>OW569411.2:33043833-38043833 GCA_937662695.2 Halyzia sedecimguttata
ATATTTATAGTAATATTCTTAACAAATTATAATGTTTTTATGTATTGTCACCTAGATGTCTCTCATATGCTGATTTTAAAATTCATATTCCTGCAACATACCGTCTGAAGGTGTTAATTTGTCTCATTATGTCTAGTTGTTTTCGTTGATTGTTGACTGAGTAGATATTTTTAATAATTGATTCTTCGAAGGATATTTTAAATTCGTTGACTGATTCATGTTCATGCTTAGGTATAGGATTACAACTACAATCTTGTAAGTTTTTAAAAGCTCATTAGTTAAGTTCTGTATGTTTATAAAATGTGGCATTGTGCCCTTTCAGTTTTCTCCTGAAGAAGTCATAAATAAAATGACGAAATATTGAGATTTGAAGGTAAACGTAGTTTTGTTCTGATAATAGACCACTACCCTGATAAAATTACCCACTATTAAATAATTTGGTCGATATTCAAGCAGGAATTGGTATATATATATATATATAATATATTGTGTAGTATTGGTTATCGACCAGACTTATATTCAATCTATTACCTTTGTATCGGGAATGTGGTCTGTGAATTAGGAAAACTCAATTTTCTTCAAAAATCGCAATATTTCGTTGATTTAATTTTCAACATCATCAGGAGATGGTGTTTTCAGATGAAGTTGAAAATTAAATCAACGAAATATTGAGATTTTTGAAGAAAATTGAGTTTTCCTAATTCACAGACTACATTTTCGATACAAAGGTAATAGATTGTATATAATATTGTATATATATATATATATATATATATATATATATATATATATATATATATATATATATATATATATATATATATATATATATATATATATATATATATATATATATTTTTTTTTTATGTTTCACACAAAATTTGCGGTTTTTCTGCGGTTATCCGGACTGTCGTCAAGGGTAACCACAGTGATGCTCTCAGTGAGGATATAACATCTTCCTTATTATGTTCACGGTGCCCAGTATCACCGCCTTCTGCATCCACATAATAGTGTTTTGGGGCAACTCCAGTTCTCGCACATGTTGGGTGGTTTTTTTTGGAACAAGACCATTAGCTGAAATTATGAGGGGCATTACTATCGCTTTTTTAAGCTTCCACATGTCTTTGATTTGCTGTGCCAGTAATTCATATTTGTTTATTTTTTCAGCGTATGTTTTTGTAAGGTTCTGGTCCAGTGGCACAGCGAAGTCTATGATAATTGCTGTTTTGTTAACCTTATTGAATATTACCATGTCGGGACGGTTATGTTCGGTTCCTCGGTCAGTTATTATGGTTAGATCCCAGTATACTTTGAATTGATCGTTCTCTTGTATTGTCTGTGGTGTGTATACATGGTGTGGTGTGAAATGTGGGATTAACTCTTTCTGTAGGCATATTAGTTGATGCACAACTTTCCCCATGTTGTTATGGCGGGTGAGATATTTTGTGCCTGCTATTATTGTGCATCCTGACGAGAGGTGTTGAATTGTTTCCTCAGCATTGTTACACATCCTGCATTTTGTTGTTTCCACCTGTTGTTGCAGTATGTGTTTCAGGTACGTTCTGGTTGGAACCACCTGGTCCTGTATGGCCAGTAATGTTCCTTCCGTTTGAGGAAACAGATAGCCTTGCTGCAGGTAGGTGTTAGTGCTTGTTATGTCTACCTCTGGTTGTTGAAGACTATTGTAAAATCTACCGTGAAGTGCTTTGGATTTCCATTTATTCTTCAGTTGTTCAGTGGGGTCCTCTTCCTGGGTGTTCCTGGTTGTGGAAGCAGTCGTGCGCTGAGCTGCTATCCATTGGTGTACAGGTAAGTGATTTTCCTCAAAATATTCTTTTAATTTTTCTTCTTCTTTCAGGCAGGTTTGTTCCAGGCTGCTGAGTCCGCGTCCTCCTGATTTCCGTGGTAAGTAAAGCCTCTCTATCGCAGAATTTGGGTGTAGCATGCCATGTTGTGTGAGTGTTGTTCTTACTCGTCTGTCCAAATTCTGCAAATCTGTCTTCGACCAATTTAGTATTCCAGCAGTGTACGTGAATGTGGGTATCGCCCAGATGTTGATGGCTGTTATGATGTTTTTTGCGGATAGCTGTGTTTGGACTATCTTCTTAGTTCTTCTTATAAGTTCTGTTTCTGCCGTATATATATATATATATATATATATATATATATATATATACAATATTATATACAATCTATTACCTTTGTATCGAAAATGTAGTCTGTGAATTAGGAAAACTCAATTTTCTTCAAAAATCTCAATATTTCGTTGATTTAATTTTCAACTTCATCTGAAAACACCATCTCCTGATGATGTTGAAAATTAAATCAACGAAATATTGCGATTTTTGAAGAAAATTGAGTTTTCCTAATTCACAGACCACATTCCCGATACAAAGGTAATAGATTGAATATAAGTCTGGTCGATAACCAATACTACACAATATATTATATATATATATATATATATACCAATTCCTTCTTGAATATCGACCAAATTATTTAATAGTGGGTAATTTTATCAGGGTAGTGGTCTATTATCAGAACAAAACTACGTTTTCTTCAAATCTCAATATTTCGTCATTTTATTTATGACTTCTTCAGGAGAAAACTGAAAAGAGCACAATGCCACATTTTATAAACATACAGAACTTAACTAATGAGCTTTTAAAAACTTACAAGATTGTAGTTGTAATCCTATACCTAAGCATGAACATGAATCAGTCAACGAATTTAAAATATCCTTCGAAGAATCAATTATTAAAAATATCTACTCAGTCAACAATCAACGAAAACAACTAGACATAATGAGACAAATTAACACCTTCAGACGGTATGTTGCAGGAATATGAATTTTAAAATCAGCATATGAGAGACATCTAGGTGACAATACATAAAAACATTATAATTTGTTAAGAATATTACTGTAAATATTACTCAATTGATCAGTATCCGATTTGAAGTTCACTGCATTATCATGGTTTCTTATCTGTAGCATTTCAAGAAATAGCCTATTTTTATAGTTCGAATCATTTTCCAGGATTTTAACATGATTTAAGTTGAAGTTGAAATTGTGTCCCGTCTCACTACAATGTTTTACCAGGGCACAGGAATTTTTGCCAATTCGATAATCGCTTTTATGTTGCGTTATTCTCTGTTTCAGCCACCGTTGGGTTTGGCCAATGTAGCATTTTTCACAGTTCGAGCAAGAAATCTTATAAACTGAATGTGTACAGTATTCCACGGGTGTTATATCCTTAGTTTTCGAAAATAGTTTAAAATTTTTCGATAAATTATATTTCGCCAATTTTATGTCCGGGTACTGACCGAACACTCTGGCAATATGTGGTGTTAAACTTTTCACATGTGGTATTCTCTTGAACTTCAGGTTCTGCTGGTGCTCACTTTCGTGACTTCTGTGAGATACAGGGTTGTAAATTATTTTTCTCAGAATGGCTTTTGGATAGCCATTATTCAAAAAAATATCAAAAAGTCTTTTCAAATTTCCCTCCAAGAACCTTTCATTAGAAACATATTTTATTCTATTTTTTAATTCCATCAAGGTGTTTACTTTCTGGCTGTAAGGATGATTTGAGTGATAATTAATGAATCTACCAGAAGCTGTTGGCTTTTGAAACCAGTTTAAAATAACCTTATCATCATTACCTCTAATTACCTCCGTGTCTAAGAACGCAAGCTTCTTAGACACGGAGGTAATTAGAGGTAATGATGATAAGGTTATTTTAAAACGCAAGCTTCTTAGACACGGAGGTAATTAGAGGTAATGATGATAAGGTTATTTTAAATTGGTTTCAAAAGCCAACAGCTTCTGGTAGATTCATTAATTATCACTCAAATCATCCTTACAGCCAGAAAGCAAACACCTTGATGGAATTAAAAAATCGCTGTGACTAGAGTCCCGACTCGGGATCCGTGTCCAGTCCCGAATGACGTCATTGAATTAGGGACTGATAATCGGTACCCTTGTTATGTACCTACCCTAAACAGCCTGTATATCATTATCCCATTTCATTCCCATCAGTACTGTATACACAATCGGCGCCTACGTGCTCTCGATTACCCACTATGTAAACCCCTAACAATTATTGTCTTATCTCTAATTTAACCAAAGTACCATGAGAAGTTCCAAATTTCATCTCTTGATTATGTTTAACAACATTACCGATCTTTTGTTCACTATCAAACAATTATTGAATTATCATGAACTTTGAGAAACTCTTTGCATATATAAATGATTGTAAAACCATACCATAGGCAGTTCAATACAAGAAGTCAATGTAGAAGTTCAGTCTTCAGATTCAGTGTCATAAAAGTTATATTCAAGAAACTGTAAGTTACACCTCACAATAAATATTATATTCCCGAATTGGTTCTACTTTACTGGTCCACAACATAAAAATTGGTGTCAGAAGTGCGAATCTTTAACTTGTCAGGAAATTTTTGAAATCGTGAATTCGAACGTGTTCGAAGGTTTCATCCAAATTCCGACAAAGAAGCAAGAAGTGACTATTCAGTATCCTGTTCCCAAAAAGTGTTCGAGAAACCAAGGGCAACCTAAAAGGAGCTACAAGTCATTTTCTGCAAAAACCTTCCTATCATCTTACCTCAAGAGCTACTCCCAGGATAGCTGGAAGATCAAGGAAGAACATTGGAATCCAACTTAAGTATAGAATGAGCCATCTAGGATTATTATTTGCTATATTGTGAGTGTAATTCTTACATTCCTTATTTTTCAAGACTTTCTTTTATTTTTTATTCATCTCTTATTTCATCTCTCTCATTAAAATCTTTTATTGTTGAACAAAGTTCTGAAAATTAATCTTCGAAAATGCCTAATGATACTGATTCTTCTTCTAACAGCTACATTACTTTAGAAATAGCTTGTCAAATGCTCTTTAAGTTTGACGGCAACAAACATAAATTATATGAATTTATTGATAATTGTGACAAAGCTACTGAACTAATCAAACCTGAACTCAGAAGAGTACTTTTTTCCATAATCGAAACAAAATTAACGGATAATGCTAGAGCTCTCGTCAGAAATCGAAATTTCTCAGATTGGACTCATCTCAAACAACATTTATTAGACGTTTATTCGGAAAAACGAACTATGGGTCAATGGCAATTAGAACTCAATTCTTGTAAACAAAATCCTGCCGAATCAGTAATGTCATATTCGTCAAAAATAGAAAATTGTTACATCAAACTCATCAATACACTAGATCAAAATCTCAGCAAAGAATCTAGAGAATCTTGCATAAAACTTCTCAAAGAACAAGCTTTGAGTGTGTTTCTAACTGGTCTTTTACCAAATTTGACCTTACTTGTTAAATCACAACGTCCTGAAAGTTTAGAAAAAGCCATTGCTATTGCACTTCAAGAAGAACAAGAACTTAAATCGAAACAAGAAATCAATAAATACCAAAATGTTCATAACTCATCTGTACGACATTGCAATTTTTGCAATAAACCAGGGCACACTTCATTCAATTGTAGACTTAAATCTAGCAATTCTCAATTCAATAGGTCACATTTCGCAAACTCTTCTGTCAATCACATTCAAAATCAAAATCAAGGTTCTCACATGAATGCAAATAATTACCAATCCAAGGTATGTGCATATTGTAAGAAAAAAGGACATCTTATCAATGAATGTAGAAAAAGGCAATATAATAATAACAGAAATCAAAATCGCAACAACTTCCAAAATGAGCCTCAACCTTCAACTTCTAATAATTCTCCGAATCATTTAAACTCCCATGGCTCTCGCAGTACGGCTCAAACGAGAAATGCCCAGATAATACAAGCCGGATTCTCTCAATAAATTTCTCAGCGACAACTTATATAGAAACTTCTGTGGAAGAATTACTTCACGAACATAATACCTTTTTACTCGATAACGGAGCAGATATTTCACTTATAAAACTTTCGAAATTGAAACCTCACGTAGAAGTTTTTGAAGACTCTCCCATTTTATTAAGAGGTATTGATCGCGAAGTACCAAATCCGATAAAAACGTTAGGTTATTGTTATATGAATATTCATATCGGGAACGAAATCTTCACGCATATCTTCCACATAATTCCTGACTCATTCCCAATAAATTTCGATGGTCTCTTAGGCAATGACTTCAACTTAACGAGTCAGTGCACTATTAATTATTCTAATAATTCCCTAATCTTCAAGAATTCTCGACTACCACTAAATCATATTCAAAATCCTCCAAATCTACAACCTCCTACCCTTGTCGTAAATAATAAAGATATCTTAACCATTAAACCAAGATGCGAAACTGTTGTGCAAATAGAAGTAACAAACGAAAACATATCCGAAGGAATCGTACCTCGTATTCAAATATTAGAAGGAGTTTATCTTTGCCCGAGCATTGTCAAAATAGTAAATAATAAAGCAATCACTTCTATTCTCAATACAACCGAACGATCAGTCGAAATATCTAAAATAAACATAACTCTAGACCCTATCGAAGAATCAACAGACAAATCTAAAATTTTCCATCTCTCGCATGAATCCAATACGTATAATTACGAATCAGATCGTCTTTCCAAAATAACAGAATCTCTTAGACTAGATCACTTGAACCCAGAAGAAAAATCAGCCATCGTCGAAATATGTCACGAATATAATGAACTTTTCCATTTACCAGGCGATACATTGACAAGTACAAATGCTATAAAACATTCAATAGAAACAACTTCGGACAAACCAATCAATGCGAAAACATATAGATATCCTCAAATCCATAAAGAAGAAGTAAATCGACAGATAACAAAAATGTTAGAACAAAATATAATCAAACCATCAAATTCTCCATGGAACGCACCCATATGGATTGTACCAAAGAAAATGGACGCATCGAAAGAAAAGAAATGGCGACTCGTAATCGATTATCGTCAATTAAATGATATTACAATAGGCGACTCATATCCTCTTCCTAACATATCTGATACTTTAGATCAACTAGGACATTCGAAATATTTCACTACTCTCGACCTCACATCAGGATTTCACCAAATCGAACTTACGGAAGAAGACGCGGAAAAAACTGCATTCTCTACACAAAACGGTCACTATCAATTTAAACGCATGCCATTCGGTCTGAAAAATGCACCAGCCAGATTTCAAAGAATGATGAATACTGTTCTAAACGGCATAAAAGACATCAGATGTTTAGTATACTTAGATGATATAATCATATTTGCGGATACTTTAGACAATCATAACAAACGGCTCAGAGAAGTTCTTGACAGACTTTCTAAATTCAATTTAAAAATTCAACCTGATAAATGTGAATTTCTTAGAAAAGAAGTTATGTATCTAGGACACGTAATAACAGAAAACGGCGTCAAACCAGATCCTCAAAAAATCAAAGCGGTCACAGAATTCCAAACCCCTAAAAATGAGAAAGAAATGAAAAGTTTCTTAGGTCTAGCAGGCTATTATCGACGGTTCATAAAAAATTTCAGTAATATAACGCTTCCACTAACGAAACTACTCAGGAAAAACGAAACTTTCAAATGGACTGCCATTCAGAATTCATCTTTTGAAAATTTGAAAACTCTATTGTGCTCTGAACCTCTTCTTCAATATCCTGATTTCACAAAACCTTTCATTCTAACTACAGACGCGAGTAATTACGCGATAGGTTCTGTTCTATCTCAAGGAGAACCTCCAAACGACTTACCAATCGCTTATGCCAGTAGATCTCTTAATAAAGCAGAGTCAAATTATAGCACTACGGAAAAAGAACTTTTAGCCATTGTTTGGAGTATAAAACATTTTCGACCGTATCTTTATGGAAGGAAATTCATTGTTTTAACCGACCATAAGCCCCTTACATGGTTATTTAACGTTAAAGATCCTGGATCACGACTCATAAGATGGAGACTAGCCCTCGAGGAATACGAATACGAAATTAAGTACAAACCCGGAAAAATTAATAATAACGCTGACTTCCTTAGTAGAAACCCCATCAACGACGACCAGCTTAACTCTAAAGCCGTTATACATAATATTCAACAAACATCAGATAATTACAACGAGTTCCTCGTCAAACTTCAAAGTTCTCTTATCACAAATAACAACATAGAAGAAAGAAATAATAAACTAGTCGATTCATCATCCAATATATGTGTGTTCATTCCTACTGATTTGCAATTCAAAGAAAATTTCCAAACTCAAATCGAGAGAAAGTACTCTCACTTGAACGAATTAAAAACGAAAAACCCCGAGCTCAACCAAGTTATAACTTTTAAGGATAAAAATATTCAAATAATCTATGTTTTCTTCAAAGAAAACTATTGGGAAACTATATCATACGAAGGCATATTCGAGGTCCTGATTTCCTTAAGAACATATCTCATAAAAAATAATATAAGCGAAATAAGCTTACCAAGATTATCATTTTCATACGATAAACTCAGTTGGAACAAACTTAGATCTATGCTCAGATTTATTTTTAGAAACACTAACATCCGTCTTATTATTCACCACGATATTCTTTACGAACCGAATGAAAAAGAAATTCAAGAAATCTTAACAGAAAATCATTCAAACCCGTCCTCAGGACATTCTGGTTTTCATAGAACATACAACCGCATAAAACAAAAATTCAAATGGAACGGTATGAAAAATGACATTAAGAAATTTATAAAAACTTGTGAATCCTGTCAAAAAAACAAATTAGTTAGGAAAAAGAATATAAAACCTATGGAAATAACGACTACAAGCTCTCAACCCATCGAAAAGATATTTCTAGACATTGTCGGTCCCCTTCCGGTAACCGAACATGGAAATAAATACATTTTAACGCTACAAGATGATCTTTCTAAATATTCACAAGCTTATGCAATTCCGAATCATGAAGCCGAAACTATCGCTGAGATTTTCGTAAGAGACTTCATATGCAAATTTGGTATTCCAAAATATATAGTCACAGATCAAGGACAAGATTTCATGTCTAATACTCTCAGTGAAGTTTCAAAATTGTTTAAAATCAAACAGATAAATTGTACAGCCTACCATCCTCAAAGCAATGGAGCTCTCGAAAGAAGCCATCAGACACTCGCAGACTATCTACGTCACTATATAAACGAGAAACAATCTGATTGGGATCATTGGATCGATTTTGCGATGTTTTCCTATAACACAGCTGTTCACTCGTCGACTAAATTCACACCTTATGAATTAATTTTTGGTATCCAACCGTCTATCCCATCAAATCTTTCAGGTACAGTTGAATTTAAATACACGTACGAAAATTACGTAGACGATTTAAGATTAAGACTTCAGAAATCCCAAGAAATCGCCCGAAACAATCTGGTTAAGTCGAAAGAAACAAGTAAAATTCATTATGATAAAAAGACTAGAAACAAAGAATTTAAACTAGGCGAAAAGGTTCTCTTATTGAATGAAAAAAGTGAAAAAGGAAAATCTAAAAAGCTGTCCCAACAATATACTGGTCCTTATGAAATAATCGAAGTAAATTCAGCGGTCAATGTCACCTTACAAATAAAAAGAAGAAAGGTTAAGGTACATACTAATAGAATCAAACACTTTGTTTCAGATACCTAGTAATATGGTTCTCTATAGACCAAACGATTGCTCATCATATTCGTCAAATAAACAAGTCCCCAGGTATTTACTACGAGCATGTGAATAACCTACGATTCATAGAATCCAAATGGAATCTAGTAACCTATATAAATTTAAAAACCTTTGAAGAAAAATTAGAACTCATAAGTTTATCACAAAAAGAAACTGAAAATTTATGTTCCAAGCATGAATTCCTTAAATCAATTGCATGTAAAACCTCGCTAGTTCTGTTGAATCAAATAATCCCAAATTTATACCGAAAGGATCAAACATTGAAACAACTAACAAATCGACAACACCGTGTAAAACGTGCATGGTTTAATATTATCGGTTCCGCGTTTAAAACTGTTTTTGGCACCCTCAATGAAGATGATGCAAAAATTTATAATGATGCCATTAACCATGTTAGTCACGACGAACATAATTTAGCGCATTTATTAAAACAACAAATTCAAGTTGTTAAAACAACTCTTACAAATTTTCATCATACAATCAATAACTTGAATAATAACAGAGATCTTCTAAATGCAAACCTACAGAAAATAGCACATTTTACAACAAATATCCAAAATCATTCGTACTCAATAGAATTTCAACAAACTATTGAAGAACATTTCGAACTCCTCATGCTTTTAACAACAGAACTAGAACACGAACTGTCAACTCTCATAAACACTATTCTATTCGCAAAGACGAATACTCTCCACCCCATTGTCATGACTCCTCAGCAGTTAATAATGGAGTTATCAAAAACAATTCCTTACATTAAAAGTTCGAATATTTATCCCTTTTCATTATCTACCGAAAACGCGAACAAATTTTTGGACATAGTAGAGGTAAAGTATCATTATTCTGAAAATAGAATCGTCTACGTCATCTCGATTCCCCTTGTCGATAATATGAAATATTCTTTATATAATTTAGTCCCTCTACCTATTCTTCACCCTGTAAATAAACATTTTCTCTTCATCTTACCTTCCATTAAATATCTAGCTGTCTCGGAAATTCGTAATACGTATACTACGTTCAATAATATCAATAAATGCAAATATCTTGATGATATGGAAATTATGTGTATTCCCGAAGAACCTATTTATATTATGCAATCACGAAGAATCTGCGAAACCGAACTCCTAACCGCTAATCAAAAGGTAGAAGTTCCTTGTGATACTAGAGTACTTCCTTCTTCTTACGAAATATGGCATAAACTTTCTACAGGCAATAGTTGGATCTTTGCTCTACCGCAGCAAACTTCAGTTACCCTGAATTGTTTTTCAAATTCGCCCATATCATTGTTCATCAATGGTACTGGTATAATTACTTTAGATGAAGGTTGCAAACTATACACAAGTACCACCACTTTAGTATCAGATCCAGTTATTATCAAAGAAACAAATTTCAAAGAGCCAATATTCCCAAATTTTGATATTTTGTATGATTGCGAAAATTCTCCTAAGAAACATAAGATTCCTAACGAGACACTACATCTTACTCCAATTCAATCGATCAATCTTAGTAACGATGAATTAAATGTAGCAAGTCAAAAATTAGACGAAATGAATCTAGAAGCAGAAAGGTTAGAAGACGAACCAATATTATCCATAATCATGAAAAACAACTATTTTAGCTATATTATATGTACGATTATGAAATTTATATTGATGTATATAGTTTATAGAATTGTAAAATATTTGTATAAGAGATATCAAACTAACTGTAATAGAAATATAAATATTACCCAAGATGTAGAAACATCACATCCTAGTAACTGTTGTCAAAAGTTTACTAACTGTTTAACCTTCAACATTAAAACAAGATCGGATTCACCTGTCACTCATGATAACGATATTGTATCAGAAGAATTACCATTGAGAAGAAGCCCTAGGCTTGCTTCATTAAAAGATCGATGATCTTTTAATCTTACGGAGGGAGGTGTTATGTACCTACCCTAAACAGCCTGTATATCATTATCCCATTTCATTCCCATCAGTACTGTATACACAATCGGCGCCTACGTGCTCTCGATTACCCACTATGTAAACCCCTAACAATTATTGTCTTATCTCTAATTTAACCAAAGTACCATGAGAAGTTCCAAATTTCATCTCTTGATTATGTTTAACAACATTACCGATCTTTTGTTCACTATCAAACAATTATTGAATTATCATGAACTTTGAGAAACTCTTTGCATATATAAATGATTGTAAAACCATACCATAGGCAGTTCAATACAAGAAGTCAATGTAGAAGTTCAGTCTTCAGATTCAGTGTCATAAAAGTTATATTCAAGAAACTGTAAGTTACACCTCACAATAAATATTATATTCCCGAATTGGTTCTACTTTACTGGTCCACAACAGTAGCACGAACATTAACATTGCAAGTGCGATAATTGTTAAACTCTTAATCTGAGAATGTTTTCCTTTCGTGGAGCTATTTTTCAAAGGTCTTGGAATAGATGCGCGTTGGAAAATTTGAAAAGTTGTTAATTTTCGTTTTGTTATTAACAATTTACTTAAGTGAAAAATTATAGAGTTTCAATTACATAACTGACCTACTCTGTCCATTCACCTAATCGAATTTACCATGGTAAATTCAATTAAGATTATCCAATACAGGAGAACAGAACAAAGAATTCACCATTGTAAATTCGATTAAGGGTGTCCAATATAGGAGAGTCGACAATAGAACATACGCGCAAGAGCTTATGACTTCACGTCAGTGCATGAAACAATTTTTTTTATAATTTTTTTTAAATTTTCTAGTTAAGATTCTCACAAAATTTGAATTGTGAATACGACGTGTGTGACGACGTTGTAGAATTACAACTACTCACCAAGTTTCAATTTACTCAAGTTAGTAATGGTGAAACAAAATTATTTCTCGGAAACCGTTGGGCCGAATATGCCCATTAACGAATTTGTCTGTCGTATTGGGACGCGCCACCTACCCTGAAAAGTAGCTATCTCTTTCCGTTCTCAAGTTATCGTGGCAACGGCCGGCCGGACAGAGTAAAATTTTACCTCGAATTCTCGAGTGAGTTGAATCTAGTCGTTTGAGATCATTGTCGGCAAAAAATTTGAAAATTACAGACCTTTAGGCAAAATGATAACGTAATGTTCCCCAGAACATACGCGCATAAATATATCACATTCTGAATATGATCTCCGCCTCAAATTTTCAACATATCTTGCCAAACAGTGAATCTGTAAGTATCTAGATATTTCATTCCGTATTAAGCAAAATTTTCGATGATTAAATTTTTTTGGGTCCATTCAACGCAGCGGTCAGCCTTTTAAGCCACCGGGTGGGTCAAATCCAGATCGGTATCAATTTACTGGTGTGCTCCCAATTTGCTGTTCCATTCTGTACGAGGGATTCGATGTCCGCATATGAATGCGAATTAGGTAACCACCGAGAACGAACGAGTATTCGTCGATACGACGGTATTCGGAAGTTGTTAGGTAAAATTTCAGCATTGATATGGAGTAGCAATATCACCATATGAAAATTATGGAACGTGAATGTGTAATGCTCCTGTTATGGGAGTCGGAGTATGCCCGCCCTTGTGGAATATATTGTTAATTCGAAGTTCCGACGTAGATGCTTTGTTTTGTCTCTTCTGATTCATGCAATCCATGTATAAGGTGGATAATAGTGTAGGAATCATAATATTTTCACCATTGTGAATTGTGTGGTTTTACTGGTGCAGGCGGCGTTAACGATTTTCTTACCGATAATTCAGACGTATTTCTGGATTATATCCTTGTCTGAAAAATATCCAAGCCATTTCCATGACATTGAGTATTAACTCTGGAGGCACCTTAAAGCCAATTAAGCCATCTAGAATCGCTAATGCCATATTGATATTAGTTGTCTCATAAAGCTTGGAGCAAAACGTATTCTGCTGCGTTTGAGATCCAACTTGGTAAAACTAATGTAACCTAATGAAGTATAGCAAGGTATAGGATCTACCAATCAGCTTTGACCACTTTCTTTGTAGTACAGCCCTAGCTCAGGTTGAGGGATAAGAAGAAGGTACCAAGGGTTGAATGAGGTCGAATTCGGATATAAGGTCGAAGGGCACTCTTGACGTCAGTAAGTTTGAGGGAATCCGTAGAGTGCGAATGTTGTAAAACCTTATTAGACGTGTGAAAGAAGACTGTTAGACGATGGAGACGTACAACGTACAATTAGTATACAGTATCGAGACTGTTAGGAATCTCATTAATCGAATTGATGTATAATTGATTACGATGGTGAAGTTGAATATTGTAGAGTTATGTAAATAAACATGTATATATTAGCATAATTTGTTGTATTTAACCAAAAAGTGTAAATGTAGAATCATTATCCCCAAGACAACGTTTAAAATCCGACAAAAGGATTTCGAGAAAAATGCCGACTACAAGAATTGCTAGAAAAATAAAAATGAGATAATTATGAAGGGTGGTGAAAATGAGTGGAAAGAAGACCAATAGCAAAATGAAATTTAAACTCCCCTGAATATTTGAATTCTTCAGTAAGAAATTATTCATGATGAACTAATGTCATCATAACGCCCCCATGGTGAATGCTGCGAAAACTCAAGTGATGAAATTCAAAATAGCGCCACTGATTCATTCATCGTCCTCGAGGTAATCTAGTATCATCAGATTGAGTAAAGGTTCAAACACAAACGAATCAGATTAAAGTAGCCGTTTGGTGTATTTTTACTTCCAAGACCACTCAGTTATGACTAGGAGAGTTAAAATTTGGTGGGTAAACTCAGTAAGGATTGAAGTGTGATATAAATATATCGACCTTGATTCCGTTCTGAAAATTTTATATTTCTTTTCAGTAGTTGATTAGTATGAGGTTTCCATGTTTTTGTCTCAGTTCAACAAAAATACTCATGAAAATAGCTCAATTATCCATTTTAACAGAATCTCCAGACAATTAAGTTGAGGATATATCTCGGAAGTTAGAAAAGTGCAGAATTTGAACAAAAGAGGCTGAATAGTTTATACTTTATCAATATTCTTACGGATTACCTAGTTCAGCAGTTTTACGATAGAAGGCGTCATGGTATCAGGCACCTAAAAGGATATTATTGGCATCTGTTGACCAAAAATATAAGTGACATCGGTTGAGTTGAAATAAGTTTCATGCTGCCAATTACGCAAAGAGCACTCGTGGCGCTGGTTTCCTTATCAATTATCCTCATAGGAATGAATTGGGAACGGGGCAAGATGAGTAAAATGAAGACACTAATTGTTTCTGATTCGGAGATTGTTCATATGCGTATCATGAGTCTTTATAGATAAAATTGGTTCAAGCATTGACGTGAAGTCAGGTGCTTTTGCGCGTATGTTCTATTCTCCATTCTCCTATATTGGACACTCTTAATGAAATTTACCATGGTAAATTATATTGTCCAGTCTCCTGTATTGGACACTCTTAATCGAATTAAGCATGGTAATTTATAATGTCCATTCTCCTGTATTAGACACTCTTATTCGAATTTGCCATAGTGAATTATATTGTCCCTTCTCCTGTATTGGACACTCTTAATCGAATTTACCATTAGGATATTCACTCTTGTTCTTAGAAATTTCTTCAATATTTGATTTCAAAAAGGAAAATGTCGACCTTTCTGCCCTTAGTTGTAGCTCCTAAGGCTAGAAGGATCTCTTGAAATCCAGCTCTGACCATTCCAAACGATGATTATTCAGAACTTCAGATGTTCGAAGACCGCTACAGGATCCTAATGTAGAGCTATCATCTTCCATAGATACATCCTTGACTTTCTATTGTGAATCAGCCCGAAAATTTATGTTATATTTTAATATTTCATCATGACATTCATGGTTGTGAAGGTTCTCGTAAAATTTCTGTGATTTCGGACAAATGCTTTCTCATATGTAGGGGATAGTAGTACGAAATGATCCCTCGGGGTGAAATGATTACCCCCATATTTCTAAAAAACTAGTAGCGCCATCTCTCAGTTAAATACTTAAAATTACATATATCGTGCTGCTCATTTGCCTGACGAAGTTTCATGGCGTCGTGATCTCTCGATGCTGTTCTGTGAGGAAAATATTGAAATTGACGTGTTCTATCTTAAATAAGCCTATTTGTAACAGATATTTTTTTTTGTATGTCGATATTTATGTTCTAGTTATTTCCTTCCGCAAAATTAATGATTAATAGCGGTTGATCTTATCATATTTTGATTTTCAGTTAGGAATGTTTGTGAACAATAATCCGAATTTTTCCAGAATGAAGGCATTTGGGGTAAAATGATCCTACGCGAGGTGTACTAAATGATCCCGCGAGATCATTTTACTCACATGTTAAAGGATCTAGGGATTACCACCAATGTTCATTTTTAAAGATATTAGAATAAAATGGAATTAATGGACCTCCTGCGGTTCATCTTATGTCTGTAATACATTAGGGTAGATGAAACTGGAAAGTTTTCCTCAATGGTTTCAATCATTTCTCGAATCATGGAAAACCTTCTGCAGAAGATCCCGCTCTTTTAATTTTGGACGGCCATCTATCGCACACAAAAAATTCTGATGTGATACTAAAAGCAAGGGAACATTACACTACAATTTTGTGCCTACCCACCCTCTGTTCACATAAATTACAACCCCTTGATATTGTAATGTCTCCACCTAGCGTATATGCATTCGGAAAATGTGGCATACATACTTTTAACTCAGATGTTCTTCAAGATATCAATTTTATTGCGGGAGAAACAACAGAAACAGAGCACAATACCGAAATATCTTCATCCCAGGTTCAAAGAGAATCGCCTAATGCCGATCCTGAGGAGAAAAGTAGTTCACCAAGTATCCTCAACTGCCAAAACGTTGTCATTGCTGCACATCTAGAAAAGCTGCAAACAACAACGCAATCTTTTGCGCAAACTAATTCGAGATCGGCAGCAGTTTCTCCTCCTCAAACTATATGATCCCCGGGATCATTTTCCCCCTCACCGTGGGATCATTTAGGACACAGTGGTGTCAAAAATGATCCTTTAGCAGTCTTTTTTAAAAATGCCAAGAAATATATAACTTTATCAGAAAATGGCGAAATTGATGCATAAATAGTTCAGCAGATATATTTTCTTAACAAAACGTGTTTTATTACTTTTCATGCATCCATTGTATCGAATCTGATAAGGTTTTTTCTTAGGAGGATCATTTTGGACTACTTTCCCCTAAATTTTTTTTCAAGATTTTTTCGAAATTTTCTAGTAATAGGATCTTCACGAAATACTGTAAAAATTTTTGCGAATGTATTCTATAACTAATAACCATGTTTGAATTGAATCACCATCGTATTTTTTGGGTAATCGAAGAATAATTAGAATAATAACCAAATTTCAGTTTGATATAACTCCAAAACGATTTGTTCAATTATTCTAATTAACGAACTCAAATTTTGCATTCACATGCGCAGTCTACTCTGAAAGCTGCAAGTTTTTATTTTTTTCCCTTGTCAAGGTATCGTGAGATACCTACATAATATTTTTTCGTAATTTTTTAAATATTTTCTAATGGTACGGTCTTCGCAAAATTTTACACACGTCTTCATGTCCATATTCTTCAAACTAGTTAACAAGCTTCAATTCGATCTAGTCTATATTTTTTGAGTTATCAAGGAAATGATATTCCAGATGTTTATAGCTCCGAAACCATTGGGCCGATTATGGCCTACAGCGAACTTAACTCTCCCATTTAGATATGCAACCTACCCTGAAAGTTGCGCAAGTCCTGATCTCCCTCCGTTCAAGAGTTATAGATGTAACGGTCACTCATCCAGCTACTTAAATCACACAAGGCGGCTCGGATCTCAAACAATATAGATCCGATCTTGTTCAAACTTAGAATATGGTAGGAGAGTTGAATTCCAAAAGCCCTCGCAGAATTTCAACGATGTCCGACGATTAGTTTCTGTTATATGAAATTTTGTCAATGATTTTATTAAAATTTTCTAGTGATATGATCCTCACGAAAATTTGCGAGAACTTTTGCATTCACATTCTACAAATAATAACCATGTTTGAATTGGCTCGGTTCAGTATTTTTCGAGTTATTGAGGAAATAACAACCAAATTTCAGATGGATATAACTCCAAAACCGTTTTGCCTGAAAACGAAATTAAATGTTTCATTCAGATTCACAACATAACCTGAAAATTT
This sequence comes from Halyzia sedecimguttata, assembly GCA_937662695.2. Lineage (NCBI taxonomy): Eukaryota > Metazoa > Arthropoda > Insecta > Coleoptera > Coccinellidae > Halyzia > Halyzia sedecimguttata. The sequence continues at coordinate 33,061,661 of OW569411.2, forward strand.
TGAGTCGCTATCTTTTCCCGTTCTTAGGTTATCGTGACATACATAATATTTTATAATATATTTTTTTTAATATTCTAGTGATATGATCCTCACAAAATTTCACAAACTTCCTTAAGTTCATTTTCTAATTTCTACATCTACTCATCAAGTTTCAATTCGATCAGATTAGTATTGGTTGAAAACAAAATTATTACTCAGAAACCATTGGGCCGATTATGCCCATTAACGAAGTTTCTGCTAAAAATTTGAAAATTCCAGACGGTTGGGCAAAATGACAACCCGCCAGAACATACGTGCGCAATAAATGAGAACAATGAAATTTTTAATACGGCCTCTCAATCCGTTCTATCTATGGGAGATGATTGCCATTCACGAGGGTCCTGTAGCGATCATTGAACATCCAAAGTTCCAAAAATCATCATGGATTGCCAAATTAGGTTTCAAGAACCCTCCTGATAATAGAGCAGCAGCAAGGTTCCCGTTTTAAATTTAAATATTGAAGGGATTTCGAAGGACAAGGGTGATTACCTTGCAAAATTAGCGGAACAGCATGGCGCAGAGGTTATTCTTCTTCAAGAGACCGCAACAGAAGTAAATCTTCATGAGATGGGACTTTTGAAAGGTTATGTATCTGTTGATTTTCTTCTAAGTCCAGTCTACGGTCTAGCTTATTATGTCAAAAATTCATCTTCTCATGATGTTGAGCTAAGGAGGAAGGAGTTTCCTTAATTTCTTTCAAATTTCGACATTTCTGTCATCAAAATTTATACACCTCCAAATAATTTTTGGCCAAGAAATTTGAAAGTAAATGTTAATCACCCTTCACTTTACTGAGGAGATTTAAGGAAGAAACAGACTATGCCCACGTACGCAACGTACGCGACGCAACGTGGGAGAGCTTGTGTGCACACTTGTCCCACGTATGCAACGCATATTGACATCAGACGTTGTCATTTATCAGTGTGGGTACTATTTTTTGATTATTGGGTGAGGACCATATATTAAGTTTGTTGCTTTTACCTGAATATGTCTGTCGTATGCAACGCATATTGACATAAGACGTTGGGGTCAATTCACAGGTGCATTATATTGTACTACGAGTATGTTAATCTGATTCTGAGATTGAATTTGAGGACGATATACCTATTATGTTTGTTATTTATTTTTACTTCGAATGTCCATGCCACAAGAACAAAAAGAAGAGAAGATATTGGATACACGGTATAAATAAAGAAACAGGTACCCACACATATTAGCTTATTCAGTATTATTAAACGTACCTACATCTTATATTTATAAAAGAAAGTCGTGTTAGTTACACCACTTATAACTCATGAACGGCTATACCGATTTGGCTCAAAATTGGTGGGGAGGTAGCTTAGAACCAGGAGACGGACATAGGATACTTTTTTGTGTTATACAGGGTGTTATTCTTTTAACGTCAATTAAAACTTGCTGTTTTTCCTGCCATAATCGTACAATTTTAGTCATGTGTGTTTAAAAATAAACTCTCGAGGCATACACCATTGAAAATAAAGCATTACTATACAGGGTGTCCTTTTTCTCATGGCACAATTGTACGTGATTGAAGTGATTTGTGTCACAAACAAAGCATTAACTAAATAGGTACCTTGGATAGATTCTCATGATGTATTTGTCTGAAATCTCCATACTGGGTGTTCTTCTTTCAACGTCAATTGCAACTTGCTGTTTTCCATGCCACAATCGTACAATTTCATTCATTTGTATTAAAAAATAAACTTTAGAGGGATACATCATTGAAAATAAATCATTACTGTACAGGGTGTTTTTTTTCTAACGTGTATAATAAAATCTAAAATCTGCTTATTTATTGCCTCTAAGGCGGAACAGAGTTCGCTGGGTCAGCTAGTAGTGGATAAATATAAATACTTACAACACCTACCCAATTCATACAGTACAAGCAGTAGTAGCAGGTAGGTACTTGGCAGGCTTGCACTGTTGATTTGCTATATCTTCCCATGCTGCATTGCGTAATGTTGTGTCACGAAATTCAGTGCATTTAATATTAGGTATCAATGACATATTATCGTCTAACCAAATCAATGAATTGTTCATCTCTCATTTTTCAAAATTCAAATTGACGTATTGCGATTTAAGTTTCTATAGAAACACACTAGCAATCCCCTCCACCTTCCCACGTCGCGTCGATCTGGATCGGCGGATACCGCGTTGCGTGGGCCGCGTGGGATAGCGTTGCGTATGATAGCGTCTGTGTAGTGTGTTTCTAGGCATGTAAATTCAAGGGTCCAGATATCATAATGCGTTGCGTACGTGGCGTACGTGGGCATAGTCTGTTATGTCGTGGGCATCATGTTATGTCGGGTAATGATGTTAATGATATAAATGGTATAGCTTTGTCCGATTGGATGGAAGACAATGATTATTTTTTATTTTTTGTTGCAAGAGATACTTTTTCTTTCCATTCTTCACGATGAAATAGTTACTATGACTCTGATCTATGCATGGTTTCCTGATGATTCTGCTTAACCTCTTTCAGTTAAACGTACAATTTTCCGCCTATAATGCATAAGCCCAAGTTATAAACTAAAGGTAATGTGGTACATTTTTCTCCTCGTATAAATAAACCTAGTTGGAATTTCCAGAAGACTGAATGGGTTCAATTCACAAAAAAAGTTGATAGTGGCTTAAGATGGTTCGACCATTAATCTAGATTTATTGGTGTAGTAAAAGCTGTAAGCTGTAAGAGGCTAATAATTTCGCTAAATGCAAGTCGTAAGGAGAAGTGAAATAGTCTAATATTTGATATCAATTCCATACATTCGAGTAGGAGTACAAAAGAAGTTTTTAGGAAATTAGGAGAAGCTTCTCCTCTAACATTGTTATTTTCAAAAATTTGTCCTGAATTGATTGTTCGTCGAATAGTTGATATTTCCAATTCGGATGAAATTTCAAGATCAAAAATAAAAAATATGAAGTATAATTTGCACAAATTTAAGACATAATCTTCATCTGCAGACAGTATCTCGAATCCTTTCAATTTGTATTAATCAAAATCAGCAGTTAAGTTCACTAAATCTCGTAATGCAGCAGGATTTGATGTAATTCATCCTTAAATTATCAAACACTTGGGCCAAAGGGCCTTATCTTAGTTATTATCATTTTATAATAATATACTAAATATTCCAAAAGAATTCCTCAAAGCGAAAGTCATAGGAATTTTAAAACGCGGCAAGAATTCTTCTGATCCTAGCAGTTACCTAACCATTAGTCTGTTCTCTTAAAATTAGTCTGTCTTTTAAAATTTGAGAAATGTTGACTTTTTTTGGGATTGAATCGTTTGTAGAAGACGTTCTACAGAATTGCCAGGGAGGCGCTTCAGACAATATAGGAATTATTGTGATCAGGTTCTTAGTTTAACTACTTTTACATGGGATTCAACAATAAAATGAAAACAGGTGCAGCATTTGTGGATTTGTCAGCAGTATATGACACAGTATGGAAAAATGGTTTTTCAAACTCTATACCCATTTAAAATGTTGAACAATGGTTCGTTTACTCGACAATATTCTGACAGATAGAAGGTATCGTTTATTTGTTGATAATAATAGTAGTAATTTAAAAAATTGGTTCAAGCATTCACGTGAAGTCAGGAACGTTTGCGCGTATATTCAATTGTTCATTCTCCTTTATTGGACACTCTTAATCGAATTTACCATGGTAAATTCGATTAAAAGTATCCAATACAAGAGAACGGACAATAGAACATACGTGCAAAAGCGTAAAACTCAAATGTTGCATTGAGATGCACAACTTAACTTGAAAATTCCAAGTCGCTATATTTTTCGTTCCTAGGTTATCATGGCATAAAAAATATTTTTTAATAATTATTTTAAAATTTTCTAGAAATACGATTGTCACAAAATTTCACAAACTTACTTAGGTTTATATTCTACAGCTATTCTCCAAGTCTCAATCTGATCGGATTTATATTGGTTGAAAATAAAATTATTACTCGGAAACCATTGGGCCGATTATGTCCATTAACGAACTCTTCTGTCGTGTTGGGATACGCCACCTACCTTGGAAATTTCAAGTCGCTATCTCCTTCTGTTCTCAAGTTATCGTGGCAACGGACGGATGGCCGGACAGAATCAAATTTGTCCCCGAATTTTTCATCAGGTAATCAAACTCAATCGTTTGAAACCATTTTTGGCAAAAAATTCGAAAATTACAGACATTTGGGCAAAATGATACAGCGATGTTCCCCAGAATATAGGCCCAAAAATTTGAATAATGGACTCTCACATGATTCAGTTTCAGCACCTCTCCTTTACAATTTATAATATCTTTGTGATATTTCTGCTTCTTCCTCTGAGAAATTTAGGATTCATAAATCTGTAGATAGATTATTTTCCGTATTTGTCTGCTTGACTTCATCGTATTTATTCGGAAAAATCGAATTCTGCAGTTTAGATACACAAAAGTCAGAATGGCTCAGGAGAGGAATACAAAAAAATACCGAAATGTCTTTTATTCTTTTATCCAAAATATGTTTTTATTTGTATTCAAGGATATATTCTTAAATACATGAAAATCAATGATTGCTGTAATATGTGATTCTGTGTCTGTCCGTCGCAATTTGAAAAAAAGACATGCGGGCATCTTGCCAAAATTTCTGTTTTTTTCGAATATTTTGCCGAAAATGTTGTCAAACGATATGGTTCGAATCACAAAAAAAATACATATTTGCGCTCAAATTCGATTATGTCCTCTCGCCCGTTATAACGATAACTTTCGAAAGAGATAACAACTTGAAATTTTCAGGGTAGGTTTAGCATCTGAATTCGTGAAAGAGCTCCTGACTTCACGTCAATGCGTTTTAAAAATTTACTAAATACTGTCCTAGCTCCACAACTTTCTCACATTTCAGAATATTATTACAAAATAAAGTGCGAAAATGAGGTCAGATATCTCTTAACCCCCTTAATTGGCTACAATATTAACCCAACTGAAATCAGTCCATCAATAATAATAAACCTTCCACTAGATCTTACTGTAACATTCCCAAATGACTGCAAACCTGAATTGTCCATAAAATGTAAGCCTTGAATAAATTGCTGCAATTGTCTAATAGTCGAGCTAATAGTTCAATGGTGATTTTCTCCCGGTATTGTTCAATATTCCGCTCGTTATGGCGATTATTGTTTGGTTTCGTGATGTATAGAGAAGCATTTAATCCGGTCGATTCGATGGGTGATGTATTATCTGAATTATTCACTCCCACATTACGTTGCCGAACGAGCAATCAATCCTATTCTGATTTCACCGATACAAAGTAAATACAGGGTTTTCTCAAAGGTTAGTCCTTTTGCGCGTATGTTCAGTGGGACTGCCAGCTATCATTTCGCCCAAATATTTGCAATTTTCGAATTTTTTGCCGAAAATTATCTCAAACGATCGATGGAGAATTCCAGGATAAATTCCTCGGAAAAGAGTCCTTATCAATCTGCCCAAATTTCTGTAATTTTCGAATTCTTGGCCGAAAAGGTCTTAAACGATTTGGTTCGACTCACTGATCAAAAATCCGTAGTCGAAATCGATTCTGTCCGGCCGGTCCGGCCGGCCCGCCGTTAACACGATAACTATCGAAAGAAAGGAGTTAGAGGATTGAAATTTGCAGGGTAGGTTTGGAATGTAAATATCTCGGACGGGAGGAATCCACCAAGCGGTTTCAGAGTTATGGCCGTTCTCAGAAAAAACGGTTTTTTATGAATATTTCCGGAACTGATCACTCGATCTATCTATAATTCAGCATTTAATTGTAGAATTATGACCTTCATATGCATGCGAAGTCTTGTATTGATCGCGTTGCCGCAAAGTGTCAAAATTTTTAAATTTTGTTTCTGCAATTACTCTCGAACAGATAGAGCTAGGTTTTTAAGGTAGGTTTGGGTGAAATAAAATAAATCTGAAAATGTAGAATATCTCGGTTAAGTTCGTTATTGGGTAGAATCGGCATGGAGGTTTCAGAGTAACGAAAAAAAAAAATTTTTTACATTACAGATTTCAAATTCTGGTTTTTAAGGTTTAGTTTCATCATAAGAATCCATTGTTGTCATTTCCAACTCTTACAAGCTAATACTTTCGGAGATATGATTTTTCAAAATATCAATAATACATCGTAGTTCTGTGTATTCACAGAATGTGAACACAGAATCTGTCTGAGTTCACTGTTCATAAATGTCATCTTATCTAGCTATTAGAGACTTGCCAATTCGTAGTTTGAAAATATTTTCTGTTGGAAAACAAGTATCCAATTCTTGAATTTGTGATTATATACTGTTTTGAAACTGAAAATAATATTGACTGATTACATATTGAATAATTTATATATAGCTGGCATGGCAAACTTCGTACCGCCTAACTTAATAGACAAAAATGTTCGGTATGAATGAAGTTCTATTATTATTTTCGATTAATCACACATTATGTTGCTTACTTACAAAACATAGTTTTACTGAAATACTGGCTATTTATAAGGTTTCAATTTGATATTGCTAGACACACACAGTTATGATACAGTCTGTTAGTCAATGTAGAGCATTCTGATCAACTATATTTTTTGTTTTGTTTTGTGGTGCGTAAATTAACAACGATGACGGTTTTCCGACGAGCAAACATGCGACGTATAATTGTCCATGCGACATGTCCACACATCAAAGGAAAAACAAAATTGTTACATTCTGAGAATCCATCCAAGGTACCTATTTAGTTAATGCTCTGTTTGTGTTACAAATCACTTCAATTGTGTACAATTGTGCCGTGACATAAAGAACACCTTGTATAGTAATGGTTTATTTTAAATGATGTATGCATCGAAAGTTTATTTTTTAACACAATTGAATGAAATTGTACGATTGGCATGAAAAACAGCAAGTTGCAATTGACATTAAAAGAAAAACACCCTGTATTGAAATTTCGGACAAATACATTATGGGAATCCATCCAAGGTGCCTATTTATTTAATGCTTTGTTTGTGGCACAAACCACTTCAATCGCGTACAATTGTGCCGTGAGAAGAAGAACACCCTGTATAGTAATGTTTTATTTTCAATGATGTATGCCTCGAAAGAATATTTTTCAACTCAATTGAATGAAATTGTGTGATTGGCGTGAAAAACGGCAAGTTGCAATTGACGTTAAAAGAAAAACATCCTGTATGAAAATTTCGGACAAATACATTATGAGAATCCACCCAAGGTACCCATTTAGTGTTTCTGTACCTATTTATTGTTCGTGGCACAAATCACTTCAATCGCTACTGTATAGTACTGTATAGTAATGGTTTATTTTATTTTAACACAATTGAATGAATTTGTACGATTGACGCGAAAAACAGTAAGTTGCAATTGACGTTAAAAGAAAAACACCCTGTATGAAAAGTTCGGACGAATATGACGTTAAAAGAAACATATCATGTAAGAAAATTTCAGACAAATACATCATGAGAATCCATCCAAGGTACCTAGTTAATGCTTTGTTTGTGGCACAAATCACTTCAATCGCGTGCAATTGTGCCGTGACAAAAAGAACACTCTGTATAGTAATGGTTTATTTTCAATAATATATGCCTCGCAATTATATTTTTCAAAAGAATTGAATGAAATTGTACGACTATGGCGTGAAAAAGAGCAAGTTGCCATTGACGATAAAAGAAAAACACTCTGTAGGCATTTATAACGACATGCGACTGTTCCCAAGTCGCAGTGGTTAAATTCGGAGCAACTAGAACTCGGGGATCCGCGGTCTAGCTCCAGTGAAGATGGGAGTGGGTTTCTAAAAAGGGAACCTAGTAAATGGGCGCCAGGTAAATTTAAGTCTCCCAGATACCCCAGCGTAATGTAATAATTCCTAAATCCACCAAAAGAATATTCACGCTAAAAACAAACAACTTATTCTAATAGCATACAACCCAGGTCTTTAGATCCAGCAAAATTTAACTATTATGAAACCCTGAATAAGGGTGGCGGAAATTGTACGTAGATATTATTCTTGGATTCAAATACGCGTCGCTTGAGCTCAGGCGCATTCACGTTTCTCCTCTATGATCATATACGATTACTACAAATCTTGCCCCAATTTCCGCTTTCCAATAACAATAACCTAGATAATTGATAACAATATATGTTCAAGTTATATATATAGTAGGTATAAGATGATTCGGGATATGTTTTCTATAACTTGCGTGCTATTCCTTGTGCCTGAACGTATTATTGCCTCGATGGTCTCGCAATACCGTTCTCCTTCCCTTTGTACTCGCCGTCTGCGACTTTTGACTGAATGTCCCCCAGCGCTGCTTCCTGACCACCTTGTATATACTCGGGATCGGTAACACTGCTTTGGCTGTCTCACAGCACTACTTATGGACCACCTTGTATATATCCGAATGTCTCAGTTACACTCTTCCTGATATAAAAAATCGTACTGGCCTCAAAAACTCCTGCCACCATAAACTTCGGACTGCCACAAAAAATCGTGCTGCCACAAAAATTCGGGCTGCCACAAAAACTCCTGATGTTACAAAAAACCCTGATGACAGGAAAGAAATCATCAGTGACTTCTCTCGGATAAGAAACAAATGAATTTTCGCAATACATAATAATTTCGGCTATCATAATATTAATCAGACCAATTATTCGTTGTTATGCAACAGTTATAGAATTCGTACATACCCTGATGTTCGGGATTGTCCTGCACACGTTTGCTTCGAAACCAAATCTTGTCGTGCCTCCACCAAATAATTCTTCAAGCACACAGCGATGTTCTGGATATAGAAAGATAATTACGACCTGAATTGATTCCACTATAAATGACGAGAATAGAACATCTAACACATACCTGTCAAAGTCGCCAAGATCGTTCACGTGTTCAACTCTTAGATTTGCAGAAAGGTCGTTAGATCCTTTTTCGAGACGAGTGCAAGGTACCTGTTATCTTCCCAAATCAAACCAATGTAACCCTCACTCCTAATTCGATTTTCGAAACTATATCCAACTAAGAAGAAATCACCAATTCTTATTAAGTTCCGAAAATACGCCTAACCTACTGCTCCTCCTTCGAGTGTTCACAAAATGGACGACCTCATGTCCCTGACTGGCGCAGACCCTCACAAATTTCAGACTGTCACAATTCAACAATATTGCCAACTTATTCGGTTCTTCGAATACAACAATTATTATTTAGCGTCGATTGGCACCACTGAGATCCAACCTCAAATTCGACGTCAACACAAACGACATAAACAACACTCGCCAACCAAACGTAAACAAACCCTTGCCCGGGTCAAAAAAGAAACGTTACAAAATCCCCCCTCACTTGAAGAAATTTACCTAGTAAATTTCACCTAGGGATTAAAATACATATGATCAAAAAAAATAAATTGACCAGACTACTCACAAATGAAGGTGGACAGGTGTCGAAATGTTTCCACCAATCGGAGCCCACAACAATCAAGTATCCCTGAAGGAGGAAGCAATCCACTCATACCCAATCATTCCTACGTCCTCAATCACAACAAGCATACCCTTCTCATCCAATCATTACCCAGAATCATACCTCATCCAATGCCCTATCATCCATCACAGTCGTCCCGGAAATCCCCTTCTACTCTCGTTACTCCATCCATCCAGCAATTACCCTCAATCTTCATGCATTCTCCGACCATGTACTCCATCCATCCACGGCGAAATTCTATCGTCTATTCTAATTGGTCCCATATAAACAGGGGTAAATTCTCCAACATGGCACATAATTCAACACAATTCACACAATAATAAAATCTTTGAGCACGAGGCAACTACTACAATTCAAACTTCTACTCGAATACATTTCCCAACTCGACTCTGACAGACTATCGCTAGAGATAAATAAAAATCGTATAAAAATAATTCTCAATAAATGAGGACGAGACAAGACAGATATAGGCCAAGAAGCAAAATGACTAGAAATACTAAAGCATAATAAAGCAAGTCCCAAAAAAAAAACAGGTCAACTATATAAAAAAAAAACACCACTATCTATATAACTGAATTAGACCTATGTTACATCGGGTCGGGCCACACATTGGAACGGGAGATACGCCCCACGTTATCTGGCCCCACGTTGGGCGCCAATTTATAACGACATGCGACTGTTCCCAAGTCGCAGTGGTTAAATTCGGAGCTACTAGAACTCGGGGATCCGCGGTCTAGCTCCAGTGGAGATGGAAGTGGGTTTCTAAAAAGGGAACCTAGTAAATGGGCGCCAGGTAAATTTAAGTCTCCCAGATACCCCAGCGTAATGTAATAATTCCTAAATCCACCAAAAGAATATTCACGCTAAAAACAAACAATTTATTCTAATAGCATACAACCCAGGTCTTTAGATCCAGCAAAATTTAACTATTATGAAACCCTGAATAAGGGTGGCGGAAATTGTACGTAGATATTATTCTTGGATTCAAATACGCGTCGCTTGAGCTCAGGCGCATTCACGTTTCTCCTCTATGATCATATACGATTACTACAAATCTTGCCCCAATTTCCGCTTTCCAATAACAATAACCTAGATAATTGATAACAATATATGTTCAAGTTATATATATAGTAGGTATAAGATGATTCGGGATATGTTTTCTATAACTTGCGTGCTATTCCTTGTGCCTGAACGTATTATTGCCTCGATGGTCTCGCAATACCGTTCTCCTTCCCTTTGTACTCGCCGTCTGCGACTTTTGACTGAATGTCCCCCAGCGCTGCTTCCTGACCACCTTGTATATACTCGGGATCGGTAACAGTGCTTTGGCTGTCTCACAGCGCTACTTATGGACCACCTTGTATATATCCGAATGTCTCAGTTACACTCTTCCTGATATAAAAAATCGTACTGGCCTCAAAAACGCCTGCCACCATAAACTTCGGACTGCCACAAAAACTCGTGCTGCCACAAAAATGCGGGCTGCCACAAAAACTCCTGATGTTACAAAAATCCCTGATGACAGAAAAGAAATCATCAGTGACTTCTCTCGGATAAGAAACAAATGAATTTTCGCAATACATAATAATTTCGGCTATCATAATATTAATCAGACCAATTATTCGTTGTTATGCAACAGTTATAGAATTCGTACATACCCTGATGTTCGGGGTTGTCCTGCACACGTTTGCTTCGAAACCAAATCTTGTCGTGCCTCCACCAAATAATTCTTCAAGCACACAGCGATGTTCTGGATATAGAAAGATAATTACGACCTGAATTGATTCCACTATAAATGACGAGAATAGAACATCTAACACATACCTGTCAAAGTCGCCGAGATCGTTCACGTGTTCAACTCTTAGATTTGCAGAAAGGTCGTTAGATCCTCTTTCGAGACTGTTGCAAGGTACCTGTTGTCTTCCCAAATCAAACCAATGTAACCCTCACTCCTAATTCGATTTTCGAAACTATATCCAACTAAGAAGAAATCACCAATTCTTATTAAGTTCCGAAAATACGCCTAACCTACTGCTCCTCCTTCGAGTGTTCACAAAATGGACGACCTCATGTCCCTGACTGGCGCAGACCCTCACAAATTTCAGACTGTCACAATTCAACAATATTGCCAACTTATTCGGTTCTTCGAATACAACAATTATTATTTAGTGTCGATTGGCACCACTGAGATCCAACCTCAAATTCGACGTCAACACAAACGACATAAACGACACTCGCCAACCAAACGTAAACAAACCCTTGCCCGGGTCAAAAAAGAAACGTTACACATTTTTATATTCATTCACCTTTTTACGTTCCCTGGATTTCCACAAATAATTCAAGATCAAAATTAGCCAAATCGGACCAGCCGTTGTCGAGTTTTAGCGAGACTAACAAACAGCAATTCATTTCTATTAATATACTTATATAGATATTGGGGATGATGTTTTAGGAGATTTAGAATTTGATCATTTATTGATGTAGTTTATGAAGGCAATAGGAAAGAAGAACATAATGGAATCATCAAAAGAAATTACTGTTCGTTGACCACTGAGGTTATTATTACCTTTTACTTCCTTAAGTTGTGAGACATGTTCGTATATACAGTATTTTCATAATGTTGCTGGCAAAAAAATGCTGAAATATGGAGCTACATTTGGGTGTCAAACATTTTTTCTTGAGTTAAGGTCCATAATACAGAAAAGAATGTGTAAGTGGTATGAACTATTAAATTTTAAATTATGAAAAGAGGATAGTTTTTTATTAATATATTTTGAACTATTAAAATAATTTGTTCGTCAGCCTCTACCTACTCAAATATCAGGAATAAATGCACAATCTGCTATGATTGTCTCCAGCCTCGCTCTAGACATTTCGATGATATTTCCTCAGGTATTTCGAGTTGTGAATACGATGCACCGAGTGTAAGTTACAACAACCCATTCCACGAGGTTGAATCATTGCAGATTGCTCATTTAATCTTGATAAATGGATTTAATAACAATTTTTGAAGTATCAAAGCATTGCAGATTACTCTTTTTTTTCAAATGATAATTTTTGAAGCATTTTCTCTTTAAACGACACTTTTTTTAAATTCAATTTCTCTCATGATGCAGTTCTATCATAAGAATTCATTTATATTATTCCCAACTCTGAGAAACCAATTCTTTCGGAGATATAATTTGTCTGTTTGAAAAAGAGCGCCAAATGTCTCCTGTCCACAGGGCTTGAACCATTTTTTTTATATCCGGCCAGCCAGTGGTTGCCTTTAGAAAGGAAAGAATTAGTGACTTGAAATTTCCAGAGTAGGTTGCGCATCACGGTTAAGTTCGTTGAAGGACATAATCGGCCAAACGGTTTGCGAGTCATAAGTTTGTTTTCAAACAATACTGATCCGATCGAATAAAAACTTGGCAACTAGTTGGAGTACACAAACACAAAGACAAAGACGTATATTCCATTCACTTTTATAAAGTCTCCCGGTTGGCCATGATTTAGGTCTATCACGTTTTTGTAACTAAAACACAGGCAGGTTGGCACTACTGCAATATCGTCAAGGTCAAAACAATTCGCTGAGACGTTGCCAATTTCTACTCTCAACATAATCTTCGAATAATAAAGAACTCTTCGCTTTGAAATTGAAAATGCCGAAAGTAGTTTTGAAGAAGCAGAAGTGCTATACAGAACCGAAATCTCTGCAATAGGAAAACTTCATTCTGACATGTTGAACTCTCGAATGAAATTACTTAGTTTCCTATCATTATATTTTATTGAGGTGAGAATGCCTCGGGTTTCGTATAACTACTACATTTTGAAACTGGTGTATTTCAAATTGTGCAACAAGATATTTAAATGTCTTCTTGAGAAAAGTCGTGAATTCCATAGGTACGTCTGTTCGTTTAGAAGTTTTCCTGCCGGGTTATTCAGGTACTTTTATTCTTTGTTCAAATGAACTATCACAAAGTAACGGACTTCTCTATCCATTAGTTTTCAATACAATTCCAACACTTGATTCTTGATTTCCATACAAGAAAATAGCATAATTGAATCTTCCAACCAGTTTATATACGTGAAATATTTCTAGTAACAACAGAGGAAACATTTTCTTCTACAGTCGCCATTAGGACTGGAATTATTGAATTCACATAATATCTTCTCAAATTCATTATTTTTGCGCGCGTGTTCCGCAAGGAACAGCGTGCTATCATTTCGTCACAATGTCTGTATTTTTCGAATTTTTTTTCGAAAATGGTCTCAAACGATTGGGTTCGACTCCCTGATGAAGAATTCGAGGTCAATTTCAATTCTGTCCGTCCGGTCCGGCCGTTAGCACGATAACTCTCGAACGGAACGACTTAGAGCGTTGAAATTTGCAGGGTAGTTTCGTAGCGTAAATATCTCGGAAAAGTTCGTTAACGGGCGAAATCAACCGAGCGGTTTCGGAGTTAAGGCCGTTTTTAATAAAAACGTTTTTTATGAATATTTCCGGAACCGATCACTCGATCTTTTTGAAATTTGGCATCAGATTGTAGAATCATGACCTTTATATGCCTGCGAAGTTTTGTGTTGAACGGACGGCCCTAAAGTGGCAAAAAAAATTTTTGAAAATTTGAAAATTTTGTTTTCACGATAACTCGAAAAATACTGATCTGATTAAATTGAAACTCAGTAGTTAGATGCAAAAGACCAAAGCAAACACTTTTGCAAAATTTCGTGAAGATCACGTGACTTGAAAAAAATAAAAAAATTACTACTATTTTGCGGAAAACTTTGCTTTTAATGCCGAAACATATGTTTTTGAGGTTCATGCTGCCCTTTCCGGGCATTTTCCGTATTGCGCATGCGCAGATGAGAAGTCCTTTAACTGCTGTAGTTTTCGTCAGAGAGGATTGGGGTTTTGGGGTGGCGGATGCTATTCCTCCATAGAATTCAGATCCCTGATGAGGGTCTGCGCATGCGTAGATTAAAGATGCGATATCTTCCGAACCACTAGTGTTGGAGAATCGGAGTTTTTTATAAGGTATGTTATTTTGAGAGGACTTTTAGCCGCCAGTAGATTGCGCATGCGCAGAAGAGAAGTGACTATTTTTGGGTTGGATGGGTTATGTTGGGAGTGCTGAGTCGATATTATGAGGTTTTGAAAGAATATTCATAGCAATTCAGTGCAAGGACAAGTCACTTTGGGGGATGTAGCGTTGTTTCCGAGTTAAAGTGTCCGTACCGTGGCCCTGGGGCTAATTTGGAAATTGATGTTACCGCTTACAGGCATTTTTCGTTATGCGCATGAGCAGATCATCAGTGATTTAACTGGTGGTGTTTTCGTCTGAGAGGATTAGGGTTTTGGGGTGGCGGATGCTATTCCTCCATAGAATCCCCTGTTGAGGGTCTGCGCATGCGTGGATTAAAGATGTGATATCTCCTGAACCACTAGTGTTGGAGAATCGGAGTTTTTTGTAAGGTGTGTTATTTTGAGAGGACTTTTAGCCGCCAGTAGATTGCGCATTCGCAGAAGAGAAGTGACTATTTTTGGGTTGGATGGGTTATGTTGGGAGTGCTGAGTCGATATTATGAGGTTTTGAAAGAATATTCATAGCAATTCAGTGCAAGGACAAGTCAGTTTGGGGGATGTAGCGTTGTTTCCGAGTTAAAGTGTCCGTACCGTGGCCCTGGGGCTAATTTTGAAATTGATGTTACCCCTTACAGGCATTTTTCGTTATGCGCATGAGCAGACCATCAGTGATTTAACTGGTGGTGTGTTCATCAGAGAGGATTAGGGTTTTGGGGTGGCGGATGCTATTCCTCTATAGAATCCCTCGTTGAGGGTCTGCGCATGCGTGGATTAAAGATGTGATATCTCCTGAACCACTAGTGTTGGAGAATCGGAGTTTTTTGTAAGGTGTGTTATTTTGAGAGGACTTTTATCCGCGAGTAGATTGCGCATACGCAGAAGAGAAGTGACTGTTTTTGGGTTGGATGGGTTATGTTGGGAGGGCTGAGTCGATATTATAAGGTTTTAAAAGAATATTCATAGCAATTCAGTGCAAGGACAAGTCAGTTTGGGGGATGTAGCGTTGTTTCCGAGTTAAAGTGTCCGTACCGTGGCCCTGGGGCTAATTTTGAAATTGATGTTACCGCTTACAGGCATTTTTCGTTATGCGCATGAGCAGATCATCAGTGATTTAACTGGTGGTGTTTTCGTCTGAGAGGATTAGGGTTTTGGGGTGGCGGATGCTATTCCTCCATAGAATCCCCTGTTGAGGGTCTGCGCATGCGTGGATTAAAGATGTGATATCTCCTGAACCACTAGTGTTGGAGAATCGGAGTTTTTTGTAAGGTGTGTTATTTTGAGAGGACTTTTAGCCGCCAGTAGATTGCGCATGCGCAGAAGAGAAGTGACTATTTTTGGGTTGGATGGGTTATGTTGGGAGTGCTGAGTCGATATTATGAGGTTTTGAAAGAATATTCATAGCAATTCAGTGCAAGGACAAGTCAGTTTGGGGGATGTAGCGTTGTTTCCGAGTTAAAGTGTCCGTACCGTGGCCCTGGGGCTAATTTTGAAATTGATGTTACCCCTTACAGGCATTTTTCGTTATGCGCATGAGCAGACCATCAGTGATTTAACTGGTGGTGTTTTTATCAGAGAGGATTAGGGTTTTGGGGTGGCGGATGCTATTCCTCTATAGAATCCCTCGTTGAGGGTCTGCGCATGCGTGGATTAAAGATGTGATATCTCCTGAACCACTAGTGTTGGAGAATCGGAGTTTTTTGTAAGGTGTGTTATTTTGAGAGGACTTTTATCCGCGAGTAGATTGCGCATGCGCAGAAGAGAAGTGACTGTTTTTGGGTTGGATGGGTTATGTTGGGAGGGCTGAGTCGATATTATAAGGTTTTAAAAGAATATTCATATCAATTCAGTGCAAGGACAAGTCAGTTTGGGGGATGTAGCGTTGTTTCCGAGTTAAAGTGTCCGTACCGTGGCCCTGGGGCTAATTTTGAAATTGATGTTACCGCTTACAGGCATTTTTCGTTATGCGCATGAGCAGATCATCAGTGATTTAACTGGTGGTGTTTTCGTCTGAGAGGATTAGGGTTTTGGGGTGGCGGATGCTATTCCTCCATAGAATCCCCTGTTGAGGGTCTGCGCATGCGTGGATTAAAGATGTGATATCTCCTGAACCACTAGTGTTGGAGAATCGGAGTTTTTTGTAAGGTGTGTTATTTTGAGAGGACTTTTAGCCGCGAGTAGATTGCGCATGCGCAGAAGAGAAGTGACTGTTTTTGGGTTGGATGGGTTATGTTGGGAGTGCTGAGTCGATATTATGAGGTTTTAAAAGAATATTCATAGCAATTCAGTGCAAGGACAAGTCAGTTTGGGGGATGTAGCGTTGTTTCCGAGTTAAAGTGTCCGTACCGTGGCCCTGGGGCTAATTTTGAAATTGATGTTACCCCTTACAGGCATTTTTCGTTATGCGCATGATCAGACCATCAGTAATTTAACTGGTGGTGTTTTCGTCAGAGAGGATTAGGGTTTTGGGGTGGCGGATGCTATTCCTCTATAGAATCCCCTGTTGAGGGTCTTCGCATGCGTGGATTAAAGATGTGATATCTCCTGAACCACTAGTGTTGGAGAATCGGAGTTTTTTGTAAGGTGTGTTATTTTGAGAGGACTTTTAGCCGCGAGTAGATTGCGCATGCGCAGAAGAGAAGTGACTGTTTTTGGGTTGGATGGGTTATGTTGGGAGTGCTGAGACGATATTATGAGGTTTTAAAAGAATATTCATAGCAATTCAGTGCAAGGACAAGTCAGTTTGGGGGATGTAGCGTTGTTTCAGAGTTGAAGTGTCCGTACCGTGGCCCTGGGGCTAATGTCGAAATGGATGTAACCCCTTACGGGCATTTTTCGTTATGCGCATGAGCAGACCGTCAGTGATTTAACTGGTGGTGCTTTCGTCAGAGAGGATTGGGGTTTTGGGGTGGCGGGTGCTTTTCCGTTATAGAATCCCCTGGTGGGGGTCTGCGCATGCGTGGATTCAAGAAGCGATATCTCCTAAACCACTAGTGTTGGAGAATCGGAGTTTTTTGTGAGGTGTGTAATTTTGGGAGGACTTGCAGCCACGAGTATACTGCGCTTGCGCAGACGAGAAGTGAATGGTTTTGGGTTGTTTGGGTTATGTTGGGAGTAATGAGCCGATATTGTGAGGTTTTAAAAGAATATTCATGTCAATTCAGTGCACGGACACAAGTCAGTTTGGGGGAAATAGCGTTGTTTCCGATTTGAATGGTCTGTATGTTGGCCCTGAGGCGAATTTATAAATAACTATATTCGGTAGATCTATATTAAAATGCGTTCGGATTTGGAGAAGATGCAATTTCGTCCCTAACGGAGGACCCACAACCGAATTTTTTTCTGATCTACGGTAAAACTAACAGCCAAACTGTATTGATAGCTATATTTGTTAAAGGAACTTGAAAAAAAAAATGCACTGACGTGAAGTCAGTACTCTTTGGCGCGCGTGTTCACGGTGGCTAATTTGAATTGAATGATTCAAAAATTAACAGTGCTGTATCTAAGCTGCCATCAGGATAGAGTAACAAAGTTGGAAAAGAACACAAGTGACTCTCCTTAGTCGCACAAGCTCCTAGAAGATTTGGGAGGGTCAGTATAATCCTAATCATGTTTATAGCACGCGCGCAAAAGCAGATTGACTTAACAATGAAAGAAAAAGTGTAAAAAGTTAATCTGCTTTGGCACGCGTGCTATAAACATGATTAGGATTATACTGACCCTCCCAAATCTTCTAGGAGCTTGTGCGACTAAGGAGAGTCACTTGTGTTCTTTTCCAACTTTGTTACTCTATCCTGATGGCAGCTTAGATACAGCACTGTTAATTTTTGAATCATTCAATTCAAATTAGCCACCGTGAACACGCGCGCCAAAGAGTACTGACTTCACGTCAGTGCTTTTTTTTTTTCCGAAGTAAATTCACATTGTGAAAATACGTAGTTACTACGACTTCTTTGTAGAGAGGACAACGTTGCGTAGTTATCTGACAGGAAAATGACTATAACCTAACATTTTTAAAATATACATGGTGAAATGTGTCAAATTTTCATGGCCAACCGGGAGACTTTATAAATGTGAATGGAGTATATGTGAAGTTTCGTTAGTATCGTATCACTAGAAAATATTGAAAAAAAATTTAAATAATATTATGTATCTAAAGACAACTCAAGAGCGGAAAGAGATAGCAATTCACAATTTTCAGTGTAGATTGCGCATTCGAATTCGTAATTTGCGTTCTTTAATAGGAATAATCGGCCGAACGATTTTGGAGTTATAACCGTCTGAAATTTTCTTGTTATTGCCTCAATAACTCAAAAACTACGAATCCGATCCAATTCAAACATGATAATTAGTTTTAGAATACCGACGCAAAAATATTTGTGAAATTTCGTGAACATCGTGTCACTACAAAATTTTCCGTATCTCAGAAACTATTTTTCTGATATCGCTAAAATTTTCCAACTGCCTTCAAAACCAACCGTACAACCATGTTCCAAATTTGAACATGATAGGATCAATACTGTTGGAGATCCGACCAGCATTGGGTGAGTTCAGCAGCTGGATGGGTGAATGTTGTCAAGATAAATTTCGATCGGAAAGAGATATCGATTTCCAATTTTCAGGGTAGGTTGCGCATCTAGATGGGAGAGTTAGTACGTTGTTGGGCATAACCGGCCAAATGGTTTCAGAGTTATACCCAACTTAAATTTTGTTGTTGTCTAGAATAAATCAAGATATACACATCTGAACTATTTCAAACTTGGTAATCGCTCGTATAGTGCCGTCGCGCTAATATTCGTGATTTGGAGCTTCCGCTGCCAAGTCAAATGCTCTCCCACTGAGCCAAAAATACATATTCTTTATGATTTCTGAAAACATGGAAACATTGAGTCCAGTCCTAGTAATTTATAATCTTTTACCTCATATGTGTAGGGGTCAATATAGTACTTCTATTTACACGGCGCTTTTTCATGCGTATGTGATAATTCTATTGTTAAAAGGGCCATGTTGAAAATATGACTCACAATGGGAAATCACCACATATGATTCAAACAAATCGTTGGACAACGCACATGTGGTGGGAGGCATAGGTATTCGCGCCGATATTTCACAACTAACTACCGAGTTTCAATTCGATCACATCAGCTTTTTCGAACTATTAGAAGAATAAAAGATTGGTTCAAGCTCTATGGACAGGAGCTTTGGCGCTCTTGTTCAAACTTTGACAAATCATATCTCCGAAATTATTGGTTTCTGGGAATCATATAATTGGATTCTTACAGACCGTTTCTTTGCAATAACGTACTTATCCGAGATATTCATTCCTAAAATCTGCTCTGAAAATTATATTATATCAATTAAAACTTAGACAATATTGCAGTTTTCTTTTTACTGGAGATATTCTGAACCCAATTTAATTATGTATCTTACCAGAGAATATATTTCCATCATCATATGGATTATCCACGGGCATTATATTATCACCTTAAAAGTATAATATCATATCATTCTCATAATTCTAGGATAGCTGAAGTTATTTCATTGGTCATTTTGCATTCAATCATACTTTGTTTTATAGAGAATAGGTTTATTTTATATGAAGAATAACGAACCAGAAATAATGTTGACATATATCCCTCATAGAAAAATCAGATGACATGTAAAAATTCAGATCATATAATAATTCATAGATAGAAAAATTAAGTACATCACTCTGCGAAAACATAGAAGTACGATTCATTATTTAATTTCGGAAAATCATATTTCCGAAAGCATTAGCTTGTTATAATTGAAAATATATCAGTGGATTTTCATGATGAAACTACATCTCAAAAATAAATTAATTTGAAATTTGTAATGTAAAAAAAATATATTTTTTTTCGTTATTCTGAAACCATCAGTCCAATTTAGCCCAATAACGAACTTAACCAAGATACTTGTCCTCAAAGCTACTCTGAAAATTTCAAATGCCTAGCTCATTCTGTTTGAGAGTTATTAGAGAAAAAAAAATTTAAAATTCAAAAATTTTTTTTTGACTCTTTACGACAACCCGATCAATACAAGGCTTCGCATGCATATAAAGGTCGTGATTCTACAATTTGATGCTAAATTTCAGATAGATCGAGTGATCGGAATCGGAAATATTCATCAAAAATATTTTTATTAGATACGGCCATAACTCTGAAACCTCTTGGTGGATTTCAACCGTTAATGAACTCCGAGATATTTACGCTCCAAACCTACCATGCAAATTTCAATCCCCTAACTCCTTCCGTTCGAGAGTTATCGTGTTAACGGCCGGACGGCCGGACAGAATCAATTTCGACCACGGATTCTTGATCAGTGAGTCGAACCAAATCGTTTAA
This sequence comes from Halyzia sedecimguttata, assembly GCA_937662695.2. Taxonomy (NCBI): domain Eukaryota; kingdom Metazoa; phylum Arthropoda; class Insecta; order Coleoptera; family Coccinellidae; genus Halyzia; species Halyzia sedecimguttata. Next base: position 33,082,607 of record OW569411.2, read on the forward strand.
GACCATTTTCAGCCAAACATTCAAACATTACAGACATTCGGGCAAATTGGTAAGCACTCTGTTCCGTGGAACAAGAGCGCCAAAAAATGGCTGAAACGTATCAACGGATTTTGCCCATCAACGATCTCCACTGAGGCATTTATGTCCCGAACCTACCCCGAAATTTTCAACTCTATAACCTATTTCGTTTGAGAATGATCGTACTTACGGACAAACGGACAAAATTGGATTTGGTCCCGAATTATTCATCAGCGAGTACAACCCAATCGTTTGAGACCATTTTCTTCGTGAACTATACCAGTAATTACCATATTCTTGATTAAGTAAGCAATTCTCGAATATGAGTATAGCAAAGATTCCTTTCATTGGAGATGGCTAATTATTAATACGAATCGATTTTATATAGCGAATAATTTCAAAGCGACGCCAGGTAACAGTCACTCACACTCCCTCCGAGCGATTCTCCTTAATGCTTCAATTTGAAACTTGAATTGGCTAGGCAATCCTGAAAGAACGAACGAAAAAATTATTATTCAGACGAGGACTAACGAACTAAAATTCTGGGAACTTTTGCCACCAAAGTTCTGTGAAATATGGAATGCAATCTCTCGGAGATTTCCTTCAAGAGGTGCAGTGAATGATAATTTCAGTTACTTCGACAATTCGAGGTGTAATTGTGTTGTCGAAGGAAAAGCAGGGGACACAAACTAAAATGTTCCACGTGAGAAAATTGGAAAAGTACTGGCGTGAGGTCTGACTGAATTGGCGCGCTTGCTCAGTTTCATAACCAGACCGGTCACCCATCCAAGTACTGAGCTCGCCAAATGTTGCATGACCTCCAGGATGTAAATAAGATTTTCCCAAATTCGCAACAATACAGGGTTTTTCAGAATAAGATACTGATCCTTAAGGGTGTGAGACTCCTTCGGTGAAATAAGGAATAACTTTTTCAATAAACCTATGTCTTAGACCTCTTATCTTTTGGGATACAGAGTGTTAAAGTTTCAAGAAAAAAAATAACTTCATAGATATATGGCACACTTCCTAAAAGCATCAAGTGCCACTTTTGATGCGGATGATTTTAAAATTTTTCATCCTTTGACATGTACAAGATTAGGACAAGTTTGGAAAATTATTATGCATGCCTCTGTATACAGATTTTTTCTTTTTTATCGAAATCCGTTCGTCTGTTGAGAAAAGAAGCAGATATACAATTTACTCTTAAATAAATCAGGATTTTATAGATAATTTTCATTTCAGGAAAAAGCAGTGGATTGCATAATATTTCTCCAAAAATATCTAATCCACATGATGAAATATTAAAAACTCTTTCAAATCAAAAAAATGGCCATAGGGCGAGTGCCAAATGTCATAAGAATATCTATGCAGTTATTGAAGTTGTGATAAAAAAACTCTATTTTTCTTGCAACTTTACACCCTGTAGCTCAAAAGTTAAGAGGTTCAGGACGAAGGTTTATTGGAAGTTTTTTCCTCAGAATCACCTCAGGATTTACACCCTTAAGGATCAGTATCTTATTTTTTTTTATCATTTTTTTCATTTACCAATTTTTCTGATTAGTCTCAGGTAAAAAGTTACAAACGTTTGAATATTTCACAATGTGCTAATACACTCCTATCCAATATCTATGACATTGATGGTGAACGAGAAAAAGGTATGGTAACGTGGTTGACAACTTGATTCAGAATTCTTACGCACAGGGATGGATCCATAAAAGTAGTGAAATTTCTGATTTTATATAATTATATGAAGAATATGTCGAAAACTTTGAGTTTAAGAAGAAATAATAGGGAATATTTCAATTTCCTAAAACCATTGAATGATCTCGAAATGACTCTAGAAAAGCTGTATCTGCTTTCTTTATGCTAATTTCATTTACTTTTATGAAGCCATGAGTCTATAACTAGGAAACCAGTGGAAGTAGAGAGAAACTGATATTTGGAGAATATACATCATAGTTATAGGAAACTTGACACTAGCATGCATTTCATTTGGAAAAGAATATATCAAAGCTACAAAAGAAATGTGGGAAAGCCCTGTGTACAGGAGCTTTGGCGCTCTTGTTCAAACTTTGACAAATCATATCACCGAAAGTATTGGTTTCTAAGATATCATTCACAACTGGGAGAAACCAATACTTTCGGAGTTACTATTTGTCAAAGTTTGAACAAGAGCGCCAAAGCTGCTGCCCACAGGAAAGTATTAGTTTGTTAGAGTTGAGAATGACATTCTTATGATGAAACTGCATTTAAGAAAAAATTGAATTCAAAATTTGTAATGAAAGAAAAAATATTTGTTTTTTTACTTCGAAACCTCCTGGCTGATTTTGCCCAATAACGAACTTAACCGAGATATTTATCTCCTACACCTACTCTGAAAATATTCAACTGTCTAGCTCATTCCGTTCGAGAGTTATCGTGTTAACGGCCGGATGGACGGCTGGACATAATCGATTTTGACCATGGATTCTTGATCAGTGAGTCGAGCCAAATCGTTCAAGACCATTTTCAGCCGAAAATTCGAAAATAACAGACATTTGGGCAAATCAATAAGCACTCTGTTCCGAGGAACAAGTGCGCCAAAAATAGATTTTTTTCCTAATTTCAACTGCCTGTTTCTTTGAACCTGACTCGAATTCAGAAAAATGGTAAATGAAAAGAGTGTTTCATTTGATGATAGGAATCTATGGTTAATATTAATGTACAGCTCAAAGACTCACCTTGTATATCCGATTGAGTTTAACTCTAGAACGTTCAGCAATATCTGACGGAAGGTTTCTGAGATAGGGAATTGTTTAAATATTTTTTTCTGATTTTGTAGTCATACGATACTCACGAAATATTGCATAAGTCTTGGCATTGCTATTTTTCAACTATAATTACTGTGTTTAATTTAAATCAGATCCGTATTTTTCTGGTCATCAACTAACGTATCTTCGAATGTGTGTCACAAAATGAAATTATGTTCAATATATTAGAGAAATCCTCACAATAATTGTGCAAAATTGAAGGAGTATGAAAATAAATGTATGGGTGATATGGATAAAAGATAATTTGTAATTTATTCACTATTGGCGGTAAATAGACATATATTCGAAGATTAATACAGTAATACAACCATAAACGGAAATGCCAACAAACTAAAGCAGTCAGATCAATTTGGGAACAAGCGAGATTCAAGTGCACAAAAATCATATTTGAGATATGGAGGATACTAGCTCTATCTCTTTGTAGCTGGACTCTATTCTATGGACGACCAAAAAGTCAACTTTGAGATCATCACGGAGTCAGTCGACGCCTATGTCTACGCCGCTATGTCTGCGCCTAGGATTCTAGTTCAGGAGCGGATTCATACAAGCAGTTAAATTTCAGGAATTTTTATTAGATTTTATAACATTCAATGAAAAATGTCATTTCAGGATACCTTGGGAGATAAATTCATACTTAAATGGTTTCTTTCTGGGTTTTCTGTCCCTGAAAAATATCTATAAAATGAAAGTATTTATTATTTTGGCAAATAGAATTTCTGAATCAATATCAACAAAAAATAATTCTGAAGATTTTCGCCTCGTGTCCGATGAAGGAGTTCGATCTTCTCTCCGAAAAGTTACAAAATAGTTATTTTATTGTTGATGTTGTTTCGTTATTGTTTATTAGGCAACATCATCCTTTATATTGTTTCGGATAATTAGTTTGGGACAGAAAAGAACCATTCCAGGAGAAATGATGAAGGGAAATTTAATATTCTTATACGGTTGAAGATTCTTATAATAACCCAAGATAAACTTTATCTGCTTTCTTCACGCTAATTTCTCACATATTTATGAATTCGCGAGTCTATAACTAGAAAACCAGTGGAAGTAGAAAAACAATGGTAATTGTATATAGTTGTCATAATTATAGAAAACTTCACACGAAATTAATTTCATTCTGGATAACCATGTGGAAATTACGAAAGAAAAACTGATATTTTTGCAATTTCAACAGCCTGCATCTTTTTGTCTGAGCAGAATTTGGAAAAAAGGTGAACGAAAGAAGTGTTTAATTTGATGAGAGGAATCTTTGTTTAATATGAATGTACTACTTAAAGGCTCACCCTTTATAGCTTAGCAAAAATTCGACTACGAAAAAAATTGACGTGAAGCCAGGAACTTTTGCGCGCATGTACTATATTGTCTACTCCCCTTTATTGCACACTCTAGCATGGATATATACCGCAGCTTTTATAATATATGAATACATTTCATACCACTTCAATGAAAGACTTCGGTAGAGAATCGTCTATGATTACAGAATTTGCAACTCAGATATAATATGTAATTTAGTTAATGTCATTAATGGATACTGTAGAAGTTATACTCATTATTAAAAGTTTTTTTTCTGGTTTTTTCCTCCCAAAATCTGAAAAATATCTATGAAATAAAAAAATAATCATTTTTTGATTTGCTTCTGCGTAACAAACACAAGATATTTTTCAGATTTTGGGAGAGAAAACCCAAAAAAAAACCTTTTAATAATCTGATAGGTATATCTAATCTATTGATGTACGAAAAAACTTACGCCTCAAGTAACTCCAGGATACGATATTCACGAAATTTCTCAAAAATCAGGATCGACATTCTACAAGTAATCACCGAGTTTCAATTGGATCAGATTGGTATATTTTCAGTTGGGTACAGGAAATAAGAACAAAATTTCAGATGAGTATTAAGTATTCCAAAATAATTTGGCCGATTATACCCATTGACGAACTTAAATGTTGCATTCGGATGCGCAACCTATCCTGAATATTTCAAGTCGTTATCTCTTTCCGTTCTCAAGTTATCCTGAAATACATAATATATTTTCGTTATTTTTTTTAAATATTCTTGTAGTACGGCCCTCATAAAATTTCACACACGTCTTTATGTTGATATTCTAGAACCAGTTACCCAGCTTCAATTCGATCGGGTCTATATTTTTTGAGTTATCGATAGTATAATATTCCAGACAGGTATAACTCCGAAACCGTTGGGCCGATTATGACCACCAACGAACTTAACTATCACATGCGGATGCACAACCTACCCTGAAAATTGCCAGTCCTTATCTCTTTTCGTTCGAAAGTTATCGAGGCAACGGTCACCCATCCAACTGCTGAACTCACCCAATGCTGCTCGGATCTCCAACAACATAGATCCGATCATGTTCAAACTTGGAATATGTTGGTAGAGTTAGGTTTTGAAGGTTCTCGCAACATTTCAGCTATATTGGGCAAATAGTTTTCTGATATATTGAGTTTTTCCCAATGATTTCCAATGATTTTTTAAAATTTTTTTGGTGATACGATCCTCGCACGAAATTGGACAGACAAAATCAAATTTGACCTCGAACATTTCATCAGGGAGTCGAACCCAATCGTTTTAGAATATTTCTGGCCAGAAATCCGAAAATTACAGACATTGATGGGGAAAATGATAACGCGGTGTTCCCCAGGGGATGCGGGCAAAAATGTTTGCTGAACCCTCTTTTACCAAGCAAGCCTTAATTCGTGGTGGTCAACGTCTGTCAGGTCCGCTAGTAATCGTATAATTTAAATGGCGTAGGGTGTTACAAACAGTGAGACAACTTTTTGTATATATTTTTTAAATATATGATATTATGAGTTTCATTACTCGAATGTCTTGTGAAATCCTTAACTTTTCCGTGTATTCCCAAAAAGACGAATATATACCAGGAAGTAGACATGCAAAGCAGAATGAGATATTTATCTGACATTGATCTCCACATCCAAGTTTTTGTGACAATCAAATGGCTTTTCTTGACATCTGGAATCCGCTACTTCACTGGATGAGCTCCCTCGAGTAGAATATCATAAGACAGATAGAAAGAGCAAATATCAAATCATATGATATGTGAGTTCGCGACATGTCTTAATTGTCTTGGGAAAAACACGTATGCTGGAAAATTTTCATATTATGTATTTTAAGCAATGGAACAAATTCTTATTCGCTTGTCATGCATGATCCTCAGGAGTTCACTATTTTTTTCTTGTTGAAATTCTGTACGTGAAAAGTTTCTTTTTTCTAGTCTTTTCGTCTCTTATTCCAAGATTGCTATGTATGGCCCAATTCATCATTGAATTCTTTTTAGACAATATTTAGAGAACAGGGTTTGATGATAGTTTATGGCTTATATTCACTTCAATGGATTATGTACCTACATATTAACCACATACCCTGAACCACATAAACTAGAAATGATAAATAAATACGGGCAATTCATAAAACATAATCAAGACAAAATAACAATTAGTACACCTACAGCCATTCTCTTTAGTTTGAAAACATTCTGTTACAACTGTATTTGTTTTTTATAATTTGGTGTTTGGTACTTTTGATACTATTTAATTCTATATTTTCTTTGTATGAAATCTTAATGTGAAAGAGAGATATTTCTTTATCGGTATAACTACAAACTATTATTATTATAAATATTATCATTATTGAATAAGGTTAACGAGATCACCGCGAACTGTAATCTGATTTGCCTCTTCTGCAATTGACAAGGCGTGCTGACCTTTTTCGACTCTGGATAACATGCTTTTCTACCACTCAATCGGGTACCAGTTGCAATAGATTTTGCAAGGTTGCAACTTCTTAACGGAGGCGATCACTGATAATCTTTAAACAGTTGGAGAAATGTTTGGTTTAATCTAAGCTGTGAGCCATTAATTAGAATATGTCTCTTTTACAGGACAGACAATTAACAGTGCGCGGGTATAGCAATAAAGCTCACTCAGCCTATTACAATTTTAGTAAAATATTCACTCAGTTTGGTAAGTCAGTTTTGACGGAATATACAATGTCACAGTATTTTAGGTATAAGGAAGAATTCAGATCAATAACAATATACAGAAGTTTCCATGAGTAGGTCAAAGCTATTTATTAACATAAACATAGTGGAATCATCAAAATGGAATCATCAAAAGAAATAACTGTTCGTTGACCACTGAGGTTAATATTATCTTTTACTTCCTTAAGTTGTGAGACATGTTCCTATATACAGTATTTTCATAGTGTTGCTAGCAAAAAAATGCTGAAATATGGATCTACATTTGTGTATCAAACAGGCTTTCCCTAGTTAAGGTCCATAATACAGAAAAGAATGTGTAAGTGGTATGAATTATTAAATTTCAAATTTTGAGAAGAGGATAGTATTTTATTAATATATTTTGAACTATTAAAATAATTTGTTTGCCAGCCTCTATCTACACCCAAATATCAGGAATAAATGGACAATCTGCTGTGATTGTCTCCAGCCTTGCTCTAGACATTTCAATGATACTTTCATTAGGTAATTCGAGTTGTGAAATCTATGCACCGAGTGTAATTTGTAACAACCCATTCCACGAAGTTGAATCATTGCAGATTGCTCATTCCATCATGATAAATAAATTTAATGAAAAGTTTTGAAGCAATAAAGCATTGCAGATTGCTCTTTTTTCTTAAATGATAATTTTTATTGCATTTTCTTTAAACGACACTTTTTTTGAATTTAATTTCTTTCATGAGAATCGTTGATATAATTCCCACCTCTGAGAAACCAATACTTTCGGAGATACAATTTTTCTGTTTGAACAAGATCGCCAAAAAGCTCCTGTCCACCGGGCTTGAACCAATTTTTTTCGTCCGTGTGTGAGAAATAACCTCATATTGGCTTCCCTTCGAAGGTTCGCACTCTCAGGAGTGGGAAATTCGAGCTCTTGTTGGTTTCTCACTAAAAAACCGCTCACACATTCCTTGGACTAGTTCTTCGTCCTTCCATTACAGCTTCCCTTAGCAAAAGAAATGATCAGCAAGTGGCCTTCATAGATGATGGACCCGATGACTCGAAGTGATCCGAACAACACTGATTTCTGCATTCACTGCGCCGCCAGGGATATACTGGCCGGAATAATCTTCAATTATGTCACGTGGTTCGCTCTCATTCCACCCAGATATCCTATGATTAGTACGACTATCCTAACTTTATGACTTGGATACTGGTTCCCTAGTTCGACCATTTAATCCTTGTATTTTATCCTTTTCTGTTCTTCTTTCATCACCACATTCACTTCGGGAGGGGAGAAAAAATCGATAACAAACAGTTCCTTGAGATGAGCAGGACTATATCTGGCTTTATGGCGCAAATCTGCTGAGTTATTGTAATAGCATAGTTCCAGTAGATGTGAGTTCTGTCATTTTCAATGACTGCTTCAATCTCCAGAGGTACATATGGTAGCACTGGTTCGTTGTCTATATCATGAACTTCTTTCACATGGGAGTAGAGAATTCGGAGTACCACATTGTGTCTTTCTACATAAATCCTGATGGAGCATGGACTCTGCAAGCAGACATGATGTGTATTACAGTTTTCAGCTGGTTGTGGCATGCTCTGCACGTTGTTCGAGTGTCTACTCTAATCTTGTATGAATCATCCCATGTTGAGCCATATCAAATCCCTCCATTTCTGACTTGAGTCCAGTCGACTTTAAAAAGGCGAAGGATAATTCTTCCCACAGGCTCTGATCTTTCAAACTCCTGAAATATATAGAGTGCTGATTTTTACTCATGTGATGTCTGAGTGGTCTCTCCGGTTGTGCCTGTCTGATGTCTCTGCCTACTCTTCTTTGATCCGTTGGCGTGATTGGCGTTCCTGCTAGCTCATGATCGATGTCAGTTATACTGAGTTTCTCCAAGGCTCTCCCTCCGACCTCCTATGTTCCTAATTTCATAATGATCTTATTTTATCGACAGCTTCTTGCTTCAACAGATTGATGGTGGACAAGCTTATCGTACTATGTAACGCGAACAGCTCCCTTATCATATTCTTGCTCAGCTCCAGTTGTCCTCTCAGAACATCTATGATACTTTGGCACCAAGATGCTCACTTCCTTATGGTTCTTATCTTCTTGTCTAGCTGATGCATTCTTGACCTGTGCATGAGATCGTTTTTTATTGTGCTTCCTAGCAGGTACAGAAGTGAAGTAGCCGCCCTCCTGCAGCTTCGATTTATTCTAGCGTACAGTCCTCTTTTAGGTGATTGCCGAATATATTATTCATCACGGCTAGGTCTTCAGTCTAGAGTCTCGTTTATAGTATACAAAATGTGAGAAAGCTCTTTGAACAGGGGCTTCAGCTCTCTTGTCAAACTGCTAGCGAGTACTTATTCAAACATTGACAAATCATATCTCCAAAAGTTTTGAATTCGCAGAATTGACAATAATGTCAGTGGATTCTTTGATAGAATTGCATCATGAAAAATAAATTAAAAAACGTGGGTCCATGACTCAACTCATATGTTGGATTTACATACATCAACAAATTATAATTCCAGCATTCTATGAAATCATAACATTACGATTATTGATCAGTGAGTCGAACCAAAAAGTTTGAGCCAAAAAATTTTCAGCCAAAAATTCGAAAATCACATTTAGGCAAATTGATAAGCACTCTGTTCCGAAGAACAAGAACACCAAAAAAAAACAAAACGTTCAGCTATCAACAAAATATAATTCTGAGGATTTTCGTTAAGTGTCTGACGAAGGAGTCTGATATAGATTCCGAAACGTTACGAAATAGTTGTTCCATCGTTGATGTTGTTCGTTGTAGTTTGTTAGGCGACATTGTTCGATAGAGTGCTTCTGACAAATATTTTGTGATTCTTACGCAGAAGCAATTATTCACAAAATAATTATTTTATTATTTTATAGATATTTTTCAAAGGTTGGAAGAGAAAACCCAGAAAGGAGCCATTTAATAATGAATATACCTCCCACATAATCCTTTAATGATTATTTAGAAAGAGAGATGACAAATTCACTCCAAAAAATCCGTTAACCGCCGTGGAGATGATGATCATGTCAACACGCTTTCTCCTATCGAAAAAACTGGAGAGACTGAGGAGGCACAGTATCTCAACATGAGAAGGTCGTGAAAAGCCATAAGGGATGCATGTTGCGCAAGGTTGCACTTTCTCGAGAAGCTCCTCATCACGTTCAAACTAACGGTCCAACATAGGACTTCTGTAGGTTTTTATGAGAATGGAACATAGTGCTGAAGTTGATTTACAGTGCTTTCAAAAATGAATCACAATATTTGAATTTGTGAAGTTTCTTTAAATGGGTGTGCTATTTGTGAGAATATCAATCAACTTCCATTTATGAGGAATGAGTACAAATTTCTGCTTTTCTGAACTCAATACCGGAATTTAATTAATTGTTCGGTAAAATAGTTCTTCGTGATATATTGCACAAATGTTGCGTCGAGATAATCTTGATGTTAAAAATCACTTCAGATAATAGCGGATATTTAGTTCATAGTATTTCCATTGACATAGTAATCACAAACTTATGGTCGGCATCAAAATTGTTTTGACACACTTGAAAAATAGAGATGTAATTAAGTTATGAAATTTTCATGTAAATGGGCGAAGACAGCGTGAGCCCAAATATGTCTCTTTAAATGATTGAATATAGATATACAGTAGTATATAATTCAACCTATCAATCTCAATGGAGCAATTATTATGATTTACTTGCTTTATTTACAGAAAATAACATTTTGCCACCCTATATGAATAACTGGAAGATACGAATCACAACACGTTTCCTCTTATTTGTAAACACGCCCTGCGGCGTTTCTATACTTTCCACAGAATTCTACCTCTTTCATGTAGAATCGCTTACTTTTAATGTTATCGCTGCAAGATAAAACTATGAAACTAACGACTGCTTCATAACTTCAAACCTCACATTTAACCTTCGCCGGGTAGTAAGCTTTTGCTTCCTTAACTTTTTCAGGACTCCACGTCGTCACATTATCCTGATATCCGACACTTTTGGAAAAAATTAAGGGTGTGCAGCTGAAACATAGCTCGCTCTAATGCCAGCCTTGGGAGAGACTCCCGTAAAAAATTCAAGAGTCGTTTCATATTTTATACATGAAGGATTAGGAGTATTTTTACTTTCGAAAGAATAACGTTGGATAAAGTAGTGTGTCCTGTCAAATTCCACGGGGTCTGCAAAATGAGTGAATCGATCGGTTACAAGGCATTTTAAATATAGTACCTTCAGAAAGTTGAAGAGGAGAGATAATGAGGAATCAAAAATATATGCACAGAAATGGTAAGATGCAGTCAGAGATTTCAGAAAATTGATTTTTTCAGGTTCAGATATATTATGAAATTAACACACTTGTGATTGATTTTAAACCAAATTCTCACCGCTATACAGAAAAAAATGATATTCATCGTTTAAAGATGGCTGATAAATTAGGCAACGATAATACCCGGGATGTCATTCCACATTGTTAGAAGCCCTCTTGTATGGGCCAGGAAGTGATGACTCGATGTAAGTAATTATTTAATTAGTATTTGTATACAGAGTGAGTCTTCAAGTTGTACATCAAATTCAACCATAGATTCCTCTCATCAAATAAAACACTTTTTTCATTTTCTTTTTTTCCAGATTCGGCACAACGAAAAAGATACAGGCTTTTGTAGCTTTGACATGCTTAAAAAGAAATGAATGAATTTTGGTATGAAGTTTTCTATAACTATGTCACATAATCTCCAATTAACAGTTTTTCCCAACTTCTACTGGCTTCTTCGTTATAGACTCGCAAATTCCAAAACTATGAGAAATTAGCATATTGAAAGCAGATGAAGGTTATCTTGGGTAATTTTTGAAAGAAATACTCTATCCATTTAGGAAATTAAATTATTCTTTATTATTTCTCCTAAAACGTACCATTTTGGAGATACTAATCGTTGAATGCCATAAAATATGAAAAAATAACAGAAATGTACCTGATTTTATCAATACGAACCTGGAAAACAATCACAGATGATCTGCTCGAATAAAGGCATAGACTGAGTATTGATCTCAAAGTTGACACTCATAGAAATTCAAGTCAATCAAGCTTGTTTCCAAATTGATTGGTTATAATTACCAACTTATTCAAATAGTTCGCAGGGTATTTATCTTTTGGGATATAGATGAATAGGTTTACCATGATCTGTATTCATCTATGCATCCCAAATAGTGAAAATGAAACTTATAAATTATCTGTTATCCATGCCATCTAAACACTAATTCTCATATGGCTTCGATTCTAAACAATCCCTCTAAGGATTTCTCTAATATAATTTCATCAACTTAATTTTCAACAGATATAACTCACATCACTACATAATTGAATCTTATCAGTTTTTAGTATATTAGTATGCATAAGGGAAATATCAACTATAAGTATCAATTCACCTATTCATCCCAATTATTCTTGACGAGAAATTCTTAATCTGGATCTACGGAATTATGTATGTAAACAAAGAATCGCTGGCGTAATAATCCATAAGACCATAAAACAAGTTAGATTATTACATTTCTGTGCCTGCTTCTATCACAATATAATAAGATATTATTTGACTGTGTCTATGTACGAGGTCGTCACTTGCATTTGCAATTTGGAATTATTTGTGTTCTGTGATTTTCATAGAGAACAGATTTTTTTCTTGATTCAATAGAGTAGAGGTTATAATAAATGTTGTTAGTTGGATATTGATATGTTCGTGTATATGATGCGAATTGAAATATTTAAGCAATGTGAAAATAGGTGAAGAATATATTGTGGATAATCTTATAGTGGAAATTCAATGAAAATCAAGTTGGTATCAGTGTTTTAATATTCAGGTAGAGCTTTTTTCCAAAATGCAGCTTGAAGATTATTCAAAACCATTTCATAAGACTTCAGTGAGTAAATAAAATGTCTCAGTCAATTTCGAGCATCAGATGATAAAGCTTTCATTTAATTATGCGATATTGAATCCAGTTAGTGTTTCTGTGTTCAACACTTAAAGACAGTTCAGGGCTGGCTTTGCACATTGTAAAATCTTTAAACGATTATAACCTTTTACCTGAGCCGAATCTGGAAAAATGGTAAATGAAAAAGTTTGATGAGACGATTCCATGGTTGAAAATAATGTACAACTTAAAGACTCACCCTGTATATACAAATCGAATGTGAAATTGGAAGACTAGCTCAGAAATGTTCCAAAATGTATAACTCATAAACTATGGGCTTAAGCAAGATTATTAAGTTGTAATCAACACAGACAACAGGACCAACAATTGTTTTAAATTAATCTTTAGAAAAATGCTCACAACAAATTGTAGTGAATAGTTGTAATTTTTTAAGCAATTTTCATAGATAATTGCAATTTATAGTTATAAATAACCTCCATTCGACTATTTTAACTAGATTACTTTACTAGCGAGGCGAGAGATGGCGCTCGCGTCAACTTAGTCGCTTCGTTTCCTATCTTTCTCATCCTTAATCTATGGACACTACTACATGGAATAACTTGTAGTCACATACACTTTTAAGAAAAATTCAATATGTCGGAAACATATCGCCAGAAGTTCCTGAATTTTTCTATTACATGAAGAACAATTATGCAGCAAAATGGATTTTCTTCTAGAAACTAAACAGAAAATTTCCTGCTGCTATACTAAAATCAGATCCACAGAGGGGAACCAATAACTATTTTCATGGCGGGATGTTAAGAATTCTTCAATATTTATGAGTGTAATGTACGAGAGATGGATACATTCAGAACGAAAAGAGATTGAGTTTTTGGTTGGTATCAATTCAATCCGTGATGGAATGCAAAATCCATTATTGAAAATTTCATGAAGTGAAAATATAGATTTAGCTTAATTAAATCATAAACGATTTACACTAATTTATTCAATATTGTGACGAGTTTCACCGACACAGCAACTTCATTAGACTACATCATACTAAATTCTTAACAAGTAATGATCTCCCTATACCTCTATAACCTGGACATAGAGTTATTCTTCTTATTCTTCTTACGAGTTATTTAAAACTATAGTCACACAATCTTAGGCTTGTATCACATGCATACGGTTCCATTCAAGGGCGTAGCCCTTACACACCCAAAACCCCCCTTGAAATTAATTCCTATTTCAAAACCCCCCCCGAAATTGATTTCTGGCTACCCCCTTGGTTCCATTCGGTTCGGTTCGTTTTCGGTTTCCTTTCGGTCGCTGGCAACAAGTGTGAAAAGGTGCTTCGGTTCAGATTTGGTACCGAATAGAAACCGTACAGCATCGAATACTCCCTCAAAACGAATAGGTTTGGATTCATGAATAGGGAATACAGATCAACCGGGGCGTACACACAAACACGGTTTAGTTTTGGTTTTAACCATAAATTAATAAATATTTACATATGTCTTTTTGTCTCGTTCTGTGGTCTTAACCTCAAATCGAGCAGATATATTTCACAATTTTCCAAATATTGAAATATAAACATAAATACATATTGTTGCTATCTCAGTATTCATTGGAAAATGATGGTTAACTAAATGTGGATCGACTGATTTCTGCTGCAAATCTAAACCAGTACTGCGGGACAATAACTTTGATGATTCTGACGTTACGAAAAACTTGGAATTGTAATTGAGCCTATATTTCGGAAGATAACATAAAACCTAATATGAACAGCATAAATGTGTGAAAGGGCGTTATTCGTTTTCGGTTGAAACCGAAAACGAACCGAACCGAATGGAACCGTATGCATGTGCAACAAGCCTTATACTGCTAGTACTTTGTAAGCATTTAATATAGTTCATTACTACCGCTTTTATAAACTTATTCTCTATTTGAATAGATTGAAAAACTGAGATCTAATTCTTCATTAACTAAATTATCCGTATATTTTAGGCGCTCTTGTTCCTCGGAACAGAACAAAACAAATGTCTGTAATTTTCGAATTTTTGGCTGAAAATGGTCTCAAACGTTTCGGTTGGACTCTGATCAAGAATCCGTGGTCAAAATCGATTCTGTCCGACCGCCCGGCCGGCCGTAATTACGATTAGTCTCGAACAGAATGAGCTAGACAGTTGGAATTTTCAGAGTAAGTTTGTGAGATGAATGTCTCGATTTAGTTCGTTATTGGGTGGAATTGGCCCGGTGGTTTCGGAGTAACAAAAAAAATTTACATTACAAATTTCAAATTCAATTTTTTTTCAAGATGCACTTTCATCATGAGAATCCAGTGTTATCATTCTCAAATTTAACAAACTTATACTTTCGGAGATTTTTCAAAATTCCAACAGAAAGGGCGCAATAATAGTACCTGCGTAATACTCACTGCGCCACTACAAATTTCCGTGAAGAACGGAAAGTTCGGTGGCATCAGTTATAGAACCTAGTTCATGATGCAGTGCTATCACTAGAATCCATCGAGATCATTCTCAACTCTGAGAAACCTTCGCAGATATGGTTTGTCAAAGTTTGAATAATTACTGGCTAGTTGTTTGACAATAGCATCGGAGCTCATGTCCACAGGGCTATCCCACATTTTTTCTCTATTTATTTCCACCATACCTCATTAATTCAGTTGCACACTTTTATTCAAATTGTGTAGAATTTTGAAATCAGGGTTGAACCTATGTCCTTCTGCTAATAAATGATTCGAAAAAATCATTAATTTTCATACAAACCGGATGACCAATTCGCAAATTGTGCTTCAATTACCTTGCTTCTCCACAATCTATTATTTCGAAAGGGAAAGAGATTACATTTCTTCAATAACAAATTCAAAAATACTGGTTTAACCACGATTTGCTAGCGTTTGAGTGACCAGTTCGAAATTTTTAACGAATTTTTCTGCTAAACTGTTTTCTTTTAAGAATGAACTCCGAATAAATGATGTTACACTGAAGGTAGGTATCATTTTTCATTTTCTTTCTTGTTTTTTAAACTCGGGTTTTTTCTTCAGCTGCATTATATTATCTTCCGTTTGCATACATATTTCCCCCATTAACTATATTTCAATATTTGTGATCGTTCCGTTGGTAAACTATATGATTAATCGTTCCTTTGATTACATGGAAATCATTTGAGTAATGAATTCATTCTTATTATGAAAATTCGGATGCCACCGCTATCATTCATCAGTTATTTCCCATATTGTATGGCCCAAAACAAGAAAAACTGTTTTCGGTCGTAGGTAATTGAAAACAACGACCTGCACAGGATCATTTATCATATTAATGTGTCGACATTGTTCAAATATTGACAATTGATGGGGTGGCATAAAGGATTATTTTTTCTACGGAATATCAATTATTCTGTTGGATATCAATCGAATATTGCCTGATTACGACATACATAACATGGAGTATTTTATTCAAAGCTTTGTGGAAGTTCATACAAATAAAAATATGGTTTTCAAATATTCTTATGTATTAAAACTCAAAAATATTGACATAACTGGGTCCATTTTCAGGTTTCATCAACATGTTTCATTCACGGAAATTTACTGACGTTAAAAAGCACTTAGTTAGGAGCTTCAACACTGTTCTTTATTGAATGATAATTGAATTGCACTCTTTGTGCTATTCAAACTTACTCATTCTATTTACACAAAATGTCTTTGAACTTCACAGAATCATTGGCACAACTTAACCTTGAGGAGAACGGTATATCGGACAATCGTCATGTGTTACGAAGTGGAAACTTCGGGGATATTTTTGCGCACATGTGCTGGGGAACAATGTGCTATCATTTTGCCAATTGTCTGACACTTTCGTATTTTTGGCCAAAATTGGTTTCAAACCACCCACTGATGAAGAATTCTAGCTCAAATTTGATTATATCCGGTCGGCCGTTGTCACGATAACTTTCGAATATTGAGAGAACCGTATATCTATAAAATTAAAAAAAAATATATTAATAAATATTATTTATCTCAAGATAACTAGAGAATGGAAAGAGATGGCGACTCGCAATATTTATTGTATATTGCGCATCTGAATGCAACATTTGATTTTGTTAATAGGCATAATCGGCCAAACATTTTTGGAGTTATGCCGTTCTAAGGTTTGGTTGTTATTTCCTCAATGAGTCAGAAAATACGAATCCGATCCAATTAACACGTGATAGTTTGTTGTAGTATGTTTACGCGAAAATTTTTGCGAAATTTCGTGAAGATCGTATTACCAGAAAATTTTGAAAAAAGCATTGAAAAAATTCTTGTATCAGAAACTATTCGTCCGACAACGGTGAAGTTTTGCGATAGCCTTCAAAACCTAACTCTTTATAGCGAAGTTCCAAGTATGAAGACGATCGTATCTTTATTGTTGGATATCCGAGCAGCCTTGTGTGAGTTCAGTAGCTGGATGGGTTACCGTTGCTACGATAACTTTCAAACAGAAAGCCTATCTCTTTCTGTTTGACTTGCAATTTTCAGGGTAGGTTGCGCATCTGAATGAGAGAGTTAGGTTCGTTGGTGGACATAATCGGACATAATAAGTTTTTTGCTTTTTTTTTTTTTTTACTAATATCCCATCCACTGTTCAAGACCTTCAAATAAATATATCTGGTTTTGTAAAGCAAACATTCATTTCTCTTTCAAAAAGTTTATACAATTTGAGACGTAATTCAAAAATTCATTATAACCTTGCGACATATTACATCACTTAGAGGTGAAATCTTTGTTTAGTCTCAAAGTTTGGCATTATGGACCGTGACTCTAATTTACTTTTTATTGCCCCATCTCTTCTCTCGTAACCTCTCAGGCAGTTCACACGCTAGCTTAAAAAATTCTACGATTGGTTGCTTTTCGCAATTAGTTAACAGCTTTCCAATAGGCCCTCGAAATGCTCGAGGTCCAGTTGTTTCACCGTCGAGGTGGTGAAGGAAATGCTGCAGAGGAAGCTCATTCGCATGCAACTAGCAGATAAACCATTGCAGGGAACGCTTAATTTTTCATTCCAGTAATGAAATAAGTCCTCCCTTTCTTCTTGCATTGGTGTTTGTTCCGTCGCAACCAACCACTTCTAAACTTTCGAACGAAATTGAAGAATGGTCTAAAAATTCAGTTAAAGAATCCAAAATGCTTACCCAGTTCCATTAACAGATGGCCAATATATTTTGAACCAGGTTCTTGTAATGAACTTATATGTTGTTCGACTATTGTTCTTTTTCTATTGTCAATAAATGTCAATGTCTTGTCTTTACGGCCATCGAAGTACAAACCACGCAACAGAAATCTCTTCCAAGAGTTTTGTAACGCTTGTGTTTTGTCTGTCTTGCACGTCTGACTTTATGACGGTCAATGATATTCTGCGAGTCTTCGCTGTTAACAATTCCATAATCCTGGAGCATAGCTGAAGCTATCGCAGCGCCTGCTCTATCTGAAACTGCGTATCTGTCTAATACCCTTATCACACTATGCCTTTTTCGTGCCTATTTGTCAGCTTGACTGACTACGCCTGAAATTTTGTAGAAATACGCATGCGCCCGGGACTATTTTGTAGTCTGTTTCAGGCTTGAAAATAAATAGAACTGGTTCTATTTGCTCCCCCTGAATCGTGGGGATTTCAAGCCTTTTTGTCGAAATGTCATGTGTACCAACACAATATTCATCTGTCTGACTTGACGTCTTAACATAACCTAGTTTATTCTAACGTTTGAATCGCAGCTTTCGCAAATTCAATAATGAATTTCCGTTTATTAATCCGAGGATGTAAACTAACTAAACTTACGAAGGCCAGATAATCTGTGATGGCTATCCCCGAGTGATATGAAGTTTGCACCAGTAGCCTAGTATTGTAAAGTAATTATTAATTTCGTTTATGGAGAAATGCTTTCAGGAATTACAGTGTCTTTTTTCTGTATGTGAATTTGCACTCTATGTATAGTAGCATATTAAACGTTTCTTCAGACATTCTTAAAACACTATGGTATTGTTTTAAAAATATACGAGTAGAACAAGAACTTGGGGTAAATATGTCAATTTCTTCAATGTTTGCAGCTCTGAAATTACTTCCTGAAACAAGCTCGCAAAAAGCGTGGTGTAATAGTGCCACTCGTTTGGGGGAAAATATTTATTAATATGGTTTTCGGTGAATCATTGTGAGAAGAAGATTTGTTTGTATATCTATTCGAGCCCACCTAAGTGCACCCAAACGGTTCACTGACCAAGCAAATTCTTTGTGCTACGATCAAAGCTAAGAAATTATTAATATTTTCAAAGTTACTTCTGGAACGGAAGACTCGCTTCTAGTATCTGTGGGTGCCATGTTCATGTCTCTCAGCAGATTATCTTTACTTTGTGCCAAAGCTTTCTATTCGCTTAAAATGTACTGCTGTGGTTAAGCCACCATTTGACAGCCTTTGTTGATTGGAAACGATAGGTTATTTCATTGACAACGATATGATACATTGGTCCTATTCTTTTGTAGATGCAATATGCCTTATCCTTATTTAGTATCAATCCAGGAAATTATTCTATTCCTTTACCCATTCTTAAGCCTCTACTTCTAACAGAAGAGAAGACGTCAATGTAAAGTGAACAGGTAGAACAAGATTCTTGCGAGGACATCAACCTTGTCACTCAATATTTTAGTGAGCATCTATTCAATCCAATACTAATTAGTTGGACATAGCCAGTTGCATAAGTGATTTGTTACAACTCCATGCTGTTACGATAAGTGACTAGATGCAAAATGCCATTAAAATCACTGTAAAGTGGTGTGAGGAAGAATTATTGAATGTCAATGCTCCCAAAACCACCCCTATTCCATTTATAAGAAAAATAGTTCACCATTTGAAAGCGCTAACCATGAAAGGCCAAGCTTCGAATTCTTCCAGTAATTGTGAGTATCCAGGTATTGTCCAAGATAGCAAACTCAATCGGAAGGCTAACATAACAAAGTCATTCTCAGAGCTACAACGGCCATGTGGCCATGGACGAAGCTCTTTGAGAAAACTTGTGGACTTCATCCATGAAAGTCATTTTGATCCTACATAGTGGTGATATTACCCATTGTCACCCCTATGCCTCACTAGAATGGTGGACAAAAACTGAAGAAATCACAACAAGCTGCAGGTGGGAAAAATTGCAACGCCTTGTGTGTATGGGTGTGACGAGTATTGGGTTCACAACCCTGGCTTGGGAGATCTGAATGTGTTCACCTACTCTGCATCTCTATATAAAGAGATGTAGCCTACGAGATGCAATAAAAATATCACAAAGGGAAAAATTCCTACCTGGAAATTGTGTTGGACATGTGAGGATATTGAACCAAATTGATCTTTTAGCTATACCGTAGTATACAATACCATCTGCATTGGATTTCGACCCCTTCCGCAAAGGTCTTTCGTGACCGTCGCAGTGCAAAGAACTTTATCAATAAGTTGTATAAAAGATCCTCTGTGTTTTTATAGGGATCTACTGAGTAGGGTAATAGAACGAAAACAAGTTAATATTGGTTACAGTTCTGAAAGGCGCCATATTAACTAAACAGCTCTAGACTATCTCAAAGCTATCAGTCGGTTTGGCCCCTTACTCGGTCTAGGTCCGTTTCTCAGTCTATATCCCTTAGGCTTGTTTCACATGCATACGGTTCCATTCGGTTCGGTTCGTTTTCGGTTTCAACCGAAAACGAATGAGGGCCTTTCACACATATACGGTTCATATTATGTTTTATGTTATCTTCCGACACGGGCTCAAAATTCCAATTTTTCCGCGACGTCAGATTCATCAAAGCCATCAAAATTGAACACATACATCTTTGAATGCACCCTACGTCTTTAATTGATCTTTATATTTTTCGGAAGTTTTGTCCCGCAGCACTGGTTTAGATTTACAGCAGAAATCAGTCGATCCACATTTGGTAAACCATAATTTTCTCATGAATACTGAGATAGCAACAATATCCCGAAAATATGTATGTTTATATTTCTATATTTGATCAATTCGGGAAATATTTGAAAGATATCTGCTCGATTTGAGGTTAAAACCACAGAACGAGACAGAAAACATATGTAAATATTTATTACCTTATGGTTAAACCGTATTTGTGTGAACGCCCCGGTTGATCTGTATTCCTTACACACGAATCCAAACCTTATAGAAACCTATTCGTGTCGAGGGAGTATTCGGTGCTGTAAGGTTTCTATTCGGTACCGAATCTAAACCAGAGCACCGTTTCACACTTGTCACCAGCGACCGAATTGAAACCGAAAACGAAACGAACCGAATGGAACCGTATGCATGTGAAACAAGCCTTACGCTGTCTAGGGAGGTAGAGCGTACGGTCTCGATGCAATAATTTCAGATTTGATTTTGATTCTTGAAAATTGCAAGCCAATATCACTATACATAATATTTTTTCGTAATTGTTTTCAAATTTTCTGATAGTACGGTTTTCACAAACTTTTACACACGTCTTTATATCGATATTTTACAACTATTTACCATGCTTCATTTTGATCGCGTCTGTATGTTTTGATTTATCGAACCATTGCACCGAATATGCCCAAAAACGAAACTAACTCTCTTATTAGGATGCGCAACATACCCTTGAAATATTTCGTTCTAAAGTTATCGAGTCAATAGTCACCAATCCAGCTACTGAACTCACACAAGGCTGCTCAGATCTCCAACAATATAGATCCCATCGTGTTCAAACTTGGAAGTTGGCAGTAGAGTTAGGTTCTGAAGGCTCTCGCAAATTTTCAGCAATGTCACATGAACAGTTTCTGATAATGGAATTTCTTTCAATGATTTTCAATAATTATTTTAAAATTTTCTAGTGATACGATCCTCATAAAATTCTCCAAGAATTTTTGCTTCGTCATTTTACAACTAATAACCATGTTTGAATCGGATTGGTTTCGCATCTTTCGAGTTATCAAAGATATAACAACCGAATTTCAGATGGGTATAACTCTAAAACCATAGAGTTTTAACAAACTGAAATGTCGTATTCAGATGCACAACCTAACCTAAAAATTGCAAATCGCTATCTCTTTCTGTTCTCAGGTCATCGTGACATAAATAATATTTTGCAATAAATAACAATATATAGCAATAATCGGTTTTGTTAAAATATAAATGCCATAAATGGATATAATACATAAATGCTTCAAGACTAATTCAGTAGACGTACTGAATGGAGATGATTTTGACCGCAGAACTCAGTTTTGTGAACAAATCATGGACCTTTCCAATGCCGGTGAGGGGTTTCCTGCTCGAAATTCATTCAATTACAAAGTATCATTTTATTTAAGGATCTGTCAACAGACATAACTGTCTGTAGTGGTCAGATCACAATCCAAACTGGATGATGGAGGCACAAACACAAATTCCTGAAAATGTGAATGTATGGGCTTGAACTGTTAGGGATAGGGTTATAGGACCTGTTTTTATTGAAGAACCGTTAACAGGCCCAAAATATTTGTGTTTATTTACAGGATGGAGCTCTATAGCCCATTATTTACAAGATGTAAAAGATGTCCCCTTCAAGTATCGCTTTAGCAATAAAAAGCAATTTGTTTGATAAAGAATACATTTAAAAATGTTCACTCACTTTTTAAATTTAAAAAAATTATATCTCAAGAATAAATGGCCCGAATGGCGTTGCATGTGCATTACTGAATTCTAAAATGTATGATCTATTTATGTCAAGTAAAAAGATAGGGAAATGCAATTTCGAAAAAATATCGATGACGTCACTTGGTAACGGAAAATGGTGGAAAAATAGAAATCACTAGAAAATATTTCTTAAGAAATTAGGTAAATACTTTGAACTATCCATTCATTTCTCGATATTCCTGAAAGGGGAGAAAATAAATCCATTATTCCATACTTTTGATACTGACTGTATAATAATTGTCCATGATTCCATTAATTTTCAGCAGACTGTAGATTTCGTACAGAAATCCACCATCATTATTATTCCTGTCTCTGTCCCGGAACGTTCTAACTCAATCCTGTACGTCACGTGATGATGGATTTATAGCTGGAATATAGCCGCGTTGAAAAATCCGAAAAGGTGCGAATGAATTTTTTCGTACTTTATGCACACACACATGCATGCAACCGTAACTTATCGCACGAAATATTGGGTTAACGTAATATGAGGATGGATATTTTTACACGCCAGTTGAAAACAAATTCCTAAAAACGTTTAAAACTGGGGACGTTACGAGATTCGGAAGTGTTTTGTATGTGGGAGGAATTTGAGGCATAAATAACGGGCTGTAGGAGAATTTCCGTGTGGATAAATTGTATATTGTCATCGGGAAATGAGAAAGAGTTACCTTTGTCAGCAATAATTTTCCTCTGGATTTTAGTTTTCGTTTTCCCTGTCCTTATCGCTCTGTTTCAGAATTATTTCAGTATTTTACCATAATATGAAAGAATAATTAATAATAATATATATTCAATTCAAAAATTATTGCAATATGACAATGAAACCGAGAATGAAACTGAAATTCGTCAAAAACATAATTCATTTAGCATTATAATTGGTAAAAAATTCAGATAATGAATAACGTTCACACTCTATAATAAATTCAAGTAAGGTTTTTTTCAATAATTTTATATCTGCTAACATTCTCACTTCATGAGGAGGAGCATTAAATAAATTAATACCAACCTAGAGAGGCGATTTCTCTGTTATTGTCAAAGTAATACGGATATAAAAATCGGTTTTCTTTTCTAGTTGAATTAACATTTCTGTAGTTCTCAAAATAATACGGATGAAGATACATGAAAATAAGAAACTATGTATAAATCATAATATAGAGTCAGCAAATTATGTTTTATGAAGTGTCCTCTACATGACTCCCTATAACTTAACCCGAACAAAGTTCTTAACATGGACTTCGGTCTTAAAAATATAGATTCTGATAATGAGCTTCCTCCCCAAAAAATTAGGCCGTACGCCAATAATGATTGAAAATAATGAAAAATTTTGCTTTTGTTACATCGGAACAAACCGGCTGATTTTGCCCAATAACGAACCTAGCCGAAATATTTATGTCCTAACCCTACTCTGAAATTTTCAACTGTCTAGCTCGTTCCGTTCGAGAGTTATCGTGTTAACGGACGGCTGGCCGGGCAGAATCGATTTTGACCACGGATTCTTGATCAGTGAGTCGGACCAAATCTTTTAATACCGTTTTCAGCCAGAAATTCAAAAACTACAGACATTTGGGCAAATTGATAAGCACCTTGTTCCGAGGGACAAGAGCGCCATAAGACACACGGTGAAATATTTATTGATTTTATGACCTTCGTTGGTTGTCATTCAGTGTTGGCTAGGTCACATTGATAATTGGTAATAATCATGAAACCCTGGTTTGTTTCTGCCCTTGAATGACGCTTTCCTCTTTGAGGAACACTGAGCGATGGAGTGATCCAGCCAGGCCTCGCAGAATATTTGTTGACGTGTATCTTTTTTTAGTTATTCGCAATTAGCACAGTTCACCTCAATGAGTGTTCCCTGGTTGGTGGTTTATCTAACCACACTAAACCGGGCGTTTTACGTCGGTAAAGGTCTTATATAGGTAGATGGCTGACACCCTTACGGCAAAATAATGAACGTCGCTGAACATCGCTCATTGAGAGTTGGTTATTTATATTATCTGGTATTGTAGCCGTAGATCTATCCGTACTGAAAACCATACATTCAATTTTCGACATATTCAACACAAGACGATGCTTGTTGCACCAGTTGTTCATGTTATCCAGAATTGTCGGAACCATTTTCAGAGTAGATCCAAAAGAGGGAGATCTCAGAAGAATATTAGTATCATCTGCAAAAGATACGAGCTCTGTAAAAATTCCTGCGAAAATACAATCACGCAGCATGGATGGAAGCTCATTTATGTAAACTAAAAAAAGTAGTGGTCCAAGGATACTACCCTGTGGCACACCCATGTTGTTCTTCTTGTGAGGACTGATATTCATTGTCACCTATCACCATCTTGACAGTTTGAGGTTGATTCTTCCAATAATTTCTGATGAGTTTCAGTTGATTATCTCTTATTCCATACTTCTGAAATTTCACGAGTAATATCTCTGTATAAATGCAATCAAACGTCTTTGAGAAATCCAGAAATAACCCAACTGTCAATTCCTTCCTTTCTAGTGCTGTTAATATAGAATCAAATAGTTCAAACATTTCTGTCTCAGTACCTTTTCTTTGAGTATAGCCATGTTGACTTTGTGAAAAATTCTTATATTTTTTGGAAAAATTTTAGAAGCCTAGTAGCTAACACTTTCTCGAATATCTTTGCAAAGCTAGATAAAATGCTGATTGGCCGATAGCTACTGCGATCCTTAGGGTCACCTTTCTGAGAAATTGGTTAAGGGTTTCAGGAAAAACGCCATCAATGTATGATCTGGTCATTATATGAGCCAATGGTAAGGCAATGGTATGTGTCGATTATTTTATTACCTCCAGAGGAACACCATTCCATCCTGTACATTTTGATTTTTCAACTTCTCTACCGTACTAATTATTTCGTCTCTAGTGGCATCAAACAAATACAAAGAGTTTAGATAATGTGGTACAGAATTAGAATCATATTTATCCGACTCGTTATCAGCATTAACTACTGATTGAACATTCACAAAGAAGTTATTGAACTTTTCCAAGAGATATTGTGGTTCAGATTCAGTTTTGCGCGTATGTTCTGGAGAACATCGCGTTATTATTTTGCCCAAATGTCTGTAATTTACGAATTTTCAGCCGAAAATGGTCTCAAAAGATTGAGTACGACTCACTGATGAAGAATTCAAGGTCAAATTTGATTCTGTCCGGCCGGACTGGTAATTTCTTTCGAAACTATTATTTAAATCAGTTGAATTATTCATATTTTACTAGAATTTTAGTTTAATGTCTCCAAATATAAAAGTTAATAGGTGATGATTACATATTAATATCTACCTATCAAATTAAGAAGAAATACCGAAAAAGCTTACAGATAATCGTGAAAAAATCCTCTTTGAAATTTTTTTAAATAAATATTTTGTTAGAATACACTTATCATCGAATAAAGAGTTGTCTAGTGTCGAATAAAAAAGTTTTTTTCGGAGGCTTGTGTGTACAGTCGGATTTATATTCTTGCAATTTCAGTACCTGGATGGGTATAAATTTGAACGGCTCCTGGCCATAGAGCTTTTCCAACTTATTGATAAAGATTTTGGTTTTTGGTGTTTTAAGCCCAAGGCGTGCACCGTACTCTGGCGCCAAATTGTGCCATCAAAACATATTTCGAGATGATATCAGCCTTTGAGGCGTCATGAATGATATTGCACGCGGAACCAAAACGACGTAGCGGCAGGTCTGACCACCTTGCATACATACAATGCTTATGAAATCCTTCACGTATCATATTTCACATACTAATAACCAATTTAATATAGGTTGGGCCTGGTTTTAGAGCCTATTTCTGGACCTATGAGGCGTGGCAGACCTAGAATTGCTGTTAAATCTGCCCGAGAGATTTCAAGTCTTTTTCTATACTTAAAAATGGTAGGTAAATGTAATTAAAACTTTCCAGCAAAAAAAGTCATTACTACTGAGTACAATTAATATGCCTTATCTAACACTAAAGCAGCTGCACGTATCTCTATGGTCCAAAGCTCTCATCGCTGTTGACCGAATAATAGAAAGCAAGGAAGCGTAAACTTCCTCGCTCTTCAATAATTCAAGACTGAGGAAGTTTCCATTCTTCCTCTCTATTCATCAATATTTCTTCTCATTCGATTCTTTTCGTAACTTTCCAATAGCAAATTCTCGCTGCTGTCCTATTTTCCTCATACCTCACCTACGTTTGTCAGCTTCGCATCAACATGCAAGAAATCATTTTCAATTCAACGTTTCATAGCTCTTGCTTATATATTCTTCGCAATAAATGGTTCCAATTAAACCGACTTGCGTTGAGCGTTCGTTTGTAGGTGCAATAGAACTGAAGAGCAAAAGAACATGAAAGGATAACGGCCACATTACAGACCGTCTAAGCGACAGCAATTACTTTATCGATCCAGACAAATCCCTATTCGACGTATATATATTATTTTATCACGATATGTTCGTTTATTTATTTTCTCTACTTCGTATTTACAGAGTGTTTCTAAATATCGTTGTTGCGCTATCATTACAGGGTCCTATAACTACGTCCAGACGTCTGTAATTTAAGAATTTTGGGATGGCTATGGCCTAATATGATTGAATAAGATGGCCGTGAGATGACCTGCTATATGATCTTTCTCAGGGCCGGTTTCTGACGCATTTGAATGGAGTTTATCTTCAGTTTATCTACCGACTTCTATTGAATTGGACAGATAAACGGAAGATAAACCACATGTTATATTCCTCAGAAATCAGCCCTAAGTGGTTCAAATGCGAACTCATTTCAAAGTAGAACCAGGAAATCAATTCATTTCGGCATATAATAGATATAGGGCTGATATTTTTGAACAATAATAATAAATTAAATAGTAATACAGTATAACTCAGTTTATCGTTGTCAAGTTTTTCCGCAAATTTAGGCAATGAACGAGATATTCTCCTCAAAAAAGTCGTTTCCTCTTCTGAAAATAGATACGATTTTAATGACATTTTGCATAATGCTTGGAATCAATTTCAGACCTAAATAATGTCTTCAGCTCGATCGGATCAGTAATTTTGGAAATATTGAGTAAATTTCAAATGAGTATGGCTATGAACAAAAGTAGGAGGAAATTGTAATATGAATGATCTACTTTTAACGGATCCAGTTAATTTTTGAGCGCATGTTCTGGGGAACAGCGTGTTATAATTTTGCTCTAATTTTTGACCAAATATCAGTAATTTTCGATTTTTTTTGCCGAAAATGATTTCAAACAATTAGATTCGACTCACTGATGAAGAAATCAAGGTCCAATTTTATCCTGTCAGGCCGGCCGGCCAGCCGTTGTTGCAACGATAACTTTCGAACGGAAAAATATAACAACTTCAAATTTTCAGGGTAGGTGGCGCATCCGAATGACTAAGTTCGTTAATGGGCATAATCGGCCAAACGGGTTATACCCATCTAAAATTTTGTTTTTTTTTCTAAATATCTCCAATCATACTAATCCTAACCAATTCAAACATGATAATTAGTTGTAGAATGCCAACACGAAAATTTTCACGACATATGGTGAGGATCGTGTCACAAGATGAAAATTTTAAAAACATTATTGCAAACAAATCTGTATGTCAGAAACTATCCTTCCGATATCGCTGAAATTTTTCGAGAGTCTTCAAAACCTAACTTTACAGCCAACTTCCAAATTTGAACATGATGGGATCTATATTGATGGAGATCCAAGCAGCGTTGTGTGATTTCAGTAGCTGGATGGGTGACCGTTGTCACGATAACTTTCGAACGGAAAGGGATAGCGATTTTCAATTTTCAGGGTAGGTTGCGCATCCGAATGGGATAGTTAAGTTCGTTGTTGGGCATAATCGGGTGAACGGTTTCGGAGTTATAACCATCTGAGTTTATGTTGTTATTTCCTCAGTAACTCAAAATATACTAATCCGATCCTAGTTAAACATGGCAATTATTTATAGAATTTTTTTCAAAAATTCCAGAAGCATTACGTTAGAATCTGTTGAAATCGATACACCTACAAGTGAATTCCGGAGGAAAGAAGAAATGGAGGGAGGTATTTTCTGGAGATCTCTTCCTGGAATGTAGCACTCCAAGAAATTCCTCTGGAACTTTGATACTGTCAGATCCAAGAAATACCTGGGCCTCAGTAAGAACATGCTCCACCTCCTCACTGGCTTCCTCATAGGGCACTGCGGCCTCAGGAAGCATATGATGAGATTAGGGCTAGCAGAAACTGACGACTGCAGATTCTGTTGGGAGGAGGATGAAACTCCTGATCACCTGATAATGGAATGCCTCGCCATCTCAAACCGACGCAAGGAATGCTTCTTCAGGCACGAAATCTGCAGGAGCGAAGACGTAGCCTCCTTGAAGCCATCCCAGATATTGGAGTTCATCAGAACTCTGGAACTGAAAGGCGCGCTGTAGATGGTAATGACATCGACAGCTCTGACGGAGGGGCTCAATATACCTTAAGGTCACAGTGCAACGTGACCCTTTATAATATTTATACAATATATCTGTTGAAATTTTGTACATACCTTTGAGGTGCCATTTCACAATCGAATACTGAATTTTTGTTCGATCGACCTCGTATGATAATATGATATGTGAATAGACAATGGAACATGGGAGCAAAAGCTCATTACTTCACGTCAGTGCTTTTTAAAAATTTTTTCTGGTAGTTGGTAGACCCTGTGTGATCTACAACTTAGAGCAGTCGAGTAGGAACAAGAATTCTGATTCAGATAAAAATACGCCGTAATAAAATATATAGTCGAATCACAGAGGATGGACGACGATATAACGTCCAGCCTGTATATCAAAATGAATGAAATATCCAGCAACGTGATGAATTAAGCAAAACTTATTAATGCAAATCAACGAATGTACAATTACATTAAATGAACTGAAATACGGGATGTGCAAAACTGTATCTCGTCTGCGAATCAAGTGATATTGGATTAATTCACAGACGGATTTATACGAATAGTGAATACAGATGGAAAGTGGTGGTGTGGAAATGAATATTCTACTATGAGAGCATATGAAGCATTTGCAAGTGAATGGAAATAAGGATCAGATGGGCCAAACCGTGGATACGGATTCACACTGTATTTATGATTGGAGATAGCACCCCAGACACTGGGCCAAATCATACCAAGTCAGTTAACTAACCAGGTGTGGGCCTTAACCTCTAGGATGTAAAGAAAGGTCAGACGTGTACTTTTACTCTGTCTCAAACACTCACAAAGCGAGATCGCCCAACGATGTAAGCGGTTAAATTCAGAAATTTAACTCACAAATCCGACGGAGAGGATAGGACTCACTGCTCTACAATGTACGCCACACGAGTAACGAAGTCAAGCCTCAACCAGTCGGTATCCGAAAGGATTCTCTCCATAGATTATAGTTGTGTAGATTGGAAACTCTCAAGATTTCTTGGAACAGTGTTTGCACGTCCTCTGTCGGCCTAGGGGGCAACTCGGGTAGATTTGGGATCGTCGCTTATTGCAACGAATCTCATCTTATTGCGGGAAATTGAAATGTTCATGTAAACGTGAGAAAATCACTTGGTAATTTATTCGTATCACAAAATAAATACCAAATTATTGGTAATTTATTTTATCCCATTTTGACGTTTAAACACGACAATATTCAACCCATGGTAACAAGGGTAAGTTGACGTTTATCCACTGAGTGAATTAAAATTTTTTCAATTCACTAGTGGAATAAAATGTTCACCACTCACTTTCTGGAAATTATTCTTTCCACACACAATGCACCTAAAACTCATTTTAAAGTATGTTTATTAAAATTTCAAAAATTCTACATTAACAGTCATTTCTATCATTAAAGTAAAAATTACAATTATTAAGATTTTGAAAATGGAACTGGAAACCTGCACCTCCTCCAAAGGAAACACGCTCAGTCGGTGTTTGAGGACTTCTCAGGCCCTGCTGGAATATCCATTTCTGCATCAGGAACTCCGGTTGTTGTGACCCCACCAAGTATTTCTTCAGAAATATTTATTTTGTTTTGTCGTGAATCTTCAATATATCCTTCTGCAACAGAACTTGAATGCCATCCACCATGTCTTTTCAAAACTGTCAAATCTGCCCCAGAATTTGCGAGTAGGGTTGCAGAAGAACGCCTGAAACTGTGCCCTGTATATTGTTCAGCATCAGAAAGGCCTAAATACTTTGCAATAGTAGCAGGCATTTTCGAAAATGTATTCACACCTACAGGCTGGACGGTACATTTTTCATTTTTGCGCGTATGTTCTGGGGAACATCGCGTTATAGTTTTTATAATTTATAAATAGTCGCTTGTGATCAACTTTGCTTGGCCTCAAGTTCCTATACTTGCGGAATATATCGAGTGCAGCAACCTTATTAGTACCATTGACCACAGTGAACAATCTTTTCTTATAAGTTTTCGTATCTGGAATCTGAATAACCAATACGCTGCCCCGATATTCCACGTCATCTACGGTCATAGTCACCAGCTCGCCGATTCTACACCCTCCAGCAACACCCATAATAAAAACTACCTTTATCAATGAATATTGCTTATCAGGAGCGGCATCTAAAAAGTATTCAAACGTTTGTGAATCGGAATAATTTGTTTTTTCGTCTTATACACTTTTATGTATTTTTGTTTTTGTTTTTTATTATTATTTTTTTTTCTTTCAGAGCCAACATTTTCTTAAGATGCGAATAGTAGGACCATAAAGACGACGACTTAACTTTCTTGGATTGTTCGG
The DNA here is from genome assembly GCA_937662695.2 of Halyzia sedecimguttata. Lineage (NCBI taxonomy): Eukaryota > Metazoa > Arthropoda > Insecta > Coleoptera > Coccinellidae > Halyzia > Halyzia sedecimguttata. Next base: position 33,113,887 of record OW569411.2, read on the forward strand.
AAATATACGCCAAAATTATTTTTTCGTTGACACCTTTGGCTTTTATATTATTTCTCCAGGCACAAAATGCCGTATATTGCTTTCCGTACAATATTTTTGATTTTAATGGAATTACTGCTTCTGCTGCCTCATTTGCTTCTTGTATAATGCACTCAGGAACTACAACCTCGTCGTCACCGCTCAACATTTTTTCGAAATAAAAATTCTTTGACGGTTCTACAATTTTCATTGACACTTGCAAACAATTAATTACATAGTGCCCTAGCAACCATCGATCGAAAGGAAATCTCGTTATGAATTTGAATTATACCTAATATTTCCTCTAAAAAGTATTCATTATTTGAAATTTCATCAAAATGGGATAAAATTTTGTATACGACACGTGAGTTAAAAATGTATATTCACTCGAAGAAATTAACCCACTCGCCCTACGGGCTCGTGGGTTAAACTTTCTTCTCATGAATAAGCATTCATTTAACTCACTTGTTGTATAAATAACTATTAATGATGAATAATCCTATTCCAGTTATTGATGCAACGGGAAAAATAACAAATCATGTTTGATCTCAATCAACTCTTATATTTACAATACTATTCAAGAATTTTCTTAGCAGACCTGAAATATTTCAAACAATTTTTATGAACATGTTCACAACATTCCTTTCACCAAATTATTCAGTTGTTTAACAAGATGCTAGATATTTATATTAAAATAAATAATATACAATAAAATATCTAAAGATCGTGACAGATATCAGATTATTATGTGGAAAGCATGTCAAACGAATGTTTGTTCCCGACAAATGAAATAAATGATTGAGAACATTTTTGGCGCTCTTGTTCCTCGGAACAGAGCGCTTATCAATTTGCCCAAATGTCTGTAATTTTCGAATTCTTGGCTGAAAATGGTCTCAAACGATTTGGTTCGACTCACTGATCAAGAATCCGTGGTCGAAATCGATTCTGTCCGGTCGTCCGTTAACACGATAACTCTCGAACGAAAGGAGTTAGAAGATTCAAATTTTCAGGATAGGTTTGGAGCGTAAATATATCGGTCGAGTTCGTTAGCAGGCAAAATCCATTAGGCGGTTTCGGAGTTATGGTCGGTTTTAGTAAAAACATTTTTTATGAATATTTCCGAAACCGATCACTTGATCTATCTGAAATTTAGCATCAAATTGTAGAACTATGACTTTCAGACGCATGTGAAGTTTTGTATTGATCGGGTTACCGTAAAGCGTAAAAAAAAATTTCTAAATTTTTAAATTTTGTTTCTACAATAACTTTCGAACGGAATGAGCTAGGCAGTTGAAATTTTCAGAGTAGGTTAGGAACATACATATCTCAGTTACTTTCGCTATTGGGCAAAATAGGCCAGATGGTTTCGAAGTATCGAAAAAAAAAATCACATATTTCAACATAATGCAGTTTCACCATAAAAATCCATTGATATAATTTTCAACTCCAACAAGCTAATTCTTTCGGAGCTATGATTTTACGAAATTTCAATAATGAATCGTACTTCTATGTATTCACAGAATGCTATAATTATTCTATCTATGATTTATTATATGATCTGTGTTCATACTCGTACATGTCACCCTGTTCTATAAGAGAGAGACGAATTCATTTAAGCTATTTTAATTTGATTTCTTCCATTGTGTAGTTCTCATTCTGAGATTGCTCATTTAATCTTGATAAATAAACTATTATTTGAATTGAATTTCCTTTATGATGCAGTTCTATCATCAGAATACATTGATATAATTCTCAACTCTGAGAAACCAATCTTTCGGAGATATAATTTGTCTGTTTGAACAAGATCTCCAGAAAGCTCCTGTCCACAGGGCTTGAACCAATTTTTTTCATGTAGGTCTACACTTAAAATATATTTTATGATAGCATAAACTCTACAAGTTTTGTTCAGGAATTCGTTTTTTTCATAATAGGTATAATCGTTTTTTCAATTTATCAAGTCTTCTTTTCCAATGGTTTCTGCCTAGCTGGTAGGTCGTCAAGTCTTTCCTGAAATTTCTGTTGATTTAATCACTGATGGGCTATTAGTGTGGATATCTTCTGGTTGATTATGTTGCATTACCACAGATTTCAGGTGCGTATACTGAACAATTTTAATTGGTTTTGTTTCAATTGAATACCATCAACAATTAAGACCAAATATTGAAAAGCAATCAACGCTTTAACAAAAATTGACGTGGAACCGAAAGCCCCAAGCTCAATTCCGAGGCTAGGATTGACATTTTCTAGTCACGGTAATTGGCACCATTCACTGTTGGGTCAAAATTTAACAGTGCTGTGCCTAAGGTGGCGTAAGGACACAGTAACAAAGTCTACACAGAACACAACTAATTCTCCTTACTCACTCGAGCTCTTCAAGGGAAGCTTTTGGGGAAAACCTAGGAGAATCAGTATAATTATATAATAATGATAATTTTATGAGAATAGATAAACCAGAGGCTATTCTTTCATAAAAAGTAACATTAATACCATCTAATAGATGCCTATGTATATTCGATTCAGTGAAAGAAGTGGCCTGAAAATACAAACATTGCAAAATGATGTTTAGGAAATATAGAAGTCATCTGATTAAATGAAGCATATCAATATGAAACTACTTACATCGTTACTTCATAGATGGTATAGCTGTACTTAGTAAGACATCGTTGGGCCCAAAATCTACAACAAAATGATCGGCACAAACTCTGTAGTTTCCATAAACTTCATCAGGAGATCTTTTCAGTAATTCTTCATAGCCAACCAGCCACGACCATTTCTTAAATATATGCTGTCTATTTTTGGATTAGGAAACCTATGTTTACTTGGTTCGCTGAAATATCAAGTATTCGCAGAACAAGATGTTCTACCCATATTGATACCTGCAAAATGAAACATTATAACTTATCATTCAGCAATTATGTACCAAGCGTGCAAGAAAGAATGAATATTCCAGAGAAAAAGTTCTACAAAACGAAAAATCACCCACAATTCAAGAAGATAGTTGTATTTTTTTTTCTGAAAAAGTACAACAGCTTTTCATCTCATTTGATGCATATCTATTGGTATAGGTAGTTTATGAACAATATTATACATCGGAAAAATCGAGAATTAACATATTTGTAACCACAGAAAAATACGTTTCCGCATGTGAATTATTTTGGTTTTATATTTCAGAGCATCCATAAGCCAATTATAATGAAGTAAAAAGAGAAATTGATTCAATATGCTTGAAAATAATTCTCCACTCACCTTAATTCACACTGCTTCTAGTGCTTCTAGCTTCATCAAGACAGTCAAGCTTGTTGTCGTGTTTAATCGACCCAACGGTTTCGGAGCTATAAGTACCCATATTGAATATTATTTTCTCGATAATTCAGGATATACAGATCCGATAGAATTGAAACTTGGTTATGTATGAGAGTGGGAAGAAATAGCGACTAACAATATTCAGGGATGGTTGCTCATCCGAACACAACATTTAATTTCGTTAATAGGCATTATCAGCCCAACGGTCCTGGAGTTATACACATTTGAAATTTTGTTGTTATTTCCCCTATAACTCAAAATTTACAAATCCGATCCAATTAAATATCGGTAATTACTTGCAGAATGCCAACGCGCTAATTTTCGCGAAATTTCATGGATTTGGTATACTGAAATTTTTTCCGTATATTTAATGAATTTCAATTTCGATCGAAAACATATGTGAGAATTGAGAAATCTGTGGTTTTAGACAATTCTTTAATTACTCCTTCAATCTGTCATTAAATGGTACGAAATGTATTTATATCTTATAAAAGTTGAGAAAATGGTCGATATCGATGGTTCATCGAGTGTTCATTGTGAATGAAAGTATAATTTTGTCGGCCTTAGGTTAGATTTTTTTCAATATCTAGAAAAATTGTATGTTTCAGAAATATACTGAAATTTGGCTGAAATTCCATACACACATTTGAGCCACCATTATACAATCGGGTTCAAAATTTTAACTCGATCGACTCCGGATGAGGCGTGAATAGAAAGAGAAACATGCGCGCAAAAGCTCCTGACTTCACGTCGGTGTTTTTCTCAAATTTTTAGAGCGTGTTCTCAATGCAAGGCAGATCCATGGAGGGGTCAAGGTCTCTCGTTGATAGATTCCTCTGTTAATTTTGTTTACAGGGGTTGTTATTACTATTATTATTATTATCTTTATATTTATTCAGTAAAAACCTCTTCAGATTATATATGAATTCGTTCATTGAGAATAGAAGTGGAGGTTCTGGGCTTAATTTCCACTGAGGTTTAATTTATTGTTTGATTTTTGGCGGGTTTTGTATGGAGTTGAACGCATATTGGTAGAAATTTTATTCAATTCAAGCAAAGAAGTTACAAACGCTGACTTTGAGAAAGATGAGCTAGCGGCAAAGCGGCGGGTTCAATCAAAAAGGTAAAACTGAAGATTGAAAAAAACATCCTACCGTTTAATCATTGTGATGATGAATTCCATCACGAGATGAATTGATATTCTTTGCCGAATTCTCGAATACTTTCCCTCATTCCACTTCATCAATCCTCCCATTCAACCGAATTATAATAAAATGCAGAAAACCCAAAACGCTCATTTAGGTGAATTCTGAATTTCCATCGATCTCAACTTCGAATTTTTCGAGCGAACCGCTACATCCTAAATTCCGGCAGTTTCTGAACTTCCATAATGATATTTTTCCGGTACAAAGAAGATGGAATGATCGAGACTTCCAGAGCGTTGCTCCACGGCCAACAAAAGGGCCCGAGTCATCCAATTTAGTGCCTGTTTCTTACAATACAATTCATTCGGCTTCTTCGGGTAATTTCACCTCGGAATTCTGCGGAAGATGGAAACATCGAAAATTGGTCGGTATCGTGCGGAAAAAAAATGTTATAAACCCATGAATTTGAAAACAACAATTCTGTGAGGGCATCAAGAGATGGAGCTTTGCTCTGAGGTAATATCATAATCAATGACGTCTGTCCGAGATTATTACTAGTTGAAAACTAAATTTCTCACAATTTCGTACTGTTAACAAGCATTGACGATGCAACACAGAGAGCTCCAAGAAAAAGTGGGGAATTATGTTCAACTCTCTGGGAGGTTGAAGAAAGCTGTATTTCTCGGCTCTCCGAGATTTCGCATTAAGTAGTATTTATGATATTCCCAATCGCTGCATTTGGTGATTAAATCGGGAAAATTCCATTTATTATAGTCTATTTCACTCAATTTGAAATCTGACCAACTACAGTCCAAAGGCAGTTCGTATTATCACTAGTAATATAACAAGACAATTAATATTCGCGATAAGTGTGTCGATTTATTTCTTAACGAAACTGAGTTGCTTGAAAACACTACGAGTCCGAAGGACGCGTGGTGTTTTCTCTAAGCAACTCAGTTGAGTTAAGAAATGAAAGACATACTTATGAGATAAATTCAGTCACGAGAGATATTTCATTCGACTATTTCACGAGCAAAATGACTCATGTTGACGTCTGTAATTTGTATTTGTCATTTGTAGAACAGTCCTTATCCATGGTTGAGTCGTTGAAAACACCTAAGTTGTAAGACCAATCATAATTCAAAGACACTTGGTGTTTACGCGATAATACGAGCTGTCTTTGGCCTTTGGTTGGCCACATTTTGATATGAGGGACGGTTTGACAAATGAAAAATACAAATTGCAGCGTCAACATGAGTCACTTTGTCCCTAAAATAGTCTACTCGTGACGGAATGTATCTTATAAGTCTGTGTTTTATTTCTAACTCAACTGAGTTGCTTGGAGAAAATAACTCCGTTTTGATAAAAAATAATTCGGCAGACTTAGCACGAAAATTCAATAACTGGTGAAATTACTAGTTATAATTTCTTTGAGAATTATTATTTCAATGACTTGAATTATTCATATTTTTATTGAAAATTTGTTTAAATCTAAAAATTTAATAGTATATTGTTCATGAATATATATTCTGTACCTACGTATTGAGGAAGGAGGAAACACCGAAACAACTCACAGTTAATATTTTGTAGAAACATCTTGGGTTTGAAATCAATATTTTGTGATGATGCACATCATCAAATGAAAAGTCTAGTAAGAGTTTATTTTATATATCTACAATTTGTTATTTCTCAATTTTCACCCTCCTCACATTTCTGTTTCGGGGCAGTAGCACATTCAATCCTGCGAAGACATTTCGATTTATTTGTCAGTAACATCGCATGCTTTCGTGCACCTAAAAAATTAATATTTCATCAAGTATCATTACTGCATTTATCTATACACATCCAATTCATATAAGCAGTTTTGCTACAATGTATTCCAATAAAAATTATGAAAGATTTGAAAAAACTATGTAATCGAAAATCACATAAAAGTATTTAATCTGAATAATGAATCAGTAGGTTTAGCATGTGTTCCGAACTGGACGACGCATGGACGCATGCTATGTCGAAAATGAATGATGAAAATCCTCGAATGAGTATGCGTCGGTCCGTTCCGGACGGTTCAGGCCCCATGCTAAAATTCACATAATATTATGTAGTATCAATTTTCATGATATTCCATTGATGTAGCAATCCACATCAGTAGGAATATATGGAAAAAATTTATTTTCACTTAATCTATAAAATATTGCTCATACAATAAACAATAAGTCATTCAAATCATCATTTACTCGAGCTTGTCCCAATTCGATTGGTGTTTTCGGATCTTATTTTTCGTCTCTGGCCTTTCCACGAATATTTGACGCCCAAAGTTTCTTTCATACGCTCATTGTTAGGTCCAGATCACATACATTTTCTTGAAAAGATGATTTTTATAACAACATGTCGAATAGTCAAATACTTTCACAAATTAGAAGAGATTCATTGAAATAGTGATGAACTTATAGAATAATGGTTTACTAACAAAATATCACTCAGACGAAGAATATCTCTGATACACTTCGATAGAACGCCAAAAATGAAATGATTAGGACCAGAATCTCGCCTCTCGGGCACATTTCGTTTCAGTTCATCATAACATTAGGTTTGTTCTATCAACATTTTTGGAGCAACCCCTGGAGATGCCCTAGAGTTGCAGAGAGTCGCCCCGGGTAAGCTCTAAGGTTATAGCTCGCGAAGTTTTGTTGGAACGGGTAGAGAGCGAGTGGACGTCGCTGTTTGCGTGATATTGGTAACCTAACCTCACTATTTAGTTAATAAGTTTGAATTTTTAAATTGTTTTACCTACCTGCACCAGAAGATGCATGTCCATGCCGACTCGACGTTGGCGTCAAGCGTCGAATTCAGTCACGTGGTACCTGTTTGTCAAATTTGAGTGTGCAATGGCTGAAAATAGTATTATTATTGGTAAATGATTCCACATCGGAATTGCTCAGGATTGCATTAATCCACGCTTGTTAATCCATTTCAAATACACTTAGATCGCCACACTGAACTGACAAAACAAATATCTGCGGATAAATCAAAATTCAAAAGTAGCGAAGTTAGGTTAGTTTTTTTGTTGTCACAGGAACAGTTTAAGCAGGTTATAGATGAATTGCAAGTACGCATGAGCGGGTTTGTTGCTCCCTATCGTGCTCTAACCCATCAGAAAGAGAAACTTGGAGCAAACCTGCAAACAGGAGAAACGCTCCAGTGAGCTCTCGCGGTTGTTGGAACACGAAGTTGTGTACTCCAAAATCTTGTAGCAACGCGACTTCGAGCTCCAAGTTCTCAATGCGCATGAGTGAGATGCTCCGAGGTGCTCCAAACTGGTTGATGGAACAAACCTATTATAGGTTTTCTACCGTAATGCTTTCTGAATCGAAAAACGGTTGAAAATAGATATATTCCTTCGGCCCTTCTGTACGATAAAGAGCTACAACATATGTTACAAAAGATACTCGGCAGTTTATTATCTATGCAAACGCATCTGTTAGAAGCAATTTGAACAATTTTCTACTATTTGCACACTTTGAGATAATTTGAGTAAACAGGCTGAATTGGAATAAGCAGCCTAAACAGAAAATTACGAAGAAAATATTTTGATTTTCAGTGTTTACGTATGTATCCATTTTAATATTGATTGAATGAATAAGAAATTCGGTATATCGGTATCATAGGCGATATGAATAATATTCGAATTTTTGGCGCTCTTGTTCCTCGGAACATAGTGCTTATCAATTTGCCCAAATGTCTGTTATTTTCGAATTTTTGGATGAAAATGGTCAATTTGGTTCGACTCACCGATCAAGAATCCGTGTCGAAATGAATTCTGTCCAGCTGGCCGGTCCGCCCGTCCGTAGGCACGATAACTCTCGAACGGAAGGAGTTATTAAAATTTCATTGTTTATTTATTATTATTATTAAAATTTGCAGGGTAGGTTTTGTGTCTAAATATCTCAGACGAATTCGTTAACCAGCAAAATCCACCAAGAGATTGCGGAGTTACGGCCATTTTTAGTGAAAACATTTTTTTATGAATATTTCCGGAACCGATCCCCTTTATATGCATGCGCTCGGATTCCCATAAAGCGCCAAAAAAAATTCAAAATTAAAAAAAAAATTTTACACGATAACTTGAAAAATACTGATCTTAATGAATTGAAACTCTGTAGTTAGACGCAAAAGACCGAAGAAAACACTCTTGCAAGATTTTGTGAGGAGCACATGATATGAAAAATATACTACTATTTGTGGAATATTTTGCTTGAAATTCCGAAACCTATTTTCGGCGTTCGGGTTCCTCGGAACAGAGTGCATATCAATTTGTCCAAATGTCTGTAATTTTCGAATTTCTGGTTGAAAATGGTCTCAAACGATTTGGTTCGACTCACTGATAAATTATCCGTGGTCGAAATCAATACTATGCGGCCGTAGGCACGATAACCCGTATAACAATTCGTTATCGATTCGTTAGAGGTAGAATATCTGAATGTCCGGTACGCTAACGAAAAATCGTTATCTGAACCAGCAACAAAACGTTATCAAAAACCTCTACTCCTTTGATACAGATCAAATAACGAAAAACTATCATCTAAACGGTAAAGTTTTAATACAGAAATTCTTTATCGAACAGATACCTATTTTGGGAACAAGAATTAATAAGAATTACGGTGGAAAAACATAATTTTAAATGTTTTTCTTGTATTTCTGCGTCTCATCGTTGTGATATCTCAATAATCCTCTCATTGTACCCCTATATTACCATATATTGAATTAACGTATTAAATTAAATTTTCGTTCCTCATTTGGATTCGAACCTGCATACCTTAGCTCCAATTTTCGATCTGACCACCACCTTTACCAACTCATCCATCCACTAACCTTGTTGTAGGATATCACAAATGCGTGCATTTTAACGAATGATTGGTGCAATGGATACACATAATAAAATAATGCGATATGACTGTCGATCGGAGATTGAATATTCACGATTAAATCTTAGAAAAAAAAAGAAAATGGAAGCTCTGCATAATAAAATTCGTAGAAATAATGGTACTTATGAAAATTACCGTAATAATGATACGATGAAGGAATGCTGTGGAAGGAATATCAGTGCAAGAACTTCATCACTTTATTTTACATATTTTACTCAAACGCTATAATCCATACTACGTATCATATTTTATTTTGATTTGTTACCACAGTTATCAAGGGCGTAGCCAGGAATTAATTTCGGGGGGGGGTTTTGGGGGTGTGACAGTACTAAGGTGTGATACATAAGAGTTCACACATGCCTGTAAGTGATTAGCTGATTACTGATGATACAATACCTATTGCTAGTGATCTATATATTTATATTATCATGAGCTTTATTCGAATAAACTTGCCTGACCATTTTCGACCCAATGGACGGAAATACAACAAAATATGTCCTTGTTGTGGAATTAAAGATGAACTTACTGTAATGAATGCCAAAATTACACTAGATATATAGGAAACCTATGAACAGTAGGACAATCCCGATTTCAAAAATGATCTGTTTCTAATCCTGTGTAGTGTGAATTAAATATAAAAGTATTAAATATTGTAATATCATTGAATTTCGACGCGACAACGCGTTGTATGCGTTTGGCATGTGAGATTTACATTTCATTATTGAAAGGAAAGCAGAGAGTACAGTAGAGTAGAAGCAGAGTATTTATGTGGTAGAAGTATATTATTTTTCTCTGAAAACTGTATCTATTGTCTATCGATTCATTGTAAATTTTCGATAAAGAATTTAATCACGGTATAGTATAGAACCTACAAAGTTTTTTGATATAGGAATATCTCCAAATATCGTTATATATTCTTTACAGAGGGATTAAAGATAACCGTTAGCGATTTTCTTACTGAATGCGTAGCGAATAGATATCGATTATCGATACACATATTGTTTGTGAGATCTTTACCGAGTCTTTGTCGAGTTTATATATTAGGGATCGCTATAATGTATACAGATTATCTTTAAAGTTTGGATATAGATTCGATAGAGTTTTGCTTTAACTTTAAGAAAGTTATTCAGTCGTTACGATCGGATAACGAAATATTCGGACGATAACGAATTGTTATACGGGAACTCTCGTATGGCTAGACAGTTGAAATTTTCAGAGTAGGTTAATGAGATCAATATCTCGGTAAGGTTCATTATTGGGCAAAATGGGCCCAAAAGTTTTGGAGCAACGAAAAAAAAAATTTTTTTCACATTACAGATTGATCTTTATTTAAATGCAGTTTCATCATAGAAATCCATTGATGTACTTTTTAACTCGAACAAGGTAATACTTTCGAAGATATGATGACGAATTTCCTATAAGTTGCATAACGGGAGAGTAACATGCACCGGTATTAGCTTACACAATACTCAGTACTTCGCTACACATTTCAATAAGTGCAGAACGGGAGACGGGAGAGTTACATAATACGTGGCATCCTATCAGTAAGAGTAATGTAGCGGATAAACTACTCCTTGCAACCCCGTGTACAAAACATAGGGCGAGTCAATATTTGACTGAGGGTTTGCCGCGCGTAATTTATATGCACCTTTATTTTATAGAACCCAGTTTTTGGCGCTCTTGTTCCTCGGTGCTTATCAACTAGCCAAATTGTCCGTAATTTCCGATTTTTTTGATGAAGATGGTCTAAAAATGGATTAGGTTCTACTCAGCGATCAAGAATCCGTGCTCGAAATCGATTCTGTAGGCACGATAACTCTCGAACAGAATGAGCTAGGCATTTGAAATTTCCAGAGAGGGTTTGGGTTTGATAGCTTAATATCTCGCTTAAGTTCGTTATTGGACTTTCGTAGTAACGAAACAATTTTTTTTATTACAAATTCAATTTTATTTAAGATGCAGTTTCACCATAAAAATCATTATCAATTCTAACAAGCTAATGCATTCGGAGATATGATTTTTCAAAATTTCAATAATAATTCTCACTCCTAGGTTTTCACAGATTGCTATAATTATTCTAATTATGAATTATTATACGATCTGTGTTCATACTCGTACATGTCTTCTCGTTTTCCTATAAGAGATAGTCAAATTCATTTCAGCTATCGTTGAATTATGAGGATTATAATATGATATTATACTTTTCGGTGATATTTTAATGCACGTGGATAATCCATATGACGATGTAAATATACAGGGTGAGTTTTTGACCACTGCATTAATTTTAACCAAAGATTCCTCTCATCAAATGAAACACTTTTTTCATTTAACATTTTTCCAAATTCAGCTAAGGTAAAATGATACAGGCTGTTGTAATTTTGAAAAAAAATCAGTTTTTATTTTGTAGCTTTGCCATCCTTTTTTCGAATAGAATGAGTATTGGCGTAAAGTTTCCTATAACTATGATACATATTTTCCAAATATTAGTTATTTTCTACTTCTACTGGTTTTCTAGTTATGGACTCGTGGATTCATATAACTAAACGAAATTAGCATATAGAAAGCATATAAAGTTCTTCTTGAGTCATTTCAAGAATATTCCATCGTTTTAGAACATTATATTATTCTTCATCATTTCTCCTTGAACACACTGTTTTCGAGATATTCTTCATTGAATGTTTTAAAATGGAAAACTCCAGAAATTTTACTACTTTTATGGATCCATCCCTGAGCGTTGGAATCCTGAATCAAGCTGTAAACCACGTTACCATGCCTTATTCTCGTCCGCCAACAATGTCATAGATAATTTATATGCGGGAGTGTATTAGCACATTGTGAAATCTTTAAACGCTTGTAACTTTTTACCTGAGCCGAATCTGGAAAAATGGTAAATGAAAAAAGTGTTTCATTTGATGAGAGGAATCTTTGGTTAAAACTAATGTGGTGGTCAAAGACTCACCCTGTATATACTTTGGTAAGTTGATCAGAATGGGTAAAGAATATCTCCAGTAAAAACAAAACTCAAATATTGGCTTAGTTTCAATTGATATAATATAATTTTCAGAGTGGATTTGAGGAATGAATATTTCGGGTAAGTTGGGTTGGCGCACTTGTTTGAATTTAATTTCTTTCATGTAAAGGTTTGAACAAGAGCGCCAAAGCTCCTGCCACAGGGCTTTTTCTATTTTTTGTAAGCTATTTTTGACGATTACTATTCGCCTAGTTAGACTATCGCGATGAAAGCATCGCGATGTTTTTGTCTGCATCTGCAGTCAACATGACGTGACGATTATTCTTCGGATTTGAAATGGAGGAAGCAGTGGCGTTCCCTTATATTTCGTTGAATAATGATCTACTACAAGTCGTAAATTTCCTCCGAAATCAAAATTGCACTCTAAATCTGGAGCGATTCTGAACTAAACACCGAAGTCGAATATTGCATCATAAAAAACCCTTCGATGCGTGCCAGTATACCGACAGCCAGAATACACTGCGATTCGACGAACTACCCGGGTAAACTTGCAGAGAAAACGCGAATATTCTCAGAATCGCGCTAGTGTGACCCCAGCATAAGAGGCAGATCAAATTCAATCGACTATTAACTCATTTTCGAACTGTCAAAATAGGTCAAATTACTCTTGATATGCGATTCGACTTACTCCTAAGGCGAAAATTCCTGAGAAGATGCTGTCGTTAACAAGCTTTAAGGAGCTTTCTGGCGCTCTTGTTCAAACAGACAAATTATCTCCAAAAGTATTGGTTTCTCAGAATTGAGAATTATATCAATGTATTCTTATGATAGAACGGCATCATAAAGGAAATTCAATTCAAATAATAGTTTATTGATCTAGATTAAATGAGCAATCTGAGATGAGAACTGCACCATGGAAGAAATCAAATTGAAATAGCTAAAATGAATTTGACTCTCTCTTATAGAATAGGATGACATGTACGAGTATGAACACAGATCATATAATAAATCATAGATAGAATAATTATAGCAATCTGTGAAAACATAGAAGTACGATTCATTATTGAAATTTCGAAAAATCATATCTCCGAAAGTATTGACTTGTTGGAGTTGAAAATGATATCAATGGATTTTTATGATGAAACTGCATTTAAAAAAAAAATAATTTTGTAATTTGTAAGTTGAAAAAAAAATGTTGCTTCGTTACTCCGAAACCATCTCGCCTATTTTGCCCAATAGCGGAATTAACTGAGATATTTATCTCTCTAACCTACTCTGAAAATTTCAACTGCCTAGCTCATTCCGTTCGAGAGTTATCGTATAAAAAAAGTTAAATTTTTTTTTAACACTTTACGGTAACCCGTTCAATACAGAACTTCACAAGAGTCTAAATGTAATGATTCTACAATTTGATGCTAAATATCAGATTGATCGAGTGATCGGTTTCGGAAATATTCATAAAAAATGTTTTTACTAAAAACCAAACCCCGAAACCGCTCGATGGATTTTGCTGGTTAACGAACTCGTCCGAGATATTTACGCTCCAAACCTACCCTGCAAATTTCAATCCACTAACTCCTTTCGTTCGAGAGTTATCGTGTTAATGAACGGCCAGATAGAATCGATTTCGATCACGGATTCTTGATCAGTGAGTCGAACCAAATCGTTTGATACCATTTTCAGCCAAAAATTCGAAAATTACAGACATTTGGGCAAATTGATAAGCACTCTGTTCTGAGGAACAAGAGCGCCAACAAGCAACGACGCTGTCGTTAAAAATTTCCGTTCCTTCTTTTTCTTGTAACGACGAAATCGGACGTCAGCTTTTGAACTGATTTAAAAACATAACCTAATTGAGTGTTAACATTACAACTAAATATAAGAAAATGTGAGATTATAATCATAATTTCAATTTGTGATATAGAAACTGTTATTTGAAAGATTTAAAATAAGTGGGAAGGTTCAACGGGTAATTCCGCATTATCCATATTTCTATATTTGAATACTACAGTTATCTCTAATAAATTATACATAAATGCATCAAATCACAAAAGAGAAACAATCAAAGCAGCTGCGATTATGGTTCTAACAGAAAAGAAAATATAATTAAAAGAAAATTTTCGGTTACGTGTTAATAATATAGCTACTTGCGGGCTGAAAATCTAGATCTGATTCCATTGCTTGAAAAAAGCCTGCATGCTTTGCACATCCGACTTTCTGCGCGCATATTCTAGGGGACACATCGCATTATCATTTTGCTAAGCTGAGCCGAGCGGGACGTATACAGGGTGAGTCTTTGACCACTGCATTAATTTTAACCGAAGATTCCTCTCATCAAATGAAACACTTTTTTCATTTACCATTTTTCCAGATTCGGCTCAGGTAAAAAGTTACAAGCGTTTAAAGATTTCACAATGTGCTAATACACTCCCGCATATAAATTATCTATGACATTGTTGGCGGACGAGAATAAGGCATGGTAACGTGGTTTACAGCTTGATTTGGGATTCCAACGCTCAGGGACGGATCCATAAAAGTAGTGAAATTTATGGAGTTTTCCATTTTAAAACATTCAATGAAGAATATCTCGAAAACGGTGCGTTTAAGGAGAAATGATGAGGAATAATATAATGTTCTAAAACGATGGAATATTCTTGAAATGACTCAAGAAAAACTTGATATGCTTTCTTTATGCTAATTTCATTTAGTTTTATGAATCCAGGAGTCCATAACTAGAAAACCAGTAGAAGTAGAAAATAACTAATATTTGGAAAATATGTATCATAGTTATAGGAAACTTTACGCCAACATTCATTTTATTCGAAAAAAGGATGTCAAAGCTAAAAAATAAAAACTGATTTTTTTTCAAAATTTCAACAGCCTGTATCTTTTTACCTGAGCTGAATTTGGAAAAATGTTAAATGAAAAACGTGTTTCATTCGATGAGAGGAATCTATGGTTAAAATTAATGCAGTGGTCAAAGACTCACCCTGTATAATATGAATCGGCCTTAAGAGTGTGCAATAGAGATGAATGGACAAAATAGAATTTGCGCGCAGAAGCTCCTGACTTCACGTCAGTGCTTGAAACAATTTTTAATTTTTGCGGCTGTCAGAGGTATGTTATACAGGGTGTCCCGTAAAGACCACGTCAAACGAAAACGGAAAGTAGATCAGAATGTGCTCTACCTAATGTGAAAAAATCGTTCATATGAAAGTCTCACAGTTTTCGAGATATTTGATGTTTCATGAAAATGTTGAATTTTTTCACTTAAAATGCTTTCTCTCTTGCGGAAGCTACAATTAAATACTTTTCGAATCAGTTTCTTTTCCGTAAATATTGTTGAATGATTACTTCAATTCACGCACTGAAAAATAGCAAAAATATTATACAGGGATTCTGAAAAAAAAAATTAAAATTCATGTTCTGAAGGAAGTGCGTTTTTGTACTCAATTCTATCTGACGTGGTATAAAAAAAGACACTAGACCTTTTCTGCATATTACGTTGAAATGTTGCCCATTTGTTGAGGATTCCGAAAAGGTTAAATATAGGTGATAACCTTCTTCACGAAAAAAGATATTTGAATGTTTATCGAAAAGGAAGCATTTCTGTGAAAAACTGATTTTGTCACCTTTTCCACAAATCCTTTCATTTTGCAGATTCTGCTGTAACATATTGAATAATTATCTTGAAAAATGACAGTTAGTCCTTAAATTACTTATAAAGTGAAATTATTCATTAATTGCAATGATATAATGTAATAACGCAACATCAACAAATCTATTGTGAAGAAACTTTATAAAAATATCAATAATAAAAATTCAGGATTCTTATTAGAGCAAATGCTCAACATGACCACCCCCTTCTCTTATACATGCCCTGCATCTATTGAGAAATGACCTTTTCAAACCATACAAACTTCTCCCCGCTATTTTGGCTGCTGAAATACGAATGTGGCCCCTTAGTTGTGCTTCATCTCTTATGGGATTCGAAAAAATTCATTTTTTTTTAAAACCCCAGTAAAAAAAATCCAGAGGATTTAATTCTGGTGAACGGGGAGGCCACAAAATTTCACCGCCCTTCCGATCCACCGGTGACGATATGTTTGGTTTAAATATTCCCTAACATGACGACTGTAGTGTGCTGGGCACCCGTCGTGTTAAAACCATAGATTACGTCGCATTTCCAGTGGTATATCTTCTAAGAGTAAGGGTACACTCTTCCTTAGAAAATTCAAATAGTTGGTGCCGTTTAATGATTGCGGCAATTCTGTCGGACCGAATATTTTTCCATCGTATATTCCAGTTCATAAATTCACCGTAAATCGATATTGGGATCTATCTTGCCTTATATTGTGCGGATTCTCGATGTTTCAACTATGAAGATTATGCAGATTGATATAACCGCTTTGAGTACAGGAAGACTCATCAGTCCAAAAGATATTATTGAAAAAATCGGGATTTTCTTCAGCAACATTTGTTGGCAAAATTCTACTCGGGCTTGATGGTCTCTTGGTAGTAGTTGTTGAACTCGCTGAATATGGTAGGGGTGATATTTGTGTTTCTTCGGGATTCTATGGGCACTTGATTTTGATATGCCTGTCATGAGCTCTATCATTCTGGTTGATACTGAAGGATTATTTTCGACATCATTCAAAAATGGTGTCATCTTCCACGATCGAAGGCCGGCCACTACTTTTACGACTCCCAGGAACTCTTTCTTCGACAATTGCATTATGGGTCCGGACAAAAACTTCGTAATTAGGATGTCGGCGATTGGGGTACCGCTCTGAATAAAGCATCGATGCTGCTCTAGCATTAAGACGTACTTCTCCATAAATAAGGTGCATGTCGGCGTATTCTCTTGCAGTATACGAAACATTTTCTGTAGACATTTTACCCAGTAAACTGATACGCATTAACTTCCACTAGATGAAAATGAACGTTTCCATAGATACCATAAGTACCTTAAGGTTGAAACATTGAATCACATCACATCATATAGATGTTCGAGAGTTCTTTAGGCAAAGAAAAAGAAATAAAAAAACTCAGTCAGTGAATTGGCATCTTAATAACATTTTATTGATTTGTTGATTGATTATTTTCAGCAGGAAGTGCAAAATGGAAGTATTTATGGAAAAGGTGAAAAAATCACTTTTTCACAGAAATGTTCCATTTTCGATAAACATTCGAATATCTTTTTTCGTGAAGAAGGTTAACACCTTTATTTTACCTTTTCGGAATCCTCACAAAATGGGCAACTTTTAAACGTAATATGCAGAAAAGGTCTAGTGTCTTTTTGTTATACCACGTCAGTTAGAATTCAGTACAAAAAAACACTTCCTTCAGAACATGAATTTAAATTTTTTTTTCAGAATCCCTGTATAATATTATGTGCTATTTTTCATTGCATGAATTGAAGGAATCATTCAACAATATTGACGCAAAAAAACTGATTCAAAATGTATTCAATTGTAGCTTCCGCAAGAGAGAAAGAATTTTAAGTGTAAAAATTCAACATTTTCATGAAACATCAAATATCTCGAAAACTGTGAGACTTTCATATGAACGATTTTTTCACATCAGATAGAGCACATTCTGATCTACACTCCATTTTCGTTTGACGTGGTCTTTACGGGACACCCTGTATATGGTCGTAGGAAAGCTAGATAAATTCAGGAATACAACGACGTCGTTCAAATGACGAAACGAACTACGAGTACTTGTCCATGCGATTTAATCGTCTCATGAATTTTCGCCTTTATTCGAGTTTTTCTATGATCGGCGTTCCAGAAACCGAGCACTCACATACTCTAACCAACTCATTCAACCATATGTGCAACCTGTCATAGGAATGATCAGTGGATTTTCAATTAGTTTGTTGATGTAATCGTACTTTTTATCGCTGATTGAATCCAGCATAAAAGGAGATGAAAATGAAAACACACCCTTAAGGTAGATATTACATAATGCCATCATTTTCCACCCTAAAAATAATATCTCTGTATTCTAACATACGTTGATCTTGACAATATATCGATTGTATCAATAAAAAGGGGGAAAGCCCTGTGGACAAGAGCTTTGGCGCGCTGTCCAAATCTATAGGCAGAGCTGTCATCCAACCAGGTACTGAACTCGCCCTAAGCTACTTAGCTCCAGGGAAAAAAAATAATATTTCCAAGAATTTAAATTCAACAGTAAAATTAAACGTCCCAAAAAAACTGGTACACTTTTTGGCCGAGAATAGTATCGAACGATTAGTTTCAACTCACATACATACATACATTCACTATTGGTTCATAACTGAACTGTGCTGTGTTCGTGGTGGCTTATGGTCGCTATTGAAATACATAAATCAACTGTTGGGTCGAAAACAAACAGTGCTTTGTAGCTTTGTCTGTGGTGGCGTAAGGACAAAAAGCAGTTCAATTGTGCCATGAGTTAAACAATAGTGTATTACAATTGTACTTTCTATGCAGCAAATCAGCTCAATCGTAAGGTCAAGCCATGATTCACTATGAGTTGATAATTCACAAAAAACATTCTGTATAGCAGTAATTTCCACATCTACTGATATATAAAAATACTCACGTTTCACGTAATTTCATGAATATTAATAACCTTGACCAGAAGTGGTACTGTGTATCGGCTGCGACACAGTCATTATTGACATTGACATAAAGACCGAAATATTACTACCTAGGAGAATTAATTCTTTCATAGTAAAATGTGAGCCTCATAATAATAATAATACATTTATTTTTAACAATTTACACCCAATTATAGAGAAAAATTGACAAGTGAGAAAAACTCAAAATAATCATATGCACAATAGACTCTTATGCTAGCATTGAAGAAAACGACAAATAATATATCGAAATAAGAAATGAAATAATGATACAAGTTATATAAAAGCAATAAATAAAAAAAAGAAAAACAGCATAACAACAACTATCTGGGTTTTCTCTCCCAATCTCTGAAACATATCTATAGAATAAAAAATTAATTATTTTCTGATTTGCTTCTGCGTAAGAAACACAAGATATTTGTCAGAAGCAATCAATCGAACAATGCTGCCTAACAAATAACAACGAAACAACATCAACGAAGAAACAACTACATCGTAACGTTTCGGAGTCTATATCAGACTCCTTCGTCAGACGCTTAACGAAAACCAGTTAATGATGAATGTACTTCCCACAGTATCCTTTAATGATTACTCTGTGAATCATTTAGCTCAATATTCTGGTATGACATGATACCAGGACTTTTTTCGTTTGCACATAAGCCCAGAAGCTATTTGGGTCATCACGAATTCTAGCGTGTATGCACTGCATATATGTTGAATAAGAACTACCTATATCTCTTTTAATTTTAACACGTAGAGTTTTAAATTGAGGGTAATCATAATCACGCTTGTACTTCCTATATAACTAATGGTAAAGATTCTTCAGTCGTATGTTACATATTATACAATCTTTCCCTTGCGAGTATTTCTGCCTGAAAGATGTTCGGATAGGAGCCTAGAGATAGTGAGCATTTTGTTCCCGGTATACTCCAGCGCCAGATACTATATTGGATTTTGAACCATAAGTGTATCTTTTAATGGCAATTTTTTTAAGAACTTCGATCGTGGATTTCCTGTCCCAGACTTTCTTCCTACCTAGCACGAAGTAAAGTTCTTTTCGATTATGATCTTAATTATTTCATCGCTAGAAAGATTGGCTGATGAAAAGTATCTGGTAAGAGAGCACCAGGATTTCTGGATTTTAATATTACACCTAATATAATATTATACAGTGAAACCTATCTTGCGACAGACACCATTGGGTCCGTGAAATTATGCCCGCCTAACGGAGGTGTCTGTACAAGGGTGAGCTTGACCACAAATTATAGGAAGGTTATTGAATAAAACAGTAAATATAAACATACTTATATGTGTTATGAAACCAAAAATATTAGAAACAAAAACAAAATTTAAATGAAGCGAAAATATGCAGATTTTTCAAGTGGCTGTATTTATAATATCTCATTACCTGTTTGTTTTCCTAGATATTCTGAGAATGGCTTCATTGGTGATTTTATCTAGTACAAGGTTAAGGGGTGTGAGATTTGTGATAAGTGCCCTGGTAGGACAGGTTTCCCATAGCTCTAGTAACACACACAGGCAAGCCTTTGTATTTAGTACAGGATTTTCCTTGTACAAATTCAGACTTATTTTTTTATACCAGACAGTATCTTGGAGTGGCAGTCCCAAGTCTTACTGGCTAGATTTTTACACTCTATTAAAACCATTATTGATTTACTCGCAGAGATTTCAACATTCGCTTATTCCACTGAAGTTTACTATCTATAGTGTTACTCCTAGTTATTAAACATTAGACTTCCATTTTATAATATATTCGTTCAAAAACAAGGAATCTCACAGCTGGAAGTTCTCCTCTCTTTGTAAATGAATTTACTTTATCATTAAAGGATACTTTGGAAGGTATATTCATTATTGAATGGTTCCTTTCTGAGTTTTCTCTCTCAAATTCCTTCTGCAAAATAAGAAATTCACAGTGTTTAGCATGACAAAGATCTTTTTGGATTTCTAACCATTTTCCTATTTTTGTTTGTAACTTGTGAAACTGATAATCCTGATCCTTATCAACATTTTCACAAAGCCTTATTATTCTTAATTCTTATGATGGTTTCGTTCATCTGCCATCTGTCATGTCACACAATGACATGACTGGAATATAGATAGATATGAAATGAATGACATCACAAAACAATAAGAATAATGATCTATGCACAAATATTTGGACGAATTGATGGGCCCTCTGTTCTTATAACAGCGTGCCAAAAATAGACAAATTTTAACAATAGTAGAACACATAAAATTAACTTGTTTCCTAAATATAAATTTTGTTCGATGAGTTGATGGAACCGAAACGTGGTGGAATTTTCTGTTTGTTTGCATACAGTCATGGGACTCATTGCGAACGACTTGATGTTGTACGATTTATATCTACCAAACATCGCTCTCAACCAAGGTCTAGATAACTATATCCATTTCCTTCTAAAATAATTCGTTCTACCCATAATATACCGGGCGGCCCACCACAGACGCGGATCTCGGTTTGAGGTAGTAAATGAAGATAATTTAGAAAATTATTTTTTGTGATGTTTGTAGGGTGTTCAACAGAACAATTTAAAATTATTTTCATATATACAGGGTGTTCGATATCAAAGATATAGACCAAAGTTACATTTTTTTAATAGTAACACCCTGTATTTGACCTCAAAAATGGAATGGAGTTTTTTCGGCTCACTTTATACCTTAGCCTTAGAAGAACCATTTACGAGAAAATGACGAAAAATTTAAAATATGGAGTTTTTTTAATAGGAATTAATGAAGAAACCAGTTACGCCCGCGATACAGACAGTAATTTTTTGAATAGACATATTAGCTACTACTATACAGGAGGAACTAGAGCGCCAAAAATGGGTTCAAGCCCTGTGGACAGGAGCTTTCTGGCGCTCTAGTTCAAACAGACAAATTATATCTCCGAAAGTATTGGTTTATCAGAGTTGGGAACTATATCAATGAATTCTTATGATAGAACTGCATCATAAAGGATATTCAATTCAAATAATAGTTTATTTATCAAGATTAAATGAGCAATCTGAGAATGAGATCTGCACCTTGGAAGAAATCAAATTAAAATAGCTGAAATGAATTTGACTCTCTCTTATAGAACAGGATGACATGTACGAGTATGAACACAGATCATATAATAAAGCTTAGATAGAATGATTATAACATTCTGTGAAAACATAGAAGTACGATTCATTATTGAAATTTCGAAAAATCATATCTCCGAAAGTATTAGCTTGTTGGAGTTGAAAATTATATCAATGAATTTTTATGGTGAAATTGCATCTTAAATAAAAATTGAATTTGAAATTTGTTACTTAAAAAAATGTTTTGTTTTTCGTTACTCTGAAACCATCTGGCCTATTTGGCCCGATAACGAATTTAACCGAAATATTCATCTCCCTAACCTACTCTGTGAATTTCAACTGCCTAGCTCATTCCGTTCGAGAGTTATTTTTAAAAACAAATTTTTTAATTTTCAAAAATTTTTTTTGACACTTTGCGGCAACTTGATCAATACAAAACTTCACACACGTATGGAGGTCATAATTCTACAATTTGATGCTAAATTTCAGATGGATCGAGTGATCGGTTTCGGAAATATTGATTAAAAATGATTTTACTAAAATCGGCCATAACTCCGAAATCGCTAGATGGATTTTGCCCATTAACGAACTCAGCCGAGATATTTAGGCTCCAAACCCACCTTGCAAATTTCAATCCCCTAACTCTTTTCGTTCGAGAGTAATCGTGCCTACGGCCGGCCGGCCGAACCGGCCGGACAGAATCGATTTCGACCACGGATTCTTGATCAGTGAGTCGAACCAAATCGTTCGAGACCATTTTCAGCCAAATATTCGAAAATTACAGACATTTGGGCAAATTGATAAGCACTCCGTTCCGAGGAACTAGAACGCCAAAAAATTAACTCAGGAATATAGAGAGTGATCATAATTAATTTTCAAACATCAACTACAAATAATGGTCGAAAATTGCTGAGAAAACTATCAGGTTTAGGTGTAGGAAAACTTTGTGAAGATAATTTCAAAATAATTTTTTACGTTCAAAGAGATATAGAAATACCGGATGTGCCATTTGAAATAAGAAAGTTTTTGACTATGATTTGTAGTTGATGTTTGAACATTAGTAGTATGTATTAGTAGCTAATATGTCTATTCAAAAAAATACTGTCTGTATCGCGGACGTAACTAGTTTATTCATTAATTGCTATTGAAAAAAATTCCGTATTTTGAATTTTTCGCCATTTTCTCGTAAATATTACTTCTAAAGGTATAAAGTGATCTAAAGAAACTCATCATAATTTTAACTTGCCATTGCATTCTTTAGGACAAAGACAGGGTGTTACTATTGGAAAAAATTTACTTTGGTCTATATCTTTGTTTTCGAACAACCTATATACATGAAAATAATTTTAAATTGTGCTTTAGAACACTCTACACATATCACAAAAAAAATATTCTCAAAATATCTTCATTTACTCCCTCAAAACGAGATCCGCGTCTGTGGTGGGCCACCCGATATACACATTTACGACAATTTCGGGCGCATATAGCCTATAGATCTCCCCTCGCGATTACTTTGCGACTCCCATTTTGACATAATTGTGAATATCGTAATAGGGTTACCATTCTGAACCCTTTGGGCGATCACATTCTGGTTTTCCCGTTTTAGTTACTTTTGCGATATCTCCATAAATGTCCAAATGTGACCTTTCAGGGGTGTCCTATGGAGCTTTGTGATGATTGGGCTATTAATTGATAATCAACAAACCGAAAAAATTTTCAGTGTGTACAGAACTACATGGCAATAAATTTTTATCGAAATAGTTTATCTCAGAACGCTGGGAGCTCAAGCGCGCTCCATTACTCAATGACTCCAATCAAATCTCTATATTTTGAAATATTGGAAAACGAAATTCCCAGTGGATTTATTACCAAAACCGTTAGGCGGATTTTAAATATTTTTGAACTTTAGCTGTGTATTTATATTCAGATCGAACCTATCCTCTAAATTTCAAGTCCCTAAGTTCTTTCTTTTGAGAATTATTGTGTAACATGGACGAACGGATCGACGAAAAGGATCGAATTTGACTACGGATTCTGCTTCAGTGGGTCGAGTGGAATCACTTCAGTCTCTTTTTGGCTCAAAATTTCAAGTCACAGACATTTGTGCAAAATGATACTTACTACTCACTACTGGCATGTAAGTAATGATTTCAAAGCAAATAATTCTTGAGATTATGATACAATATTATATCTACTAGCCAAGTAGATTGAAATTTAACGTGGTATCCAAAATATATAAAATATTTCATGAATCTTGAATGCGCTCAAAAAATATTTCTGTATTGAACAAGGTATATAGGGGTATTTCTAAATTAAGGGCAAAAGCTCAAATATGCTTTTGTAATCAGTAAAAAAATCTCCTTTTGATACACGCTGTGAAGATTCAGATCTAGAAAAATCACAATCCTCTTGATATTTCCGAGTGATTTCGTTGGTTACATACATTCCTTTTCTGGTTATGAACACCCTAAAATGAGTTTATGTTTAAATTAAGATCGATAGCGATTTAAAGAGAAACTGTGCAAAATAATTACTGAAACTAAGTATCAACATAGGTAATGGACCTTGTGTTTAGCCAACGCCAGGTTATTATATAAAGATAGATCCTTGGAAATTCCTATGAAAGTGCCTGCTGTTGTATGAGCAAACATTGAGAGTTATAAATAAGAGTCGGTTCCGCTCGAGGGCGTCAACATTAATACCTTTGTTGAACGTTTCCACTCTACTGCCTTGTTTTTCATTTTTTGTTCCTTCTGAACTTGAGTGGGCCAAAAATCCTACGGAAACGAAGAAAAAATTCTGCTGCTGAGGGAACTTGGAATAAATTCGTTTTTGTCCCAGGATTTCAGTCTCGGATTGCCGTCCTCATATTTGTGTTTTTGATAAATTCCGTCATTAATTCTTAGGATAAAGAATTCTTTGACATTATTGTGGTAGTTACTTTCAAATTAATTGATTGTTGCACACAATTATAGCTGGTAGGGTAAATCATTGAACTAAATTAATTGGAAAACGTGATGTGTTTAGATAAACATTGTGTTTGCCATAACTCGGGATGATTCAATGAGTGCCCTTGGCATTTGCAGTGAAATGAAATACAAACATCGCTTTGCAGTCAAAATATTTTTCCTTCATTTGAAAGTTCACCTTATCACATTATGTTTTGTTAATTCATTTACATAAAAGAGGTAAGGGTTGTGGCAGAGCCTATAAACCCTACAAATTAATTGTGTAGAAGTATACAATCAATAACAACATGGTGAGTCTTTATGGTGAACATTAATTTTAAATATATATTCCTCTCATCAAATAAAACTTCATTTGAAAATGTTTCAGATTCGGTGCAGGTGAAAAGTTACAACCGTGTAATAATATCACAATGCGCTAATACATTCTCTATGTAATTTCAATGACTTCAATGTCGATGGAGGAAGAAGTACGACAAGAAAGTTTACAGCTTGATTGAAGGAATCTAAAGTTCAGGGGCGAATCAATTAAAGTAGTGAAATTTCTAGAATTTCAGAATTCATTTTGATAATAATAATGATAATAATTAATTGATCTTCCATATATACAGAGAAGGAAGAACATTTTTGAGTCAAGGTAATCGCCACCATTCACTGTTGGGTCAAACATTAACAGTGCTGTGCCTACAATGGCGTAAGGACACAGTAACAAAGCCTACACAAAACAACACTGATTCTTCTTACTCGCTCAAGCTCTCAAAAGTATATGAGGGGTCTCCTTGGGAAGACATAGGAGGATCAGTAAATTAATGTAATAATAACATAATAATAATAATATCCGGCTCAAGTCGGAAACGGAAGGAATCATTATGGCTTGTCAATATGGGGTGATAAATACGAGATGGTATAAAAAGAACATCATTTAAGTGGACACCCCAACAACTTGCAGAGTATCCCTACAGTCAGAAGGAAACTGTTATGCGCATTCTGTCTACTTGCAGAGTCCATGCTCCATCGGGATTTGTGGAAAAACACAATGCTACCATATGTGCCTCTAGAGATTGAAGCAGTTGTTTTGATTGACAGAGCTCGCATCTACTGGAACTATGCGATTCCAACAACTTTGCAGATCCACGCCATTAAGCCAGGTATACTCCTGCTGGACCAAGAACTCAAGGAATAGTTTGCCGTCGAATTTTCTTTCAGAATATACTATGGTGATGATAGAAGTACAAGAAGTGGGAAGTGGGCTCTGTATGCATGCGAAGTTTTGTACTGAAAGGGTTACCAATAAATGTAAAAAAAAAAAAATTATTTTCAAATTTTATCTCTACAATAACTCTCGGACAGAATGAGCTAGGCAGTTGAAATTTTCAGTTTGGGTTTGGGAGATAAATATCTCAGTTAAGTTCGTTCTTGGGCAAAATCGACTAGATGCTTTCGTAGTAACGAAAGAAAAATTTTTTTTTACTTCACAAATTTCAAATAAATTTTTTTCAAGATGTACTTTTACCATAAAATCCATTGATATCATTTTCAACTCTAACAAGTTAATTCTTTCGGAGATATGATTTTTCGAAATTCAGTAATGAATCGTTTTCTATGTTTTCACAGAATGCTGTACTTACTTAATTATTCTATATATGAATTATTATATGATCTGTGTTCTTACATATCATTTTATTTCCCTATGAGAGATAAATGTCAAAATTATTTCTGGTTCGTTAATCTTGATATAAAATACACCTCCTCTTCTAGAAAACAATGTATGATTGAATGCAAAATGACCAATGAAGTAACCTCAGCTATCGATCAGCTATATGATGATGCCAATATTTTATTTGGTGAGATACATAATCAAATTGGGTTCAGAATATCTCCAGTAAAAACAAAACTGCAATAGTTTCTAAGTTTTAATTGATATAATATAATTTGCAGAGTAGATTTGAGGAATGAATATCTCGGATAAGTTCGTTATATTGGGGAAAATCAGTCTGTTTGAATTCAATTTCTTTCATGATGCAGTTCTATCGTAGGAATCCATTTATATCATTCCCAGAGACCAATAATTTCGGAGATATGATTTGTCAAAGATTGAACACGAGCACCAAAGATCTTTTCCACAGGGCGTGAATCAATATTTTTAAATATTTTTTGTTTAATTTTCCGGTTATGCGATCCACACAAAATTTTACATAAGTCTTCGTTGCAGTATTTTTCCACTTAATACCGCGCTTCAATTTGATCAGATCAGTATATTTCGAGTTATCGGGAAAACAAAATTTCAGAGGGCCATAACTCTGAAACCACTCGTTGGATTTTGCCCATTAACGATCTTAGTCAGCGCATTTGAACTGCAAACCTACTCAATTATCTAACTCATTGCGTTGGAGCATAATCGAGCTGACGGCCGGACGGACGTCCAGACATAATTAATTTTGACCTCGGTTTCTTCATCAGTGAGTCGAAGCTAATCGTTTAAGACCATTCTTGGCCAAAAATTCGAAAATTACAGACATTTGGTCGAATTGATATGCTCTTTGTTCACCTCAATAGCACGCCTAACAATCACAGTAAGAGCCCCCGCAGACTGCAAACTTTTTGTCGATCGATAGTTTGATCGGGCTGTTGATAAGCATGAAAAGGTATGAAAGTGCGCACATTACACCGATTTTGTGTCGGCCGACTGAAAACTTGGATGGGCTTCACGACTGTCTTCAAACTGAACTATCGGCCGACTGCTTAATAAGTATGGGGCGTGAGCTGGGCGCGCACACTGCCGATAGTTTAGTTCGCCGACTCGGTTCATTCGCTCCCAAAAAAGAACTAGAACAATATTTTGACGCAGTTGGCCGACTGTTTAGTTGGGCCAGTGTGCGCGCTCATGCCCGACCCGATCAAACTATCGGCAGATAAAAAACGGGTTCAAGCCCTTTGGACAGGAGCTTTCTGGCACTCTTGTTCAAACAGACAAATTATATCTCCGAAAGTATTGGTTTCTCAGAGTTGGGAATTACATCAATGTATTCATATGATAGAACTGCATCATAAAGGAAATTCAATTTAAATAATAGTTTATTTATCAAGATTAAATGAGCAATCATGAGAATGAGAACTGCACCATGGAAGAAATCAAATTGAATCTGGCCAATTTTGCCCAATAACGAACTTAACCGAGATATTCATCTCCCTAAACTACTCTGAAAATTTCAACTACCTACCTCATTCCGTTCGAGAGTTATATCTATGACTATGGATGAAAAGCAGTCTCACTACTCTCAGATCTCTTACTGCATGTTCCGTTCCGAAATGTAAGAATTTTCTGAGAAAACCTAATTTCGGAGCAAACAACTGAGATTTTTCTCACTTCGCTCACAATTCTTCGATTGATTAGATAATGTCATGTCTCAGGAACATCATTTGACATTATGACAATTCATACATAGAATAATATCATTCTGAGACAACGTTGAAATACGATTTATTATTGAAATTTTGAAAAATCATATCTCCGAAAGTATTAGCTTGTTAGAACTGAAAATGATATCATTGGATTCTTATGGTAAAACAGCTTATTTAAAAAAATTTAATTTGGAATTTGTTCTGTAAAAATAATTTTTTTTTGTTACTCCGAAACCATCTGTCCGATTTTACCCAATAACGAACTCAGCCGAGATATTTATCTCCCAAACCTACTCTGAAAATTTCAACTGTCTAGCTCATTCCGTTCGAGAGTTATCGTGCCTACGGCCGGACGGCCGGACTGGCCGGACCGGCCGGACAGAATGAATTTCGACCACGGATTCTTGATCAGTGAGTCGAACCAAATCGCTTAAGACGGTTTTCAACGAAAACTTCGAAAATTACAGACATTTGGGCAAATTGATAAGCACTCAGTTCCAAGGAACTAGAGCGCCAAAAAGTTTCGTTTAAAAAAAATGCTTCAAAAATTATTTCATAAAATGGGTTCAAGCCCTGTGGACAGGAGCTTTCTGGCGCTCTAGTTCAAACAGACAAATTATATTTGGTATTGGTTTCTCAGAGTTGGGATTTATATCAATGTATTCATATGATAGAACTGCATCATAAAGGAAATTCAATTCAAATAATAGTTTATTTATCAAGATTAAATGAGCAATCATGAGAATGAGAACTGCACCACATTTTCAAATTTTGTTTTTGATACTTTGCGATAATCTGGTCAATACAAAACTTCACATGCGTATAAAGGTCATGATTCTACAATTTGGTGCTAAATTTCAGATAGATCGAGTGATCGGTTTCGGAAATATTCATAAAAAATATTTTTACTGAAATCGGCCATAACTCCGAAACCTCTTGATGGTTTTCGCCCATTAACAAACTTGTCCGAGATATTTACGCTCCAAAACCACCTTGCAATTTTCAATCCGCTAACTCCTTTCGTTCGAGAGTTATCGTGCCTACGGCCGGTCGGCCGGCCGGACAGAATCGATTTCGCACTCGGATTCTTGATCAGTGAGTCGAACCAAATCATTTGAGACCATTTTCAGCCAAAAATTCCAAAATTACAGACATTTGGGCAAATTGATAAGCACTCTGTTCCGAGGAACTAGAGCGCCAAAAAAACAAGTTTCGTATGACAATTGCCCAAACCAGGTTTAAAGTACCTACAAATAGTAGGTATTCCATAAAACATGTATAAAAAAAGATAAGTAATAATAAATTACCTTGTAATCGATCAAAAATTTCCTGATCTACGTTCACCAAATTTTCTCCTCTCTCGAACTACAGAATTATGCTTTCAATATTTACGTAATATTTTCAAACATTTTCGGGTGAGGTCCCAGTTGCATCGCTAAAATACGAGTATTTCAACCCCAATATTCTTGAAGTTACAATATTCTCTTCTGTCAAGTTGACTTTATGACAGTTCATACATAGAATATACATAGAATAATTATATCAATCTGTGAAATACGATTTACATTGAAATTTTGAAAAATCATATCTCCGAAAGTATTAGCTTGTTTGAGTTAAAAATGATATGAATGGATTCTTATGATAAAACTGCTTATTAAAAAAAAATTAATTTGGAATTTGTTCTGTAAAAAAAAAATTTTTTTTTATTACTCCGAAACCTTCTGTCCGATTTTGCCCAGTAACGAACTTAGCCGAGATATTCATCCCCCAAACCTACTCTGGAAATTTCAACTCTCTAGCTCATTCCGTTCGAGAGTTATCGTGCCTACGGCCGGCCGGACAGAATGAATTTCGACCACGGATTCTTGATCAGTGAGTCGAACCAAATCGTTTCAGACCATTTTCATCGAAATATTCGAAAATTACAGACATTTGGGAAAATTGATAAGCACTCAGTTCCGAGGAACTAGAGCGCCAAAAAGTTTGCAGTCAGCGGGGGCTCTAAGAACGAGATCACCCATGTCACAATTAATAAATCGAAATCCTATCATTGTTGTCGAAGGCAGCTAAAGCTGATATGGATTCCATATCTATACTCAGCCGTTCACACGGCGTAAAATACACTTTTCCCGTCGATAAATTGCAATCGCTGGCATCACTTCATCCGCCAACAGTTCCCACATAAGGCCGCTCGGGGATTTAGAGCGTGGCAGTTATAAATCAGTCCACATTATTGGAGTAATCCGGTAAAGCCGAAATATATATTATTCAAATTTGCAATAATTCAGTCACGGACCCCTCGCCGGGTACCGGTTTGCAGGCGGCTTCAGCGGTGAATGTTCCTAAAACCTCGCATTTCACGCTTTAAGTTAGGACACTGCGACAAAATATGGACGAGGATCCCGACATTATTATGTATATTATCGTTCAGGGTGATTCAAAGCAAGAGTGAGCTGAAATAGGTGACAGGATGTGTGTAATTGCACGGTCTGTCTCATGAGACGCAATGTTCAGATTCACATCCATGGATGTTTACTCAGTGAAATGAAATTCACAACAGCAAAAAGGGATGGTCATTTTTTGTCCAAACTTTGCGTTCTAAGTTCAACTACTGAAAGTTGGCCGTTGAGGTAAATTTAATATAAATGGATCAACTAATAGAATTCTTCTAGTTGTTGGTTGTAATTTTTGTGCGCATAATCTAGGGAACAGCGTGCTGAAGAATTCAAGGTCAAATTTTCGTTAATGGGCTTAATCGGTTAGGAAATTTTGTTCTCAAACAATAAATATCCAATCAAGTTTCAACTATGTAGTTGTATAATGCCGACACAAAGACACATGTGAAATTTTGTGAGGATCGTATTACTGCGAAATTCTAAAACTCTCCCATTTGGATGCGCAACCTACCTTGAAAAATACAAGTTCCTATTTCTTTTAGTTCGAAAGTTATCGAGGCAACGGTCACCCAGCCAGCAGCTTAACTCACACAAGGCTGCTTGGATCTCCAACAATACCTATAGATCCAAACTTGGAACTTGGCAGCAGAGTTAGGTTCTGAAGGTTATCGCAAAATTTCAGCGATGTGGGACGAATAGTTTCTCATATCTAGAATTTTTTTCAATGTGATCCTCACGAAATTTTCCCAGTAATTTCACATTGGCATTCTACAACTAATAACCATGTTTGAATTGGATAGGTTTTGTATTTTGCCCGTTAACGAGGAAATAATAACCGAATTTCGGATGGGTAAAACTCCAAAACAGTTTGGCCATTATGCCTATAAATAAACTGAAATATGGCATTCAGATGCACAACCTAGCCTGAAAATTTCAAGTCGCTATCTCTTTGCGTTCTCAAGTTATCATGGCAACGGACGTTCAATCGGCAGGACAGAATGAAATTTGACCTCGAATTCTTCATCAGGGAGTCAAACCCAATTGTTTGAGATTATTTTCCGTAAAAAATTCTCAAATAATTTCAGACAAATAGTAAAAATTATTCTGTATCTCAGAATCTATCTATCCAATATCGTGAGAGCCTTCAAAACCTAATTCTACAGCCAGGTTCCAAATTTTAGAAGTATGTACTATGGCAATTCCCATAATGTTTCCTCAGAAAAATGGATTTCCCTTAAGTATCAACAGAGTCGTATTAGGTGTATTTATTCAAGTTTCACCTGAACATATCGATCATAACTCCTTTCGCTTTAGTGTGCCGATTTTTGGAATTATTATTATGATCAAAGCTATATGTGTGGGCTACAAGACAACAAACTTGTTTTCAGAAATGCATAAACAAGGTGAACATTCTCAACTGAAACAGAAAATCTATTTTTTCTCTATACGTGCCTGGATTCTTTTTTCATCAGAAACAGTTTAATGACCCTGTATCTTCAAAACAGTTGACTTCAGAACTGAAACACAGGTTTCAAGTCCACGAGAGAATTCCTACACATAAGTGATCTACGGCTGACTAGTTGCGGGACACCCTGTAGAAGCAAAATCATTCTACATAATCCCTGTGAGTTGATGTTTATTTTCATTGCATTTGCGATACCGATGATGTAACAGATTCTTGCACATCTACTAAACATGCGTAGATTGATGATTTTCGTGATATAAATAACTACTAAGGTGTAATCTACCATAGCATAATAGGTATCTTACATGTAATATTTCGTGTTACATATTTTTGTGCTTTTCTGAGTCTACTTCAGTATCAGATTATTAGGTATGCCCTCATCCAGGCGCGGACCCGAGGGGGGAGATGGTGTGGGATGATACCCGCCCAAAGTTGAACGGCAAATTTTTAAGACAGTTAGAAAAATTGCGAAGGAGTAGGAAAAAATTTCGGGGCAGTTGGATAACTTTTCATGGAGTTGGAATATTGCCTAGAAAATTGTTATAAAATGTGAAGGAATTTGACCGCCTGACCGGATGAATGCAAAGCAGGCAAAAAATAGGAACGAGATAACATGGCATAACACCATGTACCCTTGAACACATTCCTGTTGCCGTAAATTCAATATTCAATAGCTTTCGGCACAATGTGTGCAGCCGGCAAAAAATAATATTCATCATAATATTGCGTTAACCCAAAGCGGGTAGCGGTAGCGGTAGATGATTCAGTTTCGCCGATTGGAGTATGTTATACAACAAACAATCTGGTACCAATTTGAGCTGTCTCTTACTGTCCAGCGGCATTTTGAAATGTTTTTTTTTCTACAAACGTCAAAAAATGACAAGGTTCGCGCATTGACAACAATATGCGAAGTGAGCCTTTTTTCATTTTCCTTCGTTACCATGACACCGTGCGCGAAGTAGTGTGCGAAATACCTACTTCGCACACTGCATGTAAACTATATGGAATTTTTATATTTTAACCTTTATGTTTCTCGATTTCTCCGGTGAAAGATTTAAAATTACAGAATTGGCCGCATCTGCCGAGTTAGTTGAGGTACTGCTTACATCATCGTCGCTCGAAATTTCCATTATTTCACAGTTATAAATATCACGCACGAAATTGACGCGAATAAAAAGTCACTCCAAAATAATTATCAAGAACTGTCACTTTGAAATAATGGTCAACAAATGCCATTTTATTTCCATAGTTACAGTAATTACTTGATTTGGAAAAACAGTTTAAGCCAGTTCCATACTATTTTTCATATTAAGCTAAGCATGTTACTTATTTTAGAACAATATTTTTGAAGTTTGTAGAAAAAATTTTGTTTGCATCTCATGCGCGAAATACTTTGGTGATCTCGACTATTTTTTTTAACTCGGCTGCACTTCGTTAAAAAAATCAGTTCTCGATCACCAAAGTAGCATTTCGCGCACTAGATACAAAAATAACTATTTTTCTATTGAATTAAGCAACGTAATAAATATGTGAGTATGCAGTTTGCTCCTTTCTTCAATAATAGAAATAGATAAGTTTGATTTTCAGAAAACAAGTTATGATGTTCTGAGTTTCTTGCAAATGGGCAGTTCTACGGACGAAATAACCATTACGCTTTACCAGGAACGGACCTAAGGGGGGGGGGAATAATATCCCCAATGTTAACCGGAGTTGGCAAAGTTTCGAAGCAGTTGGAAAAATTTTAAAGAAATTGGCAGTTTGGCGTCGGCCCGTCCCCACCCATCCACTTTCAAATTTTATAAAATTTGAATATTTTGGTATTGAAAATCGGAAAACCAAGAAGCAGATTGAAATGAGGTGAAACGCTTTTGATTGGTAGAATCGTTGCTATAACTGCTGACCTAATCAAAATCTACCCTTGGTCGAGTCCATCTGCCTGTTACAGCAAAACGAAGAGTGAAACGGAAACGAGAAGAGAGAGAGGGTAGATATGACGAGTTACGTCATGGCTAGGCGCCTACGAGGGCGCCAAGATTCGATCGTTTGGATTGCCAATTCTCTTTTCTCCTTGAAAATTGAAATTTTTGACGGCGGTTAAATTTTTTCAGTATTTTTATGGATATAATAATCGATTCTAATAATAAAAATTGGTTCAAGCCCTGTGGACAGGAGCTTTTTGGCGCTCTTGTTCAAACAGACAAATTATATCTCAGTATTGGTTTCTCAGAGTTGGGAATAATATGGATTCAATGGATTCTTATGATAGAACTGCATTATGAAAGAAATCAAATTTAAAAAAAGGGTTGTTAAAAAAAAATGCTTCAAAAATCATCACTAAAAAAAAGCAATCTGCAATGCTTCAATGAATAATGCTTCAAAAGTTATCATTAAATTCAATCATCAAAATTAAATGAGCAATCTGTAACGATTCAACCTCGTGGAATGGGTTGTTGCAACTTACACTCGGTACATAGTTTTCACAACTCGAAATACCTAAGGAAAATATCATAGAAATGTCTAGAGCAAGGCTGGAGGCAATCATAGTAGATTGTCCATTTATTCCTGATATTTGAGCATGTCTGTAGAGGCTGATGAACAAATTATTTTAATAGTTCAAAATATATTAATCAAATACTATCGTCTTTTCATAATTTAAAATTTAATAGTTCATATCACTTACACATTCTTCTCTGCATTATGGCCATTAACTCAAGAAAAAATGTTTGGTACACAAATGTAGATCCATATTTCAGCATTCCTTTGCTAGCAACATTATGAAAATACTGTTTATAGGAACATGCCTCACAACTTGAAGTAAAAGGTAATATTAACCTCAGTGTTCAACGAACAGTAATGTCTTTTAATGATTCCATTATGTCCTTCTTTCCTATTGCCTTCACAAACTACATCATTAAAATGATCCAATTCTAAATCTTCTAAGATATCATCTCCAATATTTCTACATAAATTATTCAATATGTAATCAGTCAATATTATTTTCGGTTTCAAAACAGTCTTGTATATATTCGAGAATTCAAGAATTTGATACTTGTTTTCCAACAGAAAATATTTTCCAACTACGAATTGACAAGTCTCTAATAGCTAGATATGATGACATTTATGAACAGTGAACACAAACAGAATCTGTGTTTACATTCTGTGAATACATATAACTACGATGTATTATTGAAATTTTGAAAAATCATATCTCCGAAAGTGTTAGCGTGCTAGATTCGAAAATGATAAAATTGGATAACTATGATGAAACTGCATTAAAAAAAATTTAATTTGAAATTTTTAATGTGAAAAAAATTTTTTCTCACTCTGAAACGATCATGCCGATTCTACCCAATAACGAACTTAACTGAGATATTTATCACCAAAACATACTCTGACAATTTCAACTACCTAGCTCTATCTGTTCGAGAGTTATTGTAGAAACAAAATTAAAAAATTAAAACAAAAACTTTTGACACTTTACGGCAATCTGGTCTATACCTACAAGACTTCGCATCCATATAAAGTTCTTTATTCTACAATTTTACGCTTAGTTTCAGATAGATTGAGTGATCGGTTTCCGAAATATTCATAAAAACCGTTTTTACTAAAAAGGGCCCTAACTCTGAAACCGCTTGGTGGATTTCGCCCGTTAACGAACTCGTCCGAGATATTTACGCTACAAAACTACCCTGCAAATGTCAATCCTCTTACTCCTTTCGTTCAAGAGTTATCGTGTTAACGGAGGGCTGGCCGGACCGGCCAGACAGAATCAATTTGGACCACGGATCAGTGAGTCGAACCAAATCGTTCAAGACCATCTTCATAAAAAAAATCGAAAATTACAGACATTTGGGCAAATTGATAAGCACTCTGTTCCGGGGAACAAGAGTGCCAAAAAAATACATGCAAGAGACCTATTGATTTCCCAGACCATTAATTACCACAGCAAGAACTCATAGTTTCAGATACGCACACTAACATTCAGATCGAGCCCATATCATATTGATGTACGATAGTTGTATGAGACGGCCACAATGGCTACATAATATATCATCTGCCAGCAATGAAAAACTGACTGTTACATAGTTTTCCGGCCACTATCCACCAGGGTTGAAAAATACGTCCAAAAAAAGGAATATCTGCTCTTATATTCATGACCCAATCAAACTGCCCCTTCTATGAAATAAATCCATTTTTTCCTACTTCCACTCTTTCTGATTGTTTCCACGACATGCCTATAGGTTATTTTGTTCTTCACAACCCTTTTTTTTGCAAGTTACGACTCAATCAGAACATCCCTGAAATCCTCGACGGAAATGGTATCCATAAAAAATATTCGGATAATAAAAAGATTCCGCTGTTCCCCCCTTAATCCGATGATAATAATTTCGATACTAAGAGGCTGACATCAGCATCTCGTAAAGTATCGACATAAAAATCTCAACGTAAAGGAGTTCGGATAAGGAGCGTTTTATCACGAATGTAGCAACTGCTAATAAAAAAATTGTTGGAATTGATTCGAGTCTACAGGAAAGGCCATTTGAAATTATTACTTTTGTTGCCATATCATCATCATCATTTGAATCAATCATTTGAAAAGTATCCATTTTCCGTTTAGTCGATAATTTTATGCTCTCGTAACGATTGGATTTGGAACATTCTGAATTTATCACTAGTTACTTCTGATATACATACATATACTTCATTCACTCTTATAAAGTCTCTCGGTTGGCCATGAAATTTTGACACATTTCACCGTGTATATTTTGAAAATGTCAGGTTATGCTCATTTTCCTGTCAGATAACTACGCAACGTTGTCCTCTCTACATAGAAGTCGTAGTAATTACGTATTTTTCACAATGTGAATTTTCTTGGGAACAACAACGAATTTCAGAAGATATTATGTTAATTCAACAATTCCAAAGACTTGGTGACTGTTGAAGAAAAATTTTCATCTGTTGTTACTATGGAAATATTTCACGTATATAAACTGGTTGGAAGATTCAGTTATGCTATTTTCTTGTACGGAAATCAAGAATTAAGAGTTGTAATTTTAATGAAAAATAATGATCACAGTAATCCGTTACTTTGTGATAGTTCATTTGAAAAAAGAATAAAAGTAGGTACCTACCTGAATCACCCGGCAGGAAACCTTCTAAACGAAAAGACGTACCTATGAAATTCTCCACTTTTCGAAATTATCAAGAAATAACCCCACAGAAGACATTCAAATACCTTGTTGCACAACTTGAAATACACCGGTTTCAAAATGTAGTAGTACTACGAAACCCGAACCACTGTTTAACCTTAATAAAATATAGTGATAGGATAGGAAACTAGGTAATTTCATTCGAGAGTTCAACATGTCCTAAGACAGAATGAAGTTTTCCTATCGCAAATTTCAGTTCTGTATATAGACCAGGGTCGATAATTTTTGAAACCGAATAAAATTATAGTAGAATGAAACCCATTGTAAAAGGAAGAGAATATAACAAAAATTATAGGAAAAATAATTTTCGGGCGATCTGAGGTCGGTAAGGGGAAGAGGGCGAGTTTTTAAGGGTAAAAAACGGTTTATCTGGATTTCCGGCAAAACTACAAGTCATATGGCGAAAAGTTGAATAGCAAAGTTGTAAGTAATAAAAAGATCTGCAACTTTTGGTTTCACACTTTTTTCACATAACCTCAAAATTTATGTGTAAAATTCAAATAACCACGTTTTTGGTTTTTAATTTTTATCTTTTACAAAATAAAATATTTTTTCACCAAATTTGGTGAAAACTTACCTTTTTATGTCCCAAATACACTGTAATTTTTTGGATTTGAAATATTTTTGTTTCCACCTTAATTTGAGTTAATATTGAAAAAGCATCCTAATTTTCAATTAAAAATTCTCACGTCAAAATATCTGCTTTTTTAAAAAAGCAGGTGGTCTTTCTAATCATTAAAATCTCTACTTTCTGATGGTCTAAAAACAATATACATTACTATGGTAAATTCTCCCAGAAAATGCTACGAAGTAACGGGCAGTAAGGCGCAGACTCTCATAGCCCCTTCATCACTTCTCTATGAAATAACTTTTGATGGGCTAAAATTATCCGTAGGTCACTCAGGTATACAAGTTATCTCAAAAGACCAACAAATAGGCATCTACACATATAATTTAGAGAAGATTGTACAACTTTCTCAAAATATTGTGGATATCTTATTAAATATTAACTTTATTAACTTTCCGAAAAAATCAGAAAGTAGAGACTCCAAAGAACAAAAAACCCACGTACTTTTTTAAAAAGGCAGATATTTTGACGTGAGAATTTTTGATTGAAAATTTGGGTGCTTTTTCGATATTAAGTCAAATTAAGGTGAAAACAAAAATATTTCAAATCCAAAAAATTACAGTGTATTTGGGACATGAAAAAGTAAGTTTTTACCAAATTTGGTGAAAAAATTTTTTTTTTTGTAAAAGATAAAAATTAAAAACCAAAAACGTAGTTATTTGAATTTTTCACATAAATTTTGAGGTTATGTGATAAAAGTTTGGAAACAAAAGTTGTAAAATATTTTTATTACCTACAACTTTGCGATTCAACTTTTCCCCATAGGACTTGTAGTTTTGCCGGAAATTGAGATAAACCGTTTTTTACCCTTAAAAACTCGCCCTCTTTCCCTTCCCGACCTCAGATCGCCCGTAAATTATTTTTCCTATAATTTTTGTTATATTCTCTTCCGTTTCCATTGGGTTTCAATCTACTATAATTTTTGTTTACTTCTTATCATTTTTAAAGGCTTCTACCCTGGTCTAATAGCACTTCCTGATACTTCGTCTCTGCTTCTTCAAAAGTACTCTCAGCACTTTCAATTTCAAAGCGAAGAGTTCTTTATTATTCGAAGATAATAATCTGTGATAATATCTTGATTGAGATGGAACATTATGTTGATTGTTGGGAGTAGAAACTGGCAACGTCTCAGAGAATTGTTTTGACATTAACGATACTTCAGGAGTGTCAACCTGCCTTCGTTTCAGTTACAAAAACGTGATAGACCTAAATCATGGCCAACCGGAAGACTTTATAAAAGTGAATGGAGTATATACCTACGAAAGTATCACTTAGAATATTGTATCGCATATGAGAGTTAATATAATAGGCTACCCAAAATATAGTTCCTATTTCAGATACCTTATACAGGGTCGTCAAAAATGATTTTTGAAAATTTTACTTTAAAAAAAATTGGTTCAAGCACTGACGTGAAGTCAGGAGCTTTTGCGCGTATGTTCTATAGTCCAAACTCCTGTATTGGACACTCTATTAATCGAATTTACCATGGTAAATTCGATTAAGAGCTCCAATACAGGAGAACAGACAATACAATTCGCTATCTCCTTCTGTTCTCAGGTTATAGTGACATAAAAAATATTTATTAATTATATTTTTTTCATTTTCCATCTATTCGATTCTCACTAAATTTCACAAAAGTGCTTAAGTTTATATTCTACAATTATTCAACAAGTTTCAATTCGATAGGATTTGTATTGGATGAACAAAAAATTATTACTCGGATTCATTCGGCAATTATGCCAATTAACGAACTTGTCCGCCATATTGGGATGCGCCACCTACCCTGAAAATTTCAAGTGGCTAGATCTTTCCGTTCTCAAGTTATCGTGGCAACGGCGGATGGTCGGGAGTCGAACCTTATCGTTTGAGACCATACTGGGCAAAAAAATCGAAAATTACAGTTTCTCTCTCTCAGCTCCTGTATGATTCCTATAGGAGTCTCGCGGCGGTGTCCCCACAAATAAAAATCCAGGGGTGTCCGGCGATCGAGCTGGCTGAATTTGAACAATATGGTGGTGCACATCTAATCGATGCCATAAAATTTTTTCGTCTGTTGAATTACTTTCGTGAATAAGAAATCTTTTATGATGCATAAAACATTCACACGGAATTTTTTTTGATAACCTCTTTCTCTGATGACGTGATTCTGTTTCGCGAGAACATTTTGCCTCATCTATCCAAATAACTTTCGTTAAAAACTCGGCTGCGTTCGTTACTGGGTGAAATCGGCCAGATGGTTTCAGAGTAACGGAAGAATTTTTTTTTTCACATTACAAATTGCAAATTCTTTTTTTTTAATATGCAGTTTCATCATAATAATCCATTAATATCATTTTCTGTTCTAAAAAGCTAATATTTTCGGAGATATGATTTTTCAAAATTTCAATATTCAATCGTAATTCTATGATTTTACAGAATGCTGTAATCGAAAATTAACGTCCGTATTTGTATCTATGAATTTCATGATCAATGTTAGTACATGTCATCTTATCTGCCGATAAGAGACATGTCATATTTATTTCTGGTTCTATTCAAAAATGTGTTAATCATGATATAAAATATCCTCCTGTTCTAGAAAACAAAGGATGATTTAATGCAAAATGACCAATGAAATA
This sequence comes from Halyzia sedecimguttata, assembly GCA_937662695.2. Taxonomy (NCBI): domain Eukaryota; kingdom Metazoa; phylum Arthropoda; class Insecta; order Coleoptera; family Coccinellidae; genus Halyzia; species Halyzia sedecimguttata. Next base: position 33,154,657 of record OW569411.2, read on the forward strand.
AACCTCAGCTATCGTAGAATAGTGAGGATTATAGGATATTATAATTTTTGGATGGAAATATATATACTTTGGTAAGTTAATCAAATTGGTTTCAGACCATCTCCAGTAAATACAAAACTGGAATACTGGCTAAGTTCCAATTGATATAATATAATATAGTTATATAGTTATATAGTTATATAGTTATATAGTTATATAGTTATATAGTTATATAGTTATATAGTTATATAGTTATACAGGGTCTTTCACGAGGAACCTCACCCATATTTATACGGGAAACTACTAAACGTATTTTCATGAAATTCAGCACTTATAAGTACTTCAGGATGCTGATGAAATCTAAAATATTTTCAAGGCATGAGGACCTCCGGTTTTTCCGGAAATGACACCATTTTTTCATTGCAGAAATAGATTCCTTAGAAAATTTCGAGTTATTTTGATGTAACATTTTTCAATTTTGGTTGGAAAATTCTCTCTGAGCGGGAAAATTCGAAAAAAAAATCGAAAATAGAGCTCCGCTGAAACAAGAATAACTTCGAGGTTTTTGGATGGAAAATTTTCATTTTTGGGATTTTTCAAGATATAAGATTGATGTATCCACTTTGAAAATCGAAATCGCGATTCATGATACAGGGGGTGAAAAAATCGCTTTCAAAGTTAAGGATGACAAAATCATGAAAAATCAATTTTTTCAAATTAGAACCCCATATTTTTATGGCAGATATGGAATCTACGTTAAAAAATAATGTAAGTGTATGCATCACACCTTTGCCCTAAAGTGGATATTTTCTGAGTTATTCACAAAAAACTGTTTTTCGTCTTGAATTTTCAGCTATTTCTTTTCCCTTCACGCCAAAAAGATGAAATTTTCAGGAACTATTACTTAAACCATGTTTTAGATTTTACTACCCTAATATGCAAGAGAAAAAAGTTACAGGTTGTTCCTAAATAGATGGCGAATTTTGATTCGAATTTGTATCGGAAACCTCTTTATTTCAACTAATCGGCCATCGGTTTTCTCTCCAGTGATAAATAAATAATTCCTTATGAACCATATGCAATAACTTACCATGTTTTACATTCTTTTTTTTAATGATAGATATCATTAATTACATCTGCCAAATTCCTCTTTATTCAGTAGCATTTTGTGTTTACTATTAATTTGGTGATAATTCGTATTAAGTTATAAAATCGATCACTATGCCTAATTTTACCAATGAAGATTATTTAAATCTCATTCTACTTCATGGAGAATGTACTAAAGTTGTAGATAGAACGATTCGACTGTTCATTGAGAGGTTTCCTGAACGACCCAGACCAACGAGAGATACCATTAACAGAACCATGACATACTTGAGAAATGTCGGATCTTTCGTTAAGAAAACTATACACAGAGAAAAAAGTGTAGTAGAAGATGAGAACAACGAAATTACAGTTCTTGCATATTTTCGTGTGAATCTTCAAAATTCTCTCAAAGGATCTAGGATCTAGGATTATCTCAATCGAGTGTTTAGAGAATATTAAAAAAACATAAAATGCACCCATATAAATTCAATAGGGTACAGCATTTGAAGGAAACTGATTTCGTCAGGAGAACAGAATTTTGCGAAGCTTTGATGATTCGATTTCAAGAGAATGAAAACTTTTAGGACTGTATAATTTGGACAGATGAATCTAAATTCACAAAGAATGGTTCTTTCAATAGGCATAACAGTCATTATTGGGATGAAGAGAACAACCACCACTTCAGACAATGGAACTTTCAAGAGACCTGGAGTTTCAATGTTTTTTGCGCCATCAAAAATAATGCAATTCTCGATGTTCACATTTATGATGGGACTTTAACTGGTAAGATAGAACACTACACATGTTTGCATTATTTAAAGAATGTTCTCCCTTAGGAGATAGATATTCTGACATATTGACTCAAATAATTGAGCCGCTAGTACAGAACCATAATGACTTATGGTATCAACAAGATGGCGCGCCTCCACACAATTCACTCAATGTGTCAAATATCCACTACAGGCTATTTGAAGATCGATGGTTGGCGAACAATGGTCCACATCTTTGGCCACCACGTTCTCCCGATTTAACTCCTTTAGACTATTATGTTTGGGGTAGGATAAAAAATATTGTCTACTCAACTCCCCTGACTGATAAAGAGGACTGCATAGAACGAGTCAGAAATGCGTTCAGGTTTGTTTAGATTTTTAGATTCATAGTTTTGAAACTCAATTTGGTTTTTAAACACTTTTGCAGATCTCTTCCTCCCGATGAAATAAGAAGAGCAACGCACGAAGCATTCCTGAGACGTATAAATAAATGTCTAGAAATTAACGGTCAAAACTTTGAGCATCTTCTCTAGTTATAACTGCGAGAGTTTGCCATGGTTCTCCTAATAGTAACTTGAAGTCGGTTTCAAGAAGGGGTGAAAAATCTACAGCATGGTTCAAATAACAGTTCCTTAAAATTTCATCTTTTTGGCGTGAAGGGAAAAGAAATAGCTGAAAATTCAAGACGAAAAACAGTTTTTTGTGAATAACTCAGAAAATATCCATTTTAGGGCAAGGGTGAGGTGCATACACTCACTTTATTTTTTAACGTAGATTCAATATCTGCCATAAAAAAATGGGGTTCTAATTTGAAAAAATTGATTTTTCACGATTTTGTCATCCCTAACTTTGAAAGCGATTTTTTCACCCCCTGTATCATGAATCGCGATTTCGATTTTCAAAGTGGATACATCAATCTTACATCTTGAAAAATCCCAAAAATGAAAATTTTCCATTCAAAAACCTCGAAGTTATTCTTGTTTCAGCGGAGCTCTATTTTCGATTATTTTTTTTCGAATTTTCCCGCTCAGAGAGAATTTTCCAACCAAAACTGAAAAATTTTACATCAAAATAACTTGAAATTTTCTAAGGAATCTATTTCTGCAATAAAAAAATGGTGTTCTAATTTGAAAAACGGAAGTTAACTTCATTTCCGGAAAAACCGGAAGTGTCATGCCTTGAAAATATTTTAGATTTCATCAGCATCGTGAAATACTTATAAGTGCTGTATTTCATGAAAATACGTTCAGTAGTTTCCCGTATAAATATGGGTGAGGTTCCTCGTGAAAGACCCTGTATAGTTATATAGTTATTTCTAATTGATATTCTTGATTTGGTAATATATAGTTCATAGAAATAGGTGAGTTACACTAATATTGTGTATATCAAATCAAAGAATTGAATAGGAAATTTACTGAGGTGGAAGTTTATATTTGAAATAATAATTTATATCAAATATCTTATACATGTATTTGCATACGTTAACATAAAAGGTTAGTCCAATTCTGATGATAGCCATATGAAGATCTAAATGTTAAGAAATATGGGTGATATTTATACTGAATTATTATTTTTTGATGCTGTTGTATCATAAGAATCCATTTATATTATTCCCAACTCTTACGGTGGGTTTCACAAAACTTTTAAAGCTCTTAAAGGGCAAATCCAGTGTAGTTCTATGACAATTTTTTCATTTTCAATGCAATCACCGAATTAAATCCACAATTAAGCTAAAAAAAGGTTTGCGAAACCCACCATGAGAAACCAATACTTTCGGAGATATGATTTGTCAAAATTTGAATAATTACTCGCTAGTAGTTTGACAAGAGCGCCAAGGCTCCTGTCCACAGAGCTTTCCAATTTTTTTAACTTAAAACTAGTAAAATACCGAAATCAGGTGGAAATTACACCGTCAAGGAACAAGAGCGAAGATCGATTGGACAATACCTAATTGTCGAATCGATCTATGCAATCCACTATACCTGTGTTTTCCCAAATTATTTTTATTATTGAAACTAATCATTTATAGGAGTTGATTTTTGCGTAACAAGTCTGCCAACTATTCGTTCGTTCATTTTGTTCTCCCTTTGCTGTCGATCTAGTTGAAAACTAAAGGAAAAATCCAGTGGAATTCTTTAACAAGTTGATGAGCAACTGCTAACTTCCTCTTTGCAGGCAAAGCCCTAAATCTGCCAACTTACACGGAACGTGGAAAGCCATTTAATCTGGATAGTAGGAGGTAGAAATTTCAGTGTTCAGAATTCCTATTAACTTCTTTTTAAAGGACATTGACTATGCGTAAGATTGTTGCAATATTCTCATCAGGACTTCACACAAATCTCCGGCATAAAACTGATTTACCTTGAGTTGTATCCCGTCCATCAATTTAGATCTCTTAGTCGAAAGGTTTCTGAGCAGATTTTGCAACTGAATGTAGGTTTGAGGTACCTATTCAGTCTTTGCCCGTATGTTCTGGGGAACATCGCGTTATCATTTATCCCAAATGTCTGCAATTTTCGAATGTTTTGCCGAACATGGTCTCAAACGATTATGTTCAAGTTACTGATGAAGACTATGCGGACAAGTTCATTAATGGGCATAATCAGCCCCAAATATTGTATGAATCATATCACAAGAAAATTTAAAAAAAAATTATTAAATTTTTTTTTCCGCTCGGGAGGAAAAACCTTTTTATAGTCCCGCCCCGAGAGGGTCTGCTTCTCTCAGGAGTGTGAGACTCCAGATGTTGATGGTTACTCACTAAAAAACCTCTCGCACGTTCCTTGGAGTAGTTCTTCGTCCTGCCCTTACAGCGTCTCTTAACAGAAGAGATGAGCTGCTAGCGGCCTTCATAGTTGATGGGACCTGATGACTCGAAGTGATCCGAGCAACACCGCTTTCTGCATTCTGTGAGCTAAATCCTCGGCCAGAGTTTTGCAGGCCGGAATAATCTTCAATTCGGTCACGTAGTTCGCTCTCATTCCGCCTAGGCATCCTATGATTAGTATGACCATCCTAACCTTATGCCTTGGATACAGGATCCCAAGTTCAAACATTTAATCCTTGTATTTCTCTCTCTTTTGTTCTTCTTTCATCACCACATTATTTTCTGCGGGGGAGGAAAATTCGACGACAAACAATTCCTTGAGTTCTTTGTCCAGCAGAAGTATATCTTGCTTTATGGCGTGGATCTGCCGAGTTGTTGGAATTGCATAGTTCCAGTAGATGCGAGCCCTGCTATTTCCAACAACTGCTTCAATCTCCAGATGCACATATGGTAGCACTGGTTCCTTGTCTATACCATAAACCTCTCTCAGATGCAAGTAGAGAATTCGGAGTGCCGCATTGTGTCTTTCCACATATCCTGATGGTGCACGGACTCTGCAAGCAGAGCATCTTTTTCTGTTCAAAAGTTATCGTGCAACGGTCACCCATCCAGCTACGGAATTTACCAAAGGCAGCTCGAATCTTCAACAATATACATCCAATCGTGTTCTAATTTGAAACTTGGCTGGAAAGTTCGGTTTTGAAGGCTCACGCATAATTTCAGCAATAGCGGAAAAATAGTTTCTGATATATGGAACTTTTTTAAATGATTTTTGAAAAAAAATTTTAGTGATACGATTCTCACTAAATTTAGCGAAAATGTGTGGATCGGCATTCTACTACTACTTGCCATGTTTGAATTGGATCGGTTTCGTATTTTTCGAGTTATTTAGCAAATGACAACAAAATTTCAGATCGGTATAACTTCGAAATGATACGATCCTCACAAAATTTCACATACGTCTTTATGTCTTTATTCAGCAACTTGTTGCCAAATTTCAAGTCGATCGGAACTGTATTGGTTGAAAAAATAAATTTGTACTCGAAAACCTTTGGGCGGATAACCCCCATTAACGAAGTTTTCCGTCGCATTTGGATGCGCCCCCTACCCTGAAAATTGCAAGTACTTATCTCATTTCATTCGAAGGTTATCTGGGCAACGGTCACCCATACAGCTACTGAACTCACGCAAAGCTGCTCGGATCTCTCTAACAATATTGATCCGATCGTCTTCAGAATTGGAGCTTGGCAGTAGAGTTAGGATTTGAAGGCTTTCGCAAAATTTCTGCGATGTCAGCTATATTTTTCAAGTGATACTGTCCTCACAAAATTGAAGACACGTCTTTACGTCGATATTCTGCAACTAGACACCAAGTTTCAGTTCTATCGGGTTTGTATTTTTTGAGTTATCGAAAAAGTAATATTCCAGATGACTATAACACCTGAACCGTTTGGCCGATTATGCCCAAAAACGGGTTCCTTGGGATCCACAACCTACCCTGAAAATGTCAATGCCCTATATTTTTTGGTTCGAAAGATATCGAGGCAACGGTCACCCATCCACCCACCGAACTCATCCAAGGCTACTCGGATCTCCAACATTGAAGATCCGATCGTGTTCGAACTAGGAACTTGGCAGTAGAGTTCGGTTTTTAAGGCTCTCGCACAATTACAGCGATGTCGGACGAATAATTTCTGGTATATAGAACTTTTAGAAATGATTTTTTTTTTAATTTTCTAGTGATATGATCTTCACAAAATTCTGCAAGAATTTTTGCGCCGGCATTGCACAACTCGTTACCATGTATGAATAGGATTGGTTTGGTATTTTAAGGAAATAACAACCGAATTTCAGATGGGTATAACTCCACATTTGTTTGGCTGATTATGCCTATTAACATACTCAATTGTCAACTTCAGATGCACAACCTATCCTGAAAATTACGAGCCGCTATCTAGTAATAGTTTTCAATAATTTTTATTAAAAAAATTTCTGGTGACACGAATTACACAAAATTTCACGATTTGTATTAAGTAATCATTAAAGGATACTGTGGGAGGTATACATATTTGTTGAAACCAAAAGCTTGGTGGCGATATGTTGACGATATATTTGTAATTTGGCAACATGGTAGAGAAGAGTTAGGCAAATTTTTCGATTTCATAAATTCAAAGGAACCTACAATAAAATTCACTTTGGAAATAGAGAAAAATAATCAGCTTTCTTTTCTTGATGTTTCGATAATTAAGTATCCGAACCATTTCAAACGAGTGTCTTCAGGAAGCAGGCACATACAAATAGATATTTAAATTTCTATTCAAACCATCAGCTTAGTGTAAAAAGAGGTGTTATTAAAACACTTTATGATAGAGTGAACCTAATTTGTTCTACTCTTGAAATTCGAAATAATGAAATTGATTTCATCAAAAAATTTTTTGAAGAAAATGGATATCCGAGGCAATTCATAAATACATGTATCATGAATTTAGATAGAAAAACAAATAAACAAGAACAACAAAATAATCAACAAGTACAACAGAATAATCAACAAGAACAGCAACCCAATATGTTGAATGTGATCCCTTATGTTCGTGGCCTTTCTGAAAAAATTAGAAGAATCGGTTCTAAGTTCAATATAAGAACCGTCTTCAAAACACAGAATGATCTTAGGTCTTTATTAACGAAAACAAAACCCATAAATGAAAAACAAAAATAAAAAAACTGTGTATATAATATTCCTTGTATTTGTGGTAAATCATACACAGGAGAAACATCAAGACCACTAGAAGTAAGAAAGTCAGAGCATAAGAATAACCTGAGAAATAGAGACATACAGAAATCAAAAATAGCAGAACATGTATGTACAATCCAAGGAGATCACATGATGGATTGGAGTAATACAAAGATTCTAATGACAGAACCTGATTTTATGAAAAGGAAACTTAAGGAGTCAACTTGTATTTTATTGAACAGAGAATGCAATTTTGCAAATTGCTCAATTGGTATTGACCATATTTGGCTAAATTTATTGAAAAAGGAGTTGGAACTTGGAAATTTCTATGCGAAGTATAACTATGTTAGCTATGATTTTTAAATACTGTCAATGTGACAATACTTGAATTTCACAAAATAACTATCAACAAAATAATTCTAACGATTTTCATTGAGCCTCTGACGAAGGAGTCTGATATAGACTCCGAAACGTTACGATATAGTTGTTTCTTCGTTGATGTTGTTTCGTTGTTGTTTGTTAGGCAACATTGTTCAATTGATTGCTTCTGACAAATATCCTGTGTTTCTTACGCAGAAGCAAATCACAAAATAATTAATTTTTATTTTCTAGATATTTTTCAGAGTTTGGGATAGAAAACCCAGAAAAAAACCGTTCAGTATTTGTATTAACATTCTACAACTAGCTGTCAAGTTTCAATTCGATCGGATCTGTGTTAGTTGATGAAAAAATTATTACTCGGATATCGTTGGCCAATTACGCCATTAACGAATGTGTCGTGCTTATTGAATCGAATATCGAAATGGAATTGACAGCGGTAAGTCGAGCCAAATCATTTGAGACATCAGGGCTAAATTATTGCACGTTATTCCTAGCAGAAGCGTGGAAAAAACGACAACGTCACAAACTTCGTTCATGATTGCGTTCTTAATAATTTTCCTGCATAGTACAGATCAGTTAAGTAAAGGTTCAGTGAACTCTCCCTTTATTATAAGTCATCGTTATAGCGTATAACAATAATTTAGCCGCAAACACAGGGATTTTTGCCAGTTAATTCATGCGAATTCTCTAGAAAAGGCTTACTCGTAGCAAGTTTTTCGGAGTTAATTATCTAAGAGTACGGCAGACATCATTTTGCCCTAGCTTTAAACTCAAATGTTTGCACTGCTGCAAAATGTCTGCAGTTCAGGGCCTACCCGTCATTGAATTGTCCAATCCCACTATTTTCTACAAGATTTTTAAACAACATCTTCTGACGAAAGCTCCAAATCATATTTATTCGTAGATTATATACATCCATACATTCATTCTTCATATTCCCAGATGCTTCTGTCGCTCCACCAAACAGGAAGTTTACATAGTTCAAAATAAATTAATATTAATCACAAATTTCATCATAAGCACACTTCCTCAGAAACAGCCATTTTCCGTTGAATTAATTTTATGTCCCTTAGTAATCCGATAAGGGATTCGAAAAACTTTATATATCAGTCATCCAAGCCACCTGCGAGATTAAAGTTGCTCCAATGTGGGCGATATATCATCACTGACCCAGCTCTTTGTTAAAGTTTCGTTGTATTCAACATACAAAGATGCCATTTGTATCTGAGATCACTTCAATAATTCTCTTGTGATACGAATGGGGGGATACCAAAGAAATATGTGGGATAATCAGCATAGCAACCCCTCGACGTTCAAGGAATACAAATGTTTCACTCCATGGGACCAAGGACATCCTGGAAGAGATAGAAATATAGGTATACAGAGGTCACCTGCTGTATATTGCTTTCTCTTATCTAATTGGAAAGCCAGTCCCTATAGTAGTCAGGAGGAAATTCGACCGACCCATCATATAAGGGTGTGAAATATTCGAGTTAATATGGTGTAATCCAACCTTAAATCATTACTATTTAGAAATATTTTCAGGGTAATTCATAATCTCATACAGAATCAGTAATTTTGGTTCTTTATTTTTCAACACTGAACTGTAGAGGAGCTCTGTAAAAATAGTAAATTATGTGTATCTATCATACGCGATTTTCTATTACACCTGCATCACAGCTTCAATAACACAATGAATATGAAAATAAATTTTATGTGTATATGGATAATAATTCTTTATATTTTAATACATCTACTGAGGTACGTAATAGACATCTTGACGCCTTGATGACGTGGATACAGCAATCTTTGTTTACAAGTCGATTTGTCATCGCATGCTTTTTGCTCGCTTGTTCTGCCAATAACAGCTTGCTATAATTATTTTCCTTAGATGTCTGAATTTTTGGCCGAAATTGGCCTCAAACTACTGGGTTCGACTCACTGATGAATAATTGGGGGTCAAATCTAATTCTGTCAATCTATCCAGCTCTAAGCACGATAACTCTCGAAAAAAATTAGTTAGATAGTTCTGTTTCCCCTTCTGTTTCCCCTATAACAATCGAAACTCAGTTCTTAGTCGCAGAATATCCACACGAAGACTTATGCAAATTTCATGATTGCAGTAGGTACTAGAAATAATATTCAACTATTCTGCTCGAAATTCCAGAACTACATTTGCGTCCGATTTTGGCATTTCATCATCATCAAGCCTGGTGTTGAGTCCTCTGCTGACCATAGGTCTCCATTAAAGTGCATTAAAAGCTGAGAAAATTGTCCATATCGGTGGTAAATTGAATTACCTATAGAGGTGAATAGATTATATAACGTGCACGCAAAAGCTCCTGACTTCACGTCAGTGCTTGAACCATTTTTATTTTACTTCCACTACTTTCCTAGTTATTGAATCAAAAAACTATGAGAAATTAACATAAAGAGAGTGGCATCCTAAGTCATCAAACGAATCTTAGGAAATTCCATTATTCTTAATCACTGCTCAACGTTGAATGTTATAAAATGTGATTAAATTTAAAAATTTGCTCTATTTTTTCGGATTTCTTCCTGGACTAGAACAGGCCTCGAATCAAACTATATCAACGTTACCGCCCTTGCTCCTTCCTCCTTCACCATCATATTCGTTGCAAATTTAATCTCTTCGGGTGAGATAATAGCAAAGCCTGGTATGTAGGCATAGACATGAAGACGCGTAGCGCGATTATCTTATAGAATTTGACCTCAGTTTCTGTGAACGTAACCTACTAATTATGATTATTTAGTCGATTATATTCACTGGTTAACTATTGAGTTTGAGATATTTTGGAAATTAGGATATTTATGGAATTTCCAAACGTGAATTTGCGATAATCAAATTGTGTATGATTTTATATTGAAAGCAATCAGATGACTGAAACCCATGTGAGATTACCGTATTTTAACGGAACAATAAATCCATCACGTTATGAACACTGCGATAAGTACCAAATCATAAAAATTGAGTGGAGAAATGATTTTTCGCTTCTGCATTTGAATTTAATTACCAGATGCTATGGCATTTGATTAATATTCAATACATACTGACATCATGTCGTTCCATTTTCAAACTTCTACCAAGTGTTTTATAATTTCACTGATACAGTTCTTCTGTATCCTTCCTGCTCGAACAGGATATTTGTAACAGTATATTAAATAAAAGTCTCGAAATGCTCAAACGTGAAGTCAGAAACATGAACAATCAAGCCGTCTCTTTTCAACCGAGAACTAGATTTCAAATCAATCGGATCTGTATATTTGTAAATTTTGGAAAAATTAATTTCGGCTTGAAGGTTTGTGTGGTATTTCAGCGGAATCGGACAAATAGTTTCTGAAATATAAACATTCTGAAGAAAATTTTTATTTTTTTTTCTAGTATATGATCAGATCGAAACTGTACAAAATTAGTATGTCAGCATTTTACCATTGTTAACCAAGTTTAAATTGGATCAGATGGTTATGTACAGAAACCGTTTGGCCGATTAAGCCCATTAACTATCGCATTCAGATGCTCGGCCTAAACTGAAAATGACGAGTTTATATCTCCGTCTGTTTGAAAGTTATCATGGTAACAGTTATAAAGCTACTGAACTCGTCCGCTCAGCTTCCAATATTTTTAAAGATTTTTTAAAAGTTGCGCGTTGGCATTCTACAATCAAATAACGAGTTAAATTTGGATCAGATCAGTATATTTTGAGAAAATAACAACCACATTCCAAATAGGTATATAACTCCAAATCTGTTTGGCTGATTAGGTCTAATCACACACTTTATTAGAAATCTTTATTGCACTAAATCAAGTACATTATGTTTCATAAAATGTACAATAGGTGCCGACCTTAATGATTTTGAACTGAAAAATATTTTTCAACCAGCGTACAATAGATTATTAACTTGAATATCGAGGCTCTTCTGATAAGAGGAAATATAGGAAAGGAAAAGGATAGGAAGGAAAGGCGATCTTGAAAATAATACAAGGAGAAGTAGAAGAAGTTTTACTGAAGTATTTCTTGAGGCGCACTTTGAAAGCCATGACAGATGATGACTGAACTATCGACCTAAGGATACGGTTCCAAAACTGTGGAAATCTTACAGAAAAACCATTGAAACTAAAACTTTACATTCAAATTCTGATGCGCAAACTATCCTGAAAATTGCATGTCGCCATCTCTTTCTCTTCGAAAGTTATCGTGGTAATGGTCACCGATCCAAATGCTGAACTCGCCCAATGGTGCTTGATTTCCAGTATTTCTTCAATCACTTCTTCAATAAAGATCCGATCGTGTTTAAATTTGTAACTAAGAATTAGCGATTGAATGCTCTCGTTAAATTTCAGCAATAACGGACGGCTAGTTTCCGTAAACTATTTTGCCGATTATTCCCATCAAAGAACTTGTACGTCAGATTTGGATGCGTAACCTACCCTGAAAGTTGCAACTTTCTGTCTCTTTCCGTTCAAAAGTTATCTTGGCAACGGCCGACCGTACAAAATCGAATTTGACCTGGAATTATACATCAGTGAGTCGAAGCTAATCGAAAAGACATTTGGGCAAAATTATAGCACTTTCCCTTCAACATGCGGGAAAAAATACGAGTTTCTCACAATTTTTAACATTAAATTAATGTCATATAGAATTAGAAAACATCTTAGAATATTCTTCAGATTGAGATCAATTCCCTTTGCTTATCAATACACCTGTTTTACATTAATCAATTAGTCAAATTACCTGCTTACTAATAAAATATAGGAAGCTAAAATTCTTTTATTTTGAAATAGTAATTTGGAAATACTTATTTTGCGTTTTGTATATTAAATACAAATAGAAAAACTATTTTGTACTTGAAATAGAAAATATAAAAATTATTTGATTCTCGTTTTCAAATACATTGTACAGATGTACAGAATAGTTTATATTTTGTACATCTTTGTCAATATAGGTATTAACAATCAAAAAAAATAATGCCTCAAACTGTCGTTGGCTGAGATGATATGAAGATAGAAATACAAACAAAGAATAGGTTAGTAAACAACAAGTGGGTACAGTTGTTTTTTGAAATGTGAAGTCAAAGAAAAAGTAGGAAAGCTCTGTGGATGTGGGCTTTGGCGCTCGTTTTAAACTACTAGCGAATAATTATTCAAACTTGAAAGATCATATCTCCGAAAGTACTGGTTTCTCATGGTAGATTTCACGAAGCTTCGATTAGCTTCGATTCAGGAATCAATTCAGTGGTTGCATAAAAAATGAGCTGGAAATTGACATAGAATAACACTGATTTGGCAATTAAAAGCTTTTTGAATCCCACCGTAAGAGTACGGAATGATATTAATAGATTCTAATGATAGGACTGCATCATAGAAAATTAAATTCAAAACGTTGATCTATGACTCACATCATATGTTAGATTTAGCAAATTATAATTAGAGCATAGAAGTCATAATATTACGATTAATATTTAAAATTAAGGGTAAAATTTTTTTTCCCATTACTACGAGATTCAACCCAATAACGAACTCAAGCGAAATATTTATTTCCCATACCTACTCTGAACTGTCTAGCCCAGGGGTCACCAATTAGTTTCATTGAAGGTCCGTTCACAAAATCTGTATATCTCTCGCGGTCCGTTCGATAGCATTATGATGGCATAAGAATTTGACTAGCAGTTTATCTAAAACTAATATCAATAATTAGGAAATAAAACGAAAAGTTAACTGAATTTTTTTTATTAAGAATACATGTTTTCTGGGAAAAGGGTCCGCAAAAAAAAAGGTTCGCGGTCCGCATCCGGACCGCGGACCGCCATTTGGTGACCCCTGGTCTAGCTCATTCCATTCGAGAGTTATCGTGCTGAAGGCCAGCCGGATGGCCGGACAGAATGCATTTTGATCACAGATTATTGATCAGTGAATCGAACCAAAACGTTTAAGCAGGGAAGGGCCAAAGCTTGTGGGGGGGGGGGGGGTAAGCATTGAAAATTTTACAACTGTGCATGAAGGATTACAAAAAGGGAGGCCGGGAGAAGTTTGAATTATTTTCCAACTCTTTCGAAAATTTTCCTACTATGTTTAAAATTTGGGGTGGGGGTGTATCATCCCACTCCATCCCCTCCCTTAGGCCCGTGCCTGCGTTTACTACCATTTTCAACCAAAAAATCCGAAATCATAGACATTTGGGCTAATTGATAAGCACTTTTTTCCGAATAACAAGAGCGCACCAACACAGTAAACCATTTATGCTGCTACAGATGGATGCTATCATACTGTGAAAATAGTGTGATGCACAATATTCTACGTTTCAGTGAAATTTACTTTCCTTCCAGTAAGTAATTAGTTATTAGCTATAGAGATAATGCAACGTTTGAATACTTTTTCGGTTCGTGTATATTCAATATAAAATTTCACGTTTTCCACGAGACGGCTGGCAACAAACAATTCTTCACACAAGCCTCCATTACGCCCCACCCTCGAGACAATGAACATTAAACGTTAAAATACCGTTAATAAAAATTAATGCGAGCGGGGTGCTGAACGCCTGGCACAATAATTGAAAAGAATGCTCTAATTTTCCGAAATTTTTTGTTCCTATTCTTCTGTTCTCGCTGTTGCGAGAAAGAAAAGAAGAGAGCGGATTCCCTATGTTTAATCACGAAACATGAGAAATTCCCGATGATCATCAGGTGGCTCTAATTTGTTTTTTGTTGTTGGTAACCTTCATCGAGCCTTGCTGGGAACATGTACGCTATTTCGCAGAGTTTCGATTAGCCATTTTCGAAGAACTTGGCCAATTATTGTCTGCTATAATTCCATTCTAAGAATGTGGATTGGTTTCATCTGTTACGAATCCAAAATGAGACTTATATACCAAGCACTGATATCTCCCAGGCTTTTGTCTCGGTATGTCTGTGTATATATATACAGGGTGAATAAGTGGGACAAACTCCAGTGAATCTTCGTGAAAAAGTAATGCAGTTTTCTATCATTTTTGTCCGCAAATGATTCGTTTTCATGTCTTGAAAACTGACTATTTATTTATTGCTTTTAAACCAGTCGAGATTCGCAAATTATAGCGCGTTTCTGGCATGCAAATAAGAAATGTATGTTCAACATTGTCGCACATACGGGTTATCATCTTATCTTTTCAAAAGAAAAAAAAAGATATGCCACAGGGATATTCTGAACCAAAAATCATTTTTGAATTGCTCGTTCAATTTGTGACAAAAAAAATTTTCTGTCTTTTTTCGTATGGTGAGTCATTTTTGGTGCTCTAGTTCCTCGGAACTGAGTGCTTATCAATTTGCCCAAATGTCTGTAATTTTCGAATTTTTCCATGAAAGGGTCTTAAACGATTTGGTTCGACTCACTGATCAAGAATCCGTGGTCGAAATTCATTCTGTCCGGCCGTCCGGCCGTAGGCACGATAACTCTCGAACGGAATGAGCTAGAGAGTTGAAATTTTCAGAGTAGGTTTGGGGGATAAATATCTCGGCTAAGTTCGTTAGTGAGCAAAATCGGACAGATGGTTTCGGAGTAACAAAAAAAAAATTTTTTTTTTACAAAACAAATTCCAAATTGAATTTTTTTTAATAAGCAGTTTTATGATAAGAATCCATTCATATCATTTTTAACTCTAACAAGCTAATACTTTCGGAGATATGATTTTTCAAAATTTCAATGTAAATCGTATTTCTACGTTTTCACAGAATGATAGAATTATTATGTGGGTATTCTATGAATTGTTATAATGTCAACTCATTCTCCTGAGACATGACTTTGTTTCATTCGAGCAATCGTATAAATATGAGAATGATAATATAATATCATACTTTTTGTTGGTTGATATTTTCATGCCGATGGTCAATCCATATGATGATGGGAATGGTAATGGTAAGTTAATAATATTGAGTTCAGAATATCTCCACTAAAAACAAAACTGGAATATTGTAGATTTGAGGAAAGATATATATTATCGTTCATCATAGAATTGAGGAATGAATATCTCGGATGAGTTCGTTGTTGGGTAGAATTCAACTATTGGTTTTGGGTTGATAATGTTTGGCACTCTTGTTGAATTTAAATTCTTCTATGATGTTTGAATTCAATTTCTGCTAAGATGAAGTTCTAAATTTCAATAATGAATCCTACTTCTATGTTTTCACTGAATGCTATAATTATTCTATCTAAGCTTTATTATATGATCTGTGTTCATACTCGTACATTTCATCCTGTTTCATTTCAGCTATTTTAATTTGGTTTCTTCCATGGTGCAGTTCTCATTCTCAGATTGCTCATTTAATCTAAATAAATGAACTATAATTTGAATTGAATTTCCTTTATGATGTATTTCTATCATAAGAATAAATTGATATAATTCTCAACTCTGAGAAACCAATACTTTCGGAGATATTATTTGTGTGTTTGAACTAGAGCGCCAGAAAGCTCCTGTCCACAGGGCTTGAACCCATTTTTTATGCAAAGAAATACCTAAAATATCTTAACGCGTATTTTTCATTTTATTTAATACATCATTTAGTAGCGATGATAGTAGGCTACTGCCGACATTCTGTTAAATACGAATATTTCAACGAAATACCAAATTAGCGTTTCTCAATTTTTAGGCTTTTTGTTTGATATAACATTAATATTTATAAGTAATAATTTTTTCAGTAAACATTTAAGGATACTGTGGGAGGTATATTCATCATTGAATGGTTTCTTTCTGGGTTTTCTCTCCCAAACTCTGAAAAATAACTATAAAATAAAAAATTAATCATTTTTTGATTTGCTTCTGCGTAAGAAACACAAGATATTTGTCAGAAGCAATCAATTGAACAATGTTGCCTAACAAATAACAACGAAACAACATCAACGAAGAAACAACTATATCGTAACGTTTCGGAGTCTATATCAGACTCCTTCTTCAGACGCTAAGCGTCTGAAACGTTACGATATAGTTGTTTCTTCGTTGATGTTGTTTCGTTGTCATTTGTTAGGCAACAATTTTCAATTGATTGCTTCTGACAAATATCTTGTGTTTCTTACGCAGAAGCAAATGACAAAATAATTAATTTTTTATTTTATAGATATTTTTCAGAGTTTGGGAGAGAAAACCCAAAAAAAAACCATTTAACAAATGTCTGTAATTTTCGAATATTTGACCAAGAATGGTCTTTACCGATTAGTTTCGACTCACTGATCAAGAATCCGAGGTAACAATTGATTCTGTCCGGCTGGTCATCCGGCCGGCCGTCAGCACTATTACGCTCGAACGCAAAGAGGTCGAGAGTTGAAATTTTCAGACTAGCTTTGTAGTCTGAATGCGCTGGTTAAGTTCGTTAAAGGGCAAAATCCATCAAGTGGTTTCAAAATTATAGCCATTCGAAATATGGTTTTCCCAATATCTCAAAAAATACTAATCTGATCGAATCAAAGCACGGTCATTAGTTGAAAAATACCGGCACGAAGGTAAAGTTTTTTTCACGATAGCATGTCTGCAAAATTTAAAAAAATATATTTAAAAAAATGTTGTAACTCAGAAACTATCCGTCAGATATCGTTGAATTTCTACGAGAGCCTTCGAAACCTTATTTTACAGTAAAGTTCTAGATTTGAACTCGATCGGATCTATATTGGTGAAGATATTGCCGAAATATTCCAACGATTGGAGTAAACTGGTCCACTGTATTTATATTCGATCAAACAAGTAGCTAACAGTTTCTGATTTTCGACTTTAAATTATATCCCAAAGTTAGTAACGTACTTCACATATCTGTCTTTAAAGAATTTAATGTTCCTCGATGATCGTGATATCTGTAATATAGTAATGAAATTTGACCTCGAATTCTTCATTGGGGAGTCGAACCGAATCGTTTGAGACCATTTTCATAAAAAAATTTGAAAGTTGCAGACATTTGGGCACAAGGATAACGTGATGTTCCCCAGAACATACGCGCAATAACAACTGGATTTTCTCCAGACGTACGCGCAAAAATAATATAACCCAGAAATATGGAGAAACAAAACGAAGTTGTTTTTCTATTGATAGAAGGGGATTATAAGGATATTTACATTTCAGTAATACAGTAAAAACCCCAGTTAAGATAGAAGTTTCAATACCTCAAGCCTATACTATTCAAAGTATCTGTTGACCGTACAACACCAATTCATGCAGAAAAACGTATCCAGACAAAATAGTACCATTTCGTTCAGAAGAGAATAACCAATATGTGTATCAGTTACCGTAAAAAAAAAGTTTCATTGCCATTCGAAAAGACACTACCAGTTCCGATCAAAGTTATTTTCATTTCAGAAATATATATATATTTCATATTGAAATAATAACTCCATAGGATAATTTAGGTAAAGCACACAGTATAATCCATGTCGAAACCACATTGGCTAGGATGGTACTACTTCCCATCGTACAATCAAAAATTTGTTTATAATGGGATCCTTTGAATCAAAAATAGATACCACGTGGACTGTGCATATTCTAATTTTTTTTTTAACTTCCCACGACCGAAACATGAATGCAAAGATAAGGGTAACATTTGAGTGATAAATTATGTATTCTACGAAAAAAATTGGTTTTGTAGCCATTTTGTCAGTGTTTTTCTACATGTTCATATGGGATTTATGAAGGCAACAGACTGCAGTGCTAAAAGAGATTGAGTTTTGTGTTTTTGCAGTTCTGTGAATGAAATTTAAATGTTAAAAAAATTCAAGTCCAATGCTAAAATTGATGTGGATGTTTCTTGAATCACGTATGATTCACTATGATTAAGATATTGAAGATATATACTTATACAAGACGTTCAGCTCAACGTGTTAATAACAATATTGTTTATTTCATAATGATTTACATTCCTTTAAACCATAGGGTTCCAAAACAATTAAATATTTTTAATTTCCTTCTTGGAGCAATTCTGTATTCTTACATGTTGTAGCCGATTTGTTATCTTGTTGAAGAATCTCATGCAACCATAATATGTTCCCTTTTTCCATAAGTGACATTCTATATATAAGTTAGAAGATGTCAATAGATCGTCTTGGACAACTGTGATATCTTTCTGCTTTGAAGTCGTCAATGTTCCAAAACAAGAACAACAAGCACTCGTAGATGTAAAGGGCATATGGATGTAGTTAAGCAGAAACAATCCAACCCAGAAATTGTAGTTTTGAGGAATTTCAACTTGCAGTACATGAGTAGGCATACGTTTTTTCAATGTCCAACCAAATTCAGACTGTTCAATCACTTATTATTAGCCAACGTATATTTTTCATAGGAGACATCCAAACTACTTGAACGTTTTACATAAATACAAATCTCAGTTGGCTAATATGAGGCTTAGCACTACAGCAAATATATTCACATTGAGCAGGTATTTCATTTGGCCGTTTTCTGCAAATGTTCAAAAAGTTTATTTCACAAGAGACCGTATATAAAACTGATATTTGAATTCGTGCGTTGGACATAAGGATTCTGTGCCTTCTGAATACTCATCTTCACTCAGGTGTAATACAAAGCTTTCAATGTCATCTCATCCATATGGAAGGAAATACTTCTAACAGCATATTGTATATTGTATTGTATATTATTATACTGATCCTCCTAGGTCTTCCCCAAGGAGACCCCTCATAAGCTCTCGAAGAGCTTGAGCGAGTAAGGAGAACCAGTTGTGTTATGTGTATGCTTTGTACCTGTGTCCTTACGCCACCTGTAGTTGAGTTCAGTTTTTACTTAAGTTGGGTAGTTGGCCTTGAAAACAAACTCTATCAACTGTATAAATATTTCTCTTGGCATATCTGTACAATTACTTAATTCAGAATATTTTCATCCATGGTATCGGTGGCTATAACTTCATTGAAATATTAGTAGATAAGGAGGCGTCTGAAGTAAGCACCTTGGCTAAGGGATAAGACAACTCCGAAAATGGTGACAATTTTCGAATTTAAGAATAGCTACCAACAATAAATAATTCTGAAGATTTCTATTTGGTGTCTGACGAAGGAGCCTGATATAGTCTCCGAAACGTTATGAAATATTTGTTCAGTTATCACTCCTTTCCTCCTTCGAAAATATTCTCCCAATCATAATTAGAACCTTGATAAAACAGGAGAAAAATAGATTGCTATGCGGAAGAGAAAATTTCAATCCCCGATTTGCAACGAAACGAATTAAAAGTTGGAGAAATACCTCGGACCGCATCTCGAGAAGCACCAAAGACGAGGGTGGAAAGAGTGGGGTAGTTAAAATCCGCGAATCTCGAAGCCTAATGAGTTATTTGTCCATCCGCCGTATCAACATTGTCCGGGGAATTTCTAACAGACTGAAATTAACGCCGTAAAAAAAAATCTTCCTGCCTCCATTCGGCGAGCAGTGAATTGAAATTAGGACAACAAATGACGTACATTAGCGATGACAAGAGACCTAAATTATTTTCGCGTCCCAATGAATTAACTCCCTTTTGGAGCCTGTTAGAATAATTGTGATTTCTTTCCTCTTTCAACGGCCGCTAAGTCCGCATTTTTCCCTTGGTAATTAAGGAATGTTTCGAAAGAATGGTGGTGATTAGGATTATGAGTCGGGGTGCAGAATCACTTGAGGGAGATGAAGATATTAATTAAATTTTTCATGGAATGTGCTGGATCTAAGTATTTTGAGTATGAATCCGATCTGCATTCGTTGAGCATTAAATAAACGTGGAACGTAATATGAAAGGCGCTAACCAGTGGAGGAACGGTCGTATATTGAGCACAAGGAAGAAACTACGTTAATTATGGAAATATTGAATGATATGACTCAGAAACTGGAATGAAAATTTCCGTTCGATATGTTGATTTCATGAATGCTTCATTCTTCAAGCAGCCCACCACCAATAAGTTATACCGTTCCAAGTTCAATTTTGGAAAATGTGAAAGCAATTTCGGAAATAGTAAAAGAAATTTCGGAAAAAGTAAAACCAATTTCGGAAAAGTTAAATCCAATTTCGGAGAAGTAAAACCAACTCCGAAAAAAATAAAAACCAATTTCGGAAAAAGTAAAACCAATTTCTGAAAAAGCAAAACCAATTTCGGAAAAAGTTAAATCCAAATTCGGACAATACCCACAAATATTCAGCATTACTTAGTCAAATTTTGTGTACATAAGCCCCATTTTCGTTATGTTCGTGGAGAATATCTTCTTCCTTATGATTTTAAATCATACGTTGAGTGATTTAAGAATGACTGAACTTGGTGGGGTTTGGCATTATTCGGCTCTGGTGGTTCGCTTTACATGTTTAAGCCTCTTTTTCGGAAATGTCGGTGTATTTTTCAGCGTAATGACTTGCTGAAAAAAAAGAAATTATTCTGCATTTCTTTTTGTATTGGGTCAATGTTGCAATATACAGGGTGTTAATGAAAAGTTGTCAGGACCGTACCACTAGAAAATTTTAAAAAGAATTACGAAAAAATATTATGTATCTCACGATATCTTGAGAACGCAAAGGGAGACGTAAAGAGACAGCGACTTGCAATTTTTAGAGTAGGTTGCAATCAGAATGCGACATTTGAGTTCGTTAATTGGCTTAATCGGCCAAATTATACTCATCTGAATATTTTGTTATTATTTCCTCTATAACCAAAATATAAAATATATATAAAACTCGCTAATCTCTTTGCGTCTCGCTTTGCATTCTCAAGATATCGTGAGATACATAATATTTTTTTGTAATTTTTTTTCAAATTTTCTAGTGGTACAGTCCTGAAAACTTTTCATCAACACCCTGTATATTGCAATATTGACTCCAATACAAAAAGAAATGGAGACCCATTTCCTTTTTGTCAATAAGTCATTACGCTGAAAAATACACCGAGATTTCCGAAACAGAGGCTTAAACATGTAAAGCAAACCACCAGAGCCAAATGACCAAACCCCACCGAGTATATGGGTGAATTTCAGAATAACTATCAAAAAAATAATCCTGAAGATTTTCGTGTTTGATGAAGAGTCTGATATAGACTCCGAAACGTTACGATATAGTTGTTTATTCGTTGATGTTGTTTCGTTGTTGTTTGTTAGGCAACATTGTTCGATTGATTGCTTCTGGCGAATATCTAGTATTTCTTACGCAGAAGCAAATCACAAAATAATTAATATTTAATGCTTGTGGCTTTTACTTGATGCAAATCCATATTAACTCAATGAAAAATTATATACGATTTACACTTATTTATTCAATATTGTGACGCGTTTCGTCGACACAGCGACTTCATCAGACTACATCATACTAAATTCTTAACAAGTTATTATCTCCCTATACCTAGATGACATGGACACAGAATCATTCAAAACTAATTACATGAGAAACTTATTTAAAACAAATTACATAATAGACTTATTTAAAACTAATTACATGAGATTTCACTGCTGGTTTCTTTGTACACATTAACAATAATTCATTCCTAATGCTTTTATAAATTGATTCTCTATTTGAATAGATTGAGTAACGGTGAAAAATTTAGATCTAATTGTTCATTAACTAAATTACCCGTATGTTTTTCCCTATTTATTTCGACTATTTCCCAGTAATTGAGTTGCGCACCTTTATTCAAATTGTGTAGAATTTTGAAATCCGGGTTGAACTTATGTCCTTCTGCTAATAAATGATTCGAATAATTTGAATTAATTTTGTTGTTTTTGTAGCTATGATGATGTTCCTTTATTCTTATGCCAAAATTTCTACCAGTTTTTCCTATATATGATTTGTCACAACTCCCGCAATTTAATTGATAAACACCGGATTTATCTTCTTTATTCCTTTTCGATTTATTGTTCTTTATGAGTTTGGCAAGGTTATTATTTGTCCGGAATGAGATATTCACCTGTTGGTTTTGAAGAAACCTTTTAAGTTGTTGACTCGGTGTACCAAATATGTTAAATTTAACAATAGCGCGGATAAACAATCAACATGATTTTTCAATATTTAGGAAACCATCCCATACGGATACAATCATTCATCGATCCTCGTGTCACCCATTCGAACATAAAGTCGCGGCTTTTCATAGTATGTTACACCGGCTAATTAATATACCTTTATCCGAAGAAAATTATGGTACAGAATTAGAAATTATCGAACAAATAGCGGTGAACAATGGATATAATACAGAGTTAATCAGAAAAATGTTGACGAAAAAACAATTTAGAAAAACAATTAGTTTAATATTTCCAGAATTTAAGGATCAAAATAAAATATTCAATAGCTTAACATATTTTGGTACACCGAGTCAACAACTTAAAAGGTTTCTTCAAAACCAACAGGTGAATATCTCATTCCGGACAAATAATAACCTTGCCAAACTCATAAAGAACAATAAATCGAAAAGGAATAAAGAAGATAAATCCGGTGTTTATCAATTAAATTGCGGGAGTTGTGACAAATCATATATAGGAAAAACTGGTAGAAATTTTGGCATAAGAATAAAGGAACATCATCATAGCTACAAAAACAACAAAATTAATTCAAATTATTCGAATCATTTATTAGCAGAAGGACATAAGTTCAACCCGGATTTCAAAATTCTACACAATTTGAATAAAGGTGCGCAACTCAATTACTGGGAAATAGTCGAAATAAATAGGGAAAAACATACGGGTAATTTAGTTAATGAACAATTAGATCTAAATTTTTCACCGTTACTCAATCTATTCAAATAGAGAATCAATTTATAAAAGCATTAGGAATGAATTATTGTTAATGTGTACAAAGAAACCAGCAGTGAAATCTCATGTAATTAGTTTTAAATAAGTCTATTATGTAATTTGTTTTAAATAAGTTTCTCATGTAATTAGTTTTAAATGATTCTGTGTCCATGTCATCTAGGTATAGGGAGATAATAACTTGTTAAGAATTTAGTATGATGTAGTCTGATGAAGTCGCTGTGTCGACGAAACGCGTCACAATATTGAATAAATAAGTGTAAATCGTATATAATTTTTCATTGAGATAATTAATATTTATTTTATAGATATTTTTCAGAGTTTGGGAGAGAAAAACCAGAGAGAAACCTTTTAATATTGAGAATACCTCCCACAGTATCCTTTAATGATTACTTATGAGAAATATAATCGTTAACTCACTTATCTTACTCATTCTTTGCATATGTCTTTATACGTTTCACAGTTTCAGGTGAAAATTGTATTTGTAGTGCAAAATCAGTTCACTGAAAAAAAATAAAAAATATAGTTCAGCAAAGGGTATGACCTCCTAAAACATCAACCGTAGCCTTACAATGCTTTTGCATACTTTCGATCAGATTTTTGAAGTAGCTTTGATCAATTCTCTCCAGACTTGCGGTAAAAGCTGTCTGAGTTCTTCAAGTTTATGTGTAGGTGGTTGATCCAAAGCGTGTTCAATGGGATTGAAGCCTGGCGACTGAGGGGGCAGGGCCAAATATGGAATAACATGGATTTCCAAAGCTTCATAGACAATTATCTCACGATGGGGTAGGTGCATTATCGTCCAAAAATAAGAAATTTTACGCAATAGCAGCGTGAAACAAAGGGATAATATTCTCAATGACTCGCTCTATGTAGATCTGGGCATTCATGGTAGCATCAAGCACCAACCATTCTGCTCGTCCATCGAAACAAATGGCTCTCCAAACAGTAACTTACTGAACTGATCTGTGATTTCTGGGCACCAGAGGATGGGTCCGTACCAGAACACGCCAACTATCCGAAAACCGTCAATATCTCGACTCATCAGTGAACAACACAGACCTCCATTGATCGTTCCAATTCACGTGCTCATTGAGCCATTCCAATTGAAGTCGCACATGGTTTTGAGTTAGTGGAATCCATCTCAAAATTCGTCAAGAATATAGATTAATATCTGGAAGTCTTCGACGGACTGTTTCAATCGAAACCAAAACACCAAAACCAGTAGTGTTCAAAAGGCACTGTTGTATGATTTGACAAGAAGAGAGGCTCTCTACGGGTAAGCACAGTCAAAAATGATGTTGTGCAGGAGTGGTAGATCTTGGGCGTCCGTTTGTAGGTCTTTCAGTCACGTTTCCAGTTTCTCGATATCGATGTTTGAGCCGGAAAACTACGCTCTCTCTAACCTGAAAGAAATTCGCAGCATCTCACTGATTACGTCCCGCCTCGATCATACCTACAGCCCTATTTCTTTCATCCTCACTAAGTTTACGTCTATAGAAATTATTGCAAAACTATATTCCAGATTTTTAATCAAAGTTATTGAATACAAGAACGTAAAACAATAACTGATCCAAAATTCTCAGAAACGCAACCGACAAGAATTTCAGAAAAATTCAGATATAAGAGAAACGGTCACAAAATTTCTAAACTTCCTGAACTTTCGTGGAGCAGTATATTTGTGTGAGGTTTGACAAATCGATAGAAGATATCCTCGTGATATCTGAAGTTAAGCCAACACTATCAATTACAAAATTGCAAATACTTCCATTTGTCAGTTTGCCGTAGATATGTTAGTCTGAAAATTATTACATTTATATTGTATATTATTATACTGATCCTCCTAGGTCTTCCCCAAGGAGACCCCTCATAAGCTCTCGAAGAGCTAGAGCGAGAACGAAATGTCATTCCAGTGGAATATAGTCACTTGCTGTATTCCGTTTTGTGATCATCTAAGAAAGTGAGAATTTGTGTTCTCAGTTCACTGCTCACTTTTAAAAAGGAACACAGTCATCTTACAATCCGCTCACTTCATTTTGAAGTTTCATGTTATTTTTTGGCGCTCTAGTTCCTCGGAACTGAGTGCTTATCAATTTGCCCAAATGTCTTTCCGAATTTTTCGATAAAATGGTCTTAAATGATTTTGTTCGACTCACTGATCAAGAATCCGTAGTCGAAATTCATTCTGTCCGGCCGGCCGTAGGCACGATAACTGTCAAACGGAATGAGCTAGACAGTGGAAATTTTTATAGTAGGTTTGGGAGATAAATATCTCGGCTAAGTTCGTTATTGGACAAAATCGGACAGATGGTTTCGGAGTAACAAAAAAAAAATTTTTTTTTGTACAAAGCAAAGGCCAAATTAAATTTTTTTCAATAAGCAGTTTTACCATAAGAATCCAATGATATCAGTTTTTACTCTAACAAGCTAATACATTTGGAGATATGATTTTTCAAAATTTCCATAATACATCGTATTTCAACGTTGTCACAGAATGATATAATTATTCTATTTATGAATTGTCATAATGTCAACTTATTTTCCTGAGACATGACATTATCTAATCAATCGAAGAATTGTGAGCGAAGTGAGCAAAATCTCAGTTGTTTGCTCCGAAATTAGTTTTTCTCAGAAAAGTCTTACATTTCGGAACGGAACATGAAGTAAGAGATCTGAGAGTAGTGAGCCTGCTTTTCATCCATAGACATAGATATAACTCTCTAACGGAATGAGGTAGGTAGTTGAAATTTTCAGAGTAGGTTAGGGAGATGAATATCTCGGCTAAGTTCGTTATTGGGCAAAATTGGCCAGATTTAATTTGATTTCTTCCATGGTGCAGTTCTCATTCTCATGATGTGCTCATTTAATCTTGATAAATGAACTTTTATTTGAATTGAATGTCCTTTAACATGCAGTTCTATCATATGAATACATTGATATAATTCCCAACTCTGAGAAAACAATACGTTCGGAGATATAATTTGTCTGTTTGAACTAGAGCGCCAGAATGCTCCTATCCACAGGGCTTGAACCCATTTTTGGCGCTCTAGTTCCTCGGAACTGGGTGCTTATCAATTTGCCCAAATGTCTGTAATTTTCGAATATTTCGATGAAAATGGTCTTAAACGATTTGGTTCGACTCACTGATCAAGAATCCGTGGTCGAAATTCATTCTGTCCGGCCGGCCGGCCGGCCGTAGGCACGATAACTCTCGAACGGAATGAGCTAGACAGTTGAAATTTTCAGAGTAGGTTTGGGGAATGAATATCTCGGCTAAGTTCGTTATTGGGCAAAATCGGACAGATGGTTTCGGAGTAACAAAAAAAAAATTTTTTTTTACAAAACAAATTCCAAATTAAATTTTTTTTAATAAGCAGTTTTATCATAAAAATCCATTCATATTATTATTAACTCTAACAAGCTAATACTTTCGGAGATATGATTTTTGAAAATTTCAATGTAAATCGTATTTCACTGATTGATATAATTATTCTATGTATGAATTGTCATAATCTCAAGTTATGACATGACATGACATTATCTAATCAATCGAAGAATTATGAGAATAAAGTGTATTCCGAAATGTGAGCGAAGTGAGAAAAATCTCAGTTGTTTGCTCCGAAATTAGTTTTTCTCAGAAAAGTCTTACATTTCGGAACGGAAGTAAGAGATCTGAGAGTAGTGAGACTGCTTTTCATCCATAGACGAATGCTCAGTTCTCTCAATTTATACCGGGACTGAAAGAAGGGAATATTGTAACTTCAAAAATATTGGGGTTTAAATACTCGTATTTTAGCGATGCAACGGGGACCTCACCCGAAAATGTTTGAAAATATTACGTAAATATTGAAAGCATAATTCTGTAGTTCGAGAGAGGAGAAAATTTGGTGAACGTAGATCAGGAAATTTTTGATCAATTACAAGGTAATTGTTTATTATTACTTATCTTCTTTCATACATGTTTTATGGAATACCTACTATTTGTAGGTACTTTAAACCTGTTTTGGGCAATTGTCATACGAAACTTGTTTTTCTGGCGCTCTAGTTCCTCGGAACAGAGTGCTTATCAATTTGCCCAAGTGTCTGTAATTCTGGAATTTTTGGCTGAAAATGGTCTCAAACGATTTGGTTCGACTCACTGATCAAGAATCCGAGTGCGAAATCGATTCTGTCCGGCCGGCCGACCGGCCGTAGGTACGATAACTCTCGAACGAAAGGAGTTAGCGGATTGACAATTGCAAGGTGGTTTTGGAGCGTAAATATCTCGGACAAGTTCGTTAATGGGCGAAATCCATCAAGGGGTTTCGGAGTTATGGCCGATTTTAGTAAAAATATTTTTTATGAATATTTCCGAAACCGATCACTCGATCTATCTGAAATTTAGCATCAAATTGTAGAATCATGTCCTTTATACGCATGTGAAGTTTCGTATTGACCAGATTACCGCAAATTGTCAAAAAAAAATTTGAAAATGTGGTGCAGTTCTCATTCTCATGATTGCTCATTTAATCTTGATAAATAAACTTTTATTTGAATTGAATTTCCTTTATGATGCAGTTCTATCATATGACTACATTGATATAATTCCCAACTCTGAGAAACCAATACCAGATATAATTTGTCTGTTTTTGGCGCTCTAGTTCCTCGGAACTGAGTGCTTATCAATTTGCCCAAATATCTGTAATTTTCGAATATTTCGATAAAAATGGTCTTAAACGATTTGGTTCGACTCACTGATCAAGAATCCATGGTCGAAATTCATTCTGTCCGGCCGGTCCGGCCAGCCGGTCTGGCCGTCCGGCCGTAGGCACGATAGGTTTGGGGGAGGAATATCTCGGCTGAGTTCGTTACTGGGCAAAATCGGACAGAAGGTTTCGGAGTAATAAAAGAAATTTTTTTTTACGCAACAAATTCCAAATAAAATTTTTTTTAATAAGCAGTTTTATAATAAGAATCCATTCATATCATTTTTAACTCTAACAAGCTAATACTTTCGGAGATATGATTTTTCAAAATTTCAATGTAAATCGTATTTCCCAGATTGATATAATTATTCTATGTGTATTCTAAGTATGAATTGTCATAAAGTCAACTTGACAGAAGGGAATATTGTAACTTCAAGAATATTGGGGTTGAAATACTCGTATTTTAGCGATGCAACGGGGACCTCACCCGAAAATGTTTGAAAATATTACGTAAATATTGAAAGCATAATTCTGTAGTTCGAGAGAGGAGAAAATTTGGTGAACGTAGATCAGGAAATTTTTGATCGATTATAAGGTAAAAAAAAATGAACTATTATTTGAATTTAATTTCCTTTATGATGCAGTTCTTTCATAAGAATACATTGATTTAATTCCCAACTCTGAGAAACCAATACTTTCGGAGATATAATTTGTCTGTTTGAACTAGAGCGCCAGAAAGCTCCTGTCCACAGGGCTTGAACCCATTTTTATTATATATAATAATGAGAAACATTCATTGCCACTATTAAAATATAATACTATTTGTTTATAATGAAACTTATTCCATTAGGTGAATGCTTCGAATCATTGTCGCCTATTTATTAGGAGAAGATCTTTGCTCCTACGGTTTTTCCTATTGTGGCAATGAGAATTTTTTCTCAGAGTCGAAGCAACCGACGAACTCATCTGCTTCGAAAAATATGAGCTTATAATACTGTCGAGAATAACATATAATTATGAATTTCAAGTCTCATATAATACTTGTTCAGATTGTGAAATTATCACACCTATCATACCTGAGGGACGCTGAACCTACCCCGACTGGGCTTAGCTTTACCCCATTTAATTTAATATGGTATAGGTACCATAGAAAAACTGGGGACATTTCAGGCTTTCCTAAAATATGTGTTTTCTGCCGGCCACTGGCTCTTAGACAAGCCCATACTTTTCTGAATATTTTCTTATACATCCGATATCTTTATTCCTTAAGATTTCATTCTGCCTTCTACCAAGCAATAACGGAACAAATACTAGATATTCTGAAATGTATCCTTTTTGGCGCTCTAGTTCCTCGGAACTGAGTGCTTATCAATTTGCCCAAATGTCTGTAATTTTCAAATTTTTCGATGAAAATGGTCTTAAACGATTTGGTTCGACTCTCTGATCAAGAATCCGTGGTCGAAATTCATTCTGTCCGGCCGGCCGGTCCGGCCGTAGGCACGATAACTCTCGAACGGAATGAGCTAGAGAGTTGAAATTTTCGGAGTAGGTTTGGGGGATAAATATCTTCGTTATTGGGCAAAATCAGACAATTGGTTTCGGAGTAAAAAAAAAAATTTTTTTTTTACAAAACAAATTCCAAATTAAAATTTTTTTAACAAGCAGTTTTATCATAAGAATCCATTCATATCATTTTTAACTCTAACAAGCTAATACTTTCGGAGATATGATTTTTCAAAATTTCAATAATAAATCGTATTTCAACGTTGTCACAGAATGATATAATTCTATGTATGAATTGACCTAATGTCAACTTATGTTCCTGTGACATTACATTATCTAATCAATCGAAGAATTGTGAGCGAAGTGAGAAAAATCTCAGTTGTTTGCTTCGAAATTAGTTTTTCTCAGAAAATTCTTACATTTCGGAACGGAACATGAAGTTAGTAAGAGATCTGAGAGTAGTGAGACTGCTTTTCATCCATAGACATAGATATAACTCTCGAACGGAATGAGGTAGGTAGTTGAAATTTTCAGAGTAGATTAGCGAGATGAATATCTCGGTTAAGTTCGTTATTGGGCAAAATTGGCCAGATTTAATTTGTTTTCTCATTCTCATGATTGCTCATTTAA
This sequence comes from Halyzia sedecimguttata, assembly GCA_937662695.2. NCBI lineage: Eukaryota > Metazoa > Arthropoda > Insecta > Coleoptera > Coccinellidae > Halyzia > Halyzia sedecimguttata. Next base: position 33,184,971 of record OW569411.2, read on the forward strand.
TCTTGATAAATAATCTATTGTTTGAATTGAATTTCCGTTATGATGCGGTTATATCATATGAATCCATTGATATAATTCCCATCTCTGAGAAACCAATACTTTCGGAGACATAATTTGTCTGTTTGAACTAGAGCGCCAGAAAGCTCCTGTCCAGAGGGCTTGAACCCATTTTTTTGTCAAAAGTTTCGGCTGAGTGCTGGATCAAGCTGCGGCATATATTTTCCAAGAAATTCTGTTATCAAGCAGTTTATCTTCTGATGAATCATCGGAAGATAATAGAAGAGCTACCTTAGATCAGTATATTAGTAATTGAACATTGAACCATTCGACTAAACTTCTAGCAATTGTCACATAAAAAAAATCTTCATGAACATTTTGGTGGGATTCCCTGGATCTGCTCATAATATTCAGAGTGTTCTAGACTCTTTCAAAGAATATAAGATATAATGGAACATTCCACAAATATTTTTTTTTAAATTATCATCTTGTTAGAGATATGGCATATTCTTAGAGAAAGTGGCTAATGACTCCTTAAGACATGTTCTTCTAGAACTGTGTAATCCTCGATCTGATACATTACCATGTTTCAGGGAAACATGAGTTATCAATCAGATAAAATGGAACCACAATCTTGTCCTCAGTAAAACTACAATGGTTGTCGAACATACCTTTATCATTCTCAGATCGAGATGGAAAATATTGAAAATTATAAAATATAACTCTATAGAGAAAGCTATTATGATAATATCCATATGCTGTGTACGACATAATTTTTGTTATGTCCATCAAGATGTTTGGAGTTTTTTTGAATATGCTGTATTTGAGTCTAGCCTGAATTAGCAAGTGATACAGAAAGGGACGAGATAGTGAAGAGTTACAATTGATGTGTTATGGCAAAACCATACCTGATGAATATCGTGTATGAATTTACTGAATAAATTCATGGCTTGATTTGAATCTGATAATGAGGATGAATAATATACTATCAAGAAGCTGATAAAACACAAATGTACCCTACGTTTGGTAGAGCGTTTTACTTAACAGTCATTGGCCCCAAGTTCAATCCTGAGGCTAAAATGAAATATCCCATTGCAAGTCTTTTATCAGTGTATTGACTAAATTCTGAAAATAACATATAATTCAAATATTATATTTGGAAATAAAGAATCTCGGAAAAGTATAAACATATTTCCTAAACCCTATCATACTACTACCGTTATAAAACAAAACATGGGGTATAATTTTTCATATCCTGAATAAATTATACCTATGTTGTTCTGAAAACTATTCGAAAAATACAAAAACTACTCTTCCGTAAAAAACTCCATAAATATTCCTGATCTCATTTATGCTGTCCCATTTTTCGACGAGGAGTGATATCACTATGTTCTTCAAACATATCCATCATCTGAGCCTATCCCTTTGGATTTGCACCAATTCACGAAGAACATCAGTTCTTTCAATTGCCTGCGGTCGTACACTTCTCCTGCTTTGAATATATTCCCTTCTAATATGTCAGATGACACAGACTCAACTGAATATGTATCTGTAGCTGATGTAGATCCCTGATTCTCAATCAATGAAGAATGCACTGTAGATCTTGTAGGAATATCTTCATTAGCAGCGTTATCAGTTATGACACCAGGCTGGCTTTTGTGTTTGTCCTTAAGAATTTCATTCATTTCATCAAAATATTTGGGAACTCTCAAACGCCCCATTCCTGTTTTTTTTGCACATTCCTATATTTTGTATAGGTCGATTGCAAGTTATAAAACTTTTGTTGGACCTTTTCTCGACTGACCGTTCCTTCTCTAATAAATTTCCCCTTCTGGCTCATTTCTCAGTCGAGTTCAGACCAGAGGTCTTTCTTTGCTGTCTTCTTATCATCAAACTTATTTCTCTGATTTAAACGGAGAGACAAAAGTAAAACAGTTGCCAGCTCATCCTCTTCAAACATTTCCTGATCCACGTTCACCAAATTTTCTCCTGTCTCGAACTATACAGGACTATGCTTTCAATATTTACGTAATATTTCCAAACATTCCTGGGTGTTGCATCGCCAAAATACGAGTATTCCAACACCAACATAATATTTTTGAAGTTGTAATATTCCTTTCTGTCAGTCCCGTCATTAAGTGAGAGAACTCCATGGTGAAAAGCAGTATCACTTCTCTTAGATCTCTTACTTCCTGTTCCGTTCCGAAATGTAAGACATTTCTGAGAAAAACTAATTTCGGAACAAACAACTGAGATTTTTCTCACTTCGCTCACATTTCGGAATACACTTACTGTAACTGATGATTCAGTAGAAACAAATTGTGTTCTTCCCTTGAAAAATATTACTTCCACCTCAATTCATGGAGATTGCGGAAAATCTATCTTTTCGTGCATCAACAGACTAGCCCTCGGAATTCTTCCCCTGGTGCTTGACATGTTTTCACGTTCCGAAGGCGCGTCACCTCACATTTCACACTGGGGAATGGCTGTGAACACGGTCTGAATTGCGAAAACCAAAGAAATGGAATTACATCTGGGGTTTTTTCAACTTGCGGTTTTCAGGCAAACAAAAACGTAAATCGGCGTTCTTTCGGCAACACCAACGAAAGAAGACAATCCCTTTATCGGAGGATCGATGTTGCCGATATTGAGAGATCTTGCGGATAATCTCACAGTTATATCCTGAGGCTATGTAACTTTCCTTAAGGTGGTATCTATATTGGCTTGATACTATATGATTGAGTTTGCCGAAGATATGTGCCATTAAATTTTACTTTAGAACTTGTAGAACGAATAGACGGCCGAGTCAAGGCGTGGCGTGGCGTTTTCAATTTGTTATCAGCGAAGATATATGGATCGTATCACAGAAATGCGAAAACGGAGCGGCGTTTAATTATTTTATGTTTGCCTCGCCTTTGCCTTCTTTCTTTGACAAGGCCTTTTGATATGGTGAAGGATTTCGGTGTTCAAAAACGACTCCTGACGGAAATATGAGGTATTTTCGAAGGAAAATATTTGCCCTCTTAATAGATCATTACCCCATTCCATACAAAATTCGTAATATAGCGCAGTTATTGACATCAACCCAATAATAAAATTGTACAGAACTTGCCCTACTATTCAGGTAGTATTAATTGTGCCGCCTCTTAACTGAAACGTATCACAACAGTAGTTCCATGAATGTCAAATTCTTATTATATATTTGCATTTTCTTTCATTGTTAACCATTCATTTAGTGAAGAACACTTAGAGTATATTGAATAACAGAAAGCAGGCCCGGACTCGCCAGGTCAGGTGGTTGGTGATTGCCGAGGATTCCCGGCAATCATATACCCATTGGACATTGTGATTTTGATTCTCACTAAACTGCAAAATTTATAACTAAGAGCATACGCACACAGGCCTACAGAATTAACGCAATTCCAATCTCCTGAGTTCCTTTTCTACACTCGGTTTCGAGGGAACCATGGATGGACAATCGAAAAAATTCAAATTCCAGCGTCGATACGAGCAGCATGAAAGCTAAACCTCCATGATTTTCGTGTCATTTGTACTACTCGAACATTCTTCATCCATGCAGGTTGCGTCAATCGTGGAGACCAGGGACCACAGAAGACTAATGGAGACGCTATTTGAGACAATCGTTGTAATCTTCCAAGCTTGGTTTCCATGGAAACCGAGTGTACGAAAGGAACTCAGGCTATTGGAATCGCCTCAATTCGGTATGCCCGTGTGCGGACGCTCTTAAAGATATCAACAGATATTCTCATCGCTCAGTATTCCCCAAAGAGAAAAGTGTCATTCAGCGCAGATGAGTACCGGTTTCATGGTCATTACCAATTATCAGCTTAGCCACTTAATGAAAGACGAAGGAGCTCTAGGAAGCTTAAGTTCTTTTGATACGAAGTACTGGAAAGAAATTCTTACCAGGACCACCTGAGAAAATCCTTACTAACTCTCCGACCCATTTAGTAATTGGAATTAGGAACAGTTATTTTATGCAAAATTCATAAAATTATCATGTGATTATTCTATCTGTATTCCACAATTCACCGTTTTCATGCGTTAAACTGTGTACCAGGTTTTGGTATATTATGGTAATCGAGGAGAATAAATGATCTCTATTTTGTGGAAGAAAAGCGAGTGCGGCAGCGTGGATATACATCGATTCAAGGCCTATCATAAGTCAGGAGCGGATCAACCAAAATAAAGAAAATTCTCAAATTTGCATCAGATTTTAAAACATTCAAAGTTGAATATGCCAAAAACGGTGTTTTAGGTGAAATAATGAGGAATAATTTTATTATCTAAAATTATTGTGATGATAAAATAGTCGCAGTTATATCCAACTCCACACAATTATATATTTCATTCTGAATAACCATATCGAAGCCACAAACGAAAATTTTAAACTTTCCTGCAAATTCCACAGCTTGTATGTCGAATTTGGAACGTGCTTCGTGACTATCGAGGCATCAGTGCCGAAGTTCCAGGCCTTCAGAATTGCGACCGATTCAATCTTTTGTTCTATTACCCTACTTATTCAATCCTAAAGACATTCAAAATGCGGCTTCTTCATTTGATTATAAAGTTGGTCATACTGTCATACTGTTTAAGAAAATTGAGAAAACTGAATCCCAAATGGGCATACTTCTGAACCAAATGGGAAGATCATTTTACATTCTTTGGCTTGATCTTCCCATTCTATTCTAAAAGCACTCTGGAAATATTCAGTCTTCCATTCAATTCTATCGTGTTAGCAAACCAGGCAATACGGAGAGTTTCAAGAAAAATCTCAGTGACTTCTTGCCAGGAAAATGTGAGGCCCTGTTTTACCTCTCTGGAAAGTTAAAGAGAGCTCCATTTCTCATCCAAATGTCCGCCGCCTGGGATGAGCTCACCGAGGTATCTGCGTTATTCCATGTGGACATTCTCAAATATCTCATAGTGAGGTGCCTGCGATCACGCATGAAGTGTGATAATCAGAATCACTGACTTGGGTCATTTTGATTCACCACTAATGATGAGCTCTCAGAGATCGCACACAGAGTGATACTTGAGATATTTGCAATCATTGCTCATGGTGATGAAAATATTCAGTACACACAGATAATATAAGTTTTGAAGTTGAAGTTGTGAAGTGTTTGAAATGAATATGTTATTAGAACTTGCTAATCAAAAAGTGGTCAAGTATCGAGTGAAATAAATTTGCTGTACCTATATAGTACAATATATTATTTCCCAATTCTTCAACTCGCCTCTTCTTTTTTGGCGATTTTGGCGTTGCAAATCCTTCGAAATTATTTTTATTTCTTTGTCGGTCACACCTCATTCGACATGTATGCCTCAATGCCCCTAGGAAATAAACATTTCATTATGTAACTACATTTATCATATACGCATCCAATTTCTAAGCAGATGTTTTTTAAATTAAATACAAAATGAATCCGACTACTCTGAAAAGAGTAAATTTTTTACTAGGTAGTATGTATTTAAATAAAAGCAGAATATTTCATCGAAATATTGAATCAATATATGGAGAATGTTTGTTGAGGACACTAGTCATACAAAAATCAATAAGTCATTAACAATTTTCACTTACTCGGACATGACTGAATTGTATTCTTATTCTCCTTGTCCAATTTTTCTGGTTTTTCCACGAACATTTAATGCCCATTGTTTGGCACGCTGTTCTGAGAACAGAAAGCCTCTATCAATTCATTAGTTTCGACTCACTGATGAGGAATCCGAGGTCAAAATGTATTCTGTCCGGCCGTCAGCAGGATTACAGTTGAACGCAATATGTTAGAAGGTTGGCAAAATAATGTGAGGATCGCACTACTGGAAAGGTAGAAAAAAAAATTTTAAAAATTCTGTATCTCAGAAACTATCCTTCAGATATCGTTGAAATTCTGCGAGAGCCTTCAATACCTTCTTTTACAGATTTTATAGTTGTAGTTTTAAACTAGATCGGATATATATTGGTGAAGATATTGCCGATATAAGCAAATAATATTCCAACAATCGAGATGCATTGATGGTATAATGTATTACACTCGACGAAGTATGTTTTCAACAGTTTTGGATTTTTGGTTTTGGCTCCTAATTATTTAATATATTTTGTGCTCTCCATAGATCGTATATCTGTCTTTCATGAATTTAATATTCCTCTATGATCTTTACCTATACATATGATGTCATGTGTACGAGTATACGACATATGTGACAATCTGTCATGTTAATCTGGGAATATCCAATTTCATTTTTTTTCGCGTATGTTCTGGGGATCATCGCGTTATAATTTTGCCCAAATGTCTGTAAATTTCGATTTTTTTGACGAAAATGGTCTCAAACGATTTGTTTCGACTCCCCGATGAAGAATTCGAGGTCAAATTCGATTATGTCCGGCCGGCCGTCTAGCCGTTGCCACGATAACTTTAGAACAGAAAGAGCTAGCGACTTGAAATTTTCAGGGCAGGTGGCGCATCCCAATACGACGGACAAGTTCGTTAATGGGTATAATCGGCTCAATGGTTTTCAAGTAATAATTTTGTTTTCAACCAATATGAATCCGATAGAATTGAAACTTGGTGAATAGTTGTAGAATATTAACTTTAGCACGTGTGTGTAATTTGGTGAGAATCATGTCGCTAGAAAATTTAATAAAAAATTATTAGAGCATATTTTTTATGTCACGATAACCTGAGAACGAAGAGAGATAGCGATTTGAAATTTTCAGGTTAGGTTGTGCATCTGAACATACGTTCTCCTGTATTGGACACTGTCAATCGAAACTACCATGGTAAATTTCGATTAAGAGAGTGTCCAAAACTGGAGAACGGACAATAGAATTCACCATGGTAAATTCGATTGAGTATCCAATACAGGAGAATGGACAATAGAACATACGCGCAAAAGATCCTGACTTCACGTCAGTGCTTGATTCAACTTTTTAAAAATGAATTAAATCGAAAAATAATACATTTCGTGGGCCGAGACGAGTTGAATATGGTTTAAATGGACATATTTTAAAGAACTTTGGCTATATTCCAGTCAAATAATTTAACCCCGAAATATGGTAATAACAGTAAGTTGTGATCAGGTTTAGTTAATAAAAATTGGTTCAAGCACTGACGTGAAGTCAGAAGCTTTTGCGCGTATTTTCTATTGTTCATTCTTCTGTATTGGACACCCTTAATCGAATTTACCATGGTAAATTCGATTAAGGGTGTCCAGTACAGAAGAATGGACAATAGAACATACGCGCAAAGGCTTCAGAATTCACGTCAGTGCTTGAACCAATTTTTTTTTCGTGATTTTTTTGAAATTATCTAGGGGTACGGTTCTTACAAAATTTTAAACACGTCTTTATGATGATTTTCTACTACTAGTTACCCAGCTTCAATTCGATCGAATATTTATTTTTTGAGTAATCAAGGAAATAATATTCCAGGTGGGTGTAACTCGGAAACCGTTCGACCGATTATGCCCAAAAACGAACTCAACTCTCCCTTTCGGATACGCAACCTACCCTGAAGTCCCTATCTCCTTTCGTTCGAAAGTTATCGAGGCGACGGTTACCCATCTACTGAACTCACACAAGAATGTTCGAATCTCTAACAATATTCAACCGATCGTTTTAAAACTTGAAACTTGGCAGTAGAGTTAGGTTATGAAGGCTCTTGCAAAATTTCAGCAATTTAAAACGAATAGTTACTGATATATAGAATTTTTTTTTCAATTTTCAAAGATTTTTTCGGAATTTTTTACACATACCATACTCAAGAAATTTTGCAAGAATTTTCTCATTGGCATTCTACAACTAACTACCATGTTTGAATTCAATCGGTTTAGTATTTTTCGAGTTAATGAGGAACAAAAAACAACCAAATTTCAGATGGCTATAACTCTAAAACCGTTTGGCTGATTATGCTCATAAACAAACTGAAATGTCGCGTTCTGGTGCACATCCTAACCTGAAAACTTCAAGCCGCTATCTATTTCCGTTCTCAAGTTATCATGACAACAAAAATATTTTTTTATATTTTTTTTTAATTTTCTAGCAATACGATTCGCACAAAATTTCACAAAAGTGCAAAAGTTCATATTCTACAACTACACACCAAGTTTCAATTCGATCGGATTTATATTGGTTGAAAACAAAATTATTACTCGGAAACCACTCGGCCGATTATGCCCATTGACAAACTTGTCCGTCGTATTGAGATGAGCCACCCACCCTGAAAATTTCAAGTCGCTAGCTCTTTTCGTTCTCAAGTAATCGTGGCAACGGCCGGACGGCCGCACGGCCGGACGGCTGGACGGACAGAATCAAATTTGACCTCGAATTCTTCATTGGGGAGTCGAACTAAATCGTTTGAGACCATTGGGTAAAACTATAACGTGATGTTCCCCAGAACATACGCGCAAAAAGGGATTATAAATATATTTACTTTTCAGCAGTAACAAATAATAATAATAATATTAATAAATAGATATATTTCCCAAATTAACAGCATTACATCTTTTATACAAAAAAAACAATAAAGTATACTAGGTGAACAATCATTCACATAAATTTACTTATCAAGCAAAACTAGTATAGTTACTTGAAAGAGAAAATGTGTATCACTTTCGTGTCAGACTCAACAAGCACCCAACTCTGTTCCGAGGAATAAGAGCGCCAATAGAGAAATTTTAAGGTTCGAAAAATTGGCGTAAATTAAACTTGATGATTTTTGTTTGTTTGGATATAGACACAGGAATTATAACGAAAATAACCGAAGGCCCAAATATTTAATTTGTTCTATTGTGAAACCTTTGCGATAACATTGTGAATATCCCTTTTTAGTTGCATTCGCGTAATCTCCAGGAGATTGCTCAAAGAATTCCATAAGCTATCTTGCCGAAATATCATTAGATCTCGCTTTGGAAGTTCATGGAAAATATCTATTAGTTACGTCGCATGACGCTCGCTGGGACCTCACAATAGATGTTCTCATAAATGCCCAATTATGATCTCCCAGATACGTCCTAGGAAGGTCTGTTGCCACGATTACTTAATAATTAATAAAAATTTTCAAAATATTATTAAAAATGTGTCCATAGGTATCTTCAAGTCTTAATTTAAAAGCCAAGTGTCTAATTTCAAAACGACTGGATCAATATTGTAGGATAGTTGAAGAAAATGGTGGAAAACAGGGGATTTTGAGGCTACGAGGAGAAAGGGAATGGTGGCAGTTGACCCTTAGGCTATAGTGGCGTATAAAGGCGTTTAACCTATAGTAGCAACCTTTGGAACAATTTCATATATTTAAAAAAAGAATCGTATTTTTGTCGTATTCTTTGTAAGGGATTCGTTTTGGTTTTTTATTAAAACATTCAGGGGACACTTCGAGGGCGGTCACAGCACAAAACCGAAAATTTGGATCGGTAAAAAGCGAAAGCTGAAGACGAAATTTCGATATCTATTACCGTTTTCGAAGGATTTACGAAGGAAATTTTGTTCACGTCCGTACCCCGAATCGCGTCATAATCGATGATGGACATGAAGATTGATATGGATCAGATAGGGTGAAAGCTCCAAAGTAGGACGAGTTTATGTCAAAAGATCGATCCGCTCAATAAAATATGTGGGGTGTTCCGTTTCCAAACGTTAATATTCGAAATCGAAGTAAGGAAGGTGGTATTTTCTGGAAGAATTTAAATTTCTTTCGACCAGTCGAAAATTTATCCGACTTCTGTCAGGTTGGATTAGAATGGACGAGGTTCACAATTTTTCACACAAAATATGCTGATACGGTCCGTTTTCGAAGCGGAAACTAGGAAAAAAATGAAGATGAGGGATAAAAACCGTCGAAAAATATGTCACATGATGATATTTTCCTGAAATTAGAATGCTGAAAATTAGAAATCTAAAAAAAGCGAGAAAGCCCTGTGGACAGGAACTTTGGCGCGCTGTCCAAATTTATGGACAGATCTATGACCCATTCAGGTACTGAACTCGCCCAAAGCTGCTTAGCTCTAGAAAAAAAAATTCCAATATTTCCAAGAATGTAAATTCCACACTGAAAACGAACGTCAAAAAAAAACTGATCATATTTTTGGCCGATAATGGTCTCAAACCAATAGTTTCGGCCCAACTACATACACTCACTGTTGGTACGAAAATAAACAGTGCTCTAAGTAATCATAATAGTATACTTTGGGAGTTACATTCATTATTAAATGGTTCCTTTTTGGGTTTCCTCTAAAACTCTGAAAAATATCTAGAAAATAAAAAATTATTATTTTGTGAATTGCTTCTGAGTTAGAAACACAAGATATTCGTCAGAAGCAATTTATCAAACAATGTTGTCAAACAAAGAATTATGAAACAACATCAACGATAGAACAAATGTTTCATAATGTTTCAGAGACTACATCAGGCTCCTTCGTCAGACACCAAGCAGAAGTCTTCAGAATCATTTTTTGTTCGTAGCTTTTCTGAAATTCAAGAATGGTCACCATTTTCGGGGTTGTCTTATCCCTGAGCACAAGATGCTTTCTTTAGACGTCGCCTCCTTATTTACTAATATTTCTATAAAAGTATAGCTACCGATCATGGATAAAAATTGTCTGACTTAAGTAATTGTACAGATATTCCAAGAGAAATCCTGATCCTGAGTGAAGATGATATAAAGTTGCAGAGGATTCAAAAGGCACAGACTCCTAACATTCACAAAACGGAGACACCGAAATAATCCACTCCATAGTCCTTCTAATCAACTTTTATACGAGACTACAAAAGTGGAACCAATAATAGGAAGACTTGAAAAATCTTAGCAGAAAATTCATCACCGACCAGAAAAAACATAAATATTATGGAACCTCTGATTCACAGCTATCAAAGAACAACACCACCGAAAGCAAAATTACCACCACTCCCAATCTTCGAATACTTAAAAACATTTTAACAGTTTGAGGAAATAATGGATATTTAGATCAATGAAATTTTTTAATTGGCTAATTATCTTAGTTCGATAGCCGTTTGATAGCAATTATGATTACTAAAGTTTATTTCTCTCTCTCTATACGGTCTCTTGTGAAATAAACTTTGTGAACATTTGCAGAAAACGGCCAAATGAAATACCTACTCAGTGTGAACATATTTGCTGCAGTGCTAAGCCACATATGAGCTAAATAATATTTTTATTTGTGTAAAACATTCAAGTAGTTTGAATGGCTCCTATGAAAAATATACGTTGGCTAACAATAAATGGTTGAACAGTCTAATTTGGGTTGAATCATTTATTGTACTAATAAAATTTGATGAAAAATCGTATACCTACTCATATACTTCAAGTTGAAATTCCTTAAAACTACAATTTGTGGGTTGGATTGTTTCTGCTTAACTACATTCATATGCCCTTTATATCTGCGAGTACTTGATGTTCTTGTTTTGAAACATTGACTACTTCCAAGCAGAAAGATATCACAGTTGTCCAAAATGATTTAAAGACATCTTATATATAGACGGTCACTTACAGAAAAGGCAACATATTATGGCTGCATGAGATTCTTCAACAAGATACCAAATCGGCTACAACATGTAAGAATGCAGAATTGCTTCAAGAAAGAAATTGAAAATATTTAATTGTTTTGGAACCCTATAGTTTAAAGAACTTGTTAGGAATGTATCTCATTTTGAAATAAACAATATTCTTATCAACAAGTTGAGCTGAACGTCTTGTACAGGTATATATCTCTCATAGAAATGAAAATAACATTGGTTGGAACTGGTAGTGTCTTTTCGAATGGCTATGGAACTTTTTTTCTACGGTAACTGATACACATAATATTGGTACATATAATGGTACTATTTTGTCTAGATACTTCTTTCTACATGAATTGGGGTTGTATGATCAACAGATAATTTGAATAGGTTAGGCTTGAGGTATTGAAACTTCTATCAACTGGGGTTTTTACTGGATTACTGAAAAGTAAATATCTTTATAATCCCCTTCTATTAATAGAAAAACAACTTCGCTTTGTTCCTCCATATTTCTGGGTTATATTATTTTTGCGCGTAAGTACTGGGGAAAATCCAGTTATTATTTTTACAACATGACAGATTGTCAGTTGTCACATACAAGTGAAATATCAAGATCGAGATCATAGAGGAACATCAAATTCTTGAAAGACAGATATTCCGCCTTATTCACAAAGCATTCAATCTCCGTCCTAACAGAGGTCCTCAGTCAAGGATAAATAAGCATCACAACCTCAGTTTAAGTGAAAATTAACGTGGAACAGGCATGTTTCAGTACCGTTACATACGTTAACTGAGGTTGCGATTCTTATTTATCCTTAACTGAGGACCTCAGTTAGGACTTAACGGAGATTGAATGCTTTGTGAATACGGCGGATTATGTGAAGTACGTTACCAACTTCAGGATATAATTTAAAGTCGAAAATCAGAAACTGTTGGCTACTTGTTTGGTCGAATATAAATACAGTGGACCAGTTTACTCTAATCGTTGGAATATTTGGATATTTCGGAAATATCTTCACCAATATAGATCCGATCGAGTTCAAATCTAGAACTCTAGTGCTTTGATTCGATGAGATTAGTATTTTTCGAGTTATTCGAGATATGCACTCTGTTCATAGAACAGCGTGCCAAAAAAAAACAAAAGTAATAGAATAAGTTGATATTCACCCATCGAAGAATCTATACACAGGAATTTTAGCGCAGAGGTTGACAAGTCGGACTCATAAGCTGAAGGTACCGGGATCAGTTTACGCAGCTGAAATTGCTCTTTTTCGTTATTTTTTGCATTTCTATGAGAGAGTAATAACTTTGATGAAAGGTATATCTACTGAATTCAGGTCGATAGATGTGTGAACTTTACCACGATAACTTGCCAACGAAAAGCGATAGCGACTTGCAAATTTTAAAGTAGGTTGGTCATCAAATTGCGACATTTGAGTTCGTTAATAGGTGTAATTGGAAAATGGTTCTGGTGTTATACCCATATCAGATTTTATTGTAATTTCCTCAATAACTTCCACTAACATGGTAATTAGTTTTAGAATATGGACGCGCAAATTTTTGCGCGAAATTATTATAAAATTCGATAACTTGAGGACAGGAAGAGGAAGCGACTTTCAATTCTTAGGGTAGGTTGCGCATCCGAATGGACATTTGAATTCGTTAATAGACATAATCAGCCAAATGGTTTAGGAGTTTAGAAAAGGTTTTGACGTGGTTCTGAATCAGTATTTAGATACAAGTTGTGAATATTGAAAGGAGTCTTAGACACTCCACGTCCGCAATATTTGACGTCCATACTTGAAGGTTCATATATACACTTTGACAAACGGATATCTTCTTAGTACAATCCCAAAAAAGCTAATCTCAACCTCAGTTTGAACCTGAATTATATGCAGGATATTGGAGTATATGCATGTTCATCAAAACGTACAAGAAAGCGATACCTATCTATTGATCCCAGACAATACATACTTATTTTCATGTTCTCCATCTCCCAACTGCTGAGTATGTTATTGTTGTCAATCTGGAGGAACTGGGCATAAACGGAGTGAAACCCACAAAAAGTGCGACGACGTCCTATTCTGTTCACTAACGACTCGGCAGAAGCAAAAAGCGAGTTTCTGATGATTCTGAATATTTTTCAGCCGAATGGAAAGCCTCATTTGCGGACAACTTGGAGATGATGAATCGTGTTCAACGTAGTCTAGACCGCAGCAGAGGAAAACGCTCTCGAATATCTCTGTTTCCGTTTAGGAATCCTCGAAGGTGTATTTGGTCACGTTTCTATTCCGGGACTCATGTTTTCAATGAAATCAAATTAATGATTGTGATGAAATATACATCTTCCAGATCAGATGTATTCTACACAGGATTAATAGTTCTGGATATAACGTAGTAGTTGTAGTCCTACATAGTTCAAAATTATAAATTGTAACGGATCGTTCTAAATTGAGGCTGTGAGCACAATAAGGGACTAAACCGAATATCTTAATGTGTCAGAGAATGGTTTAGAAAGAATGGTGAAATTTCGTTCTCTTGTAATCACCTTGTCTAAGAACATTTCGAGTCCTATCGTTTGTGGTGTGGGGGCTTCTATATCATAAATTATCTACAAAATTTCAATTGGGGACTTGATTTCAATATATCAATGTGGGTTTGTCCTCTTTCCAGTTGGAACAATTGTAGTTTCGGGTGAATTATAATTACTTTTGTTACATATTTTTGTTGAGTACAAACTTTATTCACGAAAAAATGTATATAACCATTTAGTGTACACTAAAGGGCCAGTTATATTACCCCCGGTTGCCTGCGGATTGAAGAAGGGATATTTTTATAAAATTCTTGGGGGGGGGGTACAAAACTGGAAATTCTAATATCTCTTTGGAATTAGATTTTTTTTTTCATATGTCAACTAGGTATTGCAAAACTAACGTAAACGTCGTTAATATTTTAACTGAATGGCATGTAGAGAGTCTTTCTTAAATCTCGGCCACTGTATTTTAAGCCAATCCATTTTGGTATTGGTAGTAGAATTTTTGTATTTGTAATGTTATCCTCCAGTAATTCGGTGGAAAAAAATCAGACTTTTTGGTGATCTTGTTAGTCTGAACAGGGTGCTTATCAATTTGCCCAAATGTCTGTAATTTTCGAATTTTTGGATGAAAATTGTCTTAATCGATTTGTTTCGACTCACTGTTCAAGAATCCGTGGTCAAGATTGATTCTGTCCAGCCGGTCCGGCCTTAGACATGATAACTTTTGAACGAAATGGGCTGGACAGTTGGAAATTTTCAGAGTAGGTTTGGGGGATAAATATCTAAGTTGAGTTCGATATTAGGCAAAATCGGCCAGATGGTATCGGAGTAACGAAAAAGATTTTTTTTTTATATTACAACTTTCGAATTAAATTTTTTTTCAGATTCAGTTCCATTATAAGATTCTATTGATACCATATCCAACTCTAATAAATTAATACTTTCGGAGATATGATTCTTCAAAATTTCAATATTAAATTGTAACTCTATGATTTCACAGAATGCTGTATATAAAATTAACGTCCGTGTCTATGAATGTCATCTGTGTTCATCATTGTCATTTCATCTACAGATAAGAGCTATTAGTGTTCTGTGGATAACGGACATGTCAAACGAAGTATGATTGAATGCAAAATAACCAACGAAATATCCTCAGATATCGTAGATAATATATTGTCCGCCGTATTCACAAAGCATTCAATCCCCGTTAAGTCCTAACTGAGGTCGTCATTTAAGGATAAATAAGAATCGCAACCCTAGCTAACGTATGTAACGGTGCTGAAGCAGGTCTGTTTCACGTTAATTTTCACTCAAACTGAGGTTGCAATTTTTATTTATCCTTAAGTGAGTACCTCAGTTAGGACTTAACAGAGATTGAATGCTTTGTGAATACGTAGGTCTATAATTCATCTGATGATGATGGAAATATATACTTTGGTAAGTTAAACAAATTGAGTTCAGAATATCTTTAGTAAAAACAAAACTAGGATATTGGCTAAGTTCCAATTGATAAAATATAATTTTCATAGTAGATTTGAGGAATGAATATCTCGGATAAGTTCGTTATTGGGTAGAATTGGTCTGTTGGTTTTGGATTAATAAGATTTGGCACTCTTGTTTGAATTCTTTTATGATGTTTGAATTCAATTTCTTTTATGGTGCAGTTCTATCACAAGAATCCATTGATATCATTCCCAAGTCTGAGAAACCAATACTTTCGGAGATGTGATTTGTCAAAGTTTGAACAAGAGTGCCAAAGGTCCTGTCCACAGGGCTTTCCCACTTTTTCAATTCTATGACTTTCAAGAAATTTTTCTTTGGCATCTTTTATTACTTTTTGCGAGTGCTTAGGTATAAAGCTATGGGGGTGAAATTTTTTCGCTTTCTCTACAAGACTAAAGTCTTCATCCCAAGGCCGATACTAATGACTGCTTATCAAGAATTTGTGATCTATTTTTTCACACTGAAAAATAGAGATGCTGTAATGTCACTCAATAATAGAGGGAAATTCATGTCGCAATTCTGACCTCCACACTGATCAGAGTACATAATGAGTTTTGTTGATTTAACAGAATGTTTTATAAAAAATAAAATGCACGATTCCACTCTTGAGAAAATCTAGAAGCAACACCTTCAATCCATAGCAACATGAACGAGTTATCAGTGCCCATATCAAGAATACTCAAGCAATACGTCCATAACTGCCTTTTGTAGTAGCAAATCCTCGTGGTTAATACAGGGGTAGGTAGGGTCTTCATTAGGTGGAGACATCACTGAAGTTCCATCTTTTTTGCCATTTTGGTATCATATTTTATACTATCTCTAGCTCAAGGCCTTTCTTTGATTTTGTTTCTTTTCACTTTCGAATTGGTGTTTTCTGGCTTCATTGCCTGCAGCGATTTGGACACTGAATAGATCACACTTTTTACTGGAGTGTGAAAATGGGGGATGAAAGTGCAAATTATACTCTTTATTGAAGGTTTCTCGGAAAATGAAATAAGAAAGCGGATCCATTGTCTCTTTTGAATATGACTAATAAATTTTACCAAGGCTCAAGTCTGGAGAAAAATACCTCCTGTAGTTGCTTTTCTCTCTAGCGTACAATGAGATTCATAGGAAGGAAACTTTTCTATGTAGTCCTTTAGGTCATTGGAGCTCTTGTTCCTCAGAACAGAGCGCTGATCAATTTGCCCGAATGTCTGTAATTTTCGAATTTTTGGCTGAAAATGGTGTTAAACGATTTGGTTCGACTCACCGATCAAGAATCCGTGATCAAAATCAATTATATCCGGCCGGTCGGGCCGGCCAGCTTTAGGCATGATAACTCTCGAACGAAAGGAGTTAGGGAATTGAAATTTTCAGGATAGGTTTGTAGCGTGAATATCTCGGACGAGTTCATTAACGGGCGAAATCCACCGGGCGGTTTCGGAGTTATGGCCCTTTTTAGTTAGAAAAAAGAGATTATGAATATTGTAGAATAATGACCTCTATATGCATGCAAAGTTTTCTAATGATCGGGTTGCCGTAAGGTATCAAAAGAAAAATTTTTATTTTTAAATTTTGTTTCTACAATAACTCTCGAACAGAATGAGCTAGGCAGTTGAAATTTTCAGAGTAAGTTTGAGAGATAAATAACTTGGTTAAGTTCATTACTGGGCAAAATTGGACTGATGGTTTCGGAGAAACGAAAAAAAAAATATTTTTTTTACATTACAAATTTCAAATTGAAGTTTTCCTAAGATGCAATCGCATCATAAGAATCTATTGAGATCATTTTCAACTCTAAGAATCTAATGCTTTCGGTGATAGGATTTTCTGAAATTTCAATAATGAATCGTACTTCTATGTTTTCACAGAATGCTGTATATAATTATTGTATATCTATGAATTATTATATGATCTGTGTTCTTACATGTCATCTTTTTTTCCTATGAGAGATAAATGTCAAAATAATTTCTGGTTCCTTATTCTTGATATAAAATACACCTCTTGTTCTAGAAAATAAAGTATGATTGAATGCGAAATTATCAATGAAATAACCTCAAGTATCGTAGAATTATGAGGATGATAATATGATATTATACTTTTGAGGTGACAATATGATGCCCATGGATAATCCATAATATGGATTATTCCATCATCATATTATGATGATGGAAATATATTCTTTGGTGAAATACATCATCAAATTGCGCTCAGAATATCTCCACTAAAAACAAAACTACAATATTGTCTAAGTTATAATTCATATAATATAATTTTCAGAGTAGATTTGAGGAATGAATTAATGAAAATCTCAAAATTGAGGGAAATGTTTCTTGTTCTCCTGGGTTGCTGAATAAAACTAAGACGAAAAAATGGGTTCAAGCCCTGTGGACAGGAGCTTTCTGGCGCTCTAGTTCAAACAGACAAATTGTATCTCCGAAAGTATTGGTTTCTCAGAGTTGAGAATTATATCAATGTATTGATATATTGAGCAATCTGAGAATGAGAACTGCACCATGGAAGAAATCAAATTAAAATAGCTGAAATGAATCTGGCTCTCTCTTATAGAACAGGATGACATGTACGAGTATGAACGCAGAGCATATAATAAAGCTTAGATAGAATAATTATAGCATTCTTTGCAAACATAGAAGTACGATTCATTATTGAAATTTCGAAAAATCATATATCCGAAAGTATGTTGGAGTTAAAAACAGACAAATTATATCTCCGACAGTATTGGTTTCTCAGAGTTGGGAATTATATCAATGGATTCTTATGAATGAACTTCATCTTAGCAGAAATTGAATTCAAACATCGTAGTAGAATTTAAATTCAACAAGAGTGCCAAAAATTATCAATCCAAAACCAATAGACGAATCCTACCCAACAACGAACTCATCCGAGATATTCATTCCTCAATTCTATGATGAACGATAATATATATCTTTCCTCAAGTCCACTCCAATACACCAATATTCCAGTTTTGTTTTTAGGGGAGATATTCTGAACTCAATAATATTAACTTACCATTTCCATTTCCATCATCATATGGATTGACCATCGGCATGAAAATATTAACCAACGAAAAGTTTGATATTATATTATACTTCTCATATTTCTACGATTGCTGGAATGAATGAATTAGATAACGTCATATCTCAGGAAAATAAGTTGACATTATAACAATTCATAGAATACCCACAGAATAATTATATCATTCTGTGAAAACATAGAAATACGATTTATATTGAAATTTTGAAAAATCATATCTCCGGAAGTATTAGCTTGTTAGAGTTAAAAATGATATAAGTGGATTCTTATGTTAAAACTGCATATTGAAAAAAATTTAATTTGAAATATGTTATGTAAAAAAAAATTTTTTTTTTTGTTACTCCGAAACCATCTGTCCGATTTCGCCCACTAACGAACTTAGCCGAGATATTTATCTCCCAAACCTACTCTGAAAATTTCAACTGTCTAGCTCATTCCGTTCGACAGTAATCGTGGCTACGGCCGGCCGGACAGAATTAATTTCGACCACGCATTCTTGATTAGTGAGTCGAACCAAATCGTTTAAGACCATTTTTATCGAAAAATTCGAAAATTACAGACATTTGGGCAAATTGATAAGCACTCAGTTCCGAGGAACTAGAGCGCCAAAAAGTGCTTACTTTCCAACTTATAGCGCCAACACTATTGAAAAGCGATAATAATCCTCATAAAATACTTCATCAACGAACAAGAAATATGCACAAATCAAATAATTATCAAGAGCATAGTGGACTTACTCAGCTAGGTCCACTTTACACCTCTGTATTTCTCCGGAACATACAATCGGTAAACAGATTAGTGCTGACATCTCACAACGAGAAGCTTAAGGTCGGTTGATTCATTTTGCAACTGAAGGGTATTGTGTAACTTATTTTGAATTTTTGTGGGTTAGTCGGATATTGCACCCATAGCCTCAATTATTCAGTTGTTGAATACAATCTAAAATTTAATTCGAAATCTTTCAAATATCAATAAATCTAATGGGAGTTGCGTGGTTGGTTTGTTATTCCGATATATCAGATTTCCTTTTGCTTAGGAGATTTTAATCTACTGATGTCATTGGTTTTGGCTATGTTGGGTGATATTCGGATACTGAGTGAAATATCCCATCTAGACCGATCTCTTTCACCATTTCTGAAAATTAGGATCATTTTGGATTGTGCCTATCTTTGTTCATAAAATACTTACGTTCAGCCTGTATATAGTCACTGAACATTTTCCCCACATTTTTGAGCATAGAGAAGTAATTCGAAAGAAAATCCCGGACGGTCCGGCCGGCCTTAGACATGGTTACTATCTAATAAGCTAGACAGTTGAAATTGTCAGAGTAGGTTTACGAGATAAATATTTCGGTTAAGTTCGTTATTGGGCAAAATGGTTTCGGGGAACGGAAAAAAAATTTTTTTTTAACTTACAAATTTCAAATTCAATTTTTTTCAAGATGCAGTTGTATCATAGTAATCCATTGATATAATTTTCAACTTTCACAAGCTAATACTTCCGGACATATGATTTTTCAAAATTTCAATAATAAATCTTGATTTTATGAATTCACAGAATGCTGTAATCGAAAATCAACGTCCGTATTTGTATCAGTTTAATTTCATGATCTGTGTTCACTCACGCCATCTTATCTACAGATAAGAGATATGTCATATTTATTTCTAGTTCTATTCCTCATGATATAAAATAAATCCTGTTCTATAGAAAACATAGTAAGATTGAATGCAAAATGATCGATGGAATAACCTGAGCTATCGTAGGATTATGAAGATTATAGGATATTATAATTTTTGGGTGATAATATAATGCCCTTGGATAATCCATATGATAATGGAAATATATAGTTTTGTAACTTAATCGAATTGTATTCAAATCTCCAGTAGAAACGAAACTGGAATATTGGATAAGTTCGAATTGATAGAATATAATTTTCCGAGTAGTTTTGAGGAATGTTCGTTATTAGGCAGAATGTTTAATTTTAAATGACACTTTATGCGCGCATGTTCTTGGGAACATCACGTTATCATTTTGCCCAGATGGTCTCAAACGATTATAGGTTCGAATGAGAACGGATAGGTATAGCAACTTGAAATTTTCAGAGTAGATTGCACCTCCCAATATGAAGAACAGGATCGTTAATGGGTATAATCGGCACAACGATTTCCGAGTAATAATTTTGTTTTCACCAAATAATTTTCCGTTCGAATTGAGATTTTGTGAGTAGTTGTAGAATAGAGACTAATGACGCATGTGCAATTTTGTTCGTATTAGTAGAAAATGTTCAAGAAATTATTAAAAAATATTATTCATCTCACGAAAACTTGAGAACAGAAAGAGATGGCGGTTGATTGGTGGGTTGAGCTTTCGAATTCAATATTTGAGTTCATGGATAGGCCTAATCGGCAAAACAGTTCTGGAGTAATACCTATCTGAAATTTTATTTTTATATACTCCTTAACTCAAAAAATATGAAACCAATCCAATTCAAACATTGTAATTGTTTGTAGAATGCCAAAGAGCAAATTTTTACGAAATTTTGTGAGGATCGTATCACTAAAACATTTTTAAAACATCATTGAAAATCTATATCTCAGAAACTATCTGTCTCATATTGCTGAAATTTTGAGGAAGGTTTCAAAACCTAAATTTACAGCCAAGTTCTGAATTTGAAAACGATGGGATCTATATTGTTGGAGATCTGAGCAGCATTGTATGAGTTCAGTAGCTGGATGGGTGACAGTTACCACGATAACTTTCAAACGGAAAAAGATAGCGACCTGCTATTTTCAGGGTACGCTGCACATTCGAATGGGACAGTTATTTCCATTGTTCGGTATAATCGGCCGAACGGTTTCAGAGTTATACCCGATAACTGAAAAAATATAGTTCCGATCGAATTGAAACTTGGTAAGTAGTTGGAGAATATGATATGATTTGTCAAACTTTGAACAAGAGCGCCAAAGCCCCTGTCCCAACGATTTAAGCAAATGCGACTCTTTTCGTTGAGGATATCTTAAGGAAATAGTGTATGTACGTCGAAAAACTTTCGAAATCTGTTCGAGCAATGTATTTCAGCTAACGGTCACCATCTTAGAGACATTATTTTTGAAAATTCATGAGTATAAGCTTGTGAGTCCTACTGACTTCAGAAATTAGAACATTTGTTTCATATTACACTGGCTTCCTTTAGTTAACTCGTCTATAAAATATCCCTGACTCATTATGACAGAAAAAATCCAAATATCCCAGAAACCATAAAATCTTTACAGCCTCATTCCTCCATTATATATCTCAGGTATAGAAGGGCTGACCTTTTACCAGTTATAACGTGAAAATTGAAGCTCCCAGTAGGACTAATCCTAAACACCGATCCACCGAGGAAAGCGGAAATTTATCTGGTAAAATATTTCCCATCGGAAAATGAGACGGCAACGGCTAATATCCTTATATTGCTGGGCGTTCAGTACCCTTAAAGATATAGGCCAGAGGCGTAACGGTTTGGGAAACTTGTTATCTAGGAGATTATAGATTTTCACCGCTACGGTATCGAAGAAATGGAAGAAGGGAAAGAGGAGGATAATTCGATTATTTGTGTAGTAGAAACTTATTTTTTTCATCGTTTATTTGAAGAATTGTTCAGATATTTCTTTCAGAGAAAATTGTTGGTTCAATGCTATTGTTTTTAATCGTACAGTGTAATAAAATTGGTTCAAGCCCTGTGGACAGGAGCTTTTTGGCGCTCTTGTTCAAACAGACATATTATATCTCCGAAAGTTTTGGTTTCTCAGAGTTGGCAATTATATCGATGAATTCCTTTGATAGAAATGCATCATGAAAGAAATTAAATTTAAGAATGGGTTCAAGCCCTGTGGAGCTGGGCGAAAGTATTGGTTTCTCAGAGTTGGGAATTATATCAATGTATTCTCATGATAGAACTGCATCGTAAAGGAAATTCAATTCAAATAATAGTTTATTTATCAAGATTAAATGAGCAATCTGAGAATGAGAACTGCACCATGGAAGAAATCAAATTAAATCTGGCCAATTTTGCCCAATATCGAACTTAACCGAGATAGTCATCTCCCTAACCTACCTGAAAATTTACACTGCCTAGCTCATTCCGTTCGAGAGTTATTGTAGAAAAACTTTTTTTAAATTTTCAAAATTTTTTTTTGACACTTTACGGTAATCTGGTCAATACAAAACTTCACATGCGTATAAAGGTCATGATTCTACAATTTGATGCTGAATTTCAGATAGATCGAGTGATCGGTTTCGGAAATATTCATAAAAATATTTTTAATAAAGTCGGCCATAACTCCGTAACCGCTCGATGGATTTCGCCCATTAACGAACTCGTCCGAGATATTTACGCTCCAAACTCACCTTCCAAATTTCAATCCGCTAACTCCTTTCGTTCGAGAGTTATCGTGCCTAAAGCCGGCCGGCTGGCTGGCCGGACAGAATCGATTTCGACCTCGGATTCTTGATCAGTGAGTAGAACCAAATCGTTTGAGGCCATTTTCAGACAAAAATTCCTAAATTACAGATACTTGGGCAAATTAATAAGCACTCTGTTCCGAGGAACTAGAGCGCCAAAAAAATAGTTTCGTATGACAATTGCCCAAAACAGGTTTAAAGTACCTACAAATAGTAGATATTCCATAAAACATGTATAATACCAAAGAAGAGAAGTAATAATGGAAAATTACCTTGTAATCGATCAGAAATTTCCTGATCTATGTTCACCAAATTTTCTCCTCTCTCGAACTACAAAATTATGCTTTCAATATTCACGCAATATTTTCAAACATTTTTGGGTGCTTGCTAAAATTTTACTGGTAATTTTATAAATACACTCTCAAAGTTGCCACAGTTATATCAACATATTTTGAAATCAGAAATCGATTCCATATGAGTCGAACAAATTGTACCTGAATCAAACTTCCCGAATTCGAATGAACATTTCTTTGCCATTCTGATGACTTAAATCGTAATATTTACAACAAAAAAATGTCTAAATAAAAATGTTGAAACTGACATTTCAGGGGCAGAAAATGAATACGTTTCATGCAATTATCTCAGGGGCGAATGTTATTGTTTTTATGGGCAGATGCTCCGAAGTTGAGCTAATTAATTGTTATTAATAATTGGAGTAATACATGTTAATTGTTAATTATCATTTTAGCCTGTCACATGCAATTTGGTGAAGATGAGTCTGAAATATTATCTATGTATAAATTAGGGATAGAGAACCAGGCAAATTTTTCGATATAAATTCAGATACAGAGTAATTCACTTATCTTGGTAACCCCAATTTTCTCGAATATTTTTTTATTCGGGGAACAGCGTTTTGTACAAATTAATGTTCACTTGAGATGCGCGTAAAAGTAGGCGACAAAAATAGATACGGCAGGCGTCGCGGCGCAGTCAATTTTTTTTCTTTCAGAAACATATCTGTTTTATTATGCCCTTCAAAAGATTATTTTTTTTTAAACTAAACTATTGTAAACACCATTTTTTTCCATTTTGAACCGTAAGCGATCTGAAGCGTGTTTTATGTTAATTCTATTCCATTTATTTTTTTCCGTATTGTGACAGTATGCCTTGATTAAGAGACATAGATATGATTTTCTTTCTTAAATTCAAGGAAGCTTTTAAATAAAGTATTTCTCAGCAGTGACAGTTTAATGGTGTCAGCTCTGTAGAACTTGTTGGGTTCTCATATAAAAATACGCACAAAAAATATTAAAAAAATTGTATTTGCATGATGAAAAGGTGGACATGTTTTTAATTTATGGAGAAGCCAACAAAAATGCTGTACCTGCGAGCTGATTTCACACAATAAGGTATCCTGAGCGAAACATCCCAGACAGGAATATATTTTCAAGATTAGAGGAAATTTCAACAAAAAATCAAAAAGCATTTTCAACAAAAAAATCAAGAAGCGAATTGCCTATACAGACCCATACTTAGCAACTATTATGAATTATTTTGAAAATCAACCATGGGCGTCAATAAGACGGCATCAAAACTTTTGAATATTAGTTATAGTTCAATTCAAAGAGCTTTGAAAGCGAATAAATTTAATGACTACAAAATTCAAAGCGTGCAATCTCTGTCTATGATAGATCTTGAAAGAAGAGGAGATTAAATAGTTCAACTTTTAGTGGATTTGAATGATGATGCTAATTTTTATATCCATATTCTATGGACCAATGAAAGTCAATTTATTAGCCATGGTGAACCAAATAGAAAAAAATCCCATTACTAGTCGAATGAAGATCCACGCGTCATCAGACCTATTCAGCCACAAGGACATTTTGCGATATACGTCTGGTGTGGCAGGACGTCATTTAATAGGGCCATACTCCTATGTAGGCTCATTAATTGTGAAAAAGTATCTAGATTTCATTCAAAACGTGCTACCGATTTCACTAGAAAATTTGCCTCTTCAAATAAGAAGAAATATGTGGCTACAGTAAGATGGGGCTCCATGTCACAACGTTGCCATTGTAAAGAGATATCTAGACCAATAATTTGAAAATAAATGGATAGGATCAAATGGGCCCATCAGATATTCCCCAAGATCACCAGACCTAACGCCCATGGACTACTTTCTTTGGGGCACTCTGAAAAATATGGTATACAAAACTGATTGTAGTGATTTAGACCATTTAAATAAATACAACAAACGCATGCGCCGATGTAAATCCGTATATTCTGGCATATCTATTTTATAATCTAAGAAACAAAATCATATCTATGTCTCCAAATCTAGGCATATTGTCGCATACAAAGAATGGAATAGAGTAAACATAAAACACCCTGCAGATCGCTTACGGTTTAGAATGGGTAAAAAAATGTTATTCAGAAATAAAATTTAGAATTCAATCATCTTTCGAATGGCATAATGAAAAAAGGTATGTTTCTTGGAAAAAAAGATTTGACGGTGCAACGAAGCCAGCCAACTTTATTTTTTAAGCTGACTTTTACGCGCATCTCAACTGTGCAAGTCAACATTGACTTGTACAAAACGCCGTTCACAGAATGAAAAAATATTCGGCCGCTTCCGAGAAAATTGGGGTGACCAAGATAAGTGAATCACCCTGTACAGTTAAAATATTGCAGTCTACAAAGAATGATCAAATAATTTTCCCACATTTCAAATCTATTGACTACCCATCAAATTCAATGGAATGAGAGTTGAAAGTAAAAACACGAGTGGTCTACCAGTATTCATTTCATGAGACAAGATAAATATACATCCTAATGGTGACAGCGAAGTATTACGCATACAAAAGTAGTCTGACAAGATTAGAAGGATGAGGTCTGGTTGCGATACAAAATGACTACATTTTTTCGGACCATCTACAGCTTTGTTCCGAACGCAGTTATATCAAAATGTCACGTTAAGTCACAATATTTCACACAGAATATAACCACGCATTGTTCACTTGGGAATAGCCGTCGCATCCTAGAAGGAGAAAAATCCCGAATCAGATTTCTTCGTTTTGTAAACATCATAGTTTGAAAAGCAAATTTAGTTCTTTCTCTTGAGGGTAGAGTGCCTGAGGTGTTTACAGGTTGGGAAGTCATTCGGAAGAATAATGAATTATTGAACCCTACTCGGATAAAAATATGGGGATATTTTTATTTTGTTGATGTTTGCTCAGTTTGCTGACGGAATACAGAGTGAGTCTTTATGTTGAACAACTATTTCAACACAAATTCCCCTAGTGAAATAAATTATCTCTTTTTGTAACCATTTTTCCAAATTCTGCTCTGGTATAAAAAGATACAGGCTGTTGAAACTTCCAAAAAATCAGTTTTCTTTCTGATTTGACATGGTGTTTCGGAATGAAATAAATTTTGGTGTGGAGTCTTCTATAACGGTGATACATAATCTCCAATTAACAGTTTTTTCTTACATCCACTGGGTTCTGAGTTTTAGATTCGCAAATTCAAAAATCTATCAGAAATAAGCCTAAAGAAAGCATATCAGGTTTATCTTGAGTCATTGAAATAATTTTTCTAACTTTATTCTTTATATTTACATCATATATGTTCCACACATCATCAATCATAGTATACTTGTTGTTGAGCTCGCTTGTGATTATCTTTTTTACTTATGTTGATTTTCCTGAAGAAGAATTTGAACAAATTCGAATGCTTCGAATTGTTTAATAAAGAGGATTAAATCATCTATTGAATGGTGACTACATACCCGGTAATTTTTTGATTAACGTTTGACAAATCTTCAATCATTTAAGAAAATCAAATTTTTGCTCATCATTTATCCTACACTTCATTGAATGTTGTAAAATCTGATATGAATTGCAGAAATTTAACTACTTTTATATATCCGGCATTGAACTAGAATCACTGTCTATTACTCACAAAAGTGAATAGAAGTTTTAAATTATATGTTATCCATGCCTATCATCAATAAATTTATTTTCATATTGCTTTGATTCTGCACAACCATTCCTAGGAATTCTCTCATACATGGAACAC
Organism: Halyzia sedecimguttata; assembly: GCA_937662695.2. Classification (NCBI taxonomy): domain Eukaryota; kingdom Metazoa; phylum Arthropoda; class Insecta; order Coleoptera; family Coccinellidae; genus Halyzia; species Halyzia sedecimguttata. The sequence continues at coordinate 33,212,096 of OW569411.2, forward strand.
AATTTCATCTTGTAGCACACATTCAATTCATAATTTTCTACAGATATATCTCACGTCACTTCTAATCATTTTGGCGCTATTGTTTCTCGGAACAGAGTGCTTATCAATTTGCCCCAATGTCTCTAATTTTCGAATTGTTGGCTGAGAAAGGTCTTAAACGATTTGGTTCCACTCACTGATCAAGAATCTATTGTCGAAATCGATTTTGTCCGGCCGGCCGTTTACACGATAACTCTCGAACGGAATGAGATGTATAGTTGAAATTTGTAGAGTGGGTTTGAGACTTAAATATCTCGGTTATATTTGTTAGTGGGCAAAATCTGCCAAATGGTTTCGGAGTAATAATAATAATAATTTTTTTTTACATTACAAATTTCGAATTCAATTTTTATTAAGATGAAATTTCATCATAAGAATCCATTTATATAATTCTCAACTCTAACAAGTTGATACTTTCGGAGATATGATTTTTCAAAATTTCAATAATACATCCAACTTCTGGATGTTTTGACAGAATGCGAATTATTTCTGTCTGTGTTCTACCGGTTGACGGCATAGACATAGAATGATATTCTTTGTCTATAGTTTGCGGTAGCTCTCGTTTGATCCAGATTGAAATATAAACGTCAATCAAACGAAACTGAAAGTGTATTTCTGGAGAGTTTGGTTGATGTAAACAACTTGAAATTTGGATTCGTTAAGTTCATAGGCAGGGCTTTTTGTTTAGTGAGTCAAAAATGAATGATTACGGGTCATTCTCTAATTATGGAAGATCTAGAACGGGATTTCACACTAATGTACAGGTAGTTATTCCTTAGTAACACCATTTAAGATTTCCTACATAAGTATTCTGGTGTGAGTTCTCCCTGGACTGATTACATTAGATTTGTTTCATAAATAAAACTGGCTATTTCATTTACTGAATTTTTCAGAATGACTGCTGATTGTTTTGAAACAGTTGTAGTCAAAATTGGACCATCATATAAAGATAAGATGCAAAGGGATTTTAATTTCTTTTATGATTTAGTTCTATCATAATAATCCATCGATATCTTTCCCAACTCTGAGAAACCAATACTTTCGAGATATGATTTGTCAAAGATTGGACAAGAGCGCCAATGCTCCTGTCCATAGGGTTTTCCCACTTTTTTCCAATTAGTTGAATCATAAGTTTATATTATGTGCGGAGATTACGCATAAGAGAACTTGTTATCCACAATAAAAATTCAGTTTTTTCATTAAACGATTAATAAGTGATTACATAGTGAAATATCGATTATAAATATCATTCCACTACATACTGGGACCCAATTAATGTTGAATGAGAATACGAATATTTAAGGAATGTTATAGTAGATAGGTATTGAATGAGAATCAATTTTAATTTACAGGAATAGTGGAACATTTCTTTTACAAATGCAGCATTAAGATTATTGAAAACTATTTTATTTTAAGACTTGAGTGAGTAAAGTTTTCTCAATTAAATTCATTGAGTTTCGAGCATCAGATGATATAGCTTTTAGATAATTATACATACAATAATAACTCCGGTAAAGGTTTCTCTGTTCAACAGGTAAAGAAAGTGCAGCGATGTATTAGCACATTGTAAAATCTTTAAACGCTTATCTTTACCAGAGCTGAACCTGGAGAAATGGTGAATGAAAATGTGTGAAAGCCCTGTGCTCAGGAACTTTGGCGCTCTTATTCAAACTTTGACAATTCATCTCCGAAATTATAGGTTTCTCAGAGTTAGGAATGATACCAACGGATTCTTATAATATAACTGATTCATAAAAGAAACTAATTTAAAATTAGATTACGAACTTATACGCGATATTCATTCCTTAAATATACTCTAAAAATTATATTATATCAATTGAAACTTGGCCAATATTACCGTTTTTTTTTCCACTGAAGATATTCTGAACTAACCAAATTATATATTTCCATCATCATATGGATTATCCAAGGGCACATAGGGTAGGGGTAATTATAATATCCTATAGTTGGTCATTTTGCATTAAATCATACTTTGCTCGTTAGAATATTATAGATTATTGAGAGTTACATCTGACAGAATCGATTTCAACAACGGATTCTTGATCAGTGAGTCGAACTAAAGCGTTTAAGACCTTTCTCAGCCAACAATTCGAAAATTACAGACATATGGGCAAATTGATAAGCACTCTGTTCGGAGGGACAAGAGCGCCAAAAAAGTGTTTAATTATTGGATCGGAGAAATCTATGTTTGAAATTAATGTACAATTTAGAGACTCACACACCAAAGAGGGTATATTCAGCTGGATGAGATCTTTCTTTGAATGACATTTGTCAAAGGGACAGTTCTTTGGCATTTCTGTTCTCAAACGGATTTTCCATTTTTATCATGAATAGATTAACACTAGAACAATAGTACCAAATCTAGGAAATTTACCTTTAAAGTCAGAGTACAGTTCGCAAAACTTATAAACCTCTTCACTCATTTTATGTTCGATATACGGACCTATTACACCGCAAACGAAAATATCGATTAATTGAGGGAATAATTTGGTAAAAACATCATTCCAAGAAATTACACTGTGTCAGTTGGCCTCGAATGGTGAAGATAATATTTAGAGAAATGGTCCTGTAAATTGGCGTAAAACAATCGTTCGAATTAATATTTTCTTTGTGAGTTTCTTAAATTCATGGTTATGCTCACAAAACAACAACTCTGAGAGCATTGGTGAAAAAACCGTCTATCAATTTTTGTATGTTAAAGTTCAATTGGAAGTACTCGAGCTCATGAGAAACACTGTTTACATATAGTTGAATGAAGGACCAATCTTCAAATTACCTTATGTTTTTTTTTTCAAACGTACAATATGAATGTCATATTTTGATTGAAGGATAAAGATAAAGTTCAATTTCTCTGCCGGCTGCAGATTCACTTTTCTTTTTCCCTGCGGGATATTTATTTTTTGAGATATTGAGGAAATAACAAAAAACTCCAAATGGGTATTACGGTAAAAGTGGACAACTTTGCCCTTTGCGTCCAACATTACCCACGGACGTCATTAATTAGAAATCATATTTGATAAGTTTGGCAACATAGCAAAACCACTAAACCGCTCCGGCGTGTTCCTCGAACCTTTAGCTATCGCCAGTTCTGAGTACGAACCATAGATTATAGATACTATAGATGGGACACTCGAGCCTTTTTCCGGTTCACAGGAACACTAGCGGTTCGTGACGGGGATAAATTGAAACTCATATGGCGGCTAATTCAAATCCTTTATCCCATAATAGTCAGAAAATTGTTTCGTAACATTGCCAAACACCAAGTTATCGAATTATCGATAACTTGGTTTTTGACAACGTTTTTCGAAACAATGGGTTATCGCAACGTTTTTCGAAACAATGGGTTATCGAATTAAAACGAATAAAATCTCAAAAAATTTCATTTTATTGATTCATGCATTTAAATACCACATTTTACTCACAAAACAGTACATGCACATTAGAAGAATGAATATCACATCCAAAAAATACATTTTGACATGGAAAATAAAATTTAATGGTACATTGTTAAAAGTAAATATATAGAGTAATGTGAAAAATCTTTTCAAATTTAAGTATCTGTAATCTATACCTTCAAATTTAATGGAGCAATTCAATGATTACAATGTTATTTGAATTATAAATTGAAGGACAAACTCAAATGTGAAATATAAGAAAAATGTATATCTAACAGTCCGAAGGACCCTTAATCGATGGCTGTTTGCTGATTGTAGCAATAAATTACAGTTATTTCTATTACTATAAATATCATTATGTACAACATAATAGGGAAAAATTACCTATCTTAAAATAGTCTCTAATCTATAGCTTTAAATATGAACGAGCATTTGAATGATCACATTTCCAATATTCATTTAGAAGGACAAAATCAAATGATTACTTAAGAAAATCGTATAACATATAAAACAAGAACAATTTTGTGAATTGAAATCATCTCCAATTTATCTTGCGTGCAACGCAACAGCTGTATGATCACATGATTTTAAATATTTAATTAAAAGAAAAAATTAACGTAATTTAGACACCAAAAAAGATAGCATGATTTTCAGAATCATCAGTATAGATTGGAAGATAATTTCAGGCCTTTATTCTTAACATCAAGCCTTCTCACTTTTCGATTAAGTTCATTCCCAATTTTAAAGAATTCCTTAGCATCTGGGGACAGGTGATTCAGTTTTCTTTTCCCACTGACAGCTAGAACTCTATTTCTCTTCTTACCTGAAAATGAGTTATAAGAATTTAATTTTAAATAATGATAAGAAGTATTCATTAAAGATAAGAACATAAAATAACTTACATGGGGTAGTGGCCGTAGGCGTTTTGGGGTCCTTTTGATTCTGTGTGTTGTTAGGAACTTCAACAGCTTCTTGAACATCTAGGAATAGATAATAATTATGAATGACCAATCATGAAGATTTTTTTTTCAGGCATAGTAAAAACACAATTTGAAAATGTCAAATTTTGAACTCTACGGCTAAGGCTCGCTTCTAAGAGCCTACTCACATAGTGATTGACCCTAGCGAACAGAAGTATTACATACTTCAGTTTAATGTGTCCTTAGTCTGAATGAAATAGTATCAATAAATGGAAATCTTACATGAACATGAAGGTCCTTGATCTTCTGTGAAGGAACTACCTGTTATATCTGGATCTAGAAATAGAAATTCGAATATCAATGACGTGTGGTACTTTTAGTTGAAATCATGGTTAGTAAAATTGTATATTGTATAATATTATATTGATCCTCCTAGGTCTTCCCCAAGGAGACCCTTCATAAGCTCTCGAAGAGCTGGAGCGAGTAAGGAGAACCAGTTGTGTTCTGTGTTACTGTGTCCTTAAGCCACCTTAGACACAACACTGTTAATTTTTGACCCAACAATGAATGGTGGCGATTACTGTGACTAGAAAATTTCTCTCCTAGACTTGGGATTGAACATGGGGCTTCCGCTTGCAAGACAAACGCTCTACCCCTGAGCATTACTTACTTCAGATTAGTCAATAAAACAACTTACTTGGTGTCATAGGCCCTTGAATGTTCATTCCAGCTGAATTTGATGGAACTTCTTGTACATCTGGCAATAGAAATTCAAATATCATTATTTTATTTCATCCCATAATAACAACAACATAACAATTTAAAAATGACAATTTTTCATATCTACGACAAAGAGTCTTGCTTATTGCTAAGAGCCAAGCTACTTGTATAGTGACTAATCCTAGCCAACAGACGTATTACAACTTTTAGTATAATGTGGCCGCCTTAGTCTAAATGAAATAGTATCAATAAATGGAATACTTACATGAACATGAAGGTCCTTGCTCTTGCGTGTTATCTGGATCTAGAAATAGAAATTCGAATATCAATGAAGTGTGAAAGTATGATTAGTGAAAATTGATTCACTTCAGATGAGTCAATAGAAGAACTCACTTGGTGTCATAGGCCCTTGAATGTCCATTCCAGCTGAATTTGATGGAACTTCCTGTACATCTGGAAATAGAAATTCACATATGATTGACAAAGCATAAAGCATAGGCTTCATATGAGCAATATAGTGAACAAATTTCATTTACCTTGTACTGCGACATTCATTCGCAATGATAGCGAAGGAATTACACCTGCTCGTACAACAATTTGTTTTCTTATGTTTGTTACGAATTCAGATGGATGAAAATGTGCCGTGCAGATACGATGGTTATCATACAACATAAGTTTTGGTTTTGCCAGCAATTCCATACGTCCTATTCTTTGTAACCATAACTTGAGAAGCTGAAAATTATGGGATAAAATATCAATCAAGTATTAAAAAAACTTGAATAAAGCACTTACCACATCATCTTTCGGAAGTCTATGCATTCTCGACATGTCACTATTATTCCTGCAGCCTTTTACTGAGCAAGAAACAGTCATCTTTGTAAAATAATAATAATTTTCAACACGAAACACGACCAAAACTCTCTCAAACTCAAATTAATAATGGGGGAATCCGAAATATTAGCAACGGCCAACGGTCCAATCACGACGAAAAGATGAGAACCAATCAGAACGCGAGGCAGAGACCTCCTACGGGGATAGTTTCAACCCAAGATGCATAGAATAACAAGGTGTGGACACTCCCTACTAATTCCTGCTAAAATTTTCGGCCGAAAAACGGACCAAGAACTGTCAAATCACGTACTTTATGTACTACTTCACTTTATTAACGATGGTGCCGCTAGGGTCGATTTCGAAGATTCTGACAAGCGAATAAATGAAAACTGACAAGCGACAAAGTTCACTTTTCACCGTTGCTAGTTCGTAAATTCAAATTAAAAGAATATAATGAAGCAGTTTATTGAAAAATCAATCCATTTTTTGATTAATCAGATATCTGTTCGGAGATAATATGTAAACCACATTGGTTTGGAACAGAAATTTCATCTTGCCAAGACATAATGAGGTCAAATAAGGGATTTATCAGTAAAGGAGTTTCTTTGGAACATTTTGAATGGAACTGTAAATGAAGAAATCTGTGAAATCATTATTTTTCCATTACGAAAGATCACATCCAACGTCATTAGAGTACAAGCATTTAATTTATGTATTTTGAAATACATTGAATGATACAGAATTTTCTGTAATACCTCTACATACAATATCTTTCGATATCATATTATTATTCAAATGTAGTAATTCCTTTATCATGTAAGGCTCTTTTAAATTGAGCATTTTACTTATTATATTATATGTATAATTTGAAATTTCATCAAAACATTCTCATGTATACAGCATTTTTTCAGTCACCCAATACCCCTTGACAACTTTTCATGTTCTCAGCAATTAGATTGCTGAATATAGATATTTAATTCGATAGCTATTATTCAGAACTAAGTATATACTGATGAAATATCGAAAAATGATTCATTAAATTGATAAACTAACCTTATAGAGGGTAGTGTACTACGTTTCAATCTTTTATTCAATATACATATATTCGCTAGAAAAATATTTTGAACAAACAAATGTTCTAATTTTCGATACCCTACCTCTAGCACAAGCCAGTTGCCATTCTTGTCGTTTAACAATATCCTTGAAACAAATAATATTATAGTATAAGAGCGCCAAAAAGAATGACGCCTTAGGAAAGCTATTCAAATTGATGAAATCACACTGTGTGGTTGCTCTGAACTTTGTTCTCTGCTAGTCCTTTCATCGTTCACAAATAATATTGTTAGTTTTCATAACATGGCATTCCATTCCTTCTCAATATATTACTGAATTGTATAATGAATATAATTATTAATCAATAGAGTTATATCTTAATTTCAACTGTTAAAACAGTTTATGTTCATCAACCGGCAAGATTATAGTAAATCAACAAGTCTTACGTTCTCCTATGTTGATTTATTAACAATTAACGGTATCAGCGATCTTTCAATATTATTAATATTAAAATTAATAACTATCTTGATACTAGAAATCTGCCCCTGATCCGGTAAGAATATACAATTGTTAAAAAAATATATTCGCATAAAAACGAAGTATTTTCGAAATGAAAATAGTATTTGATTAAAATGGTTCTGGATACTCGTTCAGAGTTCACACAGCAAACATTTGACTTACTTTCGGCGCGGCAAACGACTTTCCACAAGAAACTGGAATAAGCAAAGATTCAAATTTAATTTGACATGTCGGTAATTTTGTCCATAAAATTTCTACTGCCGGCATCTATCGGCGAAAATTGAAGTAAAACAAAATCCTTGTATTTTGACAGTATTTGGACCGCAAATCGGCCGAAAATATGTCAAAGAGTGTCTTCACCATGTATTCTATGCATCTATGTTTCAACCGTAATACGGTCACGAATTTAGTGAGAGAGTTTCCACCCCATGGTACGAACGTATCGTGGGCAGTTTGGATCTTGAAAACCGGTAAGTAAATTTTCACGTATTTTCGGATGTTTTGAAGCATAAAAGTTATGGTATGGTGTACTGATTGTATTGAATATTTTGTGATGGTATTCGATTAGTATATCCTTTGATGCTTGTTAAAGAGATTGGTGTATGTTATTTATCCCTTCATTTCTAATATTTTGGTAAATTAAGGAATGATTAGACGGGCAATGTTGTCCGCATAAGGGCAATGTAGTCAATGAAATATTGTTGGGTGATTTCTTCTGTTGTATTTCTCGGATAACTGTTTTTCGTGATAGTTTTTGCTGGCAAATGGGAATTACAGTGGTAAAATTATACTAATTTTTCAGAGATGGCACGTGAAAGGAACAGAAAAAAAATTGGCGCCAGAAAGTATCGTAATTATACAGACGAGACACTGAATGCTGCTGTAGAAGCTATCAAAAGGGGAATGAGTTCAAGAAAGGCAGAAGAGACATTTCACATTCCGAGGAAGACGCTGCTTAATAAATTGAAAATTAAGCATATGTCAAAAATTGGACATCCAAATGCCTTGAGCGAGATAGAAGAAAGGCATATAGTGGACGTGCTGATTGCTTGTGCGGAGTTTGGAGCACCTCTTTGCCAATTAGAACTTTGCATGATTGTCAAAGGGTATTTAGACAAAAGAGGAACAATTTCTTCATATTTTACTGATAATTTACCAGGACCTGCATGGGTAGAACAATTTATCACCCGACATAAAACTATGCTAACGAAACGACACTGCCAAAATTTAAAAAGGAATAGGGCAGAGGTCACCGAAGAAGACATGGAACTTTTCTTCCAGAATCTCCAGTGCACACTGGAAGGTGTCAATCCTGCTTCCATTTTGAATTATGACGAGACCAACTTGAGTGACAACCCGGGATCGAGAAAATGTATATTTTTCAAAGGAACGAAATACCCAGAGAGGTATAAAAATTTCTCAAAATCTGCTATATCTTTGATGTTTTCTGCTTCTGCAACAGGCGAAATGCTACCATTATACGTTGTGTACAAGGCAGAACGTTTGTACGATCGATGGATATCAGGAGGGCCTCCCAAGACTGTTTATAACAGAACAAAATCTGGGTGGTTTGATGCCCCTACATTTCAGGATTGGTTTACAAAAATCGTGCTTCCTTGGGCAAAAAAGACAGAAGGACCGAAAGTTATAATTGGCGACAACCTCTCGTCACACATAAATATTGAAGTGCTACAACAGTGTCAAAGGAATAATATACGTTTTGTATTATTACCACCTAACACGACGCATCTGACGCAGCCGTTGGACGTAAGCTTTTTCCGGCCACTGAAAGCTGCTTGGCGCACTATATTGAATGACATAAAATTGAAACAGCCAAAACTCAATTGTGTTGACAAATGTATATTTCCCCAACTATTGAGTAAGTTGATGGACAAAATGAAATGTAATTCTGAAAAAAATATTCAAAGTGGATTCAGAGCTTGCGGAATTTATCCGTTTGACCCCGATGAAGTTTATAAAAAAATGCCAAACCAACGATTTGAAAAAAGAGTGAGAGGGAAAATTGATGAATCGTTTTTGGAATATCTCAAAAATCAACGTAAACCTAACGAACCGTTGAAGAAAGGGACTAAAAAGACATTAAAGGTTCAAGCTGGTTGTTCCTTGACATATGAAGAAACGAATGGCACTAATGAAGCTGTCTCTGATAACTCGTCGGACCACAGTAACATGGAAATGAATGAAGAAATAATGCCGGTGCCAAGTACGAGTGAACAGGATGGAAATAGAAACATGGAAGTTGTCTCTACACATACTGATGAAAGTATTGCCCATTTTGAACCAGACGAAATAAAAAAAGACTCATACGTAGTTGTACAATTTTCAACCAAGAAGACTGTGAAATATTTCATAGGGAAAGTGACTGAAACCAAAGATGATGACCAATATAGTTTAGAAGAATCGTATGTTGTTAAGTTTATGAGAAAAGCTGCTAACACTAGCCTAGGATATATATTTCCAGAAGTCGAGGATGTTTCTGTAGTAAACATTCTCGACATGAAAGCAGTTCTTTCTACCCCTTCAGTAGGTAGAAGAGGGAATTTTTTATTTAAAGAGAACTTAAACATGTTCAACTTGTGAGAATATTTTCTTTTTGTTATTTGTTAAATTATTTTTGATATCGTTTTTAGTTATATTTTGGTACCTGTTATAATATTTTTAAGTTTATTCATAAAATAGAACATGTTATGGAAATATTTCTGATCTCAACCTGTACCTGATATCTTAAAATAAGGCACTATCGAATATATACGTTTATTTTTCAATATTGGTGTTTCTTTTCTTTGATGATATGTACTTACGGTCAACCCAAAACTTTTCAAAAACTGTCTGGAGGTGCAAAGTTACCCTGGAAGCGGTCTTAATTGAAATTATCTGATAAAGTTATAGCTGGGCAAAGTTGAAAAAATCTAGGACAACTTTGCCCATCCTTCATTTCTTTTTTTTTACAGGTTTCTCATCTCTTCTTGTTATAAACGATTATATGATTTGATTCGTCATATAAGTATTTATCATACAGTAAAATTATCAATATCTCATAATGTAAGGTACGATTTTCATTCAAGGAAAAGCGTAAAAAAGCGGGCAAAGTTGTCCACTTTTACGGTACTTTGGAATTTTTGGCCGATTATGCTCATTAACAAACTTGATCGTTGCATGTGGAGGCGCAAACTTCGTTGAAAATTGCAAGTCACTTCGCCGTATTCACAAAGTTCCATCTCCGTTAAGTTCTAACTGAGGTCCTCAGTTGAGGATAAATATGAATCGCAACCTCAGTTAACGTATTGAACGTGGTGAAACAGGCCTGTTTCACGTTAATTTTCACGTTAACTGACGTTGCGATTCCTATGTATCCTTAACTGAGGTCCTCCGTTAGGACTTAACGGAGATTGAATGCTTTGTGAATACGGCCGACTGTCTCTTTCTTTCGAAAGTTATTGTGGTAACGGCCGACCGGACAGAATCGAATTTGATCTGGAATTCTTTATCAGTGAGTCAAACCTTATCGATCGAGACCATGTTCGGCAAACAATTCGAGAACTAAAGATTTTTGGTCAAAATGATAGCACGGCTGTTCCCAAGAACCACTATTGAATAGCGTGAGAAGTTAGTTTAGCATATTTTAGATCTGTAGATCACTGGATCACTGGTAGCCCAAGTGCAACTTCTGTATCAGAAATCGACGTCAAGCCGGGAGCAAGTGATAGAGCAGGTAATAAAAAAAAATTTTTAAAAAGTTTCCTTTTTTTCAAAATTATAAAAACAATGAGAAAATCTTCATCCTGTTTCAACTCCTCATATTTAAAATCTTCATTCACATTTCAATTTTATTTTTATTATGTATCCTGAATATTGCTTCTCTAAATTGATGCCTAATATTATATGACAACTTGGAAGAACTTATCAGTCTTCACCCAACTGAGTATTCAAAATTAATACTTGAACTAGGGAGTAATTATTCAAACTTTGACAAATCATATCTCCGAAAGTATTGATCTCTCGGAGTTGGCAATGATAACAATGGATTCTTATGATAGAACTGCATCGTAAAAGCAATTAAATTAAAAAAAGTCTCATTTAAAAAAAAACAAACTCTGCAAAAATTATTAGTCCGAACCAGACCGATTCAACCCATTAACGAACTTATCCGAGATATTCATTCCTCAAATCTACTCTGAAAATTATATTATATCAATGTGAACTTAGCCAATATTCCAATATTCTTTTTGCTGGAGATTTTCTGAACCCAATTTGATTAACTAACCAAAGTAAGAACATATTTCCATCATCATAGGGATCAGAGCTAGCCGAAGCATTGTGCTTAACGCTTGTAACTGTGCTTGAAGCCTTTTTGTGCTCCCGAGCACATTTTAAAACCAGTGCTTAGTGCTTAGTAATTCAAGCACTTCATGAAAAGGCTTAGTGCTTAGTAATCCCGAGGACTTCAGAGGATTACTAAGCACTAATCCTTTCCGAAATATTGTCGTAACACGAATAAACGCTGACGCGCTGCGTTCAGAGGAGTTAATCAGTACCAGATTTATTCGATATATGCATTTTAATTTCTATCTTATTAACAATGCTTAATTGCTTATGAATACAATCATAATAAAAAATTATGCTACCCGATTTCTGCGGATTAAATTTTTGACATTTTGAGAAATTAATAAATAACTGACTTGAAGTTGATGATGATCATACTTTTATGTATTTTATATCAAGAATTTTGAATAGAACTAGAAATAAATTTGACATGTCTCTTACCTGTAGATAAGGTGACATGTAGGAACACAGATCATTCATATTTATATATATTCATAGAAACAAATATCGAAGATAATTTTTGACATTCTGTGAAATCATAGAATTGCGATATAATATTGAAATTTTGAAAAATCATATCTCCGAAAGTAATGGCTTGTTTAGTTTGACAATGATATCAATGGATTTTCATCATGAAACTGCATTAAAAAAAAATAATTTGAAATTGACCAAATAACGAACTCAACCGAGATATATATCTCCCAAACCTACTATGAAAATTTCGACAGCCTAATTCATTCCGTTCGAGAGTTTATTCATTTATTTAGTGAAACACTGGAATACAAACAGGCATATGCCCAACAAAAGTATCCGCAAATAGAAAGTCATTTCCAAACAGTTAAGAATTTCCTATCTAACAAAAAAATTAAAATACAAACAATGCCAAAGAAGCTTCCTCAAAAATAAGTATTCATAAAAAATTGAACCAAAATATCACCAAATTGCCATTTCAAAGATCTAATGAGAAGATTCCAATTGAGTTCTTATTGTTCTTTTTGCGCGTTTGTTCTGGGGAACATCGCGTTATCATTTTGCCCAAATGTGAAATTTAATTCTGTGGTGCCGTCCGGCCATCCGGCCGTCCGACCATTGCCACGATAACTTGAGAACGGAAAGAGCTAGCGACTTGAAATTTTCAGGGTAGGGGGCGCATCCCAATACGACGGACAAGGTAGTTAATGGGTATAATCGGCCCGATGGTTTCCGAGTAACAATTTTGTTTTCAACCAAAATAAATCCGATCGAAATTAAACTTGGTGAATTGTAGAATATAAACTTAAGCACGTTTGTGAAATTTTGTGAGAATCGTGTCACTAGAAAATTTTAATAAAATCATTAAAAAATATTATTTATGGCACGATAACCTGAGAACGGATGGAGATACCGGCTTGAAATTTTCAGGTTAGGTTGTGCATCTGAATGCGACATTTGAGTTCGTTCATAAGCATAATCGGCAAACGGTTTCAGAATTATAGCCATCCGAAATTGGGTTGTTTTTTGTTCCTCATTAACTCGATAAATACAAAACCGATTGAATTCAAACATGGTTATTAGTTGTAGAAAGCCAACGCGAAAATTCTTGCAGAATTTCGTGAGGATGGTATAACTAGAAAATTTCAAAAAAATTATTGAAAATAATTGAAAAAAATTCTATATATCATAAACTATTCGTCCGGCATGGCTGAAATTTTGGAATAGCCTTCAGAACCTAGCTCTACTGCAGAGTTCCAAGTTTGAACACGATCGGATCCATATTGTTGGAGAACTGGGCAGCCTTTTGTGAGTTCGGTAGCTGGATGCGAATCGTCGTATGATATGTTGTCTATGGTCGAATTTTTGCGAGAACCTTCAGAACATGAATGTTATGATGACATATTTTTGCGCGTATGTTCTTGTTATTCGTGTTATATCGTGTTATTTCATCACAAATCTATGGGAGATGATAGCCCTACATTAGCGGTCAGACGTGGTTTTGAAAGAGATCCTCCTTAGGAGGAGGCAACTAAATATTGAAGGGATTTCTATGAACAGGAGTGAATATCTTTGAGAAATCGAGATGGCGATTGTTCTTCAAGAGATCCATATGCCTTCAGAGGAGTATATTTGTGAGAGGGGACTTTTGAAAGGTTATGTATTATTTTTAATATATCTCTGAAATTTTGCTGAAGGCTTCAAATTTTAACTTTAAATTAACCACACTTTCTGATATTGTAAGGTGAGAGGCTCATTTGTGGATATTAAATCTCGTGATGGGTAGAGAGGAATTTTAGGCCAGTTTTTCTATCACTAATGAGAATATATCTTTATGTTTCACCTCATCATCTTTAGATCTATCAATGGACATTTATTGGTTAAGATTAAGTAATTGAATATTACTGAAATTCAATTGAATTTCATTCAATATGTTAGTAACTAAACTTATAATTTCCTTTACTTTGATTATTTAAATATGACATTAATTCCAGTAATATTTTTCTTGAATAATTATGTATTCTTCTCCTAAAGAAGAATTGAAGGTAGACAATAATGTGTTAATTTTTTCTCATTGCTTTCTATCCTGACTTCACAAAAAAAATTGGTTCAAGCACTGACGTGAAGTCAGGAGCTTTTGCGCGTATGTTCTATTGTCCATTCTCCTATATTGAACACTCTTAATCGAATTTACCATGGTGAATTATTTTGTCTGTTCTCCTGTATTGGACCTTCTTAATCGAATTTACCATGGTGAATTCGATTAAGGCTTTCCAATACAGGAAAATAGACAATAGAATTCACCATGGTAAATTCGATTAAAAGTGTCCAATACAGGAGAAGGGACAATAGAACATACGCGCAAAAGCTCCTGACTTCACGTCAGTGCTTGATCCAATTCTTATACTATAAAATAGAATGAGTCATGAAATTTATCTATATTGGAACAAAGAGAATTGCATGTTGTCTCCATTCTACGTCTATTTCTAATGGATGTATAAAACGTGCCAAGAGGAGGTAGACTGATATTTGGAACCCTGAAATGAAGAAAATGGAGGAGTAGAGATGCAGAAAAATTCGCTCCTTACAATTTTACAGCTAAATAGTACGTCTGTCAAACGTCGATGATGGAATAAACTCATCATGTCAAATTTACGTCTCGTTGCCATCATGTATTCGTGATTGGTAGTAGGGAAATTATTTCTAAATGCCATATGTATTAAAAACCTATTCTGAACACTCTTCAAGTGCTGCACATAACATTTATATCGTGGGTTCCCGAGTGGATTCCACACCGATGACACAAAATTCAACCCACTATGAACCAAAGAATAATATAGAGACATAAGTGTTTTATTTTCGGTAAATTGAGCACAGCTTCGAACAACAAATCCCAGCATCTTATTGGAGTAATTTATTATTTTTTCGAAAATATTGGTCGGATAGGAGTTTTGATACTGCCGTCGTATCTGATGAATTCATCGCCCACTGAATAACCGAACTCAATAACATGGGCAGTTCTTATAAAGCAGCAGCGAACTCAAATGATAGACCTGAGGTTTTCAAAAACTCTCGATCAGCTCAACTATTAATGGAAACGTACTGACAACGATTCAATATGTACCTACGGCTCGAAACATCTCAGCAGACTGCCACAAACACCCACCTCCGCCAGGCGATAAAACGATATCGCATGGTCTAACAAATCAAATGCCTTTTAAAAGTCGGTGTACATTGAATCAACCTGAATACGCGAGTCTAGACTTTCCTGCAAACTCTCCAAAAAACAAACCATATTCGTTTCAATACTTCTACCGCTTACAAATCTGTGCTGTTCATAGATACTGGAATTTTTTGCCTGATTGAATATGTGCTTATAAATGATAGATTCGAACATTTTCAGAATTGATAATAATATACTAATTATTGGACGATAGTTTTCAATTTTGTGTTTCTGTGCAACGGAATATTCCTTCATAACAACGGGAGGAACCCCATCTGGTCCAGCACTCTTTAATAGTTTTTATTGCCCCAATTATCTCGTTGACGTTAAGATGGATAGAATTCAAGTAATTGCTAATGCGAGAAGCATCAAAAAAGTCCTGTATTCGGCCGTCATTCCGACCGGAAGTTACCTCAAAGCTTCACTCAAAAAAGGAAGCAAAAAGATCTGCAATTCCCGAAACCGATGAAGTGCAACTACCTCCCAAATATATTTCAGATAGAATTTTTCCAAACCTCTTCTTAGTCGAAATGAAACTGAATAAACGTTTAGAATTATTTGAAATCTCAGATTCCACATCTCACAAATAATTATCAAAATCAGAAATCATACCGCGCTTAGAAAGTGTTCGCAATTGCCTGAATTTCACAAGATCACTAATATTTTCAGAAATTTTCCACTTAACATGATATTTATTTCTTGATCACTTTTATTGTTTTATATTAGCAGTAAGATGGAATTTTTGCTGGCTTTCTTGATTTTTGTACATTTTCAAGCAAAATACGACAAATAGTACTAAAAAAATTATCTTCATCTTCGTTTACGTCTCCACCATTAAACAGTAATTTCCAGTCGATGTTGAAAATTTGGTGGTTAATCAGATAATAATCAGCATGCTTATAATTTAACAGGCGTTTCTCAAAACAATCCCCCAGGTAATTATGCCTTTTTATATCAACCACAAACTCGAGACATGGATGGTGAGTATCCTTATCAACAAATGGAATCTCAGCACGAAGCACCTTCTTTATATTTCTTTTATTGCACAGTATCATATCGAGTATTTTATCTGAACTATTAGGAATGGAATTAAATGGCATCAGCTCTACGAAAATTAAGGAATCAATAATACCAGAATACTTAGTGTCAACAGGCATCAAAGAGGAACTTAAATCAAATGTGACCATCAAACTGTAAATCCAGTAACAGTGACCCTAACATTTTGTTATCACCTGTAGAAGTTGTGATAGTCTAACATGAAGAAGAAGTTACAGTCTAACATGTTTCCAAAAAAATTTAATCTACTGTTAAAACTGTAGGGTTGGCTATATTGGTGGAGATGGATAATAGCGTCTCGTTTGCACGAATCGAATGGTGTAATGTATCTGTTTTATTCAGACTTCCTCGGTCTCATTCAAACTAGAACCTTAAAGTTATGGCCTCGAGGAATGCCTTGGGTACACTAGAATAATTTTAAGTAAGCAAGAAAAAATTGTTCAAACTGGTTTTCTTTACAGAAAAAATATCCAAGAAACTTACCGAATTACTTGTAATTGTTATACCACTTTGAAATCCTTATTAAATGCGCATATTTATTAAGTTACCCTCCAAGCTAGCATATTATATTTTTTTCAGTACGCACAGTTATAATTGTGCGTAGTATTCATTTTGAGTGATTAGTTGGCTGAAAAGTGACATTTTCTCCCAAGAAATCGCAAAATGAATATTTTCTCGATATTTATGAAAGCCCTATAATTTCGAGAATATAGGAAGGCGTTGAAGCATGATGACGTTGTCATCTGGGTTCGCACTTTCCTTTAAAATTAAATCTCACATTATTATAATATAAATATAACTATCATATTATAATATACTGCGAATTCAGATGATATAGGTGATGTTTTAAAAGGCTCGCTTGTAAAATGAATGCATAGCTTACCCCAAATTATAGCTATGCCAGTGTCTTTACGTACGTTTCCATATTATCAGAACAATAAACTGAATGTAACTGGACGAATGAAAGCAGACAGCATTTCAGATCTATTTCACTCGAGATTTTTCATCCCGAAAAATTGAATACTTATATATTTCTGTTTCCTAAGAAGTCGCACTTGTAGCATCGAAAATAATGAAAAACGCCCAAATTACCCCGCAACAAACTTCTTGAGAAGAACTTCAAACAGGAATCTTTTCTATATCAAGTTCGTATTGTCAAGCCTACAATAATTCAGTTCGAGAGCTTGGTCATAAATCAACAAGTGTAACAGAAACGGAATGAAATACGACTGAACTTTCTTGGTCAAAACAACGAACAACCGAAATACATAACATTTATATTTCGGTCCCGTGCTGGGCAGCCACGCGTGTATCTGCGGGAAATCTTTTGTGTTTTACTAGTTAATTGATTAATTGGAGTATTAAGCCACTCAGGCCCATGATTCATGGCTAAGGATAGGAAAGAAGAGCAAAAGATAACATCGGAGCTTTTAACACGACGAACAGAGGCTCTGCCAGGATTCCGATAAGGGATCAGCTTGTTTGGGAATATTTGACATACAAGAAGAATGGGAAACTGAACTAAATGTGAAAATGTCTGCATGTATACTGTTCCATACCACGATTGATTTACCGTGGTGTTTTGGTGAATTAATATTTATATTAATTCTGTTGTGACTAATAACTGGAATCACAACTCCTCACTTGATCGATGTGAAAACCGTACACCGATCTGAACTGTTACTTGTGATATTTCGTTGTTTATCTGTATTCGGATGAACAACTGAAGAGGAATCAGGTGTATACTTCAAATACTATTTAACGAAAACAGTAATGTATTTTCTTGTTAACTCGACTAGTTAACAGAAGATCTTAAGCTTGACTCTCTCACGGTGGGTTCCACGAAGATACGCTCAATTCACGATTAACAAGTCGATTAACGGAATTCGGGTTTCACAAAGCTTTTCGATGGTATCTAAACCTTCAATTAGTTAATCGAGAAAAAAAAATGTGGTGCCAATGTGTCAGCAAGGTACTTTCTCTATTGACCCATTTAAAAGCCTGTGAACCAAATATGGATTTTCTATGAAAAGTCCATAAATTCAGCACATGCTCATTTATTTCATTACCCTAGTGTATTTAAAGTATAAGACACGATTCCCGGATATTATATTCAACTTTCGAATAGATGCTTTTTACCCAAAGATTGTATTATTTTGAAATAACTATAGGACAAAAATGTTCGTTCTCGACGGGACGCAACATTATACAAAACTTGAATCAGAATCCGAGGAATATACGTATATCGTATATGAGTCATTCCATATAAAATCGTCTAAAAATAAAAAAAATTGTTGCCGACCCATTTTAGAATTTTGTTTAACTTTGAGGAACTCTTCCTTAGGGTCCCAAAGAACAAAATTTACACGAGTTTGATTTTTACTAGCGCTTGTTTCTGCCTATTTAAATAAAAACTTCCCAAAATCGATATTTTTAAGCTTTATCAACTTTTGCTTTAAAATTTTTCTGTTTGAAGATATCTATATAATCAAAGCGGAATTCTTCGGGGAAAAGATAGTAGTTTAAGTGTAGGTAACGATAATTGGCTCAATCAATACCTTTGAATAATGGCAGCGTGCTAAAAATGAGTGTTTTTTACTCATTTTTCGTAAATTTCAATCGACTCTGGTGTCTTAACTATTGAGAATTAAAAACTTATGCTGCGGGGGAATTAAGTATACATATCATAGATAAAATTCAGCCACGGGTCGACCTGAGCAGCCCACTCTTAATAGAAGAAAACTTTGCTTGAAATTTTGAAATTTAAAAAAAACCCATTATTGAGGTTATAAAACGAACGTGTTGACTGTGAAATAAAAATCTAAAACTCACAGAATCTACTGTTCTTACCTCCAACTTTGAATGACTACATCATTTGTTTTGTTATTTTTATGTTTAGTGCATGTACGAGCTGTTTTTTTACAGCAAAAATCAACTCAATTTTTTATTTTTTTCCAATTGACTCCTAGTTTTTATCTCAGAAAAACATTCGGATTTATATATAGAATTTTCATATATTTTCATGTATGCTTGTAGAGGTAAGCTCATTCGTATAAATTGACCGTATTGCATTTTAAAGTAAGCAAGAATACACGTTAATTTAAAAAAGTAATCAACAATATCGGTACTTATTAATTATATTATGAAAAAAAAGTGTGCGTGTAATCTTTACGCGCGATTGAAGTAAAACGTAAACGTTAAAGAAGTTTTACTTCAATCGCGCGTAAAGATTTCACGCACACTTTTTTTTCATAATATAATTAATAAGTACCGATATTGTTGATTACTTTTTTAAATTAACGTGTATTCTTGCTTACTTTAAAATGCAATACGGTCAAATTATACGAATGAGCTTACCTCTACAAGCATACATGAAAATATATGAAAATTCTATATATAAATCCGAATGTTTTTCTGAGATAAAAACTAGGAGTCAATTGGAAAAAAATAAAAAATTGAGTTGATTTTTGCTGTAAAAAAACAGCTCGTACATGCACTAAACATAAAAATAACAAAACAAATGATGTAGTCATTCAAAGTTGGAGGTAAGAACAGTAGATTCTGTGAGTTTTAGATTTTTATTTCACAGTCAACACGTTCGTTTTACAACCTCAATAATGGGATTTTTTTAAATTTCAAAATTTCAAGCAAAGTTTTCTTCTATTAAGAGTGGGCTGCTCATGTCGACCCGTGGCTGAAATTTATCTATGATATGTATACTTAATTCCCCCGCAGCATAAGTTTTTAATTCTCAATAGTTAAGACACCAGAGTCGATTGAAATTTACGAAAAATGAGTAAAAAACACTCATTTCTAGCACGCTGCCATTATTCAAAGGTATTGATTGAGCCAATTATCGTTACCTACACTTAAACTACTATCTTTTCCCCGAAGAATTCCGCTTTGATTATATAGATATCTTCAAACAGAAAAATTTTAAAGCAAAAGTTGATAAAGCTTAAAAATATCGATTTTGGGAAGTTTTTATTTAAATAGTCAGAAACAAGCGCTAGTAAAAATCAGACTCGTGTAAATTTTGTTCTTTGGGACCCTAAAGAAGAGTTCCTCAAAGTTTAACAAAATTCTAAAATGGGTCGGCTTTGTCAATTAGACGATTTCAAATGGAATGACTCATATTTAACGCGATTTCTTAGGTCAAAATAAGAAAAAGAATTCCTATGAACATAGATACGGAAATGCTTCCCAGGGAGTCCCCTGAAGATGTCCTCCAATATCGGGTGTTTCTCCAATAATTACAGGACTTTTACGTTGCAAATTTGGCCATCCAGTGGTATTATCGCATGCATAATAGGTCTCTGTTATCAGAGATGTGCTACCCAGTACAGTATCGTCACTTGCATATCTCAGAAGGTGATTTTTTATAATACATTTTTCAGAATATGAAGCAAAATTATGAATTCTGGGACATCCTAACCCAAAGAAGCTTCACTTGTCCTGTAGCGCTATAGGGTGCATCGTTTTAGCGAAAAACATGCATCTGTATTGGATCGAGGGATACATTGGAAAATACATCATATTCGAAACCATCTCAAGGAGACTGTAGACCCCTTGGAAAGCATTTCCAGGGCCATGCTCATAGGAATTTTTTTCTTATCTTGATCTGGAATCACCTACTAAAATATACGAACTACTTTCATGAAAATTGCTCTAAAGCAATCAACAAGAAAATTTACCGTGTGAATACAACACTCTTCGTAATTAAATTATCTATTTAAAACACTAAAATTTGCTTCAATCACAGACATGTATTCAGGAGCTTTTGCGCGCATGTTCTATTGTTCATTCACCTATAATGGACACTTTCAATCGCATTTACCATCGATGTAGACCGTTTTCTCAGCTTTTATAATATACCAATACATTTTTTGAAAGGACTTGAGTAATGACAGAATTAAAATTTAGTAAATATCTTAAAATATACGACAAAAATAATGCATAAATCTACTTGGCGTATTTATTCAACTGAGTATTAGATTTAAATTTCTTTTGAAATATCGGAACTCACAAAAGTCTGCTCGGATGTCCAACATTAGAGACCTCCAATAATAGAGATCCGATCGTGTTCAAACTTGCATCTTGGTTCTCGACAAATTTCAGCGATCCTTCTGATATATAGAATTTTTTTTCAATTAATTTCAATGATTTTTTTTAATTTCACGAAATTTTTGCGTCGACATTCTCAAACAAATTGCCATGTTTAGACAGTATTTTCTGAGTTTTAAATGAAATAACAATCAAATTTCAGATTGATATAACTCCAAAACCGTTTGGACTATTATGCCATTTAAATTTTGTAGTGATACGATTCTTACAAAAGTTTACAAACTTCCTCTCGTATTATAAGCATTATACAACTACTCCCCAAGTTTTAATTTGACCAGATCTATATTTTTTGAGTAATCAAGAAAACAATATTCCAGATGGGTAAAACTCTGAAACCGTTTGGCCGATTATACCCAACAATGAACATAACCAACCCATTACGATGCGCAACCTACCCTGAAAATTGCATGTCACTATCTCTTTCCATTTGAAAGTTATCGTGACAACGGTCACCCATCCAGTTTTTCAATTTTCTAGTGACATAATCCGCACGAAATTTCGTAAAAATTAGCACGTTGGCATTCTACAACTAGTTACCATCTTTGAATTAGATTGGTTCCATATTATTTGAGTTAAGGAGGAAATTGAAATAAAATTACAAATAGATCTAAGTCCAGAACTGTTTGGTCGATTATGCCTATTAACGATCTCAAATGTTGTAATTGGATGCTCAACCTACCCTTAAAATTTCAAGTTGCCATATCTTTCCGTTCTAAGGTTATCGTGTGATATATAATATTTTGTACTAATTTTTTCAAAATTTTCTACGATTCTCACAAAATTGCACATATGTCTTTCAGTCTGTATTCTACAACTACTCACCAAGTTTCCATTCGATCGGATCTGTATTGGTTGAAAACGAAATTATTACTCGGAAACCGTTGGGCCTATTGTGCCCATTAACAAACTCGTCGGTCGTATTGGGATATCTCACCTATCCTGAAAGTTTCAAGTCGCTATCTCTATCCTTTCTTGAGTTATCGTAGTAATGGCCGCACGGCCGGTCGGACAGAATCATTTTTGACCTCGAATTATTCATCAGTGATTTGAAACTAATCGTTTGGGACCATTCTCGTTAAAAAAAATCGAAAATTACAGTCATTTGGATAAAATGATAACAAGAGGTTCCCTAGAACATGCGTGCAAAAAATGAGTAGGGTTTGCTTAGAAAACCATTTTTAAAAGGCATCTGTATTCAGGATGGAACCTATTATGATAAAACTCTATTAGGTTTTCGACAAACGCTAAACTATCGTCCTATGAGGAGGGCCACATAATTATATAGATAAATTATGATGTGTCAGCTTCCAAAACATATTCGTACAAAATTTCATTACACTGATGCCAGTAGTTCTGAAACGATTCAAAACAATGTGTATTGCGAACCCAGAGTTGAGTAACACACACATAAGAAGACTAACATCACATCTTCAAAAGTGTTGAGTAGTATGAGGGTTTAAATTTTCGATAAGCATCAACTCAGTACGTATATGGACTAGCAAATAAATTCATCGACTCAGCAACAGACATAGAAATAAACACAAAGCAAATTTTTTCCATGGTCCTTCTTATCCTCCACTGACGTATTTCTGCAAAGTTCCTCTAGGTTCAGTAGATTCTGTAATAACCACAGCTCAATTGTTGAGGCAAGATATATGTAAAAAAAAATGGGTTCAAGCCCTCTGGCCAGGAGCTTTCTGGCGCTCTAGTTCAAACAGACAAATTATATCTGGTATTGGTTTCTCAGAGTTGGGAATTATATCAATGTATTCATATGATAGAACTGCATCATAAAGGAAATTCAATTCAAATAATAGTTTATTTATCAAGATTAAATGAGCAATCATGAGAATGAGAACTGCACCACATTTTCCAATTTTTTTTTTGACACTTTGCGGTAATCTGGTCAATACAAAACTTCACATGCGTATAAAGGTCATGATTCTACAATTTGATGCTAAATTTCAGATAGATCGAGTGATCGGTTTCGGAAATATTCATATCCGAAACCTCTTGATGGATTTCGCCCATTACTTGTCCGAGATATTTACGCTTCAAAACCACCTTGCAATTTTCAATCCGCTAACTCCTTTCGTTCGAGAGTTATCGTGCCTACGGCCGGTCGGCCGGCCGGACAGAATCGATTTCGCACTCGGATTCTTGATCAGTGAGTCGAACCAAATCGTTTGAGACCATTTTCAGCCAAAAATTCCAAAATTACAGACACTTGGGCAAATTGATAAGCACTCTGTTCCGAGGAACTAGAGCGCCAAAAAAACAAGTTTTGTATGACAATTGCCCAAAACAGGTTTAAAGTACCTACAAATAGTAGGTATTCCATAAAACATGTATAAAAGAAGATAAGTAATAATAAAAAATTACCTTGTAATCGATCAAAACTTTCCTGATCTACGTTCACCAAATTTTCCTCTCTCGAACTACAGAATTATGCTTTCAATATTTACGTAATATTTTCAAACATTTTCGGGTGAGGTCCCCGTTGCATCGCTAAAATACGAGTATTTCAACCCCAATATTTTTGAAGTTACAATATTCCCTTCTGTCAGTCCCGGTATAAATTGAGAGAACTGAGCATTCGTCTATGGATGAAAAGTAGTCTCACTACTCTCAGATCTCTTACTTCATGTTCCGTTCCGAAATGTAAGACTTTTCTGAGAAAAACTAATTTCGGAGCAAACAACTGAGATTTTTCTCACTTCGCTCACATTTTAGAATACACTTTATTCTCATAATTCTTCGATTGATTAGATAATGTCATGTCATGTCATAAGTTGACATTATGACAATTCATACATAGAATAATTATATCAATCTGTGAAATAGGATTTACATTGAAATTTTGAAAAATCATATCTCCGAAGGTATTAGCTTGTTAGAGTTAAAAATGATATGAATGGATTCTTATGATAAAACTGCTTATTCAAAAAAATTAATTTGGAATTTGTTATGTAAAAAAAAAATTTTTTTTTTTGTTACTCCGAAACCATGTGTCTGATTTTGCCCAATAACGAACTCAGCCGAGATATTTATCCCTCAAACCTACTCTGAATATTTCAATTCTCTAGCTCATTCCGTTCGAGAGTTATTGTGCCTACGGGGCCGGACCGGCCGGCCGGACGGCCGGACAGAATGAATTCCGACCACGGATTCTTGATCAGTGAGTCGAACCAAATCGTTTAAGACCATTTTCATCGAAAAATTTGAAAATTACAGACATTTGGGCAAATTGATAAGCACTCAGTTCCGAGGAACTAGAGCGCCAATGAATGACCACACAAACCTCGTGCCAATTGAAAGAAATATGCCAATGATATAAATAAACTAATCCTACCTAACAGGTCTCAAGAATTTGTGATGCATCACCGGTAGCCTAAGGAGCACGTGTTCATTGCCGCACTGTAGATTCTCAAGGAAATATCCATAATCTACCAAGATTGGAACTTTGAGGTGCTCTACATCTATCTCAGCTCCTCCATAAAGTTCAAAACTATTCATAAATGCCATCATGTTCCTCTATTGACATACTCAACTAAACAATCATTTTCGCATGGATACGCATGTCACGAATGCTAGACTCTTGTTATGAATAGAATAAGGGATATTGATAGTCGAAAATGACTACAGAGATCTTATCTGGAACTATGAAACAGGAGCTGCAAAACTCTTTTGATCTGATGTGAAGAGGTTGTCATCCTGGAGAAATTATACCATTCCCGCTTTGGTAGAATGGTCCATCCTTATTGAAGAAAAATGGCAGTAATGGCGGAAGCAAATCCAAATTTTTTGCTTGATTTTGATTGATTGATTTGAATAATTCTGGAGAAGAACAAGAAGACATCTGTTACCAGCCGTTGTGGATTATCTTGATCTGTTCAACAGATACTCGTCATTCAAATGACTTTAGCGTATTACAGCATGGTATCGGAGATTCCTGTAAAATGTGAGAAACAAGGAAGATAGAGCAACAGGAATGGAGAATTGGAAAGAGCCACAATGCAACATATCATCCCTCAGCTTACAACACCGATCAAGTGGAAAATTGGCGGTTTTCATATTTGAATGCCTTTAGTTAGTGCTGCTCATTGCGCGTCTAACCATTGGTCATATGTTATAGACTTCAGCCAATCAGATGCCGTGATTCGAAAAGTAGTGACAGCCTGCAAGTCGGTTGGCCTCTCAAAATAGACAGTTTTCTTCGTCTCATGTAAAGATGATTCATGCGGTATTGTTAGCTAAGGGACGATATCCAACTGGCGCAGCAATGATCAATTTCACTAGACATAAAACAATTGGCGAAGAATGGAACCCTGCACCCAAAGAGTAAAGTTTTGAGTATAAATCCATATTCCATATCCATATGTCCATGGTGGGAGGGAGAATTCGACATGCGAATATTTCAAATTCACAAAAGCATCCATATTTAATGCCTCCACATCACGCTCTTACAACTTTAATTGTCAGAAACAAAAATTAAGCACAATTCCACGCAGGTACTCAGTCTACATTATGCAGCGCATGATTCAAATACTGAATAGTATCAGGGAAAAATGTTGTTAAGAAGATTATTATGTCATGCATAACCTGTTTATGGTCATACCCGAGAACACAGCCACATCATTAGTAATATACCAGAAACAACAAGATATTTTGAGATAATAGGAGGTAACTCTCGATAGCCTGTGTACATGAAGGAGAGCAACAGAGGAGGAAATCCACAAAATTAAAATGTTACTTATCTGCTTTTATTGGAATAATAATAACTTAAAGTCGTCTCCACACAAATTTTGTATCTTATTTTGTTTGTTTTGTTACTGAGGA
The DNA here is from genome assembly GCA_937662695.2 of Halyzia sedecimguttata. NCBI lineage: Eukaryota > Metazoa > Arthropoda > Insecta > Coleoptera > Coccinellidae > Halyzia > Halyzia sedecimguttata. The sequence continues at coordinate 33,238,651 of OW569411.2, forward strand.
AATTCATGTAGAGATAAAGAAATTAGGATAATGCGGGGAAGTATATTTCAATGGAAAAGCTAAACCAGTAACTCCGCAAAAGGAGCAGAGGAAAATCAGTCTGCTGATACTTGCCAACAAATATTTCTCCTCATTGGCTTTTTAAAGGCAAAGCAGCCAAGAAGCCGAGAAAAAGATGCAAAATAAACTGAAAAAATTGGTTCAAGCACTGACGTGAAGTCAGAAGCTTTCGCGCGTATGTTCTCTTGTCCATTCTCCTGTATTGGACACTCTTAATCGAATTTACCATAGTGAATTCTATTGTCTTTTCTCCTGTATTGGACACTCTTAACAGACAATAGAATTCACCATGGTAAATTCGATTAAGAGTGTCCAATACAGGAGAATGGACAAGAGAACATACGCGCAAAATCTCCTGACTTCACGTCAGTGCTTGAACCAATTTTTTTTTTCGTGAAGTCAGAAGATTTTGCGCGTATGTTCTCTTGTCCATTCTCCTGTATTGGACAGTCTTAATCGAATTCACCATGGTGAGTTCTATTGTCTGTTCTCCTGTATTGGGCACTCTTTATCGAATTTACCATGGTAAATTCGATTAAGAATCTATGTATAGGTATAATCCGCCCAATGGTTTTGGAGTTATACCCTTAGACTATAGGAAGACTATAGTCTAAGGTTATACCCATCTGAAAGATAGGATCGTATCACTAGAAAATTTTTATAAAATTATTTAATATCATCGAAAAAAATTCTTTGTATCAGAAACTATTCGTCCGACATCGCTGACATTTTGCGGGAGCCTTCAGTAGCTTGAATACGATCGGATCTATTTTGTTGGAGATCCGTGCAGACTTGTGTGAGTTCAGAAGCTGGATGGGTTACCGTTGCCTCCATAACTATCGAACGAAAGGAAAAAACTTGCAATTTCTAGGGTGGCTTGCGCATCCAAATGGGTTCATTTTTGGGCATAATAAGTCCAACGGTTTCGGAGTTATATCCAACTGGAATATTATTTTCCTCGATAACTCAGAAAATATAGACTCGAACCAATTCAAGCGTGGTAACTAGTTGCAGAATATCGACATAAAGACGTATTTAAAATTTTGTGAGAACCATAACCCTAGAAAATTTGCGAAAAAAGTATTGGTTCAGGTTCTGTTTAACACCGAAAATTTTGGTTAATTTTTTTTAGTACCTACTCAAGTTGAACAATTTCAGTTTATTTTTGTAGCTGATACTACTGAGCGAATGCAGTCATAGAAAATCCCACACATATGTTACAATTAAACATTACATGGCACAGCAGTTTTCAAATGAAATTATTTATATATATAGTTATATCGAAAAATACTATGGCACTATGGAACAGTTTTCCAATTGCGAGTTAAACCAAGTTTGCGGGAAACCCGATAAGCCCTGAGGGTATACTAGGAAAACTTGGCCATTTCATCAGCTATCCAGAAAGGTATTACAGTTAATGTAAATACAGTATAACCTCTCTAATTCGGACACATTTATATCCGGACATCCTGTACTCCGGACGCCTGATTTCAAATTCAAATTTAAATTAATTGTTTTCTGTTATTTTTTTTAATAAATCATTTTATTTAATAAGCAACTATAAGAATAATTCGATTTTTCTATAATCCGGACAAATCAAAAATGTGGACCACTACCCTGCCATCAAATGTCCGGATTAAAGAGTACACTGTAATGTATTTCTTTAAAATACGACCGTTAATTGGCGCAGGTAAAGAACGTCCTACGATGCGCCTACGTTCAACTACTCATAGTCACCAGTTTTATTACCTGCTTTAGTCCCTCCCTATCAAAACGATTCCTGATATTGTTTTTGCCCATTGTGGGTCATGTACAGTAGCATGTACAAAAACTGGGAAGTTATGTTAGTTAAATTCGTGAACGAATAATTAATGCGGTGGAACAGATGAGAGCAACTTTCACGACAAGAGTGACAAAAACAGTAGAGAGGAACATTATTCGGGCTTGCATCCGAAACTGGGGGGCTCATTTCGAACAAGAAGTGTAACGTTTCGAATAAAATTAAGTGTGTACATTTTTGGTTCAATTTTATTCCCGAAAATTAGAAATGACCTCAACTTCTTTACCCTCTACTTTTTTGAGAACCACATGACTTCCTGTATTGCCTTTAGGGATAGCTAATAAATTGGCCAAGTTTTTCTTGCAATTTGTACTCTTAGTGCCACAGTGTTATTTTGAACTAGGCAACACTTTTTACGACATAAATTATACAATAATTAAATTTGAAACTGATGTGTCCCCCCGTAATTTTAAATATTTAGGTATGTTTGGGACTTTTGACATTATTGACTCAGTTGAAGTATCAACTATGAAAATTAACTGCAATTATTGTATAAACTAAGTACGTACTTTCAAAACAAATCAACCAAAATCTAAAATTTTTGGTGTTATACGGAAAAAAAAACTATTAATTTTCACCCCCACATACAGGTGGTCAAAATTGTTGCATTCAAGCCCCCCTGGCACATCCTGACAGGAATACGACAAGTTTCCAGTCTCCATTTCTTTCAAAAAGTAAAACTTTCGAAGAAGAATGGAATTCTCACCACTTTTGAATGAAGGCCATGTCTACATTCCCCATAAAAATCGAAACTCACCATAATTTCATTATTCTACAATTCTCCAGACCGCAGCTCGAATTCTAGCTGTTTCGAAATTTGAAAGGCTGGTTGAGATTTATTCCATCCAATTATGAATGATAAATCACAGCCACGGCAGCCAGGAGCGGCATAAATCTCTCTCCGATACTTTCTCAAGAATTGAAACGTTGAGCTGTCGGTAACTTTTGTCAGCCGACAGACACGTCAAGAAATGAGACGCAGCTTTTTATTCAACAGCGGAACATTTCATTATTCAATCTTGGGCTCGTGGAAGAAGTATGGCACTGGAAAAATCCGTCTTTCTTCTTTATTATGAATTCGATTCCGTGAAACCGTTAGATTTAACTCACAGTTCAGGCGGGAATAATGATTTGGAATGAGATGATGCTGTAATTACATCCAATATTCTACATTTAAAATAGATATGAGTTCAATCTGTTGTTTTTAGACTCGTTGTCTGCGAGATACAACAAAACCTCTTGATATTTATTGGGTACGCGTTCCACGTTTCGTTCCAAATCCGACCATTGAACTTATCAATACATTTAGTAGGGGACTGCTGCAAACGTGTGTGAGGCCGGAGCTTTGGTTGATTCATAGATCTACTTAAATGGCCGATAGGGTATGGCGAAGTTGATTGCGCCACCTACCGGAGATAACGAGATGTCCCTATGGTTGATATAGATCCTTACAAAGCAAATGTCCCTTACACAGGCCAAGATGTGAGAGTGAGAAATAAGAGATGATATTTTTGGCGTTCATGTTCCTTGGAACAGCTCATAAATTATCAATTTGCCTAAAATGGTCTGTCCAGTCGTCCGTCCGTCCATCAACATAATAACCCTCGAATGGAATGAACTAGTCAAAATTTTTGGAGTAGGTACCTAGGTTAGGAGATAAAATTTTTTTTTACATTACAAATTTCAAAATTCAGCTAATTTTAAGATGCAGTTTCATCAGAAAAATCCATTCGTATTTTTCTCAACTATAACGAGCTAATACTTTGCGAGATATGATTTTTCAAAATTTCAATGATTAATCGTAATTTTAGATTTCATAGAATGCTCCAGTTATACTTTGCTGATGTATATACATCCAGCATATGAGGGGAGCCATAGACCTACGTCTTGAATTTAATTTTTGACGCTCTTGTTCATCGGAACAGAATACTTATCAATTTGTTCTCAAAATATATAGATAAAGCATACTCCTCGATTGAATAATATACCAATGCCTGGGACCCAGTCTGACAATGCCGCATGCGAATAGCGAACGGAGGCAGATATAAAGACTATGATCCCATGGACTTTCTTTGAACTTTAACTACGGATAATTATAATGATTATTCTCTCAGTTGGATTCACATCTAAACTATTCGATTTGAGATTTTCCTGGAAATGAGTGGACGGATGGATATTTTTGGAATTTTCAATAGGAAGGATTATTTCAAGAAATTCCATATGTGTGAATTGTGAGTATTAAACAAACACGCCATCTTTAGTAAATTGAGCTTCATCACTGAAGATTGTCCTGTAGAAAGTAATTTTGTGATTTGCGATCCAATATGAGAAATTTAATATTAAAATATTAACGCCAGTTTCTAACCAATGTACAGGCTGGGCAAAATTGGTGATACCTGAAAGACAACTTCTTAGTTCTAATTTATGACCATTTCTATCTTAAGAATCCATTGATTTCATTCTCAACTGTCACGGTGGGTTTCACAAAGCTTTGACAGCTCTTGATTGCCAAATCAGTGTGATTATATGTCAATTTCCAGTTCAATTTTGATTCAACCACCGAATTAAATCCACAATTGAGCGAATCGCTTTGTGGAACCCACCATTAAAAACCAATACTTTCTGAAATATGATTTGTAAAAGTTTGAATAATTACTCGCTAGTAGTTTGGCAAGAACGCCAAAGCCTCTGTCCATAGAGCTTTCCCAAATTTTTTGAAAAGAAAGTTGTGTAATCAACCGGCAGGTGCCACTTCTTGGATTCAGAAAAAAATGGGTATAAACTACAGAATAATAGAAAATCTGACAACCTGAATAATTTCATAGGGAACACTAGTTGATATAAAATACAAATGTTTCCAATAAACTAATGAATTTTTAACAAACTTTTTAGGTATAAAATTTTCGATAAATTTCCATGAAGGATATAATGGGTCAGTCTGTTGTACATTAATTTTACCCATAGATTCTTATAATCGATTGAAGCACTTTTTGGCGCACTGTTCTATGGACAGAGTGCCTACCAATTCGTCCAAATGTCTGTAATTTTCGAATATTTGGACGAGAATGGTCTTAAACGATTAGTTTCGACTCACTGATCAAGAATCCGAGGTTAGAATTGATTCTGTACAATGAGGTAGAGAGTTGAAATTTTCAGCGTAGCTTTTTAGTCCAAATGCACCGGCTCAGTTTTTTAATGGGCAAAATCCATGAGGTGGTTTCAGAATTATAGCCATTTGAAATTTTATTCTCCCAATAACTCAAAAAACCCTAATCTGATCGAATCAAAGCATGGTCATTAGTTGAAAAATACCGACACGAACACTTATACAAAATTTTGTGAGGATCGCATGGCTGCAAAATTAAAAAGAAATATTTGAAGAAATTCTGTATCAGAAACTATCCGTCAGATATAGTTGAAATTCAACGAGGACCTTCAAAACCTTATTATACAGTAAAGTTCTAGATTTGAGCTCGATCGGATCTATATTGGTGAAGATATTTCCAAAATAACGATATATTCCAAAGATCGCGGTGAACTAGTCCACAGGTTTTAAATTCAACCAAAAAAATTATGAAAAGTTTGTGATTTTTGAAAGAATATAAGTAATCATCACGTGCTTGCATAGATGATAATTCGTAATATTCTGTGATGTTATATTTCATAGCGTTCTATGTTCGAGTTCATGTCATTCTCTGGAATGACAGGGACATATTTGATAGACACACCTGTATGAAAATGATGAGAAATAAATAACAAAACTTGGTATCATGAATCAGTTTCGCAATTCAGATACAAAGTTTGTCAAATGGTTAGATATCCAAGAATATTTTTCCCATGCGAAAGAAGAAATATGTATTTCCAATGTACAATGGCAGGAACAATAGAGCAGATCCAGCAGAAAACTACGTAGTATACAAGACTCCGTATGGAACTCCATCCAGTTACCAGCAATGACAAGGAAGGAACAAGCTGTAATCAGACGACTTCGTATTGGACACTGTAGACTCAGCCACGGCTACCTTATGAGCAACCAAAACCCCCCAATGTGCTCCCACTGCGACACCCCACTGACTATTCCTCACTTCCTAGTAGAGTGTCCGCAATACGAAAACCAAAGAAGAATCCACAAAATTGAGCTGAATCTGAGAGAAACCCTACACAACTCCCCAAACTTTGAATACCTGTTAAAATATCTTAAGGCTACTCAACTGTACACTCAAATTTGAATTTCCTTATCATATTGTCACATATTGATCTTGATTACACTGTAACCGTGTCAATGACCTCTGCAGTCGAGACACACAAATTAAATAAAAAAAAAATGTATTTCCAAGTGAAAATACGATGTGATAAATGCGAGTAGGTATTTGCTCAGAAAAACCTTATGTAAGCAGATTTTTTACTGAAATTCATATCTTTCCGAGGATTTCACAAAGCTTTGACAGCTCTTAATTGCCAAATCAGCGTAAGTCCGATTCCCAGCGCATTATGTAATATGATGAGTTTTGTGAGATTTTCTGTATTATTTTTCAGAGTTTGGGAGAGAAAACATAGAAAGGAACCATTTAATAATGAATATATCTCCCAAAGTATCCTTTAATAATATACCACAGTGCTTCTGTTTTCCCTTGGAAAAGGAAACTTCCAGCTGAGAGATCACTATTTTTGAACGGAGATTTTATAAAATGGAAGTCTGAAGTTATATATTTCGTAGTAACACTAGATAGTAAACTTTTGTGGAATAAGTGCAGGTTAAAATCACTCTAAATAAAGCAATAAAGGCTTGAATGGAGTGCAAAAATCTAGCTGTAAGACTTATGAACTGTAATGGTTGTGAGATCCATAATCATGTATGGGGAAGAAATCTAGTATACAAAAATAAGTCAGAATGGTACGAGGAAAACACTCGAAAAAATACAAAGACTTGCATAAGTGTGTCAGACGGAGCTATGGGAACCTATCCTACCAGGACAAATGAGATTATCAAAAATCTCACCCCTTCACATTGTGATAGACAAAGTGGCCAATGAAGCCATGAACTGAACAGGTGATGAGAGTATTAAAAACCAGAAAGCCTGGTCCTCTCTTACCAGGTACATTCCACTAGGCTCTTATCCGATCGTCTTTCAGGCAGAAATAGTAGCAATTGAAAGAAGTGTGGAAATTTTGTAAGAACCGTACCCCTAGAAAATTTGAAAAAAATCACGAAAAAAAAAATTTAAGAACCGTACCCCTAGAAAATTTTAAAAAAATCATGAAAAAAAAAATTGGTCAAGCACTGACGTGAAGTCAGAAGCTTTTGCGCGTATGTTCTATTGTCCATTCTTCTGTATTGGACACCCTTAATCGAATTTACCATGGTAAATTATGTTGTCCATTCTTCTGTATTGGACACTTAATTCGAATTAACCATGGTAAATTCGAAGAGTGTCCAATACAGGAGAATGGACAACATAATTTACTATGGTAAATTCGATTAAGGGTGTCCAATACAGAAGAATGGACAATAGAACATACGCGCAAAAGCTTCTGACTTCACGTCAGTGCTTGAACCAATTTTTTTTTCGTGATTTTTTTAAATTTTCTAGGGGTACGGTTCTTAATTTTTTTTTTTCGTGATTATTTTCAAATTTTCTAGGCGTACAGTTCTTACAAAATTTTAAACACGTCTTTATGTTGATTTTTTACTACTAGTTACCAAGCTCCAATTCGATCGAATATTTATTTTTTGAGTTATCAAGGAAATAATATTCCAGGTGGGTATAACTCGGAAACCGTCAGACCGATTATGCCCAAAAACGAACACAACTCTCTCTTTCGGATACGCAACCTACTCTGAAAATTGCAAGTCCCTATCTCCTTTCGTTCGAAAGTTATCGAGGCAACGGTCACCCATCTACTGAACTCACACAAGAATGCTCGAATCTCCAACAATATTTAACCGATCGTATTAAAACTTGAAACTTGGCAGAAGAGTTAGGTTATGAGCGCTCTTGCAAAATTTCAGAAATTTAAAACGAATAGTTACTGATATATAGAATTTTTTTTTATTTTCAATGATTTATCAAAACATTTTTACAAATGCTATCCTCACCAAATTTTGCTAACATTTTCGCGTTGGCATTCTACAACTAATAACCATGTTTGAATTCAATCGGTTCAGTATTTTTCGAGTTAATGAGGAACAAAAAACCACCAAATTTCAGAAAATTTCAGATGGCTATAACTCTAAAACCGTTTGGCATCAAATGTCGCATTCAGATGCACAACCTAATCTGAAATTTTCAAGCCGCTATCTCTTTCCGTTCTCAGGTTATCGTGACAACAAAAATATTTCTTAATAATTTTCTAGCGATACGATTCTCACAAAATTTCGCACACGTGCTTAGGTTTATATTCTACAACTATTCACCAAGTTTCAATTCAATCGGATCTATATTGGTTGAAAACAAAATTATAACTCGGAAACCACTGGGCCGATTATGCCCATTAACGAACTTGTACGTCGTATTGAGATGCGCCACCTACCCTGATTTTCAAGTCACTAGCTCTTTCCGTTCTCAAGTTATCGTGGCAACGGCCGGACGGCCGGCCGGACAGAATCAAATTTGACCTCGAATTCTTCATTGGGGAGTCGAACCAAATCGTTTGAGATCATTTTCGTAAAAAAAATCGAAAGTTACTGACATTTGGGCAAAATGTCTAAAATTGTATATTTCAGAAACCATCTGTCAGATTTAGCCGAAATTCTGCAGAAGCCTTCAGGCCACAATTTTACCATCGAATGACAGATGTCATCTTGGCATGTATTTTTGGAATTATTTTATGGAATTTCTTATATCTTGATTCTGATGTCTCTTTGGATTCATTCACGCTCAGGATTGAAAATAGGTGGTGGATTCGGAGAAATAGTTGAAAAAGTTCTCAAAAGATTTATATGACATTCTTAACCCTTAACTACTAACGTTTCAAATATGTAACATCGTCACTACCTATACGTCTCACAGACGGCTATGTATTAAATAGACATATTAATCCATAGATTGTAATTTGTGAACTGTTTATCTGTTTAACTGTTCGCTTTAATATTCCGGAGGTGAAAAATATGCTCGGAAATGTAATAAAAGTTCAATATTCAGTGAAATTCACCATTTTCCAAAGGAGTTCCAAATATTCGGCATTTTGACATCGATCTTTTAAACAACTGCAATTAGATCGAAAGACTCTAAAAATATGTGAAATTTTTATTACTCTTGATACAATAAGAGTTGAACTGAAATGTAGTCAAAAGAATTGGTCAAAAACAAGTATTTTGAAAAAACTGACAGTGCCTGTCTATCACGAATTTGATACACAATCCGGACACACTTTTTTCGCATACTCTCGGTAAATAGGATTCTGGCATTCGTAACAAGCATATGCCGTTCTTCTTTCCTTCCGATAAGAACATAGAGAATTTTTTTTTCTTTTTCCAATAGTGAAAATGGATTCTGTCCGGCCGGCCGTTCGGCCGTCCATCCGTCCGGCCGTAACCACGATAACTCTCGAACAGATTGAGGTAGAGAGTAGAAATTTTCAGAGTGAGTTTGGGAGATGAATATCTCAGTTAAGTTCGTCATTGGGCAAAACCGGCCGGATAGTTTCGGAGTAACAAAAAAAAAATTTTTTTTTACATTGCAAATTTCAAATAAAATAATTTTTCAAGATGCAGTTTCACCATAAAAATCCATCGATATCATTTTTAACTTTGAAAGACTAATAATTTCGGAGATATGATATTTCAAAATGTCAATAATAAATCGTACTTCTATGTTTTTATTCTTACGTTAACGCTAACTATACGTCTACGAGACGGCTATCGATCTTTCACTAGAGATATCTCGGAAACCAGACAATGTATGACAATCAACCTTAGGGTACTAAGTGAGTGTGGTACGATGATAAATTACATATAAGGGCAATGGCAGGAGTTGAAAGGGAGGGGTTATCTGACGAATCGGATGGGGTGATGCCGTCTCTGAGACGTATGATTAGTGGTTAAGGGTTAATACGTCTTCATGTTGTAATGCACTACAAACTTCCAAGAAATTGTTTCGCGAGCAGTGTCTAGATCGAGAGTTTTCTCTGAACGAAGGAGAAGCGTAACAGGTTGAGAAAAAAATTTGGTAGCTTGATTCAAGGGTCAATAGGTCAAATTGCATGTGTCAAGAAATCTCATATGTTTATGTTTTTCTGAATCCACTTAAATACCAGATCATCATGTATGCCCTCATCCACTTTCAGAATTTATGAAATTTGAATATTTTGGTATTGAAAATCGGTAAATCAAGAAGCAAATTCGAATCAGGTGAAACGCTTCTGAATTGTTGCTATGATGGCTGACGTAAACAAAATGTACCATCTGTTTGTTGCAGCCAATGTCGACAACGAGCTCCTTATAGGGTGCTGTGTTACACTGGAATAAAGAGTGAAACGGAAACGAGAAGAGAGTGAGAGTAGATATGACGGGTTACGTCACGCTGGGCCGCCAAGTTCCGATCGTTTGAACAGGCATTATGTGCAACCAGATTTGAATGATCGTTTTCTCGTTGAAAATTGAAATTTTTGAAGGCGGTTGAAGATTTGCAGTATTCTTATGGATATAGGTAATAATTGATTCCAATAATAATAACGCGATGTTCCCCAGAACATACGCGCAAAAAAATTCATGCAAGAGACCTTTTATTCAAAAGAATAATTTAACGAATGAACGAGAATACGTGTTTCAAATAAAAATCTGAATCATCAATAGTATTCAAAATTCATGTTTTATTGTTATTATGAAATACGGAACTCCTATAAATAAAATATGCTACATTAATTTCACCATCAACAACAATATGGCTCTATTATCGTTCAAAACTCAAACATTTTCGGCCTCGAATTAGAGTATTTGTTACCACACTCATATTATTGGAAAATTCAATATGATAATCATCGACGATCCAATCAATGCCTGATGAGTTGATCGCACAATAAAAATGTTCATTTCCTCGGTAGCGCTATGAACAAACCCAAAGCCGATTGTTTTCAAAAAGCGTCGCATTAGTGGATCGCAAATTGGCATCATGAGTGTCGTGAATTGGCTGTATTATTCTCGTTGAAAACGGGAGTTCGCGGCTGAATTTCAACGCGGGCACAATGAACGAGCTAATTCGGCAAACATGTGGGATTTTGTGTAATGGCGAATATGCATTTTGCTACTTTCGACCAGCATGTGCTTTGTCATCACTTTTTGCGGTCGAAACGATCATAAAAACGCCCATTCTAAAATCTCTGCAAATTATACCCAACGGTATATTATTTTCTGTTAAAAATACACAATATACTCCCCTTTTAAACCAGGGTCGAAGCCTTTAAATATGGTAAACATTGGAAAAGGAAGAAAATATACCAAAAATGATAGGAAAAATAATTTACGGGTGATCTGAGTTCGGGAAGTGGAGGGGGGTGAGTTTTTAAGGGTAAAAAACGGTTTATCTCGATTTCCGGCAAAACAGCAAGTCCTATGGAAAACAGTTAAATGGCAGAGTTGTGGGTACTGAAAAAATCTAAAACTTTTGTATTCACAATTTCTTTCACATCACCTCAAAATTTATGGGAAAAATTTAAATATCCACGTATTTGGTTCTTAATTTTTATCTTTCACAAACAAATTTTTTTTTCACCAAATTTGATAGAAACTTTTTATGTCCCAAATACACTGTAATATTTTGGATTTAAATTTTTTTTTTCACCTTAATTTGACTTAATATCGAAAAAGCACCGTAATTTTCAATCAAAAATTCTCACGCCAAAATCTCTGCTTGTTCAAAAAATTAGGTGGGCTTTTTGTTCGTTAAAGTCTCTACTTTCTGATGGTCTAAACAAAATATACATTACTATGGTGAATTTTCTCAGAAAATGTTACGAAATATCAGGTAGTAAGGCCCAGATCCTAATAGCCCTTTGCCTAATTCTCTATGAAATAACTTTTGATGGGCTAAAATTTTACCTAGGTCACTAAAGTATATAAGTTATATTAAAATAGCAATAAATAAGCATCTACGCATATAATTTAGAGAATATTCTAAAACTTTATCAAAATATTGTTACTGTCTCATTAAATATTAACTTTATTAACCTAGTAATTGCTGAGAAAATTTACCATAGTAATGTATTTTTTGTTTAGACCATCAGAAAGCAGAGATTACAACGAATAAAAAACCCACCTACTTAAAAAAAAACAGATATTCTGACGTGAGAAGTTTTGATTGTCGAAAAATAGGGTTGGTCTTTCAAATGAACTATTCTATTTTGAGCACGGCCTGCTCAGTTACAGCCTCCTAAGGATGACTCCCGAAAAGCAGTTTTTAATTGATTTCCTGAAAACAAAAAAACTGAGAAGAATAAAATTAACCAGACATTTTAAACGAGCGAGAAGGCACTTAAAAAATGTTTTGGTGGTGTGCCTCTATGATTCCAAGGGGTAGACAAAGCTTGTTTCTTAAGAAACTTGTTTCCATAAAATAGTTTTACAATAAAAAAAATTTATTTTGGATAGCTTGTTCCATTCTTAACAAATAAGGTCTCGCGTGATTTCTTGCTAAAGTTTACGGTTGTTGAGAAAAAAAATAATTTACCAACATATAATACGCCTGAGTCGTAGAAGCTGGAATTATTTTCGACCTTAAATTTACCCATTAAGCGGATGTGAAGTGGACATTTCGATTGAGAACTGGAACAACTATTAACTAAATATAACAAAGCGAACTATGTTAAACATTCCAGAAATTAAATATCATATTTAATAGGTAGAAGGTACACGCCGAAAGGCCAAATGCAATACATCATAAATAGCCAGGAATAATATTCATCGATTGTAACCAACAGATTTGTTGATTACTTTCGATAAATAATATTTATTTCTTGCTATTTGTGATTATATTACATACATGTTCAAAGTGACCACCTTCGGCCGTTACACAAGTATTTTGTATTACCTTATATGAAAGAACAATGAGGTTTCCTAAGGCTTCCATATATTGGACAGGAGTCTTCTTGTAGAAATTGAACGTATGTATGTCCATTCAATCTACGTGATAGAAATTTTGGACCAATTAACTTATCCCCAACACATCCAAGCCAGACATTCAGAGAAAATTGTTTTTGGTGGTGAGCTACAGTGATAACGTGAGGGTTCTCTTGTGGTTATTATGAAAATTAGTTATTGGATCTCTAGAAAAATTAGCCTCGTCTGTGAATAGGATCTTCTTCAAATATTGAGGATATTGTTCAATCATTCCCTACATCCTAGTGGAGAATTGGAGACGATTCAGAAAATCCTCTGGTGAGAGAGCCTGTACACGTTGAATGTGATATGGATATAAAAGTTGTTCCTTCAAGATCGCAAACACCGTCATATTCTGAATTTGTAATTGCTGAGCAATTTTCCTAGTACTGATGTCAGGTTGCTCGTCGACAATATTTAGTACTGCTTCTTCTATTGCTGGAATTGTAATCTCGCGCTGGCGACCACAATCATTTTTATTCATTTTAAATGTACCACTTCCTCGTAGTCGTTGGTGAATTCGTGTAAATGTGGGGCCACACGTTAAGGGAAGATTTCTGTATATCTTCTGGTTGCTTTCAGAGAATTACATGATTTAAGAAGTTAGAAATTCATTATAATATGTCGACGGAAAAATGTAATATGCACCTCAGCGAAAAACTGTCTATTGTCTCGCCTGCTTGACTATACTGCTCCACAAAAGTTGAGGAGGTTCAGAAATTTTGAGACTGTTTCAAACGTTTTTGATGCTCTTGTTCCTCGGAACAAGAGTACCTATCAATTTACCTTTAATGCCAGTCATTTTCGAATTTTTGGATGAAAATGGTATTAAACGATTTAGTTCGACTCACTGATCAAGAATGCGTGGTCAAAATCGATTCTGCGCGGCCGTACGGCTGATTGATCATTAGAATCAATTGATATCATTTTCAACAAGCTAATAGTTTCGGGTAGACGACTTTTCAAAATTTCAATAATAAATCGTCTGATATAGACTCCGAAACGTTACGATATATGTAGTTGTTTCTTCGTTGATGTTGTTTCGTTGTTGTTTGTTAGGCAACATTGTTCAATTGATTGCTTCTGACAAATATCCTGTGTTTCTCACGCAGAAGCAAATCACAAAATAATTAATTTTTATTTTATAGATATTTTTCAGAGTTTGGGAGAGAAAACCGAGGAAAAACCTTTCAATAATGAGTATACCTCCCACAATATCCTTTAATGATTACTTAAAAGCCCTATTTGTATCTATGAATTTCATGATCTGTGTTTATACATGTTCTTATCTACCGATAATAGACATGTCATATTTTTTTCTCGTTCTAATCAAAATGCGTTCCTCCTGATATAAAATATCTCCTGTTCTAGAACACAAAGTATTATTGAATGCAGAATGACCAATGAAAAAACCTTAGCTATCGTAGAATTATGAGGACTATAGGATATCATAATTTTTGGGTGGTAATATTATTCCCTGTAATCCCTATATATTCCATATGATCATGGAAATATTTATTTGGTAAATTAATCAGATTGGGTTCTGAATATCTCCAGTAAAAACAAAACTGGAATATTCGCTATGTTTCAATTGATATAAAATAATTTTCAGAGTATATTTTAGGAATGAATATCTGGGATAAGTTCGTCATTTGGTAAAATTGGCCTAGTGGTTTTGGATTGATAATTTTTAGCACACTTTTTTGTTAAATTACACTTTCTTCAATTTAATATCTTCTATGCAGTTCCATCAGTTAATAATTATAACCAGACTTTCATGGTGCGAACAAGCGATTTCTTCACTGATGCCTCATGCTTCCTTAGCAGTAATGCGAACGAGAACTTACACCCGGTTTCTGAAAGGATGGTCAAAGTGTTGATCAACTAACAGAACAGAACTGTTATTATTATGTTATTATATTGATTCTCCTAGTTCTTCCCCAAGGAGACTCCTCATAAGCTCTCGAGAGCTTGAGCAAGTAAGATGAATCAGTTGTGTTTTGTGTAGGCTTTGCTACTGTGTCCTTACGCCACATTAGGCACAGCACTGTTAATTTTTGACCCAACAGTGAATGGTGGCGATTACTGTGACTATAAAATTTCTTTCCTAGCCCCGGGATTAAACTTGAGACTTCCGCTCCCAAGTCAAACGCTCCACCCCTGAGCGAACCGCACTACAACAGAACTGTTAATGTCAAATCAGTCCGAGTTTTTGCGCTTTGCACAACTCAAATGATGGTTAACAAGACATTGACGTCCGATTAGTTTACATTTGTGATGATCAGCCTTTCTGAGATTGGGGATTAGTCATTTCTTTCTTTGAAAGTTATCAGATGGGCATAATGAATGTAATGTAATCACTAGAAACCAATTTCGGCTCAAATTTCGCAAAAGTACGGACCTTTCAACGAAATTCTATCGAGCCGTGTAAACTTTCTAACAGTTTGCAAGCGGATTAGCTTTATTCCAACATTCCCTGCCGAAAATTTTAAAAATTTAATATTAATGTTGATGAAGTTTAATCTCTTATCCGTTGGAAACCTTTGATTAATATTTTTTTGCTGAATGTTGGAAGGGTGATAACAAAGCTGCTATGCAAATAGCATATTTAGGTGATGCAAGGATTTAAATTGCGGACATGCTGACTACAAATACGTATAGAATTCTGACAAAACTCGAGGCCAGACCACTCCCTGCAAATAATTCTGTTACGAAGAATACAGGGTTGGGCGATAGAATGGAATAAATTTTTTTTTTTCATCCGATATTTTAGAAATAAAAACGCTGAAGCCCGTCACTATATTTTTAGTTTTCCCCATTCTTTTGGCGATATAATGGACCGTTGACACGATAACTCTTTAACGGAATGAGCTAGACAGTTGAAATTAACAGAGTAGGTTTGCGAGATAAATATCTCGGTTGAGTTTGTTATTGGGCCGTTCTTGGCCTAATGATTTTGGAATAACGGAAAAAAATGTTATTTTTTTAATTACAAATTTCAATATTTTTGAAGAAGCAGTTTCGTCACAAGAATCCACTGATATAATGCTAAACTCTGACAAACTAACACTTTCGGAGATAATAATTAATCAAAATTTCATAATTTCATAGAATACACTAATTACACGGGTCAACACAAAATTTTACCTAAACCTTAAAGTATTAAATTTGGATTTTTTAGTTCGTAGTTGGTCGAAAAAAAAATATAGCATGAAAAAGTTTGCTTTTGTATTGAGGAGACCGATTAAACGATATTATTCAAAATGTGTGGTCTTAATTATCAATTAAAGATAAAACCGTTTAAGTAAACATTTTTATTAAGTTTTAATATCAAAATAAGTTACAAAAAAAATTGGTTCAAGCACTGACGTGAAGTCAGAAGCTTTTGCGCGTATGTTCTATTGTCCATTCTTCTGTATTGGACACCCTTAATCGAATTTACCATGGTAAATTATGTTTTCCATTCTCCTGTATTGGACACTCTTAATTCGAATTTACTATGGTAAATTCCAATTAAGTGTCCAATACAGGAGAACCCGTATAACAATTCGTTATCGATTCGTTACAGGTAGAATATCTGAATGTCCGGTACGCTAACGAAAAATCGTTATCTGAACCAGCAACAAAACGTTATCAAAAACCGCTACTCCTTTGATACAGATCAAATAACGAAAAACTATCATCCAAACGATAAAGTTTTAATACAGAAATTCTTTATCGAACAGATAGCTATTTTGGGAGCAAGAATTAATAAGAATTACGGTGGAAAAACATAATTTTAAATGTTTTTCTTATATTTCTGCGTTTCATCGTTCAGATATCTCAATCATCCTCTTATTTTACCCCTATTAACATAATATTGAATTTAAGTATTAAATTAAATTTTCGTTCCTCATTTGGATTCGAACCTGCATACCTTAGCTCCAATTTTCGATCTGACCACCACCTTACCAATTCATCCATCCACTAACCTTGTTGTAGGATATCACAAGTGGGTGCATTTTAACGACTGATTGGTGCAATGGATACACATAATAAAATAGTGCAATATAACTGTCGATCGGAGACTAAATATTCACGATTAAATATTAGAAAAAAAAGAAAGAAAATGGAAGCTCCGCTTAATAAAATTCGTAGGAATAATGGTACTTATGCAAATTACCGTAATAATGATACGATGAAGGAATATCAGTGTAAGAACTTCATCACTTTATTTAAAAATGTTTACTCAAACGCTATAATGAATACTACGTATCATAATTTATTTTGATTTGTTACCACAGTTATTGAAGGCATAAACATAAACAATAACATTCCCTCTAGTGATGACAGTAATAAGCTGTGATACATAAGAGTTCACACATTACCTGTAAGTGATTAGCTGATTACTGATGATACAATATCTATTGTTAGTGATCTATATTTATATTATCATCAGCTTTATTCGAATGAACTTGCCTGACCATTTTCGACCCAATGGACGGAAAGACAACAAAATATGTCCTTGTTGTAAAATTAAAAATGAACTTACTGTAATGAATGCAAAAATTACACTACACATACAGGAAAGCTATGAACAGTAGGACAATCCCGATTTCAACAATGATGTGTTCCTGTGTAAAGTGTATTAAATTAAAAAGTATAAAATATTGTAATATCATTGAATTTCAATGCGACAACGCGTTGTATGCGTTTGGCATTTCATTATTGAAAGGAAAGCAGAGAGTACAGTAGAGTAGAAGCAGAGTATATATCTGATGAAAGTATATTATTTTTCTCTGAAAACTGTATCTATTGTCTATCGATTTATCCTGAATTTTCGATAAAAAATTTAATCACGGGATAGTATAGAACCTACAAAGATTTTTGATATAGGAATATCTCCGAATATCGTTATATATTATTTACAGAGGGATTAAAGATAACCGTTAGCGATGTTCTTACTGAATGCGTAGCGAATAGATATCGATTCTCGATACAGATATTGTTTGTAAGATCTTTACCTAGTCTTTGTCGAATTTATATATAAGGGATCGCTATAATGTATACAGATTATCTTTAAAGTTTGGATATAGATTCGATAGTGTTTTATTTATCTTTAAGGAAGTTATTCAGTCGTTACGATCGGATAACGAAATATTCGGACGATAACGAATTGTTATACGGGAATGGACCACATAATTTACCATGGTAAATTCGATTAAGGGTGTCCAATACAGAAGAATGGACAATAGAACATACGCGCAAAAGCTTCTGCTTTCACGTCAGTGCTTGAACCAATTTTTTTTTCGTGATTTTTTTAAAATTTTCTAGGGGTACGGTTCTTAAAATTTTTTTTTTCGTCATTTTTTTCAAATTTTCTAGGGGTACGGTTCTTACAAAATTTTAAACACGTCCTTATGTTGATATTCTACAACTAGTTACCAAGCACCAATTCGATCGAATATTTATTTTTTGAGTTATCAAGGAAATAGTATTCCAGGTGGGTATAACTCGGAAACCGTTGACCGATTATGCCCAAAAACGAACTCAACTCTCCCTTTCGGATACTCAACCTACCCTGAAAATTGCAAGTCCCTATCTCCTTTCGTTCGAATGTTATCGAGGCAACGGTAACCCATCTACTGAACTCACACAAGAATGCTCGAATCTCCAACAATATTTAACCGATCGTATTAAAACTTGAAACTTGGCAGTAGAGTTAGTTTATGAAGGCTCTTGCAAAATTTCAGCCATTTCAAACGAATAGTTACTGATATATAGAATTTTTTTTTTTCAATGATTTATTAATAAATTTTCGCCAAATGCTATCCCCACCAAATTTATCAAACATTTTTGCGTTGGCATTCTACAACTAATAACCATGTTTGAATTTAATCGGTTCAGTATTTTTCGAGTTAATGAGGAATATAAAACCACCAAATTTCGGAAAATTTCAGATGGCTATAACTCTAAAACCGTTTGGCCAATTATGCTCATAAACAAACTGCAATGTTGCGTTCTGGTGCACATCCTAACTTGAAAACTTCAAGCCGCTATCTCATTCCGTTCTCAAGTTATCGTGACAACAAAAATATTTTTTAATAATTTTTTTAAAATTTTCTAGCCACACGATTCGCACAAAATTTCACAAACGTGCTTAGGTTCATATTCTACAACTACCCACCAAGTTTCAATTCGATCGGATTTATATTGGTTGAAAACAAAATTATTACTCGGAAACCACAGGGCCGATTATGCCCATTAACGAACTTGTCCGTCGTATTGGGATTCGCCACCCACCCTGAAAATTTCAAGTCGCTTGCTCTTTTCGTTCTCAAGTTATCGTGGCAACGGCCGGCTGGACGGCCGGACAGAATCAAATTTGACTTCGAATTCTTCATTGGGGAGTCGAACTTAATCGTTTGAGACCATTTTCGTCAAAAAATTCGAAAGTTACAGTCATTTGGGCAAAATGATAACGCGATGTTCCCCAGAACATACACGCAAAAAGTAGAAAATAATTTAAATGTGAACGCTTTTACATTTTCTTCAATGTTCGTAAGTACTTTCTCTCAATAAACCCCAAATATAGTCTCCCATTATGTTTTCGTTGTATTTGCCTTGATAACGTTGTTCGAAGCTCAAAATGTCCTGATGAACACGTTCTCCTTGCTCTTCTGAATACGCTCCCATGTTGTTTTTATATTTATCTAAATCAGCATGAAGCATATGTACTTTTAATGATATCCTGCAGCCCATGGCCTTAAATTTTTTTAGCATATCCTCAACTAGCTTTTTGTAGTTTTTTGCTTTGTTATTTCCCAAAAATCCAGAAACGACTGCTTTGGAACTGTCCCAGCTTGCTTTTTGAGTACGATTCAGCAACCTTGGCTCAGGAACTGAACAGAACAGAAGATGATTCAAGGTCAGGATATTCGATAGGTTTTGCATCTTTACCCGTTTCTTACAAAGATTCACAATGCAAAAGTAGCAGTCCTTAACGTGGTCTTTTGGTTATTCTGGATTTCTACAAGACATCTGATCGTTGTTTATCACTCGAGTGCCATCTAGAAGCACTACCTGAACGTTAAAACCCAATTCTGATCGCGCGGTATTTTTGAATGCATTTGAAATAATTAAAATGATTTTTTTACTATAACTATTACAAAAGCAAATTTTATACCAAAAGAAGTTATTTTCTTTTCGTTTTTGTTTATAACAAACCAGGAAATCATAAAATAAAACTTTAGGACGAAGAAAAAAAATTTTTTTGTAGAGCCGTGTTATAATTTGCTGATGTTAGTATATAAATCCATCATATGAGGTAAGTCATAGACCAACTCAATTTTTTATGATGCAGTTCTATCATAAGAATTTATTGATATAATTCCTAACTCTTACGATTGGTTTCACAAAGCTTTTTATTCTTAGTTATTGGTTGAAAAGATATGAATTTTATTCTCAGACTATCGCCCAACCCTGTATTTGCTATCAACGTCGCAACAACAACTTCGACATTGAAAACATAGAAACAGCCTTATATCCCTCGAGATACAATCGACATTCTTCACTTGAAGCGTTTTATCCACATTACGACTACTTTAGAAAACATTAATATATATTATCCAAATTCCACCATGTAGCTTTTGTAGAAAATGTAATATTCCTCAATTTTACTCAACTTCGTCAATCAAAGAAAAAAGTTCTCTTTGAAAGGATAATCAATATGACGGAAAAAATCTTTTTTTTCGAACAGATAATTCTTACTGTTCTTTTAGTCGAATCATTAAATTTCAAGAGAAAGGCCCCATGTTGGAATTCTAAAAAAAAAAATTGAAGCCTATAGACCTCTTTCAGTACATACAAAGATTTGGAAATTTGTTTTTTTCCGGTGGTTTTCTCAAGATTACTCAAGAACCGTAGATTATAAAACATTGTATTGCCAGATCTGAAAACCATACGCTTGGAGCTACAATTCGGTAATTTTTTTGCCGTATGATCATTTTCCTAAACCTTACAGCCTGTTGAGAATCACTAAAACATTGGAACTTTGATATGTATCCTTTAATTTTGGTGACTAGTTCATATTATGACTCAGTTTGTATATAAGATTCCGTATGACCTATTTGGTTTGACTCTTTCATTGTTATCCTTTCTTAAATTTTTCGTCGGGAAATTACAATTTAGAACTCAGAAACTTAATAATTAATACCTGATCACAATCCATACATCGAAAACAGATTGACGTTTTTGACTACCGTTATTCCCAAAAGTATTCATTGAATAATTTACCAAAGACAAAGTTTGAACAAGAGTGCCAAGGCTCCTGTCCACAGGAATTTCCCATTTTTTGTATTGTTGCCTTCATTTGATTTTCCAAAACATGAAGTGTCCTAATTGATCCCTCTCCCAAATACAACATTTCCCAAAATACACCGTCCATCCAGAAACCCCAAGACATCGTTTTCAGTGATATTACGCCAACACTAACCTGACTTCAAAAACGCCCAACCACCTTCCCGCTAATAGTCCCCGCGGGACGTTGTCGAAAATCCCGTGGTAATTACCCATTTCTGTTTCAGGGGAACATCCCGCAGCGATGCATCATGGGCGCGCCGCCATGACACGCCTTTCCCGTGTGCTCCTGCTCCTGTTATGGGGAATGGCGATGCTGCTCTCCGGCGCCTGCCACAGGATCGGCGCGTAACACGACCTTGGACCGTTTCCGGCAATTGACAGTCTGCCGTTTGACAACTGAATTATGTGAATGTGCGAATTCGAACGTTTTGAACCGGATGTTCGATGGCGGATGTGATAGATCGGATAACCGATTTTAGGAATGACCTTTGAGTTGAAGAAGAGCCACCATAACGAACACATAAATTTGAATTAAATAATGTACCGCAAACATTGCATATTATACATGAACATACGGAAGTCTGAAATAATTTGACATGAAACTGAAAGCACAAAAGCACCAAGTAAATCTCGATGCCAGGTTTCAGTTTTTTTTTAATTCGTTCTGTTCAGTTTGCTGTTTCGATTTTTATGTTAAATCTAATTTCCCAACATTCTGAAAATGTTCAGGTTGTTTTACCCAAAATTTTGGAATGACGAATAAAGCTGTGCTATCGGGCTTTTCCAAGAGTTCGCACTGTCGAAAGAAATTCCACTGATACTAGGAGATCGGTTCAACATCTTTTAGGGAGCATTATTTAAGAAATTAGATAACTTATTTACAAGAATATTATGGAGGTAGTCAATTTGAAAACTTGCCAGGTCATTTATGTCACGACCATGATGTTTTGAGAGAAAATGCTGAAACAGGTCAATTTTTATTCGGAGGAGAATATATTTTGAGCTTAATTGCAATCCAAAATTTCTTCAAGCCTATGGTGATGTACACCTCGATTGAAAGACCCTGTACATGAATACTTCAGTTTGCAAATTTGTATTGAATCCTTGAAGTAGTCACAGGGTGTTCATACTTAGTGTACTAATCAAATGAGATACTCGAAATGATTTATATTACTAGCCAAACAATAATACATTCTGTTCTCAAATGTTTGTAAATACATCTCCGAATAAAAAATGACCTTTTCTGGCATTTTCACTCAAAACATCTCTGTCGTGACATAATTGTCCTGGCAAGTTTTCGAATTGACACCTGGCATATACAGGGTGGTCCAGATCTTAACCAAGAAATTTTAACCACATATTCTACATCAAAAATAAGCCCTAGTTCGTCATATAAACATATGTCGAGAAATGCTTCCTCTCTGAGATACAGGCTGTTAAAATTATTAGAAAAAAAAAATGTTTTTTTTTCCTTTACTTCGAGCATCTTCTTTAAATTCGTATTTGAGTGCGGATCTTAATGCTTATTTTCTCGTAATTACACATTTTTTACAAAAATAGTCTTATTATTACGAGTATTATTAATTATTATGTACCATATCAAATTTTAGCAATTTGCTCATGCATGAGAGTGTTTAATTTTTTTACTCGGAAATGGTGCCTCGTACGTCAAAAAGTCAGGAGAATGAATTTGCTTCAATTTAAATAAGGATTTCAAGAATAAATTTTATTGTTGGAAAAGCCAGTGGCGTATCATTTTTTTGTCCAAAAATATTCTGTCTCGATGCAGTACGGACACCACTGGTGAAATAAAAAAAAATTATTTAATTCAAAAAGTGACTCTTGATCCTTAAAACCTCTGTCCCGAATTTCATAAAAATATTTTTAGAAGTGTGAAAGATATTAATAAAAAACATGTTTTTTCTATAATTTTAACACCCTGTATCTCGGAGAGAAAGCATTTCTCGACATATATTTGTATGACAAACTAGGGCCTATTTTTACGTAGAATACGTGGTTAAAATTTCTTGGTTACGATCTGGACCACCCTGTATAAATTAATGTGAATACATCAGTTCTGCATATCAATCTGAAATTGATACTGGAACTGGAAGGTCAACGATACAATAAAGGCTGGTTTATGCTGGCTGGTAACTTTAACTTAACCCTGAACTTAAAAATTGAAACATAGATTTCTAGTGCTATAATTTATATTGAGACTAAAGGATCCGTTTGCTTATTAATAATAATAATAATTAATAAGTAAATGGATTCTTTAGTCTGAGTATAAACCATAACACTAAAAATCTATGTCTATATATATATTATATATAAAGGATTAAGTTAAAGTTACCAGCCAGCATAAAATAGCCTTTATGCTTCCTGGGATATAGAGTGATAAACAGCTGGTTTTTAAAAGTTCACATAAATAAATACCTTTGATTACAAAAGAAACTACCCAGCTCGGAATTCTAATTTTTCCTTGATAACTCGATCAGGGAAAACTGAGGTATTCTTCTAGTTATATCAGTCACAGGCAATTCTTCCAAATCCAAATAGAGTATTGAACAAATGGAGTAATGAATTTGCTTTCTGCAAACTGGAACTCACGATGTAGGGTTCTCAATCCAACAATAGCTTCAGTTAAGTAGTGTTAGGCATGTAGCCACACAAAACCAGAAGAAGGTTTTTTGCCCCAGTCAAAAACTATAGACAACAAAAACAGTGTTGCGTATATTACTCTCCAAAGTATAATATTTCTCTGTACGAATCTGGGGATATAAGTTAACAGTGCACAAACTTCATTCATCGGAATTCATTAAAGCCTAGAAAAACACGAGGCACACAATCCCTCGAAAATTGAATAAACTCTCCTCTGATTCATTCAGAACAATTATCAATACCAAAATCACATATACCAAAAATATTAGTAAGAAACAAAGTAATCAAACAAAGGTCTCTACATTTTTTTCTAACAAAAATGGCGTGCAAAATTATATTAACTAATTTCAATCTGTAATCATCACGTGAGCCAATTTACAAAAAGCAATTTCAACATCACAAAAACTTATTTAAAACTACTCACCGTCACTTGACGTATATATTCACAAACAATTCACACAAATTGTTAAGAGATTTCTGACCAACATTTATTTCATCTCAACTATCGAGAACGTTTTTAGAGGGGTATATCGCTCAAGAGATCAACCATAAAATTCAGAGAGTAATTCCCAGGAGCCTGCCACCCCCAATCATCTGACCGCAGAAAATTCTGGTCCCACAGAATTGTAACATTGAATTCACTGCATTAATCAAAAGTATACTGAAATGAGTTCTAAAATATATAGAAAAATTATTTGTGAGAAATCCATACGGAGTCATGAGAGGAAACAATTATAATTTAGCCTCGAAATGTATTATAAAATCTCAAACCATGCCGCGATTATCTATTAACGTTTAACGCATCACGGGTTGCATGACTACGAAGCTAGAGATAAATAATGAATGGCGAATTTATTCTATCTGTATTATTGAAATAAAATAAGAAGGTAATGTTAAAAACAGAGGCAGGTTTTATACCGTTGGGCTGAATCATTACAATCAATAAAAGGAATGATGCGTGATGACATAGGTTTCTATGTATCCTACACATAGAAACCTATGTCATCCATCGTATACGATAGCTTAGCCGAAGTTGATATTTTCGATCAAAAGGGTTGCCAATCTCCAACTGAAATATTACCCGCGTTCCATTTTATGGGAAAAGGAATTTCTGAAATAAAAATCGTATACCATGCAGCGTATTGTCAAGGTGGCGTTCAGCAGCCAGCCATAGTTTGCACTGTTAAGCGACTTGCGACAAACGGAGAAGCCAGCAGCAGGTAGTGTAGGGGCTTGCGTATGCCGAGGGCTTGAGGAGAGCCAACCCAGGGCCTTCTGGCCCAGTCCGACCTTGATAGTGAGTAATTCATTATTTCATAGAGCTCATTACAAAAGAGCTAGGAATTTCTAGATGAATTTCAAAATGGCACACCTGCCAGGTACAGAGTTTGGCACTCTTGTTCCTCGGAACAGAGTGCTTATCAATTTGCCCAAATGTCTGTAATTTTCAAATTTTTGGCTGAAAATGGTCTCAAACGATTTGGTTCGACTCACTGATCAAGAATCCGTGGTCGAAATCTTCTGTCCGGCCGTCTGGCCGGTCGTCCATCCGTTAACACGATAACTCTCGAACGGTAGGAGTTAGAGGAGTTAGAGAAATTTGCAGGATAGGTTTGGAGCGTAAATATCTCGTATGAGTTTTTTAACGGGCGAAATCCATCAAGCGGTATCGGAGTTATGGCGGTTTTTAGTAAAAGCATTTTTTATGAATATTTCCGAAACCGATCACTCGATCTATCTGAAATTTAGCTTCAAATTGTAGAATCATTTCTCGCATGTGAAGTTTTGTATTGATCAGGTTACCCTAAAGGCAAACAATTTTATATTTTTTTTCTGCAATAACTCTCGAACGGAATGAGCTAGGCAGTTGAA
Source organism: Halyzia sedecimguttata (assembly GCA_937662695.2). Taxonomy (NCBI): domain Eukaryota; kingdom Metazoa; phylum Arthropoda; class Insecta; order Coleoptera; family Coccinellidae; genus Halyzia; species Halyzia sedecimguttata. The sequence goes on from OW569411.2 coordinate 33,264,516, forward strand.
ATTTGCAGAGTTGGTTAGAGAGGTGAATATCTCGGTTAGGTTCGCTATTGGGCAAAATAGGCCAGATGGTTTCGGAGTATCGAAGAAAGAATTATTTTTACTTGCAAATTTCGAAATAAATTTTTTTTCGAGATGCAGTTTCACCACAAATATCCATTGATATCATTTTCAACTCCAACAATCTAATACTTTCGGAGATATGATTTTTCAAATTTTCAATAATGAATCGTACTTCTATGTTTTCACAGAATGCTATAATTATTCTATCTATGGTTCATTATATGATCTGTGTTCATACTCGTACATGTCATCCTGTTCTTTAAGAGAGAATCAAATTAATTTCAGCTATTTTAATTTGATTTCTTCCATGGTGCAGTTCTCATTCTCAGATTGCTCATTTAATCTTGATAAATAAACTATTATTTGAATTGAATTTCCTTTTAATGCAGTTCTAACATAAGAATACATTGATATAATTCCCAACTCTGAGAAACCAATACTTTCGGAGATATAATTTGTCTGTTTGAACAAGAGCGCCAGAAAGCTCCTGTCCAGAGGGCTTGATACAAATTTTTTATGTACAATGTGACAACGAACAGGCATTTTGCGTGAAAACGCAAGAATACGTTGATTCCATTTTGAACCAGCAAATATATTTGTGCTACTGACACCCTTGGTGAATTCTGAATAGCAAAGATATGGCATGCGATACTGTCTCTACTTTTGCACTGAAGCATGAGCATTGAACATTCACATAACATTTGAAAATTGGATTCAATTGAAGCGTGTGGATTTTCTTTCTGCCATTCATAGATGTTATAAGAATTTATAACGCCATTTCGACCGAATAGAGCTTCGTCAGTAAATTCAACTTCAGTAACAAACTCTGCTACCATTCATTGTTGTTCCAAAAACCATTCAGCAAACTGCACTCTTAGAGGAAAATCTGCTTGATTCACTGAATGAAGTTTCTGGAAATGAAACGGATGAAGCAACTGCTCTTTAGAAATTCGATGAATGATAGATTGTGAAATGTTAAGCACAGACGACAAATACGCTCTTTGTTGGATCCTGCCCTAATCTATTGAAAACCTCTTTTTCCAATGCTACTGTCCTGACATGTCTTCTACCTCCTTCGCCTCCTCTTTTTGGTAAAATGCTCCCTTAAACAGTAGTACAACTCGCTTAAATAGGCGTACAACCCTTGCCCTAGCAGCATTACAAAATACACGCCCGTACCTTAAAAGCTAAGGCTAATATTCTTCTGTAGTGAAATTATTCATAACATTTTTTTTTTGTACAAAATTAGAATATATTCAAAAGAAAACTGCATGTATTTTGTCAATGAAAGTTTCAGATTAATGAATAATCAGAGAAACAGAAGTTTCAGTAACCATATCAATTATAAACAGCTAGGAAAATATTTTGATATTCAATCATAAAAATGCTTGTAACTTCGATCGAGTCTATATTTTTTGAGTTTTCGAGGAAATAATAATCCAGATGGATATAAATCCGAAAACGTTAGAATGATTATGGCCAACAGCGAACTTAAGTTTTTTTTTTTTTCAATGATTTTTTAAAAATTTTCTAGAGCTACGATCCTCACGAAATTTTGCAAGAATTTTTGCGTTGGCATTCTACAACTAATAACCATATCTGAATTGGATCAGATTTGTATTTTTTGAGTTATTGAAGAAATAACAACCAAATTTCAGATTGATATAACTCCAAAACCATTTGGCCGATTATGCTAGTTAACGAACTTGAATGTCGTATTCAGATGCGTAATCTACCCTGAAAACTGTCACTAGTCACTATTTCTTTCCGTTCTGGAGGAATCATGAGATACATAATATTTTTTCGTATTTTTTTAAAAATTTTTTTTACACACGTCTTCATGATGATATTCTACAACTAGTTACTGATCTTCAATTCGATCAAGTATATATTTTTTGAGTTATAGAGGAAATAATATTCTAGATGGGTATAACTCCGAAACCGTTGGGCCAATTATGTCCAACAGCGAACTTAACTCTTTCATTCAGATGTGCAACCTATCCTGAAAATTGCAAGTCCCTATCTCCTCTCGTTCGAGAGTTGTCGAGGCAACGATCACCCATCCAGATACTGAACTCACACAAGGTTGCTCGGATCTCCAACAATATAGATCCGATCATGTTCAAACTTGGAACTTGGTAGTAGAGTTAGGTTCTGAAGGCTCTCGCAAAATTTCAGCGATATCGGACCCATAGTTTCTGATATATATAATTTTTTTCAATAATTTTTTAATATTTTTTTTAAATTTTCTAGTTATACGTTCATCACAAAATTTAATCCCATCTGTCGATTCTGCGGAATCCCTTGCAAAAATTCAAGAAGACTGCCATAGTTTGCAATTTAAGAAGAAGAGAAATGCTGTTCTCGGTTGTACCAGAAACTTAGTTCAAGGGTGATCTAAATCTCCGGGATGAGAGAGCAATTTAGAACCAGTGAGGGATCGAAAAATAAGGAAATGAAATTCAGTACTACGCCTAATCATGATACAAAGAAAACTTGTTTTCCTTGTATCATGACGCCTACTCTTATGTAGGTCTAGTAGAGCTGGGCATCACTATCTTGCTTCACGCAACATTATCGGCAATATAATAATTTAAGGTAATACCCCTTGTAACGCAACGTGACGCATAATGAATCAGGGTTTATTATGTGTATTTGGCATAACATTTTTTGAAAAATCTCTCTGAAGATTCATAGGAAAAATTGTTCCTCTTTCTCATTTTCCCTGTATATTGAGCTAAAGACACGAAACTTGGTTAATATTATTTGTCAATAAAACTACACATCTTGGAATTTTTTGGACCATGAATTATGCTTAGGGGTTTTAAATAGTCAACCCCTAAGACTTTGTTTGGGATGAAAACTTTATTTTCTAAAGAACATGGCATTTTATTGAACAACAGTCAACCAAATTATGATTCTACTAGGCTAGTTTTATTGACAATTAATATTTACCAAGTTTCGTGTCTTAAGCAAAAATAAATTGTTAATCTTCGGAGGGCTGTACTTTTCTGGACGGAGATTTTTCAAAAGAAATTTCACCAAATACCCACCTTAATTTTCATCGCATAATCACCCCTTACATTTTATCGGTGTTATTCAGATACACCCTGCATATGTATCCACTCAATGATCGATCACGTCTAAAAAATGAGGTGCTCAGTGAGTCCAGAGAATAATAGAGTCTTACTACTAACAAGAATCTGGCCTAGTTGGTGGAGTGAAGCTCCCAAAACGTATACGACTAATTATTTGTACGATGTACAATAAAATTCAAGAAGTAGGCCAATGAATATATTAAGTACGATGATAAATTAATAACCATCTGGGCAGTAAATGATAACTCGTTAAATGATTGTACAAAAATTAGCGTATTTCAGATTTGACTTACATGGAATCTTCAGAGAAATAACTTGAACATTCCGTAGCTCTATTTAATATAACAGTTCATCTGTGGTACGACGATAAAGGAGAAGGTGAGCTGACCTCTTCTTGAGCATACCTATTCGGGTATAATTGGCTGTGAGTAACGCAACTCTCAATCTAAAATACTCTCGGTAAGTTCGGAATTTTTTTATCGGTGAATCCCCAAAACTCAAGGGTGCTTTATAGGTGGAAGGTCCATATTCTCTAGTAATGGCGACATCGGAGTATTTGCCAGGTGGACCACACGACGGCTTCAAAGACAACGTAACTTCCCACCTTAGACAAGGAGTCTACAACCAGACATAATTCTTCAGAGGGGTAGGATTAACAAAGTAAATAGTGTTGCAATTGCAACTCACTGTGAAGGCATCCATTTTGATAACGAAATAAACTCACCGGTCCCCTGCACCAAAGTAAATCCACATAACGTGTACAATTAACTGCCACTACAACCGTACGGTAACAACAGGAAGGTCAGCACAGACGGAGATATTTACGAATCTTCCATCCCGTCCGAAGTACGTATAAAAGGAGAAAGATAGAGAGAGATAGAGAGAGAGAGAGATAGAGAGAGAGAGAGAGAGAAATAACGAATATACATTGCGTAATGTGTAATTCTATCTCGTTGCCGGAAAATCAGGAATTCATTGTTCTCACGTATTTAAGCCTTCTTCATATTCAAACTCGCTATTCGGAACTAGCATATTATGTGGACAAACTGCTGATTGATATCCGTTGTATCCGACTATTGTTCGATATATTTGATGGGATATTGAAGAAGCACAGCTACTGCCACCTCATCTAGTCCACCGTTGAGTTCATGTGAAGAAGGACTATAAAACTTTAACAACCACACTTCGCAGATTACAATAAATGTTGCCGTGGTGTAAAATTATGTAGTCGGTACAGAAAAATGTGCACAATCGGATGCATCCAGTAGCAAGGGGCTGCGTGGCGTGTCGACACGTTATCCGTGTCAACTGTCGCACGTTCAGTTCGCCCTCTTTCCAGGAGACGCAGAGGCCGAACAACCCATAGTTATCACGCACACTTGAGTCCTCTTGAATGATCGTTTTCTTATCTTCGACCGCCATCGATGCAGCTGCTTATGAATAAATGGATGAAGATGGGATTTTCCTCTTTTAAGTTAATTAGTCCCTCAATTGCAAGCACAGACGCGTCAAAAACAACTGAGGCAATCACTAAGCTTTTCATGGAATCTGTTATCTATTACTATCTATCTATAATTTCTCAATCCGTGCTTCACTAAGTTGTTTTATTATATTTTGGACTTCAAACCTACCTAAAATTTCAATGAATACAGTTTTACACTGACCAGAGTAAACATAGAATGAGGTGAACTGTAGCCAATTGCCAATAACTAAAAAAGGCACACGGAGTAATATTCATTGATTTTAACCATCAATAAATATTTCATGTGTGCCAGCATGAGTCACCTCATTGCTCAGTGTTCCCCCAAAGAGGAAAGCGTCATTCAGGGGCAGATACGAACCGGTTTCATGGCTATTACCAATCGTCAGCGTAACTTAGGAACACTGAGTGATACCGAATGAATTCTAGGAAACTTAAACCCATTTGTTGCGAACTGGTAGGGAGAAAATCCCACCGTTGAAATTTTCAGAGTAGGTTAGGGCGATAAATATCTCGGTTAAGTTCGCTATTGGGCAAAATAGACCAGATGGTATCGGAGTAAAGAAAAACATTTTTTTTTTCAACTTACAAATTTCAAAATAATTTTTTTTTAAGATGCAATTTCACTATAAAAATCCATTGATATCATTTTAAACTCCAACAAGCTAATACTTTCGGAGATATGATTTTTCGAAATTTTAATAATGAATCGTACTTCTATGTTTTCACAGAATGCTATAATTATTCTATCTATGATTTATTTTATGATCTGTGTTCATACTCGTACATGACATCCTGTTCTATAAGAGAGAGTCAAATTCATTTCAGCTATTTTAATTTGATTTCTTCCAGGGTGGAGTTCTCATTCTCAGATTGCTCATTTAATCTTGAAAAAAAAACTATTATTTGAATTGAATTTCCTTTATGATGCAGTTCTATCATAAGAATACATTGATATAATTCTCAACTCTGAGAAACCAATACTTTCGGAGATATAATTTGTCTGTTTGAAAAAGAGCGCCAGAAAGCTCCTGTCCACATGGCTTAAACCAATTTGTTTTATGTTCGCGTGACCAGCTGATGTATAATCCACCACTCTAAAACCAGCGGACTTTTTTATCTGCAAGATATTGGCTTGGCTATAATATAATAAATTTTGGAGGATCGGGAGTAAATAGATGGACAATATTCTTTTTTCTACGAGGTAACCACTCCTCGAGCTACCCACGAAAGGCGTAGTTCACCAATCTTGATAATACTCTCTAAAACGTTCTACGAGTTATCATCCGGGAGGGAATTTTTCATGAAAGTCTGTTCCTGACGTGCGGACTATATGAACTCATTACAAACGGAAAAAATCGATGAAAATTACTTCGTGTGTAATTAGTTCATACTACCAATTAGCTACAGCCACCTACCGATGTTTAATAACAGAATTACATAAAACCAGAATAAAAACGGAATTGAAATCATGCAATATACTTCATGGTTCAATGTATATGAGCTGGAGAAAGCAGCTTTTGTATTTCTGTAGGAAATGTAATCTTTGAAACAAATTAAGTGGCCCATAATATCAAAAAAACTGTTTTCGTCAACTATGTGAAATAGCAAAACAATAAAATACGTTATATACAGGGTGAGTCTTTGACCAGTGCATTAATTTTAACCAAAGATTCCTCTCATCAAATGAAACACTTTTTTCATTTTAAAATTTTTCCAAATTCAGCTCAGGTAAAAAGATACAGGCTGTTGAAATTTTGAAAAAAAATCAGTTTTTATTTTGTAGCCTTGCCATCCTTTTTTTGAATAAAATGAATGTTGGCGTAAAGTTTCCTATAACTATGATACATATTTTCCAACTATTAGTTATTTTCTACCTCTACGGGTTTTCTAGTTATGGACTCGTGGATTCATAAAACTAAACGAAATTAGCATAAATAAAGCATACAAAGTTTTTCTTGAGTCATTTCAAGAATATTCCATCGTTTTAGAACATTATATTATTCTTCATCATTTCTCCTTAAACGCACCGTTTTCGAGATATTCTTCATTGAATGTTTTAAAATGGAAAACTCCAGAAATTTCACTACTTTTATGGGTCCGTCCCTGAGCGTTGGTATCCCGAATCAAGCTGTAAACCACGTTACCATGCCTTATTCTCGTCCGCCAACAATGGCATAGATAATTTATATGCGGGAGTGTATTAGCACATTGCGAAATCTTTAAACGCTTGTAACTTTTTACCTGAGCCGAATCTGGAAAAATGGCAAAAGAAAAAAGTGTTTCGTTTGATGAGAGAAATCTTTGGTTAAAATTAATGCAGTGGCCAAAGACTCACCCTGTATATTGGTATATATTAATTCATAGGTACCAATTATTTTAGCAAAATCAGAAATATTCGCATTCTCCTATATATCCATATATTGTCGGACTTTTGCATATTTTGAAGGGATTTAATTTGTTTCAAATTTTCAACATTTTTTGTTGAATTGAAATAATGGACAAGAGGTTATTTATATTGTTCCGTTAATTATGTATATAATTTCATGACACTGGTAATTCAAACTTTGATCGTATATATTTTAGCAGTATGCTTTTAAATTTGTGACATTTCTAACATTACTAACAAATAAAGTTGTCGAAATTCCAGGTATATAATGGCATTCGCTATTTTCAGGATTGAGTGGTTCAGTCAACGATTTTCTAAAATTTGGAAAACAACAGGCTGAATGGAACAAAACTGATATTTTTTTAAAATTGCCGAATAAAACGGGGATAGTTCAAGAATTATTGCACCTAACATAGAAGCAAACAAACGAAAAAAATATAACTATTTTGTTTTTCAACATAGTCCCCTGCAACGTTTATACACTTTGTATATCGGTGTTGAAGTGTTTCAAACCCTTTTGACAAGACTTCGGAACTTTGAGTCTTCAGTCATTTCTTATGCTGCCATTGCATACATTGTTTTTTTTTATTCTGGTTTAAAGTGATGAACCCATATTTCATCGATAGTAAAATTATTCGCTTAACTTCATCGTGATTCCTGTTAAAGATCTACAAATTTGTCTCCATCGTAACCTGGCGTACACGCTTTTGTTCTATCGTCAGCATTCGTGGAATCCAACGTGTAGAGATTTTTTCGATACCCAATTCCTCACAGTTTTAGGTGCTCCTGTACCTGCTGCACCCAATACTTCTTATATGTCCTTATAAATTTCCTCCTTTTTTTATAAAGGTGCATTATCGCACCTCTTATCACAATTATGTTAATTTTTATGAAATCGCGCATACCTCATTGGAAAAATATTAATATCTAACATACGAACACATTCTGCTACGCTGATGTTAATTGGTTAATTGACACACTAGTGTCAAACAATAAGCTTTTGCCTGACACCGCATTTGCATATGTCATTCAACGCCATCTAAGACAGGGTAAATAATTCGTGAACTATTCTCCTATGTTGCGCATGAGTAGTATGGAACGACGCCCTATATAACACCAAATCACACAACAATTGATAGTTTCGTAAAGTGCAATAGTGATTAACCAATTTGATATATATTCCCTCCACGTGCACCGGCTAATTGTTGATGTGCGCAGTGCCAGTGACAGTGCCAGAGACTTTTATCTCTCCCACCATAACCTATATTCTGTTTCAAGACATACATTATCTTTCGAGTATACTATGTTTGCATTATTAACCATTAAATTGGTACTCTCAAGTACAGGGAACTTGCTCCACACGGTACATCATTCACCAATTCCCAATGTTTGTCCAAAATAAACAGAATTACTGTTGATTCATCAGCTCATCATGCTCGATGGTTCAACTCAAAAACTGGTCAATATGAACAAGGGCGTCATATCAGACTAACCCTCTGTCATTCCTTTTTTAGTTTTTTGACAATTATGTTGATTACGGCAGTCTGATCCATATCCCATAGACTTTCCGGGGTTCCAAATAATCAAGAAGAGAGGTTCAGGGGAAACCCGTCAGGTACGCTTTTTCCTTATGCCCTTTCTACGAATCCAAATGGAAATAAATATAGATTTTTCAATTCAGAAATTCGTTCTAGAAATAAAATAGGACACAACAGACTCACATGTTGACTCAGCACCAGACCCATCACCAATCAACAGAATTCACTCACATTCTAGCCTCTACAACACCAAAAATAGTCAGCTTAATTTTGCGAATGCGCAGTTAACTCGTCAGAGAAACTGCTCCTTATATGCTGACTGTTACCTAAAACCACGATTCTACCACAAAACTGGATCAGGAGATATAGAGCTTAACATCTCTCTACTCTTGACAGGATTCTGTTGCAAGACCGCATCCCTACTCACACGACCTCGCCCCTCCCAGGCTCATACTCCAAGAGTCATAAAGTCTGCTCATGTTCAGAACCCTAGGGCCACGCTATGGACACTCCAACAACGCTTTCTCCCTGAAACTGACTTGCATGCGCACAAAATTGCCATGAATTTTCCTTTTAGAGCTCCTCATAATATTGCCTCAACACTAGGTTTATGACCGCTAGACGCTATCTACTCCCAATCTAACCCATACAATCTCAACACATCCACTTCTCCTCCACACATGCACACTCTATCCGTGGATACTCTCGTGGACTTCTGAAAATCATACACCTCACAGCAATCTCCAATTCTCCAGCAACAGTGGTTCGGGAGCTATGGCATGCCTGGAGCCTCTCAAAGGGAATCTATAGGGGGACAGCATCATCCAACACCAAAACACTACTCATCTCAGGCGAAAACTCTAGCAGTTATATCACTTTTCGTTTGCTCATGCACATAACGAAAAGTGGGTGAAAGGAGCACTGTAAATTTCAGAATTCATCCGTGAGGCACGGTATGAACACTCCATCTTGGAAACATCGCTATTTCCCCGAAACTGACTTGCACACACATAAAAATGCCATAGGAGGTAATACGGTCTTTCAGTCTCTACTAACCAACTATTCAATGCCTCTGTAGAGGCAGATGTCACTATCATCGATACATCGACATACATTCCAACAACTGAAGTCAATCAAGTCATCTCAAGTTGAAAAAGGAGAAGTTTTCTTCGCTCCATAGGCAGCATTTCCTTCCCAACCGTGTATTTGGCCTTTGGAACAGTTTGCCCGAAAGTGTTGTCATTTCCGGTTCGGTGAATACTTTCAAGAACTATTACGACCGATGGCTGGGGATACAATAGTTATGATTTATTGGTGCTTATTTGTTGAACATTTTTGATTTTATACTCTTGGTATTTTTTTCTTTTTTTTTGTGGTAGATAACCGTTTCTTTTTTTCTTCGAACACTCAAATTTTGTAATTTTTTTTATTAGTGAGTTTATAGGCTTAGCCTCAACTCTCCTATCTTTGTAATAATAATAATAATAATAATAATAATAACTGGAGATAATATCCGAACCACTATAGGGAGAAGTGTCTTCGATATATTTTCGATTATTATGAGATGAAGTCTGAATTTAGAACATGACTATAAAACAATTCTGAAGGATCTTGCGAAATTTCAGCGATATCTGATGCATAGTTTCTGAGATAGACAATTTTTTTTCAATAATTATTTCTGAATAATTTCACAATCCCCGCAAAATTAAACGTGAATCGTTGTATCGCTATTTTTCAATTAACTATCAAGTTTCTCCAATCAGCTCACCTTAGTATTTTTGGAGGTATTGGGAAAACAACCTTATAGTCCGAGAGGTAGCGTTAAATTTTCATGGGTGATTATACTGAGAATTTCCAGTTTCTCATAGATTATTTTTCCGTAGACAAATGAAGAAAACGTATGTAAACTGACGCGACTCCAAGGCTAAAGGTACAAATATAGTGGAGTGGCGAGGTAAGAGGCACGCGGCGACGCAAGCGGGCGATTTATGAATCTCAGGGAACGCATAAATAAATACTACATCGATCTAGAGCGAGTTACCGCGAGATGCACATTGGAGAGAGAAGTCATTCGAAGTAAACAACACGCTTTTGACACGATATTAAATCCTGAAATTAAATCAAGAGTAGCCTCTCCAATGTGCCGCGCGAGGTATCTCGCTCTAGATCGCGGTACTATATGCGTTCGATAATGCGTTTGATATCGTGTGAGGTTCATAAATCACTCGATTACCTAGGCGTTCCACTATATTTGAATCTTCAAGATTGTGAGAGTCTGCGTATGTCACAAAAAAAATTGATTTTCGGGGTATTTTACTGAAGTTGAAAGTTCGCAGATAGTTAGTATATGAAATTTTTATCACGAAAAAAAATGTTAGCTGCAAAGTCTGTGTGATTTAACCTATTAGCAGAGTATGATATTTCACGGAGGCTGATTATTGATTTGTATGACAATTAATGGTATGAAAATTATGAAAATAATTGTTAGCTGATACATGGATGTGATTGAACCTGTGTCGAAGGATCTGAAAAAAATTGATAAGTCTCCAATTGTTATTCAAAGAAATATTTGCTTTATCTTAAAATACATTATATTTCATCCCGACTAGTTGAGATTTCATCAAGTCTTGACTATCCATCGTCTTCGAACCATTTTAAATTGCATCTGCATCTCTCCTATTCTTCCCATTCAAAATCTTTTGGAGATGATAGTGGTGTGCACTTTCACGGAGGTAGCCTTATTCCTTTTTTTTGTACAATTTCAGTAGCTCGTCGTTATCACTAAACTGACCGGGTTGATAATTCAATCAATGCTGCAATATACTTCGGCAATTTTCTCAATATTTGCATATGTTTTTTCTTCCTACCTCTTCCGTAGAGCACTGGATTGAAGTCACAGCCAGTTAGAGCGTGATAAGCTGGAAGATATTTGTATATCCCCTCTCCTAGTTTGCCATACAGTTTTCAATGATATTGACGCATCTTAGATGATTTCCCGTTCTAGCTAAAAATCTTATATTCAATTGTTTCTTCAAAGTATGCATATTCCCAAGCAGTATACTCAATATGTTTGTATCAGAACATATCACTGTTACTCCAGCATCAAAATCAACCTTGCAGATGTGATATATGACCTTGGTGTCCGTTTCTTCGAGCAATAGACATGATAGCTCTTCTTCCACAGTTTTAATGACTAGGTCATGAGATACAGCGAATGTTTAGCACGATGTGAAATTCATGAATATAGTTTTTTTTTGCGATTGGAGATTGGAGGAAGTTTCTGTTCTGGACATCTGATATCAAATTTCAGAACTTGTAACTGTCCTCTCAGAACATGTTGATTATTATTATTATATTATATATATTAGGTATGAAGTATCTATCAACGACTGGAAAAGTTCTCAGTATTTACGTATGTGTGAAAGGAAAAAAGAGAAGAATTCAATCGTAAAATTTTAAGATAATGAATGTTATATTCTAATAAATCCAAGCGACGCGCCTGGTAATCGTCTAACCGTGCGCTGCATTTCGAACGCTCAGCTAAGAGGTTTCATCACATTTGTGTATCAGTTAACAATTATTTCCATAATTTTCATACCATTCATTGTCATACCAATCCATTTCAACCTCAGTAAAATATTCCGATTTTTCACAGCTAACTAGCGAGGTACGCAGACTCTTAAATCTTAAGTAACGGATTTGGACCAGCTAACATAGACATTTTTTCTCATCAACATTACTGATCCTATACGGTGAAATTTGACGCTGCCTCCCGGAATATTACTATAAGAACTCCGAATCTACTCTGCGGATTTCGCCCATTAATGAAATTTGCCGTGATATTTATGTCTGAAACCTACGCCGCAAATTTCAAATCTCCAACTCGACAGCCGTACAGACAGAATTATACTCCTGATTATTTATGAGTATGTCGAATCCAGTCTTTGGAGACCTTTATCGACCCTACCAAACATCCCAAAAATACGTACATTCGGGCAAAACGAGAGCACGCTGTTTCTGGTTGACAAACGCATAAAAATAGTCCGAGTAGTATAGGTAATTTGTGGATGGTTATCGAACAAAATGGTGGCTAAAAATGATATTGAAGGAGCGCACTATAGGACTACTGGTGGTAATTCCTTTCATCCGTCACGGAACTCATCGGAATAACTGTACGGGAAAGAGTCATACAATGATATTATCGACACCATAACGAATAGCTCATAACAACCTGGAAATACTTTATGTGACAGAATGTTCGTTCAGCGGCTACAGACAACGGAAAATATGACCGATTATTAGTCGGTCCGTCCGCCTTTCCAATTTCGATATGTAATAATTAATATTTATTGGATGGATATTTTCATCCGAACGGTCCATTCGTTTGTCATTCGACAAGGAATTCGCCAATTCGGAACTTTACACCAACTGAAATTAAATTTTGCGGTGTTTCATTCATCAAAGCCTGTGACGTATTCCTCACTATTAAAGCTGGCGGTAAACAGTGGTAGATTTGTGAGTTGTGAAGTGGTTGCAGACGGGCTTCATGACGAAAATAACGTACGTAATTGTTGCAACTTACAGAGCAATTACTGGAGAATAAGTAATTAATCTGCTAACTTTCAGAGCAAGGAACACTTCATCATGGTAAGGAGCGACGACGTAAACATATAATCCGTTCAGTTAGTATAACATGAATTTAATCAAGTGTAAAATCAACGCTCCATTCGTATTATGCAATAAAGCGATATTATTAAATCATGAATTTATGATAATTTCGCCCATCCAATACATTACTCCGCTGATTCATCTTGAGAAACATTAACTGGTTTGGTAAACATGGACCTAAAATGAAAATCCATGTTATGTATGTACGTAAGGATAGTTTCATGATTACAACTGCCATTTTTGCGCGTGCTCTGCAAGGAACAGCGTGCTATCATTTGTCACAATGTCTGTACTATTCGAGTTATGGCTATTTTTATTACAATTTTTTTTTAATATTTCCGAAACCGATCAATCGATCTATCTGATATCAAGCACCAAATTGTAGAATCATGACCTTCATATGAGTGCGTAGTTTAGTATCGATTGGATGGCTACACACTAGAAAAAAAATCAAATATTAAAAAAAAATTTTTACAATAACTCAAAAAATACTGATCTGATTAAATTTAAAATCGGTAGTTAGATGCAAAGTACCGACGCAAATACTTGTGCAAAATTTCGTGGAGATAACACATAAGAATTCAAAAAATGTTTAACTCTTAGCGGAATATTTTACTTGAAATTCTGAAACCAAAATTTTTCTGAACGTTGAGCGACTGGGGGTGTAACTAGAAGTCCATATTACCAGCTCATGTCAATTCTGTGAGTGAGCAAGTTCGTTTCGAGGAAATAGCGTATTGCCCGAGGTATAGTGTTCATACATAATCCTTGGGGTCACTTTCGGACATTTTTAGTTATTCGCATGAGAAGACGAGAAATGATTTAACTGCTGAAGTTTTCTTCTGAGAGGATTGGAGTTTTGAGCTTCTAGTCCTCCATAAAATCTAGGGGAGGGGAGGGTAAGATGGAGACCCTAAGGATTTTTATTTTTTTTAGTTTTAATTGCAATGAAACTCTACATCATTTGAGTGTATCATAATTGACTAAGTTTTAGGTACATATTGTGATTTGAGTAGAGGTATGAACTGAAAACCAAATAATATTTTTCAAATTTTCAACGAATATGTCAAACTCTCCATCTTAGCCGCTGCTGCGGGTAAGATGGATACTGTTGGAGGATAAGATGGTTTATTCTCAAGTTTGACTGATATAACTATAATCTCTCACTCAAAAATTAAAAACCATTGAAATTGACAGTATTTCATTACGAGTAAACAAAAATCATAAATCCAAGACATTTAAATCAATAGTATTTTATTTCTCTGAAACAAAAATCCAAAATCTACGATTTCTGTTTGGATTCTGCGTTAGCCGACGGCATAATATGATATATGGAAAGTGCGGAACTTTTATTTGAAAAAACGATCATTCATAATCTCGTGATTGCAATCATGTCATAATAAACACAGTAGCGACATAATGCCAAAAATTCAACAGAAATACCCAATTCGAAGAATTCACTAGCAAAGCGGTTATAACCACTAACCGGTAAAATACAAACTTCGTAATGTCTGTTAAATATTGCAGCAGATGACAACAAACAATACTACACACATTAGACACATGTCACAGGAATGGTATAGTGCCAACCATGTCCTGCCACCTAGTTCTAGAACGAGGAAATTCGAGATCACCATCTAACGCTCCACTCCCATACTTGTGTTTGGGATGTATACTATATTATGTTGGGAGTGGTTTAGGACTATCGATCATGGGTTTGGTGTTCAGCCGATATTGTGAGGTTTTAAAAGAAAATTCATGGCAATCCTGTACACGCACAAGATAGTTTTGGGGAAAAAGCGTTGTTTCTGAGATGGAGTGTCCATACTGTGACCCTGGGGCCCAATTTTGTAATTCATGAAATAAGTCTCGATGACTCCTCATCAAATTCAAGTATTCTCTCAGATTACAGTGAGGAAGTCAACCAAACTTCTGAATGAAGATAATGTTCAAGCATAGCAACCTTGTCACGAGCAGTTTAGATGGTCCTACCATCAACCTCTAGCCATGAACAGTGCCTGAGGCATCATTCCAGGTTAGAGGTGATGGCTGAATCCATTCTTCAATATATTGAAATATCTCGTTAGAACAACTGTTCTGTAAGGAAAAGCTGGAAGTTTAAAATTTTCTCAAAACCACCTTGCACGAACACAGAATTGCCACGAGATGCTTCAATGGCACAGGGCTATGATTCTAGCATAGCCACTGGTAATCTCACTTCCCGATTATTCTTTAATAAATATCCTTAATAAATATTGGGGTTTGAACCAGTTGAACGTACCAAATTTTCAAAAATGTTGTTTCTCATAAATCTGTTCTAAATCTAGGTCTCCATGAAAAATTATGTGAAAATGATATCAGCAATAGGTTTCCAATTCATTTTTGTGAGTTCATACAGGGGAATTTCGTTTATTGAACCGGATATCACAGGAACAAATTACAGGGAAGGGTATAGAGTGTTGTAATTCTCTAAAAAACATATTTTACATCCATTTTATTCGTATAACAATAATAATATTTATTACCAAATTCTTCATAGTAGAACAGGACCTATAGGAGGCACGTACGCCCGAACATAGGTTGGTCCCAAATTCTATATTTAACAAACATTTTAGAGAGGAAACAAACTTTCAAAAGAAAACAACTAAATATTTTTCAAAATGTCCACAAAAATATCTCCAAAAATGAAACAAAATTAAATTTATATAAATCAGAAACTATTCGTCCAATATCACTGAAATTTTGCGAGACCCTTTTAAAACTAACTCTTCTGCAAAGTTCCAAGTTTGAACACGATAGGATCTATATTGTTGGAGATTCCAGCAGCCTTGGGTGAGTTTAGTAGCTAGATGGGTGACCGTTGTCTCGATAACTTTCGAACGAAAGGAGATGGAGACTTGCAATTTTCAGGTTAGGTTGCGCATCCAAATGGGAGAGTTGGGATCGTTTTTGGGCATAATCGGCCCAACGGTTGCGGAGGTATACCCACCTGGATTATCATTTCCTCAATAACTCGAAAAATATAAACTGGATCGAATCGAATCTTGGTAACTAGTTGTACAATATCGACATACAGACGTGTGTAAAATTTTGTGGGAACCGTACCCCTAAAAAATTTCAATAAAATTGAAAAAAAAATTTAGTTCAAGCACTGATGGGTCAAGGAGGGGCTTTTCTGCGCGCATGTACTAGTGTTCATTCTCCTTTATTGTACACTCTTCGAATTTACCATGGTAAATTCGATTAAGAGTTTCCAATAAAGGAGAGAAAAAAATTGAAGAACATGCGCGCAAAAGCTCCTTACTTCATAAGCCATATAGAAGGCATAAACCTTCCAGTGATCCTCCTTAAAATTATCCATAACGAAGGGAACTTTCAGAACTGTACCTACTGTGCATTTGGCATAGATTGATGCCCACAATTCAGAGAGAATATTTGGATCTCCATTCCAAAATATTTGGCAGCTTCTATTGTTAAATTATGCATTACCGTTTCTAGCTTGAAAGGTCCTCGAAAAATATTTCCTCTATGGAGTACCAGTGTTACGATTCCGGTCTGTTCTGAGGAATTTATTTGCTGACTAATAACAACAGAACAACACATTCAATATAGATATGTACCTATCACCATACCAGATGTGACTAGTAACTGCTCGGTTCCAAAGCCGAAATGAAACCTAATGCCGAGTCGGAATTTTGTTAATTTCCGAGTTTGAAGTAGGAATTCAGTTGAATTCCGAGTTTCTCCAACGCGGAAACGGCACTATTTGTGGAAATTTGTTGTCGAATTAATTAATTGAATGGAAGCGGGAGAAGCAGGACTTTTTGGCCGTTGTCTCTTCAAACTGTCCAATATTTATCAAGTTGTAAGTCTTCAAAATGTCTCCTCTCTGGATATGGCTATTATGCAGTATTTTCGAAATTAATTGCACATGTACATAAAACCGAAATTACTGTGAAGAATTCGTATTCATTGAATTTAAGTGGAAAAAAACAAACTCTTTGGCCGTTTCATATTAAAATTGACCAATATTTATCAAGTCTTGTAAATGTCTCATCTCTGGATACAACTATGATGCAGTATTTACGAACTTGTTGCACCTTCACATGAAAACGAAATTTAACGAATCACGAGATCAGCAAACTCTTTAATCTCCAAATCAGAACTGTTTTGCACTGCATCGTCCAGAAGCCACTCTTTCGTGTCTATAAGCGTGAAATTTTGAAATCTCTTATTGAATTTGAATTATTGAAGATGACTTCTGCCAATATCAAATGGGCTATATATTTGTGATGGTAATTTCAAACTCTATTGAAATATACAAAAATATATAGAATGGCTTGTTGAAAAAATCCTATGAATAATTATTGAAACCTTCGGTTTCAGAAAAAACTGCAAACACCATTATTATACCCAAAAAAATTGCTTCAGAAACGTTTCTATAAAATCGAGAGGAAAATAATTGCAGAAAATTTTCCAAAAAGCATCTCTAATACAAACAATCTATAAACCTGAAATGATGAAAGATACCGATAGGTGATTTTCACCATTGAATGAAAATCTATCCTCAGGCTCCGACAAAATCTTTTTTCTACCTATTCATAAATGAGAGTTTCCCAAAGAATGTATCGAACTTTGCCCACCAGTATAGGGAGGATGAAACTAGAGGCTAATCATTGGTATTTCGGATACAGTAAGGGATACAGTATCGATTGAATTATGGCACAGTTGTGAAGTTTGATGTAGAACAAAGTGGCGTTTTGAAATTTGAAAAATTCCGATTCTTTCCGGAAAAATAAATATTGCATGAAACCTCTTTCATTTTTTTTGCTGAACTGTTTTGGAGGCATCCATAAAAATTAATGGCCACTTTGTCTGTTCTACAAGGGGCATGTTCAAATTTGAAATCTTACGTTTCGCTCTCTAGAAATCATCATCAAGTCTTTGTTTTCAAATGTGGATCACGTTTCTTTATTTCACTTTTGTTTTCTTAGGTAACCCTTACATACATGAACTAACAAAAAGATCGATTATCTCATGTGTCGATCACAAAAATTGACAGTACTAGTTTCTATTGATAAATTATGGCGTGAAATGTGTGATTAAATCTAGAATATAATCTCTGAAGAGTTGGGAGTACTGTTATCAAATACATAAATAGTCAATTTTTGTCATTGGAGCATCTGAAAATCAAAATTATTGGTAGTATAGGCATCCTAAAGAAACAACGAATCAAATAAAAATCCAGGTCCGTAGTTGAAAATGAAAGAATTGATGATGATTTTTAGAGAACGAATCGTCATGTTTCAAATTTAACAACCCAACCTTGTAGGAGAACGAAGTAGCCATAATGAAATGTCATTCATTTTTATGAATTTTTGATTCACCCTTATCCGCTTTATTTAATTTCTGAATCAATGTCACTTCCAATTTGAGAACGCTCTGGAATCATTATTATGAGCGACTTTTTGTAAATTGTTAATTTTGGTTGTTAAAGCATTTGCCTTTTATAAGTATTAATAATTACAATTGTTGTATTTTTTTAATACAAGAGCTGATATTCCATGAATCACCAAAATATGATTCTTCTGCCGATAGGGTCACCTGAATCAGGTTCGCAAATCTGTGAACATTTATGCATGAAGCTAACAACTAGACACAACGCACATGAGGTTTCATTGAAGTGTCAATAGCAAGAATAGATACTTATTTCAGACTTCATCAGTGTTCTGCGTGTTTTATATTTAGGTAAAAGCTTGCACCACCTATGCGAGAAGATATGGTATGCCTCAAAATCACATTATTGATTATCGAGAGTTATATGGACTTACCTTTCGATTATAAATATCGTGAGATTGGGGTGTAGACTAGATAAGATTATAGGAGAGGCGATAAGATCTATTGTGCGACGCCGAGCTATGTACCAGTCCAGCGGTAGATCCTCAATAAACTCCACTATCTTCCTTGGTGCTACTTCCATGACTTGTTCGGATTTCAGGAGCCACTGGCAAGGTGTGGAAGCATTTTCCGCAAAACAGGAGTTCGGCTGTCTCAGTGTCTTCTTGACACAAGCGGTATCATGGGCCACCTCTCTCATGTTCAACAGATGATAACGCAGTGTCCCATGAGTGCACCCGTCAATTTCTTATTTGCTAAATGGGAGACATTTTTTGGTCCAGCTCTTTATGTAAAAGAGGAATATCTTGGCCTGCCTTTGTTCTCTGACCGCCCACCACAACGCAAACTTGCTCTTTTCATTCCATTACTTAATTGCCCCCTCTCCTTGCCAGCTGATTTTCCATTGCGTTACCATGCATCCCAGGAAAACCAGACACCCAAATAAGATTGACCTTTTTTTCTTCGTGACATCTTGCATTCCTAGTCTATGACTGAATTAACGGGGAGTCAAGTACTAGTAGGGCTACTCTGCTGTGTCAGATATTATGTATATCCTTCATTTCCGATATTTGCGTTCCGCGCAGTACGAAATGAACTCCCTTATTGCTAGAGTTTCTGCATGGAATACTGATGGACGGTAACCCATCGGTATTGTTCATTGGACTAAGGGCCTTCAGTGTAGTTCACCACAGACCTTGTAGGTAAAACTACCACGTCATTCGCCCATTGCTCGTGACTCGGAAGTACCACGCTGTAGTTTTCTTGAAACTCGTGTCTCAGAGGAGTGTTATCTGCGACCACATCAATGAGCTCCTTGCATTCTTTCAGTATGCGAAGGTGCCCTGTGTAGTTGCCAGTTTTAAGCTCCTGCTCTCTCATCACTCTTAGCGCCCATGTGGCTCCCTCACATTATAGGAAGAGACCTAAGGGAGGCGGGTCCAGAATGACCTGCATAGCATCAGATGGGTAGGAGTATGAAGCTCCGCTAATAGACAAACATGGGGTTAACCCGTCGATAATTCAGCATTCGGCAACGTGATGGAAGCTGCGCGGCTCAATGGATTTATAGATTCTGTTGTTCAGTTCTGGTTTCAGTCCCCACGTATTTCCGACCATCCTCTAGCACATGAAGATAGCATTTTGATTTGGAGTGTACGTTTCCAAGATATAAATTTCCCTTGGAGGCGGAGGCTCATTTCCGTCTTCTCGCTGAGGTGGCGTGAGAGATCACGTAAACGTAAAATGTCGTATGTATGAAGATGTACATGTTCTCAGTTCAGGTGAATTTCTCGAAGCCGTATAACGATAATGTGCATTGTGAGGTACGAGATGTCCGAAGCCATTGTTTCTTTTTGCTCTCGGAGAATCAATGAAACATATGGAACAAATGGATTAATATGTATAAGTAGGTTAGATTTGCGATACCTTTTCACGAGACCCTATTGGCAGAACGATGATGTCTTGTTAATTAATTAACAAAGGTATCAGCCTGCTTCGAAATTATATCCCATGAAGTTTAATTCTGTAATGCAATAACGTATTATTTGAAATTCTTAAGCGTATTACTTCTATTTTACTTTATATTTGATTGGAAGTCGTATTTATTTCTCCGACATATTATGATATGGGGATGAGGGATATTATTATTATTAATTACATAAGAGAATGAGGAAATCCTAATAAGCCGTCGAAAAAAAGAAAAGTTTTACACAAACAACAGTAACAGATTAGTCAGAAAGTTTTGTCGTTGAGTAGATCTGAAATTTTCACGTTTCAGCTTCTGGGAATGACCGTGAAGCCGAAAGTCTTTCGGCCTCTGCAACAATTTTTCAAGCACTCCGTCCTGCTCACACAAACAAGGATACACAGTTATCAAGTCCCCCCGTCATCTTTTCTATTCAAGGGTAGGTCGGTTGAACATTGCCAATCTATTTTCGTATGACGAACGGACGCGACCGAATGGAATTCTGGTAGCTCGACGTTGAACCCTTTTGAGCAAATTCACGTCCCGAACGCGTGTCGGACACCGTACACTGTTAGCGAACTCTAAAATGGGTCTAATAAATCCTTTGTAAACACAGCACACAGTCTTAACATCAGCAAGTTGGAAGCATTTGTTGATCAAGAATTGCCTGGAATTTGCCTTTTTGACTTGTTTACCAACGTGCAGCGCCCACGAAAGATCAGGCAAACGGTATTCACACTTTTGGTTCTTCTTTCCCAGATGTAAGACCTTACATTTACCAAGTGGAACCAACCATTCCCTGGACCATCGGACAATACTGTTAAGATCGTTCTGAAGAGTGTGCGACTCAGACAAGGGATCATATCATCATACATTTTTGTGTCATCTACGTAGAATGAACACGGTGAAGCAATGTGGTGTTTGAGATCCCAAGGTATATAAAATGAACAGGAGTGGCCCAAAAACTGATCCCTGATATTCCTTATAGTGTTGCGATAATGTACCAAGATTTTATACGATTGAGTTGCATAATATATGAGGCCAAATTTCAATCCTATTTTTAACAGAATAATCAAGCTGTTGTTTTTGTTTGCCTAATGAACAAGTGCAGAATAAGCAATCGCCCAAATTCCAAACAATATAAAAGTATCGTTTCGAAGAATTCTTAGAAACGATATTTGTATCATTGTAATCAGTCTCATCGCCCGTAACTACTAGTTTGGTAACACTTTTTTTTGTTGTTTTTCTTACTGGTACTGGTACTGGTATAAAGATTGAATTCTTTAAGTTGTCTACAATCAAGTTTCATGCTGAAATTGCTCATACCAAACTTTTTACAGAATGTTACAACAAATTATGGAATAGCTGATATTATATACGAGATAATAGTTTACGGTTCACGAATATGGGGTCACTTATTCCAAACGTATCTATAGTACATAACACAATAAAACACGATTCATTATTTTCATTGTTTATTTCATCGTCCACGTAATTTATGAAATTATTGGTGGAATGTCACTCACGACAATATTCAGTTGTAGAATGGATGATTCTTAAAAAAATCGAACAATATCAGAAATCATGCTATGCGATAAACTGGTTGTTAGGATTTTTTGTACATGCACATAATTGGACATCCATGAGTTTGGAGTATTGTTGGGATGAGCTACTTTCTGGAAATTTAGACCAGGTATTGATTTCTCTTAGTCTGCTGCTACAGAATATCTCCGAACATATCTCCAACTTTGGTTTCTGGTTCTTATAGATTATTTAATCAAATAAAGAATCCCAGTTTATTCCCGACTAGAATTAAATTGCGAACGAAACGAGTGCGACAGAAAGCTTTCGATCGTCATATTTAGTCATGGACATAATATATATAATTCAGAACATGAATATAATGGTTGAGGAATCGAAATAGAGGTACAGTAAGTAATAATCACTTCAGTGGTATCATTACGCGGAAACTCGAGTGTTAACATTTTTGGTTAGTTATATGGACAATGCACTAGACCAATAATGAATTTTAGAGAAAATATTTCGAAGGAACATTACAGTGTCAAAAAAGTACCAGGAATCGGTCAACGAAAAACTAAATTATTCATCCAAATGTATTGGATTTGGATCTTTCGAAATATTATACTCACTTCGACGAATAACCTAATCATAGAAACATTTTTAAAGCACAGTTTCAGAACTTGACTCCAGTAGTGCGTTGATTTATCTACTACGGGAATACGGTGGTTGTTCTATATAATTTTCTATTTTGACCTGATGTTAGTTTTCGACTCGTGGTCTGGAGGTACCATATTACCCATTGATTTTTATAGTGATTGACATTCCTTGTCTCCTTCCAGCTCCTTCCCTTGAACTTATCAATGACAGGGGGTTGCTGTAGACGTGTATAACGCCGGGCTTCGCTCTATCTATAGACCGACGGGAAGTGGCGTACTGTCACTGAAGATAAGGAACCTTTTATGTCAAGTGCGATCGGCCTTGAGGGTGGCGCGCAGACAATTGCTCCATCTACCGGGCGGAACGAGAAGTGGCTAGGATTGAAATACCTACATAGAAATTCGTGTATAATGACAGTCTTGAGGGATGATTCGATATTGTTGTAAAAAGTTCATAAATATTCATTCCACAAATGTGTTCTTTCTCAACGAATTAACTCTTCCGGACGCCGCATAACCCTCGAATAATATTCATATCCAATACGGTAAAGAGTAATCTAGAGAGTGTGTCTTTACTAAAGTTGAATAGCAACACACCGGTTTCTTCATTATTTGGAGTATAATTCAACGATGCCGAAAAAACACAACGAAGAAACCGGAATCCATTCACATTCTTATGTGACATTATCATCGTTTCCGCTAACCAAATTCCATTTGCAACTCAAAATTAAAGACTTCAATTCAAGGTTATATGTTCGATATCTCTATTGTAAAGGTCGCATAGTACACTTGAACTGTACTGACAAAATGGAACATTGTGAACAAAGTAAATGATAGATGACGCTCAAACTCGGATTGAGTATGGAACGCAGTTGTGCCAACTAAGCGTCAAAAAGAATTTCGGCATTCCCTGTATGCGGGAGTTTTAACTGATTCATCCCGGTACTTTCTTGACACATTGTCTGATGGAATTTGCAACAATTGTAAATATCTCATTAGCTAAGGAGTTTGTGATAAAATGACCACCCTTTTCGTTGGTTCTGGTGTCAGTACCTGTTGAGAATTTCGAAACTTGAGATGTAGCCCTAGATATATAATCACACAGTTAATTTCATGTCAGATTCAGCATCGGCATGAGAAAATGTATATATAATGGAATGCTCGGTATTGTTAATGGCTATAATTAAAAAATTATTTCGATATATTTTTTCATCGATATGAATAAACATATTCTAGTTTTGTTGATGTATATTGTGTTATAGATTACTCTACATTCTCCTATTCTATTGTCGTTGTTACAAAAGGCACCTGTTCCATGAGACTCCCTTGAGTTTGTCTGGAAGTTTCTTTATGGGTATATCGCATTTGCATTCAGTTCTCAAGGAAAACAATCAATCTGAATTGATCGAGATATCATATATCCAAATCTTTAATTAATCAAAATATAGGAACTTCTAGTTTACTGTCAGCAAATATTCATATTTCACTATGAGTTGAGATATACCCATAATTGAAAACTTTAATGAAATTATCATAGTAAGCAATTTCATTAGTGAATGTGAAAATTCTGTTATTTTATTGTGCTGAGGGATTAATTCTCGTTAATTCCTCATTTATGATTCCTCTCACAGTCTCCGCCGTATTCACCAAGCATTCAATCTCCGTTAAGTTCTAACTGAGGTCCTCAGTTAGGGATAAATAAGAATCGCAACCTCAGTTAACATATGTAGCGGTGGTGAAACAGGCCTGTTCCACGTTAATTTTCACGTTGACTGAGGTTGCGATTCTTATTTATCCTTGACTGAGGACCCCAGTTAAGACTTAACGGAGATTGAATGCTTTGTGAATACGCCGGTCTATCTACTTAAAATTAGCTATTTCCACGTAACACTTAAATCATAAATTGACGTAGCTGTTGTAAGATTTGACATTGATTTTTTTTTAAAGGTGACATTTTATTGAATGTCATAGCATATGTAAGAGTTGTTTACTCTAAGAACTTTGAAATTGATTTATTAATAAATATATAAAGAACCATTTGTCTTCATTACAATGTTCCTAACAATTTTAATGAAAAAAGCTGGGAAAGCACTGACTCGAGGTCAGTCTGCTTTGGTGCGCTTGTTCAAATTTGAGACCAGACCAATTATCCATCCAGATATTGAACTCGCCCAAAGCTGCTTGGCTTCCTGAAAAATAAATAATATTTTCCCAAATATTGCCCACAATACAGATCCTATCTAGAACTTGGACGTAAAATAGGGTTTTGAAGTATGTTGCAAAGCTTCAACAATATCTGACGGATTGCTAGATTAGATTAGTAGCATAAGATTGAATTCAATTGTTCGAAAATAATTTCACGCAGAACATGTATCCATGTAATAATCATATGTTGTACCTTGCCATACACCAAAAATTTCGTTTGAATCACTATTTGGACAATTTCGACCTAGTTTCGGCAAGCACAAGAGTTCATGCTAGTCAATAATTTGAAACTTTCCCAAATTTTAACCCCAAATAAAAATTAATTGAAATATTTTCCAGCAATTCATTAAGGGTAAATGTGGGAAAGTTGCCCACCATTTTGAAATGGGCCATTAGAATAGAGAAGATTAGGATTTAATAATCGTATACTTTAGTGTAAGTTACCTATTAATGAATCAAATAATCAGGATAATTTAATATTAGCAGTTCTTTTTGTTTAGATACGAACAAAATAAATACGCCCTATTAATGATCATAGATGCCTCCTGTATGGGTTATCTTCCGCGATGATTTTTTATATTGTGGAATAATTGCTCTGAGGAAATATCAAAGAATATTCTGATCTGCTCAACTCTTTTAATGATATAAATTATCATAAATTCTTATCCAACAGCGAATTTATCATTGTTTACATTTTACGCATTGTATATTATTATTATACTGATCCTTCTAGGTCATCCCCAAGGAGACCCTTCTTAAGCTCTAGAAGAGCATGAGAGAGTAAGGAGAACCAGCTGTGTTCTGTGTAGGCTTTGTTACTATGTCCTTACGTCAGGTTTATTTTTTTCTATAAAATATCTTAACTTCAAAAAACGTTAGCTAGTTGTCATTATCTTTGGTACTCAGGGGTGGCTCGAAGTCATTCGAAGCCAGGGTACAAAAAATGTTTTGGCACCCTCCCTACTCTCGATAAGTTATTTTTCAGAACAGCACCCTGTGACATCCTGAGGCCACCCTGTGGTCCCCTGAGGCCACCCTGTCCATCTTATTCGGTCCACACACCTCGAGGCTACGCACCTGCTTTGCGTACGTGGCACGTCTAGAAAACAAGTAAGCAATTAGGTACATGATCGTTATGCATCGTGGGATACATGCCTCAAGGGCATCTATAGTCACAAATACTGGGTCACCTATCATTTATTGTGGGGATAGAGGCTTTCTTAATAAATCCGGATAAAGAAATTGAATATCAATTGATTGTTTGTATTTGATACATACTTCAAATACAAAAATATAAGAACTTACTTTATAATTTTGAAAGCTCTGGGCCACATAAAAATTATTAGAAACTGGAATTAAGTAATCCGCCGTTGTGCTCGGGTTCACTGGTGGGAGGAGAGAGGTGAAGTTACAAACGACAAAATACTATGAATGTCGTATTTTCGCTATTACACTATAATGATTGCTTCGACATATATCCCCTAAGAGCATCTATCCCACATTAACATTAAAGAAGGATAAATAATAGGGATGGTCTTAAGTAAATCAATTGGCTGCCGCAGGAAATATTTTATTTAATACTTTTTAGTTATTCAGATACAAGGTTACATATAGATAATAAATGAAGCATACACTCGATGGTCCAACAAATTCACTCTCTTGACTGTATTCAAGTGAAAACCTGTAATTCAAAAATTATTTCAACCTGCTATAAGAATAAGAAGCTTACGTGCAAACAACATTCAACTGATTTCATATCTGGAACCACATATTCGGAGGTAGTAGTGCATGTAGCAATTGTTCTCTTCATTTTCTTAGGTGAGAAGAAAGACACATAGCTATCTGAAACAAATGCATGAAAATTTTGTAGAAAATATGGATCTGCAATTTTCAATACGAAAATACACGGCTTGGTTTCACTTCGGTCTCTCTGTGTAGACATCGGAATTTTTTTCAGGATCAGATTGTCTTCGAATATTTTTTAGGATACAGATTTTGTTGAGAATATGTGAACACTGTCAATTTTATTATTTTAGGAAATGATGATAGTAGTGTGTAGCGTTTGACTTGGGAGCGGTAGCCCCAATCCCGAGGCTAGGAAAAAACAGTCTAGTCAAGGTAATCACCACCATTCACTGTCGGGTCAAAATTTAACAGTGCTGTGCCTAAGATGGCGTTAGGACACAGTAACAAAGCCTACACAGAACACAACTGATTCAATGTACTCGCTCAAGCTGTCTAGAGCTTATGAGTGGTCTCCTTGTGGAAGACCTAGGAGGATAAGTATAATAATCAATATAATATTAAATAAAATAATTAATTGAAATATGAATTCCATAAGCATCTCAGTTTTTTCCGCATATGCAAAATGTATTTCCCAATTTAAAAAATGGGATATTACCCGAAACATATATGACAACAACATACTATTATATTATGAAAAGTTTAAGAACAATACTACGATGCTTGGTATGTAAAATGATTGGGACAGGGACGCCACCACCCAAGTTCTTAAAAGAAATGCCATTAAATGGTACACAGGCGGTTCACAAAGCACTACAGGAGCTGCCGAAGGAGAATATGTGCCAGGCACCAAATGCTCACTATCGCTAGGCTCCTATCCGAGCATCTTTCAGTCAGAAGTACTTGCAATAGGAAGATGCGTGGAAATGAACCTAGAAAGAATCTATCAGAGTTGTGATATAGCAATCCACTCTGACAGTCAAGCTGCTATTGAAGCTCTGAGCTCCCATGTATTCGAATCCAAGCTAATATGGGAGTGCCAGAAAACTCAATGAAGTGGACAAGAACAACAGGGTCTCCTTGGTCTGGGTTCCTGGTCACGCGGGAATCATAGGAAATGAGAAGGCAAACACACTTGCCAAGAAAGGAGCACAAACCCCCTTTATTGGCCCGGAACCTTATTGTGGGGTTGGTAGACAATCCTACAAAAGTGAATTCCAGACGAAAGAAGAAACTGAGAGAGGTACTTTCTGGCCATCTCTCCCCGGAATGCATCACTCCAAGAAATTCTTCCGGAACTTGGATACTGTCAGTTCCAAGAAATACTTGGACCTCAGTAAGAACAAGCTGCACCTCCTTACTGGCTTGCTCACAGGGAACTCTGGCAGGAAGCATATGATGAGATTAGGGCTAGCAGAAACTGACGAGTGCAGATTCTGTTGGGAGGAGGATGAAATTCCTGATCACCTGACAACGAAATGCCTCGCCATCTCAAACCAACGCAAGGAACGCTTTGGGCAAGTAATCTACAGGAGCGAAGACTAGCCTCCTTGAAGCCATCCCAGATACTGGAGTTCATCAGAACTCTGGAACTGGCAGGCGAGGTGTAGATGGTAATGACATCGACAGCTCTGAAGGGGGGGCACAATAGACCTTGAGGTCGAAGTGCAACGTTACCCCTACAACAATATACAATATACAATGAAAAGATTTCGTTAATAATCACCTATCTCCTTTCATTCGAAAGTTATCGAGGTAACGGTCACCCATCCAGCTACTGAACTCACACAAGGCTGCTCGGATCTCTAACAATATAGATCCGATCGTGTTCAAACTTGAAATTTGGCAGTACAGTTAGGATTTGAAGGCTTTCGCGATGTCGGACGAATAGTTTCTGATATAGATTATTTTTTTCAATTATATTCAATGATTTTTTGAAAATTTTCGAGTTATACGATGCTCACAAAAGTATGCAAGAATTTTCGCGTTGGCATTCTACAACTGACATCCGTATTTGAATAGCATCGGTTTTATATTTTTCGAGTTATTGAGGAAATAACAACCGAATTTCAGATGGGTTTAACTCCAAAACCATTTGGCCAATTATAATTATAAACAAATGTCCCATTCAGATGCACAACCTTACTCGAAAATTTCGAGTCTCTATCTCTTTCCGTTCTCAGGTTATGGTGTCATAAATAATATTTTTCCATATTTTTTTTTAAATTTTCAAGTGGTACGATTCTCGCAATATTTGACGAGCGTCCTAAGTTTTGCATTCAACAACTCCTACTCACCAAGATTCAATTTGATCGGACTTGTATAGGTTGAAAACAAAATTATTACTCGGAAACAGGCAGGCCGATTTTGCCCATTCACGAAATTGGCCGTCGTATTGAGATGCGCCAGCTACCCTGAAAATATAAAGTTGCTATCTATTTCCTTCCTAAGGTTATCGAGACAACGGACGGCCGGCCGGACAGAGTGAAATTTGACCTCGAATTCCTGATCAGGGAGTCGAACCCAATCGTTTAAGACCATTTTCGGCGAAAAAAACGAAAATTTCAAATATTTGGGCAGAATGATAACGCGATGTTTTCTAGAACATACGCGCAAAAAGCCTTGGCGAGAATTCAGTACTCCTCGGGGCAGTTTTCCAATATCTCCAACAATATAGATTTCATCGAGTTTAAATATAGATTTTGTCTGAAAAACTAGGTTTTGAAGACTCACGCCAAATCAGCGATATCTGACGCATAGTCTGAGCTACAACATGTTTTAATGCTTTATTTTTTTTTTTGGCGATTCGATCCTCACAAAATATATGCATAAGTCGGTATCTTTCAATTATCGCGTTTCATTTCAATCAAATCAGTAGTTTCCGAGTTGAGGGGGAAGCAATATTTCGGATGGCTATAACTAATCAGCGTATTCCAACCACTAATGAATTTTACGGGCACATTTGGACTCCACACCTACCCTGCAAATTTAAAATCTTATATCTCTATCATTTGAGAGTAGTCGTGTTCACGGACGGACGGGCAGAATTGAGTTTTACCTCAGATTCTTCTTCACTGAGTCTATGAGACCAATTTGATTTGTTAGGATCATTAGGACAGTTCAATAACTGAAACATATAAATCCCCAATTACATACTGATCTTCCATCAGAAAGTTTAGTTAGTACCATTGGCGTAGACAGGGGGGATCAAGGGGATTGATCCCCTCCTCATGAGTCTCAATAAACCTTCCATCTTACAAGATATTGAAAATTTATAAAATTTCATGTTGAGTCAAATCCCCCCATGACAAAAAGATATCCGCTACTGGTTGGAGCTATCATATGACTTGATATCACTGTTCCCTTATCCTCATTTAAAAATTCGACCATTAGTATGCGAGACGAATCTAATCCTCAGCAGAGCCATGTCTCAGAAATTTCGGAGCAAATGATCAAATGTTCTGACTGTGCAGATTTCGATATGCACAATGGGTAGTTACAAAAATTTCAGTAATGTCTGGAATTTTGTTCCGACAAACTAGTGATACGGGTAGGGTTCTGTACATTCCTAAAGTCAGCAAAGTCACCTCAAAATCTAGCTTGTATAAACCCATAGGTCTTACGGCTTCCGTTCTGAAAAGCCTAGAGAGAATACTGGATCACTACATCAGGGGCAGTGTTCTCACACTTTATTCACTAAGTGTGCCCCAATTCCTTCCCTAATGGGAATTCAAGCGAACCTGCCCCGAACAACTTGATTGGAAGGCTAAATAGTTCTCTGAACCACAAGGATCCCGCTCTGTTCGCTATTAATGCAGCCCTCCTGTACTTACTCTTTGTGATATTGTGTTTATGATACCACAAATCACTTACAGCAGCATTGCTTCATGGGATTGAGCTTCAAAAGTGCAATCTCAACTTAAGCTTGTGAAAATTCATAGATCTGCGTGCATGATGGTGACGGTAGCCTTCCAACTCACCCACACTGCAGCTATGGAACACCTACTAGACCCCGCTCCTTTGAACGAGTGATCAGGAGGGTGTCCCGGATCATGACATACAGGTTTATGCATATGGTTCGCAATGAACCTGACATAATTAGTTTCATGCCCGGATCCCTGCAGGCTGAATTGAAGGCCAACGAGATACAGAGCATGTGGTTTGTCGTATTTTCATCCAAAACTTACACAGAGTGGCCCTACCGTATCATCTTTCCCAACAGAGACGATTGGACTATCTCTGAGAGATCACTGCTTGAGGATCCCTGTTGGTTCACAGATGACCACCACCCACCCCCCCAGGGGTGGCAGTGGATGCAAAATAGTTGCTTGGATGCTGGATAGATTTGTGCCTGCCTTTCAAGCTGAAATTTTCGCCATTGACCACTGCGTGAAGATAATACTTCACAGATCGTAGAACAATTAAGATTATTTCAGACAGACAAGCTGCCCTGAATGCCTTGCACATTTTTGGTTAGTGAATTATGTGAAGGAATTGCCCTTTCAGTAGCTTGCCTGAATAAGAAGCTGGTAATATTGAGAGCTGCGTATGTTACAGCCAGAACTTTAATACAATGCTGGGTGAAAGTTGCAGCGAACATACGACACATTGCGACTCGTGTAACGTTAAAACGACTTATTCTTCGGATACGCTTTCTTGGATCCAACTGTAATGCCTTTTAGGATGTCTGCCCGACTAGCTGAGAGGTCAACGAAACAATAGGTTTCTTGCATGTAACACGAGATACCATATGTTTATGGTTTTCTAAATCTACTTTGATACCAGATCATCATGTATGCCCTCATACACTTTCATAATTTATAAAATTTGAATATTTCGGTATTCTCCCAAGATCCCTTCATGTGACGAGTGTCAGTGCTTCGAACTGGAACTCACGATGTGGGTGATATAGGGATCTAAATCCAAGAATAGCTTCAATCAACTAGTTTTAGGCATGCAGCCTCACAAAACGTGGTTTTTCGCCAGTCAACAATTCTACTAGATTGGTTTTAACTTCAGCCCAAGCCAAAAACTACATAATAAAAACAGTACTACTTTCCAAAATATAATATTTCTCTGCACGAATCTGGGGATATAAATAACAGTACACAGACTTCCTTCATCGAAATTCATTAAAGCCTAGAAAAACACGAGGTACACAATCCCTCGAAAATTGAAGAAACTCTCCCTCGATTCGTTCAGAATAACATCAATATTAACACATGAACCAGAAAAATTAGAAGGAATCAAAATTATCAAACACAAAATACTCTACATTATTTCCTAAAAATTGGCTCAAGCCCTGTGGACAGGAGCTTTGGCGCTCTTGTTCAAACTTTGACACATAATATCTCCGAAAGTATTGGTTTCTCAGAGTTGTATCCTTATGATAGAACTGCATGATAAAGGAAATTCAATTCAAATAATAGTTTATTTATCAAGATTAAATGAGTAATCTGAGAATGAGAACTGCGCCATGGAAGAAATCAAATTAAAATAGCTGTAATGAATTTGACTCTCTCTTATAGAATAGGATGACATGTACCAGTATGAACACAGATCATATAATAAATCATAGATAGAATAATTATAGCATTCTGTGAAGACATAGATGTCCGATTCATTATTGAAATTTCGAAAAATCATATCTCCGTAAGTATTAACTTGTTGAAGTTGAAAATTTTATCAATGGATTTTTATGGGGAAACTGCATCTTGAAAAAATATTGAATTTGAAATTTGTTAAAGTTAAAAAAATTTTTTTTTTTCTTAACTCCGAAACCATTAGGCATATTATGCCAATAACTCAACTAAGATATTTATCTCCCGAACATACTCTAGGAATTTCAACTGCCTAGCTCATTCTGTTCGAGAGTTATTGTAGAAACAGAATTTAAAGATTTAAAAAAAAAAAATTTTTGACACTTTAAGGAAACCCGATCAATACAAAACTTCGCATGCGTATAGAGGTCATTATTTTACAATATGATGCTAAATTTCAGATAGATCGAGTGATTGGTGTCGGAAATATTCACAAAAAATGTTTTTACTGAAAATGCCATAACTCCGAAACCACTTGGTGGATTTCGTCCGTTAAAGAACTTGTCCGAGATATTTATGCTCCAAACCTACCCTGCAAATTTTAATCCTCTGACTCCTTTCGTTCGAGAGTTATCGTGTTAACAGACGGAAGGCCGGCCGGCCGAACAAAATCAATTTCGACCAAGGATTCTTGATCAGTGAGTCGAACCAAATCGTTTGAGACCATTTTCAGCGAAAAATTCGAAAATTACAGACATTTGGGCAAATTAATAAGCACTCTGTTCCGAGGAACAAGAGCGCCAAAAACGGCATTATTTTATACACTATAGAGAGTAAAGCATGTGTCTATGGTAGATGACAGCCCTACATAAGGGTCCTATAGTGGTCGTCGAACATCTGAAGTTCTGAATAATCATCGCTTGGATAGGGCAAACCTGGTTTTGAAAGAGACCCTCCTAGCCTTACGAGCAACGACATTTACCTTTTTGAGTTCAAATATTGAAGGGATTTCTAAGAACAAGAGTGAATATCTTTGAAAACTAGCGGAGACGATTCTTCTTTAAGAGATTCATGCCACTAGAGAAGAGTAGTTCGTGAGAGGGGACTTTTGAAAAGTTATATATTATTTTTAATTTGTTCGTTTTTCTCCTCTTGTCTATTCAGTTGAGTTTCGGGTACCTTGGATCAATCCCTCCATTTTTTTACCAAAGAATCCATATTGAAGACATGCCCATGAATATTTTGAATTTCAGCTACATTTGTGAACAAATCACAACACTCAAGGGGAGGCAGGTTTTTTTGCTGAGATTTTTCCCTAAGCTCTTGTATCATACGTCGAATTGTATGGTACCCCGTTACACTAGCCTCTGTTATAACATCTAAAGCTCTCAATCAGAAGAATATTTATATATTAACAATAACCGCAAATCAACCGAAGTAACCAATATTTTCAGGACCGTTTTACAGGTTAATTTTTGTTGAATATTTGTGACATCAGATTGTTACGTGTAAGTTTCAGTAGAGGATGAATTTTCATATTTAGCGCCAGATGGAATTATTGAATATCAGAGTTCAAACGAATTCGCGGATACTCATGTGTGTATGCTTCTGTCGATTCCCCTTCAATATTTTTCATTTCACTTTATGATTCTTAATCAAGTGGCTAGAGAGAAAGTTAATTGATAGTTGTTTTTGAAACTAACCATTTTGGGATTGGATAACTTGTCTCGATTATTTCAAGATTTTGGAACTCTCTGCATAGAGGATTGAAATTAAAATCACTTTTAATAAACCTCACCAATAACCAGGGTGAGTTTAAATTATTGATATTAACGAGGGAGGCTCGACAGAACATATTTGTTGTTGCAGGGTTTTTTTGAGTTGCTTGTACTCGCTTTCATTGGGATGGATTGGATATTGGATGGATGTATGTCGTTATCTTGGTGTTGATCAAGTCCACTCCAAGAATTTATGAAAAGGGATTTTTTGAGTACTTACATACCTACTTTTGGTTAGTACGATATATCGATATATATGTATTTGTATATCAATTTTGGCTGGATTGAGGCTAGAGTGGAATACATTTAGGAATAGGACTTTTAAATAGGACTCATTGTAGAAATATGAAATACATGCTAAAAGTATAAATAAAATAAATATATTTGAGGATAAGATACATAGCAGATCGAATTCAACTTCATTTCTCACCCTCCTGTCTCCACGAAAATCATTACAGCCTTGGTTTAGTCAGTAAAGTCCAGTTATTCGGTAATTTGGTATATAGGTGACCAGGCAATAAATCACCTGTCGCCCTACAAAAGATTTTTGTATTATATTTCAGAGATAAAAGAACCACCTCGTTTTTCGTTTTCTGAGCTAGCTGGTCACCTCTTTTTGTCACGGGATTCTTGTTGATGAAGCTAATATTTTGTATAAATAAACCCATTACAAGTTAACTTGAAGTAGAACAAATAATATCTAATCTACCTCAAATAAAGAATCCATTCTCTGTTATAATTGCAACACAGATCTTTTTACAATAGTTTTGAATTTAATAAATTTGATGAAAAGGTGAAAATATGATGAGCACTGTATTATAAAATGCCATCATCACGAAATTTTACCCCAAATAACCCGAATAGTTGAATTTGTACTTTGTTATCAGTAGAAAGATGTACTCCAAATTAAATTCCTTATGTGGCATCTCCTGAAGGTCTCCAAATGAAATTCCACAGTTCCTAATTATTTCGGAATGTGGAATGGAAGGCAGCTCCTAAAGTTTTCGAAAAAACTCCGATTACCTCGACGTCGCTAAAAGAGTCTTACTTAAGAGTGATATTAAAGCATGCTCCATTTTCGTACATCCTAGGGCGTACCTCATTGGCGTTTCTTGAGTTGTTCTGGAACTTTGGAATACTCGTAACGTATATCTGAATTCGTAATGGAGCTTTTCCAATATTACCCTATTGAGTTAACTTTACGACGCAGGATCCGTATTGGCCTAATAGTTTCAATGCAGAAATGTAAGTTCTTTGATGTTGCACCATTATCACTATTCCCTTGCCAACTAAATGTATGTAGGTATATCTACTTATAATCTCTGAATAATTTACAATACCTTCATAGCGGCTTTCAATAGGGACATTACAATCGTGTACTCAAACTTGAAGACAACCTCTTCTGAATTTCATGATCTACTGGGTTAGGCATTTGGTGTCACCTATTTTCGAAAATCTGTTATAAGAACCAAAAACATTTTATTGATATAAAATTATGAAAAATAACAATACTAATATGTGCAATTTATGTTTTAAAAATAACATCCTTTAAATGGCTTCCTTGATTATCTATACATTTTTGCAATCGGCATCTAAAATTTTGCATAACACGTTTCAACAATTCTGCCCCAATATTATTTATTTCTTCCAAAATACGTATTTTAAGTTCTTGGATGGTATTGGGACGCCTTTCATAAACCTTTTCCTTTAGATATCCCCAGAGAAAGAAATCAGGAGCCGTCAAATCGGGGGAATTAGCTGGCCATGTTATGTCACCAAATTTTGATATAAAACGACCGGGGAACATTTCTTGCAACAAAATTCGAGTTTGTCGTGCTGTATGTGCGGTAGCCCCATCTTGTTGGAACCAAATATGATTTTGTCCTAGTCTTCGCAATTCGGGCCGTAAAAATACCCGTAACATGTTAACGTAACGTTCGGAATTTATTGTAACATTTCTGTTGTTCCCCTCAAAAAAATATGGCCCTATGATTCCAAAAATTGAAACACCACACCATACGGTGACTTTTTCATCATGGAGGGGTCGTTCATGAAACTGTTGCGGATTTACGTCGGACCAATAACGATAATTTTGCTTATTCACACATCCGCTTAGATGAAAGTGCGCTTCGTCTGTCATCATCAAGAAATTTAACTGGTTTTCATCATTTTTCAAAATTTGTAAAAATTGTCTACAGAAAGCAACACGAAGTGGTTTGTCTGCTTCTTTTAACTTTTGAACAACTTGGATTTTGTATGGGTGGAAGTGCAAATCAGAATGCAGAATTCTTCTCAATGTCCTGTTGGAAAAGTGAAACGCAATTGACTGCCTTGATGCAGATCGATTCGGACTTCTTATCACAGCTTGTTTTACCCGTTCAATATTTTCGGGTGTTCTGATTGTACGTATACCACCACGAAATTTTGATTGAACATTCCCACTAACATCAAAATCTCTTACCCACCTCATTATGGTTTGGCGGGTTGGAATTCTTCCGTGTCTTTCCACATTAAATTCGCGTCGAAAATTTCTTTGCACTTGCACAACAGAATTACTTATTATGAATTGTTTTACGACATAAATTCGTTGATTTATCGGAAATTTCTCCATGACAAATTAAATTGCAACTATTGACATATTGAATGTGTCACTACAATTGTCAAAATCAAATTATTATTTCCACAACGCACTATGAAAAATAGATGAAACCAGATGCCTAAAACTGTATAAGTAGTCAACCTTGAATCGTCAGACAAGGTCATTTTTGCGCGCTTGTTCCAGGGAAAAGCGTGCTATCATATTACCCAAGCATAGGTATTTTTTAATTTTCTGCCTAAAATGATCTCAAATGAATAGGTTCAACTCACTGGTGAAGAATTTGAGGTTAAATTTGATTCTGCCTGGCCGTCCATTGCCACGATAACTTTCGTACGGAATGAGATAGCGGATTGAATTTTGCAGAGTGTCCAAATGTGACAATTGTGTTAATGGACATAATCGGCCCAACGGTTTCCGAGTACTAATTATGTAAGAATCTTGTCACTAGAAAATTGAAAAAAAAAATTAAAAATATTATTTAACTCACGATAACCTGAGAACGGAAAGAGATAAGAGTTGGCAGTTTTTAGGGCAAATTTCGTATTCAAATGTGACATTTGAGTGTTAAGAGGCATAATCGGCAAAACGGTTTTGATGTTATACCCATATATAATACGAATCCGATCGAACTCAAACAGGGTAATTAGTTTTAAAATGCCAGCAAGAAAATTACTGCAGAATTTCGTGAGGATCGTATACCTAAAAATTTAAAAAAAAAATCACTGAAAACAATTCTTTATATCAAAAAATAATAGTCCGACATCGCTGAAGTTTTGAGAGAGCCTTCAAAACCTAACTGTACAGCCATGTTTCGAGTGAACACGATCGAATCTATATTGTTGGAGTTACGAGCAGACTTGGGTGCGTTCAGTAGCTGAATGGGTGGCCGTTGCCACGATAACTTTCGAACGGAAAGAGCTAGGGATGTTGCGCATCTGAATGGGAGATAAAAGTTTGCGTTTGGGCATAATCGGCCCAATGGCTTCGGAGTTATACCCATCTGGAATATTATTTTCTCGATAAATCAAAGAATGCTGACCCGATCGAATTGAAACTTGGTGAGTAGTTGTAGAGTATTGACATAAAGACGTATGTGAAATTTTGTGGAGATCGTACCACTAGAAAATTATGAAATATTAATTAATATTATGTATATGTATTATTAATATTATAATTATCTCACGATAACTGGAGCACGGAATGAGATAGCGACTTGCAATTTTCAGGATCGGTTGCACATCCGAATACGACATTCAAGTTTGTTAATAGACATAATCGGCTAAACGGTTTTGGAGTTATATTCATATGAAATTTTTTTGTTAATATCGAAGAATTTTAAATATCGATATAAAGGTCTCGAGAGATTTCAATAATCGAATGATCCTTCGAGATATTAATTGTTCGGTGCTCGTCTCGGTGCCCATATCGGTCCTTTTCACGTCAGCTGCTTTCGTTATCCCTTATCTCCAATATGATTGCTCTTTTAGACAGTATTCAGTATCGCTTAATTGCTGAACGCTGAAAGAAAATGCTGAGCTCGATACCATATTAATTTCCAGCTGTCCGAATTGAAATATGAAAGTATGAAACTAAAATTCCCTAGAATCAATTCAGAATGACAACAATCGTTGAACGAACATCTCATTTCTCGCCCTCGAGTCTGAAAAACCGTCAATAATACGAAATTTCAAAACATTCAAAACGTAGATGAGACATCTCGGCATTCTTGTAACTTAAGTCGCGTTATCTCTCTCGGTGCCACATGATAGAAGAACGAAAATCATTGGAATGTATTCGCTCGCATTTTTCAGGACATCTCGAGATATCTCGAGGGGTTTCAATAATCAAAAGGTTCGATTATTTTCACTTGTGAGGTGCCATCTCTAAATTTGACATTGAAATATTCACCGGATCGGAGGTCAGTAAGCATTAATGTTTATACCATATTGATATTTTTCACCTACACTCTTTCTAACTTTTTCATTCACTCAGGAGGCGATTAAATAGCAGTGCTGGACCTACACTCTTTCTTCCTTAGGACTGTGCTTGACCTACAGCTATCAGGAGGCGCAAGATATGTACAGGGGATGCTCTAACCACAGAGGTTGCCATTGTCGTTTAGCTTTGCCAGAAGGAGTCAATGGATTTGAAAAAACTATCAGAGAGCTACGCCCTGAGTAACGAAACTGTGTTCCTGCTTCATCTGTGCGGCCAAATTCGATAAAAACACAGGAAAACGTTCATGGCATTTTAAAACTAACTCTGGATCCACTCTCGGTACACCTTGGAAGACATATTACTCATTCACACTCTACCGTATTAACTTTCCTGCTTACTGATTCTTCGGAGCTTTCAATCCCCACACTATCAAGAAGTTAAACTCTTATATGTACCGATATCTCAAAATAACATAATAATCCTCACATACATGAACTTAGTGAACTTTACTGCAGCAGGGGTTTCCCTTTATACCGGTGGTATCATATTAATCACATCAATAAATATACATAAGATGAAATACAGAGATTCATTTATAATTCAGATCCTAGTACTAGTTGAATACACATAGGTTGATTACACCAAAGGACACAAAGGAAGGAATGAACCATGAGATGCATTCGAAAAAGTATACAGTAAACTTTGACCTACCGACGTCGTAAGGGCACAATGATCAGGTACTGACAATGGAAAACACTAGATAGGCTTTAAATTCTCACCCCTTGACACAGGACACTAATAATTGACTAACTTGTAACTTGCTGAACAAAAGAGCATCAACCCAACCAAACTTTTGGTTCTTCTCTTCCGTCAAACTTAAGTGGCTTCAGTCTCAAGTGGCTAGCAGCTATTTTTGTCGCGGTTTTCACCTGAACTGAGTGCCTATCAATTCGTCGAAAATTTCGAATATTTTGCCGTGAATGGTCTTAAGCGATTAGTTTCGACTCATTGACCAGTGACCAAGATTCCGAAGTCAGAATTGATTCTGCCCTGCCGTCGTCACGGTTATGCTCGAACGCAATGATTTATGTTTTATGTACCTAAACAATCAACAAGCGTCACAGATTCTGTGTTATATTTTCTGTATGCTATTCCATAGAAAGCGTCACCTGAGTGGGTGCTTTCCCTTCTTGTTAAAACAGTTGGGCCTTGATCGGAGTACTTGTTGGAATTGAATTAGTGTGATAAATATAGGAATCTCTTCAATGCCCTTATTTGAACACCCAGCACGTCAGCAATCGCAGCTCCATTCGATCCATATCATTATCGTAACTCACCCATCAACCTCGTCACGTGCAAAACTCCAGAGCTGAATAGTAATGAAATCACTCAGGACACGGTAATACAAATGACATTTAACAAGTTTCCTACCAGTATCGGTCTGGTTTGTGTTTAAGGTATAGTAGAGATAACTTGTTTTACAGCTAGGCCTAACTTCATGTAGATTGGACCTGTAAGTTATGGGATCGATCTTGACATGTACGATACCTTACCCATTTAGTTCCACTACATTTGTTCACCATAATCTTCGTCATCCTGGTTGGAAGTTGAGATCTGTGGGAATCGGAGAGATAGGATTGCACTTCGGGAAGTTTGTGAGGGGTTCTGTATGAAACATGCACAATAACGAGACACTAATTGGATTCCTATAAATCTACTATGATAGTGATTCTATTCATATAGCATATAGGGTTCTCTCCAGAGCGGAAGATGATTTGATCCGATAACTGAAGGGTACGTATCTTATTCCTGAAAAGGGGGGAGAATATGTGAACCTATTGAATTGTTATCTTTGGAATCTGCAAATACTATTATGTGGCAGATTATATCAAGCAATATCCTGAAATGTGTAGATAATTTGAGACGATCAGGGCAACAGTGGCCTTAGCCCAAAATATTCATCATAGAGAAAATAGCAAAAGAAAATTTTTTACCTTTTTGAAGATGGATAACGTAATTATTAGAGGCAATTTTATAAGTTTTTTAATTCATTTGTTTTCACGTGACTCTTACGATATTGCACATGGCACAATGCAGAAGTGGGTTGGGCCAGTCTTACTTCAGCAAATTTGAACCTACTACGTGTGTCAATGTGGATTTATGTGCGACATCTTGTACTTAATTGTCTAAATAGGTTTGGGTCGGTATTGTATCAGAAAATTTGATTTAGTTTTGGGTCCTTCCTGCTATTTATTTAATTTTAGAAAAAATGTGGCTTAGGCCACTTTTGCTCTAAGCAATTAGGTTCGACTAACTGTTGGCGAATTCAAGGTCAAATTTGATTATGCCTGGCCGGTCGTTGCCACGATAAATTTCGAACGGAAAGAGATAGCGACTTGAAATTTTCAGGGTAGGTAGCGCATCAAAATGCGATGATGAGTTCCTTCATGGACCTAATGACCCAACGGTTTCTGAGTACAAATTTTGTTTTCAGTCAATAGAGATCCGACCGAAAAACTTGACATTTTGATTGATCAGGTACCTTTATAGTGGTTCGTGCAAGAAATGTGTAAAATAAGTAACCTTCTATTGATAAAAAAAAGTACTCGAGATTTGTGAGAGTTCACTACAATATTCTCTGTACAATCGGGTAAATTTTGTAAAAATCAAAATGTAGATCACCTTGAATACATACAACTAAGTTATTCTAGATCGTTGATCATCTTATCATGAATGCAAAATGCATGGTTTCTGTAACCGTTGAAAATTTCTGAAAAATAAAATCGTCAACTAGTTTGGTCAGTTCTACGAAAATTGGAAAAAAATATTCATTCATTAAGAACAACTACAAGTTGATCGCAATCTGCAATCGCGTACAATTGTGCAGTGATATGAAGAACATCCTGTATAGTAATGGTTTATTTTCAATGATGTATGCCTCGATAGTATATTTTTTAACACAATTGAATTAAATTGTACGATTGGCGTGAAAAATAGCAAGTTACAATTGACGTTGAAAGATAAACGTATGTCGCAGTTTTTTAATTTTTTTCTGTCAAAAGAACCGTCTCCTTACAATAACAAACACAACAAAAAAATAGTGAAATCGCTCCAGCCGTTTATGCGTGATGGCCTGACCAATGGATGTAGGGATTCATTTTTATATATAGAGAAGATTAATATTAAAACCCAAATTGTAGTCATCGCTTGCACAGTTTGTGTTGATCCTACCGAAAAAATGCCTGGTAATATGTTAGGTACTTAAGTAAGGCAATTTTGCTATTGAACTCTATGCCACAATTCTTACTCTTAGACGGAGGAACAAGAGTTATTTTTGTCATCCACAAGTGTTTGTGGTCGCACATCACAGTTCACGCATGGAATTAAATTCAACTACCTGGGTTGGGTTCGAATATTAACTACACCGAGTAGAGTTTTTGACGGTTTGATGAAATTACTCTGGAGTTGACTACCCTTCATGTAATATTCGAACAGTTCCGTTTGGAATTCGAGTGACAGAAGATGTGAATATCGGAATACGTATTCGAACGCAACCCAGGTCTGGAACCAAGTCAAAAATCATACAATATGGTTGTGCCAGGTAACAGCAACATGAATATAGAGACAATTGCAGATTTTCATTTAAGAGGAAGGGTTTCTTGACTCTGCTGGGCCTTTTTGTATTGGTAAGACTTATTCAGAGAAAATCCATGTTATTTATTTATGAAGCGCATTTAGAATAAAATATCAATTGATGAGATATCAAACAATCCAGTAGCATAGGTAGGAATGTATACCATGGTAGTTCTACACATCCTGTTTATTCCATGATTTGAAAATTGGGCGAATATCCAATTTCTTTCAATGTTCAAATTCTTTTGTAATTTGTACTATTGGCATTATTTTCACTGGGTTGGATGCTTGGATATCTTCCGGCAACAAATGTTGAGTCTGACACGAAAGTGATAAACATTTTCTCTACTAAGTCTCTATCAAGGTCACTATACTATAATATTCCTTGATAAGCAACTTTATTTGTTTCTGCTGAAAAGTAAAAATATTTATAATCCCCTTCTATTAACTGCATAACATTCACACAACTTACTTTTTTCTTTCATATTTCTG
Source organism: Halyzia sedecimguttata (assembly GCA_937662695.2). Taxonomy (NCBI): domain Eukaryota; kingdom Metazoa; phylum Arthropoda; class Insecta; order Coleoptera; family Coccinellidae; genus Halyzia; species Halyzia sedecimguttata. The sequence continues at coordinate 33,307,217 of OW569411.2, forward strand.
GGTTAAATTATTTTACTAGAATACAGCCAAAGTGAATCCCTATTCTTTAAAATAGGTCCATTTGTACCATATTTAACTGGTCTCGACCCGCGATAGGCATTCAGTTTTGATATAAATTATTTTTTAAACAGAATTAAATTGGATCTTCTGAGATTAACTTAACAGATTATCAGATACATGTCATATGTTTATGTAAAGATCATGGAGGAACAAATTCATGAAAGATGGATATTGGATATACGATCTATGGAGAGCACAGAATAAAATATGAAATAATTTGAAGAATAAAATGGGTTCAAGCCCTGTGGACAGGAGCTTTCTGGCGCTCTAGTTCAAACAGACAAATTATATCTCCGAAAGTATTGTTTTCTCAGAGTTGAGAATTATATCAATGTATTCTTATGATAGAACTGCATCATAAAGGAAATTCAATTCAAATAATAGTTTATTTATCAAGATTAAATGAGCAATCTGAGAATGAGAACTGCTCCATGGAAGAAACCAAATTAAAATAGCTGAAATGAATTTGACTCTCTCTTATAGAACAGGATGAAATGTACGAGTATGAACACAGATCATATAATAAAGCTTAGATAGAATAATTATAGCATTCTGTGAAAACAGAAGTACGATTCATTATTGAAATTTAGAACTTCATCTTAGCAGAAATTGAATTCAAACATCATAGAAGAATTTAAATTCAACAAGAGTGCCAAAAATTATCAATCCAAAACCAATAGACGAATTCTACCCAACAACGAACTCATCCGAGATATTCATTCCTCAATTCCAGTTTTGTTTTTAGTGGAGATATTCTGAACTCAATATTATTAACTTACCATTACCATTCCCATCATCATATGGATTGACCATCGGCATGAAAATATCAACCAACAAAAGTATGATAATATTCTAATTCTCATATTGATACCATTACTGGAATGAATTACAATGAGACAACGTCAAAGTTGACATTATAACAATTCATAGAATAGCCACAGAATAATTCTATCATTGAAATTTTGAAAAATCATATCTCCGAAAGTATTAGTTTGTTAGAGTTAAAAATGATATGAATGGATTCTTATGGTAAAACTGCTTATTGAAAAAAATTTAATTTGGAATTTGTTCTGTAAAAAACAAATTTTTTTTTGTTACTCCGAAACCATCTGTCCGATTTTGCCCAATAACGAACTTAGCCGAGATATTTATCCCTCAAACATACTCTGAAAATTTTAACTGTCTAGCTCATTCCGTTCGAGAGTTATCGTGCCTACGGCCGGACCGGCCGGACGGCCGGACAGAATGATTTTCGACCACGGATTCTTGATCAGTGAGTCGAACCAAATCGTTTAAGACCATTTTCATCGAAAAATTCGAAAATTACAGATATTTGGGCAAATTGATAAGCACTCAGTTCCGAGGAACTAGTGCGCCAAAAATTGGTAAAGCCATGTGGACGGGAGCTCTGGAGCTCTTGTACAAACTTTGACAATTCATCTCCTAAACTATTGGAATCTCAGAATTGGGAATGATATCAATGGAATCTTATAATAGAACTGATTCTTAAAAGAAACTAGATTAAAATTAAATTACGAACTTATACGAGTTATTCGTTCCGAAAATCTACTCTGAAAATTATATCATATCAATTGAAACTTCAATATTCTCGTTTTGTTTCCACAGAAGATATTCTGAACTTACCAAATTATATATTTCCATCAGCATATGGATTATCCAAGGGCATATAGGGTAGAGGTAATTATAATATCCTATAATTGGCCATTTAACATTAAATCATGCTTTGTTTGTTCGATTATTATAGATTATTGAGAGATACATTTTACATGTCTTATATGGGTAAAGAAAGATTGCATACATGAACACTGAACACAGATAGAACACAGACAGATAGAAATCGCATCCTGTGAAAACATAGAGGTACGATGTATTATTGAAATTTTGAAAAATCATATCTCCGAAAGTATTAGCTTGTTAGAGTTGAATATAATATCAATGGATTTTTATGATGTATCTGCATCATAAAAAAATTGAATTCGTAATTTGTAAATTAAAAAAAAAATTTTTTTGTTACTCCGAAACTATCCGGCGGATTTTGCACAATATCAAACTTATCGGAGATATTTACCTCCCAGACCTACTCTGAAAATTTCAACTGTCTAGCTCATTCCGTTCGAGGGTTATCCTGTTAATGGATGGCCTGCCGGCCAATTTTAGGCCATTTTCAGCCAAAAATTCCATAAATAATGCAAAATGATAGCACGCTGTTCACATAAAATAAGCGCGCAATAATTCATCTATCGATACATATCATCTCCAAGACAGTTCCACATCAGAACAAAACATTATTTCAAGTAAAATATCGAGAGATTCCTGTCAACTCCGGCCTAAAATTATATTCAACATACTACTAGGAATGTAGTCTTAGCTACTGAAATAAAAAAAAAATCGTATTCTTTCTATTCACGAAATGATGGGTTAAACGAATAGTCTGATGTATCTCACTACATCTCAGTGAATATTTATGTTTCAAGGTCTCTTTGTGTTTTTGCGCGCGTGTTCCACAAGGAACAACGTGCTATCGTTTTGCCACAATGTCTGTACTTTTCGAATTTTTCGCCGAAAATAGTCTCGATATAGTTCGACTCACTGATGCATAATCCAAGGTAAAATTCCATTCGGTCCATCCGGTCCAGCAGGCCGTTAGCAGCATAACTATCGAACGAAGGAGTTGGAAGAATCAAATTTGCATTGGTAGTTTTGGAGCGTAAATATCGCGGACAAGTTCGTTAACGGGCGAAATCTAGCAAGCGGTTTAACCGCGACATTTAACCCCGAAAATTGCAAGTCGTAATATTTTTGCGTTCAAAAATTATCGTTGCAAAAGACGGTTGGAATGCCGACAGCACACAATTGAGTATGTCCTCGAATTCAGTGGATTCGAGCCTAATAGTTTGAGGCCATTTTCGGCAAAAAATTCGAAAATTACAGACACTTGGGCAGAATGAAAGCATACTTTTACCATGCGTGCAAAAAAAAATTATTTCATACTGATACATTATGTAGAAATAAACCTTAGTTACAGTAACTATAAACATGGTTATAACTCCCTTGGGATCATACTAAGCAGTTTTAGATCTTTAACTCCCTCTAATGTATTCACAAAAACCAACCAACAATTGTCAAATTTTCAAAGTATCAAATTTTCAATTGTCAATTTTTTTTTCATTCAGTATGAAATAAAATTAATTATCTATCACGTGAGTTATTGGACGTTAACAACCTCGGGTAACTTAACAATCCCTCGGGACTCACTTCCCCCGGGATTGCAATCTGTTGCCCTCTGTAATTCACATCCTCATAACTCCCTTGATACATAAATGACTATTATTCAATCCGACCTCAAAATATCTTTGAGGGGGTATTTACAAAATCCGAATATTACCTACTGTTTCAGGTCCGATGCAAATGCTGACTCCGTGGTTCAAATGTTAAATCTGAACAGGAAGGTTATTAAAATTTGCCCAGGAACTCTTTCAGATATGTTAATTCAGGTTAATCTGTGAAACGCCCGTTGAAGACTGAACAAAATGCTAAAAACTGACACTGTAAGCTCTCGTGCGACGAAATCGTATACGTTATTCATTTTGTTTCTACCCTGAATATGAATTATTTAAAGCCGGCCACGGACCGCAGTATTTCTCTGCCGTTAGAAACACCGCCATGAAGTATATTATACAGTGCGCTTCAAAATTATGGAACAAATTCATTTTCTCAGAAGAAAAATATTTGGCAACAAAATCCTGAAACAGGACAATTTTTGCTTCACTTTTACCAAATTTTTATGCATTTATTAAGGATCTTTGTTGCACCCTGTGCCATCCCTATCAACCCTGTAAATTTTTAGAATAGGAAAAGTGGGTCATGTTTTCGGCAACGTCTTTGTATCTTCTTTAGAGGCGTGCAGAAATTTTCTTTTCTGAAAAATATTTTTCAAAAAAGAAGATACAAAGACCTTGCCAAAAAAGTACCACATGACCCACTTTCCCTATTCAAAAAATTTAGAGGGTTGATGGGGATGGTACAGGGTGCAACAAAAATCCTTCAAAAATGCATAAAAATTTGGTAAAGGTGAAACAAAAATTGACCTGTTTCAGGATTTTGTTGCCAAATATTTTGCTTCTGAGAAAATGAATTTGTTCCATAATTTTGAAACAAATTCTGTATCTCACTTACTATCCGTCCGATATTGCTGAAATATTCCGAGAACCTTCAAAACCTAACTTTAGATTCGAATCCCAAATTTTAAAACGATCGCATCTATGTTGTTGAGGAACCGAGACGCCTTGGTTCAGTTCAGTTGCTTGATGTTTCGGTAGTTTGATGGGTGACCGTTGCCAAGATAACTTTCGGACGCAAAGACATAGCGACTTGCGATGTTCCGGGTAGGTTGCGCATCCAAATGGGACAGTTAATTTCGTTTTCGGACATAATGGGCTAAAAGGTTTCAGAGTTACACCCATCTTGAATTTTGTGATAATTTCCTCAATAACTTATAATATACCAATCCGACCCAATCAAAACTTGGAAATTACTTGCATAATGCTGAAATTGCGGGAATATCTTATCAGTAGAAAGAATAATTTTTTTTTTCTTTAAAAATTTTATATTTCATTTATATTGACTTTGTATGAGGCGTGAATAGGTAATGGCAAATGCACGCCAAAGCTACTGACTTTTTAAAAATTTTAATTCAGTAGGATAAGGATTATGATGCAGGTATTAGTGACTATGATTCCTGTTTAATTCTACACCTATGGCAAATAAACGTCATTTTTTATTTCTTGAAGTATATCAGGAATAATTATAAAACACTTGTAGCTATCGTTCATTCAATGATCCTTCGAATTGAGTTCCGGGAATTGATCATCCCAGTAAAATATGACCTGTTCTAAATCGTTCAAGAACGGGTCATGGTTGTTGCGATATCATGCTCCTCAAATGGAACTTAGTTGAGAGCCCTAGTTGGGAATGAACAGAGGGAACAATAGATCATTTGGTTAATAATTGTTTCTAATATAAATTTCAGGATTGTTTTAGGGCTATTCACAAAGTTTCAGAATCTTTTTTAGAATGGATAGTTAATAGAAGAAACCAAAAAAATAGTTGTATTTGACAAAATTTCAGTAATTATTTTATGATTTCATGGAATGCTCTGATTATAATTTGCTGATGTATGTAAATTCAACATTATGAGGTGAGTCATTGACCTACATTTTGAATTTAATATTTTTATGATGTAGTTTTATCATAAGAATCCATTGATAACGTTCCCAACTCTGAGAAACCAATACTTTCGGAGATGTGATTTGTCAAAGTTTGAATAATTATTCGCTAGTAGTTTGACAAGAGCTCCAAAGGCTTGACAGACCAGGTGTTGTTGCTTTTCTGACATCTACATGACATCAAATTTCAGAAGAAGTATCTTCCAGTTCAGAATTTCATTCTTACAATAATTACTACAATATAAAGCTGATCGAGCTGAATTCCTGTTGTAAAATGGTGGCTCGAAGATTTGTGCAGAATTTCAGCGGAATCTGATAGATAGTTTCTGAAATATAAAATTTTTCAATTCAAAAATATTTTTTCTAGTGTTTCAATCCTCACAAAATCTTCACATTGATATTGTACAATTAACCACCTAGTTTCAATTCAATCGGATCTGTATTTTTCGATTTATTGATGAAACAATATTTCAGATAACAGTACGAAATTATATTTTCACAATAATTGCTAATAATACAAAACCGATCGAGCTGAAATGCGGTACTATATTGTAAAATGGCGGTTTGTTGGTTTACGTAGTATTTCAGTGGAAAGTGACAGATAGTTCAAAATATAGAATTAATTATTTAATGGTATGCATAATATTGATAAAAAAAAGTTTCTTGGGAACAAAATTCTTTTGATCGCTTTCTCGCTCACATATCAATGGTCTAGTGCACAAATGTGGTAAGTGCAAGAAAGTAAATTTTACAGAATTCAAGAAATAAACTTCAGGCTTAAATGTAAATTATTTAATGTCTACGATTTAACACTAAATGTGCAAAATGTTGACAATGTAATGTTTATAAGGACAATTGACGCACCTGTAAACGAATGTAATATTAGTCCACTTATTACCTTAGTTATCTCAGAATTTAAAGTACTTATTGCATTGACTAGATGGCGACAGGGGTTTTAAAATAGTGAGTATCATATACATCATTCGTGCACACCGTAGTTGTGTGGCTATTACATATCACAAGCTACTTAACTCATTTTTGTAAAAAAGTGTACGTATCACATTTTTGCGCTAGACCATCGATCTAATGTCTACTTAATTTCATTCTTCCCAGTTTTTTGGATATGAAGAAAAGAATTAAAAATTGCTTTTCTAGCGTTATCGTTAAGAAGCTGTATATAATCAGGGCCTTCTCAAAACAATTATATAAAAGACCCACCCTATTTTTTGACGAGGAATCACTTCTTAAATGTTTTCGAAACTATTAATTTTAGTATATTGTATGATAAACATTTTGTGTCGATCGTATTCAAGTACCTAGCTATTTTATAAGTAACAAGTTTATTTTATAAATCATCCATTGGAATTTGGGACTTCAATAGGATAATCATCAACGATTCACAGAGATAGGAAGCATAAAATGAACGAACATAGAAATCACCATGTGGGACACACATAACCACATATATTATTATACATAGTTACATAAGGTTCTTCCCATAAGAAACTAAAGTTCCTTCACCAGAAACTAGATATATAATTCTTCTATGTAACCTATTCATATAACATAAGTCTCTATTTCTATGAACATTTCTTCTACTTACTTCGATACAGTACCTATATATTCAAAATATTGTTTGGATCCTTCTTCGTTATAGTTGCATAAACTCTTTTGGTTTATAGACAATCTTTACTCATCTTCCCTACAAACAGTCTCATTCAAATTGTCTAATTTTTTTATAGATATGAAAGTTGAACATAAAATTAACTTTGTGATTATATCTGAAAAAATATAAAACTCAATGTAAAACGGCACCTGTTCCAATCACATACCGAAAAGGCATTCCAGAAAAAAAGAAAGTCTGTGGACGGCTTAAGCCCTGGTGTAACGTGATCATAATATAAGTACGCAGTTCATTCCGTTTCGACCCTGGACGTAAAGGCTGTAAAAATGAATATTCATTTCGCGTGTGAATTGTACGCTTTCGTCATGGTCCTCGACAAAGTATTAGCAGCATAGTTAATTACAGATTATGACGGGACGCAATAATAAGCAGAAAACACGAAACTTTCTACGCTTTCTGTAATCTTCCCAAAGAGGAAATTAATTATTAGCGACTCCCAGTCTGCCGTTTCCTCCTCGTGTTGAACTGTAATGGACACCTTTTTCACTCAGTTAGCCGATCTTAGTTGAAGTAGACATCCAATTTCCGCATACCTTGTCGTTGAGGGCTTTTTTTGGTTGTTGGAAACTGCTGATTTTTATCTAACTCAGAAACGGCCTTAATATTAGGTACCGAGGAGCTTAATTTCTCAACCCAGTTGGTGATCTGAAATGCCCTGCCACTTGCCATGATGATTCTTGTGTACAAACTATTGTTTTCATTGTCGAGACGTATCTAAATGGGACAAGGTGATTAAAATAGGTTCAAGCACTGACTTGAAGTCAGGAGCTTTTACGCGCATATTCTATTGTCTACTCACCTCTATTGGACACTCTTTATCGAATGTAGCATCTAAATAGTATACCGTTTTCTCAGCTTTTATAATATATGAATACATTTCATACCATATTAATTACATACTCTAGTAACGAGGAAATCTATGATCACCAGGCTAGGAAAGAACTTCTCTCTATTTCAGTATCGTAATGAGTCCATTCCAGCACTGAAAACAGTGCTGGAATGAACTCATTCTCGCATTGTTTCTAGTTATATTTTTCGTTTTGTGGTAGTCAGCACTGACATTCGATCCTATCAAATTTCAACACACGTCAATTGACAATACAATATAATCTGGATATAGTGAAATAATTGTTGAGGAAAAGCTTTATTTTTCATTAAAAAATATGGTACTAGAGATTTCCTTCTTGCTAATTTTGAATCATTCATGCTATTAGGAATCTGTTTTAAATCTGATCTCCTACGTACCTTTCAAATTCAAATTCCGTAATCTGTCAACTTTCGTAACAGTCACACCAACTACCAAGATACAATACAAAAGTCACTAGGATGTATAATCCGAATTTTTCATTAAATTTCAACAGTATTTTACAAAACTTGCCTGAAATAGAGAAAATATCGTCTAATACTCGTTGCAGAAGGCAATTCCTACACTCATGCGTTCGAAAACTCGCTCCATCGTCGCTCGTTTTCGTATTTCGCATTCGTGTTTTAATAGGAGCCCATTCTGCAACTTGTTTTAGAATATACTATTCTAGTCATGGTAATCGCCACCATTCACTGTTGGGTAAAAAATTAACAGTACTGTACCTAAGGTGGCGTAAAGACACAGTAACAAAGCCTACGAAGAACACAACTGATTCTCCTTACTCGCTCAAGCTATTCGACAGCTTATGAGGGGTATCCTTGGGGAAGACTTAGGAGGATCAATATAATAATATACAATATATTATACAATACATAATTTTTGCGCGCATGTTCTGAAGAACATCGCGTTATCATTTTGCCCAAATGTCTGGAAACATTTCCCAAAAAAATATCGTCACTGTTAAGCGGTTTCTATTCTTTTCTTCAACGTATACTACTTTAAGCGTTTATGATATCTTCCATGTATTTTTGATTGTTCTGGTATAGGTATGGCCTCAAGAATATATTATTTTGTAGAATTTTTGGATGGTATGCACTTACTTTCTTACAAATTCTCTGCCATCTTTTTGGTCAGAAGAGATTCCCAGCAATGAGTTGAATAACTTATTTCTGAGCTATCTGCGCGCATGTTCTGGCAAACAGCGTGCTATCATTGGACGAAAATGGTCTCAAACGATTAAGTTCGACCCACTGAAGAAGAATCCGAGGTCAAAGTCGATTCTGTCGGTCCTGCCGTCCAGCCTTTGCCACGATAACTTTCGAACGTAAAGAGATAGCGACTTGATATTTTCAGGGTAGGTGTTGCGTTCAAATGCAATAGACAAGTATGTTAATGGGTATAATCGGCCAGACGGGTTCCGAGTACTAATTCTGTTTTCAACCACTGCAGATCTGATCGGATTGAAACTTGACAACTAGCTGTGGGATACCAAATATATGTCAAATTTTGTGAGGATTGTATAACTAGAATTTTGTAAAAACTTGGTTCAAGCACTGACGTGAAGTCAGAAGCTTTTGCGCGTTCGTTATCTTGTCCATTCTCCTGTATTGGACACTCTTAATCGAATTTACCATGGTGAATTCTAATGTCCGTTCTCCTGGGTTGGACACTCTTAATCGAATTTATCATGGTAAATTCGATTAAAAAATACGCGCAAAGCTTCTGACTTCACGTCAGTGCTTGTACAAATTTGAAAAATTTCTAGTGCTACGATCCTCACGATATTTTGCATGAATTTTTGCATTGGCATTCTACAACTAATGACCAAATTTGAATTGGATCGGATTTGTAATTTTTCCAGTTATTGAGGAAATAACAACCAACTTTCAGATTGATATAACTCCAAAACCATTTGGCCGATTATGCTAGTTAACGCACGTAAATGTCGTATTCAGATGCGCAATCTACCCTGAAAATAGCAAGTCGCTATTTGTTTCCGTTATCAAGGAATCATGAGATACAATATATTTTCTCGTAATTTTTTGAAAATTTTTTAGTAGTATGGTTCTCACGAAATTTCACACACGTCTTTATGTCGATATTCTACAACTAGTTACCAAGCTTCAATTGATCGATTGTATAATTTTTAAGTTATCGAGGAAATAATATTCCTGATGGGTATAACTCCGAAACCGTTGGGCCGATTATGGCCAACAGCGAACTTAACTCTCGCATTCAGATGTGCAACCTATCCTCAAAATTGCAAGTCCCTAACGCCTTTCGTTCAAGAGTTGTCGAGGCAACGATCACCCATGCAGCTACTGAACTCACACAAGGCTGCTCGGATCTCCAACAGTATAAATCCGATCATGTTCAAACTTGGAACTTGGTAGTAGAGTTGGGTTCTCAAGGCTCTCGCTCAATTTCAGCAATGTTTGACCAATACTTTTTGACATATAGAATTTTTTTCAATTATTTTATATAATTTTTTAAAAATTTTCTTGTAATACGATCCTCACGAAATTATATTTTACGAGTTAACGTAGAAAAAAAATTATATAATTTTTGAAATTTTTTTTGTCACTTTATGGCCATCCGTTCAATCACAAAGAACTCCGATTCTCCAACACAAGTGGTTCAGGAGATATCGCATCTTGAATCCACGCAGGCGCAGACCGGCACCGGGGAATTCTATGGAGGAATAGCATCCTCCACCCCTAAACCCCAATCTTCTCAGAAGAAAACTCGAGCAGTTAAATTAAATCTCGTCTGCTTATACGAATATCAAAAAATTCCCAAAAGAAGCAGTTACACCTCCAGTCGTTCACCGTTCAGACAAATTTTGAAAACCAATTTAAAATTCCACACATCGTTTACGCATTAATTCAATTGCCATGCTAGTAAGTGTTCCATATATTAATCAGTTGCCCATGTTCCATGTAGGAAATGAAATAATTTGTCCAGTTTGGATGTTCAAAATTATTATTTGTTTTTTTAGGCTTCTAGTGGTCTGTTCACAGTGAAATTTTGCATACCAAGAGGTCATAATTTGTCAGCGAAGTGCAACTCAATCCGATATTTTGTTTTCGAATTGCAAGCAAAATATTCCGCTGATAGTACTCATGCTATCCCCACGAAATTTTGCGCAAGTGTTTTCATTGGCACTTCACATCTAACTACCGAGCTTCAATTGAATCGGATAAGTATTTTTCGAGTTATAGTGAAAACAATTTTTCAATTTCATTTTCAAATATTTGGCATTTTTTTTTTCGTTTACAGCCATCCGATCAATACAAAACTTCGCAGGCATTTAAAGACCATGATTCTACAATTTGGTGCTGAATTTCAGATAGGTCGAGTAATCGGTTTCGGAAATATTGTTGAAAAACGTTTTAACTAAAAATGGCCGTAACTCCGAAACGGCTTGATGTATTTTGCCCGTTAAGGAACTTGTCCGAGATATTAACGCTCCAACCATGCCCTGCAAATTTCAACGCTCTAACTCGTTCCGTTCGAGAGTTATCATGCTAACGGCTGGACCGGCCGGATGGACAGAATTTAATTTGACTTCGAATTCTTCATCAGGGAGTCGAATCCAATCGTTTGAGACCATTTTCGTAAACAAATTCGAAAAATACAGACATTGTGACGAAATGATAGCACGCTGTTCCTTGCGGAACACGCACGCAAAAATCTGCACGTATGGGTATTTGTGATAAGAGATACGTTACTATAAGAAGTTATAAGAACAGTTAGCAAGTTGAAATAAAAATGTTAAAAAATTATTTTAATTTACAATAAAATATTTCACAGATAGTCACAAAGTTGATATTTTGTAAAGTATATTGATCTCTATGTAGACCTTTTCTAATTTTTCGAATAAAAACTTCATGAAAAAAAATTAATGAGACCAAAAACGAGACTCTCGTGTTGCGCTGTATGTGGTCACGGTATCGCCTATAATATTATTCAAAACGTCTCGTCTCGCTTTTCCGAGACGAGAAAAATCTCGTTCTCGTGTGAAGCCCTAATCCACTTGCACAGACCCTTGCTAAGACCATTTAAAGATAAAAACAGACGATGTTACTTCCACAGATTCACTGAACGGGTTAAAAAATCTATAGATTTGCATCTAAAAGTGCGGTTATTAGAATATCCGATGGGTTTGCGTGATTTTTTAATCCATACCTCAAGCAAATCCCAGATTATACTGGTTTTAAATGATGTTTTCTTGATATCTCTATTATCGAATGAACGAGATCGTTCAAGCTCCTGACTTAACGTGGGTGCTTTCAAACATTCATTCAAACTGACCAACAATCAATCGTTGCATAGACAGAGATATTATAGTTCCTCTCAAAACTTCAGTCATCTCCAATTCACGTAATAGTTAGCTTCCCTAGATAATTCAATAAAGTGGGCCACTTCTTCCAATTAGACAGGATATGTTATCAAAAGTATTCCCTATAGATTGAACAACCTGTCCTAGTGATAGTTCGATATCTCTATCGGTAGCCCAGTTATCTTTACGGGTATATCAGTTCCTCGAGATAGATTAGATCACAACTTGATGACCCTCTTATCATACTCAATCAACATTCCATACACAGTAATCTATTCATTATTATGCTGTGTGTCAATGTGGTCCATTCTCGACAATATTAGACAGCGTTGTCAGATTTCGAGTTTCTCGTTTATTTGTACCTAGCTTCCGAAAGGAATTGGTTATGATAATGATCATTATTTTTAAATTACATGATAATATATTTTTATGAGTCATTACATTGGAGTAGGTACAAATAACATTCTCAATTAACCTCGAAAATATACACAAAATTATCTTGTCTTTATCAGGCACATAAAATTCCATTCTTGAATGTTAAAAAAATTTGCCCAGATGCATTTTTGGAATTTTTGGCCAAAAAATGTCTCAAACGATTAGATTCGACGCACTGATGAATAATCCGGGGTCAAATCCAATTATGTCAGTCCGTCTGGCCGTAAGCACGAAAATTATCGAACGAAATGAGGTAAATAGTTGAAATTTACAGGGTTGGTTTGGGGTATCAATATATCGGTTGAGTTCTGGAATGGGTAAATTCCGTCGAGTCCTTTTGGATTTATGGCCATTTCGAGTGGGAGCTTTTTTTCTGATTATTTTCTCAGATGCATACGAAGTGTTATATTGATGGAAAGACTACGTATCGAAAAACAATTCAAAAATTTTATAATTTTCTTTTCTCAATAATTCGAAAGATACTGATCTGATCAAATCAAAACTCGGTAGTTAGTTGCAAAATCCCGAAGAATTACACAAAATTTCATGATGGTCGCATGACTAAAACATATTCAATAATTTTGCTTTATATTCCGAAATCACATATCGGATTGAGTCTAAATTTAGCATTTAGGTGACCTATCTGGACATGCAAAATTTCATAGGGGTATGCCTTAGGAGCCTCAAAAAAATTCAACAATTTAGAACTCATAATCTGTTCAGTATAAAGGGATTATCGCTTTGAGGTATTGCCATTGCTAGCATATTAACCTCCAAGGACACCTAATTTAAATGCGCGTGTACGAACAGTGGAGATTGTATAAGTGGCTGAACGATAGGTGAAATAAATTTTTTTTTTCATGATTTGTCTGAAAGCTGGGCGACTAGAGAGGGACTGTAAGGCTATATGACGACATCATGTCAATTATGTGTGCCTGCAAGCCACTTTCGAGGAGATAGCGTAGTTTCCGAGGTGGAGTATCTATAACGAGGTCACTCGGCCAGTTTATCCGAGAGGAGTGGGGTTTCGAGGTAGATGATTCTTTTCCTCCATAGACTCTTCTTGGGAGCTCTGCACATGCGTTTATTGAAGCTGCGATATCTACTGAGCGACTGGTGCTGGAGAATCGGAGTTTTGTGCGAGGTATGTGATTTTGAGAGGACCACACATGAGCAGATGAGAAGTGGCAGGTTTTAGTTTGTATGAGGGAGATTTGAAATGGTTTACATCTAGCGGTCATGGGTCTGATGATGAGCCGTTATTGTTAGGCTTAAAAAGAAAATTCATGGTTATTATGTGCGAGTGTATGTCAGCTCCGGGGAAATAACGTTGATGCAATAGACTTCCTTCGAGTGATCATGTGGGTGTGGTGCTGAGCCAATAATTATAGGTCTTTTGTTCCTTAATTTCTTGGGACAAATTCATAAATAACTATATGTGGCAGATCTATATTAAATTAGATTCGGATTGGAAGAATAGACAGAATCAACTGATATTTTTTTATTTTGATTTACGGTACAACAAATAGTCATAGGGCCGACTGTAGTTATGAACAGAATTGTCAAAGCAGTCAGTTCTCTATGGCGCACTTTTTTACGTAGATGGAGCGAGCCGGAGAACTAGGCAGATGGTATTGGCCCACATTCACTATTGCTCCTTCTAAGCTGGCGTAAGGATGCAGTAACAAAGCCCGCACAGAACACAACTGACTCTCATAAGTCGCACAAGCTCCTAGGAATATCTGAGGGGTCTCCTTGGCGAAGACTTAGGAGGGTCAGTATAATTATAATCATGTCATTAGCAACACACTAATGCAAGTTGAAAGGTTAAGATAGCAGCGATGTGGGGTCAGTCTGCTTATGACATGATTATAAATATACTGACACAAAGTATTCTGTGTAGACTTGGTTACTGTAACCCTACGCTAGCTCAGGCACAGCACGCTTAATTATAGACCCAACAGTGAATGGTGGCCACTGACAAGATCTCCCGCTCGCTCTATCCACTATGCAATTCAAAGTTGTCAACGTGCTCAAGCGCGACAAAGAGTACTCCACGTCAGTGCTTTTGATTCTAGAATATATAGGTTCCCTATTTAAACGTGTATTCTAGGCACTTGCCCAGGGAAACAAGCGCGCCCAAAATGAATGGTTTGTGTGCCGTATTGGTGAAAAACTGTATTCGAAGGACATTTTAAACAGGGTGATTTATTTGACCCGAAAGTAACAGTCAACATTTCTCAGTGTGTACTTTCTCGATATCGTATATATGAACATTTTGATGGCCTAAGATGGCGAAATTTGAAAAGAATTTGCTCGACTGTTCGAGAGTTATGAATTCTAAGGTTCAGCCTGAATCAATAATTCACCGAATCTCAGAAAATAAGAGCTTTAGACCATATTTAATTGTAGTTTTCTGTCTCTCCTGGGCACCATCAATTCACTATCAAACTACGTACAGTTATTCGTGGAACACCTTGTATATACCAATATACATATCAATTCTTTATTTCTTTACAAATTTTCAACCCTTATTGAGGAATCACTACGGAAGAAAATTTCGATAGATTGTCTCTCATGCTCCTATGAAAGTGCTTCTGAAAAAAAGTTCCTCCGGCAACAATGATTGGTTTTATCGGTCATTACTGCGACTTATTGAAATCTTCAGTTTGACTAGTTCGTTCAAATAATTACCCAACAGTTACTGCTAACGAGTCACGCCAGTGTGTGTGTTCGTGGTAGTGATACACTTGACGAGAATTGATAATATATTCGGCAACCTTGAGTTCCTATCAAAATGGCAAAAATAAGTGTGGATTTACCAGACATCGAGGTAGGGATCCGATATTCCATTAAATAATAATTCGTAAATAGCTGACGTGGCGTCAGGAGCTTTTACGCTCTCGTTCATTGAATAACATGTTATATATATTCATTACTTTGTAACATTTACATTGGCTGATATCTATAGGTTTTCAATTTAATTTTATCCATTAGTTAATTAACAATTTTTTGTAGCACGAATATTAACATTGCAAGTACGCTAATTCTTGAACTGTTAATCTGAAAATGTTTTCCTTTCTTGAGGCTATTTTTCAAAGGTGAGAAATTATAAAGCTTCAATTTATAATATTACTATTGATCCGTTCTCTTATGATCAGAAACTACTCAAAAATGTTTTTTAATAATTATTATCTCCAATTGTTTACACATTTTTTATAAACTTGTGCGTTGTTTATGAGATAATATAAAGTTTTCTTTTGAAACATAATTGAAGCTTTATAATTTTTCACTTAAGTGAATTGTTAATAACAAAACGAAAATTAACAACTTTTCAAATTTTCCAACGGGAATCTGAAATCTGAATTGAAGAATAGCTCCACGAAAGGAAGTGAATTCTCAGATTAATAGTTTAACAATTATCGCACTTGAAATGTTAATGTTCTTACAATAAATTGTTAATTAACTAATGGATAACTAATTGAAAAGTCGCGATAAACATTTTTGGACTACGGATTATTATTCACTGATCTATCCTGTAGGCGCCTGAATTTTTTCATTTTTTTATTTTCATATTTAATAAGTTTAAATAATATTTATTCATGAATGGTTCGAAGGGGGCGAGGCTTACGCAAGCCGGAGTACCCGTTTTCGGGAGTATTTTCAACCCTCTCGGAAAATTATTTTTCTTGGTCCTAGTTCCAGGAGTTGGGACTTTTTTTCAGGAAATTTCCTCCTCTTATTGAATCTTTCAAATATGAATTATCTCAGATAGTTTTTGAGATATTGGCGAAAAACCCCTTCTTTTTTTTCAATTAATTGTTTATAACTATTGCAATTTTTGTGAGCGGCCTTAGCATTTTCTCAAAAAACTATCTACATGCCATTTCAAATCAAATGACACCTCAATCATAATTTTCGGAGAATACGCAAAAATATTGACCACTTGTTGACTAGACCATACTTATCAAGTTTAAATTGGAACGGATCTGTGTTTTTTGAGTTATTGAGGAAATAACAACAACATTTCAGATGGATATAACTCCAAAATCGTATGGCCGATTATGTCATTTAACGAACTCAACTATCGCATTCGATGCACAACCGAAATTTGCAAGTCATTATCTCCTTCCATTCGAAAGTTATCGTGGTAATGCTCACACATCTAGATACTGAACTCGCCCAACGCTGCACAAACCAATATTGTTTTCAATAGCTCCAACAATATAGATCTGATCAATGCCAATGAACAGTAATATTACAGGCCTCATTGTCTTTCACAATTTTCTCCTTGTAGTTCTTTCCTAGACCGTTCTCGTAATTTCTTCCATAATTTGATAATATTTGTGTCTCTCGAATGTCCTCCAGAATTCCAACAAACATTTCCGCCATTAAATTTCCATAGATTCAAGAAATTGAGCGTCATTCTTCAAAGAATCAACAGGAAACCAAAGAGAAAAATTGCAAACGGACCGTAGTTGCAAATTTTGCACTCACGAAGAAACTGAGCACTCTTGGAAAGTCGAGCTGAATCAACACAGAGCGGTATTGAAAACTGATTAGGGTCAATGCCAACTTCGATTGCAGAGATATGACAGCTTCTCTTTATGTGATTATTGTGAAATGATGTTCACGTAGAAACATAACAACAACCTTAAACATTGCCTGTGTATAACTGACTCTCATTATTGTAGCCAACAGATCGAACCAAGATGTATAAAATAATAAGGTGTCGACACTCCCTTCAAATATATGTTAAAATTTTCGTCCGAAAAACGGAACTAGAATTGTCAAATCTTGTTCTTCTTCACTCTGTATACGATGATGGCGCTAGATTCGATTTGGTAAATTCTGACAAGGTCAAGCGCTGTTACTAGTTCGAAAATCGAAATTAAATTAATATAATCATAGTCGAAGATTATAGAGTAGTTATATTGCTGTAAACCAACCGGACTTATAACATTCACCAGTTTAACTGAATTATTTTTCATCTGTGCTGCAACAAAGTAAGCAGAATCACAAATAACATCAGTAATATGTAAACTCCATATTTTAGGAACAGCAATTTTATCTTATCCAGACATAATGAGATCAAATTAGGGATTTATCGTAAAGGAGTTTTATTTTTCATTGGTACATTGATATTAATTTTAGAGGAACTGTTAATGTGAAAACCTGCGAATTCATTATTTTTATATATCGCAAACGATAAAATTCATTGTCAGAAGAATATAAGCATTCAATTTATTTTCTTTTGAATACAATGAATAATACAGTATTTTCTTTAATACCGCTTCATAATATCTTTCGATATTATATATTATAGTCCAAATATACAAATTACCTGTATCATCTAAGACTCATTTAAATGGAGCTTTCAATTTATTATTTTCGATGTACAATTCGAAAGTTCATCAAAATATTCTCATGTATACAGCATTTTTTGCGCGTACGTACTGGGGAACATCGCATTATCATTTTGCCCAAACGTCTGTAATTTTCGCTTTTTTTCTCCAAAAATGGTCTCAAACGATTGTGTTCGACTCCCTGATCAAGAATTCGGGGTCAGATGTGATTCTGTCCGGTCGTCCGGCCGGCCGACCGTTGCCACGATAACTTGAGAACGGAAAGAGATAGCGACTTGAAATATTCAGGGTAGGTGGGGCATCCCAATATGACAAACAAGTTCGTTAATGGGCATAATCGGCCCAATGGTTTCCGAGTAATAATTTTGTCTACAACCAATACTGATCCGATCGAATTGAAACTTGGTGAGTAGTTGTAGAATATAGACCTAAGGACGTTTGTGAAACTTTGTGTGAATTGTATCGCTAGAAAATAAAAAAAAATGATTAAAAAATATATCATTTACGTCTCGATAACGTAAGAACGGGAAGAGAGAACGACTTGAAATTTTCAGGTTAGATTGAGATTCTTAATGCACCATCTGTGTTTGTTTATAGGCATAATCAGCAAAATTGTTTTGGGGTTATATCTATCTGAAATTTGGTAGTTATTTGCCCAATTACTCAAAAAATACAGAACCGATCCAATTCAAACTTGGTTATCGGTTGTGGAATGCAAACGCGAAAATTCTTGCAAAATTTCGTGAGGATCGTATCACTAGAAAATATCAAAAGAATCATACAAAAATATTGATAAAAATTCTATATATAAGAAACTATTCGTCCGACATCGCTCAAATTTTGCGAGAGCCTTCAGAACCTAACTCTACTACCAAGTTCCAAGCTTGAACAACATCGGGTCTATATTGTTGGAGATCCGAGCTGCCTTGTGTGAGTTCAGTAGCTGGATGGGTGCCCGTTGCCTCGACAACTCTCTAACGAAAGGAGATAGGGACTTTGAGCTTTCAGGATAGGTTACACATCTGAATGGGAGAGTTATATAAGTTTGCTGTTGACCATAATCTGGAATATTATTTACTCGATAACTCAAAAAATATAGACTCGATCGAATTGAAGCTTGGTAGCTAGTTGTAGAATATCGACATAAAGAAGTGTGTAAAATTTTTTGAGGACCATACCACTAGAAAATTTTAAAAAAATTACAAAAAATGGTTCGAGCACTGACGTGAAGTCAGGAGCTTTGCGCGTATGTTCTATTGTCCATTCTCCTATATTGGACACTCTTAATCAAATATACCATGGTGAATTCTATTGTCCGTTCTTCTGTATTGGACACTCTCTTAATCGAATGTACCATGGTAAATTCGACTAAGAGTGTCCAATACAATTATCCTGTATTGGATACTTTCTTAATCGAATTTACCATGGTAAATTCGATTAAGAGTGTCCAATACAGGAGAACGGACAATAGAATTCGAGTCATTCCATTTGAAATCGTCTAATTGACAAAGCCGACCCATTTTAGAATTTTGTTTAACTTTGAGGAACTCTTCCTTAGGGTCCCAAAGAACAAAATTTACACGAGTTTGATTTTTACTAGCGCTTGTTTCCGCCTATTTAAATAAAAACTTCCCATAATCGATATTTTTAAGCTTTATCAACTTTTGCTTTAAAATTTTTCTGTTTGAAGATATCTATATAATCAAAGCGGAATTCTTCGGGGAAAAGATAGTAGTTTAAGTGTAGGTAACGATAATTGGATCAATCAATACCTTTGAATAATGGCAGCGTGCTAAAAATGAGTGTTTTTAATTCATTTTTCGTAAATTTCAATCGACTCTGGTGTCTTAACTATTGAGAATTAAAAACGTTTGCTGCGAGGGAATTAAGTATACATATCATAGATAAAATTCAGCCACGGGTCGACCTGAGCAGCCCACTCTTAATAGAAGAAAACTTTGCTTGAAATTTTGAAATTTAAAAAAATCCCATTATTAAGGATATAAAACGAACGTGTTGACTGTGAAATAAAAATCTAAAACTCACAGAATCTACTGTTCTTACCTCCAACTTTGAATGACTACATCATTTGTTTTGTTATTTTTATGTTTAGTGCATGTACTAGCTGTTTTTTTACAGCAAAAATCAACTCAATTTTTTATTTTTTTCCAATTGACTCCTAGTTTTTATCTCAGAAAAACATTCGGATTTATATATAGAATTTTCATATATTTTCATGTATGCTTGTAGAGGTAAGCTCATTCGTATAATTTGACCGTATTGCATTTTAAAGTAAGCAAGAATACACGTTAATTTAAAAAAGTAATCAACAATATCGGTACTTATTAATTATATTATGAAAAAAAAGTGTGCGTGTAATCTTTACGCGCGATTGAAGTAAAACTTCTTTAACGTTTACGATACATTGTAACGTTTCTTTTTGACCCGGGCAGGGGTTTGTTTACGTTTGGTTGGCGAGTGTCGTTTATGTCGTTTGTGTTGACGTCGAATTTGAGGTTGGATCTCAGTGGTGCCAGTCGACGCTGAATAGTAATTGTTGGATTCGAAGAACCGAATAAGTTGGCAATATTGTTGAATTGTGACAGTCTGAAATTTGTGAGGGTCTGCGCCAGTCAGGGACATGAGGTCGTCCATTTTGGTGAACACTCGAAGGAGGAGCAGTAGGTTAGGCGTATTTTCGGAACTTAATAAGAATTGGTGATTTCTTCTTAGTTGGATATAGTTTCGAAAATCGAATTAGGAGTGAGCGTTACATCGGTTTGATTTGGGAAGATAACAGGTAACTTGCACTCGTCTCGAAAGAGGATATAAAGACCTTTCTGCAAATCTAAGAGTTGACCACGTGAACGATCTTGGCGACTTTGACAGAACTTCGCTGTGTGCTTGAAGAATTATTTGGTGGAGGCACGACAAGATTTGGTTTCGAAGCAAACGTGTGCAGGACAACCCCGAACATCAGGGGTTTTTTGTAACATCAGGAGTTTTTGTGGCAGCCCGAATTTTTGTGCCAGCACGATTTTTTTGTGTCAGGAAGAGAGGAATTTTTACGTCAGGAGGAGTAGCACTGAGGCATTCGAGTATATACAAGGTGGTCCATAAGTAACGCTGTGAGACAGCCAACGCAGTGTTGCTAGTCCCGAGTATATACAAGGTGGTCAGGAAGTAGCGCTGTGATTGGGGACATTCAGTCAAGGGTTGCAGACTGCGAGCACAGGCGGAAGGAGAACAGTATTGCGAGACCATCGAAGCAATACTACGTTCAGGCATAAGGAATAGCACGCAAGTTATAGAAAACATATCTCGAAACATCTTATACCTGCTATATATATAACTTGAACATATATTGTTATCAATTATCTAGGTTATTGTTATTGGAAAGCGGAAATTGGGGCAAGATTTGTAGTAATCGTATATGATCATAGAGGAGAAACGTGAATGCGCCTGAGCTCAAGCGACGCGTATTTGAATCCAAGAATAATATCTACGTACAATTTCCGCCACCCTTATTCAGGGTTTCATAATAGTTAAATTTTGCTGGATCTAAAGACCTGGGTTGTATGCTATTAGAATAAACTGTTTGTTATTAGCGTGAATATTCTTTTGGTGAATTTAGGAATTAGTACATTACGCAGGGGTATCTGGGAGACTTAAATTTACCTGGCGCCCATTTACTAGGTTCCCTTTTTAGGAATCCACTCCCATCTCCACTGGAGCTAGACCGCGGATCCCTGAGTTCTAGTAGCTCCGATCTTAACCACTGCGACTTGGGAACAGTCGTATGTCGTTATAAATTGGCGCCCAACGTGGGGCCAGATAACGTGGGGCCCGACCCGATGTAACATAGTTCTAATTCAGTCGTGTATATATAGTATTTTTCTTTATATTTGACCCAATTTTTTTAGGGGACTTGCCCTATCGTGCTTTAGTATTTCTAGTCATTTTGCTTCTTGGCCTGTATCTGTCTTGTCTCGTCCTAATTTATTGAGAATTATTTTTATACAATTTTTTTTATCTCTAGCGATAGTCGGTCAGAGTCGAGTCTGGAAAGTTATTTTGAGCAGAAGTTTGAATTGTAGTAGTTGTCTTGTGCTCAAAGATTTTATTATTGTATGAATTGTGTTGAATTATGTTCATTGTTGGAGAACTTACCCCTGTTTATATGGGACCATTTAGAGTTGACGATAGAATTTCGCCGCGGACATATGAAGTACATGGTCGGAGAATGCATGAAGATTGAGGGTAATTGCTGGATGGATGGAGTAATGAGAGTAGAAGAGGATTTCCGGGACGACTGTGATGTATGATAGGGCATTGGATGATGTATGATTCTGGGTAATGATTGGATGAGAAGGGTATGCTTGTTGTGATTGAGGACGTAGGAATGATTGGGTATGAGTGGATTGCTTCTTCCTTCAGGAATACTTGATTTGGGTGGGCTCCGATTGATGGAATAATTTCGGTATCTATCTGCCTTCATTTATGAGTTATCTAGTCAATTTATATAATTTTTTTTTTAATCAATTGTATTTTAATCCCTAAGTGAAATTTACTAGGTAAATTTCTTCAAGTGAGGGGGGATTTTGTAACGTTTCTTTTTGACCCGGGCAGGGGTTTGTTTACGTTTGGTTGGCGAGTGTCGTTTATGTCGTTTGTGTTGACGTCGAATTTGAGGTTGGATCTCAGTGGTGCCAGTCGACGCTGAATAGTAATTGTTGGATTCGAAGAACCGAATAAGTTGGCAATATTGTTGAATTGTGACAGTCTGAAATTTGTGAGGGTCTGCGCCAGTCAGCGACATGAGGTCGTCCATTTTGGTGAACACTCGAAGAAGGAGCAGTAGGTTAGGCGTATTTTCGGAACTTAATAAGAATTGGTGATTTCTTCTTAGTTGGATATAGTTTCGAAAATCGAATTAGGAGTGAGCGTTACATCGGTTTGATTTGGGAAGATAACAGGTAACTTGCACTCGTCTCGAAAGAGGATATAAAGACCTTTCTGCAAATCTAAGAGTTGACCACGTGAACGATCTTGGCGACTTTGACAGAACTTCGCTGTGTGCTTGAAGAATTATTTGGTGGAGGCACGACAAGATTTGGTTTCGAAGCAAACGTGTGCAGGACAACCCCGAACATCAGGGGTTTTTTGTAACATCAGGAGTTTTTGTGGCAGCCCGAATTTTTGTGCCTGCACGATTTTTTTGTGTCAGGAAGAGAGGAATTTTTACGTCAGGAGGAGTAGCACTGAGGCATTCGAGTATATACAAGGTGGTCCATAAGTAACGCTGTGAGACAGCCAACGCAGTGTTGCTGGTCCCGAGTATATACAAGGTGGTCAGGAAGTAGCGCTGTGATTGGGGACATTCAGTCAAGGGTTGCAGACTGCGAGCACAGGCGGAAGGAGAACAGTATTGCGAGACCATCGAAGCAATACTACGTTCAGGCATAAGGAATAGCACGCAAGTTATAGAAAACATATCTCGAAACATCTTATACCTGCTATATATATAACTTGAACATATATTGTTATCAATTATCTAGGTTATTGTTATTGGAAAGCGGAAATTGGGGCAAGATTTGTAGTAATCGTATATGATCATAGAGGAGAAACGTGAATGCGCCTGAGCTCAAGCGACGCGTATTTGAATCCAAGAATAATATCTACGTACAATTTCCGCCACCCTTATTCAGGGTTTCATAATAGTTAAATTTTGCTGGATCTAAAGACCTGGGTTGTATGCTATTAGAATAAACTGTTTGTTATTAGCGTGAATATTCTTTTGGTGAATTTAGGAATTAGTACATTACGCAGGGGTATCTGGGAGACTTAAATTTACCTGGCGCCCATTTACTAGGTTCCCTTTTTAGGAATCCACTCCCATCTCCACTGGAGCTAGACCGCGGATCCCTGAGTTCTAGTAGCTCCGATCTTAACCACTGCGACTTGGGAACAGTCGTATGTCGTTATAACATATCACTGAAATAATTCAACTTACTTAAAATAAATACCTATCATATTATAATTTAATTACATTTATTATTCATATACTTTACAAAAAATAATATAATGTTATATTCATATTATTCATAAAAAATTTTTACTCATTCATAATTCTTTTTGATGAAAAGTAGTTTTTATCCATTACTAAAATCATCCAAATTTTCGCTGTAAAAAAACAGCTCGTAGATGCACTAAACATAAAAATAACAAAACAAATGATGTAGTCATTCAAAGTTGGAGGTAAGAACAGTAGATTCTGTGAGTTTTAGATTTTTATTTCACAGTCAACACGTTCGTTTTATAACCTTAATAATGGGATTTTTTTAAATTTCAAAATTTCAAGCAAAGTTTTCTTCAATTAAGAGTGGGCTGCTCAGGTCGACCCGTGGCTGAATTTTATCTATGATATGTATACTTAATTCCCCCGCAGCATAAGTTTTTAATTCTCAATAGTTAAGACACCAGAGTCGATTGAAATTTACGAAAAATGAGTATAAAACACTCATTTTTAGCACGCTGCCATTATTCAAAGGTATTGATTGAGCCAATTATCGTTACCTACACTTAAACTACTATCTTTTCCCCGAAGAATTCCGCTTTGATTATATAGATATCTTCAAACAGAAAAATTTTGAAGCAAAAGTTGATAAAGCTTAGAAATATCGATTTTGAGAAGTTTTTATTTAAATAGGCAGAAACAAGCGCTAGTAAAAATCAAACTCGTGTAAATTTTGTTCTTTGGGACCCTAAGGAAGAGTTCCTCAAAGTTAAACAAAATTCTAAAATGGGTCGGCAACAATTTTTTTTATTTTTAGACGATTTTATATGGAATTACTCTTTCACCATGGTATATTTGATTAAGAGTGTCCAATACAGGAGAATGGACAATAGAACATACGCGCAAAAGCTCCTAACTTCACGTCAGTGCTTGAACAAATTTTTTTTTCGTAATTTCTTTTTTAATTTTCTAGCGGTACGGTTCTCACAAAATTTTACACACGTCTTCATGTCGATATTCTACAACTAGTTAGCAAGCTACAATTACATCGGGTCTATATTTTTTGAGTCATCGAGGAAATAATATTCCTGATGGGTATAACTCCAAATCCGTTTGGCCCATTTAGCTTATAAACGAACTAAAATGCCACATTCAGGTGCAAATCCTAACCTGAAAATTTCAAGTCGCTGTCTCTTTCCGTTCTCAGGTTAACGAGACATAAAAAAGATTTTTTAATAATTTTTTTAGAATTTTCTAGTGATATGATTCTCACAAAATTTCACGAACGTGCTGAGGTTTATATTCTACAACTATTCACCAAGTTTCAATTCGATCGGATTCATATTGGTTGAAAACAAAATTATTACTCGGAAACCATTGGGCCGATTATGCCCATTAACAATCTTGTCAGTCGTATTGCGATACGCCACCTATCCTGGAAATTTCAAGTCGCTAGCTCTCTCCGTTCTCAAGTTATCATGGCAACGGCCGGCCGGACGGCCGGCTGGACGGACAGAATCAAATTTGACCTCGAATTCTTCATCAGGGTGTTGAACCCAATCGTTTGAGACCATTTTCGGCGAAAAATTCGAAAATTACAGACATTTGGGAAAAATGATAACGCGATGTTCCCCAGAACATATACGCGCAAAAATATTATGTACCTCATGATTCCTTGAGAATGGAAAGAAATAGCGACTTGCAGTTTTCATGGTAGATTGCACATCTGAATCCGACATTTATGTTCGTTAACGTTAATTGGCCCAAATGGTTTTGGAGTTATATCAATCTGAAATTCAGTTGTTATTTCCTCAAATAACTCAAAAAATACAGAACCGATCCAATTCAAAAATGGTTATTAGTTGTGGAATGCCAACGCAAAATTCTTGCAAAATTTCGTGAGCATCATAGCGCTAGAAAAGTTTTAGAAAATCATCGAAAAAAAAATTGGTTCAAGCACTGACGTGAAGTCATAAGCTTTTACCCGTATGTTCTCTCGTCCATTCTCCTCTATTGGACTTCTTAATCGCATTTACCATGGTTAATTCGATTAATAGTGTCGAATACAGGAGAACAGATAATATAATTTACCATGGTAAATTCGATTAAGAGTGTACAATACAGAAGAATGGACGAGAGAACATACGCGCAAAAGCTTCTGAAATCGAAGAAACATGAATAAACAAAGTCTCGAATTTAATTCGAAATGTGGGAAATTTTTCTAATGTTCTATCGTTTTATCGATGAAAACTGAAGTAGAACAATATCCTCCTAATTTGACTGTATTAGGATCACATTTCGGTCGTTGGATCTCTTACAAAATGCGTAGAATGTATGTGTATTATGTGAACGTTAATCATGATTTCTGACAAATATCCATAGATGTAGGTACTAGATACAAAATTCGATTGAAATATTGGTTCAAGCATCGACGTGAAGTCAGGAGATTTTACGTTTTACTGTCTACTCACCTTTATTGGATACGCTTAGTCGAATTTAGCATCCACATAATATACTGATACTGTTTTCTCAGCTTTTGTATTATACGAATACCTTTCATACCATTTTAATGACATACTACAGTAACGAGTGAATTTTTCGAATATTTAATTCTGACATATGTGTTTTATTGGAATTGAAATACGAAGAAACTTACGCCTCAAGTAAGTCCGTGGTACGATATCAACAAAATTCCTCGAAAATTAGTGGGGTGGCAATCTACGAGTAATCAGAGTTTTAATCAGATCAGATTTGTATATTTTGAGTTATAGAGGAAGTAAAAAGAAATATTTAGATGAGTATAACTCCAAAACCATTTGGCCGATTATGCCAAATAGAGAACTCATGTGACATTTAATGTCGCATTCGGGGGGCGCAACCTACCCTAAGAAGTTGCTATCTCTTTCCGTTCTCAAGATATCATGAGATACATATTATTTTGCCGTAATTTTTTAAAATTTTCTAGATTATACTCACCTCTTTATGTCGATATTGTTCAACTAGTTACAAAGTTTTAGTTCTATCGGTTCTGTATTTTGAGTCATCGACATAATAATATTCCATATAACTCCGAAACCGTTGGGCTGATTATGCCCAACAATGAACTTAACTGTCCCATTCGGATGCACAACCGAGTCTGAAAATAGAAGTCCCTATTTCTTTTCATTCGGAAGTTATCGAGGCAACAAGTCAGCCATTCAGCCTCTGAACTCACCCGAAGTTTCTCGGATCCTTAACTATATAGATCCGATCATGTTCAAACTTGTAACTTGGTAGTAGAGGTAGGTTTTGAAGGTACTCGCAAAATTTCAGCCATGTCGGGTGAATATTTTCTGATATATGTAATTTTTTTCAACGTTTTTCAATGATTTTTACAAAAATTTATGAAATCCTCTCAAAATTTTGCTAGAATATCTGCGTTGGCATTCTACATCTAATTACCATGTTTGAATTGGATCGATTTTTCATTTTACGCGTTATTGAGGAAATAACAGCCAAATTTTGATGGGTGTAACTCCAAAACAATTTGGCTGATTATACCTATTAACACATACAAATGTCGAATTCAGATGCACAACGTACCCTAAACATTGCAAGTCGCCATCTCTTTCCGTTCTCAGGTAAGTGGCAAAAATAAATAATTTTGTAAACATCTTCTAGTGATATGATTCTCACAAAATTTCACAAACATCATTGTGTCAGTATTCACCAAAAAACTACCAAGTTTCAATTCGATCAAATCTGTATTGGTTGATGTCAAAATTATTACTCGGAAACCGTTGGGCTGATTATGCCCATTAACGAACTTGTCCATCGTATTTGGAGGCGCCACCTACTCTAGAAATTTCAAGCCGCCGTGCTCATTCCTTCTCAAGTTATCACGGTAACGGCCGGCCGAACGACAGGCCGGACAGAGTGAAATTTGAGCTAGAATTCTACATCAGTGAGTCGAACCTAATCGTTCGAGACCATTTTCGGTTAAAAATTTGAATATTACAGAAATTTGGGCAAAATTATAACGCGATGTTCCCCAGAACATGCGCGTAAAAACTATAGATTTCCAAACAAGAGAGATAATGAAGTTCAATATTCTATGGTTTTGATTGTTCATAAAGTACACACATATTTCACTCAAACTCTTGAATAAATTCCTTGATACCAGTGTTGATAAACCAAATCAGTGAAATTAAAATAAATGAACTCCTGAAGCGTCACTATATCGCTTCAAGTTACTTACTTATTATCAATCCAATATCCAATAAATTTTATTCCATTGACGTGATATAGAAAACATAATAATATGATGAATCATAAATGATAATTTAATTGCAATTATAAAGGGAAATTCTAAATAATTCACACAAATATCAAAAGTTATTAGAACGTCATCATCAACTTTGTATTTTTCAAATTCAATTATGATTTATTTACAGAATTTAATGG
Source organism: Halyzia sedecimguttata (assembly GCA_937662695.2). Taxonomy (NCBI): domain Eukaryota; kingdom Metazoa; phylum Arthropoda; class Insecta; order Coleoptera; family Coccinellidae; genus Halyzia; species Halyzia sedecimguttata. The sequence goes on from OW569411.2 coordinate 33,335,674, forward strand.
CCCTGCAGCCAAAGGTGCGGAAATATGTTAATTTAGTACCTACTGCAACCACGAAGAAAAACAAGGAACATTGGAAAAGAAATGCCGATAATAACTGTAAGGTGAGAACAGTAATGTTATATACTATTTTTTTTTGAATGAGGATAAAAATCTAGAGAGAACCCCCTTAGATCGGCGCAATTATAGAAACGAATTTATATAGAAAGAACATTCCTAGAATGAACTAATGCAGAAAGGCACAAAGGCAGAATCGAACTCGTCTAGTTTGTTGATCGTTATTCTGAAACTGTCATGTGACACTTCTCGAATTTCAGAATAACGATCAACAAAATAATTCTGAAGATTTTTTAAAGCGTCTGACGAAGGAGTCTGTTATAGACTCCGAAACGTTACGATATAGTTGTTTCTTCATTGATATTCCGCCGTATTCACAAAGCATTCAATCTCTGTTAAGTCCTAACTGAGGTCCTCAGTTAAGGATATATAAGAATCGCAACCTCAGTTAACATATGTAACGGTGCTGAAACAGGCCTGTTTCACGTTAATTTTCACTTAAACTGAGGTTGCAATTCTTATTTATCCTTAACTGAGTACCTCAGTTGGGACTTAACGGAGATTGAATGCTTTGTGAATACGGCGGATTATTTCCTTGTTATTTGTTAGGCAACATTGTTCGATTGATTGCTCCTGACAAATATCTTGTGTTTCTTACGCAAAAGTAAATCACAAAATAATAAATTCCTTATTTTATAGATATTTTTCAGAGTTTGGGAGAGAAAACCCAGAAAAAATAACCTATACATCCCAAACACAGTAATTTCTCCCATGCGCATGTGCAATCCACTCGTGGCTAGAATTCCTCTCAAAATCACAACCCTCACACAAAATTCCGATTCACCAATACCAGTAGTTCAGGAGATATCGCATCTTCAATCCACGCATGCACGGACCCTCACAAGTAGATTTTATGTAGGAATAGCATCCTCCACCTCAAATCACCAATCCCCTCAGACGAAAACTCCAGTAGTTATATCATTTCTCGTCTGTTCATGCGAATAACGAAAAATGTCCGAAAGAAGCAGCATTAATTTCAATATTTGCTTCAAGGATTATGTTATCTAACCTCGGACACTACGCTCTCTCCTCGAAACTGGCTCGCAAACTCACAGAATCGACATGAGCTGTTAATATGGCCTTCCAGTTACACCCCCAGGCGTTCACCGTTCAGACAAATTTTGAAAACCAATTTAAATTCCACATATCTTCACGCATTACTTCAATTGCCACAGTAGTTACTCGACCATATTTTAATCAGTTGCCCTCGTACATATCGCATTGATTCAGATACGCGCAAAAAACAAGTCCAAATATGTTCACCAGATGTTAGATATTCCATGTAGGAATTGGAACTCAAATAATTTGTCCAGTTTGGAAGTTCAAAATTATTACATTTTTTCAGGCTCCTAGTGGTCTGTTCTCAGTGAAATTCGGCACACCAAGAGAGGTCATCATTGGTCACCGAAATGCCAAAATTTCTGAACTGAATTCACCATGGTAAATTCGATTAAGAGTGTCCAATACAGGAGAACAGACAATGGAATTCACCATGGTAAATTCGATTGGGAGTGTCCAATACAGGAGAATGGACAAGAGAACATACGCGCAAAAGCTTCTGACTTCACGTCAGTGATTGTCTAGATTTGTGACTGTCTAGAATTCTTGTTGATTGTATCTTTCTAGAGTTCTTACTTTCGGTCGTTGTTGCATTCTGGGCAAATGCCTTTCTGCGGATGTTTTTCCTACGCGTAAGTTTCTAGGCCTGTTCTTTCTAATTAGTGTCATTCTGCTTTTGTGATATTCTGCAATTGTGTAATGTGTAGGGACCCAAACTTCGAGCATTCATTCGAAAAATTATCATATTCTCAAATTTCCACTTCATTTGCATACCCTCATCAATTCGGTCTTGCAATATCTTGATGCTATTTTCTGGATCCATTTGTATTCTCTTTGTATAGAAACGATTCAGCCAATATGCATTTGATTCGAAACATTGTATTCCATCAAAGATGCAATCTTGCAGCCCCATAAAACAGAAAGCATCTATACCGCTACGACAGCAATAGAGTTCATTTCCTGTGAAGCTGTAGGGATTCATATCTTAGAAACATCATATTCGTATCAGAATAAATTGCATCTATAGAATGAAAGTGTGATCTGAAATGCAATAATAACTGCGAAATGAAGAGAATACAAAATTGCTCACTTTTGATACGAAACTGTAGAATATAGCCAAGCCTCTTGATGTTAAATTTGGTGTGTGAATAGGTAGCAGAACTAATTTGAATATTCGTTGAAAAAATGTGGGAGAGTCCTGTGGACAGGAGCTTTGGCGCTCTTGTTCAAACTTTGACAAATCATATCTCTGAAAGTATTGGTTCCTCAGAGTTCCTCAGAGAATTATATCAGTCTTCGTTTCGAAAACTAGATAAGACGCAACGAAATAGTTGTTTTATCGTTGATGTTGTTTCGGTATTGTTTGGTAGGCAACATTGCTCTATACATTACTTCTGACAGATATTTTGCGTGTTTCTAACGCATAAACAATTTACAAAATATAAATTTTCTATTTATAGATATTTTTCAGAGCTTGGGAGAGAAAACACAGAAAGGAACCACAATAGGAATATTTGTCGCACAACTTATTGAATTTTTATTAGTTAACCATACAGCAAAATATATAAATTCATATCAGTACTAACCTAGTGGAATGCCTTTTAGCTATTTTGGATTTCACCCTTCTATATGACACCACAAGCGTAGTCATTTTCTTCCTCAAATCAGCAATAGGTATATCAATTTTTTCTTCTATTTCTATCCACGCATCGTGCCTTAGCTATTTATTGTAGTAGCGGGGAGATTTGTTGTTCCATAACAAGTCATTAGCGCCATACAATTATTGTATGAGAAGACGGCACTTTTTATATCCATTCCTACGTATTTGCCTCGCGAGTTAATATCGATGGTTTAAAGCACATATATTGTATGTCCATTATTGCCTATGTTAGGGTAAAGTGATATTTTGAACGTAGAAAGACAGAAATAGAGTCTGTGCAAATATTATAACGAGGAGAAAGTATTACTTCTAGTTATTCGGGACATACAATATTTCCACAGACTGCTTTGTTGGGGTAAGGTGATATTTTGAACGTAGGAAGACAGTGGACATACCTGGACTTTAAACCACCTATACATCTAATAAAAGCCGTCCCAACCGTGTGCGAACGGATGAAAAAATTGGTTCAAGCCCTGTGGACAGGAGCTTTTTGGCGCTTTTGTTCAAACAGACAAATTATATCTCCGAAAGTATTGGTTTCATAGAGTTGAGAATTATATCAATGGATTCCTATGATAGAAATGCAACATGAAAGAAATTAAATTTAAAAAAAGTGTCGTTTGAAACAAAATGCTTCAAAAATTATATTATAAAAAAAGAGCAATCTACAATGCTTCAATGCCTTAATGCTGCAAAAATTGTCATTTAATTTATTTATCACGATTGAATGAGCAATCTGCAGTGATTCAACCTCGTGAAATGAGTTGTTGCAACTCACACTCGGTGCATAGTTTTCACAACTCGAAATACCTTAGGAAAGTATCATCGAAATGTCTAGAGCAAGGCTGGAGACAATCATAGTAGATTGTTCATTTATTCCTGATATTTGAGTAGGTAGTGGATTACGAGAAAATTATATTAATAGTTCAAAATATATTAATAAAATACTATCCTTTTTTCATAATTTAAAATTTAATAGTTTATACCACTAACACATTCTTTTCTGTATAATGAACCTTAACTCAAGAAAAAATGATTGATACACAAATGTAGATCCATATTTAAGTATTTTTTTACTAGCAACATTATGAAAATACTGTATACAGGGTGAGTCTTTAAGTTGTGCATTAATTTTAACCAGATATTCCTCTAATCAAATAAAACACTTTTTTCATTTATCATTTTTCCAGATTCGGCTCAGGTAAAAAGTTATAAGCGTTTAAAGACTTTACAATGGGCTGATACTCCCCTGAATTTTCTCTGTTGAGCACAGATTACTTTTAATGTAACTCGTATTGTTATATTGACCAAATATCTGTATCATCTGATGCTTGAAATTCACTGAATTTGTTTGAGAAGACTTATTTACTCAGTCAATTAATATAATTTGGCCCTTCATGCAACATTTCCAGCAAGAAATTTCTTGAATTCTTGAATATTGAAACAGTGAACTTTAGCTTGATACCTATTAATTCTATCCATTCGATACTTCATTACACAATTGTTTTCTCTATAATAATATACACAATTTCATGATCTTCTATTAAGAAAAATCCTTAAGTATCCTATATATCTTCAATGATAATTGAAAATTAATTCACTCATAATATTCCAATTCCAATCCAATCTCAATATAAATCACAGCATAGAACACTAATAATCGATGATTGAACTCCATAGCAATGATCTAATAATATGTAGAAGAAGAGCTTATAGAGAGAAAGGAGTTTGACTCCCACATAAGAGTGAGATGCAATGATAGAAATCAGCGGATGTAGGTCAAAACATTGTGTTTTGCAATGCTAAGTCTTAGGAAATTATCATATTCTATTCGTTTTTTCCATGTTCATTGAATTGTTTTTGACTTATTCAAAGTTTTATGAAGATTAAAAGATTATATCTAACAATGGAGATGCCCTATTAGGCGTCCGGTTGTACGAATATTATAAAAATAAATCATTAAATTTCAAAGATGAGCTGTCTGAATCTTAGGAAATAATAATTTATACACATTCAAAAATATGAGGGACGTAAGTAGGTATTTGGAATAGAATCAGGGATTACTAAGAGCTGATAACAATTGTGCAGAATCGATCATATTTTTATTTGTGTAGATAGGTACATTCTGATTTGAATATAAATTTCACATACACATTATTCAAAGTACAATATTTCATTGCTTTCAAAGGATTGTTCAAAACAGTAAGTCTTTAGGCTTTGAATTATTTTTTTGTCCAAAAGAGAATCTAGAACTTGCGAACAAACGCAAGATATTACATACATGTTTTTTTAAAGAACTCAATCCTTTGACACCTATTAAATGTTTTATTAAATTTTCAATCAAAATAATAATCTATGAACGATGGCATTGTGGCTTTCTGTTTTGATCAGAGATATGGAGGTATCATATCTCTGGTTTTGATTGAGTGTTACTTATCCAGGGGCGGATTGATGAATGTAGTGAAATTTCTGGATTTTTCATCAGACTTTATATCATTCAAAGAAGAATATCTTGAGAACATTACGTTTTAGGAGAAATTATGAAGAATACTTTATTTTTATAAAATGATTGTAGATTCTTATAATGACTTAAGCTAAACTTAATCTCCTTTCATTACGCTAATTTCTCATAGTTTTTTTAATTCGCGAGTCTTTAACTAGGAAACGAGTGGAAGTAGGAAACTGTTAATTGAAAATTATGCTTCATAGTTATAGGCAACAACGCCCCAAAATTCATTCCGCTCGGAATGGTAAATGAAAAAAGAGTTTTATTTGACGAGAAGAATCTTTGGTTAAAACTTATGCACAACTTAAAGACTCACCCTGTATAGGAACATGTCTCACTACTTAAGGAAGTAAACGGTAATAGTACCTTCGGTGGTCCACGAACAGTAATTTCTTTTGATGATTCCATTATGTTTCTGTTTTTTATTGCCTCCATAAACTACATCAAAACAGTCTTGTATATATTCACAAATTCAAGAATCGAATAGTTGCTTTCCAAGAAAAAAAACAACTTCGAATTGACAATCTCTAAGAGCTAGAAAAAATTATATTTATGAAAAGTGATCACAGACAGATTCTGTGTTCACATTCTGTGAATACATAGAACATACGATGTATTATTGAAACTTTGAAACATCATATCTCCGAAAGTATTAGATTGTAAGAGTTGAAAATGTTAACAATGGATTCTAATGATGAAATTGCATCTTAAAAAAAATTTAATTCAAATGATGTAATGTAAAAAAAAATATTTTTTTTCGTTACTCCGAAACTATTGAACCGATTTTGCCCAATAACGAACTTAGCCGAGATATGTATCCCTCGAACCTACTCTGAAAATTACAACTGTCTAGCTCATTCCGTACGAGAGTTATCGTGTTAATGGCCGGACAGACGGCCGGCTGGACAGAATCGATTCGACCACGGATTCTTAATCAGTGAGTCAAACCAAATCTTTCAAGACCATTTTCAGCCAAAAATTGGAAAATTACAGACATTTGGGCAAATTGATAAGCACTCTGTTCCGAGGAACAAGAGCGCCAAAAAGGCAAGGCTAGACCAACGCGTTCAGCTCGCGTCCGCGGTGGCGTTCACGCGGTCTCACCGATGCGTCCTGCGATTGGCCGCGGCGTCCGGTGCAGCGTCCGTACGCGGCGGTGGCGATCAGATCGCGCACGCAGCGTGTATTGTCATGGTTTTCAGTTTATAACCATTTGACAGTTCAAAATAAATAATTGTCATATCGATGAGATTAGATATTCGAAATAGAAAATTCCTTCCACGTAGTTCATGAATGGAGGAACCGGGAAAATAATTGAATGGGAGATTGAAATTATTTTGTCAGATTTCTGGGAGCAGAAATTATAAGTTCATACTTTTGTTATAAGCTTATAAGTTAAAGTTACGGAATTCGTAATTTAGTATATTTAAATTATGGAGAAAACGGAAGAAATCATAACATTCAATAGACATTCTATAGTAAGTGTAAAATCGCTTTTCATCTTCACGTAATTTCCAGTGCAAGGTATTGAATTCACCTTCTCTTTCTCTAGTTTCATTTATGCTGTGTACCCATATTCTTGGTTTTCTGAAACAAGTATGATGAGCCGATATCCAACGGAGGTATTTAGTATACTGGCACAATATATTGACCCATGATTTTACCCACACTAGTAGCTGTTTTCATACCCACTGCAAGTGCGGACACACTCTCGCAAAAGCTTGACTTCACGTGAGTGCTTGAACCAATCGTTTTTAATTCACCATTTTTTTTCGAAATTTGGCGCAGGTAAACAGGTACTACAGAAAATAGAATAATTCTCCATACTTTCTCGTGAAGGAAAACGTTTTCGAGATATTGGGATAAGATGGCCATTACTCCTAACCCACACTCAGTGGATTGTGTCTCCTGATTAACATATCCAGCACATAATAAAGCTAGCGACTTGAAATTTTCAGGGTAGGTGGCGCATCCCAATACGACGGACAAGTTCGTTAATGGGCATAAACGGCCCAGTGTTTTCCGAGTAATAATTTTGTTTTCAACCAATATAATTCCGATCGAATTGAAACTTGGTGAGTAGTTGTAGAATAAGAACCTAAGCACGTTTGTGAAATTTTGTGCGAATCGTATGGCTAGAAAATTATTAAAAAATATTTTTGGTTTCACGATAACTTCGGCCAAACGGTTTTAGAGTTATAGCCATCTGAAATTTAGTTGTTTCTTGTTCCTCATTAACTCGAAAAATACTGAACCGATTGAATTCAAACATGGTTATTAGTTGTAGAATGCCAACGCGAAAATTCTTGCAAAATTTCATGACGATAGTTTTTGTAGAAAATTGGGTGACCGTTGCCTCGATAACTTTCGAACGAAAGGAGATAGGGACTTGCAATTTTCAGGGTAGGTTGCGTATCCGAATGGGAGAGTTGAGTTCGTTTTTGGGCATAATCGGTCAAACGGTTTCCGAGTTATACCCACCTGGAATATTATTTCCTTGATGAAACAAAATAGTATATTCTAAAACAAGTTGCAGAATGGGCTGATATTCAAACACGAATGCGAAATTCGAAAACGACCGACGAAGGAGCGAGTTTTCGTACGCATGAGTGTTGGAATTGCCTTCTGCAACGAGTATTGGACGATATTTTCTCTATTTCAGGCAAGTTTTGTAAAATACTGTTGAAATTTAATGAAAAATTAGGATTATACATCCTAGTGACTTTTATATTGTATCTTGGCAGTTGGTGACTGTTACGAAAGTTGACAGATCATGGAATTTGTATTGTACGTAGAGCATGGAGATCAGATTTAACAGTTTCCCAATATCATGAATGATTCAAAATTAGCAAGAAGGAAATCTCTAGAACCATATTTTTTTATGAAAATAAAACCTTTCCTCTCAACAATTATTTCACCTTATCCAGATTATCAAATATTGAAAATAATTGACGTGTTTCGAAATTTGATAGGATCGAATGTCAGTGCTGACTACCACAAAACGAAAAATATAACTAGAAACAATGCGGGAATGAGTTCATTCCAGCACTGTTTTTAGTGCTGGAGTGAACTCATTACGATTATTTATTTATTATTATTGATAAGGGGGTTACGTTGCACCGCGACCTTGAGATCTATTGTGCCCCCCAACAGAGCTGTTCTCACCATTACGCCATCTACAGCTCGCCCTCCAGTTCCAGAGTATAAATGAACCTCAATATCTGGGAAGGCTTCAAGGATATTATGTCTTCACTCCTACAAGTTTCCTGTCCAAAGCATTCCTTTCGCTGACTTGCAATGGCGAGGCATTCTGTAACAAGGTGAAGAGGAGTTTCTTCCTCCTCCCCACAGAATCTGCACTCGTCAGTATCTGATAAACCTATTCTCATCAAATGCTTCCTGAGGCGACAGTGTCCTGTGAGGAAGCCAGTGACCAGGTGTAACTTATTCTTGCAGAGATCCAGATACCTTTTGGATCTCACTTCTTTAAAGTTCCTAAGGAACTTTTTGGAATGAACCAAACCTGGAAGATTCCGCCAGAGTGTCTCTCTTTTGGTTTCCTCCTTCTCCAGAAACTCTTTCTTGTAGGTGCATTTTCCTATACCGCAGAAAGGTTCTGGGCCGATAAAAGGAGTTCGTGCTGCCTTTCTGGCAAGTGTATCGGCCTCTTCGTTCCCCTTGACTCCCGAGTGACCGGGGACCCAGACTAAAAAGACCTTATTATTCTTGCCAATTTCATTTAGTTTTCTTCGGCACTCCCATATCAACTTTGAATCGATGGCATGGGAGCTCAGTGCTTTGATAACAGATTGACTATCCGAATGGATTGCTATGTCGCATTTCTGATATTTTCTTTCTAGGTTAATATCTGCACATCTTTCGATTGCGAGTAATTCTGCCTGGAAGATACTCAAACGGGAGCCTACCGACAGTGCGCACTTGGTGCCTGTCCCATATACCCCAGCGCCAGCTCCCGTCGTGGTTTTTGAGCCATCTGTGTACCATTTTATGGTATTTTCTTTGAAAGTCTGGGTGGTGAACTCCCTTTCCCATTCTTCCTTTCTACTTATCATCGTGGTGAAGTTCTTCTCAATGCTTACTTTTTTGACCATTGCATCACTAGGAAGGTTCACTGATGGGATGTACTTAGTCAGAGAGGTCCAGGCTCTCTGACATTTAATCCTCTCAGTTCCTGTACCTTCCTTAGATATTCTGAGGGTGGCCTCATGGGCTAACCTCTCAATCACTAGATGCAGAGGTGAGAGATCTGTGATGATCTCAAGTGCCCTGGTTGGACACGTTCTCATAGCTCCCGTGATGCACACACAAGCTAGCCTTTGCACTTTGTCAAGCGCTTTCCTAGTAGTTGTCTGATCTGCTTTGGCATGCCAGACTACTGCCCCATAGGTAATTATTGGTCTCACAATCATGACGTACATCCATCGCAGTATTTTAGGGCTACAGCCCCAAGTCTTACCGGATAGATTTCTGCACGCCATCAGAGCTCTTATTGCTTTACTTGCAGTGATATCCACATGCTTGTTCCACAGAAGCTTTCTATCCAGAGTTATTCCCAGATATTTAACTTCAGTCTTCCAGTCAATCACTTCTCCATTTAAGGAGAGGGATTTTATGGCTGGAAGATTTATTTTCCGGGTGAATGGAATTACTGTGGTCTTGGTTGGGTTAATACTCAGCCCCACCGACTGGCACCACTGCTCAATAATTCTGAGGCCCTCCTGTAGTAAGTCACATAAGATGCCCTCGAATTTGCCTCTCACTATTAGAACTATGTCGTCAGCATAGCCTACGCATTCGAAGCCAAGCTCCGTTAGCCTGTGTAGTAGTTCATCTACTACCAGGCTCCATAGGAGGGGAGATAATACCCCCCCTTGAGGTGTCCCGCGAGTGGCTTTGACAGAGATGGGTTGATTTCCCCCCAATGTCTCAGCTGTCCTCGCTGTCAGCACGTCATACATCCATTTTATTATGGTATTGTTGACACCCCGCCTTTTAAGTGCTTCTCTGACAGACACGTGTGTTGTGTTGTCAAAGGCCCCAGATATGTCCAGGAATGCACACATTGCGATTTCTTTACTATTCAGAGTTCTCTGGATGACTTCAGTCAGTTGATACAAGGCAGTCTCTGTTGATCGACCCGCCCTGTAGGCATGCTGACATTTGTGAAGTGGTTTATTCTCCAGACTCTCCGTTCTTATGTAGTTATCCACTACTTTCTCCATCATTTTAAGTAAAAATGATGTTAAGCAAATGGGCCTAAATGATCGAGGGTCAGTCCCGTCTTTTTTCCCTATTTTTGGAATGAAGGTTACTCTAGCCCTTCTCCATTTTCTAGGTGTGTGGCCCAATGCTAAGCTGCTTCTAGTAATCTTCAGCAGATGGGGTAGAATTTCTTCCATCCCTTTCTGCAGGAGTACCGGAAAAATTCCATCCACTCCTGGGGATTTGTACGGCTGAAAGGTACTTATTGCCCATTCAAGACGTTGCTTTGTAAATAGTTCCTTAGCAATATCCCAATCATCCTTGCGGGAACTCATTACGATACTGAAATAGAGGAAATAAATATTGTATTGAATTGAAGCTTGGAAACTAGTAGTAGAAAATCAACATAAAGACGTGTTTAAAATTTTGTAAGAACCGTACCCCTAGAAAATTTGAAAAAAATGACGAAAAAAAAATTTTAAGAACCGTACCCCTAGAAATTTTTCAAAAAAATCACGAAAAAAAAAATGGTTCAAGCACTGACGTGAAGTCAGAAGCTTTCGCGCGTATGTTCTATTGTCCATTCTTCTGTATTGGACAACCTTAATCGAATTTACCATGGTCAAGCATGTTGTCCATTCTCCTGTATTGGACGCTTAATTCGAATTTACCATGGTAAATTCGAATCAAGAGTGATTAAGGGTGTCCAATATAGAAGAATGGACAATAGAACATACGCGCAGAAGCTTCTGACTTGACGTCAGTGCTTGAACCAATTTTTTTATCGATCACATCATAAATATTATTCGTGGTAGGTTAATGGTCATTTATAAGTTTCAAAATTCACGAAAGCTGTCGATTTTTGGTTTTGGATTTTGCATAATGAAAATTAATTAATTTTTCTCCTGAAAATATCTATATATTACTCGAGATGACTTAATAAGCTCGAGTCAATTGTTGCTACATGAACAACTGCATGCATTTAGAAAGCTGGAGCATTTTGGATTAGACTGTATGAGCTCAGGAGAAGTAAACAGTACTCATGTTTCTATTGATCTTTCGCGGTGAGGTAAAAAATACAAGTTTTTCAGGCAAGAAGCGAACGATTGGCCACTTTTTGAGATAAATAGCAAGTGGCAAAGGTGACATCACTGAGCAATCGTAGAACTGTTTATTCTGAATGGTACATAACCAAATATAAATCAAAGGACTCATTCTTCACCATGATTCAAACCAGTTAATATTTGACCGAAAAAATATCGAAAATATGGGTAAACCATCGTACAGTCCTGACTGTCCACCTAATGGTTTGTTTCATTCCCCTCCGAGGTCAACGATTTTCAGAAAAAGCGGTTGAAAAAGACTTGAGATATACATAAGAGATATCCCAACCAGAAAGAAAAGAGTGCTATTAAATATAGCTCCGATCGTATGCGGAGATGTATCAAAAATCGGGGAAAGTAGGTTGATAAATAACACAATTATTTCCAATACGTAATATTCAACTTCTTATTCTCGACATATAAATTGCACCTCACATATCATCTATACAAAATTCCACCAGTAAGAAAAACGGACAGAACCTGGGCAAGATCAAATAAAGGAAAATCAGAGGTATTCGCAAAGCAACTAGCGAATGTGTTCACTGCACCCGAAACAAATAGCAATGATGAAGAAATCCTTGATTACCTGAATGCTCCATACCAACTTTCTACACCACAGGAATCATTTACTACCTCAGAAATTCGCAAAGAGATTGAGCTTTTGAACACCCACAAAACACCCGGATATGATTTAATAACAGCCGAAATACTTAAACACCTACCAAAAAAAGCTGTGGAGTTAATAAAAAAAATATTTGATGGCATGTTGCGGCTGTGCTGCTTCCTCATTCAATGGAAAGATGCTCACGTAATCATGACAGAGAAACCTGGAAAAGACCCCTCAGAAGTAACAACTTATAGACCAATAAGCCTCTTACTAACCTTATCAAAATAATTTGATAGACTACTCCTAAACAGAATTGTATCCGCAGGCATTCTACGAAACCTGATCCTTGATCATCAGTTTGGATTTAGGCAGAGACACTCCACGATCCAGCAGTGTCATCGGGTTGTTAACAAAATAAGAGAAACTCTAGAAAACAAAAAAATGTGCTCTTCAGTGTTCCTTGACATTGAACAAGCATTTGATAGAGTATGGCATAGTGGTCTCTTATATAAAATTTAAAAAAAACATGTCAGACCAGCTTTTCCTGCTCCTTAAGTCGTACCTGACCGATAGGTATTTCCAGATGAAAGTGGATGAGGCACTCTCAGATTTTCATCCCATACAAGCTGGAGTCCCACAAGGTAGCGTACTAGGTCCCATTTTGTACCTCATTTTTACTGCAGACATCCCACAAACCAACTACACCTTGCTTGCTACATTTGCAGATGATACAGCTATAATGTCAACAAACGCTGATCCAACAGAAGCATCGCACAAGCTCCAATTACACCTGGACTTGCTACAAAAGTGGTTTGTGAAGTGGAAGATCAAGGTCAACAATAGCAAGTCCGCACACATCACCTTCACTCTGAAAAAGAGCACTTGCCCCCGAGTCTGTTTCAACCAAGCCCCAATTCCTGTGAAAACAGAAGTCAAGTACCTTGGACTCCACCTGGATGATAAATTAACATGGAAAAGACATATTAAGTCCAAAAGAAGACTGCTAGACCTCAAAGTTAAAAAGATGTATTGGCTTCTGAAGAGAAAATTTCAACTATCCTTGGAAAACAAAATTTTAATTTACAAGTGTATATTGAAACCAATATGGACATATGGGATCGAGCTCTGGGGATGCAGTAAGCCAACAAATACAAAAATCCTCCAAACATTTCAATCCAAGACCCTGAGAATGAAGTCTGATGCCCCATGGTATGTGTCAAACAAAACTCTGCACAACGATCTAAACGTACCCTACGTAACAGAGGTAATAAAACATTTCTCTACAAAATACGAGACGCACACTAACGATCACGAAAACCCTCTCATCAATGAATTATTGCACACCAACTATCCAAGACGACTCAAGAGAACCTGGCCAGAAGATCTGAGTAGATGAAACGCAGAATCCGTCGCTGGATGGTACCTGTCTCAAGTCTTATACTTACATTGAATATACTTATTACTTATTGAATAGATTGTAAATTTGCATTGAATGAATAAATAAAAAAAAACCTTATATGAATGCTTAGTTGCATTCTTTCATTTCAAGATAAATATGATGGATCCATAGTCATATGTTTCTTCGCCCTTTTCAGAAATGTCCTAGTCTAGAGAACGATTTCACTGACATAAAACCTACAACACTCAGCGAACGAGCAGCCTTGAAAGAATCGGCAAGATGTTTGAAATGTGCCGATGCGCCTTGTCAAAAGTCCTGCCCAACCCAATTGGACGTTAAATCATTCATTACAAGTATTGCGAATAAGGTAAAAGCCCGACCATCAGCTCCATAATCCATGAATTTTACAATTTCAGTTTTAGAATTACTATGGGGCAGCAAAGGCGATTTTTTCCGATAACCCCTTAGGAATCACCTGTGGTATGGTTTGCCCCACAAGCGATCTTTGTGTGGGTGGTTGCAATCTGCAAGCAAGCGAAGAAGGTCCGATAAACATTGGGGGCTTGCAACAATTCGCCACGGAAGTATTTAGCAGAATGGGAGTGAAGCAAATTAGAGATCCTAAGACACCTTTACCCAAAGATCCCAGTAAAAAGATCTCGTTGTTGGGAGCTGGTCCAGCTTCTTTGTCGTGTGCAACTTTTTTGGGTCGTTTAGGATACAATAATATAACCATCTATGAGAGGGCTCAATATGCTGGTGGCCTCAGGTGAGTATTTTCCATTCAATGTATGCCCATCCGTACCAGAAGGCTTTCATTTTGTTTAAATACTGTTCTGATTTCGAACAACCATCTGTTGAGATCTTGCGGAGAATTAGCTGCCAATAAAACTACCGGAACAGGGTTACAGCGACGATCATATACAGGGTGTTCCTAAATTGAACGTACAAACGAAAAGGGGAGATTCCTTAAGTGAGTTTAAGAAAAAAAAGTCCCATAAACATGGGGTCGCAAACGTTTCGTTTTCGAGATACAGAGTGTTGAAGTTTGAATTTTTTTCAAGTTTTTTTCTCATAGTATCTACACTTCACAAGATATTCAACTGAAATTTGGCATAGATATTACATTTGAGAGTTCTCACCACGTGACATGGCAATTTCGATAGAAGATCTACAAGGTGTTATTTTTTCTGGAACACTGCCACCTGTTCTTCTGCAGAACTTTTTTTTGGTGAGCAACTGTTAATTTGAAAAAATGTAAAAAGAAGCTTTGTTCTTATACTAAACTTTTCGGTATCTTGTAGTTTTGTCGTATCTACCAACGATTTCAAGAAAAAAAAATTTGAACGATTCTCTCGAAATCCTCGTGAAAATCCAAATTATGATGGGAAGGCCACTTTGTAAGCTGTGGTGAATGAATTCAGTGTCAGTTTTTATGGAAATTTTCCTGATCTGTAGCGATGATTCATAAAGATTCGATAAACTCGTATAATCAACACAAAAAATGTATTACAACAAGAAACGTAAAACTAAAAAAAAAATCATAACAAGAAAACTAAGTAACCACAAAGGACTGAACTACAGCAAATGTTGAAAATGTCCTCCCCCAACTCTTATACAAGCTTCTGTTCTTCGTCTCATAGACGATCGAACATTTCAAACACTCCCGGAGTATTCCTAACTGTATCAAATGCGCCTATTATACGATTTCTCAGTTCTTCTACGGTGTTCACGGGTGTCGAGTATACTAGAGATTTCAGGTAGCCCCATAAAAAGAAATCTAAACTATTTAAGTCTGGGGATCTGGCGGGCCATGACTGAGGACCCCCCCGTTCAATCCACCTGTTTTCATAATTTTCGTCCAAATACTCCCTTGCCAAAACTGAAAAATGAGCAGGAGCACCGTCATGCATGAACCACATTTCTCGTCGTAGCATAAGAGGTATATCTTCCAATAACAAAGGCAAATCGTTTTCTAAAAAATGTCTGTATGATTGACCTGTTAGTCGACCTGGCAAGAAGGAAGGACCAATCAAATCATCACCAATATTACCACCCCACACATTTAGTGAAAATTGCTCTTGAAAATGGGTTTCTACATATCCATGCGGATTCTCCTCTGCCCATACGTGTTCATTATGAAAATTGATAATTGAAGTCCTTGAGAAGCAGGCTTCATCAGTGAATAGAATTTGGCAATCTAAATAAGGATTCATCAATAGTCTACTGAGGTACCACTGACAAAAACTAACCCTCGGATGAAAATCTCGAGGCAGAAGAGCTTGCACCCTCTGAATGTGATAAGGATATAGCAGAGAATCCCGCAAGATCCGCCAAACAACTTGATGACTTGCATTCAAAAGTACACTAATTTTTCTTGTACTGGTTCTTGGATGTTGTTCTATTTTGTTCATAACTGCCTCTTCGAGTTGTGGTGTTCTCACACTGCGTGGTCTCCCAGCATTAATTCTTTTCGTGGAAAAAGATCCAGCTTCTGAAAGACGCCTATGAATATCAGAGAACATTCGATGATTTGGTATCACTCTATTGGGATAGCGTTCCATGTAAAGACGCCTATCTTCTCTTGCATTTCCATTTGCAAGACCATACATGAAATGCATATCAGTCATTTCGGAATTCGTGAAATTCGGCATGTTTTGATATTGAAATGTGTAGAGGTTCTAATTTCTGATCAAATATTGTTGTGACAGTCATAAAAATCGTAATGAAAATAGTAGTCTAACTACATTCAAAAAAATAAATAGCCACAAATTCAACCACCTTCACTTTTAAAAATTGGTTCAAGCACTGACGTGAACTCAGAAGCTTTTGCGCGTATGTTCTATTGTCCATTCTTCTGTATTGGACACCCTTAATCGAATTTACCATGGTAAATTATGTTGTCCATTCTCCTGTATTGGACACTCTTAATTCGAATTTATCATGGTAAATTCGAATTAAGTGTCCAATACAGGAGAATGGACAACATAATTTACCATGGTAAATTCGATTAAGGGTGTCCAATACAGAAGAATGGACAATAGAACATACGCGCAAAAGCTTCTGAGTTCACGTCAGTGCTTGAACCAATTTTTGTTTCAATTTTCTGGGGGTACGGTTCTTAAAAAATTTTTTTTCGACATTTTTTTCAAATTTTGTAGGGGTACGGTTCTTACAAACTTTTAAACACGTCTTTATGTTGATTTGCTTCTACTAGTTACCAAGCACCAATTCGATCGAATATTTATTTTTTGAGTTATTAAGGAAATAATATTCCAGGTGGGTATAACTCGGAAACCGTTAGACCGATTATGCCCAAAAACGAACCCAACTCTCCCTTTCGGATACGCAACCTACCCTGAAAATTGCACGTCCCTATCTCCTTTCGTTCGAAAGTTATCGAGGTAACGGTCACCCATCTACTGAACCCACACAAGAATGCTCGAATCTCCAACAATATTTAACCGATCGTATTAAAACTTGAAACTTGGTAGTATAGTTAGGTTATGAAGGCTCTTGCAAAATTTCAGCAATTTCAAACGAATAGTTACTGATATATAGAATTTTATTTTTTTATTTTCAAAGATTTATTAAAAATTTTCTACAAATGCTATCCTCACCAAATTTTGCAAACATTTTCGCGATGGCATTCTACAACTAATAACATTGTTTGAATTCAATCGGTTCAGTATTTTTCGAGTTAATGAGGAACAAAAAACCACCAAATTCCAGAAAATTTCAGATGGCTATAACTCTAAAACCGTTTGGCCGATTATGCTCATAAACAAATTGAAATGTCGCGTTCTGGTGCACATCCTAACCTGAAAACTTCAAGCCGCTATCTCATTCCGTTCTCAAGTTATCGTGACAAAAAAAAATATTTTTTAATAATTTTTTTAAAATTTTCTAGCCATACGATTCGCACAAAACTTCACAAACATGCTTAGGTTCATATTCTACAACTACCCACCAAGTTTCAATTTGATTGGATTTATATTGGTTGAAAACAAAATTATTACTCGGAAACCACTGGGCCGATTATGCCCATTAACGAACTTGTCCGTCGTATTGCGATGCGCAACCCACCCTGAAAATTTCAAGTCGCTAGCTCTTTTCGTTCTCAAGTTATCGTGGCAACGGCCGGACGGCCGGACGGCCGGACAGAATCAAATTTGACCTCGAATTCTTCATTGGGGAGTCGAACTTAATCGTTTGAGTCCATTTTTTTCAAAAAATTCGAAAGTTACAGACATTTGGGCAAAACTATAACGCGATGTTCCCCAGAACATACGCGAAAAAAAAACAAACGTTCAATAATTTGATGTGTCAAAACTGGCACTGAATTCATTCACCACAGATTACAAACTGGCCTTCCTATCAGAGTTACGAGAATTTCGAGAGAATCGTTCAAATTTTTTTTTCTCGAAATCCTTGGTAGATACGACAAAACTACAAGAGACCGAAAAGTTTAGTATAGGAACAAAGCTTCTTTTTACATTTTTTCAAATTAACAGTTGCTCACCAAAAAAAAGTTCTGCAGAAGAACAGGTGGAAGTGTTCCAGAAAAAATATCACCCTGTAGATCTTCTATCGAAATTGCCATGTCAAGTGGTGAGAACTCTCAAATGTAATATCTATGCCAAATTTCAGTTGAATATCTTGTGAAGTGTAGATACTATGAGAAAAAAACTTGAAAAAAATTCAAACTTCAACACTCTGTATCTCGAAAACGAAACGTTTGCGATCCCATGTTTATGGGACTTTTTTTTCTTAAACTCACTTAAGGAATCTCCCCTTTTCATTTGTACGTTAAATTTAGGAACACCCTGTATAGGAAAAAAGCTTGTTATTTTTCCCTATCGCGAAATATTATAAATATTTGAAATATGACAGGACTAGCAGAGACCAAAGTTCAGATTCTAGTTGTAAGCTTTATAAATATTATTTACTGATGATCTCTGGAAGAGACCTAATTTATCATTGTCCCGTTTTTAGGTCGCGGACATGGAGCTTTTCGAAAAAGGTTGAATATCTTAGAAATAAGATATCCTGAATGAAACATACTCCATCTGAACCCTGCACTTAAGCATGACAAATAGAACCAATCTACGGTGGAAATTTGAATGTGTCGTGATATTTTTGTGTTGAAACTGGGATCTCGAAAGAAAAATGATCTACTCGTCTACTATATAACTTTGAGAAATGATATATCAAGCCTCAGAAGCTGAAAATTTGGAAACTAGCTTGTCTAGGCATATCTGAAGTTAAGTTTGCCTATTCTACGGTGGCAAAATCATATTGGGTATACCATTTTTGATGCAAGAACCGAATAGAAACCACAATTTATCTAATTGAAGCTTCGTTAAACCCACCATGAGAACCAACACTTCGGAAATATGATTTATTTTTTCATTACGTAAATGGAAATAAAAAATGGGTTCAAGCCCTGTGGACAGGAGCTTTCTGGCGCTCTAGTTCAAACAGACAAATTATATCTCCGAAAGTATTGGTTTCTCTGAGTTGGGAATTATATCAATGTATACATATGATAGAGCTACATCATAAAGGAAATTCAATTCAAATAATAGTTTATTTATCAAGATTAAATGAGCAATCATGAGAATGAGAACTGCACCATAGAAGAAATCGAATTAAATCTGGCCAATTTTGCCCAATAACAAAGTTAACCGAGATATTCATCTCCCTAACCTACTCTGAAAATTTCAACTACCTAGCTCATTCCGTTCGAGAGTTATTGTGGAAAAACTTTTTTTAAATTTTCAAAATTTTTTTTTTACACTTTGCGGTAATCTGGTCAATACAAAACTTCACATGCGTTAAAGGTCATGATTCTACAATTTGATGCTAAATTTCAGATAGATCGAACGAACTCGTCCGAGATATTTACGCTCCAAATCCACCTTGCAATTTTCAATCCGCTAACTCCTTTCGTTCGAGAGTTATCGTGCCTACGGCCGGTCAGCCGGCCGGACAGAATCGATTTCGCACTCGGATTCTTGATCAGTGAGTCGAACCAAATCGTTAGAGACCATTTTCAGCCAAAAATTCCAAAATTACAGACACTTGGGCAAATTGATAAGCACTCTGTTCCGAGGAACTAGAGCGCCAAAAAAACAAGTTTCGTATGACAATTGCCCAAAACAGGTTTAAAGTACCTACAAATAGTAGGTATTCCATAAAACATGTTTGAAAGAAGATGAGTAATAATATGAAAGAAGATGAGTAATAAATAAAATACCTTATAATCGATCAAAAATTTCCTGATCTACGTTCACCAAATTTTCTCCTCTCTCGAACTACAGAATTATGCTTTCAATATTTACGTAATATTTTCAAACATTTTCGGGTGAGGTCCCCGTTGCATCGCTAAAATACGAGTATTTCAACCCCAATATTTTTGAAGTTACAATATTCCCTTCTGTCAAGTTGACATTATGAGAATTCATACATAGAATAATTATATCAATGTGTGAAATACGATTTACATTGAAATTTTGAAGAATCATATCGCCGAAAGTATTAGCTTGTTAGAGTTAAAAATGATATGAATGGATTCTTATGATAAAACTACTTATTAAAAAAAATTTTATTTGGAATTTGTTTCGTAAAAAAAAATTTTTTTTTTTGTTACTCCGAAACCATCTGTCCGATTTTGCCCAATAACGAACTTAGCCGAGATATTTATCCCCCAAACCTACTCTGAAAATTTCAACTCTCTAGCTCATTCCGTTCGAGAGTTATCGTGCCTAAGGCCGGACGGCCGGCCGGCCGGACCGGCCGGACAGAATGAATTTCGACCACGGATTCTTGATCAGTGAGTCGAACCAAATCGTTTAAGACCATTTTCATCGAAATATTCGAAAATTACAGACATTTGGGCAAATTGATAAGCACTCAGTTCCGAGGAACTAGAGCGCCAAAAACAAGCCCTGTGGACAGGAGCTTTCTGGCGCTCTAGTTCAAACAGATAAATTATATCTCCGAAAGTATTGGTTTCTCAGAGTTGAGAATTATATCAATGTATTCTTATGATAGAACTGCATCATAAAGGAAATTCAATTCAAATAATAGTTTATTTATCAAGATTACATGAGCAATCTGAGAATGAGAACTGCACCATGGCAGAAACCAAATTAAAATAGCTGAAATGAATTTGACTCTCTCTTATAGAACAGGATGAAAAGTACGAGTACGAACACAGATCATATAGTAAAGCTTAGATAGAATAATTATTGCATTCTGTGAAAACATAGAAGTATGATTCATTATTGAAATTTAGAACTTCATCTTAGCAGAAAGTGAATTCAAACATCATAGAAGAATTTAAATTCAACAAGAGTGCCAAAAATTATCAATCCAAAACCAATAGACGAATTCTACCCAACAACGAACTCATCCGAGATATTCATTTTTCAATTCTATGATGAACGATAATATATATCTTTCCTCAAATCTACTCCAATACACCAATATTCCAGTTTTGTTTTTAGTGGAGATATTCTGAACTCAATATTATTAACTTACCATTACCATTCCCATCATCATATGGATTGACCATCGGCATGAAAATATCAACCAACAAAAAGTATGATATTATATTATAATTCTCATATTTATACGATTGCTGGAATGAATGACAATGTTATTAACTTACCATTACCATTACCATCATCATATGGATTGACCATCGGCATGAAAATATCAACCAACAAAAAGTATGATATTATATTATAATTCTCATATTGATACCATTACTGGAATGAATGACAATGAGACAACGTCAAAGTTGACATTATAACAATTCATAAAATAGCCACAGAATAATTCTATCATTGAAATTTTGAAAAATCATTCTCCGAAAGTATTAGTTTGTTAGAGTTGAAAATGATATGAATGGATTCTTATGGTGAAACTGCTTATTGAAACAAATTTAATTTGGAATTTGTTCTGTAAAAAAAAATTTTTTTTTTGTTACTCCGAAACCATCTGTCCGATTTTACCCAATAACGAACTTGGCCGGGATATTTATCTCCCAATCCTACTCTGAAAATTTCAACTGTCTAGCTCATTCCGTTCGAGAGTTATCGTGCCTACGGCCGGACGGCCGGTCCGGCTGGACAGAATGAATTTCGACCACGGATTCTTGATCAGTGAGTCGAACCAAATCGTTTTAGACCATTTTCATCGAAAAATTCGAAAATTACAGATATTTGGGCAAATTGATAAGCACTCAGTTCCGAGGAACTAGAGCGCCAAAAAGTGGGAAAACTCTGTGGCAGGGGCCTTGGCGCTCTTGTCAAACTACTAGCGAGTAATTATTCAAACTTTGACGAATCATATCTCCGAAAGTATTGGGTTCTCCTGGTGGTTTTCACGAATCTTCGATTAGCTAAATTTTGGATTTAATTCTGTGGTTGCGTCAAAAAAGAACTGGAAATTGACATAGAATCACACTGATTTGGCAGTTAAGTGCTGCCAAAGCATTGTGAAGCCATCCGTAAGAGTTGGAAAGAATATCAATGGATTTTTATGAAAGAACTGCATCATAAAATATTGAACTCAAAACGTAGTTCTATGACTTACCTCATACGTTGGATCTACATACATCAGCAAATTATAATTAGAGCATTCTATGAAATCATAAAATTACGATTAATTATTGAAATTTTGAAAAATCATGTCTCCGAAAATATTGGTTTATTAGAGTTGGGAATAACATCAATGGATTTTTATCATGAAACTGCATTTCGCGAAAAATTGAAATTTCTAATGTAAAAAAAATATTTTCTCGTTTATCTAAAACTACGTTGCCGATTTCGTCCAATAACGAGCTTAACTGAGAATACTGAGATATTTATCTCTCAAACTTCCTCTAAAAATTTCAACTGCCTAGCTCATTCACTTGGAGATTTATCGTATTAACTTACGGAAGGCCGGGCAGAATCGATTTTGACCACGGATTCTTGATCAGTGGGTCGAACCAAAACGTTTGAGACCATTTTCTACTAAAAATTCGAAGATGACAGACATTTGGGCGAATTGACAACTGCGGAATACGAGCGCCAAAGAGTGTAATGACCTTAAATGGGATCCCTGATGTGGCAGCGGAAGTTTCAGAAGATAAACCATGTTCTAAGACAAACTCGGTCCTACCAGTCCTACTACTCAACTAGGATGCAAACAATCACAAGACAGTACCGTGCATACCGATCTCAGCCAGCTCAGACAAAAGAACAGCTATCTCAACTTCATCAAATGCCTTGCTGAAGTCGTTCTACACTGCATCAATCTGCTGACTATTATCAAGTTTGGAGGACAGACATTCAACAAAACTTAAATGATTGCTTTCAACCAATGTACTCTTAAATAATCCGAATTGTTCGGGGAAAATTTGATTCTTAACTAGATGAAAGAGGTGGGGATAACATAACTGTTCAAAAACTGTTTCGTACACAGTTTACTAATAGTTCTGTAGTTTGTAATGGATCCTCTACCACCATCCTTGAGAAGGGGTATTATATAAGCGGCCTTCCAAAAATCGGAAGACACCACAGCAGAGTGATTTAATGAAAATGATATAGATCCATTCTCCCTCTGTAATCAGTTTGTATCACCAAATAACCCACTGAATGATGATACCAAACAGTCCACCTTAGAATTGCTCCATTCTAAACCCTTACCTAATAGACCAACATTTGAATTCAACCCGATATGTGAAGACGATATAAAGGCAGCCATGGACGAGGTCTCCTCGAAAGCAGTCGGTTGCGACGAAATTGGTATAGAATAAATTAGACCAATAGCAAACCAAATTCTACCAGTTCTTGCTCACATATTCAACTTCTCTCTATCTACCGGATTTTATTCCACTTTATGGAAACAGGCTAAAATTGTTCCTATACCAAAAATAAAGAACGCTATTAACCCCTCAGACTTTCGCCCCATATCAATACTTCCCGCGTTATCGAAACTTTTTGAAAAAATTATCCATCGCCAGATTATTCACTATTTGAACCATTACTCCATTCACAATTCTTTCCAATCAGGGTTTCGTAAGAGACATAGTACAGCTACAGCGCTCACAAAAATAACTGACGACATTAGTAAGGCAATGGATAGGAAACAGGTCACTGTACTACACCTATTAGACTTCACCAAAGCGTTCGACACCATCGACTTTTATATATTACTAGCCAAATTACGTTTGATAGGGACCCCACATTCTAGAGTATTCTTCAGCTAGTATCTCAATGGGAGAAAAATTTCAGTTGGTGTGAACGATTCTCGCTCTGACTGGGTTGAAACTACGACAGGTGTTCCACAGGGAAGCGTTTTAGACCACTACTTTTTTCATTGTATGTTTCATCTTTGACCAATGATATTGTTTGCAATTATCACTTCTTTGCAGATGTTTTGCAAATCTACATGAGTTCTCCTGTTGAACAAATCCCAGAAAATATAGCGAAAATTAACAAAGATTTGCTTCGGTTTTCTGATGCCGCTTCCAGTATAGGTCTTACCTTGAATGCCACCAAAACTCAATCCATTATAATTGGCTCAAAGAGGTACTTGAATCAGATAAATCGCGATGGGTACGAAATCATAATTAATGGCAACAAAATTAAATATTCCAAAAACGTGAGAAACCTCGGAATCATTATGGACGAAACATTTTCTTGGGACGCACAAATTGCTAATTTAAGCAAGAATTTTTATTACACTATTCACCAGCTTCACCGTCTAAAAAACTTCTTGCCATTTCAAACAAGGAAAAACTTATTTTTTTCACTATTATTCCCTTTAATGGATTACGCTGATGTGGCCTATATGGGACTGAATGCAATCCAACTGAACAAACTTGAACGCCTACAAAATGCTGGTATTCGATTTATATACAATTTGAAAAAATTTGATCATGTTAGTCAGTATAGGCATAACCTTAATTTATTTCCTATCAAACAACGTCGAAACTGGCATATTTTATTACTAGGGTACAAAGTTTTGAACACGCAAGAACCGGCATACCTCCATTGCAATCTTCGACCTCTTGGCGGTGAAGTTCGACATACTAGAGCAAATACAAACGCTTCCTTGAGGACACCTGCACATTCCACTAATTTTGTTCACAACAGTTTCACAGTGATTTTTTCACAGCTTTGGAATCGCATTCCTTGGTATATCATCGTAAAACCGACGTTGTTCACTTTCAGATCCAGCCTTAAGAAGTATTTGAGCAACACTGAGCTGTCGGTTTGATCCGGTTTTGGTGTTCGTCTTCATGTCTTCTACCATTCTTTCCTTCCCATTCCCTTGTCTTCCCCAAATCAGGATTAATTTAGTCTCTAATCAATTGAGTATATATTTTTTGTGTTATTCTGTATTTTTGTATTACTTTTGTATTTAAATCTTGTGAAGGTCGGCAGGAAGAAATCGCCTAGCAATATGTCCACCTATTGCGAACAAAATGTAAACTATGCAACCAAACATTATTTGAGCAATAAAGAGTATTAATAATAATAATAAAATCAGAGTGAGAGGAATTTTCAGAGGGGCAGTACAATTCTTTACAAATAAGGGTGTATTCAAGTCGAGATCAGAACAGAAGAGTTGGATATAATAAAATATTACTCGTGGAATATAATTAGTTATTCATAATTAATAAGTGTTTGACAATATTGATATCCGATTCCTTTACAGCTCTAGAGAAATTCCTCAATACCGTCTACCCATAGATATAGTCAACTTCGAAATCAATTTAGTTAAAGATTTGGGCGTACAAATTGAATATGGAAGGGAGCTGTCCTCGAAAGACATCACTCTAGGAACACTTCTAGAAGATTCTGCTGCAGTCTTCGTAGGAATTGGTTTGCCGCAACCTAAGGTAGATCCAATTTTCAGAGATTTAGACGAATCGACAGGATTTTTCACCTCAAAGTCCTTTCTGCCAAAAGTTTCTGAAGCAAGTAAGAAAGGGTTATGCGCGTGCAAATCTTCCAAGGATTTACCTCATTTGGGTGGCAACGTGATCGTTCTAGGCGCTGGAGATACTGCTTTCGATTGCGCAACTTCGGCGCTCAGATGCGGAGCCAGGCGGGTTTATCTTGTATTCAGAGGTGGTTTCACCGATATAAGAGCTGTACCTGAAGAGGTGAGTATAATAAATTTTATCTACAACTGTCAGATAATGACTGTGATTTGACACTCATAAAAATGTCATAACATTCTTCATTAACACACTAGTGCTGTAATGAATTCATTACAACTCTTGTACTGTTATGAGAACCACAGAAATAACAATCCTATCAAAGTATATCAGAATTGCAAAACGAAAATTATCCAGGTTACGATTATTGGAATTATTTATTATCATTATTATTATACACATTAATAACAAAATCTATGCAATTTGAAATCGAAATAGGGAACGATGACTGGCCTAACACTCCACTAGAAATATTTTGAGTATAAACATCATCTGTGCATGTCGCTGGACTTATGTCCTTAGAAGTAGAGGCAATATTCTTTGGTTCGAGAAAGACTTTCTTGTTAAGACCTAGAATTGCCGTTGCGGTACATTTTTTGTTTGCTTCAGAAGTTTCAATATACCCTTCAGCGACAGTATTTGATTTTCATCCACCGTGTCGTTTCACTGTTAAAAGATCAGCTCCTGTATCAGCCAAGAGAGAACTTGATGACCTCCGAAAGCAATGCCCAGTATATTCCTTTGAATTAGGCAATTGCAGAAATTGTGCGATTAGGCTTGGAACACTACCTATGGTATTCACACCAACGGGCTGCTTCGTGCATTTTCCTGCTTTATAAAAAATGAAAAATCGTTCATGATCGCAATTTTCTGGTCTCAATTTGATATATTTTCGGATAGTTTCCACGTGATTCAACCCTTCATTGTTCCCTGACGTTACAAAAAACTCTCTTCTCGTCTTTGTCTTGCAAGTTGGGATGATGATATGAAAACATGCTCCTTCGTCTTTTACATTTTCTACAAGTAAGTTTGTGATTTCGGCCCGCCGACACGCCCCTGCCAGACCAATAATCAAAATGACCTGAACTAATTATTGCATCATAATTCTTTTCTCGGAAGAATGTCGATAAGTTACCTTCATGCATAGAAATCTCTCGTCAGGAGCCTCCAATAAAAATCTTGCTATTTCCTCCTTGATAAATACCCTGGATTTTCTAGGCTTGTACCCTTCTGATTATCGTTTTAAGAATGCAATTAAATTGAAATATTTCTTGATATCGACATTCTTTTTTATCGATATTATTTTCCTCAACATTGAATAATAACACCAAAGTGATGTGGGCTTTAGTGTTTCGCTCATTTCCTTGAAATAAACCAACAAAACCTTTTCGCTTGTTATATGTTTGACATTCTTCTCACTACAACATTTTTCATATCGATCAAATGCATCTTCATATTTCTTTTTTGATGTAGATGGCACCAGATCCGTTATGACATTATGCGCTTCGTTTTCTATATCAGAAGGAAGTTCATCACTTGAACTCATTTTGAAACTTAATATATAATTCAGATAAAATGAAAATTTGAAGAAGCGGCATTTATATCTGTTGTTATTGTTACATGTGTGTAGCCATAGCAACGCACAACGCGACTTGCTCCATGCATAGACAAACTGAACGTTTTATCTATGGCTTCATGTTGAATATTTAATTGAGAGTACGAATTAATTGATCATTTCAGAATATTTCTCGAAAGGATGATAACAAGCAGTTGTAGATAAAATTTTGTACGTAACTCGTAGGATACTATATCATTAAAGCACTCATGTTAAATTAAACAACTTGGCCTACGGCCTCGTTGTTCAATTTTGACATTCGTGCTTTAATGATATCTGTATCCAACTCGTATCGTAAATAACTATTATTGTACGGCTGTTAAACACTAGTTTCATATTACTTTACATTTCTTTAGGTACAATTGGCAGTAGAGGAAAAATGTGAACTGATTGGATTCCTCACGCCACACTCTGTTAACGTTAAGGGTGGTAAAATTTTATCCGTTACATTTGCGAGAAGGGAACTGAACGAAGAGGGTCAGTGGGTGATAGATAAAGAACAGCTTACAACATTGAAGGCAAATTATGTGATTACTGCCTTTGGTTCAGGAATTGAAAACCAGGACCGTGAGTGAGCAGTTAAATATTTATTCATTGTAGGTACAGTCCGGCTATTTCAGAAAGTTTATCAATCCCAGTTGAGAATTTCACTGAAAGATTTTATATTTCCTCATCAAAATATATATTTTTTTGCACGGTTGTTCGCCTGGCAATTTACCCAAATATATGTTGCCGAGAATGGTTTCAAACGATTAGTTTCGACTCACTATTGAAGAATCCGGGTTCAAACTTAATTCCGTCCGGCCCGCCGACCAGCCGTGTGCACCATTACTCTAGCTAGATCGAAATGAGTCAGAGAGTCGAAATTTGAAGGATATGTTTGGAGTCCAAATGCGCCGTTCGTTAATGGGTGAAATGGTTTCGGAGTTATGGCCATCTGAAATGATATATACAAATAATTCAAAAACTACTGATCTGGCCTGATCTACCTCTTCTCTAAAATTTGCTCAATGCCGAGCTTCATAATGCGGAGTTTCATAATGGTTCGAAATAATATTATACAATGCTTCATTACACTCGAACAATAAAATTGTTGATGGTTTTTGATATTTGAAGTGAAGTCGAATACATTTTTATGATGATATAATTTCCAATGTCATGTCTGTCTGTGGTCATGTAATTTTTCACAGGGGAATGCACTTTATTTAAAAGATGATTGATATTCAATACCTATATAATATAAGAATACAAACTATGAAAAAGCGTAACTAACTTAAGATATTCAAGAATTTTTCAGATTATTACAAATTATTATTTTCAATACGAAAGAATCATCGTCAGTTTCAGAGGAGGTTAGAAAACAGAAAGTTAGAGGTATTTATGTCGATATTTAAAACCATTCGTTGGTTAAAGTATATCAAATATGATATAGATATTGGACTTGATGAATTTGAACAGATTTTTTCTGATCAGTGGTTCTTAAGTAAATTTATTTATTCTTTACTGAAAGATTACATTTCTTTGTTAAATTGATTTGAAATTTATATTTAAACGCAATACCCGAATTGAGTAAAATAGGATATATTGGTTGTATTCTAATGAATTGAAATCAATCGAATGTATATTGTAGAAGATTTTAGGGAAATAAAGAAAAATCACAAAAACTGAAATTAGAAATATAAAATTCATTCCTAATCCACCTTTCACCACAGATACGTACAGACCTATCATAACTCTAAGGGTGAGGCTATTACAGAAAAATTAGCATAGTTGTTCTTCATTTCTGTTGAAATAATAACTCCGAGAAAACGGTTATCGAACGAATTCAGCTTGATTTTTTTAATTACGTGTGTATTTTCGCATATTATTAGATATTAAAATTGCTGCTATACATAATGTTTTTTGTAAACTGTCAACTCATAGTTTCTAATGGCCGTATGATTGGACTGATTTGTTTCATATAAATTACTTTCGGAATTCACTATTAAAAATAAGCCACTGCTACAGGGTGTTTTTTTCTCAATGCACAATTCTATGATTGAACTTGTTTGTGTACTTACGTCAATAAAAACAAAGCACTTTTCAATAGTGAATGTATATATTTGAACAGAGACCATATGCCACCACGAACACAGTATTTTTCATTTTCGAACCAACAGTGAATGCATGTATTCGAATGGAACCTTAGGGCACCACAGACACAGCAATGTCTATTTTTGACCCAATAGTGAAGTTATGTATTATGGATTTGAGTCGAAGCTAATCGTTTTGAGATCATTCTCCTCCGAAAATAGGACAAATTTTTTTGGCGAGTTCAATAACTGTATGGGCGAACGCTCTGGTTATAAATTTGAACAACCGCGCCGACGCTTTCTGGTCACAGTATTTATCCAACTCGTTTACATGGACAACTTGACAATCACCTATTTAATGCTAAAATTAGATTACTCTCTTCCCATGAAAATACGCACTCATTCAGTAGATATATTTGAAAAAGCACATTTAGGTTTTGTTTTGAAAACTAGGATGGCATGCCTGTATATATTTTTTTGAAACTCAATGTCAAACCATTTAAATGCAATAAGTGAATATCTACAGATATCTATAGTTTGAACATTTATTCAGTAGATGGAACCATTCCATACCTAACCGCATAATATTTCAATTGCACTATTCTGAAGACTGCATTTTCTGAGTAATACAGTTGTAGCATTGAGCAGATGTTATGATAAAGTACATACACATTCAATCCCATCTTGTCGAATAAAATGCCAAGCATAATTGACCAGGCATGTTCTCATAATATGTATAATCAGAAAAATAATTTTCCTTCAATATTTCAGTTATAGAAGCATTGAAACCCATAAAATTAGCCAGAGGAAATTTACCAGAAATCGATACTACTACTTTGTCGACCTCCCACCCTCAAGTTTGGTGCGGTGGTGATCTCGTTGGAGTTGGAGGTACGACTGTTGAGGCAGTCAACGACGGTAAAGTGGCAGCTTGGCAAATCCACTGCTATCTAGAAGTGGGTAAATCAGTTCTCCCATATTTTATTGATATTAATGGAATATTTTGCAGAGTCTACCGAAAGATACTAAACCAAAGCTACCACTGTTCTTCACCGAAATAGATTTAGTAGATATTTCCGTAGATTTTTGTGGTATGAAGTTTGAAAATCCTTTCGGTTTAGCTTCTGCGCCACCTACGACCAGCACTGCCATGATAAGAAGAGCTTTTGAACAGGGGTGGGCATTCGCAGTTACTAAAACTTTTACATTGGAGGATGTAAGTCCTGCTGCATTTTGATGAAGCCTTAATAATTTTTCAATTTCCTTCATCTATTTTCAGGATATATGTACTAATGTATCTCCTAGGATAGTAAGAGGTATCACATCAGGTCAGAACTTTGGACCACAACAAGGATCTTTTTTGAATATCGAAGTTTTTTCGGAGAAATATACTGAAACTTGGCTACGAGGTATTGAAGAACTAAAGAAAGATTTCCCAGACAAGGTAAAACATCCTTCCATCATTACACAATATTATTATATTTGATAAAATTCTTCCCATAGATAGTTATCGCAAGCATATCAGCCCCATTCGTGAAAGAAGACTGGTTTGCTCTTTCAAGCAGGTGTGAAAAAGCGGGAGCCGATGCGTTGGAATTGAATTTATCTTGTCCCCATGGTGTAGGAGAACGTGGAATGGGATTAGCCTGTGGCCAGGTAAATAGTCCTACAATTTTGATCATTTGCACCATCTAATTACTTCACGCGAATTCCAGAAACCTGAGCTAGTCGAAGAAATTTCCAGATGGGTAACTACGGCTGTAAAAATTCCTGTGTTCATAAAAGTAACACCGAATGTAACTGACGTTGTGGAAATAGCCAGAGCGGCACAAAAAGGTAATATTACAATTATTGAATTTTTGCCCACGGAAAAAAGATTGCCACTTAAAATTTCCACCGAATGCTTGCATCTCCGAATACGACTGATAAGATCTCCTTACACGGTCAATAATAATGACGCAATATCGAGATTGAACCATATATTGAACGTTAGTTCAGTGTATATCTCCGAAACCATAGGGCCGATTATGCCCAACAACGAAATTAGCTGTCTCACTTGGAATCTACGCTGAAAATTGCAAGCCAGTCCGCCGTATTCACAAAGCATTCAATATCCGTTGAGTCCTAACTTAAGTCCTCAGTTAAGGATAAATAAGAATGGCAACCTCAGTTAACGTAAATAAGGGTGGTGAAGCAGACCTGTTTCACGTTAATTTTCACGTTAACTGAGGTTGCGATTCTTATTTATCTTTAACAGAGGACCTCAGTTAGGACTTAACGGAGATTGAATGATTTGTGAATATGGCGGATTATATCTTTAAGATCGAAAGATATCGTGGCAACGGTCACCCATCCAGCTACTGAACTCAAACAAGGCAGCTCGGATCTCCAAAACTATAGATCTGATCGTGTTCAAATTTGGAACTTGGATGTAAAGTTAGATTCCGAATGCTTTCTCAAATTACAGCGATGTTGGACGAATAGTTTCAGTTATAGGGATTTTTTTCAATAATTTTCAATATTTTTTTGAAATTATCTCGTTTTCATTGAAGTGAAATGACCAACATAATGAAATGTATCACTTGTGCAGACGATTCTTCAGTAAGCTAATCACAATGACAATTTAAAAAAACAAAAACCATGTCTTATTAAAAAAAAATTATTTATATTTTTTATTGAACTTTCAATTTGATATGTTATTTTTAAATAATACATAGTTGTTTTTGTTTTTCTTGAGAAAGAAAAACAATACAAAGAGATAATTCATTTGTTTATAAGATAAAAAATGATTTAAAACAAAGTGATGAAAAAAAATGTTATTTAACGAACGCGTTTTCAAGCATAATTTTTTTTTCAGAAATGATTTCTTTTGTTTAACTCACAATGATCATCAAGGATTATGTTATAAAAAAAAATTCAAATTATCTCATAAACATCGCATTTGTTAATAACAATTTTTTAAACATTAGGAGATAAAAATTATTTAAAATCATTTTTAATTAGCTTCTGATCATAAGAAATCGGATCAATTGTAATATTTAAAAAAAAAAAATTTTTCAATGCTTAATGAAGCTTCATAATTTTCTTCTTGAGTAAATTGTTAATAACAAAACGAAAATTAACAATTTTTTTATTTTTTCAACGGGAATCAATTCCAAGTCATTTGAAGATTAGCTCCACGATTGGAAAAAAAGCACACTTGCAATGTTGATGTTCGTGCTAGAAAAAATTGTTAATTAACTAATGGATAACTAATTGAAAAATAACGATAAATATTTTTGGATCACGGATTATTGTCCATTGATCTATCCTGCAGGTGCCTGAAGTTTTTCAATTTTTTATTTTCATATTTAATAAGTTTAAATAATATTTATTCATTAAATGCCGAAAGGGGGCGAGGCTTGCGCAAGCCGGAGTACCAGTTTTCAGGCGTATTTTCAACCCTGGGAAAATTATAAATATTTATCCTACAGTTCCAGGAGTTGGTACTTTTTCTTAGGAAATTTCCTCCTCTTTTTGAATCTTTTTTGCAAATTTGAATTATCTCTATGGTTTGTGAGTTATTGGCGAAAAACCAAACCCTCTTTTTTTTGCACTTAATTGTTTATAACTATTGCAATTTTTGCGAGCGGCCTAGGCATTTCCTCAAAAACCAACTACATGCCATTTCGAATCGAATGACACCTCAATTACAATTTTCGGAGAATACGCACAAATTTTGACGTAACAAGCACATGTTGACTTGACTATAGTTTTAACAATTACAAATACCTTCAGATCATTGAAACACGTGTCCAGCCTTGCTCTGATATTTCGATGATACTTTCTGTAGATATTTCGAGTTTTGAAAACTATGCACTGAGTGTAAGTTGCAACAATACTATCTAGAAGAACAGTAGATTACATACTCTTTCTTCCTAAACTCACATAATATTATATTCGTTCTTCAAAGAGAAATAATTTTCTTGTATACTTTCATTTGTCCTGATGACGGTTTCACCAGAAAAAATACATAAAAACAGTGTATTTCGTCTTGATGAAAAATTCTTGCAGTTTTTAGGCAATACGCTCATTGCAAAATTTTCGGCAATCTTGATGCACTTGCGCAATTACTATCCATAATATAGATATTCATACAAACCCTGACAGTTTGTTGCTGTATGCAACAAGTAGTGTGATACTGCCTTAGCAACACACTCAAATAAATAAGTCATATACTCGGTACGATTAGGACAAAACTACTGTTTAAGGTGGAGCGCATGGAGTAGCAACTATAAATACAGTTTCTGGACTAATGAGTTTATCCGTGAATAGTACAGCATGGCCAGCTGTAGGAACTGAAAAACGAACAACATACGGAGGAGTCAGTGGTACAGCAACAAGGCCTGTAGGACTGAAAGCTGTTTCTGCTATTGCTAAAGCACTGCCGAATCTGTGCATACAAGGTAAGCATCGATTATTCTCTTATAATACTCTGTTAATTTGGGTAAATAACAGGATCTGGGTGTTTAGCCAATGGGGTTCCGTGTATTGGTGGTTTCATTGATTTGTCAAGAGCTAGAACAGACACTTATTTCAGTCTCCATCAGTGTTTCAACATAACCCATTAGGGACTGAATTAATTTTTTGGCCAAAATTTCAATTCTATGAATCAGATTCTACTATAAATACCATGAACATCAGCAAATGGTTTTGTGGGCCTAATTGTCCTCCATTTAAAGAAAAAAGGGCCATTCCATACACGGAACACTAGTCCTTTAGGGGATGGAAAATGGAAAAAAAAACATTTATTTCTTTGGAATGAATTTCAATACTTAATTGATTTGCTATAGACATGAATGAAGTAGTCGATACATCGGTAAATTCTGAAATGTCTCTAAGGTGATGAATTATGTAGATCACCCTACTATGTTTGAACAGTCACACAGGTACAAATTGACCACCACCATTTTTTAAACTCTTATACCAACCCTGTAGACATTTATATTTGAAATCATTTCTAGAAATAGAACATTTGATGTAGATGCAAGGTTTTTTTTCCAATCTTCACGGCTGAGAATTCGTCAATACCTTGGATGGGCGAGTCAAAAAGTTGACTTCATCAAGAATCTCTAATTCTTGGCCAACATCATAACACATATAACACACATAAATTACCCACTTTTGAACCACTTGCCGTGACATTTGCAACTAGTTATTTCCCAGATGATATCATTATCTACTAGAGACAAACAGCATCTTCATCAACAGAATCCTCATCTGATATATCCCTTATAACCTATACGACTGTTCCCAAGTCGCAGCGGTTGAACTCGGAGCTACTAGAACTCGAGGATCCGCGGTCTAGCTTCAGTGGAGATGGGAGTGGATTCCAAAAGGGAACCTAGTAAATGGGCGCCAGGCAAATTTAATTCTCTCAGAGACCCCAGCGTAATGTAAAAATTCCTAAATTTACCAAAAGAATATTCACGCTAAATACAAACAATTTATTCCAGTTGCTTATAGCCCAGATATTTAGATTCAACAAAAAAAAAAACCACTGTGAAACCCTGAATAGGGTGCGTGGAAATTGTACGTGGATATTCTTCCTTGATTCAAATACGGGTCGCTTGAGCTCAGGCGCATCCACGTTTTTGGCGCTCTTGTCCCTCGGAACAGAGTGCTTATCAATTTGCCCAAATGTCTGTAATTTTCGAATGTTTGGCTGAAAATGGTCTTGAATGATTTGGTTTGACTCACTGATCAAGAATCCGTGGTTGAAATTGATTCTGTCCGGCCGTCCGTCCGGCCGGCCGTTAACACGATAACTCTCGAACGGAATGAGCTAGACAGTTGAAATTTTCAGAGTAGGTTTGAAGGAAAAATATCTCGGCTAAGGTCGTTATTGAGAAAAATTGGTCCAATTGTTTTGGAGTAACGAAAAAAAATATTTTTTTTACATTACAAGTTTTGAATTAAAATTTTTTCAAGCTGCAGTTTCATCATAAGAATCCATTTTTATCATTTTCAACTCTAACAAGCTAATACTTTCGGATATATGATGCTTCAAAGTTTCAATTATACATAGTAAGTTCTAAGTATTCACAGAATGTGAACACAGAATCTGTCTTTGATCACTATTCATAAATGTCATCTTTTCTAGTTATCAGAGATTGTCAATTCATAGTTGTTATTTTCTCTTGGAAAGTATTCGATTCTTGAATTTGTGAATATATACAAGACTGTTTTGATGTTGTTTATGGAGCCAATAGGAAAGGAGAACATAATTGAATCATCAAAACAAATTTCTGTTCGTTGACCACTGAGGTTAATATTACCTTTAACTTCCTTGAGTAGTGAGACGTGTTCCTATATACAGTATTTTTAGAATGTTGCTAGCAAAAAATACTGAAATATGGATCTACATTGCTGTATTAATCATTTTTTCTTGAGTTAAGGTTCATAATACAGAAAAGAATGTGTTAGTGGTATGGACAATTAAATTTTAAATTATGAAAAGAGGGGAGTATTTTATTAATATATTTTGAACTATTAAAATAATTTGTTCGTAATGCACTACCTACTCAAATATCAGGAATAAATAGACAATTTGCTATGATTGTCGCCAACCTTGCTCTAGACAATTCGATGATACTTTCCTTAGGTATTTAGAGTTGTAAAACTATGCACCGAGTGTAAAATGCAACAATCCATTCCACGAGGTTGAATCATTGCAGATATCTCGTTTAATCTTGATAAATAAATTTAATGACAATTTTTGAAGCATTAAGGCATCGAAGCATTGTAGATTGCTCTTTTTTTTATAAGATAATTTTTGAATCATTTTTTTTCGAAACTTTTTTTAAATTTAATGTCTTTCATGATGCATTCCTATCATAGGAATCCATTGATATAATTCCCAACTCTGAGAAACCAATACTTTCGGAGATATAATATGTCTGTTTCAACAAGAGCGCCAAAAAGCTTCTGTCCACAGGGCTTGAACCAATTTTGTTATCTATGATCATATACGATTAACACAAATCTTTCCCCAAATTCCGAATTACAACAATAATAATTTATATAATCTGATGATATTATGTTATTTCCAATAACTTGCGTGCTGGCTATTCCTATTCCGTCAATCCACCCAGGTATCCTGGTATCCTCCTCTATGCCTATTTCTGAACGTAGTATTATGTTGATGG
The DNA here is from genome assembly GCA_937662695.2 of Halyzia sedecimguttata. Taxonomy (NCBI): domain Eukaryota; kingdom Metazoa; phylum Arthropoda; class Insecta; order Coleoptera; family Coccinellidae; genus Halyzia; species Halyzia sedecimguttata. The sequence goes on from OW569411.2 coordinate 33,372,223, forward strand.
TCTCGCAATACTGTTCTCTTTCCCTTGGGGCTCGTAATCTGCAACCCTGGATTGGATGTCCCACAGCATTGTTTACTGACCATCTTGTATATACTCTGGATCTGCAACCCTGCGTTGGCTGTCTCACAGCGGTACTTACTGACCACCTTGTATATAATCCAATGCCTCGATTCTACTCTTCCTAACATAAAAGTCCTGAAGACAGAAGAGAAACCATAAGTGACTCCTCTCAGATAAGAAATAAATGAATCTCCCCAATGCATATTAATTTCGGTTGTCAGAATATCAAAAAGACAAGCTATTCGTTATTATCTAATATTTATACACTTCGTACATACCCTGATAGTCGGAGTTATCTTGTATAAGTTTGCTTAAAAATTAAATATGGCCGTGCCTCACCAAATAATTCCTCAAATACACAGCAATGTTCTGGATACAGGAAAATAATTACAACCTGAATTGTTTCTATTAGAAATGACGATAATAGAACATTTAACACATACCTGTCAAAGTCACCAAGAACATTCACTTGGTCAATGCAATATTATATATCTAAACATATTCGGAATTAGGTAACTGCCGACATAAGCGTAAACGTAATAGGCACCTTTGATCGGGTTTACGATTCCTCCAATTTTGCACTTGTCACAATTAGGGCAATTACCCAACATCCAAATACACTGCTCTACATATAGTATTATTAACGTTATAATTAATGAGGAGTTTCACGGATGAATATATATTCTCAGGAAATGATTGAATTATCTATTTGAAAATGCTGTATGCGTTTCTTTTCAGGTGTTGGTGGTATAGATTCAGCCGAATCCGCTTTACAGTTCATACAATGCGGTGCTGGTGTCCTCCAGGTTTGTAGTGCTGTTCAAAATCAAGACTTCACTCTAATAGATGACTACTGTACTGGACTGAAAGCTTTGTTGTATCTCGATCGGCGTCTTCCTGGATGGGATGGACAAAGTCCACCAACTTTCAAACATCAACTAGGAAAACCAGTATTGAGTCTTTATGATTCCGATGGTCAAGTAAGCATAAATCAGCAGGAAAACAAATTTAGATAATTTTCCTATCTTAATTCCATTTGTAGAAGTTACCTCATTTCGGAGAATACAAGAAGAAAAGAGAAGAGATACTGAGCAATTTACATAAGAAAGGTGCTTACGAACAGAAACTAGTTCTGCATCATGGAGATCCCAACAGAGATGTATTGACTTTCAATAGCACAAAAGAAATGAATGGCTTCAATAGTCCACTAAAGATTAAAGATGTTTTGGGCAGAGCATTGAATAAAATAGGAACTTACAGCGAGTTAGATAATAAAAAACAAGTTGTGGCGCTTATCGATGACGTAAGTATCCCGTTGGAATTTTTTGCCTTTCCTTAGCATCTATTTTATAATTTCAGGATATGTGTATCAATTGCGGAAAATGTTACATGACATGCAATGATTCTGGTTACCAAGCTATCAAATTTGATGCCAAGACTCACATTCCTAAAGTAACTGATGATTGTACTGGTTGTAATTTATGTTTATCCGTTTGTCCTATAATAGATTGTATTTCGTGAGTAATCATTATGGTGAAAAAATATTCTTTCTGAAATATTTATTTTTCAGAATGGTACCAAAATCAATTCCACATGTCATCAAGAGGGGAATACGAGGAAATGAACCATTAGAATTAGTTCACCCTTTGAATGGTCAGGTTATTGGGTAGAATTGAATAGTGAAAATAAAATTTGTATCTAATGAGTGTATCTTTGGAAACTGTCCTTTTTAACATTTTAGCGTGTCTCTGCCAGGGCGCTATCGTTCGGTCTGTATGGTTTTCAGGCAAAAATGGTCCTGAAGATTACATTTTACAGTGAGCGTCAAAAGTATGGCATAATGGATTTATATTCCCCCCTTATAAGAACAATGAGAATTATGGAAAAATGTTCCTTAAAAAATAAATTAATTCGACCTGTCAAACTGATATCGTGGTAAATAAAATAATGTTTTTCTCCAATCATCAAAAAATGTTGAAATTTTTGTACTATTTTCAGGTTCAAAAGCCATCAATTCTATTACCGTACAAAAATTTGCCAGTTGCTTAGCAACATTTTTAATCCTAGGATTAAAAACGCTACTTTTAATCCTAGGACTAAAAGTAATTGCATCTGAGCTCTCTAATTGAAATTTGAAGAAAAAAACATTGTCTCTTACAAACTTGGTAAAACAAACTAATTGGCCAACTATATACAGGGTGGTCCAGATCTTAACCAAGAAATTTTAACCACGTATTCTGCGTCAAAAATAAGCCCTAGTTTGTCCTATAAACATATGTCGAGAAATGCTTCCTCTTTGAGATACAAGGTGTTAAGATTATCAGAAAAAAAATGTGTTTTTTTTTTCTTTTACTTCGAACATCTTCTTTGAATTCGTATATGAGTGTGGCTGTTAACACTTCTTTTTGTAATTACAGGTTTCGTTTACATAGATAGTCTTATTATTATTATGTTCCATATCAGAATTCAGCGATTTCTTCATGCATGAGATTGTGTTTAATTTTTTCACTCGGAAACGGTACCTCGTATGTCAAAAAGTTAGGAGAATGAATTTGCTTCAAAATAAATGAGAATTTCAAGAGTAGTTTTTATTGTTGGAAAAACCAGTGGCGTATCATTTCTTCGTCTAAATATATTCAATCTCGATGTAGTACAGACGCCGCTGGTAATATTTAAAAAAAATAATTTTATTCAAAAAGTGCTCCTTGATCCTTAAAACCTATTGTCCCAAATTTCATAGATATAATATAAGAAGTGTAAAAGTTATTAATAAAAAACATTTTTTTTCTATAATTGTAACACCCTGTATCTCGGAGAGGAAGCATTACTCGACATATGTTTATTTGACAAACTAGGGCTTATTTTTGAGGGAGAATACGTGGTTAAAATTTCTTGATTAAGATCTGGACCACCCTGTATAGGTATTTATTTGTTATTTATAGTGATATTGAATGTACAATTGGAACAATTATTGCCAAAACTCAAAGCACCACTGAAATTATCACTAACAATTTTCGAACAATTCAAAAGATTTTCATGAATGTTAGAACAACTCAAAATATTCTCCGTAACTGTTGATGAAACATTCAAGGAAATACCTGAACAGGTACTTGTTCCTTCTTTGTCAAGTTGCAATATTTTTCTGGCAGTATTCTCTTTGTTGATACGTCATTCTTCAATATATCCTTCTGCTACCGTTCTCGATTTCCAACCTCCATGTCTTTTAAGACAAGTGAGGTCACCGCCACCATCAATAAGAAGTGTAGCAGATGTTCTTCTTAGCGAATGTCCAGTATACTCCTTCCAATTTTCTAACTTCAAAAATTTTGCAATTTCTTGTGGCACGGTAGTAATTTTGTAAATACCAACAACCATTCTTTGACACTTCCCATTAACATACTTCAAAAATAAACGACGTTCCTGTATATTTGATGGCCGTAGCGCAACATATTTTCGAAATAAACGCAAATAATTATCGCCTATAATGGTAAACAAACGAGGTTTCTTGTATTTTGTCTGCAAAATTTTTACGACCAGGACCGAGTCCATATCTTCAATATCGTCAATTTTCAAATGAACTAGTTCGTCACAACGCATTGCACCTCCAATTCCTAATACTAGAACAACTTTTATCATCAAATATACATTATCAGGTGCCATATCCAGAAACCGATCCACTTCCTCCTTTGTTAAAACCCTAGACTTTTTAGGTATAAATCCATCACTTTGCCTTTTTAACAATGCTCGTAATTCTGAATATTTACTAATATCCACAACATTTTTGATATCCAGTGTGGATTGCATCATTGAATACTGTGACCAAAGAGTGGATGGCTTGATGGTATTTGTTAAATTTGAGAAATACACCATAAGAACACTGTCCGCATAGTTTTGCACATTTTGGCATTCTAGTTCCTCGGAACTGAGTGCTTATCAATTTGCCCAAATGTCTGTAATTTTCGAATTTTCGATGAAAAAGGTCTTAAACGATTTGGATCAGCTCACTGATCAAGAATCCGTGGTCGAAATTCATTCTGTCCGGCCGGTCCGGCCGTCCGGCCGGCCGGCCGTAGGCACGATAACTCTCGAACAGAATGAGCTAGAGAGTTGAAATTTTCAGAATAGGTTTGGCAGTTAAATATCTCGGCTAAGTTCGTTATTGGGCAAAATCGGACAGATAGTTTCGGAGTAACAAAAAAAAAATTTTTTTTACAGAACAAATTCCAAATTGAATTTTTTTCAATAGGTAAGCAGTTTTATCATAAGAATCCAATGATATCATTTTGAACTCTAACAAGCTAATACTTTCGGAGATATGATTTTTCAAAATTTCAATAAAAAATCGTATTTTTACGTTTTCACAGAATTATATAATTATTCTATGTATGAATTGTCATAATGTCAACTTATTTTCCTGAGATATGACATTGTCTCTTGCTAATAGTTGGTTCGAGAAACGTCAAAATCGACTTAGAGAGACAAGGGTAAAACACCGTCAAATAAACCCCCATGTGGCGATTTTATGTCGGAAAGTGAAAATTAAGAATATATATCCCAGGTAAGTACCGACGTTTTATTCTAATAACAGAGATCGACAAGATCGTACGAGGAGCCCGATAGCCGGTGTGTCTACGCTGTCGGGTTTTCGGTTTCGGAACGAGAGAAGGCGGGACTTTTTGGCGCTCTAGTTCCTCGGAACTGAGTGCTTATCAATTTGCCCAAATGTCTGTAATTTTTATTTAAGATGCAGTTTCATCATAAAAATCCATCGATATCATTTTCATTTCCAACAAGCTAATACTTTCGGAAATATGATTTTTCTAAATTTCAATGATGAATCGTACGTACTTCTATGTTTTCACAGAATGATATAATTATTCTATCTAAGCTTTATTATATGATCTGTGTTCATACTCGTACATTTCATCCTGATCTATAAGAAGGAATCAAATTTGATTTCTTCCATGGTGCAGTTCTCATTCTCAGATTGCTCATTTAATCTTGATAAATTAACTATTATTTGAATTTAATTTCCTTTATGATGCAGTTCTTTCTTAAGAATAAATAGATTTAATTCCCAACTCTGAGGAACCAATACTTTCGGAGATATAATTCGTCTATCTGAACAAGAGCGCCAGAAAGCTCCTGTCCACAGGGATTGAACCAATTTTTATATTTACTCCAATCCATGAATCGCTGATATGCAAGTTCATAAACTTGGCGATATTTGGGTGGCAAAAGATTTAGATATACTGCTTCGGCACTTTCCAATATATCTGCAGGTATAATTTCATCGTGTTCGGGATTCATTTTGAAAGCAGCGTAAAAACTACTGAAAAATATATGTTTAGTACGTCTACTTGACAATCAATATTTACCAGCAATACCAGATATCCATGACTACCGACTTGCTATCGCTGTTATAATTAATAGGTGTTCAAATTTATTAACAAATTATTAACGATTTTTGAATTAAACTAAATTTATATTAATTTTGACTTGGTTGGAGAAAAAATAGTATATATCATACGGACTAAAAGTGCCTATTTTTACTCGCAATTTTGCATTCGCTCGGCTGAACTGCGCCTCGCAACTGCAAATATTGCTCGTAAGAAAATATGCATTTTTAATCCTTGTAATATAATAAACTATTATCCTAATGTTCGTGAGTACGAAATGGAACATATGCTGGAATTTAACGCTCAAATGGCCAAATCTCCACGTTGAACCGAAAATATGACTGTTTGTATTTTGTTTTCTTAATATCCTGAAATATATAGTTCAAATCGAGTGAAGTGATGTTAGATAATAATTAGTAAGTTTATGGCGAATTATGTGAGAATTAGTAGTGAATTTTCGAAATTTATTATTTATTCGAAATGTGAATTCATATTTACATGACTTAAATATATTTTTATGCCTATAACTTTACTAGCCACTTGGCTCAGTAGTAAACGCATTTGTTTACTATATAGGAGGTCTCGGATTGGAATCTTAATGCAGTCAAATACATTTTTCAGTTTTCTGTTGTCCCAAATAATTTATAATATTAAAGGTCTATAGTCAATATAGAAATGTTTATTATTTGTGTGTTGATTTGATTAATATTTCTACAGATATAAAAGAACTACATGAATTGTTACCCGGAAGATATTGAGTAATGATAACGTGATCATGTTTTTTTCAAAGAATATTATGCTCTACTCTAGCGTTCAAAATAGAAAAAATGTAGCCATGACATGGAATATTTGAATTGGACAACATTTTTTGTATGCTGCCCTCTGTCCCAATTACGGGCTCAATTGAAAGTATTATTTCAAAGCAAAAATGGGAAGTCGAATACCAAAATGTGTTTAAAAAAATTATAACTTATCAGATATTATCCCATAGCTACTATGGAACCAATTATGCATTTCAGTTCCCAGCAGTTCAAAAAGTTGAGCTTGTGGATTCCTTTGAGACTATGTCATATATTATAAAGGGTAATAGTTCATATAGTTTTCAATTTATTTGAATCATTTGTAATACATTTTCTGCAGAGTGATAATCACTTGAGGTTTATTTTAGCTTATTAATATATTTTGTGAATAAATATACCTGTTTCGATAATATGAAAGAGGTATAAAATCAGATAATTATTTCAGAATCCCGTGACAAATCGTTTTTCATATACAGTGTTTCGCAGTGTTTGCCAGCAACTCCGCACCAAGAGGGACTTTTCTTTTATATTAATATTTCCGAATTTTATTTTTCACAAAAAGTTGGTGCACAAAAATGATAGGTAAGAAATGACATAAAACTCGGCCAACTGCGACTTCCGGTTTCAGCGGAAATCGTAATTTCTGAACAAAAATGTCAACTATCTCGGAAAATTCGAACTTTTTGTATGAACCGCTCTAAGTAAACTAGTTTGAAATTCAAATTCAGATGATTGTGCAAAAATTCGGGTCGGAAAATTTTTTTTTCCTTTTTTGCTTAATACTCTTTTAAAAATTGAATAATTACCGAACGGAATTTTTTTTTGGCTACTAGGCAATATTAGTGTCAGCTTGAAAATCATAGACAATTGAAATCGAACGATGGATCTTCATGTCAAAATTCTATTTCAATCAAAAATCTAGCTATAAATTGGCAATTTGCACCAAGAGTTGAGTTCGTAGGATTCTCGGATGTGAATTGAACGTGAAATTGAGAGATTTTAATGACAAAAATACGAATATATCAGTCTTAATCATTTTTGATGCACCAACTTTTTGTGGGAAATAAAATTCGGAAATATTGATAGAAAAAAAAAGTTCCTCTTGGTGCGGAGTTGTTGGGAAGCACTATATGGATGGTATATGGATGAAAGTGTGAGGGAAGTATCGAAAAGCTAGATGATCGTCTAGGTTGACTTTTATCGACTTAAGGTAATTGGTTTTGGAAATATCTACATGGTTATCTTCAGATATTGAGTAGAATTTCAGAGTTCCAATTCAATTAACTGACAGATTCCGAAATTTGCAGTTACATATCAGTCTTTTCGAGCACTTTTCGCAACCATTTATGAAATGAAAAAAATGGGTTCAAGCCCTGTGGACAGGAGCTTTCTGGCGCTCTAGTTCAAACAGACAAATAATATCTCCAAAGTATTGGTTTCTCAGAGTTGGGAATTATATCTATGTATTCTTATGATAGAACTGCATCATAAAGGAAATTCAATTCAAATAATAGTTTTTCAAGATTAAATGAGCAATCTGAGAATGAGAATTGCACCATGGAAGAAATCAAATTAAAATAGCTGAAATGAATTTGAAGCTCTCTTAAAGAACAGGATGACATGTACGAGTATGAACACAGATCATATAATAAAGCTTAGATAGAATAATTATAGCATTCTGTGAAAACATAGAAGTACGATTCATTATTGAAATTTAGAAAAATCATATCTCCGAAAGTATTAGCTTGTTGGAATTGAAAATGATATCGATGGATTTTAATGGTGAAACTGCATCTTAAATAAAATTTGAATTTGAAATTTCGACCTCGGATTCTTGATCAGTGAGTCGAAACAAATCGTTTGAGACCATTTTCAGCCAAAAATTTGAAAATTACAGACACTTGGGCAAATTGATAAGCACTCAGTTCCGAGGAACTAGAGCGCCAAAAAGTCGGGACCGAAGAAGGATAATTTTTGACATTTCCTATCTTGTTTGATATTAGGGCACCCTGTATGTGAGCACATTCTTTCACTTTTTCCAAGAAGAGTAGTTAAAAAATTCAAAAAATATTGCTTGGTAATAATACGGGGTGATTAATAGGTAGGTACTGATATAAATTCTATAACTTCAATAGCAATAATTTTTGTAATTTAATCAAGTTTTATAAGCTTTTCGGGGTAGGTTATATCTTACAATGACTATTAATATCTTTTTTGATGCTTCCTATTTTCCTTTCCTGATTTTTATCTTCCTCCTTCCAATCAGTAACAAAAGATCTATTCAATCCCGTGTTATTTTATAATATTTCATCGTGAAATATTAACATCAAAATGAAGAGCTGAACGATAAAGCTCTTTATTTCGATTTTATAGTCAAATACAATACGTTTTGACCATAGATAACATATCATATCTATGGTTTTTACTCCATTTTTTCAACTAGCTAGATCGATATTTCACTCTGGTGAAATGTCAATGGAACTCTTGACATAGAGTCCTTCTGTTTTTCTTCTTCTTACAACTTATTGGAAACTGGCCGCATAATCTTACACTGCTAGTATTTTTTCCAAATTCATACCTATATTGATTTAGATACGCATATGTGTGCAGATGAGGGAACAGACCGGCATTTAAAAATATTTGCAGATTTCATTAACAGCCATCATCCAAATGTGAAATTCACCACAGAAATGGAACTGATAGTGCAATTCATTTTCCCATTTAAGATTAAACTCGATTTTTCAATATTATGGAACTATACCATACGAACAATTATTCATCGATCCGTGTGTCCCATTCCAACATGAAGTTGCGGCATTTCACAGTATGTTACACCATCTAATTAATATATTATCCGAAGAAAATGATTTTAAAGAATTAGAAATCATCGAAAAAATTGCATAAAATAATGAATATGATCCAGAGTTAACTAGGAAAATTTGATAAAAACAATAATAAATAAAATAACTTGAAATATTTTGGAAACCAAGTCACCAAATTAAAAGACTCTTCAAAATCAACAGGTAAATATCTCATTAGGGATAAACAATAGCCTTGAAAAGCCCATAAAGAATAATAAATCAAAGAGCAATAAAGAACATAAATCCGTTGATTATCAGTTAAATTGCGGCAGTTGTGATAAATTAGATACAGGAAAAACTGATAGAAATCACAAGAACAAGCATCATTGGACACCAGCACAGCAACCAAACTCAATTCTAATTATTCGAATCGTTTATTAGCACAAGGGCATAATTTTAACTAGGATATCCAAATTTAGCACAATTTGAATAAAGGTACGCAATTAAATAATAATAATAATAACAGTACTTTATTGGAAAAACCTTCCAAAAGGCCACGCAATTAAATTATTGGGAAATGGTGGAAATAAATAGAGAAAAACATACGGGTAATTTGGTTGATGAATTTTTTGGTAATCAATCTATTCAAATAGAGAATTAATTTATAAAAGCGGTGTAGAAATTAATTATTTTAATTTTTGCAAACTACTAGAAGTGTAAGATTATGTAACTAGATTCAAATAAGACGTAAGAAAAGAAGAAAACGAAGGAACAAGATGAACAGAATCACTCTGGTCATCCATTGTGAGGTATAGGGAGATCATTACTTGTTAAGAATTTTCTATGGGGTAGTCTGACGAAGTAACTGTACCGACGAAACGCGCCATAATATTTAATAAATTTGTGAAAATGGTATTTAATTTTTCATTTGAGTTTATATGGATTTGATTCAAGTAAAAGCCACAATTATTCTTCGTCTCAGTACTATCAACACAGAGATGGACAAGGACAAGGTAACCTCAATGCTCAATACATAATATTATTTCATACATTTTTAGTATCGGAAAAAAACTATTCCAGATAGGTATAACTCCGAAACCGTTTGGCGAATTATGACCACCGACGAACTTAACTCTCTCGTTTGGTTGCGCAACCTACTCTGAAAATTATTAGTTGCTATGTCTTTCCGTTCGAAAGTTATCGTGACAACGGTCACCCATTCAACTATTGAACTCACACAAAGCCGCTCGGATCTCCAACAATATGAATTCGATCATGTTGATATTTGGAACTTGCCTATAAAGTTAGGTTTTGAAGTTTCTCGAAAAGTTTCAGCGATATCGGAGGGATATCTTCTGAGATAAAGACTTTTCTTCAATGATTTTTTTTTAAATTTTCTAGTGATACGTTCCTCAGGAATTTTCACATAAATTTGCACGTTGCTATTCTACTACTAATTACCAGGCTTGAATTGGAAGGAATTCGTATTTCATGAGTTATTGGGGAAATAACAACAATATTTCAGATGGGTATAACTCCAAAACCATCCCCTCTGCAATTGGTCACTAAAGTAATTACAAACTCAATAGATGAATGAATCTCACTATCCGACGAACAGCAATGATGCAGATCGGGAGATCATGCACGGACGCACTGTTTGTCATCAGGCAAATAACTGAAAAATCCATTGAGTGTAACAGACCAGCATTCCTTTATTTTATGGACTTGGAAAAAGCGACTAAGATTGGAAGATGTGGTGCACCTGCTGTATGATAGACAAATACCCAGTATTATAATTGGTATTGAGGATATTTACCGGAATAACCAAATACAAGCAAAGGTAGACAATGAACTAACCGAACCAATAATCGTAGAAAGAGGTAAAGATGCTTAATTGAGCCCAATATTCTTCAACATTGTTATGGATGAGATCATAAGAATAGTACGCAAGAACAGAGGTTATCGAATGGAATGTAGAGAGGTGAAAATTTTGAGCTATGCTGATGATGCAGTCTTGGTGGCGGAAAATGAGGATGCGAAGGCTCCTCTACACATTTAACACGGTTGCAAAAACTCTGATGACTGGATGAGTTTCGTTTGTCGCTTTTCACCCGTGGGACACCCTGAATTTAATGAAAAAAGTAGACAAATCGAAGCAGGTGTTGCAACCCTGTTCAATAATCAGTAAATATGGTATCTTTCAGCAGGGGACAAAAATGGTAATCAAGATCTCGTATATCCTGCTCGACTGCATAATTTCCAATTAGCACGGAGGGACATTAAGAACAAGGCCCTGGAGACAGTCCGTCCGGCCTTTTTCCGAGGTGGTAATATTTCCATTTCCGGAAACAACTTGACTTGAGCCCCGACGGGGTCATAAAGTGGCCAGCTCATTCATTATAGGAAGTTGTTTTTCACTCCAAGATAGAATTTGGGGTTTTCATTAGTTTCACTCTGAATTATTCACTAGATTTAGGTGGAAGGTATACTATTAAAATTGATTCATGGTTTAATGGGAAAGAAATTATGAGTCATAACAAAACAAGTGATCCTGTTGAAGAATCAACTCCTGAGAAAATATTCGAATTTGCCATCGATATAGACCGTTTTATCAGCTTTTATAAGATATGAATACATTTCATACCATTTTAATGACATACTTGAGTAAAGAGAGAATCGTCTCTGATCACAGAATTTTTAATTCTGTCATATGTATTCCAGAAGAGGAATTCTTTAAATATCTAATGATATACAAAAAAAACTTCATTATCAAGTAATTTCAGGATACGATATTCATCAAATTCGGCAAAAATCTGCGCGTCGGCATTATAAAAGCAATTACCGAGTTAAAATTGAATCGGATTAGTATATTTTGAGTTATAGAGGAAATAACAATAACAATTTCAGATGTATATAACTCCTAAACCATACACCTATTAACGAAATCAAATATCGAATTCAGATGCGCACCCTATCCTGAAAATTGCCAGTCGATATCCCCTTCTGTTCTCAAGTTATCGTGATATACATACTATCAAATACATTACATATTAACCCTCAACCGGCGTTGCGGAGTCCCTCGGACTCTTGCATGTTTAAATAATAGTGTAATCTTCGTTTTTATTGGTCGAGTGATTCGCGCGTCTGAGTACATTCCTGTGGTGGGATAACTCATCAATAGCTCAGTGGAGTTCGTTCAATTCTCACAAGAAGAACTTATTCTGAGCAGCTTAGAGTCCATCGGACTCCGTGACGCGCTTAGTGTAATTTTTCAATTCATCCACCAGTCTTGCTCCGACACAAAACGACTTGAACGATTAGACTATTTGAAGGTGTGGCCAAACAACTCTTCCGTTGAGAGATCCCACAAAACCAATTTATCAAGAGAATTGAAATTAGGACTATTCAAATTTTTGAATATTGCACCCCAGGCAGCAGCACAAGTTGGAGACGTTTTGCCTAGGAATCAGAGAAAATATTGTTCTAAATGTGATCCAAAATTGAAGAGAAGAACTGCATATTTATCTGTGAAATGCAAAACATCGATTGGTCTGCAATGTATAAAAAAAAATTGTATTCAGATTCTTGAAACGCTAAATGAGTGGTAATTTCCAATTTTTTTTTTCAATGAGATTTGGACTATTGTCAGTATTTTGTTCTTTATGAACAGGACCTCAAATCCTAAGTTTTTCTATACTCCAGTATCTACGTAACATATTCTACATGAAGAAAAACTTCCATTTCACTCTTGTCCAATGAATCAAGAGAAAAATCCTAATGTTAGTTTCCCCAGAGTTCTTTTTGAGTTTTTTTTGTTTATTATATTTACTGAGTCGTTTATAAGATGATATGTTCATTTATGTATTAAATCATATTCCATTGTGTGTCTTTAATTATAATTTCAGCGAAACAGGAACCAATTCACCATTTAGAACAGAAAAAATTCTTTCAAAAACTCAGGAGTCCCAGAGACTCCGCCACACGGAGCGTTAACATTTCTGACCACGCCAGTTAAGGGTTAATAAGATCCCTACAAAATTTTACATATGTCTTTATGTCGGCATTCTACTACTACTACTTACCAAGTTTTAATTTGATCGGATCTGTATTGGTTGAAAACGAAATTTGTAATCGGAAACCGCTTGGCCGATTAAGCTCATCAACGAACCTGTCTGTCGAATTTGAACGCGCCATCTCACCTGAAGATTTGAAGTCGCGATCTCTTTCTGTTCTCAAGTAATTGTGGCAAAGGCCGGCCAGCCCGTCAGAATCAAATTTGACCTCGAATTCTTCATCAGTGAGTAAAACCCAATCATTTGAGACCATTTTCGAAAAACATTTGAGCAAAATGATAGGCCGCTCTTCCCCAGAACATGCGCATAAAAATAAAAGATCATGCTGATGGTTGTAAATCGTTAAAGCCGGGTTCAGACGGGTGTAATGTAACACCTAATGCAAGGCGTGATGTAAGGCGAATCGTCCGTGTGGACGGTACCACAAGCATTACATGTAAATGCTCTAAGTAAACTTGTTTTAAACTGCAAATTAGATCAATGCGCAAAAATTCAGGTCGGAAAATCATGAAAATTTTTGTTTTGTTTTGCTCTTTCAAAATTTTATGGCGATTTCCATTGACACGCTCGGATCACTCGGAGCTGTCACTCGTGTCATATTTGACACATATTTTCGGTTCAATTGGACAGATGCATGACAGATGAGATCGATTTCGAGTGCTCCGAGCGGGTCAATGGAAATCGCCATAAATTTACCTAACGGATATTTTTTTGGTAACTATGATAACTTTATTGTCAGCATGAATACGATTGTAACTGGAATATTCTGTTCAAACTTGGTTTTTCTCCACTAATTCGAATTTTCAAGTTGATTCATTCTGGTACACAGTTGCTTCTATTCTTATTTTTGCCATTCAAATCTTTCAATTCCACATTCAATTCACTTCTGAGAATCCGAAGAATTTAAATATTGCTGCAAAATTTAAAGTTCTAGTAAAATTTTTGGATTAAAATAGAATTTTGTCACGAATATCCATCGTTAGTTCAATTTCAACACCAGTTCAAACAAAATTCTCTAGTTACAGTCATATTCATGCTGACTCTAATATGGTTTATCCGATAGGTTATAATACGATTCTTCAATCATCATTTTTTTGATGCATAAACTTTTGATAAAAAATAAAATTCGGAAATATTAATAGAAAAAAAAAAGTCCCTCTTGTTGCTGAGTTGCTGGGAAGCACTGTATATAAATCTCCTGTTTCCAAATATCTTGGTATTAAAGCCAGTCTATTTTGCAGTGAAATCGCAGGTCTCATTATGGTATCTTGTCTTGATATTTTGGATCTAATCGTTGTTAACAGAAGGCAAAATCTGGAAAAAATTTTTATATTGGCCTACTTATTTGCTGAGATTTTAGTTCCACAGATGGATCTTTCAGAATTCGCGTAATATCATTCGCGTTGAGTTCGTGTACCGTCCACATTGCTCACGCTATATTACAAGTAATCTTACATCACCCTGGCATGAGAGCGTCCGCACACGGGCATACCCAATGACGCGTCTTACACTTGGTTTCCATGGGAACCATGCTCGGACGACTACTACAATTGTAAAATAGCGTCTCCATTAGTATGCTGTGGTCTCCAGTCTCTACGATTGACTATACCTGTATGGAAGAAGAATGATTGAGTAGTTCGAATGTCGCTAAAGTCTACTAATTGTCCGCCTAAGGTCCTCATGGAAACCGAGTGTAGGAAAGGAAATCAGCATATTGGAACTACGTCAATTCGGTATGCCCGTGTGCGGACGCTGTAATTGTGACGTATTAACACGTGTGATAGAATAGTATCTTTTTAAACATGTTGCAGAATGGGCTCCTATTAAAACACGAATGCGAAATTCGAAAACGAGCGACGAAGGAGCGCGTTTTCGAACGCATGAGTGTTGGAATTGCCTTCTGCAACGAGTATTAGACGATATTTTCTCTATTTCAGGCAAGTTTTGTAAAGTACTGTTGAAATTTAATGGAAAATTTGGATAATACATCCTAGTGACTTTTGTATTGTATCTTGTTAGTTGAAGTGACTGTTACGAAAGTTGACAGATTACGGAATTTGAGTTTTAAACGTACGTAGGGCATGGAGATCAGATTTATAACAGTTTCCTAATAGCTAGCATGAATGATTCAAAATTAGCAAGAAGGAAATATCTATTACCATATTTTTTTAAGAAAATAAAGCTTTTCCTCAACAATTATTTCACTATATATCCAGATTATATTGTATTGTCAATTGACGTGTGTTGAAATTTGATAGGATCGAATGTCAGTGCTGTCTACCATAAACTAAAAATATAGAAACAATGCGGGAATACGATACTGAAATAGAGAAATATCTATTAGCTAATTTAGAAATGATACCCGCATGTATTATTCTGATGTGTCGTCAAAGGCGGACAACACAATTTCAGTCTATTTCCTTGTGTTGATGCGTGTTAACGCGATGCGTGTTATTAATTTGTCCCTACCTTTTCTATGTTGAAAATGATCGATGATAATATGCATATTTTATAAAATAAACATAACAACCTAAAATACCCTCCCCCTTTTTTATGAAGAGAGGGGGTACCACATGCCGTACTACTTAATGCTATCGACCTGAAACCAAAACTTTGACAGTTTGGTGGACACCAAACGATGTAGTGGACGTTTGTTTCTTGTGTGTCTGATTTCTCTTAATTTTGGTCTCTCAAGTAAGTCTTTTGTATTGTTAATGAATATTAACCCCAATTTTATATTTGTTTATAAGATATCTTTAATTCTTTGCCTACATTTGGTTCTCCTTCGAACCCATTTCATTGTGCCTACATTAAATATGTTTTACTGTGCCACCTTCTGTGTTCACCTGGGTTTAGATACTACAAGAAATGTATAACTATTTTCCTATATGTTTGATATCACTGATATACCTTATGTATTGCCTAGTGGGACCAATACAAGCGTATTGGTCTATAGAGGGTGTCCGGCAATGATGAGCAAAAAATTCAGGGGTGATTTCTAGACCAAAAATAAATGGTACCTCTTGCTATAATTTTTTTTCAAAAATTGTTTATTTACGAAGTTACAGGGTGTTCAAGTGAAATTTTATTCACAAATTTTTTGTTCTACGTCTTGCCACGTTGATAAAACTTCGATGAAATTTCGTATTTTTGGCTTTTACGGGATGAGCAAAACGAATTCGAAAACCAGTTTTTCTCATTTTGTAGAGGGCGCCATTTAAGAGCTTATACTTTTGTTTGAATGGTCCCAACTTTTTTTGTGCTACACTGTATGCAAATTTTGACCAATTATTTTCATTCTCTAGACTTTTCTACACAATAAAAAAATATCATTCTTTTGTTTCGTTAAATCTAACCGTTTTCGAGAAAAACGCCAAATAGCATTACTTGCATGCGATCAATACGAAATCTTTTTAATTTATTTTCAACCTTAAACATAGCAATACACACATAATAATAATAATATATAACCATGAAGTTCAGACGGACTCTATGGAATATTCCTTCCTTAAAACGTAGAGCAAAACAATTGTGAGTAAAATTTAACCTGACACCCTGTAATTTCGTTAATAATCAATTTTCGAAAAAATTTTATAGGAAGAAGTACCATTTATTTTTGATCTAGAAATCACCACTGAATTTTCTGCTCATCATTTCCGGACACCCTGTATGTTGCAGTAAATATTGAGTGTTAAGCATGTTCATCGGTTTCTTTATGTGGCTAAAGGGGGTCTCTCCTCATCTGGTGTGTATGATTCTGGTGTGTATGATGGCTCCAAAATCGTAGCCAAAACGTCGAACGACATTAATCTTTAGACGTGGTGCAACCCGGAACATTCTTATTCCTCATATTGTTCGCCGTGAGAACCTATCTGAATACATAAGATTACATGTATCAACAGTGAACACAGATAGATAGAATTCGCATTCTGTGAACACATAGAAGTACGATGTATTATTGAAACTTTGAAAAATCATATCTTCGAAAGTATTAGCTTGCATGAATTGAAAATTGAAACACGGGATTCTTATGATGAAACTGCATCTTAAGAAAAATTGAATTTGGTTACTTAAAACAAATTTTTTTCTTCGTTACTCCGAAACCATTTGTCCTATTCAGCCCAATAACGAACATAACTGAGATATTCATCTCCCAACCTTACTCTGAAAATTCCAACTGTCTAGCTTATTCCGTTCGAGATTTATCGTGTTAACGGAAGGCCAGACTGCCGGACGGTCGGACAGAATCGATATCGACCACGGATTCTTGATCAGTGAGTCGAACCAAATCGTTTAAGATCATTTTCAGCCAAAAATATGAAAATTACAGACAATTGATAAGCACTATGTTCCGAGGAACAAGAGCGCCAATACTGAAAACTGAGCAGCATTGGGCGATTTCAGTATCTGCCAACGAGCGCGGACGCTCAGAATTTGACTTGGAAAATTTGTGTAAATGTGAGGACATCTCAAGGGAAAATGTTGGAAAGGAACGGAATTTTTGAGCTACGGGGGAATGGGGATGGTTGAAATGGCCGCTTAGGACATTGTGGCGACTTTCAAAAAATTTAATGTATTTTTTGGAAATTTTTTAAAGAAATTACGGGACGTTTCGAGGGCAGTCGCAGCACGAGACCGAAAATTTGGGATAGTCCAAAGCGAAAGCTTAAGACGAAATTTCGTTATTCGTTACCGTTTTCGAAGGATTTACGTTCGGACTCCGAACCGCGACAAAATCTATGGTTGAAACTTATACGTGATATGGATCTGATCGGAAGTGGGCTGGCAAGTTTATGCCGGAAGTTCCATCTGCTAAACAAACTATGTAGGATTTTTCGTTTCGAAACGTTTATGTTCGAAATTGACGTACGAAAAGAAAATTTTTTCAGAAATAATTACAATTTTTTTCGACCAACCAAAAAATTCGACATCTGTCAGGATAGATTTGAATGGTTGGATTTTATGCAAAATATGCTGATATGGACCGTTTTCGAATAGGAAACTAGGCAAAAAGTGAAGATAACAACCGTTGAATAATATGTAGCATGATGATATTTTAGTGAAAATATAAACCTGAAAAATTATATCGGAGGTAATTATTTAAATTCGTTCATACTCCGCAAAAAAACTCCTGACTTCACGTCAGTGCTTCCTAATATTTTGTTTATGTTATGTTCAATTATCAGGCGAATCAATTGCATAGCACTTATTGCCTTTGTATTTCACTGAGTCAAATCAAAACAATCTAAGGGAATAAAATGGTCTAAAATTAGTTTATGAATATTTTGAATAATAATGCTATGTAATCATTCTAACTCAACTTTGACCAATTTTTCAACTAAAACTCATCTCAAATTGTCTCATTATTTTTGTTAGCGTTACAGTTTTTCATTCATTTCATTCATGTAAATTCAAACATTGTAGACAATTAACATAATTTGGAAAAATTGATTGATATAATTTGTCGTTTTATTGTAAAAGGATATTTTTCCATGAATCTGTATTTTAAATAAACTCCAACAAATTACTTTCACCCTTTATTTATCACAGTTTGTCACCAAATGTCTTTGGTTACCTAAGAAATATAAAGAAAAATAGCTGTTCAACAATCATTCACAAAAATCCCCTACAGTATACAACTTTGTCAAAAATATTAACATTGAGTCATTAGGAACTGAAAATACAATATCCCCCACCTTCATTAAAATGATGGAACCATCAATGGTGTAAATTGTTGCATTGTATCTTACTTCAACTTTGTCACTTGCTTATTAACCACATATTTAACATTACTTCTCACTCGATGAGGAGCACTCCAACTCCAGATCTTCCGTATCATACTCCATATTGATAGAGAAATTGGATATGGTTTGTGTAGTTGTCTCGTTACCCTCAGTAGATGTCCCTCGTGTTTCGTGAGTCGAAGAATGAAATCCAGTGGTGTACGTTGTGGTAAAGTAGGTATCTCCATCATTCGGATATTTCGTTATGTATTCGTCTCTTGAATCGCAACTGCAGACGCTGGAGGAGCTTTCAGATCCTGATTCATCACTCAGGAGAGATTCTCTTGAGTCGCTTGACTTGCTCAAAGAGTGAATTTGAACTGAAGTCCCTGTCATTACAGGTTTGTCTGTTATTTGTTCCTTACAAGCACAAGCGACTGTAGCTATCACTCCCACGTTGGGACCAGGACTAACCTCTAATTGAAAACATTTATCGCACTGTCTTGTTCTTGCTAGAGCCCCTTGAGACCGACAGCAGAACTCTTTGCGTCTCTCAAAAAGATCACAGAAACATCTGGTTCGCTCGTATCTATCTTGGCTTATTCTTCGTGATTCCCGTGATTTTTTGCTTAATTTTTGGGACTTTCTGCTACCCGATTTGCTGCAAGGATCTGAACGTACTGCGCAGTATTCTTTGCTGAATCCGAACTGCGACATCGATCTCTTATCCCCTTTAGCACTCGATCTTGCCCATTTGTAGCAGAAGTGGAGTATACAGATGAGAAAAAAAAGTTTCAGTAAACATAAGGAAGTCATTACCTGGAAAAAAATTAGTGTCAAATACCTTATAATATTGAAATGCGGCTGAAAGTGTTGTTAATATAACAACAACTTCAGAGAGTTTTGCCAACAGGGTCTCGAAGTGGGTTCATAAAATTTTCGTACTTATCTATGCACAGAGTTCACAAATCATTATTAACAAATTACCACCCACGGAATTTCATTGATTTGATTTGCCAAGTGCAAGAACATACGCGATTCAGACATCTTGGTCTTCATCAGTGTTCTGTTACAGAACACTGATGAAGACCAAGAAGTCTGAAACGCGTATGTTCAATGAAAAACTCGAAAAATTCAACTAAATTGAGCTGACCTTCCTATAAATAACCTCAAATGTTATGTTTTATCCACCTAGGGGAGGAAACCAAGAATTCCGCCTTTTTCCCCTGTTGAAATATGAACCGTAAAAACGTAACTATTTGCATGACATCAATCTAGAAAAACCTCCCGCAGCCTTAAGCTATAACGGCCAACATTTTAAAATTGGACTGCCGAGACATTCTAAGTGCAACCATGGATAAAATCACGAATTTTGAAGGTTGTCCGCCATTTTGAAATACTATATTCAGAATTTTATACCAATTCCGTATTAAGCACAAAAAAACAGTGAGATGTGACCAGAAACCATTATTTCAAAGGTTTTACATAACTAGCCATACTCAATAGAATATTGCTCAAAATTGACGTTGAACTCCCTGTATCTCGCTTATGCTTAGAAAACGAAGTATATGCCATAAGGCAAAAATTATTCTGCCGTTGTGATCTACACGCTATATTCTTTTGTCCAGTTTATGATAAAACACCCTGTTAACTTACCAAAACTGATAATATATTTCAAGAATAAAATATTTACTGTTTTGTATTCACTTTAATATTTCGGACAAAATTATGTAGCGGTTTCCTTGAGTTATGAAATGTTATAGAATTTTGGTTTGAAATAAAGGTTGAAATATTCGACAATACTAGGTACTGTTATACTTATTTCAATGAAACTGCTGAATGGATATGCAATAACATTCACTAGAATTAACAACCACTAAGACAACATAGGACAACCACTAGGACACCCTGGGGATTTCATTGCTTTGCCGAGAGCAAGAAAAGACGCGTCTCAGACCTCTTGGTATTCTATGGCTATGGGGATGGCTATTGGATCAGTTTAGTTGAATTTATCGAAAACTACAGAATAATACAACAGAAGCCTGAAACGCGTTTGTTCTTGCTCTCGTCAAATCATTGAAATCCCCAGGGTGTAAAATATGATTTCAGTACTCTATGAATAGCTATAAGAATTATACGAACCCATTTCGACACACTGTTGGCACAACGCTATGAACTTGTTGATTTAAATACCTCATAATCTAATAAGGGTATTCATTCTATTTCGAATTTTTAGCCGAAAATGAACCCAAACGTTGAGTTTTCACTCACTGATTAAGAATCCGTGGTCAAACTTGATTATATCCGTGAGCAGGGATATTGCCGAACGAAATGAGTTAGGTAAGGCAGCTGAAATTTGCAGGGTATGTATGGAGTCCTAATACGAGGGTTGAATTCGTTAAGAAGTAAAAACCCACGAGTGGTTTCGGAGTTATAGCCATTTGAAATTTTGTGTTCCCAAATACTCAAAAAATACTGATTGGATTGGAACAAAACTCGGTAATTAGTTGAAAAATTCTTAAACGAAGACTGATGCGAACTTTTGTGAGGATCTCAGAAAATATCCGCCACATATCGCTGTCATTTTGCGAGGGCCTTCAAAACTTTATATAACAGCCAAGTTCTATATTTGAACCCGATATGATCTATATTCATGAAGAAATTCTACAAATATCGAAATAATATAGCGATTAGACAGTGGACGGTGTAAACTTTTTTACTTAGGAAACTTTGGTGTAAATAATGATAGGAAATACTGTTCTAGGATATAATCTTAAAGAGAAAAGTAGAAATTGGGCTACGCACTTGTTTTCGTTGAATATTTTGTGTATTTTTGAATAATTCGCGACGTATTTTCCCTAGGTAAATCGTTTATTAATTTTCGTAATTCTACGATGTACTTTGAACATTTTCTCTATAGGTAATGGAAACTTTTCGATGATATTCTATGTTTACCGAAAACGAAATCTCAATATAACTTACCGTTTTCAGAGAATTTGTGAAGGAAAATTCTTCAACGTCAAAAGTCCGAAAGAAGCGAAAAATTGATTTTTTTTTGTGGAAAAGCTTCAGGGTAGTGGTAAGGGGCCATCATGTGTGGAAAGACCATTATACTCGATAAAGTATGGGTTTCCGTTCCGAAACGCTTATATTTCGAAATGGCATAAGCAAAGTTAATATTTTTGCGCGTATGCTCTTGGGAACATCGCGTTATCATTTTGCCTGAATGGCTATAACTTTCAATTTTTTTTACGAAAATGGTCTCCAACGATTCGGTTCGACTCCCCTATGAAGAATTCCAGGTCAAATTTGATTCTATCCGGCCGTTGCCACGAATACTTGAGAATGGAAAGAGCTAGCGACTTGAAATTTTCAGGGTAGGTGGCGCATCTCAATACGACAAACCAGTTCGTAAATGGGCATAATCGGCCCAACGGTTTCCGAGTAATCATTTTGTTTCCTAACAATATAGATCCAATTGAATTTAAACTTAGTGAATAGTTGTAGAATATAAACCTCAGCACGTTCGTGAAATTTTGTGAGAATCGTATCTCTAGAAAATTATTAAAAAATTATCAAAAAATATTTTTATGGTCACGATAACCTGAGAACGGAAAAAGATAGCGGCTTGAAGATTTCAGGTTAGGTTGAGCATCTGAATGTAACATCTGAGTTTGTTCATAAGCATAATCGGCCAAACGAGATTGGAGTTATCGCCATCTGAAATTTGGTTCTTATTTCCTTAATAACTCATAAAATACTAAACCGATCCAATTCAAATATGGTTATTAGTTGAAGAATGCCAACACGGAAATTCTAGCAAAATTTGTGAGGATCGTATCACTAGAAATTTTTTAAAAAATCATTGAAAAAAATTCTATATATCAGTAACTATTCATCCGCCATGGCAGATATTTTGCGAGATCTTTCAGCACCTAACACTACTACCAAGTACCAAGTTTGAACACGATCGGATCTATATTGTTGGAGATCTGAGCAGCCTTGTGTGAGTTCAGCTTGATGGGTGACCGATGCCTCGATAACTCCCGAACGAAAGGAGATAGGGACTTGCAATTTTCAGGGTAGGTTGCGCATGTATATGGGAGAGTGAAGTTCGCTGTTGGCCATAATCGGCCCAACGGTTCCGGAGTTATACCCATCTGGAATATTTTTTCTTTGATGACTCAAAAATATAGTCCCGATTAAATTGTAGCTTGCTAACTAGTTGTAGAATATCGACATAAAGACATGGGTAAAATTTTGTGACAACCGTACCACTAGAAAATAAAAAAAAATACGAAAAAAAAATTGGTTCAAGCACTGACGTGATGTCAGGAGCTTTTGCGCGTATGTTCTATTGTCCATTCTCCTGTATTGGACACTGTTAATCAAATATACCATGGTGAATTCTATGGTCCGTTCTCCTGTATTGGACAATCTTAATCGAATTTACCCTGGTAAATTCGATTAAGAGAGTGTCCAATACAGGAGAACGGATGATAGAATTCACCATGGTATATTTGATTAACAGTGTCCAATACAGGAGAATGGACAATGGAACATACGCGCAAAAGCTCCTGATTTCACGTCAGTGCTTGAACCAATTTTTTCGAATGAATTTCGATTATTTCAGCCAATTACGAACTTTCACTTCAATTATATTTCACCATTACTCTGTACCCAAGCAATTCACATGAAATCGATCGATACAGACCAGTTTTGGATGAAAAGTACCGATGAATGGTAAAAAATGTTAAGATATTAAATAAGATGGTGCTTTTCTTCAGGAAATAGGTACGATAATTCTTTTTACTCCTGATTGCAAAATTCTTAGACGATAGTGCGGTAGCCTTGTAGATCACACTTCTGCTTCCCCTTCAAACGATACAGGGTTCGTTCGCAGATGAATTAGAATATTATATAACCTTGATACACCAGCGTCGAAGCCTTTAAAAATGGTAAAAAGTGAAAAAAAATTATAGTAGAATGAAACCTATTGTTAAAGGAAGAAAATATAACGAAAATGTAAGGAAAAATAATTTACGGGCGATCTGACTTCGGGAAGGTGATGGTGGTGAGCTTTTAAGGGTGAAAAACGGTTTATCTCGATTTTCGGCAAAACTACAAGTCCTATGGAAAAAAGTTACAAAGTTGTAGGTAATAGAAAGGTCTACAACTTTTTCATCAACACTTTTTTCACATAACCTCAAAATTTATGTGAAAAATTCAAATAGCCACGTTTTTGGTTTTTAATTTTTATCTTTTACAAAAAAAAAATTTTTTCACCAAACTTGGTCAAAACTTACCTTTTTATGTCCCGGATACACTGTAATTTTTTGGATTAAAAATATTTCTTTTTTCACCTCAATTTGACTTAATATCGAAAAAAGCCTAATTTTTCAATCAAAAATTCTCGAGTCAAAATATCTGCTTTTTTAAAATAGAAACTGGGATATTCGTTCGCTCAAATCTCTACTTTCTGATGGTCTAAACAAAAATATACATTACTATGGTAAATTTTCTCAGATCATCCTAAGAAAGTTAATGTTTAATAAGTCATCTACAATATTTTGAGAAAGTTTAGAATCAATCATCCTCAGAATCTTCTATAAATTATATGCGCAGATGCCTATTTGTTGCTATTTTATGATAACTTATATACCTGAGTGACCTACGAAAAATTTCAGCCCATCAAAAGGTATTTCATAGAAAAGTGGGGAAGGAACTAGGAGAGTCTGGGCCATATTGCCCGTTATTTCGTAGAATTTTCTGAGAAAATAGACATTAGTAATGTATATTTCTCTTAAGACCATCAGAAAGAAGAATTTTCAACGAACATAAAGCCTACCTACTTTTTTAAAAAAGCAGATATTTTGACGTGAGAATTTTTGATTGAAAATTAGAGTGCTTTTTAGATATTGAGTCAAATTAAGGTGAAAAAAAAATATTTTAAATCCAAAAAATTGGAGTGTATTTGGGACATAAAAAGGTAAGTTTTTACCTAATTTGGTGAAAAAAAAAAGTATTTTGCGAAAGATAAAAATCAAAATCCAAAAGCGTGGTTGTTTGAAATTTTCACATAAAATTTGAGGTTATGTGAAAAAGTTTGAATAATAAAGTTGTAGAGATTTTCATTACCTACAACTTTGCCCCTCAACTTTTTTCCATAGGACTTTTTAGTTTTTAGCTTTGCCGGAAATCGAGATAAACCGTTCTTTGCCCTTAAAAACTCACCCCCTCCCCTTCCTGATCACAGATCGCCCGTAAATTATTTTTCCTATCATTTTTGTTATATTCTCTTCGTTTTACAACAGGTTTCGATATAATATAATTTTTTTCGGTTTTAAAAATGATCGACCCTGGTCTATGAGTGATGTTCAGTGACGTTCATTATTTTGTCACTAGAAATTGCGACATGAAAACGATCGGCTTAGTGTGGTTAGAGAAGACCACAAACCAGTGAACATGGAATGAGGTTATTGTTTCTAATTGCTAATAACTAAAAGACACGCGATGTAATATTCATCGATTTTAACCATCAACAAATATTCCTTCGTGATCCGGACTAGCACCTAATCACCCAGTGTTCCACCAGAGAGAAAAGTGTCATTGAGGGTATAGCTAGGTGGCGCTGGTTAGGTTTTCTTTCCAGTTGTCCGTAAAAATAGGGCTCAAGCTCCTTCGTTTGTCATTCAGTGGCTTAGTTACGCTGATGATTAGTGACAACTATGCATTCAGTACCTATCTGCCCTGAATGAACTTTTCTCTTTGGTGGAACACTGTGCGATGAGGTGAGATCAGATAAATAGAGGGAAAGAGAATGAGCTTCGACCACTGCGCATCCAAAGTTTGGGGGACACTACTGGGTCCGCCATATTCTACCTTGTGACGTCATTTTCGTCTATTCTATGGTCGTTTTGATTTAAATTTCGAGCGTTTGCGAATTCAGTTGCTTGTGTCTCATGAATTTTGATGTTGATTTGAGATATTTCTAGTGTTCCAATCCAACTTCCAACAGGATCAATCGATCAATAATTAGTTTTCATAGGTTATGGTTACTTCATTCACTTAAACATTTCAGTTTTATTCATTGTTATGTGTTCTTGAAAGTTTCCTAAAGGAGAACTACAAAAAGTATGGTTGAATGTGCTTGGAATTAATGAAAATACTTGGAATTGGTCTACCAATAAAGTAGTTTGCTCTGAGCATTTTTTGCAATAAATCGCATTCTAAAAGAAGATGCCAATACCTACCATCTCACAAGTTGGATGATTCAATGAATAACGAAGGTACATTATCAAAATCGTACTTTCCACCAGAATAATCAACAAGTAAAGATAGTTAAATACCTTATTACCTCCTGAATCATCCATTAATATGAAGAATATCAAAGAGGAAAAAAAAATTAAGTTATCGTCAAGGTGAAAATAATTTCTAATTTCTGTTAATAAAATTGTCATTAGTTTTTGGTTTGTATAGTGTTAGCAATACTTCTATCATCCATCCACACTCTCTTACTTCTTGCAAGCTATTATAAACTCTTATTGTTTCAGAAATAAAGGTGACAAAAGTACATCTTTAACAAGTACAAGCAGTAGTTCAAGAAGATGAAAAATCCAATTCATCAAGTCCATACATAGTTATAAGTAGTTAAATGTCAGCTTGCCCATGTCTTTGTTGTGTTACTTTGAAAAATAGGACCTCTGATGAAACAATATTACATTATTTACAGAATCCCGCCATCAAAACTTAAAAGCCAGACATGCTGCATGACGAAAGAGATTGTATAAGGCTAATAAAAAAAAATTGCTGCATTGAAAAAGAAAGAACAGTGATATGGAAGTTGTTATGAATTTCTTGAATTCAAACCAGCAGCACTCTAATAATGCAGTTGACTATTTACAAAGCACTTACGATGGTGTACCTCACATACTAATGAGGCGATATTTAAAAATATTGAAAGAGAAACCATATCTTATGAGGCTTATCCACCTGTACATCAACAATTTGCTGACACTTTGCAATTTTATTCTGCAAAAGCATATGAGACAGTAAGGAAAGAATTTGCCATGTCATTACCATACCAAGCCACAATACGAAAGTGGTACCAGAATATTAATTGTTAACAAGGGTTCATTTTAGTAGCATTTAATGGACTGCAAGCTAACGTTCAGGAATATTATATGTTCAATAGGGAAGTAGTTTGTTCACTTATCGTTGATGAAGTTTCTATAAAAACGCAACTAGATTTTGATGGACAACAAATGTGGAGCTATGCAAATATAGGAATAAATATTGATAATGATCAATTGAAACCTACTTCTGAAGCTTTTATACTTATGGTTCTTTGTCATAATGAACACTGGAAAATTCCTTCTTCATTATATCCCTCACTGCAAGAGAAAAAGCAAATATTGTGGAAGAAAGTCTCATACGATTACATGACATAAATGTCCAAATAACATTGGTGACCTGCGATGCTCAAATTATAAAGAATTATTGCGTTTAGTATTTTAGGCTGTATTGCCACTAGTAACCAGGTGCACTGTGAGTTAGAAACAAAGATTTAATCATTTGAAGAATTGATTGATTTTCTTTTGTAAAGCTACTATCAATTTATCTCTAAATATTTGTTATGACTCTCCTTGAACATTTAATTTTGAGCTAAAACACTATTACACATGTTACTGAGTAGGTAATGATTGAAGGATACTGATTGACTTCATGTTTTTTTGAGAGTGGAATACCTGAAAATATAATCAATATCAATATGAATTTGTTTTATTTATCAAATTGTTCCTGTAAAATCGACAGCTCGACAAGAA
The DNA here is from genome assembly GCA_937662695.2 of Halyzia sedecimguttata. NCBI lineage: Eukaryota > Metazoa > Arthropoda > Insecta > Coleoptera > Coccinellidae > Halyzia > Halyzia sedecimguttata. Next base: position 33,399,904 of record OW569411.2, read on the forward strand.
GTATATGTTGGAGTTTTTTTTGACTAGGCTCAATTCCATAATGCTTAATTACCTTCAAAAATCACCCATGAAGTAAATACATATTGAAGTAGTATACACACATTGAATAGATATTTTTTATACAGAAATAGCTGTTTTCACGTGAGAAATAGGTTGATACACTTTGATGCTACTTTGTAGTAGATAGATGGTCATATGGGCGATATATAACAAAACCCATACAAAAATCAATATATTTATTCTATTTGAAGTGATAAATAAGATCATTTAGTATTAGTATATTAATTTTCTTCTTAATTCCTTGATAATGTAAATTTTCTTTCTTCGTTAATTCTCTTTAAGAATAAAGATAAATAATATGAATGCCTCATAAGCCTATACTCATTCAATTTACTATTCATCAGTCATCAAATGTTTTATGGACAATCCTATCAATAAGTAAATGATAAAATGCACTTTTATTGTATTATCTTCGGTTTTTTGATCATTATTAACCTAATTATTTGCATACAATATCGTAATATCTATCAGCTTCACATTAACATGTTTAAATCCTACTTGATAGTTTGTTTTTCAGTAGAAATGCATCGTTTTCATTATGATCTAGTTCCCTATTTTTCTGCTGGACCCTGTAACTAAGCTATTATCTTTTTGTTCAACCCTCGTCGAAGAGTAGAATATGGCGGACCCACTTTTTAGCCACTTCGCGCAGGTTGTCAGCCGTTCTCTATCCCTCTATGTCTCTGGGTGCGATGAGCTAGTCCGGACCACGAGGGAATATTTGTAGATGGTAAAATCGACGAATATTTCACCGTGTGTCACAGGTATATGAGAGCAGGTATCCTGTGATTTTTTGTAACTTTTGTATTATCTTTTCGTCAAATTCCGAAATATATACTGAAACGTGAGTATTTTTCGATATTGTTGGTCATAACAAGTTGGAGAAGGACTGTGGCCAGGATTGGCAGATTATCCAAATTTATAGACGGAACAGTCACCCATCCAACTTTCCCAAGGGTGCTGCGCTCCGAAAAAAAAATTCTCAATATTTCCAAGAATATGAATCCGTAAAAACAAGCGTTAAAAATAACTGATCCACTTTTTGCATCAGAATGGTCTCAAAGGATTAGTTTTGATTCAAGCTCATTGTTGGTTCGAAAATAAACAGTGCTGTGTCTGTGGTAGCGTAAGGATCCTACATACATTTACTGTTTGTCGAAAATAAACAGTGTCGGTACATAGCCTTACTGTGCTGAGCTAAGTTCAAACTTCTCCAAATAGGGAGATGTTTTTTGAGGCCCAGTTTGTTCGGTGAACGAACAAACAAAACTATAATATAACTTACATTAATCTACGTTCGGCGTCATTTACCTAAGATTGTGAAACAAACGTAGAAGAAAAACACCTTTCTTTTCGAATATTATATCATTTAAAGTCGATATTCATCGGTACATGTAAAATGATTAAAGCAATAGTATATAGATGTTTACTGTATCAAAATAGGTAATAATGGCAATTAGAGATCTCTGATCCAGGCGGTACGTTTTTTCGATATGATCATGGATCATACAGTCACCTGTGGTAATTACACTGGCTATCATCTAGCATAATTATTGAGTTGTCACATGAAATTTTTAACAAGATATTATCAGAAAAAAATAGTTCTCTCTTATTGAAACTCATTCAATATATAATATTCTGTCATGGAGCACCTGCTCAGGATTGGATAGACCCTTTCGAGTACAACGTTAAGCATTTAGGATCTTGATAACTTGAAATATAGAGACGATTGCAGATTTTCATTTAAGATGGAGGGTAACTTGACTGTGCTAGATCTCTTTGTGTTGGTAACACTTATTCAGAGAAAATCCATGTTGTTTATTTCTGAAGAGCTCTTTAGAATAAATTACAACTGATGAGCTATCAAACTATACAGTATCTTGGGTAGGGAAGCCTGCACACGTATACCATGGTAGTTCTTTACATCCTGTTTGTTCCCTGATTTAAAAACTGAACGAGTGTTCAAATTCTTTCAATGTTCAAATTCTTTCCTATCTATATCATTATGATTCGTTTCATTACTTTTATACACAATGCAGAGTTATGAAGCAGTAGCATATACGAATAAGATAAATAATTACTTCATGGTAAAATGCACTGTCATTCTATTGATGCTTCGTATTAATGAACTCAACATACGCTATTGATACAGATCAAGCTGAAAGATCGTCACAGATGTCATACCCATGTCCAAGGTTTAGGTAAACATCATAGAGGAAACTCAGGAAAGACAGTTGTGAGTGTAGTGTTGTGAGTGTGGAAAATGTCTTAAATACTCCTATGATAAATACTGAAAAATGTCCGAAAATTATCATTACATATAAAAACAGTCGACAGTTAGAGTTTTTTAGTATTTATCGACATTATCTAAAATGTCTGGATAAATATCATAAATTTCTTTTCTACTAAAGAATTGTTTGACAATTTTCTTTTTTGTCCGATATTTATTCTTCTTTTCTACTTGGCTTAACGATCTGAGATGCCAATTATACGAATATTTTTAAAGAAGTTAATTTTTTTCTACTTGGATCGAAGATTCTTAACGATCTGTGAACCAATTGGGAAATTATACAATGTTTTTTTGAACAAGTTTATTTTTATTATTTAACCGTCCAATTAAATCGATTTTTCTAATATTATTAATTCTTAATTCAGAACCTGGCTCCTGTCCTTTATCTCTGATACTCAATAAAATAACACGATAATAACTCATTCAATGATAAGTTATTTGTTATTTCCAATTGACCATGAAAAATTTCTTTTTCTACAAACGTCAAAAAATGACAAGGTTCGCGCATTGACAACAATATGCGAGGTGACCCTTTTTTTCATTTTCCTTCGTTACCATGACACCGTGCGCGAAGTAGTGTGCGAAATACTTACTTCGCACACTGCATGTAAACTATATGGAATTTTTATATTTTAACCTTTATGTTCCTCAATCACTTTGAAATAATTGTCAGCAAATGCCATTTCATTTCCATAGTTACAGTAATTACTTGATTTGGAAAAACAGTTTAAGCCAGTTCAATACTATTTTTCATATTAAGCTAAGCATGTTACTTATTTTAGAACAATATTTTTGACGTTTATAGAAAAAATTTTGTTTGCATCTCATGCGCGAAATACTTTGGTGATCTCGACTATTTTTTTAACTCGGCTGCGCCTCGTTAAAAAAATCAGTTCTCAATCACCAAAGGAGCATTTCGCGCACTAGATTCAAAAATAACTATTAAATGCCTCAAATTGTTCTGATATTTTAACTTAACATGTGACGATTGTCATATTTTTCCGCAATGTCCGTAAATACTTAAATACTCAAAATGCTCGACCTTGGGGGAAAGTTTCGGACATTTTTCCAGGATATTTGTCCCTTACTTAAAAACTCGAGTATTTCACATCACTATGTGAGTGACAGTACTAATACGATTCATGGTAAGCACAAAATATAGCTCATGAAATAATTTACAGTTACGTCAAAATCGAAAAACTGTTGGAAACTTATTTTGTAGATTGTAATGCGTGTCGTTGGAATAGTTCAATATATCAGTCCGTTCAAGCTCAAATCTAGAACTTTGCTGTAATATACGGTTTTGAATGCTCTCGCAGAATTTCAATGAAATCTGTCGGATAGTTTCCGAGATACAGAAATTTTTAAAATATTTTTTCTTAATCTAACAGTCATACGATCCTCGCAAAATTTTTCATAAGTCTTCATGTTGGTATTTTTCAACTCACTACCACGCCTTAATTTGATCAGATTAGTATTTTCCGAGTTATTGGGAAAACAAAATTTCAGATGGCTATGACTGAACTCCTCGGTTGATTTTGCCCATTCGAACTTAGCTGGCGCATTTGGAATCCAAATCTACTCTGAATATTTCAACTCTTTAACTCATTGCATTCGAGCGTAATTGTTCCGCCGGATGGTCGGACAGAATCAGTTTAGACCTCGCAATCTTCATCAGTGAGTCGAAACTAATCGTTTGAGACCATTCTCAGCCAAATATTCGAAAAATAAAGGCATTTGGAAGAATTGATAGGCACTCTGTTTAGATAAACAGCGCGCCAAAAATCGAAATCCTTCATCAATTCAATAATTTTGTGACCCTTCTCTTTCATAATACCCATTTGAATTTTCACTCGTAAAAATATCATAACGTATTCTGAAATATATGCAAAAGCCAGCTAGTAGCTGAACTAAAGTAATTATGGGTCGTCCTAGAAGAAGTAAATTTCAGGATAAAATGAATGGAATGTAGAATTTTGCCGCGCTCTTCAGTAGAAAAGACGCTGTCAAATGGATTGGCTATTTCAGCCGACGAGGCCGAAATACATACCACCATCACCAGAATCGTCAGCAGCAATTTGTCCTTATTGAGTTCCGTCCAACTTCCTGTTCTGATGTTGCACATATGGGACGATATCAAGCTGGGTACGAACTCAGGTTCGATGCTGACCGTCGATAGCCATTTATCATGGCAAATACATTCTCCTGTTTTCTTATCAACGCATCCATGATGGCATATCATGTTGCCCTAGGAAAAAATACGGTAGTCAATATCCAAGGGGTCAAATTTGATGCTGCATGAGCTCACCAGGATATATGGCACTGGACAAGTCGGTATCCGTCGGTCTTCGATCAGCGTTAAATCGGACGTGGTGATCATACATCTCATATCGACACATCTGTTGTGCAGAATGTCGTACATCTAGAAGTTCAGAAAGGATTTCAGTCTGAATTGAAGTATCAAAAGGCCAAAGGTGGATTCAATATTTCATAGGATAACCAATTATACCGAATGATATAAACCATACTCCATTCACTTTTATAAAGTCTTCCGGTTGGCTATGAAATTTTGACACATTTCACCGTGTATATTTTGAAAAGGTTAGGTTATGCTCTTTTTTCTGTCAGATAACTACGCAACGTTGTCCTCTCTACATGTATAAGTCGTAGTGATTACGTATTTTTCACAATGTGAGTTTTCTTGCGAAAAATAATTAATTTGAGAAGATATTATGTGAATTCAACAATTTCAAAGACCTGGCGACTGCGCAGAAAATTTTTTCTCTGTTGTTACTATGGAAATATTTCACATATACAGGGTGAGTCTTTGACCACTGCATTAATTTTATCCAAAGATTCCTCTCATCAAATGAAACACTTTTTACATTTAACATTTTTCCAAATTCAGCTCAGGTAAAAAGATACAGGCTGTTGAAATTTTGAAAAAAAATCAGTTTTTATTTTGTAGATTTGACATCCTTTTTTCGAATAAAATGAATGTTGGCATAAAGTTTCCTATAACTATGATACATATTTTCCGAATATTAGTTATTTTCTACTTTTACTGGTTTTCTAGTTATGGACTCGTGGATTCATAAAACTAAACGAAATTAGCATAAAGAAAGCATAAAGTTTTTCTTGAGTCATTTCAAGAATATTCCATCGTTTTAGAACATTATATTATTCTTCATCATTTCTCCTTAAGCGCACCGTTATCGAGATATTCTTCATTGAATGTTTTAAAATGGAAAACTCCAGAAATTTCACTACTTTTATGGATCCGTCCCTGAGCTCTGGAACCCCAAATCAAGCTGTAAACCACGTTACCATGCCTTATTCTCGTCCGCCAACAATGTCATAGATAATTTATATGGGGGAATGTATTAGCACATTGTGAAATCTTTAAACAGTTGTAACTTTTTACCTGAGCCGAATCTGGAAAAATGGTAGATGAAAAAAGTGTTTCATTTGATGAGAGGAATCTTTGGTTAAAATTAATGCAGTGGTCAAAGACTCACCCTGTATAAACTGGTTGGAAGATTCAGTTATGCTATTTTCTTGTACGCAAATCAAGAATTAAGTGTTGAAATTTTAATGAAAAATAATGGATACAGTAGTCCAATACTTTGTGATAGTTCACTTGAAAAGACAATGAAAGTACTTAAATAACCCGGCAGGAAAACTTCTAAACCAATAGAAGTACCTATGGAATTCCGCACTTTTCGAAATTCTTAAGAAATAAGTCTACAGAAGACATTTAAATACCTTGTTGAACAACTTGAAATACACCAGTTTCCAAATGTGGTAATACCACGAAACTCGAGTCACTGTTGAACATTGATAATATATAGTGAAAGTATAGGAAACTGAGTAATTACATCCAAGAGTTCGACATGTCCTGAGGCAGAATGAAGTTTTCCTATTGCAGATGTCAGTTTTGTATAGCACTTCCCGATGCTTTGTCTCTGCTTCTTCAAAACTGCTTTCGGCATTTTCAATTTCAAAGCGAAGCGTTCATTATTATTCGAAGATGATGATCTGTAATATCTTGTCTAAGATGGAACATTATGTTGATTTTGAGAGAAGAAATTGGCAACGTCTCAGATAATTGTTTTGACATTGACGATATTTCAGGAGTGCCAACCCGCCTTTGTTTTAGTTACAAAAACTTGATAGACCTAAATCATGGTCAACCGGGAGACTTTATAAAATTTTATTAATTAATTCATAATTATGAATATATTTTACAGGGTGGATATTTAAGTTATCAATTTAAACCAAAGATTCCTCTCATCGAATGAAAGACTTGTTGGGCGCAAGTTCTGTGGAATAAGCGTTATAATTTTTCCCGAATGCCAAACTTTCGATTTTTTTTTCCAAAAATGCTCTCAAACGATTAGGCTTGACCTACTGATGAAGAGTTTGAGGTCAAATTTGATTATGTCCGGCCAGCCGGCCGTTGCCACGATAACATGAGAGCGGAAAAAGATAGCGACTTGAAATTTTCAGGATACTTTTGGCGTTAGTTTTTCGTATTTCAATTCCAATAGAATATATAATATGTCAGAGTTAAAACTCTGTGATCACAGACAGTTCTCCCTTTACTGAAGACTGTCATTAAAATGGTATGAAATGTATTCATATATTATAAGAGCTGAGAAAACGGTATCTATCGATGCTAAATTCGATTAAGAGTGTCCAACAGAGGAGAGTATACAATAGAACATGCGCACAAAAGCTTCTAACTTGAACCAATTTGATCATCAGCATAAAAAAACAGATAATTTATATGTAAGTAATGTTTAATGATACAAATCTTCAACAATTTTTGAAAATTAAATTATTCCTCACCACTACTCCTAAAACGCACCGTTTTCGAGATATATTTCATGAAATAATATGAAATCTGAAAATATGTAAAGAGTTTACACTATTTTCATAGATCCATCCCTGACCTAGAAGAGGCATCGGAATATCAGAATTAAGGGTTGCCTTCGTTCACCAAAAGTCATTATACTCATAATTTATCTATGGTTACAACGCTGACAATTCGATATTTCTTGGATTTAACGTTAGTGGAACCTGGCAACGCTAAATTCAAGACAATCGATAACGGTCATTTCATAAATGGAACGGACAATAGAATTCACCGCCTGCCGGCCGAAAGGACAGAATCAAATTTGACCTCGAATTCTTCATCAGGGAGTCGGACCCAATCGTTTGAGACCATTTTCGGCGAAAAATTCGAAAATTACAGGCAGTTGGGCAAAATGATAACGCGATGTACCCAGAACATACCGCAAAAACAATATTGTGCGGTTTTTAAAAAAAATTCATGGTAATTCTATTCACGGATAAATCGGTTTCGAGGAAATAGCGTTTCGTCAGATTTAAACGTCTGTACTGTGGCTCTGGGGCCAATTTATAAAAAAACTATATTTGGAAGATCTATATTAAATTACATTTCAATTTTAAGAATAGGCGAATAAATTGCGTTCTTAATTTGAAATTCATATAACCCGTTTTGGGCATTTTTCGTTTCGCGCATCAGCAGATAAGAAGTGATTTAACTGCTGGAGTTTTTGTCTGAGAGGATTGGGGTTTTGAGATGCAGGATGCTATTCTTTCATAGAATAACCTTGAAAAGGTCCATGAAGTCAGTACTCTTTGGCGCACATGTTCACTGTGGCTAATTTGAATCTAACGATGAGTCTCTCAAGTTCAATGGATATAGCCAGCCGGGGATCTACACAGAGGTTAATGGATATTATTCACCGTCGAGCTGTCGTAAAGATAGATTTAAAAAAAAAGCACTGACGTGAAGTCAGTACTCTTTGGCGCGCGTGTTCACGGTGGCTAATTTGAACTGAATGATGAGTACTTCAAGCTCAGTGGATAGAGCGAGCCGTTGATCTACCCAAAGGATAGTGGACACCATTCATTGGCGGTTCAAAAATTAACAGTGCTGTATCTAAGCTACCATCAGGATAGATTAACAAAGTTGGAAAAGAACACAAGTGACTCTCCTTAGTCGCACAAGCTCCTAGATGATTTGGGAGGGTCAGTATAATCCTAATCATGTTTATCGCACGCGCGCAAAAGCAGATTGACTTAATAATGAAAGAAAAAGTGTAATAAGTCAATCTGCTTTGGCGCGCGTGCGATAAACATGATTAGGATTATACTGACCCTCCCAAATCTTCTAGGAGCTTGTACGACTAAGGAGAATCACTCGTGTTCTTTTTCAACTTTGTTAATCTATCCTGATGGTAGCTTAGATACAGCACTGTTAATTTTTGAACCGACAGTGAATGGTGTCCACTATCCTTTGGGTAGATCTTCGTCTCGCTCTATCCACTGAGCTTGAAGTACTCATCATTCAATTCAAATTAGCCACCGTGAACACGCGCGCCAAAGAGTACTGACTTCACGTCAGTGCTTTTTTTTTCATGTCACGTGATCTTCACGAAATTTTGCAAAAGTGTTTGCATTGGTCTTTTGCATCTAACTACTGAGTTACAATTTAATCAGATCAGTATTTTTCGAGTTATCCTGAAAACAAAATTTTAAAATTTTTGAAATTTTTTTTTGCCGCTTTAGGGCCGTCCGATCAAAACATAACTTCGCAGGCTTATAAAGGTCATGATTCTACAATTTGATGCCAAATTTCAGAAAGATCGAGTGATCGGTTCCGGAAATATTCATAAAAAACGTTTTGACTAAAAACGGCCTTAACTCCGAAACCGCTCGATGGATTTCGCCCGTTTTGGAACTTGTCCGAGATATTTACGCTACAAAACTACTCTGCAAATTTCAACGCTCTAAGTCATTCCGTTCGAGAGTTATCGTGCTAACGGCCGGCCGGACCGGACGGACAGAATTGAATTTGACCTCGAATTCTTCATCAAGGAGTCGAACCTAATCGTTTGAGACCATTTTCGAAAAAAAATTCGAAAAATACAGACATTGTGACGAAATGATAGCACGCTGTTCCTTGCGGAACACGCGCACAAAAAGTTCACAAAGAACACAACATACTCTCCTTAATCGCACAAGCTCTTAGGAGCTTCTGAGGGATCTCCTTGCGAAAGACTCAGGAGGGCAGTATAATCATAAGCATGTCTATAGCACGCACGCAAATGCAAATGCGCAAATGGAGCGCGTGCTGTAGACATGATTAGGATTATACTGACCCTCATGAGTCTTCCCCAAGGGAATTCCTCAGAAACTCCTTGGAGCTTGTGTGACTAAGGAGAGTCAGTTGTGTTTTTTGTCAACTTTGTAACTATTTCCTTATGATAGCTTATACACAGCACTGTTAAGTTTTGACTCGACAGTGAATGGTATCCACTATCCTCTGAGTAGATCTCCGGCTCGCTCTATGCACTGAACTTGAAACACTTTCATTCAATTCAAATAAGCCAACGTGAACACTGGCTCCAAAGAGTACCTACTGACTTCACGTCAGTGCTTTTTCATATTTTTATTTCGTGTATTACGGATTTCTATATATTTCGTAGCGTAGATAGAATTACCTCTTCAGGCATTGCAGATCCTGGAACTGATTTACAAAATGGGACAGGTTCGCAGTATTTTGTCAAAGAATTGAAGAAATTTCTGTGACCTGAATACTTGATAGGGCAGTCGACAGGGGTGCAGTTCCTGAAAGGATCCAGATCAGATGTATAGCAAGGGCACCTCTTAATGGAAAACTCTAAAATCGATAGTTATTTCAGAACACAGGTTAAGGAAAAATTCGTGACGTACCTTGGAAACTTCCTCTTGTATTGAAAGCGATTTTGTGAAAAAAATGGTCCGTTATCATTCCAACCTTAAAAACGATGAGGACAGTACATACTCCTTGTCTACCATATAAGTACTGGAAAAAACTTATGTACATAAACCGTGGATAAAAGGGCAGATAATGGATTTAAGAAATTCTAAAGTCACTATATTACATTTTGTGATAACTTGGAGGGGTGTTCTTCAATATTTGATCCGAATGAAAATAGGAACATCTGCTGGAATTTTAGGTGAAATTTATTCTAAAAGATCTGTAGACTCATATGAATCCTTATTATCATTATCATTAATTCATGAAGTCAGAATAAAATCATTAAGATCCAGACAATGAAAGGAAAAAGCAAATTCAGTTCAACTGCACAAAAAGGTGAAATTGTTACTCATTATTACTTTATCTAACATTTCAAGAATACCAATTACAGGTAGTCATATATTCACTGGAATTACTATAAAAATTCCATCTGAAATTCCCAGAAGATAAAAGCAGTGAGTACGAGCTATAAAACTTGATCACTGGTTCAGGGAGACTGGGGCAACATTAATTATTAATGGGGAAACTAAATTATTTAAATTTTCGTTTTGAGTAATATTTCATTTTGCAGCCTTAGCTAAAATACATAAAAGAAGTTTTCCTCAGGACTATATTAGTATAATTGTGGAGCATCAATCCAGTGAGGGAATACGCTTTTTATGAGAATGTTTTTTGTTGACCTAATTCAAAAAAATTCGTTAAAACTGTACCATGTTGGGGTATATTAATGTAACATTCTTTGTTTTTCCAGCACAAAGAATCCCAGGGTCTCCTCCGAGTAGTTTCATGGATTCACAATCTTTCCCTCCTATTGCACCGGTACTTTCACAACATTTCACACCTCTTACTGAGATATACATTTCCGATGGGCAAATATTTTCTAATGTCAAATCTGAAAATAAGTCATCACTATTAAATTAATATTTTGGGTATTTAAGGAAAAGTCAATGAAAACTTTTTCTATATTTTGAGTTCGTCAATGTTACACTTACAAAATATCATTCCAATATCCGTGGGTTGTATTCTTCCAGTACCAGCGTCCTGTGATAATGGAAAATTTGTTTCATATTTATTCTGTTCAAACAGTTCAAGAACTTACCTTTATAACAATTTGAGCATCAGCACACATAATACATAATATATTTATTAAAATATAGGATAAATGTATAACCATGAATCGGGGAGTGACATTTCCCTGTCATTTTGACAATTTTATAATTAAAAAAATCTTCAACTTCCATGAATTCATGACAGACATCATTTCTTCACACAGAAACTTCTGATTAAAACTTGATGAAAACAATTTAGAGTAATCATAGATTCTGTTCTTTAATAGATAGAAATAACTATATATAGCACTGACGTGAACTCATTAGCTTTTGCACACATGTATAGCTGATCGAGCTGAAATTCGGTACTCTATTGTATTATGGTATCTTGCGAAGGTATATGCGGAAAATCAGCGGATTCTGACGCATCGTGTCTGAAATATAAATTTTTTTAACAAATTTATTTTTTCTGGTTTTCTATTTTTTTAAATTTTTTAGTAATACAATCCTGACGAAATTCATCAAAAATTTACGCTTCGGCATTCTACAACTAATAACCGAGAGAAATTAGATTGAATATGTATTTTTTGAGTTATTGAGGAAATAACAACAAAATTACTGATAACCCTAAAAACCGTTCGGCCGATTATATACAGGGTGAGTCTTTGACCACTGCATTAATTTTAACCAAAGATTTCTCTTATCAAATGAAACACTTTTTTCATTTAACATTTTTCCAGATTCAGCTCAGGTAAAAAGATACAGGCTGTTGAAATTTTGAAAAAAAAATCAGTTTTTATTTTGTAGCTTTGACATCCTTTTTTCGAATAAAATTAATGTTGGCGTAAAGTTTCCTATAACTATGATACATATTTTCCAAATATTAGTTATTTTCTACTTCTACTGGTTTTCTAGTTATGGACTCGTGGATTCATAAAACTAAACGAAATTAGCATAAAGAAAGCATATAAAGTTTTTCTTGACTCATTTCAAGAATATTCCATCGTTTTAGAACATTATATTATTCTTCATCATGTCTCCGCACCGTTTTCGTGATATTCTTCATTGAATGTTTTGAAATGGAAAACTCCAGAAATTTCACTACTTTTATGGATCCGTCACTGAGCGTTGGAATCACGAATCAAGCTGTAAACCACGTTACCATGCCTTATTCTCGTCCGCCAACAATATCATAGATAATTTATATGCGGCAGTGTATTAGCACATTGTGAAATCTTTAAACGCTTGTAACTTTTTACCTGAGGTGAATCTGGAAAAATGGTAAATGAAAAAAGTGTTTGATTTGATGAGAGGAATCTTTGGTTAAAATTAATGCAGTGGTCAAAGACTCACCCTGTATATTATTGAACTTGAATGTCGTATTCGGCTGCGCAGCCTACCCTGAAAATTGCATGCCGATATCTCTTTTCGTTCAAAAGTTATCGTGGTAACGGTCACCCATCCAGATACTTAACTCGCCCAAATGCACATTTCTAACAATGGATTCATTTGCCTAACCCTCAACTTTCTAACTCCAGGTATCCTATCAACTTTCTCTAGTGACAGAAAAATTCCCAGTATCGGAAACAGGGTGAACACCTTTTCTCTCGGCAGGTAGGAACCTTAACAGAAGCAGGTCCATGAGCCCATTGGACAAGTAGTATGAGGCAGGATCATCCGAGAAGGTTAGTCAGTAACGATTTGTGAAATCAGCGTTTGTAACCCAAACAGGTCACCTCGAAATAAAATTATGTTTTCGTTTTCGTCAAGTGTTTCAATGTTTCCGTTAACGTAGTACCACAACTGGTAGCCCCGACGTTATGGTGAGCACGTGACCTCCTGCTAGGCGAACTGATATTCGCTACGTTCTCGCACCTTCCATGCACCTTCCATGCAGGAGAGTCTCATAATAGTTTTCCAAACCTACTATGGCTGAGTCGTAACCTCTGTATATATGCAAGTTTTGCCTGGTATTGTGATCATGGTTTTCGCATAAGAGCTGAGGTTCTCTCTGACATGCATCAGGCATGTATATACATACCTAGATGGCAAAGTGAACAGTTTATTTTGACTGAACACCCCCGCAACATCTTCCCTATACCCCATCCTGTACATCCTGTACTAAAATCCTATCAGCATGAGGAGAGTGACCCCATGCCAGTATTCCATACTTACAGTGGGAAAGAAATATGGAATGGAAAGCTGTCAAGATGACTGCCTCGGAAGCTCACCCCTCAGTGTTCTCATAAAAAAAATATTTCTTGTAAGCTTCGTAGCTAGAAAATTGACGTGATGCTCCCATGACAGTGTGGGATCAACACAAAAACCCAAGAATTTTGTAATTTTCTGCTGTTTGCAGGCCTTCTAGTAACTGAAGCATATTGTTTTAGTTTTATTTTCGTTTAGACTAAGACCATTTATACCGAACCATGTTGATGCCGACAGTTTAGCAGTATTCATTTTTTCATTTACTCTTTTGATATCGGTGTCTTTAACGAGAATTGTGGTGACATCTGCGGAAAGTATCATGTCAAAATTGGGGCCCACAGTGATAGTGTTTATGTAAATCAAAAAGAGTATGGGTCCCAGCACTGACCCCTGAGGAACACCACAGGCTATTTTTTTTCATATTTGAATTTTCATTATTCATCGATACACACTGAGTTCTTCCAGTTAAGTTTTATACTTCAATTTGGAAACAAGGTGGACGTGGGACACGCAATCACATGCCTCAGTAAGGCCACAAAAAACAGCGCCAACAATCTCCTGATTCTCAGTGCCCTGTATAATCTTGTTTATCAAATAGATATGAGCATCAGTGGTGGATCTTTTTGCTCTGAAACCGAACAGGCTAAAATGAAACAAATTATTCGATTCATAAAATCCCACAATCTGATTTTTGGCGCTCTTGTTCCTCGGAACAGAGTGTTTATCAATTTGCCAAATCTTCTTTCCGAATTTTTGGCTGAAAATGGTATCAAACGAATTGGTTCAACTCACTGATCAACAATCCGTGGTCAAAATCTGTCAAAATATGTCCGTCCAGCCGTCCGCCGTTAACACGATAACTCGCGAACGAAATGAGATTGAAATTTACGGGGTAGGTTTGGAGTGTAAATATCTCGGGTTCGTTAACCTGCAAAATTCATCTAGCGGTTTCGGGGTTATGGCCGTTTTTAGTAAAAACATTTTTTATGATTATTTCCGAAACCGATCACTTGATCTATCTGAAATTTAGCATCAAATTGTAGATTCATGACATTACCGTAAAGTGTCATAACCATAATTTGGGCAAATTGATAAGCATTATGTTCCGAGGAACAAGAGCGCCAGGAACGAATTAGCAAAACAAAGGCCATTGAGGAACAAGCTATATGCCAAAGATTATAACAATTTCACCTCATAAATTCAAAATGAAAATGCATTGTTAAATGCTTCCTATAGAAAGGAAAGGTTAGAGGATTGGAAAATGAGAATTAGTATCAACAACATTTTGATGAAACAGAATATTGTAATTGAAACTATTGTTTTAATTAAATGTGTTTTATTCAGTATAAACAATATTGCATCATAATGTTTATCCTTCAGTAAGCCCGGGTTAAAGTACACAACAACTCTGAAAGCTTAAGTAGGTACAATAGTTACAGATGAGGAAGCCATTCAACAAAATAATCCTCTGAAGCTGGGATACTACTATACTAAGGAATATCTCTATAAGTAACAGTCTAGTCTGTTAAAGTCCTGATGATTGGTTGTCTGGGGTGAAAATTACAAGAGATAGGTGAGAGTCTATATACAATTGAATTATTTGATTTCCTAAGGGCTTCGTTTGAATTATGTTGAATATCATTAGTGTTAATTTATTCTTAATCGATCGATTGTTCTATCAGCTCACTGGCATATTTATAAATATTCATTCGGCTCAATTTTATGGCAGTGATTTTCAATTCAGTTGATGGCTCATTCTCGTTATATGAAAGTAAAAATATCATCTTATAAGTTAAATAACCCATCAACAATTCATCATCATCTATTCATGTTTGTCGGCATCAAACATTATTATGGTGGGGGAATTAAATAGCTTCCATATACTTGTTCTCGACAAAAGATAATTTTTTGCATCAATTTGAAACAGTTTTGTTCTTCTGTCTTCATACTTCTTTGATAACAAAATTGGTGGCTACATATGGCCAAAAAACCAACTGTTTTTGAATTATTGGATTTTTGAGTGGAAAGCTGATGTTTGAGCTGATCGAACTTAAGAGGGTAAACTTAAATCTTCACTAGTACAAAGTTTTTCATATTTTTGTTTGCAATATGAACAAACCACATTCACAATATTGTATATCCATAAGGCGATAATATTCAAAGAATCTAGTAGGTACTCGATGCGCACATGTTTCCATACGTATTTTTCGATGACACAACGAAAGCTACTAGATTCGGAATAGAATTGTTGCTTCTGAAATGTAAAAACATTTGTGAGACATAAGTATTCCTTTATTTGTCTATGATCTTGCTTTTCATACATTGACACGTCTATTTTTGAAAGCAAAGAATTTTTAATATTTCAATCTTTAAATTGACCAATGATTTCACCTCGGGCTATTTCTCTATTCATATAATCAAGGTGGAAAATATATGGGATTAAGTGAAATCGGACTTCGAATCAATTACAGTGCAGTGCAATGCAATTTGAACCAGAATATTGGGTTTATATCATATATCACAAAGAAAAAAATATAAAGCTTCATTATCGATAATCACTTTTTAATCTTTATTCATAAACGTGACAATGTTGTCACTTCAGTGATGAGGAAAACCAGTCTTCCTTATGTAGGAATCACTGAAGCTGTTTAGCACTATCACGCCAGCAAAGCTAGATCTTGCTTTTCATACATTGACCAATGATTTCACCTCGGGCTATTTCTCTATTCATATAATTAAGGTGGAAAATATATGGGATTAAGTGAAATCGGACTTCGAATCAATTACAGTGCAGTGCGATGCAATTTGAACCAGAATATTGGGTTTATATCATATATCACAAAGAAAAAAATATAAAGCTTCATTATCGATAATCACTTTTTAATCTTTATTCATAAACGTGACAATGTTGTCACTTCAGTGATGAGGAAAACCAGTCTTCCTTATGTAGGAATCACTGGAGCTGTTTAGCACTATCACGCCAGCAAAGCTAGTTTTTCTGGACCTGACTACCCTGCAGATATAGAAAAGGAAAGGGGGTTACACCCAAAGGGAATACAAAGAGGCGACCCATGAGTATTTTGTATCCAGTAATGCCCCTGTGTCAGAAGGATCCTATTGTCTACCGGGATGACCTCGGGCCAGCTATGAAATAGGCATAATCGATAGCCAAAAAAGCCTTCAAAGAGGTAAATTCCACTGTAGAGGAACAATGTTATCTCGTACAGATGGATCTCCTAAACAGGACTGTACAAGCATACACATATTTGGCCCTGAATATAGGGAATCGATGCCTTTGGAGAAACCAATATCAACACTGTCAATTTTATTATTGAAATGGAAAGGTGACTTCTGACCCTTCAGGTATCACAAGTAGATAATTAATAATCCACATCACTACAGACTGTCAGATGGCATCGAACCATATGGATGCAGTTGTAAATCGGCGATTGTCTGCATTCTTGAAATATCCTTCATTCCAATGGTAAATGACTGTAGAGTATATCGTACACTTGTCATTAGACTAAGGAGGGGTGATTGGATGAATGTGTAAAGAAGACGAACAATTTTCATTGTATGAATACTCCAGGACATTGGTGGAAATTAAAATCATCAGAGAATTAAGTATTGACAAGAATAATTAATAAGTTTTAACATGATAAGTTATCGAAATAAGTTAATGTTTGTATTTTATATTCCACCCACCAATTGAAATCTGTGGAAAGCTCTGAAAGGAACAAGTTGATATTTTTTTAATAGTCCCACTTTATGATATTATTGCGAAGCTACTATATTATTTTTTAATCCAGTGAACCGATCAACATGGAATCATTTCCAAGTTTTCATACCACTGCATAATGTCTGCGAATTTTTCACATTTAATGTCAGAACATTATGATTTTGTAACATCGATGATAGGTTTCAGATACACATCCAGAAAAATAGAATACCCTATAAAAATATATGTTTCGAAAACAATCAACGCAGATTCATCTTTCTATCGGGATATGATATTTTTGGAACATTTATTCGTGAAACAACATATTTTAAATGTGCGCAGTCAATTGAGTTTTTACGAGGAAATCTAAAGAACATCGTCAATAAGGCTGAAAAATATTCCCCAACATAAAAACTTGTTTCCATCTTGGTAAACAAACAACGTTTCTCATGTAAAATACAGAAACTGGACGATGAACAATTCTTTTTATATTTATATTGAAATTCAAAGGATTTTCATAGTTATTCAACTGTTTGCAATAAATGTATAACCCGAACAATTTGCACAATATTTCATAAATAAAATTAGAGGGTATATCACATCACTATTACTCAGGTCCTACAGTTCTCGATTTTGCTCAATTATCAAGAACTCCCGAGGAGAAAATGATTTAATTCATATAGAGAGATGAGCTATTACTTAACATAACTATGATACTGGATTGTGTTAGAGGCTTCAATAATAATAATTAATATATGCTAAATATAGACATCCATAACCTACTCATTCTTTTATCGAAAATTCCAGTGTAATATTAACAATATCATTTCATTTCAATAGAAAATCCTATAAGAAAACATTCAAACATGATAATTACATACATTGATTAAGTGATGTTGCTTACTGAGAATTATTTAAAATATAACATAATGATGAAATCACTATACAATTAACAACTTTGTTCAGATCTCAATAGTTCGAAATTCCCACCAGTAATTTTCGGTCATTTTAATACGAAATATTGTAGATGGTAAATATCTACGCAATAAAATTACACTTGCATGTCCATAGAATGAACCGTTTTCGATATTTTCATGAAATTCACTTCAACTGCCTTTATTTCAAAAAGAGAGCCATTCTGGTTTTAGGTTTATAATCTATATGAAGTATACGTTCCATTTGCTGACTATAGAATCAGCAAATGGAACGTATACTTCATATAGATTATAAACCTATAACCGGAAAATCATTGCTATAGACCAATAATTTTTTTTGTATCAATTTTGGGACAGTATACAGGATGTTAAATAACAACTGCGAAAGATTTCAGGATGGAAATCCTTGGACAAAAATAGAACTAGTTTGTTTTATAGAACTTTTCCGAAATTCAAACCCTTAGCTGAGCTATAACCCTTGAAAGGATTAATTAATTTTTCAGTTTCCAATTTTATATCCAGAACCAAAATCATCAGAAGCAGAGATTTCAAAATGTTTTAGTATACCATACGTGCTACATGTAATACAAATTTTTCCAACGCCCTGCGATATCTACATGGGGTTAAAACAAACAACCCCTTCCATAAATTATTCCATAACTTTTCAGAATAACAAGCTATTTGGAAATATTTTTAGAAAGAAAATTCAATCGTGGAAAATTTTTATTTCCTGTAAAATGACCTCGTAACGTCATTATTTCTCGGAAGAAATAATGAAAATATTAAATCAAATTTCCAAGCCCCCCGAGCGTTTTTTTTATATTCTCTTCCTTTTCCAATGGGTTTCATCCGACTATTATTATTTTTTGTTTCAAAAGTTATCGACCCTGATCACTCCCAAAAATAATTCACGGGCGATCTGAGGTGGGGAAATGGAAGGGGGTGAGTTTTTGAAGGTAAAACATGTGTTATCTCGATTTCCGGTAAAAATGCAATAAAGCTATATACCAAAGTTGTAGGTCCTGTAATTAAAAGATTTACAACCTTTCTATTTACACTTTTTTCACTTGACCTCAAAATGTATGTGAAAAATTCTAATGACAAAGTTTTTGGTTTTTATTTTTATCTCAGAAAATTTTAAGTAAATAAAGTTATTATTTAATAAAACATCTACAATATTTTGAGAAAGTTGTAGAATCTTCTATAAAGTATATGCGCAGATGCCTATTTATTGATACCTTTTTTAAGATAACTTATATGACTGAGTAAAATTTTAGCCCATCAAGAGGTATTTCATAGAGAAGTGGGGTAGAGTCTTGGAGGATCTGGGCCTTACTACCTGTTATTTCGTAGCATTTTCTGAGACTTTTTTGAAAAAGCAGATATTTTAACATGAGAATTATCGATTGAAAATTAGGGTGAGTTTGCGATATTAAGTCAAAATAAGGGGAAAAAATTAATATTTCAAAACAAAAAAAATTACAGTGTGTTTGGGATATAAAAAGGTAAGTTCGTGAGAAAAAGAATTGTGAAAGATAAAAATAAAAAACCAAACAATCGGTCATTTGGGATTTTTACAACTTTGCCTTTAACGTTTTTCCACATACGACTTGTAGTTTTGCTTGAAATCGGGATAAACCGTTTTTACCCTTCAAAACTCACTGCACTTCTTGACCTCAGATCGAGCGTTAATTATTTTTCCTTTAATTTTTGTTATATTCTCTCCCTTTTCAATGGGTTCAATCCTACTATTATTTTTCTTCATTTTTTACCATTTTTGAAGGGAGAATAATTTATGGAAGTGGCTGTTTAGTTCAACCCCATGCAGATATCGTAGGGAGTTGAAAAAATTGTGGCACTTATACCACGTATGCTTTGTTACAACTTTCCAAAATGTAGGTGTCTGTGTATTTTGGTTCGGTAGATCAATATTGAGAACCGAAAAATAAATTAATCCTTTCAATGGCCATAACCAAGCTAGGGTTATGAATTCGAAAAAGTTTTATATAAAAAACTAGTCCTATTTTTTGACATGGAAACACGCCCTGAAATATTACGCTGTTTATTTTTAAACCCTGTATATACAAACCAGTGTATCGTCGTTGCGCCTTCAAAACGCGACATGTGCATATATTGTGCAAATGCGTTAAGTGTATATTTCGATTAAGAACTACGCAAGATGGATATTTCGTTAAAAGCTGCCATGTGATAATCACACTAGTTTCGGTTCCAGTTGGATTTGATCGAAAAGCGACAAGTACAAAAGCGAAAATATGCTCCTGCAAACACGCAAAGTGTATGAATGCACAATTTATCAAAATTCACATGTCGCACTTTGAAGGCGCAACGACGGTATGTATTTACGTAGGTATGTATGTTAAGCATGTACTCCAAATTGTCTGCACCATTTTTTATCAAGAAGTCTTTATATGTGCCCCGACTGCCCAGCAAGTTATCCTGTGAAGTTTTGTTGCGATTCGACTAACACAAATATTTGTAATATTTGATTAGTGACACCCGTGCCAAATGGCGGATGCGCTGATCCAGTTTAGCCAGAACAACGTCTTCTGGGATTAGCTATATACTGTAATTGTACACGAACATTCAACAATATTGCAGCAAGTTGTCGATAATTGGAATGGGTATTTTCAAGAGATCTTAATGGTCTTCATTGTACCATTAATAATGTCAATCAATCTGGATGATCCATCCTGTTCATTATACGTTTTTCAAATTTCCCTTGTATTCCATTATCGATTCGAAATTCAAACCTATCCGTAACCGATCCTTCAGGAGAAAATAGTGCACATACAAATAAGAAAGGTAGCACCAAACAATATTCCCCTTATTGCCCAGAAAAAATCTGTTTTGATGCAGCTAATCCAGTTTCCATTGATATTCTCGCGAATGAATCATGTCCAATAACACTAGAGTTGAAATTATTCTAGGTGAGATTTCTGTCTTGTAATATTAAACTTTGTTGCTTTTACATGATTTCGCTAATGAAACATGCAACCCACAATTTGAAGCAAATATCATTCGTGAACTTTCCAATCAACAAACTCTTATACAACAATCGAGAAATTTTGCCGGAATCTCTTGGGGTATTATACAGAGTGTTCCCAAATAAGTATATCAACTGTAGATTTCTCATGAAAAAATACCATTTTTTTTTCTTCCACTTTTTACTCCGGGTCTTCGTTTCAGAGATAAAGGATGTCAAAAATTTATATTTTTTTCAGTTTTTTGCTAATATCTCAGGAACCGTTTGAATTGCAGAATTGAGTTTTTAAACACACATTTTCACTAATAAGAGCTTCTTTCTTGCACTTTACTCTGGTTTACTAGACGTGCCAGTGGAGGTGATATGGAATTTGCACAAGGGTTTTACCCCCCAAACGTTTACACCACTGGAAGAATTTGTATTTGCACAGCAAATTCTGATGCCCCAATGTATTTTACATAAAAAAGGTACTCCTGGTTCATTGCTCTATAGTGAACCGTTTTCGAGAAAACTGGCATTTTATGATCAAAAACAATTTGCTAACGCATTGTAAATTTCTTGTAATAATTGGAAAAATGAATAGTGATAATCAACAAGTTCATTAATTTCAACAAAATTTGACAACAAGGCTTTTACATTTAAATGCAATGTCATTTTTCATTATTTTAGCGGCCATAAAAAAATATACATTTTCGACACCCTGTATCTCTGAAACTGTGACCCGAAGAAAAAATAGAAGAGAAAAAAAAATGTTAATTTTCATGAGAAATCTAGAGTTGACCATTGATACACTTATACACCTGAATAATTTCACATCTTTAAAATTCAAGAAAGCTTAGGAAGTGAATACTTGTCAAATAGGTAATCGTACATCGCATCCTAAACGTATTTGCCGTTCATTTATTTAAAAATGAGCCATGAAGAATGGGGTAGATCTGAAAATATTTCCTCGAAAAAAAATCAAAATTGCCAAACTGGTGCCTCTAAATACCACAAAAACAAGAACGTCAGTGCGAAATTTCTGCTGAACAGAAACTAACACTTAGGCTGGTTTTCCTGTCACGCTGACGGTCAGCGCTGATGGGTCAATATGTATGTAGCTATAGGTAGCGTTTTCGAGTCACGCGGCGCTGACGGCTGTCAGCGCTGAGCTATATTCGCGCACGTACGCGCCGGCGCGTCGGCGCCGCTGACCAGCTGGCGCCGACAAGCCTCCACATTCAGTGAGCCAGAGACAATAGCATCCTTCTATTTCTCAATGTGATCAGCGTGATCCGAGATGACCGATCAGCGCTGACCGTCAGCGCCGACCGTCAGCGCCAGCCTTAGGCTGGTTTTCCTGTCACGCTGACGGTCGGCGCTGACGGTCAGCGCTGATCGGTCAGCTCCGATCCTTTTAGTATCGCGCTGATCACATAGAGAAATAGAATGATGCTATTGTCTCTGGCTCACTGAATGTGGAGGCTTGTCGGTGCCAGCTAGTCAGCAGCGCCGACGCGCCGGCGCGTACGTGCGCGTATATAGCTCAGCGCTGACGGCTGTCAGCGCTGCGTGACTCGAAAACGCTACCTATAGCTACATACATATTGACCCATCAGCGCCGACCGTCAGCGTGACAGGAAAACCAGCCTTAGATCGAGAAACAACTCCAAAAAAACTTGCAGAAATGTTAGAAGACTACGCATTTAATATGAAGAAGAAAATGGCACATATTATTAACAATCCAGTGTGGAATCGTTTCGAGGCTTAATTTCTGACTCAGCTCAAGCTTTAAGTTTGGCTATAGATACGAATTACGAACAACCAGCATCTGCAAACTCACCAGCAAAAAGAAAATCAAGTTCCAAAGTTTTTTCGACCGAAGACTTGCTTCGGTGAAGATAACTCAGATAGGTAGCAAAAGGAATTCTTCCATATATCCTCCTTCAAATCAGTTTGACGTGGTAACGAGGCAGCCAATTGCTCAATTTATCACTTCCATAAAGTATATTATCTTCTAGAGAACTTCACTAGTAGTGGAATATAACCCATTATATTCTTAATCTTCCCAAAGTGGTTCGAATAAATATCAAATAGTAAATTGTTAGCGAAAAATCAACACAATGAAGATTTATGTCCCGTTTCCATAGAGAAAATATTTACAAATCCAAATGTAGGAACTGAGAGCCAACAGGGATAAATACAATATAAAAATAGACAACATCATCTCTGAAAAATATTGGAGTGACCACGAGAAAGTTCAAGGTAAAAAAAACATTCCCATCGAGTATCTGCTATCTCAGCTTTAGCTAAAAAAGGAGTAGATGAACAAGAATTGATTTAAATCACTGGAATTTCGTGGAGTGCAAGCCCGTTGAAACCGTACCTACAACTAAATTACCAACACCACTTAAAAAGTGTTCAAAATCAGAATGATATATCTGCTGCTAGTCTAGATTCTGTGGATCAACATCATTCTGCTGTAGTCGAGAAAAATAATCGTTAAATTGTTAACAAGGTATAACAATTACAATTTTCTTTCCATGTAAACAAATAATAAAGACTTAGAAAAGGTATGATATAACAAATTCAGTCGTACCAGTCGTACATCAGCTCAAGTCGAAAGTTTTGTGGTAGAGAGTTGTACTAGTAACCGAAAGGTTCCAAGTTTAATCCCGTACTAGGAACTGAATCATAATATAAATATTAATCAAATCGAATAAAAAAGCCAAATCTGCTTTGGTGTTCGCCTAAAGAGTTTGCCTTTTTGTTATTTTCAGTATACCATTATTAGTGATGTGGTAGTTGCCGATAGGGGACGTCCTGATATGGTAAATTGAAACAAAAACCTTGTCGGCATAGGAACCATGTTCCTTCGATTTTTTGAAAGTCGTATTAGATATTTTTCTTTTCATGATTGAAAGTGTTCTTGTTAAATTCACGAATTGCCAATCATCCCGGGACGATAGTTCGAGCTGAGAATTGCTGAAAGATTGAATTTCCTTAAGAATGTGAGCATCAGTCGTCAATAGGTGAGTGACTGCCTCCATCGTAGCCAACCTCGGAACTATATATACCTGGAAGTCACTACAGTTTATTTAGGAAACGAAAATCTGGGGTTATCGCATTGCATATCACTTCGTGTGATGAGGATAACCAGAAATTCAAGAATGTGGAGTAGTGGATATCTAGTATCCGAATATCCATTGGAAGTCAACGCAAAATACGTGTTGCTGGGGCCATGAAATCATGGAAAGTAAATACATATAATCCTTGAAAGCGCCCAAGTTTCATGAGTTATAAGAACTCTGGATCTGGATAGGAAGGTCTAGCTCGGGATGGAGAGGGGGAAGGACAATTCACTCCTTCAAGGGAGAAGGAATTCACTCATTGAATATTATATTCTGTGGTAAATACATAAGCCCCAAACCAAATTATGGTTATGCAGATAATATCAGTTTTGAGGGAATTTTTTTTAGTCATTTTATTGCATGGAAACTCTTCCATCCTTACATAGTATAAAAAGAGTCGCTTCCCGCTGTCTGTCTGTTCCTATGTATGCTTAGATCTTTAAAACTACGTGAAGGATTTTTTAATACATAGAGCGATTCAATAGGAAGATTTATATGTATAATACATGCATAATATATTAGGGAAACACTGATAATTTTAGAGGTTTCTAATGTGATGTCGTAAATAAACACATTTTTTTGCGCTTATATTACAACGCTGGCTGAACCCTACGAGATAGATCAAAATAATGTAGTACAGTATGATACACCTTAAAAAAGTCTACAAAAAAGTCCGCGATGGTATATGTCTATCTCTCAAGGATAACCCACAGTAACCACTTTTTATTCTTTACATTCTACGAGAAATAACGGCTTGATTACGAAGGGATTTTAAGCACAGCATTGCTCCTTATCCAATAAAGTACCCTAAATGAATTGTGAATTTAATATTGATCAATATGGCCCTTTACAGCATGTAATTTAAATGAATATTTTCGAAGATATTGCAGATTTAAAATGCAGGGACATAGCGGTTGCGGTGGTACCGACCGGCGGGCCGGCACAGCCAGGATAGGGATACAATTCGAATACAGAGAGCTAGAGAATCATCTGTAGAGCGTGAGGGGCTCGCCTCAGCCAGGATAGATGTATTGATTCCCCGAATTCCTCTGATACCATCGGATTTACTGATCCAATTTAAACGCCTACAATTTCCGGTAAAGATATATTTCGCAATGACCATTATTAAATCGCAGAGTCCAACTTTCAACGCTACAGGCTTTTATTTGAGCGCTGACTGTTTTCACATGGCCAATTATATGTCGCTCTTTCAAGAGTAGTAACCTCTAAAGAAAACATGTTTGTATTGTCTAAGGACAAAAAATGCTGTGAACGTTGTAAATAAAGAAATTCTGTAGTATATTTAGTATCAGCATTTCAACCGTTCGAAGCCGGGGCGGGCAGCTAGTTTTGTAATAAATGAGTTATTTGTCTGTCAAATGTGTAAGCATCTAATTGGTGTATTTGAATTTCATTATATCTTCTAATGGATTCCTCAAAACTCTCTAGTAACGATTAGTAAACCTTTAGGGTTGTTAAGGCATCCTCCTAGATTAGACTGTGGGCGTTTGTTTTTTATATATAACACAAATTTCCTGTTTCTTGTCAACATATTTCTTTGAGAAAATATATTAATGAAGAATTCCAGACAAAACTCATACCTAACCTAAATTCAAGGCTCCCGTAACTTGATATATTTTTGCTTAATACTAATTAATTCCTTCGATATTTCATCCCCATAATATCATGCCCTATTTGCACTACATTGTTGTGAATCTCTTCTATACTTAGTTTTCATTCAATGGTGATTTGCATAAATAATTTCAATTCTTATGTTCATTATATTTGAATTAAATCAGATCTGCAATTTGAATGTTTTCTCACGTCGATTGTTATGTATATCAAATATATAATAGAAAATAAATTATATCAGTGATATATGCCATGAGGCAGCTCCTAGTAGAACTTGACAGTTGTCCAAACGATGGCGTTGGGATGAATTACTGATCCTATCTCACAGTTGACAGTTCTCGATCTTCCGTTTATCACAAACAAGGCTTCGCTGGCAGGTGTGACCATGTACTGACCGAAGAGACCTAAAAATAATTAAGTTCGATATAAAATGTAAAAAAATATTAACGCACAAGTAAACCACGGTATACGGATGGATGAAAATCAGTAGGGTGCAGGAATTGGTGTATATCGGTGGTGGCCAACCTGATGAGACCCAAGATATACTATTTTCTGACAACACTCTACGCGATCTACCAATAACATAATTGTAGAAATATTAAATCAAACCCGATGTTGTCTGCCTTACCACGATCGATTGGACCTATAGCCACGATCAACCGTTTGGCCACCCATTGTGTATATAGTCCGAATCTGAGGATCTCTGTACCTCTGGGACATGAGCCCTCTATTTTATAGGTAGAGACACCAGCTGTTTATATTTGTACACAAGAGTGTCTGAAAAAGAACATCAAGGCGACGCACATCCCAGGTAACACAGACCCCGCACAGAGGTCTCTGAGAGGTTACAATGTGGATGAAAATGCGAGCTCCCAATGTGAGATCCTCAAGATATCACACATATATCCAGACTAAGACATCCTGTTGCGAGATCCTCAAGATATCACACAGATAGTCAGAATAAGAAATTCCTATTGCGAGCTCCTAAAGATATTACACAGATAACAAGAATAAGATATTCCTATTGCGAGCTCCTAAAGATATTCCACAGATAACCAGAATAAGACATTTCTGTTGCAAGATCCTCAGGATATCACATATGTAACCAGAATAAGATATTCCTCTTGCGAGCTCCTTAAGTCATCGCAAGTATAACCAGAATAAGATATTCCTATTGCGAGCCCCTAAAGATATCCCTCAGATATACAGAATAAGATATTCCTATTGCGAGCTCCTTAATTCATCGCAAGTAAAACAAGAATTAGATATTCCTATTGTGGAGGTCCTCAAGATATCACATATGTAACCAGAATAAGACATTACTATTGCGAGCTCCTAAAGATATACCACAGATAACCAGAATAAGATATTCCTATTGCGAGATCATTAAGGCATCGCAAGTATAACAAAAATAAGATATTCCTATTCAGGAGATCCTCAAGATATCACATATGTAACCAGAATAAGATATTACTATTGCGAGCTCCTAAAGATATCACGCAGATAACAAGAATAAGATATTCCTATTGCGAGATATTCCAAAGATACCCAGAATAAGACATTCCGGTTGCGAGATCCTCAAGATATCACATATGTAACCAGAATGAGACATTCCCTTTGCGAGCTCCTAAAGATATCACGCAGATAACTAGGAAAAGACATTCCTATTGCGAGCTCCTCAAGATATCAAAAGTGTAACGAGAATATCACATTCTATTGCGAGGTCCTAAAAACCTCGCAAATTCAACAAGAATAGGAAATCAGGTGGAGTGTTGCAGGGATCTACTCCATCCCTACTCTGCACTTCTCGTTTCCACCGGTAGATTGGGCAATCGTCTACTCTGTTCCCGGAAGAACAACCTTATCGCTAATAACCCGAGTGGAATATCGATCTACGCATCGAAGTGATGTATTTGGCGCCACATACTGGACATTTGGAGGATATATAGATCCATATCGCAGCCACATTCTCTCAGTACTGCCCCGGTTGAGCAGCCTGGGAACTTCCCCATGTGATATCTCTGAGATGTTACTGAGCTCATCCCCTGTGGCGGACATTTGAAGGTGATAGGAAGGTCTGGGCGAGCTCCCTGCGATATCGTAATACACCTCTCAAAATATCCCCCAGGGTGCGCAGTTTGAGAACTTCACCATGTGATATCTCTGAGATGTTACTGGGCTCATCCCCTGTGGTGGACATTTGGAGGTGATAGGGAGCTCTTGGCGACCTCCCAGCGATATCGCAATAGGCGTCACAATATCCCGGTGAGAGCTCGCCGAGACATCTCTGGGAGGTCCCTGTGTTACCGGGGATCTATATTATAACGAACAGCCAGGCCACAATGAGAGACCTGGAATCACCCATCCAAGTTTTCCTACTTTCCTGGGAATGCCGAAATAACATAAAGCAAATGGATAGATGAAATAAAGGGACAGGGGACAGGTGTGTGACAGGTTACTATGGAATTGAAGGAAATGGGAAGGATGAACTTGCGAAAAGAACCTCCATAGTAACACCTGCTGGACCAGAACTCTTCTGTTTGCTTGTAAAATATCACTATAGGAGTTCTCACAATGGGGGCTATATAAGAGAACAGCTCTCTGGAGAAATACACCAGGACTTGCACATGCAAAATGAATCGTGGATTTTTCACCATCCTATACCAGGAAGCTCCTGTAGCTGCCACGAGCTGAGCTTCGTGCTACTGCTGCCAGGGAACTATCGATACAAGTACCAATTTTAAGCGTAGACGAAACATGAACGCTCTGTTTATCGGAAAATAAAGCTACCGAACTCATAGTTTGCAAAGGCACAGAGCTGGCGAGACGCAGAATTTCACATTTGTGTGGGCCAGTCCTAAAACCTCATGACGTTATAGCTAAGGGTCCTAAGGACGTCATCAGATTTGTTTTCACAATGGTCCATAGGATCGAATAATTAGGGTAATAGAATTAAATATCCCATCCAGTCGCAGTTCTGAAGGGCTGGACCAAGTCTCACGACCCCGTTCTAATAATAATAATAAATAAACTCCGATTACAGCACTACAAACTATCGAACAAAAATTTTTGGAACTTCCAAGGTAGAAAGAAGATTTTCAGAGTCAATAGGAGTGGAAGTATTGCACTCACAACACTGCGGCCTATGAGTCTTATTATGTTATCCTGATGATCTGCTATATAAAAAGATTATGTGTATTGACGGGATCTATTAGCCCTTTCTTTGAAGGCCCTTCCATCACTATTATAATAGTATATATAGTAATATAGGCAGTTCCTGGGTTATTTTGTCTCCACCATTGGAGGCCATTTATTCTTTCACATTGCACAACCAGCACAGTGGTTCTTCTCTGAAGATGGCAATAGTGTGCATGTATTTTCTAATATTAAAGTGACCAATCAGTCCAGTGACAATTCTTATTTGATATCTGATAAGTCTGAGGAGATTTTTAGTACGTGAAAGAGATAATCTCCGTAGTTTCTTACTGCAACACTTTTCCTCTAGAGGCAGCTATGGATAATCCAACCACCGGCTCGAAGAAAGTCCCATAGCCTTTGCTGGGTTTGAGCCTCGTTTGGCGAGAGCAACTGCCATCTTGTTTTCATGAGCTCCACTGTGTCCTGGCACCCACACAACTTGTACCAGAGAAGATCTTTCATCAATCCCAGTCTGTTTCGATTTGGCTCGCAATTGCTCTAAGAGCCGCCTAACTGAACTAAAAATGTGGATTTCTAACCCCTATATACTCTTCGCAGGTATTCGAACGCATTATTATATCAATTTCGTGGATTTATGCTTGGAATATTGTTGTGTTCCATTTACTGTGTTGGGGTCGATCTCATTACATTTGTGATGCTCGGGCCACCATCGGCCTCACCACTGATGTTTACAGCCAGTGCATCAGGTGAGGGTTGAGTTGAGTTTTTCCGAACGCTAGGGGAAATGTCCCTTGGACATTTTGTTTCTGAGGGCAAAATTTTGCATGTATTAGTTCCAATTTCAAACGTACGAACATCTAGAAATTTGGAGATCCCTTGAAGCATTTCAGAAAGATTCATGAATCTCAAGAATTGTGGTCAGACATTTAAAGGAAATCTAACTGATCCTATCCTAAACAGGATAAACGTCGTGGACAGAACTCTTCCATAATCAAAACAAAGACATTTTATTCCTAATTGTATTGACTATACAGTGTGGAAAAGCCGAATGGAATTAATTCTTTATCTTAGTCACTGTAAATATTTATGAAAAATCTCGAAACACGTCAAATTTTAATCTCAAATTTCCATTCTTCTTCGTAAAAATGCGAACCGTAACAACAGCCCCCTTCGGAAGTCAGGTACAACCCCAAGTTTTTCAACAAGGATGTATGGACTCGTGATACATCGTTTGAAAGGTCTCGTCTTTCTCTATTCGGAAATGTTATCCCTTTCAAGTTTATTGCAAAAATCAAATTAGAAAAAAATAAAATCAAGTGATTAGCAAAGTTTGGTACAATATCAAAACAAAAATGTAGCGAAAAAAAATTGGTTTAAGCACTGACGTGAAGTCAGGAGCTTTTGCGCGTATGTTCCATTGTTCATTCTCCTGTATTGGACACTCTTAATCGAATTTACCATGGTAAATTCAATTAAGTGTTATACAGGAGAATGGACAATAGAACATACGCGCTAAAGCTCTTGACTTCACGTCAGTGCTTAAACCAATTTTTTTCTCATAATATTTTAAAAATTTTCTAGGGATACGGTTCTCACAAATTTTACACACGTCTTTATGTCAATATTCTACAACTAGTTACCAAGCTTCAATTCGATCGAGTCTATACTTTTTGAGTTATGCCTATAAGCAAACTCACATGTCCCATTCAGAAGCACAACTTTACCCGAAAATTTCAGATCGCTATCTCTTTCCATTCTCAGATTAACGTGACATAAATAATATTTATTGATAATTTTCTTTTTAAATTTTCTAGTGCTACGAATCCCACAAAATTTCACAAACGTCCTAAGGTTTGTATTCTACAACTACTCACCAAGTTTCAATTCCATTGGACTTGTATTGGTTGAAAACAAAATTATCTCTCGGAAACCGATTATGCCCATTAACGAACTTGTCTGATAAACGTTATTAATGTCAAACGTAATTGAAAGTGTATTTCTGAACAGTTTGGTTGATGTACGCATGTAAACAATTTGAAATTTCTATTCGCTAAGTCCATAGGCAGAGTTTTTTGGTTTGGTCGGAAATGAATAGTGCAAGGAAGTCGAGCATAAATTACGAGCTATTCTCTAATCATGGAAGATGAACTCATATCATTGAGTAATATTTTGGACAATAATTATGAACCCCCAGCGAAATAAAAATGTTCACTTCTGATGTGGGGCGGAGAAATATTGATCCAATTTAGGTCTTCATTCATGGAAGAATGGTTATCCAATTATTCAGAATGGAAATTCCAACTAATGTACAGTGTACAGGTAGTTATTCCTTAGTAACGCTATTTAAGATTTCCTACATAAGTATTATGGTTTGACTTCTCTAGAAACTGATTTTTTTCATAAATAAAACAAGCTATTTCATTCACTTAATTCTTCAGAATAACTTCTGATAGTTTCGAAACACAAAATTGGGCCGTCATAATAATATAAAGATAAATTGTAAAGGGGTGACAATTCACTCGCTAGAGTGAAAAAAGCGAATAGAAATAAATAAATTGAGGAAACTCAATAAACTCAATTCCCTCACAAGTCACAACGTACAAATGATAGCAAACATATATTCGAGAATGTTTGCTTGTTTGACGTAAACAGATCGCAACCAGGTTGTTTCAGGTAGCAAACAACCACAAATGAAAGTAATGCAAAATTCTAATAGACGTAAACAGTTAGCTAATGTTTGCAATCGAAAGGGAGGGTAATATGAATGTTAATAAAGTAGATGTTCAAAGTGTTCACCGCGAATGCCTTGGCAACATCCTAACCTCAAATAAAAATTTCTTCCAACATTATTCAACATCTAAGGAGTGTTCATTTTTTTCTTTCATACTTTGAAGGCAAATAAGTTTAGTATTATTGTAATAAGATTTGGGATTATTCGAGGGAATATTATAATGAATTTCGGTTATCACATTATTTAATTTTTTCTAATTTGATTTTTGCGATAAACATGAAAGAGATAACATTTCGGAATAGAGAATGACGAGACCTTTCAAAACGATGTATCACAAATCCCTAATTCCTATTTGAAAAATTGGGTGTTGTACCTTTTGAAGGGGGTTGAAGTTAGGGTTCGCATTGTTACGAAGAAGATTGACAATTTAAAATTCGAATTTGATGTGTTTCGGGATTTTCCATAAATATGTATAGTAAGCAAGATAATGAATTTATTCCATTTGGTCTTTCCACACTGTAGGTATAAGCATTTCGAACGAGTATTTCGGGCCATCTATATGTACAGAAAATGCATCTGCGTTGATACGAAATCGATTATGCCAACTTGGAGGACGTCTGAAAGTCTTGCACGAGCATAATCGATTCCTTTTTATCGTGGATGCATCTTCTCGATTAAGTTGAATTGTTGATGGCTTAAATGCCATTATTGGTCAACAAAAGAGCCACACGTGTCAATCGACAGATGGCTGTTAAGAAAACAACATAAATCTCGAGCAAATTTGTATGTATTTGAAATCAAATATTTCTTACCCGATCCACTTATAGGTCTATTTGGATTATTCCATTGGGACAATTGGATAGGCATAGCCTTACCTACGCCTGTTATTATCTCAACTTTTCCTGAAAAGAAATTCAAAAGTAGCATTGATTTCTCTCAATTGATTTTGTGGTATTACCTGTAAGCAGATTCAAAAAGAGTAAATCTTCTTTATCTTGGGCACTTGCATATATATCGAAACTGTGTGTAGTTTGGCTCGGGTAAAAAGCAACGTCTGATATATTGAGGGTTGTTTTCACATCAAATAAGAACACAAGTCCGGAGGCTGCAAGGAAATGAAATTTGAACTTGATTACTAAATAATAAAAGGTATAAGCAAATCGGAGCAAGCAATACAATTGTTATTCAGAAAATTAAATATAGTTTTCCCGATTCAGTGACATTCAATAGCATATTGATTAGAGTACTGAGATCGTATCGAATTATCATTGAAACTATTTTTTACTGAATCATACATATTCGATTCCACAGTTAAGCTGGATATATAAACTATGTCTTACCGTGCAGTGCAATGCAGTTCGTCGTTGCCATTGGGTGCAGTTCGTTCATTCGTCAAGGGTCAATTTATAAACCCAGAGTTCGCAGTCGTTGCCGTAATGTCAGTGTGCCTAACCTTATTGGGTGTTTTCAATGAGAGCAGCAACACACATCACAATCAGCTGATACTTGTCATCACAGCGCTTCCTTACGTGACAAAATACAAGATCATGATTGGCCAACAAGCGAACAGTGAACGTATCTGAACGACGAACATTAAACATGGGCATCTTTTGAACTGCACACGACAACGTCCAACGGCGACCAACAGCACGACAAAAGTTTATAAATGACCCCGCTTGAATACGTTGGTTCATGTTGAACTCAACTGCGCGGAACTGAACTGCACGGAACGACAGAGTTTATAAATCCAGTTTTATGATCGATGTCCAAAGCGTAACAATTGTCGCATATTGAAATCTCCATTATTTCACTCCTAGGATGCCCTCCATACAAGTTAGGCCACGGTCGATGGTACCCTGGACCTTTACGGAGAATGGGATATACGATTTATTTGAATATTTGGTTTCTTGGCTAGGAACTACTAACTTCTCCATCGATCTAGTGTATTTTCAGTACTGCGGTGTTGCTGCTTATATCAAAAAGTACTAACAACTTGAATAATTAAAATGGAACACCTATATATTATTGCTTCTTTCGATCTGCCGTAGCCTCGTAATTAATTCAGTTTCAACTTCATCACCCTATATATCGCGGTTTTCGAGTAATAATTGATATACTTTCTTTTTCGTGCTTCAATTAAACATTAATTACTTCCATACTTGGAATCCTAGAAATCCGAAATTTCGGTTATGGATTACCAATATCCCGTGCACCATTTGACTTTAACGACATACGTCTATAATTATACAGTGTTGTTCAAATTCTGAGGCTTTTGCGATACATACTTAAACGATAAAAAGAACGTTTTTGCGCGCGTGTTCCGCAAGGAACAGCGTGCTATCATTTCGTCACAATGTCTGTATTTTTCGAATTTTTTTTCGAAAATGGTCTCAAACGGTTGGGTTCGACTCCCTGATGAAGAATTCGAGGTCAAATTCAATTCTGTCCGTCCGGTCCGGCCGGCCGGCCGGCCGGTCCGGCCGTTAGCACGATAACTCTCGAACGGAACGACTTAGAGCGTTGAAATTTGCAGGGTAGTTTCGTAGCGTAAATATCTCGGACAAGTTCGTTAACGGGCGAAATCGACCGAGCGGTTTCGGAGTTAAGGCCGTTTTTAATAAAAACGTTTTTTATGAATATTTCCGGAACCGATCACTCGATGTTTTTGAAATTTGGCATCAGATTGTAGAATCATGACCTTTATATGCCTGCGAAGTTTTGTGTTGAACGGACGGCCCTAAAGTGGCAAAAAAAATTTTTGAAAATTTGAAAATTTTGTTTTCACGATAACTCGAAAAATACTGATCTGAGTAAATTGAAACTCAGTAGTTAGATGCAAAAGACCAAAGCAAACACTTTCGCAAAATTTCGTGAAGATCACGTGACATGAAAAAAATAAAAAAATCTACTTTTTTGCGGAATACTTTGCTTTTAATGCCGAAACATATGTTTTTGAGGTTCATGCTGCCCTTTCCGGGCATTTTCCGTATTGCGCATGCGCAGATGAGAAGTCCTTTAACTGCTGTAGTTTTCGTCAGAGAGGATTGGGGTTTTGGGGTGGCGGATGCTATTCCTCCATAGAATTCAGATCCCTGATGAGGGTCTGCGCATGCGTAGATTAAAGATGCGATATCTTCCGAACCACTAGTGTTGGAGAATCGGAGTTTTTTGTAAGGTGTGTTATTTTGAGAGGACTTTTAGCCGCCAGTAGATTGCGCATGCGCAGAAGAGAAGTGACTATTTTTGGGTTGGATGGGTTATGTTGGGAGTGCTGAGTCGATATTATGAGGTTTTGAAAGAATATTCATAGCAATTCAGTGCAAGGACAAGTCAGTTTGGGGGATGTAGCGTTGTTTCCGAGTAAAAGTGTCCGTACCGTGGCCCTGGGGCTAATTTTGAAATTGATGTTACCCCTTACAGGCATTTTTCGTTATGCGCATGAGCAGATCATCAGTGATTTAACTGGTGGTGTTTTCATCAGAGAGGATTAGGGTTTTGGGGTGGCGGATGCTATTCCTCTATAGAATCCCTCGTTGAGGGTCTGCGCATGCGTGGATTAAAGATGTGATATCTCCTGAACCACTAGTGTTGGAGAATCGGAGTTTTTTGTAAGGTGTGTTATTTTGAGAGGACTTTTAGCCGCGAGTAGATTGCGCATGCGCAGAAGAGAAGTGACTGTTTTTGGGTTGGATGGGTTATGTTGGGAGGGCTGAGTCGATATTATGAGGTTTTAAAAGAATATTCATAGCAATTCAGTGCAAGGACAAGTTAGTTTGGGGGATGTAGCGTTGTTTCCGAGTTAAAGTGTCCGTACCGTGGCCCTGGGGCTAATTTTGAAATTGATGTTACCGCTTACAGGCATTTTTCGTTATGCGCATGAGCAGATCATCAGTAATTTAACTGGTGGTGTTTTCGTCAGAGAGGATTAGGGTTTTGGGGTGGCGGATGCTATTCCTCTATAGAATCCCCTGTTGAGGGTCTGCGCATGCGTG
The DNA here is from genome assembly GCA_937662695.2 of Halyzia sedecimguttata. Taxonomy (NCBI): domain Eukaryota; kingdom Metazoa; phylum Arthropoda; class Insecta; order Coleoptera; family Coccinellidae; genus Halyzia; species Halyzia sedecimguttata. The sequence continues at coordinate 33,435,626 of OW569411.2, forward strand.
GATTAAAGATGTGATATCTCCTGAACCACTAGTGTTGGAGAATCGGAGTTTTTTGTAAGGTGTGTTATTTTGAGAGGACTTTTAGCCGCGAGTAGATTGCGCATGCGCAGAAGAGAAGTGACTGTTTTTGGGTTGGATGGGTTATGTTGGGAGTGCTGAGACGATATTATGAGGTTTTAAAAGAATATTCATAGCAATTCAGTGCAAGGACAAGTCAGTTTGGGGGCTGTAGCGTTGTTTCAGAGTTAAAGTGTCCGTACCGTGGCCCTGGGGCTAATTTCGAAATGGATGTAACCCCTTACGGGTATTTTTCGTTATGCGCATGAGCAGACCATCATTGATTTAACTGGTGGTGCTTTCGTCAGAGAGGATTGGGGTTTCGGGGTGGCGGGTGCTTTTCCGCTATAGAATCCCCTGGTGAGGGTCTGCGCATGCGTGGATTCAAGAAGCGATATCTCCTGAACCACTAGTGTTGGAGAATCGGAGTTTTTTGTGAGGTGTGTAATTTTGGGAGGACTTGCAGCCACGAGTATACTGCGCTTGCGCAGACGAGAAGTGAATGGTTTTGGGTTGTTTGGGTTATGTTGGGAGTAATGAGCCGATATTGTGAGGTTTTAAAAGAATATTCATGTCAATTCAGTGCACGGACACAAGTCAGTTTGGGTGAAATAGCGTCGTTTCCGATTTGAATGGTCTGTATGGTGGCCCTGAGGCAAATTTATAAATAACTATATTCGGTAGATCTATATTAAAATGCGTTCGGATTTGAAGAAGATGCAATTTCGTCCCTAACGGAGGACCCACAACCGAATTTTTTTCTGATCTACGGTAAAACTAACAGCCAAACTGTATTGATAGCTATATTTGTTAAAGGAACTTGAAAAAAAAAAAAAAGCACTGACGTGAAGTCAGTACTCTTTGGCGCGCGTGTTCACGGTGGCTAATTTGAATTGAATGATTCAAAAATTAACAGTGCTGTATCTAAGCTGCCATCAGGATAGAGTAACAAAGTTGGAAAAGAACACAAGTGACTCTCCTTAGTCGCACAAGCTCCTAGAAGATTTGGGAGGGTCAGTATAATCCTAATCATGTTTATAGCACGCGCGCAAAAGCAGATTGACTTAACAATGAAAGAAAAAGTGTAAAAAGTCAATCTGCTTTGGCGCGCGTGCTATAAACATGATTAGGATTATACTGACCCTCCCAAATCTTCTAGGAGCTTGTGCGACTAAGGAGAGTCACTTGTGTTCTTTTCCAACTTTGTTACCCTATCCTGATGGCAGCTTAGATACAGCACTGTTAATTTTTGAATCATTCAATTCAAATTAGCCACCGTGAACACGCGCGCCAAAGAGTACTGACTTCACGTCAGTGCTTTTTTTTTTTTTTTAAAATGGAATGACCTCTATATCATAAGATGTATTGAAAGAGAATTGACTTTCCTTTCGAATTATATAACATGTTCTTCACAGTCAATGCGATCAAATCGTAGCAAGATCATACAGAATGTTCTGGTTAGTCCTAAATCTTATTCTGCACTTCTGGTAAAAGCAAGAGGATTTGCGTTGAAATAAGTTAATTCATTCAATCTTCTTTTGAATTCATAAGCTTCGGCATTGTCCGTCCCACTTCAAGTTTTGATCCATAAAGGATGGAATTATTCTGCAATCGTACAAATTTTCTCTTGTTCATTGGTTCTAAGTCAAGATACATCTTACTATTTTAGGAGTGAAATTCACCTGTTGTATTCCTGAGAAATAAATAAATAAATATATAAAAATTAAAAAATTGACGTTCTTCATCAAAAATTCATTTGTATAATTATTGCCCTCCCCCCAAAATTAATTTCTGGCTATGCCCTTGTTAGAAAGTTATTTCGTTAAACGTAAATGATACACGGGATATCCGGGTGATCCATACTCGAAATTTCAGCTCTCTAGAATTCCAAGTACAGAAGTAATGAATGTTTATTTGAAACTATATTTTGCACAAAGAAGGAGTGTATCAATCAATTTCTCGAAAACTGCTAGAGATAGGGAGGAGAAAGTTGATACAGAAATAAGTATCAAGAGTTCCATTTGAAATATCAAAATTGTTAGTACTTTTTGATATAAGCGGCAACACAGCAGCGTTGAAAATATTCTGGATCGATGGAGCAGTGGCTCCTAAAAAAGGAACCAAATTTTCAATGAAATATTAAGTCTCGTTCTGCGTAAAAGTTCAGGGTACCATCCACCGTGGCTACCCTCTATATGTGTGCAATTTTCAGAAATAGAATTTATGCAAACTCATATAAAGACAGTTATCGAAACTCAAAGTTACCTATCCCAGGTCATTAGAGTGAATACAGAACATTTATTGAATAATTGGCTACTTCTTGCAATGGGCATTGTATACAGGGTATCCCTAAGAAAAGGATCCACCCCTCATATATCTTATAATTTAACTATGGCGGAATTTACATGAATACGTTCACTTATGTTCGTAGAGGGAAACATTTTACTGTACAGTGGATGCTTGAAACGCAACCCCCAAGAATATGAATAGGGAACAGGGCTCGAATGATACCTCATGTTAAACGACTTAAAATTTCCTTTGTTGAAATGGCCCACTCGATATTTGCAGAGCAGTGTTTTACCTAAAAAAACTAAATATCTGTTTGCTATTGGCATTGCAATTAGTGTACGTGAGAAAATTATTCTTTGTCGTAAGTCTTTCAAACTAGTTAGTGCTTTTTGATAAATTTGTGATTTTGGGTGTTCACATCAAAAAAGATCAAGCAGCTCTGGTGACCGGTCTGGTCACTTCTATTGAACCTCCATACCCAATTCAATGGTTAGGAAAATATTCGTTTAACAAATTGCTGCATAATGCGGATGTGCTCCATCCTGTTGGAAAAATACCTCATCTTCGATCAGGTTTTCATCATTCGTAATTATTTCCATAATTCGTGGGTGTATCTAATGTTCGTGGACATCCAGATAGATTTCACCGTTCAAGTTTTCCGGAAGGAAACATGGACCGATCATCGAATAGAGATGGGATTCCAGCCAAACATTAAACTTTTGGGATGTTGAGTAGATCCTTCTGTCATTAAATGGGCATTTTCGTCGCTCCAATACCAACAGTTGTGGCTATTCACATGCCCATCCGAAAAACAAATGTTATACAGAAATTTTTGGTCGTTACGTTGCGTTTTGGGTTGTATGGGATTCTTCTCTCGGGGTAGTAGTTCTGGCGACATCTTGTGTCTAAATGCTGACCACTTCGAACTGTTTCATTCTTTCTCTTCGATCGATAAGGGTCGATGCTTTGTCTCCCATTTTATTTATCGGTTCAGTTTTGACATTTTTCTAATTACCACTGTCAATCTTGAGGCTCAAAGGTCAATATTTCAGCTTCTTTCAGGACGGTGTCCCGTTGGAGGGTTATAGATTAGAAGGATCGATTAGAATATTGAGTATTGAAGTATGGTCAATTATTTGTGTTTGATCTGGGACCTGTGAAGCACATAGAAAGATTCCCGATGAACGATAATTGGCCGTAACCGTGAAGAACTGGAGATTTCATTCTCTCTCCCTCGTTACCTGTTGAGACCCATGTATCTGATTATTAGACGAGTATTTTGTACCTCGTGCATCAGAAGTATAGACAGATAATTTTCCTCCAATAGCCCTTTAAGTAGAAGCTGCGTGTAGTGAATCATCAGAGCAGTTTGAAATAAATTGTGAGAAACTACTGTACGTAGGTAAGTAAATGTTAATACTAACGTTAGCCCTTCCATCTTTTGCGCCATGTACACAGTGGTGATAGCCCGCCATGGTCCATCGTGAACCACTGTGTACAAGAAGAAGCCATCAGAATGACTACTGTTGCCTAAGAACTCCAAGCATCCTAATTCAATGACTGCATCAACACTTAGACTTAGGCCCGTGTTCATAAACGATATGAAATTAATTTTACTACAGTAACAAAGGCTTTAAATTTCATATGAAGTTGCTGGTTCTCATAATATGAAGATCGCATAATTTTAACTTAAATGGACTTTAGTACTTAAAAAATATGTTGACAATACCGTAAGAACAGTTTTTTTTATGGTTCTGTTATTTCTGTTCCTCATTATAACTTCACTCGTCAAGAGGAATTATCAGTAATTATCAGTTTGTGTAATTGTGTCCATAAATTTGTTTAACTCAATTTTGAGGATATGTCGCAATAGAATGAATTTAAAAAAGTGTTGGTCTGCGGGACACTTATTTCTCCAAATAAGAGGAATAAATTGTCTCTAGAGAGTTCCAAAAATATTTATTCAACTTTTATTCATTATTAAAATTTCTGATTCCACAAGGAAAAATCAACTATTAATTAAATTTACATGAAAATATATGCAGGCTTTGTATCCTTGTCTAGGGGATAATGATTCTCGCCCACACTCTTGGATTAATGAAAAGAAAGATGTATGCTTATATGTACAGGTTTATTCACAGAACCCTACTATCCTCACCAAATCGCCATCGTATTGCATGATAAATCTTCGATTACTGAGGTTCCTAACGTCTTGATACTATGTACTTCTACGTCGCACGTCTTAAGAAACTCACAGTTAGTCTAACCGTGCACACCTATAATGGTGTGCCCCCCTCTCCCTGAGCGTTTCACCACTGGTGGCTGGTTGGTGAATCCTCTGGTGGTATCACTTCGCATCGAACCAATGGTGTTCCACGGGAACAATAACCGCAGCGCACCATAGTTCCAGGAAATTGTGTCCTGTGTCCCTCACGAGGCAAGTTAAGTTTTGCTCCAACATTTATGAGACAAGTAACATTATCATGTTCTTAGCACTTTCCTGTACACGTAAAAGTATCATGTGACTCCAGCCGATTTGATTGCCTTCGAGGCACCACCAAGTTAATATTTACATGTTTAATAATGGTTTGGAATTCCTTCTGACAGGGATAAACACCACAAATAGATCTCAATTATCGGTACATGTTATTTGCACCATTAGAGCTAATCTTAAGTTTACTATTTACATGGGTAGAAATATAATTCCTACACATATTTATTAAAAGATAAAAATTGCAACTTCTTTAGTGAAATAATGACTCCGCAACGGCCAACCACTCATCGAAGTCAGTAATGCGATCTTTATAAACGTTTCGCTTTCGGATAACAAGTATTCCATTATCAAAATCAGTACTATTGCTTCCCAACAATGCTTGAAGACATGATTTAAAAGCACAAATATTCCTAATTCTTCGCAGGCGCTAATTATTCAAACGACAAGAGAAGGTTAGACAGATTGTGAACAAAGTTATGTTGAGTAATCATTAAAGGATACTGTGAGAGGTATATTCATCATTGAATGGTTCCTTGCTGGGGTTTTCTCTCCCAAACTCTGAAAAATATCTATAAAATAAAATGGGTAAAGAATATACGTAGAGATCTATAGTTTTGGGTAGCCACAGCGAGGAGCTTGGTTGATTGAATTCCAGGTGTCACTTGTGTCTAAATCCTACTCACAAGTTATTGCTGGTTTTCTTTAAACCGGTTACTTCATAGTGTTGATTTCATCAGCGTTGAATTATGCTACACTAATGATTCCTTATAAGGATGAAACCGCGGTATGTAGCTATCCAACGTTGATGTAATCATAGACACTCTGTGGATTGCTCCGAAACTTTGGTCTCTGCTAGTCCTTTCATCTACAATTACTAGTGGTTAGCTTTCCTAAAGCGTTATTCTCTGATATAGACTCCGAAACGTTTCGATATAGTTGTTTCTTCATTGATGTTCTTTCGTTGTTATTTGTTAGGCAACATTGTTCGATTGATTGCTTCTGACGAATTGCAAATGTGTTTCTTACGCAGAAGCAAATCACAAAATAATTAATTTTTTATTTTTTAATAGATATTTTTCAGAGTTTGAGAGAGAAAACCCAGAAAGAAACCATTTAAAGTTAAGTTTTTCTTTTAAGTGAAACTTTGAATTCTTGAACCGTCGTTACCGCCAATTTATCTTAAAATTCGGTTTAATTGCTGCAGTTCATTTATGAACACTATTTCATTCTAAAAGAAAACTGTAAAATTCGAAGTTCCACTAAAGTTGATTATGAGAACGGGGCTAAATCTTCTATCATGATTGTGTTAATCGGAAACCGAAACTCAAAATATCATATCTATATCCAAAAATACTTGAACAGTCAACTCACGTGTTATTTCTTCTACAATTATTGTCGTGCCTGTGGCAGTTCTATCTACAGTTATGAGTTTCCTGGAATCTGGCGATACGAAAGGAACGCCCAAAAGGGACATTTTGGTTTCTACGACTGTATCTGTCAAATAATCTAACACCAACTGACCAGTTGGCCTCCTCGTGATTGGTTCCATACATTGCATTATCACCATGCCATCTGCGAAACAGAAATTAATAAACATTTTTGAAAAACTCATGTGCGGCTGTTGTTTATATTCACGATATCTCCGATATATATATATATATATATATATATATATATATATATATATACATATATATATATATAATTCACTAGCATACAGGGTGTATATGAATAGTTGATAAAAATTTAGGGGGTGATTTCTTGTCAAAAAATGGGATGCACCTTTAATATGAACTTTTTCCTTTCGAACCCCCCCCCTGCTTAGTTACAGTTAATTTTTTTCTTAGAAATAAAAGAACTGAGAAAAATAAAATCAAGCTGATATTTTATGTGCGCGAGAAGACATTAAAACAATTTTTGGTGGTCTTCCTCTATGAATGAAAGGGGTACAAAAAGCCACCCCTGAACTTTGTTTTGCCAGAAATTCTTTGTCATATTCATATTTAACAATAAAAAAATTAATTTTAGATAGCTTGATCGATTCTTAACGAATATATTCATTCATATTCATCCACAAATTGAAAAATTCATTTCAGTTTACTTCTATCATAGTGAAAGTATATTAATTTTAAATGAGCCACACTAGCGTTGCTATGGAGAAACTTTCAAATTTCAAATGTAAACATTGAAGAAATGGTAAAAAAGTGTAAAATTCCTGAAAAACTATTACGATGAATCAAAAGAGGCAGAAGAAAACATATTTTGAATAAAATCATGAACAACAAAGACAAAGAATGCCTAAATTTAGCAAAATATATGTCAGAAACCTGTGAGGAATGTAAAATGAGACTGTGCAATCCTGATACATCACCGATATATCTGAATCATTTTCTCCTAGTGCTTTATGTTCCAAATATTCAATAGTGAAGAGGACTATGATGTCAAATAAGAATATAAACCTCGGTAATTACCATAAATTAGTCGATTATTGAGAAGCAAGGATCGAAAGGATATCAGCCAAAAAAGTTCAAAGTTCTGGCTCGAAAGATGTTCTGAAATTTATTTATGAGGCAACGAAGTTGCATTAATATTTGGTGTATTTGGCTGATGCCAACGGCAAGAGCTCGTGAATATGCTAGTTACTCATAAAGAAGACAGTTCCATAAGAACTATACGAGACACAGAAACCGATAAAGAGCGCATTTTCACAATTGCTGAAGAAAACATAAACAACACAACCAGTTGGAAAATACACATTTGGCAAAATTCCATGCATCATTGTGGGATTCTGAAAAATATACAGATCACTGTCTGCGTCGAACATCAACAAATCTTCTGGCAGAAGCTGCAGCTAGTATCACTACGCTGAAAAGTCATGGTGATTGGAAGAGTACATCTGCTGGTTCAGAATATACAGAATAAGTTGTACATTTTAACCATGGACTCTCATCAAATGTATTTTTTTTCCATTTAGTATTTTTCCAGATTCGGCTTAGCTAAAATTTATAAGTGTTTGATTTTACAATGTGATAATCCACCCCTGCACTGTCTTTAACTGTTAACACAAACACACTTACTAGATTCAATATCACATAATTATCTGAGAGCTTTATCATCTGAAGCTCGAAATTCCATGAAATTGATTGAGCATACTTATTTACTCGTTCAATTCTTATCATATGGTTTTTAATAATCTATATACTGAATTTTAAAAAAAACTCTTCCTGAATATCAAAACACTGAGTCCAATTTGATTTGCGTGAAATATACACTATAAGATTAGCCACAATATCTTAATCGCCTATTTTCACATTCATTCTTAAAATTAATTAAGATATCCTGCATTTGCTTTCATTATGCTAATTTCTAATAGTTTGAGTCTATAACTAAGAAACTATTGAAACCATTGGATTTTGCTAATTGGAGATTATGTGTCATATTTATAGAAAAGTTCACACAAAAATTCATACTGAATAACCATATCAAAGCTACAAAAGGAAAACTGAATTTTTTTCAAACTTCAACAGCCTGTGTTCGGTATTCAATTTGGTAAGGTAGTTTATAGTCCGAATGACCAATAGTTTTAATAAAATAAATACAAACACATGTTGGTCATTTTTCATGCACGACAAAACGTATGGAAATACCAGTCATATACGTACGCTCTTATACGTCGCATGTTCGATATTATCAATACGCTTGATAAGATACGACGCTTTTCGAAAGAACAATTTTCCTACGTCGAATTTCGTGAGTGTCAAACAATCAAATCTTCAACTCACTAATGGTATTGGAGAGAAGCGGAGTCCTGGTTGTTAGGGGTGCCCCTAGTTCTCGAAGATCCTTATATGGTGGTAAGTTTTGTCGTAGTAAGTTTGACCAACTTGTATATTTTGTAGCGCGGCCTATATGGTAATACAATACATTTCGCTCAATTGATATATAATTTAGAATATTTTGTTTTTAAATTATACATTGGTCCTTCGGTAGCCGAATTTAACCCTGAGCAACCCTCAGGCTTTGTTGAATTTGGAAATTTTTGAATTTTGCAGTTTTAGATTCGTTCGTTTTCGATTTTTGGTTCAGGATCTGAGTCACCAAAATATATGCCAACGTATTTTCTTATTATTCATTCTGTGAATATTTTTAGTTTGAAATTCAGAAATAATTTTTTTCGTTCGTAGGTATTATTTTAAATATCGCACACATTGTTTCGATTTTTTCATTGGATTGACATTAATTTGAAGCATCAAGAACCGGTTGCAGTTCTATATTTGCCCCACCTCATTTATTTTTGTTGAATGCGTGGATACTGATAATTTCATTCGAAATAAAATACTTCTATATGTAAAGATATAGTTGTTATTTTGTTCAGGCGAAGCGTTGGAGATTTGTCTTGTTTTATCGCAGTTGACACATGTGTTACATTTTCATTTGATTGTTTCGAGTGAATTTGAAGTCCACACATTTCTCTTATTGAATACTGATTACTTCGGTTTTAACGCAAAGACATTGAATTAAAAATGCCTCAAGATAGGGAAGCGCAGCGTTTCTTACAACATAGAGCGGCAAGGTCTTTGTCCGTTTCTCGTGTAGATGAGATTTTTGATATGTCGGCTAAGGCGGAACATGATACCAGTTTTCATACAGCATTCAAAATGCGTTTTTCGGCTTTAGATAGTATTTATAAGGGTTTTGAAACGTATCATTTCAAGATTATCAGTTATTTATCAACACAAGCCGATAATGAGTTAATATTAGAAGAGCAAAATGATCTTAGACGCAGTGTTGATGAGAAATACTTTGCTATTAAGTCGATCTATCACGATTTATTCTCTAGAGACAGTCTAAATCAATCGCGTTTAAGTAGAGGATCAACATCTAATGCAAAGTTACCTAAAATTTCGATTCCCATTTTCTCTGGTGATTTGCATACGTGGACTAATTTCTTAGATTTATTTACCACTTTGATAGATGAAAATAGTTCGCTTAGCGGGATTGAAAAGTTTCAATATTTGTTGAGTAGCGTATCTGGACAAGCTCTTTCTGTTGTCAAAGGACTTCCATTGTCACATGACAATTATTTAGTTGCATTTGGGAATTTGAAGAAACGATTTAATAATAAACGTTTATTAGCTACGGCTTTTTGGAGAAAAATTGTTGATTTTCCTAAAATTGAAAAAGAAGATATAGCTCAGTTACGTGAATTGCACACAGTATTTTCGGAAAATTTAGCTGCTTTGGACAATTTGGATTTTCATGTAGACCAGTGGTGTTTTCCTTTATTCAATATTATGATTGAAAAATTAGATCATAAAACTAGAACTCGTTTTGAACTGGAGCATAGTAGTGTTGAATTACCTACATTTGAAACTCTGAAAACCTTTTTAATAAGTCATTGTCGAGCTTTAGAAACTTGTAATACACAAAAGCATAGTCATTCTACTGGACCTACAAATTTTGATTCTGCGCCTAAGAACTTCTCAAGATCGAATGTTAAATCGTCGTTTATGGCTAATGTGAAAGCAAAGAGTACTCCACCTTTGGCTAATTGTACGTCTTGTAAGCAAAATCATTTTATTGGACACTGTCCTTCATTTTTAGAAAAGACACCATTCCAGCGGTTCTCAATAGTCAAACAGAACAACTTGTGTATAAATTGTTTAAAAAATTCTCATAACGTGAAACATTGTCCGAGCCAATCTAGATGCAAGGTTTGTCGATCTTTACATCATTCTTTGCTGCATTTCGAAAAATCGGAAACTAAAGATTCTAAGCTTGTTTCTTCAAATCCTTCGGGCACTACATCAAACAGTAGCTCGTCAAATTTTGAGGTCCATAGTGTTTCACTTTCTTCTTGTAGTTGTATATCAAATAATAATAAACCGTCGGAATTTACTGTTTTGCTCTCGACGGCGGAAATTGAGATCTTGGATGCTTTTGGAGGATTTCAGAAAATTAGAGCCCTTATGGATAACGGCAGTCAGGCATCTTTTATAACTGAAAAATGTCTAAGAAAACTAGGTTTGTCTTATGTCGCGATGTCTCAACTTATAAATGGTATAGGAAATGAAACTGTAGTAGCCCCTAAAGGTAAATTGACTTGTGTAATTCGTTCTGCTCACAGTGAAAAATCAACTTTGAATTTGGAGGCTTATGTTTTAACTAAAATTTGTTCTGATATGCCTAATTGCTCTATCAAACGTTCAGATTGGCCTCATATAAATAACCTTAAGCTAGCCGATCCCAGTTTTCATTTGTCGAGACCAATTGATATGCTACTTTCTGCTGATATTTTCGCACAAATTCTTCGTGATGGTCGAATTAAGGGTAGATTAAATGAACCTATTGCTTTCAACAGCAGTTTTGGTTGGATTTTGAGTGGTCGTATCGGGTTACCGTCTTCAGTTACGCCAAAATTTGATTCCTTCTTAAACACTTTAGTTGTTGAGAATAACAGTGTCGATATTTGTGAGAACATTTTGACAAAGTTTTGGGAGTTAGAGGAAGTTCCTCAATCAATACCTTTATCATCTGAAGATATTAAATGTGAAAAATTCTTCAAGGAAACCACTTATCGGGATTTTAACGGGAGATATATTGTATCTCTCCCTTTTTCGTCAGGTACAGAGCCGGAGTTAGGACATTCTCGTGAGAATGCACTTAGACGTTTTTATTCTTTAGAAAATAGGTTATCTAAAAATGATGATCTTAAAGCTCAATACTGTGCATTCATGCGGGAATATCTAGATTCTGGTCACATGTCACCTGTTCCTCCATTGGATAATTCTGAAGGTAAATATTATATTCCGCACCATTGTGTAATAAAGCCGGAGTCAGTGACAACGAAACTTAGAGTGGTATTTGACGCTTCAGTCAAATCCTCAAACGGTCTTTCTTTAAATGACAATCTTCTTACTGGCCCTAGGCTTCAAACAGATATAAGCTCACTATTGCTGCGTTTTCGTACACATCGTGTGGTATTTTCGGGAGACATTCGTTCAATGTTTCGACAAATTATAATTGATCCTTGTCATCGGACTTATCAGAGAATTTTTTGGAGATTTTCTTTGAGAGAGCCGGTACAGGAATTTATATTGAATACGGTGACTTTCGGAGTCAGATCTTCACCTTTCTTAGCACTTCGAACTTTGCGCCAACTTTGCCAAGATGAGGGTCATAACTTTCCTCTGGCTGTCAAAATTTTAGAATCTGATACGTATGTTGATGATGTCTTTGGTGGAAATGACACTGAAGAGGAAGCTCTTATAGTTATAAAACAACTAATTAAACTACTGAGTCGTGCTGGATTTGAGTTGCGCAAATGGATAAGTAATAAATCTTCACTTTTGAAGCATATTCCGGAATCATCCCATCAATTGCCTATCGATTTTGATGAAAATGCTTGTGTAAAAGTTTTGGGTCTCCGATGGTATCCATCGAAGGACGTATTTTCGTATATTGTTCACACGAGTTCAAACACATGTACAAAACGTAACATTCTTTCGGAACTTGCTAGAATATTTGATCCTCTTGGTTTTTTGGCTCCTATAACATTTTTTGCAAAGCACTTAATGCAACAGCTCTGGTTATTAGCCCTTGACTGGGATGATACACCGCCACCTGAAATAGAAAAGCAGTACGGTCGATTCAAATCGGAATTGCCGTTATTATCATCTCTTGAAATACCTCGTTGTATTCGTCCTAGTGGTCCTTTATATAGTGAATTACATGGCTTCTGTGACGCTAGCGAGCGTGGTTATGGAGCAATAATTTATATGCGTGTTAAACAGAGTGAATCTACATTTAACGTATTTCAACTCATGGCGAAGTCAAAGGTCGCTCCCCTTAAGAGAATATCCATTGCTCGTTTGGAGCTCTGCGCAGCTGTATTGCTTGCAGAACTTTTTTCATTTGTGCTGACCACTTTACCAAATCATAGTCCCATTGATCATATATTCGCATGGTCCGATTCTAAAGTTGCTTTAGATTGGATTAAGTCTCCTAGTTATCGTTGGAAAACGTTTGTCGCCAATCGAGTGGCTCGCATACAGGAAAAGGTCAGTCCTTTTCACTGGCATCACATTGCCGGTCGCATGAACCCAAGTGATATTTGTTCACGTGGTTCATTTCCTTCGGAACTTGTTAGGAATACATTATGGTGGGCGGGACCACCTTGGTTAGCATCATTGGATTCTGCTTTGATCGGGGAAGAATTATTGTCTCCTTCTGAAGATGCATTGTCTGAGGAAAGAGTCTGCGTGCTTAATAGCTCGATTCAAGCAGATTCTATTTTAGCTTTACTTGATCGATTTTCGTCGTTTGGTAAGATACAGAGAATAATTACCTATTGTTTGAAATTTGTGAGTAAGTTTTCATTTCCTAAGTCATCGCTTTTGACTTCGTTCTCTATTAGTGACAACATTACTTGTTCGTCAGATCAATTATCTAGTGCACTTTTATTTATTGTTCGTCACGTTCAGCGTTCAAATTTTTCGACAGAAATCTCTTGTTTGTCAAAAAGTTTATCGTGTTCGAAATCTTTTCGAAAACTTTCTCCCTTCATAGATAAAAATGGTCTTTTACGTGTAGGAGGTAGATTAATTAATAGTAAATTGGGTTTCGATCAGAAGTTTCCACTTTTACTACCCCGAAAGCATCGATTAACAGAACTTTTAATTTTGCATTATCATGAGAAGCTCTCACATCCAGGTTTACGTACTTTACAATTTTTACTTAGTCAAACGTTCTGGATACTGTCGCCTCGAAGAGCTATTCGTAATGTCATAACGAAATGTTATCGATGTTTTCGAGTCCAGCCTAAGACAATGGAGCCACTCATGGGAGATTTGCCTATTTCACGAGTAACAGAATTGAAACCGTTTTCACATGTTGGTTGTGATTTCGGAGGACCTTTTCTCATTAAGTTAGGAAAGCTAAGGGGTTCAAAAACTCAAAAGGCGTATCTATGTTTATTTGTTTGTATGTCAACTAAAGCTATTCATCTGGAACTAGTTTCGGACTTGTCAACAGAATGTTTTCTGGCGGCATTTCGTCGTTTTATTGCACGTCGCGGTCGTTGTTCCGTGATTTATAGTGACTGTGGGACTAATTTTGTTGGTGCAAGTAAATATTTGCAAAAAATATTTAAAGACTCAATTGCTGATGAAAGTGTGGATTGGAAATTCAATCCACCTTCTTCTCCTCATTTTGGCGGATTATGGGAGAGCGGTATTAAATCGGTAAAATCTCATCTACATCGAGTAATCGGAGAACAGATTCTTACTTTTGAAGAACTATATACTGTTTTGGTAAATATAGAGGCATTACTTAATTCTAGACCACTTGTAGAAATGAGTAGTGATCCAAATGACTTGTCAGTGTTAACGCCTGGTCATTTTTTAACACTTGAACCTGTAACGGTTCTACCGGATCCTGATTATAGTGATATAAAACTGAATCGCTTAGATCGTTGGCAACTTTTACAACGAATGCAACAGCAATTTTGGTCACGCTGGCATACAGAATATTTACACACTTTGACACAACGAGCCAAATGGTCAAAGAACAATTCTCCTAAGTTACAGATAAACCAGCTTGTTCTTATTAAAGACGAGAATCTTCCTCCTCTCAAATGGAGGTTAGGTAGAATTATGGAAGTGCATCCTGGACATGATGGTATTTGTCGAGTTGTAAGTCTCAAAACTGCTGACGGCGTTTTGAGGCGTCCCGTAGTGAAACTAAGTCCTCTACCTTGTAGAGATTGAATCTTTATAATAATTATTTTGTTTCGTCTATTATATGAGTATGTAAATTAAGTTCTCATTTTTCATTTTTTATTTGCCTTGAAAGTTTATTACCTTTCACTTCATTATTTTTTTTTGTTTCGTTAATAATGAAAAATATTTTGGCATATTTTGGTGGGCGGTATGTTCGGTATTCAATTTGGTAAGGTAGTTTATAGTCCGAATGACCAATAGTTTTAATAAAATAAATACAAACACATGTTGGTCATTTTTCATGCACGACAAAACGTATGGAAATACCAGTCATATACGTACGCTCTTATACGTCGCATGTTCGATATTATCAATACGCTTGATAAGATACGACGCTTTTCGAAAGAACAATTTTCCTACGTCGAATTTCGTGAGTGTCAAACAATCAAATCTTCAACTCACTAATGGTATTGGAGAGAAGCGGAGTCCTGGTTGTTAGGGGTGCCCCTAGTTCTCGAAGATCCTTATATGGTGGTAAGTTTTGTCGTAGTAAGTTTGACCAACTTGTATATTTTGTAGCGCGGCCTATATGGTATTACAATACATTTCGCTCAATTGATATATAATTTAGAATATTTTGTTTTTAAATTATACAGCCTGTATCCCTTTTTTTCACCAGAATTTGGAGAAACGGTCAATGAAAAAAATTGTTTTATTTGATGAGAGAAAACTATGGTTAAAATAAAGGTACAGGGTGACCAGATTTCAATAGTTTAGCACTACAACTCTTAACCTAGTAGATATAGAAAAAAATTAATAAGTACTTCTCGATCTCATCTTTTGAGAAAAGAAGAATGGTGAAAACTGCAGTTCGCTGTGACTTTTAGTTTTTAAGCTACATGGTGAAATTTAATATCAAACATTTTCTTTCAACGTTCATATCTCGTAAACTTTTGATGCTACTTCTTCGAAACGAACTCATTCTAGTAGCACTTTTTCTTCACTTTTCAAAGGTGATATTTGAAATATAGTAAAATTTTCACAGTCGAAGATAGCGTATGTAGTAGCATATTTTTTTCAATGAAAACATAGTAGGCCATGATATTTCCAGAATTGTCTTTTTAAGACGTTTCCAAAATATATAATGATATAGGTACTTTAAATTTCAATAAAACAAACAAAAACCCTTTTTTGGTCACAAAACCTAAGTAAGCTGTGAGTTATCCTTTAATCGCTGACGTGGTCATAGAATTTTATTTTATACAAGTACAATCTGTCAAAATTAGATCATTGTTGATTGTTGTGAGAAATTGTAAAAAACGCTCAAGAGCACAATATAATTTCTGACAATAATCAACAATGGACTAATGGTGACAGCACGTACTTGTATTATATCAAATTCTATTACCGCGTCAGCGATTACAGAATAATTCATAGCTTACTTTGGTTTTATGACCAAAAAAGCGTTATTTTGAAATTTTCGATAAAAAATTAAATTTAAAGTATATCATGATGTATATTTTTGAAATCGTCTTAAAAAGGCAATTCTGAAAATATCATGGCCTACTATAGATTCAATTAAAAAAAATACTTCATACGATATATTCGAATCTACACCGTTGAGAAGAGAAGAATGAGTGGGTTTCAAAAAAGTAGCATCAATAATTTACGAGTTATGAACGTTGAAGAAAAATGTTTGATTTTCAATTTCACCCTGTAACTAGATTTAACTGAAAGTCACAGCGATCTGTGGTTTTCACCTTTCTTCTTCTCTCAAAAGGTTAGATCGAGAAGTACTTATCAATTTTATTCTACAGGGTGGTCAGCGAGTAACTGTACAACGTTTAATGGTGAATAGCTGGTACCTTGGGGAGCCAGAAAACAACAATCAAATATGGGCTAAGTCTCTTCGTTTCTGAGATACAGGGTGATTTATTGATTTTGGCAAAACATTCAGATAGCTATAACTCCTGAACCGTTCTACGTATTCGCTTCAAATTTGGCACGTGTTGTCATCTCAGGCCATCAAATTGTTCATATACACCGCACCGAAATTGTACAGACCAGGACTAGGAAATTTTGATATTTACTTCCAGGTCAAATAAAACACCCTGTACATGGAATGCCAAATTTTCGGATTCACCATCGGATTCTGCATAGATTTTCCTGCCAAATTCCGTTTTCCGCGTGAACGGCACACCTCCCGTTCATTTTTTTTTCTCGAAAATAAGATCACACCTCCGAATATTAAGTGGTGTTACGGTCCTGCATTTTGCAATAGGAAGCTCATGACATTAAATTCGGTTATAAAAACATTTTTTATATTGAGAATCGAACTGAACATAAATAATAAAACAAAAATTAAAGAAAAAAAAAGAAATTCAAAACACATTTGAATAACTTTCGAAGCAAAACTTTGATTAAAGTTGATTTTCAAAGATTCCCCCGTTTTCATCAATACATTTTCTTGCTCTAAGTCTAAGTTGATTGACAGCTTTTCTAATAGTATTAGGCTGGTTCCGTATCTCGCTACAACTTAATTCTATTGCAATAGGAAGCTCATGACATTGAATTCGGTTATAAAAACATTTTTTATGTTGAGAATCGACCTGAAAATGAATAACAAACCACAAATTATGAAGAAAATGAAGAAATTCAATATTTCTGTAGTCTGGACATAATATTACGGATTATTTTATTTGTGGTTGCATGTAGCAGAATGTCTATGCGATGCTGGTACGGAAAACAAAGTTTAATAAATATTTTGTTTCGAGAGATAGACAGGTACTCAAATGAATATTGAATTTCTTCATTTTCTTCATAATTTGTGGTTTGTTATTCATTTTCAGTTCGATTCTCAACATAAAAAATGTTTTTATAACCGAATTCAATGTCATGAGCTTCCTATTGCAATAGAATTAAGTTGTAGCGAGATACGGAACCAGCCTAATACTATTAGAAAAGCTGTCAATCAACTTAGACTTAGAGCAAGAAAATGTATTGATGAAAACGGGGGAATCTTTGAAAATCAACTTTAATCAAAGTTTTGCTTCGAAAGTTATTCAAATGTGTTTTGAATTTCTTTTTTTTTCTTTAATTTTTGTTTTATTATTTATGTTCAGTTCGATTCTCAATATAAAAAATGTTTTTGTAACCGAATTTAATGTCATGAGCTTCCTATTGCAAAATGCAGGTCCGTAACACCACTTAATATTCGGAGGTGTGATCTTATTTTCGAGAAAAAAAAATGAACGGGAGGTGTGCCGTTCACGCGGAAAACGGAATTTGGCAGGAAAATCTATGCAGAATCCGATGGTGAATCCGAAAATTTGGCATTCCATGTACAGGGTGTTTTATTTGACCTGGAAGTAAAAATCAAAATTTCCTAGTCCTGGTCTGTACAATTTCGGTGCGGTGTATATGAACAATTTGATGGCCTGAGATGACAACACGTGCCAAATTTGAAGCGAATACGTAGAACGGTTCAGGAGTTATAGCTATCTGAATGTTTTGCCAAAATCAATAAATCACCCTGTATCTCAGAAACGAAAAGACTTAGCCCATATTTGATTGTTGTTTTCTGGCTCCCCAAGGTACCAGCTATTCACCATTAAACGTTGTACAGTTACTCGCGGACCACCCTGTATATCTACCAGGTTAAGAGTTCTAGTGCTAAACATTCTGAGCCTGGTCACCCTGTACAACTTGAAGACTCTGTATAGAGGACAATAATATATCTTCAAAAATTATGTTTCAAGAAAGCTAGCAGGCAAACATTCTGAGCCTGGTTTTTTTTTAGTTGATAACCAGTCAATAAAACATGAATCCATGTTTGCTGCCGGCAATCTAACATTCACGGAATCCTTTCAGAATTGCAATTTCATATCGAATAAAATATTCGTAAAGTAGTAATTTGTTATAGTTTTGTTATTAAATAGATATAAGAGTAATTCGACTGTGCACATTATGCCCAAGGGCATAAATAAAATGAACTCAAAATAATAAACTGGTATGACATACACAAAATGTTGCTATCATTGTGATATCTAATCGAAATTCTAAGCAAACCATGGACCATGAACTTTTTGCTGGAGCAACCTGAAAGTTGGATTGGGAATGCAATATCCATTTATTATTAGATAGAATATTTGATTCAATAACTGATGAGGGTATATTAATAAAGCTTACTCCTAGCGAAGTAGATAATCTTCACTTTTTCAATTGATCGATTTTTATTAATAACAAATGGGGGATGTCGGTTAAAAAGAATCAGGCAAAATTTGTATTATTTTACAACATTGGTGATACTTGATGTATCACAGTGCTTCCCAACAACTGCAATAGGGAATTATGTTTTCTAATAATATAGCCGATTTTTATTTCTAACAAAAAGTTGGTGCATCAAAATGACAAAAAATTATACAAAACTCTTCCAACTATGACTTCCGGTTTCAGCGGAAATTGCCATTTTTGCGCGTATGTTCTGGGGAACATCGCGTTATCATTTTGCCAAAATGTCTGTAATTTTCGACTTTTTTGCTGAAAATGGTCTCAAAAAATTGGGTTCGACTCCCTGATCAAGAATTCGAGGTCAAATTTGATTCTGTCCGGCCGGCCGTTGCCACGATAACTTGAGAATGGAAAGAGATAGCGTTTTGAAATTTTCAGGGTAGGTGGCGCATCCCAATACGACGGACAAGTTTGTTAATGGGCATAATTGGCCCAATGGTTTCCGATTAATAATTTTGTCCACAACCAATACTGATCCGATCGAATTGAATCTTAACGAGTAGTTATAGAATATAACCATAAGAACGCTTGTGATATTTTGTGAGAATCGTATGGCTAGAACATTTTTAAAAAATTATTAAAAAAATATTATTCACGTCACGATAACATAAGAACGGAAAGAGACAGCGACTTCAACTTTTCAGTTCAACATTTGAGATTGTTTATAGGCAAAATCAGCAAAACGGTTTTGGAGTTATACCCATCTGAAATTTGGTTGTTATTTCCTCAATAAGTTGAAAAATACAGAACCGCACCAATTCAAACATGGTCATTAGTTGTAAAATGGCAACGTGAAAATTCTTGCAAAATTTCATGAGGATCGTATCACTACAAAATTTTCAAAAATCATAGAAAATTATTGAAAACAATTATATATATCAGAAACTATTAATTCGAGATCGCAGAAGTTTTGCGAGAGCCTTCAGAACCTAACTCTACTACCAAGTTTTAAGTTTGGTCATGATTGGATCTATATTTTTGGAGATCCGAGCAGCCTTGTGTTAGTTCAGTTGCTGGATGGGTGACTGTTGCCTCGACAACTCTCGAGCAAAAATAGATAGGGACTCACAATTTTCAGGATAGGTTGCACGTATGGATGTGTGAGTTGAGTTCGCTGTTGGCCATAATCGGCCCAACGGTTTCGGAGTTATACCCATCTGGAATATTATCTCCCCGATAACTCAAAAAATATAGACTCTATCCAGTTGAAGTTTGGTAACTAGTCGTAGAATATCAACATGAACACGTGTGTAAAATTTTGTGAGGACCGTACCACTAGAACATTCTTAAAAAATTACGAAAAAATATTATGTGTCTCATGATTCCTTGAGAACGGAAAGAAATATCGACTTGCAGTTTTCAGGGTAGATTGGGCATCTGAATGCAACATTTGAATGCGTTAACTAGGATAATCGGCCGAATAGTTTTGGAGTTATATCAATCTGAAATTTGGTTGTTATTCCCTCAATAACTCAAAAAATACAAATCCAATCCAATTCAATCATGGTTATTAGTTTGTAGAATGCCAACGCGAAAATTCTTGCAAAAATTCGTGAGAATCCTAGCACTAGAACATTTTTAAAAAATTTTTGAAAATAAAAATGGTGTAAGCACTGACGTGAAGTCAGAA
This sequence comes from Halyzia sedecimguttata, assembly GCA_937662695.2. Taxonomy (NCBI): domain Eukaryota; kingdom Metazoa; phylum Arthropoda; class Insecta; order Coleoptera; family Coccinellidae; genus Halyzia; species Halyzia sedecimguttata. The sequence goes on from OW569411.2 coordinate 33,456,105, forward strand.
GATTTTGCGCGTATGTTATCTTGTCCATTCTCCTGTATCGGACACTACAGACAATAGAATTCATCATGGTAAATTCGATTAAGAGTGTCCAATACAGGAGAATGAACAATTGAACATACGCGCAAAAGCTTCTGACTTCACGTCACAAACAAACCGACTCTTTTAGAAATTGAATAATTACCTAACAGCATTTTTTTTATGACTGGACAATATTAGTGTCATCATAAATACACTAGAATAGATTGTTTGACTTTGGTTTTTCGACATTCGATCGTTCGAATTTTCCCTCAAAGGTCGTTTAATACTTATGTTATTTGCTCTTATTCATGTATTCGCTATTAAAATCATCAAATTTCACACACTCAATATACATCTGAGATTCCTAAGAATACAAAACTTGCTGCAAAATGCCAAATTATAGCGAAATTTTTTATTGAGATACAATTTTGTCAAGAATATCCGTCGTTAGTTCAATTTCAACACCAGTTAATTATTTTCGATGATCACAGATTTGTGAAAATGCAAACAAATGTCAAAAAGTTCGAATTAAATTTTATAGTTCATATTCATGCCGACACTGATTTTAACAAGTCACCAAAAAAATTATTGTTCCTCGGAAGAGAGTGCTTATCAATTTTTTAAATGTCTGTATTTCGAACTTTCGGATAAAATTGGTCTTAAACGATTTGGTTCGACTCACTGATCAAGAATCCTTGGTCGAAATCGATTCTGTCCAGCCGGCCAGCCGTAGACCCGATAACTCTCGAATAGAATGAGCTAGATAGTTGAAATTTTTAGAGTAAGTTCGAGAGTTATCGTGGTTACGGCCGGCAGGACAAAATCCATTTTACCACGGATTCTTGATCAGTGGGTCGAACCAAAACGTTTAAGACCATTTTCAGCCAAAAATTCGAAAATTACAGACATTTGGACTATTTGATTAGAACTCTGTTCCGAGGAACAAAAGCGCCAAAAATGATCAGATGAGGTTATAAATTTTGCATACCACCACTTAGACTATGAGTATTTACAGAACGATATTTCATATTATTTATGTTTTGCGACATAGGTTGCAACTGGGTAGGATCACTAATCTAATGATGGAAGGTCAACTTACACAGAGCGGAGAATTGAATATGCAAGGGAACACAATTATATGGAGTCAAATCCACGGACCTGGTGTATCGCAAATTCACTAAATCCAATTTGTACAGGCCCCTCTGATTGGTATGCGTTACGTAGCCGTATTTGAAGCTGTAATGCGATAATTCCTGTAACAAATAACAAGAGATAGTTTCACAACAACAAACAATCGCTAATGTAGGTACAAGTTGAAAAGTGGGGATGCTGGAAGTAATGACCGTTTCTAAATGGAAAATGAGGTCAAATAGAATCCACATAATGAACCTTAATGGAGCTTGATACTCTAGACGAGTAACTATGCTATACGTTTTCGGTTGAAACCGAAAACGAACCGAACCGAAAGAAACCCTATACTTACATGTGAATTTTGTCGCCATAACCGATTTCGTCTAGATTCTCAGTGAAGGTTGGGCACCTCGGTAGAGCTAGGAGAACTACCTTCAGTTTTTGAAAAAAGTTCATTACCATAACTCAGTAGTTATTTTGTACTAATTTTATACCTTATTTAAAAATTTAAGGCATTTCTCATTTCGGAGATATATGGGGCTTAATAGAGAATCTGTTGGTTGATAGAGTCTCAATAGAAATGACACCAAACGTACTCTTATTAAACCTTTTCGTTAAATAGCAGTTCCTTGCATTTCCTTTGAATTAATTATTTAAAGCAGTTCGTCAACTGCTATTTAACGGAGACATTTAATCAAGAGTACAATCGGTCATTTCTCAATATATTCTATTGAGACTCTAACCAACGGATTTTCTATTGACCCCGGTATATTTCCTAAATCCGAAAAGCGTTAAATTTCAAAATGAGGTACAAAATTTGTGCATAATTTCATAATCAGATAACTTATATCTGTCAATTTCCAACTTTGGTTCTGCTAGCTTTACCGTGAAAAAATTCGAAATTGCAAATCAGAAGAGCTGAAATTTTGTTTAATAGTTCGGATAGGAGTACTAGATTAGTATTAAATTATGGCACATTCATTTCTTCGAATACTTTTCTATTAAGACGTGGGTTCTACTAGCTTAACGTAAAGCTAGTAGCATCCAGTGTTTTCTTGGTATACAAAAGAAATTTCAAATAGGTTACAAAATTGGTACGAAATAACTACTAACTTATGGAAACTTGAAACAACAAGGGGATTTAAGAATCCTTCATACTTGGTGCGAGTACAACCTACTCCCTTTGAATATAGAAAAATTCAATATTGTATCTTTCATGTGCAAGACACAACCAGCTTTCTTTGATTACGATATTGATGGCACCAAACTTGAGAGGCGCACAAATTTGACTGACTTAGGAGTAAAATTTGACACAAAATTAACGTTCGTTGAACATACTTGCAGTATTCTTTCATCTGCTTATAAAACCCTCGGTTTTGTGATCAGGAATTCCATTCAGTTTAGTAGCCCTAAAACTCTCAAGCTCCTATTTGACGCATCTGTGAGAGCTAAACTTGAATACGCCTTCATTATTTGGTCTCCGGGCTATAATGTCCACTTGAATAGTATCGGGAATATACAGAGACCTTTTCTTAACGAAATATTATGCTTTAGAGTGGATGGGGAGTATCCTGCACGAGGTATGCCTGAGGAATAATTATAGGAATGTTTTGGAACTATCTCGTTGCAGACACGTCGTGCATGTCACAGCATAGTTTTCCTTTTCAAAGTGCTCAATAACAATATAGATTTTCCCCACCTAGTCTCCTTACTGAATATTCATCTACCTAGAGGGTCTGCATGATCACATAACATGTTTTATTTGCCAGCACCTAATACGAATTCACGCATGTTCTCTCCTATACGTTTTCATTTATTTCTTGCAACTATGCGTGTGAAGTTTTTTTTTTCAGTTCGCGTGTATAGCTCCATCTGAGTCTCTCCAATTTATATCCTTTCTTTTCTTGTATTATTTTATCATTCTATTGTAATTTGTGCTCATTGTATTTTGCCCACCCTTCTTAAGGCTTCGGCTGTATGGGTGGCGTAAACCTAAGTAAATAAATAAATAAATAAAGAGCTGAATTGGAATTCGCACCTAGTAAGGATCCACAAGGCGAGGCACTTCCTTTCGTTCTACCAGCTGCCTTTTGTCAAAAGGTGGGGACTGGCTCTGAAATACCACCACTGGCTGTACGTGATGGTGGTGAGACCATAAATCACGTATTATTGCTAGCTGGGGTTCTACTTTAAAAGAGCAAAGTCAACTCAAGCTTGCGAAAATCCAGAGATCTGCGTGCTTGATGGTGACTGAAACCTTTAGCTCCACTCCCATCCTTGCCATGGAATGCCTACTATACCTTGCCCCTCTTCACCTAGAGATCAAGAGTGTCGTCCGGATGACAACATACAGATTTCTGCATATATGAGTCGTTATGAGCCTGATACTATCGGATTCGTGCCCGGTTTACTACAGGCTCTAAAGTCTTGGCTTCCAACAATTGCATGTCCCTGCTTGTGCAGGACTCTCGGACTACAATTTCGGAAATAGGAGATCGCTGCAGGCTGCAGCTTATCTGAATTCCGGGCCATTAGGGCAAAGAAGGTAATAAAGTGGCGGACTCATTGGCGGTACGAAGGGCTTTCACGGGGCTCATTGGACCTGAACCGGTCTAGGGTATTTCTTTCAGGGCAGCAGGGTGGGAGAACAACAGATGGTTGGACCAAAAGTTCCAGGAACTCTGTAGTAGCAGATCTGGTCTCAGACATGCTCGCTCAACAATTATTGGCCCGTCAGCTGAAGAAGCCAGAAGATGGCTCAAATTCTACAGGTTAGGCCTGGGAGTTTTAACAGCTGTGTATACGGGACACTGTGGCCTCTGAAAACACCTAAGTGAGTTGGGGTTCGTTGAGCTTTATGAGTGCAGACTATACCTTGAAGATGACGACTCTATCGAGCACATCCGCTGAGGCCTGGATAAGATTTGAGGATCTAGAAGTCCACAAACTGAGTATGAGGGACCTGGAAAAGTTCTCACCCACCACACTCATCTCCCTTATCAAAAAGCATGAGCTTGAGGGTGAAGTATTGATTAAGTTGTGTCACAATAGACTGACTGGTCGCAGTGTCGGGCCGGGGGTCATCCATCCAACACAACACATATCTCCTAATTTATATAATAATATGAAACTTTAGGTTATTGTTTCTTCCAAAGATAAACATAGACTAACTATTTTTATAACCATACAATTGATACTATGGATGGAGCCACGACATAACCTCAATGTATTTTTTGACGTTCACGCCAGTTGATATCTCAGATACCTCTAGCACTTACTCAAGAAAATAATTCATACAGTTCGAATATATGGAATATGAATTATTTACCTGATCTGGAGAAGGTACAAACAATCCAGTGACTAAATCGAACTGGCCATCAATCGGTTCTGGGTGCACCGTGTGATGTTTCCTTTTTTGTCCAGCATCGCGAATGACCTGCAATTGAAGACAACATAGAGTTTCACACGTTGTTTCTGACATATGTCACATTACTTTCGAATGACATTCCCGACAAATCTATAGAGTGGGGGCACTTACGACAGAAATACAGAAAAAAAATTGTTATATCATTCAATTGATTACAAACCCACAAATTAGCGACAAAATTTACAATATATAAAAAAAACATAATATAAATAATAATATAAATTTGAGAAACCTTGTTTCACTCTTGTTCAAAAATAAAGATTGTCTTGACATAGGGGAAAAAAGCGGTGTTTAAAAATTGTAGTGTAATGAATGCCCTGCATTATACATAGGCCAGACCGGACATTCCGTAAATAATAGGTAGATGAACACAAAAAATCCATACTACGAAATGAAATATTAACCGGTTTTACAGGAATGTTGTATAAAAATTGGTTCAAGCACTGACGTGAAGTCAGGAGCTTTTGCGCGTATGTTCTATTGTCCATTCTCCTGTATTGGACACTTTTAATCGAATTTACCATGGTGAATTCTATTGTCTATTATCCTGTATTGGACAGCCTTAATCGAATTCACCATGGTAAATTTCCGGCGTGGGGGCAAGGTTTTGCGCTAGTACGTATAGACCCTCCGGGGCAGTTGACGGGTCTTGTGAAGCCGCCATGTGCATGCCTTTGAGACCAGGTGGGGGAGTTAGTCCAATATCGTTTGAGGTGTCGGAGTACGGGCACCCGTACCACTAGTATCCGAGATAGCGGGCTGGAAATTCCTATCCACCCATACTATGAATGCTTCCAGCGTTTGAGGTGTCGGTCCCTGGTGCATGGGGACTAGTATCCAAGTATGTTGTGCTAGGATGTAACAATGAAGTGTCGGGGTCGTTCTGACTACTAGTATCCGAGTTACGTCGCACCAAAGGTGCGGTCATGCCGTATGTATGTCGTACCGATGGAGCACAGCATTGCTGAGTTGGTGCAGTAGTATGAGCGCTAGCAGACCGCTACATAGTCTACACATAGGAGTTATGGTAGGTGTGGACTTCGCATTCTGGCCGAGGGTGGTGCTTGTCCTGCCGGACACGCGATCACGCGTGCCAGACGGGTTAACTTCGGGGGTGTGCCTCCTTAGGATCGGAAGACTAAACACAAATCGATCGCCGTCATCGTCCGGGTTTCGGGAGCTAGCGATAGTACCCAAAATACGCACACGGCAACCGAGGGGTATATTTGGGGGGGCCATCCGGGCCCCCCCAAACCCCCCCGGAGCGGTCGTAACTATGACTCTCTTCAAGGCACCCGGACGAACAGTATATGATATATAGAATCTTTTTCCAATTATTTTCAATAATTTTTTTGAAATTTTCTAGTTATACTTACCATCCTCACGACATTCTGCAAGAATTTTCGCGTTGGCATTCTACAACTTATAACCATATTTGAATTCAATCAGTTTTGTATTTTTCGAGTTGATGAGGAACAAAGAACAACCATATTTCAGATGGCTATAACTCTAAAATCGTTCGGCCGATTATGCTGAAAAACGAACTCAAATGTCGCATTCAGATGCACAACCTGACCTGAAAATTTCAAGCCACTATCTCCTTTCGTTCTCAGGTTATCGTGTCATCAATAATATTTTTTAATAATTTTTTTTAAATTTTCTAGAGACACGATTCTCACAAAATTTCACAAACGCGCTTAGGTTTATATTCTACAACTATTCACCAAGTTTAAATTCGATCGGATTCATTTTGGTTGAAAACAAAATTATTACTCGGAGACCATTGGGCTGATTATACCCATTAACTAACTTGTCCGTCGTTTTGGGATGCGCCACCTACTGTAAAAATTTCAAGTTGCTAGCTCTTTCCGTTCTCAAGTTATCGTGGCAACGGCCGGACGGCACCACAGAATTAAATTTCACATTTGGGCAAAATGATAACGCGATGTTCCCCAGAACATACGCGCAAAATGATGCTCTCGCTAATTGCCAACATGATCTAGCGCGAGTTGAAGTTGTACACAATCCCTGAGGGATCGAAATTCATATTACAATTTCAGATCATCGGCGAACATCAGATAGGGCAACTCAACATCATCCATGTGATCATTCACAAAGAAAGTAAACATAAGTTACCCAAGATTAGACCCCTGATGTATCTCAGAGGTGGTAAAAAACTCAGACAACCATACACCTTCTAGTTAAACGATTAGTTAGATTGACGACGGTTAACTAGGTATGAATGAAACAAATCAACAAGTCTCGAGCGTTCCTGACAATAGGGTCTACATAATGGCTTCGAAAAATTCATATACTTATACATATTACATATATTTCACAAATAAAATGTATCCCAGTGGATTTCACTGATTTTCCAAGAAGCAAGAGCAGACGCGTTTCTGGCTTCTTGACCTTCATCAGTACTCTGTAGCTTCCCAACAAATTCGACTAAACTGAACCGTGTCAAGCCTCTCACAGCCGGCTTGAGCAGTTATATATGAGCGCCCACGCCACCTATGAGACAAAACATGTATGCATAACTATAGTAATTATACGAAGCCATTATCTAGACCATAGTGGCAGGAACGCTCTGGACTTGTTGATTTATTAACAGCGGTATCGCCATTTTTAATTATTATGAATGAAACAGCCCTCAGAAAATCCAAATTTGTTTCGAATGCACAACCTTGTCAAAGGCCTTCTGAATGTATAAGATATCCCAGTCAGGTATCCACGCTGATCAATCTTCACGTAGTCCCTGACGACCGGACAAACAGTTTTTAGACTATAATTTTAAGTAGTAGACTATAATTTTAAGTAGTTTCGATAAAATAGAAATTGGAAAATCTTATGAGCACTCCATACTACTTGCATCAAATGGGTGTTAACTTCGCAAGTTTTATAAAAATCGATATTTGGTTAAATGATCCAATGTATGGAGTGTTCTGCTTATGATGACAGCTAAGGAAAACTGTATATCTGAAACATAAGCTGGTATTCGATAAGAAATCTTTGGACGTCGATTAAAAGAGTGTTTCAAAACTGGAACACTACCTATCTTAGTCCAATCAATAAACAAACAAGAAAATTTAACCATTCAGTTGATTAGCAATTCAATCCGATCGATATGTCCCTCGGCCGATTCTTGAATATACTATACCTATACAGGGTCATGCATCAGTTGTGCGATGGTCCATATCTCTAATTTGGAAATAGATAGGAATTTCTTTTTCTATCATATTACCGTATCGCACGACCACGATATAATAAAAATATTGTCCGTCACACAGGGTGATTAATTTGAAAATATGTTCTTTTTTATTGGCATCCTGTATTTTACAGCACTTTTGGTCTGAGTTTACATCAAAAATACTGACGGTCTTCGAGATTTTTAGCATGACATGATTTTGTTCCAATACCTATTCGTCAATATTTCGTATTAAGAAGTTGTCCCATTAAAATTTACTTTTGATCAAATAATATACACTACTGACTCTCCGAAATGAAATCGACCTGTAGGTAAAACAATTGGTTCAAGCCCTGTGGACAGGAGCTTTCTGGCGCTCTAGTTCAAACAGACAAGTTATATCTCCAAAAGTATTGGTTTCTCAGAGTTGGGAATTGAATCAATGTATTCTTATGAAAGAACTGCATCATAAAGGAAATTAAATTCAATTAACAGTTTATTTATCAAGATTAAATGAGCAATCTGAGAATGAGAACTGCACCATGGAAGAAATCAAATTTAAATAGCTGAAATGAATTTGACTCCTTCTTATAGAAGAGGATGAAATGTGCGAGTATGAACACAGATCATATAATAAAGCTTAGATAGAATAATTATAGCATTCTGTGAAAACATAGAAGTACGTACGATTCATTATTGAAATTTAGAAAAATCATATTTCCGAAAGTATTAGCTTGTTGGAGTTGAAAATGATATCGATGGATTTCAATGATGAAACTGCATCCTAAATAAAAATTACAGATATTTGGGCAAATTGATAAGCACTCAGTTCCGTGGAACTAGAGCGCCAAAAAGTCCCGCCTTCTCTCGTTCCGAAACCGAAAACCCGACAGCGTAGACACACCGGTACACGTCGGTACTTACCTGGGATATATATTCTTAATTTTAACTTTCCGACATAAAATCGCCACATGGGGGTTTATTTGACGGTTTTTTACCCTTGTCACTCTAAGTCGATTTTGACGTTTCTCGAACCAACTATTAGCAAGGAATAAGACAATGTTATATCTCAGGAAAATAAGTTGACATTATGATAATTCATACATAGAATAATTATATAATTCTGTGAAAACGTAAAAATACGATTTTTTATGGAAATTTTGAAAAATCATATCTCCGAAAGTATTAGCTTGTTAGAGTCAAAAATGATATCATTGGATTCTTATGATAAAACTGCTTATTGAAATTGGAATTTGGAATTTGTTGTAAAAAAATAATTTTTTTTTTTTACTCCGGAACCATCTGCCGATTTTGCCCAATAACGAACTTAGTCGAGATATTTATCTGCCAAACAAATTCTGAAAATTTCAACTCTCTACCTCATTCCGTTCGAGAGTGATCGTGCCGGACAGAATTAATTATTTCGACCACGGATTCTTGATCAGTGAGCCGAACCAAATCGTTTAAGACCATTTTCATCGAAAAATTCGAAAATTACAGACATTTGGGCCAATTGATAAGCACTCAGTTCCGACGAACTAGAGCGCCAACAACTTGCCACACATGGTACCTAAAGAAAAATTTTCAGAATCTTCCCTATTTCAAATATACCATTCTTCAAAAAAATCCAACAAAGGCTTTAGAAATTCCCTAAAATCACGAGCTTCAAAAGAGCTCTATTTTTCAAAATATGTCAAGTACATATTCGTGTTTATTCACCATAATTAATGAAAGACTTTTGTAAGGCGATTTGATACGACTGATTATAATAAACAAAAGATAGTTTGTTTCTATTATGTGCAATATTTTTAGGAAATGTACATAACACATTTTTCTAAAACGAAAATTATTTTTTTACGTTGGACGCAGAATTTAAAGCAAAAATAAAGCAATATAGAACCAAACACGATTAAAGCATTAACATTACGACATTGTGAACAATTTATTATCAATAGATAACAGATTAATTGTTTTCATTTGACTTTTGTATTGAAGGTGATCGAAATTGTTGTGTTTAAATGTCTTCAGAATGATTTGATTGGGCAAAACCTTCGCCTTCGCCATTTTGCAACTTCCGTCAGCTCCAGTAATTTTTTGCGCGCATGTTCTGGGGCATTCAAATGTCCAAAAATGTTCAAATTTTTTTCCGAAAATGGTCTCGAACGATAAGGTCCCACTCACTGATGAAGAATTCGAGGTAAAATTTGATTATGTCCGGCCGGCCGGCCGTTGCAACGATAACTTTAGAACAGAAAGAGATATCAATTTGAAATTTTCGGGGTAGGTTTTGCGTCCAAATGAGAAGAACAAGTTCGTTAATGGGCATAATCAGCCCAACGGTATGCGGCTAAAAATATTGCTTTCAACCAATACAAATCCGATCCAATTAAAACTTCGTAAATAGATGTAAAATACTGACATGAAGACGTATGTGAATTTTTATGAAGATCCTATCACCAGAAAATAAAAAAAAAGTAAAAAAAAATATTTATCTCTTGATAATTTGAGAACGGAAAGCTATTGCGGCTCTCAATTTTCAGGGTAGGTTTGGCTTGCGAACACAATATTTAAGTTCATTAAGGCATAATCGGCCAAACGGTTTTTGAGTTATACCCATCTGAAATTTCGTTTTTATTTAGGTACTAAATAACTCAAAAAATAAGAACCAGCTCCAATTCAAATATGGTTATTAGTCGTATAATGCTAACGTGCAAATTTTTGCGAGGATCGTATGTCTAGAAAATTTAAGAAAAATCATCGAAAATCATTGGAGAAATTCCATATATCAGAAAATGTTAGTCCGGCGTCGCTAAAATTTTGCGAGAGCCTTCAAAACATAACTCTACAGCCAAGTTTCAAATTAGAGCACGATCTATATTATTGGAGATCCGAGCAGATGTGGGTGCGTTCAGCAGCTGGAAGGGTGACCACTATCATTTTTGGACGGAAAGATATAGCGACGTTCAAATTTCAGGGTAGGTTGCGCAAGTGAGGCTGTTAAGTTCCTTGTTGGGCATAATCGGTCCTTTATATATCTAACTAATGGAATGTTATTTTCTCGATAACTGAAAAAATACAGATCTTATCAAATTAAAACTTGTTGTGGATTATCGATATAAGGACGCAATTGAAATTTTTTGAGGGTAGTATCACTAAAAAATTCCAAAAAAATTATGAAAAAATATTACCTATGTATCATCTCACGATAACTTTTGAGAACGGAAAGAGGTAGTGATTTGCAATTTTTAGGGTAGGTTGCAAATCCGTATGTGACATATGAGTTCATTAATAGGATAATAGGCCAAGAGTTATACACATCTAATTTTTTGTTGTTATTTCCTCTATAATTCAAAATATACTAATCTGATCCAATTGAAACTCGGTAATTACAACAGGCAAATTTTCTGAAATTACTTGAGGAGTAAGTTTTCTCTTATATTATGAGATATTTATGGAATTTCAATTCCAATAGAACACATATTTCAGAATTAAAAATTCTGTGATTACAGACGGTCTCTGGTTACTCACTCAAGTCTGTCATTTAAATGGTACGAAATGCATTTATGTAGATTGTAGGTTTTCAATAGTTATGATCAAAATTATATTTTAAAAACGCAAGCGGAGGAGTATCAACATATCAGACTTTCTGTGGACCCTCTGACGCCCCAAACCAATAAGTATATCAGTAGTGATCTTGGACAGATCCATATGACACCGGTCAGAAGATGAAGAATTCATTACCAAACCCCGAGTCTCTGGCATATTGCGGTATATTGTGGTGGTTGTCGCACTTCAGTAATTGCAGTGATAAATTCTGTCAAACTTGCAAATATTTCCATCGCCATTTTCCATCGTGAAGTGTGTAAACCAGTGTTTTGAAAACCAAACACGTGAAAGACGAAATGCTAGGAGCGTAATTAAATCAACCTTTAGGCGATTGATATAAAAATCCAACATTTATATTTTGTAGAAGCTGAGAAAATGATCTGTATCGATAGTAAATTCGATTAAGAGTGTCCAATAGAGGTGAATAAGATATTATTAAAAGTAGTTCTGTCGGTTTAAGGTAAAACTATGCTCGATCGACTTCGTATGAGGCGTGAATAGGCAATGGAACTTGCGCGCATAAGCCAATGACTTCAAGTCAGTGCTTGAACCAATTTTTGAGTTGGCCATCGATATTCGGTAATGTACAACTGATCGTATTATAGTCAATATTCCAGAACTTGCATTTCAATGTATATAAAAATTAAAGCAGAGTGGTGGTTTGATTCGAAACTTGTTTATTTAGCTATGCATATATGCATGGGGTGATTTTTTAAGTTGGACAACTACCATGTTACAAATGAAGAAATTAGAAATGTGTTACAAATATAACATATTTCTCCAACACTCATTGTGTGTTGAACAGCTGTAAGTGAAGGATGTACTTGTGTCAGGTAGATTCATTTCAGCATTTTTGCCTAATTTCTGGAGTATTTGACACTCAAAAACTCAATTTCGGAAGACTTGTTATGCTTGCATCGAGGTAAAAAATGCAGTTTGGGCCTACTGAACCTTTCAACATTAGTTGAAATAATCATTCTAAACCCAGAAAAAGTAGTGTAAACATGCCATCAAATTGCTTATCTTGTGATACGACACTGCGTCGGAACGTGAAACGTATACGTTGCTTTTGCTGCAACGGCGAAGCACATGCAACGTGTACGGGAATTTTGAAGAGTAACGATCTTCGAGGTGTTGAATGGGTGTGCAAGACCTGCGATGGTGCCGTTGATTCACTCGGTGGAAACTAGGAGATGCAGGTAAAGTTGTATAAGATTATGTCTGAACTAGTCACTATTGTTAAACAATAGTGTGAACATGCTGAGTCCCTTAAGTTCTGTGGAGACAAGCTTCATGATGTTGAGTTCAAGTTGAAGCTTGTTGAGAATCTGAATAAAAGACTCGATAATTACGATGCGTTGATTCTCTCGCTAAGGAACGAGATCACTAAAATGATGATCGAAATGAATAAACTCCGTCAACCGCTAAAGGAAGGTGATCTGGATTTGGTAGGGATTCCCGAGAAAAAGGATGAAAATATCGTCAAGATTTTGCAGGATGTCTCACACGGACTAGGTGTATCTTGCGATGAAAGTCTTGTTGGAAACTATTACATGGTTCATTCTCTTTCAAGGCATGATGGCAAACCAAGGGACATTGTGATAAGCTTCAAGAGCAAGACTAGGAGAAATATTTTTTTGAAGGCTTACAAGCGCTCTAATAATATTTTTTCTACAAACGTCAAAAAATGACAAGGTTCGCGCATTGACAACAATATGCGAAGTGACCCTTTTTTTCATTTTCCTTCGTTACCATGACACCGTGCGCGAAGTAGTGTGCGAAATACCTACTTCGCACACTGCATGTAAACTATATGGAATTTTTATATTTTAACCTTTATGTTCCTCGATTTCTCCGGTGAAAGATTTAAAATTACAGAATTGACCGCATCTGCCGAGTTAGGTGAGTTACTGCTTACATCATCGTCGCTCGAAATTTCCATTATTTCACAGTTATAAATATCACGCACGAAATTGACGCGAATAAAAAGTCACTCCAAAATAATTATCAAGAACTGTCACTTTGAAATAATGGTCAACAAATGCCATTTTATTTACTTAGTTACAGTAATTGCTTGATTTGGAAAAACAGTTTAAGCCAGTTCCATACTATTTTTCATATTAAGCTAAGCATGTTACTTATTTTAGAACAATATTTTTGAAGTTTGTAGAAAAAATTTTGTTTGCATCTCATGCGCGAAATACTTTGGTGATCTCGACTATTTTTTTTAACTCGGCTGTGCCTGGTTAAAAAAAATCAGATCTCGATCACCAAAGTAGCATTTCGCGCACTAGATACAAAAATAACTATTAAAATTAGAGAAAATTAGTTTTGAATAAAATATGAATAATTTATATTTAAACAGAAGTTTGATAGGATATCACAGAAGATTATTTTACCTGGCAAGACAACAGGCTAAAAAGCACAACTTTGAATATTGTTGGCTAAAGGATGGAAAGGTTCTTTTGAGGCAGGATGGTTCCTCTAAGATTTTGAATGTTGAAATGTAGAGCAATTTGACAAGGTTTTCTAAATAGTGGTTGAGTATTCGTCAGTAATTGTTTTTGTTCTACTTATGGATTTCCCTCTATCTCTATATTATCAAAATTGCAGAGGGTTAAGAAGTAAAACATCGGAATTTCTCTTGTCTTCCTTGAGTTGTAATTCTCATATAATTTGCGTTACCAAATCGTGGCTAACAAGTGACATTAAAGTCTGAATAAATTGGTAGTGGTTATACAATTTTCCGTAAAGACAGAAATGATTGTGCAAAGAAAGATGGAGGCGAGGTTATCATTGCTGTCGCGAAAAACATCCATTCTGAACTGGTCCAACTTTCTCCATCCTCCAACATTGAGGATATATGGATAGGAATATCTATTTCTGGTAGTTAAAAACTGTCTATTGGTTTATGTTATATTCCACCTCTTAATCAAATTTACCATGGTACATTCGATTGAGAGTCCAATACAGGAGAATGGACAATAGAACATGCGCGAAAAAGATACACGTTAGTGATTGAACCAATTTTCATTATAAATATGTTGATGGAGCGGAAGCAATTCAGAAAAAGTTAATTAAATACTTAAATTTCAGATCTGATATTAAGCAGAGGCAGGATTATGTTTCGGGTCTGAGGGCGCATGGAATGATGAGTCTGGAGGGGAGAAGAGTGCTCTTCTGCGGCATTTTCTCTACCGTATTCTAAATAATCATTTCGATACGTCTCTTGTCAATAACATTATTTTCAATATTCCTGCGTTCTACAGCCGTCGCAGGTGCTCTTTTTCGTTCCACTCGTACGTACGTCTCTGTTTTATGGTTCAGTTTTTTTATATTAATGCGGTTCTATAACCGGCATAACAATATAGATGTTTTTATGTTTCAATGGTATACTTCACGAAAGCATTGATGTCTTATTTGATTAGAAGTGATATTTGAGTAGGTATAGAATCACAACTTGGGAAGGTTTTGAGTTGCTGTGTATGATTTGTATTGGCTGTTCATCATATTTTTTTTGCTGTTATTTTTTGTAATGTATGTGGACTACAGTAATTGGGATTCCTCTCGTTATGTTCCCTGATTATTAATAAATAAATAAATACAAAAATATGATTTTCACACTTAAAAAAAATATTATTGGGAACAAATAAGAATACTTGCCATTTTCCAAAACAAAGAGAGAATATTGAGAAAAACTAGAATAATAAACCATAGCGAATACCCGTAAATCCCCTGAAATGTTTACAACCTTTGTTGGCGCTTCTGATGGATTATGCATTTGAAATAAGAAAGATTCTGAAAATTGTTATTTGCAATGTATGGCAAGCTCGTTCGACAGAGATATCAATGTAGACTATTTAATCACCAATAAATGTGGATGTGACTTGGCATAACTATAAATTGAAATATTCCTAAAAATTATAATACAAATCTCGAAAACCTTCAACATTATCCGAGTAAACATCCCCATAAGGTACCTTTCATTTTTCTTGTAAAAATCAAACCAGCGATAAAAAATTGGTTCAAGCACTGAGGTGAAGTCAGGAGCTTTTGCGCGTATGTTATATTGTCCATTCTCCTGTATTGGACACTCTTAATCGAATTTACCATGGTGAATTCTATTGTACGTTCTCCTGTCTTGGACACTCTCTTAATCGAATTTCCCATGGTAAATTCGATTAAAAGTGTCCAATACAGGAGAATGGACAATAGAACATACGCGCAAAAGCTCCTGACTTCACGTCAGTGCTTGAACCAATTTTCTTTAATATACCTATAATTAAACTAGAAACGAAGAAAGGCAAGTAGTTTTATCATTTATTAAAAAAAAATACGGTCAAAATGTATCATACTAGATGAATAGTATGAGATATTTTGACATTTTTTTTTCGTCATTTTTTCGAATTTTCTAGGGGTACGGTTCTTACAAAATTTTAAACACGTTCTTATGTTGATTTTCCACTACTAGTTGCCAAGCTTCAATTCGATCGAATCTTTATTTTTCAGTTATCGAGGAAATAATATTCCAAGTGGATATAAATCGGAAACCGTTTAACCGATTATGCCCAAAAACGAACTTGTCTCTTCCGTTCGGATACGCAACCTACCCTGACAATTGCAAGTCTCTATCTCTTTTCGTTCGAAAGTTATCAAGGCAAGGGTCACCCATCTACTGAATTCACAGAAGGCTGCTCGAATCTCCAACAATATTAACCGATCGGGTTAAAACTTGAAACTGTTCAGTAGAGGTAAGTTCTGAAGGCTTTTGCAAAACTTCAGGAATTTCAGACGACTAGTTACTGATATATAGAATTTTTTTTTAAATTTTCAATGATTTCTTAACAATTTTCTACAAATACTATCCTCACGAAATTTTGGAAGAATTTTCGCGATGGCATTCTTCGACTAATAACCATGTTTGAATTCAATAGGTTCTGTATTTTCCGACTTAATGAGAAAAAAAAACAACCAAATTTCAGATGGCTATAACTCTGAAACCGCTTGG
The DNA here is from genome assembly GCA_937662695.2 of Halyzia sedecimguttata. Lineage (NCBI taxonomy): Eukaryota > Metazoa > Arthropoda > Insecta > Coleoptera > Coccinellidae > Halyzia > Halyzia sedecimguttata. Next base: position 33,472,482 of record OW569411.2, read on the forward strand.
CCGATTATGCTTATAAACAAACTCAAATATCGCATTTAGATGCACAACCTAACCTGAAAACTTCAAACCGCTATCTCTTTCCGTTCTCAGATTATCGTGACAACAAAAATATTCTTTAATAATTTTCTAGCGATACGATTCTCACAAACGTGCTAAGGTTTATATTCTACAACTATTCACCAAGTTTCCATTCGATCGGTATTATATTGGTTGAAAACAAAATTATTACTCGGAAACCATAGGGCCGATTATGCCCATTAACGAACTTGTCCGTCGTATTGGGATGCGCTACCTAACCTGAATATTTCAAGTTGCTAGCTCTTTCCGTTCTCAAGTTATCGTGGCAACGGCCGGACGGCCGGCCGGACAGAATCAAATTTGACCTAAAATTCTTCATTGTGGGGTCAAACCAAATCGTTTGAGACCATTTTCGTCAAAAAATTCGAAAGTTACAGACATTTGGGCTAAATGATAACGCGATGTTCCCCAGAACATATGCGCAAAAATGTAGGTTGCCAATTATAAACTAAAATTGGGACCCACCCAGAAAAAAAGGAGCGCCCTGTTTGACCAACACTATTTAAATTTTGTCGAGCTAGAGCAATAAGGTAATATTATAGAGCTATGTATTCCTATCTGTTTCCTAAATTGAGATATGGACTTCGGCGACACTGGTGCAGCACCCAGAGGGAAAGTGGTAAGAATACCTATTCACATCCATAATAAAAATGAAATTGGGTAAATTTATCCTACTGCTGGAATCGGTCATCATAATTTTACGAGAACATTGAGTACCAAAATTGTTGTTTATAATATGAAAATTAAGCCTTTTTGGAGGTCTGAGTATGAAAATTTTTTTTATAACATTTAACGCCCTGTATAACCATTGCCTTCCATTCCTAAACAGCGAAATATAATCATTTACCTCACCTGAATTGTTTTGATACCAGTGTTATTCAAGGACCTCCAGTTTAAAACCCAAACCTGATCTAGATGTGGGACGTAGTGTAGATCCACAGGATACTTGTCAGTGCTCACGACCTACAAAGAAGATCAAGAGAATCAGAAAAAATCCCCCTCGATCTCCGAATAATACTTACATCTACTACAACCATCTGCACTTTGGATATAATAAGCACTCGATCTTGTTCGGGTTGGGAAGCGTAGACGTATCTGTTGGCAACATTTATTGCCCTGCCCCAAGAGCATTTTACACCCTTATCGCCACAGACGTACTCCTGGAAATATAGGGAATGTTTATTTTCTTTCCAGTTTATTCCTGAGTGGAAATTTGAATTTAGCACCAGCACTTTCTAGAGAATTTTCATAAACTTCGAGTTATTCTTATAATTTTTTTTTACTGACAATACCTTCGAGATTCTCTTATATAGAGGAACTCGGTTACATCTAAATATCCTTTCGAAATCAATTTCAGCTCACATGCTGCAAATATATATTTATATCAAAAGAAATTGGATTTTTATATGGTAGTTTAGGATCTCTGTAGACTGATCATAAACAATACAGGACTATTATTATTAAAACGGGTTCGTGTGATTAGACCGATACTTAGATCTTTTGTTCTATTATCCTACTTTTTGGCGCTCTAGTTCCTCGGAACTGAGTGCTTATCAATTTGCCCAAATGTCTGTAATTTTGGAATATTTCGATGAAAATGGTCTTAAACGATTTGGTTCGACTCACTGATCAAGAATCCGTGGTCGAAATTCATTCTGTCCGGCCGGCCGATCCGGCCGATCCGGCCGGCCGTAAGCACGATAACTCTCGAACGGAATGAGCTAGAGAGTTGAAATTTTCAGAGTAGGTTTGGGGGATGAATATCTCGGCTAAGTTCGTTATTGGGCAAAATCGGACAGATGGTTTCGGAGCAACAAAAAAAAAAATTTTTTTTACGAAACAAATTCCAAATCAAATTTTTTTTAATAAGCAGTTTTATCATAAGAATCCATTCATATCATTTTCAACTCTAACAAGCTAATACTTTCGGAGATATGATTTTTTTAAATTTCAATGTAAATCGTATTTCACAGATTGATATAATTATTATTCTATGTATGAATTCTCATAATGTCAACTTGACAGAAGGGAATATTGTAACTTCAAAAATATTGGGGTTGAAATACTCGTATTTTAGCGATGCAACGGGGACCTCACTCGAAAATGTTTGAAAATATTACGTAAATATTCAGACCTATTCTGTTCGCGCATAGCAATATTGCTAAGAAAAAGATATTGCTACCACAGCAAGATCCGAAATATTGCTATTCTGATCATCGTTTTTTAGCAATATGATCTGTCATTTTGATAAACCACATTGCTATCTCAGCAACCTCAAAATAGTACTTGCTAAGAGCATAACAAGATTTGGAATATGGCTGAGAACCACTTTTATGTTCCAAGAAATCGAAAATATTGAAAATAGGTAGGTACTTTGATGAATATAGGTATATACATAATCATATATATTTATTAAAGGTACTTTAAAATACTTAATTTCAAGGGAATTTCTAAGACTTAGGTTTAACACTTACAACCCCTTCTATTCGTAAACAGAAAAGTTCATAAACTATTCAACATCAATAAGAGGCTGAGAGAATTTTATTCATATATTTATTAGTTCATGAGCAAACTAGTATAGATACTGTTTCTTTTATGTTAGAGGCATTCGAAGACTGATCGACTGGATGAAATAAATAAAATAAACTATTAATGCAGCCTTAGTAAAAAGATGACTTTCTTTGATTTCATTGAAGAGACGAGGGTATTTTATTCATTCATTTATGTGTTCATCAGCAATGTATGAGATTTACTGCTTCTTTTAAGCTAGATATGCATTCGAAGACTGACCGACTGGATGAAATAAATTAGATAAACTATTAATTCAGCCTTAGTAAAAATAACACTGCCTTTGATTTCATTGCAGAGCCAAGGGTATTTATTTGTTCATGAGCAAACTATACGATATACTGCTTCTTTTAAGTTAGATATGCATTCGAAGACTGACTGACTGGATGAAAAAAATTAAATAAACTATTAATTCAGTCTTACTACGAAGATTACTTCTTTTGATTCAGTTGAAGAACTGAGGGAATTTTTTCAGGAGAAAACTAGGAGACATACTATTCCGTTTAACTTGTGCATTCGAAGTCTGACTGAAGACAGGAAAAAATGTAAATTTAATATTTGTTTGGGTGTTTGCAAGTCTTCAATTTTTCGGTCATGGTAGCGGTTACCAAAATTCGATGTGTTTCCTGAAAATTGATCAATAACTCCATCTTGTTAGTTTCATGAATAAAATACAGTTTGTTTTTGGCTTTCGTGACATTTATATATTTTTGGTTAGGAATTAAGAATAACCACCGAAAAACGGACGAAATGTTTATCAATTAAGGTTAGATTCTTCTTCTAATTCACATAAAAGTCATGAAATACAGTGTTGTCAGCTCTAAAATCAATGAATTTTGACCTACTTCATAGCAATATTGCTGGGAGAAAATTGATAACCAACATTGCTATAACAGTCCGAACAGAATACGTAATACGATAGTCATATTGTTAAAAATTAGGAGGATAGCAATATGACTTGAATAGCAATGTTTATAGCAATACGCAAACAGAATAGGTCTGATTGAAAGCATAATTCTGTAGTTTGGTGAACGTAGATCAGGAGATTTTTGATCGATTACAAGGTAATTTTTTATTATTACTTATCTTCTTTCATATTTGTTTTATGGAATACCTACTATTTGTAGGTACTTTAAACCTGTTTTGGGCAATTGTCATACGAAACATGTTTTTTTGGCGCTCTAGTTCCTCGGAACAGTGTGCTTATCAATTTGCCCAAGTGTCTGTAATTTTGAAATTTTTGGCTGAAAATGGTCTCAAACGATTTGGTTCGACACACTGATCAAGAATCCGAGTGCGAAATCGATTCTGTCCGGCCGGCCGACCGGCCGTAGGCACGATAACTCTCGAACGAAAGGAGTTAGCGGATTGAAAATTGCAAGGTGGTTTTGGAGCGTGAATATCTCGGACAAGTTCGTTCGATCTATCTGAAATTTAGCATCAATTAGTAGAATCATGACCTTTATACGCATGTGAAGTTTTGTATTGACCAGATTACCGCAAAGTGTAAAAAAAAATTTGAAAATTTAAAAAAAGTTTTTCCACAATAACTCTCGAACGGAATGAGCTAGGTAGTAGAAATTTTCAGAGTAGGTTAGGGAGATAAATATCTCGGTTAAGTTCGTTATTGGGCAAAATTGGCCAGATTTAATTCGATTTCTTCCATGGTGCAGTTCTCATTCTCATGATTGCTCATTTAATCTTGATAAATAAACTATTATTTGAATTGAATTTCCTTTATGATGCAGCTCTATCATATGTATACATTGATATAATTCCCAACTCAGAGAAACCAATACTTTCGGAGATATAATTTGTCTGTTTGAACTAGAGCGCCAGAATGCTCCTGTCCACAGGGCTTGAACCCATTTTTAAAACTAAGGACATTGTCAATGGCGTTACTATACCTTGTCGCATTTCCAAATTTTCAAGGGCATAATGAATTTCAATACTGGTTATCATTAAAGGATACTATGGGAGGTATACTCATTATTAAAATGTTTCTTTCTGGGTTTTCTTTCCCAAACTCTGAAAAATATCTATAAAAAATAAAAATTAATTATTTTGTGATTTAGTTCTGCGTAAGAAACACAAGATATTTGTCAAAAGCAATTAATCGAACAATGTTGCCTAACAAACGAAACAACATCAACGAAGAAACAACTATATCGTAACGTTTCGGAGTCTATACCAGACTCCTTCATCAGACACTTGATGAGAATCTTAAGAAATTATTTTGTTGATAGTTTTTCTGAAAATCCAGGAATTGTCACATTGACAGTATTAGAAAGTCATAGTAACATAGTTTTACCTTGCACAGAAATTTTCAAGTTCCAAATCCTTTTTTAATAAATTCAGCCAAATATGGTCAATACCAATTGAGCAATTTGCAAAATTGCATTCTCTGTTCAACAAAATACCAGTTGACTCCTTAAGTTTACTTTTAATATAATAAGGTTCTGTCATCAGAATCTTTGTGTTACTCCAATCCATCTTGTGATCTCCTTGGATTGTACATACATGTTCTGCTATTTTTGATTTCTGTATTTCTCAAGCGCCTGCTCCGTTTTGTATCGATAGAGAGTCTTTAATGGAGTGATCGTTGTTTATCTATCTCAGATGACATATTTTTGTGTCTTGTTTCAGAGTTCATTGCATCATAGATTTTGTTGAGTGGAACACATTTTCCTTCAAAGGGTTAAAATTGAAATATAGTTTTTCCTCTAATCGACGAATTTGAATCGATTTTATACGTTATAGGGTGAAACCTAATCAGTATTTAGTGGATCGTCGATTTTGTTGAGTTGTTAATAACTGGACACTTGTCCGCTACCAATTTTGTCGTCTGTCAAATGTTTGGGAAACGATGTCCCGATATTCTAAGACAGAGTGTTACTGAAGTACACTATACAGGGTTGGGATAGAGTATGGAACCAAGTAAATATCTTTTAAACGAAAAAAACGATATTTGTCAAAATTTTTAGGAAAGTGCAATGGAACATAATACATCTGATGTACATTTGTTTGTTAATAATATACTTCCGGTTTAATCAGAAATGCTATCAACTTCTTTAATTTAAATGGTAAACCCTATATATTTTTTCAGATTTTGAAAGAGATTGTTATTTTGAATTTATACATGCTGAGTTTAGTGTCAATAAATTGTAAAAACGAGGAATAACTCACTGTTAGTTGTACAATAGGTGTACATTTCATTATTTTAGAATAATGAGAAACAAAATTACTTCAGATATTCAAAATGCTGACTTGCTAACAATATGCCATCCTATTAACGAATTCTTGAGTCACTCTTTCCAAGACTTCTCCACGTATTAGTTCACATTCATCAATAATTCTTTGTCTCAATTCCTGTAACTTTGTTGGTCGTCTAATGTAAACACGTGATTTTAGATAACACCAAAGAAACAAATCTAACGGGCTAAGATCCGGAGAACGAGCAGGCCACTCTATGAATCCTCTACGTCCAATCCATCGATTTGGAAAATTCCCATCCAGAGAAGGCCTAACCCATGTATCATAGTGGGGAGGTGCACCATCTTGTTGAAACCAAACATTTTGTGGTAATTGCCCATTCGGTTGGAGTGCAGGAATAATTTCGCTATTTATTAGATCTAAATACTTGTCACCATTCAAGTTTCTGTCGATAAAAAATGGGCCTATAAGCCTATTTTCGACAATTCTCATCCAAACATTAAACTTCTGTGGATGCTGGGTATGTACTGCATGAATACAATGAGGATTCTCATTTGACCAATAACTTGAGTTATGGCGATTAACTGTTCCATTTAAACAAAAAGTTGCCACATCGGAAAAAACTATGTTGGAAGCAAAATTTTCGTCGACATTACAGATGTCCATTAGCCGTTCGCAAAATTCCAGCCGTCGGTTAAAATCATCTGACAGTTCTTGAACTAACTGTACCTTTTACGGATGATACTTTTCACTTTTTAATATCTATCCTACAGAACGTTGACTGATACCATAGTTTAGTGCCAAATTTGTGGTGGAATTTTGACGTGATTCTTCTAAATCGATTGCAATATTTTGTTTAACAGTTTCGTTCATTGCAGTCCGCGGTCTTCCAGGTTTTAGCAAATGTTTTACCATCCCAGTTGCATTAAAACGTTGTAATGTTTTAGTTACAGTTGAGCGTGATATAGGATTTCTCTCCGGATGCAAATTATTATAAAATTGGTTCAAGCACTGACGTGAAGTCAGGAGCTTTTGCGCGTATGTTCTATTGTCCATTATTCTGTATTGGACACCCTTAATCGAATATACCATGTTAAATTATGTTGTCCATTCTCCTGTATTAGACACTCTTAATTCATATTTACCATGCTAAATTCGAATAAAGCGTCCAATACAGGAGAATGGACAACATAATTTACCATGGTAAATTCGATCAAGGGTGTCCAATACAGAAGAATGGACAATAGAACATACGCGCAAAAGCTTCTGACTTCACGTCAGTGCTTGAACAAATATTTTTTTCCGTGATTTTTTTGGAATTTTCTAGGGGTACGGTTCTTAAATTTTTTTTTTCCTAATTTTTATTAAATTTTCTAGGAGTACGGTTCTTACGAAATCTTAAACACGTCTTTATGTTGATTTTCTACTACTAATTACCAAGCTTCAATTCGATCGAATATTTATTTTTTTTTGAGTTATCAAGGAAATAATATTCCAGGTCCGAGTATAAATCGGAAACCGTTAGACCGATTATGCCCAAAAACGAACTCAACTCTTCCATTCGGATACGCAACCCACCCTAAAAATTGCAAGTCCCTATCTCCTTTCGTTCGAAAGTTATCGAGGCAACGGTCACCCATCTACTGAACTCACACAAGGCTGCTCGAACAACAAAAATATTTTTTAATAATTTTCTAGCCATACGATTCTCACAAAATTTCACAAACGTGCTTAAGTTTATATTCTACAACAATTCACCAAGTTTCAATTCGATCAGATCTATATTGGTTGAAAACAAAATTATTACTCGGAAACTATTATTGCGTTATTCTCCGAACAGTTTAGTTAGATTCTTGACTTTTTTCCGATATTCACCGAATAGTTAAGCTTGATTTTTTCTCCGATATTCATCGAGTGATTCTCCGACTATTCTAGTAGTGCGTTTAAATTTTCAAATTTTGACTTTAAGTTTATTTGTTTTAAAGAAGTTTTCCTTGCGTTTAAGTTTTGTTCATGAGAAAAGACTCCGAAAGTAGAATCAGTGAAATGGTGCAATTCCAAGTAAGTAAGTTGGCCGTGTCCGACCGACCGGTACCACATATTACGTATATTCTGATCAGACCCCGTAGTTATTCACCTTCAATTTTGAATCGCCGTAAAACATACACCGCACAGCATCCGTCGGAGTTGCAATTATATTTCTGTTCTTGACTGTTCACATCGATGGGCGGCCTCGCTTTGTAAACGTTCGAGACAGAGTAAGTTGCAGGTCCGAGTACCCTTCAACGAGCTGGGTCGGGTTAGTGTTCTCAGACATTACCTGACTTCGGGCTGAAGTAGTGTGCAGTGACGTGCGGTGTGGTATACCGTATCCGTCGGATTCGTCGCTCGTATTCCCGTCATCAACTACTCGCATCGATGGGTAGCCTCGCTTTGTTAGTGTTTGAAACGGAATCGAGTGTGAGTCCGTGTGCCTTTCATTGGATTGAGTCGGGGAGAGCGCCCTTCGGATACCGATTGGTTGCTACCTGACTTCGTTGCTGAGACACCTCGATTGCCGGACCTTTATTCTAGTGTAGCAATATTGGTGTCATTAGTTCTGATCAGAATTACAGTGTGGATCCGTATACCAGTGCCAACACTCTGAGTCTTATTTTCATTCACTGATAGTCTCCGTGTATGCTCTCATAGTCTGATAATACCCACTCCATTTCCTCACCTCCACTTTCGCCCCGTATTCACTAGTAGCGTCCATTAGTTTAGTTCACGTAACATTCATTTAACTCAGCTAGCCTGCGTTAATACGCTTTGCTTTATTCATTTCGCTACTAGACATCTCATTTTTTTGATATATACAGGATGGACATTAAATCGCTGTCCACCCGGCCGAAGTTAGTTACACCTTATACTGTTTTACATTGTATACCTGTATTTATACTCCTACCCGATTGCTCTGGCACTGTGGACCACTGTTGATATAGTATATAAATATTGTAAATAAAACTGTAAATAATCACTGTGTATATTACTACCACCACCCTGCAGTGTCAGAGTCTGATCGCTGGAAGAGACCAAGATCCATTAATCGCTACCAACCTAGATTAAACCGAACCCTTCCCCACTGTATAAAGGTTACCCAGGTACTACAATAAGTGACCGATTTTACCAAGGAGTTGCAACCTTACAAAACCAATTGCAACTGGCGCCCGAGCAAGTATTGGAAAGGAAGGTTACAGCAAGCCCCAGAAAAGGTCGTCACACGTTTTGATGAAAATGTTTAACATAGTAAATTCGATTAAGAGTGTCCAATACAGGAGAATGGACAATAGAACATACGCGCAAAATCATCTGACTTCACGTCAGTACTTGAACCTATTTTTTTTTATTTTCTAGTGATACGAGTTCACAAAATGTCACAAACGTCCTAAGGTTTGTATTCTACAACTAATTACCATGTTTCAATTCGATCGGATTTCTATTGGTAGATAACAAAACTATTACTCGGAAACCATTGGGCCGATTATACCCATTAACTAACTTTTCCATCGTATTAGGAAGCTCCACCTACCCTGAAAATTTCAAGTTGCTAGCCCTTACCGTTATCAAAATATCATGGCAACGGTCGGCCGGCCGACTGGACAAAATCAAATTTGACCTCGAATTCTTCATCAGGGAGTCGAACACAATCGGCGAAAAATTCGAAAATGTAAGACATTTGGGCAAAATGATAACGAAATGTTCCCCATGATATACGCGCAAAAATGAGAATACATGAGTAAAACGAACATATTAAAAATAATACATAACCTTTTAAAAGTTGCACCTCGCAAATATACTTCTCTATAGGTGCATGGATCTCTTGAAGAAGAATTGCCTTCGCTAGTTTTCAAAGATATTCACTTTTGTTCATAGAAATCTCTTCAATATTTGTAATATTTATAATATGCAAACATAACATAATAATATAATATGCAAAATATGAAACTTATTTGAAACAAGGACTGACGTGAAGTCAAAAGCTTTTCCGCGTATATTCTTTTGTCCAATCTCCTTTATTGGACACTCTTAATCGAATTCACCATGGTGAATTCTATTTTCTGTTCTCCTGTATTGGACACTTCGAATGTACCATGGTAAATTCGATTAAGAGTGTCCAATACAGGTAAATCGACAATAGAACATACGCTAAAAATCTCCTGACTTCACGTCAGTGCTTTAACCAACTTTTTTTCGTCAATCAGGAGCTTTTGCGCGTATGTTCTATTGTCCATTCTCCTGTATTGGTCACTCTTAATCGAAGTTACCATGGTGAATTATATTGTCTGTTCTCCTGTATTGGACACTCTTAATCGAACTTACCATGGTAAATTCGGAGTGTCCAATACAGGAGAACAGACAATAGAATTCGCCATGGTAAATTCGATTAAGAGTGTCCAAACTATGAGTTTTTGAAAATTTTCTAGTTATACGATCCTCACAAAATTTTGCACGGATTTTCGTGTTGCCATTCCACAACTAATAGTCATGTTTGAATTGGATCGGTTTTGTATTTTACGAGTTAATGAGGAAATAACAACCAAATTTCAGATGGGTATAACTCCAAAACCGTTTCGTCGATTATACCTATAAACGAATTCGAATGGCGCATTCAGATTTTCAACCTTACCTGAAAATTTCAAGTATCTATCTCTTTCCGTTCTTAGGTTATCGTGACGTAAATAATATTTTTCAATAATTTTTAAAATATTTTCTGGCGATACGATGATCACAAAATTTCACAGACGTCCTTAGGTTTATATTCTTCAACTACTCACCAAGTTTCAATTCGATCCGATTAGTATTGGTTATAGACAAAATTATTACTCGGAAACCATTGGGCCGATTATGCCCATTAACTTGTCCGTCCTATTGAGATGCACCACCTACCCTGAAAATTTCAAATCGCTATCTCTTTCCGTTCTCAAGTTATCGTGGCAACGGCCGGCTGGGCGCACAGAATCAAATGTGACCTCAAATTCTTGATCAAGGACTCGAACTTAATCGTTTGAGACCATTTTCGGCGAAAAATTCGAAAATTACAGACATTTGGGCGAAATGATAATGCGATGTTCCCCAGAAGATATGCGCAAAAGCAGTAAAAATTACTACTAACTACTAATAACCAGTAAAATACAAACTTTGTAATAGCCGTTAAATATTGCAGCAAATGACAATACACAATACTACAGACATTAGACATATGTCACAGGAATGATATAGTGCCAACCATGTCCTGCCACCTAGTTCTAGAACGTTGAATTTTGAGATCACCATATCACACTCCTCTCCCATACCTATACCGAACTGAGGCGAATTCCAACTTCTCAGTTCTTTTCCATGGAAACCATGCTCGAACGATTACTACAATAGTGTCCAATAGCGTATCCACCAGTGTTCTGTTGTCTTTAGTCTCCACGATTGACTCAACCGGCATGGAAGGAGAATGATCGAGTAGTTCGAATGTCGCTAAATTCACGCAGGTTTAGCGGCCTTTCCGATCGTAGCGACGCTGCATTTAGAATTTTAGTAATTGCCCGATCATGGTTTCCAGGAAACTGAAGGTAAGGAAAGGAACTCAGGAGATTGGAATCGTGTCAATTCGGTATGCCCATGGGCGCTCTTCTAATAATGTGACAACTGGATCGTAATTCTACTATGGCACTATAATTGAATCACCCTCTATAGGTATTTGAAGGTTATCTTAAGAAACCGGATGCACCCAATCAATTAATTTTAATTTGGCGAATAAAATTTCTGACTTTATTCTTTGATCACCATGAAGTTTGCAATTAAAATAATGCAGCATTGGTCGTCATCCCATATAATTAAGTCGCTACTTTAATATAAATTATTCGAATACCTATATGAATTAATAGAGTGCTAAACCATTATGCCTACAGAATTCATGGAACTTTTAATAATACAAACACACAATGAACATTCTTCATTGTGTGGGGTTGTACAGTTTTACGCTCGAGCGTATTGCATGCAGGTGAGCAATTACTCCATTATGTATAATCTCATTTGATGAAACAGTCAATTTACTGGTTAAATATGCAGGACGATCATGATGAGTAATCCCATTGTAATGAATAATGAATGAACGTATATTTTGTTGCATGCGCCGAAGGGAAAATAAACGTGATGAAAGGAGGGCGTTAGGTTTTCAGCCAGATATTCTTCATGTATTTGGATTCTTCTATAGGCTGATGACTTGCAGGTCGCCTGGGGGCTTTGAAATCTTTTAATACACCTAGTGCATAAAACTTGTATGTCATACTCTTTTTGCGCGTATGTTCTGGGGAACATCACTTTATCATTCTGCCCAAATGTATGTATTTTCGAATTTTTTGCCGAGAATGGTCTCAAACGATTGAGTTTGATTACCACAAGAAGAATTCGAGGACAATAATTTGATCATGCCCAGCCGTCCGTTGCCACGACAACTTGAGAATAGAACGAGATAGTGACTTTGAAATTTTCAGAGTAGGTGGCGCATCCAAAATAAGACGACCAACTTGGTTAATGGGCATAATCGGCCGAACGGTTTACGAGTAATGATTTTATTTTCAACCAATATAAATCCAATCGAATTGAAACTTGACGAATGGTTGTAGAATATGAACATAAGCACGTTCGTGAAATTTTGTGAGAACCGCATAACTAGAACAAAAAAAAAATTATTAAATAATATTTTATATGTCACAATAACCTGAGAACGGAAAGAGATAGCGACTTGAAATTTTCAGGTTAGGTTGTGCATCTGACTGCAACATTTGAGTTTGCTCATAGGCATAATCAGCCTAACGGTTTTGAAGTTATAACCATCTATAATTTGATTGTTATTTCCTCAATAACTCGAAAAATACAAAACCGATTAAATTGAAACATGGTTATTAGTTGTATAACGCCAGCGCAAAAATTGTCACCAAATTTCGCGAGGATCGTATTGATAATTTTTTCTTCAAAAATCATCGAAAAAAAATATATATTATCAGTTTCAGTAACCATACTTCCGACATCGCTAAAATTTTGCAAAAGACTTCAAAACCTATCTGTACTCCCAAGTTCCAAGTTTGAACACGATCGGACATATATTGTTGGAGATTCGAGCAGCCTTGTGTGAGTTTAGTAGATGGATGGGTGACCATTGCCTCGATAACTTGAGAATGGAAAGAAATAGCAACTTGAAATTTTCGTGGTAGCTGGTGAATCCTAAAACGACAGAAAAATTCGTTAATGGGCATAATCGGCCGAATGGTGTCCGATTAATAATTTTGTTTTCAACCAATACTAGTCTGATCGAATTGAAACTTGGAGAATAGTTGAACAATACAAACCTAAGGACGCTTGTGAAATTTTGTGAGTATCTTGTCACTAGAAAATTTTGAAAAAAATATTAAAAAATATTTTTTATGTCACGATAACCTGAGAACGAAAAGAGAAAGCGACTTGAAATTTTCAGGTTAGGTTCTGCATCTGAATACGACATTTACTTTTGTTTATAGGTATAATCGGCTGATCGGTTTTGGAGTTATACTCATTTGAAATTTGGTTATTTTTTCCCCAATAACACGGCAAATACAAAACGGATACAATTCAAACATTGTTATTAGTTGCAGAATGCCAAAGCGAACATTCATGTAATATTTCTAGAGCATCGTATCACTAGAAAATGTTTAAAAAATTATTGAAAATCATTGCGCATCCGAGTGGGAGAGTTCATTTTGGAGCATGATCGGTCCAACGGTTTCGGAGTTATACCCATCTGGAATATTATTTCCTCGATAACTCAAAAACTATGGACTCGATCGAATTGAAGCTTGATAACTAGTTGTAAAATATCGACATAAATACGTTTGTGAAATTTGATGAGAACCGTAGCCATAATTTTTAAAAAATTAGGAAAAAAATTGGTTCAAGCACTGACATGAAATCAGTTAATCGAATTTACTATGGTAAATTAGATTAAGAGTGTCCAATACAGGAAAATGGACAATAGAACATACGCGCAAAAGCACCCGACTTCACGTCAGTGCTGGAACTAATTTATCTTTCTTCTCATGCCTGTGCAATTTTCCTTCATTACTTTTTCATTCCTGCTCCATACTTTTGTTTTTGAAGAATAGGGCTAATGAGAATGTCGCTTCATTCAATACCACTCGATCACGATACCACAAATATCATGAACTCACAATAAAATCCTATGATATCACATATTATACACGTGACGAAATCAAGACGCGTCAAAACCTCAGGTTTTTACAAATGAATGAATACTGCTGACAGAATGATGACACAGAGTACTTTAATCTGGGGACAAACGATCAAAATATCAATTCACTCTCTTTATGCCGCATGAAATTCATCAATTCCAAGTTCATATTATATACTTACTGACAAAGAAACTGCAACACCCAGAAGGAGCTGTTAATATTTGAATTTTAGTTGGTAAACATAGATACTATAGCAAGGAGAACATGATTAAAATTTGGAAAAAAAATCGTGAAGGATTTTTCGGGTGAACATTTTTTGTTACTTACCTATTGTAGTCGTTTTTTGCAATTATTTATAATTCTACAACAAACCAGCTGTTCGATGAGATCCAAAGTCGATGTTTAGTTGTTGTTAAAATGCCTAGAGCACGTGTACGTGGAATTTATCTCCAGCTAAGTGAATTTGAAAGAGGTCAAATTATTGGTTTACGGGAGGCGGAGTTGTCATTTCGAGAAATCGTTAACTGTACGAACAGAAATCCAACAACTGTTATGAGATGTTGTCAAGCGTGGTTTGATAATGAGCAAAATTGAAGGGGAGAAGGCCGGACGTCGAATGGGCACAAATGAAGTTCAAGATCGACGTCCAAGACCTTTTGGACTGCAGAATTATCGACCCCATCTTGTGATAACTCTGACGGTTGAGCATCACCGGCAACGATTACAGTGGTCTAGAGAACGTCAACATTGGAATGTGGAAATAGCATCAGGTCGTCTTTTCTGGTGAATATCGATTCTCCTTGGGTGCACATGATGGCCAAAGAAGGGTAAGACGACGTCGGGGAGAAAAACGTGTACCTCTGTTCGATGTTGAGCGTCATGTACACCGGACAGTAGGCGTTATAGTATGGGGTGCTATTGCACATGCAAAGAGGTCACCTTTAGTCTTTATTCGAGGTAACATGACAGCGCTGCGTTACCTTCAAGAAATAGTGGAGCCATATGTTCTCCCTTACCTTAACCGGCTCGAGAATCCAATATTTCAGCAAGATAATGCTCAACCTCATGTTGTCAGAGTTAGTTTAAACTTTTTTGAAGCGACCCATGTAAATCTTTCGGCATGGCCGCCCAGATCCCCCGATCTTTCGCCTATAGTGCATGTTTGGGACTTCGTGGGTAGAAGGCTTAGAAATTTACCCCAGCTCTCACGGACTTTGGCGGCTTCGATATATGAACTACAGGTAGCTTGGGATAGTATATCTCAAGAAGAAATAGACCATCTTATTACATCAATGCCAAGACGTGTTGGGGAGTGAACAGATCATCGCGGTGAACAAACACATTATCGAAAAATTTATTAAACAAAATTTCAAATCCTTCGTTTTTTTCCTTCAAATTTCAATCATTTAATCCTTGCTATACTATCTCTATATTTTACCAAAAAAAAATTAAAATTTAAACAGCTCGTTCTGGGTGTTGCAGTTTCTTTGTCAGTCAGTATATTACCAACAGCGATAAAATAAATCCACCCAAGTTTAATAGTTGACGTAGGAATGGACGAACTTATGTTTAATTTCGTGGTTCATATTTGTCCTGTAATTAACTGAGCAGCTCAGAATAGTCAATAGCTACTGGACCAACGGAAATTTATAAATCTCCAGGGACTTTCTATCGACGCCCCCCCCACAACATATTGAAAAAACTTTGTATACTCGCTTATAATTAACAACGTCCCTGATCTTTACTTAATTTCGAGTAAGTATACTCCAAGAAATATATCGAATCAAATATACGAAGCCATAAAATTTCATTTCTTTTCAGCCATATCATTATACGAAGTCCTTGAAAATAACCTTAGGATTGAATAAGTAGGGTAATGGAAAAAGTGGGAAAGCCCTGCGGACAGGACCTTTCGCGCTCTTGTTTAAGCTTTAACAAGTCATATCTCCGAAATGATTGGTCTCTGGGAATGATAAAAATGGATTCTTGCGATAAAACTGCATCATGAAAGAAATTAAATTCTACTAGAACGATTCTCTCCAATAACGAACTTATTCGAGATATTAGTTCCTCAAATTTACTCTGAAAATTAAATTATATCAATTAACACTTAGAGAATTTTGCAGTTTATTAATAATAACTGAGATAATACTGTAGACATCTTTATGAAACGTGGTACATGTCTTCTATATGAATCATGGTGCATTTTGAGATATACAAACATTTTCATTTTCTCTACCAGTGGCCTCCATACGGGTTTTGCATTGAATATTTTTGGAGAACAAAATAATACGCCACAGCTTTATTTTAAAATAAAAATATCTTTTGAGATCCTCATTCATTTTTGAGTAAATTTGGTCTCATGGGTTTTCTTTGTCCGACGTACGGTTTCCGCTTAAAAAATAAAGATCGTTTTACTTCAGAATCAATTCCTCTAATATTTGATGCGGTGTGGAAATGTTTGTGCATCGACTGAAAGCAGATTAAGAGATCAGATTAGCTTCAAGATGAATGAGATTCCGAAAAATATGTTGTCTTTTCAGATGCTGTTCTTGATTAAAACAATTAGATTGAAATTGCTTCATATCGCAGTACCAAAATTTTATCACCCTATATCTCAAAAGTTGAGACCTTTAGGACATACGTTCATAGGAAGTTTTTTTCTTAAAATGAGTCAAATAATCACCCCCTTGAATATAAGCATGTCTTCAAGGAACACCCTGTATAATATTCATTGTATTTGTGGTAAATCAAATACAGGAGAAACATCGAGACCACAAGAAGTAATAAAGAATATAAGGACAACTTAAGAAATAGAGAGATACAAAAATCGAAAATAACAGAACATGTATATGTATAATCAATCCATGGAGATCACATGATGGATTGGAGTAAAACAAAGATTCTGATAACAGAGTCTGATAACATTATACAGAGACTCAAAGAGTCAACTTGTATTTTGTTGACCAATGATACAATTTGCAAATTCCTCAATTGGAATTGACCATATTTGGTTGAATTTGTTAAAATAGGAGTTGAAACTTAGAAATTTCTATGCAAAATAAACTATGTTACGCTTGGTGTCAGACGAAGGAGTCTGATCTAGTCACCGAAACGTTGCGAAATAATGTTATCGTCTATGTTGTTTCTTTATTGTTTGTTAGGCAACATTGTTCTATACATGCTTCTAGCAAATATCTAGTGTTTCTTAGGCAAAAGCAATTTACAGAATAATCAGTGATTTATTTTATATATAAATTTTCAGGAGAGATAACCCAGAAAGGAATTATTTAGTTACCAAATTATAATGTTGAGCATGAATATTGCCAGATATATGCCGAAACTTCATATTGCCAAATTGCGCTTGCCGTTGAAGTGGCAACAGCTGATATAAAAGCATGCCGTTTTCTACATTATATAGAACTCAAATTTCCGTCGACAGTAGTGCCATCTAGTTTGAATATTCTTTTGAGTAAAATAATTTATTCTTAATTATACTAGTTTCTCTTAATATAATGGTATCACTTAACTCGACTTGCTTCTTCAAACTCAAAACCAAATAGTATCCGCTTACCTGTGTCCCTGGAATAATATCAGTCGATTGAATCCTGTGGTAAAGCCTGCAAGCGGTTGGTTCGTAAATCGACACGCCCCAATCATGAAAAGCAAAAAATCTACGTTCTTCGTTGTCCGAAGCTGAAATGAATTCATCACTGTTATTTACATAGGAAGTACGACGGTTCATCTACTTACTAGGGGTCGGCTGTTCCTGCACCACAAGAGAGCTGATGTCCCTTGTTAGACCACCTGAAAAAAGGGAAAAATCAGGATTGGTTGGATTTAATTCGATTCCGACGCTTTCGGACGTGTAGTTGAACAAAAAGAGGTCAGGTCGAATCTGGAACAACTGTTTTCGTAGGTAATTCCCGTTTGTGTACGCTCCTCTCGACATAGGAGAATGCAAGAGCATGGGGGGAGCATGTTTGAATTGAAAGAGGTCGAAGACAACTCGATTCTTCAGATTGATTTTGGAAAAAAAACGTTGCAAATTATGTGACATTTATCGTTTCTATTCAAGAGATACCAATTATCACTTCATTCGTGAAACCAGGTTACAGGATCTGGTCTTCACGACGTCGAATACGTAATTTTTTCTCATCTGAAATCTTTTGGTTGCGATATGACGTAGTTTTAATGGCTCGTATTTTCCGTCATAATTTTATGTAATAAAAACGTAGGTTTTCAGTAGATAATTTTTTTCGAACAATCCATCGATTTTTCATGTTTATTTTACGTCATAATTTCACGTGACAGACACGCCAATTTTAGTAATTTTTTTCAACCATCCCGCCTAGTTTTGACTTTTTACGCGTATGTTCTGGGGAACATCGCGTTATCATTTTGCCCAAATGTCTGTAACTCTTGAATATTTTTACGAAAATGGTCTAAACGATTTGGTTCGACTCCCCAATGAAGAGTTCGAGGTCAAATTTGATTCTGTCCGGCCGGCCGTCCGGCCCTTGCCACGACAACTTGAGAACGGAAAGAGCTAGCGACTTGAAATTTTTCAGGGTAGGTGGCGTATCTCAATAAGACGGACAAGTTTGTTAATGGGCATAATCGGCCCAATGGTTTCCGAGTAATAATTTTGTTTTCAACCAATATGGATCCGATCGAATTGAAACTTGGTGAATAGTTGTAGAATATAAACCTGAGCACGTTTGTGAAATTTTGTGAGAATCGTATTGCTAGAAAATTATTGAAAAATTATTAAAAAATATTTTTGTTGTCACGATAACCTGAGAAAGGAAAGAGATAGAGGCTTGAAGATTTCAGGTTAGGTTGAGCATCTGAATGCGACATTTGATTTTGTTTATGAGCATAATCGGCCAAACGGTTTTAGAGTTATAGCCATCTGAAATTTGGTTGTTTTTTGTTCCTCATTAACTCGAAAAATACAAAACCGATTGAATTCAAACATAATTATTAGTTGTATAATGCCATCGCGAAGATTCTTGCAAAATTTCGTGAGGATATTATTTGTAGAATATTTTAAAAAAATCATTGAAAATTGAAAAAAAAAAATTTATATCAGTAACTATTCGTCTGAAATTGCTGAAATTTTGCAAGAGCCTTCAGAACCTAACTCTACTGCCAAGTTTCAACACGATCGGTTAAATATTGTTGGAGATTCGAGCAGCCTTGTGTGAGTTCAGTAGATGGGTGACCGTTGCCTCGATAATTTTCGAACGAAAAGAGATAGGGACTTGCAATTTTCAGGGTAGGTTGCGTATCCGAATGAGAGAGTTGGTTTCGTTTCTGGGCATCATCGGTCTAACGGTTTACGAGTTATACCCACCTGGAATATTATTTCCTTGATAACTCAAAAAATAAATATTCGATCGAATTGAAGCTTGGTAACTAGTAGAAGAAAATCAACATAAATACGTGTTTGAAATTTTGTAAGAACCGTAAAAAATATTTAAGAACCGTACCCCTAGAAAATTTAAAAAAATCATGAAAAATAAATTGGTTCAAGCACTGACTTGAAGTCAGAAGCTTCTGCGCGTATGTTCTATTGTCCATTCTTCTATATTGGACACCCAATTTACCAAGGTGAATTCGAATTAAGTGTCCAATACAGGAGAATGGACAACATAATTTACCATAGTAAATTCGATTAAGCGTGTCCAATACAGAAGAATGGACATAAGAACATACGCACAAAAGCTTCTGACTTTTTGGCGCTCTAGTTCCTCGGAACTGAGTGCTTATCAATTTGCCCAAATGTCTGTAATTTTCAAATTTTTCGATGAAAATGGTCTTAAACGATTTGGTTCGACTCACTGATCAAGAATCCGTGGTCGAAAATCATTCTGTCCGGCCGGTCTGGCCAGCCGGCTGGCCGTAGGCACGATAACTCTCGAACGGAATGAGCTAGACAGTTGAAATTTTCAGAGTAGGTTTAGGAGATAAATAACTCGGCTAAGTTCGTTACTGAGCAAAATCGGACAGATGGTTTCGGAGTAACAAAAAAAATTTTTTTTTTTTAAAAACAAATTCAAAATTAAATTTTTTTCAATAAGCAGTTTTACCATAAGAATCCAATCATATCATTTTCAACTCTAACAAGCTAATACTTTCTGAGATATGATTTTTCAAAATTTCAATAATAAATCGTATTTCAACGTTGTCACACAATGATATAATTATTCTATGTATGAATTGTCATAATGTCAATTTATTTTCCTAAGACATGTCATTATCTAATCAATCGAAGAATTGTGTGGGAAGTGAGAAAAATCTCAATTGTTTGCTCCGAAATTAGTTTTTCTCAGAAAAGTCTTACATTTAGGAAAGGAACATGAAGTAAGAGATCTGAGAGTAGTGAGACTGCTTTTCATCCATAGACATAGATATAACTCTCGAACGGAATGAGCTAGGTAGTTGAAATTTTCAGAGTAGGTTAGGGAGATGAATATCTCGGTTGAGTTCGTTATAGGGCAAAATTGGCCAGATTTAATTTGATTTCTTCCATGGTGCAATTCTCATTCTCATGATTGCTCATTTAATCTTGATAAATAAACTATCATTTGAATTGAACTTCCTTTATGATGCAGTTCTATCATATGAATACATTGCTATAATTCCCAACTCTGAGAAACCAATACTTTCGGAGATATAATTTGTCTGTTTGAACCAGAGCGCCAGAAAGCTCCTGTCCACAGGACTTGAACCCATTTTTTATATATAATGATAATACTATTATGATATAGTATTATCGATTTCAAACTAATTATTTTTTCATTTACAGGGTGTTTAAAATAATATGGACACATTGCTAGAAGAGGTAGAACATTATAAAGTAAGTGGGATAGGTAAAAAAATTCCGTAACGGCAGCTGCAGTATTCACAATATAAAACATAAAAAACCTTTCATTCATACACATTGTAATGAAATATTTGATATTCGTTATTCTTGTGATTATTTGTTCAAATAATAATCTTTGGCACGCGTGGCTGATTTGAATTGAATGATGAGTCTTTCAGGCTCAGTGGATAGAGCGAGCTGGTGATCTATTCAGACGGTAGTGGACATCATTCAATGTCAGGTCAGGAGTTCTGTGTCTAGGCAAGTATTTCTGCCTGAAAGACGCTCGAATGGGAGCCTCGCTATAGTGAGCATTGGGTGCCTGCTCCATATACTCCAGCGCCAGCTCGTGTAGTGGTTTTTGAACCGTTTGTGTACCATTTAATGGCATTTATTTTAAGAAGTTGGGTGGTAGATTCCCTGTCCAAGTCTTGTTTCCTACCGAGCATCGTAGTGAATTTGTTTTCGATGCTTATTTTAAATTTGTAATCATATTGTCGCTAGGATATTGGCTGATGAAATGTACCTGGTAAGGGAGGACCAGGCTTTCCAGTTTTTACTACTCTCTGGACCTGTTCTTTTTCTATATATTCTGAGAATGGCTTCATGGGCCATTTTGTCTATCACTAGATGAAATTGTGTGAGATTTTTGATAATCTCAAGTGCCCTGGTAGGACAGGCTCCCATTGCTCCAGTGATACACACAGACAAGCCTTTGTACTTTGTCGAAAGTTTTCCTCGTACTATTCTGGCATATTTTTGTATACTAGACTACTGCCATATGTGGTTATGGGTCTCACAATCATGACGTACATCCATCGCAGTCTTGGGGTTGCAGCCCCAAATCTTACCGCCTAGATTTCTGCCCACCATTAAAGCTTTTATTGCTTTGCGAGCAGTAATTTCAACGAGCATATTCCACAGAAGTAAACTATCTACTATTACCTCTAGATATTTAACTTCAGACTTCCATTCTATAATATCTCCGTTCAAGAAGAGGGATCTCCGGCAGAAGATAACAAGGAGAAAAGAAAAAAATGGCACAAGAACAAAAAAAAGGATAAGAAAACCAAATTGGCTAAGAAAAAGAAGAATATCAATAATTACTCAAATTCTACATCAGAAATGAAAATGATGAAAATAATATCCATTGCTCTTAGTTCCATGTATAATACTTGGATTCAAATGAAAGCCCGGCTACTTGATCTTTCTGTGGGAAATAGGTAGACTGTGGCTGTGATGGGATAGTTAACGAGGACGAGGAGGCAGTATATGTTTTGGGATTTTGCAAACATGAAGAGTATGTGTCTCATACCCATCTTGCCCAATAATGTACCCCATCTAACTAGGGGCTAAGATAGACTGTTTGACAAAATTTTCTTGTTAAATATTAATCAAAAGTTTCATAAGTTCGTTATTTCCAAAGTTTGATTATGTAAGATTAATTCCGAATTAATTAATATTTAAAAATAGCTATTTTATAATGGACCAAACGTTAAAGCCCCCTCCCTCATTTCATCTCGACAAAATGATAAAATTACCTATACTAGAAGCCTGACACATGTAAGCCCCCGTATCTGCGAATCCGATATTCTCGATCTTCAGAGCAGTGCCATTTCCGACCAGCAAATACTTCTTCGTGTTCTCCATTCTCAGTGAATCGTCGTTTTTTAACCATTCAACCTGAAATATAGCAAAATGAATATTAAACCAGAAGTTTAATATAATAATTCACCTTAGGAAATGGTTCTCCAGCTACATGGCAAAACATAGTAGCTTCCTCCCCAGGTCTCTTTGATTGAATCCTCGGTGTAACATGGACTTCCGGAACCGCTGAAAAAACCAATTTGCATATTAATACAAACATTTCTAACGAAATGCAATGATTGCTATTCAGGCAAACAATGCGAAAAAATATTATGCAAATTTCACACAACGGTTTAGTATGCCCTTTTCAAAATATTTTGATTTGTAGCGTATGTCTCAAAAGTTTTCGAAAAAAAGTGATGTCAAAACTGGTTAAATATTTTCTAATATCATTCGTCCGACATCACTGAATTTTTTGTAGATCCTTCTAACTCTACAGTCAAGTTTTAAAAGTTTGAATATGCCATCGGATCTCTTCTTCGAACTCGATTTTGACACATTAGACGATGAGATTTTTTTAAAACTTTTCAGGAGCCAATGACATCACCATATTTTGATAAGATAATCTTTTCATCCTGACTACCCAACCAGCAAAGTTGTCTTATAACTCCAATGATTCGCGAATAATATATTTCATAAGTATCATATTAGTGCTTCCAAAATATCAATTCATTTTATTAAAGCTACATAAACATCATTCTGTTGTGGATAATCGAAATACTTTATAAATTTATCCTGAAAACGTCTATACAGCAGAATTATGAATTATGTTATAAAACTGTTACTTAACCATTTGTTAAGAGGTTTATAACTAACTTATACAACAATTCTGCTTATAAAACTGAATTGCTTTTTAATGGTTTCTTTATTAATTCTGGGGATATTTATAATATCCCCAAATAAGATGTTCTGTATAACCTCATGAAACACTTATATAGAAGTGCTTTTAGTTACTATTTTGCACCAGAAGTAAATTGTCGTTTCGGTAACCACTTCATAACTATTTTATGGTATTCAATTTCCATGACAATATCATCCAAAAGCAGCTGATCATTCTGTTCCCACACTGAAAGTTTTTTTGGGGTTATTACAATATTGTTTTTATTCATATCTTCCAATGATTTCAAAGGACATTTGCCATCCTTTGACACCTTTCAAAAGGACAAAAGACATATTTTCAAAATAAAGGACTGTCATTTGAAATAAAGGACGGTTGGCAACCCTAATCTTGAACGTTTCTAAAAAAGTTATGATTACCATGAAGCAAATGCATATTAGTTTTCTAGCTAAAAGCACAAATTTCTTACCTATGCATGAGGCTCAGGAAGCTACTGCTGAAGACAATTTTCTGTAGGTGCAAAATTATCACCACAATCATGTTTGTGTTCAAGATATCGACTTATTAATAAGATACCTTCATCAGATTAACTGTCATTTCTCCTTTCGAATATCCTTGCAAAAATATGTATTTATCAGATATTCCACAGGAAAACGTTAACTGTTTCACTGATTTTGCAGGTTATGTTGACTTTCACGCGGTAGAACATAATAACATGTTTTAAAGTAGTTGTTAAGTAGCTAAATTACAACGAAATGCTTGAAACTGATGCAAAATCATTTTATAAGAGAACGCCATTAAACATGGCGGCATTTGTGATGACTCAGAGTGCGGAGTGTTTTAAACACACTAAAAATCGCCAATGTGTATATATTTCAACCATTCAGAGCATGAAATGACTCAAAAATAATCTGTAGAACAAATTGGAATACATTTTCGTACAAAGGAACATTAGACTGACAAGCCACATTTTTGTTTTGTTCCATTTTTTTGTGTGAAACATTCGAAACAAGGGGGCGCGTTTAAAATATGTCATTTTAGTGCTACATTTCACGAAGAAATTTCATTTGCATTGGAAATTTCGTTGTGTGTATCCAAACATGTGTCTGTAAGAGTAGAAGTATATATAAATAAAATGGCTTCCTGTAAACCATAATGACACATGACATCTATATTTTCGCTATGTTGTTATAATTCAAGATTGTCATTTGCCAACATAAAATCAAAAATTTTATAGATATCATTCTATGTAACATTTTTATTCCAGAACGCTCATATGAAAAACCTTATAAAGCTATTACAAAACAGTTTTTTAGATGGCAATAGTTTACAAAAACACGCTTCAAAGATAAATCGAACTTAAAACTATAAAATAATTTTTGAGCATCTAAACAAACTGATGGAGGAAAAAAGAAAGTATTACTTAGAGAAAAGCGTGGGATGCTCAATAAAAGCAGTCCTTGAAAATATTGGATCAGTACAATCAGTGAAAAAATAGTTAAGCAATTCAAAAGTGTGCGATTCAGAAATTTTTTAAAAAAAGTTTTGCTAGAGGCATAAATATTATGGTACAGAGTATCCCTCGCTTTTCTCTAAATAATACTTGTATTTTTCGTCCATCGTTTTGTCTACATGCTCAAAAATTATTTTATAATTTATAGCTTTTTGAAATCTCATGAAAAGAGCTGCAACACTTCATGCATGATTGAAGTATGTATTATGGGTTTGCCTATAAAACATTTTGAACGAAGGCAGATAGTGGTATATTTGAATAAATTTTCCGTCGAAAATTCCATATTAGTTTGGATAAAAAATGTTCACTATATTTTACTGAATATTTGATTGTAGGTAGTAGGAGAAGGTTATGTTTGTTACCCTTTTGGGGATTAATTAGAAAGTTACTGAAAGAATTCAATCACAAGGCCGCCCAACAACTTCAGTAAGTGTCATTTTTTGTCTGCCTAAAATAAATTTCAATTTCCCCTTTCGATTTTCAGGGGCTTATTTTTCCTTCTTCTTTTTTTGTTATTTCCTTAGCTCAAATTTTCGTCGAGCTTTCCATCATTGAAGATAATTGGAATAGTTTTGATACTTTGAGGAAATATCCATATATTATCCCTAGAACGAGAACGAGAAAACCTGGTACAACTTTCACGTCATATTACACACGGAGGGATCATTGAGATTGTGCTGGATTCTTTTAAGATCTGGGAATAAAATATAAGACTGGTGACAGGTTTAAACACCTTGGTATTTTCATTTGGCTTCGAGATTTTTGGTGTGTAGGACACCTTCTTTTAACATCAACATTAAAGACTCCATTTTGGCCTGCTCGGCATTGTCGTCGACATCACAGCGGCTGCGTTGAAAGATTCGTTAAATTTTCAATCAATTATATGTTGAATTGTTTATTTTTCTCATTGAATCGTATACCCAAAATGGTTGATAAAAAGATAAATTTCTTATTGTTGAAAGGACACAATTTTTAATCCTTCAAATTGAAATTTCGAATATATTACTTTTGTATACAGAGTGTGTTATCCTTGGCTTGCTGAAGCATAGGGTGAATTCAGTTGTAAATTTTCATAATACTCATGAAACTTTCTTGTTATTGAATGACTAATAGAATTTGACCTCGAAGTAAATTGATATATATATATACAGGGTGACTGGTGACGTAAGGGACAACGGCTAAGTGGAGATAGAGGACCTCAAACTGAATGAGAATTTGGGTTTCAAATGACCCATAAGGGTATTCGTTTCGGAGATATAGGGTGATTTATGGAAAAATGCTAAATCTATGAACTCCCATTTCTTCGTTAATATGATATGTTTTTCGCTGATATTTTACATGTTTGTTCATACAGGCATTCTCTGTCAGCATAAGAAAAAAAATTGAAAAAATTGCAGGCCCGTACTCAAAAATTTCAATTTACATGTCAAGTGAGAAATATCACACGGTATATATGAGATAAAATAAAATCAAATAGAAATTTGGAAAGAGGGAAAAAAACTGATGAAATATCTGTTTTTTGTTTGAATGGCACAAATTTTTTTTCGTTTTTATGATATGTTGAAGTAAGAATATTACAATATTTTTATATTCAAATCATGAAAATTAGTACTACTGATAGAAAAAACCTTGAATTCGAGGCGCTAGAATGAGCCTGGCTCCAAAATATTCCTTCAAATCTTGAAATCTATTTTTATCAATTAATATTTCGATGCCATATAAAATAGATGACATAGATTTAGCATTTTTTCATAAATCACCCTATATCTCCGAAACGAATACCCTTATGGGTCATTTGAAACCCAAATTCTCATTCAGTTTGAGGTCCTCTATCTTCACTTAGCCGTTGTCCCTTACGTCACCAGTCACCCTGTATATATATATATACAGGATGAGTCTTTGACCACTGCATTAATTTTAACCAAAGATTCCTCTCAGCAAATGAAACACTTTTTTCATTTAACATTTTTCCAAATTCAGCTCAGGTAAAAAGATACAGGCTGTTGAAATTTTGAAAAAAAAAACAGTTTTTATTTTGTAGCTTTGACATCCTTTTTTCGAATTAAATGAATGTTGGCGTAAAGTTTCCTATAACTATGATATATATTTTCCAAATATTAGTTATGTTCTACTTCTACTGGTTTTCTAGTTATGGACTCGTGGATTCATAAAACTAAACGAAATTAGCATAAAGGAAGCATATAAAGTTTTCCTTGAGCCATTTCAAGAATATTCCATCGTTTTAGAACATTATATTATTCTTCATCATTTCTCCTTAAAAGCACAGTTTTCGAGATTTTCTTCATTGAATGTTTTAAAATGGAAAACTCCAGAAATTTCACTACTTTTATGGATCCGTCCCTGAGCGTTGGAATGCCTTATTCTCGTCCGCCAACAATGTCATAGATAATTTATATGCGGGAGTGTATTAGCACATTGTGAAATCTTTAAACGCTTGTAACTTTTTACTAGAGCCGAATCTGGAAAAATGGTAAATGAAAAAAGTGTTTCATTTGATGAGAGGAATCTTTGGTTAAAATAAATGCAGTGGTCAAAGACTCACCCTGTATATAAATATATGTTTTTCCTTTATATATTTCTTTTTCCAAATCATTATTTTCAGTGAATTCTGTTTTGGATACTTGGATATTTTGAATGTTTTTATTATAGTAACTTGCAAGGCATTTACGTGTTTTGGCCGGCACAGGTTAATTGAAATTGTTTATTTCCTTTTTGGCGCTCTAGTTCCTCGGAACTGAGTGCTTATCAATTTGCCCAAATGTCTGTAATTTTCGAATTTTTCGATGAAAATGGTTTTAAACAATTTGGTTCGACTCACTGATCAAGAATCCGTGGTCGAAATTCATTCTGGCCGGCCGTAGGCACGATAACTCTCGAACGAAATGAGCTAGGCAGTTGAAATTTTCAGAGTAGGTTTGAGGGATAAATATCTCGGCAGTTCGTTATTGGCCAAAATCGGACAGATAGTTTCGGAGTAACAAAAAAAAATTTTTTTTTACAAAACAAGTTCCAAATTTAATTTTTTTCAATAAGCAGTTTCTCCATAAGAATCCATTCATATCATTTTTAACTCTAACAAGCTAATACTTTCGGAGATATGATTTTTCAAAATTTCAATGTAAATCGTATTTCTACGATATTATTCTGTGGGTGTTCTGTGAATTGTTATAATGTCAACTTATTTTCCTGAGACATGACGTTGTCTCACTGTCATTCATTCCAGCAATCGTATAAATATGAGAATTATAATATAATATCATACTTTTTGTTGGTTCATATTTTCATGCCGATGGTCAATCCATATGATGATGGGAATAGTAATGGTAAGTTAATAATACTGAGTTCAGAATATCTCCACTAAAAACAAAACTGGAATATTGGTGTATTGGAGTAGATTTGAGGAAAGATATATATTATCGTTCATCATAGAATTGAGGAATGAATATCTCGAATGAGTTCGTTGTTCGGTTGAATTCGTCTATTGGTTTTGGATTGATAATTTTAGGCGCTCTTGTTGAATTTAAATTCTTCTTTGATGTTTGAATTCAATTTCTGCTAAGATGAAGTTCTAAATTTCAATAATGAATCGTACTTCTATGTTTTCACAGAATGCTATAATTATTCTATCTAAGATTTATTATATGATCTGTGTTCATACTCGTTCATTTCATGCTGTTCTATAAGAGAGAGTCAAATTCATTTCAGCTATTTTAATTTGTTTTCTTCCATGGTGCAGTTCTCATTCTCAGATTGCTCATTTAATCTTGATAAATAAACTATTATTTGAATTGAATTTCCTTCATGATGCAGTTCTATCATAAGAATACATTGATATAATTCTCAACTCTGAGAAACCAATACTTTCGGAGATATAATTTGTCTGTTTGAACTAGAGCGCCAGAAAGCTCCTGTCCACAGGGCTTGAACCCATTTTTTTTATTACCTATTCAGTTCATATTTGGAGTAGTTACTTAGAACAAATACGTTGGCGCCCCTTTCAACTCCATCTTATTAAATCCACGCATTATCTGCTGATAGCGTACCGAGGTCATACAAGAGCACCCTTTCTTTCTTTTATGTTTTGAGTTTGGCTAAAGTACTTCGATTATTTGTCTCTTATTATTATTCCAAAAAGGGAGCGTTACAGCCTTTTTAGTTCGATTTATCATTAGAGCGTATTTTTTTTTGCACGTATGTTCTGGGAAACATCGTGCTATCATTTTGCCCAAATGTCTGTAATTTTCGAATTTTTCGCCCAAAATGATCTCAACCGATAGGGTTCGACTCCCTGATCAAGAATTCGAGGTCAAATTTAATTCTGTCCGGCCGGCCGGCCGTCCGTTGCCACGATAACTTGAGAACGGATAGAGATAGCGACTTGAAATTTTCAGGTTAGGTGGCGCATCCCAATACGACGGACAAGTTCGTAAATCGGCATAATCGGCCCAATGGTTTCCGAGTAATAATTTTGTCTACAACCAATACTACTGGATCGAATTGAAACTTGATAAGTAGCTGAAGAATATAAACCTAAGGACGGTTGTGAAATTTTGTGAGAATCGTATTGATAGAAAAAATTATTGAAAGATATTATTTACGTCACGATAACCTCGAGCCGGAAAGAAATAGAAACTTGAAATTTTTAGGTTTGGTTGATAACCTAAATGCGCCATTTTGAGTTTGTTTAACGAAAGGAGATAGGGACTTGCAATTTTGAGTGTAGGTTGCACATCCCAATGGGAGAGATAAGTTCGTTTTTGGGCGTAATCGGTTTCGGAGTTGGAATATTATTTCCTCGATAATTCAAAAAAATATAGAATTGATCGAATTGAAGCTCCGTAACTAGTTGTAGAATATCAACATAAAGGAGTGTGTAAAATTTTGTGTGAACCGTACCCATAAAAAATTTTTCAAATAAAAAAAAAATTGTGAGAACTACACCCTTAAAAAAATTTTGAAAATTACGAAAAAAAAATTGATTTAAGTACTGACGTGAAGTCAGGCGCTTTTGCGCGTATGTTCTATTGTCCATTCTCCTGTATTGGACACTCTTAATCGAATTTACCATGGTGAATTCTATTGTCCGTTCTCCTGTATTGGACACTTAATCGAATTAATCGATTAAGAGTGTCCAATACAGGAGAACGGACAATATAATTCACCATAGTAAATTCGATTAGTCAGAGAAATAGCTGGCATATACAACAAGAAGACTCCTCATATCTTAATGGATTCGACAGGAAGAATAATAATAGATGAAGAAGAAATAAGAACAACTTGGTACATGTATATCAAAGAACTGTATAATGACTCTAGACCAGAAGAGCAAATGGCATTTGATGAAGGCGAAGAACCAGAAATACTAATGTCAGAAGTAATACATGCTACAAAGTTGGCAAAAAACAAGAAAGCTGTTGGCCCTGACAATATTCCGGCAGAGATGTTAAAACTTATAAATGAAGAAAACATAGGAATATTAGTCAAGCTCTTCAATCATGTTTATTCAACCGCAGAAATTCCAGAGGACTGGTTAAAATCTGAATTTATAACTTTGCCAAAAAAACAACGTCCGAAGCACTGTGGCGACTATAGACTGATAAGCCTTATGAGTCACACTATGAAAATATTCCTAAGAATTATCCACGGTAGAATAAGAAACAAGTGCGAAGAAGATCAAGATGAAACTCAATTCGGCTTTAGAAATGGGTTGGGAACTAGAGAAGCACTCTTTGCACTAAATGTATTACTGCAAAAATGCAGGGATCAGCGCAAAGATGTATTTGCCGTCTTTATTGATTACGAAAAGGCATTCGATCGAGTCAAACACGACAAGTTAATAAAGATATTAAGGGAAAAAGCAGTTGATAGTCGTGACGTAAGAATCATCGAAAAATTATATTGGCGCCAAAGAGCGGGCGTTCGAATCAACGGCAAATCGACAGAGGAGTGTCAGATCTTAAGAGGAGTCCGGCAAGGTTGCATACTCTCCCCATTTTTGTTTAATTTATATTCGGATGAAATCTTTAAGAAAGCTCTGCATAACTTACAATATGGCGTAAAAATTAATGGTCGACTTATATAAATACAATCAGATACGCAGACGATACAGTTATATTGTGTGACGACTTGAATGGATTGCAATGCCTTTTGTACGCCATAGACAGAGTGGGACGAGAGATGGGTCTAAACATTAACCACTCTAAAACAAAATACATGGTGTTTAGTCGCTTGCCGTACCATGGTACACAGCTACAGGTAAATGGACAGGTGATTCAGAGAGTATCCAGTTTCAAATATCTTGGTTGCTACATTACTGAGCAATTGGATCCAGATAAGGAAATAAAGTGCAGAATTGAGGTAGCTCGTGCAACATTTTTTAAGATGAGGCCACTCTTCTGTAATGATAACTTAAAACTTCAACTCCGGAAACGCATGATTAAATGTTACATATGGTCAGTTCTTTTATATGGTGTCGAAGCATGGACTTTGAAAATATCTACCATTAATCGCTTAGAGGCTTTTGAAATGTGGTTATATAGACGGATGCTTAAAATACCGTGGACCGCTATGCAAACAAACGAGGTAGTCCTTGACAGAGCAAATGCGGTTCGTGAGTTGGTCGATAATATTAAATGCAGGAAAATAGCTTATTTAGGACACATATTACGTGGTAGTCGGTATAATATCCTTCAACTGATTGTGATGGGGAAAATCGAAGGACGTAGAGGAATTGGAAGGAAGCAGGCCTCTTGGTTGAAGAATATTAGGGAATGGACTGGGGTAAGAAAAGCAGAACAGCTATTTAGAATAGCTCAAGATAGAGAGAGTTTTGCCATGCTGATCGCCGACGTCAAGGGGACTTGATAAGGCACGCTAAGAAGAAGAAATTCGATTAAGAGTGTCCAATACAGGAGAATGGACAATAGAACATACGCGCAAAAGAGCCTGACCTCATGTCAGTGTTTGAACCAATTTTTTTTAACTATTATTTATTGAAGGTACGTAGCGCATTCGAGTGCGACATTTGAGTTCGTAAAAATGCATAATCGTCTAAACGGTTTTGTTGTTATACACATCTGAAATGTTGTTTTTATTTCCTCTGTAACTCAAAATATACACATCCAGTTCAATTAAAAGTTGGTAATCACCTATAGAATGCCGACGCTCTAATTTTAGAGGAATTTCGTGAATATCGTATAGTAAAATTCCTTGAGACTGAAGTTTATTTGTATATCATTTAATATTCAAAGAATATCGATGGTAAGTTCGATTATGAATGTCCAATAGAGGTGGATAGACAGTAGAACATGCTCGCAGAAGCTCCTGATTTTACGTCAGTGCTTGAACCAATTCATATCCTATCTATCAATAGGAATTGAAGGGCACTGTACATTTTTCTGACAGTCGATGAAATATTCATATTATAACTTCGCATGCTCAAAAGAACCTAATTCTTATACGATCTTCGTGGACCGTCTATTATAATGAAAATTTTATAATATTCTCGAATACAATGTGATATTGGAAAGCAACTGGAACGCAGCTTACCTGCACAGAAATACAAAATGAAGGAAGTTCAATTCAATTCGCGTTCAAAGCCAAACATGCTTGAAACCGGGAGTATTTTCAAATAATAGTATAACAGGTTATCCCCGAGGCTCTGAATGCGTATTTACCTTCCATTTGATCCACATTAGTTCCCTTGAATTGGGTTTTCTGGAGCGTTATGGAAATCCGGTACAGAAACTTTTGGTATGCAAACGAATTGAAAATAATCGAATTTGCTACACCATTCTCGATTCCAAATAAACCTGGAATATATTTACCGAGAAGGGTGGAGTAATTTTACTATCCGGCTACGTGTTTTATAACTTAGGCGGAAAAATTTGAGAAAGTTTTTCAGGATGATCTCCAGGTCCTGAAGAGAACATCGAAGGACAAGGACGAGATTATTTGGATTATGATAAACCTGAAATACTCTCGAATGCTTCAAACCGATGATTCGTATCACGATAAGTTGCGTGGTAATTCTTTGTCCATAATGTCAATATACAGGGTGATTCACGAAGACTGTTCGTTGGAATATTTCAAAGATAAACACTTTGTTAGGAGAGATGTATTCTTGAAAAAAATTTCAGATTCGTTCGACTTCCGGTTTCACCGGAAATGATTCCAACTTACGTTTTTTAAACGTAGTACCCAATATTTTCATCGATAATCGGATTACCCATTGCATTCTACATTGTATTAATGTGTCACTTACATATTATTCCCAGAAAATTCGTGTGAAATCTGAAAAAAACCCTTTAATTTCCTCAAATAGGGCTGCATTCCAATGTTAATAACTTGTAGACTTCTGCATGAAAATTCATAATTTTCTAGCTTCTATCAGGAGACATAACAATGCTTCTTCTTCGTTATTTAAAAATTTAATTGAATATAAAGGGTGTTTCTCTTTCAATGTCAAAATCAGTCATGACAAAAACCTCAAAACTAATTTTTTTTCAAATGAGAACCCAGTTTTTGTATCGGTCAGTTGGATTCTACGTGAAAAATAGTGTATATTTGCGCGTATGTTCTGGGGAACATCGCGTTATAGTTTTGCCCAAATGTCTGTAACTTTCGAATTTTTTGAAAAAAATGGTCTCAAACGATTAAGTTCGACTCCCCAATGAAGAATTCGAGGTCAAATTTGATTCTGTACGGCCGGCCACGATAACTTGAGAACGAAAAGAGCTAGCGACTTGAAATTTTCAGGGTAGGTGGCGCATCCCAATACGACGGACAAGTTCGTTAATGGGCATAATCGGCCCAGCGGTTCCCGAGTAATAATTTTGTTCTAAACCAATATAAATCCGATCGAATTGAAACTTGGTAAGTAGTTGTAAAATATGAACCTAAGCACATTTGTGAAATTTTGTGCGAATCATATGGCTAGAAAATTTTAAAAAATTATTAAAAAATATTTTTGTTGTCACGATAACTTGAGAACGGAACGAGATAGCGGCTTGAAATTTTCAGGTTAGGATGAGCACCAGAACGCGACATTTCAGTTTGTTTATGAGCACAATCGGCCAAACGGTTTTAGAGTAATAGCCATCTGAAATTTTCTGAAATTTCGTGGTTTTTGTTCCTCATTAACTCGAAAAGTACTGAACCGATTGAATTCAAACATGGTTATCAGTTGTAGAATGCCAACGCGGAAATGTTTGCAAAATTTGGTGAGGATAACATTTGTAGAAAATTTTTAATAAATCATTGAAAATAAAAAAAAAATTCTATATATCAGTAACTAATCGTTAGAAATTGATGAAATTTTGCAAGAGCCTTCATAACCTAACTCTACCGCTAAGTTTCAAGTTTTAATACGATCGGTTTAATATTGTTGGAGATTGGAGCATTCTTGTGTTCAGTAGATGTTCTTGTGTTCTTGTATTCAGTAGATGGGTGACCGTTGCCTCGATAACTTTCGAACGAAAGGAGATAGGGACTTGCAATTTTCAGGGTAGGTTGCGTATCCGAAAGGAAGAGTTGAGTTTGTTTTTGGGCATAATCGGTCTAACGGTTTCCGAGTTATACCCACTTGGAATATTATTTTCTTGATAACTGAATAAATAAATATTCGATCGAATTGAAGCTCGGTAACTAGTAGTAGAAAATCAACATAAAGACGTGTTCAAAATTTTGTAAGAACCGTACCACTAGAAAATTAGAAAAAAATGACGAAAAAAAAAATTTTAATAACCGTACCCCTTGAAAATTTAAAAAAAAATCACGAAAAAAAAATTGGTTCAAGCACTGACGTGAAGTCAGAAGCTTTTGCGCGTATGTTCTATTATCCATTTTCTGTATTGGACTCCCTTAATCGAATTTACCATGGTAAATTATGTTGTCCATTCTCCCGTATTGGACACTTAATTCGAATTTACCATGGTAAATTCGAATTAAGAGTGTCCAATACAGGAGAATGGACAACATATTTTACCATGGTAAATTCGATTAAGGGTGTCCAATACAGAAGAATGGACAATAGAACATACGCGCAAAAGCTTCTGACTTCACGTAAGTGCTTGAACCAATTTTTTTATATTCATACTACTGCTCTAAAACGCTTATTTCCCGAGATATTCTCTCAGTGAAGCAGTAAAATGTAGGTATTTTAAAAACCACACTATTTTTAAACGTAGATTCCAGCTAACCAATAAATAAAAATTTGAAAAAAAATAGTTTTTTGTCATGAATGAATTTGACATTGAAATAGAAACACCCTGTATGTTCAATTGAATTTTTAATTGGCGATGGAGAGCATTGGCATATCTTCTGATAGAAGCTAGAAGTTTAGGAATTTTTATGCTAAAATCTAAATCAAAAATTCATTGGAATGAAGCCCCATTTGCTTTGAGAATTTGAGAATGGGTTTTTTTTCAGATTTCACAGAAATTTTCTGAGGATAATATGTAAATGACATATTAAAACAAGGTAAAATTTAATGGGCAATCTGATTTTCAATAAAAAATGAATTTTGGTATCATTTCCGGTGAAACCAGAAGTCTAACGAATCTGTAATTTTTTCCAAGAAATCATCTCTCATAATAAAGCTCAGCCATTAAATTTCAAGTGTTTATCTCGAGCCTTTATTTGAAATATTCGAACGAACGGTTTTCGTGAATCAACCAGTATACTGAGAATAATTCTATTCCTAACAAGGACTAGGGAATATTTGTTGTTGGTTTAAATTGACGAATGTTTCAACGCGTGTCTTATAGTTATTTATATGTAATTGAACAAGTTGGAATAAAGTACTGTGGCCAGGAGATTTGTCACGCTTTCTCAAATGGATAGCTAGAGCGGTCACTCATCCATGTACTGAATTCGCCCAAAGCTGTTTAGCTCCAGGAAAAAAAATAATATTCCTAATATTTCCAAGAATATGAATCCAGTTGTAAACGCAAGCGTCAAAAAAAGACTAGTCCAGTTTTTGGCCGAGAATGATCTCAAACGATTAGTTTCGACAGAAATACGTACATTCACTGTTGGGTCGTAAATAAACAGCGCTGTGTATGTGGTGGTATAGGGTCCCATTCGAATACATACATTTATGTTGGAAAAAAATTAATGGGAAGATTTAGTGGGTAGATCTGCAAAAGGAGCAGAGAAAAATCATTCTGCTGGTATCTGATGATACCTGATAATATTCTTTAAAATCATTACATTCCTGAATCTATTCAAGCATTTGCCAATTAGAAGTGAGAAGAAAACGTTCATGAAAATTCATCTTATTCATAGGTAAAAACTCGCTATCTACCTTCGAAATGTAAAATATATTCGATACAATAAACTCGCATCTCTGAAACTGTACTTCTTATCTTTTTGCCTTGTCCATAAAATACTTGAAAATGCATATCATTCACAGTCCTCCACTTATGAAATCACGTTGAAGTAGAAACTTTTCTGCATCTCATTCACCGATTTATCTCCTCACGGAAGTAGGAAAACTGAAGAAGTCTTGAACCTTTCAGGAAATTTTATGTAATATGAGAGATGAATGGATTATGGTTCTTCACTCGACTAGGTTAGAATAGCGCGTTCGTCGATAAAATTCATTCAAACTTCTGGGATTAAAATTACGTTTCGTTCTTGGTTAGATGAGATTCTGTCAATAAAATGAGGTGGAGGAGTACAGAGTCTCCGATTCTGCACTTAAATTCGTAGTGACGCAGTGAATATTGTGGAAGCGCTAATATCGCAACACCCCCGTTCTGCACTTGAGGAAATTCCTACCGACCGACGCAGTGAGTATTGAGCAGGCGCTAGTAAATCTTATCTTCGCAAGTATTACCTTGTTAGAGTTTAAAATGATATCAATGGATTCTAATGATGAAACTGAATGTTGAGAAATAATAGAATTTGAAATGATTCTTCTTTTTATTTCTCCGAAACCATCAGGCTGATTTTACCCAATAACGAACGTAACTGAGATATTTATCTTCGAAACCAACTGTGAACATTTCAACTGTCTAGCTCATTCCGTCATCGAATAGTAACAGGAGGGACTTTCAATGACGGTTTCGAAATTTTACAGAAAGACAGTAAAAGTTATGCTCCCAATAAACAAATAAAAAAAAGTTGGAGACAAGATTTTAGTTATCAACAAGGTAACATACATTTCTGATGATGCTACTATGCTAGCCAGAAAAATATCATCATAGAGAAAATTTGTGAAAATTATAAGAACCGTGTTTCAGTTTTCCTTTCAAAATGATAATAATCATTCTACTATATTTGGAACGACGAGGGTCTGAAAGAGAGCGACTTATGATTAAGTTGTCAATTCATCTGATACTCTACCTTTCATTAGGAGAAGTCTGCATAACTCCAATATTAAATTTCAGCAGATATTGGCACCAGGTCATTGTTACGCCAGAAAATCTCTTGTAACCCCCCCGGGCTTCAACGATTATAATGATTAAATTGGGTCTCAACTGTGGAGCGGTATTAAGGATTGAATAATTTCATTAAATTTCAAATTGAACTCTGTGATAACGATATAATGAAAGCTCGGGGCTTAGATACCCAGAATATTTGCCAATCTGCATTAATGAATTATATTCTTCCCCGGTTATTGTGCCCATATAATCATCTTTCCTCTTGAGTACATCCTCTCATATAAAGATACACAGTATGGGTTCAGGTAAATTGAAATTCGAAAATTGTACAAATGAAATTAATCATCAGATTTCTAATTAGCTCCCAAGAACATTAAAAAATTATCAGAAAGGAAGTGAAGAAAATTGTTCAGGAATAAGACAATACATCTGGAATACTGAAATTAATGTTGTATCCATCGAACATGACCACGAAACCTGCTTCTACTATCTGGATCCAAAATCAATAATAATGAAATCCTTAAAGCATACTGTGGGAGTTATACTCATTATTTGATGGTTTCTGTCTGGGTTTTCTCTCCCAAGCTCTAAAAAATATCTATAAAATAAAAATTAGTTATTTTGTGATTTGGTTCTGCGTAAGAAACACAAGATATTTGTCAGAAGCAATCAATCGAACAATGTTGCCTAACAAACAACAACGAAACAACATCAACGAAGAAACAACTATATCGTAACGTTTCGGAATCTATATCAGACTCGTTCGTCAGACGCCTAACGAAAATCTTTAGAATTATTTTGTTAGTTTGATAGTTATTCTGAAATTCTAGAATTTCAGAATAACTATTATCAACAACTATCAAAAACTATAATTCTGAAGATTTTTGTTAAGCTGACGAAGGAGTATGATATAGACTCCGAAACATTACGATATAGTTGTTTCTTCGTTGATGTTGTTTCGTTGTTGTTTGTTAGGCAAAATTGTTCAATTGATTGCTTCTTATAAATATCTTGTGTTTCTTACGCAGAAGCAAATCACAAAATAATAAATTTTTATTTTATAGGTATTTTTCAGAGTTTGAATATTGAAGGACGATATTATTCAGGTCATTTCTGATGAATTTGGTCCTTTAATATATTCTACGAATTTTCACCGTTATTGAGATATTGAATTTTAGAGATGTTTCCTTAAATCCCTAATTTTTTGGATTTTAAATCGATTTTATCTGGGACTAGAGCTCCTAGGGTTTGTTTTTAATGCATCTACTTAGGGGGATGTCAATTAATGAAAATGATCAACAAAAACTGAACCTACTACAAACAGGCTTGACAAAGGTTAAAATTGAAGAATTTTCACTGAATGTTTTTAACATTGAAGCGCTCTTCTCAACAAACAATGCATGGAAGTTATTCTGCAGATACTTGGGACGTGGGACAAAGAAGTAGTGACGGAGGGATTATTTTTGATGAAAAAATGTAAAATTCATTAAAATCCGATTAGGTAGTTCACAAATCTAAATACCTCCTCCTATACCTCTTTGTCACACATTTTTAAACAGCATAATGATATTTGTTATGCTTGCGAAAATATTCTTTTAGAATTTATGGTCTAATAATGAATTAATGCTGAAATATCTTACCTAGATGATCCGAAATTAGAGGCTCTGTACCATATTTGACCTCTATTGTCCTATCAATATATGAGTAGGTGTGCGATTATTGGATTCAGGAATGAGCAAACAACTCGATCATTTCCAGAAAGTCTACGTTTCGATCTTGGTTAAGATCTTTCTCACGACAACCACTTGGTCAGATCAATTTTCGAATCTGAATAATTCCATTGAAATTACATCCGAAATTATTGTCATAAGGAAATTGTTATTAATTATGTTTTTTTTTATATATTAAAGTGTCAGATACGCAGTTAAGAATCCAAGATTCAAGATTCTTAACTACGTATCTGACATTTTAAAAGATAAATAAAATCGAATTAATAACAATTTTCTAATGAAGATAATTTCGTATGTAATTTTAATCGAATTACTCAGTTTCCTAAATTGATCTGACCAAGTTGTCTTGAGAAAGATTTTAATCAAGATCGAAACGTTGACTTCCTGGAATATATCGTATTATTTGCCGATTCCTGAAGCCAATAATCAACCACCAACCCATAAAAGGTTATACAGGTCGAAGTATTTTAGGACTTTTCTCCTTTCTCTCATTTACAACATTTCAAAATGGGATTTTATGAAATTTACATTGTTGTATATTGCTTCTGAAAAATATCTGGTGTTAACAACGCAGGATCAATTTCGGAATATATTTATTTTATTTAATAGATATATTTCAGAGTTTGGTAAAGAAAAGATAGAAAGGAGTCATTCAATAAATTTCTATAGATTACAAGTACCGAGATCATAAACTGTGGGCTTATTAACCGTGGTATTATGAAACGTTTTGATTATAAACTGTGTTATTGTAAAACGTAGTTATTTCTAGAGATTACTAGTAGCGGAATTGTAAACCAATAGACTGATTCAAAATTTCAACCACAATACCCAACAAATAGTTGTTTGGGTACAATAGGCTTGCGGTTGTGGAAATCCGAAAAAAAAAATGTATTCATTCATTTTAACACCTAATTCTTCCTGAATTATCAGAGGTAGTGTAAGTTTCCTACCATGTTAAATGTATTCTTTTTCCCATTTAATTGTTTAAATTATACTATTTAAGTTTTTGGCGCTCTATCAGTTTACCCAAATGTCTGTTATTTTCTAGTTTTTGGATGAAACTGGTCTTAAATGATTTGGTTCAACACAGCTATCATGAATCCGTTGCCAAAATAAATTCCGTCCGGCCGGCCGGCCGTGAGCACGATAACGCTCGAACGAAAGGAATTAGAGGATTGAAATTTCCAGCGGAGGTTTGGAGTGTAAATATGTCGGACAATTTTGTTAATGGGCAAAACCCACCATGTGGTTTCGGAGTTATGGCCGTTTTTAGTAAAAACATTTTTTATGAATATTTCCGGAACCGGTCACTCGATCTATCTGAGATTTAGCATCAAATTGTACAATTATGACCTTTTAATGCACGCGAAGTTTTGTATTGATCGAATTGCCGTAAGGTGCCTAAAATGTTTTAATTTTGTTTCTACAATAACTCTCGAACTAAACAGCTAGTCAGTTGGAATTTTCGGAGTAGGTTTGTGAGATGAATATCTCAGCTAAGTTCGTTATTGAGCTTAATCGGC
Source organism: Halyzia sedecimguttata (assembly GCA_937662695.2). Lineage (NCBI taxonomy): Eukaryota > Metazoa > Arthropoda > Insecta > Coleoptera > Coccinellidae > Halyzia > Halyzia sedecimguttata. Next base: position 33,513,125 of record OW569411.2, read on the forward strand.
CTGATGGTATCGGAGTAACAGAAACATTTTTTGTTTACATAAAAAATTTCATATTAAATTTTTTTCGAGATTCAGTTTCACCATAAATATCCATTGATATCATATTCAACTCTAACAAGCCTTTACTTTCAGAGATATGATTTTTCAAAATTTCAATAATAAATCATACTTCTATGTTTTTGCAGAATGCTATAATTATTCTGACTATGAACTATTATATGATCTGTGTTCATACTCGAACATGTCATCTCGTTTTCTTATAACAGAGAGTCAAATTCATTTCAGCTATTGTAGAATTATGAGTATTATAATATGATATTATACTTTTTGGTGATATTTTAATGAACGTGGATAATCCATAAATAATGATAGAAATATAAACTTTGGTAGGTTTATCAGAATCGGTTCAGGATAGCTCTAGTAAAAACAAAACTCAAATATTGGCAATAAGTTTCGATTGATATAATATAATTTTCAGAGTGGATTTAAGGAATGAATATCTCGGATAATTTCGTGGCTTTTGGCGCTCTTGTTTGAATTTAATTTCTTTCATGATGCAGTTGTATCATATTCGTCTATGATGCAGTTTTATTATAAGAATCCATTGATATCATTCCCAACTCTGAGAAAACAATAATTGCGGAGATGATTTGTCAAAAATTGAACAAGAGCGCCAAAGCTCCTGTCCTCAGGGCTTTACCACTTTCTGCGCGTATGTTCCGGGGAACATCGCGTTATCATTTTGCACAAATGTCTCTAACTTTCGAATTTTTTGACGAAAATGTTCCCAAACTATTTGGTTCGACTCCCCAATGATGAATTCGAGGTCAAATTTTATTCTGTCCCGCCGGCCGTCCGGCCGTTGCCACGATAACTTGAGAACGGGAAGAGCTAGCGACTTGAAAATTTCAGGGTAGGTGGCGCATCCCAATACAACGCACAAGTTTGTTAATGGGCATAATCGGCTTAATGGTTTCCGAGTAATAATTTTGTTTTCAACCAATATGAATCCGATCGAATTGAAACTTGGTGAATAGTTGTAGAATATAGACCTTAGCACGTTTGTGTAATTTTGTGAGGATCGTATCGCTAGAAAATTATTGAAAAATATTTTTCTTGTCACGATAACCTGAGAACGGAAAGAGCTATCGCCTTGAAGTTTTCAGGTTAAGTTGTGCATCTGAATGCGACATTTGGGTTTGTTTATAAGCATAATCGTCCAAACGGTTTTAGAGTAATAGCCATCTGAAATTTGGTTGTTTTTTTCCTCAGTGACTCGAAAAATACAAAACCGATTGAATTCAAACATGGTTATTAGTTGTAGAATTCTAAAGCAAAAATTCTTGCAAAATTTCGTGAGGATAGTATTTGTAGAAAATTTTTAAGAAAATTGAAAATTAAAAAAACAACTCTATATATCAGTAACTGTTCGTCTGAAATTGCTGAAATTGTGCAAAAGAGCCTTCAGAAACTAACTCTACTGCCACGTTTTAAGTTTCAACACGATCGGTGAAATATTGTTGGAGATTCGAGTACGTGGGTGACCTTTGCCTCGATAACTTTCGAACAAAAAGAGATAGGGACTTTTGCAATTTTCAGGGTAGGTTGCGTATCCGAATGGAAGAGCTAAGTTCGTCTTTGGGCATAATCGGTCTAACGGTATCCGAGTTATACCCACCTGAAGTATTATTTACTCCATAACTCAAAAAATAAAAATTCGATCGAATTGAAGCTTGGTAACTAGTAGTAAAAATCAACATAAAGACGTGTGCAAAATTTTGTAGGAATTGTACTCCTAGAAAATTTTAAAAAAATTACGAAAAAATAAATTAAATTAAGTTGATTTATATTATTCCATTAAATTTGTGTTCCTTCAAAATGATTTTTCATTTAATTAAAAAAAAATTGGTTCAAGCACTGACATGAAGTCAGGAGATTTTGCGCATATGTTCTTTTGTCCACTCTCCTGTGTTGGACAATCTTTCATCGAATTTACCATGATGAATTCTATTGTCCATTCTCCTGTATTGGACACTCTTCTTAATCGAATTTATCATGATGAATTCTATTGTCCATTCTCCTGTCTTGGACACTCTTCTTAATCGAATTTACCATGATGAATTCTATTGTCCATTCTCCTGTATTGGACACTCTTCTTAATCGAATTTACCATGGTGAATTCTATTGTCCGTTCTCCTGTATAGGACAATCTTAATCGAATTTACCATGGTAAATTCAGAGAGTGTCCAATACAGGAGAACGGACAATAGAATTCACCACGGTAAATTCGATTAAGAGTGTCCAATACAGGAGAATCGACAAAAGAACATACGCGCAAAAGCTCCTGACTTCACGTCAGTGCTTAAACCAATTTTTCATTTCCTTACTGAATGTTTGCAATCGTTCAGCAAAAACATTTTTGCAGCCTCACTGAAAATTTATGGTTATGCTTGAGATTTTCATCTGAGTCAATTAAAGCTACGAGATGAAAAATCTAAAATTTCCCACAAATTCCAATGAAATTCGAAATGCTCCTCAACGTCAACGCTCTATCTAATCACTTGTTACAGCAATGTTACGACAAGTGGTTTGAAAGTAAGTTTTTGGTAAACATCTCAACAAATCATTCCACATAGACATACATAGATGTGCATATCTCGAATAGGAAATAATGAACCTTTGTGTGAAATTTGGAGGGAATACGCAACTGGAGGATTAAATTATCAACGTGTCAATATTAAAGATCAAAACACGTGATTAGCAAGAGAACATAAAGACATATTCGATTCCTTTGAACTCTCATGAACTTCCATGAGATGTGAAATTCATATTATATTCGCTACTCTCATGCTTTTGTTCGCATGATTTAGCTAGAGATTGACATATTGCTCATAAACTCACTATGCACGGTGAGCACATGTGTCTGGACTACATCCTTATTCCTCTGTGCGTGACAAGTATAATTTCCGGCATGCTGTAGCTGAATTCTGGTCAGATACAAACTACCATCACTGAACACTCTGACATCCTCCTCGTTGATTGATGATAGGTCGAGCTGATTTCTCCTCCAAACGATTGGGGGTATCGGGGATCCTGTAACGTCACATTTGATTTCGACATTGTCTCCTACTCGGGCGGTGAGATGGTTCGTTTCGAGGGCCTTGTCCAGGGAGACAACTGAAACACCTGAAAAAATGTACATGAGTAAAATATGGTTCTTCAAAGATATAAACCTGTCTTGGCATATTTTCGACACGCATATTCCAAATTTAATTATGTAGTTCGGCTGTCGGTGGCTGAACGGTTACACTCCATTGAAATGAGTTAGAGATTTGAGATTTGCAGTATAGGTTTGGAGTTCGAATGCGCGGTTAAGTTCATTAACGGGTAAAATCCGCCTAGTACTTTTAGAGTTATAGCGATCTGAAATTTTGATTGATCTGATCGAATTAACTCGGTAGTTTGTTACAAAATATCAACAGGAAGATTATTGCACTTTCGTGACGATCGTATGACTAAAATATGTTTGATTGAGGAAGAGTAAAGCCGCAATCGAGCATTAAGCTATGGACGTGTTTCCGTCGAATATCGAATATTTTTGCTCGCATGTTCTGGAGAACAGCATGCTATTATTTTGCCACATGTATGTAACTTTCGAATATTTTGCCGAAAATGGTCTCAAACGATCAGGTTCGACTCACTTATGAAGAATTCGAGGCCAAATTTGATTCTGTCCGGCTGGCCGTACGGCCGTTGCCACGATAACTTCAGAACGAAAAGAGATACAGACTTGAAATTTTCAGGATTGGTGGTGCATTCAGATACGACGGACAAGTTCGTTAATGAGCATAACGGTTTCCGAGTACACATTTTTCTTTCAACCAATACAGATCCGATTAAATTGAAACTTGGTAACTAGTTGTAAAATACCGACATGAAGACGTATGCGGTATTTTGTGACAACCGTGCCAACAGAAAATTTTGGAAGAATTATTAAAAAATATTGTTTATCTCACGATTACTTGGTAACGGAAAAAGACAGCTACTTGCAATTTTCAGGGTATATTGCGCATCTGATGGCAACATTTGAGTTTTTAAAAAAGGCATAATCAGCCAAACGGTTTTTGACTTATACTTATCTGAAATTTTATTGTTATTTACCAATAACTCAAAAAATAGGAAATCAATCCAATTCAAACATGGTAATTTGTTGTAGAATGGCGACGCGAAAATTCCTACAAAATTTCGTGTGGACCGCATGGCAAATGTCAAATTTGAACATTATCGGATCTATATTGTAGGATATCTGAGCAGGCTTGGGTGAATTCGTATATCATTAGATATTCGAAAAAAATCAATTCTCTATATATATATATATTGATGGTTAATTCGAATTAGATTCTACAGTACACTTGAATAAAACATTATTAACAGTAAGTTTGTCAGTTTAAGATTCAATTTTCATTCATGTTGAAAGAGTGTACCGTCAAATGGGGTGAAATTAATTTTATGGGGGGACTTTGATAAAGAATAGTATTTCTTTAAATTGATTTGAATTTTCCGCAATTATAAGCCGACAACATCCACGCGATCGTCAGTCGAAATATTTTATTTTATTTTATTTTATTTTATGTTTTTACATCCATTATTGTGCCGTGCCAACATAGAGGTAAGTAGTTGCACTTATGTTTTTGTATATATATTCTATTAGTATACGTTAAATTGACGGTAAATTGACACTTTTCAATATTATGAAGTAATTCATGAGCCTTTCAATATTTGTTTACAATATCGGTTATTTACGATAGAGTGATTTCTACATAACCTCAGCAAATTTGAAAATCGACAAAAAATACGTTCGGTTGAAACTTATTAAGGGATACATCATGTGGGGTGATTTTGATAATACTTTTGGGGTCAGATTGATAGTTCCCAAAGTCACCCCATAGTTTAAAAACAATAACATTTCTGCCATTTTCTATTGTTTGTTGGTATAGAGTCAACGAATTTTTTAAATTTGAGGTCTTTTCCATTCCAAAGGTTGAAGTTCCGCCATGATTGTGTCGACATTCGAAATTGTTCCGAACGATACGTTTACGGTGAGCTTGGAGGACATCATAGCCATTTTAGAACCTCCAGCAGGAACTTCTGGAGGGCGCGGAACAAAATATGTGATTTCGAAAAAAGTTGTTCAGTAGGTTTTGTACTTTTTCGGAGAAATTTTGTTGAGGTTAAACATGATATTTTATCTTGTAACCAAAGAAAATGCCAATTTTGAGTTTTGTTATTTCTATATTATTATTCTATATAACATATATTTCAATTTTTTTTCGTAAATTTTTCCGGTTCATTTTTCCATTATTTTATACGATACAAAGTAAAATATCTATCTATGGGAGATGATAGCCCTAAATAAGGGCCCTGTAGCGGTCTTCGAACATCTGAAGTTCTGAATAATCATCGCTTGGACTGTCAGACCTGGTTTCGAAAGAGACCCTCCTGGCCTTACGAGCAACATTTTCCTTTTCGAATTCAAATATTGAAGGCATTTCTGAACAAGAAGGAATATTTTTGAAAACTAGCGGAGGTGATTCTTCTCCAAGAGGACCCATGCGCCTACAGAGAATTATATTTGTGAGAGGAGACTTTTGAAAGGTTATGTAGTATTTATAATTTGTTCGTTCTTCTCCTCTTGTCTTTTCATTTTTCAGGAGTTTCGGGTACCTTGGAGAAACCTCTCCGTTTTTTGACGAAGGAGTCCATATTGAAGAAATAAATGCCTATCAATATTTTCAAATTGCAGTAAATTTTGTGAACAATAGTTACAAATCACGACACTCACGGGGAGACAGGGTTTTTTTGCTGAGGTTTTTCCCTAAGCTCTTGTATCATACGTCGAATTGTATGGTACCCCGTTACACCAACCTCTGCTAACACATATACAGCTCTCAGTCAAAAGAATATATATATATATATTTCAATTTTGATATCAACTAAATTTTCATTTCCATTTTTGCGAAGAAAGGTCATTGAAATCCAATTCATATGACAAATGAAAGTATGGGTGACTTTGCTAATGTATGTAAACTTATGGATTATCAAAGTAACCCCAAGTACATATAACATTGATATCGTAAAAATATTGAGAATGAAGGAATATGGTTTACATTGATAACTCTTAGATACGAAGCAATCGCAGTAACGCAAAAGCGCAGTGCCTATCAAAGTCACCCTCCTTTGAGTATAAATTTGATTACGAAGGTTTTATTAATTTGGATCCGACAAACGATTATTTAGATCATTTTTTAAACCCTAGATGTCTTCATTAGGTATAGTGCGAATTCTTATTTTATTTTTAAAACAATACCATATGTAGTTTGAGTTTCATTCACGATTACTTAAATGAAGTCGAATTTACCATGGTGAATTCGAATTAAGAGTGTCCAATACAGGAGAATGGACAACATAATTTACCATGGTAAATTCGATTAAGGGTGTCCAATACAGAAGAATGGACAATAGAACATACGCGCAAAAGCTTCTGACTTCACGTCAGTGCTTGAACCAATTTCTAGTATAGCCTTGTTATGGGGTCACGTGAAAATGATCTGAAAATATGCTTCTGTTTACTTGTAGACCATTACAGAATGCCTCGCCATTGCAAGTCAGCGAAAGGAATGCTTTGGACAGGAAACTTGTAGGAGTGAAGACATAATATCCTTGAAGCCTTCCCAGATATTGAGGTTCATTTATACTCTGGAACTGGAGGGCGAGCTGTAGATGGCGTAATGGTGAGAACAGCTCTGTTGGGGGGCACAATAGATCTCAAGGTCGCGGTGCAACGTAACCCCCTTATCAATAATAAAAAAAATAATAATACTTGTAGACCTGGTGTGAGGGCTAAACGGAAATTACTAATTTATTAAAATTGACAAGAATCGCTTCTGGACAGACATATTCGAGCTCTTGTGCAAGATTGTCAAAATAAATATTTATAGTTGTATGGCACATCTTCGCCAGACTTTGTATTATTGACTGTGATATTCTTTTCACCAATTCGTCTTAATGGCGATTCAAAAAGTGCTCCATCCAAACCTTCACCACGTCTGTTATCCAGAAATCGTTTCACTTGCTGTTCTCTTGTATTAAAAAATTTCTGAACAACATATTTTATGTCACTACAGGTTCAAAAGGAAACCCCCACTCTGAAGCTATATACATATTGCTTTTACAATGGGTTTTTTATCAGAAATTGATATTGCAGTATAAAGTCCAGTGTTCAATGAGTTTAATCTGTTGATTCTTCTATATTATGTAAGATAGTTCCCACCTTTCCAACGTATTTCCTCACCATTTTCAAGAATCCCCAGACATGACATCGGAAAATAAAATCTACACCACTGGCTTTTGAATTTTCAACAGCGGTGAATTGAGCATGTATTAGAGTTGTCCGGTTATGCTACTCTTGTGAAAAATACATCGCTGTACTAATAGTTCTCAGTATATCCAGGCTATAAGAAGTATTCCTATAGAAAAAAAAATCATTGTTTTTGACTATTTACCAGAAACAACCAAAAATCAACGTTGTAACACTTATTGATCTGCTCTAACTGATTAACTTTGAATTTTGTTTCCTAAATATGTATACCGTTAAGTAGCAGCACCTGATAATTCAATCAGTAGCGTTCATTTACAACTAGCCCCTGTGTTTTCATGTAGGCCTGTTTTAGAGCCCCCGCAGACTGCAGACTTTTTGGGCGTATGTTCTAGGGGAACATCGTCCTATCATTTCTTCCAAATGTCTGTAATTTTCGAATTTCGAGCTGAAAATTGGCTAATAGACTAATTCGGACTCCCTGATTACGAATCCGGTGTCAGATTTTTGGGTGCCGTATGGCCGGCCGGCCGGCCGGCCGGCCGGCCGTAGGCACGATAACAGGAGCACCGAAGGTCCTATCGACTTCAAACTTTCAGGGTAGGTTTCTGATCAAAATGCGACGGTTAAGTTCGTTAACGGGCAAAATCGGCCGGACGGTTTAGGAGTTATAGACATTTAAAATTTTGAGGTTATTTCCCTGATATTTCAGGAACTAAAGAAGATGTTGAATCGAAACTTGGTAGTCAGTTCGAGGATATAAACGCGCAACTTTTGGCAAAATTCTGTTATGATCAAAATGTTGGTAATTTTTAAAAAAATATTTCTTTTAATTTTTTCGAAAAAAAAAATTTTTTTTCGTGAACTATTCATCAGATTGCAACAAAAACTTGTACTAACGTCAATTGTAGTATTTTGCAACATTGTGCAAAATTTTGGCTCTATACGATTTCAATTTCTGGAGATATAAGACAAAATGTGTCAAATTTCCTGGGTCTCTCTCAGTATTTTCATCGATTATTCTATGAACTCTTTGAATTCCACCGAAAACAAATTCAAAGACATAAACATAAAGAATCAAGTCATAGTTTAGACGTCGAAAGAAGGACGATGTTGATCGACCTATTTCAAGAAATGCAATAATGAAATGCTTAATTTTTTTTATGGTCACAGAAAATCGTCACAAAAATCTATTTACCTCATTTGACGGCTGTTTGTCAAATCAATTAATTCCAATAATTGATGTCAGATTTCCTACTTACCAAGTTCAAACACATTTTATTATATGGAAAACACTTATTATGATCACGTTCTACAGGAATTGATACTAAATAGAAGCTAGATGAAGATTATTGTAATGGAAAATTTGTGTTCCAGAATAATATTAAGGTATTCAACATGATACTGCTTTTTTTCTTTACTGGTCAGTACGGGCCACAAGGAAGATGAACATGCGCCCAATAGCTCCTGTCCACAGGGCTTGTTTTTATTTTTTATCTGCCGATAGTTTGATCGGGTCGAGCTTTAAGCGTTAGGTAATCGATCTAATGTGCGCACTTTCATACATGTTCATGCTTATCAACAGCCTGATCAAACTATCGGCCGATAAAAAGTTTGCAGTCTGCGGAGGCTCTTACGGTACTTCAACAATCAATTAATTGTTTACCGTTATTTGTTCGATCATTTCTAATTCTTTACAATAACTTTGTTCGGATAAAGGTATATTAATTTCAAGCGGTTTAATATACTATGAAATGCCACGACTTTATTTTCGATTGAGTGACACGAGGACCGATGACTTATTGAAAATGATGTACTTAGAAATAACGCAGTAAAAAAATAACCATGAATTTTCAATATTGAGGAAACCATCCCATAAATTTGATCTATAAAATGAACAACTATAAACAGATCATCTCTTGTTCTACCGAAAAGCTTTTCAATCGTAACGAAAAAATTTAGTAAAAATAAACAACAGCGTATAGCCCCCTACAAAATAAAATTGAAGTGCTTCCTACATGTTGTAATACGATTAACTATATTCGATTCGAATCCTCCAGGACCTGTGAAACGGAATAACAGAAATAAAAGGAATGAAAACATCCCTTGTCAAGTCTACGAGTTGTTACTTCTTTTGTTTCCTCTGTCGCTGCTCCTTTCTTGTGTTGCTCAAGTTTCGGAAGTTTTTGTTTATTGTTTGTTTTTTCCACGCTCTGATACGGCTGGCTGTTGTATTTATTGGTAATAGATCCGGGAATTAGAAATTGATAGGAGCGTAGTAGGTAGCGCCCAGGTTAGAAAATTTGATATGTTTGTGTGCGGGTGGAATATCCAGAATATTGGATGGGAGAAACTATGGATTGTTCGTTGTAAGATATCCATTCTCGGCTATTACCATGACTTGTGACATACAATGAAACCCAGCAACTTTGCATAAGAATGAAAATACTTTTGAGCGAAAGTTCGAACGAAATTTCCTCGTTACAATCATATTCACGGTACAATAATATTGCCTAGTCCTCAAAATTATTGTATTTCAACAACGTTTATTCATGGATTTCCGACTGAATTTATGCACATTGATATAATGTCAACCAAGTTTACTTAAAGCGTGTCAAACAAAAGTCCCTATTTTCCGAGATAATCAACATTTTTGGTCAAAATGACGATTTCCGCTCGAACCGGAAGTAGCAGCCCTTGAGGTCAAGCTTTATCTACCTCTAGAGTTAGGTTTTGAAGGCTCTTGCAAAATTTCATTGATGTCGGACGAATAGTTTCTCATATATATAGATTCTTTTTCAATGATTTTCAATAATTTTTTTTTAATTTTCTAGTGATACGATCCTCACGAAATTTTACAAGAACTTTTGCGTTGGCATTTTAAAACTAACAACCATGTTTGAATTGGATAGCTTTTGTATGTTTTGAGTTCTTGAGGAAATAACAACCGAATTTCAGATGGGTCTTCAGGTATGTATTCTACAACTACTCACCAAGTTTCAATTCGATCAGATTTGTATTGTTTAAAAACAAAATTATTACTCAGAAACCATTGGGACGATCATGCCCATTAACGAACCTGTCCGTTGTATAGACCACAGTAGTTAGGTATACCTAACTACTGTGGTAGTTAGGTAGTAGTAATTCAAAATTCCTGCCTTATAAGGCAGGAATTTTGAATTACTATTCATCCGAGCAATGAATTACCCATGAATTTCTTATGGACCTAAAATTTACGCGAATCGGTCGCCTGTTTTTAGATACTTTGGCTAATCTCTCAAGTTTCATTTGTGTTGAAGCAGATTCAGTGAACCTTTCCCAACAATCTAGAATTGAGTTTTCATAACAAAATTGTATAGTTCCAAAATAATTGAAAATTGATGTGTAAAAGTGTTCAGCAAATTCGATTGACGCATGTCTTAGCTCACTCGAATCAGTCAAAAATAATAACATAACCCTAAATCGGCCAGATAATGCCGCACAACAGAAGTCATCTACGACTTACGGAAATTTTTCAAACTACACTGGTTTCAATTCTGATTTCAGGATAACTAGAATTAGATTTTGATGTGGAAAGAATATGCACTAATGATAAAGGTACCCAATATTTGATGTCTCTTTACTAATATTATCTTTTAAATAGGGTGGTTTCATTAGTGTCCGACCGAAACTGGTTTTTCAGCCGAAACCGAAACCGAAACCGAACTTTCGGCCAGGCTCTCAGTTTCGGCCGAAACCCAAACCGAAACCGAAACTTTATATTTCATACTGATATCTACTGTATTTTTTACAATTTTATTTGCATATACTTAAAAACAGTTAAGCAGTGTTAAATAAAATAAAAAGACAACTTTTTTGATATCTTTAGTTATTATTTTGGTATTACCATGTTATAAAAATAATCAGTCGAAGTATACAGGGTAATTCCAAATCAGACATCAACCTTGGAGGAGGTGTTAGTGTGGATAATTTGCTGTGGTTTGAGCCATTTTTATTGATGACCAAAAATCAACAGTTTCCGAGATATTTGAGTTCTGGTTCTGATGAAAAAGAATTAGTATGATTTGAAAGGGGATGTAAGAAGCAAATAGAGAAAAATAACGAATTCAATATTTTTTTGTTGCAAATAAGCTCGAAATTCCATTAGAAAATGTATTCATAAATTATGTTCCACCATTCCATATAGGCAAGCACATGCCGTCTTTCTGATATCTTCATTTGTTATTTTCCGCCTGAAATTTACTCAGGCTGTCTTTTGATACACATTCACTATTTTATATGCCGGACATTCAAATGGTTGCTTATAAAAAATCTGCTGAAACGAAACTAGTTATGCAATCTAACGAAATCTTTTATAGAATGAAAAAGGAATTTGGCAAGTTGCAGACAAATTGGTATTAGAAATTGATATTTCATATTTATTCATATACCACATTTCAAATCATACTAATTCTTTTTCAACCAATTATACAGCATAGTTTCGATTTTTTCGTACATATCATATCCTTTTCTGATGAAAATAAACCCAAATTATCATCAAATTTGGTCAACGTAGAAAAAATTTACGAAATATGAACTAAGTTCAGAAATCTTTTAAAAATCACCCGAACTCCAAAAACTGTTGATTTTCGGTTATTAATAAATATGTATTAAACAACAGCTAATGAGACATACTAACTACTCCTCCAAGTTTCACGTCATATTTGGAATCACCCTATGTAATCTAGTTAATAATCATTAAAGTGAATTCTCATGAATTCTCAGTCTTAACAAAGATAGATTACAATAACTTGTACGACAATTATGTCCACCTACTTTTAAGTCCTGGCCAAACGACCAGGATAATTCACGAACAGTCAAGTTTCGGCCCGGCCGAAAGTTTCGGCCATTTTGGGCCGAAACCGAAACTAAGGCCGAAACTAGATTTCTTGGCCGAAACTGGACGAAACCGAAACCGAAACCGAACTTTCGGTCGGTCACTAGGTTTCATCCCAAAGTTGAAACTCCATAAGATTCCCATGTTGAAAAATTTCAATATGGATCTCTCGCGAAGATAATGCTTGTAACCTAACTAATGCGGTCTATTGGGAGGCGCCACCTACCCTGAAAATTTCAAGTCACTATCTCTTTCCGTTCTCAAGTTATCGTGACAACGGACGGCCGGACAAAATCATATTTATCCTCGCATTCATCATCAGGTCGAACTCAATCGTTTGAGATCATTTTCGGCGAATTTTTCGAAATTTACAGACAACTGGGAAAAACGATAACGTGAAGTTCCCCAGAATATGCGCACAAAAAAAGAATTTACAGGGGTTTTCAGTTACAGTTACTCTGAAATTGATATCCCCTCCTGTTTTAATGAAACTCCTTTTCCGATAAATCCCTCATTATGTCTGGACAAGATTAAATTGCTGTTCGAAACATATAACTGACTAAAGAGATTCTGTTCTCAGATGTTATTTGTTATGATGCAGGAGGTTTCATTATTGAACGCTCTGTAGGTATAAGAGCTCATTTTGTTGAAGCAAAGAAGAAAAATAATTAAGTTGGGCTGGAGAATATATCTTTTCTGGTTGATTTACAACAATATATAACTAATCTATAATCTTTGATTATGATTATATTATTTCAATGTAATAACAGTGGAATGACACTAAAATTTTTCGCTTGTCAGAATCAGCCAAATCGTCTCTAGTACCATCATCGTTTACAGAGGGAAGTAGAGCAAGATTCGATAATTCTAGTTCTGTATTCGGACGAAAATTCTGAGCTTGTATCTGCTTCTGAAATTTAAAATAATTTGATTCTCAGATGAGTAAGAACATCTCACATCAAGAGGTTATTTTTGTTATTATTAGAAAGGGGTCGTGAGGATAGGTCTAGCCGTCAGAAATTCGATAGCCGAGAGGTTGGTTTCCTTGCCAGCCACGCAGGATATTCGTGTTCGAATCATCATGTTCAAGTTCATTATTGTACATATTTATTTTAAAATTCTAATTCGGTTGATGCCGAATGCATTTTTTCAGTACATCGTGAGGGTGTGTAATGCGTGAATAGACAATAGAACATGCACGCAAAAGCTTCTGACTTCATGTTAGTGCTTTTCTGGAGTTTTTCTAACCGAGTACTAGATTTCAATTCGATCAGATGTGTATTTTTCGAATTATTGGGAAAATAAAATGCTGCAGAAAGGTTTGTGCGGAAATTTCAGAGGAATCGAAAAGATGGTTTCGGAACTATAAACCTTTTGAAAAAAAAAAATGATTAAGAAATATTTTCATTATTATTTCTAGTTCAACAAAATTCCACGTGAATTTGCTTGCCAGCATTCTACAACTAATGACTAATTAGTTCCGAATCGATCGGATCAGTACTTACACTGAAAATGGCAAGTCGGTATCCGTTTCCGTTCGAAAGTTATCGTTGCCGGAATTTGGACAATATCAAAGCACGCTGTTGCCTAGAACATGCGCACATAAGCACTTAATTGATCCCTTTCCGGCTCAACCTGCAATTATCCCTAAAAAGAATATAATTGAAATATATTTTTAACAAGTTGCATTTTGAACTTATCATTTATCAAAATTATTTATTAGATATTTCTATATTTCCAAAAGGAAGTGACGGCCTGTTTTGAATCAGTATAGAGGTCCTATTACTGCAACTAATGTTTGAAATATGGGTCAGCAGTAACCCTGTATTTTCTTTGTTTTCAACTTCAGACATAAGTCATCCAAATGGGCTTTGAAGATATAAATTTAAAAGAAGAGGTGTTGAAACTTCGTGAAATTACCACTACTTCGTCAACCAAAAGACGAAATCTTCTATCTGTCAGCTTATTTTCGAGTAAACGAACAATTTTTCCATACTTCAATAGGTATAAATTTTGAAAATAAAAACATATTTCCATACTGTGTCTTATGCCGCCGGCAAATCCACGAATTCTGTTTCTGTTTTCAATTTATAATTGTAAACTGATTCGATAAAAGCAGTTTGAGTAGGAGGCTGATCACAAAAATTCGTATTTTTCCTGAAGCCTGTCTGGTAATTCTGTAGAACGTCTTCAACAGACCTATCTATTGGTTTCATGAACGAAATAAACGAATCCCGATAATAAAATAACAGCCTACAAATTCGCAGTGCGAATGAAAGAATTCACTTCGCCGACGTACATCATTAGCGGCGATATGAATCTAACAAAAACCGAGAGCAACCAACAAAAGAGCGGAAAATTTCCTGAATCATTGGTTTAATTCAGCGCCTACGGTAACTTGGAGAAAATTCTCAAAAGTTAATGTTTCGAAAGCAGTCTATTGGGGCGTTTTGTCGTTACCGAATCTGCGACATCCATTTAAACCTACTAACGATACTTCGTAAGCGGGCCTTTAATATTTTATGACTGTCATGATGGTATACAGTGGCCTAGGTATACCATTTGGAGTCGGAAGTTGTGATTAGGAAATTCGGTGTAATGTATATCGGGAGTTCTCCTTTGAGATGCCACTCAATAATTAGCTAGAATGTTGGCGGTTTTGCAATTTCCCAGTTAATTTTCAACAGTTGGCGAAGTGCTTCAGGAATCTTGTGGCAATATCGATTATTCAGCTATTTATCCCCTTTTAGTCATGTAGAGGAATTATTTATTGTTGTTTAGTCTTCACAGTATCCGTATAGAATTTCCATGAAGAGCTTTCGAAACAGCAGAAATGTTACTTGGCATAGCTAATCTGCGAAAAGTTAGGATGGTTCAGATTTATAGCATAGATGTTAGTAAATTCTACAGAATTGTTAGTGTTAACGCTTGATATAGAGTAAATCCCAACAATGAAGTTATTCCATTGAAACATAAGATGTATCAACTATTAGTGGTTTTTTTTTCACACACTACTGATCAGATCGAATTGAAACTTGGTAATTAGTTGTAGAATTCTAATACAAACAATAATTTGAAATTCCATGTGGATCATATAACTAGAAAATGAAGAACAGAATATTGAATATTGAATATTCTGTATATCAGGAACTATTTGTTCGATATAACTGATCTTTTTCGAGAGCCTTTATATCCTAATTCTACTGCCCAGTTCCCAATTCGAACACGATCGAAATGATATTGCAAAATATTCAGCTTTGGGTGAATTCAGTATACAGGGTGTTTCATCATAAAGTGGACAAACGAATATAGCGTGTATATGACATCGGGAGAATCATTTTTGCCTTATGACATATACCCCGTTTTCGAAGCATAAGCGAGATACAGGGTGTTCAAGGTAATTTTTGAGCAATATTCTATCGAGTGTGGTCAGTTATGTGTAACATTTGAAATAATGGTTTTTGGTCACATCTCAGTATTTATTTATGCTCAATTCTGAAATGATATAAGATTCTGAAAAAAGTATTTAAAAATGGCGGAAAACCTGCAAAGTTCGAAATTTTTTTACGCGGTTGCCAATTTGAGTTTCACTCTATGAATTATCTCAAGTTTTTAAGAAATTCTGTGAAAAAAATTTTTCAAAATTCGAACACAACTTTTTTTTTACATGTTTACAGCAAAAATAAAATTTCATCCGAAATTGATGAACTTTTCCACGTTTATACTATTCTTAAACCATAACGAAAATATGAAAACAGAACCGAAAAATATCGATGGGTTTGTTTTTTATAGCCATTCAAAGTTTCCACTCGGATATCTAACTTATTCGTTTTTTGAAAACTGGTTTGGCTATGAGGCAAAAAGTTTGAAATTGAACTACCGAAGCATTCCAGATGGAAATTAAAATTTCTTAAAAAAAAATTTTTTTGCTCATATTTCAATAAAACTCTGGCCAGGATCGAACTAGTGACCTTGCGATAGGAATTACTCTTAGCTCTTGATAGAAATTGAAATTATTCGGAACATATTAATTATCGTTACCTAGCAACGGTAATTCAAAGCATTTGATAGATTATTCGAATTCACTGAATATTATTTCGCAAGTTTCTTGAAAACCATTTTAATTTGAGCAGAAATGAAATATTCAATCTTGGAGAAAAATGATATGGTTCAGGCTTATTATGAAGCGAATACCTCAGGGAGGAAAGTGAGAGAAATATACGCCCGCAGATTTCCAAGCCGATCAGTACCAAACTTTACAACATTTATGGCAACAGTACGTAAATTACGTGAAGTTGGCACTCTCAACCGAAAGAAAAAAGAGACAATACGAAGTCACGATGAACGTGTCCTGGATTTGGTTGAGAGTAATCCTAAAATATCAACTAAAATGATATCTAATCACCCCAGTGTGAACCAAAGTAAATCGACTGTATGGAGAGTTCTAAAGAGGAATCACTACCACCCATATCATTTTCAAAGATGTCAAAAATTAGAAGAAGGTGATTGCAGTAAAAGGAAAGAATTCTGTGAATTCATTTTAAGAAGAACGCGTGCGAATAGAGATTTTCCACGTCTCATTTTATTCAGCGATGAAGCGACCTTTCATAGAGATGGATTTTTTAACAGAAAAAATAATGTGGTATGGCAAATCAATAATTCACATTCTTCGGTTTCGATGAATAGTCAAAAAAGGTTTTCAGTCAATGTTTGGGCGGGAATGAAGGACAGATTCATCATCGGACCTTTCATTCTCCCTGAAACATTGACTGGAAATGGTTACTAACAATTTTTACGAGAGACTCTACCAGATCTCATGGAAAATATTCCTTTGAATCAATTTAGAGGTATTTGGTACCAACACGATGGTTGTCCTGCGCACACAGTCAGGAGTGTACGCGAGTTTCTAGACTCCCAATACCCACGGCGATGGATTGGTCGGTGTGGACCTGTTGCATGGCCTCCACGTTCTCCAGATCTAACTCCACTGGATTTTTATTTCTGGGGTCATATGAAAAGTCTGGTCTACGACGAGCGAGCTGCAGTAGAATCGAAAGAAGAATTGATTCAACGAATTGAATCAGCTGCCCAGGAAATTCGTCAGAATCAAGGAATGATAGGTTCAGCGGTGAACAGTGTGGTGAAAAGAGCGAGACTGTGTGTTCAAATGAATGGGAATATTTTTGAAACTGAATTATAATCTATAATTTCGTCAGAGTTGTTCAATTAATTGTTAAATTTTTCTACTATTGTGTTATATTCTTGCGTTAGTGAAATATAAAATTAAATATTCAAGAAAATTTTGCTATAAGACAATATTCTCTCACTTTCTTGATTTTCTTGATTCGCTGAACCAAATAATTATTTCCAACATTGATTATTTAATTTCTGCTCGAATTGAAATGTTTTATAAGAAACTAACGAAATATTATTCAGTTGAATTCGAACATACTGTCAAATTCTGTGAATTACTGTTGCTAGGTAACGATAATTAATATGTTCCGAATAATTTCAATTTCTATCTAGAGCTAAGAGTAATTCCTATCGCAAGGTCACTAGTTCGATTCCAGCCAGAGTTTTATTGAAATATGAACAAAAAATTTTTTTTTTGAGAAATTTTAATTTCCATCTGGAATGCTTCGGCAGTTCAAATTCAAACTTTTTGCCCTCATAGCCAAAGCAGTTTTCAAAAAACGAATAAGTTAGATATCCGAGTGGAAACTTTGAATGGCTATAAAAAACAAACCCATCGATATTTTTCGGTTCTGTTTTCATATTTTCGTTAAGATTGAAGAATAGTATACGCGTGAAAAAGTTCATCAATTTCGGATGAAATTTTATTTTTGCTGTAGACATGTAAAAAAAAAGTTGTGTTCGAATTTTGAAAAAATTTTTTCACAGAATTTTTTAAAAACTTGAGATAATTCATACAGTGAAACTCAAATTGGCAACCGCGTAAAAAAATTTCGAACTTTCCAGGTTTTCCGCCATTTTTAAATTTTATTTTCAGAATCTTATATCATTTCAGAATTGAGCATAAATAAATACTGAGATGTGACCAAAAACCATTATTTCAAATGTTACACATAACTGACCACACTCGATAGAATATTGCTCAAAAATTACCTTGAACACCCTGTATCTCGCTTATGCTTCGAAAACGGGGTATATGTCATAAGGCAAAAATGATTCTCCCGATGTCATCTACACGCTGTATTCGTTTGTCCAGTTTATGATGAAACACCCTGTATTATTATAGATGGGCAACCGTTACGACGAAAACTACGGCCACATATCAGAAACTCTCTCATCGGTTGACTGGAGTGTTCTTTTACTACCTGATGTGCCGATTGATGAGATGTAGAAGCTATTCGAAGCGGAGTTGAACAAAGCCATATCTGCTGGTACCAGGGAGGTCACATCTACTTACATTTCAACAAGACCATGGATAAACAACCAAATTATGAAACTTCTGAAACGCAATTGGTTTCTTTGGCAGAGATATCTACGCAGTTTAAATTATACTGACTACAAGACTCATAGAGATTTCTCCAATTTCGTTACTTCTACTATGCATTCCGCCAAAACTAATTTTGAAAGAGAGCTGGCGATCAAATTCAACACAAAGCCAAGTACTTGTGAACTACGATGAGCTCAAAGGTCAGTTTTCCAATCGTGAGAAGCCCATCTGATGACGTCTGCAGCAGTCCACTTGAAACAGCTGACGATCTGGCTGGTGCGTTTGCTGAAGTGTTCACCCAAGAGCCTACAGGGAGTTCACTCTGCTTACTTCTGCTTGAGCGCGTAATGATATGGAGACTGTAATTATATCCGAGCACATAGTGATGGAATATCTTCCTAAGGTGAAGGTGGAAAACAGTGGTTTTTTTTCGCCGCTTTTGTTGAAAAGCTGTTCTGGAGTCTAAGCGTTTCTGGTTTTTCTAATATTTGAGAAATCTCTCTCCAGCTGTACTCTGCCCACCGATTGGTTATCCGCCTCTTTAAATCACATTTATAAGAAGGGTGATAAGCTATCTCCTCTAAATTATAGACCTATAAGTCTACTGTCGGTATTATCTAGGGTCTTGAAGAGAATAGTTTGTGACCAAGTGATTGATTTCTCCTCAACACAGAAGAGTTTTCATAACCAACAACAAGGATTCCTACCCCACCGTTTGGCCTTTACTGACTTAATATCTTGTCTCAACGATTAGATAAAGGCGTGGGATGAAAGGATTTCAGTTGATGTGATCTTCCTAGATTTTTCTAGGACATTTGACTGAGTTCCACATAATCGACTTCTTCTTCAATTGGAACAACCGGGGTTGAGGGGAGATCTTCTTGAGTGGATTCATGCATTTTAAACCAACAGAATTTTTATAGTGAGGGTTAGCGATGTTTACTCATCTTCCGAGTGGTATGTTCGCAGGGGTGTCTCTCAGGGATCGGTTGTCGGTCCCCATCTGTTCCTTCTATATACTTCTGATCTTCCTGGTTGTTTTTTGCCGACATTTATGCGGACGATACCAAGATGATCCTCCTATCAACACCACAATTCTCCAACAGGTTCTCGAACGACTGGCCGCTTGGTGTCACGAATGGTTGATTTCCTAAACCCAGATAAATGTCATGTACTGCAGCACATAGGCCGAAATAATCCCCGATACACTTGATGACCAAGGTATTTCTTCTGTCACCAGTCAATGTGATTTGGACGTGACCCTATCAAGTGATCTGACCTTGTCCATCCATGTTGCTTCAATTACAGCTAAGGCCCGTCAACTTACCTACCTGATTCACAGATCCTTCCTAGGTTCTGACAGATTTGTTTGTAAACTACTCCTAGAGTCTTTCATGCGCCAAACCATAGAATACGCTGGCCCAGTATGGTGGAGTGTGATTATTGGTGAGTTAAATTCTCTCGAGTCCATCCAGAGATGAAATACCATAATCCCATATGAAATCATCCGACCTGATTATGAGACCCGCCTTCGTCTGAACAACGACGACATATTTGCCGATAGATACGCTCAAGATGCATAGAATAACAAGGTGTCGACACTCCCTACTAATTCCTGTTAAAATTTTCGGCCGAAAAACGGACCTAGAACTGTCAAATCACGTACTTTATGTACTACTTCACTTTATTAACGATGGTGCCGCTTGAATCGATTTCGAAGATTCTGACAAGCGAATAAACGAAAACTGACAAGCGACAAAGTTCACTTTCCACCGTTGCTGGTTCGTAAATCCAAATCAAAAGAATATAATGAAGCAGTTTATTGAAAACTCAATTCACTTTTTGATTAATTAGACATCTGTTCGGACATTATACGTAAACTCCATTTGTTTGGAACAGAAAATTTCTTTGGAACATTTTGAATGGAACTGTAAATGAAGAAATCTGTGAAATCATTATTTTCCCATTACAAAAGATCACATCCAATGTCATTAGAATATAAGCATTTAATTTATGTATTCTGAAATACATTGAATAATACAGAATTTTCTATAATACCTCTACATAATATCTTTCGGTATCATATTATTATTCAAATGTATTTATTACCTTTATCATGTAAGGCTCATTTGAATTGAGCATTTTACTTATTATTTTCGATGTATAATTTGGAACTTCATCAAAGCATTCTCATGTATACAGCATTTTTTCAGTCACCCAAGACCCCTTGACAACTTTTTATGTTCTCAGCAATTAGATTGCAAAATATATTTCATTCGATAGCTATTATTCAGAACTAAGTATACTAATGAAATATCGAAAAATGATTCATTAAATTGATAAACTAACCAAATAGAGGGTAGTATACTACGTTTCAATCTTTTAATCAATATATATTCGCTAGAAAAATATTTTGAACAAACAAATGTTCTAATTTTCAATACCCTACCTCTACCACAAGCCAGTTGTCATTCTTGTCGTTTAACAATATCCTTGAAACAAATAATATTATAGTATAAGAGCGCCAAAAGAATGACGCTTTGGGAAAGCTATTCAGCTTTGATGAAATCACACTGTGTGGTTGCTCTGAACTTTGTTCTCTGCTAGTACTTTCATCGTTGACAAATAATATTGTTAGTTTTCATAACAATCCTTCTCAATATATAACTGAATTGTATAATGAATATAATTAGTAATTAAGAGTTATACCTTAATGTTTGAAATGTTAATACCAGTTTATGTTCATCAACCGGAGAGATTATAATAAATCAACAAGTCTAAGCGATCTTTCAATATTATTATAATATTATAATTAATACCTATCTTGATACTAGAAATCTGCCCCTGATCCGGTAAGAATAAACAATTGTTAAAAAAACTATATTCGAATAAAAAACGAAGTATTTGATTAAAATGGTTCTGGATACTTGTTCAGAGTTCACAAAGCAAACATTTGGCTTACTTTCGGCGCGGAAAACTAGGACGTTGAACAAAATACTCAAAATACTAAATCTCAGCAAACGGTACGACTTTCCTCAAGAAACTAGAATAAACGTAACGCGATGTTCCCCAGAACATACGCGCAAAAGATTCAAATTGAATTTGACATGTCGATAATTTTGTCCATAAAATTTCTACTGCCGGCATCTATCGGCAAAAGCTGAAGTAGAACAAAATCCTTGTATTTTGACAGTATTTGGATCGCAATTCGGCCGAAAATATGTCAGAGAGTGTCTTCACCATGTATTACATATATGCATCTATGATACGCTAGAGGTGAACAAATATCCACATACAAATGTATGCACGGAATTTTTGGTTCTCAGGTGGAAGCCATAAACATCAATAATCTCCGAGGTCACAATTCCAAAATGAGGAAGAATACTTTTCGGGACATTCCGTTGTTGATAGCTCCACTACCAAATAGCTATCTTCATTTTGGGCAGTATCCACTGATTGTTATCTTATTTGAGTTTATAGGTATTCACCTCAACTCTAATTGCATTAATCATAATAACTTTCGAACGGAAAGTAAAAGCGACTTGCAATTTCCAAGTTAGGTTGCGCATCCAAATGCGACAATTAACTTAATCGGCATAATGTGCCACACGGATTTGGAGTTATATACCCGTCTGATATTTCGTTATTATTTGCTCAATAATACAAAAATCGAATTTAAACTTGATAAGAAAGCCAAGGAACTCATTTATCCAATCATCATTGGGATCGAATTAATTAAAATATCATTAAAAACTAGTCGTTCGCTTCGGTGTGATTATTGAATATTGCAGGGTTCTCAGACCCAAAATTACATAAATATTCCCGAAGGAAGTCCAGCCTTTAATTCAGGATTAGTTTGGGAACACCTTGGACTTTTCTATGAAGACGAGTTATTCAAATTGTCCTTTGATCATCTTGGTTCAATCATGTACTTACTCAAATTTATAACCAGAGCAATCATCCATTCAGGTACTGAACTGGCCCAAGGCAGCTTGTCTTGCAGGATGAAAAATAATATTTTCACGATACTCCAACACTATAGATCCTACGGGTTTAAATCTAGAACTTAGCTGTATAATGAGGTTTTGAAAGCACTTGCAAACTTTCAGTGAAAAGTTAAAAGAAAATATCAAGAAAATCCTATGAAATCGTGAATCCTCTATGAATGGTTCAGGTTTATATTTAGTTCAACCTTAGAATATAGAACTGTTATAGAAGTCCAACTAATCATACTCCATATACTGAATTCCGAAAATATTATTATCAAATCAACTCTGCAAATGAAATCTTCGTTCAGTAGAGAAATCACTCTACTTCAGCATCTCTTATCTGAAATTATCTGTTTCAATTCATCTAAATACGTCCAATATACCATATTATATTCTATATTTGACTTCGATTGTCCTATTAATATATGAGTAGGTGGTTGATTATTGACTTCAGGACTGGAAAATAAAACGATCAATTCCAGGAAATCGACGTTTCGATCTTGGTTAATATCTTTGTCAATACTTAAAATGTTTTTTCTTTATTGTATAACATAGAACACAAACATATTTTGACACATTAAAATTCAAAAAACACACTATCCAAAACTATATACCACATGACACATCACGAATCTACATTTATGAAAGGGCCAAGCTTAAATGGGTTTTTTCTTTTTAATAAAAAAATCATAGATAATTCATTTTTCTTCCCTTGAAACATAAAATCACTTTCGTTATTCACTCCAATCCTCTATTTTAACAATTTAGTACTCACCAAGTTGGTCAGATCAATTTTCGAGACTGAGTAGTGAGAATAATTTTGGATGTAATTTCAATAGAATTACTCAGTCTCGAAAATTGCTCTGGCCAAGTTGGTGAGAACCAAATTGTTAAAATAGATGATTGGAGTGAATATCGAAAGTGAATATTTGTTTCAAGGGAGGAAAAAAAATATTTATGATTTTATTATTAAAAAAAATCCCATTTGAGCTTGGCTCTTTAATAAATGTAGATTCGTGATGTGTTGTGGTATATACAGTTTTGCATATTTTTTTTTAAATATAATGTGTCAAAATATGTTTGTGTTCTATTTAATACAATAAAGAAAAAACATTTTTAGTATTCAGAAAGAACGAAACGTCGACTTCCTGGAATTCATCGTTCTATTTGCCCAGTCCTGAAGCCAATAATCAACCACCTACTCATATTATATTCTCTTTGACCAACTGATGGTTTCAAATATCGATATGAATGCATCCAAATAACTGTCTCAACCCGCGATAGGTATTAAATATCGATTTAAAATCATCATTTCAACAAATTGCTCTTCCTTTATAAAAAGTACACGAGCACAGACCCGACAAAAACAATTGACAACTTTGTTGTTCAAGTGAAAAACAGTGGAGCAGTATACTAATCGTTAAAATATTTCGGTATTTAGCCAATATTGATCCGGTCAAGATTATATCTAAAACTTGGCTGTAAAATAATATTTATACTCCATTCACTTTTATGAAGTCTCCCAGTTGGCCATGATTTAGGTCTATCACGCTTTGTAACTAAAACACAGGCAGATTGGCACTACTGAAATATCGTCGAGGTCAAAGCAATTTGCCGAGACGTTGCCAATTTCTTCTCTCTACATAATCATAACATAATCTTCAATCTTAGACAAGATATTATCACAGACCATTATCTTCGAATATAGTGAAGAACTCTTCGCTTTGAAATTGAAAATGCCAAAAGTAGTTTTGAAGAAGCAGGGACAAGGTGCTATACAGAACCGAAATCTGCAATAGGAAAACTTTATTCTGACATGTTGAACTCTCGAATGAAATTATAAGGTATAAGAATGACTCGGATTTCGTAGTGCTACTACATTTTGAAACTGGTGTATTCCAAGTTGTGAAACAAGGTAGTTAATTGTCTTATGTAGGCTTATTTCTTGAAAATTTCGAAAAGTGGGGAATTCCCACTTCTGTTCGTTTAGTTTTCCTGCCGGGTTATTCAGGTACTTTTATTCTTTTTTCAAATGAACTATCACAAAGTAAGCGATTACTCTATCCATTATTTTTAATAAAATACCAAAATTTGATTCTTGATTTCCATACAAGAAAATAGCATAATTGAATTTTGCAACGAGTTTATTTTACGTGAAATATTTCCAGTAACAACAGAGGAAACATTTTCTTCTACAGTCGCCAGGGCTATGGAATTATTGAACTCACATAATAACTTCTCAAATTCATTATTTTTCCGAAGTTCCGAATTCACATGTGAAAATACGTAATTACTACTACTTCTATGTAGAGAGGACAACGTTGCGTAGATATCTGACAGGAAAATGACTATAACCTAACATCTTCAAAATATACATGGTGAAATGTGTCAAATTTTCATGGCCAACCGGGAGTCTTTACGAAAGTGGATGAAAAATCAATAATGGTGAGTTTAACGAAGCTCCGATTAGCTTAATTGTGGAATTAGTTCGATGGTTGCATCAAAAATGAACTGGGAATCGACATAGAATCACACTTATTCGGCAATTAAGCGCTGTCAAAGCTTTGTGGAACCCAATGTTAGGGTGTGAAATTCTTGTCCTTCGATACAACAGAATCCTGATAGAAGAATCAGGATCCAACAGTGGGAATAACTGATTTAAGGATAATTAACAAGTCCGTTCAGGAAAGCTCAAAAAAACCAACGGGTGACACAGAATTATTCAATGCCATATGTTTCCCCTGTTTGATGTCAAAAATTCTTATCTCTTGCTCATAACCCAACTTATCACCGCATTATATTTTATGGATGGGCTTGGAGAACAAAATGAGCGCAGGAATGATTGATGATACGAACTGAAGCCGCACCATCTCGGAAACCATAAGACAACAAACACATGTCACAGGAGTAATAACGGCAATAAAGTTATCAAGTCGAAATTTAAGTGGAGGAAACTTTATTCCGATAATGGCTTCACATTGATGTAATGTAATTTCCACATAAAAAATTAATTCGAATTGTTATTAACGTACATGTCGAAGAATATGTTGTAGTTGAACTTTAATAGTTTGTGAGAACTACAGTATAGGGTAGCGGTGGATAATAAGAATGGACGGTAATGAGAGTGGTTGGGTAATGAGAGCGATGACTAATTAAAGTTATAATCGAGGGGTAAACCGTAAGGAATTCTGGTGTATAAGAAAGTAGAATTCCTATTGAATTCCGAGGAATTCGTATTGAATTCCAGGAATTCCTATTGAATTCCGTGGAATTCCTATTGGATTCCGTGGAATTTCTCCGAATTCCTATTGAATTCTTGAATTCCGCAGAATTCCTATTGAATTCCGCAGAATTCCTATTGAATTATAAAGAATTCCTACTGATGTTAGAGTGCGACGCCTATCGGATAATCATGTAAGCAACGCCAAATAGTTGATTTTAAGCGGACTTTAGCAGTTAGAAATGGATACTTTTCCCTCTGGTTTTCCTAACCTACAAAAATATACTTGGCAATAAACAGGCAAATTTACGTATTATAGAATATGGTGAGTAATGTTACAATTTTCTTTAATTCTTGGAATTTTAAATATTTCATCTTCGATAAAGATCCAGTAACGAGCTTTCATTAGATATTTTCATGAATATTTCATTCTGTTTGCGGCTGTCTCTGTGATGGATAGTAAATTTGATCATTCTCTCGTTTGTATAATTTGACATATTTCAATACATCCAATGCAGATCACAATTGCTATTGATACTATTATACTGATCATACTCCTCCAAGGAGAATCCTCAAGAGCTTGAACGAGTTGGGAGAATCAGTTGTCTTTTGTGTAGACTTCGTTACTATGTCTTTGTGTCACCTTAGGCATAGCACTGTCAATTTTTGACCAACAGTGAATGGTGGCGATTGCAGTGAATAGAAAATGTGTTATCCAACTCCGGGATTGTGAAACGTTCTAACCACTGGGCCAATCAAGCTATAATTGGTGAAATAGCCTAGCCTATTTTAGGTATCACACAAAGGTACACATAGAGACAAAAATGCTTCGACCAAAAGCTATCTATGAAGCTTTATTAAATATCCTTAAGTAAAGTGTTTTAACTCAAAAAATATCTCGGTTAGGTTCGTCATTGGGCAAAATATGGTTTCGGAGTAACGAAAAAAAAAATTTTTTGCATTAAAACTTTCGATTTGAATTTTTTTAAGATGCAGTTCAATCATAAAAATCCATGGATATCATTATCAACTCTAACAAATTAATACTTTCGGAGATATGATTTTTCAAAATTTTTATATTAAATATTAACTATGATTTCACAGAATGCTGTATCAAAAATTAACGTCCGTATCTATGAATGTCATCTGTGTTCATACATATCATCATTGTCATCTCATCTACAGATAAGAGCTATTAGTGTTCTGTGGATAAGAGACATGTCAAACAAACTATTAATGAATGCAGAATGACCAACGGAAAAACATCAGCTATCGTAGATAGCTCTTGTATAACCCATATGATGATGATGTAAATATGTAGTTTGGCAAGTTAAATAAATTGGGTTCAGAATATCTCCAGTAAAAACAAAACTAGAATATTGGCTAAGTTTCAATTGGTATAATATAATTTCCATAGTAGATTTGAGGAATTAATATCTGAGAGAAGTTCCATATTGGGTAGAATTGGTCTGTTGGTTTTGGATTAATAATTTTTGGCAATCTTTTTGAATTTAAATTCTTATGAGATGAAGTTCTATTACAAGAATCAATTGATATCATTCCCAACTCTGAGAAACCAATACTTTCAGAAATATGATTTGTCAAAGTTTGCACAAGAGCGACAAAGGCTCTTTTCCACTTTCTCTTTGGTATTCTTTTCGAAATAAATTTGATACGATCCTCACAACATTTTGCATAAGAATTAATTTAATTGTTTGAATATAATTTGATGCAGAACATGTATCTATGTCATAATGATATTAGTTGCGATAAAATACAAAATATCTGTTGTGTCGGGAAGACGAAACCCGCTTCACCACTGCAACCAGTCGGACTATTGTGGTACACCTAAAGCTACACTTCACCTACAAGCTCAAGCCTATGGAAAAGGGAGACGAGTCTGAGGGATGAGAAATTGTCCAGTTACCCCAGACTCAGTTTGTGGACTCCTAGTTCCTCCAATCTAATCCTGTCACCACGGCGGAATTCACATATGATGTTCTTGATAGAGACGTCGTCCTACAGGCATAGTCTTCCCTCAGAGTCCTCAATCAACCCCAACTTACTTAGGTGTTTTCTGAGGCTCAATATTCGATGTACAAGGCCGTTGAAACGGTCTGACCTGGAGAATTTATGCCACCATCTAGCACCATCTGAGGGGCCAAAAATTTTCAAGCGAGCATGTTTGAGATCAGACATGCTGCTCCAGAATTCCTGGACCTTTTGTTCCAACCATCTGTTCTTCTCCTACCCAGTTTTGCCTTGATTGAGATGCCATAGGTCGGTTCAGGCTCGTGGAATCCCCTCTCTGACAATGAGCCTGCAGCGATTTTCCAGTTCAGCAAGTGTAGTCTGACTGACAGTTCTGCTCAAGCAAGGACGTGCAGTTGTAGGAAGCTGACGCCTATAAGGCGGTTTGGCTATCCCAGAGGATTGAAATTTATCTGCGAACTCACCCTTTCTCGAGTATGAGCTTCGCACAATGATCAATGGCAAAACTTTCTGGTTGGAAGATAGTCGCAAACCAGGCTGATAGAATCTCCACCAGTACTTTGGCAACCACTGACTGCCGCTCCTATCCCTTGGGTGGTATTGAAGCCATTTGTGAACCAACAGGGACCCTTAAGCAGTAGGGTCCCAGAGATGATCCGTTTCTGCTGGGAAAGACAACACGGTAGGGCCACCCTGTGTAGGTTTTGGTGATAGATATGCAAGACCGCATGCTCATTAGGTCGTTGACCTCCAATTTGCCCTGCAGTGATCCAGCCACGAATCCGATTGTATCAGGCTCATTACGAGGCATATAATGCAGAAATATGTAGTCGCCATCTGGGCCACGTTCCTGAATACTAGGTGAAGAGAGGCGAGGATTAGTGGGCATTCCATGACTGCAGTGGTAGTACATCACATTTCTCCAGTAACCTTCAAGCACGAAGATACCCCAAACCTTTGTGCTAAGTCACTATGTGAACTTTTTTGACGTAGTTTCATGGAGCATATGAGAAGCAGGTTAATTTTTAGAACCTTGTAAACATTCCACTGGTATTCCATTGGTATATTTTCAAAAAGGCCTATTTCATGTTAATTTTCACGTTAACTGAGGTTGCGATTCAAATTTATCCTTAATTGAGGACCTCAGTTAGGACTTAACGGATATTGAATGCTTTGTGAATACGGCGGAATCTCCGCTAAGTCCTAGATGAGGTCCTCATCAGTTAAGGATAAATTTGAATCGCAACCTGGGCTAACGTGAAAATTAACGTGAAACAGCCATGTTTCCCCACCGTTAAATACGTTAACTGAGTTTGCGATTCAAATATATCCTTAACTGAGGACCTCAGTTAGGGCTTAACGGAGATTGAATGCTTTATGAATACGGCGAAATGAGTCTGACTGAAAGTTGTGCAAATAAATTCTCAATAACTCAAAAAGCTACGGAACGCCGCATGCGGGGATTTCTCTCCGTGATAAAATACTAAACGAGTGCATCAGTCAACGTACCAAAATCAGAGACGTTCTTCAGGAAGAAGCAGAGATGAAATGGAGTTAGGCTGGTTATGTGGCAAGAACGTCCGAGATCAGATGGGCTCATAGGATAAGGCTTGTTTCACATGCATACGGTTCCATTCGGTTCCGTTCGTTTTCGGTTTCTATTCGGTCGCTGACGACCGTGCTGAAACCGTGCTTCGATTCAGATCCAGTACCGGATAGAAACCGTACTCCCTCGACACGAATAGGTTTCAATCTGGTTTGGATTCGTGTGTAGGGAATACAGATCAACCGGGGTGTTCACACAGACACGGTTTAGTTTCGGTTTTAAACATAAAGTATCGAATATTTACGTATATATTATGTTTTCTGTCTCGTTCTATGGTTTCAACCTAAAATCGAGATATCTTTCAATATTTCCCGAATTGTTCAAATATAGAAAAATAAACATACATATTTTCGGGATATTGTTGCTATCTCATTATTCATGAGAAAATGATGGTTTACCAAATGTGGATCGACTGATTTCTGCTGTAAATCTAAACCAGTGCTGCGGGACAAAACTTCTGAAAAATATAAAGATCAAGTAAAGACGTAGGATGCATACAAAGATGTATGTGTTCATAATATGAACCGTATATGTGTGAAAGGCCTTCTTTCGTTTTCGGTTGAAACCGAAAACGAACCGAACCGAATCATATGCATGTGAAACAAGCCTAAAGGTGTGGAGACCCAGAGAAACTAAAAGAAGCGTTGGGCGCCCCCAACACGGTGGCTGGTAGGTAAGAGGTGGATAAACGTGGCACAGGATAGGGATACATGAAAGCGTTTGAGAGAGACCATGTCCAGCAGTAGACCAATGCAGATTGAAGAAGAAGAGAAGAAGTGAAACGATGATCATGAAATTTTGCACGTCGGGATTCTACATTTAACTGCCATGTTTGCATTAGATCAGGTTTTTGCACGTATGTTCTGGGGAATATCGCGTTATCATTTTGCCCAAATGTCTGTAATTTTCGAATCGAAAATGGTCTTAAACGAATGGGTTGGACTCTCTGATGAATAATTCGGGGTCAAATTTGATTCTGTCCGACCGTCGCCACGATAACTTGAGTACGGTAAGAGAAAGTGACTTGAAATTTTGAGGGTAGGTGGCACATCCCAATACGACTGACAAGTTCGTTACTGGGCATAATCGGCCAAATGGTTTCCGAGTAATAATTTTGATCACAACCAATATTGATCCATTCAAATTGAAACTTGGAGTAGTTGTAGAATATGAACCTAAGGACGTCTGTGAAATTTTGTGAGAATCGTATTGCTAGAAAATTTTTAAATGATTATTAAAAAATATTATTTATGTCACCTCGTGGGCGTCTTATGTCACAATAACCTGAGAACGGAAAGAGATAGTGACTTGAAATTTTCAGGTTAGGTTGTGAATAAGAATGCGACATTTGAGTTTGTTTATAGGCATAATCGGCAAAACGGTTTTGGAGTTATACCCAAGGCCGTACAAACTATGATGGGGCCCTTGGGCACACAATAATTTGGGGCCCTTTTGGAAAGTAAAGAAAGCGAATTATACATATTTCTACCCTGATAACTCTTGAATGGAATGAGCTAGACAGTTGAAATTTTCAGAGTTGTTTTTGGATATAAATATCTCGGTTAAGTTTGTTATTGGGCAAAATCGGTGGTTTAGGATTAACGAAAAAAAAAATTTTTCAACATTACAAATTTCGAATTTTTTTTAAGATACAGTTTCATCATAAGAATCCACTGATATCATTCTCAACTCTAACAAATTAATACTTTCGGAGATATGATTTTTCAATATTTATGATGCAGTCAAAGTTGGAATAATCACTAGTACTTTGACAAGAGGGCCAAAGCCCCGGTCCTAAGGGCTTTCCCACTTTTTGCGCGTATGTTCTGGGGAACATCACCGTAGTCACGATAACTTGAGAACGGAAAGAGATAGCGACTTGAAATTTTCAGAGCAAGTGGCGCATCCCAATACGACAGATAAGTTCGTTAATGGGCATAATCGGCCCAATGGTTTCCGAGTAATAATTTTGTTTTCAACCATTACAACTCCGATAGAATTGAAACTTGGTAAGTGGTTGTAGAATACAAACCTAAGGACGTTTGAGAAATTTTGTGAGGATCTTAGCCCTAGAAATTCTTAAAAAAATTATTAAAAAATATTATTTATGTCACGATAACCTGAGAACGGAAAGAGATATCGACTTCAAATTTTTAGGTTAGGTTGTGAATCTGAATGCAACATTTGAGTTTGTTTATAGGCATAATCGGCCAAACGATTTTGCAGTTATACCCATCTGAAATTTTGTTATTATTTCCTAAATAACTCGAAAAATGCGAAACCGATCCAATTCAAATACGGTTATTAGTTGTAGAATGGCAACGCAAAAATTCTTGCGAAATTTCGTTGTGATCGTATCACTAGAAAATTTTTAAAAAATCATTGAAAAAAATATATATCAATATATCCGAAACTATTCGTCCGACATCGCTGAAATTTTGCGAGAGCCTTCAAAGCCTAACTCTACTGTCAAGTTCCAAGTTTAAACACGATCGGATCTATACTGTTGGAGATCCGTGTAGCCTTGTGTGAGTTCAGTAGCTGGATGGGTAACCGTTGCCTCGATAACTTTCGAACAAAAGGAGATAGGGACTCGCAATTTTCAGGGCAGGTTGCGCATCCGAATGAGAGGGTTAATATCGTTTTTGAGCATAATCGGTCCAACGGTTTTGAGGTTATGCCCACCTGGAATATTATTTCCTCGATAATTCAAAAAATATAGACTCGATCGAATTGAAGCTTGGTAACTAGTTGTAGAATATCGACACAAAGAAGTGTGTGAAATTTTGTGAGAACCGTACCCCTAAAAAATTTGAAAAAAATTATTAAAAAATATTATTTATGTCACGATATGGACATTTTATACTTCAAAAAGAAAATAGGCAAAGTTTGACTTCATTTTGTCTTAATTTGGAAAAAATTTTGAAAAAATATTATTTATGTCACGATATGGACATTTTATACTTCAAAAAGAAAATAGGCAAAGTTTGACTTCATTTTATCTTAATTTGGTTATATAAACATAATTTTGATTTGAATTTTAAGACCAAAGTAAATTTAATTTTCGACTCGGGAGCTTACTGTTACTGTGCCCGACAAAAATGTTTTTAGAATAAATGTGTTAGGCATTGTCTGTCTTTCGGGGCCCCCCTAAGGATGGGGGCCCTGGGCACGGGCCCCGTGTGCCCTTAGGGTAAAGACGGTATTGGTTATACCCATCTGAAATGTTATTGTTATTTTCTCAATAACTCGAAAAATACAAAACCGATCCAATTCAAACGTGGTTATTGATTATTAAAAAATCATAGAATATTATCGAAAAAAATTCTATATATCAGAAACTATTCGTCCGACATCGCTGAAATTTTGCTAAAGCCTTCAGAACATAACTCTACTAGCGAGTTCCAAGTTTGAACTTGATCAGTTCTATATTGTTGGGGATCCGAGCAGCCTTGTGTGAGTTCAGTAGCTGGATGGGTGACCGTTGCCTAGATAACTCTCGAACAAATGGAGATATGGACTTGCAATTTTAAGGATAGGTATCGCATCTGAATGGGTGAGTTAAGTTCGCTGATGGCCATAATCGGACCGAGGGTTTCGGAGTTATACCCACCCATCTGGAATATTATTTCCTCGATAACTCAAAAAATATAGACTTGATTGAATTGAAGCTTGGTAACTAATCGTAGAATATCGACATGAAGACGTGGGTGGAATTTTGTGAGGACCGTACCTCTAGAAAATTTTAAAAAAATTACAAAAAATATTACGTATCTCATGATTCCTCGAGGACGGAAAGAAATAGCGACTTTTTGCAGGGTAGATTTCGCATCTGAATGCGATATTTAAGTTGTTAGTTAGCATAATTGGCCAAATGGTTTTAGAGTTATATCAATCTGAAATTTGGTTGTCATTTCCTCAATAACTCGAAAAATACAAAACCGATCCCATTCAAACAAGGATATTAGTTGTAGAATGCCAACGCGAAAATTTTTGCAGAATTTCGTGAGTCTGGTAGCACTAGAAAATTTTGAAGAAATCATTGAAATAAAATGTGTTCAAGCACTGATGTGAAGTCAGGACCTTTTGCGCGTATGTTCTATTGTCCATTCTTCTGCATTGGACACTCTTAGTCGAATTTACCATGGTGAATTCTATTGTCCTTTCTCCTGAATTGGACACTCTTAATCGAATTTACTATGGTAAATGGAGAACGGACAAAAGAATTCCCCATGGTAAATTCAATTGAGAGTGTCCAATACAGGACAATGGACAATAGAACATACGCGCAAAAGCTCCTGTCTTCACCTCAGTGCTTGAACCAATTTAATAATTTAATTTTCTGTTAGTTATCTATTGATAATAAAAAACTAAAAATACCTACTCCAAAAACTGCAAGTCGCACATTCTCAAGTTTTTTATTTGCTGGCGATATTTTCCAAATTATTGAATTCTCTACATGAAATTACCTGTTTCCTTTTCGATGTGACTCACTTTATAATAATCCAAACATTTCTGCCACGCATGACCTAGACAATATTTTGGCAATACTCATAAAACAACTTTTAAAGCAAAAACGAAGTAGACCAGGGTAGATTATTTTGGAAACAAAAAAAAAAACAAAAAAAAAACATTGGAAAAGGAAGAGAATATATCAAGGAAGAAACGCTAATAATAATAATAGAGAAATAATTTACGGGCGATCTGAGGTCGGGAAGTGGAAGGGAGTGGGTGTTTGAGGGTGAAAAACGGTAATTATTTTTCTTTATTTTTTGTTATATTCTCTTTGTTTTGCAATGGGTTTCATCCGACTATTATTTTTCCTCACTTTTTATCATTTCCAAGACCAGTGCTGAGCACTGATCTAAAAGGCCCAATTGAATTTATATTACTGGATTCGAGGTCACAATGGATTTGTTTTACTCAGGGTTAAACATTTTACACTCACTTACCAGACACTGTGTAAAATTTTTTCTTATAATCTTTCAAATATTAAACACGTAATATTGTAATGATTTTTTTGGAGTTCTCTTTGTACCTATTTGAGAAATATTTTCATATTTGTTGAAATACTTTAAGATAATGATCCGTAACGCACCGTTCTTCAATCAATGTAGAAATATTCGTCTCCCTTGAAGGGATAATTCACGAAATAATAAGTCCTCTATTTTCTCAAACAGCCATCTCCCTCCAGGAAATTACAACCCGCGTCTCGCGAATCCGCCTAATACAATTTGATCCCGAAATAGCTGCTCGAACGTAATAGATTACTCTCGCCCAATCCTTCAATTTCGCTTAAACAGTAGTTTCAGCGATTCGTTCGGAATAATAAATGTGGAAACTTCAACTTTGATGAACCTTTCAACCTATGCGCGCCATCAGGAATGCATTAAACAATCGGAAGACAAATGATTCTAAAGAAGAAACTGCGGAACTGTTAAGGAATATTCTTTGGGGGATGCCATAGTCGCTACGGGTTTGTTTCATGGGGAATAATGGAAAATATTCGGGAAGGTTTTGTAGCGGTCCTTTATCCAGAGCAGGACAGAGTTGGATTGATTTTGTTCGAAGAATAGTCTTTCAACTTCTTAATGTTGGCCTTTCCTTTTCAGTTCATCGTATTCAATCGAAAAGCGATAAGATTCTGAACATTACACTCGATACGTATTATGTTGAGTTGACAATTGGAATGAAAACTCTTCACATTCACCGTTTTTGTACGTTGTTGCATCAGGGCACCATAATTTTATCAAAGTGTCGGCAATTTCGGAAATTCAAGATCCAGGTTTCTTCTCTTAGAATCTGGGTATCTGCCAAAAATCTTGATCATCTAGATGGATCTTCGCTGAAAATATGATGTGAGTTTTTCTACTCTGGAAAATTATTTGATTGAGGAACTATTAGAATATCTCCAAGACAACTTAGTTTTCAGCCAAGGTGCGGTAGCTTCGTTTCGCTCGAATATATCAAACTGCTAGGATGTCAATGAATTAATTTGATTATTTAGAATACTATCATCCACTTCCTTTACCACGTTTGACGGTTTGTTTTTCTTTTCCGAATCTTTACCACAAGATGTTTCTCAGAAATTATTTTTGCGTGTACATGTTCTGGGAAACATCGCGTTATCATTTTGCCCAAATGTCTGTAACTTTCGAATTTCTTGACGAAAATGCTCTCAAACGATTTGGTTCGAGTCGTTAATGAAGAATTCGAGGCCAAATTTGATTCTGTCCGACCGTCCGGCCGTTGCCACGATAACTTGAGAACGGAAGGAGCTAGCGACTTGAAATTTTCAGGGTAGGTGGCGCATTCCAATACGACGAACAAGTTCGTTAATGGGCATAATCGGCCCAATGGTTTCCGAGTAATAATTTTGTTTTCAACGAATATAAATCCGATCCAATTGAAACTTGGTGAGTAGTTGTAGAATATGAGCCTAAGCACGTTTGTGAAATTTTGTGCTAATCGTATGGCTAGAAATTATCAAAAAATTATTAAAAAATATGTTTGTTGTCATGATAACTTGAGAACGGAAAGAGATAGTGGCTTGAAGTTTTCAGGTTAGGATGTGCATCTGAACACCACATTTGAGTTTGTTTATAAGAATATTCGGCCTAACGGTTTTAGAGTTATAGCCATCTGGAATTCGGTTGTTTTTTTCTTCTCATTAACTCGAAAAATACTAGACCGATTGAATTGGAACATGGGTATTAGATGTAGAATGCCGACGCAAAAATTCTTGCAAAATTTGGTGAGGATAGTATTTATGGAAAATTTTTAAGAAATCATTGAAAATAAAAAAAAAATTCTATATATCAGTAACTATTCGTCTGAAATTGCTGAAATTTTGCAAGAGCCTTAAGAACCCAATTCTACTACCAAGTTTTAAGTGTTAACACGATCAGTTAATTATTGTTGGAGATTCGAGCAGCCTTGTGTGAGTTCAGTAGATGGGTGACCGTTGCCTCGATAACTTTCTAAAAAAAGGAGATAGGGACTTGCAATTTTCCGGGTAGGTTGCGTATCCGAATGAGCGAGTTGAGTTCGTTTTTGGGCATAATCATCAAACGTTTTCCGAGTTATACCCACCTGGAATATTATTTCCTCGATAACTCAAAAAATAAAGATTCGATCGAATTGAAGCTTGGTAACTATTAGTAGAAAATCAACATAAAGAGGTGTTCAAAATTTCTGAAGAACCGTACCTCTAGAAAATTTGAAAAAAATGACGAAAAAAAAATTTTGAAAGAACCGTACCCCTAGAAAATTTCAAAAAAATTACGAAAAAAAAAATTGGTTCAAGCACTGACGTGAAGTCAGGAGCTTTTGCGCGTATGTTCTATTGTCCATTCTTCTGTATTGGACACCCTTAATCGAATTTACCATGGTATATTATGTGGTCCATTCTCCCTACAGGAGAATACAATACAGGAGAATAGACAACATAATTTTCCATGGTAAATTCGATTAAGGGTGTCCAATACAGAAGAATGGACAATAGAACATACGCGCAAAAGCTCCCGACTCCACGTCAGTGCTTGAACCATTTTTTTTATGATTCAATGAACTTGCAACGTAAGTGGCACTAATATCGACACCTGTATCGGTTAGCTCTGATTTGGATGAAAGCAGTGTTCCGTGTTAGATGATGCATATTATATATGGTAATTTGAGGTATTCAGCCATCTGTTTAAGTTCTCCTTCAGAAAGGTTACGTAATTGCTGTGTAAAACATTTGTTATTTCTTCAACCCACAAAAATCGTTTGTTTTAAGTTTCTTCCTTCCTTACACCTATATATTTTATACAAACCGCACCGAAGTCCAATAGTTTTCTTTGGCGACGAACGTTAACGCTCTTTTCACATGATTTACCAGAACGATGGATCCCAAATCCTGAACATCGTCTATATTCAATTGTACTAGTTTATCTGATCTTAATGCTCCAGACAGAAATTTCCGTAATTCCCTGAAATGGAAGAATTTAAGTTTTCAAATGAAATAACATAATTAAAATATCACCTTTGCCATCAAGAAATTTTCATCCTGAGCTTCTTTGCGAAAGTTCAACTTTTTCTCTAGTATGAATATTTAAATTTTTTGGCTATTGTCCAAAATTTCCTCTCTTCTAGAATGATATCAATCTCGAATACTTGCTGATATTCACATTATTCTTGATCGCAAAGCGGGCTTTTATCATAATGTGATCAGAATGTGGAGGCCTGAATTTTATATATTCATTTCACCAGGCAGCAACCACAAAATGTCTTGAAGGATCTTTCGTAAATTTTCCAGGGTTTTTGCGCCTATGTTCTAGGGAACATCGCGTTATCATTTTGTCCAAATGTCTGTAATTTTAGAATTTTTTTGCCGAAAATGGTCTCAAACAATTGGGTTAGACTCCCCGATGAAGAATTCGGGGTCAAATTTCATTCTGTCCGGCCGGCCAGCCGTTGCCACGATAACTGGAGAACGGAAAGAGCTAGCGACTTAAAATTTTCAGGATAGGTGGCGTAACCCAATGCGACGGACAAGTTCGTTAATGGGCATAATCGGCCATTGTTACCGAGTAATAATTTTGTTTTCAAACAATATTAATCCGATCGAATTAAAACTTGATGAATAGTTTTAGAATATGAACATAAGCACGTTTGTGAAATTTCTTGAGAATCACATCACTAGAAAATCTTGAAAATATTATTAGAAAATATTTTTTATGTCACGATAACCTGAGAACGGAAAGAGATAGCGATTTGTAATGCTCAGGTTAGGTTGTGCATCTGAATTTGACATTTGAGCTTGTTTATGAGCGTAATCGGCATAATGGATTTGGAGCCCATCTGAAATTTTGTTGTTATTTCCTTAATAACTCAAAAAAATACAAAATCATCCCATTTCAAATATGGTTAATAGTTGTAAAATGCCAGCACAAAAATTTTTGCGAAATTTCGTGAGTATCATATAACTAGAAAATTTTGAAAAAATCAGCGAAAATCATTGAAAAAATTCTATAGATCAGAAACTATTCATCCGAGATGGTTGAAATTTTGCCTTCAAAACCTGACTCTACTTCTAAGTTCCAAGTTTGAACACGATCGGATCTATATTGTTGTAGATCCGAGCAGCCTTGTGTGAATTCAGTAACTGGATGGGTGACCGTTGCCTCGATAACTCTTTAACGAAAAGAGATAGGGACTTGCAATTTTCAGGGTAGGTTGCACATCTGAGTGGGAGAGTTAAGTTCGCTGTTGGCTATAATCGACCCAACGGTTTCGGAGTTATACCCATCTAGAATATTTTTTCCTCGATAACTCAAAAAATATAGACTCATTCGAATTGAAGCTCGCTAACTGCTTGTAGAATATCGACATGCAGACGTGTGTGGAATTTTGTGAGGACTGTACCCCTAGCAAATTTTAAAAAAATTACGAAAAAATATTATGTATCTGACGATACCTTGAGAACGGAAAGAAATAGCGACTTGCAAGTTTTAAGGGTAGATTGCGTATCTGAATGCGACATTTGAGTTTGTCAATTAGCATAATCGGCCAAATGGTTTTGGAGTTATATCAATCTGAAATTTGGTTATTATTTCTTCAATAACCCAAATAAGATCGTATTACTAGAAAATCGAAAAAAATATCATTAAAACCAAATTTATAATATATCAGGAAGCAGTAGTCCGACATCGCATTGCTGAAATTTTGCAAGAACCTTCATAATCATGAATGTCATGATGACATATCAAAATATATAAATTTACGGGTTGATTCATAATAGATAGTGAAGCATGTATCTATGGGAGATGATAGCCCTACATTAGGGTCCTGTAGCTGTCTTCGAACATCTGAAGTTCTGAATAATCACCTGGTAGAAGTTCGTTGCTTGTTTGTTGAAATTGGAGATGAAATTTCTAATGAACCTGGTGGTCCTCGATTTTCAGGGTAAGTTTCACAGCCCAATTGGAGAGTTAAGTCCGTTTTTGGGCATAATCGGTCCATCGGTTTCGGAGCTATACCCACCAGGAATATTATTTCCACGATAACTCAAAAATATAGACTCGATCGAATTGAAGCTTAGTGACTAGTTGTAGAATATCGACATAAAGGCATGTGTAAAATTTTGTGAGATCCGTACCTCTAGAAATTGGTTCAAGCAATGACGTGAAGTCAGGAGCTTTTGTGCGTATGTTCTATTG
Organism: Halyzia sedecimguttata; assembly: GCA_937662695.2. NCBI lineage: Eukaryota > Metazoa > Arthropoda > Insecta > Coleoptera > Coccinellidae > Halyzia > Halyzia sedecimguttata. Next base: position 33,552,842 of record OW569411.2, read on the forward strand.
TCCATTCTCCTGTACTGGACACTCTCAATCGAATTTACCATGGAGAGCTCTATTGTCCGTTCTCCTGTATTGGTCATTCTTAATCGAATTTACCATGGTTTATTTTGATTGAGAGTGTCTAATACAGGAGAATGCACTGACTTCACGTCAGTGCTTGAACCAATTTGTTTTGCAATAAATCAACCACGATATGTGCAGCAGCTTCATCAATAGTTTTATCACATATATTTGCATAATTTATTTTAAGAAATTGAGAAAAAGGCTTACGAAATACGAGCACACTTTATCGATATTCGCAAAAAGCAACGTGGCTACTGGTATTTAAGATGTCTAGCACCATTCTGAATGAACTCCTCGTTGTTTGACAAATAAAAATGGAACAAACCTAACCTACATGATAGATGTTTCATGGTGGGGCGACCATGTCAATAGCATCGTTTGCCTTCGTCGCTCAACGTTCACACGTTGAATGCGAATATTTTGTTATAAGTAAAAAACTTGTAAAATTTAGCCCTAAGTGTAACTATGTTTTTTCTTTTTATTTCTCTTCTATTGTGCTCGGCGTGAGCCATGTGCACAGATTATAGTGACATTACAACCATCCATTCTACATCCATGCCCTGAGCGGGATTCGAACCCGTGACTCCGGCACCCTAGCTAGTATTTCTACCGCTAGACTACCAGGCCGGCTGTAACTTGAATGTTGGCCACATATGTATTGGTTTCTCAGGCTTGCGAATGATATCAATGGAATTTAATTTATTTTATGACGCAGTTCTATGATAAAAATCCATTGATATCATTTCCAACACTTAGAAACCAATGCCTTCAGAGATATGATTTGTCAAAGTTTGAAAAAGAGCGCCAAAGGTTCTGTCCACAGGGCTTTCCCACTTTTTTCAATTTGGCGTCTGTGCATCAATTTTCGAGAATTTTCTTAATTAAATACAAAACGTATTTGTATGACTCACCACACGTTGGATTTACATACATCAGCAAATCATAATTTACATACATCAGCAATTTATGAATTCATAGAATTACGAGTAATTATTGATATTTTCAAAACTCATATCTCAGAAACAATCAGTTTGTTAGAGTTGAGAATGACATCAATGGATTTTCATCATGAAATTGCATCTTAAAAAAAAATCAATTTGAAATTCTAAAATAAAATTTTGCCCAATAACGAACTTAACCGAGATATTTGTCTCCCAAACCTATTCTGAAAATTTCAACAATCTAGCTCATTCCGTTCGAGAGTTATCGTGGTCCGGAAATAATAAAGTAAAGTGATTATCGAAATTTGGTACAATATCGAAAACTAAAATGTAATAGGTACAAAAGGCAGCATAAAATTTATGAATGTTAATGAATTTCAAACTATTCAACGCGAAAGTCTTGGCAACATCCTAACTTCAAATAAAAATTTCTTTCAACATTATTCAACATCTCAGAGCTAGAAATTTGAGTTCTATTCTATAGATAGTTCTGAAGAAGATTCAAGACCTATTACAACCACCAGAGTTGGAATTTCTTTGTCAATATTTCTGTATATAAAATCTTTAAATATTTTAATTGCATCTTCGGTTGACATACCTTTACGAAATCCGAACTGATTACCTAAGATAATGTTGTTTTTATTTGAGAATGCCTCCATGTGCACCTTTATCAATTTAAGTATTAACTTAAATTGATAAGGGTGAATTACATTAGTAATCGGTCTATAGTTCATGATACGACCTCGATCTCCACCTTTGAACAATGCTTTCAGAATTCCTAGTTTTAGTATTTCAGTAAAACAGGCCTGTTCAAAACGCTTATTCACTATTATATATTATATATTATATATTATATATTATATATTATATATTATATATTATATATTATATATTATATATTATATATTATATATTATATATTATATATTATATATTATATATTATTATATATGAGTAAGTAGTTCAGGAATCTCTTGTATTCATTTTAAGGTTTCTGCGCGTATTCGTTCAATTACAGCAGATTTCCTTGATTTCAGGGTCCCCATGGTTTTTTTCATTTTTTCTGAGTCATTTGGAAATAGAAATTAGACTCGCCCTTGCGTTTGCTTTTCTACATGAGGTCATTGGTTAAGACTATTCTACTTGCATAATTTTCACCTTGTTACTATCGAATTCGAATCAAGTGTCCAATACAGGAGAATGGACAACATACTTTACCATGGTAAATTCGATTAACGGTGTCCAATACAGAAGAATGGACAATAGAACATACGCGCAAAAGCTTCTGACTTCACGTTAGTGCTTGAACCAATTTTGTTTTCGTGATTTTTTTGAAATTTTCTAGGGGTGCGGTTCTTAAAATTTTTTTTTTCGTCATATTTTTCAAATTTTTTAGGGTTACGGTTCTTACAAAATTTTAAACACGTCTTTATGATGATTTTCTACTACTAGTTACCAAGTTTCAATTCGATCGAATATTTATTTTCGAGTTATCAAGGAAATAATATTCCAGGTGGGTATACCTCGGAAACCGTTTGACCGATTATGCCCAAAAACGAACTCAACTCTCCCTTTAGGATACGCAACCTACCCTGAAAATTGCAAGTCCCTATCTCCTTTCGTTCGAAAGTTATCGAGGCAACGGTCACCCATCTACTGAACAAACACAAGAATGCTCGAATCTCCAACAATATTGAACCGATCGAGTTAAAACTTGAAACTTGGCAGTAGAGTTGGGTTATGAAGGCTCTTGCAAAATTTCAGCAATTTCAAACGAATAGTTACTGATATATAGAATTTTTTTTTTCAATTTTCAATGATTTTTATTGAATTTTTACAAATACTATTCTCACGAAATTTTGCAAGAATTTTCGCGTTGGCATTCTTCAACTAATTACCATGTTTGAATTCAATCGGTTTAGTATTTTTCGAGTTAATGAGGAACAAAAAACAACCAAATTTCAGATGGGTATAACTCTAAAACCGTTGGACCGATTATACTCATAAACAAACTGAAATGTCGCGTTCTGGTGCACATCCTAACCTGAAAACTTCAAGCCGCTATCTCTTTCCGTTGTCAAGTTATCATGACAACAAAAATATTTTTTAATGATTTTTTTAAATTTTCTAGCCATACGATTAGCACAAAATTTCACAAACGTGCTTAGGTTCATATTCTTCAACTACTCATCAAGTTTCTCAATTCGATCGGATTCATGTTGGTCGAAAACAAAATTATTAATCGGAAACCACTGGGGCGATTATGCCCATTAAAGAACTTGTCCGTCGTATTGGGATGCGCCACCCACCCTGAAAATTTCAAGTTGCTAGCTCTTTTCGTTCTCAAGTTATCGTGGCAACGGCCGGACGGCGGGCCGGACAGAATCAAATTTGACCTCGAATTCTTCATTGGGGAGTCGAACTAAATCGTTTGAGACCATTTTCTTCAAAAAAATCGAAAGTTACAGACATTTGGGCACAACTATAACGCGATGTTCCCCAGAACATACGCGTAAAAATGTTTGTAACTCAAAAACGGTGGATTTTTTCGATGTTGCACTGGTATACCGTTGTTGCAGAATTAGGGACGAAATACATAAATGGAGGAATTTTTCCGATATCTTCAACCAAACAAAAGTTTCTGACCATTAAGTGCTAGGGTCAGTCGGTCCCGGGCGATCTTTAAAACTTATGGGGAAGGTGTTGGAAACAAATCATTACTGATATTTGTATTAAATCGAAGTCAAAAAATTACTAAAATCGGTTGAGTCGTTCAGAAAAACTGGAAGAACCATTTGGAGGCATATATCTTCGCAGGTGAGCGTCGTAGGAAAAGAATTAAAGCATTCTTTACTCCTCTTTACATACTCCATTCACACCTGAGAAAGAGTCACGTAGTGCCGGGACATCCTGTAGGTATGTCACAAATCATGATATTGAAATCTATAAAAATTTATTTATTTACTGCAGAAAATAATAATAATAATAATAATATGGTTTATTCCGTGAAGCTCCAGGTATAAACAATTATCACAGAGGCGTGAGCCTGTACGTGATCTACTATTAAACAAAATATTAAACAGTAGCCGATATTCAAATTATCTTTCAAATTCTAGGTAATATACACTTTAACAAAAAATAAAACAATATATATGTGAACATAATTCAACTAAGTAAAGCAAAAAAACAACGACAATATCATCCGCAACTATGAGTGAGTAATATTCCTCTACACAACAAAAGCATAGTGAGGTGGACACACACGTTATAGACCAACATCGGTCACCTCTAGGATTTATTCAAATTACCCTGAGATTCTGATAGTGACTATTCAATTTAACCATTCAAAAGTTCAATGGAGGGAGTCACATCTGGTAAGTACGGTCATATTATATACATTGTAATCATGCGGAGGAGAAAGGTGTAAGTCATTGGGGATTTATTATCAAATTAAAATATTTTTTCCGCCTTTCAATCACCCATAATTTGAATCTTTTCCTTCTTGTACTCATTTTTTTTATAGTTTTCAGCTCCTTCGGAACCACAGCATAAATTCGTGGGGGCAAGGTAGGAAAAGCATCTCTGACCTATGCGTTTTTGTGCTCTAGGTGTAATATATTGACTTATCTTATTTCTTGTTTCATATTCATGCTCCGAAGGTCTAAGTTGAATTTTTCCCGTACTTACGCCAAGCAATATCTGCAGCACAAATAGTTGGTAGGGATGCATCATTTTGGAAACAGCATATATATAAACCATCCGATGGTAACAGAAGAGGCTTCCCATAAATAACACGGAGCAACCACATCTGGACTACTTCAACTCTCCTCATATGAAAAAAAATGTATGCACCGCCCCAACCTATTATACCATATCTTACCTGGGACTGAAATAGAGCAGAGTTTGCCAAATGAAGGTACTTTTTGAGATGATCGAAATAAGCTTTAATTACGAAGTCATATCTGCTGGTTATTGTCAAGCTTTTTGACAAACTATTCAAACCTGCAAAAGTCTCTAGCTAGTACGCTAAAAATTAGGACATTTGGACGAAATGATATGAAAATTTTATATCATATTATGATATCAAAATAAGTTATCGTTATATTTCGTTGAACCTTAATTGTGCAGCACATGTGTAGAAACAATTTCTTTATGAAAGATATTAATTTCCATCAAACTCCTCGTCCCGGAATTAAACTCCTTCAACAAATAGACCACCCATTACCGTTCATAACTATCATCCAAACTCCAACTCACAATAACATAAAGCCAAATAACAGTTCCAGCGAAACAACTCGAGAACTTATAAGGGCACTTCCAACAGTCACTGGATCGTCTCTGAAGTATCCCAGTCACCAATAACCGTAAGGTTCGATTTTGTGTAATGGGTTTTAAATGGAGAATCCAGCAACGGTGGAGGTTCATCAAACTTGAAATTGCCGTATCATTCGGGTAATTTATCATTCCGTTCGGCTCACAGGAAAACGACCATGTTCAGGAAGAATTAATGGATCGCAACATCGTAGCCGATTGAATGTAAAGCCCTATTGGTTTGTTATTTCCAAATGATAAACCATAGGATATGAACATCGAAATTTCATATTTCCTTGTCCCCTGAAATCTGCACATTTTAAATGACGTTGCTTTCAACTGAATCATGAACTAAATTGACGTCATTGAAATTAGTAATTGGTGGACTAATCTGCGAATATTTTTTAATTACAAACTACTTTTTAAGTCAAATTTTTGATGTGTTGCATAGTATCTAATGTCATTTGACTCTATAGCGAATTTGGAATATGTTCTCATTCCTGCTTAGCCGCACGCTAGTTATGATAACTTATTCAATTTATAGAGTGCAACAACTTTTGCGAAGGATGAAATTTTTTGTGAAACTATTAATAGAGAAGTATCGCACATGGTTCCATGATTTTGGGGGACACTGTATATATTGCCATTTTTCGCGGTGTTTCAGAAAGTTTATAACTTGAGGGTATAATACCAAAACACGTTTTTCTCTTCAACACTAAATACATTTTTCACTATGATCTCTCATTATGATATATCCATTTCCGTTGCTTTTCCGGTTCATCCTAAATGGCCAATTCAGTGCCTAACCGTCTAGACGATTTTTGCACCGTTTAACCAAACACATCGCTGATCAGATCTCTTCGTCCACCCTTAGCAAACCGCCACGTATTCCTTCCACCCAGTGGCTTAATAAAACGAGATATACACCCCTCTCCAAAACGAAGGACAACAACAAAGAGAAATGAGTAATAACTACTTACTATAGAGCTTGCTGAACGCCACGTAGAACTCGTTTATGCTCAACTTTCCATCGTTGTCGGTATCGTCGTACTGTATCATGTTGGACAGGGAACAACCCCCGCTCAAACTGTCCAAACGCTCCTGTACGGCAATCTGAAATTATGATTTTATAGAGCACTAATCTATTTAAGAAGGGATTGTCGGGGATGAACTTTATGGAGACACTAGATCATATCAACTGAGGAGTCATGAAATTATATCGGGGAGTGGCGGGACTGGAGATGATAACTGGCCTATAAAATTTAAATTATTGTTTTCTCTATATGGACGAACGTAATCCTGGGCATTATGACTACTAGCTCAGGCGTAGTTGAGATCAGGGTTGATTATATTGATGGTCGTAAAGGGATATTCGAAAAATAAATTGGTCCGAAGAATGAAGCTCTGGAAAACGGAAGATTCAATGTGATTCGTGCTATTTAATTAATATCGAATGCAATTCAGTTTTTCCGATCCCAGGCGGGCCGCCAAACTGGGTTTTCCAAGATCCCAGGGCCGCCAGAGTTGAAATGTATAGGAGAAAGTAGTGTGAGTTGGGACTTTAAGGGAATCCATACTCGCTAGCTTGGTTCATTGGTATCTTTCGAGGTAACAGGTACTTAAGGTCGGTAAAAATCAAACCTACATTTTTCTAATTCTCAGGGTTAATTTTTAAGTATGTTTTGAAGGATATGACAGAAACTGATACTTCACACAACCGGACACTCCCGGTAGCCCGTATCCTTTGCCAGGCGCTTCAACGGAGAGTAGGTTTGAACATTTCACAAAATCGTTTTTTTTCTTTTTGTCCTATTAAAAAGTACAATATGTACAATAGTACAAATTCAATTCTGTCCAGTCCAGCCGGCCGGCTGTCAGCACGATAGCACTCGAAAAAAGGAAAAGGAATAAAGAATTGAAATTTGCAGGGAAGGTTTGGAGCGTAAATATCTCGGACGAGTTCGTTAACGGACGAAATCCACCAAGCAGTTCGGAGTTATGGCCGTTTTTAAGAACAGGATTGGAGTTTGGAGGTGCAGGATGCTATTTCTCCATAGAGACCCCTTGAGGGTGTCTGCGATATCTCCTGAACCAATGGTGTTGAAGAATCAAAGTGAATTTGAGAAGATTGCGCATGCACTCAGATGAAATGGCTCTTTTTGGATTGTATGGCTTATGTTGGGAGTGTTGTGTGTTGCGTCTAGCGGTCACGGATTTGGTGCTGAGCCGATATTGTGAGTTGAATTGCGTGTATCGTAACCCTGGGACCAATTTATAAGCAACTATATTTGGAAGATCTACATTAAATTACGTTCGGATTTGGAGAAAAGGCGTAAGCAATTGCGTTCCCAGCGGATGCCGTTATCCGCTTTTTTTTATTTCGATCTACGGTAAAACTAATAGCCTACTGAATCGAAAAACAGATTTGTTGATGGAACTCGAAAAAATATATAAAAACCCTGCCGATTAGTCAGTACTCTTTGGCGCTCGTGTTCACGTTGGCTAATTGAATTATGAGTGTTTCAAGCTCAGTGGTTAGAACGAGCCGGAGATCTACGCAGAGGGTAGTGGACAACATTCACTGTCCGGTCATAACTTAAGAGTGCTTTGTCTAAGCTGGCATGAGGACAGAGTACCAAAGTTGAAAAAGAACACAACTGACTCTCCTTAGTAGCACAAGCTCCTAGGAGCTTCTGAGGTATCTCCTTGGGGAAGACTTGGGAGGGTCAGTATAATCATAATAATGTTTATAGCATGCATACGGCAATTGCAGATTGACTTTATAATGAAAGAAAATGGCTGAAAGAGCATTGACGTGAGGTCAATCTGCTTTGGCGTGCGTGCTATAAACATGATTATGATTATACTGACCCTTCCAAGTCTTTCCCAAGGAGATTCCTCAGAAGCTCCTAGGAGTTTGTGCAACTAAGGAAAGTCAGTTGTGTTATTTGTCAACTTGGTTACTCTATCCTTATGCCAGCTTAGACAAAGCTCTCTGAATTTATGACCCGACAGTGAATAGTGTGAACTACCCTCTGGGTAGATCTCTGGCTCGTTCTATCCACTGAGCTTGGAACACTCATAATTCAATTCAAATTAGCCAACGTGAACACACGCGCCAAAGAGTACTGACCTCACGTCAGTGCGTTTTTAAACTTTTCATACTAATTTCAGAAGAACTTAAAACAAAAAATAAATCTGAAGATTCTCACATGGTGACGAAGAAGTCTGAATAGTTGTTTTATGGTTGATCTTGTTATGTTATTGTTTGTAAGGCAACATTGTTCTATACATTGCTTCCAACCAATATCTTGTGTTCCTTCCGCCGAATCAAATCAAAAATTAATAATTTTTGGCGCTCTTGTTCCTCGGAACAGAGTGCTTATTTGCCCAAAAGTCTGTAATTTTCGAATTTTTCCTAGAAATGGTCTTAAACGATTTGGTTCGACTCACTGATCAAGAATACGCGGACAAAATCGATTCTGTCCGGCCGTCCGGCCGGCCGTTATCACGATAACTACCGAACGGAATGAGCTAGACAGTTGAAATTTTCAGAATAGGTTTGGGATATAAATATCTCGGCTATGTTCGTAAGTAATTGTTTGCACATGACAAATTTCAAAATAAGTTTTTTCAAGATGCAGTTTCACCATAGGAATCCATTGATGTCATTTTGAACTCTAAACAAGCTAATACTTTCGGAGATATGATTTTTTAAAATTTCAATAATAAATCTTACTTCTGTGTTTTCACAGAATGCTATAATTATTCTATCTATGAATTGATGATACATGTCAACTTGTTGATACATGTCAACTTGTTGATACATGTCAACTTATTTTCCTGAGATATGGTGTGTCGAATGTTGATCATTAAATGCCCATGGTTAATCCATATGATGATTGGAATGGTAATGGTAAGTTAATGTTATTGAGTTCAGAATATCTTCAGTAAAAACAAAACTGAAATATTGGCTAAGGTTTCAATTGATATAATATAATTTTCATCATAGAATTGAGGAGCGAATATCTCGGATGAGTTCGTTGTTGGGTAGAATTGGACTATTGGATTTGGATTAATAATTTTTGGCACTCTCGATGAATTTGAATTCTTTTATGATGTTTAAATTTAAATTCGGCTATTATCTAGTTCTATCCTAAGAATCCATTGATATAATTCCCAACTCTTACTAATACTTTCGAAGATATGATTTATCAAAGTTTGAACAAGAGCGCCAAAGCTCCAGTCCACAGGGCTTGAACCAATTTTTTTATTTTATAGATATCTTTCAGAGTTTGGGAGAGAAAACCAATAAGGGTACCATTTAATCGAAAGTATTACCCTATATTCTTGAACAGAAATACAAAAGAACGAATTTTTGAAGTTCTTAATGATTCCGGAAAGGACAGCATAAGTTCGACTTGGAAATCTTCACATACAGTTTCGACGATGTGAAAAAAATAGAAATAAAATTATCATTTCTCTATATACAAGTAGATATTGCCCATTCTAGGGTAGGTTGCGCCCTCTATAAACATTAGGTTTCAGGAACCTTCTAGAGTAGTTTGGATATTTTATTTAGGGAGAAATAATTGGCACTGGTGAAAATAGTGTTTCCGTCAGGTTGAGCGATTATTAATATTGCACTCTTCACAATAGTTGAAATTTATTAGAAGGTGGTTTCAGGAACATTAACAAATATTTTCACTGACACAACATTTTGGGAGAAACAGTCTTGAACCATGGTCATATTATACTGTGTGGAAATTTGGGACAGAAGATTGGCAGAATTTTAGGAGTTTTTGATGTGTTCGCAAACATCGGCCCGCTCAGCATGAAATTAGAAGAAAAATTGTAATGGATGAAGGATCAACGATAATACCTGCATTTAGGTGTTCTTGCAAAGCAGGTTTATGAGTAAATCTAGAAAAAATTTTACATCATATTTTTTTTAGTGAATAATTTAATAATGTAATTTTTGCTAATTCATGCATAGTATGTAGTTTGTTATGATATCAATCTTAAGAATGTAAGTGAACTGTACAATGATTGTATCGATGTAGGTTAGTGAATTACTTACATCGCTGGAGATATAAGTTTGCCAATGAATCTTTTATTTTCTTATAGAGTGCTTCTTTTCCTATTTATGTATATATCAAAGGATAAATTAAGTCTGTGTGTTACATTCTATTTGGAAACTTTCATTAACATATCCTGAAGGTTTGAAATAATACCTTGATAACATTAGGTAGGTACAAGCTAGTTCAAAGCAATACAATAAGATTTAGATAATTAAAACTGAAATTTATATACAAAGAACATTAAATATATTTCGGCAATATTAACTTATGATGTGACTTGATCCAATATAAAAATAATTAATAGAAATAAAATTCAGTAGTCCTCAAAAATAAAATAAAAATTCTTTCAGAAAGGATCTTTAGAGAAAATTCGATTTCCTAAAACACCACAGCACAACATATTGACATTATGTCCTCTACTTTACGAACCAGATTCCATGGTTCCATCGTTAGCATGTCGTCAAAAATTTCTTTGACGAACGAGAGAACTTTACGTCATAGTTGCTATGAAACTTGAATCGAGGATTCTGTTTCATAGGCGGATTCGTAAAACTAGTAAAATTTCTGGAATTTTATTAGATTTTATAACATTCTATGAAGAATTGTTCGAAAACGCGTTTAGAGAGCAACAATAAAAAACAATTTAATTTTCTCTAATGATTGAACTGACCCAAGATAAACATGATTTGCTTTTTTAAATTAGTTTTATAAATCCACAAATCTAAAACTAGGAAACCAGTGGAGGTAGGAAAAAATGATAATAGGGAAATATATATGACACTAACATTCATTTTGATCAGGAAATATGGCAAATCCCTGTGGACAGGTCTTTGAACAAGAGCGCCAAAGCACCTGTCCACAGGGCTTTCCCACTATTTCAATTTGGCTTCTGTGCATCGATTTTCATGAATTTTCGTTATTAAATTACAAACTAGACCTACGTTTGAATCATCTCATGTTGGATTTACATACATCAGCAAAATATAATTAGAGTGTTCTATGAAATCATATAGAATTACTGAGTATAATTATTGAAATCATATCTCCGGAAGTATTAGTTTGTTAGGGTTGAGAATAATATCAATGGATTCTTATGATAAAACTGCATCTGGAAAAAAACTGAATTAAATATTTGTAATAATTTTTTTTTTGTTACTCTGAAACCTCATGGCCAATTTTGCCCGATAACGAACTTAACTGAGATATTTATCTTCCAAACCTACTCTGAAAATTTCAATTGTCTAGATCATTCCGTTCGAGAGTTATCGTGTTAACGGCTGGACAGCCGGACAGAATCGATTTTGACCATGGATTCTAGATCAGTGAGTAAACCAAATCGTTTAGGACCATTTTCAGCCAAAAATTCAAAACATTACAGACATTTGGGCATATTGATAAGCACTTTGTTTCGAGGAATAACCAAAAGCTAGAAGAGAAAAATTGATTCTTTTATGGCTTTTATCTGAGCCGCATTTGGAAAAAAAGATTTTTTTTATGAGAGGAATATATGGTTGAAATTAACGTACAACTCAAAGACTCACCGTGAATAATCACAAATTCACGAAACTTCAGGGTATTGTACGGAGCATTTAAGATAAAACGCAATAATAATAATTGAATTAACTAAACCGAACGATTTACCTCAAGAAGTTACTGTTGAGGTTAGTAAGTTAATTATTTCGCGATATGCGGTGTCTTGAGGTTTAGATTTAGGCCTTCAAACGAGAGCGACATTTTTCTCGTCTCGTCTCTTTCTCGACTCGTAAAAACGAGACGGGACGAGACGTTTTGAAACATATTATGGGTGACACCGGGACCACTACAGCGCAACCCGAGAGTCTCGGTTTTGTCCCTTAATTTTTTTTTGTGAAGTTTTTATTCGAAAAATTAGAAAAGCTCTACATAGAGAACAATATATTTTACCAAATCTCAAATCTGGCGACCATCTGTGAAATATTTTATTGTAAGTTACGAAAAACTCAAACAAAACCGAGTATGATTTTTATTATGCGAGACGAGTCGAGACAACTGATAACGTGACGAGAACGAGTCGATATTTTTTTTACCTTCGCCTACTCTCGTATCGTGTGAGGTCCTATTTAGATTCCATCTACTATAAAAATTAAATGGTTATAAAAGCTATTTTGTGAAGATGATTTCCTGTAAAATAGTTAATTTAAACGAGTTTTAACTCCTGTTAAAAAATGACTCGACTTATGACAATCCAAATGCTCCATTGCTAAAGTCTCCTTGTTTCACTGAGTATTAAAGTTTGTTGAGGAAAATGATTTTATGTGGTCAGATAAGATAGGAAGGTGATTTTCGAAACTTGTAGTGTGTATGTTGGTATTTGTAGAGTGCATATTGGTATTTGTGGCGAGCGCAGCTCAGAATCGATCACATGGTTCAGCTATTCTCAAACTGAGGTTCGCGAAACCCTTTTGATGGTAGGGGGTTCGCGATAAACTTAGAGTTTTGGATAACATTTCAAAAATCGAATATAGTTGGAGCTTTACCTCTTCTGCAGAAATTTGCTACGATGAACTCCATTATTATGGATGCCTAGTGATACGATATATCGCGAAAATTAGCGCGCCAGCATTCCACAAGTAATTACCATGTTTTAATTCGATCGGTTTTGCATTTTTTGAATTATTGAGGAAATAACAACAAAATTTCACATGGGTATAACTCCAAAATCGTTTGGCTAATTATGCCTAACTCCTACGTCTTAGTCGGGTACGCATCCTGAAAATTACAAGTTGTTATCTCTTTCTGTTCTCAAGTTATCGTGAGATACATAATATTATGTAGTATTTGTTTTGTATTTTCTAGTGATGCGTTCCTCGCAAAATTTATCATACGTACAGTACGTCTTTGTATCAGTATTATATAATAGTTATCAAGTTTCAATTTGATCGGTCCTGTAATGCTTGATAACAAAATTAGCACTCGGAAACCGTTGGGCCGATTCCATTAACTTAACGGCCAGCAGGATAGAATCAAATTTGACCTCGAATAATTCTTCATCAGTGAGTCCAACCTAATCGTTTGATACCATTTTCGGCGTGCGCATGTTCCTGAGAACATGCGCACAAAAACAAGCCCACCCACATCATATATACCATTTGACTCTTCTTTTGTACTTTTTATTTTCGTTTAAACTAAAATTAGTTTTAATATTCTAAACAGATGGATTTTTTGTATTAGGGGAGAGGGGCCAGAGGTTCGTAAAGTTGTTTAGGAACTTTGACATGAGTTCGTAGGTCCATAATTTTGAGAAACTCTTATATCAAGTATGAAATAGTCGGAAATATAACTGTATGAATTTAATAGATCCGAATAATGTGACACGCGAAATTCAAAGAAAAACTGAAATATGAATAATCAGACAATAATTTCGCCAGGTAGAGGTACGAAAAAGATTGAAATGAACATAATGCTTCTCACTAAAGGCGCTGGGGCATGTTTTCATGTCTTTACTACCTAGATTCATCCCTTTGCGGAACCCTCAACAAATTCAACTATGTGTATAATGAAGTTAAATGCCCAGAAACGATCATCATTTTCTAGATTCTAAACATGCGAATACGACCTGAATGAAAGTCAAAAAAAAATACCTCGTTCAATTCCGTTGCCTCGAGGTTTCCATTGTTATTCCTATCATAATGGGAGAACATAATGGAAACCAAGTAATCCTTGCTGTGATTATCTTGCGACATCAGCCTGGCATGGTTATACAACAATAAGTTGTCCTGAAAGTAATTTATAGTTAGCGGAATGTATCCTTGTTAATGAATGGACTTACTTTCATTATTTCATACTCCTGCATGGTACAGTCCTCTTTGTCGTAGTACAATTCCCCCTTGTCGTTGGGCTCGTCCTCTATCTCATTCTCCGAATAGTTGGCGTCATCGCTGGCTGACGTTGTCGGCTCGTAAGTCTGCAAGAGGAAGTTTTTTGTGGTATTTGATTTATATGAATGTTCATTAATCTGGTGACACTTTGGCTTCATGCAGGGTGCGGTTTAATTAGGACATACGAGGGTTGTTATGAACATCTGTGGGCATGGAGTACAGTATACACACTTCGATTCTTTGTAATCAAAGTTGTTAGTGCGAAATATTAATATGTATAGCGCACAATAAAAATAATAGTAATGATAATGTTTATTTAATCTTCAATAAATAAACAGAAGACAGTTACAGAGGTTGATTATACAGGGTGAGTCTTTAAGTTGTGCATTAATTTTAACCAAAGATTCTTCTCGTCAAATAAAACACTTTTCTCATTTACTATTTTCCTAAATTCGAATCTGGTAAAGAGATACAGGCTGTTGAAATTTCTAAAGAAAATCAGTTTTTCTTTTCTAACCTTGACAAGAATATTCCGAATGGAATGAATTTTGCGTTGAAGTTTTCTATAACAATGATATATAATTTTCAATTAACAGTTTTTTCCTACATCCACTAGTTTCCTAGTAATAGACTCGCGAATTCAAAAAACTATAGAAAATTAGCATAAAGAAAGCAGATTAAATTTAGCGTGAGCTATTATGAGAATCTACAATAATTTCAGAAAAATAAAGTATTCTTCATCATTTCTCCTCAAACGTACCGTTCTCGAGATATTCTTCTTTGAATGATATAAAGTCTGATGAAAATTCCAGAAATTTCAGTACATTTATGAATCCGCCCCTGGATAAGGAACCCTCAATCAAAACCAGAGATATGATACCTCCATATCTCTGATCAAAACTGAAAGCCACATTGCCATCGTTCATAGATTATAAATCGTCACAACTATTATAAGTGGTCTGTGGTCACAACACAGAAAAAGAAAAACGTCGAACCCTCAAAGACATATTGACAGTAGACTTACTTTCCCCATTGGATCATGTGAATATTTCTATTTTGATTGAAAATTCCATAAAACATTCAATTGGTGTCAAAGGATTGAGTTCTATTCATAAACATGTATGTAATAACTTGGGTTTGTTCGCAAGGTCTTGATTCTCTTTTGGTCGAAAGATTAATTCAAAGCCTAAAGACTTACTGTTTTGAACAATCCTTTGAAAGCAATCAAATATTTTACTTAAGAATAATAAGTATATAAAATTCATATTCAAAGCAGGATGTACCTATCTACACAAATAAAATAAAAAAAAGCACTGATGTGAAGTCACTACTCTTTGGCGCTCGTGTTCACGGTGGCTGATTTGAATTGAGTGATGAGTACTACAAGCTCAGTGAATAGAGTGAGCCGGAGACCTATCCAAGGAATAGTGGACACCATTCACTGTCGGTTCAAACTTGAACAGTGCTGTATCTGAGCTTCCAAGAGGATAGAGTACCACTGTTGAAAAAGAACAAAACTGACTCTCCTTAGTCGCTCAAGCTCCTAGAAGATTCTGAGGGATATCCTTGGGAAAGACTTGGCAGGGTCAGTATAATCATAAGCATGTTTATAGCACGTGCACCAAAGCAGATTGACCCCACGTCAATGTTTCTTTACACTTTTTCTTTCATTGTTAAGTCAATCTGCATTTGGCGCGCGTGCTATAAACATGATTATGATTATACTGACCCTACCAAGTCTTTCCCAAGGAGATCCCTCAGAATCTTCAATGGAGCTTGTGTGACTAAGGAGAGTCAGTTGTGTTATTTTTCAACAGTGTAACTCTATCCTCACGGAAGCTTAGATACAGCACTCCTAATTTCTGAACCGACAGTGAATGATGTCCTCTATCCCTTGGGTAGATCTCCGGCTCTCTCAATTCACTGAGCTTGAAGTACTCATCACTCAATTCAAATTAGCCACCGTCAACACGCGCGCCAAAGAGTACTGACTTCACGTCAGTGCTTTTTTTTTATTTTTCCAAGTTCTTTTGAAAAATATGGCTATCAATACAGTTTGGCTGTTAACTTTACCATAGATCGTAGAAAATTGCGGTTATGGGACCTCCTTTAGGAAAACAATTGCCTCTTCTCCAAATCCAAACGTAATTAAATATAGATCTACCGAATATAGTTATTTATAAATTCGCCCCAGGGCCACGATACATACATTTCAACTCGGAAACAACGCTTTTTCCCCGAAACAGACTTGTCCGTGCACAGAATTGCCATGAAATATCTCTTAAAACCTTAAAATGATGGCTCAGCACCAAATCGATCATCGCTAGGCGCAAACCACTCCCAACATGAGCCATACAATCCAAACCTCTCCTCTGCGCATACGCAATTACTAGTGGCTTGAAGCCCCTGAAAATAACACTTCACACAAAATTCTGATTGTTCAACACTATTGGTTCCGGGGATATCACTGCTCCAATCCACGCATGCGCTTACACTTCCAAGGGGATTCTATGGAGGAATAGCATACTGCACCTTAAATCCCAAATCCCCTCAGATAAAAACTCCAGCACTCATTATTATTATTTATTTGGCAAAAGCTTAGAAAGAATTCTATAAACTCAAAGAATAACAAAATAAAAGCAAATGTACAATGCAAATAGTAAAAAACAACAGTTTGAATTATGAATGCAGATTGAAGGAAAAAAAAGAGAGCATCATCCTGAAATTGGCGATGATCAACCCTGCATCCACCTGTCGTACTGGTTCTTGAATGAATTTACAGAGGAGGCCTCCACAACGGCAGGTGGTTAACGATTCCAAGCAGAAAACACCCTGTTGCACAGGAAATATTCCCTCTGGGTTGTTTTGAAACATTCTCTCCGCAACTTGTACCTGTGGCCACGTAATTGTTCGTCACTGTTTAGAGTGAAAATTTCACCCAGATCCACGTTGAAAAGTCCGTGGAGAACTCTATAGGTGATAATAAGGTCACCTCGTGTGCGCCTTTCAGAAAAAAAGGGAAGATTCATAATAGAAAGCCTTTCAAGATAGCAGATTCTGGTCGGGCGACGCTGAAACTCTCGAGTAGTTCCACGTCAAGAACGACAGACGGAGCCCAAACAGGACCAGCATATTCCAGGATAGGGCGCACATAAGTGGTATAAAGAATTTTACAGGTGGCCGGATCGCAACGGGAAAATGATCTACTCAGCATGTAAAGAATTCTCTTTGCCTTGTTAACAGTATGTAAGATATGATTAGACCAAGAGAGGTCCTTGGAAACAACGACTCCAAGGTCGCAATGAGAGCTTTCGGTGGTAATGGCGTGACCACCGAGAAAGTATTCGGTGGCGGGATTATTCCTTCCCATGTGGATAACAGAGCACTTCAGAAGATTTAGAGGTAAACACCAGTTCACAGACCAGTCGTAGAGGGCATCAAGGTCCTGCTGGATTACACCTGGATTGCCGAGCGGATCACCAAAGATTTTAGCATCATCGGCAAAAAGCGAACAATTGGATCGAATGGATCCAGGCAAATCCGAACTATAGAGAAGAAAAAGTATTGGGCCCAGCACCGAACCCTGTGGGACACCCCTTAGAACTGATCTCGTAGTCGATAGAGAATCTCCCACGCGCACGCTAAAACTGCGATCAGACAGGAATGACTTGATCCACTCAAGGAGGGAAACTCGAATACCCAAACTATCGAGTTCGAGAAGTAGACGCTTGTGTGGAACACGACCGAACGCACGAAAAAAATCGAGGTAAACCACATCAACAGGAATACCGCTGTCCAGCATCCTCGACCATTCATGCACACATAGCAAAAGGTTTGTCAACACAGAACGGCCAGGCAAGAAACCACGCTGTTTCTCGGGAATAAAGTTGTTGTCAAGCGCGAACTCAACGATTCTTTCCAGGATTATCTTCTCACATACTTTTGTGGCTATGAGTACCAAACTGATAGGACGGTAGTTTCTGCAGTCCAATTTGTCACCCGATTTGAATATAGTGGTTATGAGAGCCATTTTCCAACAAGCAGGTAGTGTGTGGGAAGAAAACGATATATTAAATAAGATGGACAAGGGTTCAGCCATGGAAGGTGCGCAGCAACTGAGAACCTTCGCGGAAATTCCGTCTGCTCCCGGAGAAGAAGAAACTTTAAATTGCCGGAGATGCTTCAAAACAATAGTAGGAGTGAACTCAACATCACTCAATACGGCACCCAGATCAACGGTCAATAGTCCTGGCAAGCGAAGAGGCTCCAAAGAAAAGGCAGATTCAAAAACGTCGGCCAACTCCTTTGCAGATGCCAGCGGTGAAGAGGTGACGTCGCCGTGTTTATCTCTTACTAGTGGAAAGATGACTTTCGTTTTTAGGGATGCCCTCAGGTACTTAAACATTCGCCTATGGTCCCCAGAGGAAACCAGTTTGGACTCAAATGCAGATTTAGCTCTTTTAATTACGTCCGACAGGTGTTTGTAGTAGTCTCTATGCGCTTGGTAAATATGACCAGACTTATGACGCATGTATCTCTGCCAAATCGCTTTGTTATGTCTAATCATCTTAAGGATGGTTTGATTGATCCAGGGTTTAGCAGGAACACAAACAACTGTCCTAGACTTAGAGCAACCATCAATCAAGGCCTTGGTTGTGTCCAGGAATATGTCCCATACATAATCAACGTCAGCACAAGGCGAGAGGACCATCTTCCAATCCAAATCAAGCGCTTTACGGAGAAGGTCGAAGTTTATCCACTTGAAGGTTTTTGTCTGTTTGTTACTTGACGGGCCCAGTGATAGATGTATCTTGGATGAGAGGGTGATATGGTCTGACTTGCCGAAAGGGGGCAAGTAGTGAAGCTGAGATAACAAATCTTTATTGTTGACGAGAATAAGATCAAGGAGCGACGGGGTCTGGTTGTTTCGAAATCTTGTGGGCTCAGTGGGTAACTGAAAGAAGCTGGAGTCACGAATCACATCAACGTAGGGCCTAGAGGATGAGTTACACTGTCGTTCATCTGATAATGGCCACTGTACATCGGGTAAATTAAAATCACCACAGAAAAAGACATTCGCCTCCGATGAGGCGAGTTCACCAAGAGAGTCACAGAAGCTGGCATCATACTGACACTCACGGGGTCTGTAAATACAACCGATTGTCAACACAGTTGAGTTTTTATGAAACATTTCAATAAATATATTGTCAATACCAGGATAACAAAAAGAGAAACAACTGAGAGTAAAATCCTTGATTATATCATCACTGCAGTAGAAACAAACTCCCGCGTGACCAATCGTGGTCGTGCTATCGCTGCGAAAAATAGAATAACCAGGTATTGACATGGATACGTCAGCAACACCAGGGTGAAGCCATGACTCCGAGATCAATATGAATTTAGGATGATAGTTTTTAACGAAAGATTGAAGTTCGAGGAGTTTGGAGTGCAATGATTGTATATTTGTGTAGACAATAGTCCATTCCGTGAGTGTAGAATTCAGTTTTTTGAAGGTGGTTTAGCAGTGGATACTATAGTGGGGATACCCCTCACAAACTTAATGTCGATATTGGTCTCTCCCGAATTTCTTCTATGATTGAGCTGGTCCCTCAACATGTTGAGTTCCGACAGTTTTTTGGGTGTTTTGTCATCAGATATTGAGACTTTGTTGTTGAGCACTACTTTCCAGTTACGTAGTATTTTTTGGAGGACTAGTATATTCGAAAACGAAACCATGATCGGTCGAGGCCTCGAACCACCGACCTTGCCAAGACGTCTATAATCAAAGCGGCACGTTAGCAGTCGGGAAAATTATGTTGATTATGTTGGAGACAGCAGCGCCGTCATCGACTGACCCCTTCTCAGGTATACCCCTCAGTAATATATTGTGGGATCTCCGAACCCGGTCAAGTAATTCGGACTGATCACCAGGGAAGACAGAAGTCCCGCAACTCACAGCGCTCTGGTCCAGTTGATCGACCCTTCTGACAACAGAAGAAATATTTTCTCCTAAACGCTTGGAGTCCTCGACAATAGAAAGAATCTGTGACTGGCACACCGCGATGTCGTTCTCATGTTTGTCAATTGACGCAGAGTAATTTCCTATGGCGAGCTGATGGTCTTGCAATATTTCCGTGTGGCTAGATAGAATTGTTTTGCACTCGACTAGTTCAGATTTTAGTGCTTGTTGAGTTGACTTATTTTCTGCAATGTTCCCCGCAATTACATTGAGCTTGGCCATAAGGAGATCAAATGATCAGCCGAAAGAGGCTGCAAGGTGGCAGCAGATCTCGCAACAGCATCGTCATCAATGGGAGGTACCGACCTGTTACGAAGAGTTCTGCTGTCCTTACTGCAATAGCGGCTGACCCAGCCGCTACAAGGGGCGTCAGAAGAAGTTAACTCAGTCGTAGGTAACTTTAAGCAGTCAAGATGGAAGTTGTTTCTGCAAAGTGAACAACAGAGACTAGGCTGTTTACTTGATATCGACTTATTACAGAGCTGAAACTGAGGCATTTTAAAGGGATGTGTAATAGGAAGAAACCTTTCACTTTTCACTCTCTTGGACCCATAAGAGACACTCCGTACAGATGGGAAGACCACGAGTGGAAGGACGGTGTAACAAGAGTTTTGAGAATGATATAGGAAAATATGCTCAACGCGACAACAGCGCACCTCGAGATCCTATCTTATCCGCGATAAGATAACGGAGATCGATCAAAACAAAGTTTGGATATAGGTTAAGCGGATTCAGAAATTATTAAAGGAAAACAACCACAGAAGCCAACTAGATTGATCCTACTTTTCAAAACCACAAAGAAATCACTGATGTGATATAACAATGTATCTATTCTATGAAGAAAAGCAACAGAAATCGACTGAGATATCGCATCTTGAATCCACGCATAAGCAGACCCTCACCAGAGAAAAAGCATCCGCCACCCCAAAACCCCAATCCTTTCTGACGAAAACACCAGCAGTTAAATCACTGATGGTCTTCTCATGCGCATAACGAAAAATGCCCGTAAGGGGTAACAGCAATTTCAAAATTAGCCCTAGGGCCACGGTATGGACACTTCAACTCGGAAACAACGCTACATTCCCCAAACTGACTTGTCCTTGCACTGAATTGCCTTGAATATTCTTTTAAAACCTCACAATATCGGCTCAGCACTCCCAAAACAACCCATATAACCCAAAAGCAGTCACTTCTCTTCTGCGCATGCGCAATATACTTGCGGCTGAAAGTCCTCTCAAATTCACTCACCTTACAAAAAACTCCGATTCTCCAACACTAGTGTTCCAGGAGATATCGCATATTTAATCCTCGCATGCACAGACCCTCACCAGGGGCTATGGAGGAATAGCATTTGCCACCCCAAAACCCCAATCCTCTCTGACGAAAACACCACCAGTTAAATCACTGATGGTCTGCTCATGCGCATAACGAAAAATGCCTGTAAGGGGTAACATCAATTTCAAAATTAGCCCCAGGGCCACGGTACGGACACTTCAACTCGGAAACAACGCTACAACCCCCAAACTGACTCGTCCTTGCACTGAATTGCCATGAATATTCTTTTAAAACCTCACAATATCGACTCAGCACTCCCAACATAACCCATCCAACCCAAAAACAGTCATTTCTCTTCTGCGCATGCGCAATTTACTCGCGGCTAAAAGTCCTCTCAAAATCACACACCTTACGGAAAACTCCGATTCTCCAACACTAGTGGTTCGGGAGATATCGCATCTTTAATCCACGCATGCGCAGACTCTCATCAGGGATCTGGATTCTTTGGAGGAATAGCATCCGCCACCCCAAGACCCCAATCCTCTCTGACGAAAACTACAGCAGTTAAATGACTAATCTGCGCATGCGCATATCGTAAAATGCCCGGAAGGGCAGCATGAACCTCAAAATAAATTGGTTCAAGCACTGACGTGAAGTCAGGAGCTTTTGCGCGTATGTTCTATTGTCCATTCTCCTGTATTGGACACTCTTAATCGAATTCACCATGGTAAATTCGATTAAGAGTGTTCAATACAGGAGAATGGACAATTGAACATACGCGCAAAA
Organism: Halyzia sedecimguttata; assembly: GCA_937662695.2. Taxonomy (NCBI): domain Eukaryota; kingdom Metazoa; phylum Arthropoda; class Insecta; order Coleoptera; family Coccinellidae; genus Halyzia; species Halyzia sedecimguttata. The sequence continues at coordinate 33,575,172 of OW569411.2, forward strand.
GCTCCTGACTTCACGTCAGTGCTTGAACCAATTTTTTCTCGTGAATTCAGGAGCTTTTGCGCGTATGTTCAATTGTCCATTCTCCTGTATTGAACACTCTTAATCGAATTTACCATGGTGAATTCGATTAAGAGTGTCCAATACAGGAGAATGGACAATAGAACATACGCGGAAAAGCTCCTGACTTCACGTCAGTGCTTGAACCAATTTTTTTTTCGTGAAGTCAGGATAGAAAGCAATGATGAAAAAATTAACACATTATTGTCTACCTTCAATTCTTCTTTAGGAGAAGAATACATAATTATTCTTGAAAAAAATTACTGGAATTAATGTCATATTTAAATAATCAAAGTAAAGAAAATTATAAGTTTAGTTACTAACATATTGAATGAAATTCAATTCAAAGTAATATTCAATTACTTATTCTTAACCAATAAATGTCCATTGATAGATCTAAAGGTGATGAGGTGAAACATAAAGATATATTCTCATTAGTGATAGAAAAACTGGCCTAAAATTCCTCTCTACCCATCACGAGATTTAATATCCACAAATGAGCCTCTCACCTTACAAGATCAGAAGCCTTCAACAAAATTTCAGCGATATCATATTAAAAATAATACATAACCTTTCAAAAGTCCCCTCTCACAAATATACTCCTCTGAAGGCACATGGATCTCTTGAAGAAGAATCGTCTTCTCTATTTCTCAAAGATATTCACTCTTGTTCATAGAAATCCCTTCAATATTTAGTTGCCTCCTCCTAAGGAGGATCTCTTTCAAAACCAGGTCTGACCACTAATGTAGGGCTATCATCTCCCATAGATTTGTGATGAAATAACACGATTTTCCCATAACATACGCGTTAAAGATATGACATCATGACATTCATATTTTTATTTTTGAAGGTTCTCGCAAAAATACGACCATAGACAACATATCATACGACGATTCGCATCCGCTACCGGCGCTACCACTTCGCTACCGAACTCACAAATGCTGCGCGATTCTCCAACAATATAGATCCGATCGTGTTCAAACTTGGAATTCTGCAGTACAGTTAGGTTCTGAAGGCTCTTCCAAAAATTTCAGCCATGCCGGACGAATAGTTTATGATATATAGATTTTTTTTCAATAATTTTTAACTATTTTTTTTTTAATTTTCTAGTTATACCATCCTCACGAAATTCTGCAAGAATTTTTGCGTTGGCATTCTACAACTAATAACCATGTTTGAATTCAATCGGTTTTGTATTCTTCGAGTTAATGAGGAACAAAAAACAACCAAATTTCAGAAAATTTCAGATGGCTATAACTCTAAAACTGTTTGGACGATTATGCTCATAAACAAACTCAAATGTCGCATTCAGGTGCACAACCTAACCTGAAATTTGCAAGCCGCTATCTCTTTCCATTCTCAGGTTATCGTGACAACAAAAGTATTTTTTAATAATTTTTTAATAATTTTCTAGCGATACGATTCTCACAAAATTTCACAAACGTGCTCAGGTCTATATTCTACAACTATTCACCAAGTTTAAATTCGATCGGATTTATTTTGGTCGAAAACAAAATTATTACTCGGAAACTATTGGGCCGATTATACCCATTAACGAACTTGTCCGTCGTATTGGGATGCGCCACCTACCCTGTTAATTTCAAATCGCTAGCTCTTTCCGTTCTCAAGTTATCGTGGCAACGGACGGCCGGACGGCACCACAGAATTAAATTTCACATTTGGGCAAAACTATAACGCGATGTTCCCCAGAACATACGCGCAAAAATAGGTTTCGGCATTTCAAGCAAAGTATTCCACAAAATAGTAGTAATTTTTTGATTTTTTTCATGTCACGTGACCTTCAATAAATTTTGCAAAAGTGTTTGCTTTGGTCTTTTGCATCTAACTACTCAGTTTCAATTTAATCAGATTTTTATTTTTCGAGTTATCGTGAAAACAAAATTTAAACATTAAAAAAAAAAAATTCCAATTTATGGCCGTCCGGTCAGTACAAAACTTCGCAGGCATATAAAGGTCATGATTCTACAATTTGATGCCAAATTTCAGAAAGATCGAGTGATCGGTTCCGGAAATATTCATAAATAACGTTTTTGCTAAAAACGGCCTTAACTCCGAAAGCGCTTGGTGCAAATTTCAACGCTCTAATTCGTTCCGTTCGAGAGTTATCGTGCTAACGGCTGGCCGGACCGGACGGACAGAATCGAATTTGACCTCGAATTATTCATCATGGAGTCGAACCCAATCGTTTGAGACCATTTACAAAAAAAAAATGGAAAAATACAGACATTGTGACGAAATGATAGCACGCTGTTCCTTGCGGAACACGCGCGCTAAAATATGATCGATTCTGTAGAATTGATATCAGCTCTTAGTAAGCCCTGATTCCATTTCAAATACCTACTTACGTCTCTCATATTTTAGCATGTGTATAAAGTATTATTTCCTAAGATTCAAATAGCTGACCTTTGAAATTTATTGATTTATTTTTATAATATTCGTACAACCGGACGCCTAATAGGCCATATATATTGTTAGATATAATCTATTAATCTTTATGAAACTTTAAATTAGTCAAAAACAATTTAATGGACATGGAAAAAACGAATAAAATATGATAATTTAGTAAGACTCAGCATTGCAAAACACAATGTTTTGTCCTACATCAGCTGATTTCTATCATTGCATCTCACTCTTATGTTGGTATCAATGTCTCTCTCTCTCTCTCTCTTTCTCTCTCTCTCTCTCTGTGAGCTCTTCTTCCACTTGTTATTAGATCATTGCTATAGAGTTCGGTCATAGATTATTAGTGTTCTGTGATTTATACTGAGGTTGGAATAATGGAATTTGAACAATATGAGTGAATTAATTTCCAAGTATTATTGGAAATAATTAGGACATTTAAGGAGTTTTCTTACTAGAAGATCATGAAGTTGTGTATATTGTGGTAACATTTGGGTAATGAAGTATCGAATGGTTAGAATAGGTATCAAGTTAAAGTTCATTGTTTAATATTCAAGAATTGAAGAATTTTTTTGCTGGAAATGTTGCATGAAGAGCCAAATCATATTAATTGAGTGAGTAAATAAGTTTTCTGAAACAAATTCAGTAAATTTCAAGCATCAGATGATACATTTGGTCAATAAACAATGCGAGTTACATTTAGAGTTATCTGTGCTCAACATACAGAGAAAATTCAGGGGAGTATCAGCCCATTGTAAAGTCTTTAAACGCTTAAAACTTTTTACCTGAGCTGAATCTGGAAAAATGGTAAATGAAAAAGTGTGTTATTTGATGAGAGGAATATCTGGTTATAATTAATGCATTCCTTAAAGACTCACCCTATATAAGCGTTTAGTAATAGATATACACACATATAAGTTATTATACACACATATTATGCACATTTACTCATAAAGTGGCAGAATTCTATTTGCTGACCAGTCTGAATAAGGTTAAATTCTTGGGAATTCAGTAGAGGTTCAGTTTAAAACTCTTGTGTCTTAGGCTCGAGCTTTCGAGATTTTTTTATTTCTCCTCTTCCTCAGGAGCTCAACAAAAACGTGGTACATTAGAATACTCACTCAAACTAACATTTCAAAATGATCACACTCACAGACATTGAGATTGTGAACAACAAAAAAGGTATGTAAATCAACCTTAATTAGGATCGATTCTGTCGGCAACCCTATCATCTTCAAAGTTTTCAGTAATATTCTTCCAATTCAGGTTCATGGGCACAAGATGGAGGGGTTCAGCAGCGGGAATCTGTGCAAAACTGTAAGTGACAACTGAAGTAAGTTGAGTCAAAGTCAACAATTTTGAAAATTCTTCTTCTTCGTTAAATATGTATTTTTTTTTCAAGGTGAAGTTTTCAAGCTCCACCAATCAGGTTATTGACTTCTAATTAAATTGATCAAATCTCTCAAGTGCCTTTTAATTGGTTTTAATCAGGTTATCCGCCGTATTCACAAAACATTAAATCTCCGTTTAGTCCTAACTGAGGTCCTCAGTTAAGGATAAATAAGTTAACGTATGTAACGGTGCTGAAACAGGCCTGTTTCACGTTAATGTTCACTTAAACTGAGGTTGCGATTCTTATTTATGCTTAACTGAGGACCTCAGTTGGAACTCAACGGAGATTGAATGCTTTCTGAATACGGCGGTAAATCTTTCAGAGAGCTTGGCAACATTGATGATATCTTCGGAGCGAAGTACTTGTAAGATCTTTTGCCAATTCTCTTGAAAAATCTTGGTGTTTCGTTGGTATGTCTTTTATTTCTTGTATTATATTTGTGTTCGATGGTTTTGATATCAATCCTTCCAACAAACATATTTATAGCTACTTTCTGAGTGTACAACTGTCTAGGATCGAGGGTGCCTAATAAGAAAAATATACGCTCGCTGGAGAAATATCTATCTTTTCCATACATTGTTTTTAGCATACATTTCTGAATATTGTTCTAACTCTGTAGATGACATTCCAAGCCAAAATGCCGTAAGAAATTTGTGATTAGACAAGTGCATCCTATATTATTTTAAGATGTTCAACACTGTGGAGATACTTCTTCAGGAATTTAAACTTATATAGGAGGCATCCGGTAATTGAACTCTTGCATCCACTTCAATAAGGCCTATTGATGATGTAGACCTGCTTCTTGTGAGTAAAATGAAACGAATTTTGTTTTGTCGATATTTAACGATAGCTTGTTTTATCGTAACCATTTAAATAATTATTCGAAATCATCCTGTACTTTTTCCTCCAGTTCCTACCACAAATTTGCCTGGTATAGCATTATAGTATCATCTGCATAGATCTTTCTTTTCAACAAAATTTTTATGTATATCAAGAATAACAGCGGATGCGCTGCTTGAATATCCGTCAAATAGCTCTTGAGCAGTTTGTAGATGGGTGTGAACGTTGTATATAAAGAAATTCTGTAGTATATTTAGTTTCGGCATTTTAACCGTGCGAAGCCGAAGCGGGCAGCTAGCTCATTTATATGATGCGCAGTAAAATATTTGATGAACTTGAGAATTGTCGATGAAGATAATGTGCATAATCTTATAGTGGGTATTTTATGAAAATCTAGTTTGAGTCCTTGTTTTAATATTCAGGTAGTGTTTTTCTTCAAATATGCAGCATGGAGATTATCAAAAATCATTTTGTAATAATTGAGTAAGTAAATGAGTTTTCATGAACAATTTCATTGGATTTCAAGCATCAGATGATAAAAATTTCAAAAGATTATAATGACACTGAATCCAGTAAGTGTGTATGTGTTAACAGTTGGGTACAATGCAGGGGCAGATCAGCACATTGTGAAATCTTTAAACGCTTATCACTTTTTATCTGAGCCGAATCTGGAAAAATGTTGAAGAAAAACGGTGTTGTATTTGATGAGAGGAATTCATGGTTACAATTAATGTAAAGCTTAAAGACTCACCCTGTATGTAGGTGTTTTAAGATCGAATTCCTTACCATTCGGGCCATTGGAATCATCGAAAAAAAAAATTGACAAGCTTGTGAACTTACCGTTGCCTGATTCCTAATGGTGACGCTTTCCACCGAGGCAGGAACCGGACTTATGGTGCTGTTCGTGGCCGGTGCGAGCGTTGACAGAGGTGAGTTATTGAAATATATATTGCTGTGGTCGACAGTAGGTCCCCAGCCTCTTCCTGCAACACAACAAATTATAGAATGCATAATATATGGCCCGGCATGGGAATGCGATGGAAGAATTTTTAATGAAGAGCTCGCTGGTGTGAGATGAAATGGAGTGTTATTTAAACGTAAATTTATGTAGTATTATTTATGTTTGATGCCAATTCATTAGAAAAATACGTAAACAACATGATGGTTTGAGAAAAGGTAACAGCTCAGGAACATTAATTCTTCTGTATTATCAACGTCAGTGAAACAAGCTAATTATTAGCTTCGGCATTGTGAACAGAAGTAATATCCTGAATATTTGATTACTCTACAAACCAGCCTCTATAGATTCAAGAGCTTCATTGGGAACTAATGAACCGGGGTACTTTTAGTTCATTATCCCAAGGCCACCAATTGTATCATATCTTCTAAAAAACAAAATGTAAGGAATACGGTAGTGTTCTTATGTACTTTGAACGTATGTATACCAGTTGCTGAAATATGACTTACTTCATTTAAATTCTGTTGGTTGATTTTTATACAGGGTCCGAGGCCATACCGACACGGACAAGGAGGTGATGAGGTACCATTAGGGTGTCACACAGCCTGTTGTTAAACTGTCCTCCGGGTTTTCCGATGGAAGTTATGGATGGTTTAAGCTGGGGTTGTGTTTCATATTTTGCAAATATATTGGGGACCAGTTGAGATACAGCGATGATGTTTGACGTTTTGAGTAAGCTGCTCAAGTACTTTAAAACTCTGGTGAAATAAATTTTTGTAACCCTCATTAAAACAAATAGTAGGGGACTAGATTCCAAAACTGCGATCTTTTACCTTTTATTTGGTGTATCGTTGACGATCGGGGCTTAAGCGGTAAAAAAGATGTTATCAGAAGAATGTCATGAACACCCAAAATTTCCGATAACGGGGTAGAGCACTACATATAGCTCGGCGTTTTCCAGCTTCCCGTTAACATATTTAAAATATTTTCTCTTGTAAGTGTCATTAGGGACCATAGTCTCCCTATTTTCGCGATATTAAGAAGCATACATGGTGTTGCAAAAAAGGCTAGTCATCTCAGAACTTCCAAATTTTCAATGTGATAGCCTATATACTTTCTCATTTTTTATTCTACGGCAAATTTTAGAGTAAGTTTGCGAGGAAAACTCTTTTTGCGCGTATGTTCTGGGGACCATCGCGTTATCATTTTGCCCGAATGTCTGTAACTTTCGAATTTTTTGACGAAAATGGTCTCAAACGATTTATTTCGACTCCCCAATGAAGAATTCGAGGTCAAATTTGATTCTGTCCGGCCGGCAGTTCGGCCGTTGTCACGATAACTTGAGAACGGAAAGAGCTAGCGACTTGAAATTTTCAGGGAAGGTGGTGCATCCCAATACGACGAACAAGTTCGTTAATGGTCATAATCGGCCCAATGCTTTCCGAGTAATAATTTTGTTTTCAACCAATATAAATCCGATCGAATTGAAACTTGGTGAGTAGTTGTAGAATATGAACCTAAGCATGTGCGTGAAATTTTGTGCGAATCGTATAGCTAGAAAATTCTTAAAAAAATATTAAAACATATTTTTGTTGTCACGATAACTTGAGAACGGAAAGAGATAGCGGCTTGAAGTTTTCAGGTTAGGATACATCAGAACGCGACATTTGAGTTTGTTTATAAGCATAATCGGCCAAACGGTTTTAGAGTTATAGCCATCTGAAATTTGGCTGTTAATTAAATTAAAATACAATTCTATATATCAGTAACTATTCGTCTGAAATTGCTGAAATTTTCCAAGAGCCTTCAGAACCCAACTCTACTGCCAAGTTTTAAGTTTTAACACGATCGGTTAAATATTGTTGGAGATTCGAGCAGCCATGTGTGAGTTCAGTAGATGGGTGACCGTTGCCTCGATAACTTTCGAACAAAAGGAGATAGGGACTAGCAATTTTCAGGGTAGGTTGCGTATCCGGATGGGAGAGTTAAGTTCGTTTTTGGACATAATCGGTTTAACGGTTTCCGAGTTATACCCACCTTGAACATTATTTCCTCGATAACTCAAAAAATAGAGATTCGATCGAATTGAAGCTTGGTAACTATTAATAGAAAATCAACATAAAGACGTGTTTGAATTTTTTCAACAACCGTACCCCTAGAAAATTTGGAAAAAATGATAAAAAAAACTTTTTTGTAAGAACCGTACCCCTAAAAAATTTCAAAAAAATTACTAAAAAAAAAATTGGTTCAAGCACTGACGTGAAGTCAGGAGCTTTTGCGCGTATGTTCATTTGTCCATTCTCCTGTATTGGACACCCTTAATGGAATTTACCATGGTAAATTATGTTGTCCATTCTCCTGTATTGGACACTTAATTCGAATTTACCTTTGGACAATAGAACATACGCACAAAAGCTCCAGACTTCACGTCAGTGCTTGAACCAATTTTATTTGAGCAGCCATTTTTGATACATTTTTAGGCTGCTTAAATAAAAAAAAGGTCTCCTAACAAACTTGCGTTAAAATTTGTAGAAGAATTAAAAAATGGCAAAGTATACACAGCATCACATTGAAAAGTTGGAAGTTGTGAGATGACTAGCCTTTTTTGAAACACCAAGTATACTTCTTAATATCTTGAACATATGAAAACTATGGTCAATAACGACACTCACAAGAGAAACAAATTCAGTATGGTAATGGGAAGCTGGAAAACGCCGATCTGCATGTAGTGCTCTACCGTTATCCAAAATGTAGTGTGTTAGCGACATTCTCTTAATAACATCTTTTTAACCACTCCAGCCTCATGTGTCAGCGATACACCAAATGAAAGGTAAAAGATCGAAGTTTTTAATTCTAATTTATTATCAGTATGTTACCGTGGAAAAAACTCATTCATTTCAAAAAGTACCCCCACCCCCTACCATTTGTTGCCGTGGGGGTTACAAAAACTTATTTCATCAGGGTTTCAAAGAGTACTCGAGCTGCCTAGTCAAACCGTCAAATTTTATTGCTCCATCTCAACTGGTCTCTAAAATATTTGCGAAATAAGTAAACTAGCCCCTGGCTTAAACCATCCCTATCTTCCATCAGAAGACCCGGAGGACAGTTTAACAACAGGAAGTGTGACAACCTAATGGTACCCTATCACCTAATTGCCCGTGTCGGTGTGGTGGCCTCGGACCATGTATATTATGTATCGTAGAATAATATTATGAAATAATATTCCACTGCCGCAAACTTCTAGTCAGCCGCAACTTTTGCCAGACGCCTCAAAGCTCCAAAAACATAATTGAACTTTACCTATATTCCGACCTGATTTTAATGTATGTTACTAGGGGAGCTATTTCAAAACTATATGTGATTAGCCAGACAAATCAAAGTGGCAAACATTCCCCACACATAAATAAAAATTCTTCAATGATTATGAGCACGATGCTACTATGCATGCGTTTCAGGGCGAGTGAAATCTATATGAGAACATAGCCTTATTAAATTCAAACTGCGATTGATGTAAATGAAAATCTTTAATAATAACTCGATAATATTTAATATAGTGGTTCTTCCATTAAGAGCGCCCCATTTTGTTCTGTAAATGAAAGACATTATTCATTTGAAAATTATTGTTATTTTTATTTCATTATAAAGTACAATGGATACGATTACTTATGAAACAAAACATCATTTGAATATCAACAACGGAAACACTGGCAGGAATGAAGTCGTTCGATATTGATCTGTAAATCGTCTAAATTTGCTAGATGATTGCTTTAAACCAATGACTTAATGTCAACCCAAAGAAAGAAGTCCAATGAAGTAGAATCACAGGATCGAGGCACCGCCCTGTTGAAACCAGGTTGTTGTGCAAATCAAGATGAACCAATTCAGGCCATAAAAAATCAGTCAATATTGAACGTTAATGATTTCCATTGACAGCTACCGCCGTATGAACTTCGTTGAAAAAAAAATTAGGCCCAATGTACGGCGGGAATATTCACTTCACTTCTTGCATTTCTTTGTCTCATTGGCACTGTAACATTATGAAGCTTAAATTTGTTCCAAACTTCTTAACTAAACATTCAATTGTTCTTTTATCCGGACGATTATAACGACCAAAAATTGAAGTTAAGCACGTGAAAGTAGAGTAACATACAAATCTTAATGTTTCATAATAAATTTAGATTATTTGTGAACGTTGTTGAAGCGTGTGGACAGGAGCTTTTTGGCGCTCTGGTTCAGAAAGACAAATTATATCTTCGAAAGTATTGGGTTCTCAGAGTGGGGAATAATATCAATGTATTGGAGTATTCAGAAAGAAGTCAGACGAGTTACATGTGTAATCTTGCTGTTGGTGAATTATTGCTTCTAAAGTGCCTTGTTGGTGGTTTTTCACTGGATAATATTGCATTTGTTCTACTGATTGCAGATTGTCTTCGAGGTGAATCCATCAGACTATTTACATCATAACTTATTCCAAACGGAGAAAGTTTCAAGCGAATTTTCAACTTTCCGCCGCACCGTATCGTATCATGACTAATAACAAAGTAACTTGTCGCTGCTGCGATAAGCAGTTCGCAAACCATCTTGTGATCAGGTGCGTTATTTGTAAACACGATTTCGGAAATGCATGTGTTGGTATGAGTCAATCTGAGATACGCGTGATTAATTCGAGGAAATCCATTGTCTGGAATTGCTCTTCTTGTGAGGGCATGGGAAATGATATTGCTGCATTGAAAACTGTAATAATTTCCTTGCAAAAGGAAGTTAACGAGTTGAGGGCTTCCGTTCTGGGTCTACCATCCCGTGCCGCGGATGATCCTATTCCAGAAGAATGTTTTGAGGAACTTCTACATGAATTTGAGCAGCGTCAAGAACGTAAATATAATATCATTGTTCATGGGCTCCCTGAAAGTGAAGGCGCATCTGAGGGAGATAGAGCGACCAGGGACTGTGATGTCGTCAACAATATGCTCGGATCGTCTATATCCGATTTTCCTACTTTAGAGAGAGCACGGTTTGGACGGTTGGGGAGGTTTGTTTTTAACGGTGACAGGCCTCGACCTCTGAAAGTAATCCTGAATAGTGTTATGGATGTACGAAGAGTACTCAAACAGTCTAAAGTACTCAAAAGTAATTATAATGTTTTCATGTCCTCGGATAGGACTCCTAGACAAAGAGATCACTTCAACAAGGTCATGACAGAATTAAATCAACGTAGAGCTGCTGGTGAAAATGTTGAACTGAAGTTCTTAAGAGGTATTCCAACCATAAATTCTTTAAACTAAATCAACCCAATTGCAATCGGAGGGAGCTCAATGGCTACTATCAAAACGTTCGAGGATTGAATACAAAATCTCATGAATTTAGGAATTCAGTGTCGAGTTGCGACTTCGATTTTGTGTGTTTAACGGAGACTTGGCTACAGGATGGATTACATGATAGTGAATTGTTTCCCTCTGAGTATGATGTGTTTCGCGCAGACAGGGATTTAGTAAAAACCAGTTCATCCACCGGGGGAGGAGTACTGATTGCGATTCGTAGTGACTATTGTGCGGAGAAACTTGATTTATCACTATTAACAGATTTGGTTCCTTCTATTGACACAGCTGCATGTAAAATTAGGTGTAGTTTCGGATCTGCAATTATTATACTCGTTCTTTATATTCCACCCAACACTGAAATTGCATTGAATGAATTGTTTTTTGAATCATTGTCATCTCTTGATTTCATGCTGAATGATCAACTTATTATACTGTGGGACTTTAATGCCACCAAATATGTTGAAAATTCTTTAACTGATAATCGCACTGTATCAATCAATATGTTCAGGCAAACCCTTAACCTGTGTCAGTTCAATAATGTGGTAAACTCTAATGGTAAATTGTTGGATCTCGTACTCTCCGACATGGAATGCTTGGTAACTGGCTCTGACTTCCCACTTGTCCCACTTGACTTCCATCATCCTCCTATTGTGATTTCGTTTTGTCTCAAGAAGCCTAAGAGAGTGCCCAATCTTGGGATCGATGGCAATGCTACGTTCTCGTCCTTTAACTTTCGTAAAGCCAATTTCGTTGACATGTACAGTCTCTTCCTCGTCGCGGACTGGTCAAGGGTTCTGGGGAGTTATGATTCTGAAATAGCTTGCACGGAATTCTATATTATTCTCAATGATATATTCGAGCAAACTGTTCCGGTCAAAACTAGGAGGAAAAAACGTTTTCTATCATGGTATACCTCTGAAATAATTGAGTTGATCAAATCCAAGTTGAAGGCATTGAATAATTATAGAAGGTACAAAGATAATATCAATTTTTTTAAGTATATATCACTCCGTAAACTGCTCAAATCTAAAATTAGTAGTGCATATAAAAAGTTTGTTACTTCTTCCGAGGATAATATACGATCTGATCCTAGTGCTTTTTGGTCATTTATGCAGGAGAATAAGGGACTTTCTCGTATACCTGGTGTTTTGACCAATGGTTTTGAGACTTTTGCAAGACCTAATGAGATTGTGGATGCATTTGCTACTCACTTCTCTAGTGTGTATGAAGAACCTTCAGAAACTTTATTCACCGATCAGGTTTTTGATAGCAATTTGGTTGAAATGGGAAATATTACGGAGGAGGATGTAATTAAGGCGTCTAGAAGGCTCTCGAATAAGTGTACGGCTGGACCGGATGGAGTTCCTAGCTTTTTAGTGAAGGACTGCATTGGTGTGTTTGCTGCACCTTTAGCTCATATTTTCAATTTGTCTGCTATTAGGGGAAGTTATCCTTCTGTGTGGAAGCGATCAAGAATTATACCTATTTTTAAAAAGGGAGAGAGATCTGATATAAAAAACTACCGACCGATTGCTGTACTATCAAATTTTTCTAAGCTATTTGAAATTATTTTATATAATTCAGTTTTTCCATCCATAAAGCACTGTATTAAGCCTAATCAACATGGTTTCATGCCTAAAAGATCCACCTGTACTAATCTTGTATGTTTTTTTGAACAAGTATTTGATGCATTGGATAAATCTGAACAGGTGGATGTAATCTACACGGATTTTCAAAAGGCTTTTGATAAAGTTGATCATGGAATTTTGTTGATGAAATTAAAGTTTATATTCGGATTTGGAGATAGGTTGACCTCACTGATAGGGTCTTACTTAAGAGATAGAGTATGTTTTGTGGAGATCGAGCAATCTCGCTCATTTGAGTTCTTTGCTACTTCTGGCATTCCGCAGGGCTCTAATTTGGGACCTTTGCTCTTTCTTCTTTTCATAAACGATATTCTACATGGTACAGATATTTCTGTTTTGATGTTCGCTGACGACTTGAAGCTTTTCTGTAGGGTATTTTCTATTGCTGATTGTCTTCGATTGCAGGAGGCACTTGACACTCTCTTAAGATGGTGTGAAATTAATAGGCTGTCATTGAACGTGTCTAAATGCTATTCAATGTCTTATACAAGGAAAAAGAATATGATTTATAATGATTATCGTATCGATAGTCATGTTTTATCACGTGTAACGGAATATAGGGATTTGGGAGTGTTGTGTGACAGTCAATGTTCCTTTGTACCACACTTGAATCAGCTTATTTCTTCTGCCAGTAAAACCTATGGTTTCATTATTCTTAATGGTAGGCGATTTCAAAATTTTTGTACCTTAATTGTGTTATTCAATAGTTTTATTAGAAGTAAATTAGAATATTGTAACATCATTTGGAGGCCAATTTATAATTGCCATAAAAAAAGGATTGAATCTGTACAGAGAAAGTTCTATAAGTATTTGGTTTGGAGGGAAGATGGGGTTTATCCTCATTTGGGCTGTAACAATATTACGTTACTCAGTAGATTTGGTAGTGAGCCCATAGAACATAGGGTCAATGTTAAAGCTCTGATGTTTCTTTATAAAATTGTGCATGACTTAATCGATTGTCCTGAATTACTTGAGCGTGTCTCATTTGTGGTTCCTCGAGACGGCTTGAGGAGTAATACCGTGTTCTACTGCAGGGCGGGTAGAACGAACGCCAGTTTTAGATCACCGGTTAATTTAATGTGCAGATTATTCAATTCTGTAGCCAACAGATGTGACATACATAATGATTCTCCCCGCTCTGTAGTAGCTGCCTATTTGGAAGAATCTGGTATGTCCGACCTTTCTTAGATTAAGTTCATCTTTACTTTGTTTTTGGTATTTATTTCTCTTAATGTTAGATGTTTATTTTTGTGATAAATTTTCCTGTAATTGGGTATTTTCACCTGTTGGAAAATAAAGGCTTATTATTATTATTATATTATTATTATTCTTATGATAGAACTGCATAATGAAAGAAATTGAATTTGAAAAAGAGTCATTCAAAAAAAAATGTACAATCTACAATGCTTCAAAAATTGTTTCAAATTTATTTATCAAGATTAAATGAGCAATCTGCAATGATTCAACCACGTGGAATGGGTTGTTGCAACTTACACTCAGTGCATAGTTTTCACAACTCGAAATACCTAAGGAAAGTATCATCGAAATGACTAGAGCAAGGCTGGAGACAATCATAGCAGATTGTCCATTTATTCCTGATATTCGAGGCTTACTAACAAATTATTTTGATAGTTCAAAATATATTTACTAGCAACATTATGAAAATCTTGTATATAGGATCATGTCTTACTACTTAAGGTAAGTAAAATGTAATATTAACCTCTGTGGACAACGAACAGTAATTTGTTTTGATGATTCCATTATGTTATTCTTTCCTATTGCCTTCATAAACTACATCATTAAAATGATGCAATTCTAAAATCTTCTGAAACATCATCCCGAATTTATGCGTAAATTATTCAATATGCAACCAGTCAATATTATTTTCGATTTCAAAACAGTCTTGTATATATTCACAAATTCAAGAATTGGATACTTGTTTTCAAACTACGAATTGACATGACTTCAATAGCTGACATTTATGAACAGTGAACATAGACAGTGAATACACTACGAAGTATTATTGAAATTTTGAAAAATCATATCTTCGAAATTATTAGCTTGTTGAAGTTGGAAATGATATCATTGGATTCTTATGATGAAATTGCATTTAAAAATAAATTAATTAAAAAGTTGTAATGGATAAAAAAATTGTTATCGTTACTCCGAAACTATCTGACTGATTTTGCTCAATAACGAACTCACCCGAGATATTTATCCCTCGAACCTATTCTGAAAATTTCAATTGTCTAGCTCATTCCGTTCGAGAGTTATCGTGTTAACGGCCGGACATGGATTCTTGATCAGTGAGTCGAAACAAATCGTTTAAGACCATTTTCGGCCAAAAATTCGAAAATTACAGACATTTGGGCAAATTGATAAGGCCTCTGTTCGGAGGAACAAGAGCGCCAAAAATGGCTGCCGTGCGTGAGTGATGTCCATTTGAAAATGGGGTATTCCAATTGAAACACCGTTATAATGGAAAATTTATAAACGTCACAATTAGCCGCATCGACATTTTCAGCAAGCATATTTTTAATTCTTACCGGTAAGTACAAGTATATTTTAAATACTTACCGATTTCTAATTAATAGCTTTATATCTTCATTCGAATACGATTAAAATTCTAGCTTACAATTATTCATTTAAGGACGAAAGTATTATTATTATTATTATTATTATTATATGGGTTGTGCTGGGCAGACAAAACCCGCCCCTCCACTGCGACCAATCGGTCTATTGTGGCACACCTATAGTATAAAACCTATACTTCACCCACAAGCTCAAGTCTCTTGATGAGGGATATGAGTCTGGTGGGTGAGAACTTGTCCAGTTCCCTCAGTGTCAGCTTGTGGACTCCTAGTTCCTCCAATCTGATCCTGTCCCCAGCGGGGCAGTCACACATGATGTGTTCGATAGACTCGTCGTCCTTCAGGCAAAGTCTGCACTCGGAGTCTTCAGTCAACCCCAGTGTATTGAGGTGTTTCCTAAGGCCACAATGGCCCGTGTATACAGCTGTAAGGATTCTCAGGTCCGCCCTAGAGAATTTGAGCCATTTTCTGGCTCTTTCAGCTGATGGGCCAGTAATTGTTGAGCGAGCATGTCTGTGTCGAGGTATGCTGCTCCAGATTTCTTGGACCTTTTGATCCACCCATCTGTTGTTTTCCTTCGCCGCTGCTCTGAGAGAGATACCGCAGGCAGGTTCAGGCCCAATGAGCCCCATGGAAGCCCCCCGTGCCGCCAATGAGTCCGCCAACTCATTGCCCTTAGGACGAAAGTATCCACATTATACAACTGTCCTGACTAGGAATGTGACAAACGGAAATCCAAATCGAAGACTGTAATGGCCTGGATGCTATGGTTTTGAATGATGATAAATATTCAGGGCGAACTTGTCTAAAAAAATGATAAGAAATATCAAAAATTATCCTACTCTAAACCTGAAATTCTTGATTTCAGGAATGGTGTACGAAATTGGTCGAAAAGGGTGATATAACAACATACTTTGAACTGTGTCAGTTGAAAGGTTCAAGATTTATTGAACACTGAAATTTCACCCGATATACGAAAATCACCCTGTATATTCAAAACAGATACGATTAATATTTATTAACCATCAACAAATATTCTGGATTCTTAAAATCAATAAATATTTCACCGTGTTTCTAGTTTTAGTTATTGGCAATTAACCACAGTTCTCCTCATTCAAGATACAATTAAAGTATATCGGTATGAGCCCACCTAGATGACCTCAGTTTATGGTATCCGAGTGTCACATTCATCCTGACCCACCCTGTATAATGTATACACTTTCGTCCCTAAATCAATAGGTATAGAAATATATATATAGATTATGAAGATAGGTATGGAAATATACAGTGTTTCCCAGCAACTCCGCATCAAGAGGGACGTTTCTTTTATATTAATATTTTCGAATTTAATTTTTTACAAAAAGTTGGTGCGTCCAAATTGATCAAAAAAGACATAAAAGTCGGCCAACTGCGACTTCCGGTTGTAGAGGAAATAACCATTCTTGAATAAAAATGACAAATATCTCGGAAAATTCGAACTTTTTATATGAAACGCTCTAAGTTAACTAGTTTAAAATTACAATTTGCATGAATGTGCAACAATTCAGGTCGGAAAACCATAAAAAATATTTTTCCATTTTTTACTTATGACTCTTTTAAAAATGAAATAATTACCGAAAGGTAATAATATGGTGACTATACAATATTCGAATTTCATAAAAAAATTTGTTTGAATTTAGTTTCTCGACATTTGTTAGAATTTCCACAAATCTGTGATCATAGAAAATAATTAACTGGCGTTGAAATTGAATGAGGAATATTCATGACAAAATTCTATTTCAATAAAAAATCTAGCTATAAATTGTCATTTTGCAACAAGATCTGCATTCTAGGGATTCTCGGATGTGAATTCAATGGATAATGAAAGATTTTAATGGCAAAAATACGAATATGAGCAACTTTGCATCAGAATGAAACTACTTTTGAGAGAATTTCGAACAAATGTCGTATAATGAAGTTCAAACAATATTTACTAGTTAAAATCATATTCATATTGACATTAATGTTGTCTAAGAGCCAAAAAAAATCCGTTTGGTAATTATTCAAATTTTGAAAGAGTTTTGAGCAAAAATAAAAATATTTTTCATGGTTTTCCGACCTAATATTTGGCATATGAATCTATATTGGAATTTCAAACAAGTTTGCTCAAAGCGCTTCATAGAAAAAGTTCAAATTTTCCGAAATAATGGACATTTTGATTGAAAACGATCTCTCAGATGGCCGAGTTTAATATCAATTTTATTATTTTTGATGCACCAACTTCTTATAATTAATAAAATTCGGAAATATTAACAGAAAAGAAAAGTCCCTCTTGGTGCGGAGTTGTTGGGAAGCACTGTATATAGGTGGAAATTTATTAAATTGAAAATCGGTAAGTTTTCAAAATATACTTGCTGAACATTTGAATGTGGCAAATTGCATCCTTTATACATTTTCAGTTATATGTAGGATCTATTTTTCTCCCTTGTAAATAATATACAAAAGATTAGCTGTAGACGACATGTACCTAGATTCGTAACGACAATTCCTGACGTTTCCTAGGGAGAGTGCCTGTTTCTGGTGCCTATTCCTGTCCAAAGAAATCCCAAACCATCCCCATAACATGTAAATATTAACTTTGGAGGCACCTCAAAGGCCATTAATCCGTCGAGAGACACATCATATTTTTTTCGCCGAGTAGGACGATATTTTGTGTAATCTTGATTTAGACTTTAATCGTGCTGATCCATATATCTTCAAATGGACCGATAAGATGGTCTGCAAGATCTCCAGATTCAACACCGCTAGATTTCATCCTTTGGGAATATTAGAAAGATCGTGTGTACTAGACTCTTCCTATTGATTTGAAAGATCTCAAAAACAAAATAAGGAATATATTTGGAGCCCTTAATGCTGAGGTGTTGAGAAGTGTTATTTCGCGTGATCTAGTCCGCCGAGCTGAAAGATGTGTAGAAGCAGATGGTCAACATTTCGAACATATGCTTTAGTTATTATATGTATTTTTTGGTCCCCTTTTTGTGATTTTTTGTTTCTTTTACCATTCATTCATTGTTTAACGTTCATTGAAAAACATAGTTGATTTCAACTTGAGCAAGGTTTTTTTTATTGTTGTCGATTATTGAAGTCAAAATCGAGGGGGATACCGCTGACAAAAATGTATACACCAGAATTCCAACTCAACCAAAATTTCATTGGAATTCAATACGAATTCCTTAAGAATTCAATAGGAATTCTTTTGAAATTCCATTGGAATGATATATTCTTGTACACCAGAATTCCTAGCGGTTTACCCCTCGGTTAAAACCAACTAATTGGAGCTGTTTACATGATTGTCCGATAGGTGTCGCACTCTAACAGCAATAGGAATTATTTATAATTCAATAGGAATTCTGCAAAATTCCACGGAATTCAATAGGAATTTCACGGAATTCAATAGGAATTCCAGGAATTTAATAGGAATTCAATAGGAATTCCAATGGAATTCCATGAAATTCTACTTTCTTGTACACCAGAGTTCCTAGCGGTTTACCCCTCGGTCAAAATCAAGATTTCACAAAATATCAGTTGACGTTGTCTCCATCAAATCAAATGTAAAATACAAACCGCCGTATTCACAAAGCATTCAACCTCAGTTAAGTCCTAACTGAGGTCCTCAGATAAGGATAAATAAGAATCGCAACCTCGGTTAACGTATGTAACGATGGTGAAACAGGCCTCTTTCACGTTAATTTTCACATCAACTGAGGTTGCGATTCTTATTTATCCTTAACTGAGGAACTCAGTTCGGACCTAACGGAGATTGAATGCTTTGTGAATACTGCGGATTGTGTTGTAAATCGGTGGAAAGGTAATTTTGAGTAGAATTAAAAAAATTGTAAAAAATATACAGGGTGCTATAAGAAATAAAAAAGTCAGAGTAATTTCCGGTCAAACTGAAAATGACTTTCATTTTTTGATTTTTTCAGTCAAAGGTTCCTTGAACGAATTGAAAATATCCAAATTTTTAACTTTTCAAATGGCTGAGATAATCCATTGGAACATGTATACTGGGACACCCGGTATTAATAGATATGTTGGAAAAATATATAAAACCTGATGAAATCAATTACTAATTCTAAAATACAACGCTAAACATTTGATGAATCGGTATACATCACAAAGTTTTCAGACATATTGAAAATATGGTATACTTTCGAACTAAGTTTGGAATAGAAAATTTATAATTCATATCCTCATTTTAACTTACCTCGTTCATATAACATTTCAATCAATCATTTCTATATTCTGGAAATCTAATTTCCTCGATTCGAAATGAATAACGTAGGGGAAATAATTCCCTGCAAGTTTGGTTCGATGAACGTGGAAGTTTTAAAACTATATTCTTTCTGTAGTTTATTTGGCCCGCCTGCAATAATGATTGAACCTTATACTTAAAAATTTATTAAAACGTATTATTCATCTCACGATAACTTGAAAACGGAAGGAGATAACAACTCACAATTTTTAGGGTAGGTTGCCCATCCAAAGGCAATATTTGAGTTTGTTTAGGCCAAACGGCTTTGGAGCCCATCTGAAATTTGGTTATTTCCTCAATAACTCAAAAACTATATGAACCCGATCCAATTCAAACATGGCAGTTAGTTGTAGAATTCTGACGTATGTTCTGGGAAACATCGCGTTATCATTTTGCCCAAATATCTGTAATTTTCGAATTTTTCGTCGAAAATGGTCTCAAACGATTGGGTTCGACTCCCTGATGAATAATTCTAGATCAAATTTCAATCTGTCCGGCCAGCCGGCCATCCGTTGACACGATAACTTGAAAACAGAAAGAGATAGCGACTTGAAATTATCAGGGTAGGTGGCGCATCCCAATAGGACGGACAAGTTCGTTAATGGACATAATCGGCCCAACGGTTTCCGAGTAATAATTTTGTCTACATCCAATACTAGTCCGATCGAATTGAAACTTGGTGAGTAGTTGTAGAATACGAACCCGAGGACGTTTGTGCAACTTTGTGAATATCGTATTGCTAGAAAATTTTTAAAAAATTATTAAAAAATATTATTTACGTCACGATAACCTAAGAACGGAAAGAGATAGCGACTAGAAATTTTCAGATAAGGTTCAGAATCTTAATGTACCATATGAATTAATTTATAGGCACAGTCGGCAAAACGGTTTTGGAGTGATACCCATCAGAAATTTGGTTTTTATTTCCTCAATAACTCGAAAAATACAAAACTGATCCAATTCAAGCATGGTTATTAGTTGTAGTATGGCAACGTGAAAATTCTTGAAAATATTCTTTCAGGATAGGTTGCACATCTGAATGGAAGAGTTAAGTTGCTGTTGGCCACAATCGGCCCAACGGTTTCGGAGTTATACCCATCTGGAATATTATTTCCTCGATAACTCGTAAAATATAGACTATATCGAATTGAAGCTTAGTATCTAGTTGTAGAATATCGACATAAAGACGTGTTCGAAATTTTATGAGTACCGTACCCCTAGAAAATTTTAAAAAAATCACGAAAAAATATTATGTATCAATGCTTTTGCGCGTATGATCTTTTAGCCATTCTCCTGTACTGGACACTCTTTATAGAATTTACTATGGTAAATTATATTGACCATACTCTTGTATTGGACACTCGTAATTCGAATTATTAGATTAAGTTTTTTATGCTGTAAGTAGGCTTATGCCTGTCGTCTAGAATAAAATAAAAATAAAATAAAAATATTACCCGAATATATGAAGGAATTAATCAATTTCTATTTTCAACTCCTTTTGTCCCAAATCAGCCACCCTTGGATTACAACATGACCCGAAAATATAACCGGAAAGAAGAGCCGTCCACCCCAAAAATATAGCACGGTTCGGACAGGCATTCCGATGGCACACTCACCCGGAATATTCATTAATGGACCTCTCACGGACGAGTTAAACAAGTGGTTTCTCGATTTCAATGGCCTGTACACCGGATGGAAGGAATTTAATTTCGGGGTGAACTCGCAGGCCGCATTAATTAATATTCATAAATTCCGAAGTAGTAGGTACTAGTCGAAATGAACATCATCAATTTGCCGGGGAGGCGCACATTATTCAACAGGCGTTTTCTAATTTCCATCGCTGTCAAGAATTTCTGTTCGGGTAATTTTTTTGAACAAACATTGAACGGCCGTGAGGATCATTCAATATTCGGCGCAGGTGCTAACGAAATTTGCGATGATTGAGGTGAATCGAAAAAATCTCTGTAGATGAAGGCTGTGGAAATAACTGTGGCTATGCTATGCAGAACTTATACTCATGTTAGCGAACTCTATTTACCAAACCTCTCCGGGATGTTATCCCCTGGATAAATCGATCATCAAGAAGGGTGTTTCAATTTTCATAAATCTTCACGAATTCAACATATCAGTTGATAGTTGAAGAAACCGTAAATTTCGTGGGTACCCTTCTGAGGCATAATTTGAAACTGAGTAGGAGACATTTATAGCAAATCATATAGTAATTCCATAATATTTCAATTACTGGCAATTTTCTCACAGTATTCCGCAATGGGAAACTCATAGAAAATTAGAAAATGATGACTCGGTGATCAAAGATTCAAAATTTAAGGCTACCCACCTATTTCCAAGTAGGAGGTGTTTTTCATCGAAAAAAATTTGGGATGCAAAGGGGTTCACCTTTATCACCTGTTATGAGTAATATATTCATGGAAAATTTGGAAGAAAAATGTTTGAATACATATTTGTTGAAACCAAATGCTTGGTGGTGATATGTTAACGATATATTTTTTATTTGGTAACATGGTAGAGAAAAGTTAGGCAAATTTTTTCGATTTCAAAAATTCAAAGGAACCTACAATAAAATTCTTTTTGGAAATAGAGAAAAGTAATCCGCTTTCTTTTCTAGATGTTACGATAATTAAGTATCCGAACCATTTCGAAACGAG
This sequence comes from Halyzia sedecimguttata, assembly GCA_937662695.2. Classification (NCBI taxonomy): domain Eukaryota; kingdom Metazoa; phylum Arthropoda; class Insecta; order Coleoptera; family Coccinellidae; genus Halyzia; species Halyzia sedecimguttata. The sequence goes on from OW569411.2 coordinate 33,597,356, forward strand.
TGTCTTCAGGAAGCAGACACATACAAATAGATATTTGAATTTCTATTCGGATCATGAACTGAGTGCGAAAAAAGGTGTTATTAAAACACTTTAATATAGAGCTAACATAATTTGCTCTTCTCTGGAAATTGGAAATATTGAAATTAATTTCATACAAAAATTTCTTGAAGATAATGGATATTCGAGGCAATTCATAAATACATCAACAATGAAGTTAGGTAGAAGAGCTTGTTATAAAATAACAATAAATAGGAAGAACAACACAATATGTTGAATGTGATCCCTTATGTTCGTGGCCTATCTGAAAAACTGAGAAGAATCGGTTCTAGGTTCTATATACGAACCGTTTTCAAGACACAAAATGAACTTACCTCTTTATTAACAAAGACAAAACCCATTAATGAAAAACAACAATCAAAACACTGTGTACCTATATAATATTGCTTGTATTTGTAGTAAATCGTACAAAGGAGAAACATCGGGACTAGGGCTTCACACGAGACGAGAGTGGGCGAGAGTATAAAAAATCTCGTCACGCTCTCACCAAATCCCAGAAAATTAAGTCTCGTTTAAGTCTCGTTCTCGACTCGTTATCAGTTGTCTCGTCTCGTCTCGCTTAATTCTGAATAACGATAATAAATATTATACTATATAAACGAAATGGTATACAATAATGAATAATTTTGTAAAGCTATATTTATTACACTCTTATACAAAAATTGGTTCAAGCCCTGCGGACAGGAGCTTTTTGGCGCTCTAGTTCAAACAGACAAACTATATCTCCCAAAGTATTGGTTTCTCAGAGTTGGGAATTATATCAATGTATTCTTATGATAGAACTGCATCATAAAGGAAATTCAATTCGAATAATAGTTTATTTATCAAGATTAAATGAACAATCTGAGAATGAGAACTGCACCATGGAAGAAATCAAATTAAAATAGCTGAACTGAATTTAACTCTCCCTTATAGAACAGGATGAAATGTACGAGTATGAACACAGATCATATAATAAAGCTTAGATAGAATAATTATATCTTTCTGTGAAAACATAGAAGTACGATTCATTATTGAAATTTAGAAAAATCATATCTCCACAAGTATTAGCTTGTTGGAGTTGAAAATTATATCGATGTATTTTAATGGTGAAACTGCATCTTAAATGAAAATTGAATTTGAAATTTGTTGGTTAAAAAAAATTTTTTTTTTCGTTACTCCTAAACCATCTGGCCTATTTTGCCCAATAACGAACTTAACTGAGATATTCATCTCCCTAACCTACTCTGAAGATTTCAACTGCCTAGCTCATTCCGTTCGAGAGTAATTGTAGGAAATTCTTTTTTTAAATTTTGAATTTTTTTTTTACACTTTGCGGTAACCTTGTCAATACAAAACTTCACATGCGTATAAAGGTCAGGATTCTACAATTTGCTGCTCAAGTTCAGATAGATCGAGTGATCAGTTTCGGAAATATTCATAAAAAATGTGTTTTAATAAATCGGCCATAACTCCGAAACCGCTCGATGGATTTCGCCCATCTTGTCGGAGATATTTAAGCTCCAAACCCACCTTGCAAATTACAATCCTCTAACTCCTTTCGTTCCAGACTTATCGTGCCTACGGCCGGCCGGCTGGACCGGCCGGACAGAATCGATTTCAACCTCGTATTCTTGATCAGTGAGTCGAACCAAATTGTTTGAGACCATTTTCAGCCAAAAATTTGAAAATTACAGACATTTGGGCAAATTGATAAGCACTCAGTTCCGAGGAACTAGAGCGCCAAAAAGTGTAATTCCCTTTCCGGGATTTGAGCCCGCCTTCTCTCGTTCCAAAACTGAAAACTCGACGGATTAGACCCCCTAGCTATCGGGCTCCTCGTACGATCTTGTCGATCTCCGGTATTATAATAAAACGTCGGTACTTACCTGGGATATATACTCTTAATTTTCACTTTTCGACATAAAATCGCCACTTGGGGGTTTATTTGACGAATTTTTGGTGCTCTAGTTCCTTGGAACTGAGTGCTTATCAATTTGCCCAAATGTTTGGGAGATAAATATCTCGGCTAAGTTCGTTATTGGGCAAAATCAGGCAGATGGTTTCGGAGTAACAAAAATAATTTTTTTTACAAAGCAAATTCCCAATTAAATTTTTTTCAATAAGCAGTTTTACCATAAGAATCCAATGATATCATTTTTAACTCTAACAAGCTAATACTTTCGGAGATATGATTTTTCAAAATTTCAATAATAAATCGTATTTTGTCGTTGTCACAGAATGATATTCTATGTATGAATTGTCATTATGTCAATTCAATGGTCTAATCAATCGAAGAATTGTGAGGGAAGTGAGAAAAATCTCAGTTGTTTGCTCCGAAATTAGTTTTTCTCAGAAAAGTCTTACATTTCGGAACGGAACATGAAGTAAGAGATCTGAGAGTAGTGATACTGCTTTTCATCCATAGACATATATATAAAGCTCGAACGGAATGAGGTAGGTAGTTGAAATTTTCAGAGTAGGTTAGGGAGATGAATATCTCGGTTAAGTTCGTTATTGGGCAAAATTGGCCAGATTTAATTTGATTTCTTCCATGGTGCAGTTCTCATTCTCATGATTGCTCATTTAATCTTGATAAATAAACTATTATTTGAATTGAATGATGCAGTTCTATCATATGAATACATTGATATAATTCCCAACTCTGAGAAACCAATACAGTCGGAGATATAATTTGTCTGTTTGAACTAGAGCGCCAGAAAGCTCCTGTCCACAGGGCTTGAACCTATTTTTACCCTTATCTTCGCTTTTCGTCAACTTTAAGGCCCGAAAACTGCCTAGAACGGCCGTTTTCAGTACCCGTCTCTCTAAGTCGATTTTGACGTTTTTCGAACCAACTATTAGCAAGGAATTAGACAATGTCATGTCTCAGGAAAATAAGTTGACATTATGACAATTCATATATAGAATAATTATATAATTCTGTGAAAACGTAGAAATACGATGTATTATTGAAATTATGAAAAATCATATCTCCGGAAGTATTGGCTTTTTAGAGTTAAAAATGATATCAATGGATTCTTATGGTAAAACTGCTTATTGAAAAAAAATTTGGAATTGGAAAAATTTGGAATTTGTTATGTAAAAAAAATTTTTTTTTTATTACTCCGAAACCATCTGTCCGATTCTGCCCAATAACGAACTTAGCCGAGATATTTAAAAATTTCAACTGTCTAGCTCATTCTGTTCGAGAGTTATCGTGCCTACGGCCGGACCGGCCGGACAGAATGAATTTCGACCATGGATTCTTGATCAGTGAGTCGAACCAAATCGTTTAAGACCATTTTCATCGAAAAATTCGAAAATTACAGACATTTGGGCAAATTGTTAAGCACTCAGTTCCGAGGAACAAGAGCGCCAAAAATATTTGTACATGTACATATTATTTTTAATTTTGAACACTGATAATTTCAACTTTAAAATTACTCGATGACCAAGATTTCAAACATAATCACGCTCGCATCACATCATTTTTCAATGATGTACGTGTTTTTTCCATGATCATACCTGCTGTGGAAAATAAGATTTCAACAGGTACGGATGTAGCCATTAATAAATCGTTGGCCATCGTGGAAAGTGTAAGAAGAACATTTTCATCACTCTCCACCACTCTAAAATACTTTGATTCCTATTTGCTTTTTCTAACAGCAAATATTCTTCAAACTCATCTTTCCAATATTTCGAGAGTTTTGTTTATGTTTTAAATGGGCTATCGATGTCGATATATTTTTTAATAAAATTGAACAATTTGGTATAGTTTTCAAGGGTGTGCTTGGCGTATTCCTCATAACACTTTCCGAAACATTGAATGAGCTTCGTTTCTTTACCAGTTTTATTATACGTATTATCTTCACTACAAGGAGCACAAAAGAATAAATTTCTCCAGATGTTCAGATAGAGATTAAATTTTCAAACAATTGGGATTTAGGGGCAAGGAAAGTTGTCCCTTAAGTATTGAATTCATAATGGCATCCGTTTTTATGGTTGTGAATTATATTTTTTCTTGAAAAATAATCTCAGTTTTCGCAAGGTCATAATGAATTAATAATCTTCTAAAAAATCGTTTATTTCTGGAACGATCGATGCATAATATAGATAAAATATATTGGTAATTATAGTGGAAACTCTTCATATTCAATTGTTTTTGGTGGGTGTTGAAAAAAGTCGAGTCGTATATAAAACTTCATACAAAGAATTTAACGAGACCAAAAACGAGACTCTCGTGTTGCGCTGTATGTGATCTCGGTATCGCCTATAATATTTTTGAAAACGTCTCGTCTCGTCGTCTCGCTTTTACGAGACGAGAACGAGACGAGACGAGAAAAATCTCGCTCTGGCGTGAAGCCCTAATCGGGACAAAGATTCTGATGACAGAATCTGATTAAATTAAAAATAAACTTAAGGAGTCAATTTGTATTAAGTTGAACAGTGAATACAATTTTGCACATTGCTCAATTGGAATTGACAATATTTGGCAGAATTTATTAAAAAAGGAGCAGGAACATGGGAATTTCAATGCAAAGAAAAACTATGTTAATATTGAATTACATACTGTCAATGTGACAATTCCCGAATTTCAGAATAGTCATCAATAAATAGTATATTCTAAAACAAGTTGCAGAATGGGCTCCTATTAAAACACGAATGCAAAATTCGAAAACGAGCGACGAAGGAGCGAGTTTTCAAACGCATGAGTGTTGGGATTGCCTTCTGCAAACGAGTATTAGACGATATTTTCTCTATTTCAGGCAAGTTTTCTAAAATACTTAGAAATTTAATGAAAAATTCGGATTTACATCACAGTGACTTTTTTACTGTATCTTGGTAGTTAGTGTGACTGTTACGAAAGTAGACGGAAATATTACGGAATTTGAATTTGAAACATACGTAGGGCATGGAGATCAGATTCAAAACAGTTTCCTAATAGCTGAAATGATTCAAAATTAGCAAGAAGGAAATCTCTAGTACCATATTTTTTAATGAAAATAAAGCGTTTCCTCAACAATTATTTCACTACATATCCAGATTATATTGTATTGTCAATTGACGTGTGTTGAAATTTGATAGGATCGAATGTCAGTGCTGACTACCAAAAAACGAAAAATATAACTAGAAACAATGCGGGATTGAGTTCATTCCCGCACTGTTTTCAGTGCTGGAATGGACTCATCACGATACTGAAATAGAGAATAGTATATTCTAAAAGAAGTTGCAGAATGGGCTGATATTCAAACACGAATGCGAAATTCGAAAACGAGCGACGAAGGAGGGAGTTTTCGAACGCATGAGTGGTGGAATTGCCTTCTGCAACGAGCATTAGACGATATTTTCTCTATTTCTGGCAAGTTTTGTGAAATACTGTTGAAATTTAATGAAAAATTAGGATTATACATCCTTTTGTATTGTATCTTGGCAGTTGGTGTGACTGTTACGAAAGTTGACAGATCCCGGAATTTGAATTGTACGTAGAGCATGGAGATCAGATTGAAGAGTTTCCTAATATCATGAATGATTCAAAATTATCAAGAAGGAAATCTCTAGTACCTTATTTTTTGATGAAAATAAAACCTTTCCTCTCAACAATTATTTCACCTCATCCAGATTATCTTATATTGACAATAATTGACTTGTGTAGAAATTTGATAGGATAATGTAATGTGATAACATGTTCCCATAATTTTTTTTCCTAGCGGCCCTCCCTACGGAGATACGTCCTCATAAATGACGTCACTGGAAATCTATTTTACTGGAATAAATTTTAAACTACTTAATATAATTTAATGAAATTTGATATGATGAACAGTAGTAAGGACCTCACAAAATACTGCCCTTAAATTTAAATTAGCTTGTATAGTTTTCCAGGGGCGGACTAGGTTGTACATTTTAATGCTAACATTCTCAACACCCTATATGATGAGTCAAAAAAAATTAATTTGGATACCTTGAACATTAAGCTAAAGAAAAGGTACTCTTGTTCATTGTCGATAAAATAAACCGTTTTCAAGTTATCCAAATTTGTTTTTCCAGGAAATGGAAAAGAATCGAAATCATTCGGGAGATAGAAGAAACGAAATATGTTTTTATCGCAGTTTTCATTAGCCTACCCTATAGTTTGATAAATGTCATTTTTGTACAACTAGGGTAGGCTAATGAAAATTGCGATCAAATCATATTTCGTTTCTTCTATCTCCCGAATGATTTCGATTCTTTTCCATTTCCTGAAAAAACAAATTTGGATACCTTGAAAACGTTTCATTTTATCGACAATGAACAAGAGTACCTTTTCTTTAGCTTAATCTTCAAGGTATCCAAATTTGTTTTTTTTAAGTCCTAATCATACAGGGTTTAAAAACTGTAAGCATTAAAATGTACAACCTAGTCCGCCCCTGGTAAACTAAACAGGCTTATATAAGGGCAGTATTTTGAGAGGTCCTTAATACTGTTTATCATATCAAATTTTCATTAGATTATATTGAGTAGTTCAAAATTTATTCCAGTAAAATGGATTTGCAGTGGCGTCATTTAGGAGGCCGTATCTTCGTAGGGAGGGCCGCTAGGAAAACAAATGACGATAACTTGTCATCTTATTTTGTTATGTTTTATCTGAATCCGAGAGATTTCCCACATTTTCTCGGACACCCTGTATGACGCCCTTCAGTCTCAATATGTACAAAATCTGCCGACTTTTTATCTCATCGTTTTTAACTGTTATTTAATGTTCTGGAACATATTGAGCCTGAAAGTGATAATATAGACAGAAATTATTTGAAAATTCTTCATAAATGCTACAATAGCCAGAAACAAAATTTACTCGAGTGGTTTGAAATAAACAAGGTTCATGAAAATCCATTGTCCATAATTCGATACTCTATGAGAATTGAGACTCCTCCCCCTCCTAAATTTGGAATCAACCCCCCATCAATTTTTTATATCTCTGTATATTTCACTTTGACCTTCAAAATATACACAAGACAAGGACGTATTATTTCAAACCTGTGCTCAGAGGGTCTGAGTGAATAAACTAGTGAATATTTGATATAGTATATAATTTTCTCATCGCCATGTTAATAATGGAATGTCATAAAATAAATAAGCCATTAATCCTATATCTATAAGTTATACAAGGATGAGAAATGTGGCTCTGACAATCATACAGCTTTAAGTTGAATAAAAAAAATGTGGGAAAGCCCTGTGGACAGGAGCTTTGACGCCCTTGTTCAAACTTTGTCGAATCATATCTCCGAAATGATTGATCTCTCGGAATGATACAAATAGATCCTTACGATACTTACGAACTGCATCATGAAAGTAATGGAATCCGAACAAACCGATCCTCCCCAATCTGGATTATCGGAGATGTTCATTCCTCAAATCTACTCTGAAAATTATATTATATCAATTGAAATTTAGCCAATATTGCAGTTTCATTTTTACTGGAGATATTCTGAACCCAATTTCATTATGTATCTCACCGAAGTATATATTTCCATCATCATATGGATTATCCACGGGCATTATATTATCACTTTTAAAGTACAATACCATATCATCTTCATAATTCTACGATATCTGAGGTTATCTCATTGGTGATTTTGCATTCAATCATACTTTGTTTTCCAGAACAGGAGGTGTATTTTATATCAAGTATAACGAACCAGAAATAGTTTTGATATGTATCTCTCATAGGAAAATAAGATGACATGTAAGAACACAGTTCATATAATAATTCATAGATAGTAGATAGAATAATTGAGTACAGCATTCTGTGGAAACAAAGAAGTACGGTTTATTATTGAAATTTTGAAAAATTATATCTCAGAAATTACAAACTTATCATAGTTGAAAATTATATCAATGGATTTTCACGGTGATTTTCCATCTCAAAAAAATTGAATTTGAAATTTGTAATGTAAAAAAAAAAAATTTTTTTCGTTACTCCGAAACCATCCGGCCAATTTTGCCCAATAACCATCTTAGCCGAGATATCTATCTCCTAAACTTATTCTGAAAGTTTCAACTGTCTAGCTCATTCTGTTCGAGAGTTATCTTGTTCACGGGAGCCAGCTAGACCGGCCAGACAGAATCAATTTTGACCACGGATTCTTAATCAGTGAGTCGAACCAAATCGTTTAAGACCATTTTCATCCAAAAATTCTAAAATTACAGGCGTTTGGGCAAATTGATAATTACTCTGTACAGAGGAACAAGAGCGCCAAAAAATAGGTTCCGGAATTTCAAGCAAAATATTCCGCCAAATAGTAGTAGTTTTTTGAATTTTTCATGTCATATGATCCTCACGAAATTTTGCAGAACTGTTTGCTTCTGTCTTTTGCATCTAACTTCTGAGTTTCAATTCAATCAGATCAGTATTTTTCGAGTTATGTTGGAACAGTATATTCTAAAACAAGTTGTAGAATGGGCTCCTGTTAAAACACGAATGCGAAATTCGAAAACGAGCGACGAAGGAGTGAGTTTTCGAATGCATGAGTTTTGAAATTTCCTTCTGAAACGAGTATTGGACGATATTTTCTCTATTTAAGGCAATTTTCGTAAAATGCCGTTGAAACTTAATGAAAAATTCAGATTAAACATCTTAGTGACTTTTTTATTGTATGTTAGCAGTTGTTGTGAGTGTTACGAAAGTTGACCGATTACGGAATTTGAATTTGAATCGTACGTAGGTCATGGAGATCAGATTTAAATCAGTTTCCTAATAGCATGAATGATTCAAAAGAAGGAAATCCTTATTTTTTAATGAAAATACAACTTTTCCTTTCAACAATTATTTCACCATATCCTGATTATATTATATTGCAATTCACGTGTGTTGAAATTTGATAGGATCGAATGTCAGTGCTGACTACCACAAAACGAAAAATATAACTAGAAACAATGCGGGAATGAGTTCATTACACCACTGTTTTTAATGCTGTAATGAACTCATTACGATACTGAAAAAGACGAACAAAATTTTAGAATCTTTAAATTATTTTTTTCTACTTTAGGATACTCCGATCAACACAGAACTTGTTGTGCATATAAAGGTCATTATTCTATAATTTGATGCTTAATTTCAGATAGATCGAGTGATCGGTTCCGGAAATATTCATAAAAAATATTTTAAGTAAAAATTGGTTCAAGCACTGACGTGAAGTCAGAAGCTTTTGCGCGTATGTTCTATTGTCCATTCTTCTATATTGGATACCCTTAATCGAATTTACCATGGTCAATTATGTTGTCCATTCTCCTGTATCGGACACTCTTAATTCGAATTTACCATGGTAAATTCGAATTAAGTGTCCAATACAGGAGAATGGACAACATAATTTACCATGGTAAATTCGATTAAGGGTGTCCAATACAGAAGAATGGACAATAGAACATACGCGCAGAAGCTTCTGACTTCACGTAAGTGCTTGAACCAATTTTTTTTTTTCGTGATTTTTTTTAAATTTTCTAGGGGTAAGTACGGTTCTTAAATTTTTTTTTTTCGTCATTTTTTTAAAATTTTCTAGGAGTACGGTTCTTACAAAATTTTAAACACGTCTTTATGTTGATTTTCTACTACTAGTTACCAAGCTTCAATTCGATCGAATATTTATTTTTTTGAGTTATCAAGGAAATAATATTCCAGGTGGGTATAACTCGGAAACCGTTAGACCGATTATGCCCAAAAACGAACTCAACTCTCCCTTTCGGATACGCAACCTACCCTGAAAACTGCAAGTCCCTATCTCCTTTCGTTCGAAAGTTATCGAGGCAACGGTCACCCATCTACTGAACTCACACAAGAATGCTCGAATCTCCAACAATATTTAACCGATCGTAATAAAACTTGAAACTTAGCAGTAGAGTTAGGTTATGAAGGCTCTTGCAAAATTTCAGCAATTTCAAACGAATAGTTACTGATATATAGAATTTTTTTTTTTTATTTTCAATGATTTATTAAAAATTTCCTACAAATGATATCTTCACCAAATTTTGCAAACATTTTTGCGTTGGCATTCTACAACTAATAACCATGTTTGAATTCAATCGGTTCAGTATTTTTTGAGTTAATGAGGAACAAAAAACCACGAAATTTCAGAATATTTCAGATGGCAATAACTCTAAAACCGTTTGGCCGATTGTGCTCATAAACAAACTGAAATGTCGCGTTCTGGTGCACATCCTAACCTGAAAATTTCAAGCCGCTATCTCATTCCGTTCTCAAGTTATCGTGACAACAAAAATATTTTTTAATAATTTTTTTAAAATTTTCTAGCCATACGATTCGCACAAAATTTCACAAACGTGCTTAGGTTCATATTTTACAACTACCCACCAAGTTTCAATTCGATCGGATTTATATTGGTTGAAAACAAAATTATTACTCGGAAACCACTGGGCCGATTATGCCCATTAACGAACTTGTCCGTCGTATTGGGATGCGCCATCTACCCTGAAAATTTCAAGTTGCTAGCTCTTTTCGTTCTCAAGTTATCGTGGCAACGGCCGGACGGCCGGACGGCCGGACGGACAGAATCAAATTTGACCTCGAATTCTTCATTGGGGAGTCGAACTTAATCGTTTGAGACCATTTTCGTCAAAAAATTCGAAAGTTACAGACATTTGGGCAAAACTATAACGCGATGTTCCCCAGAACATACGCGCAAAAAGGGCCATGCTAACGGCCGGCTTGACTGGGTGGACAGAATTCAATTTGACCTCGAATTATTCATCAGTGAGTCGAACTCAATCGTTTGAGACCATTGTCGCAAAAAAAATCCAAAAATACAAACATTGTGGCAAATGATAGCACGCTGCTCCTTGCGGAACACGCGCGGAAAAGGGAATTAAATCAATTAATTACTCAAAAGCCGTTAGAGATAGGGCAAATTATCTCACAACCTGAAAAGATGGCGCCTTTGATGCCATCTTTGTTGCCTAGAATTAGTACTAAGCGTTGACTTCTTATCTAACATCGTTAACATAGCAGCCAAAAGAGTGTGGTTACAATTGATATAATTTGAAATTTCAGGAGAAGTATACCACTATTAAAAGGTTTCTTTCTGAGTTTTCTCTCCCAAAGTCAATATCTATAAAATAAAATATTAATTATTTTGTGATTGCTTCTGACAAATATCTTGTGTTTCTTACGCAGGAGAAAATCACAAAATAATAATTTTTTTATTTTATAGATATTCTTCAGAGTTTGGGAGAGAAACGTTTCAATAATGAACATCTCCCACTGTATCCTTTAATGATTTCTTAGAAGTATACCAGTTCGATATTTTATTTTCACAGTACATAGTTCCAAAAATTTAAAATTGATAATGCGGAAATCTGGTACCGTGAATGGGGTGAAATTGATTTTATGGGAGGAATTTGATAAAGAGTAATATTTCTTTAAATTATTTTGAATTTTCCGCAATTATAAGCTGACAACATCCGCACGATCGTCAGTCGAAAGATTGAAATTCCGCCATTATTGTGCCGTGCGAGGATAGGGGTAAGTAGTTGCTCTTATGTTTTTGTATATATTCTAGTAGTATACGTGAAATTCACGGTGAAGTGACACTGTTTAAAATTACGAAATATTTCATGAGCATTTTAATTTTTGTTTACAATATCGGTTATTTACGATGGAGTGATTTCTACATTACCTCTGCAAATTTGAAATTCGACAAAAAATACGTTCGGTTGAAACTTATTGAGGGATACATCATGTGGAGTCACCTTGATAACACTTTTGGGGTCAGATTGATAGTTCCCAAAGTTTAAAAAGAATATCATTTTCGCTATTTTCCATTGTTTGTTGGTATACACCAACAAATTTTTTAAATATCAGGTCTGTTCCATTCGAAAGGTTGAACTGAAATGTTTTGGAACGTTTAATTTTGTTCATTTGTTTTTGTACTTTTTCGGTTTATTTTAGTTGAGTTCAAATACGTTATTTTATCTTGTAACCAAAGAAAATGCCAAATTTGAGCTTTGTTATTTTTATAGGAAATATAGCTCAAATTTGATATCAACTGAATGTTTATTATCATTTTTGCGAAGAAAGTTCATTGAAATCCAATTCCTATGACAAATGATAGTATGGGTGACTTTGTAAACTTATGTATTATCAAAGTTACCCCAAGAACATATAACATTGATAACGTAAAAATATTGAGAATGAAGGAATATGGTTTACATTGGTAACTCTTAGATCCGAAGCAATCGTAGTAGTGCAAAAGCGCAGTGCCTATCAAAGTCACCCCAATTTGAGTATAAGTTTGATAACGAAGTTTTTATTGATTTGGAGCAGGCAAACAAATATTTAAATCATTTTTGATACCCTAGATGTCTTCATTAGGCATAGTGCGAATTCTCATTTTATTTTTAAAACAATACTATATGTAGTTTGAGTTTAATTTGCGATTAATTAAAAATAACTATCAATTTCACCCCATTTGACCGTTACGCCACAAAATGGCGGCTTGAAGTTTTTTGCAGAATTTCAGCGGCATCTGAGGAGCAGTTTCTGGAATATAAAATTGTTGAGGAAACCTTTTTTTTAGTGATACGATCCTCACGAATTTCTCGAAAATTGAAGCGTCAGCATTCTACTGACAACTTATTATCAAGCTTCTGTTCGTTATTGAGGAAACAATTTTCCAGATGGTTATAACTCCAAAACTGTTAGGCCGATTATTCCCGTTAACGAACTTATCCGTCGCATTCAGATAGCCAAGCTGCACTTAAAATTGCATGTCATTATCTCTTTATGTCCGAAAGTTATCGTGGCAACGGACGGCTGGCCGAGAAAAATTGAATTTGACTCAGAATTCTTCATCCGCGCAAAAATCGAAAATTGCAGATTTTTGGGAAAAATTATTGCATGCTGTTCCCTATGATAGTTAGATAGATAGAACCATACTTTATTGGAAAACCAAAAGGCCATCGACCTAAGTCCTTCAGCCTGTTCCCTATGATATTCGCGCAAAAATTCATTGGTATATTTTCACGAAAACTAAAAATCCTGTGATATTTGCAATGTTTCCAAAACGAATATTCAACGGCAGTAATTTTCATTGAATATTCCGCAGGAGCTCAAACTTTATTGTTCGTAGGCCTACTAGGAGAAAAATCGTATTTAACTTTTCTAAACTTTATGAAAGTTTGCTGAACGGCAACTTCATAGTTTTAACAGCCCCTGTATCAGATTATTCTCGTCAGTTTTAATTGGTCCTGCTGTAGGCATGGTGAAATCCATAATTGAATCAAGTCTAACAGAGCATAGAAAGCTCGCATTTTTTGCAGGGATCGGTTAAATTCAGTAATACTGTAAATTTATCGACAATGCAAAAAATTTCATTTTCATTAAATTGAAACTGAATATTTCGAATATTTTCTGCGAAGTTGAAGGGAAATGAGCGAATAAATTTCCAAATCGTTCCGTATTTCTAGACGAGGTATTGATTCAATTACTACATATTCCTAATTTTCCTGTATGATTTGGAACCAGCATGAAAATTGTACAGGGTCAGTTTTCGAGTACATGTCAACCATAGATTTCCCACATCCAAGATACACAGAAACAATACTTTTTTCATTAGCCATTTTTCCAGAGTCAGCTCCGGTAAAAGATACAGTCTGAAATTTTGAAAAAAATTGGTTCTAGCTCTGTGGACAGGAGCTTTGGCGCTCTTGTTCAAACTTTGACAAATCATATCTCCGAAAGTATTTGTTTTCAGAGTTAGGAATTATATCAATAGTTTCTTATGATAGAACTTCATCATGAAATAAATTGAATTCAAACATCATAAAAGAATTTGAATTCAACAAGAGTGCCAAAAATCATTAATCCAGAACCAACTGACCAATTTTAACCAATAACGAACTTACCCGAGATCTTCATTCCTCAAATGAAAACTATATTACATCAATTGGAACTTGGCCAATATTCTAGTTTTGTTCATACTGAAAATATTCTGAACTCAATTTACTACCAAAGTATGTATATATATTTTTGTATTTCCATCATCATATGGATTATCCACGAGCACTATATTATTATCTTAAAAGTATAATATTATAATATCATCCCCTTAATTCTACGATAGTTGAGGTTATTTCATTGTTCATTTTGCGTTCACTCATACTTTGTTCTCTATAACTAACAGAAAGGGTATTTTATATCAAGAATGAACCAGCAAGAAAATTTGAAATGTCACTTAAAGCAAAATAAGATGACATGAATGAACACAGATCATATAATAATTCATAGATAGAATAATAAAATACAGCCGATGAACTCTATACTAACGTAGTATAGAGTTCTATGAGTACAGCATTCTGTGGAAACATAGAATTACGATTATGTTTGAAATTTTGAAAAATCAATATCTCCGAATTTATTAGCTGGTTTGAGATTAAAATGATATCGATGGATTCTTACGATGAAACTGCATTTTAAAAAAGTTGGATTTGAAATTTGTAATGTAAAAAACATGTTTTTTTCGTTACTCCGAAACCGTCATGCCGATTTAATTCTGCCCAATAACGAACTTAACCGAGATATTCATCTCCTATACCTACTCTGAAAATTTCAACTGCCTACCTCAATCCGTTCGAGAGTTATCGTGTTAACCGAGGTCCGGCCGGACTGGCCGAACAGAACCAATTTTGACCAATGATTCTTGATCACTGAGTCGAACCAAATCGTTCAAACCATTTTCATCAGAAAATCATTTTCATCAGAAAATTCGAAAATTACAAACATTTGGGTAAATTAATAAGAACTCTGTTCCGAGGAACAAGAGCGCCAAAAGACAGTTTTCGGAGAGCTTGTGCAGCTGAACAGAGTACCTATCAATCTGCTTAAATGTCAGTTATTTTCGAATTTTAGGACGAGAATGGTCTGAAACGAACAGTTTTGACTAATTGATAAAGAGTTTGAGGTAAAACCGAGGGTAAAACTTAACCCGGTCCGGGCGGGCGTCAGCAGAATAATTACTCTCGAACGCAATGAGTTAGAGAGTTGTAATTTACAGTTTGTTTGTTTTCCAAATGCGTCAGTCGAATTCGCTAATCCCAAAGTTATTTCACTGTTAAGCCCTTAATCGAATATACCATGGTAAATTTCGATTAAGAGTGTCCCATACAGGAGAACGGACAATAGAATTCACCATGGTAAATTCGATTGAAAGTGTCCAATACAGGAGAATGGACAATAGAACATACGCGCA
This sequence comes from Halyzia sedecimguttata, assembly GCA_937662695.2. Taxonomy (NCBI): domain Eukaryota; kingdom Metazoa; phylum Arthropoda; class Insecta; order Coleoptera; family Coccinellidae; genus Halyzia; species Halyzia sedecimguttata. The sequence continues at coordinate 33,612,628 of OW569411.2, forward strand.
AAAGCTCCTCACTTCACGTCAGTGCTTGATCCATTTTTTTTCGTAATTTTTTTAAAATTTTCTTGCGGTACGCTGAAACTTGCAAGTTCCTATCTCCTTTTGTTCTAGAGTTATCGGGGCAACGTTCACCTATCCAGCTACTGAACTCACACAAGGCTGCTCGGATCTCCAACAATATAGATCCGATCGTGTTCAAACTTTGAACTTGGCAGTAGAGTTAGGCAGTAGAGTTAGGTTCAGAAGGCTCACGCAAAATTTCAGCCAGGTCGGATGAATAGTTTCTGATATATTCGATTTTCTTCAATGATTTTTTAAAAATTTTCCAGCGATACGATCCTCACGAAATTGCGCAAGAACTTTCGCGTTGGCATTCCACAACTAATAACCATGTTTGAATAAGATCAGTTGTATATTTTTCGAGTTATTGAGGAAATAACAACCAAATTTCAGATGAGTATAACTCCAAAACCGTTGGGCCGATTATGCTTATAAGCAGACTTAAATATCGCATTCAAATGAAAAACCTAGTGTGAATATTTCTAATTGCTATCTCTCTCCGTTCTCAGATTGTCGTGACATAAAAAATATTTTTTGATAATTTTTTTTAAATTTTCTAGCTATACAATTCTCACAAAATTTCACAAACGTTCTTCGGTTTATATTCTACAAATATTCACCAAGTTTCAATTCGATCGGATTCATATCGGTTGAAAACAGCTTTATTACTCGGAAACCATTGGGCCGATTATGCCCATTAACGAATCTGTCCGTCATGTTGGGATGCGCCACCTACCCTCAAAATTTCGCTAGCTCTTTCCGTTCTCAGGTTTTCGTGGCGATGGCCAGACGGCCGGACGGCCGGCCGGAAATAATCAAATTTGACCTCGAATTCTCCATCGGGGAGTCGAATCAAATCGTTTGAGAACATTTTCGTCAAAAAATTCGAAAGTTACAGACATTTGGGCAAAATGATATCGCGATGTTTCCCAAACCATACGCGCAAAATTATTATAAGGCCAATCAATGAATTGAATGCAAATTAAAGGAAAAACATAAAGGAAAAAGTACTCCCAAGCATATCGCAATAGATAGAAGGAATTGGGAGAAGGAATGGGCGTTTAGTGGAAGAAACTCTACCTCACACAGATGAATAACAACGAATTTTTGTGTCTATTGATAATCGAAGAATATCGGCGAATAGAAGATCCGGAAGAAATAGAAAATGAAGAAGACGAGAAAACAAACAAAAAAATTCATTGATTAAGAGTCTGGATTGGAAGATACACAAGTATAAGCAAAAATATTAATTTGTTGAAGAATAGTATATTCTAAAACAAGTTGCAGAATCGGCTCCTATTCAAACACGAATGCGAAATTCGAAAACGAGCGCCGAAGGAGCGAGTTTTCGAAGGCATGAGTGTTGGAATTGCCTTCTGCGACGAGTATTAGACGATATTTTCTCTATTTCAGACAAGTTTTGTGAAATACTGTTGAAATTTAATAAAAGATTGGGATTATACATCCTAGTGACTTTTGTATTGTATCTTGGCAGTTGGTGTAACTGTTACGAAAGTTGATAGATTACGGAATTTGAAGTTGAATCGTAGGTAGAGCATGGATATCAGATTTAAAACAGTTTCCTAATAGCATGAATGATTCAAAATTAGCAAGAAGGAAATCTCTAGTAACTACCTTATTATTTAAATGAAGATAAAACATTTCCTCTCAACAATTATTTCGCTATAAACAGATTATATTATATATTTTGACAATTAACGTGTGTAGAAAATTGATAGGATCAAATGTCAGCACTGTTTTTAGTGCTGGAATGGACTCATTACGATACTGAAATAGAGAAAAATATTTAGTACTCAAAAGTACCTTCTCCCACTAAAAGAGTTGAAGAACTTATGTGTGAGAACAAGAAGATAATCGCCGAAAAATTGTATTTTGCAAGGTAATAAGATATATATTAAGTATTACAAATTCGCGGATGAAGTAGATGTATTTGAAAAATTTTAGTCCTCAATTTTCGAATAACTTGAATACATTTTAGATTTGACACGATACATTGTGATTTTTTCGATTTTTTTTGTACACTCACGTTTGAGTATAAATAATTTTTATATACCATGAATATAATTTTCGTTCTGATGATGGTAATGAAAAATATATCTTTCCTCTGTCAGGCCACATCATGCCCCCGGATGACAATTTTTTTTATTTCTCTGAATTCTATGAAAAAATTATTATTTAATGTGTTCTTCGTTTTAATATGTACTATCTACGGATAATTCATCAAACTTGTGTTTTATAATTTCTTTTCGCAATGTTTTCACATTCTATTATTTCGAAACTGAAATAGGATTATGGGAGGATAATTACTCAATTACTTTTGAAGTGTTCATAATCGGTCCACAGTGAACCTAAACTAGAATATCGAATGGATATTTTCTGAGATACATCATATTCTGTAACGATTTTTCTTTATTTTTTTAGTGACTCGATCCTTATGAACTTTCGCATAAGTGTGTGTGTCGGCACCCTACAATTAGTTATTAAGTTTCAATTCGATCATTTGTATCAAGCATTGAGACATTATCCAGATAGATTTTATGAGTACGTAGGAATTTCGTAATCAACGTTTAACTACAGTTCATCTACATGCTCACTGGAAAGTATCCACGATTTAACAACACAACTTAAAGAATCACTGTCACTATACCGAATCCGTGAAGAATTTCAATACTGAAATGATGGGATGTCGTTAGAATACTATAACAAGTTGAAAAAGGACTGTGCCAAGGAACTTTGGCGGCCTGTTCAAATTTATAGCTAGAGTGGTCACACCTGAACTTACCCAAGTCTGCTTGGCTTGAGGGGAAAAAATAACATTCCCTATATCTCTAAGAATAAATATCCAAATGTAAACACAAACGTCCAAAAAAAACTGGTCCACTATTTGGTCGAGAATGGTCTCAACAAATTAGTTTCGATTCAAAAATTTAACATTCACTGTTGGGTCGAAAATAAATATTGCTGTGTCTGCGGTGGTGCAACGACCCACTCAAATATATACCTTCACGGTTGGGTCAAAAAAAAAGTGCTGTGTTAGTGGTGGGGTAAGAACCTATTCGAATACATACATTTACTGTTGGGTCGAAAATAAACAGGGCTTCGTTTGTGGCGGAGTAAGGACATAAATCAGTTTAATCGTACAATTGTGCCATGAGTTGAAAAAACACCTGCATAGCAGTGGTTCCTTTTCAATAATTGATCCCGAGAATTATTCCTATGATGCAAATCAGTGCCATGAGGAACTGAGAATTGACGTTTTATCAAAAACGACCAGTATAGCAGTAATTTTTTTAATATCTAATAATATACGAAAATATTCACATAATTTTATGATAAAATCGACTAAATTGCTTCCATAACCCTTTTCTTGAAGTTATTATTCCAATTGTAATGGACAAAAACTGAGATAGATCAATCATTTCGAATACAGGAATCGATCCTGTTACCTACTTGCCAAGAATACATATCCCTATCACCAGGCCAGAGAAGCTGTAATTAATTATAGTACCTATGTGAATTCCGTAACTTGAAGGTATGCAATTACTGACCTTTCATATCTTGTTCTCAAATATCTAATTTTAGAAAAATATCATCATGTCAGATATAATTCGATTAAGTTGAAAGAAAAAGAAAAAAAAAATTGCTGACAACTTCATTCGCCGAATGTAAAACCAGTGGACCAGTACATCTCGATCGTGGGAATATTCCGATTTTCGATCGAGTTCAAATCTTTACTTTAAATTATAGTTTTGAAGGCTGAGGTTTCTGAGATACAGAATGTTTTAAATATTTTTTTCTCAATTTTCCAGTCATGGAAACTTCACAAAATTTTGCATATGTCTTCGTGTCGGTATACTCCAACTAGATACCGCGCTTTAATTCGATCAGATTCGTATCTTTCAAGTAATTGGAAAAACAAAATATATAGCCATAACTCTGAAATCAAACGGTTGATTTGGCCCATTAATGAACTCAGTAAAGCGCATTTGGACTCCAAACCTACCCTGAAGATTTCAACTTCCTAACTCATTGCGTTCGAGCGTAATGTTGCTGACGGACGGCCAACAGGACATAATCAATTTTGACCTCGGATTCTTCAGCAGTGAGTCGAAACTAATCGTTTGAGACCATTCTCCGCCGAATATTCGAAAAATACAGACATTTGAACGAAATGATAGTTACTCTGTTCACCTGAACAGAAAGCCAGAAATGAAAATTGTAGCAACTAGGTTCAGGGTTAGAGGCGTGATGAAATTTTCCAACATGTTTTGCTGATGCGAATATTAACGCGTAGTGAATTATATGCTGATATGCGCTTCAATGTGCAAAGCGAGGTGAACTACTTCAATTTGTTTCCACTCTTGAGCACAAATTGGACAACCCTTCAAAAATATATCGATGTCGAACATGGATGGATCCCTAATTAATAGGTATTCATACAAAGTTCCACTGATACTTTTTGAATGAAATATCTGGAATATGGGAAACATTTTCATCCTCGCAGTTTATTCATATTTCAGTATTTCCAACAAATAAAATACGATCTCACTTCAGAATTTTACATCATTTGAACATAAAAGTATCGTGGCAATTTCGCTTCAAACTTTTTAATAATCGTAAAATTTTTATGTTTTTCAACGGAGATATTTGAAGTTATTATGCCGTCGTGTGGAATGTGCAGCAAAATTGACTCACTAATTTGATTTGTATATCTCTGAAAGCATCAGAAAGAACGGACAAAAAAACATCAAAACTGTACATCATCAGGACGGAAGCTCATATACTGTATGGTAAGTTTATAAAGTGACCCGAATAAATCTGCATGTTTATCCAGGGAAAAATTCCAAGGGTGGTCTCTGAATTAAATCTCCAGGCTATGAAAGTGGTAGAAAGCTGGTGCGATAGGGTCAGCCTCAGTGTTAATCCCTCAAAATGAGTTATTACACCCTCACACTCCAAAGGAATTTGGAGGGAATTAAAACCCCCAAACTCATGGGTGTGCAACTAAATCTGTCTAATGAGGTACGCTACCTGGGCGTTATGCTTGATATCAAGCTACCCTGGAACGCACGACTCTCAGCAACAGTTGCCATGAGAAAGAAAACCCTCATGATTGCTCGCAGGGCAATTGGCAAAGCATGGGGCTCGAGCCCGGGAATAACTAGGTGGATTTACACTGCTATAGTGAGGCCCTCCCTCACATATGCTAGTGCTGTGTGGTGGACAAAAATGATCCAGAGCAAGGCCGTCGAAGAGCTGGAGAAATTTCAGAGTCTGGCCTTGCTTCGTGTTATGAAAAGTACTCCAACTGCGGCTATAGAGGTTATCGTGGGACTCCCTCTCCTTCACCTGCTGGTTCAGTGATGGGCGAACGCTGTGGAGCTGTAGTGTATGCGGCTGAACCTAATGTGACCATTTCGAAGTACCTTGGGCAATGGACCACTACATTCCCTCGCGGAAGTTATAGCCATCAAAACATATGTCTTGGAGAATACTTGGATGGGCTATTCCAATAGGAACATACGAATTCTCTCGGACTGTCAGGGACCACTTAGGGCCATAGCCAGCTGGAGAATTAACTCCAGGGTTCTGCTGGAATGTCGACAGCACCTGGAAACCTAGGCTGCCATAAACCGAGTTGAGCAAGGGTGGGTGCCGGGGCACACATGTTGAAGAGAATGAAAGAACTGATGCTCTTGCTAGAGAGGTCTCAGTTATCCCTCTCTTCGGGCCAGAGCCAGGAGTAGGGGTCACCAAATAGGCTACGAAAGGCGTAATTGAAAAATGGATTTTTGCATAACACTCGGCACTGGAACAAAACTTCGCACCAGTGGCATAGTAAGTTAATTATGGGGCAACCCTGCCCCCCTCTCACTGAAGAAGTCTTACTACTGAGCAGCATAGAGCTCAGGTCCATAACTAGCCTACTAACTGGACACTGTACCCTGAGAAATCACCTGAACAACGTGGGTGTTAAATCTGGCAACGTCTCCCCTATCTGTAACTTTGCGACCCTCTAAAATACGGGGTTCGGCTGGTACCGGTAGATTGAGAAGGGAGAAAAGGGTTGTGGGTAATGGATTAAAATAGGCGGATACCGACAGAAAAGCGTCCTTCCCAATCTCTTCAACGTATAACCAAAACAAGTAAGTACCTTAATGAAATAGATTCTGTGTTGTGAATCAAAATCTAGACTTTGTTTGTTTGCTTCTCTTATTTCGCTAACCCATTTAATTTACCTGTCCGAGAACAAAATTTTCGATAAGTCCATAATTCAAAATTCTACAATGGGATTCTCCGAGAAAACCCTGTTTGTAGAACATATCGGGAGGCAAACGAAACTGCTTCACATGTTACTGTGCAGTCCACGCACAATGGAGACTTCACTATGGAGACGAGCCCTTCGTGCCAGAAACCGTTGCGAGTAACCTAGTCAAAGGTGTAATCCTCCTGGCTAGGGAAATGGACCTTATATAGGTAATACACCAACAAGGCAGTGGGGATACATGAGACCCATATAATGTCAGCGGTGCAGTCGGTTGAGTAAACCTTATCTGCAGGGACTGAGAGACCCTATGGAGGCTAGTAATCCGAGCTGAGGGGGATCAAGCATGATACCCTGTCAGCTAATAGGAGATCGACCAAGGTTCAATAAGCCTCTGGAGCTACTCACTCCATCGGTATCGAATAAATGAGCAATTTTCAATGATTAGACCTGTTTTGTTGCAACCTACATTTGGTGCAAAATTTTCATAAATGGAAATACCAACAGAAGGTATCATCAAAATGTCGCGAGCAAGGCGGGACACGTGCTTAGGGTAATCGCCAGCAACCTGTAGCTCAGATGTTCAACTAAACTAGGCTTCTTGTCTGCCTTCGCGTAGGTGCGTTATGAGCGATATCATCAAACACACATTTCAAAGATACCTTCGTTAGATATGTCGAGTTGGGAAAACTATGCATCAAATGTAAGTTGCAACAACTCAAGCTACGAGATTTAATCATTGCAGATTGCTTAATTATTCTTGATATTTGTACCGGAAAATGAAAAAATATTTTATTTATAACGTAATACAGTGTTTATAGCTGAAAACAAAAATACCTTCGAGCACTGCAAGAATGTCTTTTCCATTTCCATATCGTAGTGATTGCGTAACTTTGTGAGAACCGTACCCCTAGAAAATTTTTAGGTAATTACGAAAAAAAATGTTGGTTCAAGAACTGACGTGCAGTCAGGAGCTTTTGCGCGTATGTTCTATTGTCCAATACGGGAGAATGGATTATAGAACATACGCGCAAAAGCTCCTGACTTTACGCCAATTCTTGAACTAATATTTTTTCCCGTAATTTCTTAAAAAATTTTTAGGGGTACGGTTCTCACAAAATATTTCACACGTATTATGTCAATATTCTAAAGTAAAATCTTTTTCTTTTTTGCAACTTCGGGAGTTCCGCAAGGGTCTATTTGGTACCTCTTCTATTTCTTTTATTTGTAGATGATGTCTCTCATATTATCAGTTCAATGAAACTGCTTTTTGTGGACGATTTGAGTTTTCAGAGAAATAAAATCTTAACGGATTGCCAGACTTTGCAGGATGACCTCATCAAGCTGTGCGAGTGGTGTACTGATAATGAAATATCTCTTAATTTGGACAAGTGTAAAGTCATGACATTCACAAGAAAGTTAGATAAATTTGTATATAATTATGAGCTGTATGATTCAGTGTTGGCGAGGGTAGATGAAACTAGAGACTTAGGAATTTTTTTCGATCAGAAACTTACTTTTGCTCGTCATATAAGAGATTTAACAGCTGGAGCCATGAAAATACTAGGATTTATAATTCGAAATTGTACAGATATTTCTTCAGTTGAGGCAATTTAATCTGTTTATCATGCTTTTATAAAAAGCAAACTAACATATTGCAGTACAGTTCGGAATCCATGCCACTCAAAATACATTGATTGTATTGAAAAAGTGCAGAAGAAATTTCTAAAATTCCTTTATCTAAAAAAACATGGTCGTTACCCTGACAGAAATGTTGGTTATGAATTTCTTTTAGACTAGTTTGAATTTCCTTCTCCTAGAAAGGTTCGTGAATTAAATGATTTGGTCTTTCTCTATAAAATAGTACATAATCAGGTTGATTCATCAGTTTTGTTCTCGCCATTGCAATGTAGTGTTCCACGTTTTCAATCAAGATCGCATGTGACATTTCACATTGATGTACCAAATACGCATCATCACTTTTATGTCCGCTTACCGCAATGTGTAGAAGCTATAATCTTCCGGGAAATGTGGATATATTTTTGGGCGCATGTTCTAGGGGAACATCGTCCTATCATTTCGTCCAAATGTCTGTAATTTTCGAATTTCGAGCTGAAAATTGGCTAATAGACTAAGTCGGACTCCCTGATCACGAATCCGGTGTCAGATTTTTGGGTGCCGTCCGGCCGGCCGGCCGGCCTTCCGGCCGTAGGCACGATAACAGGAGCACCGAAGGTCCTATCGACTTCAAACTTTTAGGGTAGGTTTCTGCTCAAAATGCGACGGTTAAGTTCGTTAACGGGCAAAATCGGCCGGATGGTTTAGAAGTTATAGACATTTCAAATTTTGAGGTTATTTCCCTGATATTTCAGGAACTAAGGAAGATGTTGAATCGAAACTTGGTAGTCAGTTCGAGGATATAAACGCGCAACTTTTGGCAAAATTCTGTTATGATCGAAATCTTGGTAACTTTTAAAAAAATATTTCTTTTAATTTTTTCGAAAAAAAAATTTTTTTTTCGTGAACTATTCATCAGATTGCAACAAAAACTTGTACTAACGTCAATTGTAGTATTTTGCAACATTGTGCAAAATTTTGGCTCTATACGATTTCAATTTCTGGAGATATAAGACAAAATGTGTCAAATTTCCTGGGTCTCTCTCAGTATTTTCATCGATTATTCTATGAACTCTTTGAATTCCACCGAAAACAAATTCCAAGACATAAACATAAAGAATCAAGTCATAGTTTAGACGTCGAAAGAAGGACGATGTTGATCGACTTGAAAAGGTACCTATTTCAAGAAATGCAATAATGAAATGCTTAATTTATGGATATAATATTATCTAAGTATTGTTGGGATCGGACAGTTGGAAAATTTTTTAATAAAAAAAAAAAAAAGCACTGACGTGTAGTCAGTACTCTTTGGCGCGCGTGTTCACGGTGGCTAATTTGAATTGAATGATGAGTACTTCAAGCTCAGTAGATAGAGCGAGCCGAAGATCTACCCAAAGGATAGTGGACACCATTCACTGTCGGTTCAAAAATTAACAGTGCTGTATCTAAGCTGCCATCAGGATAGATTAACAAAGTTGGAAAATAACACAAGTGACTCTCCTTAGTCGCACAAGCTCCTAGAAGATTTGGGAGGGTCAGTATAATCCTAATCAAGTTAATCGCACGCGCGCCAAAGCAGATTGACTTTTTACACTTTTTCTTTCATTGTTAAGTCAATCTGCTTTTGCGCGCGTGCGATTAACTTGATTAGGATTATACTGACCCTCCCAAATCTTCTAGGAGGTTGTGCGACTAAGGAGAGTCACTTGTGTTATTTTCCAACTTTGTTAATCTATCCTGATGGCAGCTTAGATACAGCACTGTTAATTTTTGAACCGACAGTGAATGGTGTCCACTATCCTTTGGGTAGATCTTCGGCTCGCTCTATCTACTGAGCTTGAAGTACTCATCATTCAATTCAAATTAGCCACCGTGAACACGCGCGCCAAAGAGTACTGACTACACGTCAGTGCTTTTTTTTTTTTTTCAAGTTCCTTTAACAAATATAGCTATCAATACAGTTTGGCTGTTAGCTTTACCGTAGATCGAAAAAAAATGCGGTTGTGGGACCTCCGTTTGGAACGCAATTGCCTCTTCTCCAAATCCGAACGTATTTTAATATAGATCTACCGAGTATAGTGATTTATAAATTCGCCTCAGGGCCACCATACAGACATTTCAACTCGGAAACAACGCTATTTCCCCCAAACTGACTTGTGTCCGTGCACTGAATTGACATGAATATTCTTTTAAAACCTCACAATATCGGCTCATTGCTTCCAACATAACCCAAACAACCCAAAACCATTCACTTCTCATCTGCGCAAGCACCATAAACTCGTGCCTGCAAGTCCTCCCAATATTACACACCTCACAAAAAACTCCGATTCTCCAACACTAGTGGTTCAGGAGATATCGCTTCTTGAATCCACGCATGCGCAGACCGTCACCAGGGGATTCTATAGAGGAATAGAATCCGCCACCCCAAAATCCCAATCCTCTCTGACGAAAGCACCAGCAGTTAAATCACTGATGGTCTGCTCATGCGCATAACGAAAAATGCCCGTAAGGGGTAACATCAATTTCGAAATTAGCCCCAGGGCCACGATACGGACACTTTAACTCGGAAACAACGCTACATCCCCCAATCTGACTTGTCCTTGCACTGAATTGCCATGAATATTCTTTTAAAACCTCACAATATCGGGTCAGCACTCCCAACATAACCCATACAACCCAAAAACAGTCACTTCTCTTCTGCGCATGCGCAATCTACTTGCGGCTGAAAGTCCTCCCAAAATCACACACCATACAGAAAACTCCGATTCTCCAACACTAGTGGTTCAGGAGATATCGCCTCTTGAATCCACGCATGCGCAGACCCTCACCAGGGGATTCTGTAGAGGAATAGCATCCGCCACCCCAAAACCCCAATCCTCTCTGACGAAAACTTCAGCAGTTAAATCACTGATGGTCTGCTCATGCGCATAACGAAAAATGCCTGTAAGCGGTAACTTCAATTTCAAAATTAGCCCCAGGGCCAAGGTACGGACACTTTAACTCGGAAACAACGCTACATCCCCCAAACTGACTTGTCCTTGCACTGAATTGCTATGAATATTCTTTTAAAACCTCATAATATCGACTCAGCACTCCCAACATAACCCATCCAACCCAAAAACAGTCACTTCTCTTCTGCGCATGCGCAATCTACTGGCGGCTAAAAGTCCTCTCAAAATAACACACCTTACAAAAAACTCCGATTCTCCAACACTAGTGGTTCGGAAGATATCACATCTTTAATCTACGCATGCGCAGACCCTCATCAGGGATCTGAATTCTATGGAGGAATAGCATCCGCCACCCCAAAACCCCAATCCTCTCTGACGAAAACTACAGCAGTTAAAGGACTTCTCATCTGCGCATGCGCAATACGGAAAATGCCTGGAAAGGGCAGCATGAACCTAAAAAACATATATGTTTCGGCATTAAAAGCAAAATATTCCGCAAAATAGTAGTAATTTTTTAATTTTTTTCATGTCACGTGATCTTCACGAAATTTTGCAAAAGTGTTTGCTTTGGTCTTTTGCATCTAACTACTGAGTTTCAATTTAATCAGATCAGTATTTTTCGAGATATCGTGAAAACAAAATTTTCAAATTTTCAAAATTTTTTTTTGCCACTTTAGGGCCGTCCGTTCAACACAAAACTTCGCAGGCATATAAAGGTCATGATTCTACAATCTGATGCCAAATTCCAAAAAGATCGAGTGATCGGTTCCGGAAATATTCATAAAAAACGTTTTTACTAAAAACGGCCTTAACTCCGAAACCGCTCGGTCGATTTCGCCCGTTAACGAACTTGTCCGAGATATTTACGCTACGAAACTACCCTGCAAATTTCAACGCTCTAAGTCGTTTCGTTCGAGAGTTATCGTGCTAACGGCCGGACCGGACGGACAGAATTGAATTTGACCTCGAATTCTTCATCAGGGAGTCGAACCCAATCGTTTGAGACCATTCTCGAAAAAAAATTCGAAAAATACAGACATTGTGACGAAATGATAGCACGCTGTTCCTTGCGGAACACGCGCGCAAAAACTAATCATCAGATTTCGCTAAAATTTTGCGAGAGCCTTCAGAACCTAACACGACTACCAAGTTCTAAGTTTGAACACGATCGGATATATATTGTTGGAAATCGAGCAGCCTTGTGTGAGTTCAGTAGATCTTCCGCAAATTTTTTGACACTAAACTCAGTAGGTATGAATTCAAAATAACAAGCTCTGTCAAAATCAGGTCTGCTCATGCGCATAACGAAAAATACCTGTAACATCAATTTCTAAAATTAGCCCCAGGGCCATGGTACGGACACTTAAACTCGGAAACAACGCTACATCCCCCAAACTATCTTGTCCTTACTATGAATTGCCATGAATATTCTCTTAAAACCTCACAATATCAACTCAGCACTCATTTTCGGCATTTGTCAAGCGTCAGATTGCACTCTAACAAACAACGCTACATCCCCCAAACTGACTTGTCCTTGCACTGAATTGCCATGAATATTCTTTTAGAACCTCACAATATCGGCGCAGCACTCCCAACATAACCCATACAACCCAACAACAGGCACTTCTCTTCTGCGCATGCGCAATCTTCTAACGGCTGCAAGTCCTCCTAAAATCAAACACCTTACAAAAAACTCCGATTCTCCAACACTAGAGGTTCAGGAGATATTGCATCTTGAATCCACGCATGCGCAGACCCTCACCAGTGGATTCTATGGAAGAATAGCATCCGCCACCCCAAAATCCCAATCCTCTCCAAAGAAAATACCAGCAGTTAAATCACTGATGGTCTGCTCATGCGCATAACGAAAATGCCCGTAAGGGGTAACATCTATTTCAAAATTAGCCCCAGGGCCACGGTACGAACACTTCATTTCGGAAAACACGCTACATCCCCCAAACTGACTTGCCGTGCACTGAATTGCCATGAATATTCTTTTAAAACCTCACAATATTGGCTCAGCACTCCCGACATAACCCATACAACCCAAAAACAGTCACTTCTCTTCTGCGCATGCGCAATCTACTTGCGGCTGAAAGTCCTCCCAAAATCACACACCTTACAAAAAACTCCGATTCTCCAACACTAGTGGTTCGGGAGATAACGCATCTTCAATCTACGCATGCGCAGACCCTCACCAGGGGATTCTATAGAGGAATAGCATCCACCACCCCAAAACCCCAATCCTCTCTGACTTCAGCAGATAAATCACTGATGGTCTGCTCATGCGCATAACGAAAACTGCCCGTAAGGGGTAACATCAATTTCAAAATTGGCCCCAGGGTCACGGTATGCACACTTCAACTCGGAAACAACGCTACATCCCCTAAACTGACTTGTCCTTGCACTGAATTGCTATGAATATTCTCTTAAAACCTCACAATATCGACTCAGCACTCCCAACATATCCCATCCAACCCAAAAACAGTCACTTCTCTTCTGCGCATGCGCAATCTACTCGCGGCTAAAAGTCCTCTCAAAATAACACACCTTACAAAAAACTCCGATTCTCCAACACTAGTGGTTCGGGAGATATCGCATCTTTAATCTACGCATGCGCAGACCCTCATCAGGGATAAGGATTCTATGGAGGAATAGCATACGCCACCCCAAAACCCCAATCCTCTCTGACGAAAACTACAACAGTTAAATGACTTCTCATCTGCGCATGCGCACAACGAAAAATGCCCGGATAAGGCAGCATGAACCTCAAAAAAATAGGTTTCGGCATTTTAAGCAAAATATTCCGCAAAATAGTAGTAATTTTTTGATTTTTTTCATGTCACGTGATCTTCACGAAATTTTGCAAAAGTGTTCGCATTGGTCTTTTGCATCTAACTACTGAGTTTCAATTTAATCAAATCCGTATTTTTCGAGTTATCGTGAAAACAAAATTAAAAAATTTTTGAAAATTTTTTTTGCCACTTTAGGGCCGTCCGGTCAAAACAAAACTTCGCAGGCAGATGAAGGTCATGATTCTACAATTTGATGCCCAATTTCAGAAAGATCGAGTGATCGGTTCCGGAAATATTCATAAAAAACATTTTGACTAAAAACGGCCTTAACTCCGAAACCGCTTGGTGGATTTCGCCCGTTAACGAACTTCTCCGAGATATTTACGCTACAAAACTACCCTGAAATTTTCAACGTTCTAAGTCGTTCCGTTCGAGAGTTATCGTGCTAACGGCCGGCCGGACCGGACGGACAGAATTGAATTTGACCTCGAATTCTTCATCAGGGAGTCGAGCCCAATCGTTTGAGACCATTTTCGAAAAAAAATTCGAAAAATACAGACATTGTGACGAAATGATAGCACGCTGTTCCTTGCGGAACACGCGCGCAAAAATTTGTACCGACGTTAAATCAAGCATTCTACACGAGTGTGCAAAATTTCAGTTCGATACGATCTCAATTCCAGAAGATATTGCTTAAAATTCACATTCCAGCGTGTTTTGACGTTCTATGGTCACAGAAAATCGTCACAAAAATCTATTTACCTCATTTGACGGCTGTTTGTCAAATCAATTAAATCCAATAATTGATGTCAGATTTCCTACATACCAAGTTCAAACACATTTTATTATATGGAAAACACTTATTATGATCACGTTCTACAGGAATTGATACTAAATAGAAGCTAGATGAAGATTATTGTAATGGAAAATTTGTGTTCCAGAATAATATTAAGGTATTCAACATGATACTGCTTTTTTTCTTTACTGGTCAGTACGGGCCACAAGGAAGATGAACATGCGCCCAATAGCTCCTGTCCACAGGGCTTGAACCAATTTTTTTCTTTCATAACCTCAATTCAGGAACTCAGTTAAACGAGTACTAAGGAATTAGATGGCGGTTTTTCTTTCATTATTGTTGAAATTATCATTTTTTGACCGAAATTTTTTTTTTGTTTCGTTTTTTTTTAACGGCGTACTATATACCTTTTGTTCATTATTGTATACACCTATAATAGGGCTTTGGCCTGATGGATGTATTCTTGAATAAATAAGTAAATATTCTACAACTAGTTACGAAGCTTCAATTCGAACAAGCGCGCAAAAATGAAAAGACAAGAGGAGAAAATCGAACAAATTAAAAATAATACAGAACCTTTCAAAAGTTCCCTCTCACAAATATACTCCTCTGTAGCCGCATGGATCTCTCGAAGAAGAATCACCTCCGCTAGTTTTCAGAGATATTCACTCTTGTTCTTAGAAAGCCCTTCACTATTTGATTTCAAAAAGGAAAATATCGTAGCTCATAAGGTCTGGAGGATTTCTTTCAAAACCAGATCTGGCCAATCCAAACGATGATTATTCAGAACTTCATATGTTCGAAGACCGCTACAGGGCCCTAATGTAGGGAAATCATCTCCCATACATTCTAGTCTATTATGAAAAAATTTGCCCGAAAATGTATGTTTCAGTTTAATATGTCATCATGACATTCACGGTTTTGAAGGTTCTAACGTACAATTGTGCAATAAATAACGTACAATTGTGCAATTAGAAAAAAAACACCCTGTACAGTAATGATTTATTTTCAATGATGTATCCCTCTAAAGTTTTTTAACACAAATGAATGAAATTGTACGATTGTGGCATGGAAAACAGCAAGTTGCAATTGACGTTAAAAGAAGAACACCCTGTATGGAGATTTCGGACGAATACATTATGAGAATCCATCCAAGGTACCTATTTAGTTAATGCTTTGTTTGTGACACAAATCACTTCAATCACGTACAATTGTGCCATGAGAAAAAGGACATCCTGTATAGTAATGCTTTATTTTCAATGGTGTATGCCTCGAAAGTTTATTTTTAAACACACATGACTAAAATTGTACGATTATGGCAGGAAAAACAGCAAGTTTTAATTGACGTTAAAAGAAAAACACCCTGTATAACACAAAAAAGTATCCTATGTCCATCTCCTGGTTCTAAGCTACCTCCCCACCAATTTTGAGCCAAATCGGTATAGCCGTTCTTGAGTTATAAGTGGAGTAACTAACACGACTTTCTTTTATATATATAGATTTGTATTCAATGATTGTTTTAAATTTTCTAGTAATACGAACTTCACCTTATTTTCTATAAATTTTTCCGTCGGCAGTCTAGAACTTATTACCATGTTTGAATTGAATGGCATCGTATATTTTGGGTTGTTGAAGAAATAATAACCAAATTTCACATTCATATAACTCCGAAACCATTTGGCCGATTATGCCATAATTAACGATTTTATATATCGTGCAAATCGCTTTTTCTTTCCGTTATCAAGGTATCGTGAGATATATAATATTTTTTAATAATATTTTTGAAACTTTCTAGTGGCATGGTCCTCACAAAATTTTACACATGTCTTCATGTTGACATTCTACAACTAGTTAGCAAGTTTCTATTCGATCGAGTCCATATTTTTGAGTTATCGAGGAAATAATATTCCAGATGGGTATAACTCCGAAACTGTTGGGCAGATTATGGCCAACAGGAAACTTAACTCTGCCATTCAGATATGCAATCTACCCCGAAAAAGTCCCTATGTCCTTTCATTGGAGAGTTATCAAGGCAACGGTCACCCATTTCGTTCGAGAGTTGTCTAGGCAACGATCACCCATCCAGACACTGAACTCACACAAAGCTGCTCGGATCTCCAACAATATAGATCCGATCATGTTTAAACTTGAAACTTGGTAGCAGAGTTAGCTTCTGAAGGCTCTCGCAAAGTTTCAGTGTTATCGGACGAATAGTTTCTGATATATAGAATTTTTTTCAATAATTTTCTATGATTTTTTTTAAATTTTCTAGTTATACGATCCTCACAAAACTTCGCGAGAATTTTTGCGTTGCCATTCTACAAGTAATACCCGTGTTTGAATTGGATCGGTTATATATTTTTTGAGTTATTGGGGAAATAACAAACAAATTTCAGATGGGTATAACTCCAAAACCGTTTCGCCGATTATGCCTGTAAACAAATTCGAATGGTGCATCTAGATTCTCATCCTAACCTGGAAATTTTAAGTCGCTATCTCTTTCCGTTCTTAGGTTATCGCGACGTAAATATTACTTTTCAATAATTTCTTAAACACTTTCTAGCGATACGATGTTAACAAAATTTGACGAACGTGCTTAGGTTTATATTCTACAACTACTCACCAAGTTTCAATTTGATCGGATTAGTATTGGTTGTTGAAAAAATTATTATTCGGAAACCATTGGGCCGATTATGCCCATTAACGAACTTGTCCGTCCTACAGGGATGCGCCACCTAGTCTGAAAATTTCAAGTCGCCGTCTTTCTTCGTTCTCAAGTTATCGTGGCAAAGGCCGGCCAGACAGAATGAATTTTGACCTCGAATTCTTGATCAGGGAGTCGAACCCAATCGTTTGAGACCATTTTCCGCGAAAAATTCGAAAATTACAGACATTTGGGCAAAATGATAACGCGATGTTCCCCAGAACATACGGGCAAAAAGCAAAAAATTATGAATGTTGATAAGTAGACGTTCAAAGTGATCATTGCGAATGCCTTGGCAACCTCCTAACCTCAAATAAAATTTTCTTCAAACATTATTCAACATCTCAGAGTTGTGTTCGAAAATTAACTCCACGGAGTAGAGTAGAATTTTTGAAGGTTTGACAGATTTACTCTAGAGTTACTCTGACACTGACACTTGTTTTGTACACATGGCTCTTCACATACCCCCCTAAAAAGGAATCTGATGGTTTAAGATCAGTGGATCGGGCTGGCCATTCGATTGTTCCTCGCTTTCTTAACCACCGATTTGGAAATATTGCGTCGAGGTACTCACGGAAATTGCGTCGGTATTGTGATGGTACTCCATCCTGTTGGAACCATATCGTGTACCGTAGAACTTGAGGATTTTCCTGATCAAGATAATTACATAATTTTGTAATGCTTAATATTTATCGCCATTCAAATTGCCCATCAACCAAAAAGAGGCCTATGATATGGTTTCGAACAATTCCTGCCCAAACATTAACCTTGTGAGGGAATTGCGTGTGTATCATCCCGTGAGGATTTTCGGTAGACCAGTAACGGCAATTTTGACGATTAACATGGCCGTTGTGAGAAAACGTGCAGTCATCTATTCATCTACGTCTACTAATAGGATAATATTGTTACTTTATGTATATATATATTATTATTCCACTTGGCTTTATCACACTGTATATCATGTAATTTGACTATGAATTCTCCATCTCAAATTTTCTATGAACGGGACTTCTAAGTAATGAGAACTACGGGTAATAATAATTGGCACCCCCAAGTCATTGGTCGCGAAACAGTGGCACAACCGTTACCAAAACGTTCGGTGGCACATGCCCTACGAACTCAACACGTTGTGGAGCGGAGGCTATTTATGGAGCACATTTGATTTGTGCTAGGTAGCGGTAGCGTGAAGTGGCTGAGCGCTTCGTCCGCTGAATGCGAACATTGATTCATGCATTCGAATTCAACATCACAACGTGGTTGAAAAACACAGGGAATAAAACGTCGGGTTAGTCTGTGATATCGTTAACTTATCCACGTTCCTTCTCAAAATCTGAGGACCAAACCCTTCTGGGAGCTTTATTCAAGTCATTAACGTTATATACGAATTAACGGATTGGAAATATTCTCGTCATCATTAGCCTCCTTGAAGCCTAAACTCGCTGACCAGGATTAATGAAAAGTTGCAAAAACGGGGCAACTCTAAAGAGATAAAAAAAATACCATCAGAAACTAATGACTTTCATCCGCATTCCCATCCAACGTGGAATAGAGGCTGATGAACATTACAGGCCCTCAACACGCCTACACCGTCCGTAATTGCGTAATTTCAAATCCTCCACTCAAAGAGAAATACTGCCTTTGCGATAGTTCATCACCTTTCACGTCAATTCATCAATTCATCAAAATAGCGTCAGAATCGTACGGCTTTTTTGAAGGAGACTTCAATCGGTTAGCTCATAATTTGCAGGCAGTAAAGCCGTATTGACATGCACACATAATGTCGTTTGAACATCTATCGTGAAACGCCAACCAACGTTGTATAGCAGCCTCATGTAACGTCGTAATTATGTGGGATTACAAAGGCCATTTGTTCTGACGTGTTCGATGTCACCGTTTTACTTGTATAAAATGGAGATCGATTGTAGGTGAGTCCGCTATACAGCCAATGACACGGAAATGGTGGTAATTTCAAATAGAAATGGCTTAAAAATTGAAGATGCACTCACTTGCGGTGAGCGTGCATTAGCGCGTTTGGTCATATTGACCAATCTGAATTGAATGGTGTGACAGAAGTCACCGTTTTACTTCCTTGCACAGTATAGAACAAAGTCGCTTCCCGCTGTCTGTCTGTTCCTATGTATGCTTAGATCTTCAAAACTGCGTGAAGGATTATGCGGTTCCTTTTAGTGGATAGAGTGATTCAATAAGAAGGTTTATATGTATAATACATGCATAATATATTAGAGAAACACTGATAATTTTAGGAGTTTCTAATGTGATGTCGTAAATAAACACATTTTTTTGCGCTTACATTGCAAACGCTGGCTGAACCCTACAAAATAGATCAAAATAATGTATAACAGTATGGTACACCTTAAAGAAGTCTACAAAAAAGTCCGCGATGGTAAATGTCTATCTCTTAAGGATAACCCACAATAACCATTTTTTATCCTTTACATTCTACGAGAAATAATGGCTTGATTAAGAAGCAATTTTAAGCAATACAGCTCCTTTCCAATTAAGTAACTTAAATGCATTGTGCATTTAATATTGATCAATATGCCCCTTTACAGCATGTAATTTAAATGAATATTTTCGAAGATATTGCAGATTTAAAATGCAGGTACATAGCGGTTGTGGTGATACGGACCAGGGGGCCGGCACAGCCAGGAGAGGGATAGAAATCGAATACAGAGAGCCAGAGAATCATCTGCAGAGCGTGAGGTTCGCCTCAGCCAGGATAGAGGAATTGATTCTCCGAATTCCTCTGATACCATCGGATTTACTGATCCAATTTAAACGTCCACAATTTCCGGTAAAGATATATTTTGCAATGACCATTAATGATTCGCAGGATCCAACTTTCAACGCTACGGGCTTATATTTGTGCGTTGAGTGTTTTTCACATGGCCAACTATATGTCGCTCTTTCAAGAGTTACCTCTAAAGAGAACATGTTTGTATTATCTAACGACAAAAATGCTGTGAATGTTGTATATAAAGAAATTCTTGTATATAAGGAAATTCTGGGCGGGCAGCTAGTGATGTATAAAATGGAGATCGATTGGAGGTTAGGCCGCAAAGCAGCCAATGACAATGAAATGATGGTGCTTTCAAAATTAAATGCTTAAAAAATTGGAGTAGTACCTACTGACGTGAGGTCCTCTTTGGCGCCCTGCTTTGACGCCCTTGTTCATATTGATTCATCTGAACGGAATTATACTGACTGACGATGAAACTGCAACACCCAGTAGGAGCTGTTTAATTTTTTTTTTTTTTTTTGGTAAAACATAGATAGTATAGCAAGGAGTAAATGATTGAAATTTGAAGAAAAGAAACGAAGAGTTTACTTTTTTTTTAATAAATTTGTTAATGATGTGTTTGTCCACCGCGATTATCCATACACTCCCCAATATATCTTGGCATTTATGCAATAAGATGGTCTATTTCTTCTTGCGATATTCTATCCCAAGCTACCTGTAGTTCATGTATCACACCAGCCAAAGTCCGTGGGGGCTGGGGTAAATTTCCAAGCCTTCTACCCATGATGATAGCAATGTATTCATATGATGAAACTGAATGATAAATAAATTAAATTTGAAATTTGTCAACCAAATCTAGTCTGAAAATTAAAACCGTCTTTCTCATTCCGATCGAGAGTTATCAAGGCAACGGCCGGCCGGCCGGACCATCTGGACAGAATCGATTCTGACCACGGATTCTTGATCAGTAAGTTGAAGCAAATCTTTTGAGATCATTTTCATCAAAAAATTCGAAAATTGCAGACATTTAGGCAAATTGATAAGCATCATGTTCCGAGGCACAAGAGCGCCAGAAACAAGGAAAGCACCGAACACACAACTCTGCTCAAATAACACATAACCTTAAATTGTGTTTAGTTTTAAACGTATTGATGGCTGTGTACGTGCTTCCTGGGTTGAATTTTAGATTTTGTTTTATAGATATTTCGGATTTCGAACACCCGAATATATATTTTATGGGAATAGGGAATTGAAACTTATGACAGTAGGATTGCACCAGCTCAAAGTTGATGATTCTATAAAGATTTTCATGTGTAACTTCACATTGAAGTAAGACCAAATATGCCTATGTTTTAACATTAAATAGTCTAAGTAATTAGTGTATTTGTGCTTGTGTAACCTTCGAATGTGATTTTTTTTTATATGTTATATGACAACTATGTGAGAATAGTACTTCGATGTTTCGAGGGTAAACCAATATATTCGTTAGATCCAAGTCCCAAGCCATTTTGACTTCATTGCGTGAAAACCCCTTGATATATCTTCTCCTCTAAGAAGAAAATGTCTTCACCTAATGAATAAACTATCCACCTAATGATTTACACCATTAAGTATAGAAGCATATTATGCTGAAACACCCTGTATATCATATATCTGAGAAGATATGGAGCAATTTTAATTATATAGTAGACACATGGTATTGACCCACATTGATTCGACGCTATGAAACAGTTAAATTCAATCTCATGCGACTTTAGCACAAACAGAAATGCTTGCCCACTACAAATACTGGAATTATTTAAATTCAATTACCAATGCTGGATATCATTATATGCTAATAACTTCTGTTCAAACAACCTCAGAATTTCATTTTCAGGCATATTGTATAGATGGAATCTTTACATAAGAGGAATATGTATTGCAACTCGTGAATGACAATTTACCAATCCATTTCACTCAAAATCCAGCAATTATACGTTACCAATTGAACTATTCTGGAATTAAACAATGGTTATGACAGCAATGTAAGTCGGAAGCACTGATGATAATTCATCTAGTTATTCAAACAGAAATTCCATTAATCTTCATTCTGATGTCCTACTGAATTTCAATATCCATTAGGCGTACTAGGTATATCACATGAATATATACTGACTGACAAAGAAACTGCAACACCCGGAAGGAGCTGTTTGAATTTTATTTTTTTTTTGGTAAAATTTAGATAGTATAACAAGGAGTTAATGATTGAAATTTTAAGAAGAAAAAATTAAGGGTTAACAATTTTTGGCACTCTTGTTTTTAATAAATTTGTTAATAATGTGTTTATCCAACGCGATTATCTATACACTCCCCAACAATTAGATGGTCTATTTCTTCTTGACGGATACTACCCAAGCTACCTGTAGTTCATGTATCAGAGCCGCCAAAGTCCGTGGGGACTGGGGTAAATTTCCAAGCCTTCTACCCATGATGTCCTAAACATGCTCTATGGGCGAAAGATCGGGGGATCTGGGCGGCCATGGCAAAAGATTCACATGGGTCACTTCAAAAAAGTTTAAACTAACTCTGGCAACATGAGGTCGAGCATTATCTTGCTGAAATATTGGATTCTCCAGCCGATTAACGTAAGGGAGAACATATGGCTCCACTATTTCATGAAGCAGCGCTGTCATGTTTCCTCGAATAAAGTCTTGAGGTAACCTACTTGAAAGTGGAATAGCACGCTCTATTGAGCTGAGGTTCACGTCCTTCTCCACGACGTCGTCTAACTCTTCTTCTGCCATCATGTGCACCCAAAGAGAATCGAGATTCATCAGAGAAGACGACCTGATGCCATTCCACATTCCAATGTTGAAGTTCTCTGAACCACTGTAATTGTTGCCAGCGATACTCAACCGTCAGGAAACACAAGATAGGGTCGATAATGCTGCAGTTCAAAAGACATTATCCGGCGGTTAACCGTTCGGACAGTTACAGGATGGCCTTGTTCTCCTTACCACTCATCAGCCAAAGATCGATTTGTCGCAAATCGGTCTCTAATAGCCATAACTCTTAGACGTCGATCTTGTGCTCTATTTGTGCCCATTCGACGTCCGGTGCCTTCTCTTCTTCAATTTTTGGCATTATCAAACCACGCTCGACAACATCTCATAACAGTAGCTGGATTTCAGTTCGTACGGACAGCGATTTCAGGAAATGATAACGCCGCCTTACGTAGACTAATAATTCGACCTCTTTCAAATTCCCTTAGCTGGCGATGAATTCCGCGTACAGGTGCTATAGGCATTTTAACAAAAACTAAATATCGACTTTTGATCTCCTAGAACAGCTGGTTTGTTGTAAAATTTAAGAAATTTGCAAAAAACTACTACAATATGTAAGTAAGAAAAAATGTTGACATGAAAATACCTTCACGATTTTTTTCTCCAAATTTTAATTATTTACTCCTTGCTATACTATCTATGTTTTACCAAAAAAATATTAAAATTTCAACAGCTCCTTCTGGGTGTTGCAGTTTCTTTGTCAGTTAGTATAATAACGCATCTAGAACTTTGCCTATACCTATACATTTGTGAATAAAATGAGTTTTTTCCCAAAGATGTATATGAAATATTGATTTTGTATTATTATTGTAAGTACCCGCTCGGTACAAAATGTAAGTTTGATATTAAGTGTGTGGATAAAGTAAAGAGCATAATTCATGCTTGAGTTCTTGAATGTTTTCAAGCAAAACGCTCGGACCAAACAATTTTAATTTTAATTATCCACGTTATAGCATACAAATTTTACTTACGACGTCATTAATTTTCACAGAGTGACATCGTAATTTTATTGAAATTACCTCATTTTTTTGCTGCTTTATTACACGTTACAACCTTAATGAAATGATGTAAAAACTTACCATATATAAAAATTTTTTGTATGAAAATAACACATTTACTTAAAAAAATTGAAATGAAACTTTCATGATAGGAAATCTTTATTCAACCCAAAAAATGAACGAAAGCTTGGGCAAATGATCAAATTGTGATCTTTTAACCATTTGTCTTTGACCGATACGAGTGTAATCACTTTGTACACTTCGCTCAAGGACTACAGGAGTACGATGCTCTACTTCACCGCGAATTCTTTACCGTATCTCGTCTAAATTGTTTGGCCTATTAAAATAAACATTCGATTTTAAATAACCCCACATAAAAAAATTAAGGGGAACTAGTCTGGGGAACGCGGTGGCCACTCAATAGGTCCGCAACGTCCTATCCACCTTCCAGGAAATATGGCTTCAAGATATTGACGGACGTTTAATCCAAAGAGAACCATCTTGTTGCAACCATATATTCTGATGGGGTACATCTGCTTCGTTATAATTTGGGAACATTACTGCCAGACCCGGCACTAAATGAAACTCCAAAAAGTTCAAATAACGTTCTGCTGTAAGGTTTTCGTCAAAGAAGTAAGGTTCTATTAAACATTGAATTTTTCACGGCGTTGGCTGTGACAGTTTTGAGTCCAGTGGGGTTTTCTCTTGATCAATACCTGCAATTGTTACAATATAATGTCCCATTCAGGCAATAAGTGGCTTCGTCAGAAAACACGTTATTAATAAAAAACTTAGGGTCTTCATTGCTGCGTAACATTAGTTCTTCGCAAAACTTCAAACGGTGATCTAGATCATCCTCGTTTAATTAGTGAATCAGTTCAACTTTGTAAGGATGATGGTTCTTCTTCTTGAACAACTTCGCGACAGTCCACGTATGATTTATGGATTGCTGTCTTGTAGAGAGGTGAGGATTTTCTTCAACTCCAACTAACACATATAATCTAGTTTCTTCGTTTAGCCTAGGTCGAACTTGCTGAGGCAAATCATAGACAGATCTCATTTCAGTAAACTTAGCAACCAATTTGCTTACTGCAACTGCTACTTGCAATAGGCAGTCTGTCAGGATGTCGTTGGTTGAATAATTAACATGCTTCCTCATGTGTTCTTAGCTTATCCCTTAGCAAAATTCTCATAGAGATATGGCTGGTATGCAAACCACCTGACCGTGACCCCCCCCCTGTCTTAAGAGCTGGATCCGCTACGGTCCCATACACTCTCACTGCAATCACTCAAGTGATGAAACATTTCGTTTTTGTTACAAAATATTTACACTCATATCGGTTCCAAATGGTTGACGTAAAATAATTTGAACAATTGCACTAAATTTCATTTGTTTTTTGGTTTGAATGAAGACTTTCTTGCATGAATGTTTATTTCTTACAGTATATGTGTTATTTTCTGAAAAAAATTGTTATCCACATTCCACAAAACCATTTTTTTTGGCGCGCTGTTCTATGAACAGAGTGCCTATCGATTCGTCCAATTGTCTGTAATTTTGCGGATATTTGGCTGAGAATGGTCTTAAGCGATTAGTTTTGACTCACTCATCAAGAATCCTAGGTCAGAATTGGTTCTGTCCAGGTTTGGAGTCCGAATGCACCGGCTAAGGTCGTTAATGGGCAGAATCCATCGAGTGGTTTCAGAGTTATAGCCATTTGAAAGTTTGTTTTCCCATTATCTCGAAAAATACTAATCTGATCGAATCAAAACACGGTTATTATATAAAAAATACCAACACGAAGTCTTATGGAAAATTTTGTGAGGATCACACGACTGGAAAATTAAAAATTGGTTCAAGCCCTGTGAACAGGAGCTTTGGCGCTCTTGTTCAAACTTTGACCAATCATATCTCCGAAGGTATTGTTTTCTCAGAGTTGGGAATGTTACAATAGATTCTTATGATAGAACTGCATGATAAAGTAAATTCAATTCAAATAATAGTTTATTTATCAAGATCAAATGAGCAATCTTCAATGCTTTAATGCTTCAGAAATTATCATTAGAAATAATAAGGAAAGTATCATCGAAATGTCTAGAGCAAGGCTGGAGACAATCATTCAATAACCTATTAATTCGAATAGGTATAGACTGGAATCAATGGACCATCTGCTATGATTGTCACCAGCCTTGCTTTTGACATTTTGATGCTTCTTTCCTTAAGTATTTCGAGTTGTGAAAACTATGCACCCAGTGTAAGTTGCAACAACCCATTCCACGAGGTTGAATCATGGCAGATTGCTCATTTAATCTTGATACATAAACTATTATTCGAATTTAATTTTTTTGTGATGCAGTTTTATTATAAGATTCCATTGATATCATTCCCAACTCTGAGAAACCAATACTTTCGGAGGCATGGTTTGTCAAATATTTAACAAGAGCGCCAAAGCTACTGCCACAGGGCTTTTCCCCTTTTTGGGCGCATGTTCTAGGGGAACATCGTCCTATCATTTCGTCCAAATGTCTGTAATTTTCGAATTTCGAGCTGAAAATTGGCTAATAGACTAATTCGGACTCCCTGATCACGAATCCGGTGTCAGATTTTAGGGTGCCGTCCGGCCGGTTGTCCGGCCGTAGGCACGATTACAGGAGCACCGAAGGTCCTATCGACTTCAAACTTTCAGGGTAGGTTTCTGATCAAAATGCGACGGTTAAGTTCGTTAACGGGCAAAATCGGCCGGACGGTTTAGGAGTTATAGACATTTAAAATTTTGAGGTTATTTCCCTGATATTTCAGGAACTAAAGAAGATGTTGAATCGAAACTTGGTAGTCAGTTCGAGGATATAAACGCGCAACTTTTGGCAAAATTCTGTTATGATCGAAGTGTTGGTAATTTTTAAAAAAATATTTCTTTTAATTTTTTCGAAAAAAAATTTTTTTTTTTCGTGAACTATTCATCAGATTGCAACAAAAACTTGTACTAACGTCAATTGTAGTATTTTGCAACATTGTGCAAAATTTTGGCTCTATACGATTTCAATTTCTGGAGATATAAGACAAAATGTGTCAAATTTCCTGGGTCTCTCTCAGTATTTTCATCGATTTTTTTCTTTACTGGTCAGTACGGGCCACAAGGAAGATGAACATGCGCCCAAAAGCTCCTGTCCACAGGGCTTGAACCAATTTATTTATGTACATGTATGAATATTTTTGCATAGGAGCGGTTCAACTATAGCTCTAAAGAGGGGGAAAGCCCTGTGGCAGTAACTTTGGCGCTCTTTTTGACAAACCTTATCTCCGAAAGTATAGGTTTCTCAGAGTAAGGAATGGTATCAATGGATTATTATAATAGAAATGCACCATAAAATTATATTCTAATAATAGTTGATTTATCAAGACTAAATGAGCAACCTGCAATGATTCAACCTAGGGGCATAGTTAGTTTTCACAACTCGAAATACTCGAAAGTATCATCGAATTGTCTAGAGCATGGCTGGAGATAATCATAGCAGCTTGTCCATTTATTCCTGATATTTGAATAGATATAGGATGACGAATACATTATTTTAATAGTTCAAAACATTTCAAAAAAATACAATCCTCTTTTCATAATTTAATATTTCTTACCATTAACACATTCATTCTGTATTATGAACCTTAACTCAATAAGGGATATTTGATACACAAAAATAGATCAATATTTCCGCATTTCTTTGCTAGCAACATTAAGAAAACACTGTATATAGGAACATGTCTCACCACTTAAGGAAGTGAAAGGTAATATTATCTACGGTTTATCAACGAACAGTTATTTATTTGGATGATTCCATTATGTTGTTCTTTCCTATTGCCTTTATAGACGACATCATTATAATGATCCAATTCTAAATCTTCTGAAACATCATCCTTTATATTTGCACATAAATTATTCAATATGCTACAAGTCAGAAGTATATTTGGTATCCAAACAGTGTTGAATAAAGAGTCCGAGGCAACCCCACCGACATGGGCAAGGGGGTGATAGGGTACCATTAGAGTGTCACACTTCCTGTTTTTAAACTGTCCTCCGGGACATCAGATACATGTTAGGGATAGTATAAGCTAGGGGTGGGTTTCCTTTTATTGCAAATATTTTAGAGTCCAGTTGAGATAGAGCAATGAAATTTGACGGTTTGAGTAATCAGCTCGAGTACTTTGAGTCCCTGTTGAAATAAGTTTTTGTAACCACCACTAAAGTAAATGGTAGGGAGTGGGGGTACTTTTCAAAATAAATGATTTTTTTATGGTAACGTACTAATAATAAATTAAATTCCAAAACTGCGAACTGTTACCTTCAATCTGGTGAATCGTCGACAGTTGAGACTGAAGCGGTTACAAAGATGTTATCAAAAGAATTTCACAAACATACAATATTTTCGATAACGTGGTATAGCACTACATACAAATCGGCGTTTTCCACCTTCTCATTGCCATATTGAATTTATTTGTCTTACGAGTGAGGTTATGGACCATAGTCTCCATATTTTAAAGATATTAAGATGTATACATGGTGTTCCAACAGAAGCTAGTCATCTCACAACTTCCAAGTTTTCAATGTGATACCCTGTATACTTTGTCATTTTTGAATTCTACGACAAATTTTAAAGCAAGTTAGTAAGGAGAACTTTTTTAATTTAAGCAGCTGTTTCTGTTTTATTTCTTAGGCAAATAGGCGCGTTTTCAAGGCTTGTAAAAATAACAAAATACCATGGACACAGAATATTATTTATTTGCGGATCAATCATCAAATTAAATATTAGAAAAATTCCAAAAATGACAAAATACCTATACAGGGTATCACATTGAAAATTTGGAAGTTGTGAGATGACTAGCCTTTTTGGAACACCATGTGTAGTTCTCAGTATTTTTAAAATATGGAGTCTATGGTCCCTAACGACACTCACAAGAGAAAAAAAATTCAATATGGTAATGGGAAGCCGGAAAGCGTCTATCTGTATGTAGTGCTCCACCCCGTTATCGAAAATGTTGTGTGTTCGTAACATTCTTTTGATAATATCTTACTAACCGCTTGAGCCACAAGTGTCAACGATACACCAAATTAAAGGAAGAAGATCACAGTTTTGGAATCTAGTTCATTGTTAGTACGTTACCGTGGAAAAATCCATTATTTAAAGTACTCCTACCCCCCACCATTTTTTTTAGTTGAGGTAACGGAAACTCATTTCACCAGGGTTTCAAAGTACTCGAGCTGCTCACTCAAACCGTCAAATTTCATTGCTCTATCTCAACGGGTCTTTAAAAAATTTGCAAAATAAGGAAACTCACCCTGGCTTAAGCCATCCATAACTTCCATCAGAAGACCCGGAGGACAGTTTAACAACAGGAAGTGTGACACCTTAATGGTACCCTATCATTTCCTTGCCCATTAAGATGTGGCTACCTCGGACCCTGTATATTCACAGATTCTTACTCAATATATGTTTAAAGTATGATTTATATAAATAAGCTAGAATTCAAATGAACACAGATAGAACCTCAGCCTACTTTATCTAACAAGCCCGGAAGATGATAAAATGGCAACACTGCTATGAGTCGTACGCCAGGCGATCCAGTCGAACGTTTGTTATTGTAAATGGACGATTACTTCTTATTCAGATTCTTATTCTGGAATTACTCAGTATTGTTTTTCGCGGGTATAGTGTGGTATTTTTGGGTATAACCGTGTGAATTAGTGCAATACAGTGGTATTCATGTTCTGTGACACTGCAGTGTGTAAATAGTGAAATTTCCTTTGGATTATGTCCACACTTTGGAGATGAGAACATTTCAGTTGAGATTATATAAAACAAGATGGACTAGAAATATGAGTGAAATAGAACTCCCATTTCTTTCAATTTTATATAAGATTTTGATGACCTTCCTAATAAATTTTCAACAAAAAATGATACATCTCGATGGGCGAGCAAGAAGCTCAAATAATCTATTAATTTTTATAGAACATGTACCTACTCAATCCCGAGAAGTCTTCATCTGTAGATGCTTCAGTTGAAATCAATGGGGCCATTATTCTATTATTCGTCTTAAATTAATCATTAAGAATGTTCAGATTTCCTGCAGTGATTTGAAATGTACTATTCCTTTCGATCTAACCAAGAGCAGATGGTCTCAACGTACTTATCAGCTTTCTCGCCTTAGAAATATAATTAATGGGTATTCAGATTCAGAATTTATCAACATTTTTACATAGTTCACATCAAAAAATGATTTTGTGTGAATTTACCTACTCTTCGTAGCATTGAATTGTTTTTCAGAATTCACAGAGACTTTTAGTTGTTGTTTACATTCGAAAATCATTCTAAATTAACTTTGTTCTGTTTTCGCAAATTTACTTCTGAAAAATTTTGTAGAAAATACGAATAACAATGTTAATGTCAACCGAATAGAGAATAAACAATTAAACAGAAACATTTGGAGATAGCAGAAACTCACCTTTATAGTAAGAACCAATAAATGGCAAACTCTAATATGTTTATCACAAATTTCATTGGCCTACCTCATTAGTCTTATAATTGTTATGTTTGGGAATTTTATTTAAGTTTATGATTTTTTTGGCAATAGTTAACCATACAACTTCTCGTGGTTCTTGCTGAACAATGAATTGAATAACAACTACCTAGGTTTATGTTTCAACACAATCCCAATAATATTGTGTAGAATTAAATGTAGTTATTCAATTTATTGACCAAGAATGGTTTCCTATTGTTTATTCATCCACGGTTTCCAAGCAAAAAAACTTATTCAAAGGATTCACTAGATAAGAGTTTTGAATTCGAAATACACGATATCTCGCGCTAAATTGCGGCGTTGTCAGACTCTATTCCAGGCTATCTCTATAGAGGGCTATGATAGAACACAGACAGATAGAATTCTGTGAAAACAAAGAATTACGATGTATTATTGAAATTTTGAAAAATCAAATCTCCGAAAATATCAGCTTGTTAGAGTTGAAAATGACATCAATTCTTATGATGGAACTGCATCTAAAAATAACTGAATCCGAAATTTGTAACGTAAAAAATTTTCGATTTTTTTTGCAATCCGATCAATACAAAACTTCGTATGTATATAAAGGTCATGATTCTGCAATTTGGTGCTAAATTTCAGATTGATCGAGGGATTTTTTCTGGAAATACTCATAAAAAATATTTTCACTAAACATGGCCATAACTCCGAAACCGCTAGGTGGATTTCACCCGTAAACGAACTCGTCGGAGATATTTACGTTCCAAACCTACTCTCCAATTTAAAATCCTCTTACTCCTTTCCTTCGAGAGTTATCGTGCCTACGGCCGGCCGGACACAATTTATTTCGACCATGGATTCTTGATCGGTGAGTTAAACGAAATCGTTTAAGACCATTTTCATCCAAAAATTCTGAAATTACAGACATCCGGGCAAATTGATAAGCACTCTGTTCTGAGGAACAAGAACGCCAAAAATTATTCATTAATATCTATCATTTAGTTTATATGTTATAATATTCATTATCGTTATTTAGAATTAAGCGAAACGACACGATGCAATTGATAATGAGACGAGATCGAGATTTTGGGAATTGAGGAGACCGAAACGAGATTTTTCATACTAATATCGTCTTGTGTGAAGGCCTAAAATGATACGTTCCCATAATTTCACTGTACGCTAATGCTATATCTACTAGACATCCCCCATCCTTCAAATTGCTACAAAATTGAATTATCAACAACATACGAAGATGCGAGGCATAATTCCGTGAGCATCCATCTTCATAAAATAGATACGCCACTATCAATAATCCTAACTAGTTCTGCACGACAACGCTACACCTCAACCTATAGGGCGAATTGATTGAAATTACCATGCTTGACACAATGGACCCCTCTTTCTATGCTGATGGCTGACTGCGTCAGACAAGCAGCTCTGTGTAGCTCGCAATGATTGGGGTAGATGTGGCCATCCGACCCGCAGACCACTCTCTGATGCATGGCGCACTGTCGTACACATTGACAGGTCGCCTGACCATCTTTTGTCACCACGCATTCTCTCCCTTTCATACAGTAATGGACCAAGCATGGATCTGCAAAAAAAAATGGAATCAATTAATAAAACGAGACGATGGATGGAGCTATTCGGTTGTTGAATTCGTGGAATCGATATCAATATGTCGGGATCATAATATCTGACAGTATGGATGACCCCAGATAGTACAACCGTATTTCATTAAATTAAAACCTTCAACCAGTTCAACGCAGGCTCATTCCAATAATTGGCTCATTCGTTTCTCAGCTTAAAGAGAAAATCGAGCTTTGAAATTTGACACACGATCATTTTAAAATAATGGCTATCTTTCTGAAATAGAAGCGCACTTCCGGTTATACTGGACATAGTCATTTACTACGTTTACATGCATCCTCTCGAACCGTTTTAAGCCAATGCGTATTCCGTAATGCGCATTGAAAACGCATGTAAACGTTTTTTCAATTCGAATTGACTACTCAAATGCGAATTAGTAAATGCGATTTGAAAGGGTGGATTGAGTTCTCCCAAACCGATGTAATGTGCATGTATACACCAAATACGCATTGAGAGTAGTTTTAAGAGAAACAAATTTCAGAATTACCAACACCAAATTTATTAGTTTGACAAATCTGATAATCTAACGAACCTGCTTTGGGGTTACGTTAATCGTAATTCCTAAGCTGGAAGATCGAAATAGATCTCTTGAGATTAAAATGATATAATATATTGTTCGAGGTAACTTTTTCTATTATCTTTAATCATTTTCTGCCAATTTTCTGGATTCATATTCACGATTTGCTCTTTCAATCACTTGTAACCACCCAGAAAAGGTTAATTCCTTGCGAAATTATGGTGTTCTTCATCATTTTTTAAGATATTTAGAATGATTTTCGTTTCTTAATTTCCATTTTTAATTTTTTTCAATCTTCCCATGTTGGCCACGCGAGCTTAGAATAAAGCCGAATTACAGAAAACTAGTTTCAGATAAGGCATGTAAACTCTCAAACCATATTTCATCTAATTCGCATCAAAACATGCGCATTGGTTCAAAACGGATCGAGAAGGTGCATGTAAACGTAGTAATTAACTTTTGGATTTTAAATGGAATTGCCTATTTGTATCCCCGGCACCTGATTGCTTGCTCAATTTGCTGAATCTTTTATGAATGTCATGTTGACGTCATGTTGACGTAGTTACCATGGCTACGGAAATATATCAACTTTCATGAAGAAAGTGCAGCAAACCCCCATAAAAATCATACAGCGGAACTATTCATACAGAATAAATAAAATATCTGACAATAATCCAAGAACCACGCTTAGTATTGCATTGTCAATGAATGATGTAGGTTATTTGGAATTATCAAAATGATTTTGGAACTTTGAGATATTTTGAATTGTTTCTCAAATGAAGGGTACAGGAGAAAACTGGCCAAGTCACTAATTTTCAAATTTGGTGAGAGTGCGCTAAGATTGTAGCCAATCAGAATATCTACTATTTCAGTATATCAGAACGGAAAATATGTGGCTAAATACGCTGCAACAAACTATTCAAAATAACACATGGATAACACAGTGGAAAAATAGGCCAACGGAGGTTACACGGTCAGTCTGGTATCATTCTCGCATCAATGTAACATCAGTATTACCATCAATCCGGATCATCAGTCCATCAATCAACGCATATAGAACCAATTTCCGTCAATCTGACATCAATCCATGATTGATGTGATGCCAGACTGATAACAGATTGACCGTGTAACTTCCGTCATACACGAAAATTTCATAATAATTTTCATAAATGAAAATTTCAACTGCCTAGCTAATTTTTTTCTAGAGTTATTGTAGAAACAAAATTCAAAAATTATTGAGATTTTTTTTGACACTTTAGGGTAACCCGATCATTACAAAACTTTGCATGTGTATAAAGGTCATTATTCTACAATTTTTTGCTAAATTTCATTCAGATCGAGTGATCGGTTTCGAAAATATTCATAAATAATATTTTTACTAAAAAAGGCCATAACTCCGAAACTGCTTGGTGGATATCACCCATTAGCAGCACTCTGTTTCGAGAAATAAGAGCACCAAAATGACCATATCTCGAATTCAACAAAGTTTGACTAGGCCGGTTTTTCCCCTGTACCCTTCAAATGTTTCATACAGCTCTCAAATGTCACCAAGAATGAAAACAAATTATTTCCATAATGATGTATCGATTGAGAAACATGAATATACTACAAATTACTGCAAAATATTTTATGCTGCACAGATTTAACGCATTATTTCTTAAAATATTTAAACCGTATTTCTGAAAGGAGCGGCAATGAAGCTTTAAGGTAGACGCTTATTTGGGCGAAGCGTCGCGACCGGAAGAGCGGCGAGAAGAAGAGTCATTTCGCCGAAGACCACGCATGGGGACGAAGCGTTAGGTCACATATCGGAAGGAATTGAGAGTCCCTTGAATCTTTTCAGTATCATTTGAATTGAATAACGTCGGCGACACCGCAAAACCAAGTAACTGATAAAAATTCAAAAATGAGATTTCGGCGGTATTTATCTGATTGTATTTGTGGGGACGGGTGTGCAAATTATTTTCAAAAAGTATACAGATACTGAATTAATCAATACCAAGTGGTTTGTAACTATTTTGAATTTAATCTATTTCATCAATCCAAAATTATGAAGTTTTTAGTGCCTCCTGAAAATGTTGGTTTCTCCAGTTACTTGGTTTTGCGGTGTCGCCGACGATATTTCAAATCGTGCGGTCAAGATGAGCAGCTCTTCCTCTGAAGATGATCCTTTTTTTAGGGTTTAATTGCCAGTATGGAAGAAGAAGAAGATGCCAATAAAAATGCTGGGTCAGACACATAAATACAAGGAGGAAACGTACGGTGAATTTCATCACTTGTTTTTCGACTTCAGACAAAATAAAAAAATATTTTAAATACTACAGCAAGCATTCCCTACTGAATAATACCACTGACTGACTATAGAACACGGATCAGGAATGCAATTTTGACTCTTCTCTCCGCCGGAGACCGCGCACTTGAGCGAAGCGTCAGCAGAAACGACTGCTAGTTGA
The DNA here is from genome assembly GCA_937662695.2 of Halyzia sedecimguttata. NCBI lineage: Eukaryota > Metazoa > Arthropoda > Insecta > Coleoptera > Coccinellidae > Halyzia > Halyzia sedecimguttata. The sequence continues at coordinate 33,647,558 of OW569411.2, forward strand.
GCATTAAAATGAGGTGTACTGTGGCTAATTGCCAAATAACTGAAAAAAGACACACAGTGAAATATTTATTGATCCTAACCATCAACAAATATTCCGCGTGGCCAGACTAGACACCTCATCGCTCAGTGTTTCCAAAGAGAGAAGTATCATTCAAGAGCAGACACAGACCCCAGGGTTTCATGGTTCTTACCAATCATCAGTGTGACAGGGTTCTAGGAAACTTATTTCCACCGGTTGAGAACCGGTACGGGAAAGGACCCCACCAGCGCCACCTATGGAGAATCCTTACAAACTCTGACCCTCTGCGATGAAGGAACCTTAAGCGATGTTCAGTGACGTTCATCCTTTTGCCGTAAGAGGGTCAAGAAATGGCAACGCCATCTATCATATAGCGACCTTTACGGACTGAAAACGCCTGGTCAGTTTGGTTAGGCAAACCAAAAACCAGTGAACATTAAAATGAGGTGTACTGTGGCTAATTGCCAAATAACTAAAACAAGACACACGGTGAAATATTTATTGATTTTAACCATCAACAAATATTCCGCGTGGCCGGACTAGACACCTCATCGCTCAGTGTTCCGCAAAGAGGAAAGTATCATTCAAGAGCAGACACAGACCCCAGAGTTTCATGGTGCTTACCAATCATCACTGTGACTTAGCCTGAAACCGAATAAAAACAGACGGGGTTCTAGGAAACTTATTTCCACCGGTTGAGAACCGGTAGGAGAAATGACCCCACTAGCGCCACCTATGAAGAATCCTTACGAACTCCGACCCTCTGCGATGAAGAAACCTTGAACGATTTTCAACGACTTTCATTCTTTTGCCGTGAGAGGGTCAAGAAATGGCAACGCCATCTATCATATAGCGACCTTTACGGACTGAAAACGCCCGTTCAGTTTGGTTAGATAAACCAAAAACCAGTGTACATTAAAATGAGGTGTACTGTGGCTAATTGCCAAATAACTTGAACAAGACACACGGTGAAATATATATTGATTTTAACCATCAACAAATATTCCGCGTGGCCGGAATAGACACCTCATCGCTCAGTGTTCCCCAAAGAGAAAAGTATCATTCAAGAGCAGATACAGACCTCAGTGCTTCATAGTTCTTACCAATCATCAACATTGTTCAGTTGATTGCTTCTGACAAATATCCTGTGTTTTTTACGCAGAAGCAAATCACAAAATAATTAATTTTTATTTTATAGATATTTTTCAGAGTTTGGGAGAGAAAACCCCAAAAAATAGCCTTTCAATAATGAGTATACCTCTCACAGTATCCTTTAATGATTAATCATCAGTGTGACTTAGCCTGAAACCGAATGAAAACAGACGGGGTTCCAGCGTTCCACCGGTTGAGAACCGGTAGGGGAAAGGACCCCACCAGCGCCACCTATGGAGAATCCTTACGACCTCCGACTCTGTGCGATGAAGAAACCTTGATGATTGGTAAGAACCATGAAACCCTGGGGTCTGTGTCTGCTCTTGAATGATACTTTCCTCGTTGGCGAACACAGAGCGATGAGGTGTCTAGTGCGTCCACGTGGAATATTTGTTTATGGTTAAAATCAATAAATATTTCACCGTGTTTCTTGTTTTACTGCTAGTTGCCTCAAAGATCATTCGCGCGTCAACCGACTCGCCTCTTCTATTCGCTTCGCCTAAGTGAGCGTCTCTCCATTTAATTCAATGTGAACTTCTTGGGCGAAAAACGACGCGCCTCTTCCGTTCGCGACGCTTCGCCGAACTGGGCGTCTACCTTTATAATCAATTAAGAACCTTAGTTAACCAAATAAATCTGGTTATTTAAGGTGAAACTATGTTTTCTTGGCAACAATTGATGTTAGCCATATGAAGCATTGAAAAACAAATGGTTCATAGTAAATTTTCCATCGATTTGTTTAGAAAAAATAGGGCAAAAATTGGATACTATACATACACGATACTAGAGCTTGAACTATCTGAAACTTAGAAACATACATATGTATAGGGAGGTTTCTAGGTGTTGATAGAATTTGCTGAAATTATAGTATGTAACTCCAAAGATATATGAGATTAATAATGGCATGCAAGACCACGATAGCAATGGCATTAGTTGATATAAGAGGTTAACAGAATATATATTAAGGGGTTTTATAGACATCGAAAGAAATTTTATAGAATCTGGGTATGTTACATATAAAATTATAAGCTCAATAATAATTCTTTGCGACCAAAACAGAAATTACATTTATTGATATTCGGGTTGAACCTTTGAGTTGTATAGCAATTTCAACCATAGATTACTACCAAGCGCACTCAAAACTCGAGTGTATATTATACGAGTTAGAAACCGCTGACAAAAATTTGTACACCAGAATTCCAACGCAACCGGAATTTAATTGGAATTCTATTGGAATTCAATCAGAATTCATTAGGAATTCAATAGGAAATCTTTTGAAATTCTATTAGAATTATATATTCTTGTACACCAGAATTCCTAGCTGTTTACCCCTCGGTTAAAACCAACTATTTGGAGCTGTTTACATGATTGTCCGATAGGTGTCGCACTCTAACATCGATAGAAATTCCTTATAATTCAATAGGAATTCTGCGGAATTCCATGGAATTCAATAGGAATTTCACGGAGTTCAATAGGAATTCCTCGGAATTCAATAGGAATTCCATTGGAATTCCCAGGAATTCTACTTTCTTGTACACCAGAATTCCTAGCGGTTTACCCCTCGATATTATGTTAATAATTCGGGATGGATCTAGAAGTAAATCGACTCCTCGAGAAACCCGCTGCTACTGAAGCTGCTAGACACGTTTCCATTTTCCTCTATCAATACATCATATCACTTAAACAATATATCAGAACTTTTCTTCCAGGTGGCCATGATAAATAACATTTCTTTGTCACGAAAATATAACGGCATTCGAATTTCGAAGGGCATCGTCGGCTTTGACATGAAGGGTTATTCATAATGAAACGATGATCGTAAACCAAGAATAACGAGATCATTTCTATTCAGGCTGTTTTTCAGATTCCATCCCGTGCCTGGTACATGCACGCTGCTAGAAATTATTATTCAGCTGCAGTTTGCAGACATCAAATGGTTTCATTATATACAGGATGAGAAGCATTCAATCCGAGCTCGCTCTCATGAAGCGCGGGATATCAATTGACATTGATTACAATGTTTTTGAATTCAGTTTTTTCGGTAAGTCTGATCAGAATTACAAATTTTAGAGCATTGTTAAGTTACGCTGTAGAAATTTCCGGTTGTCTGATTGAAATTCAGACGGTTTTTTTTCAAATATAGGCTATATTGCTGTGGGTGATATGAGTAACATAAACTACGCACCTATGAAAATTATGAATCTGGAATGTTAACTGGAAGACTACATAAGCAATTGCTTCGATGGTGATTATAAAAAGGTTTAATTTGTGACATTTTGACCATCTAATAGAGACGCCGAAAGCATTTCAATAGGAAAAACTAGCAACTAACATACCTTTCACTATCCCATTAGAATTGAGAACTTTGTCGCAATAGGAGTTACACATTTTGTTTAAGAATATTCGATTCAAACATCATAATTTCAGTGGAACCAAATTGAAAATGAAAGCAGAGCTGTGCCGGGCACTGAAGAAAAATGGTTCGGTCACTAAGGACTCAATAAAAATGCTCCCGAGCCTCGAGCACAAAAACCCTGTTTTCACAAAAGGTTTGAGATTAACAAACACTTGCTATTAGTAATTCGATTTGTTTGCGTGTTGGCATATTGCAACTAATTATTGATTATCATTTAGATCAGCTGTATAATTTTTGAATGATTGAGGAAACAATATCCCAAATGGTTATAACGACGAAACCGTTTGGACGATTATGCTCATTAATGAACTTAACTGTCGCTTTCAGATGCGTAACCTACCCTAAAAATTTCAAGTCGCACTTTCAGTTCAAATGTTATTGTGACAAGTGCCACCCATCAGCAGAATCGAATGCCACCTTGAATTATTCATCAGTGAGTAGAAACCGAGGTAGAAACAAATCGTCTTTTATCTATTATAAACTCATTATGTATTTTTCGTGCTAATAGCAATGTAGAAAAATTGGTTCAAGCACTGACGTGAAGTCAGGAGCTTTTGCGCATATGTTCTATTGTCCATTCTCCTGTATTGGACAGTCTTAATTGAATTTACTATGGTGAATTATATTGTCCATTCTCATGTAATGGATACTCTTAATTCGAATATACCATAGTAAATTGCTGATTATACCGATACACAATATCAAATGTGGAATTCAGATTCACAAACTAACCTGAAAATTTCAAATCGCTATCTCTTTCCGTTCTCAAGTTATCGTGGCAACGGCCAGCCATTTTCAGCGAAAAATTCGACATTTGGGCAAAATGATAAAGCGATGTTTCCCAAAACATACGCGCAAAAACCAATTAGATAATATTATCATCAATAATTTATTAACACAGATTAATTTTGCTGATCTCAATGAAAAGACCAATTGTTGAAATAAAAGAATCGGTTGAACTCATTTATCTATATTTTTTTCTTTCTCTTTTATGTGTCTAATAAATATTTGTTTGGAAAACATATCTTATTACCCCATCCATCCTATAGTTTATTTCAATTTAATTGTAAATAATTATTGAAAAGTAGGAAATAATGGGATTTATTTATACATACACAGAAATGTGAAGAATTTATGAGAGTGTCCAATACAGGAGAGCAGACAATAGAATTCACCATGGTAAATTCGATTAAGAGTGTTCAATACAGGAGAATGGACAATAGAACATACGCGCAAAAGCTCCTGACTTGAACTTCAGTGCTTGAACCAATTTTTTTTTTCGTGGAGTCGGGAGCTTTTGCGCGTATGTTCTATTGTCCATTCTCCTGTATTGAACACTCTTAATCGAATTTACCATGGTGAATTCGATTGAAGCTGTCCAATACAGGGGAATAGACAATAGAATTCACCATGGTAAATTCGATTAAAAGTGTCCAATACAGGAGAATGGACAATAGAACATACGCGCAAAAGCTCCTGACTTCACGTCAGTGCTTGAACCAATTTTTTTTTTCGTGAAGTCAGGATAGCAATAATGAAAAAATTAACGCATTATTGTCTACCTTGAATTCTTCTTTAGGAGAAGAATACATAATTATTCTTGAAAATATTACTGGAATTAATGTCATATTTAAATAACCAAAGTAAAGAAAATTATAAGTTTAGTTACTAACATATTGAATGAAATTCAATTGAATTCCAGTAATATTCAATTACTTATTCTTAACCAATAAATGTCCATTGATAGATCTAAAGGTGATGAGGTGAAACATAAAGATATATTCTCATTAGTGATAGGAAATCTGGCCTAAAATTCCTCTCTACCCATCACGAGATTTGATATCCACAAATGAGCCTCTCACCTTAGATGATCAGAAAGTGTGGTTAATTTAAAGTTAAGTTTTGAAGCATTCAGCAAAATTTCAGCGATATCATATTAAAAATAATACATAACCTTTCAAAAGTCCCCTCTCACAAATATACTCCTCTGAAGGCACATGGATCTCTTGAAGAAGAATCACCTTCTCTATTTCTCAAAGATATTCACACTTGTCCATAGAAATCCCTTCAATATTTAGTTGCCTCCTCCTAAGGAGGATCTCTTTCAAAACCAGGTCTGACCGCTAATGTAGGGCTATCATATCTCCTATAGATTTGTGATCAAATAACACGATTTTCCCAAGAACATACGCGCAAAAATATGTCATCATGACATTCATATTTTTGAAGGTTCTCGCAAAAATACGACCATAGACAACATATCATAAGACGATTCGCATCCAGCTACCGAACTCACAAAAGGCTCGGTTCTCCAACAATATGGATCCGATCGTGTTCAAACTTGGAACTCTGCAGTAGAGTTAGGTTCTGAAGGCTCCACAAAATTTCAGCCATGCCGGACGAATAGTTTATGGCATATAGAATTTTTTTTCAATTATTTTCAATAATTTTTTTGAAATTTTCTAGTTATACCATCATCACAAAATTCTGCAAGAATTTTCGCGATGGCATTCTACAACTAATAACCATGTTTGAATTCAATCGGTTTTGTATTTTTCGAGTTAATGAGGAACAAAAAACAACCAAATATCAGATGGCTATAACTCTAAAACCGTTTGGCCGATTATGCTTATAAACGAACTCAATTGTCGCATATAGATGCACAACCTAACCTGAAAATTTCAAGCCGCTATCTTCTTCCGTTCTCAGGTTATCGTGTCATAAATAATATTTTTTAATAATTTTTTTAAAATTTTCTAATGACACGATTCTCACAAAATTTCACAAACGTGCTTAGGTCTATATTCTACAACTATTCACCAAGTTTAAATTCGATCAGATTTGTTTTGGTTGAAAACTAAATTATTACTCGGAAACCATCGGGCCGATTATACCCATTAACGAACTTGTCCGACGTATTGGGATGTGCCACCTACTCTGAAAATTTTAAGTCGCTAGCTCTTTGTTTTCTCGAGTTATCGTGGCAACGGCCGGACGGCTGGACGGCCGGACGGCACCACAGAATGAAATTTCACATTTCGGCAAAATGATAACGCAATGTTCCCCAGAACATACGTGCAAAAAGGTATGTTCCATAGAAAAAAAAATTGACGATGCCACAACGCCAGCCATCTTTATTTTTACGCGGACATTTACGAGAATCTTGAGTCAACATTGACTTGTACAAAACGCCGTTTACAGAATGAAAAAATATTCGGCCCTTTCCGAGATAATTGGGGTGACCAAGATAAGTGAATCCCCCTGTACTGATACCGAAATCAGGTGATATAGCGCAGTCAAGCAACTACTGCCCAAGCACGTATCTCAACACGCTGTATAAAATTCTAAAAAGTGTTCTTCAAAATCGGATTCTGGAGTCCATTGGAACAGTATTGAATCAAATACATGAACAAAGAGGAGCGAGGAAAGGATTACAGGGGTACAAGGATAACCTCCTTATAGACAAGAGCTTTTGTCAAGTTGCGAGACACTACAAGCGCGACCTACATACATCATGGTAGGATTACGTAGAAGCCTTTGACACATCGGCGCACAGCTTGATAATACGGTTGCTAAAGACGCTCAAAGTCCATCCCAACATCGTCCATGCGATGGAAAACATCATGGGGTTTTGGAAAACTAAGTTCGCCGTTCACATGTCGGACCCCTTATACCGGATGGGTGAGATACAGGCAAGCCGTATTTCAAGGAGACTCGCTAATCCCTTTATTGTTCTGCATGACACTACTACCATTAACAGCAGAGTTGAGGGCAAGCGGAATAGGATACAAGCCCGGGCCAAAAGGTTGAAGAGAACATCTGATCTCACATCTCCTCTACATGGGCGACTTGAAACTGTACGCTTCTTCCAAGCCAGCACTACAACAACTGCTGAATATCGTTGCAGAATACACCTCAGCAATAGGAGCATCATTCGGTTTCGACAAATGTGCTGTTTTTAATCTATACAGAGGAAGAACTGAAGAAACAGGAGAAGGCATTGACCTAGAAAGGGGAATAAGCATTCGACACGTCGAAGAGTAAGAAACATACAGGGTGTTTCATCATAAAGTGGACAAACGAATATAGCGTGTAGATGACATCAGGAGAATCATTTTTGCCTTATGACATATACCCCGTTTTCGAAGCATAAGCGAGATACAGGGTGTTCAAGGTAATTTTTGACCAATATTCTATCCAGTGTGGTCAGTTATGTGTAATATTTGAAATAATGGTTTTTGGTCACATCTCAGTATTTTTTTATGCTCAATTCTGAAATGATATAAGATTCTGAAAAAAGTATTTAAAAATGGCGGAAAACCTGCAAAGTTCGAAATTTTTTTACGCGGTTGCCAATTTGAGTTTCACTCTATGAATTATCTCAAGTTTTTAAGAAATTCTGTGAAAAAAATTTTTCAAAATTCGAACACAACTTTTTTTTTACATGTCTACAGCAAAAATAAAATTTCATCCGAAATTGATGAACTTTTCCACGCTTATACTTTTCTTAAACCTTAATGAAAATATGAAAACAGAACCGAAAAATATCGATGGGTTTTGTTTTTTATAGCCATTCAAAGTTTCCACTCGGATATCTAACTTATTCGTTTTTTGAAAACTGGTTTGGCTATGAGGCAAAAAGTTTGAAATTGAACTGCCGAAGCATTCCAGATGGAAATTAAAATTTCTCAAAAAAAAATTTTTTTGCTCATATGTCAATAAAACTCTGGCCGGGATCGAACTAGTGACCTTGCGAACATATTAATTATCGTTACCTAGCAACGGTAATTCAAAGCATTTGATAGATTATTCGAATCCACTGAAAATTATTTCGCAAGTTTCTTGAAAACCATTTTAATTTGAGCAGAAATGAAATATTCAATCTTGGAGAAAAATGATATGGTTCAGGCTTATTATGAAGCGAATTCCTCAGGGAGGAAAGCGAGAGAAATATACGCCCGCAGATTTCCAAGCCGATCAGTACCAAACTTTAAAACATTTATGGCAACAGTACGTAAATTACGTGAAGATGGCACTCTTAACCGAAAGAAAAAAGAAACAATACGAAGTCACGATGAACGTGTCCTGGATTTGGTTGAGAGTAATCCTTAAATATCAACTAAAATGATATCTAATCACCCCAGTGTGAACCAAAGTAAATCGACTGTATGGAGAGTTCTAAAGAGGAATCACTACCACCCATATCATTTTCAAAGATTTCAAAAATTAGAAGAAGGTGATTGCAGTAAAAGGAAAGAATTCTGTGAATTCATTTTAAGAAGAACGCGTGCGAATAGAGATTTTCCACGTCTCATTTTATTCAGCGATGAAGCGACCTTTCATAGAGATGGATTTTTTAACAGAAAAAATAATGTGGTATGGCAAATCAATAATCCACATTCTTCGGTTTCGATGAATAGTCAAAAAAGGTTTTCAGTGAATGTTTGGGCGGGAATGGAGGACAGATTCATCATCGGACCTTTCATTCTCCCTGAAACATTGACTGGAAATGGTTACTATCAATTTTTACGAGAGACTCTACCAGATCTCATGGAAAATATTCCTTTGAATCAATTTAGAGGTATTTGGTACCAACACGATGGTTGTCCTGCGCACACAGTCAGGAGTGTACGCGAATTTCTAGACTCCCAATACCCATGGCGATGGATTGGTCGGTTTGGACCTGTTGCATGGCCTCCACGTTCTCCAGATCTAACTCCACTGGATATTTATTTCTGGGGTCATATGAAAAGTCTGGTCTACGACAAGCGAGCTCCAGTAGAATCGAAAGAATAATTGATTCAACGAATTGAATCAGCTGCCCAGGAAATTCGTCATAATCAAGGAATGATAGGTTCAGCGAGACTGTGTGTTCAAATTAATGGGAATATTTTTGAAACTGAATTATAATCTATAATTTCGTCAGAGTTGTTCAATTAATTGTTAAATTTGTCTACTATTGTGTTATATTCTTGCGTTAGTGAAATATAAAATTAAATATTCAAGAAAATTTTGCTATAAGACAATATTCTCTCACTTTCTTGATTTTCTTGATTTTCTGAACCAAATAATTATTTCCAACATTGATTATTTAATTTCTGCTCGAATTGAAATGTTTTATAAGAAACTAACGAAATATTATTCAGTTGAATTCGAACATACTGTCAAATTCTGTGAATTACTGTTGCTAGGTAACGATAATTAATATGTTCCGAATAATTTCAATTTCTATCAAGAGCTAAGAGTAATTCCTATCGCAAGGTCACTAGTTCGATCCCGGCCAGAGTTTTATTGAAATATGAGCAAAAAAATTTTTTTTTGAGAAATTTTAATTTCCATCTGGAATGCTTCGGCAGTTCAATTTCAAACTTTTTGCCCTCATAGCCAAACCAGTTTTCAAAAAACGAATAAGTTAGATATCCGAGTGGAAACTTTGAATGGCTATAAAAAACAAACCCATCGATATTTTTCGGTTCTGTTTTCATATTTTCGTTAAGGTTGAAGAATAGTATAAGCGTGGAAAAGTTCATCAATTTCGGATGAAATTTTTTTTTGCTGTAGACATGTAAAAAAAAATTTGTGTTCTAATTTTGAAAAAAATTTTTCACAGAATTTCTTAAAAACTTGAGATAATTCATTCAGTGAAACTCAAATTGGCAACCGCGTAAAAAAATTTCGAACTTTGCAGGTTTTCCGCCATTTTTAAATACTTTTTTCAGAATCTTATATCATTTCAGAATTGAGCATAAAAAATACTGAGATGTGACCAAAAACCATTATTTCAAATGTTACACATAACTGACCACACTCGATAGAATATTGCTCAAAAATTACCTTGAACACCCTGTATCTCGCTTATGCTTCGAAAACGGGGTATATGTCATGAAGCAAAAATGATTCTCCCGATGTCATCTACACGCTGTATTCGTTTGTCCAGTTTATGATGAAACACCCGGTATATATTCCTTGGGATGAAACAACGAGGTGCACTGGAGAAAACCCAAATCAAGGATGCCTTAACAGCTAGCTATAAAAAAAGAAGATCTGAGATATATGGAAATAACAGCTATCCGAGAAAAATAAAGTATCTGCTACGAACAGCTTGGCAGTCCCGATAATCTCCTACTCATTCGGGATAGTTAACTGGACAATGAATGGAATTCTTGAGCTAGACATAACCACTCGTGAAGTGATGACCATGAATCGTAGCTTGCATCCCAGCTGCTTGATTCAAAGGTTATACCTTCCACAAACGCAGGGAGGTAGAGGTTTGCAATGTTTGGGATACCAACACCATCAACAAACGTTGGAAATGACAATAAAGATATGAGAAGTGAAGATCCGCTTCTGAAAATGATCGCTCCTCATGAAATTAGGAACCAAGGAGCTTTCCTATTTAGGGCTGGTCAGAGAGCTTTGGAGAAGCTCAGTATAACTGGCATATCCATCGATCATGAGCTAACAGGAACACCTATCAGGCCAATAGACCAAAGAAGAGGGATAAGACAGGCACAGCCGAAGACTCTACCCGAAGATCACATGAGTAAACACCTGCAATCCATATAATTCAGGAGTTTAATGATCAGGGCCTGTCAGAAGAATTATCCTTCGCCTTTTTGAAGTCCGCCGGGCTCAAGGCGGAAACGGAGAGATTTTTTATGGCTTGTCAAGATGGGTTCATAAATACAAGATAATATAAAAAGAACATCATGAAAGTGGACACTTCAACAACGTGCAGAGCATTCCACAGACAGCAGGAAACTGTTATGCACATTATATCTGCTTGCAGAGTCCATACTCCATCAGGATATGTGGAAATACACAATGTGTCACTCCGAATTATCTACTTCCATCTGAGAGAGGTTTATGGTATGGACAACAAACCAGTGCTACCATATGTGCCTCTAGAGATTGAAGCAGTTGTTGAAAATGACAGAGCTCGTATCTACTGGAACTATGCGATTCCAACACGTCGGCAGATCCACGCCATAAAGCCAGATATACTTCTGCTGGACAAATAACTCAAGGAATTGTCTGTCGTCGATTTTTCCTCCCCCGCAGAAAGTAATGTGGCGGTGAAAGAAGAACAGAAGAGGGAAAATACAAAGATCTAATGTTCGAACTGGGGATCCTGTATTCAAGGAATAAGGTTAAAATGGTCTTACTAATCATAGGATGCCTAGGCGGAATGAAAGCGAATGACGCGACCGAATTGAAGATTATTCCGGCCTATGAATCTGTGGTCGAGGATTTAGTGCACAGAATGCAGAAAGCGGTGTTGCTCAGATCACTTCGACCCATCAGGTACCATCAACCGTGAAGACCGCTTACAGCTCATCTCTTTTGTTAAGGGTCGCTGTAAGCGCAGGACGAAGAACCACTCCAAGAAACGTGCGAGAGGTTTTTTAGGGAGTAACCAATAAACAACAGGAGTCTCACACAAAAGGTTTTTCTTCTCGACCTGAAAAAAATAATAATAATAATGTCTATATTCGAGCACATATTATCTGTTATTATATTCCAGGTCTGTATTGATAAAAGCAGTTAACTTTCTGGAATTTTTATCTATTCTTGAAATATCTTGAGATAACCTTCATCTGCTTTCATTATGCTATTTTCTCACAGTAACCGTGTCAAAGTTATAAAAGGAAAACTGAATAATTTTACGAATTTCAACAGCCTGCTTTTTTTGCCTGTGCCAAATTTGAAAAATTGATAAATAAAAAATTGGTTCAAGCACCATGGTAAATTCGAATTAGGAGTGTCCAATACAAGAGAATGGACAACATAATTTACCTTGGTAAATTCGATTAAGGGTGTCCAATACAGAAGAATGGACAATAGAACATATGTGCAAAAGCTTCTGACTTCACGCCAGTGCTTGTACCAATTTTTTTTCGTGATTTTTTTGAAATTTTCTAGGGGTGCGGTTCTTAAAACTTTTTTTTTCGTCATTTTTTTCAAATTTTCTAGGGGTACGGTTCTTACAAAATTTTAAACACGTCTTTATGATGATTTTCTATTACTAATTACCAAGCTTCAATTCGATCGAATATTTATTTTTTTTGCTCGAAATATGAAATAATTCACTTCATCAGAATATTCTTTATTTGTCTACTATATGCTACAACTGTTTTCCTTGACATTAGATTTATGTATTCCTATGCGAAAACTTCAATATAAAGGAGTATATTCCGATTCAAGTTCCAGTGAAGACGATGATGTGCCCTTAGCTCATCTCATGAAGAAATCTGAAGATTCCAATAAAATACTTGGTGAAACTTTGCTCGATGCTGTCCCTCTTGAACCCGAGGAAAACGGCCTTGTTATAGTTAAGTTAGTTAACAAGAAGCTTGTTACTAGTCATTTCATGGGCGTGGTTCGGATAACTCATATGGATGAATATCCAGATGATTTATTGATTCGCATTCTTCAAAAACAGACGAAAACAATGGAAGTCTTTGTATTTCCAAGGGAAGACGATATTTCTATAGATAATAAGAGTTATATTGTATCTGTTCTTCCGTCACCTTTGGTAGATGAGCATGAACAATCAGATTTTGTACCGACCTCTCTATTTTTAAAAACTTAGGTTAATGTTTTGTAGTATTTCAATATGTTAGACCTAGTTTTCCAAAGAGTCATTATTATTTTTGATATAAAAATAAGGAACCTGGAGCAGTTCCTGCTCCAGGTCAACACTTGTTGAACTTTTTAGTAGAAATAAATGATTTTTTGTTTATATTATGTTTTGAATGTTATGAATTGATACTCCCAATAATAAAAACATTATCTAATATCTATTGTAGTTACGATTAGTTACCGTTTTAGCAAGATATTTCACCTCCATTAATTTTCTCTCACTTCCGTGAAAGGGTTTTTTGTCACTTGGTTATGCAAAATTATTCTGCAAAATAAGTATAGATATTGAACAATGTCTTTTTGGCGCTCTAGTTCCTCGGAACTGAGTGCTTATCAATTTGCCCAAATGTCTGTAATTTTCGAATATTTCGATGAAAATGGTCTTAAACGATTTGGTTCGACTCACTGATCAAGAATCCGTGGTCGAAATTCATTCTGTCCGGCCGGTCCGGCCGGCCGTAGGCACGATAACTCTCGAACGGAATGAGCTAGAGAGTTGAAATTTTCAGAGTAGATTTGGGGGATAAATATCTCGGCTAAGTTCGTTATTGGGCAAAATCGGACAGATGGTTTCGGAGTAACAAAAAAAAAATTTTTTTTTTACGAAACAAATTCCAAATTAAATTTTTTTTAATAAGAAGTTTTATCATAAGAATCCATTCATATCATTTTCAACTCTAACAAGCTAATACTTTTGGAGATAGGATTTTTCAAATTTTCAATAATAAATCGTATTTCAACGTTGTCACAGAATGATATTATTCTATGTATGAATATGAATTGTCATAATGTCAAATGATGTTCCTGAGACATTATCTAATCAATCGAAGAATTGTGAGCAAAGTGAGAAAAATCTCAGTTGTTTGCTCCGAAATTAGTTTTTCTTAGAAAATTCTTACATTTCGGAACTGAACATGAAGTAAGAGATCTGAGAGTAGTGAGACTGCTTTTCATCCATAGACATAGATATAACTCTCGAACGGAATGAGGTAGGTAGTCGAAATTTTCAGAGTAGTTTAGGGAGATGAATATCTCGGTTAAGTTCGTTATTGGGCAAAATTGGCCCGATTTAATTTGATTTCTTCCATGGTGCTTTTCTCATTCTCATGATTGCTCATTTAATCTTGATAAATAAACTATTATTTGAATTGAATTTCCTTTAGGATGCAGTTCTATCATATGAATACATTGATATAATTCCCAACTCTGAGAAACCAATACTTTCGGAGATATAATTTGTCTGTTTGAACTAGAGCGCCAGAAAGCTCCTGTCCACAGGGCTTGAACCCATTTTTTTATATTAAGGATATATGAATTTTTTTTTTCATTTAAAATTTAACATTATCTCATTTTTTCACAAAATACCAACGAAAGTGTGTAACCTTAGGCATAAGATCAATAAGAATTAATTTCTGGTTTAGGATATCTAAAAATAAATTCGATTATTGTTAATTTATTTTTTTTAAACTAAAATGCGAAAGGGGAACATTTGGTGGGAATTACCCAGTTACGTCCGTAATAACGAGTCCATCAGGGTCACTCAGCGTGAGTTTCGTCGCCATTTTAATATCCACCGGAATCGGGCTGTGCCCTCTCGAAACATTATTATTCGTTGGGTTGAAGCATTTCGCACACGATGTGCATTGATGAGGAAAAAATCACCAGGAGCTCCACGAACGATTCGACCTCCTGAGAATGTTGAACATGTGTGACAAGCAGTGCTCCGCAGTGCGGGTCGATCTGCTCGCCAGCATGCTGCTGAACTTCGCCTCCTTGATCGTTCGGAAATGCGTATTTTGCATTTAGAACTGCGGTTTCACACCTGCAAATTGGCCATTGTGCAACAGCTACAGCCAAGGGATTATGAACAACGAAAGAACTTCGCACGTGAGATGGAAGCTTTCGTTGAGCAGAATTTTATTCCTGAGCGATATGACTTCCAAGAAATACCTGATTGATGTAATTTTGCACACATGAAATTCCAAAATGCTTTCTAATTCTGAATACAAATCTGTCAATAAAATTTGTATTGAGTAACAGTTACCGAGGTTATGATTTTTTCAAAAACGTGTGACTTGTGTGCCTGACCCTATATATAAGTTCTGAGCTTTCTGCCAGTAGAACCCATTTAACGAGACCCGATTGGCAGATTGCTCAGATCTTTCTGATTCATTATAATTAATCACACTGAATGGATCCCGTTCTATGAAAACTATCATTCATAGTTTAGGAATTTATTGCATGAGATGAATAATTAATCATGATTTTATATCTTTTGGTCGAATAAATTGACTACGAGTAAAAGTTGTAGTTTGTCTGCCTGATATTTCTAAAAACTTCTTCTCTGAATTCATATTAGACAAACTGTCATGAAGGTGTTGAAAATTCCTATTTGGAAAGTTCGAATTAGCCTTACTGCACAGGTACAAAGTTGGGAACTTTGATGGCTCTCAGATATTTATAACAGTCGCAAAGCCAAATAAACGAACGGTATCCTATGCTCTGCTCCATCTAATTAGAAATAACCTAGAGAGAATGCAAATAAGAACTGGTTATCAATTTAAAATATAATTTCAGTTGCTGATAAGGTTTCGAGAAGTTTGTAAGCTCCTGCACCCAAAGCGTCCAATAAATTTATTTCAATCATATTATAACTTGATAACTGTTTGGAACTCGTGTCTATGAAGTAAGGCAATCAGTGATATCGTCAACAATGTACAATATATTCAAATAAATGAGGTTTTTCAACAATATCAACATACGAGTGCTGTAGGGATATATTGCAATGTAATGTATATAGGGTGATTATTTGAGTTGTAAATTAATTTGAAGCGAAGATTCCGAATATCAAATTTATTTTTTTTGCCGTTCTACCAGTTTCACCTCATGTGAAAGGATACAGGTTGTTGAAACAAAAAGTTTTACTAGTTTTTTTTTGTAGCTTTGGAGAGGTTATTCAGAATGAAATTACTTTTGTTATGAAGTTTCTTCAACTACGACTCATATTCTCCGGTTAACAGATTTTCCCTGCTTCTACTGGATTTCCAGTTATAGACTATGCTATTCTCAGAACTATGAAAAATAAGTGTAAAGAAAGCAGATAAAGTTTATCTTAATTCATTAAGTTTAGGAATATTCAATCATTTTGGAGTTCCTCAGGGATCTGTACTAGGTCCCATTTTCTTCATCTTGTACATATATCACGTATCTATTCAACCTTAAAATTACCGCAGATATAATCAGTTTCACGTATGATACCGCCCTCTAATTCAGGGATGTAAATTGCCAGAATTTACAGTGAAAACACAAATCTACATTTCCCATCATATTAGATTATTTTTCTAGCAAACTTTTCACCATAAACATGGATAAAAACATCCTTATATATTACACCAAATAGTAAATTATCAATAATCTTCCTGGTTTTATGATATTGATTTCTTTGAGGTAGGCAGAGACGAGTGCAGCTGAAGTCAGTGAGATATAATACGTATCAAGTATTTGGATATAACCTTGGATAGGTGCATGCAATGAGGTTCTCATATTAATACACTGATAAAGAAGCTCAGATAAGATGCTTGTTATTCAAATTTAAATACCCGAAGAATGTTGTTCCACTAAAAGAGGGTATAACAAATAATCACCTAAAAAATCTAGATGTTCTACAAAAATGTATTCTGGAAAATATGCTGTGTAAAAGCAGGATATTTCCTGGTTATGATTTGTTTAGGAGGCTGCAGTTATCTACTTGCAACTGATTTACGCACTGGTCTCGATAGTATATCAGCATTAAAAAATTCCCGAAGCAAATGGAGCAGAACTGGTTCACTTGATATACCCAAATTTAACAAGACCATTGAACAGCGGACCTGAATTTATTTCGCTCCTAGGGATATCGGTATTGTCCTCCGTTATATGAAACAAATAAACTATCTATCTTTATTGAGAAAATATGAAGAATATGAACAGTACTCTTTGGTGCACTTGTTCACGATGGCTAATATGCCATACTTAGTCGCACAAGATCCTAGGAGCTTCTGAGGGATCCCCTTGGGGAATTCCTAGGAGAGTCAGTGTAATCATAATCATGTCTATATCAAGCACGCTAAAGCAGAGTGATCCCACTCCAAAGTTTTTTTTAGCGTTTTTACTTCTTTCACAGTGAAGTCAATCTGAATTGGCGCGCTTGCTGTAGACATGATCATGATAATACCTTCTGACCTTCCTAGGTGTTCCCCTCAGAAGCTGCTAGGAGCTTATTCGACTAAGAAGAGTCAGTTGTGTTCTTTGTCGACTTTGTTACTGTATCAGCTTGTGCCAGCTAAGGCACAGCACTGTTAACATTTGACCCGACAGTGAATAGTATCCACTACCCTCTGACTAGATCTTCGGCTCGCTCTATCTATGAGCTTGAAGAACTCATCATTCAATTCAAATAAGCCAACATGGGCAAGCGCGCCAAAAAGTACTGACTTCACGTCAGCACTTTTTCATATTTGTCAAGTTTCTTTGACCATTCTGCCTGTTAATACAGTCTAGCTATTAGTTTTACCGTATGTCGAATAAGAAAAATAGTTTTCTATACATTGTCCCCAGGGTCACGGTACAGACAGTGCAACTCGGCATTTTATTGAAACTGACTTAATAATCTCTGTACCCCACAGTATCTGGCCAGCACCAAATCCATGACCACTAGAAGTAAACCGTTCCAGTATAAGCCATACAACCCAAAAAGAGCAACTTCTCGTTTGCGTATGTGCAATCTACTCGTGACTGAAATACTCTCAAAATCACATACCTCACACAAAACTCTGATACTTCTACACCATTGCTTCAGGAGATATCGCAGCTCCAATCCACGCATGATCAGACCCCTCAAGGAAAAAATCATCCTACACCTCAAAACCCCAATTCTTTCAGACGAAAAGTCTAGCAGTTAAATCATTTATCGTCTGCTCATGCGTATAACGAAAACCGCTCAAAAGGGGTAACATGAATTTGAAAATTTGCTCCAGGCCCAAGGTACTGATACTCCAACTCGGAAACAATCCTATTCCTCTAAACTGACTTTTACCGTGCAAAGAATTTCCATGAATTGTTAGTCCTAAACCACTACCAACCTTATTCATACAAACCAAAATCAGTCACTTCTCCTCTAGGAGAAGTGACTTCAATCTAGGTACTCGTGGCCGAAAGTCTCCTCAAAATCGCACACTTCACACCAAACTCCGATTCTCCAACAACAGTGGTTCAGGAGATATTGCATCTTGAATCCACGCATGCGCGGAACCTCACCAGGGGACTCAATGGAGGAATTGCATCTTCCACCCCAAAACCCCAATCCTCTCAGACGAAAAGGTCCATCACTTCTCATCTACTCTGTCATTTTCAACAACTGCTTCAATTTTCAGAGGCACATATGGTAGCACTGGTTCGTTGTCTATACCACAAGTCTCTCTCAGATGGAAGTAGATAATGGGGGTGTCCAATTTCATGATGTTATTTGTATGCCGTCTTGTATTTATCAAGCCATAGCGAATCCCTCCGTTTCCGACTTGAGCACAGCGAACTTCAAACAGGCAAAGGATAATTCTTCCGACAGGCCCTATTCGGTTAACTCCTGAAAAATATGAAGTGCAGGTGTTTACTCATGTGATCTTCGAGTATGGTCTTCAGTTGTGCCTGTCTTCTCTCTCTGGCACCTCTTCTTTGGTCTGTTGGCATGATAGGTGTTCCTGCTAGGTCATGATCGATGGATATGCCAGTTATACTGAGCTTCTTCAAAGCTCTCTGACCAGCCCTAAATAGGAAAGCTCCTTAGTTACTAATTTCATGATGAGCCATCATTTTCAGAAGCGGGTTGTCGCTTCTCAATATCCTTATTGCCATTTCCAACTTCATTGAGGCTGCTGGTATTCCAAATTTTACAAACCTCTGCCTCCCTGCGTTCGTGGAAGGTATATCCTTTGAATTGAGCAGTTGGGATGCAGGCTACGATTCATGTTCACCACTTTCACTTAATATTAAGTGTTATGCTTTTTATTGCAGTCATTTTCTTGCCAAATCCCTTCTGGGTAACACTTCTTGAAGAAATAATTCCTGCTTGGTAACACTTCTGAAGTCTCTAAGTATATATAAATATATAGATTTCGGAAATCGTTTGAATGTTTTTACTCACTTGTTTCCAGCAATGTGATATGTGTTGTATCCACAAATTCAGTTGTGGATGAGTCTCGATGATGGCGTGACCTCTGTAAAGAAAATACACAATCAGTAATGTAGGATTTTGTATCACTATCTAGGTATAATGATACTACATTCACACTTTGGAATGAATACAACACTGTATGCTAATATGTACAGGTTTATTTACACAACTTCTATAAACGTCCACTTCGCCGTCATATAATACCGTCGATTACTGAGATTCCTAACAGTTTCGATACTCTTTAATTGTACGTTTTGAGTCTCCACCGTCTAAGGAGCTTTTACTACACTCGAACCTCTAATTAGTCTTCCGTCTAAGTAGGAATCAACTTCCTTAACAACCTGTTTCGTGCTCCCCAGCACCCCTCGAACTTTCCGTTCTCCGTTCTCATCGATTAACCCTTGGTACTTCCCTTTCCCTCTCTATCTCCCAGAGGTTGAGAATCTGAATGCGCCATTTGATTTTGTTTATAGGCATAATCGGCAAAACGGTTTTGCAGTTATACCCATCTGAAATTTGGTTGTGATTTCCTCAATAACTCGAAAAATACAAAACCGATCCAATTCATACATGGTTATTAGTAGTAGAATGGCAACGCAAAAATTCTTGTGGAATTTTGTGAGGATCGTATAACTAGAAAATTTAAAAAAAATCATAGAAAATTATTGAAAAAAATTCTATGTCAGAAACGATTTGTCCGATATCGCTGAAATTTTGCGAGAGCCTTCAGAACCTAACTCTTCTAGCAAGTTCCAAGTATGAACATGATCGGATCGATATTGTTGGAGATCCGAGCAGCCTTTGGTGAGTTCAGTAGCTGGATGGGTGAGCGTTGCCTCGACAACTTTCGAACGAAAGGAGATAGGGACCTCTAAATGAGAGAGTTAAGTTTGCTGTTTGCCATATTCGGCCCAACGGGTTCGGAGTTATACCCATCTGGATTATTATTTCTTTGATAACTCTAAAAATATAGACTCGATCAAATTGAAGCTTGGTAACTAGTTGTAGAATATTAACATGGTAAATTCGATTGAGTGTGTTCAATACAGGAGAACAGACAATAGAATTCACCATTTTATTATTATTATTATTATATGGGTTGTGCTGGGCAGACAAAACCCGCCCCTCCACTGCGACCAATCGGTCTATTGTGGCACACCTATAGTATATAACATTTACTTCACCCACAAGCTCAATTCTCTTGATGCGGGATATGAGTCTGTTGGGTGAGAACTTGTCCAGTTCCCTCAGTGTCAGCTTGTGGACTCCTAGTTCCTCCAATCTGATCCTGTCCCCAGCGGGGCAGTCACACATGATGTGTTCGATAGACTCGTCGTCCTCCAGGCAAAGTCTGCACTCGGAGTCTTCAGTCAACCCCAGTGTATTGAGGTGTTTCCTGAGGCCGCAATGGCCCGTGTATACAGCTGTAAGGATTCTCAGGTCCGCCCTAGAGAATTTGAGCCATTTTCTGGCTCTTTCAGCTGATGGGCCAGTAATTTTTGAGCGAGCATGTCTGTGTCCAGGTATGCTGCTCCAGATTTCTTGGACCTTTTGATCCACCCATCTGTTGTTTTCCTTCGCCGCTGCTCTGAGAGAGATACCATAGGCCGGTTCAGGCCCAATGAGCCCCATGGAAGTCCCCGTGCCGCCAATGAGTCCGCCAACTCATTACCCTTTATGCCCAAGTGGCCCGGGACCCACAAGAGCTGCAGCCTGCAGCGCCCTCCAAGTTCAGCGAGTGTGGTCCGGCAATCCTGCACAAGCAGGGATTTGCAGTTGTATGAAGTCAAGGCCTTCAAGGCAGCTTGGCTATCCGATAGGTTCTTGATTGATCCGTGAGCCCAACCTTTCTCAAGTATGAGCTTCGCACAGTAATCAATGGCAAGAATTTCTGCTTGAAAGACAGTCGCAAAACTACCCAGGCTGAGGAATTCACCCCTAGCAATTCTGTAACCGCTGACTCCCGCTACCACCCCTTGGGTAGTAGTGGAGCCATCTGTGAACCAGCAGGGACCCTCAAGCAGTCGGGTCTCAAAGACGGCCCAGTCGTCTCTGCTGGGAAAAACGACTCGGTAGGGCCACTCTGTGTAGGTTCTGGTTTAAGATACGTCAGATCGCATGCCCATTATCTCATTGGCCTCCAATTCAGCCTGCAGAGAACTAGGCACGTAGCCGATCGCATCTGGCTCATTGTGAGCCGAATGCAGAAGTCTGTATGTCGCCATCCGGGCCACGCTCCTGATCACCAGGTGAAGAGGGGCGAGGTCCATTAGGCGTTCCCTGGCTGCGGTGGGGGTGGAGCGAAAAGCCCCTGTCACCATCAAGCACGCAGATCTCTGAATTTTTGCAAGCTTCAGCTGAGACTGCACTTTTACAGTACACTCCCACCAAGCAATGCTGCCGTAAGTGATTTGTGGTCTCACCACCATCACGTACAACCAGTGGAGCTGTTTCGGAGCCAGTCCCCATCTCTTTCCACAAGTCCGCTGGCACGCCCAGAGAGAGTGCCTAGCCTTATGGATCACCCTATCCAGGTGTGAATTCACCATGGTAAATTCGATTAAGAGTGCCCAATCCAGGAAAATGCTCAATAGAACATACTCGCAAAAGCTCCCAACTTCACAAAAAAAAATTGGTTCAAGCACTGACGAGAAGTCAGGAGCTCTTGCACGTATGCACTCTTAATCGAATTTACCATGGTTAATTCGGAGTGTCCAATACAGGAGAAGAGACAATAGAATTCACCATGGTAAATTCGATTAAGAGTGTCTAGTACAGGGGAATGGACAATAGAACATACTCACAAAAGCTCCCGATTCACAAAAAAAAAGATTGGTTCAAGCACTGACGAGAAGTCAGGTGCTCTTGCACGTATGCACTCTTAATCGAATTTACCATGGTAAATTCGGAGTGTCCAATACAAGAGAACCGACAATAGAATTCACCATGGTAAATTCGATTAAGAGTGTCCAATAAAGGAGAATGGACAAGAGAACATACGCGCAAAAGCTTCTGACTTCACGGCAGTGCTTGAACCAATTTAGAATTTTCTATACGACCCCATAAAATTTTGAACAAGTCTTTGCTTCAGTATTTGGCAACTAACTACTGAGTTCCAATTCGATAAGGTAAGTATTTTCCTAGTTATTGAAAAAAAAATTCAGATGTTTCTTACTCGGACGCCTCTAGGCGGATTCTGTGGAACTTAACCGGCGTATTCGGCCTCCCAAACCTACTCTGCGAATTTTCAACGCTCCAACCCATTTAGTTCGAGCCGGATACAATTAAGGTTAACCTCAGATTCAACAGTGAGTCGAAACTAAACATCTGCTATCATTTTCCGCCAAACATTCGAAAAATACACACCATTGAGCGAATTCATAGGTTCTATGTTGTGAGAAAGAGTGTGGGAAAGTGCTAAGGGAGGGTGTTAATTAATGAAACAATTCCAGTAGATATCAGTGCAATAATATAACATGATACTGTGATAAATTCCTTTCGAAATGAAATGAATGTAGGTGTTTCATTTCCAACTGATTTTCAACGAGACTATTTCGATGCATCGGCAGTTCATTCTGGTTGTATATGTAGTTGAAAATTGATATTATTCGCCGAACATATATATATTTCAAATGAACAATGAATGAAATATATATCAACAGTATTTGATTTGATTTTGCTTTCTGTGAAATATCACCCATAAATATCTGTGGTAGTTTGCAAATCGCATATAAAATATTAATGGGTATTCACTATTTTATGAAACATGAGTTTGGTTTTATGAGGTGTAACTGGAATGAATACAGTTGCAATATTAGTTTCCCCATATTTCGACATTCTCACGACATTTTATTTCGGCTATCTAATTTTGTGGGATATGTAAAATAATAACATTCATGAACCAGTTGTTATCCCATGCGAAAAATTCGGCTTATGATCATCCCTATCGAACATTATGAGGAAGTATGGGTATAGAATAATAAAGGAAGTGATATTCAGGGTAAATCCTGGTGAACTGAAAATATTTCATACCGGAATAGGAACACTTAGCTGGTTCCCAAAAATACCCACATGAAGAGTCTTCAAACATTCTGATGAATTATACAGCATTGAATTATATGAGCTTTGTATGGAATATGAATAATGATTCATGTTTCCAATTCCTACAAATTAATTAATCGAGAACGATAATTGTTTCGCGACAGTATAGCTTATTCAGGTTCTGCATTGGAACTGTATGAATATGAGTATTGAGAAACATTGACAGAGAATCTAAAAAACAGGCAATGGATACAATAAAACATGCTGAAGTGATCAAATTGGTTCAAGCACTGTCTTTAAGTCAGGAGCTTTTGCGAGAATGTTCTAGATTCCCTTAGTCTCTATTAGACACTCCTAATCGAATTTATCATCGATATAGACCGTTTCATAAGATATGAGTACATTTCCTGCCATCTTAATGAGAAACTTAAGTAATTAAATAATCTCCCAAGGTTACAGAATTTTTAATTCTGACATATGTATTCTATTGAAATTGAAATTCGTTAAATATCTAATTACATACGAAAAAACATACCTACCTACGTCTCAAGTAATTTCCTGATACGATATCACGAATTTCCTCGAGAATTAGGAAGTCGGCAATCTAGAAGTAATCTATAACGGCAAACGACTGTTCCCAAGTCGCAGTGGTTAAATTCGGAGCTACTAGAACTCAGGGATCCGCGGTCTAGCTCCAGTGGAGATGGGAGTGGGTCTCTAAAAAGGGAACCTAGTTAATGGGCGCCAGGTAAATTTAAATCTCCCAGATACCCCAGCGTAAGGTAATAATTCCTAAATTCACCAAAAGAATATTCACGCTAAAAACAAACAATTTATTCCAGTAGCTTACAACCCAGGTCTTTAGATTCACCAAAATAAAAATACTGTGAAACCCTGAATGAGGGTGGCGGAAATTGTACGTAGATAATACTATTATTTGATTCAAATACGCGTCGCTTGAGCTCAGGCGCATCCACGTTTCTTATCTATGATCTTGTATGATTTACACAAATCTTTCCCCAATTTCCGCTTTACAACAACAATAATTTATATAATTGATGACTATATATGTTCAAGTAGCATATAGCAGGTATAATATATATTTCGAAAGATGTTTTCAATAACTTGCGTGCTATTCCTTATGCCTGAACGTAGTATTGCTTCGTTGGTCTCGCAATACTGTTCTCCTTCCCTCTGTGCTCGCAGTCTGCAACCCTTGACTGAATGTCCCACAGCGCTGCTTCCTGACCACCTTGTATGTACTCGGGATCTGCAACACTGCGTTGGCTGTCTCACAGCGCTACTTATGGACCACCTTGTATATATTCAAATGTCTCAGTTACACTCTTCCTGACATAAAAATCGTGCTGGCATAAAAACTCGTGCTACCATAAAAACTCGTGTTACCATAAAAACTCGTGCTACCATAAAAACTCGTGCTACCATAAAAACTCGTGCTACCATAAAAAACCCTGATGACAGAAAAGAAACCATCAGTGACTTCTCTCGGATAAGAAACAACTGAATTTTCCCAACACATAATAATTTCGGTTATCAGAATATTAATCAGACCATTTATTCGTTGTTATGCATTAGTTATAGAATTCGTACATACCCTGATGTTCGGGGTTGTCCTGCACACGTTCGCTTCGAAACCAAATCTGGCCGTGCCTCCACCAAATAATCCTTCAAGCACACAACGATGTTCTGGATATAGAAAGATAATTACGACCTGAATTGTTTCCACTAGAAATGACGAGAATAGAACATCTAACACATACCTGACCAAGCCGCCAAGATCGTTCACGTGTTCAACTCGGATTTGCAAAAGGCTTTTATATCCTCTTTCGAGACAAGTGACGGTTATCTGTTATCCTTCCCAATCAAACCAATATAACCCTCACTCTTAATCCGATTTTCGAAACTATATCCAATTAAGAAGATTCCAATAATTCTACCAGAGTTCCGAAAATACGTTTAAGCTATGCTCCCTTCCTTGAATGTTCACAAAATGGACGACTCACTAAATTTCAGACTGTCATAATGCAACAATATTGCCAACTCATTCGGCCCTTCGAATACAATAATTATTTAGCGTCGATTGGTACCACTGAGACCCAACCTCAAATTCAACATCAACACGAACGATAACCTTATCGCAAGCCGAAGGTAAACAAACGACTGTTACAAATCGACGAATCTTAATTAGATCGGATTGTATATTTTGCGTTATAGAGGAAATAACAACATTTCAGATGAGTAAACTCCAAAACCGTTTGGCCGATTGTGCAAGTCACTATTTCTTTTTGTTCTCAAGTTATCGTGAGATATATAATATTCTTTCCATTTTTTTTTATTATCTATTGGTACGATCTTGTAACGAATTGATTTTGGTTATTATAAGTTAAAATGCGAATTTCAATAATTCATTTCCATTCACCGGAATAATTATACTTTGGGACAGTCGAGACCACGGATTAATCCAACATCTAGTTAAAATAGGCAATGATCGATTTTCGGAACGATGAAATCCTGGAGAAATTAAATTATTTATTTTCATTTCAATTCCATTCAGTTTATTCGAGATCATTTAAGAAACTGTGCCTATGTGGAAAAATCACTATACGCGGGCCCTTATCTCTTTCCGCGAGATTTTTCCACGTGTTGTGGTAATTTTCAGTCGTTTGAACAACGTAGAAAAACGGCAGCGCGATTTTCGACCTTATTTGATCTCGAATGTTCTAGAAGGTTCTAGATATAATCGGAAATCGGTGATCGACCAATGAGTGGTCTCGCTGGCCCTCCTCTATCCAAAATTTCCCGAAAATGCCGACACGTGACTTCCTTTTTCAGAAAGTCTATAAATTGCCTGCGTGCAGCCCTTTTCATGATTCTTCCGTTATAATTGTCCAGATTATTCTTGTGTCATTCTTCTAATATTCCCTGAATAGTTTTCATAATTCTTCTGTGATTTTTACGAATAGTTCTGAATTCTTCAGATAGTTTTCGTAAGTGAATTCTTCCGAGTTTTGATTTTGAGTTGTTAAGTTTAGAGCGTACATTTTAAGTTTATTTGTTTTGAAAAAGTTTTCTCTTTATTTTGAATTATGTTTCTGAGAAAAGAATCCAAATTTGAATCAGTGAAGTGGTGAATATCCAAGTAAGTTGGCCGTGTCCGACCGACCGGTGCCACATATTTCTTATATTCTGATCAGACTCCGTAGTTATTTATATTCCATTTTGAATCGCAGTAAAACATACATCGCACAGCTTCGTCGGGGTTGCAATTATATTTCTGTTCTTTACTGCTTACACCGATAGGCAGCCTCGCTTTGTGAGCGTTTGAGACAGAGTTGGTTGCAGGTCTGAGTACCATTCAGTGAGTTGAGTCGGGGCGGGCATCCTCGATTGGGTGTTACACCACTTCGTGGCTGGATTAGTGAGCAGTGGCGTGCGGGTTCGGATACTGATTGGTTGCTACCTGACTTCGTTGCTGAGACACAACTTTTGATTAACGGACCCTAATTCTAGTGTAGCAATATTGGTGTCGTTATTTCTGAACGGAATTACAGTGTGGATCTGTATACACGTGCCAACACATTCAGTCTGATCTTCATTAAATGGTAATCTGGTATGCTCTCATAGTCCGATATTAACCACTCCATTTCCTCACCTCCGCTCTAAACCCGCATCACAAGTAGTGTCCAGTAGTTTAGATCACGTAACATTCATTTATATAAGCCAGTCTGTACTAATACGCTTTGCTTTATTTACCACGCTACTGGACATTTCGACTTTTTTATGTACAGGGTGGACATTATATCGCTGTCCACCCGGCCGAAGTTGGTTACACCTTATACTGTTACACATTGTCTGTCTGAATTCCTACTCCTACCCGATTACTCTGGCACTGTAGGTCAATGTTGATACTGTGTAATATCTATATATATAAAAGAAAGTCGTGTTAGTTACTCCACTTATAACTCAAGAACGGCTGTACCGATTTGGCTCAAAATTGGTGGGGAGGTAGCTTAGAACCAGGAGACGGACATAGGATACTTTTTTGTGTTATACAGGGTTTTTCTTTTAACGTCAATTAAAACTTGCTGTTTTTCCTGCCATAATCGTACAATTTTAGTCATGTGTGTTTAAAAATAAACTTTCGGGCATACACCAATGAAAATAAAGCATTACTATACAGGGTGTCCTTTTTCTCATGGCACAATTGTACGTGATTGAAGTGGTTTGTGTCACAAACAAAGCATTAACTAAATAGGTACCTTGGATGGATTCTCATAATGTATTCGTCCGAAATCTCCATACAGGGTGTTCTTCTTTTAACGTCAATTGCAACTTGCTGTTTTCCATGCCACAATCGTACAATTTGATTCATTTGTGTTAAAAAATAAACTTTAGAGGAAAACATCATTGAAAATAAATCATTACTGTACAGGGTGTTTTTTTTCTAATTGCATTTCTCATTGTCCAGGTTATATGTTAGAATATAAGTCATATTGGACCATAATGGGTTCAGGACAGGAATATCATGCGTTGACATTTTTTTTTCATCCTGAAACAGCTTGTGTAAAGAGAAACTTCATGTTTGTAGACTTGCAGAAAAAAATAAGGAAAAAATTTTTGTCGTAGTAATATGCAGCAAAAACTGACCCTAGTATTTTTTCGGG
Organism: Halyzia sedecimguttata; assembly: GCA_937662695.2. NCBI lineage: Eukaryota > Metazoa > Arthropoda > Insecta > Coleoptera > Coccinellidae > Halyzia > Halyzia sedecimguttata. Next base: position 33,675,720 of record OW569411.2, read on the forward strand.
TACATGGAATTTTCAACTGAAATCATAGCCAGATGCATGTCATTGGATATAATGATAAAACACTGAACTTGGCTGAATGCGGTTCATGAGAAAACATGGCAAAAAATTAGAAGAAAATGAATATGAAATTTATTTATATCCTAACACCACATGCGGTCAGAACAACAAGTTATTGACCCACTCAGTAAATCTCATCCCAGGAAATACAGATATGACATATTTTAGATGAGGCAAAAATTTGGATAAATTGGACACAATATTTATTGGAGTTATTGCCGCACACAACTGGTTCCCGTCCGCTTCGAGTCGTTCGGACAACGGCAGTTTCGCGCGGGAAAGTATCACTTTCAGCACTTGTTTGGAACAAAATTTTTTTTTACAAGCGTGGGCGTACAACCCTTTTTCCACAAACAAAGAGCAAAGAGTCACTGTCCCACACAGTGAGGGAAAATTTTTCCCGCTCACAAACTCCTGAATTAATTTATCTATGTAGCTCATTGACGGCAATGATGAATTAACTGTAATAAAGACATACAGTATTATCCCTGTCATTCAGGAGTGTATGAACCGATATGTGTACCTACAATCTTTCAAATTGATATATCAACCAACGGTGAAATTTTACCTGTGTATTATGATGGAATCATCTGATGAAGACCTTTCTACAGAAATATTAGCAGCAGCTAATGAAGCAAGATTGACTTTTATACCATTCAATTGATTGGTGTGCTTGTAAAAAGGTAGTTCAATCTGTAGGACTCAAGGACAAAAGGTGTTTGACTAAGTCACATTGATGGCTGGTAACAACCATGACACCCTGGTTTTGGGTCTGCCCCTGAATGATACTTTCCTCTTTGAGGAACACTGAGTGATGATGTGATCTAGCCCGGCCATGCGGAATATTTGTTGATGGTTAAAATCAATCAATATTTCACCTTGTGTATTGATTTAGTTAGTGGCAATTAACCACAGTTCGTCTCATTACATGTAGGACTCAATTTGACTGGAAAAATATCATTCGAAATTGAAGGTTATTTATATCTACAACATCCAGAACTATACACAGCTTTAGGCTGGCTATACTGAGAGAAGTATTTACTTGATATTATCGTACATGCATTGCAATTAATAAATAATTTATTGGCCAAATGGACAAATAACTACTTCTTCTATCAAAATATGGCATTTATTTAATTTCTTACAACTGACCATCGCTTAATATTATACAACATTTATTTAGGATCAATTTCATTTAATATTGCTGCAGAAATATTAATTTCATTGAAATACATATAGTTCAGTGTTAATAAAATATCGAGTAAAAATTAATAAGCAGCATTAATGTTGAGTATTTTGTTTAATATTAAAATTCGCTTATTGAAAATTAATGAAGCTGGTAAGTATTAAGTTTTCTGTTATGTATTTCATGTTTTTATTCTTATGTTTGATAATCATTAATAAATATTGATTATATTTAACCATGTTCAATAAAAGTATTATTCGAATTCAGTAATAAATAAGGATATTTTTTTAAATTGAATCTATGAACGATCAAGGTAAACACTTTTTATTTCAGCTGAAATTTGTTTATTTTCACAACAATTGTTTCGTCAATTACATCTTGACTTCTTCAGGTGAGTATGGTAACTATTACCAGACTTACCTGAAGACGTCAAGACGTAATTGGCGAAACAATTTTTGTGGAAATGAAGTGTTTACTTTAATCGTTCATAATGAATTTCTGCCAAGAAAAGACCGAAACAATCAAAAGTTCAATCTATCTTCAATACTGACATCTAGATCCTTAAAATCCTCTGGACTTTTGAATATAACTCTCAGAAGAGAATGATCTATTTCATTGGCTGCAAAAAATATCAGAAAGCATTATGAGTACATAAATAGACTTGTTGCATCCTGCAAAGATATTCACTTTTGGACTGTTGCCTGATCTTCGTTTTCAACAGAACATTTACCATTCAATTATAAGTGGATATTGGATTAGATTTATTCTACCGTTAAAAATCTTGAGAATATGGCAACAGTGATTAAAATTAACAACGGCCAACGACATTGGAAAGACCACGAAATTGTTGAATTATATGCTATCTGAGAATTCTCAATCGAAATGATTGCTTACCTTCAAATACTGGCGCAAGGTGTGCCAGCCCACTTCTTTCCAGCACCCATTTTATGGAATCTTTCATTTTCATTACACGATAGCCTTTTTTGTTTCGCAGTTTCACAAATAAACGAAACCTTAAAACGAACCATCTATCAAACTGGGCAGGATATAGGAACTGGAAAGGAAGAAGCCGAACTTCGTGCTAGCTCATCAACGCTTATCGCCAATTGTAATAGAGATTTTAAGCATGTGACAGAATGCTGTTCATCTATTGGACCCAATGAGTAACAAAATCTATTCATTTGTAATAGGGGATTATTTCCTATCATCTCCTGAATAACTCAAACAAGTCAAATGCAGTTTGTTCATTGTTAATAAATCCTCTATTTTGAGTGAATAAATCATGAACTGGTAGAAGTTTGATAATAGTTTATTAACAAAAAGCAAATGTTTGTTAATTATCAGTTGGAAGTTTGTTTCCAAGGAATTTATTTTATATTTGATGATATCATTAATTAATATAAAATACATAATATCAATGCATATTAAATATTATTAAATACCTTGTGAATTAATATTTTATTCCCTATGAATGCATGTTTCTCAAGACATAATTTAACAATTGATGAAAATATCTAATATAAATTTGCCATTATAACTGTGAATGAATAACCTTCGAATAAGGGCTTTATTAATAAAAAAATGGATTTCTCTCAGTGTACTTTATTTGCCAATTGTGAAGAAGGTATCAGAAATATCAAATGTTTGACTTGGAAGACGTGTAACTGTATATGTTCACGATAAAAATCACTAAAAATAAGTAGGAACATCAAGGAACATATAACTCTACAAAATTTGTTTGATACGGCAAAAATTGACACAAAATGAGCACACAATATCCATAATATATATTTTTTTTAAAATTTCATGAAAAATTGAAAATATCCCGGAAAAGGCACAAAATTTTTTATACATCAAATATTGGCTCAAAATTCGTATTATTGTCAGTTTTCATTTCAGTGAACAAACTTGACGAAGCTACTGAAAATCCTATGCAAGGATTGCATTCAGGTTTCTTACGAAACACAAAATGAAGGAATATATTATTTGTTTTCTTGGATACCATTCCTAAAGAAGACAAAAAGAGCATCATGAATTCAATTCCCACTTACACTGCATTTTCATTTATGGCACCACCTTGTGAGCGAAACTTCCTCTATGTGATACACAAAATGAAGGAATATATCATTTGTATTCTTGGATACCTTTCATAAAGAAGACAAAAAGAGCATCATGAATTCAATTCCCACTTACACTGCATTTTCATTTATGGCACCACCTTGTGAGCAAAACTTCCTCTATGTGCGCCAGAATATTGTGCACATGAGAAGTGAGGGAGAAAATGGAGAAACGTAAACATGCTTGAGGTTCATAATATGAAATAGGAATATAAAAGCTACCAGTAAATAGTTTGAAGTTTTCTGAGTAGATTCGCATATATCACATTATCCATTGTTCTAAACGCAAACTCAGTGCTGCAGATTACATATTATACTGTTTCAGTTTCAGAAACATATTCATGAATTTGCATACACCTAGGTTTGTATGAGTTTACATTTCAGGTTGTGCGGAGCAGCGAATGAAGTTTGTGCTGGACGGAGGATGAAAAAGTACTCAAACCACTAGAAATTATTCAAGAATAATTAAGTTGATATATTTGGATTGGTCGACATTCAGCCATTCCATTTCTGAGGATGATCATGTCAGAGAATTTAATTCTAATTTTAATTGGATCCCTTAAGGAATGGGTTGCCAAGTTGGAATTAATTCTGATGTGATGAATAAATGTTAACAAGAATGTTTTCAACTAAAATATGGAGAAAATTCTCACCGAAAGATGTCGCCTCAAGATCAAATCAAAGCGGTTATACTGATATTTCCTCGGATATTTCTGATAAAATCGATTCCGTGACATACTGAATAGGTTTTACAATTATATCAATAGTTTTGTTTGATCTATTTTTAGTTCATTATATTGATTTCATCGGTTACTATCTGTTTATTTCGGTTGTTCCTCAATTGATTTAATGCTGAGACGAAATGATTCGTCTCTGGAATGATGGTTCCCCCCCCCCAGTAATGAACTGAGTTGGCAAATTTTCAACATAGTTTGAAAAATTTTGAGGGAGTTGGAAAAAATTTCGAAGCAGTTGAAAAAATTTCGAGGGAGTTGGAACAAATTTCAAAGAAGTTGGAAAAAATTTCAAAGCAGTTGGAAAAATTTCAATTGAGTTGGAATATTTACGAAGAAATTGTTATAAAATGTGGAGGAATTTGACCGCCTTACCGGATAAATGCAAAGCAGGCAGATAATAGAGACGGGATAACATAAAATAACACAATAATAATAATAATAATAATAGTTTATTTGCGTACTATAAAATTTGTTTGACATCAAATATCTGTATATGTATAATTTACACATTCCTGTTGCCATGAATTCAATATTCACTTGTTTTCGGCACCATATGTATATAGCCGTCAAAAAATAATATTTTTCGTAATATTGCCTTATCCCAAAGCTCCCCATTTGGTACCAATTTGAGCTGTTTCTCACTGTTAAGCGGCATTTTAAAAAGCTTTTATTTCTATTGAACTTAGCAACGTAAATATGTGAATACGCAGTTTGCTCCTTTCTTTTAATAGAGAAATCGATAGGGGGGGGGAGGACTTCCCAATGTTGACGGAGTTGGCAAATTTTCAAAGCAGTCAGAGCAACCTCCCCCCCTTACCATCGGTTTTTTTTATATCACAGTTGGAAAATTTTCAATGCATTCCCCCCCCCCCAAATTTGGCTTCAGCTCGTCCCTGCACTGTTGGGTCAAAAATTAACAGTGACGTGCCTAAGGTGGCATAAGGACACAGTAACAAAGCCTACCCAGAATACAGCTGGATCGCCTTACTCACTCAAGCTTTTCGAGAGCTTATAAGGGGTCTCCTTGGAGAAGACCTAGCAGGATCAGTATAATAATAATAATATATTTGATGGGGTTATAAATACCAGATGGTATAAAAAGAACATCATGAAAGTGGACACCCCCACAACGTGCAGAGCATGCCACAGCCAGCAAGAAACTATTATGCACATTCTGTCTGCTTTCAGAGTCCATGCTCCATCAGGATATGTGGAAAGACACAATGCGGCACTCCGAATTCCTACTTCCATCTGAGAGAGGTTTATGGTATAGACAAGGAACGAGTGCTACCATATGTGCCTCTGGAGATTGAATGAGTTGTTGAAAATAGCAGGGCTCGCATCTTCTGCAACTATACGATTCCAGCAACTCGGCAGATCCACGCTATAAAGCCAGATATAGTTCTGCTGGACAAAGAACTCAAGGAATTATTTGTCGTCGAATCTTCCTCCCCTGCAGAAAATAATGTGGTGATGAAAGAAGAACAGAAGACGGAGAAATACAAGGATTTAATGTTTGAACTTGGGATCCTGTATCCAAGGCATAATGTTAGGAGGGTCATACTAATCATAGGATGCCTAGGTGGTATGAGAGCGAACTAGGTGACCGAATTGAAGATTATTCCGGCCTGCAAATCTCTCGCCGAGGATCTAGCTCACATAATGCAGAAAGCGGTGTTGCTCGGATCACTTTGAGTCATCAGGTCGCATCAACTATGAAGGCCGCTTGCAGCTCATCTTTTTTGTTAAGAGACGATGTAAGGGCAGGACGAAGAACTACTCCAAGGAACGTGCGAGAGGTTTTTTAGTGAGTAATTATCAACATCTGGAGTCTCACACTCCTGAGAGAAGCGGACCCGCTCAGGGCGGTCCTATAAAAGGTTTTCCTCTCGAGCAAAAAAAAATATATATAATAATAATATGCAGCAGGAGCCTTTAACATGTAGGTACAATAATTTAAACCATTGATTCCCCTCATCAACTACAACTCTTTTTGGCGCTCTTGTTCCTCGGAAAAAAGTGCATATCAATTTTCCCAAATGTCTGTAATTTTCGAATTTATGGATGAAAATGGTCTTTAACGAGTTGGTTCGACTTACTGATCAAGAATCTGGGGTGAAAATCCATTCTGTCTAGCCGGAATGAGCTAGAAAGTTGAAATTTTGAGAGTAGGTTTCGGAGATAAATATCTTGGTTGAGATTGTTAATGGTTAAAATCGGCCTGATGGTTTCGGAGTAAGAAAAAATTTTTTTCTTAATCACAAATTTCAAATTCTATTTTAGTAAGATGCAGTTCCAACATAAGAATACATTGACATCAATCTCAACTCTAACAAGCTAATACCTTCGGAAGTATTATTTTTCAAATTTTCAATAATAAATCGTACTCCTATGTTTTCACAGAATGCTGTAATTATTCTATCTATGCATTATTATATGATCTTTGTTCATACATCTCATCTTACTTTCCTACAAGAGACATGTCAAATTTATTGCTGGTTCGTTACTCATTATATAAAATAGCCCTCCTGTTCTAGAAAACAAAGTATGATTGAATGCAGAATGACCAATGACATAACCCCAGCTATCGTCGAATTATGAGGATTATATGATATTTTGGGTGATAATATACTGCCCTTGGATAATCCATATGATTATTGAAATATATACTTTGGTAAGTCAATCAAATTGGGTTCAGAATATATCCAATTAAGACAAATCTGGAATGTTGGCTAAGTTTCAATTCATATACATAATATAATTTTCAGAGTAGATTTGAGGAATAAATATCTCGAATACGTTCGTTATTGGCAAGAATCGGTCTGGTGGTTTCGGATTAATAATTTTTGGCACTCTTGTTTCGTTTTAAATTACACTTTTTTGAATTTGATTTCTTTTATGATTCGGTCCTATCATGAGAATCCATTGATATAATTCCCAACTCTGAGAAACTAATACTTTTGGACATATGATTTGTCAAAGTTTGAACAAGAGCGCTAAAGCTTCTGTCCACAGGGTTTCCCACTTTTTCGCGCTCTTGTTCCTCCGAACAGAGTGCTTATCAATTTGCGCAAATGTCTGTAATTTTTGAATTTTTGGCGGAAAATGGTATCAAACGATTCGTTTCGACTCACTGATCAAGAATCCGTGGTCGAAATCGATTCTGTCCAGCCGTCCGGCCGGCCGGCTGTCGTTCCGTTAACACAATAACTCTGGAAAGAAAGGAGTTAGAGGATTGAAATTCGCAGAATAGGTTCGGTGCATAAATATCTCGAACGAGTTCGTTAACGGGTGAAATCCATCAAGCGGTTTCGGCGTTATGGCCGTTTTTAGTAAAAATATTTTTTATGAATATTTCCGAAACCAATCACTTGATCTAACTGAAATTCAGCATCAAATTGTAGAATCATGACTTTTAGACGCATGTGAAGTTTTGTATTGATCAAGTTAACGTAAAGTGTCAAAAAAATGTTTGAAAATTTTTAAATTTTGTTTCTACAATAACTCTCGACCGGAATGAGCTAGGCAGTTGAAATTTTCAGAGTAGGTTTGGGAGATAAATATCTCGGTTAGGTTCGCTATTGGGCAAAATAGACCAGACGGTTTCGGAGTATCGAAAAAAAAAATTTTTTAACTACAAATTCCAAAAAATTTTTTTTCTGAGATGTAGTTTCACCATAAAAATCCATTGATATAATTTTCAACTCCAACAATTAAATACTTTCGGAGATATGATTTTTCGAAATTTCAATAACGAATCGTACTTCTATGTTTACACAGAATGCTATTTATATTATTATATGATCTGTTTTCATACTCGTGCATGTCATCCTGTTCTGTAAGAGAAAGTCAAATTCATTTCAGCTATTTCAATTTGATTTCTTTCATGGTGCAGTTCTCATTCTCAGATTGCTCATTTAATATCGATAAATAAACTATTATTTGAATTGAATTTCCTTTATGATGCAGTTCTATCATAAGATAACATTGATATAATTATCAAATCTGAGAAACCAATACTTTCGGAGATAATTTGTCTTTTTGAACAAAAGCGCCAGAAAGCTCCTGTTCACAGGGCTTGAACCAATTTTTGAAGCATTTTTTTTTTTAACGACACTTTTTTTTTATTTTTAAATTTAATTTCTTTCATGATGCATTTCTATCATAGGAATCCATTGATATAATTTCCAACTCTAAGAAACCAATACTTTCGGAGATATAATTTTTCTGTTTGAACAAGAGCGCCAAAAAGCTCCTGTCCACAGGGCTTGAACCAATTTTTCATTTACCATCTTTGCATATTCTGCTCTGGTAAAACATACCGGCTGATTAATTCTCAAAAAGAAATCACCTTTAATTTTGTAGCTTTGACATGGGTTTCTGAATGGAATGAATGCTGATAGGAAGTGAATAGCGGAATCATAAAACTAGATGAAATTAGCATAAATAAAGATGATGAAGATTATATTGAGTTATTTTAAGAATATTCGATCATTTTAGAAAGTTAAATTATTCGTTATCATTTCTCCTAATCTCAATAATAATAAGTGGAAAGGTTTAACGGGTAATTCCACTTATTGATATTACTCCGCATGATCCATATTTCTATGCTTAATAATAATTATAAATATTAATTATTTGAATAAATAATAATTTCTGGAAATGTTAAAAAACCCACAAATTTCATTACTTTTATGGATCCGCCCCTGAGCAAAAAAAATCCATTAATCAAGCTGTGAGCTCTCGCGCACCATCAATGACATAGAAAATATATGCTCACAATATGTTAATGCAATGCATCCAGCAATGCTCAACAAGACTATCCGTACAGTAAGTTATTTGAGTTTAAGTAACGTGATCGAAGGTATTGTGTATTAAACGATATATTTTATTATTCATATAAAACTCCGATGAGAATTGCGACATTTATGAAATTTTCAAGGTAAGAATAGTCGAGGACGAAATAGAGAATAGTCAAGAATAGTGTAATATAATTGTTACAAATACTGCATCAAGAACAAAATCATAAGAATGGAATCAGTATATATTTATATTTCAACATTTCCAGTTGTTTCAGTTATTCTATAATAAAACAGATATACGGAAACAGTTATGTTATATATTGTAAGATGGAAATAAAGTGCAGGAGTATATCAGCACATTATGAAATTCCTAAACACTTGATACTTTTTACCTGCTTCAAATCTGATAGAATGGGAAATGAAAAAATAAAAAAAAAGTTTATTCGAGAGGAGGAATCTGTGGATGAAATTAATGTACAACTTGAAGACCCACCTGTATATCCAAAATACGTATTATTCGTATCAGTAGTTCAATAACAGCTTTATTGGTCTGCTTTTAATGAAATTTTGTCCTAATTCATGAAGTCATAGTATAGATTCTGCTTGTCCTGTATATTCATACATGAATCAAAATGTGAATATTCTCAAAATATCCGTTTTGTGAAGTAATAAAATTAATCGAAATTAATCTGTTTAGTTCTCATGTACAATCTCATCTGAGTAGGGCAAATAACAGGTATTTTCAATGTTTTGTAAAGCGCCCCCTACTTAGAAGGGTGTGAAATGAAAGTCGACCTGTTCAAACCAAGACGTTTACGAGTACAGTTGTGAGTTGTGAAATACAAGTCATAAAATTCAGTCATCGTGTATCTTTCCAACCTTAATCTACAGTCCAATGATCTCAAACGATTTGGTTCGACTAACTGATCAAGAATCCGTGGTCGAAATCGATTCTGTCGGGCCGTCCGTCCGTTAACACGTAACTCTCAAACGAAAGGAGTTAGAGGATTGAAATTTCCAGGGTAGGTTTGGAGCGTAAATATCTCGGACGAGTTCGTTAACCGGCAAAATCAATCGAGCGGTTTCGGAGTTATGGCCGTTTTTAGTAGAAACATTTTTTATGAATATTTCTATATGAAAATTAGTATCAAATTGTAGAATAATAACCTTTATACGCATGCAGAGTCTTTTATTGAGGGGTTTGCCGCAAAGTGTAAAAAAAATTGTTTTATATTTTTGAATTTTTTTTCTACAATAACACTCGAACAGAATGAGCTAGGCAGTTGAAATTTTCAGAGTAGGTTTGGGAGATGAATATCTTGGTTGAGTTCATTATTGGGTAAAATAGGCCAGATGGTTTCGGAGTAACGAAAAAAGATATTTTTTTTAACATCTTTTTCTTCTTCAATCTTCTTTCATCCAGTGTCGGATATAGGCCTCTTCCAGTCTCTTCCATGCTTCTCTGTCTTTTGCTGTTCGCATCCATTGTTTTCCGGCTACAGCGACTACATCGTCTATCCATCTCTTTCTAGGACTTCCTATGCTTTCTTTGTTTCTCGAGGTCTCCAAAATGTCACTCTATATGACCATTTCTCCACACTCTGCCTTGCTACGTGTGCCACCCACTTCCACCTGAGTTTCGCTAGTCTATTCTTGATGTCGGTTATTCTGGTTTTCTTTCGTATTTAGGTGTTCAGAATATGGCACTCATGCTTACACCCAGCATTGTCCTCTACATGGCTCTTTGAGCTACTCTCAGTTGTTCTGCCACTTTTTTTAAATTACTTATTTCAAATTCAATTTATTTTGAGATGCAATTTCACCATCAAAATCCATTGATATCATTTTCTACTCTAACAAGCTAACTTTCGGAGATATGATTTTTCGAAATTTCGATAATTAATCGTTGTTTTCGCAGAATGCTATCATTATTCTTTCTATGAATTATTATATGATCTGTGTTCATACTCGTACATGTCATCCTGTTTTATAAGAAAGAGTCAAATTCATTTCAGCAATTTTAATTTGATTTCTTCCATGGTGCAGGTCTCAATCTCAGATTGCTCATTTAATCCTGATAAATAAATTATTATTTGAATTTCCTTCATGGTGCAGTTCTATCATGAGAATACACTGATATCATTCTCAACTCTGAGAAACCAATACTTTCGGAGATATGATATGTCAAAGTTTGAACAAGAGCGCCAAAGCTCCTGTCCACAGGGCTTGAACTAATTTTTCCTTCCCCATTCCTTCATTCCGTCTTTCCTGAGTAACTGTTTACAATGACACAATCAGATCTGCTAATCAGCGATAGTAATAATATTTTTGCGCTCATGTTTTAGGGAACTGCTTACTATCATATTGCCTAAATGTCTGTAATTTTCGAATCTTTTGCCGAAAAAGGTCTCAAACTATTAGGTTCGAATCGCTGATGACTTGCTAGGAGACGCTGATAAGATTTTTTTCCAGTACTTCACTACAATAGGATTTAAGTTTCCTGTAGTTCCTTCGTTTGTCATTCAGTGGCTAAGTTACGCTGATGATTGGTAACAACTAAGAAACCAGTACGTCTCTGAACCGGATGGCACTTTCCACTTTGGGGCACACTCAGCTTGGTAATTAGTTGTAGAATGTCAACGCACAAATTTCTTTTAAATTTTGTAAGGATCCTATCATTAGTAAAAAAAATGTTTCTCGAAAATTTTATATTTCGTAAAATGTCTGATTCCGCTGAAATTTCACACTCTGAGCGGACATTTTACAATCGAGTATCATATTTCAGTTTGATCGTATTTGTATTTGCAACTATTGTGAAAATAAAATTTCGAACTAATATCTACCTATACCTTTTCTGAAAATTCAAATCACGTAAATCACAGAATTGTAATAACACCTCGGCCGAGAGGTTAGCGTGCTGGCCTGCCGCGCAAAAGATCTGCAGAGCCCCACTGAGTAAGTTCACTTGTTAACGCTGAAAAGACGACTTGGAGGTTCATGCAGTATTTCGTGAGACTGTGCTTTTCTCGATTTTTTGGCGCTCTTGTTCCTCGGAACAAAGTGCTTATCAGTTAGCCCAAATGTCTGTAATTTTCGAATTTTCTGATGAAAATGGTCTTGAACGATTTGGTTCGAATCACTGATCAAGAATTCGTGGTCAAAATCGATTCTGTCTGGCCGGTCTGGTCCGGCCGCCCCTCCGTTAACACGATAACTCTCGAACAGAATAAGCTAGGCAGTTGGAATTATCAGAGTAGGTTAAGGAGATAAATATCTCGGCTATTTTCGTTATTGGGCAGAATCGGTCTGATGGTTTCAGAGTAACGAAAAAAAATTTTTTTTTTTACATTACATTTTTCAAATTAATTTTTTTTGAGATGTTTTATGATAAGAATCCATCGATCTCATTTTTAGCTCTATCAAGATAATTCTTTCAGAGATATGATTTTTCAAAATTTCAATAATAAATCGTACTTATATTGTATATTATATGAACTTTGTCACATTAAAGAGAACTACTCATCTGTCAAATATTCTATTACGTTAAATGGGCCATTTCTGAGTGCGTTTTTCAGCAGGTGTTGGCTGCTTCTTAATAATTCGAAAATAAAATATACAAAGGCGGTTTTGAGCAGGTTTGTTATTGATTTTCCTCGCCTTTTATGTGGTCGTCTCCAGTTTTATATTGATATATTCATTCTTAAACATTAAATATTTGTTAAATTTCTTAATTTCTGAACTAGTTGGGAAACGTATGAATATAAGGTAACTTTGAATCGTTGAATATTACCCGCAATTTGAATTTATTACATCGGATAACTTTAAATTTTCATTTTAAGGTGCAGAATGCCACGAAAATCGGAAAAAACGACAACCGGTGTCAGAAAATATGGTACAAAAAGTGGGAAAGCCCTGTGGACAGGATCTGTGGCACTCTTGTTCAAACTTTGACGAATCACATCTCCGAAGGTATTGGTTTCCCAGAGTTGGGAATGATATCAATGGATTCTTATGATAGAACTACATCATAAAATAAAATAAATTAAATGAGAAGAGAATCCATTGACTTCATGCCCAACTCTAAGGAACCAATAAATTCGAAGTAATTTTTTTTTTAATAGACACATTTTGTTTTATTATAAGAATCCATTGATCATTCCCAATTCTGAGACACCAATTTTCGGAGATTTGATTTGTCAAAGTTTCAACAAGATCGCCAAAGCTCCTGTTTACAGGGCTTGAACCAATTTTCATTATTTCAAATGGAACACGTAGCAAACTTCGAAAAGTTTGAATAGTTCACATATAAACGAAGCGAATTTTCTTTTCATTCTTCCTCATTCCTTCATTCCGTTTTTCCTAAGAACCTCCAAGTGTGATAGTTCATTAGTGTGAACTCGGTAGCAGTATTGAAAAATTCCGCGAAATCACCACAGAAGACTCCCCCGAGTTCAGATTAGTTTTGAATGAATTGTAAGTCTTGGCTTCTCTGAACTCGGGGAAGACAATTTTATAATTTCGGTGCCAAATAGGTGGAGAGTCTTCGACTCATTTTCTTATTCATTTTTGGCACAATATCCTTTATTTATATGAGTGATTTAATTTTTGCAATAAATATCAAAGTGATAACATTTCTGAATAGAGATTGATGAGACCTTTCAAACGATGTATCACAAGCCCATATTTCCTATTTGAAAAATTTGGGGTTATACTTGTCTTTCGAAGGGGTTTGAGGGTAGGGTTCGCATTTTTACGAAGAAGAATGCCAATTTAAAATTTGAATTTGACGTGTTTCGGGATTTTCCATTAACATTCACAGTAACCAGGATAATGAATTTATTCCATTTGGCTTTTCCACACTGTATAACCTTTTCAATGAATTACGTGTTTCCAGGAAAGTAATAGGGCAGAATGAGAAAGTTTCCTCACATATTCAAATCATAGTCTTAAAATAGCATGGACTGATTGTGAGAAAGAGACCATTGATATCAGAGAACTGAAAACGGACCGAACGAGTAAAGGCAAAAAATTAGTTTCGTTTATTGTTTATATGTGTTCTCGTGGGGATTTTTAACAATTTATCCAGTCTTTCTGTGTCTCTCTGGCAACACATTAACAGTTTAATTATGCCTTCTTCGTGAGAAGCTTAAAATTGTGTCGTTGGATTTAAAAAAGGTTTGGATATGAAATTTCATAGGCTATAGTATGTTTATCGTATATTTTCTTGCACATTTTCTAAGATTTCTGAAGAGTCAATTTATGAGACATAAGTGGGTTACAGTAATTAGTAAGGAATACTACAAACCTTCTACTACAGCGATAATTTTTGTAATCAGTTCCCAGCAGAGGACTAAGGCGAGTAATTATTCAAACTTTGACAAATCACATCTCCGAAAGTATTGGTTTCTCATAGTGGGTTAAGAGCTTAGTAAAACCCACCGCAAGAGTTGGGAATGATATCAATGTATTCTCATGACGATCGAGATATTTATCTCCCAGACCTATTCTGAAAATTTCAAGTGCCGACCTCATTCCGTTCGAGGGTTATCGTGTTAACGGCCGGCCGGAAAAAATCGATTTTGTACACGGATTCTTGATCAGTGAGTCGAAACAAAACTTTTGAGGTCATTTTCAGCTAAATGTTCGAGAATTACAGATATTTGGGAAAATTGATAAGCACTCTGTTCCGAGGAACAAGAGCGCCAAAAATAAGCCATTCCATCGGTTTTAAAATTGTTGGGACCTGCTCTCAAGTAGGAAATTTCAGGAAGAACGTTGATTAGAAGAGAACCACTGAAGTATTGCGATTAATATCAGTCTTGAATATGTAAAAGTCTTGAATATATAAAAGTAAGACAAAATGTCTTCAATCTCACTTTTCAATTATTTCTGTTAATTTGTATAATAAACATTTATTACATTCATATTATATTTATTTTCTTTCCCATTCTTTTATCGTGATCAGAGGAATTCCCTCAAGGACACTTATATAGGTATCATGTAGTGCCACAATAATGAACTATACAGTAAGGATTTTATTCGATTCGAGGTTAAAATTTGATGTTGCATTTCTGATTACTGATCCGCTTTGGTCTTCCCCAAGGGGAACCCTCAGAAGTTCCTATATGTATAGGTGACCTTTGGAAACAAACATACTAGCTAGATAATATTTATTATATCATATACAAGATTCAAGAACACAGAACATTTTTAAGGTACCATGTATAATACATAAATATTGGTTTACTATAAAAGACGAATAGAATTTACGCATTGAATCGATTCAGATAAATACAGGGTGTTTGGTAATTCGACGAGATCCTTTAACGGAGTTATAGTAGACATGATTTGCAAAGATTTGAGTCCAGAGATATATTGATATTTCGCCTTTTTGAAAGTTTTTCGACTTGCCATCAAAAACAATCAGTTCTGTGGAAACTACTCAAGACTGAATATAGAAGTATATTTTTTTAAAGCTAGTAGATAAGGATCATTTCCAGAAAAAAACATTCACCAAAAATTCAAATAACCTGAAAAATAAAAAGTCTGAAGTGGCATCAATTGATTTTCTCATTGAATTTTCATGAAACAATTGCGTCTTTCTCGAAAAAATTATAATTAACTTTGCGTAGAAAAATGAAAAAACTTCCATGGTTGATGAACTTTCCAAGAAGGTACATATTTAATAAATTTTCCCACGAGATCAAAGTATAGCCGGAAATCTGAGCAAGTAGCAGACTTTTTCGGTACTTGGCTATACCCCTCATCTTCTCCTTTACTTGTGATTACTGTGATTATTAGGTGCTTGTTTTGAGTAGGACTAGTACGAATAAAAAAAAATCACAGTATTTCTTGAATGAAAATTGGAATAATCGTGAATTAACTGAAAGTAACTCCAAGGAATTTCAATGGATAATAAGTTTCAAAAAGAAACCATGCTGATATTTCATTGTGTTATGGGTTGTGTTCCTGGAATAAAATACGCCTCATGCGAGCGGTTTTCCGGCCATGTTTTTCGATTTCGTGAAAGAATTATTCACATATGTACCTTTTTGAAAAGTTAACGAAACAAGAAAGTTTTTTACTGAATTTGTACACCAAGTTCATAATACTTTTTTCGAGTAATTCTCCATTGTTTCATCCAGATTTTATGAGGAAATGATGCCATTTTTGACCCCTTATATCTCAGGTTTCTATTTTTTTAGTTAATGCTTTTTCACACGAAAAGATAACCATCTCTTCAGCTTTGAAAAAAATATTCATTGAATATTGAGAGTCAATTGGTTTTTACAAAATGAATTATTTTCGATAACAAAGCAGCGAATTTCCAAAAAGTTGAAAAATCTTCATTTCTTCGTAACCGTAGATTTATGGACCCCGGTTCACTCGACTCAATTCTATACAAATGATGTCTAGTATATCCCCTTTGCAGGATCACATCGAACACCCTGTATATACAAACAAAGAAATGAACAAAAACCAAATGCTAATATTAATTTATAACCAATTGTTATAACAACGATTAAGTTCGACTCACTCATGAATAATTCGAGGTCAAAATTGATTCTGTCCGGCCGGCAGGCCGTTGCTACGACAACTTTCGAACGGAAAGAGATAGTGACTTGAAATTTTCAGGTTAGGTGGCGATCCAAATGTGACAGTTATATTCGTTGTTGGGCATAATCAGCGGAATGGTTTCGGAGTTATACCCATCTGGAATAATGTTTTCTCGATAACTCAAAAAATACAGATCTGATCGAATTGAAACTTCGTATCTAGTTGGAGAAAACCGACGCAAAGACATACGTGAAATTTTGTGAGGATCACCAGTTGTTGCCACGATAACTTTCGAAAGGAAAGAGATAGCGATTTGAAATATTCAGGGTTAGTTGCGCATCCGAATACGACATTCAGTTTCATTAGTATGCAAAATAGACCCCGACGGTTTTGAAGTTATACACATCTGAAATGTTGTTCTTATTCCCTCTACAACTCAAAATATACAAATCTGATCCAATTAGAACTCGGTTATTACTTGTAAAATGCGGACGCGCTAATGGTCGCAAAATTTCTTGAATATTGTTACATAGTATTACAGAATATATGCAATCATTAAGGGATACTGTGGGAGGTATACTCATTGTTGGAAGGTTTTTTTCTGGGTTTCCTCTCCCAAACTCTGAAAAATATCAATAAAATAAAAATTAATTATTTTGTGATTTGGTATTTTTCAGAGTTTGGGAGAGAAAACCCAGAAAAAAACCTTTCAATACAGAATATATGCGTCAGAATAATCTGAAATTGCGCGCATAGCTTCGAGCCACCATTTCACAATAGAGTGCCGAATTTCAGGTCGGTCTGCTTTTTATGAGGCATGAATAGACAATGGAACATGCGCGCAAAACCTCCTGACTTCGAGTCAGTACTTTTCGCAGATTTTCTCTTTAAAACTAATCATCTTCTTCTGCTCGCAAAGTTGACATTTTGCTGTTGCGCTACCAGATTATTATATTAGAAATATTTGGAATATTCAGGTCCCTTAGTGTCTGCACCTGCGCCATCGCCACCTCAATATCATCGATACCCGCATCCATTTCAATTGTTTTTCTAGCCTTTTTCAATGTTTTTATGTTCACTACCACCCAGGTTACTAGTCACTCTGTTCGAATTATTGAAAATCAAACTGGGTCGACCAGAGAACGATACTTAACAATAAATGCTGTACAACTATATACATAATAATACATACATATATAATACAATACTTACGTACTGGAATTTTCAAAAATAAATACACAAGCCCCGTATCTCACCCAAACTAAACCTAATCTTATTATTGTGAAAAGACCAAAAAAATGCGAACGAGCTGTACGACCCTCCTCGAAAACCTTCGTCTAGCAGTCTGGCCTGAATGAGGTTTGATTTTCAAAGTTTCATAAATACGTTCAGGTAGATATACCTATTTTTATGGTAGGAATAGAAATTTAGTTACATCTTAGAATGGTTATTTGAAAGAAACGTTTTTCTTCATTGATGTTTTATTAAAAATACCTATTTTAGGTTTCTAATGTTACATGTTATGTGTGTTGAAATTATTTATATATTATTTTAGAGACCATCAAGACCAAGACCAAGACTTCGAGACCTAGACCGAGACCAAGACCGAGACATGGCCAGTCTTCTCTTGGTCCTGAAACATCGAGATCAATTACTAGACCGTGACCGCATTTTTTTTATACCAAGGCCAATTCTTGCGAAGCAGTAGCCATGCCTAGGTACATGCTACGAGTGGTGGTGATATATCATCTGGGCATAATAATATAGCACTAATAAGATCCCACTGAAATACATATTAATTAACATACTATTAATGATAGAAAATCTAGAGAGCACAATCATTATAGTTGCAGATGCCATTCGCATTATATGCCCTCAACGACAACGAAGTTCCATTGCATGACTGTGAAAGTGAGCAAAATCTATTCTCCCAATGCCAGTCTGATCTCTACACAGTCAATAAAACTTGAGTGATCAATTTATCTGCCTGCGCGACTCCTTCAGAGATTCTCGAAAGATAGGATAGTATTCATTAAGTAAAAAGTGAATTAAATTCCTCCTCAGTCCATTATTGCACATTCGAATGCGAAATCAGCTCCAAGTATTACACCGCCATCTAGCCACAGCCATCAGAATTTTCGCCGAGATCTGCAACAGTTCAAGTTCGGAGTAAATCACCGTCGAGAGCCATTATTATTTTGATTATAGCCAGTGTTAGAACGTTAAATGCCGCGCATCAAAATTGCATGACGCCTCTTGAAAGTTTCTGATGGAAATGGTTGAGAAAGTTCGTAGATGGTGATTGATTTTCGACTTTGTTGTGGGTTCTGTCTGGATTTATTCAGATGGTTTCAATATGAGTGACAGTACTGTCATGATGCTTTTAATATTGCCAATCAGGAAAACTATGAGTAGATGCTTTCAACGTTGATGGTTTCGTAAGCGAATAAATCCTTTTCCATATAAAGTTTGAGGCTATGAAGTACTTTCACGCACTAAATCCAAATGACACCCTCTGTTATGAGGATAGAGCTGTTGTGAACATTTTACATCATAATGTCGACTGGTGACTGACATAGGCGGGAAAGGACCGTGCGAAGAAGCAACCTTCGACGATTTGAGATGTCATCAACAATCAATCGAAAAGCTCTAACACTTGTCCAACATTCTTTTTTAGACAAGCGATTAAAATCTTGTGTATATTAATTGTAGATAAATACGAATTGAACAATTCATCATTCGATTGAGTGGGGAATTATCGGTGAAGGTAGTTTCGTTGAAGGATATTTCAGAGATGGTGCTGCCCTAAATGGACGAGCAGGAATAATTAAAATAAGACAAAATACTCTCCCTAAGGAAGCCATGATCGACAACGCATCATTAGACCCCAGAACTTGATTGTTTAATCGTTTAAATCTATCAAAAATTAAATTGATATTTGAGAACAGTCCTGCTATTCATCGTGTGATCATTCCTTGATTTAATCAGTCATAAACTACTGATTGTAGAGTATTGCGGTGAGGAGATTTAGATTATGCGTATAAAAAGTGATATACAACAGTGTCAAAGAAGTAGCAAGAATCGGTGAATGAATCACAAAATATTCAATAGATATGTATTCAAATTTATTGTACCTTCTTCAAATGGTGCCCGTTTTGAAATGAAACACGTACGCAATGAATAATTCAATCATCAAAATATTTATCGAACGCATTTTAAAAAATTCATTAGAATAGGGTAGGGCAGAGCTAGTTGAGCATAGAGAACTACTGGAAGAAATTAGTGAAATTTGATTGACACACTGGGGCCATCCTCCAAAAGCATCATTTGGATAACTATACTCTATCTATAGACTCCATGGTATAAAAATTAGTGCATGAAATGGAAAGACTTCTTCATAAAAGCTTACCGCAGGATTTGCTTTACACTAGAACTATATACAGGCTCATTAAAATAATTGTCCCATTAGACTTTTTTTGGCTTCTAGAGCAGTTCTGAAATTTGACATCCTGCCATTTATCGTTCTAAATTAACCAGGTTTATTCGGTTTATTAAGATTTTCAGTTGGATATTAAGCTTCGTTGCCATTGTATATGAGATGAAAATCTTTTATTTCTATTTATGTTTATTAGTATCTTTGAAAAGTTTTGCCAGAATGGCGAATTTAATCAATTTATTTCGATAATTATATTGTTCCCATCAATTCATTATAAAACATGAAATTACTACAAAATACTGCAAAACAGTTCAGGAACCACAGTAGAATTTTACCAGTTGGAAGAACTGACTTGCGGAACGAATAATGCGTTATTTCTTGTGCAAGCCTTATTGGCACTAAATATAGGTTCCATAATACTTCGATCAAGTTAATTATTAATTTGATATAATTGTTGCGGCAAAACTGAACGGAATTCTAACCTAGAATCACACAATGATTTGAAGACAAAAGAAGCTATCAAAAATTGGTTCAAGCACTGACTTTAAGTCAGGAGCTTTTAAGCGCATGTCCTATTGTCTACTCCCCTCCATTGCACACTCTACTACGAGTTTAGCATAGATATATGGGTGATTCCGTTATAACTGGGATATTCAATGTCCTGTATTGTTTGTTCTCATAGGTCATTAATTAATAATCAATTTATGAAATTTTTGTGCTTATTGGAAAATTATGAACATATTTCAACATTATTTTCATATAATATAACTTGCCACTTACAGAAAACTTACAATTTATCACTTAAATGTCAGTACCATGTCCATTTCTAGGATTTATTTATCAAATGTCAGTACCGTGTCATGTCCATTTCTAGAATTTATTTATAAATTGTTAGTTTTTTTGTCGTAATAAATGATTTAAACTAATTACCTCATAAATTCTAATGTTTATGATCAAACTGAACAAAATTGACACATTTTTTGTAAAATCTATTAAGTTAACATTGAATTCCGGTTCAATAACTTTTGTCTTTAAAGCTTTACTTAATACATAAAAAAAAATGTGTCAATTTTGTTCAGTTTGATCATAAACATTAGAATTTATGAGGTAATTAGTTTAAATCATTTTTTACGACAAAAAAACTAACAATTTATAAATAAATTCTAGAAATGGACATGACACGGTACTGACATTTAATAAATAAATTCTAGAAATGGGCATGGTACTGACATTTAAGTGATATATTGTAAGTTTTCTGTAAGTGGCAAGTTATATTATATGAAAATAATGTTGAAATATGTTCATAATTTTCCAATAAGCACAAAAATTTCATAAATTGATTATTAATTAATGACCTATGAGAACAAACAATACAGGACATTGAATGTCACAGTTAGAACGGAATCACCCATATACCGTTTTCTCTGCTTTCATAATATACGAATACATTACATATCATTTTAATGAGAGACTTCAGTAGAGAATCATCTGTGATCACAGATTTTTTTAATTGTGAAATATGTATTCTATTGGAATTGAAATACGAAAAAACTTACGCCTCAAGTTACTCCTGAATATGATAGTCATGAAATTTTGCGAAAGTTAGTAGGTCGGCATTCTACAAGTAATCACCGAGTTTCAATTCCATCAGATTTGTATATTTTGAGTTATAGACAACAAAATTTCAGATGATTGTAACTCCATAACCGCGATAGCGATAGCGATATGGTTCTCACAAAATTTCACAAACGTCCGTAGGTTTTTATTCTACAACTACTCACCAAGTTTATACGATCATCTACTCGGAAACCGTTGGGCCGATTAAGCCCATTAACGAACTTGTCCGTCGTACTGGGATGCGCCACCTACCTCGAAAATTTCATGTCGCTATCTCTTTCCGTTCTCAAATTATCGTGGCAACGGCTGGCCCTAGCGATACGATTCTCACAAAATTTCGCAAACGTCCGTAGGTTTGTATTCTACAACTACTCACCAAGTTTCAATTCGATCAGATTAGTAATGTTTGAGTAATGTTTGAGACCATTCTCGGCATAAAATTCGAAAATTACAGACATTTGGGCAGAATGATAACGCGATGATGATGTTCCCCAGAACATGCGCGCAAAAAATTAATGAATATGAAAAATAATGGAGAGATTCGAAGTATTTGGATAAGAATATAACAATCTTTTGTGTGAATGAAATTTGCAACGTTTATTTAATAATCGTCAAGTGTTGCCTACAGATTGAGAAATGATTATCAATATTGATTACTATTTAGTAATAAGAACCGTCTCCAAAACAGAAAATGATATTAGGTCTTTATTAACGAAAACAAAACCCATAAATGAAAAACAAAAATCAAAAAACTGTGTATATAATATTCCTTGTATTTGTGGCAAATCATACACAGGAGAAACATCAAGACCACTAGAAGTAAGAAAGTCAGAGCATAAGAATAACTTGAGAAATAGAGACATACAGAAATCAAAAATAGCAGAACATGTACTTAATATGTACAATCCAAGGAGATCACATGATGGATTGGAG
Organism: Halyzia sedecimguttata; assembly: GCA_937662695.2. NCBI lineage: Eukaryota > Metazoa > Arthropoda > Insecta > Coleoptera > Coccinellidae > Halyzia > Halyzia sedecimguttata. The sequence goes on from OW569411.2 coordinate 33,698,162, forward strand.
TAATACAAAGATTCTTATGACAGAACCTGATTATATTAAAAGGAAACTTAAGGAGTCAACTTGTATTTTATTGAACAGAGAATGCAATTTGGCAAATTGCTCAATTGGTATTGACCATATTTAGCTAAATTTATTGAAAAAGGAGTTGGAACTTGGAAATTTCTATGCAAAGTAAAACTATGTTCGCTATGATTTTCAAATACTGTCAAGTTGTCAATTCATGAATTTCACAATAACTATCAACAAAATAATTCTGACGAAGGAGTCTGATATAGACTCCGAAACGTTATGATATAGTTGTTTCTTCGTTGATGTTGTTTCGTTGTTGTTTGTTAGGAGACATTATTCAATTTATTGCTTCTAAAAAATATCTTGTGTTTCTTACTCAGAAGCAAATCACAAAATAATTAATTTTTATTTTATAGTTATTTTTCAGAGTTTGGGAGAGAAAACCCAGAAAAAACCTTTTTAGTTGAAATATATTAAACGAGGTCAACTTTTATGAAAAGTATTTCCTGATACATGTTTAAAATTGAATTTCAAACTTGACATTTCATTTGGTGTTTCCGCTGCCGAACACTCTTCACAGTCATAGTTCACCACCTTTCCTTCCCCGAGGATCATTTTGCACTTAGGTGCAACCGGTTCCCCATCAAATCGAGACAAAATGCTGCAGTTCCGTGTCTGATCCCGTAGATCATTCCAAATTGGATCGAATGCACGTAGCCCTTATATATCAAAGCGGCTTGACAAATTCACTGGTGAACCAGAAAATGAAATAAGGAAAAGGGGTCGGGAAATTGAATATTATATGGGAAAATGAAACGAAAATCCATTGAAGTTGCCACTCGCGATTCAATGGAGAAGAAATAAATAATGCGCTGTCTAAAATATATAAATTGGATTTTCAGTCTCTGGTGATTCCCAAAGCCAGGGTTTATATGCACACTATTCCTAAATATATAAATAATTTATGAGAACATAAACGACAGATTCCTGCGTGAGTATGTCGTCGGGATGAGACTGGATGTTCGAATCTCTGGAATATCATTCTTCTGCGATATCGTCTGCGTAAGGAAAAATAGGGAAAAGAAGGCGTTAACATGTAGGCAGGAGCTGCATCGAGTTTCTCTCCGAAAGTACATCTATTCCTTATGAATATGTTAATGGTGACGTGATTTTCACGAATATCTGACGCAGTGGCGGCTCGTCTTATGAGGCAACTGAGGTGGTATCTCACTATTCTTTTTTCTAACAATATCCGAGGAATAAAAGAAATAGAATGAAATAATCCAAGTTCAATTATTCCTCAGACCATTATATTGAATTTATCCTGAATTAATCAAACACATGCATGGGCAAAAGGGTCTTGTCCTGGTTATCATCATTCTATAATCATATACTGAATACTGGAACTATTCCAAAAGAATTTCGCAAATCGAAAATCATGGGAATTTCAAAACGTGGAAAGAATGCTTCTGATCCTAGCTGTTATCGACTCATTAATCTATTGGGTATTCCTCTTAAAATGTTAGAAAGATTGACCGCCGTATTCACAAAGCATTCAAGAACCTAGAACCGTTCAAAGTAGTTACACAGTCGTTTAATGTAATTGGACCCGGGCAAATGGGCGAAACCTTTCAAACGCTACGTCTGTACCACTCTTTAGAACCGATTCGGCACTATCCCTACTGCGAACCAAAGCAGGCCTCATACAAGTGTTGACCTCGTATAGACACAGTATAATAATATTTTATTATACTGTGACAGAAGCAGACACAGAAATGTAATAATACATATTAGGTTAACCACAGAATATACCATTGGTCTAGCCTTAGAATATTACGTCGGTGGTGATTTATTTGTTTACATAATTCCGTAGATCCAGATTAAGAATTTCTCGACAAGAATTGGGATGAAAAGGTAGAATGATACGTATAATTGATATTTCCCTTATGCAAACTAATATACTACAAACTTATAAGATTCAACTATGTAGTTCGAATAAAATTATAGTGACGTGACTTATCTGTTGAAAATTAAGTTGATAAAATTATGATCCATATATTAGTGAAAAATTTAACAATTTGGAAATAAGCGATATTGAATTGAATTTCCATAAGTGTCATCTTCAAAATCCATACTCAGTCTATGCCTTTATTCGAGCAGACCATCTGTGATTGTATACCAGGTTCGGATGGATAAAAGTAGGTAAATTTATGTAATTTTTTTCATATTTTATGACATTCAATGAAGAATATTATGAAAACTGTACCTTTTAGGAGAAATGATGAAGAATGATTTTATTTTCAAAAAGGATAGAGTATTTCAAGAATGACTCAAGATAACCTTCATCTGCTTTAATTAAGCTAATTTTTCATAGTTTTTTGGAAGTCGCGAGTCTATAACGCAGAAATCAGTAAAAGTAGGAACAAACTGTTTAATGGAGATTATGTGCCATAGTTCATACCAAAACTCATTCAATTCTGAATAACCATGTCAAAGCTACAAAAAAATCTGATTTTTTTTTTCAAATTTCAACAGCCTGTATATTTTTTCTTGTGCCGAATCTGGAAAAATGGTAAAAGAAAAATGTTCTTTATTTTACGAGAGGAATCCATGATCGAACGGCATCTTTTTCTCCACTATCGCTTCTTTCTTCAACAAGCAGAGAGGTTTCGACAAGTTATCCGAAACACAATCTGGAAAAGCAAAATACAATAGGAGAAGACGAAAAAATTAGAAATGGAATATTCCATGCATTATTAAATAGATTTGAAATTCGCTACCCGTTCAAAAAAGATTTTAAAACATTATGAATAGCTCTAAAACCATGAATAGATGTAGGCCTGATAGTTCCAGTGATGATCCTCATAGATGAATTCAACTGTGCATCAATCTTTTCACTATGAGCACTATTAAACCAGACGGGGCAACACTATTCAGCGACAGAAGAAACCAAGGCTAATGCTTCCGTTCGAAGAGTAGCTGCATCAGCACCCCAGGAAGTACCAGCTAATTTTTGCTAAATATTATTTCTTGTTTTCAACTTCGGACTCAAGCCATCCAAATGGGCTTTGAAATTCAAAGAGGAATCTAGTTTCACTCCTAGATATTTAGGATCAAAATTATGTCTTAAGAAAGAATCACTGAAAGTTACACTCAATGTTTTATATTTTTGATGATTATTCAAATGGAAGCAAGAAACCTCAGTTTTATTTGGATTCGGACACAAGCGCCACTAAAACAGATAATTTTTGAGGATCTCTAAATCTGCAGATAGATTATTTTCTATACTTTGGAAATTAGAATGAGGAAATGCAAGTGCAATGTCAGCAGCAGAAGTAGCTTGAAGTAGTAGTAAATTTAAAAGAATAGGTTTTGCAACTGAACCTTGTGGGAGACCATTATTCAAAATTTTTAAATTACTACTATTATTATCAACATAAACACGAAACCTTCTCTCTATCAGCATATTTTCAAGTAAACGAATCCTTTTTCCACACTTTATATAAGTATAAAGTTTGAAAATCAAACCATCTTTCCATACCGTGTCATATGCTGCTGATAAATCCACAAATGATGTTTCTCTTTATTTTATTATTGAAACCTGTTTCGATAAAAATAGTTAGACTAAGAACCATCACAACAATTCCTATTCTTCCTGAAACCCCCCTGGCAATTCTGTAGAACGTCTTATACAGACGATTCAATCCTTAAAAGATTCACCGCCGTATTCACAAAGCATTGTTATGTGTTTGAATCTCCGTTAAGTCCTAACTGAGGTCCTCAGTTAAGGATAAATTGAGGATAATAAGGAATAAAGGTGGTAAAACAGGACTGTTTCACCACCGTTAACTGAGGTTGCGATTCAAATTTATCCTTAACTGAGGACCTCAGTTAGGACTTAACGGAGATTCAAACACATAACAATGCTTTGTGAATACGGCGGTGAATCTTTTAAGGATTGAATCGTCTGTATAAGACGTTCTACAGAATTGCCAGGGGGGTTTCAGGAAGAATAGGAATTGTTGTGATGGTTCTTAGTCTAACTATTTTTATCGAAACAGGTTTCAATAATAAAATAAAGAGAAACATCATTTGTGGATTTATCAGCAGCATATGACACGGTATGGAAAGATGGTTTGATTTTCAAACTTTATACTTATATAAAGTGTGGAAAAAGGATTCGTTTACTTGAAAATATGCTGATAGAGAGAAGGTTTCGTGTTTATGTTGATAATAATAGTAGTAATTTAAAAATTTTGAATAATGGTCTCCCACAAGGTTCAGTTGCAAAACCTATTCTTTTAAATTTACTACTACTTCAAGCTACTTCTGCTGCTGACATTGCACTTGCATTTTCTCATTCTAATTTCCAAAGTATAGAAAATAATCTATCTGCAGATTTAGAGATCCTCAAAAATTATCTGTTTTAGTGGCGCTTGTGTCCGAATCCAAATAAAACTGAGGTTTCTTGCTTCCATTTGAATAATCATCAAAAATATAAAACATTGAGTGTAACTTTCAGTGATTCTTTCTTAAGACATAATTTTGATCCTAAATATCTAGGAGTGAAACTAGATTCCTCTTTGAATTTCAAAGCCCATTTGGATGGCTTGAGTCCGAAGTTGAAAACAAGAAATAATATTTTGCAAAAATTAGCTGGTACTTCCTGGGGTGCTGATGCAGCTACTCTTCGAACGGAAGCATTAGCCTTGGTTTCTTCTGTCGCTGAATAGTGTTGCCCCGTCTGGTTTAATAGTGCTCATAGTGAAAAGATTGATGCACAGTTGAATTCATCTATGAGGATCATCACTGGAACTATCAGGCCTACATCTATTCATGGTTTTAGAGCTATTCATAATGTTTTAAAATCTTTTTTTGAACGGGTAGCGAATTTCAAATCTATTTAATAATGCATGGAATATTCCATTTCTAATTTTTTCGTCTTCTCCTATTGTATTTTGCTTTTCCAGATTGAGTTTCGGATAACTTGTCGAAACCTCTCTGCTTGTTGAAGAAAGAAGCGATAGTGGAGAAAAAGATGCCTTTCGATCATGGATTCCTCTCGTAAAATAAAGAACATTTTTCTTTTACCATTTTTCCAGATTCGGCACAAGAAAAAATATACAGGCTGTTGAAATTTGAAAAAAAAAATCAGTTTCTTTTGTAGCTTTGACATGGTTATTCAGAATTGAATGAGTTTTGGTATGAACTATGGCACATAATCTCCATTAAACAGTTTGTTCCTACTTTTACTGATTTCTGCGTTATAGACTCGCGACTTCCAAAAAACTATGAAAAATTAGCTTAATTAAAGCAGATGAAGGTTATCTTGAGTCATTCTTGAAATACTCTATCCTTTTTGAAAATAAAATCATTCTTCATCATTTCTCCTAAAAGGTACAGTTTTCATAATATTCTTCATTGAATGTCATAAAATATGAAAAAAATTACATAAATTTACCTACTTTTATCCATCCGAACCTGGTATACAATCACAGATGGTCTGCTCGAATAAAGGCATAGACTGAGTATGGATTTTGAAGATGACACGAGGGTAGTTCTCACGAAATGTTCCACTTTGGTGTTCATGACAGTTTTCTGCTACATAAAACTGGTTTAATCGTTTAATTCTCTATAATATATCCTTTTGAAATGTAACAATCACTATAAAGAATAAAAAATTGCAAAATTTCAAAAATTTTGATTTTCAACGCTAGTTTTCTTTCCAGAAGAATTGAAAACCTCACCTCCGTGACTGTTCCTCTTAGTTATCGCATTGTCCTAAACTTAAAATTATAGCATTAATGGAATTCTGGAACAGCGTATTTCTAGTTCATTATCCACAATTAACTAGATAATGTTGACATAATAAAATATCAATAAAAAAATTATCGGTGTTCGAATTATACTTATATTAGTCGATGTTCCTGCATTATCTATCACCTCCGTGAAGCGACATTGTAATTTGACTCTTTAATCGCAAGATGAAGGTATCTTCATCGTGGACCGCCTGGAATATCGGTTGATGCGCAGGTAATACTGACCACTTTAGATTTGAACTTCAAAGTGTAACTTATTGGTTAAATTCTTACCCAAGTGATAAAGAAGTGTATGGGAAATTTGGGATTCTCACCTCCGTGAAGATGAATTGTAAGGTAGGAGATTATTTTATTCAATTATTTGTTATCTGAATATACTTAATTACGAAAGTTATTTAATGAGTTAAAATATTGTTTTGAAGCCTTTTTCTTTAAATGAGATATTCTATAAAAAAGTAAAATTTCTCACCTCCGTGAATCTCACCTCCGTGAATATAGTAATTCACGGAGGTGAGGTACTCTTCACGGATGTGATAATAATATTCTGTTCCTCCTTTCAGGACATGAATTCTAACATTATTAAAAAAAAAATAAGAAAAAAGTTACTGCATCTCATGAAGAACAGAAGAAAAAACAACGAAAATCTATGAGAAGACTTCATGAAGCCCGAAAAAATGATCCTGAATTATACGAAGAAGAAAAACGTTAAGAACGAGGGCTATTATATAAGAAAAAAGGAAGGAAAAATTAAAAATATTCTGGATATGTCCGAAAGAGAAAAATTGGTTCAAGCACTGACGTAAAGTCAGGAGCTTTTGCGCGTATGTTCTATTGTCCATCCTCCTGTATTGGACACTCTTAATCGAATTTACCATGGTGAATTCTATTGTTCGTTCTTCTGTATTGGACACTCTCTTAATAGAATTTACCATGGTGAATTCTATTGTCTGTTCTCCTGTATGAGACACTCTTAATCGAATTTACCATGGTGAATTCGATTAAGGCTGTCCAGTACAGGAGAATAGACAATAGAATTCACCATGGTAAATTCGATTAAAAGTGTCCAATACAGGAGAATGGACAATAGAACATACGCACAAAAGCTCCTCACTTCACGTCAGTGCTTGAACAATGTCTTTTTTATATTAAGGATATATGAAATTTTTTTTTTCATTTAAAATTAACATTATTTCATTTCCGTGAATTTTGTCTCACATCCGTGAATGCCGGTTTCATGAAAATCTCATTATTTCACAAAATACCAACGAAAGTGTATAACCTTAGGCATAAGATTAATAAGAATTAATTTCTGGTTTAGGATATCTAAAAATAAATTCGATTATTGTTAATTTATTTTTTTTTTAACTAAAATGCGAAAGGGGAACATTTGGTGGGAATTACCCACTTATGGAAATTCAATTCAATATCGCTTATTTCCAAATTGTTAAATTTTTCACTAATATATGGATCATAATTTTATCAACTTAATTTTCAACAGATAAGTCACGTCACTATAATTTTATTCGAACTACATAGTTGAATCTTATAAGTTTGTAGTATATTAGTTTGCATAAGGGAAATATCAATTATACGTATCATTCTACCTTTTCATCCCAATTCTTGTCGAGAAATTCTTAATCTGGATCTACGGAATTATGTAAACAAATAAATCACCACCGACGTAATATTCTAAGGCTAGACCAATGATATATTCTGTGGTTAACCTAATATGTATTATTACATTTCTGTGTCTGCTTCTGTCACAGTATAATAAAATATTATTATACTGTGTCTATACGAGGTCAACACTTGTATGAGGCCTGCTTTGGTTCGCAGTAGGGATAGTGCCGAATCGGTTCTAAAGAGTGGAACAAACGTAGCGTTTGAAAGGTTTCGCCCATTTGCCCGGGTCCAATTACAATAAACGACTGTGTAACTACTTTGAACGGTTCTAGGACCGTCCATATTGCGAACCAAAACGAGCCTATAGAGGACATAATAACAATAACAGACTCACATATTGTTTTTCTCGATTCTGTAGATTAGAGGTTATAATAAATGTTGTTAGTTGGATATTGATATCATATTCGTTTATATAATGCGAATTAAAATGTGTATGTGAAAATAGGCGAAGAAGATAATGTGGATAATCTTATAGTGGATATTCAATGAAAATCAAGTTGGAGTCTGTTTTATTATCCAGGAAGAGTTTTTTTTTATAAAATGGAGCATTAAGATAATTTAAAATCATTTTGAAAAACTTCAGTGAGCAAATAAGATTTCTCAGACAATTCCGTTGAATTTCGAGCATCAGATGATGAAGCTTTCATATAATTATGAGATATTGAATCCAGTAAGTGATTCTGTGTTAACACTTGAAGACAGTTCAGGGGTAGCTTTGCACATTATAGAATCTTTAAACCCATATAACTTTTTACCTGAGCCGAATCTGAAAAATGAAAAATTTGTTCCATTTGATTAGAGGTTGGTTAAAATTAATTTACAACATAAGGACTCACACTGTGTATATGGCTTAAATATCCTCTCAGAGGCAGCCGAAGATTAGCCTATTGGAAATATTCATAACAACCAGGGTTGGATTTATTTGTTGCGCAGATATGAATTCAGAACACGACACAGTGATATCCAATAAGGAAACGCCTTTTTCAAGACGCCGTGAAGATGAAATGCGAGAAATTCTTCAGTATGGCAGACCAAAACCATAAATAATTCGTTGGACTAAAGACAGAAAATACCGTGAAAATATATGCGCACTTTTCAAGTAATGGAGTAGGTATTATAAAAATCATCATGGATTTTTGGCTGTATCTTCAATGAGCGTTTATATTGTTTGGCCGTCTTTGTTATAACGGAGAATGAAAAATATAGATATTAACTTCTGCTGGAAATGTGCGGCTTTAAGGATATACGGAAAAATTTTATTTATAACAAACTTGGCCAAGCACTGACGTGTTGTGAGGAAATGTTACCCGTATGTTCAATTGTCTATTCACCTCTATTGGACACTCTTCGAATCGAATTAACCGTCAATAATGACCGTTTTCTCAGTATTTATAAGATATGAACACATTTCATACCATTTTAATGACCGACTTGAGTATTGAGACAATCGCTATTAATTCTGACAAAAGTATTCTATCGGAATTGAAATTCGTTAAATATCGCGAAATTACGCAAAAAATAGCGCGTCGGCATTCTACAAGTAATAACCGAGTTTAATTGGATCGGATTTGTATATTTTTAGTTATAGCGAAAATAACAACAACATTTCAAAAGAGTATAACTCCAAAACCGTTTGCCAATTATGTCTATTGACGAATACAAATGTCGTACTCGGATGGACAGCCTATAACGTGAAAAGTCACTATCTCTTTCCGTTATGGTGAGATACATAATATTTTTCATAATTATTTTTGAATTTTCTAGTGGTACAATCTTCACAAAATTTCGCATACTTATTTATTTCGGTCTTTAACACCTAGTTACCAAGATTCAATTCGATCGGTTCTGTATTTTTCGAGAAAATAATATTCCAGATGGGTATTACTCCGAAACCGTTGCGCCGATTATGCTCAACAACGAACTTTACTATTGCATTCGGATGTGCAACTATCCTTATAATGGCTTGTCCCTATCTCTTTCCGTTCGAAAGTTATCGTGACAACGGTCACCCATTCAGATACTAAACCACCCAAGTCTGCACGGATCTCAAACAATATGAAAAATGTAATACATGCGGCTTTCACTTGATGCAAATCCATATTAACTCAATGAAAAATGATATACGATATGAAGTAATTTATTTATATCAAGGGCCAGTCTTTCCAACTCCTAATAAGCGACCAATTGTTATTTGCTGGCAGCTGGACTTATTCGACAAAAAAACTAAGAAAATAGAGAGCGTTATTCATCAAATGGTTACACTGAGAGAAATGTTAGGGTTAATAATTAATAATTCTTTATTTGGGATTAATTTATTCATTATTAATGAATTTTATTAATTATTAATAAATGTTATTAATAGTTATACCACTTGATTTTAAGCTTATTCCTCAGAAATATATTATTTATTTAGGCAATATTTATTAATTATTAGAAAGGTTTATTAATAGGAAATAAATCTAATACAGAAAAGTCATGTTCGAAAATATTATTAACTATAACAAAATGATTTATTTCCACCAAACAAATATTATTTCAAGTTAAAATTTGCCTTACTTCTGTCAAACAAATATTTGTTGTATCATCATTTAATCAACATTTATTTATTAATAATAAATCTTGATTAGACCTGAATAAGTGTTTATTTACGCTCGGATCTTTATTATGTTCCCGACCCCACCCCATCATAGCGAATTGCGACTCTGAAAATCTTCTTATTCTAATTCAGTCTTTTCCTTTTCTTCAGTCAGTTATGATATGGTTAGGATAGTGTATTTGTGAGTTACTACGAACTAAAATTTTTGTGATAAGTGTGTGAACAGAATGTCCGATTTCCAGGAGTTTTTGTTTGAAAATGGATTGAGCCATTTGAGAAGTAAATTCGAGTTGGTTGAAAATCAATGGAGTACTCTATAAGAAAGGAGTGGTATGTCAATACGGTCGAAATAATTTTGGAGAACCAGTGTTTCGTGTTATAGAACTATTCAATATAACAATGAAAATTATCGTTTAAATTGCAAAGAAATTTCGTGTTTCGGTTTTGATAAACATTTTCAGGCCTATCAGGTAAATTGTATTTCTTCCCATACCTTTAAAGTTAATGTCCTCGAAGACTTTTGGCCTTTTCTAACACATATCCACAAATCAGCTAATGGAAATAAATATATTTCATGTATGTACCCAATTGTTCCTGAAGTTTAGGTGAGACAATGCCATAAGTGTAATTTTTGATTTAGTGTATGTGAGAGCGAATTTCTTGAACCTAATCATAATTCGACTAAATTGTTAATTTATTTGCATTTAAATGTTTCTGACAAATTTATTATTTCTTGCTTCACATAAATGAGTTGAGTTCATAAGAATTTAATAATTAAGAAAAATTATGTTCCATTATCTGATACTAAAATATTGATGAATGTATAGTTAGACTCGAATTATATTTTTTCTTTTTTTGATTTTGTGAAAGTTGAATGTTGAACCTGTTATTTTTTTCTCATTATTTAATAAATATTACGTTTTGTTGCGTTGAATGCTTGTAAAGACTAGACTGATTTTATATTTTGCAAGAGTTCAATGTTGAACCTCCTAAATACTTTTTTCTTATTATTCAATAAATATTACGTTTTGTTGTTGAATCTGTACTGACTAGACTGATTTTATATTTTTTAAAAGTTTAATGTTGAGCCTGTTTATTTTCTAATTATTCAATAAATATTACGTTTTGTTGTTGAATGCATATTATGACTAGACTGTTTTTATTTTTTGTAAGAGTTAAATGTTGGACCTCCTAAGTATTTTTTCTCATTATTTACTAAATAATACATTTTGTTGTTGAATGTATACTAAGACTAGACTGATTTTTTTTATAAGTTTAATGTTGAACCTATGTTATGTTTTCTCATTATAGAATAAATATTACGTTTTGTGTATTTCCTTTATTTCATTTTTCATGCACCACCCCTATATATTGTTGATTGACTCAATAATACATAACTTAATTAAGTTCCATTCCAATGGAACATAAAAAGGCTAATGTGATGGATTTTAATTATTCATTCCCCTCAGTTTTCATTCACTTCAGTTTTCATTTAATTATTCATATTTATTGGAAAATATAATTTTTTTTCGAAAAAAAAACCTTTATTTACATGAAATATAATCTACTAAATATAAATTTATATTTGTTTGGTATACCAAACAAATATAAATAAAGATATATTTATATTTCAGAAAAGAATATTTCTCATAAATATAGGAAATTTATTAATAGAAATTATATATTCATAAGAAATAATGAATTTATTGAAGGAGAAAAGAAATATTGTTATTAAATAACGAATTCTTATTAATAAATATATATTATTCATGAGATAAAACAATGTTCATTCTATGAAAGTCAATAGTTTATATATAAACTATTGAATGAACATTGTTTTATCTCATGAATAATATATATTTATTAATAAGAATTCGTTATTTAATAAAAATATTTCATTTCTCCTTCAATAAATTCATTATTTCTTATGAATATATAATTTCTTATAATAAATTTCCTATATATTTATGAGAAATATTCTTTTCTGAAATATAAATATATCTTTATTCATTATAAACTAATGATATTCATTCAAAACAAATATTTAATTCTCATAAATAACATTTATTTATTATTAATAAATCGTAATTGAATGATAATATAATTTTGTATCTATTAATAAACCTTTTCATCTATTAATAAATCGTATATTAATAATTAAATATATATTAATTTTTCACCAATATATATTTATTTTTAAAACTCGAACAAATCCATTATTTGGGACAAATAAATATTTATTACGCCATATATGAATAAGGGGTTTATTTAATATGAATAAACTTTATTATTTATAAATAAACTGTTCTCTCAGTGTACTATTGGAAAGTGGAAAGACGTTTATTTTAACAAATAACTATTGGCCACTTTATTAGAAGGTGGAAAGACTGGCCCTAAATCTATCTATTAAATAAATTAGTGTAAATCGTGTATAATTTTTCATTGAGTCCTACAATATGGATCCTATCGAGTTGAAAATTGTGGAAACGTGTTGAGCTTGGCTGAATAGTTAGATTTTGAAGGATCTCGCAAAATTTAAGCGATGTCGGACGAATACTTTCTGATAAATAGAGTTTTTTTCAATTATTTTTTATTATTTTCTAGCGATACGATCCTCGCCAAATTTTGCATACATTTTTGTGTTGGTATTCTATAACTAACAACTATGTTTGAAATGGATCAGATCAGTAAAGTTTGAGTTATTGAGGAAATAACAACCAAATTTCAGATGTGTATAACTCCAAAACGCATCCAGATCGCAATCTTCCATAAAAATTGCAAGTCGCTATATTTTTCCGTTTTCAATTTATTGTGAGATAAATAATATGTTTTAATAACTTTTTTTAAATTTTTTAGCAATACGATTCTCGCAGAATTTGTTTAATACGCATAATATGCACAATATCCTTATCAGCTAACCAACTTTCTTACCGGATCAGAATTTTGTTCGTCGTAACTTTCACAGCTGTATAATAAACAATTCATAATAATAGGTATACTAAACTACTGTGGAGTTGTTTATTTTATTCAAGAAAGCTCTAATTCATGGAACTCAAATGTATTTAAAAATTTAATGCTTGTGGCTTTTACTTGATGCAAATCCATATTAACTCAATGAAAAATTATATACGATACACTTATATATTCAATATTGTGACGCGTTTCGTCGACACAGCGACTTCATCAGACTACATCATACTAAATTCTTAACAAGTTATTATCTCCCTATACCTAGATGACATGGACACAGAATCATTTAAAACTAATTACATGAGAAACTTATTTAAAACAAATAACATAATAGACTTATTTAAAACTAATTACATGAGATTTCACTGCTGGTTTCTTTGTACACATTAACATTAGCATTAGGAATGAATTATTGTTAATGTGTACAAACAAACCAGCAGTGAAATCTCATGTAATTAGTTTTAAATAAGTCTATTATGTAATTTGTTTTAAATAAGCTTCTCATGTAATTAGTTTTAAATGATTCTGTGTCCATGACATCTAGGTATAAGGAGATAATAACTTGTTAAGAATTTAGTATGATGTAGTCTGATGAAGTCGCTGTGTCGGCGAAACGCGTCACAATATTGAATAAATAAGTGTAAATCGTATATAATTTTTCATTGAGTCAAATGTATTTATGATACCTAGTATTCTACAACTAGCTATAAGTTTTAATTCAGTTGGATATGTATTGGTTGAAGATGGAATTAGTACTCGGAAACTGATTATGCCCAGTAACGAAATTGTCCGTCCGTATTTAGACGTGGCACCTACCCTGAAAACTTCGAATCGCTATCTCCTTCCGTTTGAAAGTTATCGTGGCAACAGCTGGCCAGACAGAATCAAATTTGACATCGAATTCTTCATCATTGAGTCGAACATAATCGTTTGAGAACAAGCGCGCAAAAACTTTTATTGATGCTGAGGCAATACGAAGTTCGTTGGGTCAACTAGTAGGAATATAGAACAGTCCTTACTATTTTCAAAAGATTAGTTTCTTAAGAATCAAATCTTTGATGTTTATTCGCTATACTGTTACGTGTCGACGATTTCGTTTAGTGCATGAATAGAAATACTTCAGGTGTCCGCAGAGTAATAATTCATTTCTCTGCTTCCTTTTCGTCTGATTTTGCGTAGACATCGAGTGAACCATATTTACCTGCACCCCACAACTATTGTTCATTGGAGATCCGATGAGGTGGATTTCCCAATTTCTCTTTACTGAGAAGGGAAATGAAACCTAGAAATCATCGACCGGCGTATTCACCATTTTATATTACTTTGCTGGTTTATGTATATACTGGGTGTCCCACTAGTGCCGCAGCGGACGATATAAGTGTAACGGTCAATATTTGGCAAATTGTTATTATGCAAACTTGAATTACTCCAAGAATAGCCCAACATAAAAATATTTTCGAATATATCGGGTGTCCCACAAAAGAGGAATAGAGGTTGACTGTGATTTTTCAAATGGGACACACTATATTTAGTAGTGTTTTTAATTTCTCTTGAACTTTCTGCATGCTCTTTTATACTTGTCACATATTTTTGTTAAACAGTTTTCGAAATATTCGTCATTTTGACAAAAAATGATACTTGTAGGGGCTATGTTATCTAATTATATTTCACGAACCCTTGCACTTACCAATAACAGCTTTATATGAATTGAAAGACAAGACTTCAAAGTATCATAGCCACCTATAATGAAGCATCTCCAGCATATGAAGTGTCCACAGAAAGACTGTCAACATGACGAATTTCAAATCGATTTATAATTTTTTTCATCATTCATATTTTTTTTTCATCATTGGAATCAAAAAAAGTGATGTAAAATGAATAGTGATTACAATGATGAAAAAAAATTATATGCATTGCATTCGAAAAAATTAAGATAAATCGATTTGAAATTCGTCATTATATTTCAGGGGGGTATAACTCTGAAACTGTTGGACCGATTATGACCGTAAACGGATTTAACTCTCACATTCGGATACGCAACATACCCTGAAAATTGCAAGTCCCTATCTCTTTTCCTTCGAAAGTTATCGAGGCAACGGTCACCCATCCATCTACCGAACTCAAACAAGACTGCTCAAATCTCCAATAATACATATCCGATCATGTTCAAACTTTGAACTTGGCAGTAGAGTTGAGTTCTGAAGACCCTCGCAAATATTCAGCGATATCGGACGAATAGTTGTTGATATATAGAACTGTTTTTAATAATCTTCAATGATTTTTTGAAAATTTTCTAGTAGTTATACGATGCTCACGAAATTTTGCAGAAATTTTTGCGTTGGTTCTATACAATTGATAACCATGTTTGAATTCAATCGGTTCCGTATTTTTCGAGTTATTGAGGAAAATACAACCAAATTCCAGATGGGTATAACTTTAGAACCATTTGGCCGATTATGCCTATAAACAAACTCAAATGTCGCATTCAGATGCACAACTTGAAAATTTCAAGTCGCTATCTCTATCCGTTGTCAGGTTATCGTGACATAAAAAATATTTTTTAATATTTTTTTGTTAATTTTCTAGTCGATATAGACGATTCTCCCAAATTTTCACAGACGTGTTTAAGATTATATTTTACAACTATTCACCAAATTTCAATTCGATCGGATTCATATAGATTGAAAATAACATTATTACTCGGATACCATTGGGCCGATTATGACCATTAATGAACTTGCCCGTCGAATTAGGACGCGCCACCTATCCTGAAAATTCCAAGTCGTTATCTCATTCCGTTGTCAAGTTATCGAGGTAACGGATGGTCGGACAGAATCAAAATTATCCTCGAATTATTCATCACGTAGTCGAACTCAATCTTTTGAATCCATTTTCGGCAAAAAATTCGAAGTCAAATGTCTGTAACATTTGGGCAAAATGATAACGCGATGTTCCTCAGAACATACGCGCAAAAAATCAAATCGATAACTTGAATATACACAAAGTTATGGACCATGCACGCACCCCTGGGTCACCCTGTATGAATTTCTTATGAATAATAATATGGTCCGAGGGATGCATCAAAAAAATGGAAATTGTATGAATGATGATAAGAGGAAGCGTGCAAAAGCTCCAATTTTCACATCGAATAATTAACAGCTACTGACATGTAGAAAAATCGACACTATCTCAGTTGTATTGAATGGTAAGTAATTTTTAGGTCACTAAAGTGAAGATATCATAGGTTTTGCATAGGTTTCATTGTTTCTGAACGGATGAACTCCACTGAAAAAATAACCCACATACACATCTAATGATTCTTATCGTTTCCCCTTTTAGATACTTCTCTACGTAGCAAATAACTTCAAACAACGCCACGCGGCAACCCCCTAAACGGTTCAATTTCCGCTTGTTTACTGCCCCAAAGTGTCTCTATATTTATCTACCCTTCTACGTGTATGGCAATATCCTTTGTGTTCCACTCGACTGATGCGAGATAGCGGAATATGCCAGCCAGCTATTCCAGGAAAAATACAAAGAGCTTCTCGTGCTGCATTTTGACGATATATCCGTGTAATGAAAATTCAACAGGATTTTTTTTTCTGACGTTTTATTTGGTGTGAAGAGTGCCGAGAAATTATAATAAACGCCCATAGAATATAAAGACAAAATTAATTTCCTGCAATTTGCCAGCACCGTACTGAGTCGCTGGGTAGAATTTATGCGCTACCTCATACTTAGTATTTTAAATGTTTTTTGTCGCGCTTGTTCCCCTGAATGGAAGAAGCCGTCATCAAACTCAATTCTCTCCATCCGTCCGACCGTCCGTGAGCACTCGAACGGAATGAGTTGGAGAGTTGAAATTAGCGTGCTTGGTTTGGGGCATAAATATCTCGGTTTAAGTTCCTTGACAGGAAAAAAAAGCAATGAGAGCTTTCGGGGTCATTGCAGTCTAAAGTTTTGTTTTCCAAATATCTCAAAAAAATACTGATCGAATTGAAACTCTGTGAAAGGACTTGTCCAAATTTCGCGGCGACCAAAACAGACTGGCTATCATTTTGCCCAAATGTCTCTAAAATCGAATTTTTTTCCTAAAACGTTCACAAACGATTAGGTTCATCTAAATGATGAATAATTTGATTCTACCCGACCAGCTAATGCCATGATAACTCTGGAACGGAAAGAGATAGCAACTTGAAATTTACAGGGTAGGTTGCGCATCCGAACGCGACGGTTAATTTCGTTAATTGGCATAATCAGCCGAACGGTTTCAGAGTGGAAATTTTGTTTTCCGAATAAATCAAACAGTACATATATGTGATCGGATTGAAACTGGGCAACTAGTTGTAGAATGTCGGCATGAAGAATTCTGTGAAATTTAGTGAGGATTGTATCACTAGAAAATTTATAAAAAATTATTAAAAATATTCTGTATCTCAAAAACTATCAATACGATATCGCTAAAGTTTCATGAAAGCTCTCAAAACCTGATTCTACAACAAGGTTCCAAATTTGAATACGATCAGATTCATATTGTTGGAGCTATTTAAAAAATATTGGAGAACAAGCAGCGTTGTTTGAGTTCAGTATCTGGATGGCTGAAAGTTAACACGATAAATTTCAAACGTAAAACGTATCTAAATGTGACAGTTTGTTAAAAGACATAATCGACCGAACGGTTTTGGAGTTATTCCCAACTGAAATTTTGATGTTATTTCCTCATTAACTCAAAAATTACAGAGCCGATCCAGTTTTAACTTGGTAATTAGCTGAAGGATGTCTGAGATCTGCAAATGTGTAGTTTTGAGGATTAACATTCTCAACTGTAACAATTAATTTCGGAGAAATGATTTTTCTAAATTTCAATAATTAATCGTAATTATATGATCTCATAGAATGCCCTTATTATAATTCGCTGATGTATGTAAATCCAACATTTGAGGTGAGTCATTGACCTAGGTATTGAATTTAATTCTTTATGATGCAGTTCTATCCTAAGAATCCAATGATATAATTTCCAACTCTAAGAAACCAATATTCCAATACTTCCGATATGATTTGTCAAACATGTAAAATTACTCACTAGTAGTTCGACAAGACCGCCAAGGCTCCTGTCCACAGGGCTTTCCCACATTTTCTGATTAAATACTTAAACTAGTGATGCTCAATAAAATTAATGAAAGAACTAATGCAGAAATATATGTTTCTTCAAACATTGTGAATATGAATCTATGTTACTCTGTGAATAAAAACATGCTTTCACTTCAAATAGTATGTAGGTTTTTTATTTTTGTCCAAAACATTTAGAATTTTTTTCTACAAACAACTGACATGCCTTTCTGGCACCGCGTTCCTCAGAACAGAGTGCATATCAATTTTCTCAAGTATCTGTAATTTTTGGATGAAAATGGTCTTAAACGATTTGGTTCGACTCACCGATGAAGAATCCGTGGTCAAAATCGATTCTTTCCGGCCGGCTGTTAACACAATAACCACCGAACGGAATGAGGTCGACAGTTGAAATTTTCAGAGTAGGTTTGGGAGATACAGAGCTCGATTAAGTTCGTTATTGGGTAAAATCTTGATGGTTTCAGAGTAACGAAGAAAAAAAATTTTTTCAGATTACAATTTTCAAATTCAATTTTTTTTAATGCATTTTTATCATAAGAATCCGTTGACATCATTTTCAACTCTAACAAGCTAATACTTTCGGAGATATGATTTTTCAAAATTTCGATAATAAATCGTAATTCTATATCATTTCACAGAATTCTGTAATCGAAAATTAACATCCGAATTTGTATCTATGAATTTCATGATCTGTGTTCATAAATGTCATCTTATCTACCGATAAAAGACATGTAATATTTACTTCTGTTTCTATCCAAAATCCGTTGCTCATGATATAAAATACTTCCTGCTCTAGAAACCAAACTATGATTGAATGCAAAATGGCCAATCAACTAACCTCAGCTATCGTAGAATTATGAGGATTATAGGATATTATAATTTTTGGATGATAATGTAATGCCCTTGGATAATCCATATGATGATGGAAATATAAACTTTGGTAAGTAATTAAATTTAGTTCAGAATATCTCCAGTCAAAACAAAACTGGAATTTTGGCTAACAATCAATTGACATAATATAATTTTCATAGTAGATTTCAGGAATGAATATCTGGGATAGGTTCGTTGTTTTGTAGAATCGGTCGAATAATTTTTGACACTCTTGTTTTATTTTGAATGACACTTCTTTTAATTTAATTTCTTTTATGTTGCTGTTTTTTCATAAGAATCCATTGATATAATTCCCAACCCTGATAAAACAATACTTTCGGACATATGATTTGTCAAAGTTTGAATAATTACTCGCTAGTATTTCGACAAGAGCACCAAAGCCCCTGTCCACGGAGCTTTCCCACTTTTCTGTAGGTGATATTTGTCATAAATATTAGAATCGCGGGAAATCTCAATTTAGTTCAATTGCCCTTGTAGCTGCACGATATCGAATATAAACTTAATTGATTGTCAATAATGTTTTTTAGCCCTGAACTTTCTTAAAACTTTGGAACAGAAATTAAAAAAACATTTTCATTCAAATGGGACAGGATAAAATCATCTCATTTCTAAATATTCTGGTACTTATAATATGAAAATATACCACATAGAGTTTCTCATTGTCATCCATGTTATTCTATGTCTATTTTTAGAAAGAGAAGTGAGAAGCGGCAAACATTGATCCAGAGGCACCTACGATGTTACTATCATTTAGAAATGTATACGGTAGAGCGATGTGGCTTTGCCAACGGAGGTGACTTTGCCGCCTAATATTTTAATTTTCATTTTATTTTTGTAAAGTTGGTTTTATCTCACTGACAGCACTAATGGGAACTGTTAACCACGGTATATCTCCAACGATTGCGAAGGTTGCAGTCGTCTGGCGTGCGTTGAATGGAATGCTACGCAGTGTTATGTGAATGGGTAAGTTTTTGAAGTGTTTATAAATGCGAAATACGAAGGGTTGTATAGAAAATGTGACAAGCCGTACATCAAAATACATTTAGCAGCTTACTTAACATGTATTTAGGATCACGTAAAAAAATGGGTTCAAGCCCTGTGGACAGGAGCTTTCTGGCGCTCTAGTTCAAACAGACAAATTATATCTCCGAAAGTATTGGTTTCTCAGAGTTGGGAATTATATCAATGTATTCATATGATATCACTGCATCATAAAGGAAATTCAATTCAAATAATAGTTTATTAGATAAGTTATAATAAATTACCTTGTAATCGATCAAAAATTTCCTGATCTACGTTCACCAAACTACAGAATTATGCTTTCAATATTTACGTAATATTATCAAACATTTTCGGGTGAGGTCCCCGTTGCATCGCTAAAATACGAGTATTTCAACCCCAATATTTTTGAAGTTACAATATTCCCTTCTGTCAAGTTGACATTATGAGAATTCATACATAGAATAATAATTATATCAATCTGTGAAATACGATTTACATTGAAATTTAAAAAAATCATATCTCCGAAAGTATCAGCTTGTTAGAGTTGAAAATGATATGAATGGATTCTTGTGATAAAACTGCTTATTAAAAAAAATTTGATTTGGAATTTGTTTCGTAAAACAAAATTTTTTTTTTGTTACTCCGAAACCATCTGTCCGATTTTGCCCAATAACGAACTTAGCCGAGATATTCATCCTCCAAACCTACTCTGAAAATTTCAACTCTCTAGCTCATTCCGTTCGAGAATTATCGTGCTTACGGCCGGCCGGCCGGCCGGACCGGCCGGACAGAATGAATTCCGACCACGGATTCTTGATCAGTGAGTCGAACCAAATCGTTTAAGACCATTTTCATCGAAATATTCCAAAATTACAGACATTTGGGCAAATTGATAAGCACTCAGTTCCGAGGAACTAGAGCGCCAAAAACTTAAAGCATTTGGTTGAGAGAGTTTCTATATTTGGGAAATTTTTCTATTGTTGCACTTTTGCGGGGGACTTTGCCACATACCAAAATTTATTTTATTTTATTTTCAGAAACAGCTATGGGTCGTCGATACCAAAAGAAGTTGGGTGTGAGGAAATATCGTAATTATACGGAGGAAACACTAAACGGATAGTAGCGTTCCCTACTAAGAAAATTGTTAAACATTATGTTGGAGAAGTTATAGAAACAGATGATGATGGGTTTGTAGTAAAATATTTGACGAAAAACAAAAATGGATTTGTCTATACCAATGTTGAGGACACATCATACGTCATTGCTCAATAAAACCCCTCAATCTTATGGACATAGCATGTTCAAAAATCTTGGAAAAGCTGGGTAGTATGCTAATGGGTCTGTAATTTTCAAACAAATCATCATCTCCTTTTTTGTGTATAGGGTGGATCAATGCTAGTTTTAGTTGGTCTGGAAATGCACCATATTTGAGTGAATTGTTGATCATGAAAGAAAGTACAGTTTTGAGTTCATTACTGCACTGTTTAACACTCGTTGGAATTTCATCTTCTCCACATGAATAACTATTTTTTTTTTTCTGAATTATATGTAGTACATGTACTATCTCTTCTTCTGTGATTGGTTTGAGAAACATTGATCTGTCATTTTCTTGTATGTCACATTCAAAGTTAAGATCTCGAATTTTTCCTAAAAGTTTCGGAATAATGTTCGAAATATAAGAGTTATATTGATTTGTCTTCAAATGAGCATCACCTCCCTTAGGAAAACTATTTCTTTGTTTCTTTGATCCTCTCAACTCATTACAAATTGTCCACATCGTTTTTTGCTTATTATCTGAATTCTTTAATTTTCTTTCATAAAAATCTGATTTTGTCTTCAAAAGAAGTTTGTCATACTTTAGTTTCTGGAGTGTATATTGTTCTCCAAAATCTTTGTTGGCCTGTTTTATTGTTAGCAAAATGTCAAGTTTTCTTTTACACTCATTCAGTTCCTTATTATCATAAACGGAGTTGTTCTTATTGTTCTTAGTTCTTACCAACTTTTGTGGAAAACTCTCATTGAATAAAAGACCGAAAATTATCATAAATTGCTTCCACTGTTCATTGACATTTTCTTCTCGTACATTATACACTGAGGTCCAATTTTCACTCTGAATTTCTCCATAAAGTTTTCAGTGGATTCTTTCCGAAAAATCTCTGATATGATACTTCCACTTGTTCCACTTGTTTCTTGAGAGCTCCGAAACTCAGTTTAAGGTTGTATGATCAGATATTACACAATGAATAACTTCTGCCTTGTGATCTTCTATGTTTGTATTTTGTTATCTATGCAACTTTTGTGTTGCATAGTTGTGTTTATAATTAACCAATTTCGAAATTGAAATCCGTCTATCCCAAAAATGAATCAATTTTTTTTTTCCAAGAGGACATAATAAAACTTAAATGATATCGATTGAATGAAATGGTTGTGGCTCATGAAAATATAGATAATCCTTCCACATGGCAGTCTTGGATACGTATTACACGCTTGGCTCCTAAAGAAAAATATAGCCCGGTTGGCCTTTGTTATATACTTTATCGCAGCCCTAGGCTATCCGAATGGATATTCCATTGAACACACAGCGATGTGGAAAAAATAAATCAGTATCTTCGTATAAGGAACTCTACTATATCCCTCATAGAGTCGTACGTTGTGCTTTGCAATATTCAGTATCGATAAGATTTACTGGAGGAATTTTTAGCGAGAAATTTCGTGAGATATTTAGATGAAATTCTTGGATGATTTTCATATTGATGGAATATGAAGTTCCAGTTTTATTGTTTAACAAATGATAAACAGAAAACATTGGTTCAAGCACTGACGTGAAGTCAGGAGCTTTTGCGCGTATGTTCTATTGTCCATTCTTCTGTATTGGACACTCTTAATCGAATTCACCATGGTAAATTCGATTAAGAGTGTTCAATACAGGAGAATGGACAATTGAACATACGCGCAAAAGCTCCTGACTTCACGTCAGTGCTTGAACCAATTTTTTTTCGTGAATTCAGGAGCTTTTGCGCGTATGTTCAATTGTCCATTCTCCTGTATTGAACACTCTTAATCGAATTTACCATGGTGAATTCGATTAAGAGTGTCCAATACAGAAGAATGGACAATAGAACATACGCGCAAAAGCTCCTGACTTCACGTCAGTGCTTGAACCAATTTTTTTTTCGTGAAGTCAGGATAGAAAGCAATGATGAAAAAATTAACACATTATTGTCTACCTTCAATTCTTCTTTAGGAGAAGAATAAATAATTATTCTTAAAAAATATTACTGGAATTAATGTCATATTTAAATAATCAAAGTAAAGAAAATTATAAGTTTAGTTACTAACATATTGAATGAAATGCAATTCAAAGTAATATTCAATTACTTATTCTTAACCAATAAATGTCCATTGATAGATCTAAAGGTGATGAGGTGAAACATAAAGATATATTCTCATTAGTGATAGAAAAACTGGCCTAAAATTCCTCTCCACCCATCACGAGATTTAATATCCACAGATGAGCCTCTCACCTTACAAGATCAGAAGCCTTCAACAAAATTTCAGCGATATCATATTAAAAATAATACATAACCTTTCAAACGTCCCCTCTCACAAATATACTCCTCTGAAGGCACATGGATCTCTTGAAGAAGAATCGTCTTCTCTATTTCTCAAAGATATTCACTCTTGTTCATAGAAATCCCTTCAATATTTAGTTGCCTCCTCCTAAGGAGGATCTCTTTCAAAACCAGGTCTGACCACTAATGTAGGGCTATCATCTCCCATAGATTTGTGATGAAATAACACGATTTTCCCATAACATACGCGTAAAAGATATGTCATCATGACATTCATATTTTTATTTTTGAAGGTTCTCGCAAAAATACGACCATAGACAACATAATATCATACGACGATTCGCATCCGCTACCGGCGCTACGCGAAGCGGTAGCGCCGCTACCGAACTCACAAAAGGCTGCGCGGTTCTCCAACAATATAGATCCGATCGTGTTCAAACTTGGAATTCTGCAGTAGAGTTAGGTTCTGAAGGCTCAGCCAAAGTTTCAGCCATGCCGGACGAATAGTTTATGATATATAGATTTTTTTTCAATAATTTTTAATTATTTTTTTTTTAATTTTCTAGTTATACCATCCTCACGAAATTCTGCAAGAATTTTCGCGTTGGCATTCTACAACTAATAACCATGTTTGTTCAGAAAATTTCAGATGGCTATAACTCTAAAACCGTTTGGACGATTATGCTCATAAACAAACTCAAATGTCGCATTCATGTGCACAACCTAACCTGAAATTTTCAAGCCGCTATCTCTTTCCATTCTCAGGTTATCGTGACAACAAAAGTATTTTTTAATAATTTTTTAATAATTTTCTAGCGATACGATTCTCACAAAATTCCACAAACGTGCTCAGGTCTATATTCTACAACTATTCACCAAGTTTAAATTCGATCGGATTTATTTTGGTCGAAAACAAAATTATTACTCGGAAACCATTGGGCCGATTATACCCATTAACGATTGTCCGTCGTATTGGGATGCGCCACCTACCCTGAAAATTTCAAGTCGCTAGCGCTTTCCGTTCTCAAGTTATCGTGGCAAGGGACGGCCGTACGGCACCACAGAATTAAATTTCACATTTGGGCAAAACTATAACGCGATGTTCCCCAGAACATACGCGCAAAAACACAGTCGTGAGGACAGTGTATGCCTTATAAAATTTATTTTTACAATATTTCCAACAATTTATATCTGATCGAGTTTAAATCTAGAACTTGGCTATAAAATAGGATTATGGTTAATTTTGCTATATTTCAGCGATATACCGGATGGCCCAGTATCTATTTTCAAATGGATTATCTCAACCATTTCAAAACTTAAAAATTTGAAAATTTGTTGATTTTCAATTCGTTCAAGGAACTTTCAACTGAGGAAAACAAAAATTGAAAGACACTTTCGGTTTGACCTGAAGTGACTCTAATTTTTTTATCTCAAATAGCACCCTATATGTTTTTTGTAATTTTTTATTCCTACTCAAAATTACCTTTCCAAGGCAGTATCACACTTTGGGTTTTACATTTGATTTGATGGAGAAAACGTCAATTGAAATTTCAAATTGAAAGAATTGCAGTAGGCTACGATATTTTGAGTAATCTTGATTTTGACATGAATAATCGTCATCAATAAAAAACCTTACTCATGTTGAAATCAACTATGTTTTTTACTGAACGTTAAACAGAGAATGAAAAGTAGAAGAAACAAATAATTACAAAAAAAAGGGGGAAAAATACCTATAATAACATAAGCATATGTTCGAAATGTGGACCACCTGCTTCTACACATCTTCCAGCTCGGTGGACTAGTTCACGCGAGGTAACACTTCTTAACACCTCAGCATTAAGGGCTCTACATGCATTCCTTATTTTGTTTTTTAGATCTTCCAAATCAATAGGAGGAGTCTGGTTCACACGATCTTTCAAATATTCCCTCAGGAATAAATCCAGCGGTGTTAAATCTGGAGATCTTGCAGGCCATCGTATCGATCCGTGTGTGCCGGTCCATCTATCTTCAAATGGACCAATAAGATGACCTGCAATATCTCCAGATTTAACACCGCTAGATTTAATCCTTTGGGGATATTTGAAATATCGTGTGTACCAGGATCCTTCTATTTTTTTGGAAGATCTAAAAAACAAAATGAGGAATGCATGTAGAGCCCTAAATGCTGAGCTAGTATTACTTCACGTGAACTAGACCACCAAGCTGGTCAACATTTCGAACATATGCTTTAGGTATTACAGGTATTTTTTTGCCCCCTTTTCTTTGTAATTTTTTGTTTCTTTTACTAACCATTTACTTCTCAACACCTCAGCATTAAGGCCGCTACATGCATTCCTTATTTTGTTTTTTAGATCTTCCAAATCAATAGGAGGAGTCTGGTTCACACGATCTTTCAAATATCCCCAAAGGAAGATATCCAGCGGTGTTAAATCTGGAGATCTTGCAGGCGATCTCATCAATCCGTGTGTGCCTGTCCATCAAGCTTCAAATGGACCGATCAGATTCTACACCACTAGATTTATTACTTTGGGGATATTTGAAATATCGTGTGTACCAGAATCCTTCCATTTTTTTGGAAGATCTAAAAACCAAAATAAGGAATGCATGTAGAGCCCTAAATGCTGAGCTAGTGTCACTTCACGTGAACTAGTTCACCGAGCTGAAAGATGTGTAGAAGCTGATGGTCAACATTTCGAACATATGCTTCAGTTATTATAATTTTGGTATTTTTTGGTCCCCTTTTTTGTAATTTTTTGTTAAACGTTCGGTGAAATAAATAGTTGATTTCAACCTGAGGAAGGTTTTTTCATTGATCTCGATAATTGAAGTCAAGATTACCCAAAATATCGTAGCCTACTACAATTCTTCCAATTTTAAATATCAATTGACGTTTTTTCCATCAAATCAAATGTAAAGTACAAAGTGTGACACATCGCCGGGAAGGTAATTTTGATTAGAAATAAAAATTGCAATAAATATATAGTGTGCTATTTGAGATAAAAAAGTCAGAGTCGCTTCCGGTCAAACCGAAAGTGACTTTCAATTTTTGTTTTTCTCAGTTGAAGGTTGACGAATTGAATACCAAAAAATTTTCAAATTTTTATCTTTTGAAATGGATATTCCATTGAAACACGTATACTGGGACACCCGTTATAGTTTCCGACATTACGATGATACGATCCAAACTTTGCATAAGTCTGATGCATGGCAGCATATTTTCAATTAACAACCAAGTTTAAATTCGATAATATCAGTATTTTTGAGGTATGGCGAAAACAAAATTTCTGATGGCTGTAACTCAGAGATCATTTGTCGGATTTGTCCCCCTAATGAACTTTGCCGAGAAATGTAGTCCTCAACTAGACAACTAGATATTACTGTCACCTTGAATATAATTGTAACTAGAAAATTATTTTGAAACTCATTTTTTCGGCAATTGATCTAATTTTCACTCAATTCTCGTTTCATTCTGGTGTAAAGTTGCTGGGATTCACTGTATATATATTAATAAGATAGTTTTCATCTCAATTTGAACCGGAAGGTGGTGCTGCGATCGTGTTTTAGTTTTATTCAAGAAGATTATTCGCATACTAAATGAGTATGTGTTTGGGTGGATCCCTGGATAGATTGGTAATAAAATTGGATCCAGTAGGTGGCAATGAAATTGGGTTTCAAGTTTTTGTGCGAATGTTGTGGGATACAGCATGCCTTCATTTTGCCCAAATATCTGTAATATTCTTGTAGAATACCAACGCAAAGGAATTTGTTTAACTTTAAGGAAGGTATAAATAAAAAATCAAAAAAAAATTATTGAAGTATATCATTTATCTCACGATTACTTGAGAACGGAAAGACATAGCGACTTGCAATTTTTAGAGTAAGTTGTGCCTCCTAATGTAACATTTCCATTCGTTAAAAGGCATAATAGTCCGAACAGTTTTGGAATTATATCGCTCTGAAATTTGGTTGTTATTTCCTCAATTACTCAAACAATACGATTCAGATTCAATTCAAACATGGTAATTAGTTCGAGTATGCCCAAGCAAAAATTTTTGCAAAATTTGTCGGACATCGCTATTTCAGGAACTATGTGCAGAATAATCTGAAATTCCGCACATAACTTCGAGTCACCATTTACGCGTCGAATGAAGAATTCTCCTGACTTCACGTCAGCGCCTATTTTTTTTCATTATTTTTCGCGTTTGGAAATACAATTGCAACCACTTATAACCGATTTTGCACATGGCGAAGGTGATATTATGGAAATGATTGATGTATATATGAATACTACGTATTTCCAATTAGGAGACATTTTTGGCGCTCTTGTTCCTCGGAGCAGAGTGCTTATCAATTTGCTCAAATGTCTGTAATTTTCGAATTTTTGGCTGAAAATGGTCGATTTGGTTCGACTCACTGATCAAGAATCCACGATCAAAATCGATTCTGTCTGGCCGGCTGTCCGTCCGGCCGTTAACTCTCAGACTAATGAGCTAGACAGTTGAAATTTTCAGAGAAGGTTTAGGAGATAAATATCATATCATATCACATCATTAATATTATATCAATAAAAATGGTGGAGAAGAGTGAGGCAAATTTTTCGATATAATAAATTCAAAGGAACCTACAATAAAATTCACTTAGGAAATAGAGAAAAATAATCAGTTTTCTTTCCTAGATGTTCCGATAATTAAGTATCCGAACCATTCTGAAACGAGTGTCTTCAGGAAGCAGACACATACAAATAGATATTTGAATTTCTATTCAACCCATTAACTTGGTGTGAAAAGAGGTGTTATTAAAACACTTTACGATAGAGCTAACCTAACTTGTTCTACTCTTGAAACTCGAAATGATGGAATTGATCACATCAAATAATTTCTTGAAGATAGCGGATATCCGAGGCAATACATAAATACATCAATCATGAATTCAGATAGAAGAACTTCTAATAAAATAACAAAGATTCAAGTACAGCAGAATAATCAACAAGAACAGCAACCCAATCTATTGAATGTGATCCCTTATGTTCGTGGCCTTTCTGAAAAAATCAGAAGAATCGGTTCTAAGTTCAATATAAGAACCTTCTTAGGTCTTCATTAGCAAAGACAAAACCCATTAATAATACATGTAATGAGGTGAACTGTGGCTAATTGCCAATAATACCTAACAAGGCACATGGTGAAATATTCAATGATTTTAACCATCAACAAATATTCGGCGCGGCCGGGCTGGTCACCTAATCGCTCAGTGTTTCCCAAAGAGGACAGTCTCACTGAAGCGCAGACACAGACCCCAGGGTTTCATGGTTCTTACCAATCATCAGTGTGACTCAGCCAGACACTGAGTGAAACTTGAACGGCGTTCCATGAAACTTATTTCCATCGGTCGAGAACCGGTAGGGGAATAACCCCACTAGCGCCACCTATGGAGAATCCCTACGTACTCCGACCTTCTGCGATGAAGAAACCTTGAGCAATGTCAGCGACGTTCATTCATTTGCCGTAAGAGGGTCGAGGAATGGCAACGCCATCTACCACCAACAGACCTTTATGGACTGCTAACGCCCGGTTGATTTCGGTTAAATCAACCAAAAACCAGTGAACATGTAATGATGTGAACTATGGCTAATTGCCAATAATACCTAACAAGACACACGGTGGAATATTCATTGATTTTAACCATCAACAAATATTCCGCGTGGCCGGGTTGATCACCTCATCACTCAAAGTTCCCCAAAGAGGACAGTATCACTTAAGCGCAGACACAGACCCCAGGGTTTCATGGTTCATACCAATCATCAGTGTGACTTAGCCAGACACTGAGTGAAACTTGACTGGCGTTCTAGGAAACTTATTTCCATGGGTCGAGAACCGGTAGGGGAAGAACGCCGAACTCCGACCTCCTGCTATGCTGATCGATGTTCAGCGACGTTCATTCTTTTGCCGTAAGAGGGTCAAGGAATGGCAACGCCATCTACCGTCAAGAGACCAATACGGACTGAAAACGCCCGGTTCATTTTGGTTAGATCAACCAAACACCAGTGAACATGTAATGAGGTGAACTGTGGCTAATTGCCAATAATACCTAACAAGACAGCCCGGCCACGCGGATTATTTGTTGATGGTTAAAATCAATGAATATTTCACCGTGTTTCTTGTTAGGTATTATTGGCAATTAGCCACAGTTCACCTCATTACATGTTCACTGGTTTTTGGTTGATCTAACCAAAATGAACCGGGCGTTTTCAGTCCGCATTGGTCTCTTGACGGTAGATGGCGCTGCCATTCCTTGACCCTCTTACGGCAAAAGAATGAACGTCGCTTAACATCGCTCAAGGTTTCTTCATGGCAGAGGGTCGGAGTTCGTAAGGATTCTCCATAGGTAGCGCTGGTGGGGTTCTTCCCCTACCGGTTCTCGACAGATGGAAATAAGTTTCCTAGAACGTCGTTCAAGTTTCACTCAGTGTCTGGCTAAGTCACACTGATAGTGGGTAATAACCATGAAACCCTGGGGTCTGTGTCTGCGCTTGAGTGATACTATCCTCTTTGGGGAACACTGAGCGATGAGGTGATCAGCCCGGCCACGCGGAATATTTGTTGATGGTTAAAATCAATGAATATTTCACCGTGTGTCTCGTTAGCCATTCATGAAAAACAAAAATGAAAAACTGCGTATATAATATTCCTTTTATTTGTGATAAATCGTACACAGGAGAAACATCGAAACCACTAGAAGTAAGAAAGTCGTAACAGAAGAACAACTTGAGAAATAGAGACATACATGCAGAGATAAAAAATGGCAGAACATGTATGTACAATCCAAGGAGATCACATGATGGATTGGAGTAATACAAAGATTTTGATGACAGAATTTGATTACGTTAAAAGGAAACTGAAGGAGTCATCTTGTATTTTGTTGAACAGAGAATCTAATTTCGCAAATTGCTCAATTGGTATTGACCATATTTGGCTGAATTTATTGAAAAAGATTTTGGAACTTGGAAATTTCTAAGTGAAGTAAAACTATGTTACTATGATTTTCAAATACTGTCAAGGTGACGATTCTCGAATTTCAGAATAGCAATCCACAAAAAATAATTCTGAAGATTTTCGTTAAGTATCTGTTTAATATTGAGCATCCCCTCAATTTCAAGCTGCATAATAGTCCTGATTTCTACCTACATAGTGGTACTTCTACAAGTAAACAAGTCTGCACACTATCTTTCCAATCTATAGTATTTTTGAATTTAGCGCCTTCGACTGTTTAATGTCAAACAAGTACCTATGCATTTTTCAAGAAACCTGCGCCGAGGTGAATTTTAATTCGACCCCCGGTCAACTACGAGAAAGTGACTTGTGATTTTGGATTCTTCACGAATAACTTCATTGCCTTCTCTCTTGCGTTTATACAAGTTTTACTTTGATTCTCTCTACAGCTCATTAGTTCATCTCATAATTTTGTTAATCTAGTGCAAATCAGTGCCCTGAAAACACAGGTAATTCACTGCCCCCAATGTTAATTTAATTGTTCTCGAAATTCGCAATACGTGAATTGTAATTCAGAAGTGCACGTGTTCCGAGTGAAATGCTGATGGCTGAAATCGGTCTTTCAGTCATCCACATGTGTATGAATTAATTCTAATATTTCATAATGATTTCTCTCAATTGGATTTTGTGCATAAAACATGATTTTCTATATTACGATGAAATTATGGACCTTCTCAAAATATATCAACTCGTATTAAATAGCATCAGCTGTGAAATTAAGTCAACTCTTTTATTGTCTAGATATAATAGTCAATGGTTTGTTCGGTATGAAATATCACAAAGCCTGCTCTTTTAATATGTTTTTATATGAATTTCAACTTGTTCGTTTTCACAACCAGTTGCACTGGACCTTCGCCATTTTAGTTTTTCTCTGAAGTTCGATATTCTCATTACCTTTACTTTGATCATATTTATCATTTTGATAATTATCTCAGTATTTCCTTCGTGCTCACTTATTTAATTTTACTAGAATATAATTCTGAAATTTAGTGTTAACGTTCAGATTCAGTTTCATCTCTTATCAGTTTAACACTTGTATAAAATGGCGACGTGCACTCAACAGATTCAAGCTTTTGTAACTGCTTTTCTGAAATTAAATCATCAATTTAATTTCAAGTGCAACTCTCATTTTCAGTTTCATGAAAGCTGATTGTTGGTGCACCGCGCTAGTCTACTCTCCATACATACATGCATATATTTTCTTTTCTTTAGTACTCTAAAGCAATTGCATTTCCAATTAGATCATCATTGTAAACCTCCTGTTTTTCTGGTGGAATCGCCCTTCTCATATTTTAATAATTGTTTATTGCTCTCCATCGCTGTAAACGTTGTGTCTTTTTGGTGATTACCTTCTCTGCATTTGAACTTATATGTATGCTCATGCCTGTCATTTTTGTATTAATAATGTGTATTTGTAAATAAATTGATTTTAACAATTTTTACAACTCAATCCTTTGAAACAGTCCACTGCTTAGAAATTATGACAAAATCTGACCACCCTGATTTTGAGAAGTGTCTGACGAAGGAGTCTGATATAAACCCCGAAACGTTACCATATAATTGTTTCACGGTGATGTTGTTTTGTCATTGTTTGTTAGGCAATATTATTCGATTGATTGCTTCTGACAAATCTGTGTGTTTTACGCAGAAGCAAATTACAAAATAATAAATAATATTTTTTTTATTTCATAGATAATTTTCAGAGTTTGGGAGAGAAAACCCAGAAAGAAACAATTCAATAATGAACATACATCCCACAGTATCCTTTAGTGATTACGGGTCAGCTAGTTTATGTTATATTTCCTTTCACAAAAATCATTGATAGAGCCTTCACACCTGTGAACGTCATTACCAATTTTTGTATCGTTTTGCTATTTATTGTATTGTTAATTCGAAGTGAATTTTCGAGTGACTCCCTCCATAGCGAGTTTTTGAATACGAATTAATAACGAAAACATAAAACGCAAGTGTGCTCGAACGGCTGGGCGACTCTGCTAACCTTTTTCCACCATAATAATGACCCGTGTTCGAGTAGATTTATACGCGTTTTGAATCGGGCTCTCCGCACACATTATTCTTACATAAGCTCCGTTCTTTGGCGACTAAAGGCACAAGTTGTAACTTCGGGTTATTTATGAGATCGTTTAGGCTTTGACGGTGCCTGGCAAATAATAAAACAAGAGCCGAAATGCAGTTCAGTTTGCAGAGGGTTTCAACAGTTCGTTGATATATGGCTCCCAATTAAGAATCAACCTTCGAGTCCGCCGGTGACGCCCTTAATTGAATATTTTTAATTTATTCTCCTGTCGAAGGACGGAGGATATAATTTAGGAGAGAGCAACTGGGATCTATGAAAGAGTTGATTTTGATTTGTGCTTACCAAAGGTGGCTTAGTCCGTCCTGATTTTACTTTATAGCTAGTATTCACCTCATTTCACATTCAGTTTAGCCGCTGTTTCATGAATTCAATCAGAAATAAGGGAGTCTGACTTTGGTGTTCATGATGAATTACTTCGGAAATTTTTAGGAATGTAAGATGCAATCTTCTGTATCTTTTTCTCCTGTGGAGCTGAATGGAGGCCTTAAGACCCATTGTTTCATTATGAATTGCTTGGGAAGTTTTGAGGAACGTAAGGTTGAATCTTCTAATTCTTTTCCTTCTCTGGTGCCGATCTTGACCTAACCGGAAGCCTTGAGATGAATTTCTTCTGAAATTTTGAGGAATATAAGGTTGATTCTCCTCATTCTTCTTCTTCTGCGTAACCGATCATGAGCTAAACGGAGACCTTGGACCCACTGTCCATCCGTATAAGGTGGGAGATACTCCAACCAGATGACACGTTGACAAAAATGGCGCACGTCAATAGGAAGGGGTTCCTCTCACCATTGGAATAGTGGGTTTTGTGTCCTACTTGTACCATCCTTAGGTTAGGTTGCTGAACATAATATGCTCAGCAGTTTCATCTGTGTTCCTGTGCCAGCGACACAAGGAACAGCCAGTTAGCCCAATTCTCCCCAAAAGTACCAGTCATCAGACGTAGTTGGTTCCTCTCCAGAGCTAGTAGATTCTCAATATAAGTCTTTGAGGAAGACCCGTCATTGAGGAGCCTCGACTGACTTAGGACGTTCCCCGTGCTTCATTCAAAGGAAAATTTCCTATTGAGTCATTACTCTAAGAAAACATACAGCATACAGTGAGCGTACCCCACACTTACCTAAGGCACTATTTCTATGTGCACTGGGAATGGCATAACCTTTCAGAGCATTATCAGAGCCCAGCAGGCGCATCCTTCCACTAGATAGGGGGTGCTCCTTGATATCAGAGAGGGATTTTAATATTAAAAGGTTTTTTTCTGTGTTTTCTCTCCCAAACTCTGGAAAATATCTATAAAATAAAAAAACCTTCAATAATGAGTATACCTCCCACAGTATCCTTTAATGATTACTTAGGAATTTTAATGCCCCCTAACAGTCGCAACATATATACATGTAAGAATTCGGTTTCAACAAGGAATTTAATTTATACTCATATATAGTTATTGTTGAGGTCGCAATCAGAAGTTCTCAGGAAGCTCAGGCACCTCCAAATCTATTAG
This sequence comes from Halyzia sedecimguttata, assembly GCA_937662695.2. Classification (NCBI taxonomy): domain Eukaryota; kingdom Metazoa; phylum Arthropoda; class Insecta; order Coleoptera; family Coccinellidae; genus Halyzia; species Halyzia sedecimguttata. Next base: position 33,732,476 of record OW569411.2, read on the forward strand.
AATATCAGTAGTGTCACAAGGCAGATCGTAAAGGGCATGTTCCACCTGACAGGAGATCAAGTATTGAATCCAAAACCTCAGTGCCTCGAAGCAGATTATGATGTCTGGTTGAGATGAATATATGTCTCTGGAATATGTTATACTCGAAGATGAAATGTCAGCAACGTTCCAAGAAGTGTTTTTGAAATTTCCTTAAACCATCGGATCGATCCCGTGGAACCCCATTGGTCCAAGGCGATGTATTCCAGCCAGGGAATTCACAAATCGTTATTGCACACCATCTTGGGAGTATAACCCTATGAGATCGTCGAAAAGCCGAGTTGGGACCTTTATTGACAACGAGGTTATCGGCCGTCGGAGTAGAGGCCAGTTCTGATTTGGAATGCGAGTAAGCCGTGGTTATACAGGGTCAGTTCGATTGTATCCCTTGTAATAAGACGATTGAAGAAGACGAGGAACTCAAACTGCGGTAGTTATTTTCAAAATAAATTCTTTTGAAGTTGTAAAGATTTTCTTCGATTTCTAATAATTAAAGTGCACATATCAGAACCAGTGGTTTGAAAACCAAAGACGCAGAAGATTAAATTTTTAGGGCGTGAGTCAGTCAACCCCTAGGCGATTGATATAAAAGTACTACGTAGAAATCCCCTAAAAATATCATCATCATCATCATCTTTGGCCTCCATGTGTTTTTTCCAAAGTTATTTTTGGTCGGATATAACACCGAGGTATCGAAAATGCTCGGATTAAGTGAGGCCTAGTCCAAACAAACTAGCGAGTTTGATGGCAAATGAACCTTCTCCTGGTGAAGAGGATCATCCTAGTGTTTCCAGAGTTGAGGGGTCTTTTTCCAAGCACCACTGTTCGATCATGCACAGAGCATTCTGCAATGACGTTGGTTATCCTACCTCTTATCAGCAAGACTATGTCATCCGCATTGGCCACGACTACGGACCTGACCATTGAAAACTGTACCAATGGCCTATACATGTGAAGATTCCACAATAGAGACATCAACTTCATAGAGTTACCATTATGGTCGCTCAGTCGCCCAGCCGAGCAGCTATGGGTCGAGTCACAGTAAGAGACCCAGGCAAACCACAAAGTGAAGTTGAGACACCATGTCATGCCAATGCAGCTTTCATTGCACCAAATGCAGTATTGCTGAATACACCCTCTATATCCAAAAATACAGCCGGTGTGCATTCTTTATTGGGTAATCTGTCCTCAATATAGTTAACAACTACGTGCGGAGCAGAATCCACCGAACTCCCTAGCTGATATGCATGCTGGGAGGAATGCTTCCAGCAAGCCGTCAAACTATTGTCCCTGATTTGTCTCTCTACTTGCTTCTCCAGCGTCTTGACTGAAAAGGAGGAGAGACTTATTGACCGAAATTCATTAGCTTGTGTATGCAGTGTACCAGATTTGAGCACAAAGAATACACACACCTTCTTCCAAGAATGATCTATGTTTCGCAGGACTAGACTCGCCCGGAATATATAGAGCAGTGGGGAAGACAGCAGATTCAGTTCTCTAATAAGATGCATCGGGAAAATGTCATCCTCTCCAGCAGCTTTGGTTGAATACTTTTCCCTCTCTTCAGAAGATATCGCTCAACCAACTTTCTTGTGTAAAAAACAATATTACTGCTCAAATAAATATCAATGACTATTTCCTCTTTTCTATATGACGCCAATCAATAGTGGGTACCTGAATGGTTTCGATTCATAATCAGAATGGTTAGGTAGGGGTAGTAGGGTAGTAGGGTCAATCTGCTTTTGCGCGCAGTTCTGAACTCTCTGGATGAACTCGAAAATTGTGATGTTGTCAGCAAGTAAGAAGTTTCTCAGCGCTTCAGCTACGATTACCTCAGATAACACGTCCATTACCGTAATAAACCGCGTGAAATGAACTTCCCACCAACTTCTGGTGTTATTCCACTCGCACCTCCAAACTTTCTGTTGCATCTATATAACTCCTTATTGATGTTGTCACTCATTAAATAATTTCATTTTACAAGAACTGTTCCACCTCCATTGCAACTACAGTTTATATTCCATGACATCAATAGGTTATTTTGAACAAAATTAAGTGAAAATTATACAAGATAAAGGAAAGTTATTGTTACAGAAGTTGATTTTTCTCGTGGAACCGACGTGACCGACTTATGGTTAATTATGGTCTATTGAGCCTCCTCCCGTTCGTGCATCAACTTTGAAAATCACTGAAAATTCTTCTTGCGGGACATGAATATGCAGCGTGAGTTTTACTCATACTGCAATGAAGCAATTCGTTTAGAAGTATTGAATCAAGCAGACCCGCAGTGATGTACTGGGCGGCGATCCAGTCCACAACGACTGTGGTTGCAGGTTCGAATCCTTCTTTAGGCATGGATGTTGTGTGTGTCTTGATAATAAAATAATAAGAATAATAATGAATTTTTTTATTATTTAACATTAGTAGATATCACATTACGTCATGACAGTAATTCATGCATGCAATCGAAAGGGCCGAGTTTGGAATTGCAACTATGGCTGGCTTACTGTTCTTCCACTCAACCCGTGTATGGTAGAAATCGCATCTTCTTTAAAATAAGCAAGAAATGTGAGTAAAAAAAATACACATTACAGAAAAAAATTTGAAAAGCACTGACATGTAGTCAGGAACTTTTGCGCGTATGCTCTTCCGTCTATTCCCACCTCACACACCCTCACGAAATACTGCACGAACGTTCAAGCCGTCTTTAGTCAAGGGAGTACTAGTTTTCAATTCGATCATATATATCTGTATTCTTGAAAATATTGAGAAAATGAAATTCGGCTTGAAGGTTTGCGTGGAATATCAGCGGATCTGAGAAATATCTCCTGAAATATATACATTTTTTAAGAAATAGTGCAAATTTTTTTTCTAGTAATAAAATCTACACAAAAGTAATTACCAAGTTTTAATTTAATCGGATTTGTATTTTTCGAGTTATTGATTAAATAACAACAAAATTTCAGATGGGTATAAAGAACTTATCTGTCGCGTTCAGATGTGCAGCCTACCCTGAAAATCCATATGCTGAACTCGCCAAACGCTGAGATCCTGCCGTGTTCAAATCTAGAGCTTGGTTGTGTACTTAGGTTTTGAAAACAATCGCAAAATTTCAGCGATATCAGACGGATAGTTTCTGAGATACAGTATATTTTTCAATAATTTTTGGCACTCTTGTTCCTCGGAACGGAGGAATTTGCCCAAATGTCTGTAATTTCTGATTTTTTTGCTGAAAATGATCTCCTACGTTTTGGTTCGACTCACTGATCAAGAATCTGTGGTCAAAATACATTCTGTCCGGCCGTCCTTCCGTCCTTCCGTCCGTCTGTAACCACGATAACTCTCGAACGGAATGAACTAGACAGTTAAAATTTTCTGAGAAAGTTTGGGAGATAAATATCTCGGTTAAGTTCGTTATTGGCAAAATCAGCCTGGTGATTTCGGAGTAACGAAAAAAAAATATTTTTTTTCTAATTTCATATTCAATTTTTTTTCGAGATGCAGTTTCATCACTAGAATCCATTGATATCATTCTCATCTCTAGCAAACTATTACTTTTGGAGATATGATTTTTCAGAATTTCAAATATTATTCTCAATTCTATGAATTCATAGAATACTTTAATTATAATTTTCTGATGTATCTAAATCCAACATGAGGTGACTCATACACCTACATTTTGAATGTAATTAGGATTTTTTTTTCAAATTGATGCACAGAAGCCAAATTGAAAACATGCAACGGCACGCGGTGTTCCTAAGCGGTCACCCATCCAAATACTAACCACGCCCGACGCTACTTGGATTCAGTGTGGTATGGCCGTGAACAATATTTCTTCCTGTAACTCTGCAATTATACTCATGATGCAGTTCTATTTATGCAAGATTGTGAAATGTTCTTATCACTTCCGGAAATGTCAAACAAAATTATTCGAGAATTCAAAAGAATATTGTAATTATGTCCGAAATTAGTATCCCACAATTTTAAATTGATTTCTAGGACATGTACATTGTACATACCATCTTAAGATTCTTAAGAGGTATGATGATGTGTGACAGTCCTGTGCTAGTTTTGTATGAAACGAATAATGCCGAAAACAAAAATTTGATTTGATTTTTTTTTGCATTCCAAATTTTAAGTTTTTTTAAGATGCAGTTTCATCGTAAGAATACATTGATATCATTCCAAACTCTAACAAACTAATACTTTAGGGGATATAATTTTTTTAAGTTTCAATAATTGATCGTAATTTTATGATTTTTCGAATTTAATTTCTTTTATGATGCAGCTCTATCATAAAATTCCATTGACATCATTCCCAACTCTGAGAAACCAATACTTTCGCAGATATGATTTGTCAAAGTTTGAACAAGAGCGCCAAAGCTCCTGTTCACGGGGCTTTCCCACTTTTGAAAATTTTCTAATAATAGGTTCACACAACTGATCGAATTGAAACTTGGTAATTACGAAGCTGTAGAATGTCGACACAAATCTTAGTGCGGATCGCATCACTAGAAAATGTTAAAACATGCCTGCATAAATATTATGTATATCAAAAACTATCCGTCCGATATTGCTGAAATTTTTCAAGAGCCTTCAAATCCTGATTCAAAATTTGAACACGATCGGATCTACATAATTATATATTAGGAGTTATTGATGAAATATTGGAAACTGAGCATCGTTGGGCGAATTTAGTATCTGGCAACGGACGTTTTTAATTTTGTATAATTGAGAGGACCTCTCGAGGGAAAAAGAGGGGATTTTGAGGTTACAGGGGGAAAGGGAATGGTTGAAATTGGCGCTAAGGCATAGTGCGACAGATTGGGTGCTCGCTCCAAAGTAGAACTTGATGGAGGGTTTATGTCGAAAGATCGATCCACTCAATAAACTATATGGGATGTTCCGTTTCGACGTTTGTATTTGAAATTGGCACAAGAAAAGGTGGTATTTTTCGGAAAAATTTCAATTTCTTTCGACAAATCTAAATATTCGACATTTGTCAGGTTGGATTAGAATGGACGAGGTTCAAAATTTTTCATGGAAAATATTGCCGATACTGATCGTTTTTGAACGGGAAATTAGGCTAAAAGCTCGGCTAAAAGTGAAGATGAGGGGTAAAATCTTCGGATAATATGTAACATAATTCATACTTGGTTATATGTACATATATATATATATATATATATATATATACAGGGTGAGTCTTTGACCACTGCATTAATTTTAACCAAAGATTCCTCTCATCAAATGAAACACTTTTTTCATTTAACATTTTTCCAAATTCAGCTCAGGTAAAAAGATACAGGCTGTTGAAATTTTGAAAAAAAATCAGTTTTTATTTTGTAGCTTTGACATCCTTTTTTCGAATAAAATGAATGTTGGCGTAAAGTTTCCTATAACTATGATACATATTTTCCAAATATTAGTTATTTTCTACGTTTACTGGTTTTCTAGTTATGGACTCGTGGATTCATATAACTAAACGAAATTAGCATAAAGAAAGCATACAAAGTTTTTCTTGAGTCATTTCAAGAATATTCCATCGCTTTAGAATATTATATTATTTTTCATCATTTCTCCTTAAACGCACTGTTTTCGAGATATTCTTCATTAAATGTTTTAAAATGGAAAACTCGAGAAATTTCACTACTTTTATGGATCCGTCCCTGAGCGTTGGAATCCCGAATCAAGCTGTAAGCCACGTTACCATGCCTTATTCTCGTCCGCCAACAATGTCATAGATAATTTATATGCGGGAGTGTATTAGCACATTGTGAAATCTTTGAACGCTTGTTACTTTTTACCTGAGCCGAATCTGGAAAAAAGGTAAATGAAAAAAGTGTTTCATTTGATGAGACGAATCTTTGGTTAAAATTAATGCAGTGGTCAAAGACTCACCCTGTATATATATAATGATATTTACAGAAATTAGAAAGCTGAAAAATTATCAATCTGAAAAGTAATAAAATTCGTTCATATTCACCTTTTGTCGTAGAATCTGTACACATCTATCATAGCGGAGAGGTTGGTTTGTTGTACTCATAATAATAATAATAATAATAATAATAATGATTTATTATACCCAACAGGAGAAATCCCAATTACAGGGTAACATTAAAATAATACACCGATAACTTAAAATAAAAGAAAACATTTCCATATTAACATTGCAACTCAGAAAAAGCCCGGAACTCAAAACACTATGAAAACACATTGTAACTCAGTTTATTAGCACTATCACATGCTCGATATACAGGTGCCCGTTGGAGTATGTTGGTACGAGGAGTAGGCAGGGCGAACGCCAGCGGATGCCTGGTCACCATTCTTGGTACAAGAAGATCAATTCGTGAGAGCAAGAAAGAGCAGTCAATCTTTCCGCTGAGGAGCTTATGGATGAACTTTGCGCTCTGTAGAGCTGAAGGTACCGGGATCAATTCCTCTACCCGCAATTTTTCTGAATTATTTTTTTGCGCTTATGTTCTGGGGAACAGCGTGCTCAATTTGCCCAAATGTTTGTAAAGTTCGAATATTTTGCCGAAAATAGTATTGAAAAAATTGGTTCAAGCACTGACGTGAAGCTTTTGCGCGTATGTTCTATTGTCCATTCTTCTGTATTGGACACCCTTAATCGAATTTACCATGGTAAATCATGTTGTCCATTCTCCTGTATTGGACACTTAATTCGAATTTACCATGGTAAATTCGAATTAAGGTTTCAGCAATTTCAAACGATCAGTTACTGATATATAGAATTATTTTTTTTTATTTTCAATGATTTATTCAAAATTTTCTACAAATGCTATCCTCACCAAATTTTGCAAACATTTCCGCTTTGGCATTCTACAACTAATAACCATGTTTGAATTCAATCGGTTCAGTATTTTTCGAGTTAATGAGGAACAAAAAACCACAAAATTCCAGAAAATTTTAGATGGCTATAACTCTAAAACCGTTTGGCCGATTAGGCTCATAATCAAACTGAAATGTCGCGTTCTAATGCACATCCTAACCTAAAAACTTGAAGCCGCTATCTTTTTCCGTTCTCAAGTTATCGTGACAACAAAAATATTTTTTAATAATTTTTTAATAATTTTCTAGCCATACGATTCGCACAAAATTTCACAAACGTGCGTTCATATTCTACAACTACTCACCAAGTTTCAATTCGATCGGATTTATATTGGTTGAAAACAAAATCATTACTCGGAAACCGCTGGGCCGATTATGCCCATTAAAGAACTTGTCCGTCGTATTGGGATGCTCCACCTACCCTGAAAATTTCAAGTTGCTAGCTCTTTTCGATCTCAAGTTATCGTGGCAACGGCCGGACGGCCGGCCGGCCGGCCGGACATAATCAAATTTGACCTCGAATTCTTCATTGGGGAGTCGAACTTAATCGTTTGAGGCCATTTTTTTCAAAAAATTCGAAAGTTACAGACATTTGGGCAAAACTATAACGCGATGTTCCCCAGAACATACGCGCAAATACTAGGTTCAACTAACTGATGAAGAATTTGAGGTCAGATTTATTTCTGTCTGGCCATCCGTTGCCACATTCTCAAGGAAAGGGACTGAGGGTAGGTTGCGGGTCCAGATGCGACGGACAAGTTTGTTAATGGGCATAATCGGTGAAACGAGTAGGTACTGATCATATATTCGACCAATACAGATCGAATTGACACTTGGTAACTAGTTGTAGAATACCGATATAAAGACGTATGTGAAATTTTATGAGGATCGTATCACTTTTATCGCATCACCGAATGCGACATTTTTGTTTGTTAATAGGCATAATCAGCCAAACGGTTTTGGAGTTAACTATCTGAAATTTTGTTTTTATTTCCTCCATACTAAAAAAATACGAAACCGATTCTATTTATATATACTAATAGTTGTAGAATGTCGAGATGCAATTTCTACGAAATATCGAGTTGATCGTTTTACTAGAAAATTTAAAAAAAAACCTTTGAATATCATTGAAAAAAATTCTATATACTTATGTGAAATTTTGAGAGAATCGTATAGCACTAAGAAATTTAAAAAATTGGTTCAAGCACTGTGGACAGGATATTTTTGGCGCTTTTGTTCAAACAGACAAATTATATCTCCGAAAGTATTGGTTTCTCATAGTTGGAAATTATATCAATAGATTCCTGTGATAGAACTGCATCATGAAAGAAATTCAATTAAAAACAAAGTGTCGTTTAAGAAAAATACTTCAAAAATTATCTTTTAAAAAAGAAGAGCAATCTACAATGCTTTAAAATTGTCAATAAATTTATTTATCCAGATTAAACGAACAATCTGCAATGATACAATCTCGTGGAATGGGTTGTTGCAACTCACACTCAGTGCATAGTTTTCACAACTCGAAGTACCTAAGGAAAGTATCATCGAAATATCTGTATCAAGGCTGGAGACAATCAGAGAAGATTGTCCATTTATTCCTGATATTTGAGTAGGTAGTGGATTACGAACAAATTATTTTAATAGTTCCAAATATATTAATAAAATAATATCCTCTTTTCATAATTATAAATTTAATAGTTCATACAACTAACACATTATTTTCTGTATTATGAACCTTAACTCGAGAAAACATTATTCATACACAAATGTAGATCCATATTCCAGTATTTTTTGCCAGCAACATTATTGAAATACTGTATATAGGAACATGTCTCACTACCACTACTTAAGGAAGTAAAAGGTAATATTATCCTCAGTGGTCAACGAACAGTAATATCTTTGGATGATTCCATTATGTTCTTCCTTCCTATTGCCTCCATGAACTTCATCAAAACAGTCTTGTATATATTCACAAATTCAAGAGTATAATATAATATAATCGTAAATATGCGAATTGACAATCTCTAATAGCTAGAAAAGATGTTATGAACAGTCACACAGACAGATTCTGTGTTCACATTCTGTGAATACAAAGAAATTACGATTAAATATTGAAACTTTGAAACATCATATCTCCGAAAGTATTAGATTGCTAGAGTTGACAATGACAACAATGGATTCTTATGATGAAACTGCATATTAAAAAAATTTAAATTCGAAAGTTGTATAGTAAAAAAAATTTTTTTTTCGTTACTCTGAAACTATCTGACCGATTTTGCCCAATAGCGGACTTAACCGAGATATTTATCCCTCAAACCTACTCTGAAAATTTCAACTGTCTAGCTCATTCCGTTCGAGAGTTATCATGTTAACGGCCGGCCGGACGGCCGGATGGACGGCCGGACAGAATCGATTCTGACGACGGATTCTTGATCAGTGAGTCGAACCAAATCGTTTAAGACCATTTTCAGCCCAAAACTCGAAAATTACAGACATTTGGGCAAATTGATAAGCACTCTGTTCCGAGGAACAAGAGCGCCTAAAAAATTATAAATTCCGCATCTGAATGCGACATCTAAGTTCGTTAATAGGCATGATCGGACAAACGGTTTTGCAGTTATACACATCTTGAACTTTGTTTTTATTACCTTTATAACTAAAAAACTTCGATGCAATTAAAACTCGGTAATTACTTGTAGAATGCCGACGCGGAAGATCGTATCTTGAAGTTACTTGAGACGTTTGTTTTCCCTCATACATACTTCAGTATGTCTTATAAAAGTTAAGAAAACGGTCTATATCGATAGTAAATTCGATTAAGAGTGTCTAAGAGAGGTGAATAGACAATGCGCGTAAAAGCTCCTGGCTTCATATAAGTGCTTGAACCAATTCTTTCTAGAAGACGAGGAACGTGTAATGGACCTAAATTATCTGAATGATCCTGTTAAACAAAAGCGTGCACATTACCACATTATTTACGAGCTTCGTATGATACGATCGATCATTATCACAGCTGAAAAAGGATCAACGGGTCCGCTGTGCGGATATACACATATTTGCGTATTATATTTTGGATATAACTTTGTATACTAAATGGTATTAGGGCGCGACATAAAAATGCGGCAAAGCGAATGCTTAGTTGGCGAGCGGAGCTCCAGAGTTCTGGAGCGGTGCTCTGCCGGAAAGCTATTTAGATGTGTTCTTTCAGGAGGAGATAACGAAGAGGCCGTTTGTGAATTAAGTCAGAAATGATTCCGCGGAAATGAGGAGTTGGTGGGTTATCCCGCTTTTCTCAGACTGTAAGATGTAATTATATATTTTATCGCCGCGAGTATTTGTCCTCTCTTCTACGCAGATGGCAAAGGGACATGATTACAAAGAGTCTGTGAGATAGATATTATGAAATACAGAAGTAGGGTAGGAAGGCCCAGTTTAGCATCGGGGTAAGTTGGGTAATCGAAATATACTGCGTGCCAAAAAAGTAATGTAACTCATCAATAATTCTTGTACGAAGAATTATTAAGGAAAATCCTCGCACCAGTGGATTTTAAATTTCAAGAGCAATTTATTGTATACTTTTTTTAATTTGATATTTCTCACCCCCTACGCCCCGCACCTCTCTACTTTATTTTTTCAAATGGGAATATATGGATAGTGATTGTGAATTTTTGGGCAATATTGATAGAAAATTACCTAAATTTGGCTGTTATGAATGTAAATAAAACTTTGATTTTCAAACATAAATGTTATTTCATGTCTAGTTAACATTAAACCCATGGTTTGGCTTGAATTTCAAACTGCTCAATATGCCACATAATGATAATGATATGTGTTGCGTCGGATGAACAAACCCCGCCCCACCGCTGCGACCAGTCAGTCAATACTATAGCACAGCTAAATCTATACTTCACCCATAAGATTAAGCCTTTTGACGAGGGAGATGAGTCTGGTGGGTGAGAGCTTGTCCAGTTTCCTCAGTATCAGTTCGTGGACTCCTAGTTTCTCAAATATAATCCTGTCCACAGCAGTGTGGTCACATGTTGTCCTCTAGGAATAGTCTGCACTCAGAGTGTTCAATCAACTTCAACTTACTTAGATGTTTTCTGAGGCCACAGTGATCCGTGTATACAACTGTTGAAACTCTCAGGTCTAACCTACAAAATTTGGGCCCAGATCTGGCTCTTTCAGCTGATGGGTCAATCATTGCTGAGCGAGCATGTCTGAGACGATATATACTTCTCCAAACTTCCTGGACCTTTTGCCCAACCATATGTTGCTCTCCCACCCTGCTATCTTGAGAGATGCCACAGACCAGTTAAGGTACAATGAGCCCTGAAGAAGCCTCTCGCAGGTCCAATGTGTCCACTACCTCATTACCTTCTATGCCCGAGCGGCCCGGAATTCAGATAAGCTGCAGCCTGCAGCGGTATCCCAATTCATCAAGTTTGGTACGACAGTACTGCACAATCAGATACGTGCAGTTTTATGAAGACAAGGACTTCAAGGCGGCTTGGTTATCCGTTAGAATCTTAATTCATCTGCTAACCCACTTTTTCCCAAGTAAGATCTCCAAGCACTGAACAAGGGCGAAATTTTTGCTTGAAAGACAGTCGCTAATCTAACCAGGCTGATGGAATTTTCATCAGCAATTTTGCAACCACTGATATCAAGCAGTTTTGCAGATTATTTTAAGACAGAGTCATTTAATATTAAAAAAAACTGAAATATTACATTCAGGTGATTCAGCATTAATAGATTAGATATTTTGGAATCCCTAGAAATCTCTGATGCTCACATACCTCCTCAGTTGGTCCTCAAATGGGATAAAACAACAATTTTTGAAGGATTTTTGTTGCACCCTGTGCCATCCCCATCAACCCTCTAAATTGTTTGAATAGGGAAAGTGGGTCATGTGGTACTTTTTGGCAAGGTCTTTGTATCTCGTTTACAGGCGTGCAGAAATTTTCAAGTAAAAATTTTTCTTTTTCGAAAAATTTGTTAGTTCAAAGAGGTTTTCAGTATGTGTACTTTGACACGGCTCATTTACTTTGAGACGATGGTACCTGAAGAAATTCGCCACCGATCGAAAGTCGACCATTACAGTTTTGTTCATGCACAACTTTCAACCCCTACGAACCCTTTAATGGAGAAAAAAATGCGAGGGGGTTGAAAGGAGTTGAAAGTTGTGCATGAACAAAACTGTAATGGTCGACTTTCATTCGGTGACAAATTTCATCAGGTACCATCGTCTCAAAGTAAATGAGCCATGACAAAGTGCACATACTGAAAACTTCTTTGAACTAATTATTTTTCAAAAAAGAAGATTTTTTTCTCGAAAATTTCTGCACGCCTGTAAAGAAGATACAAAGACCTTGCCAAAAAAGTACCACATACCCACTTTCCCTATTCAAAAAATTCAGAGGGTTGATGGGGATGGCACAGGGTGCAACAAAAATCCTTCAAAAATGCATAAAAGTTTGGTAGAAGTGAAACAAAAATCTATTTTGATGCCAAATATTTTTCTCCTGAGAAAATTAATTCGTTCCATAATTTTGACGCTTACTGTATATTTCCTATACCTAAATAGTCTTCAAAATATTGAAAGAATGCGAGAATTTTGAAATTATCTCCATAATTTCTATGTTTCGCAACAAAACTATTCATAGAAACATCGATCAATTTATCAGCCATAGAAAAATATCATTCATTTGTACATCGATATCAAAAAACGTTCAATGGTTCAATGATAAACACAAATGTTCAAAACCATTTTAAGACACAGCACACAGCTTCAAGTTTCAGAAGTTAATATTGAACTTTCCTTCATTATCAGATAAAGTTTGAGGTTTTTATGTGCAGGTATAAATTTTCGAGGAAGTACAGCTCAACTGAAAATGGATTATTGCATCTTCAATTTTTCAAGGATTGAATACTATTATCCATAGATTTCGAATATTGGTGATCTACATAAATCAGTCTGATCTTCAAATATTATGAAAACCTTTTCTACCTGTTAAATTTCCACCTACATCTCTCATATTTCAAGATTTGTTGTTCTCGGGAGTAAATAATCATAAAACAAAAGTATCAAATCAACAAATATCCAAACCAAGAACAGAGAACTCTCAAAATAGGAAGAAAAAGAAAGAGCACAGGTCGGTACGAAACTAGCCTCCGACCAAGTATCAATATGACCTACACTGTACGGTACAGTGTACGATCCACAAACTTCTTGGAACACAACAAAGCATACTAGTAATAAGGAGTGAAAATTCCTTACCACGTAGGCAACATATGCCTTCATACAGTCACCACGTTTGGTTGCCAGAAATTATAGGAGGGCGGGAATTTTGAATTTAAATACATATCCAAGCTGCAAGAACTTTTCGTGTATTGTATTCGCTTTCAATGTAAATTTGCAGCTTCTCTTAAAATCCTGATTCCGAAACCGAATTTATGATTAAATGCCATAATTTACATCGAAAATTAATAAGTTAGAGAAGGGAACGTAAGCACAATAATGAAATTTAGTATTTTGTTTATTTATTGTGAATACTCGACAAATATGAAAATATTTGTTAAAACAGTACATATATACAATTGAATAAATCATTCAAACATATTTCGATAATTGAAAATAATCATTCTGCAAAAAAAACTTTCCAACAGTATCACATAATATCGCAGTGCTCATCAGTCAGGCAGGCATCTCTTTAGGTTGTCCCATCCTCGAAGAGTTCTCTTGAAAAAATTGCAGCATCAAAACTTAGAAGAAGAATGTATAGAGAAATACAGGTACTGTTGATATTTAAATGAGAAGAAGATTTTTGTGCATAACAATGATCATCGTGGGCAGTTACATAGGACAAAAATCTAGGGACAGCTTCATGAAGGAGACGTGTAGGCACTCTTGGTTTATATTAATCTGAGAAATGTGTTTGGACAGATACAGCAATATTGCTTCCAGGCTTCCGTTCTAGCAATATTGGAGATATTAAGAAAATTTTCTGCTTAACAGGAGATACTACTGAAATTTCTGGCATTTTAAGAATTGAATGGAATGGAGATGGAGGAGAAATTTCGAGATCAAATTTTGCAGGACTCACCTAATCGCAAAAGTATCAGAATAGATGGAATATTCTACATTTGGCCATTCTTCAATTCTGAATATTACCCTAAATTCAAACCAAAATCTTTCAATCTTCTTGGTAGTTCTTTGTTCGAGTATATGTCAACATTGTCAATCAGAAGTATAGGGGTTATTTTCGTTTCGGCTATTTTCACACTAACCGGAAATTCTTGGTAGCCATGTTTGATTGCCAGTTAGGATCATAGAATACTAAGTTTCACCCCACGGAAACACAAGACTCGATCAAAAAATCATATAGTGAATTGTACAGAAACACCGTTGTAGGAACAAACCGAATAACGCCCGTCTATTGCTCGTTCAGACTTCATTTCAACCGACAATGAAACACGCATGAAAAATATCAATTTCTCTTGGCACAGAATGATAATCTTCGTTAATTCATTGAATGCCATCATTATATTTTATATTTCTGTTATTTTCGTTTACAGTTTGCGAAGTAGCATCCAAAGGATTCACAGGACATCCAAATGCATTGCTTCCATTACATTCTTTTAACTCTGAGTAAGGTGCACAAAAAATTCGCCCGCATTTAGATAACTCCTTTTTATCATGCCTGCAAATCTTGATTTTGACACTCCCTCTCGACCGAACTCGGACACACAAAAGTCGGCTTCTGCGAAATCCGGATTATGGTGGCGCAGATTGATAACAAAGCACTATGAGGGCTCGGAAGTTTTTTGTGGGATTATAGCTCACATTATTCAGCGGGTAGGTTTTAAGGGAATGAAGTCATACAGGGTCAACGAATATGAACGAAATCAATACGGTTAATCTTCACTTGTATATATATATATATATATATATATATATATAGATTTGTTCGACCGCACATACAGACCCAAATCGACATACTTTACCGATTATACAGTCCAAAAGTGACGTTTTCAGACCCGACTCCGGGTCTGGTAACGTTTACCTATAGAATTGTACTCAGGGACGTTAGGGGATGCCAGGGGTAAATTTTCAGATGGGTCTGAAAAAGCGGTGATACATCATATTATATACAGAAAAGCTTCAGAGTTTGGCCAGTGCGAGGGCGCTTCTGCTCACATTAGCTCGCTGTATATAATTCGTATAGTTGATCAACGTCTTGAGTCCTTACATCCGGCAACGCTGTAGAGCGAGAGTTTGAAAATAATAGATTTCGTCCTCTCGATATACAAACCCAAAACCAACACATACGAAAACTTATACGAGCCCGGTATAGGTAGTCATCGTCATCAGAATTGTTAATTGTGGATTGTTCAAATAAAACTTCAAAATCAGATACTTCTTCCTTTTGATATACAAACCTAAAAACCACACACATGAACGCTTATACAAGCCTGGTATATGGAATCGTCGTCATGGGAGCTGTTTATTTCGAATTCTCAATCATAATTCTGAAGGAGTGTTGAGGACAAATATAATTTCTTCATGGATCATTTTGCAAAAAATTAACATAATAAACAGTAACGAAACCATTCTGTAATATTTCAGAGACTAAATCGGACTCCTTCATCAGATACAAAGCGAAAACTTGACCAATTATTTTTTGATGACACTTATTCTGAAATTTGTTACACTGCAAATTACAGTATTAGCTGAAAGACACATGGAGAAATATTCATTGATTTTAACTATCAACAAATATTTCGTGGATACGGTCTGGTCCCCTCATCGCTCAGTGTTCCCCTAATGAGGAAAGCGTCATACAGGGGCAAATACGAACCAGTTTCATGGCTATTACCGATCGTCAGCATGACATTGCCACACTGAATGACAGCTGAAGGAGTTCTAGGAAACATAATCCCAGTTGTTGCGAACAGGTAGGAAGAAAATCTCATCAGCTGCATCTAGGGAAATCCTTAGGAACTCTGACCCTCTGTGATGCGGAAACCATAAGCGATGTTCAGTGATGTTCATGCTTTTGCCATAAGAGGGTCAAGGACTGCAAGGCTGTCTACCTGATTTGGCAATTAAGAGCTGTCAAAGCTTTGTGCAACCCATCGTGAAAGTTGGGAATGATATCAATGGATTCTTGTGATAAGACTGCATCATAAAATAATTAAATACAAAATGTTTTTGACACATCTCATAATTAGAGCATTCTATGAAATTGTAAGACCATTTTTCTGCCAATTCGAAAAATACCGACATTTGGGCCAATTGATATGCACTTTGTTTCGAACAACAAAAGCAACACAAATAGCAGAATATGTATGTACAATCTATAGAGATCGACACAATGGATTAGATTAAAACAACGATTCTGATGACGGAATACCACTCACATGAAAAGGAAACATACGGAGTCTTTTGTATTTTGTTGAACATACAAAACAATTTCCCAAATTACACAATTGGAATTGGCCATATTTGGTAGTTGAATTTGTTGGAGAAATAGTTAGAACTTCGAAATTTCTATCTGAAGTGACACTGTGATACTATGTTTTTGACGCTTTTGTTATCAATTCGCCCAAATGTCTGTAATTTTCGAATTATTGAATTATTGGCTGAAAATGGTCTCCGACGTTTTGGTTCGCGACTCACTGATCAAGAATCCGTGATCAAACGATCGCCGTACGGCCATCCGCTAACAAGATAACTCTCAAACAGAATGAGCAAGATAGTTCCAATCTTCACAGTAGGTGAATATAAAAATATTTTTCTTATATCACAATATTTAAAATTGTTTTTTTTTTATATGCAGTTTACTCATAATAATCCACTGATATTATTTAAAACTCTAACAACTACTTTTGGAGATATGATTTTTCAAAATTTCAATAATAAATCTTACTTATGTTTTCACAGAATGCTATAATTACTCGATCGTAGAATTCTAAGGGTTATAATATGATATTATTTTTTTTAAGTGATATTTTAATGCCCGTGGATAATCCATATGATGATGGAAATATATACTTTGGTAAGTTAATCGAATTGGGTTCAGAATATCTCCAGTAAAAATAAAACCGGACTATTGGCCAGGTTTCAATTGATATAATATAATTTTCAGAGTGGATTTAAGGAATGAACATCTCGGATAAGTTGGTTTCGGACTAATTTTTGGCACTCTTTTTGGCGCTCTAGTTCCTCGGAACTGAGTGCTTATCAATTTGCCCAAATGTCTGTAATTTTGGAATATTTCGATGAAAATGGTCTTAAACGATTTGGTTCGACTCACTGATCAAGAATCCGTGGTCGAAATTCATTATGTCCGGCCGGCCGGTCCGGCCGTAAGCACGATAACTCTCGAACGGAATGAGCTAGAGAGTTGAAATTTTCAGAGTAGGTTTGGGGGATGAATATCTCGGTTGAGTTCGTTATTGGGCAAAATCGGACAGATGGTTTCGGAGTAACAAAAAAAAAAATTTTTTTTTACGAAACAAATTCCAAATCAAATTTTTTTTAATAAGCAGTTTTATCATAAGAATCCATTCATATCATTTTCAACTCTAACAAGCTAATACTTTCGGAGGTATGATTTTTTAAAATTTCAATGTAAATCGTATTTCACAGATTGATATAATTATTATTCTATGTATGAATTCTCATAATGTCAACTTGACAGAAGGGAATATTGTAACTTCAAAAATATTGGGGTTGAAATACTCGTATTTTAGCGATGCAACGGGGACCTCACCCGAAAATGTTTGAAATTTTACGTAAATATTGAAAGCATAATTCTGTAGTTTGGTGAACGTAGATCAGGAAATTTTTGATCGATTACAAGGTAATTTTTTATTATTACTTATCTTCTTTCATATTTGTTTTATGGAATACCTACTATTTGTAGGTACTTTAAACCTGTTTTGGGCAATTGTCATACGAAACTTGTTTTTTTGGCGCTCTAGTTCCTCGGAACAGTGTGCTTATCAAATTGCCCAAGTGTCTGTAATTTTGAAATTTTTGGCTGAAAATGGTCTCAAACGATTTGGTTCGACTCACTGATCAAGAATCCGAGTGCGAAATCGATTATGTCCGGCCGGCCGACCGGCCGTAGGCACGATAACTCTCGAACGAAAGGAGTTAGCGGATTGAAAATTGCAAGGTGGTTTTGGAGCGTAAATATCTCGGACAAGTTCGTTCGATCTATCTGAAATTTAGCATCAAATTGTAGAATCATGACCTTTATACGCATGTGAAGTTTTGTATTGACCAGATTACCGCAAAGTGTAAAAAAAAAAAATTTGAAAATTTAAAAAAAGTTTTTCCACAATAACTCTCGAACGGAATGAGCTAGGTAGTTGAAATTTTCAGAGTAGGTTAGGGAGATGAATATCTCGGTTAAGTTCTTTATTGGGCAAAATTGGCCAGATTCAATTCGATTTCTTCCATGGTGCAGTTCTCATTCTCATGATTGCTTATTTAATCTTGATAAATAAACTATTATTTGAATTGAATTTCCTTTATTTAAAGATAATTTTTGAAGCATTTTTTTAAACGACACTTTTTTTAAAATTTGATTTCTTTCATGATGCAGTTTTTTAATATGCTGTTTCATCATAAGAATCCATTGTTATCATTTTCAACTCTAACAAGCTAATACTTTTGGAGATATGATGTTTCGAAGTTTCCATAGTACAATGTAAGTTCTATGTATTCACAGAATGTGAGCACAGACTCTGTCTGTGATCACTATTCATAAATGTCATCTTTTCTAGCTATTCAAGATTGTCAATTCATATTTGTTATTTTCTCTTGGAAAGCAAGTATTCGACTCTTGAATTTGTGAATATATACAGGACTGTTTTATGTAGATTATGGAGGCAATATAGGGAAGAAGAACATAATGGAATCATCAAAATAAATTACTGTTCGTTGGCCACTGAGGTTAATATTACATTTTACTTCCTTAAGTAGTTAGGCATGTTCCTAGATACAGTATTTCCATAATGTTGCTAGCAGAAAAAACTGAAATATGGATCTACATTTGTGTATCAATCATTTTTCTTGAGTTAAGGTTCATAATACAGAAACAAATGTGTTAGTGGTATGAACTATTAAATTATGAAAAGAGGATAGTATTTTATCAATATATTTTGAACTATTGAAATAATTTGTTCGTAATCCACTACCTACTCAAATATCAGGAATAAATGGACAATCTGCTATGATTGTCTCCAGCCTCTCTAGACATTTCGATGATACTTTCCTTAGGTATTTCGAGTTATGAGAACTATGCACCGAGTCTAAGTTGCAACAACCCATTCCACAAGGTTCAATCATTGCAGATTGCTCATTAAATCTTGATAAATGAATTTGATGACAATTTTTGAAGCATTGAGGCATTGAAGCTTTGTAGATTACTCTTTTTTTATGAGATAATTTTTGAAGCTATTTTTTCAAACTACACTTATTTTATATTTAATTTTTTGCATGATGCATTTCTATCATAGGAATCCATGGATATAATTCCCAACTCTGAGAAATCAATACTTCCGCAGATATAATTTGTCTGTTTGAACAAGAGCGCCAAAAAGCTCCTGTCCACAGGGCTTGAACCAATTTTTTTATTAAATGACACATTTGAAATTCATTTCTTTCATGATGTAGTTGTATCATAAGAATCTATTGAAATAATTCCCAGCTCTAAGAAACCAATACCCACTTTCGGAGATATGATTTGTCAAAGTTTGAACAAGTGCGCAAAATCTCCCTTTTCACAGGGCTTTTCTACTTTTTTTATCATGCAGTTCTGTCTTAAGAATGCATTGATATCCAACTCTGAGAATCCAATATTTGGAGATATGATTTGTCAAAGTTTGAATAATAACTCGCTAGTAGTTTGACGAAAGCGCCAAAGTCCCTGTCCACAGAGTTGTCCCACATTTATAATTAAATATCAATTCAATAAAAGATTTGATCCGAATCATTTTTTGACAAATTTGAAAAAAATCTTCTTCAAAGCTTATTATATCTCGCTGTAGTCTCATCTTATTTAGTCTAAGAAAACTCAATCATTCTGTGACGAAAGCATGCCCACATTTGTTCTCAATTTTTTGGAAACCATCACTTTCTAAAGTCAATTTAATTCTTAGGAATTTTGTAATTTTTATTCCATTTTCTCTGCATCTGCACATGCAAGTGCGACTGTAATTTCAGAGAAGGACGATTGCAAAAAGCCCATACCATCATTTCAAGAAATAATTAAAGGATACTTTGGGAGGTGAATTCATCACTGAATGGTTCCTTTCTGGGTTTTCTCTCTTAAACTCTGGAAAATATCTATGAAATAAAAAATTTCATTATTTTGAAATTGCTTCTGCGTTAGAAACATATGTAGATATTTGTAATTCGATTGCAATTACAGAGTCTGATGACATAAAAAGATAACTTAAAGGAGCCGCTCTGTATTTTGTTGATCAAAGAAAACAATTTTACAAATTGCTCAAGATGAATAGACCATATTTGGTTGGATAGGTTGAATAAAGAATTCGAACTTGGAAATTTCTATGTAAAGTGGAACTGTGTTACAATATTTTTCCAAAGACTATCGGCTGTCGGCTTAACAAATTTCAGTATTAGTGTCATCAAATATCATTCTTAAGATCTTCGCTTGGTGTCTGATGAAGGAATCTGCTTTAGTATCCGAAACGTTACAGAAAAGTTGTTTCATATGTTATTAGTTATGCTACTGTTCATTAGGCAATATTGTTCTATATATGGCTTCTGGCAAATATCTAGTCTTTCTTACGCCGAAGTAAATTAAAAAAAATACATTTTTTATTTTATGGATATTTTTCAGAATCCAAAAAACATTTACCGCCGTATTCACAAAGCATTCAATCTCCGTTAAGTCCTAACTGAGGTCCTCAGTTAAGGATAAATTGAGGATAATAAGCAACAATAAGGGATAGGGGTAGTGAAACAGGCCTGTTTCACCACCGTTAAATACGTAAACTGAGGTTGCGATTCTTATTTATCCTTAACTGCGGACCTCAGTTAGGGCTTAACGGAGATTCAAACACTTAACAATGCTTTGTGAATACGGCGGTTGGTCCACTTCTAAATTTGGGGAAATATTCAACTATTTTACGCAAACGGTGTAGAAATGTATAGGTAGATAATGTTGACTGAATAAAAGGTAAATCTTGTTCAGCGTTGAAAGAATCAATCAACATACGCCGTTTTTTGGATAAAATAATATTGCTTCTAAAATGTTAACAAAAGAAATTAATCTGGAATAATAGACTTTCTGTTGAAGACATATCATCTTTTTCATCGTCCCTTATATTCTTCGGTTTCGTAGAGCCTTCATATGTAGCATTCATTCGGATCCATTTAATTTTTAATGCATCTACTCTCATTTGTCTCCCATATTGATACTTTTCTCGTCACTTCAAATTTACTCTTTTCCTCTTTTCTTCTCTTCTACTTGTTCCAATTCTAACTAATATTGCGTAACTTCATTCTGGGCAAGACTCTTTCCCCTCATCAAGCAGCAATAGTACCTTCGCAGTTACAGGGTGTTCCTTAAAGACATGCTAATATTTAAGGTGGTGATTTTTTGACTTATTTTAAGAAAAAACTTCCCATGAACGTATGTCCTGAAAGTCTTAACTTTTGAGATACGTGGTGATAAAATGTTGAAAAAAAATCAGTTTTTAAATAATAACTGAGATAATATTGCAGACATCTTCATAAGATTTGGTACATGTATTCTATGCATCAAGGTGCATTTTGTGATGTACAAAAATTTTCATTTTCTCTACCAGTGACGTCCATACGAGTTTTGCATTGAATATTTTTGGAGAAAAAAATACTACGCCACTGCTTTCTTATCAAATAAAAATTACTTTTAAGATCCTCATTCATTTTTGAGCAAATTTGATCCCATGGGTTTTCTTTGACCGACACACGGTTTCCACCTAAAAAAAATAAAAATCGTTTTACTTCAGGATCAATTCCTCAAAAATCTGAGGCGGTGTGAAATATATGTGCATCGACTGAAAGCAAATAGAGAGATCAGAAATGAATGAGAATCCAAAAAATAACTTTTCTTGTCATATGCTCTGTTCTTGATTAAAATAATCAAATTAAAATTACTTCATATCGCAGCACACAATTTTATCACCCTGTATCTCAAAAGTTAAGACTTTTAGGACATACGTTCATAGGAAGTTTTTTCTTAAAATGAGTTGAAGAATTTCCCCCTTAAATATTAGCATGTCGTTAAGGAAGACCCTGTATATGCTCTGACATTCTGAAAAAAAATATGTGTTAGTAAAAATTATTGTAGATAATGAATTCTCGCTAATCACTTGGTGAAACATTTTGACAAGTTATTAAGGTAAAGAAAAAACTTGGCTTAAGTTTCTCAATATGATACTATATTCTTGACATTGTTCAGTCTTGTTAAGCCGGAAACATATATTTAACAACAATATGTCAACAATATGGTATTATATTGTAAAACTTAAGCCAAATGTTTTCAATTGGAAAAGATTGTAATTTTACATCAAATGAAATACTGTACCTATAGAACTCCTAATGGCTCTTATTTACGTACCTGTTGCACTTTTCATCATCAGCTTCCTTCTTTCAGACATTAAAATCATTTCATAACACAACTAAAACAATGTAAACGATTCCAGCTTCGTTTTCGCGCCCTTTCGTATATCGAAATTGGTCAATTAGTCCCGAAGAGCTGGCAACAGCGCTGGGTTCGAAGACGTTGGCTGAAGATACTTGCGGAGTGTATGTGGGATCAGAAAGTCGGCGGAATGATTCGGGATTCGAGAAGTTTGACGAATATACAACTTTTTCGACAGAAAAAAATTCCTTCCCCTCTCAAGATGCCTAAGGAGTTATATTTTCAATCTACCCGTTTTTTGTCTATATACTCCTGAAAACATTTTGGATCATATGGGTCTCAGGTAGCCTTCAGAGTGTACCGGGACTGGATACGTCTATTAGATAAATATATATATATATATATATATATATATATATATATATGTTTCGTCATAGGGAACCATCATGGATACTTGGATGTTGAATTATAATAATTTTTCATATTTTAAAATTTGCATTAGTTTGTTACAAAGAATTTAATGAAGAAGTATTGATAAAGATTATTTGCACACAAATTATATGAATTTCAGCAAATTTCATTGAAAAACATTCTTAAAAAAGTGGGAAAGCCCTGAGGACAGGGGCTTTGGCGCTCTAGTTCAAACTTTGACAAATCATATCTCCGAAAGTATTGATTTCTCAGAGTTGGCAATGATATCAATGGATCCATATGATAGAACTGCATCATAAAAGAAATATCAAATTCAGAAGAAGTCATTTGAGAAAATGAGTGCCAAAAATTATTAATCCGAAACCACCAGTCCGATTCTAGCCAATAACAAATCCGATATATTCATTCCTCAAATCTACTCTGAAAATTATATTATACCATTTGAAAATTAGCCAAAATTACGGTTTTTTTTTTACTGGGGATATTCTGAACCCAATTTGATTAACTTACCAAAGTATATACATATTTCCATATGTCCATCGTAAATCCTAAATATATTAAGGCGTCTTTGTGCTGTAATGTAACGTCTGTTTTCATAGTCGGTGGTCTCACTTTTCGTCTGCTGTACATGAACATTGTCTCTGTTTTGTCATCGTTGTATTTGTTTCCACTTTCACTTTCCCAGCGTTTGCATCCTTCCCACGCGTATCGCCATTTTGTTTTAGTTGTAGAATGCAAACTCGCAATTATTTGCTAAATTCCGTGATTGTTGTATCAGTAGAAAACATTTCTTCTTCACTAAAATATAAATTTTTCTTTAACAATGTCTTTTGCCAAAAACGTCCCTTTCTATTGTTCTTTCAGTAGGTATTGATATTCATTACTCAGCATACATAAAACAAACAGTGACATTGTATACAAAATTCACGGTTCTCAACCAATCAGCGATCAGCAATTTCAATAGTGACAACGGGATGATATAGAAAATGGATTTAGGGAACAACACTCAGTATATTCATAGGAAAAGCATAGTAATCGACTCGCCCGTGGAAGATAACAGTCATTCAAATGATTTACTTCATTAGCTATCATTACACGCACGTTAAATAATGTACTATAGAATAATTAGAATAATGCAGTAGCTCTGTAACATGTGTGTGGAAAGGCAAATAAATTACCATTCTCATTTGAATTTTAAAATGTATGAATGCAAGGTAATAGAAATACGAAATATAAATCAATATCGCGGATAATATTTTATTCATATTATTAGTCATTACCAGTGGAATATACACGCAACGAAGCTCACAGAGAAACTATGTAACGAGATAATTTTCCGTTGACAGTTCCGCTCATTTGACCCTTCAATGTAAAGTTAGTTTATAATAAAATGTGTTGGGGAAAAAACTGAGTGAACTGTATATAGGTAATTGATGCGAAGGCTTTAAGAAAATCTTGAATCAAATGAAGACAAGAAAAAGCTATGGAACTTACCCTCGTTTGCCTATCGTCGAGAGTGGACCTCCGGGTTTTCCCTGAACAACTCAACGACTGTGCTGACCAGAAAGATCGAAATTGCTCCAGAAAGATCTATGGCAGGTTAAAGATCTGGGGACACTAACACTAGTTCTTCTACCACTTGGTTCATTTGTTTGCAAAGACGAAAGCTCGGTGCATTCACATAAATCAGAAGTCAATAATGAACAACTAGTCTTCTAAGGAAGCGTTGTGCATAGAGGAAAAACTCTCAAAATACGATTGTCATAAAATTGTATGAAACAACAGTCGTTCTAATAATAATAATAATAGAGACAGCCCAGATAAAGAACGCCTTAGTAGTCAGTTACGAAAAAAAGCTCAGAGATAAATGGAAATCACAGCTGTCCGGTAAAAACAAAATGCCTGCTATGAACAGCTTGACAGTCCCGATAGTCACCTTCTCTTATGGGATAGTAAACTGAACAGTGAATGAAATTCTCGAGCTCTACAGATCCACAAAAAAAGGGATGAACATGAATCGTGGCCTGGATCCCAACATCTCTATACAATGAATACAACTTCCATGACCTCAGGGAGGTAGCAGTTTGCACAGTTTAGAATACCAACAACATCAACAAACGTTTGAAATGGAAATAGGGATATCTAGACACGAAGATCCGCTTCTGAAACTGGTAGCTCAAGATGAAATCAGGAATAAAGGTTCTTTCCTATATGGAGGACAGGACGGAGAGCCTTGGATAAGCTCAGTATAATTGGCATATCACCGATCAAGAACTAGCAGGAACACCTACCGCGCCAACAGACTTAAACAATTAGACAGACTGATAAGACACGCACAACTAAAGACACTACTCGAAGATCACATTGGTAAAAAGCTGCACTCCATATATTTCCGGAATTGAAAATACCAGTGCTTGTCGTAAGAATTTTCCTCTGCCTTTTAGAAGTCGGTTGGGTTAAGATCGAAAACGGAGGGATATCTTCTAGGTTCTCAAGATGTAGTGACGATTACAAGATGGTTTAAAAGAACATAAAGGAATTAGACACGCCAACAACTTGCAGAGGTTGCTATAGCCAGCAGGATACTGTTATACACATCCTGTCTGCTTGTAGAGTCCTTGCTCCATCAGGTTATATAGAGAGATACAACGCGGCACTCCGAATTCTTTTCTTCCATCTGAGGGAATATTATGGTAGGTACATACAAAGAACCATTGTTGCCATATGTACTTCTGGCTATCGAAGTGATTGTTGAATACGATAGATCTTGCATATACTGGAACTATGGTAAAAAATGATTCAGGTTTTTAATTTCCCCAAATGTATTTATCGATAACGACAATTGTTTCGCTTCACTGCGGCTTCTTCAGGTTCTTCATTTTAACTAGTACCCAAACAGGACTTAGATCGTGTGAGAAAATCTCGAATAGGAGAGATAACTGGTTTATAGGCAAATGCCCGGAACCCGATCACAGGAGATGTACATTTCAGCCACTAAGGCTGAAATGTAAAATTTTTAAAGAAAAAACAAATTTTATTTTTTCTAGTGATACGATCACCACAAAATTTGCGCGTAAGTCAGCATTCTAAAAATAATAACCAAGTTTGAATTAGATCGGACCTGTATTTTTTGAGTTATCGAGGAAACAACGATAGCATTTGAGAGGGGTATAACTACAACACAGTTTGGTCGATTATGCCTATTAGCGAACTTAACTGTTGCATTCGCATACGCACCAACCCTGAAAATTGCTAGTCACTATCTCTTTTCATTCGAAAGTCATAGTGGTAACGGTCAACTTTCCAGATACTGAACTCAATATTGATCTGATCGTGTTCAAATTTGGATATTAGCTGTAGAATTGTGTTTTGACGTATAGTTCCTGAGATACAGGAAAATTTACAATCGTTTTCTGCACCTCGGTCAGCCTCCTATTACCTGACAGGGTCTCATGGTTGATCATCTTGAGCTTGGGTTGCTAGCTGCCATAGGGTCTCTTAGTCGATCCCCTGAAGGTCAGATTTACTCAACCGAGGTAAGTCCTGCACCAATGACATTTCATGTGAGTCCGTTTCGCCTGCATTCCCACATTTTCTACAAATTGGGTCTTCTCGGAGAATCCGTGCAAGTGCTTTCTCAGGACAGAGTGTGCGGTTAGTAGGTCAGCTACTGCCCTGATAGTAGGGGAGCCCACGTAGCTAATTCGGGATTTACTCGAGCGTCATACAGAGCTATTGGGTTGTCAAGCTTAGATGATAAGAAGAAAAAAATGTTATATAATATATACCTGTTCATCGGTGGGGTGAGCGGATATAAATTTTCAAAAATGTAAAAAAAAAACTGTTACGTGGACATACTCGAGCGCGTCAGATATTGATAGCATCTGTGTCCTACGTATTTTAAAAAATGTACAGATGTTAATCTGATCGTTTCCATGATGGAGGTGATCATACGTAAGGGTTGAAAATGAAAAAAAAAAATGTTTTATCGAGCTCGTCAGATTTTCTAAGGGGGTGTTAAGTGAACCTTAAAAGATGCTCTTGTATAATAATCAACGATTGGGATGTAACGCAAACTCGTGGTCATTATTAGAATATGCAAAAAAAAATCGCCATTTAGAAATACTCAAGCGCGTCAGATTAAGATATATGTGTTTCATCAATATGACCTAGACGTGCTGTCTCCTAATCTGACGATTGTCTGGAGGGATTCGCTAAATCTGACAATAAAAAAATTTATTTTATAATTTTTTTAAATCATTGACTTAATTAATGGAAAAGCTCAGGAAATAGCATGCAAATGAAAAAGCTCATGTTGTTTTGAGGAGAATATTTATAAAAATAATAAGAAGAATCGGTTTGCTCCGACGATATTCGTGTAATGTAATGTAACGATACATTTTTGTGAAGTTTCTAATGAAAACTTGATTGTTTTTTGTAAAGTACTTTCACCACAAAATACACAATTCACAATAATATCACTCATAGTAATTATTTATTAACTTTAAATCACATAACTTTTATTAAAATCGCAAAATAACCTAATACGTTGGAAACACGTTGTAAACAAGATCATTCCGCGAACGAGTCTGCGTGACCAGCTGTTATGGCGTCATGGCAACAGATACCGGAGTGGGACGGATTGAGAGAGCAATAGATAGAGAAAGAGTGAGAAGAGAATAGAAACACGGAGAGGGGAATATAGGCATGGCATAGCTGCACGCATTCAACTTTATCAATTAATTTTTATTACTTCGGCTTGTGAAACCGACAGATTATATATTTTTCGTAATTCTTGCAATATTCTCTTCAAAATAAAAAAAAATTACCACGCTCGAGAATGTCAAGATGTCGTTTTTTTTTACAACTTTGTAACCCTCCCCCTTCTTTAGGTCACTCTCAATTTGTCAGATTAATGGAATATACACTTTTTAGCATGTAACTAACTCACCCTACCTTAATCTGACGCGCTCGAGAATTTCCGATGATCAACTTTTTTTTACTAATCTGATGCTTTATCCTTGACGGGCGGCCATATATACACTCTAAAAAAAATCTCAGTGTGAATGTTGATTTCATACTATCAAGAATATTGTCGATGCAGTTTACCACTAGAATGTCACATTCCTATCAATATTTTCGTTATTATGATCATATTGTGTTCAGTAGTGTAATTTATGACAGAAAATATCACAAACAGATCCAGTATCAAGAATTAATAAAATTTATTTGAAATTTCACAGTTCCCATCAAGTTTTAATACCAATTCTTCATACAAAAGTCAGATAGGTGATATCTTGGGTGAAAATGAGCACTGCATGGTGAAATGTGAAAGAACGATTTCAGAGATTTAATCCGATTACCAAACTTTACACTCAGTTATCAACCTTATGTATATCCAAGTATAACTTTTGAAACATGTGAAATCATCGAAAGTACCAACAAGTGCTTTTCGACCAACAAACTATCCAAATTCGCACCAGGAATATCAAAAGAACATTATACTTTATTTCGTCAACTTATTCATTGTAACATAGTTGCCAAGTATTCTTTCTCGAAAGACAGATATCCCTGCGGAGTCTTTTAAATATAATGAAATCGCCGATAGTTGTGAAGAATTAATAATTACAAGATGACAGGAAGAATCGTGCCCTTCCATGGGGAATTCTCACAAACAATATTGATGTTATTTCGGAACACTCGAATCAATATTGGAAATATCAATGTATCCCTTTCTTGACTATGAGAATCAATTCCTCCACGCTCTCAATGATTCACAAATTTATTTCCTGCTATTTAATGATATATTTAGTCATGAAAAATAAACATATGGATTGTTGTGGTAAGTATTTCATGAATAGTATGATAGAAAATGACTTCAAAGTGAGTATGATATAATTTTACATTGCAGGTTTGAACAAATCGCTACTCATTGCACCATTCAATAAAAAAATCGTCTCAAGTACACAAAATTGGAAACATCCAATTTTGAAAAATGGATATTTGCGAAACCAAAGGATTGTTTTTAAAATATCAGAATATAATTATATCCGGCAACAATGTGCAGGGATTGGTTATGTCGCATCGAAATACTTCTAACTCTAACACACACGTACATTTCATGGGAGACTACAATGCTGTGTGTTGTATCGGGTTGATTTTATTATTTGTGCCTTGGAGACGATAAGTTGGTTCATGATGCATTATGAAGTGAGAATTTGGAAAAACGAAGTGCATCAAGAAGATTCGTTATGACTTATGAGAAAAATGAGAAATTTGTTTTGGCGTCGAAGGAAGTTTGGAAATAATACTGATTGCAAGTGAGTACATAAGAATGTTCAATTTAATTTTTTTGGGTACCTACGTAATTGGGTATCCTATCAATTTTTCCCGAAAATTTTGATGAGATATTTGTGTTGGTTGGTCGATTGGATTTACAAATACGTCCATCGCCGACTTTGAAATTTTACATTTGTCAGTGAAAAATATTTCATTCAATTATCTTTATTTGAAAAGTGCAATTATCTGAATTAGATGAAATTTCATATGTATTATTAATGTTAGTACAGTTTCTATATTGAAATTTATTTTCGTAATGTTCTTCAAACAAATGGGGCTTATTCATCTAACCTTTTGTGAACTATCAATAGGATTTATTAAGAAGCACTTTCAGGTGAGTGTTTTTTGTAGTAGGTAGTCTAAGGGAACATATTTTTTTCAGAATATTGCGTATCTTAATTGTATATCACACTGTCGCAAAAACCTATTCTCCTGGATATTTTATTTCAGATAAGAGTGAATTCTTGATATCTATATCGAATAAAACCAACGTTGATAGTCAATTATCGGTCCTGAGAACGTTGAAAAGTTACAACTTTCAATTATATAAAGACCTGCCAGCTTCACATTATTTTGTAGGCACAAATTCGAATTGTATGATTAATATATAAATGTTTTAATTTCAGCAACCCTCACCATCACAGGAAAAAATTGGCAAAATTGGAAAAAACTGCCAGCGCGTTATCATTGACACCTGATCTGGAAGAATTTTGTGTCGTGTTGGACCAGGAAGTGCTGCCTCAAAAGTTCGATTGGTTTGTCGACAGTTTTGATTATCTCTTCAAGCTTCAGTAATCACTAAATATTTCTATAAAAATTTATTGTTTATTGTATTTTCACAAATTATATATAAAAAATTAAACTGTCGATTAAATAATCTTTGAAATAATAAATTCGTATGTACTAAAAAGTTTTTTTCAATACCTATACCCTTTTCATAGCCTTTCGGTGATTTATATGATATTGAGTTTCAAATTATAAAACGAACAATATCGTATAAAACACCGAAAATGGTGTAAATTTCAACTAAATAATACCTACACCCCGAGGGTTTAAAACGCATCTGATTCGGTGTTAAATAACACTGAACAAGATATTGCACACGCACTAGGTCAGTACAAATTCACACTGAACTAAAGTTAAATCACACTAAACCAGTGCTAAAATGCACTACGGTACTTGTGCAAATTCACACCGAACTAGTGCTAAACCCCATTGATCTAGTGCTACCTCACACTCATCCGAATGATAAATCTCAATCGGTCTGGTGTGAAAGCTGATTACTTATTATGGCAGAAAATACACCTGAAAGTCGGTGTTATTTCGGATGGTGCGAAATAACACTGAAAAGATCAGGACCTCTAAGGAAATCAGGCCGGTGTTAGCGGGTGTTGGCCGGTGTTGTAAAATTTCTTAGAGTGTATATGGCTCATGTTTGGTGGAAAAACTTAACCAGGTACAAGGTATCCCCCTATATATTAATCTGCCGCGCTTAAGTAAATCCCAAAATCCCCGCTTGGGCTCCCCTACTATGAGCTCACTTCTACTCAGTAGGACGTACTTAGTTAGTGAGAGGCAAGGCTATCCAATCATCAACTTACTATGCCACTCGTTGCCAAAGTTCCGGTAAAGTGCTGAGAGTGCTGTGTTAGAATCCATTTTTCAATGACGCCCAAATCCAATAACGTATAGATGATTTCCAGACGTTATAATAGGAAATAGAGAAATCAAATTCCAGTTGCAACATTTCTCAACTCAATCCCTTAATTAGAGGAATGAAGAATCAATTCAAGACCTTTACTTTTCACTGACGCCTTCCAAAACCGATATGATCACCCCTACTCTGGGCTCTGGCCCAAAGAGGGGAATAGCCAAGCCCTCTCTAGCGAGTGGGTCAGCCCTTTCATTCCCTTCAACCCCCGTGTTTCCCGCCACCCATCCGAGCTCACCTCGGTTTCAGACACCCAAGATTTGCAGGTGCTGTCGGCAATCCAGTACAAGTCTGGAGTTGATTCTCCAGCTGGCTATTGTCTTAAGTGCTGCCTAACTGTCCGAAAGAATTAGTATGTTCGTACTGGAATAGCCTATGCGAATATTCTCCACGACACATGTCGTGATGGCTACCACTTCCGCCTGGAATATAGTAGTGCATTGAAGAAAATTGAAAGTCTAATCCGACTAGTTTTGAAAACCTTTATTTTAATTCTTATTGGCTGACATGTTTCGACCTACTGGTCATTTTCAAAGCCTAAAACTAAGGTGAAAAGTAAGTAAAAAACTTAGAAGGTTTCCTGAAAATCTGTAAAATTGTGAAACAAAGAAATACTGAAAGGGGTGAACAGGCTAAATAACTATTGATTTGAATCTGAAAACTAAATTAACATTTGGAATGTTGCATGGTTAAAAGGTTGCTAAGTTATACTTACAAGATTAGGTTTTCGCGGCAGATATGCTAATTATAAACAAACCATAGTCAAGGATAGCAGTCAAGCTTTGTAAAAAATTCAAAAGATGATACAATTAAAATCAATCTAAAAAACAAATCGAATTCCAAACCATCAAAATTTGTTAAAACTCTTTCCACGGCACCTGTGGGAAAGAACGTGACTTATGTACCAAAAGTGAGGTTATGGAATGTTCCGGTTGGAACACAGAAATTGTAAATTGAAAGGAAGATTCGTTGAAGACGAAAGTTCTTATTTTTAAGATATCTTTAAAAGGATCCAGACACAGAACTTAACAACAAAGAACAAAATTATAAAGCAATATATATATATTATCAAAGAAGAAGTAAAACCCAGAATTAAGAACAGAAAGATTAAGTTGTAAGTTGGAAAGGACGTTCAAAGAAGTCTGAAAGTATCACTTTTAACAATAAACTATATTTGCAAATAGATGGTTTAAGCATGGGAAACAGTTTGTCGCCTTTGTTCGCTGAGGTCTATATGGCTTATTTTGAGAACACAATAGTTATGCATCCTTCAAATCCTTTTAAAGAAAAAATATTGTTTTGGCACCGTTATGTTGACGACATCCTACTCGGATGGAATGGATCCCATGACGAATTAAAACAACTACATAATTGGATCAACCAACAACATTTCAAGATCAAGTTCACTTTGGAAGTTGAATTGAACAAATCCATAAACTTCCTAGATTTAACTTTGAGGAGGGAGAATCATTCCATCAGATTCAACATCTTCAGAAAGCCTACTCAGACTAGTCACTCTATTAACAATTTGTCATGCCATTTTGAAGGTCATAAACTTGCAGCATATAAAACCTACATCCACCGCCTTTTCAGCACCCCTTTAGAGGCAGCTGACAAAGAAAATGAAATTAAAGTTTTGAAATATTTAACCTCCGAAAATGGTTTCAACCCGGAATTGATAGACAAATTGGTTGTCGGAGGGAATCAACGAATTTTGGATTCTCCCTTAGATGTCAACAGTGCACACAATTCCAATACTTCAGAACCATTAGAGAGTAAATATTTGGGTATACCCTTCTATAGGAAAATATCTTATAAATTAGCAAAAATCTTTCAGAATATACCAGGAGTAAAAGTGTCATTTAAATCTGAGAACACCCTTCAACAACTATTAGTGAAAAATAAAGATCCCATTCACTTCTTGAATAGACCTGGCATATATAGATTAAATTGTGATGATGTAGATTGTCACACAGTTTACATAGGAAGAAGTGGACGAAGTATAGAAACTAGAGTGAAGGAGCATCTTACTAGTGCCCGAATCCCAAGTAACAACAAATCCATTTTTGGTACACATTTAAAAGAAACAAAACACTCTTTCGTCATGGAAGAAAACTCTGAATTACTACATTTGTGTAAATATGGAGCTAAACAAGAAGTTTTAGAAGAAATGGAAATTTACAAACACTCCAGAAATAATGAGATCACCACCCTCAACTCTCAAATGGTAAATTCATTTTACGATACTTTCAGACTTCTTTGAAGGTCCTTTCCAACTTACAACTTAATCTTTCTGTTCTGAATTCTGGGTTTTACTTCTTCTTTGATAATATATATATTCCTTTATAATTTTGTTCTTTGTTGTTAAGTTCTGTGTATAGGTCCTTTTAAAGATATCTTAAAAATAAGAACTTTCGTCCTCAACGAATCTTCCTTTCAATTTACAATTTCTGTGTTCCAACCGGAACACTCCATAACCTCACTTTTGGTACATAAGTCACGTTCTTTCCCACAGGTGCCGTGGAAAGAGTTTTAACAAATTTTGATGGTTTAGAATTCGATTTGTTTTTTAAATTGATTTTAATTGTATCATCTTTTGAATTTTTTACAAAGTTTGACTGCTATCCTTGACTATGGTTTGTTTATAATCAGCATATCTGCCTCGAAAACCTAATCTTGTAAGTATAACTTAGCAACCTTTTAACCATGCAACATTCCAAATGTTAATTTAGTTTTCAGATTCAAATCAATAGTTATTTAGCGTGTTCAGCCCTTTCAGTATTTCTTTGTTTCTCAATTTTACAGATTTTCAGGCAACCTACTAAGTTTTTTACTTACTTTTCACCTTAGTTTT
The DNA here is from genome assembly GCA_937662695.2 of Halyzia sedecimguttata. NCBI lineage: Eukaryota > Metazoa > Arthropoda > Insecta > Coleoptera > Coccinellidae > Halyzia > Halyzia sedecimguttata. The sequence goes on from OW569411.2 coordinate 33,766,374, forward strand.
AGGCTTTGAAAATGACCAGTAGGTCGAAACATGTCAGCCAATAAGAATTAAAATAAAGGTTTTCAAAATAATTCCGATTAGACTTTCAATTTTCTTCATTTCTTCCGAACTATGGGTTACAGAGATATTAGTAGTGCATTGCCCAAGCGACATAGAAATGCTCAGATTAGGTGCAACCCCATACACTCTAGCTCCAAAGCTTTCGCTCATCACTGAACCGTCCGTTGACTATGTTAGTTCACTGTGCAGTCTTTTCTTCCCCTACGCGGAGGAGTCGCTCACCTTGTTCAGGATCGAGTGACTAATAAGTTTCCCAATCCCAGCGTATCCGTATGACTTTTCTCTCCAGACACCGCTTAGCTGCAGCCTATAACAACCGCTACAACTAGTTACCAAGTTTCAATTCGATCGGATCGGTATTCTGTGAGTTATTCAGAAACACGAATTCAACTCCGAATCCGTTTGGCCGATTATGTCAATCAACGAACTTAACCGTCGCATTCGCATGCGTAAACTACCCTGAAAATTTCAAGTACCTATCTCGTTTCGTTAGAATTTAATCTTGGCAGCCGGCCGACAGAATAAAATTTGATCTCAAATTATCAGTGAGTCAAGCCTAGTCGTTTGAAAGTATTTTTGGCAAGAAATTCGAAAATTACAGACATTTCAGCAAAATGATAGTACGGTGTTCCACACATGCGCACTAAAACTTATGAATATTATTAGTCCATTAATATTGGATGGTCCGGCCGGCCGTTAACTCTCGAACGGAATGAGCTAGAGTCTTGACAGTTGAAATTTTCATAGAAGGTTTGGGACATAAATATCTCGGTTAAGTTCGTTATTGGGTAAAATCGGTCTTTTGGCTTCGGAGTAACGAAAACAAAAAAAATTTAACTTTCAAATTTCAAATTCAATTTATTTCAAGATACAGTTTCATCATAAAAATCAATTGCTTTAATTTTCAACTTTAACGAACTAATACTATCGGGGATATGATTTATCAAAATTTCAATAATAAATCGTACTTTTTTCCACAGAATGCTGTAATTATTCTATCTATGAATTATTATATGATCTGTATTCATACATGTCTTCTTATCTACCCATAAGAGACATGTAAAATTTATTTCTGGTTCGTTACTCATGATATAAAATACGAGGGGTACGAGTTCTAGAAAACCCAAAAAAAGTATGATTGAATGCAAAATGACCATTGAAATATCCTCCGCTATCGTAGAATTATGAGGATTATAGGATATTTTAAGTTTTTTGGGTAATAATATAATGCCCTTGGATAATCCATATGGCAATATATACTTTGGTGAGTTAATCATATATATAATATATATATATACTTTGGTGAGTTAATCATGGTTCAGAATATATTCAGTAAAAACAAAACTGGAATATTGGCTAAGTTTCAATTGTTATAATATAATTTTCAGAGTAGATTTGAGGAATGAATATCTCGGATAAGTTCGTTATTGGGCAGAATCGGTCTGGTGGTTTCGGATTAATAATTTTAGGCACTCTGGATCTTTTTACATGACGCTTTCTTTAATTTAATTTCTTTTGTGTTTCAGTTGTATCATAGGAATCCATTGATATCATTCCCAACTCTGAGAAATCATTACTTTCGGAGATATGATGTTTTACGAAAGTAAACTGATGAGTATTGATTATTTCTCCCTATAGAATCAGAATTGTACAGCTGGTTGTTCACACCATCAATCTACCCCATGAGAATATCCAATGATATTCCGAAATTCCATACGGGCATCTGCTAAGTGACGCGTATGAATTCAGATGGCAATTTTGCTATATTTCGTGAGAGCTTACCTAATATAATTTGAGTGATAATTCTTGTGAAAAGCTTTTGGACATCTTTTGTCTTTAACATGTCGATTACTGTAATTGCGTCTGACATATTTCCCGGCTCTGGGACTCTAGGGACGTGTGGTGTGATGCGCTCTGCTTTCCAATATATGTTCGATCGCATTCAATCAATTTCTGTTTGTGAGAAAAGTCTGAGAGTCTGAGAGAAACCAAAACTACTATAAGACTGCGACAGAAAATTATCGGAATTTTATTGGCAGAATATAAACACTAGAGCGGACATATTATCTATCCACTGATATATAAAATTTATTCTTGTGATGAATACGCATACGATAAATTGACGACAGCACAGGACACACAGATTTACGACTCGCTTTATTCGTATTCTCAGATTGCAAAGGAGGGCACTTAGAATCATTGATTGCTAACTATAGAAACGTTGGGGAAAATCGTCCTGTGTACCAGTAAAACTAATCCTAACTCTAATAATTACAAAGCTGGAAATATTATAATTCCTACATACCCAATCAAATTGCAATCTTTGTATTTATTATTATTTAGAGACGGTATACAAACAACATGGCCTGTTTATTTCTTCTTTCCAAACTCTTGAACTCAAATCTGTCTAGCATGCACTTGTATGAAAGTATATATGTTTATCTATTGTTCTTTCTGATATAGAGTTATCTTAAGAACCCCTTCTGCACTTTCTTGATGTTGTCTAAATAAGTTGTGCTGCATACTCCAGATGCCTGATATCACTCCTTTGTTCCAGCTCGTCCCCAATAATGTTGTAGTTATACAGAGTAAGTAAAAAGTTACACACAAAATTCATATCTTCAGTATTTACTATTTTGTAGAAAATACAGGTGAATTTTTGTTTTAAATTACGCAACTTTTCATGTTTAAAGATTTGGCATGCAACCCTACCTCTATGTGCCAGGATAGGATATTTCTTTCGTTGCTGAGGATTAGTTAGTCAATTATTGTTTTTTTTCTTGTGCACATGTTCTAAAAAACATGGCTCCAACATTTTGTCCAAACGTCTGTAATTCCCGATTTTTTTTAGCGAAAATGGTCTGGAACGATTAGGTTCGATTCACTGTAGAGTAAATCGTGGTCAAATTGAAATTAGTCCGGCCGCCCATCGGTTGCTATGATAACTATCGAATGGAAAGAGAGCCATTTTCAGGGTAGGTTGCACATACGTGTGTGACAGTTGTGTATGTTAATGGGCATAATCGGCCGAATGGCTTCGAAGTTATACCCATCTGGAATGTTGTTATTATTTTCTCAATAACGCAACAAAAAGATCTTATTAAATTGAAACTTGGCAATTAGTTATAGAATGCTAAATAGTAAAATTTCGAAAAATTTCGTGAGCTTCGTATAACTAGAAAAAAAATTGTTTTCTTAAAATAAATATTTCATGAAGTATTTGTCAGATTCGTCTGATATTCCGCAGAAACATTCAAGTCGAATTTCATTTTTCAAATATTTTCAAAACTACAGATCCGATCGAATTGAAATCTATTGTAGGTAGGTACCCACTCAGTTTAAAAAAGACGACTTGAATCTTCATGCAATATTTCGTAAGGTTGAGGCGTGAATAGAGAATAGAACATGCGTGCAAAAGCTCCTGACTTCACTTCAGTGGTTCTTAAGAAGTTATTTTATTATAGGAATGAAATGGTTAAACTTATTTTTCCATTTTATCTTGAGGTTTATGACATACTTTAGGAGTTATTGATATTTTTGAAGTGTTATAGAAAAAATGCCTTTTTCGCAGGATAGTAATTTATAAATTATCTGAAATAAAAATTCGTTGAGTTTAACTATTTCATCCCTGGATTAATAAAAGGCTTGAAAAAAAAAACATCAATGACTAAATCATCCCCAGCAACAAAAAGTCTATCCATTTCTGGCACAAAAATTTAGATTTGCCCTTTTAAAAAACTCAACCACCCTCCATCCGTCATAGAGGGTGCATGACAAACACCTCAACTATACATGAAAAATTGCGTGATTCAAAATAACAATTGACCTGTTCGAGCATTTTTCTACAAAATAGTAAACACCAGTTATATCAATTTGGTGCGTTACTTTTAACTCACTCTAAATATTTTAAAGATGATCAGATTATCATTTATTTGATTCAACATAAAATCTTCAAGATATCATCCTGACGCTGTATACTACAACATTTGACATATAATCTGTTTCAGCCTTTTTTTGTCTACCTCAAATTTGATACATGGCTTAAGGAAAATAAAACTTTCAAATTTTCGATAAATGAGGACCCCACTACAAAAGAGATGGATATTACAAGAATAAATTCCTAGAATTATCATATTTTTCTTGGGCCCTGTGGCAATTTCATTCGAGAAAGTCATTCGGAAATTGTGGTTTTCTATAATAATACTCCATTACGGAGCCCCTATAATAACATATATGAAAATGAGATCTCATAAGAGGATTGAATGAGAGAGCTTCACTGAGGGATTCAATGTATTCAATCTGCGCCAATTACGAGAGTCGAACATCCTGAAAATCCTACGTAATAGGATATAAAATTGAATTGGAAATTTCATTATTTGTCGGAACTTTACTTTTTCACGCTCAATATCCGAACATTGAAATACATAGGAATAAATAATTCGAATATCAGAGACGTAATATATTATTGTTTCTTATTTCTTATATAAATTCAGATTCTATAATTAACGAGGTTTTTTGAGTTGATGTTTCCATTAATTTGAATTACTGACCTGGTTTTGTTGATATATTATACTTTAGAAGTGAACCCAGAAGGAATAGTATATGTTTCGTACCAAGATTGTTTTAACGTGGTGTTTTTGTGAATTGATATTTATATCAACTCTCTTGTGACCACAACTGGAATCACAACTGTTCACTTGATCGATTTGAAAACCGTACACCGATCTGAACTGTTACTTGTGATATTGTAGGATATTGTTGTTTATCCGTATTCTGATAAACAACCGAAGAGGAATTAGGTTTATACTTGAAACGCTATTAAACGAAAACAGTAATGTATTTTCTTGTTAACTCGACTAGTTAACAAGAGATCTTAAGCTTGACCTTATCGGACTATCACATTAATAATGATGATTTTTCTTAGAGCTACAAATGCCCTCGTTTTGGACAAAAATGGGTGTGTCATAAACAATCTTTGGGTTGGTGGGATACTAACTACTATAATTGGACTCTTGGATCCTGAGGATGGAAACTATAAGTTGGATGGGGATAATAATCTACATGACGTATTGGAAAGAATGACCAACAATGACCAACAAATGACGCACAAAATGTGGGGTCCATGTGTCAGCAAGGGACTTTCTCTATTGACCGATTCAAAAGTCTGGGAAGCAAATATGGGTTCTCTATGAAAGGTCCATAAATTCCGCACGTGCTGGTTTATTTCAAGACCCAGGTGCATTTAAGGTCTGATACACAATGAATGAATGATAATTACGCTTTATTGGAATTTTTCAACAATTTGACGGAATTTTCTGATATTGAGAGGCCAGTTGTTAAAACGTGATTTGCAAAGGCAGATTTATCGACGTTGTTGTTCCGAATGTGTCCCGTGTGCTCTTTATACCGTGTGAGAATGTTTCTGGTTGTTTGCCTGACGTGACACTTGTTGCAATCGAAACATTAAATTTCATATATACCCGATTTTAACATGTCCGGAGTTTTATCGAATGTATTTCCTAGAAGTTGTTTAATTTTCGTCGAAGTTTTGAAAGCTAGTTTTATATTAACCTTTTTGAAAATATTCTGGAGTTAGTTGTTTGGTTTCGGATGGAACGTGAACGCGTGGAAATCTTTTACTGCTTACCTTTTACCGTTACATAACCCTAACGAAAGAAATATAAACGGTAAAAGGTTTCCACGTGTTCACGTTCCATCCGAAAACAAACTACAAACTCCAGAATATTTTCGAAAAGGTTAATATAAAACTGGCTTTCAAAACTTCCACGAAAATTAAACAACTTCTAGGAAATACATTCGATAAAACTCCGGACATGTTAAAATCGGGTATATATGAAATTTTATGTTTAGATTGCAACAAGTGTTACGTCGGGCAAGCGACCAGAAATATTCTCACACGGTATAAAGAGCATACGGGACACATTCGGAATAACAACGTCGATAAATCTGCGGTTGCAAATCACGTTTTAATAACTGGCCTCTCAATATCAGAAAATTCCGTCAAATGGTTGCAAAATTCCAATAGAGCGTACTTAGGAACACTTGAAGGAATCGAAATGTATAAGGGAGAGGATATTTTACTTAATAATGACCTAACCCCTATTAACAACCCATTATTCTCAATAATTGGTTTATGACTAAGGGTATAATGTCAACCCGTGCTGGAATGTAGAGATTGATTGCATGCTTTAGTAACGTTTCGTCTTTGGAGATGGAAACTTTGTTTCCGAAACATATGTCAGACGACAAAAACTGTAGTGGACAAGAGTGTAGTTACTTTAATCTTTAATAGTGTTCATTATGAGTCCACAGTGAACTCAAAATAGAATATTTGTTTTGATATACCGTATATTTTTTTAACAAACTTTAAGTTTTGTTTTAAAATAAGCGTGTTTCGATTGAAAATTTTTTCGAAAGGAATTATAAAGAAAGACGAAATAGTAGAGGGAGGGGCCCCCAGGTTTTCAAGTGTAGGGCCCCGGAAATTGTTCATCCACCACTGATCATTTCTCAACTTTGTATAAATTCTTATAACATTACTATATTGATTAAGGTTATTCATTGACTAATTTTCCGTTAAACCTAACTGAACATCGTATAGCTGGGATTCCAGCGTATTCCGTATAGTAGCGAAGCTCCACGGTTTCGCGGAATGCAGCTGGACTGGGCGTCGGCGCCATACCCAACGGTGCAAGAGACGTCCACAATTAGTGCCGAAAGAACATAAATAATTCATAGTCATCACTCAGCGTTCATTTATTTTCTTCATTTGCATACCCTCCGGGTTGAGCCCGTTTCACTGAAATACAATTATACGACATCCTATAAATGAAATTTTCATTTCGTTCATTAATTTTTTGCTGTGCTCAAGAAAAAGTGTAAACGAATGTGAATCCGTATTAACACTAAAAAAAAATATGTGATTTACGTGAGATGATGAAGCACCCGTTGTGGAGATTAAGGACCCGCTTTATATACGTCTATGCGGTAATGAGGAGGATATGATTTTTTTTTCGTACCGAGCATTTACACTGGGGTCATAGAAAATTGGAAAATCTAGTTTAGCCCAAATACATTGGGCTAAATTAGTTCAGCCTAGGCCAAACAGATGAACAGATATTGACTGATTGAATTTTCGAATTATTATTCATGTAGATTATACTAGAAATTGAATAGCAATGTAGTAGATGGGCACTATTTATTTGGACATAGACCACCTTATTATAAAATATGCTTCAAGCATTGACGTGGAGTCAGGAGTTTTTCCGCGCATGTTCTATTGTCTATTCAGTATATTGGACACTCTTAATCGAATTTACGATCGATAGAGACCGTTTTCTCAGCCTTTATAAGATATGAGAACTTGAGTAATGAGAGAATCGTCGAAGATTACATAATTTTTAATTCGGACATAATATGATGTATTCTATCAGATTTGAAATTCATTAAATGTACAATATTATATGGAAAAACTTACTTCTCAAGTCATTTCGGGATACGATACTCGAAAAATCCCGCGAAAATTAGCGCGTGGGCATTCTATAAGTAATTACCGAGTTTTGATTGGATCGAATTGGTTTGTTTTGAGTTATACAGTAAATAATATCGAAATTTCAGATGTGTATAACTTCAAGACTCTTTGGTCAATTATTCCTATTGAAGAACACAAATGCCGCATTCGGGTGCGCAACCTACCCTGAAAAATCTAAGTTACAATCTCTTTCCGTTCTCAAGTTATCGTGAGATGCATAATATTTGTTCCTGGTTTACTTGTAAAATTCTAGATACGATCCTCACAAAATTCGTCACACGTCTTTATTTTCATATTCCACAACTAGTTACCAAGTTTCAATTTGATCGGATCTGTATTTTTTTAGTTAACTAGAGAATAATATTCCAGATGGGTATAAATCCGGAACCGTTGGACCTATTATGCCCAACAACGAACTCACCTGTCCCATTTGGATGCGCAACCTATCCTGAGAATTGTCACTATCACTTTCCGTTCGAAAGTTATCGTGGCAACACTCGGATCTCCAACAATACAATTGATCCGATCGTGTTCAAATTTGGAACTTGACTGCAAAGTTAGGTTCTGAATACTCTCGCAAAATAGACGAATAGTTTCTGTTATATAGAATTTTTTTTCAATGATTACAATGAATTTTTAAATTTTTTTTAGTATAGTATAGTAGTATATGGATTATACTGATCCTTCCTAGGTCTTCCCCAAGGAGACCCCTCATAAGCTCTCGAAGAGCTTGAGCGAGTAAGGAGAACCAGTTCGTGTTCAGTGTACTTACGAAATTCTTCAAGAATTTGCGCGTCGGCATTCCAAAACTTCTAACCATGTTTGAATTGGATCAATTACGTATTTTTTTTAGTTATTGAGGAAATAACAAGAAAATTTCAGAAATTATTCGTATAAAGTAATCATTAAAGGATTCTGTGGGGGGTGTACTCATTATTGAATGGTTTTTTTCTGGGTTTTCTCTCCCATACTCAGAAAAATATCTATAAAATAAAAATTAATTATTTTGTGATTTGCTTCTGCGTAAGAAACACAGGATATTTGTCAGAAGCAATCAATTGAACAATGTTGCCTAACAAACAACAACGAAACAACATCAACGAACAAATAACTATATCGTAACGTTTCGGAGTCTATATCAGACTCCTTCGTCAGACGCTTAATGAAAATCGTTAAAATTATTTTGTTGATAGTTATTTTGTGAAATTGTTATTTTATTATTTTGTTATTTTGTGACAATTCTTGAATTTCACAAAATAACTACCAACAAAATAATTCTAACGATTTTCATTAAGCGTCTGACGAAGGAGTCTGATATAGACTCCGAAACGTTACGATATAGTTGTTTCTTCGTTGATGTTGTTTCGTTGTTGTCTGTTAGACAACATTGTTCAATTGATTGCTTCTGACAAATATCCTGTGTTTCTTACGCAGAAGCAAATCACAAAATAATTAATTTTCATTTTATAGATATTTTTCAATGTTTGGGAGAGAAAACCCAGAACAAAAAAACCTTTCAATAATTATTCGTATAATTCCAAATCCGTTTCGCCGATTATTGCCGTGTTCCGATATTCCTGAACAGTAGTGAGCAGTAAATTAAAACGTCAGATATTACTTAAATTAACTGGCGATGCTTACTCTTACTTAAGAGCGTTCCAAAATTACTTGCTGCGGCCAGTAATGCCAGCAATTTCGGAACGCAAGGTATGCCTCGTAATAAACTTAAATGTCGCATTCGCATGCGCAACCTTCCCTAAAAATTGAAAGTCGGTCTCAAGTTATCGTGAGATAAATAATGTTTATTAATATATTTTTCTTAATTTTCTGGTTATACCATCCTCACAAAATTTCAGATACGTCTTTATGCTGGTGTTCATCAACTAGTTACCAAGTTTCAATTCGATCGAATTTGTAATGATTGAAAACAAAGCTAGCCTGATGTATTGAGGCCGAACTAGTTCATCCTATGCTGAAATAGTTTATCCTGACTCACTCACGATAAACCGGTGTGGGCCAGGACAAACTGGTTTGGTCTGAAATTGGGTTTAGCCAGCAACATAATAGATGTATAAGGAATACCATGCTCTGAATGTTCAGAGTCCTACATATATGAGAGTAGCAGAAAGGTTACCAGCAAACTATAGAAATACCACTCGCACTAAGATTAGTTGAAATATTTTCAGTACTCTTACAATATCATGAAAATATGATAACAATAAATTGACTTCGCAAACAATATAAAAATCGCTTCTGAAAATATGCCACATACCAGATTAGAGGTGTAACCCGTATAGTGAAGAGTGGTAAGGTGTAGTGAGGAGTGGGGTGTCATATTTGAGGGCATTGTGACAGATAATTCTATTTCTGAACAGTAAAAGCAATATAGCCGATCATTCCTATTAATATGTACAAAGATTATTTTCCAAACTACCTAGCACCAGGGATTCACACTAAAGCTTGAAAACTATGGGTTTAATTTTAGTTGGAGGATTATATTTCTAGAATATTGTAGAATGGAATCATACTTTATATTCGCGAAAAGCACTAACGTAAAGCATATGCGTGCATGTTCTTTTATATATTCACCCCCCACACACCCTCGAGAAATACTGCATGAAACTTCAATAGATTGAAACCCCGTGACATAAACAATTCACTGAAGAAAGTAGAACTTAACCAGTATATGACACGTGAGGAGTTAGGAAGCCAATGTGGCTCCTACCCTTATATGATTAACGATGACCTTAGGTACACAGAATAACTAGGCACATCATCCAACAGATGAGGTGCGCCTGACCGAAGGTTAATCTGATATCATCTACGTCTAATGGAAGTTGAGGATTGTCGTGGACACTTGCATTCACTGCGGCAAAGTTTCTTGCTCACCGGCCATTACAAAGACAAAGTGGCCTCTAAAGATCTAAGTCGGACTAGAATCGGTCAAGATTTCCGATTAGTTTTCGAATCATGGCACGAGATGGAAGGTCTTGATTTCTGTATTTATATCGCAGTGCGCGAATTCGAACATAAACATTTTCCCCATTCAACTAATATGTTTTCATTTTCAATAAAAGTTCTTGGAATGTATAGCGCTCCATAATATGACATTTCCATCTTTCGTAAATGAGCATATTCCAAACATCAGTTGTTCATCATCCACAAGAACAATTATTTCTTACATAAAACTGTAAACTCCTATTTACACACCCGGCATACAGGGTATTTCTAATTTTTGGTGCTCTTGTTCCTCGGAACAGAGTCCTTATCAATTTGCCCAAATGTCTGTAATTTTCGTTTTTTTTTTATGAAAATGTTATTAAACGATTTGGTTTGACTCACTGATCAAGAATGCGATTCTGTCCGGCCAGCCGGCTCTCCATTAACACGATAACTCTCGAACGAAAGGAGTTAGAGAATTGAAATTTGCAGGGTAGATTTGGAGTGTAAATATCTCGAAAGTGTTCTTTAACGGGCAAAATCCACCGAGCGGTTTCAGAGTTATGGCCGTTTTCAGTAAAAACATTTTTTATATATATTTCCGTTACCGATCACTCCATCTATCTGAAATTTAGCAATAAATTGTAGAATAATGACCTTTATATGGATGCGAAGTATTGTTTTGTTCGGGTTTCCGTAAAGTGTCAAAAATAAATTTTGAAAATTTTTTAATTTTGTTTCTGCAATAACTCTCGAACAAATAGAGCTAGGCTATTGAAATTTTCCGAGTATGATTGGGTAATAAATATCTCATTTGAGTTCGTTATTGGGTAGAATCAGCATGATGGTTTCGGAGTAACGAAAAAAAAAATTTTTTTTACATAACAAATTTCTAATTCAATTTTTTGTAGGATGAGGTTTCATCAAAAGAATCGACTGTTATCATTTTCAACTCTAACAAGCTAATACTTCCGGAGATATGATTTTTCAAATTTTCAATAATACATCGTAGTTCTATGTATTCACAGAATATGAACACAGAATCTGTCTGTGTTCACTGTTCATATATATCATTTAATCTAGCTATTAGAGACTTGTCAATTCGTAGTTTGAAAATATTTTCAGTTGGAAAACAAGTATCCGATTCTTGAATATGTGAATATATACAAGACTTGTTTTGAACTGAAAATAATATTGACTGATTATATATTGAATAATTTATGTATAAATATTGGGGATGATGTTTCAGAAGATTTAGAATTGGATCATTTTAGTGATGTAGTTTATGAAGGCAATAGGAAAGAAGAACATAATCGAATCATCAAAAGAAATTACTGTTCGTTGACCACTGAGGTTAATATTACCTTTTACTTCCTTAAGTTGTGAGACATGTTCCTATATACAGTATTTTCATAATGTTGCTAGCAAAAAAATGCTGAAATATAAATCTAAATTTGGGTACCAAACATTTTTCCTTGAGTTAAGGCCCATAATACAGAAAAGAATGTGTAAGTGGTAAGAACTATTAAATTTTAAATAATGAAAAGAGAATAGTATTTCATCAATATATTTTGAACTATTAAAATAATTTGTTCGTCAGCCTCTACCTACTCAAATATCAGTAATTAATGGACAATCTGATATGATTGCCTCCAGCCTTGCTCTAGACATGATATTTTCCTTAGGTATAGGTGTAAGTTGCAATAACCCATTCCACGAGGTTGAATCATTGCAGATTGCTCATTTAATCTTGAATTTTTGAAGCATTAAAGCATTGCAGATTGATATTTTTTTTAAATGATAATTTTTGAAGCATTTTTTTCAAACGACACATTTTTAAATGCAACTCTGAGAAAGCAATACTTTCGGAGATATAATTTGTCCCTTTGCACATGAGCGCCAAAAAGCTCCTGTCCACAGGCCTTGAACCAATTTTTATGTAGACATTTCTAATCGGAATAGGTCACGATTAGGCAAGTTCGAAACTGCTACATAGAAAGAAAGGATCGCATCTTCGATATACATGGTCATTTCCAAAATTATTTTAGCCATATTTTCATAACGGATGAACCGATTTTGTTATCAGCCATATTGAAATTTCAAGCGCCCTCTAGTGGGGGTTTACTTTCGCCTATAGATTTCATCAACAAATTTCTTGAACATAATGGATCGCCGGGGCAACTCATAAATACATGATGCATCTATCTTGAATTTAGATACAAGAGCTTATAATAAAATGACAATCGATTAGTACAACAGAATAACCAACAACAACAACAACCTGATCTGTGGAATGTGATCTCTTATGTTGATGGAAAAAATCAGGAGAATCGGTTATAAAAACCGTTTTCAAGGCACACAATGATCTTAAGTCCCTTTAAACAAAGACAAAACCCATTATTAAAGGGTTTCTTTCTGGGTTTTCTCTCCCAAACTCTGAAAAATATTTATAAAATAAAAATTAACTATTTTGTGATTTGTGTCTGCGTAAGAAACACAAGATATTTGTCAGAAGCATACTCAATCGAACAATGTTACCTAACAAACAACAACGAAACAATATCAACGAAGAAACAACTATATCGTAACGTTTCGGAATCTATATAAGACTTCTTCATCAGACACTTAAAAAAAATCTTCAGAACTATTTTGTTGACAGTTATTCTCGAATAACGAAATAATTATGAACCTTATGTACAAATTTAGGAAAAAAAATCCTTGTTTCATTAGCTTTTCAAAAAGGTACATATATGTCAAATACTTCTAACCGAAATCAAAAAATATAGCAGGAAAACCACTCCAATGATGCGTATTTTATTCCAGGGACAAAACCCATAACACAAGTTCATCTACCAAGGAAGTTTTTCTACTTATTTGTACGTTAATTATAATTTTTCCCAGAAATACGAAATTATTTGATGAGAAAAACAATTGATGGCACTTCAGCCTCATCATATTTCAGGTTATTCGAATTATTGATGCATGATTTTTTCTGAAAAGGAAACTCATCTCAGCAGCTTTCAAAAAACCTTATTTCTATACTCAGCGGTGACCAGTTTCCACAAAATTATTTTTTTTCGATGGTAAGTCAAAAAACTTTCAAAAAGTCGAAATATCAATATATCTCAGTAACCATAGACATTTGGACCATGGGTCACTGGACTCGGATCGTTGCAAATGATGTTTAGTATAACCCCATTAAAGGATAATGTCAACCTACGAAACACCCTGTATATGTCATCCTGGTGACGTTCACCGTTCCAGCATGCAGTGAAATCCATAAAATACTCAGAAAAACAAATACCCAATCTCCAAGAAGAATGAACGGAATCCACATTTCTTTCGAGATATGCATTAATTATTCACAGAAGCAGTGCAGAGAAGAGTGAGCAAATTTTATCGTGGTACTATTATAGATTCTGCGCCAGAACCGAATATTTTATCGTGGAGATTTCAAGGAATCAGACTCGTTTCTATATTCGAATGCCCCATTTTTCACCAATGAGCACTTCAGTTTTCCATCCTTGCGGCGTTAAAACTTGCATTGTTTAACGTTTGACATGGAATTTCCATTTTTCCAGCTTCGTCGCAATTTATTTATTTCCGTTTCCAGTTTCAATTTTGCAAGACTCCTGCGTCTGTTTCTGGCAGCTTTATATTTGGAGTACGATTTTCTGCATAATATTTCATCACTTGTCAGGATATTCGATACGGAGGCAATTTCAAATTCTATATCTGAGTTATGCGAAGTAGGTATACAGGGTGTCCCGGGAGGAATGCGGCAAACGAGCTCCATACATTGAGGACATCTAGGTAGACTGATATCGGGGGATTTTAATTGCCTGAGGACCTTGGTTTTGGATCGAGGGGTCTTTCACTGGCCGTTTTTTGTACACTAAAATTCCAATTTTGTACTTAATTTCGTTCAGTTCTCCATAATTCCATTCAATTCCTCACAATTCTATTCAATTCCGTACAATTCCATTCAATTCATCATAATTCCGTTCAATTCAACACAATTCCGTTCAATTATCCGCAGTTTTGTAAATAATACTATAGCCTATAAAATATTGATATAAGTATTTGTTCAAATGTAGAATCAGCTGAGTGAAAATCACTATGACTTCAGTTATAGTTGTTCCAAATATGAACCCGATAGGACCTATAATTGTGGAGATATTGAAGAAATACTGGAAACCGAGCAGCGTTGGGCAAGATCAGCTTTTGGAGGGGTAACCGTTACCATTATAACTTTAGAATGGAGAGAGATAACGACTTGCAATTTCCAGGGTGAGCTGTGCATCCGAATTCAAGTTCGTTAATGGGCGTAATCGGCTAAAGAGTTTCGGAGTTATAACCTTCTGAACTCGAAAAATTCAGGTCCAATCCAATTTGGTAAATACTTGTAGAATACCGATGCACTGAATATTGGGAAATTCCGTGAGGATCTTATTACAAAAACAAAATAGAAATATTTCTTTAAAAAAAAATAAAATTTTTCTTGCAAAATTATATATTTCAGAAACCATTTGTCAGATTCCGCACAAAACATCAAGCCGAATTTTATTTTCCAAATATTTTCAAGAATACAGATCCGCTCGAATTCAAATCGAGTACTCGGTTGAAAAAAGACGGCTTGAAGGTTCATTCAGTATTTTGTAAGAGACATGAAAAGACAGAAGAACGTGCGCGCAAAAGCTCCTGACTTAACGTCAATGCTTTTTGCGCGTATGTTCTGGGGAACATCGCGTTATCATTTTGCCCAAATGTGAAATTTGATTCTGTGGTGCCGGCCGGCCGGCCGTTGCCACGATAACTTGAGAACGGAAAGAGCTAGCGACTTGAAATTTTCAGGGTAGGTGGTGCATCCCAATACGACAGACAAGTTTGTTAATGGGCATAATTGACTCAATGGTTTCCGAGTAATAGTTTTGTTTTCACCCTAGATAAATCCGATCGAATTGAAACTTGGTGAATAGTTGTAGAATATAAACCTAAGCACGTTTGTGAAATTTTGTCACTAGAAAATTAAAAAAAAAATTATTAAAAAATATTATTTATGACTCGATAACCTGAGAACGGAAGGAGATAGCGGCTTGAAATTTTCAGGTTAGGTTGTGCATCTGAATGCGACATTTATACCTATCTGAAATTTGGTTGTTATTTCCTCAATAACTCGAAAAATACAAAACCGATATAATTCAAACATGGTCATTAGTTGTAGAATACCAACGCAAAAATTCTTGCGAAATTTCGTGAGGATAGTATCACTAGAAAATTTCGAAAAAATCATTGAAAATAATTGAAAAAAGTTCTGTATATCAGAAACTATTCATCCGGCATCGCTGAAATTTTACAAGAGCCTTCAGAACCTAGCTCTACTGCAAAGTGGGATGTGATGTGAGAGGCTCATTTGTCGATATTGAATCTCGTGATGGATAGAGAGGCATTTTAGGCCATTTCTTCTATCACTAATGAGAATATATCTTTATGTTTCACCTCAACACCTTTGGATCTATCAATGGGCATTTATTGGTTAAGACTAAGCAATTGAATATTACTGAAATTCAATTGAAATTTATTCAATACGTTAGTAACTAAACTTACTACTACTAATTTTCTTTACTGCGATTATTTAAATATCACATTAATTCTAGCAATATTTTTCTAGAATAATTATGTATTCTTCTCCCAAAGAAGAATTGAAGATAGACAATGTGTTAATTTTTGCATCATTGCATTATATCCTGACTTCAAGAAAAAAAAATTGGTTCAAGCACTGACGTGAAGTCAGGACCTTTTGCGCGTATGTTCTATTGTCCATTCCCCTGTATTGGACACTCTTTAGCGAATTTACCATGGTGAATTCTATTGTCTATTCTCCTGTATTGGACACGCTTAATCCAATTCACCATGGTAAATTCGATTATGAGTATCCAATACAGGAGAACAGACAATAGAATTTACCATGGTGAATTCGATTAAGAGTGTCCAATACAGAAGAATAGACAATAGAATTTACCATGGTAAATTCGATAAAGAGTGTCCAATACAGGAGAAAGGACAATAGAACCTACGCGCAAAAGCTCCTGACTTCACGTCAGCGCGTGAACCAATTTTCAAGACCAATTTTTTCTCATTGAGTTCTAATACTAAAAAGATATCATTTTTCCCAAAATGTGTAGGTATCTACTAAGGCAATAACAAAAAAACTCATGAAAGAAATGAACTCGCTTTTCACACTGAAATCTGAAATGAAAAAGATGGTACTAAAAATTCCAGAAAAACACTGACGTGAAGTCAGGAACATTTGTCCGCATGTTCTATTGTCTATTCACACGTCATATACACACACGAAGTACTGCATGAACCTTTATGCCATCTTTTTAATGTTAGTTGGTCGTCAACTAAATATAAATTTTAAAAGATTTAAAATAAAATAGTGAACCTCAGCGAGGATTCAAATCTGGTTCTCCTGCGTGGGAAACGAGCAAGCTATCATCTCGGCAATCAAAGTGTTGTTACAATTATTATGAGATTTATATGATCCGAAATTTAAAAAGAAGTTTTTACTATCTTCATCAGTGTGTCGAAAGTATTCGTTTGAGACCATTTTTGGCAGAAAATAAATAGATTTTAAACATTTGGACAAAATGCACGCATGTTCCTCATGCGCGCAAAAAGAATGATTCAACATTGCAGGTGCCCACCACGCAGTGCCTACGGAGAACGTGATTCCCTAAAAAGTATGAACATTTACTGGGTAGTAAATTAGCTGAATATTTCTTACATCTCCGCTAGGAGTTATCTCCTAAAGTCACTTCAACGCAAGGTTCGTATAATGCTGCGTATTCCCTTGTAGCAGAATGCTCCGAACGAACCAAACGCGCTGCGCACGCTGTAACAAATTTGTCTAGTCGATACGTCGCGCAGAACAGAAGCGAACGCGCCAAACATTTTCCGAGGTTTGTCGGTAAATGCGATTTGCACTGGGAACGCAGCGAATACCATAAACACTCCAAACAGCCCGCATAATGTTTGTTGCAGCGCGCGCGGTGTGTTTGGTTCATTCGAAGTGTTCTGTTGCAAGTGAATACGCACCTTTAGCCAAATGTTATCACTGATGTACTTTGTGTGAATACACAAAGCTTCAGCCTTCATACTGTAACGTAATTCTGATGGTCACGGGCGAGTTTATATACAGCAAATAAAATATAATAACTTTAGAAGATTTTTTTCTAGTGATAGGATCCCCACGAATTTTTACAGAAATTTGCAACTAATTACAAAGTTTCAATTCGATCGGATCTTTATTTCTTGACTTATCCAGGATTCAATATTTCAGATGGGTATAAATCTTAAACCGTTTGACCGATTATGTACATTAACGAACTCAGTTGTCGTATTCGGACGCGCAAAAATGATGAAAATTGTCAGTCGCTTTCTCATTTGAAAAAGTAGTCCTTTGCGCATGGTCAATTTCATTCAATCCCTATAAAATGACGTTATATTCCTAAACAAAAACGTTCAATTCCATTCAATTCAATTTCTATATAATGACGTTCAATTCCATGTAATTCCATATAATTACATGCAATGCCATATAATTCCTAGCAATTCACCCACCTTTCCACAATTTTGTACTATAAAATTCCGCAGTGAAAGACCCCACGTTTTGGATATTTTCAGATGTGGAGTGAAATAAATGTTGAACAATAAACGGAATAATTTCAAGGTTTGTGGTAATATCACCCTCTTTCCGCTCGTCAGAACCAGAGTAGGAAAATTTTGGACCATCTTTGCTGATAAATTATACGTAAATTTATGTTCCTCAATAACAAAGGACGGTAATTATCTACAATGTACAAATATGAATGGAAAGAACAAAGAATCTGACACTCAACAAAAATAATATGGAGAATCAAAATAATTTTTGGTTAAAAGTTGCTCAAAATTGTGTCACCGATTGTCTGAATAGTTATGGGATATGAGAATTTGTTTGTAGCTGCCCAACATATTGAAATAGAAATTTAGCTAGTAGTAAAAATACAGTCTAAATCTATCCATTCAAAAATTAAAGGTATTAATCACCCTGTATGATAGTAGAATATTTGGAAATGGAATTTTTCGTTGAATTAATCTTCTATGGTCGTGAATATGGACAAAAAATATGAGTGTTCACGTGTACAGGGTGAACTAATATTAAGAAAGATAGCTATTTTTCGAAATTATCCTTCTCCGGTTCTGATTTTTGTGCACATGTACTGGGGAACAGCGCATTTTGTCAAAATGTCTGCAATGCTCTAATTCTTCGCCGTAAATGGTTTCCCAGTACAAATTTTGTTTTCAATCAATACAGATCCGATCAAATTAAACTTGGTAAGTAGTTCTAGAGTACTGACATGAAAACGTACGTAAAATTTTGTAGGGATCGTATAACCAAAAAATTGCACCATGAAAGAAATGAAATTAAAATAGCTGAAATGAATTTGACTATCTCTTATAGAACAGGATGACATGTATGTAGATAGAAAAATTATAGCATTCTGTGAAAACATAGAAGTACGAATCATTATTGAAATTTCGAAAAATCATATCTCCGAAAGTATTAGCTTGCTAGAGTTGAAAATGATATCAATGGATTTTTATTGTAAAACTGCATACTAGAAAAAATTTTATTTGAAATTTGTAATGTTAAAAAAAATTATTTTTTCGTTTTTTTCCGAAATCATTTGCCCAATATCAAACTCAACCGAGATATTTATGTCCCAAACCTACTCTGAAAATTTCAACTGCCTAGCTCATTCTGTTTGAGAGTTATTGTAGAAAAAAAATTTGAAAATTGAAAAAAAAAAATTTACACTTTATGGCATCTCAAATAGAGATGAATAGACAATAAAACATGCGCGCAAAAGCTCCTGACAGTGCTTGTTTTAGTCAATTTTGGTTAAAGACTTAAATGAAAACTCTTCTGTATTCATAAAGTAATGTTTAACATTGTTTAATAATCAAATTTCAACGACTACCCACCATATATCAACAATTGTGATGAATAGTAGTAAAATGCATTTTTTCGATGAAAAACTGTACCCCAAGTTTGAAACCCTCAGAAACGTAATCAATAAGTTCCTAACTTTAATGAACTCCGTGTCCGTAGAATACATAACACCAGAAAATTCGATTGGGAAAAAGTTATCTATTATGCTAAGACAGAAACTGATTTCGTGCAAAAGAATCCTGAAGTTTTTGCATCAATTTACCGTTTTAAAAATGGATTAAAAACCCGAACTTTCATAATTTAAACTCGAACTTCCAGGATAGACAGTGGGACGGTTTACTCGATCGCAATTTGTAGTTTACGATAAGCGGACAAGTCTGTTGAATCAGTGAACTCGGAGAAAATTTTGAGCATTGAATTAATTCCATAATATCTTCAAACATGAGTCGTTCTTGGAAAATTTGATGACTGTAGAAATAGTTGAGTAGAAATTAATTTCTGCTGGATAACTAAAATATTATTGACTTCAAGATTTCGATCTAAACAAATTCAAATATCCATGAGTAAAATCAGTTGGTCCGGTTTGATGTAGTTCATACTGAATGTGGTGAAATCACTGTACCCAGGACCTTTGGCATGCTGTTCAAATGTATAGCCAGCGCGGACACCCATTCAGGTATGAACTCGCCCAAAGCTGCTTAGGTCCAGAAAAAAATAATATTCTCAATATTCCCAAGAATATAAATCGGACTGTGAACACAAGCGTCCAAAAAAAAATGGTCCTCTTTTTGGCCCATAATGGTCTCGAACCATTAGTTTCAACTCAAGTACATACATTAACTGTTGGTTCGAAAATGAGCAGTGGCATTAGATCCCATTCGAATGAGCAGCGCTATATTTGTGATGGCGTATGGTCCCATTCAAATACATACATTCACTGTTGGTTCGAAAATAAACAGTATTTTGTTCATGATGGCGCAACGACACAAATCAGTTCAATCATACAATTGTGCGATGAGATTTAAAAAACACCCTTTATAGTATTGGTGTATTTTCGATAGTTCATTCAGACACTAAATTCAAATCAGTCCAATAGTATGGTTCCATGAGAAACTATGAGTTGACAATTCACAAATAAGAGTTGTATGTATATCAGTAATTCTAGTATCTAATAAGATTCGAAAGTATACAAATTTCAAGTAATTTTAAGAAAAAAATCAACCTAAATTCATTAAAAACCCGTTTCGTCGGAGTTATTATTTTAAAAGAAATTAAAACAAATGTAACCCTCATTCTGTAGACATTCAAAACTACTCTGAAAATTTCAACTCTCTAAAGGTACAAATATAGTGGAGCTTCGAGGTAAGAGGCACGGGGCAAGGCAATCGGGCGATTTATAAACCTCACACGGTATCAAATGGGAACGCATATACTACCGCGATCTAGAGCGAGTTACTGCGTGCGGCACATTGCAGAGGCGACTCTCCACGTTTTTGACGCGCGATTTCAAAACCTGAAATTAAATCCAGAGTAGCCTTTCCAATGTGCATAGTGCTTCACGCGAGAGCGAGATTTTTCTCGTCTCATCTCGTTCTCCTCTCGGAAAAGCGAGACGAGACGTTTTGGAAAATATTATAGGCGATACCGAGACCACATACATCCCAACACGAGAGTCTCGTTTTTGGTCTCGTTAAATTTTCATTGAAAAAATTAGGAAAGTTCTACATAGAGAAAAATATATTTTATAAAATATCAACTCTTGTGACTATCGGTGAAATATTTCTGTTCTTATAGTAACGTATCTCTTATCATGAATATTTATCCTTGCAGATTTTTATATCTTAGGTTTGAATGTATTTTGGCAAGATTGATTTTTGGCGCGCTAGTTCCTCGGAACTGAGTGCTTATCAATTTGCCCAAATGTCTGTAATTTTCGAATTTTTCGATGAAAATGGTCTTAAACGATTTGGTTCGACTCACTGATCAAGAATCCGTGGTCGAAATTCATTCTGTCTGGCCGTCCGCCGGCTAGCCGTAGGCACGATAACTCTCGAACGGAATGAGCTAGACAGTTGAAATTTTCAGAGTAGGTTTGGGAGATAAATATCTCGGCTAAGTTCGCTATTGGGCAAAATCGGACAGATGGTTTCGTAGTAACAAAAAAAAATTTTTTTTTACAAGGCAAATTCCAAATTAAATTTTTTTCAATAAGCTGTTTTACCATTAGAATCTAATGATATCATTTTTAACTCTAACAAGCTAATACTTTCAGAGATATGATTTTTCAAAATTTCAATAATAAATCGTATTTCAACGTTGTCACAGAATGATATTATTCTATGTATGAATTGTCATAATGTCAAATGATGTTCCTGAGACATGACATTATCTAATCAATCGAAGAATTGTGAGCGAAGTGAGAAAAATCTCAGTTGTTTGATCCGAAATTAGGTTTTCTCAGAAAATTCTTACATTTCGGAACGGAAAATGAAGTAGGAGATCTGAGAGTAGTGAGACTGCTTTTCATCCATAGGCATAGATATAACTCTCGAACGGAATGAGGTAGGTAGTTGAAATTTGTAGAGTAGTTTAGGGAGATGAATATCTCGGTTAAGTTCGTTATTGGGCAAAATTGGCCAGATTTAATTTGATTTCTTCCATGGTGCAGTTCTCATTCTCATGATTGCTCATTTAATCTTGATAAATAAACTATTATTTAAATTGAATTTCCTTTATGATGCAGTTCTATCATATGAATACATTGATATAATTTCCAACTCTGAAAAACCAATACTTTCGGAGATATAATTTGTCTGTTTGAACTAGAGCGCCAGAAAGCTCCTGTCCACAGGGCTTGAACCCATTTTTTACTCTCGGTTGGGTATATATGTCTATAAACTACTCAGTAATAAACGTGTTTTCTATTGAAATAGTTCCTTCGGCTCAACATTTTCTACCTGGAAGAGATCGTCTTATTTACTACAGATACATACAGTTAACTTTTTATATATATATACGACTCTTCTTATTCTTCTTCTTCAATCCTTTATCATGTGCTAGGTTAAGGCCCATCCGCACATCAAATAAATAAATCAGATTCTCTGAATAAGTTTCTCGGAACGAAGACAATGAAACTCCATGGGTTCCGGTTGAACTGTGAGATTAGAGATAGGTTGGACTCGGGATCTTCTTCTTCTTCCATCCATCCATCAATTACAGTCACCAAATGACCAGTTTTGTTATTTTCGAATTTTCGAGTATTATTCTGAATAACCGATAACGGCGTTAACCATTCGGAGGGGGGAAAATGTAATTCCCAATCACGGAGACGTCACACTAAAAGACAAGGAAAAACGGGATCAAGGAAAACCCCACAAAGAGGAAGAAAAAAAAATTAAATAAAAAGAAGACACACAATTTATGAAGATTCTACAGTTTTATCCCTGAAGCTAACAGAAAATTGTATAACAACCTGTATGTTGTAACATCGTTGGAGAAGTTCAAGTCATATATGTTAAGAGGGAAGTTACTTATTCTAGGATTATTTGTGAGATCATCATACAGCCTTGAGCAATTCAACATATTATCTCGACAATTAAAAAATATGGTAGGAATGTCACCCCTCTCACCGCAACTACACAGATCCGAGTCATAGACTTGAATCCTTCCCAAATGGGACGGAGAACAGCAATGGTTAGATCTTAACCTATTTATTGTTACGATGTTACCCCTTGGAAGATCGATCCCCATAAACCAAGGATTGACCCCAAAGGAGCCAGGGTAAACGTATTTTGAGAAAGTACGATTCCCGACATTGACCTTCCATTACTCTCTCCATCTTTCCCAAACAACTCGTTTATATCTAGGCCAAAAATCACTTATGTCTGCCCTAATGATCACCGATTCTACAGAAGCTTGTTTTGCAAGCTTATCAGCCTTGTCGTTATCTGGTATATTAGTGTGACTTGGGATCCAGATAAGTTTTACAGAGAAACCATGCTCAGTTAAATATATCAAATTAGCTCTAATCGTAAGTGTAATATGGTCATTTTTAGCAGAGTTCTTCCATTTTGATATTTTCACAAGCGCACTCATTGAGTCTGAGATAATGAGACATCTTTTCAGCTCTCTACGTTTAATTTCCCTCGTTGCTTCCAAAACTGCGAGTAGTTCAGCAGAGCAAATAGAAAAATGGTCTGGTATTCTCTGGGATATGGAGATACCTACAGGGCTATATATACCTATACCTGTGAGGAAAGGACTTTTAGAGGCATCCGTGAAAATCCGAACATGGTCAGGGAACTTTTCAGAGCAGGCAGTGACAAAAGGTAGCGAATTGTCTGGAGAATCCTTTGAAAGTTTCAAATTGAGATATTGAATGATAGTTGTATGGACAGTTAAATCATGGGAAACACAGGGAAGCTGGTAGGAAGAATAGAATCGCTCCGAATCACCTATGAGAGAGAATGACTCTATTATGGGTGGAGGATTGCCTTTGGAAGTCCAATTTTTAAGGGAGAGGATTTTAAGAAGGACCGGGTCGTAAGAGGTTCTATGCAGTTTAGTGACGAACTTAGTTGCTAGGTAGAGTCTCCTATATTTGAGGGGGACTTCATTAGACTCCATCATGATGATGGGAATGGGGGTAGACTTCATATAGCCCATAGCAGTGCGCAAAGCAGCATATTGAACACGATCCAGTTTACTAAGGAGGGTCTTCGAACACTTTCCATAAAATATACTACCATAATCAAGAAAAGGGCGAACCGTGGCTTTATACAAAAGTAGCTGCGTAGCTGGATCAGAGCCCCACCATGTCCTGCAGAGAGCCCTCATCACATTAATACTGTTTAATGTTTTTGAGCACATGTCGTTGATATGATGGGACCAATCAAGGGACCGGTGGATAGTAACTCCCAGGTATTTTACCATATTGACCCAAGGGATGTTTTTTTGGAAGAGGTTCAACGATGGGATATTTGAAGGAGGGTGGGTTTTAGTACAACAAAGTGCCGAGGATTTTTCAGGGGACAATTGGAGGAATTTAGAGTTTGCCCATCTTTTTACACACTTCAAAGCTTTGGTCATCTTTTCAAATGCCTCTTCGAAGGAAGGGCCTGTGGAAATAATAGTACTATCGTCTGTATACTTCTGAACCGTAATACCAGGGACATCTATGTAATTCTGTAAATCACTTACAAAACAATTAAACAAAGTCGGATTCTCCGGAGAACCTGTAGCAATCCTATATTCGACTGTTAGGCCCCACAAGCTCCCCTGAGTATGGGTCAATAAGAAAAATGTTCTTCTGCAGCATCAGGGATCTCAACAGCTGTATGATAGTTAGAGGGAGTTTCATATCCAGGAGAACTTTTTCGAGAAGGTCAAACCTAACTGAGTCATAAGCCTGCTTGACATCCAAAAAGACCACAATAACTACCTCATTCTTTGAGAACGATGAATATACCGATGTAATCAAATATGCCAGAGCGTCATTCACTGACTTCCCTTTGCGAAATCCAAACTGAAGTTCTCGACTGTCAATTGATTGCTGGTAGATCCTCTCTAATCTGGTGGCCAGTAGAGATTCCAATATTTTTAAGAAGCAAGCTGTCAAGGCAATGGGACGGTAGCTGAGAGGATCATCTGGAGATTTATTTGGCTTGCATATGGGCACAACAACCGTGTCCTTAAGAGTCAGTGGGATATGTGGGTTAACAAACGAGTCATTGAAAATTTGGATCAGTAGCTCTTTAGCTTGAATTAACAAACACTTTAGCATATCATATGAAATACCATCCTTGCCTGGGCAAGATTCCTTTTTCGATTTGATGAACAGAATTAATTCATCCAGGTTGATGGGTGGAAAAGGTAAAGGAGAGTGTAGTGCAGGTATATCCATCTGCGTATTCAATGTATTCTGAGGGGGACACAATAGATCCAGTATTTTTTTGCCACAGGTGGTAGAAGTGACCCGAGTTGTAGGGGGTTTAGAACCAGATTTGAACTTAGCTATATCCGACCATAGCTTCTTACCATTGCAAGCGGACAATTTCTCACAGAAAGCCCTGAAGGACTCGCGCTTAGCTTGTCGAATTTTATTTTTAACTGCTGCTTGGATGTTCTTAGCATAAAGGTAATTTTCAGTAGAAGCGTTTCGTAGGTACATTTTGAATGCCTCAGACCTTTTTTTAACAGCTTCCGAAAGTTCAACAGTCCACCAAGAATTCCTATAGGTAGTCGATTTAGGGGGTTCCTTCTTAGGAATGGATTAATCAGCCGCCTCTTTAATGAGATCACAAAATTCTTCAAGGTTCTTGGGAGTTCGAGACTGGATACTATTGATGCTGGTTTCCTGGTATTTACACCAGTCAGCCTTGGCGAGATTGTACTCTCGTGTAGAGAATCGACTGCGAGAGGTGGCTAAAGAATGCTGAGAGGGGTTCAGTGAAGCTAATATCGGAAAATGGTCACTATTTCCAGGGTCAGAAGTCACCCACCATTTGGAGTCAATCCTGAGGTCGCTAGAACATAGAGTAAGATCGGGAGCACTCGAGTTTTCGCCAGGAGCCGTGATTCTGGTAGGGGAGCCATCGTTCATAATGCATATATCATTGGAAAGTAGAAGTTCTGCTACCCTTTTGCCGTTTAGGTTTAGTATACCCGAGCCCCATATTAGGATTTTGAGTGTTTGAATCACCACAAATAAGGACGGGCTGTGAGATCTTATCCACTAAAGAGTTCCAGAATATTGTGGGCAAATTTATGTTTGGAGGACAATAGATGTTAAATATTGTTAGGTTCATAGAAGTTAAATTAACTCCATGAAATTGAACCATAGCAGGACTTTTAATAGTATCTAGATTGAGGACCGTAAAATGAATGTTGGACTTCATCAGCGAGGCAATACCTCCAGCCCTAGATTCTCTATCTTGCCTAACTATATGAAATCCTGGAATTTTGAAATTCCAAGATTCATTAAGCCAAGTTTCCGACAGTAAAACTACACTCGGTGAATACTCCTCAATTAATGATTTTAGATTATCGTTATGAGACAGAACAGAACTGATGTTCCACTGTAGGATATTAAACATGAGGCCGTATAAATTGACCACTACAAAAACTTAGGAGAATATGAGAGGAGAGAAGTACTGGTAATAATTATGGGATATATTGAGTAGAGGGTAGGTTGTTATTAGCTTCCGGAGACTGAGGTAATATGTTTTTCACCAATTCAAAAATATTCTTCAACAACTCTGAACCTTTATTATCAATAAGACGCTTTGAAATTAGATTGAAAATCTCGTCATCGGAGATTTGATATGGGGTTTTGTTTGCTTTGGGATTGTAAACAGTTTGGTTTGATTCTTTGTTGCCTACAATTGGCGATAAGGGAAGGGAGAGATTTATTAATTGGGAGTCATGGAGATCATGGTCATAACCCAGAGACTTAGGGTTTGTCCTTCTTTTTTTACCTAAGACTGCTGAATAGGAAGGAGCTGGAGTTGATCTTTGATTAAGTAGAGATCTTCTATGGTGAACAGAAACTATTGTTGAATCCTCTATTGAATTATTAGCCCTAGAAGAGAGCTGAGGAAACAATTGTGGACGTAGTTGATGGGTAGAGGAAGAATTATCCTGGGGAGCTAGGTTTTCCTTGTAAGTTTTAGGAAGAAGTTTAACTGCTTCGAAGTAAGATATATTTTCCACAGCTATCAAATTATTGATTTTCTTTTGACCTAGTAACTCAGGACAACTACGATCTGTCGATGCGTGCTTTCCATCACAGAATACACATATCGGGTTATTAGGATCAGGGCAGTCAATTTCATTGTGTTTACTTCCACAATTCCTACAACGTTTGAAATCAACAGGATTATTACAATTAAACTTGGTATAACCGTATCTGAGGCAATTGTAGCACTGTATGACAGGGCCTACATATGAAGAGACATGTCTAATACAACCTCACAAGGCAATTTCATCTGGAAGGTTTTTCCCCTGAAATGTCAATATCCAATTATTCGATGGATCATAAGAAACTATACCCTCATTAATTACTCTTCTATTGAGTTGTCTAGCATCTAATATTTTAGCTTTAGTTACTGCATGATTGAGTTTATCCTCTTTTGTAATCTCCGACCCAACATATTTAATAACACCCTCACTAGTGACCATTCTCGATGGGATCAAAACGTCAATATCGGGATCATTTATAAATGGATTTTCTTTAGTAAAATTATTAGCCCTGTCTGGAAAATAGAACTCTATCGAGATTCTCTTTTTGCCCCTCTTATCAATATTTTTTATTCCCTTTATGTTTAGAGCATTTAGTTTTTTTGCCAAGTTCATTGGATGAATATTTCCAATATTTCCAATATTTCCAACAGATTCAATAATGACCATAAAAGGTCCCAGATCTGTGCGATTATATTTTAATCCAAGTTTAGGTTTACTTGCTTAGACTGCATTGATTGTTGCGACATAATTTGCGAAATTGAGTCTGACAAACCTTTTGCTTCTTCAATGATTTCTTCATCATCTTGGAAGGAATCTACCAGTTTATTCACCTCTCTTGATAAGAGGGTCAAATCAGCCAGAGAAAAATTTTGACTGATTCTTATCTAATTGTAACAAAATTATTTAAGATTTTTTGTGAAGTTGGATGCTGGATGCAATGAGAATTTCTCGTAGTGGGAAACTCCTACGCGGAATGTGGGTAGGACATATGAGGTTAATAGACCAACTTAACTCATCCATCTTGGCAAAGCACTCAGATGTAATGCCAAACATATTCGATTTCGAAACAACACGCAAGTACCGTCTGAGTGCGGTGGACCTCAAGAATCGATTGGTCAAAAAGTCATCCAATTGGTATACGGATGGATCCCAATCAGATACGGACGCAGGTACTGGGACGTCAAGGGGGCGCACATCTACATTACAACGGACAGCCATACCACACTCAGAGATCGGGAATCACCCATCCAGGGTTCTCTACTGTCCTCGGAATGCCGGACTACCATGAAGTAACTGACAAGAGGCAATAAGGTGACTCTTCTATGGATGTCAGGGCAAAGTGATACGAAAGGACTATAACACTGGACTAGAACCCTTCTGTGGAGTTGGAAAATACCACTGCAGGGCGTGGTCCGACAATGAGACCTTAATCACAGATCAGCTCTTGGGAGAAATATTCCAGGACATGAAGACATATTCGTGGATTTATCAGCATCCTAAACCAGAAAGCTCCTGAAGCTGCCACGAGCTGCGCTTCGGGTAATGGTGGGACAGCTGACAGGACACTGCCGGTACAGATACCTCTTGTACCGCATGGACAAGTCAACGTACGAAATATGTTGGCTCCGTGGATCAAAAAACAGAACAGCCGACTATTAGATTGCAAATGTACAGAGCTGGCCTGCCTAGGAATTTTACATATGATTGAGGCAGTTCACATCCTTACATGTCCTTAGGATTGGCTGAACTAACCACAGGACCCCATTCTAATAATAATAAAGCTCTTCATCAGTGACATTCTTAATATAATATACCTAATTTGTCGCTATTTATTGAGATACATGAGTATACTACAAATTGCTGCAATACATTTTTTAGGAGTACGGGAGAATTTCATCCAGCTTGGAAACAAATAATGCGTAATTTTTTGTGCAATTCAGATGACCAAGCAAATAGTCGACAAATATTTTGATTTCATTCTCCATGACAACAAATAATGAAAACACAAATTCTCGTTCGAATAGCTAACTGATATCGCTGAAATTATGCGCGAGCCTTTATATCCAAACTTTACAGCGAAGTTTCTAATTTGAACACGATCAGATCATTGTTGGAGATATAGAAAACGTTGGAATCTGAGCATTGGGTGAGTTCAGTAGCTAGATGGGTGGTCCTTGCCACGATAACTTTCGAATGGAAAGAGATAGCAATTTGCTATTTCCAGGGTAGTTTGCGCATCCGATTGAGGCAGTTAAGTTCGTTGATGTGCATAATTGACTAAGCGGTTTCGGAGTATACCTACCCATCTGAGATTTTGCTGTTATTGAGAGGTTTTTTTCTGGGTTTTCTCTCCCAAACTCTGAAAAATATCTTTAGTTTTTTGAAGAACAGCCAACACTTTCTGAAAAACTACAAAATTCAAATCAAAACCAAAATGACATTAGAATGTCATTTTTAAATTTGAATTGCTCACTAGAGTGAGCTTTTATGTTGTCAGTTCGTTCAGCAATGTTACTGTCGATAAGGCACTTCAAATAGTTCGAACGAAATTAGAAAATGATGACTCGATAATTAAAGATTCAAAATTTAATGGCAATGATATTATTGAAATGCTTGATGTTTGTTTGAATACCATCTATTTCCAACTAGGAGATGTTTTTTATCGACAAAATTTTGGAATGGCAATGGGTTCGCCTTTATCACCTGTCATGAGTAATATATTCATGGAAAATTTTGAAGAAAAATTTGTGGACACATATTTGTTGAAACCAAAAGCTTGGTGGCGATATGTTGACGATATATTTGTAATTTGGCAACATTGTAGAGAAAAGTTAGGCAAATTTTTCGATTTCATAAATTCAAAGGAACCTACAATAAAATTCACTTTGGAAATAGAGAAAAATAATCAGCTTCCTTTTCTGGATGTTTCGATAATTAAGTATCCGAACCATTTCGAAACGAGTGTCTTCAGGAAGCAGACACATACAATTAGATATTTAAATTTCTATTCAAACCATCAGCTTAGTATGAAAAGAGGTGTTATTAAAACACTTTATGATAGAGCGAACCTAATTTGTTCTACTCTTGAAATTCGAAATAATGAAATTGATTCCATCAAAAAATTTCTTGAAGAAAATGGATATCCGAGGCAATTCATACATACATGTATCATGAATTTAGATAGAAGAGCAAATAATCAAGAACAACAAAATAATCAACAAGTACAACATAATAATCAACAAGAACAGCAACCCAATCTGTTGAATGTGATCCCTTATGTTCGTGGCCATTCTGAAAAAATTAGAAGAATCGGTTCTAAGTTCAATATAAGAACCGTCTTCAAAACACAAAATGATCTTAGGTCTTTATTAACGAAAACAAAACCCATAAATGAAAAACAAAAATCAAAAATCTGTGTATATAATATTCCTTGTATTTGTGGTAAATCATACACAGGAGAAACATCAAGACCACTAGAAGTAAGAAAGTCAGAACATAAGAATAACTTGAGAAATAGAGACATACAGAAATCAAAAATAGCAGAACATGTATGTACAATCCAAGGAGATCACATGATGGATTGGAGTAATACAAAAATTCTATTGACAGAACCTGATTATATTAAAAGGAAACTTAAGGAGTCAACTTGTATTTTATTGAACAGAGAATGCAATTTTGCAAATTGCTCAATTGGTATTGACCATATTTGGCTAAATTTATTAAAAAAGGAGTTGGAACTTGGAAATTTCTATGCAAAGTAAAACTTTGTTAGCAATGATTTTTAAATACTGTCAATGTGACAATTCTTGAATTTCACAATAAGTGTCAACAAGGTAATTCTAAAGATTTTCATAAAGTGTCTGACGAAGGAGTCTGATATAGACTCCGAAACGTTACGATATAGTTGTTTCTTCCTAGATGTTGTTTCGTTGTTGTTTGTTAGGCAACATTGTTCAATTGATTGCTTCTGACAAATATCTTGTGTTTCTTACGCAGAAGTAAATCACAAAATAATAAATTTTTATTTTATAGATATTTTTCAGAGTTTGGGAGAGAAAACCCAGAAAAAAACCTTTCAATAATGAGTATACCTCCCACAGTATCCTTTAATGATTATTTTGCTGTTATTTCCTCAATAACTCAAAATATACAAATCCAATCCAATTCAAACTTGGTGATTGCTTATATAATGACAAGTCATTAATTTGCGAGATTTGGTGAAAACAGCATAACTAGAAATAGAATACGGAAAGAATCCGTATTCAAAATTGATTCCGTCCGGCCGTCCGTCCGGCGTTAACACGATAACTCTCGAGTGGAATGAGTTAAACAGTTTGAAAGAAGGTTTGGGAGATAAGTATCTCGGATAATTTCGTTACTGGGCAAAATAGGCCTAGTTGTTTCGGAGTAACGAAAAAAAAATGTTTACATTACAAATTTCAAATTCATCTTTTTTTCAAGATCCAGTTTCACTATAAGAATTCATTAATATCATTCTCAACTATAACAAACTAATACTTTCAGATATATGATTTTTCTAAAATACAATAATAAATCGGAATTCTATTTTTTCACAGAATGCTGTAATCGAAAATTATCGTCCGTATTTGTATCTATGAATATCATGATCTGTGTTAATACATGTCATCTTATCTACCGATACGAGACATGTCATATTTATTTCTAGTTCTATTCAAAATTCGTTACTCATCATATAAAATACCTCCTGTTCTAGAAAACAAAGTTTAATTGAATGCAAAATGGCTAATGAAATAACATCAGCTATCGTAGAATTATGAGGATTATAGGATATTACAATTTTTGGGTGATGATATGTATATTTCAGAAGACATTCTCTGAAATTCCGCACATACCTTTGAGCCATCATTTTACAATCGTGTACCAGGTTTTTCCTTGGCCTGGCGTCAGTGCTTTTTAGAAAGATTCGATTTAATTTGATCAATTATCGTTTCGAAGATATTGACAGTTTTCGGTGCGACACTTTATGTAGTTAATGCATCAGAATTGCTTTCGTGATTCTATAATTTAGCCATTCACAGATGTTGATGTTGACACCTCATAAATCTCAAATATTCACGCTTTTAGTGTATTTCGTTCTCCCTTTCCCTCATCCCGAATATTCCATCTAAAGTTCCCCTCCAAACCGGAAAAACCAGCATAGCTTCGAATCTCCACCATTACCACATCACAAAACTTGAATAGAATCTCGAAGTACAACGGAACCGGAAAAACTGATTAAGAATCCCTCAATCGGAAATATGTGCATAAGGCTTCACCAAATCCCCCGGATCGCCGCCTTGGGAGTACAAAAATACCAAGACGGACTTGAGGCTGAGATTAACGGCTAACTGAAGAGGACATTCCATTAATTGAGATCCCGCTTTTATAATCCTTGAAGCGGATTGCGGGCAGGCTCTGGAACTACGCGGTTTTAGAAATCCATCAATCAATTGGAGAATTAAAGGTGCGCGATGGAATCCTCAGACTCGCAAGATTTAGAGCTTATCGTAAAACGACCCGTTCGGGTGTTCTAATTTGCTTTGGTTACAGTGTATTGTTCCTTGAGGTGGAGATACGTAGTCTTAATGAGGACTATTATTCTTCTTGATGAACAATTCACTTTGTAACGTCTGGATGTGGTTGAATGAGTGGAGGGAGAGTATCTTATGTTGAGGAAATTTTCAACACATTACTATTTCATCCAAACACGTTAGCATTTCGTGCAAATGTCCATATTTTTCTGGAGTTTGGTCCGAGAATGGAATAAAGTGGTTATATACTAACTGACAAAGAAAGGAGCTGTGTAAATTTTAATTTTCTTTTTTTGTGAAAAATAGATAGTAGGTATAGCAAGGAGTAAATTACTAAAATTCGGAGAAAAAAATCGTGAAGGTTTTCTCATGCAAACATTTTTTGCTACTTACATATTGTAGTCGTTTTTTGCAAATTTTTTGAATTTTACAACAAACCAGCTGTACGAAGAGATCCAAAGTCGATGTTTAGTTGTTGTTAAAATGCCTAGAGCACGTGTATGCGGAATTTATCGCCAGCTAAGTGAATTTGAAAGAGGTCGAATTATTAGTCCACGGGAGGCGGGGTTGTCATTTCGAGAAATCGCTAAACGTACGAACAGAAATCCAACTACTGTTGTGATATGTTGTCAAGCATGGTTTGATAATGCCCAAAATCGAAGAAGAGTATTCAACGGATGTCGAAGGGGAACAAATGAACAGAACAACTTGTTTACGCAGTGGAAATTAATAATGTAGAGCAATTAATCATACGAATAATTCATGCTGGGGAATCTACTAAAGATAGGCAAAACATGAAATTAGTATAGATACGATTCCCTCATTTTTCGTTGCCAAGCCTGTATCGTTCAAAATGGTGGTATTCTTGAACATTTCATTTAATTATTTTTGTATTTTCATATTATATATTAAAGTGCAGAAACTTTGAAGTCTGATATCTCGGAAACAAAGCCAAGAAGCCAAGAAAAAATCTATTTCACATTTTTGATCAAGAATATCAGTCTGTATACGTTCCTTAATTTTTCGCCTCGAGTTTTAAATCACCGTGTATATAGAAAAGATGTAATCTGTATAATCAGTGAATGAGTAAAAATGAGAATAATGGAAACAATGCATACTATTTCGTGTTTCTTCAAAACAACCATACCATACTAGTGGTTGAAGTAAATCTCATCAAAAATGACTGCAGCGATTGAAAGAAAATTGATTAATAATTCCATATCAATCATTGTTGATTTATTCTCATGTTTGAGAAAAATATATTCGATGAATGATTCCATTCTTAAATCTCTGGGGGTTTACAGACCATGATGAAAGAAGGCGGAACTAAGTAGATATTGCTTAATAATTCTATGAAAGACAACCCTGATTCAGTATTACGTACCATTGAAAGAAAATTTCAAAGAGTCTATTTTTATCTTGATTTTTATCCTTGAATATGCTCCGATGCGAATTACTTGGTGAATTCAACAAGAATTTTATTTTTCCTTTCTGTATTTCATGGAAATCGAATAAGTATAAGAAATATCTCTGGAAAAAATTAACGATACAAATATTCTAAAATAAAATAAAAAATATTCTTGAAGAGCACTGACGTGTAGCTTTTGCGCCTATATTCTTTTCTCCTCAGACACTCTCACAGGCCTCAGACACTCAAGATAATCAAGATATCAAGAAATATGCATGAACCTTCAGGCCGTCTTTTATCCGAATAAAAGATTTCAATTCGATCGGATCTGCATTTTTGAATATATTGGGAAAATAAAATTTGGCTTGTAGGTTTGAATGAAATTTCATCGGATTCTGACAAATAAAATTTTATAAGAATTTTTTTTTAAGAAATATTTTTTTTTCTAGACACGATGCTCCCAACCTTCTGCTAAAATTTGTGTTGAATTCAATGGAATCTTTATTTAGACTCATTGAGGAAATAAAACTCGAAAATTAGGGACAATTGGGCAAAATGATAGCACGCTCTTCCCTAGAACATGTGCACAAACATTTCAAGTTTTGTTACACTATATACCGGGTGTCCCAGTTTACATGTTCCAATGGATTATCTCAGCCATTTCAAAAGATGTAAATTTCAAGGAACCTTCAACTGAGAAAAACGAAATTTGAAAGTCACTTTCGGTTCGACCGGAAGTGACTCTGACTTTTTTATCTCAACTAGCATCCTAAATATTTCTGATAATTTTTAAATCTACTCAAAATTACATTTCAAACGATGTATCAAACTTTGCATTTTGCATTTGATTTGAGGGAGAAATTGTGGAAAATTGTTTTTATTGATCTCGATTAGTGAAGTCAAAATCAAGATTACTTACCCAAAATATCGTAGCCTACTACAATTCTTTCAATTTGAAATATCAATTGACGTTTTCTCCATCAAATCGAATGGAAAATACAAAGTGTGATACATCGTTGGAAAGTAAATTTTGAGTAGAATTAAAAAATTGGTGCTATTGGAGATAAAAAAGTCAGAGTCACTGCCGGTCAAACCGAAAGTGACTTTTAATTTTTGTTTTTCTCAATTGAAGATTCCTTGAACGAATTGAAAATCATAAAATTTTCAATTTTTCATCTTTCGAAATGGCTGAGATAATCCATTGGAACATGTATACTGGAACACCCACAGCGCAAAAATAATAATTAAATATTACGATTATTACATCGTAAACATTTATCAACTATATTATTGAGAGTAGAACTTTTATCTCAGTATTATTTTTTCTTATGCATTTCTGTTCAATTAATTTTGAATATGCAACAATTTTTCTTACATAGCTATGAAGGTAAACTCAAACTCATTTTTAGTGAACGGCAAAGCAACTTAAATTTCCACGGCTCAGTTCATTTCTCCTTCAATAGAGCGAATAGCACTTTCAACTCTTCAGGTTATACCAATAAGAGAGCTAGGTTCGAAGCTCCATTATATCAGGAAAAGCTAACAAACATTTCCGAAATTCTCCTACGGAAACAAACTTCCCTCCCTAATGCTTTTATTATTCTTTCCGGTCGGAACAGCCGTTTCCTATGAAATTAAAGATGTCACAATGTTGGAAAATGGATTGTGGAATACCCGAAAAGACAT
Organism: Halyzia sedecimguttata; assembly: GCA_937662695.2. Classification (NCBI taxonomy): domain Eukaryota; kingdom Metazoa; phylum Arthropoda; class Insecta; order Coleoptera; family Coccinellidae; genus Halyzia; species Halyzia sedecimguttata. The sequence continues at coordinate 33,802,310 of OW569411.2, forward strand.
AAATCGTGAAGAAACATCATTCGAGAAAGCCCTGTGGAAATGAGCGTTGACACTCAACAAGAGAAGGACGTGTCTATCATCAACTCCGTTGTTTATTCTCATCATATTCTTGAAAGGCAGAGAGGTATTAGGGAGGAAGTTTGAAAACATATGAATCGGAGTTGAAATACATTCTCACAATTTACTTCTAATAAACCAGTATTGGCAGAAAAAACATGGAAATTGAATCTTAAATAGAGTATTCATGGTAGTAACCTTTCAGCTGTTGAAATAATGGAGCATGCATTTGATGAAGAGTTAAAATATAGGATTCACCTGCAAAAATTATATCTTTGATTTTCTCAATCCTTCTTTTATTATCGTCAGTAAGACTAGAACGTCTGAAAATGACGTTAGTTTGTCCCAGGACAAGCTTCCATCACCTATGTGGTTTGAATATAATTTGTAGTTCGTTGAATTTTTCAAGATTGTTCCAAGATCCTTAGGAAAATTCACAAAACTTGTGAAAAAAATTTTGAAATCCCCCTGCAATAATTTTTTCTTCTGCTTAAATTCACTCATAGAGGCAGCAATCAGCGAGGAAAATTAAAAATAAAATTTGATTTTTGGAGAACGAAACACTGAAAATTACATACAGGGTGTCCCAATACTGCGAAAAAGTAGCATATCTCCTTACGGAAGATAGTTACGAGAAGAATTTGTTCGCGGGAGTTGTTACTGATGCATTGGTGGATCAGTCTAAAATAATTTCAATTACACAGGATATATCTGTGAAGTGGTACGACAACCAAGTCGGTTTTTTCTTATGGAAATGTATGAATATTATGCAATGATAAGGAACAAATTGAGATTCTGTAATCAACAAAAACAAAATTTCTTCAAAACTATGCAGCGTTGCCGAGATTATGAAAAATATAAAATTTCGCGAAAATGTTTACTTCTTTCTCAAGGTGTTTTGAACCTAAATATTCTCATTTTCCCGGAATTTTCTCAACAGATGATATGAAAAAGGATGTTTCCAGACAGATTTTATTCAAGAATTCAATTTCCTAATAAGGATTGTTTTTGGCAGTGTCTAAAAGTTGAGTAATTTCAGCGAACCAAAACTTCATTTCTACAAATGGCTTACCGTATATTTTATTTGACGTTTCAATATAGCTCTTTTGGCCCTCATTCAATTCACTTTCACACCTGGACTCTAAGATTCATACTTCTTGAGTTATCTGATTTTTGTTGTTAGAAGGAAGTTTCAAAGCATTTCAAGCCTATTTACTAGGTGGCCGTGCTTTTAAATTTCAATAATAATAATTATCATTCATGAATTAAGTCGCTTTCCAAGTAGAATTTGATTAAACAGCATGAATTTTCCAATACAAGAAATGACTGATATGGTTTTCATTCGACGCGCTTGTGAAAGAAATTGTTTACTTGCAAAAACAGTTTTTATGCAAACGTATCTGGAGAGAAGACAACCGAGCAAAGTTGCTTTAGTAAAATTATTAGATCGATTCGCAAGAACTAGAAATGTTGCATATGAGAAATGTTCAAAGACAAAAACAGCACTTTCTGAAGAAAATGAAATTACGGTATTGTTGGAGGTTGTCGAAAGTCCACATACCTCTGTTAGAAAAATTTAAAAACAACTCAAGACTTCTGTAAACAAGATAATCAAGAAGAATAAATACCATCCTTATCACATGCTGAAAATCCACTAATTATTAGACCAAGACTTCGAAGCCAGGACAATGTTCTGTGAATGGGCGCAACAGTAAAATTCAACTCAATAGGGGGTTTTAAAATTTGTATTGTTCGCTGACGAAGCTACGTTTCATAAAAATTAATTTTCGAATAAACGTAACCCACTTTTCTGCTCCACTGATAGACCTGATTATTCTCAAACTGTGACCCAAGATAAGTTCTCACTGTATGGGGTGGAATTATTGCAAATCATGTCATCGCACCTCATTTTTTTAATGTATACCTTAACCGGAGAAGGTTACTTGAATTTTTTGATTAACGACACACCAATATTACTCCAACATGTTCCGGATAACATTAAAGAACAGAATAAATGTGGTATCTAAATGATGGTGCATCAGTTTATCACACAGCTAGGAAAAATGCACATCTAGATGCTTTATATCCACAGAAAACCAATGGATTGGTTCCGAAGTATCTCCATTGATGTATTGCACAACGTCAACAGAGCTTTCGGAGTATGCGTACATTTCTGCGTGGAAGTGAATGGAGCCCAATTTGAACATTTACTGATGAAAAATTCTGTTCTCATTTGAATGTTTATGTACATTATGTTAATTTTTCAAATTTAATGAGGATGTTATTCATTTTGTCTGATTATTTTATTCACATAAGTCTTTCACAAGACGCATTGTCTAAAAATTCTTCTTTCACAAGCGCCTCGAATGAAAACCATATCTTCGATTGGAAAATTCATGCTGTTTAATCAAATTCTCCTTGGAAAGCGACTCAATTCATTAACGATAATTGTTGTTATTGAACGGTCAACAGCATGGCCGCCTAGTAAATAGGCTTGAAATGCTTTGAAAATTCCTTGTAACAATAAAAATGAGATAACTCAAAAAGTATGAATCTTAGAGTGTAGGTGTAAGAGTGAATTTTTGAGGGGCAAAAGAGCTCTATGGAAACATCGAATAAAATATAGGGTAAGCCATTTGTTTTGGTTCGTTGAAATTACCCAACTTTCAAACCCTGTCAAGATCACTCCCTAGAAGGAAATCGAATTCTTGAATAACGTCAGTCTGAAAACATCCTTTGTGATCTCATCTGTTGAGAGAATTCTGGGAAATTGCGAATATTTTAGTTTGAAACACTTTGGGAATGGATTCTAAAATGTTCGCGAAACTTCACATTTTTCGTGATATTTCGGCAACCCTGCTTAATTTCGAAAAATAATCAATTTCGTTGAATAGACAATCTCAATTTGTTCCTAAGTATTGCATAATATTCATACGTTTCCATAAGAAAAACGTGACTTGGTTGTCGTACCGCTTCATAGAGTCACCCTGTATAATTGAGACTATTTTAGGCTGATGCAACAGTGCAAGAATAACAACTCTTGTGAACAAATTTTTGTCGTAACTATCTTCAGGAGATATTCAACTTTTTCGCGGTAGTGGGGACATCCTTATAAGAATAAGCTTTGATGCTGCAAAATCTAGAGCATGTTACTGTAATATGCCTAGTTCAATATTTCGAGGATAAAGAAGAAAAAATTGGTTCAAGCCCTGTAGACAGGAGCTTTCTGGCGCTCTAGTTCAGACAGACAAATTATATCTCCGTAAGTATTGGTTTCTCAGAGTTGAGAATTATATCAATGTATCCTTATGATAGAACTGCATCATAAAGGAAATTCAATTCAAATAATAGTTTAATCATCAAGATTAAATCAGCAATCTGAGAATGAGAACTGCACCATGGAAGAAATCAAATTAAAATAGCTGAAATGAATCTGACTCGCTCTTATAGAACAGGATGACATGTACGAGTATGAACACAGAGCCTATAATAAAGCTTAGATAGAATAATTATGGTATTCTGTGAAAACATGGAAGTTCGATTCATTATTGAAATTTCGAAAAATCATATCTCCGAATGTATAAGCTTGTTGGAGTTAAAAACAGACAAATTATATCTCCGACAGTATTGGTTTCTCAGAGTTGGGAATTATATCAATGGGTTCTTATGAAAGAACTTCATCTTATCAGAAATTGAATTCAAACATCATAGAAGAATTTAAATTCAACAAGAGTGCCAAAAATTATCAATCCAAAACCAATAGACGAATTCTACCCAACAACGAACTCATCCGAGATATTCATTCCTCAATTCTATGATGAACGATAATATATATCTTTCCTCAAATCCACTCCAATACACCAATATTCCAGTTTTGTTTTTAGTGGAGATATTCTGAACTCAATATTATTAACTTACCATTACCATTCCCATCATCATATGGATTGACCATCGGCATGAAAATGTCAACCAACAAAAAGTATGATATTATATTATAATTCTCATATTTTTTGCTGGAATGAATGAATTAGACAACGTCATGTCTCAGGAAAATAAGTTGACATTATAACAATTCATAGAATACCCACAGAATAATTATATCATTGTGTGAAAACATAGAAATACGATTTATATTGGAATTTTGAAAGATCATATCTCCGAAAGTATTAGCTTGTTAGAGTTAAAAATGATTATTATTATTATTATTATTATTTATTGTTGAAGAGTAGAGGTAAAACCTATAAACTCACAAGTTAACAAAAAAAAAGAAATATTCCACATTTAAAGTAAAGAGAAAGAACAGAAAAAAAAAATATACGTCCAGAATAATGAAAAATTACTTTCACGCACTATAAATGCACTTCACAAAGCACTCCCGTGGAGTCTCCATCCATCGTAGCTGTTCTTAAATGTATTCACACTACTGGACTCAACAACAGATCTGGGTAAACCGTTCCACCGATCGAATATTCTATTGGACAGAAAATGTTGCCGTGTACTGATCCTAAATGGCTCCTTGGCAAACTTGTGACCATGTCCCCGGAGGTTATTCCTGTTGAACTCGAACATATGACGCAGATCAACTCCAAATTTATTATTAATGGCTCGATAAGATACTATTAAATCCCCCCTAGTACGGCGATCCTCGAAGGATGTTAGACCAAACATCTGCAGCCTTGTATTGTAGTCGGGTCGACCATAGGCGGAAAACGGAACCCTGGTACACCATCTCTGGACGGACTCCAGCAAATCTCTATCTCCTTGGAGAGCAACCCACCAGGCAGGTCCGGCAAATTCCAAAATTGGTCTCACGTAGCTCTCGTATAGCAACCTCATTGTCTGAATACTGCAGTTACAGAAAGACTTCTGAATCAAGTAGGTGATTTTCTTGGCTCTAGCACAGACGGATGAGATATGCTCAGACCAGTCCAAGTTAGAAGTGACAGTCAATCCCAAGTCCCTCTGCATCTCAACCACTTTAAGGGGACTGCCAGCGAGTGAGTACGGTATACGTGTATTCCCCTTGCCCATGTGTAAGACACAACACTTATCAGTGTTGAGCGGTAACAACCAGTCCTCCGTCCACTGGGTGACAGTATCAAGATCAAGCTGGAGCTGATTAGTGTTCAATGATGGGACTCCGTATATTTTGGTATCATCAGCATATAGCAGGCACCTGGACCTAATGAGACAAGGGAAATCGGCGGTGTAAAAGAGAAAAAGAATTGGCCCAAGCACCGATCCCTGTGGCACCCCACTCAGAACTCGTCCCTCCATGGACGAAAAAACTCCACCAACTCTCACCCTGAAAGTTCTCTGACTCAGAAAAGATTCTATCCACAACAACAGGCGGCCACGTATTCCAAGGTGTTCCAATTTCTTGAGCAAACGTTTGTGGGGCACACGGTCAAAAGCTTTTGAGAAATCTAGATATATAATATCCATTTGAATCCCCTCGTCGAGCGCTTTACTCCAATCATTTATTGCAGAAAGTAGATTAGTGAGGGTTGAACGACCTGGAAGGAAGCCATGTTGCTCTCTAGGGACTAAGTGGTTCGCCTCTGCAAATTCCAGAATTTGATCCGCCAAGATACGTTCGAATACTTTAGCTATTGTTGACACCAAGCTTATGGGCCGGTAATTGGTAGGCAAAGTCTTATCTCCACCCTTATGAATCGGAGTTACAATAGCTGATCGCCAGTCAGATGGTAGCAAAGATGTTAGAAAAGATCGTTTGAACAGAAGGTAAAGAGGTCTTGCAAAACCAATGGAGCATCGTGAAAGTAAAAGGGGCGTGATCCCATCAGCACCTGGAGCAGAAGAAATATTCAGAGCCGACAAATAATCTCTGACCAGTTCTTCGGACAAAAAAACATTATCCAGGTCGAGAGCACAGCGAAGGGAGTTAACTTGTGGTATACTGGAAGATTGATCATTCGTGAAATGAGAGGCAAACGAATCAGCGAGCACATTAGCCGACTCGAGAGTGCTAGCACAAAGATTGCCGGAACCATCCCGGACCACCGGAACTGAAACCTTGCTGTTGAGGTTGCCACGCACGTGTTTGAAAAATCTCTTTCTATTATGGGATGTAGCAAGGCTGTGCTCAAACTGTTTTTTCGATGATGAAATTAAAGAAGATAAGTAATTTGAGTAACTTCGATGACTCCGATAATCTGATGTATTCCTGCTTCGAGTATATCGTCGCCAAAGGCTTTTTTTGACCTTTATGGCCCTAATAATTTTACCGTTTATCCAAGGCTTCAACGGGTTGTGCTCGACAGTGACGCAGTTCGTATTATTGGCAACAATATGATTCACAACTCCCTGAAACCGAAGCCACAGATCATCCACATCACCGCAATCCTCAAAAATACCAGCCCAATCTACATACAGTAGATCCGCTGAAACTTGCTCGTAGTTAATTCTCTTGTATGTTTTGTCCTGCAAACTTGAAAGGTGTTCATCATAGTATTGCAACTGTGTAACCAAAACAACATGGTCAGACTTACCAAGAGGAGGCAGATATTGAATATCAGACAGTAGGCTAGACTCAGAAGTGATGAGAAGATCCAAAACGGAGGGCATTTGACCCTGTCTGTATCTAGTGGGTTGGAGAACTGCCTGATGAAGGCCTGAGATCAATAGTAATTCAGCAAAAGGAAAACATGGCGAACTAACAGGTGGGAGAGTCGTCAGCGGCCATTCAATCTCAGGGCAGTTGAAATCACCCGCTACCAAGATGTTTCGACGTGAGATAGAAATTTCTCTCAAAAATTGAACAAGCGCAATGTCGTCTCCACTAGGTCTAGGCCTATAAACGCATGCCAAGGTAAGGGAAATATTGGAATTAGAGATCTCAACAAAGACATTGTCAACACCTAGCCAATCCCTATGGAAAGTAGAAACCTTGAATGCGTCTACAATAGAGTTATTCAGATAGATACACACTCCCCCATGTCCAATCGTACGAACACTATCCTGACGAAAAATGGTATAATTAGGAATATGACAGGTAGGATCAGCAATCGAAGAATGTAGCCAAGTTTCCGTTATGAACAAAATCAGAGGTTTTGGGTGTGAACAACGGACAAAAGTTCGCCAAACTTGGACATCAAAGATTGATATCAATGGATTGCTATGGTAAAACTGCATATTGAATAAAATTTAATTCGGAATTTGTTATTTAAAAAAAAATTTTTTTGTTAGTCCGAAACCATCTGTCGGATTTCGCCCAAGAACTTAGCCAAGATATTTATCTCCCAAACCCACTCTGAAAATTTCAACTGTCTAGCTCATTCCGTTCGAGAGTAATCGTGCCTACAGCCGGCCGGCCGGACAGTATGAATTTCGACCACGGATTCTTGATCAGTGAGTCGAACCAAATCGCTTAAGACCATTTTCATCGAAAAATTCCAAAATTACAGAAATTTGGGCAAATTGATAAGCACTCAGTTCCGAGGAACTAAAGCGCCAAAAATAGAAATCGTGATCAAGAACTAATTATCTCGGAGAAATGAAATTACTAATGAGTATGAGTGAGTCCATGCTGAACCCAAATTTCGTGACCGGAATGTCGTACAATCTCTCTAGGGTAAGTTAAGAAAAGACTATGATACCTAAGCCGAATCTAGAAAAATGGCAAATGAAAAGGTGTTTCATTTGATGAGAGGAATCCATGGTTAAACTTAATATACAACTTTAAGTCTCACCCAGTATAGATCATATAACTATATTTGGGTCTGTATTAAATTACATTCGGATGGGAATAATAGGCGTTAGCAAAATCTTACAAAGCACTGATGAGGGAAAAATCTGCTTTTGCGTGCTTGATAATGACTTGATTATAATTATACTGACTCTCCTAGGTCTTCTCCAAGGAGACCCCTCAGAAGCTGCTAGGAGCTTGTACGAGTTAGAAGAGTCAGTTTTCTTCTCTGTAGGCATTGTTACTGTATTCTTGCGCTAGGTTAGGCACAGAACTGGTAAGGTTTGAAGAAACAGTGAACGGTGGCTACTATCGTCTGACTTGATCTACGGTTGGCTTGATCCACTGAGCTTAAAGCACTCATCATGCAATTCAAATTGGTCAACTTGAACCAGGGCGCCAAAGAGTACTGACTTCACAGTCAGTCCTTCTTATACTTTTCCTGGAGGATGACTTCGGAAAACAATATTCTATGATATTTTAAATTCTGAATTCTCAGGACAATTTATTTCACGTGAAAAAAATGTTGTTTGGCTAAGTACTTATAGACCATCAGGGTCGAAAAGCCTTTAAAAATGGTAAAAAGTGAAAAAAAATTATAGTAGAATGAAACCCATTGGAAAAGGAAAAGGATATAACAAAAATGATAGGAAAAATAATTTACGGGCGATCTGAGTTTGGGAAGGGGTAGGGGGATGAGTTTTTAAGGGTAAAAACGGTTTATCTCGATTTCCGGCAAAACTACAATTCCTATGGAAAAAAGTTAAATCGCAAAGTTGTAGGTAATTAAAAGGTATACAACTTTTGTATTGACATTTTTTGAAATAACCTCAAAATTCATCTGAAAATTTCAAATAACCACTTATTTGGTTTTTAATTTTTATCTTTGACTTAATATCGAAAAAGCAGCCTATTTTTCAACCAAAAATTCTCACGTCAAAATATCTGCGTTTTTAAAAAAGTAGGTGGGCCTTTTCTTCTTTGAAAGCTCTACTTTCTGATGGTCTAAAAAAAAATATAGATTACTATGGTAAATTTTCTCAGAAAATGATAAGAAAGTTATTATTTAATAAGTCATCTACAATATTTTGAGAAAGTTTAGAATCAATCATCCTCGGAATCTTCTCTAAATTATATGCGTAGATGCCTATTTGTTGCTATTTTATGATAACTTATATATCGGAGTAACCTACGAAAAATTTCAGCCCATCAAAAGGTTTTTCATAGAGAAGTGGGGAAGGAATTAGGAGGGTCTGGTCCTTATTGCCCGTTATTTCTTAGAATTTTCTGGGAAAATTTACCATAGTAATGTATATTTTTTTTAGACCATCAGAAAGTAGAGATTTCAACGAACAAAAAGCCCACCTACTTTTTTAAAAAAGCAGATATTTTGACGTGAGAATTGTTGATTGAAAATTAGGCTGCTTTTTCGATATTAAGTCAAATTAAGGTGTAAAAAGAAATATTTCAAATCCAAAAAATTACAGTGTATTTGGGACATAAAAAGGTAAGTTTTTACCAAATTTGGTGAAAAAGTTTTTTTTTGTAAAAGATAAAAATTAAAAACCAAAAACGTGGTTATTTGAATTTTCCACATAAATTTTGAGGTTATGTGAAAAAAGTGTGAAAACAAAAGTTGGAGATCTTTTCAATACCTACAACTTTGTAGTTAAACTTTTTTCCATAGGACTTGTAGTTTTGCCGGAAATAGAGATAAACCATTTTTTACCCTTAAAAACTCACCCCCGTCCACTTTCCGACCTCAGATCGCCCGTAAATTATTTTTCCTATCATTTTTGTTATATTCTCTTCCTTTTACAACGGGTTTCATTCTAATATAATTTTTTTCGGTTTCAAAAATGATCGACCCTGGTCTATTATAAGTAGTTTTCATCAATAATCACTCACAATAAATGAGGTTGAAATAATTAGGTATATTTAGATATGAAATTATACAATATCCCGTTACGTCCAATCGTCATCTCGTGTTGTTCAGAGCTATGCATAACCCACATTCTAAACATCATGAGAACTCGCCACTGTGATGTCCACCTATTTTGTATTATCATAACACGTACTAAATTTTCCTTGAGTTTTTCGTATGAAAAGTTGAACAGAAAAGGAAGTTCCTGAATTTTCACCGACAAAGGACCAACTTAGAAGTCGTCTCTCATTGTTCTTTGTCTGCGAAGGGTTCGTTAGGATAGTCTAACAATGACAGTATTCCAGAGAAAGAACCAAGCTTTCACAGCTAGTCTGAGCCTATGCAAGGAAAAGTTCATCATAGATTATCAAAAATAGGTTGAGGTTTTTTGGAAGACATACAGGGAGTCCTAGAACTCGACGTTATGACGGATGCGGATGATCGCTCAAGTCGTAATAGTTAGAAGAAAATTTTTAAAAAAATCTGCGATACGTTTTTTCCAAATTATAGGGATTCCAAAAAAATGGGAAAATCGCACCTGCGATAGTGTTTTAACTCCCGCCACTACAAACCTTCTTTTCAATTTCAATTTAATTTTTATTAAGAATGCTGAATATTGCTTCTCTAAATTGGTGGTCAACTGCACCCGCTTGGAAGAAAATATAATATACAATACAATATAAGTTTTTTGGATATTTTTAATTTTAAGGAATCCATGTTTTGAACAAATTTTCTTGCTCACTTAAAATGATTCTGGTATACCAAATGCTTTCCACGAGACCGTACCCTTTTTTTGATGGAGACGGATAGAGTAATTCTAAGAAATGTGAGCGGGACAGATAGTCGCCACTTTTACTGACGTCGGATAGATCACACCATTCGACTAATGCGAGCGAGACGCTCTTGTTCGTCTCCACCATTGTAGCCAATCCTACAGTTTCATCAGTATATTTAAATTTTTTTGAAAATCTGCTTAGTTCTCAGTTCAAGTTTTGAAATATACAATTATATTATAATACATGCACGGTGAAATATTAATCGATTTTAACCACCAACAAATAATCCCCCGTTATCCGGGCTAACCACCTCATCGCTCAGTGTTCGCTCAAAGAGGAAAGTGTCATTCAGGTCAGATACGTATCGGTTTCATGCTTTGAAGCAATCAACAAAGAAGTTCGAGATTGGTTAATATATTCGCATCTCGTATAGTATATTAAATTTCTTCCAGTCCTTATTTCGAAATGTATGAATAAAACCGGTGAATTGATTTGTATGCTTAATAAATTTGAAAACGTCAAACTGACACATACGGCATTATAATTCATAACTTCAAGCTCCAAGGAAGTTTTTAACATATTTACATCTCAAGCGATGTAAGTTATTCATTTACATCTTGTCATCATTAGAAACCGAAACAATCGCCTTAAATCTAACCTACATCATTCAAATTGACTTACAACGGATGTCACAACGGACTTATATGGGGGAGTGGAAAAAAAGCTGTTTTTGATTTAAATATTATATTCATATATAACAAAACAAAACAAAACAAAACAAAATAGTAGCCCATATTTAGTTACTCTCCTCTAGATAACACTCATTCTAACCTGAGTTCTACGAATATTCAAGATGATTCCTGCATATTCTCAATATTGCTATATTTCTCGCATATTGAGAAAATGTGTACGGTATTTTTCATCTACATAGTTACTATAGTCTGCAGGAAGATACAAAGGAATATCAAACGAGACATCTGATTTTCGCTACCAAACGATCGTTGAAAAACTCATATTCAAAGGAACACAAAATACTCTCTCTCTCTCTCCAAGTGCCACCGCATAATGGCGAAACTTGCTATCATATAGAGCATCTCTGTATTCCCTAATTGCTCCCAGAACTCTTTCCTTGATGTCAGATTGCAAGAAATTCACTTTGAAGCCAGATATTCTTTCTACTTATTCCACTCTGAGGTGCCTTTATAATTTCCGTTTTCTCCGTCTTTACTTGTACTTCATGGAGCGTGGAAAACAAGAAATGGGGCTCTTATATGCAGAAGATTCCGAACGAAATTTCCGTTCTTAATACGGAGGGTTAGAGGGTTGTACGTGACTGAGATATGTAGAAGGTGAGCACATATTCGGTGAGCGGGGGAAAGTGTTTTATTTTTTTCCCTTTGTCTTGAGCGAGTCGGTGAGATATCGGAAATGGGAAAATAAGGTTGGGATTGCTCTTGTGGGGAATATAGATTCAGGTGGGTGAGACGAAAATTGAGGACAATATTATCTCTCGAATAATTCAGCGCAGCGTAAAGCGCAGAGTAGATCTGAAAATATCAAGGGTGAAACGTTTCAAGAGGCTGTGATATTTTGTGTAGCGCTTGTTCTCCTGAACAGAGTGCCTATCAATTTGTCCAAATGCCTGTTATTTTAGATTTTTTGCCGAAAATGGTCTCAATCGATTAGTTCCGACTGACTGATAAAGTATCCGAGGTCAAAACTTAAATCTGTCCGTCAGCACGATTACTCCCAAATGCCCTGAGTTGCACAGATAAAACTGGCAAGGAAGGTTTGCAGTCAAAATGCACCAGTTAATTTATTTAATGGGCAGGATCCGCAAAATGATTTCGCAGTTACATCAATCTGAAATATGGTTGTGAATTCCTCCATAAGTGTGTGAATGTTAACAGGGATCAATGAAAAACACAATTTATTTCAAATATTCTATTGGCTATCGATTTCGGTCATAAACCATCATCAGGCTAGCTGAAAATTACGCAAAAATGAACATTCACATCTAAATTACAAAAACACAATAAACATCTATTGACACGCTCGGATCACTCGGAGCTGTCACACTGACATATTTGACAGATATTTTCGGTTCATTTGGACAGATGCATGACAGATGAGATCGATTTCGAGTGCTCCGAGCGTGTCAATGGAAATCGCCATATTATTCGCTGTAATTATCCTTAATCATTGTCGAGAGGTTAGAGAGGTGCAATCTGAAAGTCACCGTCAGCCATAAAATACAATTCGTCAATATTTTGAAAAAATAAACAGAACAGGTACCTAAAGAGGGGTTGCTTTTTTCTTTTGACCAATTCAATGTTTTTAACAAAAATGGGTTCAAGCCCTGTGGACAGGAGCTTTCTGGCGCTCTAGTTCAAATAGACAAATTATATCTCCGAAAGTATTGGTTTCTCAGAGTTGGGAATTATATCAATGTATTCATATGATAGAACTGCATCATAAAGGAAATTCAATTTAAATAATAGTTTATTTATCAAGATTAAATGAGCAATTGAAGACGATAGTACGATTTTTCGTGAAAAGCAGCAAGTTGCGATGGACGTTAAAAGAAGAACACCCTGTATAGAGATTTCTAAAAAATACATTATAAGAATCCATCCAAGATTTCTATTTAGATAACGGTTTGTTTGTGGCAAAAATCAAATCAATCGCGTAATATTGTGCCGATATGAAAAGAACACCCTGTATAGTAATGGTTTGTTTTCAACGATGTAGGTCCCGAAAGTATATCTTTTATCACAATTGAATACAATAGTACGATTTGTCGTGAAAAACAGCTAGTTACGATTGACGTGAAAACAGAAACACCCTGTATAGAGATTTTTAAAAAATACATTATAAGAATCCATCCAAGATTCCTATTTAGATAACGGTTTGTTTGTGTCAAAAATCAAATCAATCGCGTAATATTGTGCCAATAGCAAAAGAACACCCTGTATAGTAATGGTTTATTTTCAATGATGTATGTCCGAAAGTATATCTTTTATCACAATTGATTACAATAGTACGATTTTTCGTGAAAAGCAGCAAGTTGCGATGGACGTTAAAAGAAGAACACCCTGTATAGAGATTTCTAAGAAATACATTATACGAATCCATCCAAGATTCCCATTTAGATAACGGTTTGTTTGTGGCAAAAATCAAATCAATCGCGTAATATTGTGCCGAAAGAAAAAGAACATCCTGTATAGTAATGGTTTGTTTTCAACGATGTAGGTCCCGAAACCAAATCTTTTAACACAATTGATTACAATCGCACGATTTGTCGTGAAAAGCAGCTAGTTGCGATTGACGTTAAAACAGAAACACCCTGTATAGAGATTTTTTAAAAATACATTATAAGAATCCATCCAAGATTCCTATTTAGATAACGGTTTGTTTGTGTCAAAAATCAAATCAATCGCGTAATATTGTGCCAATAGAAAAAGAACACCCTGTATAGTAATGGTTTATTTTCAACGATGTATGTCCGAAAGTATATCTTTTATCAAAATTGAATACAATAGTACGATTTTTCGTGAAAAGCAGCAAGTTGCGATTGACGTTAAAAGAAGAACACCCTGTATAGAGATTTCTAAAATATACATTATAAGAATCCATCCAAGATTCCTATTTAGATAACGGTTTGTTTGTGTCAAAAATCAAATCAATCGCGTAATATTGTGCCGATACAAAAAGAACACCCTGTATAGTAATGGTTTATTTTCAACGATAAGAGCTTCGGAAAAAAAAGAAAAACACCCTTACTCAAAGTCGACAGATATAGCGTAATTCGAAGTTAAGATTCCGATAGAAATTGAAAAAAAAAACACGAAAAAGCGTTATTCCCTTTCCGGGATTCGAGTCCGCCTTTCTCGTGACGAAACCGAAACCCCGACGTTCTAGACCACCTAACTATCGGACTGCTTGTATGATCTTGTCGATCTCCGTTATTAGAATATAACGTCGGTAATTACCAGAGAAATTTTATTCTTAATTTTCACTTTTTGGACATAAAATCGCCACATGGGGGTTTATTTGACGGTGTCTTACCATTAACTTCGCTTTTCGCCAACTTTCAGGCCCTAAAAATGCCTAGAACGGCCGTTTTCATACCCCGTCTATCTCAGTCGATTTTGACGTTTCTCGAACCAACTATTATCAAGGAAAATCCCCGGGGTCGAAAAAACCTACAGAACTTGTATCAATTTGATATAGTTAGACTTATTGTACGTGAATGAAAATGTAGAAAAGCAAAAATGGATACTTCTCCATCATCTCGATAATAATTTTAAGGGACAAAAAGTCCTTCGATTTGAGTTTCAGGCAAAGTCAAATTGGAACCTCGTTTTTCTAGGTTGTTTAGGAAAAAATACAAATTTGTTCATAAATCATAAACTATTAAAGATATCGACTCGGGGTTTTCGGTTTTACCTTTTCTCTCTAGCAAATTTTCGTTATGTTATGTTACCCACATTTACTGTGGATTCTTAAAAAAAATTCTCAAAATTCTAGTTTTACTCACCTTGGATTGTTAATCTTATATTTTACTGATTGTGATCGAAAATCGTCAAACGAAGGTATATCGGACGATTTTTCACAATTATCTTCTATTTTCTTCAAGTTTCAGGTCCCAAAACCACCTAGAACGGCCAAATTAGGCCTAAAAAAATCTCAAACCTCGTCTCTCATTACTCTTTTTCTCACTTCGCTGACAATTCTTCGATTGATTATATAATGTCATGTCCCAGGAACATCAATTGACATTATGACAATTCATACTTAGAATAATATCATTCTGTGACAACGTTGAAATACGATTTATTATTGAAATTTTGAAACATCATATCTCCGAAAGTATTAGCTTGTTTGAGTTAAAAATGATATCATTGGATTCTTATGGTAAAACAGCTTATTGAAAAAAAATTAATTTGGAATTTGCCTTGTAAAAATAATTTTTTTTTTTTGTTACTCCGAAACCATCTGTCTGATTTTGCTCAATAACAATCTTAGCCAGATATTTATCTCCCAAACCTACTCTGAAAATTTCAACTGTCTAGCTCATTCCGTTCGAGAGTAATTGTGCCTACGGCCGGCCGGCCGGACAGAATGAATTTCGACCACGGATTCTTGATCAGTGAGTCGAACCAAATCGTTTAAGACCATTTTCATCGAAAAATTCGAAAATTACAGACATTTGGGCAAATTGATAAGCACTCAGTTCCGAGGAACTAGAGCGCCAAAAAGGTACAACTCTCGAAAACAATAAACAAACAACGGAGAAAATGTACCTATATTTGAAGATATTCTGTGTCTTAGAAACTATCCGTCAAGTATCACAAAACCTAAGTTTACAACAGAGTGGTAGATTTAAACTCGAAGGGATCCATATTGTTGGAGGTATTGGCAAAATATCGAAATATCACAACGTTTGCAGTATACTGGTCCAATGTTTTACACTCGAACAACAAACTTGTGGACGGTTTTTTATATTTGACGTGAAGTCGAACGAATTTCATGATTATATAATTAGAAATGTCAGGTCTGTGATCACGTGATTTTAATATAAGGGAAGAGCAATTTGTTTAAAAGATGATTTTAAATCGATATTTAATAGCTGCCGCGGGTCGAGACGAGTACGTATGGACTTATCTTGAAGAATGAAGAATCAATACGAAAAGATATTCTGATATTTTTCAGATGTCAGTTCCAGAGGAGGTTAGAAAAAATAAGTTATATAGATGCACTTATACCTATATTTAAAACCATTCGTTGGTCAAAGAGAATCAAATATTGGATTTTGATGAATTGAAACAGATATTTTCATAAGTGATGCTGAAGTAGATTTATTTGTTTCTCTACTGAAGCTTTAATTTGTGAAATTGATTTGGAATTGATATCCAATTGCAATGCTGGCATCCAGAATTCACAATTTGAATGATATCATAGAATGTTCTTGATATTTTTTGACTTATATCAACGGCAGAAAAGAACAAAGGGACACAACAAATAAATTTATATTTTCACATAATTAATTTTAGAATTCTTCAATTAATCTGACGTACATATTGAGTAGTCCGATTGTGCGTGGTACCATTTCGGGCCTGGAATGTCAAAATAAAGATAACAGAAACAAGAACGTTTCGTCACGGGAGGTCCACTTGTTTATGTTTCCGTACTGAAATAGTTCTATGCAATTCTTTACATCTACACTACATGATGGTGCACTGCAAGAATCATGTAAAAAAGATATAAATTAATAATACTAATTACTATTTATAGGGACTGAAAAAAACAACAGAGGGATGTTTATAACAGCGAGGAGCTCACAAAGATAGAAAACACAAACATGGAAGAATTACACGGTTTTCTTATTATTTCATTCAATCTGCTCTTTTGATAATTCTTGTACAGTTCTTTAGTACAATTATACAGGGTGATTCCAAATTACAGGTGAACCTTGAAGGAGGTGTTAGTATGACTCATTTGCTGTAGTTTAAGCCATATTTATTGTTAACCGAAAATCAACAATTTCCAAGATATTTGAGTTCTGGTGGTTTTCAAAAGATTTCTCACCTTAGTATATATTTTTCTGAATGAGTTGTCTCCTAATCAGTGGATAGGTAGGGAAGGACCTATTTCGTGCCCAGCAAAAAGCCCGTATGTAATACCTTTAGATTTACACGTTTGGGACAGTTCAAAAGGAATGGTATATGAAAAATGAAAATAAATATATGTGCACAACTTGTGGAGGGAGAAGATTGGGAGTACATTTCAGGCGGAAGTAACAACTGAAGGAATTAGAAAGAGGGCACGTTCTTGTATAAGGAATGGTGGAGGTCATCTCGAAGATAATTTATGAATATATTTTCTAATGAAATTTTGATTTCAGTTACAATAAAAAAATATTCAATTCGTTATTTTTTTTCTTTGCTTCATATATCTCCTTTCAAATCATACTAATTCATGCTCAACATCTTATTCAGCATAGTTTTGCCTTTTTCATACATATCATATACTTTGCTAATAAAAATAATCCAAAATTATAAACAAATTCGGTCAGCGTAGAAAAAATTGAGGAAAAATTGTATAACGTGAGAAATCTCGTAAAAACCATCCTATCTCAAATATCTCGGAAACTGTAGATTTTCGGTTATCCATAAATATGGCTCAAACGACAGCAAATTCCAAGGTTCACGTCTACGTCACCCTGCAGATTGCTCATGATTTTATTATTTTGAAATGAAAGATCTTGAATGAAAATTATTATCTGTCTTGAGACGCTCAGTTCTTCTTAGATATTATACTTTATTTTGTTCATTTTGGATTAGTTGATTCTGAAAAATACTATTTTTCTGCATATATTTTATTTTTGTTCCTTTATAGTATATCTGGTTAAAGTGATTGAAATATTCATTGAATTATTTCAGGGTTCTATTGTCTCCAAAGGTTCAGATCGATATTATATATAAAATTATATATCAGATAGAAGGACTAGCGGAGACCAATATTTCAGAGTTATCCACAGAGTGAGATATCATCAAAGTTGAATAGCAACATACCGCGGTTTCATCCTTATTTGGAATCGTCAGTGGAGCATAATTCAACGCTGATGAAAATACACTTCGAAGATACCGGCTTCATTCAATCCCAGCAAACACCTATGTGTGGAAAGTAAACATAAGTGATACCTGGCATTCAACAGACCAGGTGTCACTTATGTTTACTTTCTAAGCAGTTATAAGATCGAAACCTCAATCATTTTTAATATTTCCTCCATTTACCCAGATGAAGGAACCTCCTATTTTTCTTCTATCTGGTCTTTTATATACATTTAACACTGAAATAATTCGCTACTACAAATACTACAACGACCACTTCTACTACTACATCTCTTAATGCAAGAGACATTACTTATATTTTTGTTTGGTCGCGAAATCAATACCTCTTTAGTTCTCTTTGCAAATATGTAGTCACTTCTTCCTTGCTATACATTTTAATATAGAAGGAAGATTTTAATTTGTATATTGCATTTTAAAATTACTTCGTGCTTGTTAATATATTAACGGTACCAAGAAAATACAGTTTATTGTTAGGTTTAAAGTACGTTCGAATCTTTCACCACTATCCTCGAAATTGTTCTTTTATTGCAAGTAACAACTTACGCCGTAATCAACGAGATTACTGCTGGATGCTTGAAGTTAAGTATACCCCTTTACTCATTCCCCTGATAAAACAATCAGGGTCTATAATTCTGGTCCTTCGAATTAGCATTATCCTGATAAAAGAATCAGTATCCAACAGTTTGTATGGGTAATGGATTTATTTATTAATGGATAAATATGTTTATTATTAATGGACGTGGCCAACAAATAGATTTATTTCCCATCAGGTACTCTATTTTTCACGCCATCGCGGCAGCAAAAAGGATTCTCTATAATTATGCTTATACAGAGTTTTTATCGGGATTTACTTTATTCCTTCTCACGAGCAATAACTATTTTAGTGGAATTAATATGGATGAATTATTCTTTAATTCAGTTATAATGATCCGTTCAATTTGGAACTCAAAAAGTATAGTTCTGAATTTTATATTTACTTCATTAGACATCTTTACGATTGATATCTATTATCCGCTCACTTTTATAAAGACTAACGGTTGGCCATGATTTAGGTCTACCAAGTATTTGTAAGTAAAACTGGGACAGGTTGGCACTCCTGAAATATCATCATCAAAACAATTCTATGAGACGTTGCTAATTTCTACTCTCAATATAATGTTCCATCTTAGACAAGATATTATCACAGACCATTATCTTCGAATAATAAAGAACTCTTCGTTGTGAAATTGAAAATGCCGAAAGCAGTTTTGAAGAAGCAGAGACAAAGTATCAGGAAGTGCTATAAAGAACTGAAATCTGGAATAGGAACAATTCATTCTGTTTCAGGACATGTTTAACTCTCGAATAAAATTACTTAGTTTCCTATCCTATCACTATGTTTTATTAAGGTTTAACAGTGACTCGGGATTCGCCATACTACTAAATTTTGAACCTGGTGTATTTCAAGTTGTGCAACAAGGTATTTAAATATCTTCTGCAGGCTTATTTCTTGAGAATTTCGAAAAGTGGGGAATTCCATGGAAACGTATGTTCGTTTAGGAGTTTTCCTGCCTTGTTATTCAGGTACTTTCTTTTTCAAATTAACTATTACAAAGTAGTGAAATACTCTTTCCATTATTTTTCATTAAAATTTCAACAATTGATTCTTGATTTAAATACAAGAAGAAAACATTACTGAATATTCCAACCACTATATATACGTGAAATATTTCCAGTAACAACAGAGGAGAAATTCTCTTCAATAGTCACCAGGTCTTTGGAATTGTTGAATTCAGATAATATCTTCCCAAATTCATTACTTTTGCGGGGCAAATCGACATTGTGAAGAACACGTAATTACTACAATCTCTATGTAGAGAGGACAACATTGCGTACTTATTTGACAGGAAAATGTCTATAACCTAACATTTTCAAAATATATACTGTAAAATGTGTCCAATTTTCATGGCCAACCGGGAGACTTTATAAAAGTGAATGGAGTATACGACGATATTTATATTGTGCGAGAATAAAATTGTCATTTAACGAATCGTTACATTGACAGGAGGTATCAAATCAAAAATATTGTGAAGATCATGACTTTAAAGAGTCAGAAATACTATATCCAGTCAAATATGAATTGATATTACATGGTTATTCTAATTTCCACATATTTAATTATAATATGAAAATTGTTTCGCCAGAACAGTTATATCTTCAAATATGCATCTTATATTTTGAATGCCAAAGTTTTATTCTCGAATATATATATACCGTGAGCGTCAAAAGTATAGAATAATGGACTTATTCCCCCCCCCCTTTCTGTGATATCGAAAACTGTTATGATAGATTAAATTAATTTATTTTTTAATTAATATTTTCCCGTCATTTTTATTCTTCTAAAATTTTCCCTCACCAAGCAGTGACGTCATCGATATTTTTTTAAATTGCAAGCCCCTATATTTTTTCTTGATATGGATAGATCATACAATTTTGTATTCAGTAAAGTAACTGTAACGTCATATTACGATGAAAGTGACAAAAAAATTCTCACACTTCCAACTATTATTTAATCTTCGACTACCATGGTTCAGGGGTCAACAATTACACCCCATGTTTATGTAAGTTGGCTACAAGAGAACATAAAAATTATAAAACGAAAATTATGATAATATTTTACTATCAATACTCAAAATTTTTTTTTATAATTAAAATATTCTCTTGTAGCCAAATTACCTGAAGATGAGGTGTAATTGTTGACCCCGAAACCATGGTAGTCTGAGATTAAATAATAGTTGGAAAATTGTGCGATTTTTTTTACTTTTTTGTCCCTTCCATTGAAACAAATGATCTCACATTTATTATCACTTGAATCAATATAGATATTAATTGAAAAATATCTGAAAACTTTCAAATTCATCAAATAAATACTCTTCCATTGCAAAAACGATACTAGTATTGATACAGAAATTCAAATAAAAAATATTTTAGACCATCTGGCTGCCTTGTGTATTCTCCTAGTACCTAAGCACTTGCCTACAGTGAATATTGCAAATCTTTGGAATTGGTTGTCGATTCTAAATTTAATTCTAATCAGCTTATTAACTTTTATTCACCTGTCAAAAGCTAAACTAAAAATATTTTGGAGTTTATCGGCATCAGTCTATATATAAATTATGATTATTAGGGGTTGTGGAGATAGAACACGTACCCTTCAAGAAGTTTGTGATTATTTCAATGAAGAATATCCTAATGCTAAACCTGTAACTCAGAATGCTTATAGCTGAATAATCAGGAAATATGAGTACTTCGGATACGTTAGGGATCATCCAAAAAGTGGCCCACCGCCAATTCCAAAGTAGATCAATTTGAACGTTTTATGCAAGTTCTCATTTGTCTTCAAGAAATATATCAACGAATAACAAAATATAGCAAAAATTGTTTTCGAAAAAAATCAAAATGCCATAAATGACACCCATTCAAAATTAATTGAGTGCACGAACTGATGGAGATGATTTTGACCACAGAACTCAGTTTTGCAGAACTATGATGGGCTTTGAAATGTCGATGGCGACAAACAAAACTGTTTCTATTGCTTAGATCACAATCCAAACTAGATGATGAAGGCACATACGATTTCCTGAAAAAGTGAATGTATGGGCTGGAACTATTAGGAACAGGGTTACAGGGCATGACTTTATTGAAGGACCTTTGACAGGTCCAAAATAATTGGAGTTATTACGCGGGATGATCTGATTCCGGCATTGACGGTTCCCGAAGAGGTGGATCGATGAGCGAGATTTTATTGGATGGCCAGCTCGGTCTCTAGATCTAACTCTGTTAGACTTTTTCTTAGGGGCTCTATCAAAGCAGAGCTCGATGGCATCACTGCTTGGTAGCGGGAAATAGTAGAACAATAAAGCTAAGGACAGAGTGAGCCCACATATTCAACGTATTCAACGCATTATGACGCATTAAAACAGATGACTTAGAAATATACTTATCATATGCAATGCATATTGCTAATATTAGTGGCAAACATAAGGAAGGTTATGAGTGAATTAATTGAGGTTTTATATATTTATTCGATAAGAAGTTGTACGAATTTTAAGAAGGTTCAACTTTCAAGCTTATCCTACTTTATAGAGGGTACAGAAGCTAATGGAATATGCGATGTGGTAAAAATATAAGAACAAAATAAACAAGCACTGACGTGAAGTCAAGAGCTTTTATGCGTATGTTATATTGTCTACTCACCGCTATTAGACACTCCACTACGAAGTTAGCATCGATATACACCATTTACTCAACTTTGTATAATATATGAATACATTTCATACTATTTTAATGACATACTGAGTATAACGAGAGAATCGTCTATGATCATATAATAACGTTATAATAATAATTATGTATTCTATTGAAATTGAAATACGAAAAAACTTACGCCTCGATAAATAACTCCGGGATACGATAATCACGAAATACTGCAAAATTTAGTATGTCGGCATTCTAGAAGTAATCATCGAGATTTAATGGGGCCATATTTTAATATTTTGAGTTATAGAGAAAATAATAACAAAATATCAGATGAGTATAATTCCAAAACAATTTGGACGATTATGCCAATTGACGAACTTGAATGTCGCATTGGGATGCGCACTCTACTTGAAAATTGCAAGTCGCTATCTCCTTCCGTTCTCAAGTTATCGTCAAATACATAATATTTTTTCGTGATTTTTTTTAAACTTACTAGTGGTACGGTCCTCATAAAATTTCATACTTGTCTTCATGTCGATAATCTACAACCAGTAACCAAGCTTCAAATCGATTGAGTCTGTATTTTTTGAGCTATCGAGAAAATAATATTCCAGATGGATATAACTCCGAAACCGTTGGGCCGATTATGCCCAACATGCGAACTTAACTCTCCCATGCGGATGCGCAACCTACCCTGCAAATTGCAAGTCCAGAACTCGTTTCTTTCGTAAGTTATCGAGGCAATGGTCACCTATCCAGCTACTGAACTCACCCAATGCTGCTCGGGTCTCCAACAATATAGATCCGATCGTGTTGAAACATGGAACTTGGCAGTAGAGTTAGGGCAAATAGTTTCTGGTATATAGAATTTCAGATTTTTAATTTTTTTTTGAAATTTGCTTGGGATACAAACTTTTCGAAATTTTGCAAGAATTTTCGCGTCGGCATGCCACAACTAATATCCATATTAGAATTGGATCGGTTGCGTATTTTTCGAGTTAATAAGGAAATAACAACCAAATTTCAGATGAGTATACTCCAAAACTGTTTGGCTGATTATGCCTATTAACGAACTCAAATGTCGCATGCAGATGCACAGCATACCACCCTAAAAATTGCAAGTCGCTGTCTCTTTCCGTTCTCCGGTTATCCTGACATTAAAAACATTTTTCAATATATTTTTTATATTTTCTAGTGACACCATTGATACACAATTTAACAAACGTCATTTTATTAGTATTCTACAACTTGCTACCATAGTTTCAAAGCTATCGGATCTATATTGGTTGATGACAAAATTTTTACTCGGAAACCGTTGGGCCGATTATGCCCATTAACGAACTTGTCCGTCGTATTTGGATCTTTTCCGTTCTCAAGTTATCGTGACAACGGCCGGCCGGACGGTTGGACAGAATCAAATTTGACTTCGAAATCTTCATCACTGAGTTGAACCTAATAGTTTGAGGGCATTCTCGGAAAAAAATTGAAAATTACGGATATTTGGTCAGAATGATAACACGATGTTGTGTACGGTGGCGATCACTGCGCGTGTAAAGGTTGTGCACACCGCAGCGTCTGTTCAGGCGTTCACCGCTGGTGTCACTACAATGTTGGATGATACTGATGATGAAATTGAAGATGTTTTACTTCGGACTGAACATGACAACTATTAATTTTGAACTGTCAAATGGTTATAAACGGAAAACCATGACGATTCAGTATTCCTCGACAAATAATAGTTGCGTGCAGTGCTAACTAATCAGCCTGTAGCTGACAGTTGGCACAACCACTAATATATTTTGCCTCATGTTACAAAAATTATTTTTGCGCGTATGTTCTGGGGAACATCGCGTTATAGTTTTGCCCAAATGTCTGTAACTTTCGAATTTTTTGACGAAATTGGTCTCAAACGATTTAGTTTGACTCCCCGATGAAGAATTCGAGGTCAAATTTGATTCTGTCCGTCCGGCCGTCCGTTGCCACGATAATTTGAGAACGAAAAGAGCTAGCGACTTGAAATTTTCAGGGTGGGTGGCGCATCGCAATACGACGGACAAGTTCGTTAATGGGCATAATCGGCCTAGTGGTTTCCGAGTAATAATTTTGTTTTCAACCAATATGAATCCGATCGAATTGAAACTTGGTGAGTAGTTGTAGAATATGAACCTAAGCACGTTTGTGAAATTTTGGGCGAATCGTATGGCTAGAAAATTTTAAAAAAATTATTAAAAAATATTTTTTTTGTCACGATAACCTGAGAACGGAAAGAGATAGTGGCTTGAAAATTTCAGGTTATGTTGTGCATATGAATGCCACCTTTGAGTTTGTTTATGAGCATAATCGACCAAACGGTTTCAGAGTTATAGCTATCTGAAATTTGGTGGTTTTTTGTTCCTCATTAACTCGAAAAATACTGAACCGATTGAATTCAAACAAGGTTATTAGTTGTAGAATGCCAACGCGAAAATGTTTGCGAAATTTGGTGAGGATAGCATTCGTAGAAAATTTTTAATAAATCATTGAAAATAAAAAAAAAATTCTATATATCAGTAACTATACGTTTGAAATTGCTGAAATTTTGCAAGAGCGTTCATTACCTAACTCTACTGCCAAGTTTCAAGTTTTAACACGATCGGTTGAATATTGTTGGAGATTCGAGCATTCTTGTGTGAGTTCAGTAGATGGGTGACCGTTGCCTCGATAACTTTCGAACCAAAGGAGATAGGGACTTGCAATTTTCAGGGTAGGTTGCGTATCCGAAAGGGAGAGTTTAGTTCGTTTTTGGGTATAATCGGTTCAACGGTTTCCGAGTTATATCCACCTGGAATATTGTTTCCTTGATAACTCAAAAAATAAATATTCGATTGAATTGAAGCTTGGTAACTAGTAGTAGAAAATCAACACAAAGACGTGTTTAAAATTCTGTAAGAACCGTACTCCTAGAAAATTTGAAAAAAATTACGAAAAAAAAAATTTTAAGACCCGCGCCTCCAAAAAATTAAAAAAAAATCACGAAAAAAAATATTGGTTCAAGCACTGACGTGAAGTCAGAAGCTTTTGCGCGTATGTTCTATTGTCCACTCTTCTGTATTGGACACCCTTAATCGAATTTACCATGGTTAATTATGTCGTCCATTCTCCTGTATTGGACACTTAATTCGAATTTACCATGGTAAATTTGAATTAAGAGTGTCCAATACAGGAGAATGGACAACATAATTTACCATGGTAAATTCGATTAAGGGTGTTCAATACAGAAGAATGGACAATAGAACATACGCGCAAAAGCTTCTGACTTCACGTCAGTGCTTGAACCAATTTTTTAAAGTGCCTTTCCCTGTACCCTCGAGGAACAGCACAGCTAACTCTATGGAAAAGGGGATGTTTGGATATCAAAATGCACATTGAGAAATATGAGTTCTATCCACTGAATAGGAATTATTACAATTACATCAATAAGAATATCACAGTTGAACAATGAATGAATAATTATCGGTAATTAATACGAAAAAGTGAATATGAGTCAGCCGCTCGATTTAAGTTCATATGACAATTAACCTTATATAATAAATAAATTGGCGAAATGATGTTTCACTGCTTGCAATACAAAAAGTCCAAATTAAACTTTCCTACTTAAACACTACATGTTCGTTAAAGAAACTAGTAGGTAATATATAGCTCACCAAATTGCCTGATTCCTATCCTTCACATGTAGCAGGTTTCAATGGAAATATATATGCATGTTGCCAATAAAAATATTCTCTGGATCAGCGGGCCTAAAATAATATCAAACGCAGTGGGTAAATGAGGATGAGATTGAATTATCCAATTGTTTAATTTTATATACTTCAGTTACCTGAGATGTCATGCGGCTCCAAAGGAAGTTGTATTACGTGAATATTAAAATCCCTTCTCAGGAATGCTCTACCAATCCTGAGCGATACTTGATACCTCAATTATATCCTGTAATTCAACGGTATGCAGTAATTCAGAAAATAATCGTTTCCTTCAAAAATTGGAATTATCCAAATGGATTTAAATAACCCAATTAGCAAATTCGGAGTATCAATCTTCACACAACTAAGCTTGTCAAAATTTAAACGCTGAATGAAATTAACCGGTTTCTCTCCTTATCATCACTTCAAACGATTCAGCTATGAGATGCTTGTAATTTTTAGTTTAGCGCGAAATTTAAATGTTACAAGTTCATAGACAACAACTGATCGCCACCGTGCACGCCACCGCAGACGCGAGTTGTACGTGTTGGTCTGGCTTAGCCTTTGCAATTCAAGAAATAAAATAAAAATATCAGAGGTAGATAGGTATAATTTAAGTCAATAAAATCGATAAATGGACCGACCATGGTGCTCAACAATGGAATTTTTCTAGGAATCTTCTTCCAAGGAATAGGATACCACAGACGACTGACTGGACTCATGAAAACGACCTGGATCTACCGGTACGCCAGCATAGAACTGACATGCTACTCAAGAGTTGCCATGCCAGTGAAAATGGCGCCAGCAGCTGGACAAGTATAAATCAGCCTTTATGCTTATCAAAACTAGTCCAATGTAGAGGTCTTCAAACTTTCCTCTGTCTCTCTTTTTAAGCTAGTCTCCCACATGACCTAAAACGTTTCCCAAGTTTATTCCGTTATTTATATCCTCCACTCGGCGATCTCTTGATGTATATACCGAGATTTAGTTTGCATCGCCTACTGTTGGCTTCTTATTCGCGATACTCCAACTCCCTCGGCTCTAGGACATTTAGTATCGCCACGAGATAGCATTATATAATATAATGGGGGTTGCGAGTAGCCCAAAGTGCTTTATCATTGCCACAAGGCAAAAACACCAACAAAGCTGTGTAATGCACTTAAGTAATCATCCCGTATAAATTAAAATTTCTAAAATTAATTATTGAAGCTCATAACAATAGTCTTACTTAAATTTGATATTTTATTATTTAAAATTCATCAATATTGAAACACAAGCATTTGATATTACTATGAATTCACTACCAAGATTCAATCGAAATAATAAATAAAACTTTGGCAGTCGACACAATATAATATTGTCACATGTTTGTGTTTCAATAATAATGACTATTCCCCTCGAAACATTTCATTGATATAAACGCATATGATACTTAGCAACGAACCAATATATTTGAATATCTATATAATAATATTTATATTTTTGTGACGTTTTAAATCACCGAAAACATTCAGGATGATTGCCAAAAAGATTTTATTAAATTAAATTACAGTTAGTATTATTTCTGCCCTCAAATGAAATCAAGTGAATTTTTTTCGGGAAATAGTCTCATACTTTTGGCGAAAATGATCACAAACGATTAGGTTCGATTCAATGACGGAGAATTCGAGGTGAAATTCGATTCGACGGTTGAGTTCGTTAATGGGAATAATCGGCTGAACGGTTTTGGAGTTATACTCATCTAAAATATTGAGTAATAATTAAAGGATACTGTGGGAGGTATATTCATTTTCAAATTATTTCTTTCTGGGTTTTCTCTTCAGAATTATTCTGAAGATTTTCGTTAAGTGGCTGACGAAGGATTCTGATATAGTTAGGAAATAGTTGTTTCAATGTTGATGTTGTTTCGTTATTGTTTGTTAGGCAACATTGTTCGCTATGTTGTTTCTGACAAATATCTTGTGTTTCTTACGCAGAAGCAACTCTATTTTCTATTGTTCTATTGTCCATTCTTCTGTATCGGACACCCTTAATCGAATTTACCATGGTAAATTATGTTTTCCATTCTCCTGTATTGGACACTCTTAATTCGAATTTACCTTGGTTAATTCGAATTCAGAGTCCAATACAGGAGAATGGACAACATAATTTACCATGGTAAATTCGATTAAGGGTGTCCAATACAGAAGAATGGACAATAGAACATACGCGCAAAAGCGTCTGACTCCACGTCAGTGCTTGAACCAATTTTTTTTTGTCTTTATTTTTTTGAAATTTTCTAGGGGTACGGTTCTTAAAATTTGTTTTTTCGTCATTTTCTTCATTTTTTTTAGGGTACGGTTCTCACAAAATTTGAAACACGTCTTTATGTTGATTTTCTACTACTAGTTACCAAGCTTCAATTCGATCGAATCTTTATTTTTTGAGTTATCAAGGAAATAATATTCCAGGTGGGTATAACTCGGAAACCGTTAGACCGATTATGCCCAGAAACGAACTCAACTCTCCCATTCGGATACGCAACCTACCCATGCAAGCCCCTATCTCCTTTCGTTCGAAAGTTATCGAGGCAACGGTCACCCATCTACTGAACTCACACAAAGCTGCTCGTATCTCCAACAATATTTAACCGATCGTGTTAAAACTTGAAACTTGGCAGAAGAGTTAGGTTATAAAGGCTCTTGCAAAATTTCAGCAATTTCAAACGAATATTTTCTGATATATAGAATTTTTGTTTTCAATTTTCAATGATTTTTTAAAAATTTTCTACAAATACTATCCTCACGAAATTTTGCAGGTGTTTTCGCGTTGGCATTCTACAACTAATAGCCATGTTTGAATTCAATCGCTTTAACATTTTTCGAGTTAAAGAGGAACAAAAAACAACCAAATTTTAGATGACTATAACTCTAAAACCGTCTGGCCGATTGTGCTCATAAATAAACTGAAATGTCGCGTTCTGATGCATATCCCAACCTGATAACTTCAAGCCGCTATCTCTTTCTGTTCTCAAGTTATAGTGACAACAAAAATAATTTTCAATAATTTCTTAATAATTTTCTAGCTATACGATTCGCACAAGATTTCACGCACGTGCTTAGGTTCATATTCTACAACTACTCACCAAGTTTCAATTCGATCGGATTTATATTGGTCGAAAACAAAATTATTATTCGGAAACCACTGGGCCGAATATGCCTATTAACGAACTTGTCCGTTGTATTTGAATGCGCCACCTACCCTGAAAATTTCAAGTTGCTAGCTCTTTTCGTTCTCATGTTATCGTGGCAACGGCCAGACGGCCGGACGGCCGGCCGGACAGAATCAAATTTGTCCTCGAGTTCTTCATTGGGGAGTCGAACTAAATTGTTTGAGACCATTTTCGTCAAGAAATTCGAAAGTTACAGACATTTGGGCAAAATGATAACGTGATGTTCCCCAGAACATACGCGCAAAAAATAACTATATTATGTGACA
Organism: Halyzia sedecimguttata; assembly: GCA_937662695.2. Taxonomy (NCBI): domain Eukaryota; kingdom Metazoa; phylum Arthropoda; class Insecta; order Coleoptera; family Coccinellidae; genus Halyzia; species Halyzia sedecimguttata. The sequence continues at coordinate 33,831,844 of OW569411.2, forward strand.
TTTGCAGAGATCAATAGAAATTAAAACCTTCATGACTTTAACGTTCTGCCTGCCTTATTGAAATATTTGGGTGGACAATGTGGACTTGTTCACTTACGTTTTTTTCGGTAATATAATTTTTAGGTGTTTTCAGTTGCCAATCGAATCAGAAACAATATCACTTTCAATATTCCGACGTTAAAATTATTAAAGCACAGACAAAGCTCCATCATTGACTGATAAATAAATTACGCTGATTTATGGCTAACAAGCTAGAGCTCTGCAAATTTCTAGCTTTTATTTTTCTATGCTTCTAATAATGTAATTTCCACGAACTTAGGTATACATATTAAGATCAAATCAATATTTTCCAGCCAACTTCTCGATGTTAAATTCCATGGATTTGCATTTTTGAAAATATTTAGGAGATAAAATTAAACATAAATGATTATATTTTTGTCCTCAAAGTGCATAAGATTCTTATTCATGAACTTGATATTTTCCTTGTAGAGTCAAATACACCTACCCTGAAAAATTAATCATTCAATTTAAATTTTGAAATAAATCAAATAGTTAACATACTCAGCGGAGTTTCGAACCCGAATCTCCTACGCGACAGGCGAGCACGCTAACATTTCGGCCATCGAGTTTTTGATACATTTCTGAGATTTACACGATTTGAAATTCCAGAAGAAGTAGATACCACTTCACAATCTTATTTCCGCAATAATTGCTTGAATACAACGCCAATCGAGCTGAAATCCGGTACTCGATTGTAAAATAGCGGGTGGAGGATTTTCGCGGGATGCTAACGAATCCTGAGTGAGTTTCTGAAATGTCAAATTTAAAAAAAATATTTTTTTTTTATTAATACAATCCACATGAAATTGTGTGAAAATTTGTGCGTCGGCATTCTAATACTTACTAACTACCGAGTGACAAATAGATTGGATCTGTATTATTTGAGTTATCGAGGTAACGTTATTTCAAAGACGTAGATTCCAATTCGCAATTTTATTTTCACAATAAGTGCTAAAATGCACACTTCACGCAATATAAAATTTTTCATGAACAAATTTTTTGTTACTAGTGATACGAAATTCTGCAAAAATTTCGCGTCGTTATTCCACAACGAATAACCAAGTGTCAATTCGAATAGATCTATATGTTCGAGATATTTAGGCAACAATAATTCAAATTTTATTTACCAGTTTGAAATTTTATTTTCACAATAATTGCTAACATACAAATTTAATCGAGATGTAATCACGTATTTGGCTATAAAATAGCGGCTGGAAGTTTTGTGCGGAATGTCAACAAAACCTGATAGATAATTTCGGAAATATACAATTTTTTAAGAAAATTTTTTTTTAGTTACGCGATCCTCACCAAGTTCTGCAAAAGTTTGGGGGTCGATATTCTAGAACTAACTGACCAGTGTCAATTTGATCGATTCTGTATTTTTTCAGTTATTGAGGAAACAATATTTCAGAGAAGTGAATACCAGTTCCAACTTTTATTTCCACAATAATTGCCAAAATACAAAGCCAATCAAGCAGGAATCCAGTACTCGATTATGAAATGGCGGTTTAAAGGTTTGTGCGGAATTTCAGCAGAATGAGACAGTTAGATTGTGAAATATAAATAATGATACGATCCTCATGAAATTCAGCAAAAAGTTGCTTGCATTCTACAAGTAATTAGTTATTGAGGAAACAAAATTTCAGACGTTTATAACCGCGAAACCATTTGAACAATTATGCACATCAATGACCTCAACCGTCACATTCGGATACTTAACCTACCCTGAAAATTTCAACTCGCTATTTATTTCCGTTCGAAAGTAAACGTGGCAACAGACAGCCAGCCGGCCGGCCGGAAAGAATCGAATTTGACCTCGAGTTCTTCATCATTTGAGACCATTTTCAGCCAAAAATTACAGACATTTCGGCAAAATAATTACATACTGTTCCCTAGAACATGAGCGCAAAAATTCTTTAGGTTAGTTGATTCGGAGATTATAAGTGTTACTGAATAAGTGCGATAAACTTTAAGGGGTGATTTTGTGATGGAAATTAAGGTGGGTATTTGGGTACAAAATTTTTTCAAGAAACTCCCACCGGAAAAGTTACACCCCTCCGAAAATTAACAAAAAAAAATTGTTTCTCTTTTATCTTTTCCCTGTATAGTCAGCTAAAGACACGAAACTCGGTAAATATTATTAGTCAATAAAACTACACATATTGGGATTTTTTCAACCCTGAAGGGGTTGAAATTGTCAAGCCTTAAGATATTTTTCCTTAAAACTTTTTTTGGATATAAATTTTCCCTTCAAAAAAACATAGCTGGAAAGCCTAATTCATTTAACAACTTTTTTATCTCTACCAGCTTTTTCGAAAACTTAAGCGTTCACGAAAAAAAATGCAATGCATTTTCAAGAAGCAGCTAATTTATTTGTTTATATTTCGTATATTTTACAAGTTTGGCTTCATTCTCTTCATCACCTATTCTATTAGCTTTCTTGAAGATTTTCAATATACAGGGAAAATAAAAAAAAAAGAAACAATTTGTTTTGATAATCTTCGGAGGGGTGTAACTTTTCCGGGGGGAGTTTTTTCAACAAATTTATACCAAATACTCACCTTAATTTTCATCACAGAATTTCCTCTTGAAGTTTATCGCAGTTTTTTAGAAACACCCTGTATAAGGCTGGTCTCATCTACACTGGGAATCATTTATGATAAAAATCTTCTCTAAATAATTTTTCTTAATATAATTAGATGGGTTCCTCGCCATCTAATCATATTTCACAAGTCTAGTATCAATCCTTCCGAGACGATTCTTGTTTGAAAATTAAAGAAACCCTGGCAGTTGCCCAAAGTGATTGCACCTTGGTACGACAGTCAAAAAATCTATCACAAGTTTCCCTCGACATATCGATAATGAAAACTCATGAGCCAAACATTTTAAGATCCATAAAACATAGTCCGTCATTCTTATAAAGATTTTTTTTTTATTTAGAGAGGATTTTCATCATAAATGATTCCCAGTGGAGATGAGTTGCATGTATGAATTGGAAGATCTAGATGGACTTAATAATTATCTTTCATATGGCTTATCATTAATTAACAACAAGAATATTGTTTCTGCGGTAGAATCCAGAATCCAGTACACTGAGTCAAGTTGGCTGACTGATGGGAACTAGCATCGACTAAATGTTCGGGGATGGCTGAACACACAAGATAAGAGGGAAGTTTGTTAATCCGAGAACACTCTAACTACGACTCTAACTTCTATTACGATCATTTCAATTGTATTTTTCATGCTGATCCACAGGAATATTAAACGGACTGCTCGGAGAAACATACAAATCTATCGAATTGTGAACTTCTGTCAGAACTGCTTCAGTGAATCCACGATTCCTCTCGGGTATCAGTGAAAATTCTGAAAATAGTCATTTATGTGCCAAGGACGAAAAACTGTGTATATGCCGGGGATAGCAAACAGGCGAGGCAATAATCAGTTTTTCGCCGAGGTGCCTATAACATTTTTCCTCGAACTCCACATATTTTTATGAATTTTGGAGCTCTTAAATAATATTGTGACCACACAGTGGACGAGAAAGTACTTTTTAGCCCGCCATGTACTTGTCTTCGATAAAAGTCGATTTTACGGCTAAAAATTAGTACGACAAATGTCACTTTTCATAGAGATCGACGAAAAAGATGTTTTTGATCGGATCACTTGCGAAATGCACAGAATCACCCGCTGGAATATTATGAAGATTGACTGGAAATCTAAACTAAATCGGTCCAACCGTTTTGGAGTCCATTGGGAACATACATACACATATGAAATTTCCAATATATTCAATAAATTACGATTGCGATATACCTTTCACCTGATTCACTTTGCCATTCATTTCATTCCATCGATAGCAAAAAAAAGGAATGGTTGAAGTTTAACTATGAAGTATATGTGTATGAAGTTTATTGGTTCTCGGCAGCTGAGGGCTTTGGAAAAGAAACACAACTCTTGCTGCTCCATTGTATATTTGGGATCTATATTGGATCCTTCTTCAGGATACTAAAATCACATTAAAAATTGACATCAATATTCAATACAGGCAGAGAGGAGAGCAAATTACGAACAACTTGTTGCTGTGAGAAAATTTTTAAAATTACCATATAGAATGGATTTTCCGTACGTTGCTTTGTTGAGAACGCAGGGTCCTGAGTTAGAGCAATTATAACCCTGAAGAGGACAAACAAAATTTCCATTAAGTTTCAGTTCCACCAATCCTACCACACAATTAATATTTCAGAAAAAAAAATTTTATATTCTACCTTTCTTAAAATCTCTACGTTTGTTAGATAGAATACGGAAATATGACCTTCAGCTAGGACAATGATGATACAATATTTAATATTATTAGGGTGCGTTATTATTTTCATCATCTTTTGTGGCGAATTCAATACGATTAGATCAGATTCTAACCAATAGCTTGTGAAATAAAAAAATTTTGAACACATTTTTTAAAATTTGTTCTAGTGATACAATATTCTGGTTATAAGATGTTTCGTGAAAGTTAGCTCGTCGGCGTTCTACAAGTAATTACTAAGTTTTAATTGGATCAGATTTGTATATTTTGAGATATTCAGGAAATAACAATAATATTTAAAATGTATAACTCTGTCCCATTTCGATGCCCAACCTACCCTGAAAATGATAGTGATACGACTACATTTCACAAAAATTTGCGCATTGGCATTCTACAACTAATAACCATGTTTTAATTGGAACAGACTTGTATTTTTTGAGTTATGTGCGAAATTGCAACAAAATTTCAGAAGGGTATAACTCGAAAACCGTTTGGCCGATTGTGCCTGTTAACGAACTTAAATGTTGCTTTCGTATGCTTAACCTACCCTTAAATATTGCAAGTAGATATGTCTTTCCATTCTCAAGTTATCGTGAGATAAATCATATTTTTTAATATTCATTGTAAAATTTTCTAGTGATATATGACCCTCACGAAATTTTACGTACATTCTTGTTTCGGCATCCTACAACCAGCTACGAAGTTTCAATAGGATTGGATCTGTATTTTTGGCGCTCTAGTTCCTCGGAACTGAGTGCTTATCAATTTGCCCAAATGTCTGTAATTTTCGAATTTTTCGATGAAAATGGTCTTAAACGATTTGGTTCGGCTCACTGATCAAGAATCCGTGGTCGAAATTCATTCTGTCCGGCCGTCCGGTCCGGCCGGCCGTCCGGCCGTAGGCACGATAACTCTCGAACGGAATGAGCTAGAGAGTTGAAATTTTCAGAGTAGGTTTGGGGGATAAATATCTCGGCTAAGTTCGTTATTGGGCATAATCGGACAGATGGTTTCGGAGTAACAAAAAAAAAATTTTTTTTTACATAACAAATTCGAAATTAATTTTTTTTTAATAAGTAGTTTTATCCTAAGAATCCATTCATATCATTTTTAACTCTAACAAGCTAATACTTTCGGAGATATGATTTTTCAAAATTTCAATGTAAATCGTATTTCACAGATTGATATAATTATTCTATGTATGAATTGTCATAATGTCAACTTATGACATGACATTACATTATCTAATCAATCGAAGAATTATGAGAATAAAGTGTATTCCGAAATGTGAGCGAAGTGAGAAAAATCTCAGTTGTTTGCTCCGAAATTAGTTTTTGTCAGAAAAGTCTTATATTTCGGAACGGAACATGAAGTAAGAGATCTGAGAGTAGTGAGACTGCTTTTCATCTATAGACGAATGCTCAGTTCTCTCAATTTATGACGGGACTGACAGAAGGGAATATTGTACCTTCAAAAATATTGGGGTTGAAATACTCGTATTTTAGCGATGCAACGGGGACCTCACCCGAAAATCTTTGAAAATATTACGTAAATATTGAAAGCGTAATTCTGAAGTTCGAGAGAGGAGAAAATTTGGTGAACGTAGATCAGGAAATTTTTGATCGATTACAAGGTATTTTTTATTATTACTTATCTTCTGTCATACATGTTTTATGGAATACCTACTATTTGTAGGTACTTTAATTCTGCTTTGGGCAATTGTCATACGAAACTTGTTTTTTTGGCGCTCTAGTTCCTCAGAACATAGTGCTTATCAATTTGCCCAAGTGTCTGTAATTTTGGAATTTTTGGCTGAAAATGGTCTCAAACGATTTGGTTCGACTCACTGATCAAGAATCCGAGTGCGAAATCCATTCTGTCTGGTCGGCCGACCGGCCGTAGGCACGATAACTCTCGAACGAAAGGAGTTAGCGGATTGAAAATTGCAAGGTGGTTTTGGAGCGTAAATATCTCGGACAAGTTCGTTAATGGGCGAAATCCATCAAGGGGTTTCGGAGTTAGGGTCGATTTTATTTATGAATATTTCCGAAACCGATCACTCGATCTATCTGAAATTTAGCATCAAATTGTAGAATCATGACCTTTATACGCATGTGAAGTTTTGTATTGACCAGATTCCAGCAAAGTGTAAAATAAAAATTTGAAAATGTGGTGCAGTTCTCATTCTCATGATTGCTCATTTAATCTTGATAAATAAACTATTATTTGAATTGAATTTCCTTTATGATGCAGTTCTATCATATGAATACATTGATATAATTCCCAACTCTGAGAAACCAATACCAGATTTAATTTGTCTGTTTGAACTAGAGCGCCAGAAAGCTCCTGTCCACAGGGCTTGAACCCATTTTTTTTAAATAAATCAGTATCAACTTTTGAACCGTTGGGTGGTTTATGCCCATTAACGAACCTTTCCTTTACATTGGGATGCGCTACCTACCTTGTCTCTTTCCGTTCAAAAGTTATATCTAATTTTGAGGGAGTTAATGGGACAATATATATCCGATCGTTTTCAAATTTGGAGGTCAGCTGCAGAATTGGATTTTAAGGCTTTCGCAAATATCGGACGGTTAGCTTCTATGATACAGAATATTTTTTAATAGTTGTTCTTTTAATTTTCCAGTGTAACCATCCTCACGAAATCTAGCATAGGTTTTTGTGTCAGCATTCTACAACTACTTACCAGGTTTCAATTGGATTGGATCTGTACTGTTTGAGTTGGGTATTGGGAAAAATGAATTCCAACTCCGAACCCGTTTTGCTGATTATGCCCATGAACGAGCTCAACCATCGCATTCAGATTCGCAATCTACCCTGACAATTTCAAGTCTTTCCGTTCGAAAATTATCCTGGTGGCCGGACAGAATTGAGTTGATCTCGAATTCTTCATCAGTGAGTCCTAATCGTTCGAGACAATTTTCGTCGTAAAATTCGAAAATTAAGGAAATTTAGGTGAAATGATAGTATGCTGTTCCCTGGAACATGCACGCAAAAATATCAATTTCAAAATGACATTTTTTATTGAATGATTCTTTTAAAGCGGATTCATCCTGTATAATATAAAGCGGTCGGAGCGAAGTGCTTCCTCATTGTCAGGACGAAAGAACCTCCAAGGAATTCCGCACAAGAGGAAAATGCCTCGGAATAGTCTTACAAGTAGGAGTACATCTATTTTCTACCCACGTCTGACCATGCCCGGCCCCACAGATAAAAATGTAATATAAGTGGGGAGACGTCACCCGCGGAGTGAGTTTTATTAGGGGCGACCTCCTTTGCGGGGGTTATTCGGAGACATTTTCAACGAGAAGAAGAACCGTTCGTAGGAACGTATTATACAGGGTCTTTCACGAGGAACCTCACCCATATTTATACGGGAAACTACTGAACGTATTTTCATGAAATTCAGCACTTATAAGTACTTCACGATGCTGATGAAATCTAAAATATTTTCAAGGCATGAGCACCTCCGGTTTTTCCGGAAATGACGTCAACTTCCGTTTTTCAAATTAGAACACCATTTTTTCATTGCAGAAATAGAAAAAATTTCAAGTTATTTTGATGTAACATTTTTCAGTTTTGGTTGGAAATTTCTCTCTGAGCAGGAAAATTCGAAAAAAAAATCGAAAATAGAGCTCCGCTGAAACAAGAATAACTTCGAGGTTTTTGGATGGAAAATTTTCATTTTTGGGATTTTTCAAGATGTAAGATTGATGTATCCACTTTAAAAATCGAAATCGCGATTCATGCTACAGGGGGTGAAAAAATCGCTTTCAAAGTTAGGGATGACACAATCGTGAAAAATCAATTTTTTCAAATTAGAACCCCATTTTTTTATGGCAGATATTGAATCTACGTTAAAAAATAATGTGAGTGTATGCATCACACCCTTGCCCTAAAGTGGATATTTTCTGAGTTATTCACAAAAAACTGTTTTTCGTCTTGAATTTTCAGCTATTTCTTTTCCCTTCACGCCAAAAAGATGAAATTTTCAGGAACTGTTACTTAAACCATGTTTTAGATTTTACTACCCTAATATGCAAGAGAAAAAAGTTACAGGTTGTTCCTAAATAGATGGCGAATTTTGATTCGAATTTGTATCGGAAACCTCTTTGTTTCAACTAATCGGCCATCGGTTTTCTCTCCAGTGATAAATAAATAATTCCTTATGAACCATATGCAAAAACTTACCATGTTTTACATTCCTTTTTTTTAATGATGGATATCATTAATTACATCTGCCAAATTCCTCTTTATTCAGTAGCATTTTGTGTTTACTATTAATTTGGTGATAATTCGTATTAAGTTATAAAATCGATTACTATGCCTAATTTTACCAATGAAGATTATTTAAATCTCATTCTACTTCATGGAGAATGTAATAAAGTTGTAGATAGAACGATTCGACTGTTCATTGAGAGGTTTCCTGACCGACCCAGACCAACGAGAGATACCATTAACAGAGCCATGACAAACTTGAGAAATGTCGGATCTTTCGTTAAGAAAACTATACACAGAGAAAAAAGTGTAGTAGAAGATGAGAACAACGAAATTACAGTTCTTGCATATTTTCGTGTGAATCCTCAAAATTCTCTCAAAGATGCCGAGATTGATCTGGGATTATCTCAATCGAGTGTTTGGAGAATACTTATTAAAAAAACATAAAATGCACCCATATAAATTCAATAGGGTACAGCATTTGAAGGAAACTGATTTCGTCAGGAGAACAGAGTTTTGCGAAGCTATGATGATTCGATTTCAAGAGAATGAAAACTTTTTGGACTGTATAATTTGGACAGATGAATCTAAATTCACAAAGAATGGTTCTTTCAATAGGCATAACAGTCATTATTGGGATGAAGAGAACAACCACCACATCAGACAATGGAACTTTCAAGAGACCTGGAGTTTCAATATTTTTTGCGCCATCAAAAATAATGCAATTCTCGATGTTCACATTTATGATGGGACTTTAACTGGTAAGATAGAACACTACACATGTTTGCATTATTTAAAGAATGTTCTCCCTTAGGAGATAGATATTCTGACATATTGACTCAAATAATTGAGCCGCTAGTACAGAACCATAATGACTTATGGTATCAACAAGATGGCGCGCCTCCACACAATTCACTCAATGTGTCAAATATCCTCTACAGGCTATTTGAAGATTGATGGTTGGCGAACAATGGTCCACATCTTTGGCCACCACGTTCTCCCGATTTAACTCCTTTAGACTATTATGTTTGGGCTAGGATAAAAAATATTGTCTACTCAACTCCCCTGACTGATAAAGAGGACTGCATAGAACGAGTCAGAAATGCGTTCAGGTTTGTTTAGATTTTTAGATTTATAGTTTTGAAACTCAATTTGGTTTTTAAACACTTTTGCAGATCTCTTCCTCCCGATGAAATAAGAAGAGCAACGCACGAAGCATTCCTGAGACGTATAAATAAATGTCTAGAAATTAACGGTCAAAACTTTGAGCATCTTCTCTAGTTATAACTGCGAGAGTTTGCCATGGTTCTCCTAATAGTAACTTGAAGTCGGTTTCAAGAAGGGGTGAAAAATCTAAAGCATGGTTCAAATAACAGTTCCTGAAAATTTCATCTTTTTGGTGTGAAGGGAAAAGAAATAGCTGAAAATTCAAGACGAAAAACAGTTTTTTGTGAATAACTCAGAAAATATCCATTTTAGGGCAAGGGTGTGATGCATACACTCATATTATTTTTTAACGTAGATTCAACATCTGCCAAAAAAAATGGGGTTCTAATTTGGAAAAATTGATTTTTCACGATTTTGTCATCCCTAACTTTGAAAGCGATTTTTTCACCCCCTGTATCATGAATCGCGATTTCAATTTTTAAAGTGGATACATCAATTTTACATCTTGAAAAATCTCAAAAATGAAAATTTTCCATCCAAAAACCTCGAAGTTATTCTTGTTTCAGCGGAGCTCTATTTTCGATTTTTTTTTCGAATTTTCCCGCTCAGAGAGAATTTTCCAACCAAAACTGAAAAATGTTACATCAAAATAACTTGAAATTTTCTAAGGAATCTATTTCTGCAATGAAAAAATGGTGTTCTAATTTGAAAAACGGAAGTTGACGTCATTTCCGGAAAAACCGGAGGTGCTCATGCCTTGAAAATATTTTAGATTTCATCAGCATCGTGAAGTACTTATAAGTGCTGAATTTCATGAAAATACGTTCAGTAGTTTCCCGTATAAATATGGGTGAGGTTCCTCGTGAAAGACCCTGTATAGGATGCACTGCTGAGGGGGGCATTCGACTGAATGTTATTTATACTCCATTCACTTTTATGAAGTCTCCCGGTTGGCCATGAAAATTTGACACATTTCACCATGTATATTTTGAAAATGTTAGGTTATATTCATTTTGCTGTCAGATAACTACGCAACGTTGTCCTCTCTACATAGAAGTCGTAGTAATTACGTATTTTCACAATGTGAATTTACTTCGGAGAAATAATGAATTTGAGAAGATGTATGTGAATTCAATAATTCCACAGTCCTGGCGACTATAGGAGAAAAATTTTGCTCTGTTGTTACTGGAAATATTTCACGTATATAAACTGGTTGGAAGATTCAATTATGCTATTTTCTTGTATGGAAATCAAGAATTAAGTGTTGGAATTTTATTGAAAAATAATGGATAAAGTATTCCGTTATTTTGTGATAAATGATGATAATGATTAAAAGAAGAATAACCCGACAGGAAAACTTCTAAACGAACAGACGTACCTATGGAATTCCCCCACTTTTCCCAAGAAGACATTTGAATACCTTGTTGCACAACTTGAAATACACCAGTTTCAAAATGTACCTACTAGTACATACTACGAAACCCGAGTCATTCTTATACCTTAATAAAATATAATGATTGGAAACTAGTAATTTCATTCGAGAGTTCAAAATGTCAGAATGAAGTTTTCCTATTGCAGATTTCGGTTCTTGTTAGCACTTCTGCTTCTTCAAAACTACTTTCGTCATTTTCACTTTCAAAACGAAGAGTTCTTTATTATTCTAAAATAATGGTATGTGATAAATATCTTGTCTAAGATTGAAGATTATGTTATGATTATGTTGAGAGTAGAAATTGGCAACGTGTCGGCGAATTGTTTTGACCTTGACGTTAATTCAGCAGTGCCAACCTGCCTGTGTTTTAGTTACAGAAACGTGATAGACCTAAATCATGGCCAACCGGGAGACTATATAAAAGTGAATGGAGAATAAGTAGATCATATAGGTACAGTGTGGACAAGCTATATGGAATAAATTATTTATCTTGGTTACTGTACATATTTATGAAACATCCCAAAACACATCCAATAGGAAGTATCGGCTTGTGATACATCGTTTGAAAGGTCTCCTCATTCTCTATTCAGAAATGTTGTCACTTTCATGTTTATTGCAAAAATCATATTAGAAAAAAATAAAACCATGTGATTATTGCGATTTGGTACAATAACGAATACTAAAATGTAATACAAAATGTAGCAAAAAAATTATTATAAATGTTAATGAAGTAGATATTCAAAGTGTTCACCGCGAACGCCTGGGCAACATCCTAACCTCAAATAAAAATTTCTTCCAACATTATTCATCATCTCAGGAGTGATCGACCAATCGCAAGCATTATTCGATCGTTTCGGTAAAATCTAGGAGTTTAGTTTTGTACACAATGCTCTTCACTTATTCCCATAAAAATAAATGTAATTGATTGAGATCTATCCACTGGTTTGGAAATATTGGTTCGATGTATTGACGGACATTGCGTTGGTAATGTGGTGATAATCCATACTGTTGGAACCATATCGTATTCCGTGGAACTTGAGGATTTCCTTGATCAGGATATAAATTTGCCAAAGATGGAACGAATTCATTTTGAAGTAGTGCTAAATATTTATCGCCATTCGAATGGCCCTCAATAAAAAAGGGACCTATGAATTGGTTTCGAACATTTCCTCCCAAATATTATCCTTTTGAGGGAAGTGCATGCGTTCCTCTCTCATCCAGTGAGGATTTTCGGTAGACTGGTGGCGGCAATTATGTCGATTAGCATGGCCTTTGAGAGGAAAAGCGCACTCATCAGAAACAAAACGTCTTCTACGTAGTTACGATTTTATAGGGATGAGGATACATTTTATTATGTTTAAATATGTTTAGAATCGATATAAGGCTGCCATTGAATGTTGTGGAGGCATCTCTACTGTCAAGAATCACATCTAATTTCACATCCTTATACAGTGTATTAGCAACTGCTTTTTTAACCTTTCCTTCATGCCCAATCTCGCGAAACTACTTCTGTATTTTACTTATTGTCCCTTGGTTATAGGCGGCTAATTAGGAAAATTCTCATGAAACAAGCGAATACCTCCTTTTCTGTTCGGGTAATGAAATTCGAACACATAGTAGACAATTTATAAACAACAACTCATCAGCAAAAAATCAAAGGCCTTCTAAAGAAACTAACATTGCCACAGAAAGTATTTAACGTATTTTTCATGCTACTATCTAGTACAATGCTTAGATTTTTTTAATTGCCTTTCTATTACATCTGGAAGGCAAATAAGTTTAGTATTATTACAATAAGATTTGGGAATATTCGAGGGAATATAAAAATGAATTTCGGTAATCACATGATTTTATTTTTTGCGCGTATGTTCTGGGGAACATCGCGTTATCATTTTGACCAAATGTCTGTTATTTTCGATTTTTTTCCGAGAATGGTCTTAACTCACTGATGAAGAATTCGAGGTCAAATTTGATTATGTCCGTCCGGCCGTTGCGACGATAACTTGAGAACGGAGAAAGCTAGCGACGTGAAATTTTCAGGGTAGGTGGCGCATCACAATAAACGGACAAGTTCGTTAATGGGCATAATCGGCCCAATGGTTTCCGAGAAATAATTTTGTTTTCAACCAATATGAATCCGATCGAATTGAAACTTGGTGAGTAGTTGTAGAATATGCACCTAAGCACGTTTATGAAATTTTGTTAGAATCGTATCACTACAAAATTTAAAAAAAAATATTAACAAATATTTTGTATGTCTCGATAACCTGCGTATGGAAAGAGATAGCGACTTGAAAGTCGCAGGTTAGGTTGTGCATCTGAATGTGACATGTGCCAAACGGTTTCGCCATCTGATTTGTTTGTTATTTCCTTAATAAGTCGAAAAATACTGAACCGATCCAATTTAAATATGGTTATTAGTTGAAGAATGCCAAGAAAATTCTTGCAAAATTTTGTGAGGATCGTATCACTAGAAATTTTTTCAAAAATCATTGAAAAAAATTCTATATATCAGAAACTATTCATCCGACATGGCAGATATTTTGCGAGAGCCTTCAGAACCTAACTCTACTACCAAGTTCCAAGTTTGAACACGATCAGATCTATATTGTTGGAGATATGAGCAGCCTTGTGTGAGTTCAGTAGCTGGATGGGTGACGGTTGCCTTGGTAACTCCCGAACGAAAGGAGATAGGGACTTGCAATTTTCAGGGTATGTTGCGCATCTAAATGGGAGAGTGAAGTTCGCTGTTGGCCATAATCGGCCCAACAGTTTTGGAGTTATACCCATCTGGAATATTATTTCCTCGATGACTCAAAAAATATAGACCCGATCAAATTGAAGCTTGCTAACTAGTTGTAGAATATCGACATAAAGACGTGTATAAAATTTTGTGAGAAGCGTACCGCTAGAAAACTCAATAAAAATTACGAAAAAAAAATTGGTTCAAGCACTGACATGAAGTTAGGAGCTTTTGCGCGTATGTTTTACTGTCCATTCCCCTGTATTGGACACTCTTAATCAAATATAAAATGAACATGGTGAATTCTATTGTCCGTTCTCCTCTATTGGACACTCTTAATCGAATTTACCATGGTAAATTCGATTAAGAGAGTGAGAATATACCATGGTAAATTCGATTAAGAGAGTGTCCAATACAGTAGAACGGACAATAGAATTCACCATGGTATATTTGATGGAGAGTGTCCAATACAGGAATATGGACAGTAGAACATACGCGCAAAAGCTCCTGACTTCACGTCAGTGTTCGAACCAATTATTTTTCATTTTCAGTTTTGCAATGAACATGAAAGCGATAACATTGCTGAAAAGAGAATGATGCGACCTTACGATGTATGACAAGCCCATACATCCTATTTGAAAAATTGGGGGTTCTTCCTTCCTTTCGAAGAGGGTTGCATTTTCACAAAGAAGAAAGACCATTTAAAATTAAAATAGGACGTGTTTCGAGATTTTCGATAAATATGTACAGTAATCAAGATAATGAATATATTACATTTGGTTTTTCCACACTGCATAATGAAGTCGATAGAATATTATTATTGAGTGAATCGTAAATCCAACTATACAGGGTCTTTCACGAGGAACCTCACCCATATTTATACGGGAAACTACTGAACGTATGTTCATGAAATTCAGCACTTATAAGTATTTCACGATGCTGATGAAATCTAAAATATTTTCAAGGCATGAGCACCTCCGGTTTTTTCGGAAATACGTCAACTTCCGTTTTTCAAGTAAGAACACCATTTTTTATTCCAGAAATAGATTCCTTAGAAAATTTCAAGTTATTTTGATGTAACATTTTTCAGTTTTGGTTGGAAAATTCTCTCTGAGCGGGAAAATTCGAAAAAAAAATCGAAAATAGAGCTCCGCTGAAACAAGAATAACTTCGAGGTTTTTGGATGGAAAATTTTCATTTTTGGGATTTTTGAAGTTGTAAGATTGATGTATCCACTTTAAAAATCGAAATCGCGATTCATGATACAGGGGGTGAAAAAATCGCTTTCAAAGTTAGGGATGACAAAATCGTGAAAAATCAATTTTTTCAAATTAAAACCCCATTTTTTATGGCAGATATTGAATCTACGTTAAAAAATAATGTGAGTGTATGCATCACACCCTTGCCCTAAAATGGATATTTTCTGAGTTATTCACAAAAATCTGTTTTTCGTCTTTTCAGCTATTTCTTTTCCCTTCACGCCAAAAACATGAAATTTTCAGGAACTGTTATTTGAACCATGCTGTAGATTTTTCACCCCTTCTTGAAACCGACTTCAAGTTACTATTAGGAGAACCATGGCAAACTCTCGCAGTTATAACTAGAGAAGATGCTCAAAGTTTTGACCGTTAATTTCTAGACATTTATTTATACGTCTCAGGAATGCTTCGTGCGTTGCTCTTCTTATTTCATCGGGAGGAAGAGATCTGCAAAAGTGTTTAAAAACCAAATTGAGTTTCAAAACTATAAATCTAAAAATCTAAACAAACCTGAACGCATTTCTGACTCGTTCTATGCAGTCCTCTTTATCAGTCAGGGGAGTTGAGTAGACAATATTTTTTATCCTACCATTATGCCATTATGGTTCTGTACTAGCGGTTCTGTACTAGCGGCTCAATTATTTGAGTCAATATGTCAGAATATCTATCTCCTAAGGGAGAACATTCTTTAAATAATGCAAACATGTGTAGTGTTCTATCTTACCAGTTAAAGTCCCATCATAAATGTGAACATCGAGAATTGCATTATTTTTGATGGCGCAAAAAACATTGAAACTCCAGGTCTCTTGAAAGTTCCATTGTCTGAAGTGGTGGTTGTTCTCTTCATCCCAATAATGACTGTTATGCCTATTGAAAGAACCATTCTTTGTGAATTTAGATTCATCTGTCCAAATTATACAGTCCCAAAAGTTTTCATTCTCTTGAAATCGAATCATCATAGCTTCGCAAAACTCTGTTCTCCTGACGAAATCAGTTTCCTTCAAATGCTGTACCCTATTGAATTTATATGGGTGCATTTTATGTTTTTTTAATATTCTCCAAACACTCGATTGAGATAATCCCAGATCAATCTCGGCATCTTTGAGAGAATTTTGAGGATTCACACGAAAATATGCAAGAACTGTAATTTCGTTGTTCTCATCTTCTACTACACTTTTTTCTCTGTGTATAGTTTTCTTAACGAAAGATCCGTCATTTCTCAAGTTTGTCATGGTTCTGTTAATGGTATCTCTCGTTGGTCTGGGTCGGTCAGGAAACCTCTCAATGAACAGTCGAATCGTTCTATCTACAACTTTATTACATTCTCCATGAAGTAGAATGATATTTAAATAATCTTCATTGGTAAAATTAGGCATAGTGATCGATTTTATAACTTAATACGAATTATCACCAAATTAATAGTAAACACAAAATGCTACTGAATAAAGAGGAATTTGGCAGATGTAATTAATGATATCTATCATTAAAAAAAAAGAATGTAAAACATGGTAAGTTTTTGCATATGGTTCATAAGGAATTATTTATTTATCACTGGAGAGAAAACCGATGGCCGATTAGTTGAAATAAAGAGGTTTCCGATACAAATTCGAATCAAAATTCGCCATCTATTTAGGAACAACCTGTAACTTTTTTCTCTTGCATATTAGGGTAGTAAAATCTAAAACATGGTTTAAGTAACAGTTCCTGAAAATTTCATCTTTTTGGCGTTAAGGGAAAAGAAATAGCTGAAAATTCAAGACGAAAAACAGTTTTTTGTGAATAACTCAGAAAATATCCACTTTAGGGCAAGGGTGTGATGAATACACTCACATTATTTTTTAACGTAGATTCAATATCTGCCATAAAAAAAATGGGGTTCTAATTTGAAAAAATTGATTTTTCACGATTTTGTCATCCCTAACTTTGAAAGCGATTTTTTCACCCCCTGTATCGCGATTTCGATTTTTAAAGTGGATACATCAATCTTACATCTTGAAAAATCCCAAAAATGAAAATTTTCCATCCAAAGACCTCGAAGTTATTCTTGTTTCAGCGGAGCTCTATTTTCAATTTTTTTTTCGAATTTTCCCGCTCAGAGAGAATTTTCCAACCAAAACTGAAAAATGTTACATCAAAATAACTTGAAATTTTCTAAGGAATCTATTTCTGCAATGAAAAAATGGTGTTCTAATTTGAAAAACGGAAGTTGACGTCATTTCCGGAAAAACCGGAGGTGCTCATGCCTTGAAAATATTTTAGATTTCATCAGCATCGTGAAGTACTTATAAGTGCTGAATTTCATGAAAATACGTTCAGTAGTTTCCCGTATAAATATGGGTGAGGTTCCTCGTGAAAGACCCTGTATATTGAAGAAAGCTATGCTAGACGGTAAATTCGGTTATTTTTTTAATTTACAATTAACGTGTCTCGGCATCTAGTGGCCACTGGTCGACTGCCTTTAAGGAACTGTATCACAGCACTAAACTGGTTAGGTAGACCGAGAATGTTTTCGAGAGGTCCACTAAGTTTGTGTTTGCAACGAGTTGGGCTGTCTCAAGGTATCACATAATTCACAGGTAGGTGGATTCGGTTGATTTATTCACTAGGATTTTCTGTGATTTATCTTAAAAAAATTGGTTCATTTTCTGTGGACAGGAGCTTTGGCGCTCTTGTTCAAACTTTGACAAATCATATCTCCGAAATTATTTGTCTCTGGGAATGATAAATATAAATCTATTCTTAAGATAGAACTGCATCATGAAATAAATTAAATTCAAACAGACCGATTCTCCCCAACAACGAACTTATCCGAGATATTCATTCCTCAAATCTACTCTGAAAATTATATTATATCAATTAAAATTTAGACAATATTGCAGTTTTTTTTTTTAGCGGAGATATTCAGAACCCAATTTGATTATGTATCTTGCCAAAGAATATATTTCCATCATATATGGATTATCCACGGGCAATATATTATCACATTAAAAGTATAATATCATATCATCCTCTTATTTCTACGATATCTAAAGTTTATTTCATTGGTCATTTTGTATTCAATCATAGTTTATTTTCTAGAACAGGAGGTGTATTTTATATCAAGAATAACGAACCAAAAATAATTTTGACATTTATCTCTCATAGAAAAATAAGATGACATGTAAGAACACAGATCATTATATTAATTCATATATAGAATAATTAAGTAGATTCAGCATTCTGTGAAAACAGAAGTACAACTCATTATTGAAATTTATAGGAAACATATCTCCGGAAGTATTAGTATGTTAGAGTAGAAAATGATATCAATGGATGTTTATGGTGAAACTGCATCTTGAAAAAATTTAATTTGAAATTTGTAATGTAAAAAAAATTTTTTTTTCGTTACTTCGAAACCATCTGGCCGATTTTGCTCAATAATGAACTTAGCCGAGATATGTATCTCCCAAACCTACTATGAACATTTCAACTACTTAGGTCATTATGTTCGAGAGTAAGTGTAGAAACTGAACTTAAAAAATTTTAAAAATTGCAAATGAAACATGCAAATGAAGGTCATTATTCTACAATTTGATGATGAATTTCAGACAGATCGAGTGATCGGTTTCGGAAAAATATTCATTAAAATTGTTTTTATCAACAACGGCCATAACTCCGAAACTGCTTGGTGGATTTTGCCCGTTAACGAACTCGTCCGGGATATTTAAGCTCCAAGCCTACCCCGTAAATTTCAATCCTCTAAATGCTTCAGTTCGAGAGTTATCGTTTTTACGGCCGGACGGACGGATAGAATCGATTTCGTCCACGGATTCTTTATCAGTGAGTCGAACCAAATCGACCATTTTCAGGCAAAAATTCGAAAATTACAGACATTTGGGCAAATTGATAAGCACTCTGTTCCGAGGAACAAGAGCGCCAAATATGTATACCTAAGAGAGAATAATAAATTCTTGAATTCAAGGTGGATGCTATTTCGTGACTGAAACTGGGGATATCATTTCCGAATACTGATTATCTGTGGGGAGACATACATTCACCTGTTTTTACCAGACTGCTTCAGTAGGAGAGTAATGTTTTTCGAGTGTATACGGCACGCTCTAACCTAAACGACTTGATGGATTTTTACACATCCTGTGTCGTTAACATTCGTCTCCTTTCTTGTAGCGACATAAGATATTTTTATTGAATATGGCGATATTACACGGATGATATACAAGATTTCTCACCAGAAAATGCATCGATCGATATCTCTAAATCTAGAAATCGTACTTTCTTGAAATTTTGCACGTAGGCAACTGTCGGAAATACGCGTAATTTTGACCATAGTATTTTTGACACCCCGAAATCATTCGTAAATAGGAATGAATTGGTGTTCAAATCGCAGCAATAGGATCATGTGACCTCATGGCCAAGCGCACCGAGGTATTTCGTTTATGAATGTTTAATTATTTTCCAGTTAACAAACGGTAAGCTTTACTGATAGAAATTTACTTCATTTCATTTTCAAAACTTTCTTACTTCAGATGAAGTTGGAATAATTTTACAAAGTGTATAGTTGTTTTGAAGTTTGAGAAGAAGTCAAAAACACATTTTTTTCCTGTACATACTTCTAGAATTATTGTCCTGAAAATCACCCTAATTCTAAACAGAATAAGCTGTGTGATATACGGGGTATCCAAGTATACATGTTCCAATGGATTATCTCTGCAATTTCAAAAGATAAAAATTTCAAAATTTTAAGATTTTCAATTCAGAAAAACGAAAATTGAATGTCACTTTCGGTTGGACTGGAAGTGACTCCGACTTGATCTCAAAATAAATTATTACTCGGAAAACAGTTGGCTGATTATGCCCATTAACGAACTTGTTAGTCATATAAGGATGCGCCACCTACCCTGAAAATTTAAAGTCGCTATCTCTTTCCATTCTCAAGTTATCGTGGCAGCGGCCGGCTGGACCAAATCAAATTTGACATCGAATTCTTCACCATGGATTCATAACCAACCGCTTGAGATCATTATCGGCGAAAAATTAGAAAATTACGCACATTTGGGCAAAATGATAACGCGATGTTTCCAGAACATACGCGCGAAAATGCAGATATGATTTTATCTTGAGTCATTGCAAGAATATTCAATAATTTTAGGATATTCATTTATTGTTCATAATTTCACGACTGCGACACTGCTTCTGACGAATGTCTTGTGTTTCTAGCGCAGAAGCAATTCATAGAATAATTTTTTTTTGCGCGTATGTTCTGGGGAACATCGCGTTATCATTTTGCCCAAATGTGAAATTTAATTCTGTGGTGCCGTCTGGCCGTCCAGCCGTTGCCACGATAACTTGAGAACGGAAAGAACTACAGACTTAAAATTTTCAGGGTAGGTGGCGCATCCCAATACGACGGACAAGTTCGTTAATGGGTATAATCGGTCCAATGGTTTCCGAGTAATAATTTCGTTTTCAACCAAAATAAATCCGATCGAATTTAAACTTGCTGAATAGTTGTAGAATATAAACCTAAGCACGTTTGTGAAATTTTGTGAGAATCGTGTCACTAGAAAATTTTTAAAAAATTATTAAAAAATATTATTTATGACACGATAACCTGCGAACGGAAGAAAATAGCGGCTTGGAATTTTCAGGTTAGGTTGTGCATCTGAATGCGACATTTGAGTTCGCTTATAAGCATAATCGGCCACTCGGTTTTAGAGTAATAGCCATCTGAAATTTGGTTGTGATTAACTCGAAAAATACAAAACCGATTGAATTCAAACAAGGTTATTAGTTGAAGAATGCCAACGCGAAAATTCTTGCAAAATTTCGTGAGGATGGTATAACTAGAAAATTTCAAAAAAATTATTAGAAATAATTGAAAACAAATTCTATATATCATAAACTATTCGTCCGGCATGGCTGAAATTTTGGAAGAGCCTTCAGAACCTAACTCTACTGCAGAGTTCCAAGTTTGAACACGATGGTATCCATATTGTTGGAGAACCGAGCTGCCTTTTGTGAGTTCGGTAGCTGGATGCAAATCGTCGTATGATATGTTGTCTATGATCGTATTTTTGCGAGAACCTTCAAAAATATGAATGTCATGATGACATATTTTTGCGCGTATGTTCTTGGGAAAGTCGTGTTATTTCATCACAAATCTATGGGAGATGATAGCCCTACATTAGCGGTCATACCTGGTTTTGAAAGAGATCCTCCTTAGGAGGAGGCAACTAAATATTGAAGGCATTTCTATGAACAAGAGTGGATATCTTTGAGAAATAAAGAAGGCGATTCTTCTTCAAGAGATCCATGTGCCTTCAGAGGAGTATATTTGTGAGAGGGGACTTTTGAAAGGTTATGTATTATTTTTAATATGATATCGCTGAAATTTTGCTGAAGGCTTCAAAGCTTAACTTTACATTAACCACACTTTCTGATCTTGTAAGGTGAGAGGCTCATTTGTGGATATTAAATGTCGTGATGGGTAGAGAGGAATTTTAGGCCAGTTTTTTATCACTAATGAGAATATATCTTTATGTTTCACCTCATCACCTTTAGATCTATCAGTGGACATTTATTGGTTAAGAATAAGTAATTGAATATTACTGGAATCCAATTGAATTTCATTCAATATGTTAGTAACTATACTTATTATTTTGTTTACTTTGATTATTTAAATATGACATTAATTCCAGTAATATTTTTCAAGAATAATTATGTATTCCTCTCCTAAAGAAGAATTGAAGGTAGACAATAATGTGTTAATTTTTTCATCATTGCTTTCTATCCTGACTTCACGAAAAAAAAATTGGTGCAAGCACTGACTTGAAGTCAGGAGCTTTTGCGCGTATGTTCTATTGTCCATTCTTCTGTATTGGACACTTTTAATCGAATTTACTATGGTGAATTATATTGTCTATTCTCCTGTATTGGACAGCCTTAATAGAATTCACCATGGTAAATTCGATTAAGAGTGTTCAATACAGGATAATGGACAATAGAACATATGCGCAAAAGCTCCTGACTTCACGAAAAAAAATTAGTTCAAGCACTGACGTGAAGTCAGGAGCTTTTGCGCGTATGTTCTATTGTCCATTGTCCTGTATTGAACACTCTTAATCGAATTTACCATGGTGAATTCTATTGTCTGCTCTCCTCTATTGGACACTCTTAATCGAATTAACCATGGTGAATTCGATTAAGGCTGTCCAATACAGGAGAATAGAAAATAGAATTCACCATGGTAAATTCGATTAAAAGTGTCCAATACAGGAGAATGGACAATAGAACATACGCGCAAAAGCTCCTGACTTCACGTCAGTGCTTGAACCAATTTTTGTTTTATAGATAGTTTTCAGTGTTTGGGACAGATTATCCAGAAAGGAACTTTATAATAATAAATTAGGTTTCTCAAACAATTTCATTAAATTCAGAAATCAGAATCAGATGATACAGCTTTTCGAGAAAACTATAAAAACATATACAGAAACATGTATGGGTACGGGTTCAAAGCATAGGAACAAATTAAAGGAGTGTATCAGCAGATTGGGAAATCTTTAAAACCTAAAGCTAAAAATTTTGCTGAGCCGGAAAAATCGTAATTGACAAAAGTCTATCCTAGAATTTCTTCCTAATTTCACTGATACTTCCTTTCAGCTCCATTTATTTTTGGTAGTGCTATAGCTCAAAGCTCGACTTTCATACAATTTTTCCATCAATGATGCAGATTCAGAAAATCTTTCTTCATTTCCCGGTCCGAGAAAAACGAAAATATGCCCTTCGGCATTCCGCTCCAGACGAAATTATGCGACCCAGCAGCGTCTTAATTCACGAAATACACGAATATTAGCGCCACGGGAATGAACTGGCCCCAAATTATTCACCCTTCTTTCCCATGATTCATTTTACACCCCGGCTCATCCGAGCCCGGTGCCGCGGACTCTCCTAAACGATGTATTTTGCAATTAATTATTTCCATACCCTCCTGAAAGATGTTCGGAATGAACGTAATTTCTTTTTGAATTTAGATATGCAAATTTATTCCGCAAATTGACGGTTTTTCACTTGGCTAAAGGTGGAAATACACTTGAGTTCATACTTGAATGGCATTTGATGATGAGTATTTGAAAATTCTGCACGAACCATTCGGTTTCTGGTTTCGGAAGCCTTGTGCTAAGTTAGTTCAGGATGTTTTTGCTACAATTGTAGGATTTTGTATCATTGCCTAGCGGACAATTATTCTACATGCATTTGGAATAAATAGAATACTGTTAGCTAATATGTACAGGTTTATTTACACAACTTCTACAAACTTCAACTTCGCCGTCAAATTGAATACCGTCGATTACTGAGATTCCCAATAGTCTCGATACGTCTAAAAGTCTTTTCCAACACTCGAACCTCTAATCATTTTTTCGTCTAAACAGGAATCAACTGCCTTCACCAGTCTCACGTATCTCGTGCGCGGCTACACCCTTCGAACTGCTTCTTCTACCGTAGGTCAACCCCGGTACTGCCGTTTTTCCCCCTTCCATCGGCTAAGGGCTGTACCACGGTAGTGGTGAATGCTGATTGGAAGAGCCTCTACCTTGCGATACGTCGCTGATACCAATGGTTTTGCGTGGGAACCATATCAGAAGCGTTATTGACTTCGGAGAACGGCACACCCAAGAAGACCCTTCCAAGATTTAAGTGATAGCTAACATGGAAATCGTGTTGAGCTCTTCCTCTTCAGGGAAAAGTAGTCTGCCAGTGTAGACGACAAGTGCCTTCGACGCGCCTCCAGACTCAATATTCGATATCATTGGGAATGTTTCAGGATTTCATCAGGCAGGAATTTAATCCAGAAATTCGTCTAAATATCTGTTCAAATTCAAATATCGTTCCACTTCATCTGCACCGGTAAAACTAATCTAAGTCTATTATTTACAAAGGTGAAAATGGTATAATTCCTACACAATTAACAATATCTTGAATCGAACATCTACTGTAATTGAAAACGTAAAATTTCACTACATGGTCATAGAATTTCCTTAAATATTGAACAGGGGGAACTTTCAGGTTGAATATTAATATAAATCCTAGATTTATAAGCGCTTAAAGATTTTACAATGCGCTAATACACTCTTACACTCTTACTCCAAAACCATTAGGCAGATTATGCCCATTAATGAACTTAGCTGTTGCATTTGAATGCGCAACCTAGCCTGAAATCTTCAGACGAATCAGACGAATGGTTTTTGACATAAAAATTTTTGTTCAATGATATTTTTAAAATCTTTCAGTGATATGATCCTCATGAAATATTGCAAAAATCTGCTCGTCGACATTCTACAACTATTTATTAAGTTTGAATTGAATCAGATCTGCTATTTCAACGACATCAGAGGTATAGTTTTCGAGATACAGAAAAAAAAATCATAATTTTTGCGCGATTGTTTTAAAACCTTAAAGAGCTATGATTCTCACGAAATTTAACAATAATAGTGTCTTTATTTGATATAAACATTACATAAGGGCGAAGTCTCGCCAAAAGCTACTCCACTGAACCCCTGAAAAATTACAGAACCAAAATAAAATAAAATAAAATACATTTTCTCCATCAAAACTAAGATTTCGAAAATTAATTATAAATTCTGACACTTTAACAAATGTTGCCGTAAATAATAATAATAATAATAATAATAATTCAATTTATTTCATAAATTACAGGCGACAATGCCACATCGACAGTATCAATTGTTAAATATGAAATTACGTTAAAAGAAAAAAACAACCAAAATGAAATAATGCAATTTTCCAACACCGTAGCCACAATCAAGAAGACGCCAGAGCACACAGGATGACTCACATATACTCGATAAAATAATCTGCCAAAGTATATGGTTCAAGATCAATCAAAAATTCTTTAGTGATCTTTCTGAAAGATCTCTCTGAGATATCTAATTTTCTAATATTTACTGGTAACCTGTTAAAAACCTTTATTGATGAAAACAACCTTTCTCATAAATGGTTAGTCGATGAAGAGGTAGATTTAAGTTTGTTTGTCTATTACTCACCGTTTTGGAGCTGTCATATAATTTTTTGTTCTTACACATAAATTTAAGTAATTCATAGATATACAGCCCCACAACTGTTAATAAATTATTCTGTTTGAAGTGCCCACGACAGCTTTCATAATAATCCAAACCCAGAATTGTACGTAGTGCTTTCTTCTAAATTATAAACACATCCTTTACATCTGTACTCTGACCCCAAAATATTATGCCATAACGCAGTATCGACTCAAAGCATGATGAGTATAAAATTCTCAATGTATGTGTATTGACATAGGGTTTTATGACTCGTAGTTGATAAAGAGTAACAGAGTTAATTTTTTTCTTACTGATTCCATGTGCAAATACCATCTGAGATTTTCATCTAACATGAGACCCAAAAATTTTGTCGATTTCTGCCTCTTCAAGCTAGTGCGGTCGACTTGCACAGCATCTGGGACCATTCTGAAGAAGACAAGATTTGTTTTCTCTTCATTTAAGATGAGTTGATTTCTCCCTAACCATCCTGAAACAGCTACCACGCAGTTTGTAAGCAATATCATTGTCTCCGCCAGATTGTCAGCCTTCACCAATAAATTCGTGTCATCAGCAAAAACAATCAAGCCACAATTTAATCCCTGCACACTATCACTAATATCATTGAGATAAATTATAAAAAACAGAGTTCCTATAAGACTGCCCTGAGCAATCCCTAAATCCTCTGTGTATATACAATCTGAGAGATGTGTTTTTCCATCTCTTTCCACAGCTACCCTTTGAGATCTACAAGTTAAAAATGGGTTCAAGCCCTGTGGACAGGAGCTATCGGGCGCATGTTCATTCTGGAACACAAATTTTCCATTACAATAATCTTCATCTAGCTTCTATTTAGTATCAATTCCTGTAGAATGTGATCATAATAATTGTTTTTCATTTAATATTACGTGTTTGATCTTTGTATGTAGGAAATCTGACATCAATTATTGGAATTATTGTGACGATTTTCTGTGACCATAGAACGTCAAAACACGCTGGAATGTGAATTTTAAGCAATATCTTCTGGAATTGAGCCGTATCGAACTGAAATTTTGCACACTCGTGTAGAATGCTTGATTTAACGTCGGTACAAATTTTTTTATTAAAAAATGTTCCAACTGCCCGATCCCAACAATACTTAGATAATATTATATCCATAAATTAAGCATTTCATTATTGCATTTCTTGAAATAGGTACCTTTTCAAGTCGATCAACATCGTCCTTCTTTCGACGTCTAAACTATGACTTGATTCTTTATGTTTATGTCTTTGAATTTGGTTTCGGTGGAATTCAAAGAGTTCATAGAATAATCGATGAAAATACTGAGAGAGACCCAGGAAATTTGACACATTTTGTCTTATATCTCCAGAAATTGAAATCGTATAGAGCCAAAATTTCGCACAATGTTGCAAAATACTATAATTGACGTTAGTACAAGTTTTTGTTGCAATCTGATGAATAGTTCACGAAAAAAAAATTTTTTTTTCGAAAAAATTAAAAGAAATATTTTTTTAAAAATTACCAACTTTTCGATCATAACAGAATTTTGCCAAAAGTTGCGCGTTTATATCCTCGAACTGACTACCAAGTTTCGATTCAACATCTTCTTTAGTTCCTGAAATATCAGGGAAATAACCTCAAAATTTGAAATGTCTATAACTTCTAAACCGTCCGGCCGATTTTGCCCGTTAACGAACTTAACCGTCGCATTTTGATCAGAAACCTACCCTGAAAGTTTGAAGTCGATAGGACCTTCGGTGCTCCTGTTATCGTGCCTACGGCCAGAAGGCCGGCCTGCCGGCCGGCCGGCCGGACGGCACCCTAAAATCTGACACCGGATTCGTGATCAGGGAGTCCGAATTAGTCTATTAGCCAATTTTCAGCTCGAAATTCGAAAATTACAGACATTTGGACGAAATGATAGGACGATGTTCCCCTAGAACATGCGCCCAAAAAGGATTCAATCCATTTTAGTACATTGCCCCTCACACCATACCTCTGAATTTTTTCCAGAAGCAAGATGTGCCTGACAGAGTCATAGGCCTTCGTTAAATCCAAGAACAGCCCAGTCACATATTCCATGTCCTCAAAACCCTGCAAGATATCATATGTGAAACTGTGAACCGCCGTCGCCGTTGATCTATTCTTCCTGTACCCATGTTGATTCTCCCTAAAGAACTTATTAATTTCGAAATAATTTATAATTCTACTGGCCATTGCACTCTCGAAAATTTTTGAAAAAGAAGATAATAAGCTTATTGGACGGTAATTTGCCATCACAGTTGGATCTCCTCTTTTAAAAAACGGCTTTGTTAAAGCTACTTTTAATGTTCTGGGAAAAACGCCATGTATGAAAGAATTATTTATAATGAAGGCTAATGGTTGACTAATCTCCATTGCACATACTTTCAAGATTGGCACAGGGATCTCATCCAACCCACAACTCCACTTATTTTTCAAATTTTTTATGATAGTTACTTCTTCCTGACACAGGACGGGATTCAAGAACATCGAATTTCTACTTTCATTGATTTTACTTTCGAACTGAGGAGGATTGGCATCCTTTGTTACATTTTTAACCGCATTCATGAAGTGCTCATTGAACTGATTTGCAACATACAACGATTCACCTACAACCTGGTGGTCCCTACATTTTTTATCAACCCTTATGTCTCTTATGACGCTCCATACGGATTTTGATCTATTTTGAGAGTTAGTTATATAACCTGCATAGCGACCTTTTCTATAATTAATTAGTAAGTTATAATAGTACTTCTTTAACCTTTTATAATCGTCTGAGAAACCATCATCTATATTTTTAAGAAAGAACAAATTATCTAGTTGTTGCTTACATTCTATAATTTCAGGGGAATCATACCTAATCCTGGTGGATCGTCTACTCTGGCGTCTCCTTCTAAAACATTCATTAAAAACAGGAGTAAAAATATCTATAAAATTCTCAAATTGACTATCTACATCATAGTGGGAACACAAGTACATAGACAGCCAGTCCTGTTCATCAATCAGATTTCTGAACCTAACTTTGTCTTCCTCCGAATACATACGCCCCACCCGAGAGATGTCTTCAACCCTATCAACAACAAATTCTAATTTTTGGCCGATATGATCAGATATTTGGTAATTTATCACTTAGGAGTGAAATGTTGTGATATTCGTGATATTGTCAAGGCATGTCTTAGAAGTCGCTGTTATTCTTGTTGGCTCAAATATTGACTGTCTCAGACCAAATGATCTGAGCATTTCCAAAACAGATGCAGATTCAGGTGTCCTCACCAGTAGGTAAACTACCGGGGTCCTAGGACATTTCAAGGCCACCAAAACCATGGTAGTTCCTGGTACACTTCAAGGTCACCCAAATGGAACCTAACCCAAGTGGGTAGGCAACCAAAAATTAATGTAGTAAACGTGTGACGTCATTGCAGGTGACCTTGGGCTGGTAGATCAGGCCTAGCCAGGCTTGCGCAGGTTAATTTTGCGAGAGAAGTGAAAAAAATTTTTTTTCGGACTTAGAAAAATTTCGAGAATTTCGGACTTAGAAAAATTTCGTAAAGTTAATTTTGCGAGAGAAGTGAAAAAAATTTTTTTTTCGGACTTGAAAAAATTTCGAAAATTTCGGACTTACAAAAATTTCAACAAGTTCGGATTTCAAATCGAATAAAACGATGATTAATTTTGTGAGAATTGTGAAAAAAAAATATATTTTTGAAAATTCTTTATGTTGGACTTGGAAAAACTTTGAAAGGAACAATTTTAGCTACTATAAACCTTAGATATCCTTATGGGAAATTACATGTTAAAATAAGTGAAATTGAACTAGAATTCTGGGAGGAAATAAAACAAGACAATTATAATATTTGTTTTTTATTGACAAGCCAATCGTATAGTAAATTAACATTTTCGAGTGCACATATGAGTTCATTCTTTACATGTAACCTACAATGATAACTTGTTGTGGATGCTTCTTTTAAGAGTTTTAGCTTGGGGCAGTCAGACATCTCTAGGATGATACATCGATCGGAGTCTTTATGTAATAGTGTTCTTAGAATCCTTACTTTCGGCAATCCTTTTACGTAAATTAAGCTTTGTGCATCAGGTAGTAGGTGGCTCTTCAAAACAGAAATTAGCATTTCTACAGGTATATAGTAATCATAGTTGGTCGTCCAATCCAAACCATGGATGTTGTTTGTTGTGTAATCTATCTGCCATTTGAAATGCTCAGATAGTAGATGAAATTGCACTGGTGTTCTTATAAAATAATGTTTCCTTTCACAAGTGTTAATATTTAGAATTGAAAGTTCCCTGATGTAAAATTCACTATCTTTGTAGTGGAACCCTTGGAAATCCACAATAAATGCCATTTTGTGCCGTCGTATGAGCTCTAGATAATCCTTACAGTCCCACTTAATGGATTATATATCACGTTTCGGTCGTGAAGAATTAAACAATAAGCACTTGTTTTGTTTGGTACCGGTTTTGCTGTTTCAATTTCAAGTCTGATATCGACTGCACCGTTCTTTATTGTCTCACTCTGATGAGTACAATCTATGACAGCTATTGGTGCTGTATGTTTGAATGAACTGGGTGTAAACGCTGGTTCAGCTTCGTTTTTATAATAGTACGCTCTTTGAAAATGCGCATACATTTCATATAATAACGACCATTGATTCTTGTCCCAATCAAGGTTAAGGTTATCATACGGATATGCGTCTGCATTCAGGAATAATTTAATATTCCTTAGATTGCAATGATCAAATAATGCCGAATCTCTGTTTAAGCTATTTTTACGATCCGTTTGGAAGGCAAAAATAACAATTCGGGGTTTTTCCATCAAGCTGCTTGATTTAACAGTCCAGGTGTGATGGGTAGTCTCTTGAAGAGTGGGAAATTGTTGAATTTCCCAATTTCTAAATGAAATGGATAAATCTCTGCTCTCCTCAACATATTTCAATAATCTTAATTTTTGCACATCGGCCACTTTAAGATGTGGCACTTTCCAATAAATTTTGTTGATTTCCACAAAGGGTTTTTCAGTTCCTGTTACTGGTTGATTAATAATCGCGTTCAAATCATTGCTGCTCCTAATCAATACCAATTCTTGACGAACATTCATAATAACCTTTTGGAAATCCTCTGCAAATCCCAGCCACAATTTAAGAGGTATACAAACGGTAAAATTACCTTTTTGATCAAGGATATCAGGTAGTCCATCTAATGCCAATCCAGCATTTTGCAAACGATCAAATTGATTCTTCGTGTAGGATAAGTAACTCTTCAATGTGCTAGTTATTCCCAAATTCCGTGTTTGATCAATCACAGTGCCTCCTATTTCATAACGAATTTCATCGAAAAGAAATGAAATTCCATTTTTTATAAATTTTATATGTGTAGTTTCAGTAGGTGGATGTTTAACATCATCACTATTTTTTAATAATTTCCCCTCAATATAAATGTAACTATATGATGGTAAAGTGTATAGATCTTGCGTTTGGATGGGTATTCTTATTTCATCACTGCACTTATATGTCGTTGAAGCATACGGTTGATGAGTATGATATTCAAAATTCGCAATAGATTCATCAATTAGAACATTTTCAGCTACATTTAAATTTAGGAAACTCATTTTGTCTTCACTTTAAAACCCAAGGACCTTAAAAATAATTTATTTGTCGCTGTTAACGGTACACTGGTTTTTGTAGTACTGAACAATATATTTCTTTCAGCCCCTTTTTTATTATTTTTCATACCATTAGATTGTTGTTGTTGTTGTTGGTTGCTTGAGAAAACGTTATAATATCTCATGATCGCTCTTAGTTCACTTGTTGTAGATTTTTTTCACATGTAATCTTACTGTTACCACTTCTCCGTTGAAATTGACCAAGTTACCCTCTTGGTCTGTTAGTTTTATAGCAATTTCATTGATAAATTTCGTATTTATCGGTAAATAGATAACATTAGAGGGGTTTTCAACTATCTTGGTGCCTGGTGCATTTTTTGGATAGAAGACGTGCAAAATACGTTTTTTTTCATCATTAGAATATGAGTTTTGCACTAAATTACATTCAATATTGATCGCATTCACTCTGAAAATATTGATAGGCTTGTTGGAAATATGTTTTTTATTAGCAGCTAATATTTGCGGTGTAAACCCCAAAACTTGTGCTATACTACAATTCTGTTGAAAATCAATAGGTTCCGTGCATTTCACTTCCGATCTCAGGGTGGTTCGATTCAACGAAATATTTATGGCTGGTCTATCTGTTTGACCTTTCAATGGATTATTTTCATAGTTATCAATTATATATTTTTGTAGATAGTGATTTATATCACTTATTTCATAGCAACCAGGTGGAAGAATGATTATGTTGTTTACACCAAAATGGAAACGATTATTTGTTTCATCGACATTGGGAATGCTATTGTAACTGACAAAGTTTATTAATCCGATAACATAGTCATGAGATTCACTTAACACAATTGGTGGATATATAGTGGCTTTCAATTCTGACGACTTGTCGTTTAACGTGAACGTGTAGGACATGATGATGATGCTTGCATAACACTGACCATATTTTTCATTTGAATGATAATTTATTTAATAAAAATTTTATACATAAGTGTCCACAATTATACGATGTTTTTTTTTTGATATGTTTTATAATTATAGAAAATATTCAATTGTTTCTTATGCGTACAATGATGTTTACAACCAGATTTAGAATATTTACAAACTTCAAGAGGTGGAGGTAGATTTCCATAACTATCAAAATATGAAATGTTATCCCCCTTTTTGCGATAGCTGACCCAATGTGTGCCCGGCCCATCAGAGTTGTCTAAATTCACAATTCCGCATTCATTTTTTCGAATACGTTTAGGCATCTCATCTTTCATAAAGCATCCACGAAAATTAGCAATTTTTAATTCTGTAACCAAATTGCTAATATCCCGATCTGTTAGTGCTCGCTTTGGAAGTTTCATCTCTCTCTCTCTCTTTTTTTGTTAATTGTAACGATCTGCTTCACTGTCTCGTAGAAAAAGTCCAAATCCTTTTTTGTATTTTCTCAAGCACATTCCTTTTCCCATAGCAATAGCTTCCATAGTTTTATTGTGTCGATTTGCCTCTTCGAATTGTTGTTTGGCCTGTTTAGCAGCATTAATTGAATCAATAATTTTTGCAGTTCCCCCACCTAGTGCACCTAAAGCACTCAATCCCGCAAAAATCGGAATTAATGGTAAAATACCTCCTTTTTTAGGTAACCTTATCACTTTTGTTGACTTTATTTTGGATTTGAATTTATTGGCTAATTTCTTTGCCAAAAATACCCGTGAAAATAGATCCTTAGGTTTTTTTCTTATTATATGTTTTTTTATTTCTTTCACCACTTTATTGAAAGAAACACGTTTAATCTTCTTTTTCTTCATGCTCATTCTTTTTACACCATATATACACACTCAAAGTTGAGCAGGACTGCACCCCAATTATGTAAAGCTCACATATTTATAGGTAAAATTCTTGTTCGTTTAGCACCCCCATTCTCGTCCTGATCTTCATCTGTGGTTCTTTTTCGTTTTATATAAGGTATTTCTTCATAATCTATCTTGTCATTGTCAGTATTTATTTTCAATCTTTTACTTTCAATCTCATCGTTGCTATAGACGCTTTTACGCTTTTTCACCCTCAAAATTGGTTTTCGATTTTTCTTTTTATTGATGGTATCAGCGACAGCAGGAGCAGCATCAGCAGCAGCAGTCCTATTTGATGTCATAATTTTAATCATCGCAGGAGTAGGAATTTGATTTTGTTGTTGTTGTGAAGGTTGAGTAGGTTTGGATTTTAAAATTCTTGGTTTTAACAGTTTTATTGCCTTTTCCCCTGAATTTTCTTCTTCTACACTTAGAATGATTTCATTGCACTTTTTTCTGATGAGCAACAAATTCTTTAGGAGTTTTCGTAAAACATTTCTTTGTTGTCTCTTATTACCAATTCCCATCCCTAATTTAACTTTGCTTCGCATTATACCGCTAACACCTAATGCAGCCATCTTTTCAGTAAGCGAAGCATCAGAAGAATGATATCTTTCCATAGCTTTAGTAGCTAAAACATCATCTGCTTTATGGCGGTGTTTTAAATCCTTCTCTTTCGAATATTTAATATCATGTTCCATGCATGCCTCATCCAATTTATTTATAGGTTTGGATCCTGACATTAAACGTTTCGATAGACGTGTTCCAGGACCACAATAATTGTACCCAGGTATATGTAATTCAAATGGCAGGGAATTTATAAGGTTGTTAACAAGTCCACCACCCGTATAAAATTTCATATTTTAACCAAAATATATATATATATACACACACACATACACAACCTTCGCTTTATAAAGAAAAGCTATAAATGATATAGTTTTAGTTATGTTAGTCATTTTTATTTGAAATATTGTTCAATATGAAAGTTCATCAACAAAAAGTTCATCTAAAAGTTCAGAATAATGATGTGTTGCAGACTGCAGGTGCTTATCATCAACATTCGAAACATGGTGATTTATTTCCCGCTACTATTAGATGTCTTATAGTAGGACCTTCAAATTGTGGGAAAACTAATGTTATGATTACACTCATTGAACATCCACATGGATTGAAATTTGAGAATATTAACTTATACTCAAAATCGGTACATCAACCGAAATACCAGTACCTCGAGCAATTATTGAAACCAATAAAAGGAATAACTTTCAACACTTTCACGACAGCTGAAAATATAGATCCACCTAATAGAGCCAAACCTAATTCTCTATTCATTTTCGATGATGTCATCTGCAACAAACAAGATGTAATGCGTGAGTTCTTCAGTATGGGAAGACATAATCATGTGGATTGTTTCTATTTAGCACAAAGTTACGCTAGAATACCAAAAAATCTAATACGAGAAAATGCTAATGTTATTATTCTTTTCAAACAAGATGAAATGAATCTAAAACATGTCTATACAGATCATATTGGTTCGATGGATTTTTCCTTTAATACATTTAAAAATATATGTTCAATGTGCTGGTCGGGGGAACCATTTAGTTTCGTTTCAATATTTAAGGATAATGAACTAAATGGAGGTCGATATAGAAAAGGTTTTGACGAATTCATCAATATAAATACCTAAACTCTATTACTGCTTATGTTAGTTTGCCAGTTCAACAACAGGTGTTGACAAGCAGAACGTTGATAACGATGACCGAAATGAACACTTACAATAAGAGATTGAAACGACTTTTGATTCAAAAACGTAAAAATATTAAAGATAAATTACAATTACTCAAGTATGGAGAGAGAGTCAAAGAAAATGCATTTTCTCCAATAACGAAACAATTGAAGGAAATAAAAAAAAATTTGAAACATGAGGAAGACGAAAAGAATGGCAATCATGAAGAAGAATTAGAAGAAGAAGACTTGAAATGGGTGATGCCTCAATCGTCTTTATCACCGCTCACACCCATTGGGGAAACGACAGCAGGCAGCAGTAAAGACAGGACCAAGGAGACCGCTAATAATACTTCGTTTATCGATTACCTAGATCAATATCCACCCATTGCGAGGAAATATATTATGAGTCTGAATGAAAATCCTTCAAAATTCGATCGAAAATATGGTGTTCGTTTTGATCCAGAAACGGAAAAATTCTCGATTGGTAATTCACGAATGCAAATAATTGATAATGGAGATGTTATGGTAAAAAATAAAAGGTATCGAGGTACTAGAGGTTTATACGAATTAATATTTAAACGAAAACCTAAGAAATATTCTGAGGAAGACTTGCAAAATTACCATGATATAATTACTAAAACAAACGCATATAAATGTTATTATCACCCAAGCAATCAGATAGATGGTAACAATACTGTTAAATATAAAAAAATTGTTGCACCGTTAATAAAAAAAAGGGGGGTTCTATCAATTTGAGATTACATAAAAACACAGCCTATATGTTTTGGAATGATCCTAATGAATTAGTTGAACGATTGAAATTATTATTGGCATCACATGAAGCTGGAAACAGTGGTGTTATAAATGAAATCACTTCAATTGTTGAAGAATTGTACGAGGCTGGTTTGATAGTATAACGATGACATCGAGAACCGAGAAGAAGTGGCAAATTGTCACCGAGCTGTATAAACAGGCCCGAATAAATTTTAAACGTCGTAAAACAATTGTACGTGGCTTGTGGGACTTATGCCAAGCTGATCTGATAGATATGCAACCATATGCCAAAGAAAATAACGGTTTCAAGTATATTCTAATTGTCATCAATTGTTTCTCTAAATACGTTTGGACTGAACCGCTCAAGGATAAATCAGGGAAAAATGTGTCTACTGCTATGGAAACTATTTTGTTGAAGATGTTGAAATCGAAAAAAAACAACAGTTTGAAAAATTTACAAACAGACAAGGGTACAGAATTTTATAATGTTACTTTCAAAAAGCTAATGGAAAAATATTCTATTAATCATTATTCCACCTACAGTGATAAAAAAGCAGCAATTGTTGAACGTGTAATTCGAACAATTAAAGGAAAAATGTATCCTCAATTTTCCTTTCAAAATACCCACAAATGGATAGGTGGTATTTTAGCTGAAGTGGTTAAAAACTATAATAATTCTGTGCACCGCACAATCGGAATGAAACCGATCGATGTAAAAGAAACAAATGAAGATTCTCTACGTGGAATTTATAGTAATCCAAAGTCACCAATAAGAAAATGTAAATTCATAAAAGGTGATCATGTAAGAATTTCCACAGCGCGGGGTGTCTTTGATAAAAAATATAATATGAATTGGTCTCCTGAAATCTTTATTATTAAAAAAAAAGTATTGAGCACACCCACAACATATATTTTGAAGGATATCAATGATAAAGAAATCAAGGGAGGATTTTATGAGGAGCAAATGCAAAAAGTGAAATATCCAGATATTTATTTGGTTGAAAAAGTTTTGAAACGTAAAGGTGGAAAAAGCCTAGTTAAATGGGTTGGATTTGACGATACACATAATCAATGGATATCAAATGACAATGTATCTTAAAGGTTACAATAAAACACCAATTATTTAATAATGATTCTTTTATTACTTCAAAGTCCCAAATGGTTAACGTTTTTTTCAAATGAAATCATGATCATCAATCTCGATTCTTGGCATTTCCCTTCTTCTTCTTTTCAACGGTTGTGATGAGGGTGGTTGTTGTGATAGGGGTGGTATTGTTTCCTCCTCCCCCGCTAATAATTGTGAATTAATTTCAAAAAGTTGTCTTTTGGCTGCTCTTCTTTGTCTCGAATCCTCCTCATTAAGCCCATTATTCACATGAGGTGTACTTTGGGTAATGGGAACTCCTGCTTCCCTCAAGGCTCTCTTCAATATCACCCCATCTGATTGTAATGGGGGTGTTTGTGAAGGTGGTGCTGGTGTTGATATACATGCTTGTGTTACTTGAGCACTCTCGATATCCTCTTCGTCTACAATATTGTACTTGTATCTTCTTATGACATCTTCCAATAACCCCAGATCTTTGTCATCCTCCAATCGTGTTTTCAGGTATTTCACAGGTAAATTACCAAATTTTGTTTTCATCGTTTTTACTTTTGGACTATATGATAGTTTTATTGTTACCTTATCATCATAAAGAGTGACTTTGGGGGCTCCATATCTTTGAACAAATGAAGGTAGTTTAAAAAAAAATAAAAATGATTAGGGAGGAAAAAAACTTACTGAAAAATCTGCTTGCACACCACCTCTAACATTCGGGGAGTAAAATTGTCCCGATCAGTAGAGAAAACAACAATAGTACAAGGAATATTCATGTTAAAGTTTTTTTCTTATTCACGTGCACGTTCGTAGCTGGTAACTCCAATAATTATACTAGTTTTTCAAGATGAATTGAACGGAATTTATACTCTGAAATCGCTGATTGTCAAGGACAAAATGTTTAAATTTTGGGACAGAATATTTTACTGTCAATCCTTCTTCCCCTTTATTTTATATGAAAATGTAAATACATATAATTCATGTGAAATATCAATTGAAATTTTCACCAAACGAATATCCATATTAAGAATTACATATATCAATTAATTGGTGTGAATCAATTACATATTTAATAGATAGGTTTATTTCCAAAGGTCCATACTGTATTCATATTACTTTGTTAGATATTGCTTATTTAGCATTTTGCATCCTAGCGCGTGGACCTGCATCGCACATTCCTTAGATAAGATAATCTTATAAATATATATATATATAAATAGAACCCTATTAGTTTTCTCGAGGAGAATTGAATAGATAATTATTTATTAGGCGTACTCTCTAAGTAAACGCTTATCGGTATGCTAATTGAGTCGGTATGCTAATTGAGCTTCGTCGGCGTTTATTTATCTCCGCGGATACATTGACCAACTTGACCATTTATTCGTCCTCTTAATTTTATCGAATGATACATTGTTTTAATATTAATGATGTACATGCAAAAATCTAGATTGTTAGGATGCAACTTTGTCTACTATTATAATCTGAATTGAATTATTGCAAATTAACAAAAATTTTGGGGCACGTGTAATTGCGATCCGAATTGGTATATAAGAAATAGATTGCGTAGGTATTCTACTTGAGGTTGTGTTTGTGCATAGAGCAGAATCGAGGTAAGCAGATTTTATTTTCTACCTGTTTAAAAAAAAAATGTTTGGGCTGATTTTTGAGTTTCCAATTTTTCAAATGAAAATATATTTTTCAGACATAAAAGAAAAAAAACCATAAAAAAACAGCAAAAATCCGTGAAAAAGGCAGAGAAAAAAAATGAGCGGTACAGCAACCACCCGTTTAGATAGTTTGTCGGCTGAAGCCGTTAAGACTATGGAAAGGGTGAGTAGATTAATCAAAACTAAAGAGGAATTTTTAAAATATATTACTTATTTGAAAAATATTATTTGCGTTTTGAATAGATCGATTAAAAATAAATATAATGATGCTATTGGGAATTTTGCTAGAGTTGAATCTAATCTTAGTATTTTAAAGTATTATCAACGAACATTTAGGAAAAAGTTATCAAAATTAATGGAAAAACGATGCGAAGCAAATTTAGAATGGCATGAAATTAAATCGGCATTTAATGGGCGTATATCTAGTGGTATTATTACAAATCTTGGATTCAAAGATCCTCAATTATTTTTGGAGAAAGCATTTAGAAGTTTTGCAATACAAATTCGTAAGTCGTTGAAAAAATCTGTACTAAAAGTTAACACTATTTTGGCTGGTTTATTTGTGAAACCCTCTGATTTAGAGACTAACTTTAAATTTTTTTCCACAAAAAATGAAGTTATTGACGTTAGTGTAAATTTAAAAGATTGGTATAAAAACAATGTATCGTCTGTTATTTTGAATCGAATGGGTGAGTTCCAAGAACGCGAATCGGGCTGGAGTCTATATGAAATTTTGTATTTGAAATTGAACATTAATCATTTCAGTCCAATAAATGTTGGTATGTCCACTTATGTAGATTTACCAGCATTTGTGAAAAGCACGCATAGTGTAATCAATATAAAAAATAATGATCAGTACTGTTTCCTGTGGTCTATAATGGCTGCTCTTTTTCCCGTTTACGATGAATCCAAAAATAAATGTAGAGTATATTCTTACCCCGATTTTGAGGGCTTTCTTAAGTATGAAAACATTAATTTCCCAATAGAATTGAAGGATATTCCAAAATTTGAATTATTGAACGGTTTAGGAATAAATATTTTTACTATTTCGAATAACAAGGAAATTGTTCCTCTTTGTCTTACCAAGAGTCCATTTTACAAAATAATAATAAATCTCTTGATGGTGCCTTGTGAAAATTTGACAAATGAAATAGCTGAAAATAATCCTGGAACGAGTTCAATGAATTTGAAAACTAAAACATATTACCATTTTGCTCTAATAAAAAATTTATCCCGTCTTTTGAGTCGTCAACTTAAAGATTCGAAAAATAGGAAATATTTCTGTGAAAGATGTTTGAATCATTTCGCTACAAATGAATCTTTGGAAAGGCATCTGGAATTATGTAGAGATTTGAATCACTGTAAAATAGTTTTACCTAAAGAAACTCATAAGATTTTAAAATTCAAAAATTTTACACATCAAATACCTATGCCTTTCGTTATTTATGCGGACATTGAAAGTCTTTTGGTTGATTATGATCTGTCCTCTTCCTCCTTTGCTCTCGATAATAAAACTATAAAGCGCAAAAAACATGAAGCCTTTAGTATAGCTTATTATTTCAAATGTGATTATGATGATTCTTTATCTAAATTCAATTTATATACAGGTTCTGATTGTATAAAATGGTTCATAAATGAATTGGAAAATCTTTCAGCATATGTTGGAGGAATTATATCGAACCCTCTTCCAATTATAATGAACGATGAGGAGAAACAGAATTTTTATGAAGCGAAGCAATGTTATGTGTGCGATAATGAATTTTCTGTTAGTGATGGTAAAGTTCGTGATCATTGTCATTTTTCAGGAAAATATCGTGGTGCAGCTCATGAAACTTGCAATTTAAAATTGCAGATATCTAATACTATACCTGTGGTTTTCCATAACTTTTCCAATTATGATAGTCATTTTCTAATTAGAAGTCTTGCGAAAGATATTGAGGGTCCCTTGAATATTTTGCCTGTTAATAAGGAAAAATTCATTTCGTTCACAAAATACATCACTAAATATAAAATAAATTTGAGATTTATAGATTCCTTTAGATTTTTAGCCGGTAGCTTGGAAAAATTATCCTCGTATTTGGATGATGAACAAAGAACTATTGTTTCAAAATTCTTTCCTGATAAAACTCACTTTGAGTTAGTGACAAGAAAAGGTGTATTTCCATATGAGTATCTTGATAATTTTAAAAGACTAGACGATCAGGAACTTCCATCGAAGGAAAATTTTTATAATACGCTCACTGAGGAGGCAATATCGGATGATGACTTTAATCATGCAAATAATGTATGGAAAACTTTCAAAATTCAAAATTTAAAACAATATGCTGAATTGTATCTTAAAACTGATGTTTTACTTTTGAGCGATATTTTCGAGAATTTTCGAATTAATTGCATGAAATATTATAATTTAGATGCACTCCATTATTTTACAACACCAGGATTGGCCTTTGATGCGATGTTAAAACTTACAAAAATTGAATTGGAATTACTCACTGACATTGAAATGATTAATTTTATTGAAAAAGGCATTAGAGGAGGAGTGTCGCAATGTTCGAGGCGTTATGCGAAATCCAACAATAAATACATGTGTGTTGATGAATACAAGTCTGATGAGCCTATTTCGTATTTAATGTATTTTGATGTGGTGAATTTATATGGAGCTGCCATGACAAAGGCATTACCATTTTCTGATTTTCAATGGGTGCAGATAGGGTCTAATGAAATAGGCACTATCTTAAACACACCAGATGATGCTGAATTTGGTTATGTTTTAGAAGTGGACTTGGAATATCCGAAATCATTATATGAAAAACATAAAGATCTTCCGTTATGTCCGCATCATCTGCCACCACCTGTATCTGATAATGATACAACTAAATTATTATTGACTTTATACAATAAAAAAAAATATATTATTCATTACCAAAATTTGAAACAGGCTATTAAATTGGGGTTGAAGCTAGAGAAAGTTCATCGGTGTTTGAAATTTGCTCAAAAACCTTGGATGAAATCGTACATCGATTTTAACACAGAGTTGCGTAAAGCCAGTAAAAACGAATTTGAACGTAACCACTTCAAATTGATGAACAATGCGCCATTTGGAAAAACAATAGAAAATGTTAGAAGATATAGAGATATAAAGCTAGTAACACATTATGAAGGAAGATATGGTGCTAATTACTACATATCACAAGGGAACTTTAGTAGCATTACTATTATCGATGAAGATATTGTACTAATAGAAATGAAAAGGTTAACCATAAATATGAATAAACCAATTTTCATCGGTATGTGTATTTTAGATATTTCGAAAACATTTTTGTATGATTTTCATTATGAATACATTAAAGCTAAATTTAACGACAATGCAAAATTATTGTACACAGATACTGATAGCCTTATTTATCAGATTTTCACAGATGACATTTACCAACATATAAGGCAGGATATTGATAAATTTGATACCTCCGATTATCCTGAGAATAATATTTTTAATATTCCTAGGCGGAATAAAAAAGTAGTTGGTTTAATGAAGGATGAAAATAATGGTTGCATCATGAGTGAATTTATCGGGTTGAGGTCGAAGATGTACACGTATAAAGTTTGCGAAATTGAAAAAAAAAAAGAACAGAATATTAATTATGCTGATAACCATGAACTTATTGAGCTTTTGAAAACAATTAAAAAAGTAAAAGGAGTAAAGTATGCTGCTATAAAAAATTATATAACCTTTCAGGATTTTTATAAAACACTTTTCGAACAATCAACATTTTCAATAATTCAGAACAGTATAATTGCGAAAAATCATGAGATTTTCTCAATTCAACAAGAAAAGGTTGGTTTAAGTTTTGATGATGATAAAAGAATTGTATTGGAGGATAAAATATCAACGGTACCATGGGGGTATTTTGATTAATTCCTATCTTTATATATTTTGATTGATCTACACAGCCTCTCTCGGTGAAAATGCTGTATCGTTGTTTCTCAAAAAAAAAAAAAAAAAAAAACTAAAACAAAATATAAAATTTCATTACCAGAATGAATAATCTACCTACTGGAGCAGAGCTGCGGCGGTGCCCAATAGCCGCGTGGGAGCTTGAGGTACTTTTCCATGTACTGGAAAAACCTGGAGACTTAACACTCCAGGACCTGAGACGGCTGGTGGCACTGGCCAATATTCCAGGTCATTGGAAAGCCTGGCTTATTCAGCAGTATTATCTAACGCATTGTGCTGTAATGTGTCAGGACAACTAGATTAGGTTTTATATTTATCTTTAGGTTAATATTATATCTATTTAATAAGTTAAGAAATTGATGTTTAACCCGAAGTAGTAGTAGTGCCATTAGGCGGTATTTTATTTAAGAAAAAGTAATCGATGAACTACCAGTTTCATTTCGGTCTCTCCACTGTTTCATTTGATACAGAATTTCTCAAAGATCAACATGCCTGTGCCCGTTAAATACGTCTGTCCTATATGTAAAGGTGAATCTGAACAATACTATGCACCTTGTATTCGTTGTTTTTTTCAATTACTAGACAAAAAACTGTATGGAGTAAAACATAGATGTAGTTGTTGTCGATTAATGTGGCAAGAGCAGTGAAGATGTGTCTTGAAAGTATGGATCACATGGACTTTGAACAACGACTTCTCACGTTTAAGAAGAAATTTTGGACCGGTGCTGCAAATCCTATCGATTTGGCTAGAGCTGGTCTGTATTTCACCGGTGAAGGAGACATTTGCCGTTGTGTTTATTGTTCAGTGCAAATTCATAATTGGAAGAAGGAGGATAGTGCTTTGGAGGATCATTATAAGTATTCCAAAGATTGTGCATTTGGTCAGATGTTGTGGAAATATTCCAGGACTACGCATAACGAAGATCATCACCCCCACAAAATACTACTACTACTACTACTACTACTACTACTACTACTACTACCACTTCTACTACTACAAAAAAATGAATTTAGTAATCCTTTACTCGCTTATTGGAAATATCTTATATGTTCATTTCCAACCTAAAGTGATAAAGGCTCAAATATGTACTAATAAAAATAAACTATGTGATAATATGGTTGTATGCAGGCTAAACAATGATCTACCTGTATTTAAATATTACTTTAAAAATGATGATGATTATGATGTCTACAACATACATACTTTCAAAATAATTTATACTTTTTCAAATCGAAGTTGTAAAGAATCTGATTGGCTAAACGTGCCTCCTTCTGAACCAAAAGAACATCACTCTTCTATAAAGATACTTATAATTTTGTTATTTTGCTTAATATGTATGCTCGTATCCATACTTACCTTTTTATTAAGAAATACTTTATTTCCTAAAATAACTACTTGTATATAACATAATACTTATCGATAATCTTCCTAATACATATATATTTTTTTTTTTAACATGAATGCAGCCTCAGAATCTTCCCTATGTACTCTGTTACGAGCTGTTTCCTTTCTTCCTTTATAGGCAGAACCTTTTTTTTCCCTGAAATCTTCAATCGGGATCTTAAACTCTTCATAGTATCATTACTGTGCCTCCCTTTTGTACTCTTATTCTTGTGTCGTTGGTCGCTGTCACTTATACTGGCACATTTCTACCTCCTGTCAAGTACGTTTTTGAACTAACTACTTGCGTATAATATAATTCTGTGAATGCAGCCTCAGAATCTCTCCTATTTAATATATTCATTAATCATTTGTTCTAGCACATTTCTACCTCAGGTCAAGTACGTTACCTAAACTAACTGCTTGTGTATAATATATACAATTTGTAATCTTTTTTTTTGTTAATATATTTACATACAACCCATTTGTACTTATAAACCAGTTTGTTGTACTACCATTTGTAATTTAAGAATTCTTATTACCTGACAAGTTCGTACTTGTATATTACACAATATCCATGGTTTGGATTGGACCACCAACTATGATTACTATATACCTGTAGAAATCATGTAAAGAATGAACTCACATATGCACTCGAAAATGTAAATATACTTTACGATTGGCTTGTCAATAAAAAACAAATATTATAATTGTCTTGGTTTATTTCCTCCCAGAATTCTAGTTCAAGTTCACTTATTTCAACATGTAATTTCCCATAAGGATATCTAAGGTTTATAGTAGCTAAAATTGTTCCTTTCAAAGTTTTTCCAAGTCCAACATAAAGAATTTTCAAAAATATATTTTTTTTTCACAATTCTCACAAAATTAATCATCGTTTTATTCGATTTGAAATCCGAACTTGTCGAAATTTTTCCAAGTCCGAACTTAACGAAATTTTTTTAAGTCTGGAATTTTTTTAAGTTCGAAAAAAAATTTTTTTCACTTCTCTCGCAAAATTAACCTACGAAATTTTTTTAAGTCCGAACTTGTTGAAATTTTTTTAAGTCCGAACTTGTCGAAATTTTTCTAAGTCCGAACTTTACGAAATTTTTCTAAGTCCGAAATTCTCGAAAGTCT
Organism: Halyzia sedecimguttata; assembly: GCA_937662695.2. Lineage (NCBI taxonomy): Eukaryota > Metazoa > Arthropoda > Insecta > Coleoptera > Coccinellidae > Halyzia > Halyzia sedecimguttata. The sequence continues at coordinate 33,876,335 of OW569411.2, forward strand.
GGAATTTTTTTAAGTCCGAAAAAAAATTGTTTTCACTTCTCTCGCAAAATTAACCTGCGCAAGCCTGGCTAGGCCTGATCTACCAGCCCAAGGTCACCTGCAATGACGTCACACGTTTACTACATTAATTTTTGGTTGCCTACCCACTTGGGTTAGGTTCCATTTGGGTGACCTTGAAGTGTACCAGGAACTACCATGGTTTTGGTGGCCTTGAAATGTCCTAGGACCCCGGTAGTTTACCTACTCTCACCATCAGATCAATATTGAAATCACCTGCCAGTACAACATTACAGTTTTCAGAACAACCTACAATAGTTAATGCTTGCTCGAGCTTGGCAAAAAACATCTCCAAACTTGAGTCAGGTGTTCGGTTCACACACATTACCACGTACTTTTTACTGCATATTTAAAATTCAACACAAGCACATTCAAACTCATTTTTCACAGAATGTATTGATACCTGGGTTCTCTCTCTTGCATTGATATGATCTCCCAGGAAAATCGCTGCACCTCCATGTTTACCCTCCTCTCTACAATAGGATGCACCCAATTTATACCCATGAATGTGATATAGTGGCAGCTGCTGTGCAAATTTCCAGTGCTCAGTCACACATAGGCATATACATTGTGTGTTCTCACTTACAAGTATCTTCAATTTATCTACACTATTGCCTATTGATTGTAGATTTTGGTGTATTATTTCTACACTTCTTAATTATTGGGTTCTTCTCAATCCTTCGATTCCGTCATTATTAGATGGTCTTTGACTCTGTTGTCGTGATTCTTGCTTCTCGATTCCTTTGAAAAAACTATCGAACGAGAACTCCCTGAGTGCAACCCCCTGAGTGCAACCCCTTGTGGCCAAAAGGATTCGTCGAAAACAGCTTCAAAGGACTCTTTGGTTGGTAAACCGACGCTAAATGCCGAATTGGGTCCTAGGCAATTTAGTTTCTTTACGATGATCTGCTCATTTATATTAGACTCCTACAAGAATGCTTGCACATCCTCTTCGGTTACTTCTTTTCCTGCTATCTTCCCTACATATATCCATTGTCGACGAACTGCTTCCCTTATCGGCATGTTTTTTTCAGTGGTTTTTGTTCCATAACAAGATTTCCTAGATGATTTTGGATGTTTGTTCACTTTTCTCCTCTCAACTGTGGTCCATTCATCAACGAAAAGTTCTTTGTTTTCAGTTGATTTGTTTATTCTGGTATTCTCAGATGTTGACATTTGTTTGGGAATTCCGGGATCCACGGGCACATATAATGACTGTGTCAACGAACTCGCATTTTCCATATTTGCGACATTATCTGATTTATCTCCTGATGTAGTACGTTTACTATCTTTCCCGATGTTATTGGAATTTCTTGCCCCAATTGTACTGGTTTTTGTGGAGACCTTGATTGACTGAATTCTTTCATTTAATAAACGATTGTTTTCCATCAGAATTTTATTCTTGCTTCGCCATTCTTCCAAAAGCGACTTCAGATACAAATTTTCCAGTTTGAGAAGTTCACTTGCATCGTTGACTTGGGAATCTTCATCAGTCGATTTTTGCACGCAAACCTTATGCTGGCAGGTAGTTGTTTTTTTAAGTAATCATTAAAGGATACTGTGGGAGGTATACTCATTATTCAACGGTTTTTTTCTGGGTTTTCTCTCCCAAAGTCCGAAATTCTCGAAATTTTTCTAAGTCCGAAAAAAAATTTTTTTCACTTCTCTCGCAAAATTAACCTGCGCAAGCCTGGCTAGGCCTGATCTACCAGCCCAAGGTCACCTGCAATGACGTCACACGTTTACTACATTAATTTTTGGTTGCCTACCCACTTGGGTTAGGTTCCATTTGGGTGACCTTGAAGTGTACCAGGAACTACCATGGTTTTGGTGGCCTTGAAATGTCCTAGGACCCCGGTAGTTTACCTACTCTCACCATCAGATCAATATTGAAATCACCTGCCAGTACAACATTACAGTTTTCAGAACAACCTACAATAGTTAATGCTTGCTCGAGCTTGGCAAAAAACATCTCCAAACTTGAGTCAGGTGTTCGGTTCACACACATTACCACGTACTTTTTACTGCATATTTAAAATTCAACACAAGCACATTCAAACTCATTTTTCACAGAATGTATTGATACCTGGGTTCTCTCTCTTGCATTGATATGAACTCCCAGGAAAATCGCTGCACCTCCATGTTTACCCTCCTCTCTACAATAGGATGCACCCAATTTATACCCATGAATGTGATATAGTGGCAGCTGCTGTGCAAATTTCCAGTGCTCAGTCACACATAGGCATATACATTGTGTGTTCTCACTTACAAGTATCTTCAATTTATCTACACTATTGCCTATTGATTGTAGATTTTGGTGTATTATTTCTACACTTCTTAATTATTGGGTTCTTCTCAATCCTTCGATTCCGTCATTATTAGATGGTCTTTGACTCTGTTGTCGTGATTCTTGCTTCTCGATTCCTTTGAAAAAACTATCGAAAGAGAACTCCCTGAGTGCAACCCCCTGAGTGCAACCCCTTGTGGCCAAAAGGATTCGTCGAAAACAGCTTCAAAGGACTCTTTGGTTGGTAAACCGACGCTAAATGCCGAATTGGGTCCTAGGCAATTTAGTTTCTTTACGATGATCTGCTCATTTATATTAGACTCCTACAAGAATGCTTGCACATCCTCTTCGGTTACTTCTTTTCCTGCTATCTTCCCTACATATATCCATTGTCGACGAACTGCTTCCCTTATCGGCATGTTTTTTTCAGTGGTTTTTGTTCCATAACAAGATTTCCTAGATGATTTTGGATGTTTGTTCACTTTTCTCCTCTCAACTGTGGTCCATTCATCAACGAAAAGTTCTTTGTTTTCAGTTGATTTGTTTATTCTGGTATTCTCAGATGTTGACATTTGTTTGGGAATTCCGGGATCCACGGGCACATATAATGACTGTGTCAACGAACTCGCATTTTCCATATTTGCGACATTATCTGATTTATCTCCTGATGTAGTACGTTTACTATCTTTCCCGATGTTATTGGAATTTTTTGCCCCAATTGTACTGGTTTTTGTGGAGACCTTGATTGACTGAATTCTTTCATTTAATAAACGATTAATTTTCCATCAGAATTTTATTCTTGCTTCGCCATTCTTCCAAAAGCGACTTCAGATACAAATTTTCCAGTTTGAGAAGTTCACTTGCATCGTTGACTTGGGAATCTTCATCAGTCGATTTTTGCACGCAAACCTTATGCTGGCAGGTAGTTGTTTTTTTAAGTAATCATTAAAGGATACTGTGGGAGGTATACTCATTATTCAACGGTTTTTTTCTGGGTTTTCTCTCCCAAACTCTGAAAAATATCTATAAAATAAAAATTAATTATTTTGTGATTTGCTTCTGCGTAAGAAACACAGGATATTTGTCAGAAGCAATCAATTGAACAATGTTGCTTAACAAACAACAACGAAACAACATCAACGAAGAAACAACTATATCGTAACGTTTCGGAGTCTATATCAGATTCCTTCTTCAGACGCTCAATGAAAATCGAGAGAATTATTTTGTTGATAGTTATTTGGTGAAATTCAAGAATTGTCTTCCAATTTTCTGAAAAGGATGATTGAAAAAGGCTCATACCTTTGTTTTAAGTAATCATTAAAGGATACTGTGGGAGGTATACTCATTATTCAACGGTTTTTTTCTGGGTTTTCTCTCCCAAACTCTGAAAAATATCTATAAAATAAAAATTAATTATTTTGTGATTTGCTTCTGCGTAAGAAACACAGGATATTTGTCAGAAGCAATCAATTGAACAATGTTGCCTAACAAACAACAACGAAACAACATCAACGAAGAAACAACTATATCGTAACGTTTCGGAGTCTATATCAGACTCCTTCTTCAGACGCTCAATGAAAATCGAGAGAATTATTTTGTTGATAGTTATTTGGTGAAATTCAAGAATTGATGGAAAACAATCGTTTATTAAATTAAAGAATTCAGTCAATCGAGGTCTCCACAAAAACCAGTACAATTGGGGCAAAAAATTCCAATAACATCGGGAAAGATAGTAAACGTACTACATCAGGAGATAAATCATATAATGTCGCAATTCTTGAATTTCACCAAATAACTATCAACAAAATAATTCTCTCGATTTTCATTGAGCGTCTGAAGAAGGAGTCTGATATAGACTCCGAAACGTTACGATATAGTTGTTTCTTCGTTTATGTTGTTTCGTTGTTGTTTGTTAGGCAACATTGTTCAATTGATTGCTTCTGACAAATATCCTGTGTTTCTTACGCAGAAGCAAATCACAAAATAATTAATTTTTATTTTATAGATATTTTTCAGAGTTTGGGAGAGTAAACCCAGAAAAAAAAACCGTTGAATAAGTTGTTTTTTTACCTGCAGCGAGGTTCAAACACGATGAGTGAAACATACCCTGATATTTAATGCACTTGACAAACTCCTTAACTTTTCTATTGCAATGATAACAAACTGTATCCTTAATTTCACTGTTCTCCTGAGAGAACGCAAGGCGCTTCGCATTTGCATCCTCACTTGACGACATCTCGACTCACTAAATTACAAGGCGCTTCGCATTTGCATCCTCACTTGACGACATCTCGACTCACTAAATTACTCCTTAGTGAGTACAAAGAGGTTATCTCAAAAAGCATCAAATACTCGTTGTGCACCTTCACAGCATTGAAGTTGAAAGAGCGCTGAAACATGGCTGATCCGAAACTAGGCAACATAAGTCTTCGACCATGCCTAATCGCAATATCATGGTCATCCCGCCTAACTACCAACTTCTCCCTCACATAGGGAGGAATGAAAGAATGCAAAATTCGATAAACGATAGTCGACATTTGAAATCCGAAAATATTTTCGACTCTGAGCCACCCAATGCTATTTATCAAGAATGCAACAAGTGCAACAAGAATTTTGCACGTTCTGTAATCTATACATTGCGATAGAATCAAGACAAGGAGGTGTTTGTGTCAGCATTCAGCAGATGTCATTGTGTCAGCATTCTGCCACTAGTTATCAAGTTTCGTTTCGATTCGAACCGTGTTGTTTGAGTTATTGGAAAAATAAAACTTCGAAAACGTTTGGCCGATTATGTCCATCAACGAACATAACCATCACATTCGGAAACGCAACCTACCCTGAATATTTTAAATCACTATCTCTTTCCGTTCGAAAGTTATCGTTGCAACGGTTGGCCAGACAGACTTCAATTTGATCCCGAATTCTTCATCATTTGATCATTTTCGGAAAAAAAATGGAATATTACAAAAATTTGGTGAAAATTATAGCACGCAGTTCCCTAGAACATGTGCGAAAAAAACAATGAACGTCGAAGCAATTAAACGCACCAGCCCTGTCGGAGATAAGCGGTAACACGCCAATGGATCGAACAGGAAGACGTGGCTTAAGCCCCGTTTTCCTATACCTTATACAATGCATTTTAAACCTGCCTAATTCCCAATTTGCTACGCAGTTACTATCAGCAATCGGTCGACGTTCGATTACTGGATGGCGTAATAAGCTCACCTTCTATGCGCAGCAGTATGTCGTGATATTGATGCTGTGAAATTCGGAATAACTCTTTGAATTTCATTGTCTGTCAGTCAACTGGTTATTTATTTGAATTGCATGAAATCCTTACGGCTGTCTATTTTTGAACATTCTAAATTCTTTGCTACAATGATTTTCGAATCGTAATGTTAGGGGAGATGCATATGGTCCTCCTGCCCTCGATGACTCAATAACATTAGAAGTAAGGACTTTTCAGAAATATTCCTTTTCCAACAGGCTAAGACGGACCACAAGGGAGAAGAAAACTTCAAGAACGTAGGTCAGGGCGAACGGGTTTGAAAGAATAGATCCAAATTTTAAAAAGTCACCGAAAAACAATTCTTTAAAAACACTGACGTGAATCAGGAGCTTTTCTTTCCCCAGTATTTCTTCGAATTACCCGAAAAACCTGGATTAAAAATTATGGATATTCTCGGCATCGTTTAACCCACTACATAGTCGGAGTCGAAGTCGGATAGGTTTGTGGCCCAAATTCACCAGTTCAATATGCAAAATTCTCCTATTGATTTCCCAATATTTCAAATACCACAGATTCGATAGAATCGAAATTTGGCATGTATATGTAGCATGATGACACCAAGGCTCCGACGGAATTTAATGTAAAAATTCATGAAAAATGTTGAGAAAAATTCATTCAACTCGGAAATACGTATATCCCATAATTCGTTGAAATTTATTTTGTGCCTGAAGGGCAACGATGAAATAAATTGTCCGAAAAAATCATCTAGACCATATCGCTACCGTATAGAAAATGGAACGCTGTACAACTCAATGAAAAAATTCACAGCTTTTTGGAAAAACTTTATTGAACATCTGAATCGAACCAACAAAAAAAGAAAATTGTTCAAGCACTGACGTGAAGTCAGGTGCTTTTGCGCGTATGTTATATTGTCCATTCTCCTCCTGTAATGGACACTCTTAGTCGAATTTACCATGGAAAATTCTATTAATCGTCTTTGAACCAATTTTTGGCACTTTTGTTCCTAGGAACAGAGTGCTTATCACATTGCCCAAATGTCTGTAATTTTCGAATTTTTGGCTGAAAATGGTCTTAAACGTTTTGGTTCGACTCACCGATCAAGAATCCGTGTGGTGGTCAAAATCTATTCTGTCCGGCCGTCCGTCTGGCCGTTAACACGAAAACTCTCGAACGAAAGGAGTTAGAGGATTGAAATTTTCAGGGTAGGTTCGGAGCATAAATATCTCGGACGAGTTCGTTAACGGGCGAAATCCACCAAGCGGTTTTGAGTTATGGCCGTGTTTAGTAAAAACTTTTGTATTAATATTTCCGAAACCGATCACTCGATCTATCTGAAATTTAGTATGAAATTGTAGAATAATGACCTCCATATGCATGCGAAGTTTTGTATCGATCGGGTTGCCGAAAAAGTAAAAAAACAAAATTAAAAATTTTTAAATTTTGTTTCTACAGTAACTTCCGAACAGAATGAGCTAAGCAGTTGAAATTTTCAGAGTAGGTTTGCGAGATAAATATCTTGGCTACGTTCGTTACTGGATAAAATTGTCATGATGGTTTCAGAGTAACGAAAAAAACATTTTTTTCTACATTGCAAATTTCAAATTAAATTTTTTTAACATGGAGTTTCACCATAAAAATTCATTGACATCATTTCAAACTCTGTCAAACCAATACTTTCGGAGATATGATTTTTCGAAATTTCAATAATGAATCGTACTATTGAAATATTATATGATCTGTGTTCTTACATGTCATCTTATTTAACTATGAGAGATAAATGTCAAAATTATTTCTGGTTCTTTATTCTTCATATAGATTAAATCTCCCGTTCTATCAAACAAAGTATGATTGAATGCAAAATGACCAATGAAATAACCTCAGCTATCGTAGAATTATGAGGATGATATGATATTATACCTTTAAGGTGATAATATAATGCACATGGGTAATCCATATGATGATGGAAATATATTCTTTAGTAAGATACATAAATTGGGTTCAGAATTTCTTCTGTAAAAACAAAATTGCAGTAGTGTCTAAGATTTAATTGATATAATATAATTTTCAGAGTAGATTTGAGGAATGAATATCTCGAATAAGTTCGTTATTGGTGAGAATCAGTCTGTTTGAATTTAATTTCTTTCATGATGCAGTTCTAAGATTCCATTTTTATCATTCCCAGAGACCAATAATTTCGGAGATATGATTTGTCAAAGTTTGAACAAGAGCGCCAATGCTCCTGGCCACAGGGCTTGAACCAATTTTTTTTTGTAATATTGTAAATATTTTCTCGGTGTATGGTCCTCACAAAATTTTACACACGTCTTTATGTTGATATTCTACAACTAGTTAGCAAGCTTCAATTCGAGCGAGTCTATATTTTTTGAGTTATCAGGGATATAATATTCCAGATGGGTATAACTCCGAAACTGTAGGGCCAATTATGGCTATCAGGGAACTGAACTCTCCCATTCGGATGCACATCCTACCATGAAAATTGCAAGTCCCTATCTCCTTTCGTTCGAAAGTTACCGAGGCAATGAGTCATCCATCCAGCTATACTGATCTTACACAAGGTTGCTCGGATCTCCAACAATATAGATTCAATCGTGTTCAAACTTGGAACTAAGCAGAAGAGTTAGGTTCTGAAGGCTCTCGCACAGTTTCTGATATATAGAATTTTTTCAGTGATTTTCAAGGATTTTTAAAAAATTTCTAGTGATACGATCTCCTCATAAAATTTCTCAAGATTTTTTGTGTGGATATTCTACAACTAATAACCATGTCTGAATTGGATCGATGTCGTATTTTTCTACTTATTGAGAAAATAACAACCAAATTTCAGATGGATATAACTCCAAAACTGATCAGCTGATTATGCCTATAAGCAAATGTCACATTCATGCATAACTTAACCTGAAAATTTCAAGTCGACATTTCTTTCCGTTCTAGAGTTCTCGTGACATGAATAAAATTTTTTTTAATTTTTTTTTTAATTTTCTAGTGCTACCATTCTTACAACATTTCACAAACTTTTTCAGGTTTTTATTTTACAACTACACACCAATTTTCAATTAGATCGGAAACTATTCGGCCGATTATTCCCATTAACGAACTTTTTCGTCGTATTAGAATGCTACACCTACCCTGGAAATTTCAGGTCACTATCTCTTTCCGTTCTCAAGTTATCGTGGCAACGTCCGGACGGACAGAATAAAATTTGCCCTTAATGAATTCTTCATCAGGGACTAGATCCCAATCGTTTGAGGCCATGTTCGGCATGAAATTCGAAAATTACTGACATTTGGGCAAAATGGTAACGCGATGTTCCCCAGGACATAAACGCAATATTCAGTTATGAATTTGTTATTAAATTCCTTTATCAAACGCTCAGGCCTTATATGCCTTTGTTGAGAATGACTTAGGATCTTCTCTTATGTATGTATTCCATCTTCAAGAGAAGCTTCTTTTTGTGCGCATTTTCCAGGAAACAGCGTGGTATTATTTTGCCCAAATGTCTATATTTTCCGAATTTCTTACCAAAAATCGCCTCAAACGATTAGCTTTGACTCACTGATGAAGAATTCGATGTCAAATTCAATTCTGCCCGAACGCGCGTTGCCACGATAACTTTGGGACGGAAAGAAATAGCATCTTGCAATTTTCAAGGTCAGTTACAGCTTCAAATGCTAAGATGTAGTTCGTAAATGGGCACAGTTGGCATTGTCAAAACTAAATATATACTCAGAATCAAAATGATGTTTTGATAGGGGTGTTCTAGGTTTGCTCTTATTCGTTATCTTGCGATATTTCCGGTCCCTATAAAAGATAGAGACAAACCAACAACATTTCTTAAAACATCATTTTCAGTCGCAGAAACCATTTATCTGGGTGTTCTTTTCGCGCGCATGTTCTAGCGAACAGCGTTCATCATTTTGCCCAAAAGTTTGTAATTTTCGATATTTTTGCCGAAAATCGTCTCAAATAAGTTCGACTCACTGATGCAGTTTTCTTGGTCAAATTCAATTCTATCCGGCCGGCCGTCGATTGCTACGATAATTCCACCGAACGGGAATAGGGCTTCACGCGCGATTAATTCGTTATGACCTTGGGATAATTGAGATTATTTTTCAAGAGAAAATAGAATTCACAAACATAAAAACGGATGCCATTATGAATTCAATACTTAACGGCCAACTTTTTTTGCCCCTAAATCCCAATGCTTTGAAAATTTCGTCTCTATCTGAAAATCTGGAGAAATGTATTCTCTTGTGCTTCTTGTAGTGAAGATGTGAACAATTATTGTATACATCTGTGGAACAACGTATAATAAAACTGGTAAAGAAGTGAAGCTATTCAATGTTTCGAAAAGTGTTATGAGGAATACGCCAAGAACACCCTCAGTGATCTACCCACTGGGAAGGTATTCTTTGAAAACTATACCAAATTGTTCAATTCTATTAAAAAATGTCTCGACATCGATAGCCTATTTAAAACATCAACAAAACTTTCGAAATATTGGAAAGCCGAGTTTGAAGAATATTTGCTGTTAGAAAGAGCAAGTAGGAATCAAAATATTTTACAGGGGAGAGTGATGAAAAAGTTCTTCCAACACTTTCCAAGATGGCCGATGATTTATTAATGGCTACATCCGTACCTGTTGGAAGATTATTTTCCACAGCAGATATGATCATGGAAAAAACACGTACATCATTGAAAAATGATGTGATGCAAGCGTGATTATGTTTGAATTCTTGATCATCGAGTAATTTAAAAGTTGAAATTATCAGTGTTTAAAATTAAGAATAATATGTAAAGGTACAAATATTTTTGTATGAGAGCGTGATAATAATTGCTTTACAAAATTATTCATTATTGTATACCATTTCGGTCACATATTATAATATTTATTATCGTTATTCTGAATTAAGCGAGATGAGACGAGACAACTGATAACGAGACTGAATTTTTTGAGAATTGGCGAGAGCGAGACGAGATTCTTTATACTCTCGCCTACTTTCGTCTCGTGTAAAGCCCTAAATGGGAAGAAATGACGACTTGCATTTTTCACGGTATGTTGCGCATGCGATTATGTCGGTTGAGTACAATAATGGGCATTATCTTCCAGATGGTTATATCCACGTGAAATTTTGTTGTTATTTCCTCGATAACTCAAAAAATACAGATCCGATTGAATCGAACTTGGCAATTAGTTGTAGAATGCTGACGTGCAAATTTTGTGAAATTTTCGTTAGGATACAAAAAAATTGTCAGGAACAAAAAAAATTTAATTTTTCATCAAAAATTTTATATTTCAGAAACTATTTTTCAGATTCCGCTGAAATTTCACGCACACCTTCAAGCCGAATTATATTTTCTACTTTTATTCAACAATACAGATCCGATCGAATCTAAATCTGGTACTCAGTTGATAAATGACGGCTTGAAGGTTCAAGCAGTATTTCGTGAGAGTAAATTAGGCGTGAATACACAGAAGAATATGCGCGCAAAAGCTTCCTGCTTCACTTCACTGCTTCTTAACAATTTTTTAGCGCTCTTGTTCCTCGGAACAGAGTGCTTATCAATTTGCCCAAATGTCGGTAATTTTCGAATTTTTGGCTGAAAATGGTCTTAAACGATTTGTTTCGACTCACTGATCAAGAATCCGTGGTCGAAATCGATTCTGGCCGGTCATTAACATGATAACTCTTGAACGAAAGGAGTTAAATGATTGAAATTTTCAGGGCAAATTTGGAGCGTAAATATCTCGGACAAGTTCGTCAATGGGCGAAATCCTCCAAGCAGTTTCGGAGTTATGGCCGTTTATAGTAAAAATATTTTTTATGAATATTTCTGAAACCGATCACTCGATCCATCTGAAATTTAGCATCGAATTGTAGAATAATGACCTTTATATGCATGAGAAGATTTGTATTAATCGGGTTGCCGTAAAGTGTAAAAAAAAATTCAAAACATTTTTTAAATTTCGTTTCTACAGTAACTCTCGAACAGAATGATCTAGGCAGTTGAAATTTTCAGAGTAGGTTTGGGAGATAAATATCTTAGTTAAGTTCATTACTGGGCAATGGTTTCAGAGGAACGAAAAAAATTTTTTTTTTAGATTAAAAATTTCAAATTCAATTTGTTTTAAGATGCAGTTTCACCATAAAATTCCATTGATATCATGTTCAACTCTAACAAACTAATATTTTTGGAGATATGATTTTTTGAAATTTCAATAATGAATCGTACTTCTACGTTTTCACAGAATGCTGTTGTTGATTTTTATCTATGAATTATTATATGATCTGTGTTCTTACATGTCATCTTATTTTTCTATGTAAGATGAATGTCAAAATTATTTCTGGTTCGTTATTCTTCATATAAAATAAACCTCCTGTTCTATAAAACAAAGTATGATTGAATGCAAAATGACAAATGAAATAACCTCAGCTATCGTAGAATTATTATAAGGATGATATGATATGATACCTTTAAGGTGATAATATAATGCCCATGGATAATCCATATGATGATGGAAATACATTCTTTGGTAAGATAGATAATCAAATTGGGTTCATAAAACTGCAAAACTGCAATATTGTCTAAGATTTAATTGATATAATATAATTTTCAGAGTAGATTTGAGGAATGAATATCTCGGATAAGTTCGTAATTGGGGAGAATCGGTTTGTTTGAATTTAATTTCTTTCATGATGCACTTCTATCGTAAGAATCCATTTATATCATTCCCAGAGATAAATCATTTCGGAGATATGATTTGTCAAAGTTTGAACAAGAGCACCAAAGCTCCTGTCCACAGGGCTTGAACCCATTTTTTTTTATGATGGATATATTATATCTATCATAAAACAAACGGTCGAGCTTAGCTCCAGATATATTTTTGTATTCTCGTCATAGTATATGAACACAACAAGGGTAACTTTCCACCTTGAACATGAAAAAAAAACACTGAGAAGTAGTGTTTATGAATCCTGCCTCATATTGCGATTTCAAAATGTTTAGGGTTCATTCGGAAATTATAACTGTAACAATGACCCAATAGATAAACAAAACCCTTTGCTTATTTTCACATTAAAACAGACTGAAATCCCTCGGGAGAATCGTCAGGGTAAACATTAAAAATGTGCGAGTTTACGTGTGTACTTTGCCTAAAACCGGTAATTTCCCTGAGTTTTTCTGCATCCAAAAATAACACGGTTTCTCCCCTCTTCTTCAGCCGGCGGGATTTTCTGGGATTCGAATCTTCAAAGGAAGAGCCCCGACCGCCGCCGCGCGCCAATCTAGAGTTTAGCGAATTTCTGTTACGAATTCAATGGGCAGACTTGATTGTCTTTCCCCGGGTTCATTCGAGACGAATAATTAATTAAAATACTGATTTTAGAACACAATGTCGGAAGAGGATGCTCGTTTTGAGCCGCAGACTGATTATTCAATCTTGATTTTAGTAAATTAAATTCTCAAACTTTTCAATCGACTTTGATCTTCCAGAAAAGTTGAGCACGAGGGAACTTTTATATATCCAATTTTCTTGCTTATGGTTCCGTGATGCCTGTTGAGTTCACCTGCCAAGAGATAGTGCTCTGAGTTGTGTAAATTTCAAATTTATTCAGTTGAATTGCATAATTACAAGTTGGTGTTTTAAGGTTAAAATAAGTTGGCTTTATATTTCATTGCAAATGCTGACTTGGGTTTCTTTTGTGATTAGTAAGTGGTTCATTTGGGCTCTGAATGAGGAACCTGCGAAACAACATTCAGGGGAATGTACAGTGTGGAAAAGCCAAATGGAATGAGTTCATTATCGTGGTTACTGTACATATTTATGGAATAGCCCGAAACATGTCAAATTCAAATTTTGAATTGTCATTCTCCTTCTTGAAAATTGGTTTAAGCACTGACGTGAAGTTAGTAGCTTTTCCGCCTTTGTTCTATTGTCCATTCTCCTGTATTGGACACTCTTAATCGAATTTACCATGGTGAATTCGATTAAAGATACAGGAGAATAGACACTAGAACATGAGCTAAAAAGCTCCTGACTTCTCATCAGTGCTTGAACCAATTTTTTATGTTCGTAATTTTTTGTAAATTTCCTAGGAGTACGGCTCTCGCAAAATTTTCGAATACGTTACCAAGCTTCAATTCGTTCGAGTCGATATTTTTTGAGTTATCGAGGAAATAATGTTCCAGAGGAGTATAACTCGAAACCGTTGGACAGATATTGCTCAAAAACGAACTTAAATGTCTCATTCGAATGCGCAACCTACCCTGAAAATGGTAAGTCCCTAACTCCTTCCGTTCGAAAGTTATCAATGCAACCGTTACCGATCCATCTACCGACCTCACACAAGGCTGATCGGATCTCCAACAATATAGATCCGATTGTGTTCAAACTTGGAACTCGGCAGTAGAGGTATGTTTTGAAGGCTCTTGCAAAATATCAGCGATGCCGGGCCAATAGTTTCTGATATATAGAAGTTTTTTCAATGATTTTTTAAAATTTTCTAGAGATACGATCCTCACAAAATTCCGTAAGAATTTTTGCATTGGCATTCTAGAACTAATAACCATCTTTCAATTGGATCGGTTTCGTATATTTCGAGTTACTGAGGAAATAACAACCGAATTTCAGATGGATATAAGTCCAGAACCATTTGGCCGATTAAGCCTATAAACAAACTCCAATGTCGCATTTAGATACGCAACCTAACCTGAAAATTTGAAGTCGCTATTTCTTTCCGTTCTTAAGTGATACGATACACACAAAATTTCACAAACGTCCTTGGTCGTATTCTATAACTATCCACCAAGTTTCAATTCGATCGGATAAGTATTGGTTGAAAGCTAAATTATCACTCGGAAACCATTGGGCCGATTATGCCCATCAACGAATTTGTTGGTCGTATTGGGATGCGCCACCTACCCTGAAAGCTTCAAGTCACTATCTCTTTCCGTTCTCAAGTTATTGTGGCAACGGCCGGCAAACCGGACTGAATCAAATATAATTTAACCTCGAATTTTTCATCAGGGAGTCAAACCCAATTGTTTAAGACCATTTTCAGCCAAACATTCGAAATTTACAGACATTTGGCAAAATGATAACGCGATGTTCTGCAGAACATTAGACGTTTCGATTTTTGATGAGTGCACTTTTTCTCTCAACGGCCATTCTAATCGTCAAAATTGCTGCTACTGTCTACCGAAAATCCTGATTGGATGAGGGAGCAAAACACGCAATTCCCTCAAAAGTTTAATGTTTGGGCAGGAAATCTTCGAAACCATATCATGGCGATAATTATTCAGCACTGCTTCAAAATGATGTCGCTCCAACTATGGCAAATTTATATCCTGATCAAGGAAATCCTAATTTCTACGTAATACGTTATGGTTTCAACCGGATGGAGCACCACCACATTACCAACGCAATGTCTGGCAGTACCTCGACGCAATATTTCGAAATCGGTGAATAGGAAGGCGAGAAACGATCGAAGGACTTTTATCTCAACCCAAGAGCTCTCAGTGGGATATATGAAGAGCATTGTGCACAAAACAATTCTCGTAAAAGACCGCATAACTCTTCCGATTAGGTATATCACTCCTGGGATGTGGAATAATGTTGGAATTTTATTTGATCATCTACTTCATTAAACTTCATAATTTTTTTGCATTTTATTACATTTTAGTTTTTCTTATTGTATCAAATTCAGCTAATCACTAGATTTAATTTTTTTCTCATTCGATTTTTGCAATAAACATGAAACGGATAACATTTCTGAATAGAGAATGACGAGATCTTTCAAACAATTTATTACAAGCCCATACTTTTTATTTGAAAAATTGGGGGTTGTACCTGTCTTTCGAAGGGAGTTGAAGGTTGGGTTTGCACTTTCACGAAGAAGAATGACAATTTAAATTTTAAATTTGACAGTTTCGGGATTTTCCAGAAATATGAACAGCAACCAAGATAATGAATTCATTCCATTTGGCTTTTCTTCACTGTATACTCATAAACTACTTATCTCAAGCCCGCTTCTAACTGAACTGAAATCAGTTAGAGTGGTTCAGAAGAAGGAAGTAGTTTGTGTGATTTCCAGGAAGAGATAATTTGTGTAATTGATATGTGCCTTGGAGCGAAACTGCATACCAGAAAGTGGAATAATACCGATGGCATTTCCAACCAGCCCATCGTCACGCAGTCCCAAGGAGATTACACTGTTGCGATAAGTCGGAAATGGACGGACATAAACTCTAGATTGGCTGATATCAAATTTATTAATCCACCAAGGGCTTCCCAACTTGTTTCGCCAAATAAATCATATGTATCCCTAATTCTCTCCCGTGACATATATGAATAATCGGGCATCGCACGAGAGGCTTTTCACGTCCGCAGTATATATAGCTGCCTGGAATACAGGGACAAATATTTCAGCATCACATTCAGCCCCGGATAAGCTGGTTTTGATTCATCTACATATTTACGTGACGCTACTGCCACTCGGAACACGATAAGGATTTATTCATTGGGGAGCATTTCGCGCCAGTCTAAGACGTGGAAAGTGGCCATAAATTAGCTCTGGGGCAGGAAAATGCAGGCTTTATCAGCCTGTTAGAATGGATCTTGGATGAGGGTATTCTAGGAAGACTAAGAGCAGACGAGGCGTGCCTCTAATAGTGTAAGACGTCGGAAGCCGGTTGTATGTATTCGAGTCGACTGACTTTGCGAAAAATATGAATCCTTCATGAATTGCACTAATGCTACTTGACCTTACACCGAGAGTTTCATCGGGCCACATCTCTTTTATGATTCCTAGTTCTCAATGAAGAAGAAATCTAGAAAGCTATCAGCGTGATAATACGGACTCACTCCCTTTGAGTGGTCATCTTCTCGAAATAATGTCATCAAAATGTGAATTTGTTTACAGTTGGATCTTGGTTCTTCAGTCAATCAGGCGCAGAAGGTTGAAACTTGGCCCGAATTCTTGAAAACAAGGCAGAAATCTTTTGCTGTGCAACTGATCGTCTTACCATCTAACAATCAATTACTACTTTGACTAACTGTCAAAATCTTCGGTTACCCGATCCACCGTTCCATCGTCAATCAGTTACGGAATTCTATGGTCATTAAACTATAATTTGATTCTTAATCCTTGGATTAACGGTTCAATCAAAGGATTGACGACTTCAACGACGAGTTGAAAATTGGTCTCACAAAACATTTTTGACGACTTATTGAACAAAAAATTGAAAAAGCACTGACGTGTGGTCTGTCTGATTTGGTACGCTTGTTCATGCTTACCAATCTGTATCATCACCAATCTGACATCAGTAAAGGACTACGCCTCTCAGTTTTACCTCGTTTAAATTGAAAAAAAAAATAAAAACGACCACTTTCGCTGGGTATCAAACGCGATACCACCTGAGCGTGAAGCAAATTGATTATAGTCATGGCGCTACCAAACTGATGTGAGAATGTTGGGATCAACCCTATAGATACGATCGAATTTAAATCTAGAACTGGTTCCTTTCTGGGTTTTCTCTCCAAAACTCTGAAAAATATCTATAAACTAAAAAAATTATTATGTTGTTTTCAAGGCTCTTGTAAATTTTCAGCAATATCTGACGGATAGTTTCTGAGAAAGAGAATTCTTTTGTAATTTTTTTTTATTTTCTGCCTATACGATCCCCACATAAGTCTTCGCGTCGGCATTTTTCAACTAATGACCGAGTTTCAATTCGATCAGAGCAGCTATTGGGAGAACACATTTTTCTGAAATATATTCCGATAATCGTATATTCATCATGAATTTTTTCTTCATGATAAGTATGATAGTAATTTTTTTCTATACGAAATAAACTCAAAAACACATATCTAGAGAGTTTAAAACAGGCGCTAACAGCAAATGAAAAATGGGCTGCAGTACTATCATAATGCTACTATCTCCTCTTAACATATTTCACTACCCGTTTATTTATCGGAAGTAAATGACACCATCCACCAAAGCTTGGCTGGTGCAGATATATTATCCATTGTCGTATCCTTAAACCAAGCCAGTAACTAATAAAGCATTCCCTCTAAAGATCTATACAATGTTTCATAATTAATTTTCTTATACTCACTCATTGGTATACAGCCATATCCGAAATGAAATGTGCAACTTACCTGAAATAAAAAAATATATAAATATATAAAAAACTAGTTGGAAAAGCTATGTAGCCACTCTCGGGTCAAAAATTTACACTGCTTTGTCTAAGCTCGCGTACTGATACAGTAACAAAGCCGACACAGAACACAACTGACTCTCCTTAGTCGCTCAAGCTCCTAGGACCTTCTGAGGGATCTCCTTGGGGAATATCTAGGAGGATCAGTATAATCATAATCATGTCATAAGTAAGCGTACCAAAGCAGATTGACCCCACGTTGATACATTTTAAGCGTTTTTACATCTTTCATACTAAATTCAATCTGCATTGGCGCGCACGCTAATTACATGGTTATAATTTGACTGACCCTTCTAGGTCTTCCCCAAGGGGACTCCTCAAAAGTTCCTAGGAGCATGTGTGACTAAGGAGAGTCAGTGTTCTGTGTGGAGTTTGTTAATGTAACCTTACGCCAGCATAGGCACAGCACTACACTGAATGGTGTCCACTACCGTCTAACTAGATCTCCGGCTCGCTCTATCCACTAAGCTTGAAGCACTCATAATTCAATTAAAATTTGTTAACGTGAACAAGCGAGCCACGTCAGATCTTTTTCATAATTTTTCAAGTTTCTTTGACAATTGTGTACATTAATACAGTTTAGTTTACGCCTATTAGTTTTATCATAGGTCGAAACAAAAAAAAAAGATTGCGGTTAAGGGACCGCCGTTAGGAACACTGAGAGAAATGTTAGGGTTAATAATTAATAATTCTTTATTTGGGACAGTTTTATTTGTCATAAATAATTTTTTTTAATTATTAATAAATATTATTAATAGTTAGAACAACTTGATATAAACCTTATTTCTCAGAAATATTATAATATTTGGGTAAGATTTATTAATAATAAAACTGGTTTATTAACAGTAAATAAATGTGATCCAGAAATGTAATGTTCAAAAATATTATTAACTATAAACAAATAATTCATTTCCACCATGCAAATCTTATTTGAAGAAAAAACAGTCCTTATTTCTGTCAAACAAACGTTTATTGAATTATGATTGAAGCAAGATTTATTAATTAATAATAAATCTTTATTATACGTGAATAAGTATTTATTATAGCTCGCATCCTAACCGTGTAGGTCGACGTACCCCACCCCATTGGCCATTATACCGAAATGCGAATCTGAAAACTTCGTGATACATCGATCAGTCGCATTTAGTAATCTTTAATTCGTCTGTTGGTTGTTAGGATAGTGCGTGATATACAGGGTCTTTCACGAGGAACCTCACCCATATTTATACGGGAAACTACTGAACGTATTTTCATTAAATTCAGCGCTTATAAGTATTTCACGATGCTGATGAAATCTAAAATATTTTCAAGGCATGAGCACCTCCGGTTTTTCCGGAAATGACGTCAACTTCCGTTTTTCAAATTAGAACACCATTTTTTTATTGCAGAAATAGATTCCTTAGAAAATTTCAAGTTATTTTGATTTAACATTTTTCAGTTTTGGTTGGAAAATTCTCTCTGAGCGGGAAAATTCGAAAAAAAAATCGAAAATAGAGCTCCGCTGAAACAAGAATAACTTCGAGGTTTTTGAATGGAAAATTTTCAATTTTGGGATATTTCAAGATGTAAGATTGATGTATCCACTTTAAAAATCGAAATCGCGATTCATGATACAGGGGGTGAAAAAATCGCTTTCAAAGTTAGGGATGACAAAATCGTGAAAAATAAATTTTTTCAAATTAGAACCCCATTTTTTTATGGCAAATATTGAATCTACGTTAAAAAATAATGTGAGTGTATGCATCACACCCTTGCCCTAAAATGGATATTTTCTGAGTTATTCACAAAAAACTGTTTTTCGTTTTGAATTTTCAGCTATTTCTTTTCCCTTCACGCCAAAAAGATGAAATTTTCAGGAACTGTTATTTGAACCATGCTGTAGATTTTTCACCCCTTCTTGAAACTGACTTCAAGTTACTATTAGGAGAACCATGGCAAACTCTCGCAGTTATAACTAGAGAAGATGCTCAAAGTTTTGACCGTTAATTTCTAGACATTTATTTATACGTCTCAGGAATGCTTCGTGCGTTGCTCTTCTTATTTCATCGGGAGGAAGAGATCTGCAAAAGTGTTTAAAAACCAAATTGAGTTTCAAAACTATGAATCTAAAAATCTAAACAAACCTGAACGCATTTCTGACTCGTTCTATGCAGTCCTCTTTATCAGTCAGGGGAGTTGAGTAGACAATATTTTTTATCCTACCCCAAACATAATAGTCTAAAGGAGTTAAATCGGGAGAACGTGGTGGCCAAAGATGTGGACCATTGTTCGCCAACCATCGATCTTCAAATAGCCTGTAGAGGATATTTGACACATTGAGTGAATTGTGTGGAGGCGCGCCATCTTTTTGATACCATAAGTCATTATGGTTCTGTACTAGCGGCTCAATTATTTGAGTCAATATGTCAGAATATCTATCTCCTAAGGCAGAACATTCTTTAAATAATGCAAATATGTGTAGTGTTCTATCTTACCAGTTAAAGTCCCATCATAAATGTGAACATCGAGAATTGCATTATTTTTGATGGCGCAAAAAACATTGAAACTCCAGGTCTCTTGAAAGTTCCATTGCCTGAAGTGGTGGTTGTTCTCTTCATCCCAATAATGACTGTTATGCCTATTGAAAGAACCATTCTTTGTGAATTTAGATTCATCTGTCCAAATTATACAGTCCAAAAAGTTTTCATTCTCTTGAAATCGAATCATCATAGCTTCGCAAAACTCTGTTCTCCTGACGAAATCAGTTTCCTTCAAATGCTGTACCCTATTGAATTTATATGGGTGCATTTTATGTTTTTTTAATATTCTCCAAACACTCGATTGAGATAATCCCAGATCAATTTCGGCATCTTTGAGAGAATTTTGAGGATTCACACGAAAATATGCAAGAACTGTAATTTCGTTGTTCTCATCTTCTACTACACTTTTTTCTCTGTGTATAGTTTTCTTAACGAAAGATCCGACATTTCTCAAGTTTGTCATGGTTCTGTTAATGGTATCTCTCGTTGGTCTGGGTCGGTCAGGAAACCTCTCAATGAACAGTCGAATCGTTCTATCTACAACTTTATTACATTCTCCATGAAGTAGAATGAGATTTAAATAATCTTCATTGGTAAAATTAGGCATAGTGATCGATTTTATAACTTAATACGAATTATCACCAAATTAATAGTAAACACAAAATGCTACTGAATAAAGAGGAATTTGGCAGATGTAATTAATGATATCTATCATTAAAAAAAAAGAATGTAAAACATGGTAAGTTTTTGCATATGGTTCATAAGGAATTATTTATTTATCACTGGAGAGAAAACCGATGGCCGATTAGTTGAAATAAAGAGGTTTCCGATACAAATTCGAATCAAAATTCGCCATCTATTTAGGAACAACCTGTAACTTTTTTCTCTTGCATATTAGGGTAGTAAAATCTAAAACATGGTTTAAGTAACAGTTCCTGAAAATTTCATCTTTTTGGCGTGAAGGGACAAGAAATAGCTGAAAATTCAAGACGAAAAACAGTTTTTTGTGAATAACTCAGAAAATATCCACTTTAGGGCAAGGGTGTGATGCATACACTCACATTATTTTTTAACGTAGATTCAATATCTGCCATAAAAAATGGGGTTCTAATTTGAAAAAATTGATTTATCACGATTTTGTCATCCCTGACTTTGAAAGCGATTTTTTCACCCCCTGTATCATGAATCGCGATTTCGATTGTTAAAGTGGATACATCAATCTTACATCTTGAAAAATCCCAAAAATGAAAATTTTCCATCCAAAAACCTGGAAGTTATTCTTGTTTCAGCGGAGCTCTATTTTAGATTTTTTTTTCGAATTTTCCCGCTCAGAGAGAATTTTCCAACCAAAACTGAAAAATGTTACATCAAAATAACTTGAAATTTTCTAAGGAATCTATTTCTGCAATGAAAAAAATGGGTTCAAGCCCTGTGGACAGGAGCTTTCTGGCGCTCTAGTTCAAACAGACAAATTATATCTCCGAAAGTATTGGTTTCTCAGAGTTGAGAATTATATCAATGTATTCTTATGATAGAACTGCATCATAAAGGAAATTCAATTCAAATAATAGTTTATTTATCAAGATTAAATGAGCAATCTGAGAACTGCACCATGGAAGAAACCAAATTAAAATAGCTGAAATGAATTTGACTCTCTCTTATACAACAGGATGAAATGTACGAGTATGAACACAGATCATGTAATAAAGCTTAGATAGAATAATTATAGCATTCTGTGAAAACAGAAGTACTATTCATTATTGAAATTTAGAACTTCATCTTAGCAGAAATTGAATTCAAACATCATAGAAGAATTTAAATTCAACAAGAGTGCCAAAAATTATCAATCCAAAACCAATAGACGAATTCTACCCAACAACGAACTCAGCCGAGATATTCATTCCTCAATTCCAGTTTTGTTTTTAGTGGAGATATTCTGAACTCAATATTATTAACTTACCATTACCATTCCCATCATCATATGGATTGACCATCGGCATGAAAATATCAACCAACAAAAGTATGATAATATTCTAATTCTCATATTGATACCATTACTGGAATGAATTACAATGAGACAACGTCAAAGTTGACATTATAACAATTCATATAATAGCCTCAGAATAATTCTATCATTGAAATTTTGAAAAATCATATCTCCGAAAGTATTAGTTTGTTAGAGTTAAAAATGATATGAATGGATTCTTATGGTAAAATTGCTTATTGAAAAAGATTTAATTTGGAATTTGTTCTGTAAAAAAAAAATTTTTTTTTTGTTACTCCGAAACCATCTGTCCGATTTTGCCCAATAACGAACTTAGCCGAGATATTTATCCCCCAAACATACTCTGAAAATTTCAACTGTCTAGCTCATTCCGTTCGAGAGTTATCGTGCCTACGGCCGGACGGCCGGACAGAATGAATTTCGACCACGGATTCTTGATCAGTGAGTCGAACCAAATCGTTTAAGACCATTTTCATCGAAAAATTCGAAAATTACAGACATTTGGGCAAATTGATAAGCACTCAGTTCCGAGGAACTAGAGCGCCAAAAATGGTGTTCTAATTTGAAAAACGGAAGTTGACGTCATTTCCGGCAAAAACCGGAGGTGCTCATGCCTTGAAAATATTTTAGATTTCATCAGCATCGTGAAGTACTTACAAGTGCTGAATTTCATGAAAATACGTTCAGTAGTTTCCCGTATAAATATGGGTGAGGTTCCTCGTGAAAGACCCTGTATAGATGAGAGGACAGAATGGTTGAATTCCAGACATTTTTGTATCAAAATGGTTTGAGTCATTCAAAACGTACATTCGAAGGTAAGGCTTAGTTTTCATATAAAATGTTTAATTTAGATTAGCTTAATTACTGACACTGATTCTCAAAATATTTTGCTTAATGATACTGCATGATAAAAATACTACGTAAATATATTTTCTTTGCAAAAATATGAAGTTGTTCTTGAGAAAACTTCATTTATAAGAAAATGAAACACCTACTGCAACAAATTCAGGTTATTGATAATAAGGAATTCTTGATAATGGGATTTCTATTTGCTGGAGTTTTCGGTCAAATTCACTTGTGAATGTAAATGTTTCTTTACGATTAATCAAAGTTGTTAATATGTGTTCATTAGAGAAATATATAAATCCATTTGATATCATTCTCGAAAATGTGGTGAAATATTTTTTATAATATTTATAATTTCCAGAAAATCAGTTAAAATTTCAAAAAACCTGAATACGAATATGAATATTATATGAATCAGAAAAACAGTTTCATTATTATTTATTCATATTGAAACTTGGAAAAATTTTTGAAGGTAAAATGTTTTTTTCTTATTATTTTCCAGTAAATGCACCACCCCTATATAGTGATAGTGACAACATGAGGCACCCTAGAAACTCTCTTCGCAATTCTTCGAACTGGCTCCTGTAGTTACATACCATCAAGATTTTTGCTGAATTCTGCACCCATAGAGATCAAGAAAGAAGACTACATAGAAAACTATACCAAAAAATATCATAATAATATGGGAATTGTTATTATATAAATTTTAGAAAGTAATTCTTTTTGCTATATATGTATTACCTAAGTTTCCATTCAACTTATCATATTTATTCAAAAAATTAATTTCTTTCTCGAAAAAAATGTTCATTTACTGTACATAACTAATTTTAATTTTATTTAATAAAAATATACAATTTTTTTATAGTGAATTTTTCTTTATTCATGGTAAATATTAATTTCTGAAATAAATCTATATATAAATATATCTTTGTTTATTATGAGAATATATAAATTCATTGAAAACAAATATTTTTTTCTCATAAATAACATTTATTTATTATAAATAATTCGTTATTGAACGAAAATAATCCTTTTTGATGTAGTGATAAACTTCATTATCTATGAATAAATCGTATATTAATAATTAATATATATTAATTTTCCACCAATATATATTTATTTTTAAAACTCAAATAAATCCATTATTTAGGACAAATAAATATTTATTACGCCATATATGAATAAGGGGTTCATTTAATATGAATAAACTTTATTATTGATAAATAAACCGTTCTCTCAGTGAACGAAATTCCAATATAGACCTTTCCAATTTAATTATAATATAATATTATAATAATATAAATAATATAATTATTATTTTATTAAAAAAATATGGAAAAGTCCTGTGGACAAGAGCTTTGACGCTCTTGATAGAACTTCATAATACGAAATAAATTAAATAAGAATCCATTGATATTATTCTCAACTCTGAAAAACCAATACTTTCGAAGTTATGATTTGCCAAGATTGTCAAGTTCGAACAAGTGCGCCAAAGCTCTTGTCACAGGGCTTTCCCACTTTTTCCCACATTTGATTTCTGTGCGTCAGTTTTCAAGATTTCTCGTAATTAAATTCAAAACGTAGGTCTATGCATCACCTCATCGTCGGTGACACCGCAAAACCAAGTAACTGATAAAAATTCAAAAATGAGATTTCGGCGGTAATTATTTAATTGTATTTGTAAGGACAGGTGTGCAAATTCTTTTCAAAGAGTAAACAGACCCTGAGATAATCAATATCAATTGGTTTGTAACTATTTTGAATTTAAACTAATTCATCAATCCGAAATGATGAAGTTTCTAGTGCCTTCTGAAAATGTTGGTTTTTGCAGTTACTTGGTTTTGCGGTGTCGCCGACGTCATGTTGGATTTACATACATCAGCAAATTATAAATAGGATGTTCTATGAAATCATATAGAATGATTGAGAATAATCATAGAAATTTTGAAAAATCATATTTCCGAAAATATTAGTTTGTTAGAGTAGAGAATGATATCAATGGATTTCTATGATGAAACTGCATCTTAAAAGAATTTGTCCAAGCCCTGTGGACAGGAGCTTTTTGGCGCTCTTGTTCAAACAGACAAATTATATCTCTGAAAGTATTGGTTTCTCAGAGTTGGGAATTATATCAATGGATTCTTATGATACAACTGCATCATGAAAGAAATTAAATTTGAAAAAAGTGTCGTTAAAAAAAAATTTTCAACAAACAAGAGCGCCAACTAAAGAGCAATCTACAATGCTTCTAAAATTGTCATTAAATTTCATTTTCAAGATTAAATGAGCGATCTGCAATGATTCAACCTCGTGGAATGGGTTGTTGCAACTTACACTCGGTGCATAGTTTTCACAACTCGAAATACCTAAGGAAAGTATCATCGAAATGTCCAGAGCAAGGCTGGAGACAGTCATAGCAGATTGTCCATTTATTTCGGATATTTGAGTAGGTAGAGGCTAACGAACAAATTCTTTCAATAGTTCAACACATATTACCTAGCAACATTATGAAAATACTGTATTTAGAAACATGTCTTACTACTTAAGGAAGTAAAATGTAATATTAACCTCAGTGGTCAACGATCAGTAATTTGTTTTGATGATCCCATTATGTTCTTCTTTCCTATTGCCTTCATGAACTACGTCATAGAAATGATCCAATTCTAAATCCTCTGAAACATCATCCCGAATTTATACGTAAATTATTCAATATGCCACCAGTCAATATTATTTTCGGTTTCAAAACAGTCTTGTATATATTCACAAATTCAAGAATCGAATACTTGTCTTTCAAACTACGAATTGACATGACTCTAACAGCTAGATAAGATGACATTTATGAACAGTGAACACAGACAGTGAATACATAGAAAAACGATATATTATTAAAATTTTGAGAAATCATATCTCCGGAAGTATTAGCTTGTTAGAGTTGAAAATGATATCATTGGATTCTTATGATGAACTTGAAATTCAAAAGTTGTTGTGTGAAAAAAAAATTTTTTTTCGTTACTCCGAAACCATCATGCCGATTTTGCCCAATAACGAACTTAACCGAGATATTTATCCCTTGAACCTACTCTGAAAATTTCAATTTTCTAGCTCATTCCGTTCGAGAGTTATCGTGTTAACGGCCGGCCGGACGGATGGCCCCACAGAATCGATTTTGACCATGGATTCTTGATCAGTGAGTCAAACCAAATCGTTTAAGACCATTTTCAGCCAAAAATTCGAAAATCACAGACATTTGGGCAAATTGATGAGCACTCTTTTCCGAGGAACAAGAGCGCCAAAAAATTGAATTCAAAATATGTAATGTAAAAAAAAATATTTTTTTTTGTTACTCCGAAATCACCTGGCCTATTTTGTCCAATAACGAATTTAACCGAGATATTTATCTCCCAAACCTACTCTGAAAATTTCAACGGTCTAGCTCATTCCGTTCGAGAGTTATCGTGTTAATGGGCGGACGAACGGACGGCCAGACAGAATCAATTTAGGCCATGGATTCTTGATCAGTGGGTCGAACTAAATCGTTCAAGACCATTTTCAGCCAAAATTCGAAAATTACAGACATTTGGGCAAATTGATATGCACTCTGTTCCGAGGAACAAGAGCGCCAAAAAGAGCAAACAATGGACTCATATGTTGGCTCAGCACCAGACCCCGATGATAGCCGAACATTTTTTCATTCTTTTATAGTAACATCCTCATGAAATATTGCACAAGTGTTATTTGCATCTAACTAGCGAGTTTGAACGTAATCAGATCAGTTTTCTATTAAATATTCTGAAAACGACATTTTCGAATTTTTTAAACAATTTTTTCCAATTTGTCAATCCAAAACTCATTAATATAAAGGTCATGATTCTACAATTTGATACCAAATAGATAGATCGAGAGATCAGTTTCAGAAATATTCATAAAAAATGATATAAATAAAAATGGCCATAACTCCGAAATCACTCGGTGGATTTCACCCATTAAGTTAGCTGAGATATTCACGTTCCAAACCTACTCTGAAAATTTCAACTCTCTATCTCATTTCGTTCTACAGTTATCGTGCGTACGGCCGAATGGACAGAATAGGATTTGGTCCAGGATTATTCATCAGTGCGTCAAGCCCAATCGTTCGAGACCATTTTCGGTAGAAAATAGCCCAAAAAAAATACAGACATCTGAGCAAAATTATAGGCATTCTGTTTACCTGAACAGCAAGCCAAAAAAGACATGTCAATTCGAATTGGTTGAGTACCTTAACCGGAGTACCACAATGCTCAATTATGGGTGCGATATCTTTATTTTGTTCATCAATCTAGTTGTCGAAATTGATTCGGAGGCTTTTTTGTAGCTGTCACCGATGAGATTTCATCCCTGATTTCAAGTAATTCTAATATTGCTCTTGAAAGTAGATGTGCTAATCCAACACCTCCTAAAAGGAAGGCCAACAACTATCATCACTTTTTGCGATATGGCAGAGAAGGTGGATTAAAATTCAATTAACAGCTATTTTGTTTGTCGATAGTGAATGCTTATTAAATCACCGTTGAACATTCAAGTGGAGATTCGTACTATTTTTATATCCAAATTACCGAGGACTCAGTGTTACCAACTCAATGTCCAGATTATATCGTAGAATAATAAAAGGTGGATCAGTATAATAATAATAATAATAATAATAATAATAATTTTTTTTTGCCTGAAGCAGCTTGTGGAGAAAAGAATAGAGAGAAACTTATATTTTGTATACTTGTAGTAGGCTTATGATAGTGTACCACTCGCTACATTGTGGAAGACTTTGGAAGAAAATAGCATAAGCCAGATATAAATTAGGGGAGTGAAGGAGCTCTTAACGGATATTTCAGCATGGGTGAAGGTGGGAACCAAACTGTCTGAGGAGTTTCGTATCTAAAAAGGTCTCCAACAGTGTTTTCTGGTAGCACCGACTCTGTTTAAGGTCTATCTTGCCTCGACTCTAAAACATTGGCCAAGAAATTGCCAAAATATGGGAATTCCAATAGGAAAATAATATATACTTTTCTCTCTACACTTTGCTGACGACCTGGTCATCAAGGTCAAAGATGAGGAAGATATTTATTATATGTTGAGAAAATTGGATGAGGCATGAATATAGAGTGGGATATGACCATAAACACCTCAAAAATAAAATATATAGTTGTGAATAATAGCAGGAGTGATCTTATCCTGCGACTGGGAGTAGATGAATATGCCTATTTTGGAGTGACCCTCACAGCAGTTGAATCCAGAGGAAAGCTAAATATAGAAAAGGATCACCCAAGGAAGATCAATTACGAAACAACTGAATGGCTTACTTTGCAGTTCACTAATAAGAAATGATATTAAAAGAAATATCTATAAAACCTTAATAGAGAATATGGAGTACCTAATATGGTACCGAGGTATGGGAAATGACAACGCAACTTAAGAATAAAATGAAAGCGATAGAGATGGGATATTGGAGCCGATGCTCTAGACTAACGCTACAGGATCGAGTCAGGAATTAGGAGATAAGAGCTAGAATGGGATGCAGATATTAGAGACATAATTGAAGCCAAAACGCTACAAAAATTTGGACACGTGTCAAGAATGAGTAACGAGAGATGGCCATTTAAAGTCCTCAATTGGATTCCTCCGAAAAGAACTAGAGGAAGCGATGAACAGGAGAGGTTTGCAAGACCGAGATTGGCAAAATAGGAGTCTATGGCGACTGAGATGCGAGAAATTACAAGATTTTATATTAACATCCTTCTGATAATGAAAGACCTCTTTTTTATGCTGTCGATTTAGCACTGGTTCCACACTCTGCTTTTCAATTGATGTTGGATATAAGGATATGGTAGGTATACCAGTTATTTCTTATGTTTTTCAAAAGTTGAATTGAAAAATATAAGAAATAACTGGTAGACCTACCATAGCCTTATATCCAACATCAATTGAAAAGCAGAGTGTGGAACAACAGTGCTAAAAATTTTCAATCAAACCACAGTGGTAGCACTTATGGGACTTGGTCCTAGGCATCACTTGAGTATCATGAAGATTATGCTATTTTTGTCAAGATTCGAAATCATCCAATAGAATACCAATAGAAAATATAGGTGCGCTATCAAAGAAAATCATCTCATTATTGCATGGCATGTGTAATTCATCAATTTGTTTGAATATGAGAAAAATCCTATAAAACAACTTTTGAATTTACCGCCTTTTCTCCATCCACTTTGGCGGTCATATTGGTTTTGATGACTGGCCTTCAATGTAGGAGGTGCTGGCTAATCTAATTAAAAATATCAATAGTTGGTTTTCTGACTATGTACTATATTCAAACCCTACCAAGACGACAATCATATGATTTCAAGATGTCTAAAAGAGTACGAATGTACAGAAACGTTACAGAATTTAGAGTGGACAAGAGTGCAGTTACTCGTGTAGTATTTCTAGACCTTAAGGGAAAAGTATTACCAGTCAAGAACTCGATCTTTCCATCAAAGCTTGAAAACTTGAATATTAAATCGCTGTGATATTTAATTCCAAAGATATTTTGCTTAGAACAAAAGGTCGAATGGATGGACACATACATAGTTGAATTTTCCCACGAATTTTTCCTCGGTATAGGTTCAGTGTAATCGTTTGAGAGCATTTTCGGCATTCACCTAGTTACGAGCGGGTAAAAAAGGTTCCCTATCATGATATCACTCCCTCGTAAAAATTCCCCCTTGGGTCAAATCTCATCCTGTTACCTCTCGTATGGATTTCCTCTTCACCGATAAGAGCATTTTGTGTAGATATTGTCCTCATAGCCCCAGTCGAACATATTTCCTCCAATATTCACCAGAAAATGAGACATTTTTCTATCAGTCGTACATTAATACCACCGAATAACATAGACGCAAATTCCAGATCCCACATACTGTTATTGTTCAATTCGAACCAACAGCATCCGCATATCGAATTGCTTATTGGTTCGAGAATTCCCCAGATTAACCTTCCAGACGCGGGACGTTATTCGCACTCCTCCAACGTCCCTTTACGGCCGATCTTTTTTGTATCAGTTACACAGACTCGTCCCAGGACCTCGAACCAGCCGACACTACTTTCTTTCAGTAGATTGCCAATGTCGGTTTCCTTTTCGCGGATTGGGGATCACGCACGATCTGATAATAGTAATGCTCTTTAATCAGTATTCGTCAAGACGAGAACCAGGAGGAATATAGGATCGAGATCTACAAAGGGGCAAATACTTTTTCCTTACCTCGTCATTCCTTCTATATTTCGGTTGAAACCATTAGGAGTGAAAGAATTTCATTTATTCGAGTCAGCAAGAGCAATGGTAAATAATGAGGTTAGTCAGGTATCGTTTGTGGAGTTGAATAGGGGTCGCTGGAAGTTTGGTTTAGTTTTTTTTCCGGGGAACAATTGATAGAGTGGGAAAAACCCTAAGAATCATTTTCAATATGGTAACAATTTTTTATTTCCATACCCCACATCGGCCTAACTGTTAGATGTCGAAATGTATAGCTCTGAATCTAAAAGAATATAGACCGGGTGATTTATTTAACCTGGAATTTTGTTTTCACTCGAAAACTGCTCATCGCAGATAAATAATTGTAGAGATAATAGTTTTATATCTCTAAAGGGCACATCCGGTAGCACTGAAGTTTGTACACCCCCTGTAGGCAGGGGAGAGGGTAACTTTGAAATGTTGAATGGGAACCCTTGTTGATGGCAAATTCTATGTCAATAAAATGTGAGAAAGCCCTTTGGGAAAGGTATTTGGCGCTCTTCTTCAAACTTCGACAAATCATATTTCCAAAAATATTGGTTTTTCAGAGTTCGAAATGATATCAATAAATTCTTATAATAATACTGCATCATAAAAGGAAGCTTTGGCGCTTTTGTTCAATATTTGACAAATCAAATCTCCGAAAGTATTGGTATCTCATAGCTTGGAATGATATCAATGGATTCTTGTGATATTTGGGCAAATTGATAAGCACTCTTTTCCGAGGAACATGAGCGCCAAAATTACTTATGATATATCAGTAAAATTTCTGTTCCTTTTCGATAGATCGCGTTCCCCGAGCAACGAAGGGAACCAGAAGAAGCACAGAAAAAACACCAAACAAACATGTGCTTAGCAGTTTTCAATAGTTTGCAAGTTAATGATGGTAATAATTGCTGAATACATGTTTATTTATTGTTTTTTCTGCTTATTAGACAATCGTATTAATGAGACTAATGGTGCTATTCCGCTTTCATCTATAAGCCAATCTGTAACTTTTCATAGCCCTACCGGGAAATTGCTATTCTGGACTGTTTGTAGCGATCTGTAACTTCAAGATTTTCGTAAATATTTACGAGTACTCGAGAGGTGATCGGAAGCACATCGGAAGATGTAAGGTGAGGTTATTTTAAAAGTTTATTGTCTGTATGCTTTTTTGGCGCGCCGGTTTTTTTCCCAAATAGAAAATGGATATGAGTACGAATAATAATCAGATCGCTTGTATGATTGGCTTATTCTTAGAGCTTGATCAAAATTGGTAAGGCGGTATTAACTTCACATGATCTGAAAATCATTACCTATTATATTATAATAGGAATTTATAAGAATTGAGAAAAAACGGTTACGTGATGAAATGGATCAATTTGAAATGCCGGAAGACCAATTTGTAAGCTTCTTCAGATTGAATAAGCATTGCACTTTGGATTTGGTGAATTATCTAGAACCATTCATACAAAAAAGAAAGGCTAATGGAATTGGATTACCAAGAAAGGTATTATCCCTCTTTCTATAATACGGGGTGGGTAATATTTTAGAAGAATGAAAATTGATCAATGCCTTGTATATTTTAGGTGTTAATTACTCTACACTTTTTGGCCACAGGGTCCTTTCCGAATTGTGTTGGTTCAAATTCATGGTTGTCGGCAAGTCAACCTGCAGTTAGTAGAGCAGTTACTGAAATATGCTCAGCCATTACCGAGCACTTATTACCGATTTGGGTACAATTTCCCACTACTAACAATTCAGTTAGAAATGTTAAACATGGGTAAGAGAGCATTTTCACATTATTTCTATATTCATTACATTCATACGAATATTCCATCATTCTTTAATCATATGTTGTTTCTGTATTTGTGATTTTTCACAAAATTTGGGTTCAGAGGTGTTTTGGGAGCTATAGATGGAACCCACGTAGAAATAATTGGACCTCCTAAAGCTGATATTAATCATCCACCATATGTTTACATCAACAGAAAAGGAAAACATTCCATCAATGTCATGCTGGTATCAAGTTTTGAATATTTTCTGAAAAGCAGCCTACATGTTACATGTATTCATCATAGATTTTTCAGATAGCTGATTCCGATTGTAAAATATTGGCTGTTAATGCTCGATTTCCTGGCTCCGTGCATGACTCTGCAATTTGGCAAACTAGTGCTATAAGAATTCACTTGCGGGAACAGCATGACGCAGGTTATACTAATATCCATTTGATCGGTTAGGACAATAACTTATGTTTGTAAAACAATATAAATAAAATTCTTTTTTAGGAGATAGTGGCTACCCTCTTGAACCATGGCTTTATACTCCGATTGGTAATCCTAGAAATAATCAGGAGCAATTTTTCAATAATAATTTAAATTCGTTACGGAATACTATTGAAAGAACTAATGGAATTTTAAAAGGCAGGTTTCGATGCATATCGAGATTAAGAACCCTAATGTACCATCCGATTCAGGCTGCAAAAATTATTTGCACATGCTGTGTATTGCATAATATTGCTAAATCAGCAAATATTATGGATGAAGATATTGAATCACGAAGTGATGGTGACAATCATTATGGCATGTATTTATAACTGCCTGAAGATTACAAATTTTAAAAATCCTCGATTTCAGGACCTGTTGTTGCCAGTCCAACCTGAATTATTATTGATTCTTCTTTCTTTTCGTTAAGTCCTTCATATCTTGTCACATCAGCTCCTGCCACAGTCACACGACCCCAAACATCTAACGCTCTCTCTTCTAATGGTGATAATAAGTTTTGTATCATAGGGCCACCACCAGTTTGGGAACGATGAGCATCAATTTTACGCTTTTTTGCTTTAATTGCGTATTTCCAATCGGTAAACCTCTGAAATATAAGAAAAATTCGTCTATGCAATGCACTCACATTTATATGAGCAATCACCTTTTTCCATTCTTCTGTTGTTAGCATTGGCCCATCTCCTACATCGTTGAGTTGAAGAGTCAACTGCTCCCACTGTTCTTAGAGGTAATTTGATCCTTATGTAGGATTAATTGTGTTGCTTCTCAGAACATAATCATTCTCCATAGCATCCAAATATATTTCAAACTGGTCTTGGCTTGTATTTTTCGTTCTTTTTCGTTTATCCTTTACTGCTGTAATTTATAATGAGTAGGTAATTCTCGTTAATGTGAGCATTTCTTTCGAGTAAATAAAAACTATTTACACAATCCTTTCATAAATCAGTATATCTTACCTCATACTGCACATTTTATTTCCTCCCATCCTTTTGAATGTGTAAAGCTCCACTCTAACTTATCAACAAATTGGAAATAATAGTACTGCTGGAGATAAACAAATACCTTCAGGATATCCCTACGGTTTAAGGTTATGTTTTCCAATAGATTTATTAAAGTAGTTCAAAAGTAACACTTTAAGTTATATAGTTACAGGAACCATTCCAGAATTGCATTATTAATGATTTTGTTAGGCGGCCTCTTACGGATCAATCATCAGTTACAGATTCATAAGTTACAGATGAAAAACAGAATAGCACCATGAAGGAGAGTAGCATAAAGAAAGAAAATTAAGTCCAGATTGATTTCAAGAATATTTAACAGTTTTAGGTAATCACATTTTTCTTCATAATTTCTCCTTAAATGTATTGTTTCCAAGATATTCTTCCTTGTATATCATAATTTCTGGAAATCCAGAAATTAATCTGCTTGTTTGGACACTACCCCGAGCTTTGGTATACCGTCTAAGCCACAGGAGCACTGTTTTGAGAAAAATCAATTTTTAATACAGGTGCACGAATAAAGTTAATCTTTTGACTCTAGGTACTTCAACTTGAAGGCCGAGTGTCGCAAAAATTTTGATGAATACATTTCTGAATAATTTGGTAACCGAAACTCAATTTTGGCTATTTAGCGGGTTACGCCATTTGGCCTCCAAGCCGATGACCCCCGAATCAAGCTGTTAGCTACGATGCCTTATATTTTTCTCAAATTTATATGCAGGAGTGTAGTAGCACATTGTGAATTTTTTAGAAAATTATTCAAATTATCATTCGAAATGTAGGTATATTTTGACCAAGCAAACATCGCAAACGTCGTTTTTACAAACTGAGAGTTTACGTGTGTTTTCGGATTTATATAATTCTTCTCGAAAATCACTTTTTTTGCTATAATTTTGCCCAAACGGCTGTAATTTGAGAATTTGTAGCCACAAATAGCCTCTAACGATGCCACCGGTTTAAATGATTACGTTGTCAAATACAATTCTGACCGTCTGTCTATAAAAACGATATCTTTCGAAAGAAGGAAATTGTAGACTTGATATTTACATGTTAGATTTCCGGACGATTTTGTGTGTGATTGAACAAAAAACTGCCCTCCCGGTTTTCGGTGATACACCCACTTGAAATTTAATTTATCCAGAATTACACGAGCAGAATGGGAATATATCTATATTCATCATTTCGTTACGAAACTTATTTTATTGAGTAAACTTGTTTCCATTATACATGGGGACTGATGACCCATAGTCCAAACGTTAGTTGTAGTTAGGAGACCTCTATACTGATTCAAAACAGGCCATCAAGCGTTCTGTTGATGTTTCGTTTTGGAGATACAGGGTGTTTTCCGAAATATGAGGAAACTTTTAATCAGAATGTACCATCAACCTTTATCCGTACTCTATAATGATTATTGGTGATATAAGTCAGCAGGAAGTAACAATAATCGTCTGAACCGAAATAACACACAGTAGGTAAAAAAAAGTACTTTCAATATTTATTCTTGAAGAGTAAGAGCATGTTTCATTTTGAGTGGCACAAATTTATCCCAATATGAATGATAAGCCAGGTTTTTGCGCGCATGTTTTGTCTGTAATTTTCGAATGTTTTGCTGAAATTCGTCTCAAACGATTAGGTTCGACTTACTGATGAAGAATCCGAGGTCAAATTTGATTATGTGACACCGGCCTTCCGGCCTGCCTTTATCACGATAACTTTCCAACTGAAAAAGATAGTGACTTGAAATTTTCAGGGTAGGTGGCGCGTTCAAATACGGACGGACATGTTCGTTAATGGGCATAATCCGCCAAACAGTTTCCTAGTACTAATTTTGTCTTCAACCAATACAGATCCGATGTAATTGAAACTTGGTAGTCAGCTGAAAAATAGTGACACGAAAACGCTTGTGAAATTTTGTGACAATGTATAACTACAATTTTTTTTTTTTAATTATTGAAAAATATTAATTTCATTGGTTCGACCAATGCTGGCGGACCACTGCAGGAGGAAAAACTACCACCTCTTGGTGGCATGTGACGCAAATGCGCACCACACGGTATGGGGCACCACCGACGTCAACTGGAGAGGGGAACGTCTACTGGACTTCCTCAAGACAGAGGCTCTCCTAGTGACTTACAAGGGAGCTGAACCAGCCCTTGTGACTAAAAACCGTTCACAGGTACTGGACATTACGTTCAGATGTAACTCTCTGGGAAAAAAATCTCGGATTGGAGGTTTTCCCGTGAACCCTTAGGCTCGGACCACAGACATATTCAATTTTCAATTGAGTCTGGCTCAAGAGTGGAATATAGGAACTGGGGTATATTTCTTCCGTCACACACTCTCGTGAGGACTTTGAGAGACTAGCTGAGGACCTAGTCTTCGCTCGGCGTATGAAGAAAACTGCCCACTAAGGAGGAAACCTGATAACAGAAAAACCGCTTGGTGGAACCCTGCCCTCGAAAAACGAAGAAAAGAAGTTTGAAGACTATTCAACCGAGCTAAGGTATCCAGCAACCGGGACAATTATAGAAACACTCTAACAAACTACAACAAAGAAATAAAAAGGGCAAAGATAGATTCCTGGAGGAGGTTCAGAGATCCGTTAGGAGGACTGGGATCTATCTCTAGATCTGATGGTCGTCTTACAGACTCTGGAAAAGAGACGTTAGAGATCCTTGCGAGGACACACTTCTTAGACTATCGCTTGCTTGATGAATCGGATAACGGTTCTACCTATGCTTCCCAAGAGCAGCGCTGTAGGCCGTGCCGGGAAGATTGGAGAAGTGCCAAAGTGAT
Organism: Halyzia sedecimguttata; assembly: GCA_937662695.2. Taxonomy (NCBI): domain Eukaryota; kingdom Metazoa; phylum Arthropoda; class Insecta; order Coleoptera; family Coccinellidae; genus Halyzia; species Halyzia sedecimguttata. Next base: position 33,912,894 of record OW569411.2, read on the forward strand.
CATCAACCCTGGGACCTTGAGATGGGCGATGCGTTCGCACAAACCTTTCAAGGCTCCCAGCGAGGATGGCATCTTTCCTGCTCTGCTTCAGCAGGGAGAAGATGGCCCCCTTCCGTACTTAATCCGACTCTTTAGAGAGCCAATGTTGCCTGGAACTTTATGTCAACAAGCTGGCGTAATGTTAGAGTTGTTTACATCCCTGAAGTGGGCAGAGTTTGCTCACAACCTAACTCATATAGACCGATCAGCCTCACGTCTTTCGTTCTGAAAACCCTTGAGAAGATACTGGACCGCTACGTCAGGAGCAGTGAACTATCCCTAAATCCTCTGAGAGAGCACTAGTACGCCTTTCAGAGTGGTAAATCAACTGACCTAGCCCTAAACAACTTGGTGGGAAGGCTGAAGCAATGTCTGGACCACAAGGAGGGGCTGTCCACAGGGAGGAGTACTCTCCTCCCTGCTGTGGTCTCTGCTGGTGGACGATTTACTGGCCATAATAGTCACGCTGGATATATATGTCCAAGCGTACGCCGACGACATAGTCATTATGGCCATGGGCCAGGATGACTCAGTCCTAGTCGAGAGGCACTGATAGCAAAACAAGGCTGGTGTGAGGGGGAACAGTTAAACGTGAACCCTCGAAATACCTTGATTATGCCATTCACTAGAAAGAGAAAACTTAATATAGATTAAATCACTATGAATGGAATTAACATCCCTTTTGCGGATGAGGCTAGATATCTGGGTGTTATCCTGGATAGAAAGCTGAACTGGAATTCACACCTAGATAGGGTGATCCATAAGGCTAGGCACTCTCTCTGGGCTTGCCAGCGGACTGTGGAAAGAGGTGAGGACTGGCTCCGAATCAGCTCCCCTGGTTGTACGTGATGGTGGTGAGACCACAAATCACTTACAGCAGCATTGCTCGGTGGAAGTGTACCTACTATAAAGGTGAAGTTTCAGCTCAAGCTTGCGAAAATTCAGAGATCTGCGGCTTGATGGTGACAAGGGCTTTTCGCTCCACCCCCACCGTAGTCATGAAACGCCTACTGGACCTCGCCCCTCTTCACCTGGTGATCACATACACATCACATACAGACTTCTGCATATGGCTCGCAATGAGCCAGATGCGATCAGCTACGTGCCTAGTTCTCTGCAGGATGAATTGAAGGCCAACGAGATAATGGGTATGCGATCGGACGTATCTAAAACCAGAACCTACACAAAGTGGCCCTACCGAGTCATTTTTCCTAGTAGAGAAAACTGGGCTGTCTTTTAGACCCTACTGCTTGAGGGTCCCTCCTGGATCACATATATCTCCGCTACTACCCAAGGGGTGGGAACGGGAGTCAGTGGTTGTAGAATTGCTAGGGGTGAATCCATCAGCCTGGGTAGTCTTTCAAGCAGAGATTCTTGCCATCGATCACTGTGCGAAGCTCATACTTGAGAAAGGTTGGGCACACGGACATGATACTATTGGATAGCCAAGCTGCCTTGAAGGCCTTGACTTCATATAACTGCAAATCCCTGCTTGTGCAGGATTGCCGGACCACACTCGCTGAACTTGGAGGGCGCTGCAGGCTGCAGTTCTTGTGGTTCTCGGGCCACTTGGGCATAAAGGGTAATGAGATGGCGGAATCATTGGCGGCACGGGGACTTAAATGGGGCTCATTGGACTGGAACCGGCCTGTGGTATCTCTCTCAGAGCAGCGGCAAAGGAAAACAAGAGATGGGTGGACCAAGAGGTCCAAGAAATCTGGAGCAGCATACCTGGACACAGACATGCTCACTCAACAATTACTGGCCCATCAGCTGAAAGAACCGGAAAATGGCTCAATTTCTCTAGTGTAGACCTGAGAATCCTTACGGCTGTATACACGGGCCCTTGTGGCCTAAGGAAACACCTCAATACGCTCGGGTTGACTGAGGACTCCAAGTGCAGACTATGCCTGGAGGACGAAGCGTCTATCGCACACATCATGTGTGACTGCCCCGCTGGGAACAGGTTCAGATTGGAGGAACTAGGAGTCCACAAAATGACACTGAGGGAACTGGACAAGTTCTTACCCACCAGATTAATATCCCTCATCAAGAGACTTGCGTTTGTGGGGGAAGTATAGATAATATACTATAGGTGTGCCACAATGGACCGATTGGTCGCTGTGGAGGGGCGGGTCTCGTGTGCCCGCACAATCCATATAATAATAATAACAATAATAATTGGTTCGACTCACTGATGAAAACGATGAATGAGAGAATCAATTCTCAAGAACAGTTAATTTAACGAATATAATGGGGACATTCTACAAGAAATTACCGAGTTTTAATTGGATCGGATTGATATATTTTGAGTTATGGAGGAAATAATAACAAACAAATCAGATGAGTATAACGCCTATGATGAATACGCCTATTAACGAACTTATAAATGCCACATTCGGATGCGCAATCTACCCTGAAAATTGCAAGTCGCTGTCTCTTTTCGTTCTCAGGTTGTCGTGAGATACATAAGTCGGCCTGTCTACCCGACCAGATTGTGTAGTGAGCGGTGTAAACTAATAAGTCTGAAGTTCACCTTCGCAATTACATTCAATACTGGCCCTACCGATCGTACTTTGTGCCTACAAGACAAGCTTTTGGTGTGGGCAAATACATTGTAAAGTGGTCTTGTTGAATACTTGATTATCCATCGCATATATCTGTTATACAAGGTGGTGTAGATCCGATAGTGTAGTTTTCAGTATTCGTTTTGGTTTGGACAGGTGTGCATCGCGGGTTAGCTATGCGCATGGATTCGGTACTTGGTGAAACTGGATCAACCTTCAGAGGAGGACATAGAGTACCCAGAAGAGTATGCGGAAAATATAGAGAGGGTTAGAGCACAGGTTGAGCTGGCACCAAATCGATCTATATGAAAGTATGCTATAGCTTTATATTATATTAGGGATCTCAAGTCGGTCTGTGAGAAGAATTATTCATCAGCGTTTGTTATTTCATCCTTACACAATTAGGCTTGTTCAAGAATTAAGTGCAATTGACTATGTAACAATCACATCAAAGCGTTATGTAGCGATGTTGGAGACTTTTTTGCATCCCCAACTTGAAGGACAGGCAGCTGGTATCACTGAGGGCGCTGAAGTGGCCAGCGAGCTCACCTAACTTTGACTTTTTCTTGTTGAGCCACCTCATGGATAAGGTTTTCCAACATCGTCCACACACTTTACAAGAACTGCAGCAGTGATTCGCAGAAGAAATGAGGGCCACACCTATTGCACTGTACCGAATTGCCGTCGAAAACATCAGCAATAGACTTCATCAGTGTATCACTACTGATGGCCACCATCTTACTGACATCTCACTTTCAAAATTCGAAGTAAAAAGGTACATTATGAACTGATATAAATAAATCAAACCGTGTTCCTTTAAACTGTAAAGATTATTATTTAGTACCTTAAAACTCGTCACTCGGCTCTGCGCGACCCTGTAGTCAACTGGTGGACCGCCGCGCCGTATCTTTGAAACATATTAAAAATCTTATGTAGCACCTGTTTTTTTTTTAGAAACTCTACATTCTAAGATCGTTCGATAACAACAGTAATCGTAGAAATGTGAAAATATTTATGGATGTAGATGCAGACTCAAAGAAATTGATCATCATAAGATATTGGTTTATTTGTTCTAGCTTTGGCTTGTGTGGAAAAGTCAGGGTTTGACTTAGAGACAAAAATGTGGGGATTTATTCGATCCAGCTCGAAGGACCAATGTGGAGGTAGATGTCTCAGCTTTGACTTGTGAGGAGAAGCCAGTTTCAGTTGACTTAGGGACACAAGCGATGAGAGTATAGTGACGGCTCGATTGAAAATGAACGTTTATTGGTTAAAACTACAAGGTATTTATATTAGCTAATATAGGGAGGGGGAAGTATTCCACACAATCTAAAGGTAAGAAAAGTGATAACAAAGCATAATCATTATTTCACTAATTGAACTGTGACCAGCTGTGAAAATATTCCATAAAAAGTTGATCATAGCATAATAATTTCGTCATATAGTCATATAGACTGTTTGTATGTGGTACCAGTTGGTTTAAGATACGAAGGGCGTTGACATTTACTTCTTCAAGCTCAAAGGACCAATGTTGTTTTAGGAATGAGGAATTATTCTGTTTTAAATTTCCTGTACGTGTTGGTTCCAAAGTCCCTGGTTGTTGTAGTTGAAGGGTGCAGTGGGTTATAAATCCAAAGTCCCTGGTGGTTAAAGTTGGCGTTGGGTTCAATAGGTCCCTGGTAGTTGTTGTTGATGAATGCAGTTGGTTTTAAATCCGAAGGCCCTGGTTGTAGTTGTTGAAGGATGTGTTGGGTTGTAAATTCAAATTCCCTGGTGGTTGTAGTTGGAGGATGCAGTGGGTTGTAAATCCAAAGTCCCCGGTGGTTGTTGTCAAATGGCTAGTGGTGTCCAATGGCTAGTGGTGGATGTTAAGTTGAGCTGTAAATCCAAAGTCGCTGGTGGTTGTTTTTACAGGCTTGAAGGACCAAGGTTGGGGTATGTGTCGCAGCTCTGACTTGCGTGGAAAAGCCAGGGGTTGACTTAGGGACATAAGCGTTTAGGGTATAGTGACGGCTCAACTGATAACGAACGATTATTGCTTGAAACTACAAGGTATTTATTTTAAATAATATAGGAAAGTGGAAGTATTCCACACAATCTAAAGGTGAGAAAAGTGATAACAAAGCATAATCATTGTTTCTCTTATTCTACTATAACAGCTGTGGAAATATTCAATATGTGAAAAGTTGATACCATAGCATAATAATTTCGTCATAAATTATTATTCATGACCTACTCTGCATAGTCTTGGTTTGATGAACTTTGCATATGTAAACTTATAGGATTGCATGGATGGGTAAAATTACTATTTACTCAATGTTTTATTGTATGTAACGTACATGACAAGATAATGAATATTATCTATTGTAAAACCCGTAGCGTTTTCTTTAGTTGAAATTATTGCACCTACGTAATAATCGAGTTTGTTGAATTGATTACTCGAAAAAAATATGTGAAGAGCCTTTGGCGGATTCACGTTTCAAAAGTCCATCGATATTGCCACTCAAGAATTTGTGCACACTCACATTATCACATGTTCTGAAACTTCGTATTAATATATTACGATGTACGAATGAAAATCAAACAACTAGATTGCTGTTGAAATTGAGTGTAGGCTGGCTATTTGGAGAGAACTTCGAGAAGTTTCTCCACCGAACGGCAATATATTCATCTCACAACTACGTTTGCTCTACCGAAACTCAATCCATTTTCTCTGAAATATGTCTACTGATCCTACGGGAGTCAGCATCTTCAATCTTCAACAGACGAAAAAATTCACCACTGACAATGACAAATTCAGCAGGTGACCAGGCGGTAAAGCTATCAGCTAAAAGATATTGCAAAGACCGAAAATTAATGGAAGTCATCTTCTGCTACGACTTTACGTACTGGTGTCCATTCCTATTCAGGCGGGAACGAACTGAGCTGGTCGGGATTTCATGAGGATCACATGTGGCGTTCGGGAGAATCCGAGCTCCCTGAGCTCTTTAATATGGGATGAAGGGTGAACGAACTGTTTCGGTTAGATTGAGTGTAGGATGGGGTCAAGGGGAAATAGGGGAATATAATCTTTCAGCATATTTAATTCCACACAATTTTTCATGTAGATACTTCAGAAATGAGTTATAGTTAGTAGGTGACAAGGCAACATTATAAAGAGGCTAACTAGCACCAGTTTTCGTGGTCGTTCATTGGACGATAAACGTACAGGATGTCCCAAGTTCGAGTGCCTATTAGACGTTTCTGGAGAACTGTACATATTTGAAATCTGAAATTTAGGATTATGATATTGCTTGAAATACTCTACAGAGCTAAAATATTTTCGAAGCACAAGCGCTTCCGGTTATACGGGAGTGAAAATAAATGTGATGAAAAAATTTTTTGTCAAGTTTTGCATTCCTGGTATGATCAAGTATTCGATGCTGAATAAATTTCTGTTAAAATCATTGTATTCATTCAAAAACCGGAAAAGAACTCAAATTTGTTTTGTCAGTATTATGCTCATTATTCTTATTCTAAACATCCTCAACGTAATCCGTTTTTACAAAATCGAAGAGCAAGAATGTGGAAAGGTCATGCATCTTTCGAATTCCAGAAATATCATCACAGAGTGTTTCAAATTTTGTGTCGAAAATGGTGATAAGAAATTGGCCATTACTTCTGTTGTTCAAATTAGAACCCTATTTTTTATGATTGCGTTGGATTCTGTGAAGAAAAATATTGATAGTTTTTTAACATGATTATGCTCCTAATTTCAATAATTTCTGAGTTTTTTTTATTGAGTTTATGAGCATAATCATGTTAGAAAACTATCATTATTTTTCACCGCAGAATCCAACGCAATCATAAAAAAATTTTAAGAACCGTACCCCTAGAAAATTTCAAAAAAATCACGAAAAAAAAAATTGGTTCAAGCACACCCTTAATCGAATTTACCATGGTAAATTCGAATTAAGAGTGTCCAATACAGGAGAATGGACAACATAATATACCATGGTAAATTCGATTAAGGGTGTCCAATACAGAAGCATGGACAATAGAACATACGCGCAAAAGCTTCTGACTTCACGTTAGTGCTTGAACCAATTTCTTTTTCTTGATTTTTTTGAAATTTTCTAGGGGAACGGTTCTTAAAATTTTTTTTTCGTCATTTTTTTCGAATTTTCTAGGGGTACGGTTCTTACAAAATTTTAAACACGTCTTTATGTTGATTTTCTACTACTAGCTACCAAGCTTCAATTCGATCGAATATTTATTTTTTAAGTTATCAAGGAAATAATATTCCAGGTGGGTGTAACTCGGAAACCGTTAGACCGATTATGTCCAAAAACGAACTCAACTCTCCCTTTCAGATACGCAACCTACCCTGAAAATTGCAAGTCCCTCTCTCCTTTCGTTCGAAAGTTATCGAGGCAACGGTCACCCATCTACTGAACTCACACAAGAATGCTCGAATCTCCACCATTATTTAACCGATCGTATTAAAACTTGAAACTTGGCAGTAGAGTTACGTTATGAAGGTTCTTGCAAAATTTCAGCAATTTCAAACGATTAGTTACTGATATATAGAATTTTTTTTTTATTCTCAATGATTTAATAAAAATTTTCTACAAATGCTATCCTCACCAAATTTTGCAAACATTTCCGCGTTGGCATTCTACAACTAATAATCATGTTTGAATTCAATCGGTTCAGTATTTTTTTTTTTGTGACCATTTTCGTCGAAAAATTCGAAAGTTACAGACATTTGGGCAAAACTATAACGCGATGTTCCCCAGAACATATGCGCAAAAATAGGGTTCTGATTTGAAAAACAGAACTTATGGCCAATTTTTTATCACAATTTTCGACACGATATTTGAAACACCCTGTGATGATATTTCTGGAATTCAAAAGATGTATGATCTTTCCAAATTCTTCCTCTTCGATGTTGTAAAAACGGTACACGCTCACGATGTTTAAATTAAGAATAATGAACATAATGATGACTGAACATATTTGACTTTTTTTCCGTTTTTTTTTTTTCGATATTTTGGAAACTATTCGAATGAATAAAATGGTTTTAGCAGAGATGTATTCAGCATTGAATACTTGATCATACCAGGAATGCAAAACTTGAAAAAAAAATTTTAATCAAATTTATTCTCACTCCATGTATAACCGGACGTGCTTGGGCTTCGGAAATATTTTAGCTTTGTAGAGCATTTCAAACAATATCATAATCCCAATTTTCAGAATTCAAATATGTACAGTTCTCCAGAAACGTCTGATAGGCACTCGAACTTGGGACTCCCTGTATTTCACAGATTTCAGGTCATTTTTAGAAAATTCTTCATCACATACGTAATTGTTTGCATTAATAAGCAAATTTTTGAACGAGAAAGTTCTCACGGAATAGCACAGTGCTAGTCAGTAAACCCCTTTCCCCTCTCGAATGTTTTGAATATTTATGTTACAATAATAAAATTTGGAGGGTGGAAATAAAGGAATATAGGCTACTGAACAGTCATCACAGGTAACCTAATAGTTATAGATTACCGAAATAATCGGGCTCACGCGTGATCACGATTACTCCCGAACTAAATTAGGTAGTAAGTTGGAATTTTCAGGTTTAAAGTCCAAATGTGCCGGTTAAGTTTGTTAATGGGCAAAATACGCCTAGCAGTTTCGGAGTAGCCATCTGAAATCTTGTTTTCCCAATTAATTAAAAAAATACTGATTTGATCGAATAAAGTAGGTAGTTAGTTGAGAAATACCGACACGAAAAAATTTGCAAAATTTCATGAGGATCAAATACAAGAAAATGTTTAAAAAAAATTCTATATCTCAGAAACTATCCGTCATATATCGCTGAAATTTAGCCTTCAAAACATGATTTCACAGCCAAGTTCTAGATTTCAATTCGGTCGGATCCATATTGTTGGAGATATTGGGAAATAATGAAAAAAGTGTTCCAGTTTTTTTCTTGCATGCTTGTTTCCATTTGATCAGAAAAATTTTCATATGAAACGATGTTAGAAATTGGTAGGTACTATAATTTGTTCGAGTTCCACCTGATCCCCTTATTTTACATCGCCATTTTGTGGTTGAGGATTGAAGTTCAGAATCACGCTACGAAGGTATCAGGTTCCATTTCTGGAGCTGAAGTACCTTTTTTTAACAATTTTCCATTTCGACCGGAAGAATATCTCCCGGAAACGTTACTCCCGTAGACCAGTGATATTTTAAAAGTCAAGATGGCATTAAATGTTTGAATTTACAATCGTTCACAATAGTCAGATATATATTAACAAGAAAATCGAATAGAATGCGGTTAATTCTGCAATAGATATTCAGCACCCTGGTAGATTAAAAAAATGAAACAAGGATAATCTCCAGAAGACACAAAGATACTGACACAAAGACTTAAGCAAAATCTCCTGAAGATCATGTCACTAAATTAATATACAATATTTCAGTACAAGAATATACAATATAATATATATACTAGAAAATAAAGAAAAATATTCTGTAAATCATAAACTATTCGCCCGATATCGCTGAAATTTTCGAAATTCCTCAGAATATAATTTTATAGCCAAGTTTCAAATTTGCAGAACATGATCGGATCTATATTGGTGTAGATATTGAAAAAATATTGGAATCCGAGCAGCCTTGGGCAAGTTCAGTAGCTGGATGGGTGACCGTTGCTACGATTACTTTTGAATGGAAAGAGATAGCAACTTGCAGTTTTCAAGGTTGGTTGTGCATTCGATTGCGACAGTTGTGTTAGTGGGCATATTCGGCCAACGGTGTCGGAGTTATACCCATCTGATTTTTTGTTGTTATTTCATCAATAATTAATAAAATACAGATTCGATCCATTTTAAACTCAGTAATTACTTATAGAATGCTGACGAACAAATCTGGAAAATTTCGTGAGGATCGTAACACTAGACAAAAATTTAGAAATTTTTTTTCTTTAAAAATTTCATATTTCAGAAGCTATACTTTCGAGCCGCCATTTTCCAATCGAGTACTTGATCGACTTTGTATGAGGCAAAGAAACATGCGCGCAAAATCTGCTGACTTCACGTCAGTGCTCTTTTTTCTCTATTCTATTTAATGTATGTATCGAGTTCCACACCATTAACTTGTAGTCTATTAATATTGCTTAGAGTATTTTATAATGATTATTATGATTTTCTTAGATATGTAAACTTGTATTAATTTGATTTTCAATACAATCTTATTAAACTTTTTTGAATAATTTTATTTCTGTAATTTTTGTAAAGTAATCCAATTAGGTGTCTCTTTTTGGTACAAAAACACAGATATAAGAAATGCTAGTGGGTGCACGTAGTCTTGAGTTTTGGAGGGGCGTTGACGAAATATTGCCCATGGCGCTAGCAACGGCGATGGCGAAGACTTTGCCAAGAGTATTTGATCTTAAACTTATGTTCGTATGAATATTATGCATTTTTTCATATTTTTGGCGCTCATGATCCTCGGAACAGAGTGCTTATCAATCTGCCCAAATGTCTGTAGTTTTCGAATATTTGGCTGAAAATGGTCTTAAACGATTTGGTTCGTCTCACTGATCAAGAATTCATGGCCAAAATCAATTATGTCCGGCCGTCCATCCGTTAACACGATAAGTCTTGAACGGAATGAGCTAGACAGTTGAATTTTTCAGAGTAGGTTTAGAAGATAAATATCTCGGTTAATTTCGTTATTGGGCAAAATCGGACGGGTGGTTTGGGAGTAACCAAAAAACATTTTTTTTACATTACAAATTTTCAATTCAATTTTTTTTTCGATGCACTTTCATCATAAGAACTCACTGATGTCATTCTCAACTCTAAAACACTAATACTTTCGGAGATATGATTTTTCAAAATTTCATTAATTATTCTCATCCTATACTTTAGGCGCTCTTGTTCCTCGGAACAGAGTGCAAATCAATTTTTTCCCAAATGTCTGTAATTTTCGAATTTTTGGCTGAAAATGGTCTTTAACGAAGATTCTCGTTAATTGTCTGACGAAGAAGTCTGATATAGACTCCGAAACGTTATGATATAGTTCTTTCTTCGTCGATTCGTTGTTGTTTGTTAGGCAACATTGTTCGATTGATTGCTTCTGACAAATATTTTGTGTTTCCTCGCAGAAGCAAATAACAAAATAATTAATTTTTATTTCATAGATATTCTTCAGAGTTTGGGAGAGAAAACCCAGAAAGAAACCTTTTAATGATGAGTATACCTACCACAGTATCCTTTAATGATTACTTACTCTAATTAAAATTTACTGATGTATATAAATTCAACATGAGATGTGCTCAAAACATTTCGTAATTAAAAACCTAACGTAGGTCTATACGTTAGGTATTTAATTACGAAAATTTTTGAGAAATGACGCACAGAAGACAAATGGAAAAAGTTTGAGAGCCCAGTGGACAGGAGCTTTGGCGCTCTTGTTCAAACTTTGACAAATAATATCTCCGATATTATTGGTCTCTGGGAATGATATGAATAAATTCTTACGATACTCTGAACCCATCGGGCCGATTTTGCCCAATAACGAACTTAACCGAGATATTTGTCTCCCAAATCTACTCTGAAAATTTCCTTGGCAAATCATAACTTCGAAAGTATTGGTTTTTCCGAGTTGGGAATGATATGAATGGATTCTTATTTAATTTATTTCATTTTATGATGCAGTTCTATCATAAGATTCCATTGATATCATTACCAACTTCGAAAAACCAATACTTTCGGAGATATAATCTGTCAGAGTTTGAACAAGAGCGCCAATGCTCCTGTCCACAGGGGTTTCTCACATTTTTTTATGCAGTACGTGCTCCAAATAAAGTAAAAATACACTCTTTCTGTATATGAGAATGTCACAACCACAAAGTTACCATGAAAATCGAACAATCGGTCCTTATGATACACGTAAACGCACATGCTTAGAAACGGGAAACCAGAATCCCATTTCTTCAGGTGGTTCAAAAAGAATTCCTTTCTGATGGAACGCAACACGCTCGCACACGTTCTGAACGCATTGTAACGATTGAGGATGAATGGTCCATATTACAGCCCATTATATGGCATCAATGAAAAGTTTCTCACGTCACGCCCAGCAAACAGTCCATTATGAGCGGCTTCCTCGCAATTCGCATTCAGAAATGCCGTCCCCTTTTTCAGCAATTCGAGTATTTCGCCGTTTTGCGGAATGCCATTCACGCCAGGCATCTTATGCACCGGCTAACACCAGCCCCTATAACGTTTCAGCCCTCTGCATTTCTAATTTACGGACTTGAGAAGAATGTAGGGCACGAGGAACAAAGTTCAGCAGTGGACGGAGTTGTGAATTATTTATGTTGCGTTTTTTCGGAACCATCTCTCCGTTCCGCAGTGTGGACTTGGAAATATTGTTATCCATGGAATTATTTTCTAATCCGGTACATGTCACGACTAATATTCAGGGTAAATTATCAAGAACTCTATATATTCAGTCCTCGATGAATTGTAGCTGAAAGAAGGAGTTTCCAATGTAAAGAAATCCTAAAAAAACCAACGACCTGAGTGAATGTTTATTGATGTTTCAACGCAGCTAACAAAACATTTGAATAAAACGACAATCAAACGTGATGAAGATAATATGCAAGAAAGAATTTCTCAACCTAAAATGATTTCTGCACAACATCTGGATCAATTGGAAAACTGAGAAACATAAGCAGTAGCGGAATAGATGATATTTCAGATAGCATCATTAAGCGAACATCTTTGGTAATCATATTGCCATTATTAAAAGGTTTCTATCTGGGTTTTCTCTCCCAAACTCTGAAAAATATCTATCAAATACAAATTAATCATTTTGTGATTTGCTTCTGCATAAGAAACACAAGATATTTGTCAGAAGCAATCAATCGAACAATGTTGCCTAAAAACAACAACGAAACAACATCAACGAAGAAACAACTATATCGTAACGTTTCGGAGTCTATATTAGACTCCTTCGTCAGACACTCAACGAAAATCTTCAGAATTATTTTGTTGATTTTGTTAAACGGAAATTCGAGAATCACCACCCACAGTATCCTTTAATAATATAATAATAATATAATAATAAGCCATTTCTTTCCTACAGCGTTAGCCCCCAATTACATGAAAACGCATAAGAAGAGCTATTAAATAAATGAGAGAGGTATCCAATTCCACATTACATGTGGAGTTTACAGAAAATAAAAATGAAAGTAATGTACAATATTCGAAAATAAATTAAAACAAAATACAAGATATACCGGAGAGTCCAGCCTCACTCATGACAGTGGCTAGAATAATAGGCCTCCACTATGGTGCGAGGAGTAGAATGATTATTAATATTGCATCTACTGGCAATCGAGTTGAATAACGAACATTCAAAATTCACCGGAGACTGTAGACTTGAGTTCGTTCTCCCCACACCGCAGTAGAACACCTAATTTCGCCTAGAACCCAGACAGGGTACCAGAAACGACAAACGATGCAAATATCTGAACAGTCCAACTCGTTATTAACTAGTTTGAAAAGGAATAATGAGGCGTTTATATTTTTCTATCAAACATGGACTCAGCTCCAAACCTAGATAGAAGCTGATTATGATCGTACCCTATGGGTGGATACGTTCCATATTGCCTCCGCATAAAATATTTATAAAACTTTCTTTGTACAGACTCAATTATTTTTTTGTAACACTCATATATAGGTCTCCAAACTATATTACAATACTCTAATCTACTCCTTATCAAACTGTAAAAAAGAGATATCAATGTGCTTGAACCATCGAAGCATCTACTATTACGAATTATGAATACAAAAGTTTTACCAACACCAGACATCAGCTGAACGATAATGATTAATCATATAGCATTCAAAGTTCATCATTCATAACTCTTTAATAACCAGAACTTTTCCAGATAGCTTGAAACAGCAGTGGTATTTCCAGTATACAAGGAAGGAGATTATAAATCATTAGGGAAATTATAGACCGGCGAGCATGCTAACGTAATTTTCCTAGGTATTTGAACTGTCCTACAGCAATCAGTTGATGGATTTTTGTCATCTGCTCAAGAAGACACATGGCTACATAAAGGACAGGTCCATCCAAAGTGCAATTGGTATATTTTTGGATCTCTTAAATGCTTATGATTATTTGGATCCGGAGATACTTCTCAAGAAGCTCGAACAGTGTGGGATAAGGGAAATAGCACTGCAAGGGATCAAATCTTATTTACAACATAGGATCCAACTAGTAAAGATAATCATGGATAGAATAGTGAGATCTGACTGAGGAAAACTTATTTTGGGAATAGTTCAAGGGAGCGTATTAGTATCACTTCTTCTCATAATATATATCTATGAATATGATATTGAGGTTGATTGGGATCAGATCATGAGTGTGCATTACGGAGATGATACTAACCTTCTGGCGGTAAGGAAATTTTGGACAGAACTCAAAATCTTAGCAGCAGAAATAATGAAATATTCAGAAGAATGGTTTACAGAGAACAACTTATTAATCAACAATACTATATCTGAGCGTGTTGTATTTGATCTAAACAATTCGAGACAACAGGAAATAGTATTAAATGATACCCAATCTGAAATATCTGATTCAGCCAAATTTATGGGACTCATTGTTGATGGAAGACTAAGCTAGAGATCAATCCAGTATATCGGGCAGCTTTTCTTCAAACTATATATCAATTCCTCATTCAAGTTGTGCGAAAGGTGAAAATTCAAAATGATTAATGATTTAATGAAATAATAAAAAACTGCAACATTTAACTAATACCATATGTAGAGAAATTGTTCGAAATGCAATCCACCAAACTGAATACAATTTTGGCATCTCCTACTTAATGATTGTGTTGAAGATAATAGTTCGTTAGGATTTTGCCGCATGTCATCGCAAGCTTGCGGAATTCTTAAAATCGTATCATCTCTTCCTTTCATTGGAGTGGCCTATATTTTATCTTTTATATTTCCCCAGACGTACAAGTCCAGAGGATTTAGATCTGGCGACCTAGGTGGCAAACCACTGATTCAATTTCATTGACCATGTCGTTATTGATGTAACCTACCCCTAGTCGGGCAATCCAACGTTGCGAATAATTCCTACTAAGCCATTCTCGAATGTCAACTCCAAAAAGCGGAGGGCCTGCTTCCAGTTGTATCGAACTACGACGTCTTGAATTAAGAGGTATATCTTCCTACTAGTTATTCAAATGGAATTGAAAAAAAAAATCTGAGTTTAATTTTGGGAATAGACAATATGGACGACAAGCAAAATTGTAATTAACTCCCAACTAAATATGAACGACATAATTTTTCGTTCATACGACCGTGGCAGAATTTATCGAGGATTCTCGTGTGCCCAAACATGGTTGTTATGATAGTTGTTAATTCCACGTCGAATAGATTCTGTCCATATAATTGTTTTTTAAGGAGCAAGGTTGTTCTTCTGCTGAGTAAGAGCCATTGACAAAACCACATTCACTTTTCTGCATCTCCGGGGTGCAAATATTCAATGGACTATTGATGATATGCGTGTCTGTGGTCATCTTTCAGTGTTCGTGATATTTGCGGCTTCAGTATTTGAAGTTGCTGAGCCGCTCTGCGAGAGCTGAGCTATGTGTTTTTATCAAAAGTACGAAGAAGAGGATTTTTATTATCATTACGACGTCTTCTCTTAATTTCGTTTTCAGCACGCTGGCCAAAGCTACGAAAATTTCGATGCGTATCTGCGTTTTCCTCGTCACTAAATCTGAAAACCGCATTTTTAGGGATGAAAATATCACTGATAATAAGAATATCAATCCCGAAAATAGTATAAGGCATTTATTTACCTATAGATTCATTGTTTTATTTCAACCATAGCTTATATATTATTTTTTTTACGAATTTTTAGAATAATGCAGGTTCTGTTGCGCTACCCTGTATTTAGAGTGTTGGCAATCGCCTTCAACAATACTTCACGGCTTGTTAAAAAAATTTCATAAACTTCTGTAATGTTTTCGTTATAACCACCTCTTTTGAACGACCCGAGCATGGTGCATCATTAGTGTCGTACTACTATGTTTAAATTCCGTCAATAATGGTCGATATTCTGGTGCCACCCAAGCTTTCCATTCGACGGTGTTCTTTCTCGTCAAAATGCAATGTTTTGCCAACACACGAATTTTCTTTTGCGCTCATGTTCTAGGGGACAGCTTACTTTAATTTTCCGAATGTCTGTGCTTTTCAATTTTTTCTCGAAATTGGTCTCCAACGATTCCACTCACTGAGGTCAAAATAGTCAAGTCGTCCGATACCACAATAACTTTCAAACGGAAAGAAATAGCGACATGTAATTGCAGGTTGCGCATCTGAATATGACAGTTCGGTTCATTAATGGGCATAATCGGCCAGAAGCTTTGCATTTCTTAAGGATCGTATCGCTAGAAAAAAAGATTGTGCAAAAAATTTATATTTCAGAAACTATCTGTTGGATTATGCTAACGTTCCTCAGTGGTATCTACTTCTTCTGAAATTTAAAATCCTGTAAATCTCAGAATTGTAACAACACCTCGATGGCCGAGATAATAGCGTTCCTGGCTGTCGCGCAGGAGATTCGGGTTCGACTTCCTGCTGAGTAAGTTCACTATTTTATTGATTTCAAGATTTGAATTCAGTCGATGCCCAATGCATCATTTGACGTATTAACTCTAAAAATAAGGCTTGAATAAGGTTCTTTCAGAATTTCGTGAGGGTGTCGGAGGCGTGAATAGACAATAGAGCGTGCGCGCCAAAGCTCCTAATGTCACGTCAGTGCTTTTTCAAAATGTGTTTCATTGAAACCACTGTAACATTCAAACCAAGCATCAGATCTTGATACTTACGTATGTTTATTTCCGTAATTCGATGAGAGTCCTTGAGAGCTCTTTAGTACTTGTACGTGTTAGGAAAATCGCTTGTATTCTGTGTAGGCATTACTTACTGCGGCGTTATTCCACCCTAGACGCAGCGCTTTTAGTTTTCGCTCAACTGTGAATGGTATCCGCGACCTCTTATTTTAGCCTAGGATAGAACTTGGGACTACACACTGCCTAGTCTAGTGGCGTTCATATTGAGGAAGGCACATTCAAATGGGCATATTTTCGGAATATAATTTATGGTGCTATTCTACATTAGTGGCCCTTTTCGGCTCAAAATGAGCCGATTAAGTGCATTTGGTCGAAGTGATAATGCCCTCGTAAAATCACGCAAGAAGAATAAATCTCGAACTACATTGTGAGCGCAAAGAAGCGTTTAATTATATATTTTTTTTATATCCCGAATTTGAATTGAAATCGTGTTCCATCAGTGATCCAATCTAGGATACCTGATATCTCGCAGCGTGTACGTAGATGGAAATTCTCCGCCGTGTCGAATTACTTGTTCAATTGCCATTGATGTTTCCGACCCTTTCGACTTTAGATTGGGGTAAATTCATTTAGTAGAATGAAATTACGAATTGAATGCTGGTGGCTTTTCCTTCATGCAAATCCATATCAACTCAAATGAAAAATGATGTATGAAGAATACTTATTTACTGAAGTGAAAAAAGCTGTATTTTAGGTACTCTGTTCACCTGAAGAGAGTGCCTATCAATTCGTCCAAAGGTCTGTAATTTTTGAATTTTAGGTCAAGAATGGTCTCAAACGACTAGTTTTGGCTCACTCATCAAGAATCCGAGATCAATTCTGTCTGACCAGCCGTCCGTCAGCACGATTACTCTCGATAGCAAGAGAGTTAGAGATAGTTAGAGAGTTGAAATTTGCAGTGTTCAAATAGGCCAGCTGAGTTCTTTAATGGACAGAATCTACCGAGTAAAGGCCATCTTAAATTTTGTTTTCCAAATACCTCGAAAAATGCTAATCTGATCGTGGTAAAGCACGCCAGCTAGTTGAAAAACCCAAACACGAAGACTTATGCGAAATTTGGTGGGGATCAGATGACTAGAAAATTTTGAAAATATATTAAATTAATTCTGTATCTCTAGAACTATCCGGCAGATACCATTCTGCTAAAGCCTTCGAAACCTTATTTCACACCGAAGTTCTAGATATGATCTCGATCGAATCTATATTGGTGACGGTATTGCTGAAACATTGTTATATTACACCGATCGAGATGTAATGTTCCATTTTTTTACACTCGACAAACAAAGTTGTCAGCTTTTGATTTTTGATGCCTGGAAATAATTCAATGAATAATCCTGTGTATAGATCGGCTGAATTCAAATTCGACAAGTCGATACGTCAGTATTAACATTCGTTTAATACCACGGAGAACAAAAAATATAACCTCGAGAGCTTTGACCAAGAGAGTGTTAGAAAACTATACGAATCCAGATTAAACGCCAAACTCACCCAAGAATATTTTGAGACCACGGAACGACAATATGATTACATAAAAGAATGCTTAACAGGTGCAGCGTTGGAGGCTTTGGGAGAACAAGAGATGAGGATTAGAAGGAAACCGTATTGGTGGGACGAAGAGATCGAGGAAATAATCAAAGCAAAAAGGGAAAAATATAACATATACCTCAGCACGAAAACAGAACAATGCAGAAAGGAATACAGATCAGTCCAGAAACAGGTGCATAGAGCAATAGCAGCGAAGAAAAACAAAAGCTGGGAAAGAACCTGTGCTAAAATCAATTCATATATAGGAGGTACAAAGAGCACAGAGAGCTGGAGAACATTGAGAGCTCTTCGGCAGAACAAGAAGAGAGACATTGTCTCACCAACTCTTGACGGAAGACAGGGCAGAGTACAACCAACCGTATGAGAATGAGCACCTTACAACTACTGGATCCCCCATAAGAGTCATTAAAGAGCAAGTCGGGAGGATATGCCGCGGACTGAAAAATAGAAAGTCCCCGGGCCCAGGTAATATACCCCCAGAACTACTCAAATATGGTACGGACAAATTGTTCGGATGCCTTGCTGACGTGTTTGAAAAATGCCTCAATGGAGAAAGCGTCCCTGAGGAATGGAGATCCTCCTACATAACAACAATCCATTAAAAGGGTAATAAGGAAATCTGTGATAACTTTCGAGGCATCGCCGTGCTGAGTAGTATTTCCAGAGTGTACGGAAAACTTTTGTTGAAAAAGATCGAAGGGGAGTTCTCAGACATGGAAGCTGAAGAACAGGCCGGTTTTAGGGCCGGTAGATCGACAATCGACCATCTGTTCACTCTTACGCAAGTAATAGAGAAGAAAAGAGCGCTAAACCAGGAAATACATCTACTCTACGTGGACCTCAAAAAAGCGTATGACAGCGTACCCCAACAAAAACTGTGGGAAGCCCTTGAAAGAACTAATATAAGTTTAACCCTCATCAAGGCGGTCAAAGATTTATACAAAGACAATAAAAGTCAAGTCAAAAGAGGAAAAATGGTTTCAACTGGATTCTGCGTGAGCAAGGGGCTGAAGCAGGGTTGCTGTCTTTCACCTTCGCTGTTCAAAATCTATCTAGAACAGGTTCTCAGGATATGGAAAAGAAAATGTCGGGGCATGGGTATACCATTAGGTGGGACAATTCTCTACACTCTGTGTTTTGCCGACGATCAGGTGGTCTTGGCCCAAGAATACGAAGATCTAGAGTACATGACACGGAAACTTATAGAGGAGTACGACAAGTGGGGCCTAGAAGTAAACATCAGTAAGACAGAGTATATGTGTATTGGCGGAGAACAACAGGATTTGGTACTGGAACAGCAAGTTATAAAGAAATGCAGCAAATACAAGTACCTTGGAGTGCAGATCAGAAACGACGGAAGTATGGATGAGGAGATAAAACACCGAAACAACCTAGGAAGAACAGCAATCAGGCAACTAAATGGAATACTATGGGATAAATCAATTTCAAAAAACAACAAGCACAGAGTGTACGATTCCATAGTTAAAACTATATCATCCTACGGTAGTGAAATATGGCCATTAAATCAAAGGGCTCTCCGCTCACTCGAAGCTTTGGAAATGGATTATTGGAGAAGAGCGGCCGGTAAGAGTAGATTAGACAGAGTGAGGAATGAAAGAATTCTTGAGATAATGAAGGTTGAACATCGAATTACTGACGACATCAGAGAAAAACAAATGAGGTGGTACGGGCACGTCCAGAGAATGGGAAACGATAGACTGCCGAAGCAGGTCCTAGAGTGGATGCCACATGGAAGAAGAAAAAGGGGAAGACCTAGATTGAGTTGGAGAGAGGGAATAACTAAGGACATGAGATCGAGGGGGATAGAAGATAACCTATGCAAGGACCGAGACAAATGGAGGCTGGAAATCAGAAGACGTCGAAGAACGTTGTGAACTGATCAATATATATATATACTGCAAAATCCTGTAAGGGTAATACGACTCGTTTTTTGGGGAGAAATTTCAAGTGAAACTCTTCATTCTACGCCAAGCTTTCGAATTTAATTTTATTCTTCATCAGGGCCTCTGGAATACAATATAGATAATAATAACAATACTTTTGATTTTTCATTAAAATTTTCTGGCTTATTTACTCACTGAATTTGAGGTTAAGTTAAGGAAATATGTACAGCTACAAACATCTCACACAAAGAAGTCACGATTACTTGAACATAACGACGCACAATTACTGTTAAAACACACTTATAAAATAATAAATTTGAATAAGTTAAAAGTTAAAATGTTAAAAGTTGTCAATGTGTATAAATAAAATTGTCAATATTGTTTTTCTTTGTAAACCTAACATTATACTACGTCAGGGATACTTTTCATTTTGCAATAACAGTAAACAACTTCATACTTCCTGACAACTATACATTGATCTCCCTTGATGTCGTAAACCTTTTTGGCAATCTAGATAAAGACGATGTTATCAAGGTCATAAAAGAAAAATGGAACAAAATAAAATGTCATACACAGGTCAATATAGAGCTCTTTCTGGAAATTGTATCTTTTCTTTTGGAAAACAACTATTGCACTTATAAGGGAGAATTTTTCCAGCAGATATTCGGATGCGCGATGGGTTCTAAGCTGAGCCCAATTCTTGCACAATATGTTATGGACCACCTCATTGAATCATGTGTGAAAAAACTGCCATTTGAAATACTTTTGCTGAAGAAATTTGTGGATGACTTATTCATGGCTGTACCGAAAAATGAAATAATAAACACATTAAATTGTTTCAACTCCCATTCAAAAAATTTACAATTTACCATAGAAAAAGAGGATATGGAACAGTGTGTACCCTTCTTAGATACAAGGGTCCACAGAGATAACAAAACGATTAAATTGAAATGGTACAGAAAAGAAACACACTCTAACAAAATGCTACACTATAATTCAAATCACAGTATAAATACGAAAATAAATGTAATCAAACAAATGAAAATCAGAGTAGAAAAAATTTGTCATGAATCAAACATCAGAGAAGGAATAAAAAATCTCATGGAAATTTTCAAACAGAATGGTTACCCATATGGTTTATTAAACAAATTATTGTTTTCGAGTCACATAACAGACCCCCAACCAGCAAGAAATAATGAAACATCGGATGAAATCCATTATGCATCATATCCAAATATAAATGGTTTAACTGGAAGATTAAAAAGAATATTTCAAGGTGAGAATGTGAAAATCGCAGTATACAATCAGAAGACGGTTAAAAACCTGTATACAAAGCTAAAGGACCCTATTGAAACGCATCTTAAGAGTAATGTGGTTTATGAGGTGAATTGTGAGGATTGTGAAAAGGTTTACATAGGACAAACATCACAATGGATAAAAAAGAGAATGGCATTGCATAAGTCTGATATCACCAAACATCCAGAACGATGCGCATTAGCATCCCATGCATTCAATCTGAGCCATAAAATAAATTTTGAAGACGTGAAGGTACTAAAAACAGAAAGGAATTATCGGAAGAGATTAGCTTTGGAAATGATTGAAATAAACAAGAAAGAAAACACAATGAATAAACTGATACAAACAACTTAAGTTCCATCTATAGTTATTTGGTGGAAAAATCAAAAGAAAACGAAGTATTTTACGATGGTCCAGTTGACGGATAGGAGCATAGAATGGCATAATGTTAGGTTTACAAAGAAAAACAATATTGACAATTTTATTTATACACATTGACAACTTTTAACATTTTAACTTTTAACTTATTCTAATTTATTATTTTATAAGTGTGTTTTAACAGTAATTGTGCGTCGTTATGTTCAAGTAATCGTGACTTCTTTGTGTGAGATGTTTGTAGCTGTACATATTTCCTTAACTTAACCTCAAATTCAGTGAGTAAATAAGCCAGAAAATTTTAATGAAAAATCAAAAGTATTGTTATTATTATCTATATTGTATTCCAGAGGCCCTGATGAAGAATAAAATTAAATTCGAAAGCTTGGCGTAGAATGAAGAGTTTCACTTGAAATTTCTCCCCAAAAAACGAGTCGTATTACCCTTACAGGATTTTGCAGAATATATTGTTGGAGACTCTTATGATTCAAATACATATATATATATATATATATATATAATACCTAGTGAGAATTGCATATGTACCTTATGGTACACCCAAGTTCTAGATTTGAACTTGATCGAATAATATGTAACATGATGATATTTTTCTGTAGTTAAAAATTTTAAAACAAGGTCTCAAATGTCAATTATAACATTCGTTTAAGTACCGGCTTCCACCATAGATCTGTACTGGCCGAATAGCTCAGGTAGGAAAGCTTGGAGCTCATATCTCGTACATAGGTGCTGGGAACGATCTGTCTTCCCCAAATCAGGATTAATTTAGTCTCTAATCAATTGAGTGTATATTTTTTGTGTTATTCTGTATTTTTGTATTACTTTTGTATGTAAATCTTGTGAAGGTCGGCAGGAAGAAAACGCCTAGCGATATGTCCACCTATTGCGAACAAAATGTAAACTATGCAACCAAATATTATTTGAGCAATAAAGAGTATTAATAATAATAATAATAACGATTCGCGAACCCAACTAGCAATTTTATATATTATAATAGTTGTGGAAACGGTTGCAACCAAAATCTTACAAAACATTTTTAGGCGCCGAAGTGTTTTCAATACGTTTAATATAAACCCAAAATTAGCACATGCTATAAAATAATTGTGTCATTCGAAACATTTTATAAAGCTCTTAATAAACATTACAAGACTATTTCATAAACATTCTGGCGCCATCTAAAAAACTGTTTTGTAATAACTTTATATGGTTTCTTTATTTGAATGTTCTGAAATAAAAGTGTTACACAGAATTATATATCTAAAAAGTCAATTGATTTTAAGTTGCATAAAGGAATCATGAATGTATAACATAAGGAAAATATAGATGTCGTTTGTGATTATTGTTTACATGAAGCCATTTCATTTATATATACTTCTGCCCTTACAGACATATTTTTCGATACACACAACGAAATCCTCAATGCTCAATGAAGCTTCTTCGTGAGATGTAGTACTGAATTGATATATTTTAAACGGGCCTACTTGTTTCGAATGATTTACATAAACAAATCGAAAAAAAATGGAGTTTGTCAGTCTAATAATACTTCGTACGAAAATATATTCCAATTTGTTCTACAGATTATGTTTGAGTCATTTTTTGCTCTGGATGGTTGTTATACCTACACATTGGCCATTTTTAGTGTGTTTAAAATATTCCACACTCAAAGTCATCTCAAATTCAGCCATGTTTAATGGCGTTATCTTATGAAATGATTTTGCATCAGTTTGAAGCATTTCGTGATAATTTAGTTAGTTTACAATCGAGCCGATCAGAGGAAAAGTGGTATAACTTACAAATTTCGAATTTTTGAGTTATACCGATATTTTGGTACCTAAGATTGTATTTCATTCTCTGAATGAATGGTATACGTCGGAAAAATTTTGTGACCGAGTTAGAACCTGTTGATGTTTCATCTTCCAGCGAAATACCTTGATCTTGCAATCCGTTGAAAGGTAAAACCTTAATTTCCCAACAAATCACTTAAATGGAGTTATACCACTTTTCCTCTGAGCGGCTCAATGACTATAAAACATGTTATTATGTTACACCACGTGAAAGTCAACATAACCTGCAAAAATTAAATTGTTAAAGTTTTCCTGTGGAATATCTGATAAATACATATTTTTGCAAGGAAATTCAAAAGAAGAAATAACAGGTAAGTTGATGAAGGTTTCTTATTAATAAATCGATATCTTAAATACAAACATGATTGTGGTGATAATTTGCACCAACGTGAAAATTGTCTTCAGTACTTAGTATATTGATAAGGGGGTTACGTTGCACCGCGACCTTGAGATCTATTGTATATATCTATTAGTATATAGAGCATAATGCTTCCTGAACGTTTATGTAGGTATAATTCCAAATAAAAAAAAACGATATTTATTATCGAACCTTCAATTCTTGATTAACTGCGCATCAGTAATGAATTTAAACATATGACATTTGTGCTTTTAGACCGAAAACTAATATGCATTGGCTCAATTTGATTCATGGTAATCATAAATTTGTTAAAAACGTCCAATATCGTGCAGACAGTTGAGAAAGGAATGTAACAACTCGTGATAATGCCTTCAGTTTGGAATGATCAGCAGCTTTTGGATGATATTGTTATGGAAATTCAATTCTTCAAAATAGTTCTGAAGTGGTTACCGAAACGACAATTTACTTATGGAAGCAAAATCGGAACTAAAAACACTTCTATCTAACTGTTTCATGAGGTTATACAAGGTATCTTTGAAAAAGTATTTTAATATATTCATAATAAAATTATAAATATCCCCAGAATTAATAAAAAATTCATTAAAAAGCAATTCAGTTTTATAAGCAGAATTCTTTATAAGTTAGTTATAAACTTCTTAACAAATAGTTAAGTAACAAGTTTATAACACATTTCATAATTCTGCTGTATAAAAATTTTCACGTTAAATTTATGAAGTACTTCGATTATATACAACGGAATGAAGTTCCTGTAGCTTTAATATAATAAATTGATATTTTGGAATCACTAATATGATACTTATGAAATATATTAGTCGCGAATCATCGGGGTTATAAGACAACTTTGCTGAATGGGGTAGTCGAAATAATAACATTGAGAAATGGGTCATGGGTGGAATTGAGTCGATATTTCCATACAATCACATGAAACGTGAGTATTTTCGTATATTATTAGATATTAAAAAAACTTCTGCCATACAGGGCGTTTTTTTATAAAATGTCTATTCCTAGTTCCTCATGGCACAACAGTTGGATTCGACTGATTTGTGTCGTAGGAATAGTTCTCGGAATAAACTATCGAAAATAAAGCCCTGCTATAGTTCAAGTGTTTTTTAAATCATGGACAATTGTTCGATTGAACTGATTTGTGTCCTTACGCCACCAGAAACAAAGCACTGTTTATTTTCGAGCAAACAGTAAGGTAAATGTCCCAATTATCGACAGTGTCCCAAATATCGACAACTTAGGTTGATTTTCCATAAAACAAGAAAAAAAAATTTCCTCACAAATTTTAATTCAACAATTATCTAGTTTATAGTTTCTTGAATGAATTTGTTCACACCATTAATTTCTCTTAAGCATCCTCAGTGAAAAATCAGCTGTTAATTGGCCGACTGTCGGTCTTCATCGAGTGAGCACTGTTTTCCTTGCTATTCTGATAAGTCTACACTCTTCATTTATGTCTCACCAGATTCAACGAATGAAGGTGAAATTTAATTTTTTGAAGAATAATTAACTTGAGACGATTAACTGTATTCAGTTCTATTAAAAAATTTTTAATGTGTATCATATTTTATGAGAAATTTGTGTGTCGATAAATGGTACTTCTGAATCATATTGTGTCCCAGATATCGACATCTATGTCGATATTTGAGTCGCTGAGGATGATTTTTGATTAACTTTCAGAAACGTTAACTCCATTTTCCTGGATACGATTGTTTCGTTATCCTACCCAAAAGATCCACAATTTTCAGTGTACCAATTATCGACACACTGTTTTCCATCGAATTATATGATAAAAGTACAACAAATTTTGATGTCGATACTACGTTCAACACTATGTCGATAAAAGGTGCAAGATTCTGTCGACGGCTGAGACTCATACCATAAGTAAAAATATATCAATTATATGGAGAAATCATTAAACTATTTTTGTTATCTTTTGGTAATCAGCTCATAGAATATTCAAAATTGCTCTCAGTACTGATCGACATTCGATTGTGGTCCATTTATTTGATTTAATCATCCATTTTTTCATGACTGTCGATCATACGCACATTTATGTGGGGATAATTGGTCATATTTAGTTTCCAGTTATCTCATGATTACAAAATGTCTATAGAAGACTGCAATGCACCTATGAAAAATACTGTGTCCCGTCGGAAGCAACTTCTGACGCAAATAATAATTTTGAATCGAGTAGAATAGAAATCGCTAACTTTTCCCTGAATTCGTCTCTCTTGGATGTAAGGGGAGAGAATTTGGGTGTAGATTTACTACTGGATTGTTATGACCGTGATTACTCCGACACTAATATAAATGTTTGTGGGCTACATCAAGATATGAATGGTCAGAATGGGGGGATTACAGATTATCTTTTTGAAGCCCAAGTTCTTGGTGAAGCAAGCATATTAAATGCGAAAAATAGTGAATCAAATGAGAGAGCCCTTTAAAATGACAAAAAAGAAAATTGAGTTAGGACAGAGGAGAAACAAGTAGAATTACCGAGCCTAAAAAGTTGAATGAACGTGGCTTATAGGAAGTATCTGAAGTGAAAACGTTGATTTCTAAGGATTAACCAAAGATCATCAAATATTTTTTCATATTAAGCAGAGAATTTATATATCTCTTGTTTTTTTAATTTTTGTAAACATTCTTAAACTGATATTTTCACTAAATATATCAATATTTCTTTAAATACAAACATATTATTGATGCCAAAATCTGGATTTCCCAAAGTGTCGATATTTGGTGCACATGTATGTCGATGATTGGTAATTCATATTTTTCCGGTGTCGATAATGGGTACATCTGCTTTGAGACACCATTAATTTTTTTTATAATATTTACCTCTTTCAATATGTTCGTTTTTTGTACTTTTATCAAAATAGAGGGTTCAGAGAAGTAGAAGCAGAATATTTCATTCTTATAAAATTATTAATTGAAGTCGAAATGTATTAGACACTTTGAGGAACACGCTATTGTGTCGATAATTGGGACATTTACCTGTCTACTATCGAAAATAAAGCCCTGCTATAGTACAAGTGTTTTTTAAATCATGGCACAATTGTTCGATTGAACTGATTTGTGTCCTTACGCCACCAGAAACAAAGCATTGTTTATTTTCGAGCAAACAGTAAATGTATATATTAAAATGTGTCCTTTTGCCACCACAAGCACAGTACTTTTTATTTTCGACCCGATAGTGGATGTATGTATGTTAACAGAGACCTTAGCCACCACAAGCAACATTCCTCATTTTCGAACCAACAGTGAACTATGTATGTTTGAGACCATTTCCACCCAAAAAGCGGACCAGTTTAATGACGCTTCGTTTTACAGGCGGTTTTATATTCTTGGAAATATTGGGACTATTATTTATTTTCCTGGAGCTAAGCAGCCTTGGGCGAGTTCAGAACCTAGATGGGTAACCACTCTGGCTATGATTTTGAACAAGCGCGCCAAAGCTCTTGGCCAATGTGCTTTCCCAGCTTGTTATTTGATGGATGTTATCTTCCTTATTCCTTTCTTTAGTAAATGAAATGGTTGTTGTATTCAAAATAATGATATCCGGATGTTCAGATTCAAGAATCCTTTATTAAAGCCCACATCACAGCTGTTATGAACAGATTTATTCAGACTTGGGACGTCGACAAGAGAAAATCGACAAAATTGGATTTGAACTCTTACAAAATCTGGATGGTACAGTAACTTCTACCAATATATATATTCCCCGTCGCCAAGAGAACTGCCATTGGTTTCTGAATAATCTCAATGAAGACAGATTGTTGGACCTCCTTTTTTTATTGACGAGGCTGGAACCATTTGTAAATCAACAATACTATGAGGAAATACGGTAGGTATATTTTCAACAAGATAGTTGCAGGAATTTGATGGCAAACGTGTTATATTTCAAGGACTCCAGCCTTAATTAATCATTAAAGGATACTTTGGGAGGTACATTCATTATCAAGAGGTTCCTTTTTTTTAATGTGACAATTTCCGAATTCAAGAATAGCTATCTACATAAAATAATTCTGAAGATTTTCTTTTGGTGCCTGACGAAGAAGTCTCCGAAACGTTACGAAATAGTTGTTTCATCGTTGATGTTGTTTCATTATTGCTTGTTAGTCCACATTGTCCAATATATGCTTGTGACAAATATCTCGTGTTTCTAACGCAGAAGTAATTCACAAAATAATAAATAATTTTATTTATAAATATTTTTGAGAGTATGAGAGAGAAAACCCACAAAGGATCCTTTTAATTACTCCAGCCTTCTTTTCTAACACGATCTCAAAACTAGAACATTTGAAAGATGAAGTATTCAAAAGGATCTTTGATAATCTTGAGGAATATGACAGGAGCAATATGCGGCCAATATATTGGACCATAAATGTTGAAAAACATATTTGACAATAATCGGCAGAGAATTTATAAATGCCTAGATAATAATGGATCACATTTTGAACATTTAATTTTGAATTATCGATTTATTTCATAATATTAATGATATACTTTATTGTAAGAATTCTTTCAAATGACCGTCCACAGAGGTCCCAGGATAAGAGTTATTTTATAGATATTGAATGAATTCTGTTAAGATTTTGTAGTGATTTATTATCTGCTTTCGAACACAGCTATATCAATTTGATAATTATGTCGTTTGATAGGGAACAAAGAAACAGAAAGTTTTATGTAATTCCATAATTTACAGATTTCAATATCATCTATAAGAACTGTCTTGCTTCGTACAAAATGAAATGATGAGCATTTCTCCTCTTCCGATAAAAGGAATATCGCTGCCAACTTCCACCAATAAGAATTTGAGGGATTCACCTTGAAAATAAAGTAAAACTACTCTGTAATATTGGTTTACTTTGCTACTCAATACCAATTTTTCATCCACTTTATATTTCAACTCGTTAATTCGATTAGATAATCATCTTTCATTCTTTCGTTTAGCACCTCAAACTTAAAACTTATTTCAACAGTATGCCAGTCATCAGGATAACTATTTACCTCTTAGGTTATTGAGATAAACACAAATGTTATCGACTTTTATGGGTAACTGCAGGATCAATGGCTGTTTTGAAACGTCTTGAAAACGTCGATATTAAGAATCGACAATTATTTCCTCGTGATCCGTGGTATGACCTCATCGCTCAGTGTTCCCCCAAAGAGGAAAGAGTCATTCAGGGCAGATACGTACCGGTTTCATGGTTATTACCAATCATCAGAGTAACTAAGCCAATGAATGAAAATACAAAGGTAGTCTAGGACACTTGAACCCTGTTGTGGCTTAATACTGGAAAATAAATCTTACCAGTGCCACCTAGGAAGATCTTTACGAACTCCAACCCTCTGTGATGCGTAAACCTTGAGCGATGTTCAAAGACATTCATTCTTTTGTCGCAAGAGGAAGTCACAGACTTCAATGTAGGTCATATAGGTGGTATATGACCTCATTGCAACATGGAAACGCTCAGCTTAGTGTGGCTAGAGCAGACCACAAACCAGTGAACATAGAATAAGGTTAGTGCCCACTACCCTGAAGTGATTTCTTTCGGGCGCAAAGACGCACAGTGACCCTGGAGACCCTTTTCGCAAGTTCATCAGCCTTCTCATTTCGTTCAATAACACAGTACCCTGGTGCCCATAGAAGAGTCACCTCATTGTTTATAGCCAGTTGCTTTATGGTAAGCACGTTTGTGAAATCTTGGGAGAATCGTATCGATAGAAAATTTTAAAAAAATCATTAAAAAATATCTCGATAACCTGAGAACGGAAAGAGATAGCGACTTGAAATGTTCAGGTTAGGTTGTGCATCTGAATGTGACTGTTGAGTTTGTTTATGAGCATAATCGGCAAAACGGTTTTGGAGTTATCCCCATCTGAAATTTGTTTGTTATTTCCTTAATAACTCGAAAAATACCTTACCGATCCAATTTAAATATGGTTATTAGTTGAAAAATGCCAGCACGGAAATTCTTGCAAAATTTTGTGAGGATCGTATCACTAGAATTTTTTTTTAAAATCATTGAAAATCATTGAAAAAATTCTATATATCAGAAACTATTCATCTGACATTGCAGATATTTTGCGAGAGCCTTCAGAACCTATCTCTACTACCAAGTTCCGTTGCCTCGATAACTCCCGAACCAAGGGAGATAGGGACTTGCAATTTTCAGGGTAGGTTGCGCATCTAAATGGGAGAGTTGAGTTCGCTGTTGGCCATAATCGGCCCAACGGTTTCGGAGATATACCCATCTGGAATATTATTTCCTCGATACTCAAAAAATATAGACCCGATCAAATTGTAGCTTGCTAACTAGTTGTAGAATATCGACATAAAGACGTGTGTTAAATTTTGTGAGAATCGTACCCCTAGAAAGTTCAGAGTCTACCCATTTAGGACCGGATATTCAGATTCCTCCTTCTAGTGAAGGGAATAAGGTTGTCTTAGAGGGATTGACGTTAAGCGGTAAGCTTCTTTTTGACTATACTGATGGTAGCTTACATTCGGCTACTGAGTGTGCATTCATGATTGCCCCTAAGACCATCAGCACCAAAAGTCATCAGCGTAAGCCTGGGTATTGAATGCACCCGCTGAAAGCCTTTGCAGAAGTATATCCATGACCAGGCTCAACAGTGGGGGTGATAGGTCCCCACCTTGTAGAAGAATGGCTTCAATTAAAGAACCTCCATGATATCTCCAATTTCATCCCTCTCTCGTCCAACATGTACTCCTATTAACGCAGGAGGAATCAAATATCCCAGAACTAATCGTCCTTCAAGAACTCAATTATCGTCTCGCATACAGACGCTGCAAAAGGCGACGATCCCTCTCTCACGATCCGTCGTGAAAAATCACCACCTTGAAATTTGAAAAATCTCGTCTGTGTCAAACTCATAATGTTTCCTCGCAAAGTGAATTATACCCGGCCTTTTTATCTCTGCTCCAGCCAACTACCTGCATTCCATCTCGAATCCGTTGAATTCGGTCGAATTTATCAGGCTCGATTTATTGCCTCGCTCAAGGAGGACTCCAGGAACACAGAGGAGAGGAAGGGGACCCGCGTCCTCTGCCTCCAATTCATCAGCGTAATTAGATTGACTCCTGCACGTTGAGCGATCCACTCGTTCTAACACCTGCTCTTCAAAGATGCCTACTTTCGTCTTAATGCCCTTCAATTAGTATGGCGACGGGGCGAATTCACCGCGCTAAAATCTAATAGCTGCCGCCGAGCATGCCTATTCATCCTGCAGTGTACTCGCATTAAGTCAATTAGGCGGTCGCGTTTTGGAATCCGCCGGACGGTTCTTTCACGGACGATGTCATCCAGTGTTTCGGAGTCCTACGGATGAGTTGTAATTGAATGCGACGAGTGATGGAGATGGGTAATCTTCCAATTTGAATATGCTGAGTGGAAATGCAGTCTGTGGCTGTTTAAACTGGCTGAGTTGAGTGGCCGTTTCAACTCTGATATCATTGTCTGGTGTGACAATTAATCATAACTATTTGGAACGAACCGAAAACTTTCAGTAGGAAAAAGTTTTTCTATAGAAATTCCTGTGAAATAAAGCCTGCCTTCCTGATGTGTTTTTCAATGAAATTCAAATCTGATAGACCAGTGCTGAAACCTTTGAAAATGGTAAAGAGCGAAAGAAAATATTAGTTGGACAAAACCCATTGGAAAAGGAAGAGAATATAATAAAAATTAAAGGAAAAATAGTTTACGGGTGGTCTGAGTGGGAGGGGGTGAGTTTTTGAGGGTGAAAAACATTTTATCTCGATTTCCGGCAAAACAAAAAGTCCTATGGAAAAAAATTAAATGGCAAAGTTGCAGTTAATAAAACGATCTACAGCTTTTGTGTTCACACTTTTTTCACATAACCTCAAAATTTAAGTGACCTATTCAAATAACCAAGTTTTTGGTTTTTATTTTTATTATATAAAAAAATTTATTTGTTAGAAAATTTGGTGAAAACTTACCTATACTTGTATCTCCCAAATACACTGTAAATTTTTTGATTTAAAATATTAATTTTTTCACCTTATTTTGACTTGAAAAGTTGTTGGGCTTTTTGTTCATTGAAATCTCTACTATCTGATGGTACTACAAAAATAAATTACTGAGTATCAGGTAGTGAGGCCCAAAACCTCCTAGCCTAGTGGGCTAAAATTTTTCGTAGGTCACCCAGGTATATAATTTATCTTAGATTAGCAAAAACTAGGTATCTACGCATATAATTTAGAGAGGATTCTACAACTTTTTCGAAATAGTGTAGATGTCTTATGGAATATTTACTTTATTGACTTATTGACATTTTCTGAGGAAATTTTCCGTGGAAATGTATGTTTTGTTTACACCATCAGAAATTAGAGATTTCAGCGAACAAGAAGCCCACCGACTTTTTCAAAACAGAAGATACTTTGACGTGAGAATTTTCGAATGGAAGTTAGGCTGCTTTTCCGATATTAGGTCAAAATGAGGTGAAAGAATAAATATTTTAAATCAAAATAATTGCAGTGTATTTGGGACTCAAAATGTTAAGTTTTCACAAAAGTTCGTAGAAATGAATTTCTTTTGTAAAGGATAAAAATAAAAACCAAATACCTCGAAACAATACAAAGGCTTGCATAAGTGTGTCAGACGGAGCTATAGGAACCTGTCCTACCAGAGCACTCGAGATTATCACAAATCTCACCCCTTCATATTGTGATAGACCAAATGGCCCATGAAGCCTCTCTTTATTTATTTATTTATTTATTTATTTTATTTTATCCAAACAGACTGCACAGTCTTTTTACATGGATAACTTATTTTCTAATACAATCAATTAAAAAAAAAAAATTAGCAAAATATGATCGATGTACAGTGCAGAATGGTTAAAACGACACCATAACAATGAAAGAGAACTCAAGAAAACCCATATGCCTAAGATTGAACACATCCTCTGTTGAAAGTTGCTGAATTTTTCCCGTAAAGGATAAAATCTTTTTTATAATGAGAAATTGACCAAATGTCCGATTACCAACCTTCGGAAGTTATATTGTGACTGATCCCTGTTGACATCAACAAATAAATTTAATACATTAGCCAAACTCAGCATGCACGCAAGTGGGGATCTGGAGGTGCACGTAATCAATGGTAAGCTAAACATAACGGAAGAACGAGTTCTCCTAACAGGTACATGAAATCGTATCAGAGACAGTATTTCAGGTGAATCAATCTTATTGTTAAGTATCTTGAACAAAAACATCAACAGACAAAGCATTCTTCTATTATCTAGGGATAAAACTTTGAATTCACTTCTAAGATTTACTGTTCTGACTGTGATATAATTGGGTCGTACGTGATATTTCTTGAAGTAAAGGTAGCGTAACAATTTATTCTGTACTCTTTCAAGCTGGTTCAACGTCGATTGGTATTCTCCAAACCACAGGTTGGATGCATATTCTAATCTCGTTCTAACTAAACTGTAATAGAGAAGTTTGATCGTCTCAACGTTGGTGAAACCTGATGTCTGTCTAATAACAAAACCCAACAGTCGATTGGCAGACTTTGTGACATTTTGAATGTGGTTCTTGTGAGACATTTCCCGATCGTAGACAAGTCCAAGGTCCCTCACTTCCGCACTCCGCCGCAGAAAGGCTCCATTCAAAATATAGTTGAAATATATTGGATTCTTTAAGCGTGTTACTGACATAATGCTACATTTCTCAATATTAAAATATAATTTATTGCTGTAGCTCCATTCGCAGATACGATCTAAGTCCTTCTGCAAGAGAATACAGTCTCTCACCGTCCGAATGGTTCTGAATATCTTTAAATCATCAGCATACATGAGGCACCTTGAGAACCTGACAATCCCGGGAAAGTCGTTGATAAATAAAACGAAAAGAAGTGGTCCCAAATTTGAGCCTTGCGGTACGCCCGAATTAGCCTCGAACTTTCCCGACCAATTTCCATGATGTCTGACAATCAAGAATCGATTTTCTAAATAATTACCTATCAACTTGAGAATGTCATCCGAGAATCCAAATCGACTGAGTTTGAACAGCAGCACATCATGGTCGACCCTATCGAAAGCTTTCCTAAAATCTGTGTATACAGTATCCAGCTGACATTTGTTCTGTATATCCTGATGAGCATAATGAGTGTATAGGAACAGGTTGGTCTCGATCGATTTATTTGTGACAAATCCGTGTTGTTTGGAACAAATATATCTATTTACATGTTGGTATAGATTATCATACATTATTTGCTCGAAAAGCTTAGATGGTGCACACATTATAGATACAGGTGTATAATTTTCAACTAGTGTTCTCTCGCCTGATTTGTGTACTGGAGTGACCAAACCTATTTGCCACTCGTTTGGAAAAATTTTAGTATATATAATGATATTAAATATGTGGACTAGTGGGACTCTCAACCAGTCACCACAGGCCTTGAGGATATAAGGTGGCATACCATCAGTACCTGCTGATTTCTTAGGTTTCAATTTCTTAATGGCCTTGACAAACTCAGATTCGGTTACTTTATTCAATGAAAAGGAATCATTGCATAGACTATTATCGGGAGGGAAGTCAATTCTGTAAGTTGACTTTTTTTGATCAAATACTGAAGAAAAATAACTTGCAAATGCCTCTGATGTCCTTGCTCCTGTAACTTCCTCACCATCATGCTCAAACCTTCCTATATCGAAATCCCTGTTCCTCTTTTTATTTATGAAATCCCAGAAATTTTCTGGGTTCTCACACAATTCTTGCTCTATTCTTTCAGTATAATTTTTTTCTTCATGTTTAATTAGTTGTTTCAATTTTTTCCTCGCAAGTTTAAATTTCTCATCATACAAAGTAGACCTAAATCTTAGTTTTCTATATATATTTTTTTCCCGCAATAGTAATTTGATTTCTTTTGTAAACCAGATTGGAAAACGTTTATATCCTTTATACAATGAATATTTGGGTACACATTCATCAACAATAACCCGCCATATCTTGTAGAATTCGGACAAAGCCAAGTTAGGATCGCATTTTTCATCCAAAACTTTATTCCAATTAGCATCTCGAATACGTTGGCTCATAGTGAGAAAATCAGCTTTCTTATAATTATACGTATATACTACTGAATTATCTTTAAGCGATTTATTTGTTACTATTTTAATGTTGATACTCAAGGCTGGATGATACATATCTTCCAACACAAATGGACTTTCTTCCCTACTTACTATGCAATTAGTGGTATTGGCATTCGGACCAATAACCAAATCTAAAGTTCTCCCTTGAAAATTCTTAACATCATTCATAAGTCGAAGATCATTAAAATCGATGAACTCATGGAATTTATCCAGTACTTCACCTGAACAATTGGCATTATAATCGATACCGGTAATATGACCAATCTTGAAATCTCCAAAGAAGTATGTTTCCTGATGGAATGTATAGACCACATAAATAAAATTTATAACCCCTTATACTGATCTCAACTATAATAGCTTCAAAGCAAGAACTATGCCTAACAACGTTAAAATTTTATAATCTTTCTTTACCGCTACCAAAACTCCTCCCCCAGTTGATTTATTCGTAAATTCCAGATCCCTGTTGGCTCTCACTAAATTAAACATCTCACAGTCCACCAACTCCCCGTCCAGAACCCCGTCCTGCAACCATGTCTCTACTGCAATCACAGTATCATAATCGTCATTGGTACAACTCCTGTAAAACTCATTTACTTTGGTGTTCAATCCTCTGCAGTTCTGGTAATAAATAGAAATAGACATTTCAGTGAGTCATAGCGAGCTCCAAAAATTATATATTCCAATGAATCATAAGTGGTATCCTCTATCAATGACAATTTCATTTTCTAAATATCCCCAATGAGAGGAAAAAAATACAACACAACAATACCTATTGAAAAGTAAAACATTGAAATTATGTTTTAATATTCGCTATATAACAACTTAACTATTCAACAAATATTCTACCCATGCATGTCTCCCACCGAATTAATCCCTTAAAATTTCCTCAGTTTCCTCATAATCATCAATCAATTCTTAATTAATTCTTAAAATGTATTCACCCACTCGAAGAAAGGCATGAAACAATGAAATAAACTCCTGTAAACACATAAGATACTGAAATCGATAACATATGAAAAAAAAAAAGAGTAAGTATGTTAATTACTGATACAATTCGCATTCCTCTTGGATGCGTTTGACGGTGTTGCCATCTCTCACAAATATTCTCCCACTGCTGGACCATGCCGACTGTTTGCCGAATTTTTGTTTAGCCTTCAGCAATAACTTATATGATTTTTCGGTAAGGTTTTCGTTTATAAAAATACTTGTCTTCTTGAGTGTTCTACGTGCACCGTAAATTACATCTCTCTTCCATAGTGTGACGATAACTACAACTATAGTTCTTGTTTTCCCATTCTTTCTTCCTCCTATTCTATATGCATTATAGATATCCAATGTCGTGCACTTAATGCCCATACTGTTGTTGAAAAAATCAATTATCTTGGATAATAAATCTTCGGCATCTTCTTCCATTATTCCTGTTATTGTTATAGAATTTTCCTTGGTGTTGCGCTGTATAATTTCAATTTTATTATTTAGACCATCAATATTCTGCTTATTAGTATTCACACCTTCACCCAAAGACGAAAGTTGCGATATTACATCCTTCAATGTGTCATTCACACTGTCAATTTTCCCCTCGATCTTACTTATTTGTTCCCCAATTCCTGCTGTTAGCTTCGGTGCAAGTTTATTTATCACACATTCCAATGTTTCCTCATCTAGAAGGGCAATACTTCCTGTATTTCTCAGAATTTTCTGACTCATCTTCGCCGAAGTCAATATGACAACACTGCTTAGGTAATTATCTCCAATTGTAACGATAATTTCAAATCTTAATTTTCGAAAACTAGAATACAGACTTCTTCACTGCCTTATCGATTCACTGATATTAGAATCAAGACTCTTTACAGCAAGAATACCACTGAAATCAACTATTTTATATGAGAGCTCGCATAAACGATGTTCACAGTGTCATGTTCACGTTATGATGAACCAGATCTCTTACCAGATACATTTCATTGGGCTCCTATTCGATCGTCTTTCAGGCAAAAATAGTAGTAATTGAAAGAAGTGTGGAAATGAACCTAGAAAGAAACTATCAAAGATGTGATGTAGCAATCCACACTGACAGTCAAGCTGCTATTAAAGTCTGAGCTCCCATGTTATCCTGTGTATGCTAATATGGGGTTCCGAAGCAAACTTAATGAAGTAGGCAAGAACAACAGTTCCTGGTCACTCGGGAATGAAAGCAAATGAGGAGCCAACACATTGGAGTTTATCAGAACTCTAGAACTGGAAGGCAAGCTGTAGATGGTGATGAAATCCACATCTCTGGGAGGTGAGGGCACAATATAACTTAAGGTCGTAGTGAAACTTTACCCCTTACAACAATAGTTAGATAGATACATAGATAGGTTATTCAATTCAATGTACCTAGATCTGTACAGGAAAAAAATATCAACAGTAGTTACAATAAAGAAAACAAGTTCTCTTCTCTACAAAATACAAAATGTTCTTGCACTTTATAAGGCCCAAATTTTACTATGAAATAATTAATTCTCCTATGTAGTAATCCATGCAATGCATTCATTAGCTTCATGCACATATTATACATACCATTATTCTGTGTCACAGTCAACGTCAATATTGACTGTCTCATGTAATGCATGTACTCGAATGGGTCCTTTGCTACCACAAACGCACCACTGTTTGTTTTTGACCCAACAGTTAAATTATGTATGTGAATAGACACCATACGTCACACAGCACTGTACATTATCGAACCAATAGTGCATGAATGTATTTGAATGGGACCTTATGCCACCACAAACAGAGCACCGTTCATTTTCGAACCAACAGTGAAAGTATGTATGTGAGTTGAAACTAATCGTTTGACATTATTCTTGGCCACCAGTTTTTTTTGAACGCTTGTTTTTACTATCAGATTTAATTTCTTGGAAATATTATTTCTTTTTCTGGAGCTAAGCAGCTTTAGGCGAGTTCAGTGCCTGGATGGGTGAAAGCTCTGCCTATAAATTTGGACAGCGTGCCAAGCGAGGTGCCAAGGCTCCTGTCCACAGGACTTTCCCACTTTTTTTCATATCATATATAAGTGTTCCCTTTGAATGCGGACCACGATCGTCATCGTTTGAACCAGAACACAGAACAGCAACACTGGCAGGCAGAATAGCATCATGTTATATCCAGATTCGCGATTATGTCGAGGCATGCACGATGGCTCAAGATGGATAAATCGCCACCGTGGAGAACAGCGTGATATTGGGTTTGCTGTTGAAAGGAAAATACACAGATGATATCTGCGCGTTATATTGAAGATGTTTTGCAATCAACTTCAATGCCTCATACAGATTGCCGTTCATCATTTTCAGCTCTAATAAGCTGATAGTGTCGAAGATATAATTTTTAGAAATTTCAATAATACATTTTACTGCTATGTTTTCACAGAATGCTCTAATCATTTTATCTATGAATTATCGTATGATCTGTGTTTCCGCATGTCATCTTGGATTTGCGTCCAACTTTTACGTATGAGTTGGTACTACTCATCTGTCAAATATTCTGTTACGTTACGCGCCATTTCTGAGTGCGTTTTACAGCGGGAGTTGGTTGCTTCCTAATAATTCAAAATTTAATATACAATGGCGATTTTGAGCAGGAGAGTTATTAATTTTCCTGGCCTTTTATGTGGTCGTCTGCAGTTTCATTTTGAAATATTCATTCGTAAACATAAAATTTTTGTTAAAATTCTTAATTTCTGAACTACTTTGGAAAACGTATGGATATCGGGTAACTTTGAGTCGTTCAATGTTACCCGCAATTTGAAATTGGTACATCGGGTAACTTTGATTTGTCATTTTGAGGTGGAGAATGCCATGAAAATCAGAAAAAGCAACGCCTGGTATCAGGAAATATGGTACAAAAAGTGGAAAAGCCCTGTGGACAGGAGCTTTGGCGCTTTTGTTCAAGCTTGACAAATCATATCTCCGAAAATATTGGCTTATCAAAGTTGGGAATGATCTAAATAGATTCTTATGATCGAATTGCATCATGAAATAAAATAAATTAAACAAGAATCCATTGATATCATTACCAACTCTGAGAAACCAATAATTTCGAAGTTATTTTTTAATAGTCACAGTTTGGAGCTCTTGTTTCAATTTAGTTCTCTTTATGATGCAGTTCTATTATAAGAATCCATTGATCATTCCCAACTCTGAGACACCAATACTTTCGGAGATATGAGTTGTCAAAGTTTGAGCAAGAGCGCCAATGCTCATGTCCACAGGACTTTTCCACTTTTTTCACCAAGACACGGAACTTCTCCGTATTGTTCGTCGAGCTATGAACTTTCTCCAAATGTAAGGCATTAATCAGTCGAAACATTATCTTTCCAAAACAAAACACAGGAATTGTCTATATCGGCACGAGGAACCGGAATCAAAGCATCTTATTCTTAAAGCGACGTTTTCGGAGACTTTTGCTTCCTTCTTCGGGTTACATAAAGAAAAAACAGCAGTTGAAAATTCGTTCAAGCCCTGTGGAGCTTTGGCGCTCTTGTTCAAACTTTGACAAATCATATATCCAAGATTATTGGTCTTTGTCAATGATATAAATGGATTCTTACGATAGAACTGCATCATGAAAGAAATTAAATTCAAACAGACCGATTCTCTCCAAAAACGAACTTATCCGACATATTGATTCCTCAAATCTACTCTATAAATTATATTATAACAATTGAAATGTAGCCAATATTCCAGTTTAGTTTTTAATGGCGAAATTCTGAATCCAATTTGATGAACTTACTAAAGTAGGTATATATTTCCATGATCATATGGATTATTCATGGGCATTATATTCTCACCCAAAAATTATTTCTCCTGTAAAAACAAAAATGGACTATTGGCTAAGTTCCAATTGATATAATATAATATAGTTTTAGTTTCTTATTAATATTCTAGATTTGATAATTTATAGTTCATTGAAGTAGGTGTATGTAAGTTTTACTAATATGGTCTATATCATATCAAAAAATTGAATAGGTAATTTACTGAGGTGGAAGTTTATATTTGATTATAATTTATATCAAATATCTTATGCATGTTTCAGTTTGAATGTTGTGGTCATAAGTTGACATAAAAGGTTAGTCCAGTTCTGATGGTAGCTATATGAAGATATCATTGTTAAGAAATATGGATGATATTTATACTGAAGTGTTTTTTTTTTGATGCAGTGCTACCATAAGAATCCATTGATATCATTCCTAACTCTTACGGTGGGATTCACAAACCTTTGACAGCTCTTCATTGCCAAATCAGTGTGATTCTATAACAATTTGACCAGTTTTGATGCAACCACCGAATTAAATCCACAATTAGGCTCATCGAAGTTTCCAATGTTTAATCGCTAGTTCTTTGACAAGAGCGTCAAAGCTCCTGTGCACAGGGCTTTCCCCCTTCTGATTTTTTTGATGCATCTCTATCATAAGAATCCATTGATATCATTCCCAACTCTGAGAAACCCATACTTTCGGAGGTATGATTTGTCAAAGTTTTTTTATAGAACATACCGTTTAAGAATAATCTAAAAAACCGAAAATTTTTACTTTTGACCACGAATAACCTCGGATTTAGCAGGCATAGGACCGATGGGGACTTTTAACACTTTATTTCTAACGGTGCACCCAAGGTCTCCACTAAAATTATCTCTGTCAAATTTTTTGTTATTTGAAATGTATTTTTTTACTGAACCAATAAGGCATTGCCAAATGATCGAGTTGAAGAAATTATTCCTCTTTATCTCTCTGAGTATACCTACATCGTCAATTGGTGTTATGGATATACTCCAGACCTCAGAAATTATATATATATAGATAGTATATTTATTTGTTGATTCTCAATTGTATGTGTTTTGCTGCAATCATAATCTTGGGGATAGCGTTGTGTAATCAACTTCTGTTATGGTTCCTTCTCTAACCAAACTCCACTTATTTATAATGTTATTCTATTCTATCCACCCAGATTACTGATACCTATTTTGATCAATTTTAGTCAGGTATAAGTGTGAGAATAGCTATGAGCTAAGGTGTTATAATAAATTATTATCAATATTAAGTGCAAACGAAGTAGCCAGTCCAATATGATTACCCTTATTTCCATTCAAGAGAGCTCATTTCAGACCCCGAATTCTATCCCAAATAATAACAGCAATAACTTCAAAGATGGTATCCTCACGCCTAATATTCCCCGTCAGCAGTTCGCCCCACGTAGGCGAATCATTTTCGAGAAGGAGTTAATAAATCCCGTATTTTATGGAGTATGAAACGTCAAAAAGAATTTTATTATCCCCAGTAGGATCCAAGTGTGAATCAGAGGAGCTAGTAACGCATCGTCAACGATTTAAATTTATTATTCGAATTTCCTTTCGCAAATAGAAACAGAAGATCCTTCGTCCTGCCGGCAGTCCCTCCAGTGGTTTATTACAAAAGAAACGCTTTTCTTAATGGAAAACGTGACTTTTCATTTGCAGCCGGAATAACCTTCCTCCGGATTTTCTCGCATCGAAAGGTTTCAAGAAAGGGAGTTTTATGAATGCCCTAATTGTTCCGAAGAGATAGTCTTCACTGGAAGGTGGTCGGACTTTGGGGAACCAAGAAAACATCCTTAATAGTGGGGGATTTGCGAGGAACTTTGACCTAGTCTTTTTACGGCTTAACGTCTACGTTATGGATGTTTGATTGTTATTTTCATTCCGCAGGTATGAAAACTACTTTTTATGGCTAGTTGATGATAGTGCAATTTATTAGGAACTGTCTCTATACACTCATTGAATCCTAGCATTCACTATCATATGGCAAGCAAAATGTATTTCCAATTCAATACTATATTAGGTATGTCCAAACTAAACTGGTGTACAGTTGCTTTGCAACAGGGAATATTTTATACAAATTCAAATATCGATATTTTCGGAATGAAAAGAGATATCGAGTTGCGGTCTTTGGGAGGATCTTGCCCAACTCTTTGTGCAAGCTTCCAGGGGTATATTTCTTTTATTTTACCTCTAATACAGGGTGAGCAAGTTATGTCATGTTTTTGCGCGCATGTTCTGGGGAACATCGCGTTATCATTTTGCC
Organism: Halyzia sedecimguttata; assembly: GCA_937662695.2. Classification (NCBI taxonomy): domain Eukaryota; kingdom Metazoa; phylum Arthropoda; class Insecta; order Coleoptera; family Coccinellidae; genus Halyzia; species Halyzia sedecimguttata. The sequence continues at coordinate 33,955,029 of OW569411.2, forward strand.
CAGACATCTGTAATTTTAAAATTTTTTGCCGAAAATGGTGTCAAAGATTGAAATCGACTCCCTTATGAGGCATTCGAAGAAAAATTTAATGCAGTCCAGACGACCGGTAGGTCTTTGTCACGATAACTTGAAAACGTAAAGAAAGCGACTTTCAGGCTAGGTAGCGCTTCTCAATACGACAGAAAAGTTGTTTAATGGGCATTATTGGCCTAATGGTTTCCGAGTAATAATTATGTTTTCAATCAATAAACACCCGATCGAATGGAAACTTGATGAGTAGTCGTAGAATACAGACATAAAGACGTTTGTAAAATTCTTTTAGAATCGTATAATGAGAACATCTTTAAAAAATATTATTTATATCTCGATCGACTTGAAGCTTGGTAACTAGTTGGAGAATATTGACATGAAGACATGAGTAAAATTTTGTGAGGACTGTACCCCTAGAAAATTTTAAAAAAATCACGTAAAAAAAATATAGGAGAATGGACAATAGAACATGCGTGAAAAAGCTCCTGACTTCACGTGAGTGCTTGAACCAAGGTTTTTTAGCGAAGTTAGAGGCTATATCAGATTCTCAATGTTTGATCTTGGAAATTTTTCTATACATCTTTGCGATAGTAAGTATATCTTAAAAAAATTGGTTCAAGCACTGACGTGAAGTCAGGACCTTATGCCGTATGTTCTATTGTCCATTCTCCTGTATTGGATAATCTTAATCGAATTTACCATGGTAAATTATATTGTCCATTCTCCTGTATTCGACACTCTCAATTCGAATTTACCATGGCAAATTCGAATTAAGAGTGTCGAATACAGGAGAACGGACAATAGAATTTGCCATGGTAAATTCGATTAAGAGTGTCCAATACAGGAAAATGGACAACAGAACATACGCGCAAAAGCTCCTGACTTCACGTCAGTGCTTGAACCAATTTTTTTTCGAGCTTTTGCGCGTATGTTCTATTGTCCATGATAAATGCTATTGTCCGTTCCCCTGTATTCGACACTCTTAATTTGAATTTACCATGGTAAGAGTTTTGGAGAAATAATCCAGAAATAAATCATTGAATTACAAGTGGGCATATTCTGATGAACTGTTTGAAATATATATTCGATAGAATACGCACTGCATTGAACTCTCGAAGAACGTCACCTTTCGATACAAATCTACAAATATTCGATCCAGCTGTATGCATCTGTTTATGTGACGTCGTTTATTGATTTTCAGTGTCCTATAATTATTATAGGTATCTATAGTAAATCGAGTTAATAGCAATGAATGAATCGTGAGCTGAGATGCTATCATTGATGTATGTAGTTTTCAGAAAAACAAAGTTTTCTATTATGATGAAAGAGCAGTAGGTAATGATAACATATTTTTTGGATAGCTCGATTTATTATTCCGTTGCACTTCAGGTAAATACGAAAATGTCTGCCATTTCTGGTGATTTGTTTCCGAGATAAAGGATTTTTTCACGATGTTCCTTTTTTTGGATGCCATCATGTTAACAAACGGCCAGACATAATATTTCTAAGGAATCTTCATCAGTGAGTCAATTGTATTCGATTGAGAACATTTTTAGCAACAAGAGCGCCAAAAAATCGAAAATAAAAAATTTTGGCCAAATAAAAGAGGCCTTGGTGCGTAAGCACGTAACAAGCGTAAGAAGTATGTATGTATTTTTCTAACTGCAATCTCTTCGATATCAAATAATCCAACATAAACTATTTTTGTTCGAATGTAAAGACTGTATATAATATAATAACAATATGAATTGAACGTTTATTCGATGAACTTGAGGTACTACGTTTACGGGAAATATTGAAACACTTGACGAAAACGAAAATATAATTTTATTTCGAGGAGAACTGTTTAGGTTTCAAACGGTAATTCACCCAAATTGTAACTGGCCACCCTTCTCGGATGTTCCTCGCTTTTCGACTATCTGTCCAATGAGTTCATTTACCCGTGCGCGTGCATATTAAGGTTTCAACCTGACGGAGGGAAAGTTATGCTGCCTGTTTCCAATACCAGGAATTTTTCTGTCACTAGAGAAAGTTGATAAGATACCGGCAATTAGGAAGGTGAGGGTCGAGTCCATGAATCCATTATTACAAATGTGCAGATATCGAAGCTCCGAGCCATGCAATGACAAATTCAGTTCTGCCCAGGTACTTTGTCAAATCGCCCTTCTCACTACAATATCTTTCAACAATTTTTCCAATTATCGTTATTTAACTAATGTAGCTTTAGTGGGCTAACTTATATCTATAATCGAACTTAAATGTTATAGAAATTCCTAGCGACTGGCAAATGGGCCAGAGGAAAAAACATTAAATTCCTGATTTGAACACTATTGACAAATGAACAATATCAACACAAAATAATAAGATGAAAAGACAAATAGATGGTCTTAGCAAGTGTCAAATCGGCCAAAGAGAAAACAAACAAATTATGATTTGAAAATAATTGGTGAATGAACAATGTGAACACAAAACAATAGAGAGAAAAGAAAAAAAGGTAGCTGAAATAAAAGTTATTCGTCTGTATGTGAAGAGAATTGTTGTTGTTTAATATTTCATGGTCTATGAAGTTGTTCTCCAAAAACTCCATTTTTGAGAAATTCCTTTAATTCGCCTGTATTAGGAGCTTGGAGTTTTTCTGGTAGCTGATTGAATGTTTATTGAAGGCGATGTGGTTATGAAAAACTGTCTTATCTTCATTCTTAAGATTTTCCTGATTTATGACTTTCAGGGGTCTGCAAGTTCTACCAACATAGGTAGCCTTGCAATCACTGCAACTGAGTTTGTAGACTCCACTTTTATCTAGAATGCCAGTTTTATCCTTGTTGTTGACTTAGGTTTGACGAAGCGTGCTAGTGGGCTTCGTAGAAATTTCTATGTTTTCAAAATGACGTTCCTACTGTTTACTTGTCTTTCTGAAAGAGTTTTTTCAATGCGCGGAAGTGAAAAGTATTTGGGTCACCATTGATAACTGCAGGGTATGCAGAAATTACAAGATTTTTCGACTATTTATTCTTTAATAAAGAGTGAACTATGGTGGGATTATAGCCATTGTTGACTTCCTTCAACTAGTAGGTAAACTAAAAATCCAAAACTTTGACAGGGATTTCACCATGGTTTGATTTAACGTAACTATGTACACATGCACCCTAAAGAAAGAAACCCTAGTATTGATCAGTAAACTTTAAACCACTCGACAAATCCCAGAACACACAAGAATCAGTTGAATCTTCTTAATTTTTTTCTTGTACATGTTTATTTCACATTTGACAATGACATTCTATGAAAAGGAGAAACGAGATAAACGAAGGATTTACAAACTCAGTTGCAACGATTGCAAGGCTACCTATGTTGGCTAAATTTCAAACCCCTCAAATTCAGAAGTCACGAACATCTTAAGAATTAAGATCAGTTTTTGGTAACCACTTCAATAGACATTCATTCTGCCCTCAGAAAAATCACATGCTTCTATTACAATACAAGGAATTTCACAAAAATGTACATTTTGGAGGACATTTTATTCCCCTATTTAAAAAACATTAATTTTTATTTCAGCTTCCTATTTGTCTTTTCATTGAATTGTGTTATATTGACATTATTCCTTCATCAATAATGATCAATTCATAAATTGTTTGTTTTTCTTTGGCCGATTTGCCTCTTGCTAAAACCATCTATTTGTCTTTTCATCTTATTATTTCGTGTGGATATTGTTCATTCGTCAATAATGTTTGAAGCATGAATTGTTTGTTTTTTCCTATGGCCAATTTGTCACTTGGTAAGACTATCTATACGTTTTAAGTTCGATTATTAGATATAGGTTAGCCCGCTAATGTCAAATGGTCCAGCTCATGTTTGAGAACGATAATTGGAAGGATTGTTGAAAGCATTGATCATATTGAATAAACGTAAAATACATAGGTATTGTATGGTCAAGGCCCGTTACTGTTTCTGATGTTAGCTTTAGTTCATGTTTTCTGTTTGACAAGTAGGGGGTCTATTTTTGTTTCCGAGTAACCTTTGTTAAACATTCCACTTTTCAGTGGTACTGATGATGACAATCTAAGCCGAAAGCATCCTACCTGCTATTTTGAATAAATATAGTCGGAATCAAATACAGCCTTGACATTCGAACCAATTATATTAATTGCGTCCACAGACACGAACCGTCCTAATTAACTATTTTTCCACTCCTCACATAGTAGTCTGTTATGAAATCGATTTGAATGAGGTAAGTGAATTTCACAATGGATGTATTGGTTTTTAATCGAGAAGAAATGTAGGCGAATTACTTTGCCATTGAAACGAAATCTTCTACTCGTGGTCAGGATGTCAATTCAAACAATATTAAGCAAGTCACAATCGACATTTTTTATTTACCCTATATTGAATTAAAATTGAAATAAATAGTACAAGTATTACCATTGCTGATATATTTATCGAAATTCGGCTTAATCTTCCCTTTTGCGCGCATGTTCCGCAAGGAACAGCGTGCTATCATTTCGTCACAATGTCTGTTTTTTTCGAATTTTTTCCGGAAATGGTCTCAAACGATTCAGTTCGACTCACTGATGAATAATCTGGGTTCAAATTCAATTCTGTTCTTCCGGTCCGGACGGTCCGGCAGTTAGCACGATAACTATCGAACTGAACGAGTTAGAGCGTTGAAGTTTGCAGGTTAGTTTTGTACCTAACGTAAATATCTCGGACCATTTCGTTAATGGGTAAAATCCACCGAGCCATTTTGGAGTCAAGGGCATTTTTGGTTAAAATTTTATTCAAGACTATTTCCGAAACCGATAACTCGATCTATCTTAAATTCAGAATCAAATTGTAGAATCATGATCTTCATATGCCTGCGCAGTTTTGTATTGATCGGATGGCTAAAAACTGAAAAAAAGTGCAATATTTGAAATTGAAATTTTGTTTCCACTATAACTCGAAAAATACTGATCTGATTGAATTGAAGCTCGGTAGTTAGATGCAAAGTACCGACGAAAATACTTGTGCAGAATTTCGTGGGGATAACATAAGCGGAATATTCTGCTTGAAATTCCGAAACCAAATATAGGATTGAGTTCAATTTTTGTCAACATTGGTGACCAATGATGACCTCTTGGCGTGTGTTAAATTTCACTGAGAACAGACCACTAGGTGCCTAAAAAATATTAATAATTTTGAACTTCCAAACTAGCAAATTATTTCGGTTCGAATTCCTACGCGGAATACGAGTATGTATATAACATCTGGTAAAGAGACGTGTTTTTTGTGCGTTTATCTGAATCAATGCGATGTTAATGAGGGGAACTGAATAAAATATGGACCAATAACTAGCGTGACAATTGAATTAATGCGTGAAAAATGTGTGGAATTTTAAATTGGTTTTCAAGATCTATCTGAACGGTGATGAACGACTGTGGGTGTAACTGCCTCTTTTGGGCATTTTTTTGGCGCTCTAGTTCCTCGGAACTGAGTGCTTATCAATTTGCCCAAATGTCTGTAATTTTCGAATTTTTCGATGAAAATGGTCTTAAACGATTTGGTTCGACTCACTGATCAAGAATCCGTGGTCGAAATTCATTCTGTCCGGCCGGTCCGGCCGGCCAGCCGGCCGTAGGCACGATAACTCTCGAACGGAATGAGCTAGAGAGTTGAAATTTCCAGAGTAGGTTTGGGGGATAAATATCTCGGCTAAGTTCGTTAGTGGGCAAAATCGAACAGATGGTTTCGGAGTAACAAAAAAAAATTTTTTTTTTACATAACAAATTCGAAATTAAATTTTTTTTAATAAGTAGTTTTATCATAAGAATCCATTCATATCAATTTTAACTCTAACAAGCTAATACTTTCAGAGATATTATTTTTCAAAATTTCAATTTAAATCGTATTTCACAGATTGATATAATTATTCTATGTATGTATTGTCATAATGTCAACTTATGACATGACATGACATTATCTAATCAATCGAAGAATTATGAGAATAAAGTGTATTCCGAAATGTGAGCGAAGTGAGAAAAATCTCAGTTGTTTGCTCCGAAATTAGTTTTTCTCAGAAAAGTCTTACATTTCGGAACGGAACATGAAGTAAGAGATCTGAGAGTAGTGGGACTGGTTTTCATCCATAGACGAATGCTCAGTTCTCTCAATTTATGACGGGACTGACAGAAGGGAATATTGTAACTTCAAAAATATTGGGGTTGAAATACTCGTATTTTAGTGATGCAACGGGGACCTCACCCGAAAATGTTTGAAAATATTACGTAAATATTGAAAGCATAATTCTGTAGTTCGAGAGAGGAGAAAATTTGGTGAACGTAGATCAGGAAATTTTTGATCGATTACAAGGTAATTTCTTATTATTACTTATCTTCTTTCATACATGTTTTATGGAATACCTACTATTTGTAGGTACTTTAAACCTGTTTTGGGCAATTGTCTTACGAAACTTGTTTTTTTGGCGCTCTAGTTCCTCGGAACAGAGTGCTTATCAATTTGCCCAAGTGTCTGTAATTTTGGAATTTTTGGCTGAAAATGGTCTTAAACGATTTGGTTCGACTCACTGATCAAGAATCCGAGTGCGAAATCCATTCTGTCCGGCCGGCTGACCGGCCGTAGGCACGATAACTCTCGAACGAAAGGAGTTAGCGGATTGAAAATTGCAAGGTGGTTTTGGAGCGTAAATATCTCGGACAAGTTCGTTAATGGGCGAAATCCATCGAGGGGTTTCGGAGTTATGGCCGATTTTAGTAAAAATATTTTTTATGAATATTTCCGAAACCAATCACTCGATCTATCTGAAATAGCATCAAATTGTAAAATCATGACCTTTATACGCATGTGAAGTTTTGTATTGACCAGATTCCCGCAAAGGGTCATAAAAAACTTTTAAAATGTGGTGCAGTTCTCATTCTCATGATTGCTCATTTAATCTTGATAAATGAACTATTATTTGAATTGAATTTCCATTATGATGCAGTTCTATCATATGAATACATTGATATAATTCCCAACTCTGAGAAACCAATAACAGATATAATTTGTCTGTTTGAACTAGAGCGCCAGAAAGCTCCTGTCCACAGGGCTTAACCCATTTTTTATTCGCATAAGCAGACGAGAAATAATTCAATTGTTCCTGTTTTCTCCTGGGAGGATTGGGGTTTTGGGGTGGAGATCTTATTCCTCCATAAGATCCCCTGGTGCGGGTGTGCGCATGGGTGGATTCAACATGCGATATCTCCTGAACCACTAGAGTTGGAAAATCGAAGTTTTTTGTTAGGTGTGTGATTTTGAGAGGACTTTCAGCTACGAGTAGATTGAGCATCTGTAGTGGAGAAGTGACTGTTTTTGGGTTATGTTTGGAGTGGTTTGGGACTATCGGTCATGGTTCTAGAGCTGAGCCGATATTGTGAGGTTTTAAAAGAATATTCATGGCAATTATGTGCACGGACGGACAAGTCAGTTTGGGGGATATAGCGTTGTTTCCGAGTTGGAGTGTCCGTATCGTAGCAGTATTTACGTTATGCGCATGAGCAGACGAGAAGTGATTCAACTGCTGGAGTCTTCGTCTGAGATATTGGGGTTTGGAGGTGCAGAATGCTACTAATCGGAGAACCGGAGAACTCGTGGTGACCTTTTGACGGCTTTCCGCGCTTTGCACGATCCCTTTGGTGTAAGCTTGCGTCGCCTGTTCACGATGAATACGGATCACCGTTTGCGGGGTCACTGTTTGAAACTGGGAAGAGAATTTCAGGACGGTCCAGAGGCAGCACTTGGTGAATCGGGTGTTTGGTGTGTGAAACTCCTTGCCCTCGTCGTAGTTGAGTCGTCGTCTGTGAATTCATTCATGATCAACTACGACGGTTGGCTTCGTCGCGGGTGATGCGTGTACGTGGACGACATATGATTTAGAAGGACTATTTATTTTGTTTTTTTTTTAGTGTCATTTCTTATTGTATAACCAAGCACTTTTGTTCTTATATTTCTTAAGGGATTGTTAATTTTTGTGAGTTTATAGGCATTGCCTCAACTCTTATCTGTATGATAATAATAATAATAATAATAATAATCCATAGAATCTTCAATTCTGTCACATAGTTCGCTCTCATTCCGCCAAGGCATCCTATGATCAGAACGACCCTTTTTACTTTATACCCTGGATATAGGGTTCCCAGCTCAAACAGCAAATCCTTGTATTTCTCCCTCTTCTGTTGTTCTTTCATCACCACATTATTTTCATCGGGGGAGGAAAATTCGACAACAAACAATTCCCTGAGATCTTTGTCCACCAGTACTATATCTGGCTTTATGGCATGGATCTGCCAAGTTGTTGGAAAAGCATAGTTCCAGTAGATTCGAGCTCTATCATTTTCGATGACTGATTCAATTTCCAGAGGCACAAATGGAAGCACTGGCTCCTTGTCTATACCATAAACTTCTCTCAGATGGAAGTAGAGAATCCAAAGTGCCGCATTGTGTCTTTCTGTGTATCCTGATGGAGCGTGGACTCTGCAAGCAGACAGGATGTGCATGACAGTTTCCTGCTGACTGTGGCATGCTCTGTAAGTTGTTGGGCTGTCCACTTCAATGATGTTCTTCATATACCATCTTGTATTTATCACTACATCTTGACAAGCCATAATGAATCCCTCCGTTTCCGACTTTAGACCAACCGACTTCAAAAACGCAAAGGAAAGTTCCTCTGATAGGCCCTGATCTTTCAAACTCCTGAAATATATAGTGTGCAGACTTTTACTCATGTGGTCTTCGAGTAACGTCTTCAGTTGTGCCTGTCTGATCTCTCTGCCTACTCTTTTCTGGTCTGTTGACGTGATAGAGTTTTTCCAAGGCTCTCCGTCCAGCTCTAAATAGGAAAGCTCCTTGGTTCCTGATTTCATGAAGAGCTACCATTTTGAGAAGCGGGTCTTCACTCTCAATATCCTTATTGCCATTTCCAACGTTTGTTGATGGTGTTGGTATTCCAAACTCTGCAAACCTCTGCCACCCTGCGTTCGTGGGAGATATATTCTTTGTACCGAGCAGTGGGGATGAAGGCTCCGATTAATGTTCATCACTTTACGTATGGCCCTGTCTAGTTCGAGAATCTCATTAACTGTCCAGTTGATTACTCCGAAAGAGTATGTGACTATTGGATCTGCCAAGATGTTGGTAGCTGACACCTTGTTTTTGCCAGACAGCTGTGATTTCCATATATCTCAGATCTTCTTTTTGTAGATGGTGTAGATGTTGATTCGAGTTGACTCCAGTGCGCCTCTTTGTTGCATTCCAAGGAATTTGTCAGTTTCCTCTTCATCGAGGTTTCAAATGATTATTCCTCCTTCCAGTTCGAGGTCTTCTCCCACTTCTTCAGTTCTTCCTCTGCTCAGATGGAAAACAGCACATTTTTCCAAACTGAATGACATTCCTATTGCTGTGGTGTATTCCGCAACGATGTTAAGAAGTTGTTGTAGCCGCTGCCTTGGAGGGAGCGTACAGTTTTAAGTCGTCCATGTACAGAAGATGTAAAACCAGATGTTCTCTTCTGCCTGGTGGCCCGGCCTTGTACCCTATTCTGCTTTCCCTCAACTCCGTTGTTAACGGTAGGAGTGTTATGCAGAACAGTAACGGGCTAAGCGAGTCTCCTTGAAATACGCCTCGCCTGTATTTCACCCATCCCGTATACGTGGTTTGACCTTCCGATCGAACGGCGTACTTAGTATTCCATAGCGCCATGATGTTTTTCATCACATGGACGATGTTAGTGTGGACAGCCACGATATCTTCTAGTGAGCAGTCCTCCTTTAGGTTATCGTCGATGATATTATTCATCATGGCTAGGTCTTCAGCCTGGAGTCTCGTTTTCAACCGTGCAGTCGTTTTGTTCGGATCCCCTACTGCAGCCTCAAATGCTTCTTTTCTGTTGATGACTGGTGCCGGAACATCTCTCACTTGTTCCGTTCTTCGCCTGTTGCACTGTGCAGGATTTTCCACTCGGAATGGGGCAGCTGGTTTTGGCGAATAGAATGCAGAAAGCAGTGTTGCTCGGGTCACTACGAGTGATGAGGTCCCATCAACTATGAAGGCCACTTGCAGCTCATCTCTTTTTTTTTAAGGGACGCTGTAAGGGCAGGACGAAGAACAGTCCAAGAAGAGTGAGAGGTTTTTTAGTGAGTAACCAAATAACATCCGGAGTCTCACACTGCCGCTTGCGGCGCCTATAAAAGGTTTTTCCTCTTACGTGACAAAAAAAAATCCATAGAATCTCTTTGGGAGTGTCCGTGGATGCGGATTGATGCTGAGATCTCTCCTGAACCACTGGTGTTGAAGAATCAGAGTTATGTGTCGGGTGTGTGATTTTTAGAAGACTAGGGTAGATTGCACATGTTCAGAGGTGAGGTTGTTCTTTTTGGGTTGTGTGGTTTATGTTGGGAATGATTTGGGTATAGTGGTCATGGATTTAGTTTTCAGCCGATATTGTGATGTTTTAAGTGGAAATTCAAGGCAATTTTGAGCACCGACACATTTTTATTATTTCGATCTAGGGTAAAACGAATAGCCAGACTGTATCGATATTCAGAACTTATTAGAGAAACTTGAAAAAATATAAAAAACACTGACGTGAAGTCAGTTCTCTTTGGCGTGCGTGTTCACGTTGGCTAATTTGAATTGAATGATGAGGGTTTCAAGGTCAGTGGATAGGACGAGCCCAAGATCTACCCAGAGGGTAGTGGACACCATTTAATGTCGGGTCACAAATTAAGGGTGCTGAGTCTAAGATGGCATAAGGATAGAGTAACAAAGTTGACAAATAACACAACTGACTTTCCTTATGCGCACAAGCTCCCATGAGCTTCTGAGGGAAGATTTGGGAGGGTAGGTATAAGCATAATCATGTTTATAGCATGCGCGCTTATTGCAGATTGACTTCATAATGAGAGAAACAGGCTAAAAGAGCATTGACGTGGGGTCAATCTGCTTTGACGCGCGTGCTATAAACATGATTATGATTATACTGAACCTCCTGAGTCTTCCCCAAGAAGATACCGCAGAAGCGACGAAGAAAAGTAAGTTGTGTTCTATGTCAACTTTGTTACCCTATCCTTATGCCATCTTAGGCACAGCACTCTTAATTTATGACCCGACAGTAAATGGTGTCCACTACCCTCTGGGTAGATCTCTGGCTTGTTCTATCCACTGAGCTTGAAACCCTCATCATTCAATTCAAATTAGCCAACGTGAACACGAGCGCCATAGAGAACTGACTTCACGTTAGTGCTTTTTTATATTTTTTCCGTTAACTATAGTATTATTCACGGATTGCGCAACTTGCTGGTCATCGACCACCACTGGAAAAATGGAGTAACTGGAGAAGGTTTCAGGCTCAACTCCACTGTATCGCAGCATCAATAGCTTCCAGGAGAATCTTACTCACTTCCTCCATACTGAAAGTTTTTTTGAGGTTTGTAGCCAATATTTTTCTATTCAGAAATCCACGTAATTTTGTAGTTTTTTAATTATCTTTATTTTGCTCTATGTAGAGGGTCCACTTAAACATGGAATACACTATAAAGTTACTTCGGCACTTTTAATGACTTTTCAGTAAGTAATCGTTTCAATAAGTGGCTTGAATACAATCTCGTTGCGCGGCCTTACTAGGATTCTCAAGTATATGTGATTTTATAATTTTGCACAGAAAATGATCTCACCCAATTCCATTCGACATACTGATGAAGAATCTGTACTTATTCATATCCAATTATGTCACTCCAGCCGTCGGGCCGTGGGAGGTTGGGGGTAGGGGTAGGAAGCACCTAGTTTCAAGAAAAAAAATCAAGCAGCGAAGCATTCTGATGGGATCTTCCAGGTTTGGAGTAGTGCTAAAATTCCTACAGAACTTCAACACTAAGGAATCAAAATTATCTTGATCTCAGCGAAAATATTCTAAATACCCTGACGTTATTCCTTGCGGGACACTTTCACCTCAGAAATCACTTAGTGGGATTAGCATTAGCAGATAATGACCAATGCAGATTCATCGAGGAGACAGTATCTGGTTACAGAATTCATTGTACATGGAACCCAACCAAATAGTGCTTAGGCCAGGAATTCATAAAGGGTGGAGACATACCTTCCTTGAAGACGTCCCATATACTGAAGCTCATCAGTACGACCATCCTAACCTTATGCCGTGGATACAGGATTCCCAGTTAGAACATTAAAGCCTTGTCATTTTCTCTCTTCTATTCTTCTTTAATCACCACAATATTTTCTGCGGGAGATGAAAATTCGACGACAAACAATTCCTTGAGTTCTTTGTCCAGCAAGAGTATATCTGGCTTTATGGCGTGAATCTGCCAAGTTGTTGGAATTGCATAGTTTCAGTAGATGCGAGCTCTGTCATTTTCAACAACTGCTTGAATTTCCAGAGGCATATATGGTAGCAATGGTTCGTTGTCTATACCATAAACCACTCTCAGATGGAAGTAGAGAATTCAGAGTGCTATATTGTGTATTTCCACATATCCTGTTGGGGCATGGACTCTGCAAGCAGACAGTCCGCCGTATTTACAAAGCATTCAATCTCCGTTAAGTCCTAACTGAGGTCCTCAGTTAAGGATAAATATGAATCTCAACCTCAGTTAACGTATGTAACGGTGGTGAAACAGACCTGTTTCACGTTAATTTTCACGTTAACTGAGGTTGCGATTCTTATTTATCCTTAACTGAGGACCTCAGTTAGGACTTAACGGAGAATGAATGCTTTGTGAATACGGCGGATAATGTGCATACAGTTTCCTGCTGGCTGTGGCATGCTCTGTACGTTCTTGGGGTTTCCACTTTCATAATGTTCATTTCATACCATCTTGTATTTAACACCCCCTTTTGGCAAACCATATCGAATAACCCCGTTTCCGCCTTGAGCCCAGCGGACTTCAAAAAGGCGAAGGATAATTCTTCCGACAGACCCTGATCTTTCACTCCTGAAAAATATGCAGTGTAGGAGTTTACTCATGTGATCTTTGAGTAGTGTCTTCAGTTGTGTCTTATCTCTCTGCCAACTCTTATTTGGTCTGTTGGTGTGATAGGTGTTCCTGTTAGCTCATGATCGATGGATATGCCAGTTATACTGAGATTCTCCAAAGCTCTCTGACCTGCCCTAAATAGAAAAGCTCCTTGGTTCCTGATTTCATGATGAGGCACCATTTTCAGAAGCGGGTCTTCGCTTCTCAATATCCTTATTGCCATTTACAACGTATGTTGATGGTGTTGGTATTCCAAACTTTGCAAACCTCTGCCTCCCTGCGTTCGTGAAAGGTATATCCTTTGAAACGGGCAGTTTGAATGCAATCTACGATTCACATTCCTCACTTCAGGAGTGGTTCTGTCTAGCCCGAGAATTCCATTAATTATTTCATGATTGATGATAATGGTAATCATCACGATTATACACATCTAGATCTTCCGAAGACAACCCTCGTAATCAGTTTTGTTCTATACATGCTTTGTTACTGTTCGCTAAACCTGGCGTCATGTGAGTGCTTTCAAACATTTTTCACGGTCAATATCTAAAGTAACTCATCTGAAAATCAATAGGAGTTCCTGACATCATTATTGTACGTGTTAACAAGCACTACCACTAAAAAATGTCGAACTAATCGTGTCAGAATGACATGTAATCCGATTGTGTCGAACAAGCTGTTCATGGAGAGTGCTTCCTAGAGTCATTAGGCAGATTGACATAACATCCTATTCTGGTCAGAGATAGATGACAGCCCGAGTCAGTGATGTTCCTCTGGATTACACGGGACAATGGGGAAACAGGACCTGAGAACCGTTAATAAGAGTGACAGGCCAGTGCTTACTCGATTATATAATATGATCCGGCGTGATTCAACGTGAATATGGATCAGTTAATTAAGGCTCACGGTAGCCGCTTGGGATTTCGAAAGAATGCAATGAGGAACAGAGAATCGACGCTAAGTGGATAGCCTGGGCACAGTGCGACGATTCTTTTATACCAGAGTATTTCCACATTTTGAATTCATTGAAATCAATTTAGGATATGTGAAATTGATGAATTTTACATAGAAACTAATTACTTATAATAGATATACTTCTTCAATTCATTGAATCGGTGATTCAATAGTAGGTTGCATTTTAAATTTGAAAAAAATTGGTTCAAGCACTGACGTGAAGTCAGGGGCTTTTGCGCGTATGTTCTATTGTCCAGTCTCCTGTGTTGGGCACTCTTAATCGAATTTACCATGGTGAATTCTATTGTCCGTTCTCCTGTATTGGACACTCTCTGAAGAGTCAAAGGAGCTGAAATTCTGTACTTGATTCTAAAATGGTTGACTATGTGTAGTTACTGAAATATAAAATTTTTTAAGAAATTTTTTTTTTCTAGTTTTACGATATTCACAAGTTCGGGAAAATCAGCGCGCCGCTACTGTAATTACCGAGTTTCAATTGAATCGGGTTAGTATATTTTGAGTTATAGAGGAAATAACAACCAAATTTCAGTTCGTTAGTCCAAAACCATTCGGCCGATTATACCTATTAACGTAGTTAAATGTCGCATTCGGGTGCGCACTTAGCACAAATATTGCAGATCGCTATCTGGTTCCGTTCTTCAGATACCGTGAGATGAATAATATTTTTTCACAACTCCTTACGTCGGTATTGTACAACTAGTGACCAAGTTTCAATTCCTTTGGATCTGTATTTATTTAAGTTATCCAGAAAACAATACTCCAGATGGGTATAACTCCGAATATGGCCAAACACGAACTTAGCTGTCCCAGTCGGATACGCAACATAACCTGAAAAAACAAGTCGCTATCTTTTTCTGACTGAAAGTTATCGTAGCAACAGTCATCCATCCCGCTAATGAACTCACACAAGGCTGCTAGGATCACCAACAATATAGGTCCATCCGATCGTGTTCAAATTTGGAACTTTTGAAGGCTATCGCAAAATTTCAGCCTTATCAGATAGTTTCTGAGATATGTATTTTGTTTTTAATTTTTTTTTATTTTCTAGTGATACGATCCTCATGAAATTTCCCAAAAGTTCTGCTCGTTGGCATTCTACAACTAATTATACAGGGTGAGTCTTTAAGTTATACATTATTGTTAAACATGGGTTCCTCTCATCAAACAACTTTTTCATTTACCATTTTTCCAGATGCGGCTCACGTAAAAAGTTATAAGCATTCAAAGATTTTATAATGTGCAAAGCCAGCCCTGAACTGTCTTCAAGTGTTGAACACAGAAACACTTAAAATTCAATATTGCATAATTATATGAAAGCTGTATCATCTGATGCTCGAAATTCAACGAAATTGTCTGGGAAATCTCATTTACTCACTGAAGTCTTTTAAAATGGTTTTAAATTATCTTTTTGCTGCATTTTCGAAAAAAAAACTCTTCCTGCATATTAAAACTGACTCCAACTTGATTTTCGTAGAATGTCCACTATAAGATTATCCCCATTATCTTCTTCGCCTATTTTCACATTCCTTACATATTTTAAAAAATAATATTAATATCAATATCCAAAAAAAATTATTATAACCTCTAATCTACAGAATCGAGAAAAACAATCATTGATTCTGTGATTATTATTATGTTCTCTATAGCTTGTTTTGGTTGGCAATAAGGACGGTCATAGATGCATAGAATACATGGTGAAGACACTCTTTGACATATTTTCGGCCGATTTGCGGTCCAAATACTGTCAAAATACAAGGATTTTGTTTTACTTCAATTTTCGCCGATAGATGCCGGCAGTAGAAATTTTATGGACAAAATTACCGACATGTCAAATTAAATTTGAATCTTTGCTTATTCCAGTTTCTTGTGGAAAGTCGTTTGCCGCGCCGAAAGTAAGTCAAATGTTTGCTGTGTGAACTCTGTGTGATGTTCTCAGGTGGTTCGCCTTAATCTAGCATGCCGAAGGGGTACAAGTAAAACACTTACTCTCGGAGATGATAGGTTTAATCACACATTGTCTGAGTACTGTAGACTCTAGACTAGACTAGACTAGACTAACTAGAATGACTGGAATGACTGGAATGACTGACCGCTCCCATTTGGAGACGGTGTTTATATTTACCATTCAAGGTAGCGTTTATAAACTTCTTGATCAACAATCGAAAGATACATGTGATTTATATAAACAATTATACAAACAATCCTTGTGGATTGATTAACTCAATGGCATGAGTAATATGATATGCTATAGGGCCAATTGGGCCACTACACCTCTCCCCTTAAAAAAAAATTTTTTTTTTGGTTATTTAAAAAGTAAAAAAAAATTTCATCTTCCTTAACACTATCAGTTCTTAATCCTATATATACATGTTTTCCTAAACTATATTTACAATATTTTGATTCTATTATCTTAAAAGTATCTGAATTTATAAATCCTAATAGGTTTTTTTAACCAATTAAATATGTAGAGTGTTGACGAGTTCACAGTGTTATTATATGAATGATATGGAAATTGTTCAGAATAATATGCCTATTTTTCTCATCTTCGTCTCGTTAATTGTTCAGAATAATATCCGTAATTTTCTCATCTTCGACTCGTTGCACGTCTCTTATAATATTTAGCTTATAACTTTCCAATCATTTTATTTTTACATTTCAGCAACATTTCAAAATTTGAGTACTTATTTATAGCGCATCTAATTATATATAATTCCTCAATATTCTTATTTATACAAAATTGTTCCAGATTCCTCAACGATGTACCTAAGTCATACGCTGATCGGAAATTCTGGTTCAAATAGATTGAGTATTTAGAGCGCTTCTCATTATACATAATTCCTCAATATTATTATTTGTGCACAATTGTTCCAGATTCCTCAACGACGTACCTAAGTCAGACGTTGATCGGAAATTCTGGTTAAAATAGATAATTTCTTTATTGACTTCATCAATATTATCTTTATTGCACTTTATATTATAATTCAAATTATTTGGTTGCTTTTTATCAATTTTGGAAAGTTAGTCATCTTATATTGGCAGTAACGTAACTTTATAGCTATGATTGGACGCTTTAACACTTCGACTAGAAAAGAGTGATCAATTCTTTTGAGTCTTATACTTTTGTCTTGAAAGTGCGTATGCAGTAACATACTTCTTCTACATAATACAAGTAAAAAATCATACTCTGTCCAAATTAGTCTGAATTTCGTTAATTGCTTACTGAACTTCTCATATTGAAATTCGTATCAAAATCACACATTCATCTAATTTTTCAGTACAACAATATTGAATAACTTGGCATCTCGATCTAGGAGGTATTGCGATTAAGAGGAACAACACGTGATAGTTTACAATACAAACTGGCTCGATAAATAATTATCCGCCGCTACTAAACCAATTCGCGGTTGTTGATAAACTTTTTTCTGTCGTATCATCATCAAATTTTCGACGCGACGTGAGTATGTATACGGTACAAGTACCTAATTGTTATTGTTTATGAGCAATCGGTAAAACGATATTGACCTTCCATCTGTTGCCGTTTCGATGACCCTTTTTTTTGATATTTCCTACTTGAACTTGACCTCTACTCGTATAATATCCTTTCAAATGAGACATTTTTTCATCATTCCTATAATTTTACTTGAAATTCACAAGCTGATATATTTTTTTTCCTGAAACCAAGTGAAATTTGCTCAATTAATTTATTAATTTTCCATATCTTTCACGAACTCGTCAATCTCGTTATTTATAAGATTATTGCTATATCATATTTTGGGTTAATTCAACATACTTAGTTCCCACATTGATATTTGAATTATCCTATAGAAAATCATTATATAAAAAAAAAAAAATCAATAGAACAACAATTTCCACTAACCACGTCTTGATAATTTTTTAAAATTTGATTAAATTCTACACTTTCCATAGTTTTAAAATTTATCTTACACTGCAGGTTTTCCTTTTTCTTCTATCCTCCATTTGTGTTCCTTGTCCACTGGTTGGGAGTCTGCAGATGTTTGCCTCTGTGATGGTCCGGGTCTGGCCATCATTTTTGCATTGCTATGGAGTCGTAGCATCTTGGCGTGGAACTCGATAATTCAAATTGTATTGTTGGCTGACTTCAGCCATGTGATGGTGATGCACTTCTTATCTCGTTGATGAAGAACCCATGTATCGGCATACAACTGGCAGGATCGCCATGTGATGTTCTCAGGTGGTTCGCCTTAATCTAGCATGCCGAAGGGGTACAAGTAAAACACTTACTCTCGGAGATGATAGGTTTAATCACACATTGTCTGAGTACTGTAGACTCTAGACTAGACTAGACTAGACTAACTAGAATGACTGGAATGACTGGAATGACTGACCGCTCCCATTTGGAGACGGTGTTTATATTTACCATTCAAGGTAGCGTTTATAAACTTCTTGATCAACAATCGAAAGATACATGTGATTTATATAAACAATTATACAAACAATCCTTGTGGATTGATTAACTCAATGGCATGAGTAATATGATATGCTATAGGGCCAATTGGGCCACTACATCTGAACGAGTATCCAGAACCATTTTAATCAAATACTATTTTCATTTCGAAAATACTTCGTTTTTATGCGAATATATTTTTTTAACAATTGTATATTCTTACCGGATCAGGGGCAGATTTCTAGTATCAAGATAGTTATTAATTTTAATATTAATAATATTGAAAGATCGCTGATACCGTTAATTGTTAATAAGTCAACATAGGAGAACGTAAGACTTGTTGATTTACTATAATCTTGCCGGTTGATGAACATAAACTGTTTTAACAGTTGAAATTAAGATATAACTCTATTGATTAATAATTATATTCATTATACAATTCAGTTATATATTGAGAAGGAATGAAATGCCATGTTATGAAAACTAACAATATTATTTGTGAACGATGAAAGGACCAGCAGAGAACAAAGTTCAGAGCAACCACACATTGTGATTTCATCAATTTGAATAGCTTTCCTAAGGCGTCATTCTTTTTGGCGCTCTTATACTATAATTATTTGTTTCAAGGATATTGTTAAACGACAAGAATGGCAACTGGCTTGTGCTAGAGGTAGGGTATCGAAAATTAGAACATTTGTTTGTTCAAAATATTTTTCTAGCGAATATATGTATATTGAATAAAAGATTTAAACGTAGTACACTACCCTCTATTTGGTTAGTTTATCAATTTAATGAATCATTTTTCGATATTTCATCAGTATATACTCAGTTCTGAATAATAGCTATCGAATTAAATATCTATATTCAGCAATCTAATTGCTGAGAACATGAAAAGTTGTCAAGGGGTATTGGGTGACTGAAAAAATGCTGTATACATGAGAATGTTTTGATGAAATTTCAAATTATACATATAATATAATAAGTAAAATGCTCAATTTAAAAGAGCCTTACATGATAAAGGAATTACTACATTTGAATAATAATATGATATCGAAAGATATTGTATGTAGAGGTATTACATAAAATTCTGTATCATTCAATGTATTTCAAAATACATAAATTAAATGCTTGTACTCTAATGACGTTGGATGTGATCTTTCGTAATGGAAAAATAATGATTTCACAGATTTCTTCATTTACAGTTCCATTCAAAATGTTCCAAGGAAACTCCTTTACTGATAAATCCCTTATTTGACCTCATTATGTCTTGGCAAGATGAAATTTCTGTTCCAAACCAATGTGGTTTACATATTATCTCCGAACAGATATCTGATTAATCAAAAAATGGATTGATTTTTCAATAAACTGCTTCATTATATTCTTTTAATTTGAATTTACGAACTAGCAACGGTGAAAAGTGAACTTTGTGGCTTGTCAGTTTTCATTTATTCGCTTGTCAGAATCTTCGAAATCGACCCTAGCGGCACCATCGTTAATAAAGTGAAGTAGTACATAAAGTACGTGATTTGACAGTTCTTGGTCCGTTTTTCGGCCGAAAATTTTAGCAGGAATTAGTAGGGAGTGTCCACACCTTGTTATTCTATGCATCTTGGGACGGTCCTAGAACCGTTCGAAGTAGTCACACAGTCGTTTATTGTAATTCGACCTGGGCGTCCTGGGCGGAATCTTTCACACGTTACATTTGTCGCACTATTTAGATCCGATTCGGCACTGCGAATCAAAACAGGCCTTATCCAAGTGACGACCTCGTATAGACACAGCATATTAATATTTAATTAAACTGTGACAGAAGCAGGCACAGAAATGTAATAATATTAGGTATGCCACAGAATATAGCGTTGGGCTACCCTCAGAATATTACGCCAGTGGTTCTTTATTTATTTGTTTCCTTAATTCCGTATATCCAGATTAAGAATTTCTATTCAAGAATAATTGGGATGAATAGGTGGAATGATACTTATAATAATTGATATTTCCTTTATGCATACTAATATACTACAAACTTATAAGATTCAGCTATGTAGTTCTAATAAAATAGTAGTGACATGAGTTATATCTGTTAAAAATTAAGTTGATGAAATTATGATCCATATATTAGATAAATCCTTAGAATGATTGTGCAGAATCGATGCATGAAAATAAATGTTTAGATGACATGGATAACGGATAAAAGTTTATTATTCACTATTGGGGATACATAGATGAATACATATCATGGTGAGCCTATTCATCTATTTCCCAAATGATAACAATCCTACAAACTGTTTGAATGAGTTGTTATTAACTTATCCGGTTTTAGGATAGTAATTATATAAATTTGGGAACAAGAGAAATTGAATTGGATTTCTACAAGTGTCAACTTTGAAATCAATACCTAATCTATGCCTCTACTCGAGGAGATCATCTGTGTATTCCAGGTACGGATCGATAAAAGCAGGTAAATTTGTGTAATTTTTTTCATATTTTATGACATTCAATTAGGAATTAGGAATTTCATCCATTTTTACTGATCCTGTATTCGAGCCAACTCTTACTAATGCATACAAAATATGTAATATAATACAATTGATTGTTAACTGTTCATCTTGTCAATGGCCTGAGATGCCGAGACACGTTAATTGAAATAAATAAATAATTAGGAATATCTTGATATATTTTAGTAGAAATGATGAATAATAATGTCATTTTCAAAAAGGATCAAATATTTCAAAAATTACTCAAAATAACCTGCATCTGCTTCC
This sequence comes from Halyzia sedecimguttata, assembly GCA_937662695.2. Lineage (NCBI taxonomy): Eukaryota > Metazoa > Arthropoda > Insecta > Coleoptera > Coccinellidae > Halyzia > Halyzia sedecimguttata. The sequence continues at coordinate 33,976,235 of OW569411.2, forward strand.
AATATGCGGATTTCTCATAGTTCTTGGAATTCGCGAGTCTGTAACGAGGAAATCAGTAAGAGTAGGGAAAAACTGTTAATTGGAGATTATGTGCTATAGTTATAGAAAACTTCATACCAAAATTCATTCAATTTTGCATAACCATGTCAAAGCTACAAAAGAAAAACTGTTTTTATTCAAATTTCAAAAGCCTGTTTTCTTTTTCTTGGGCCGAATCTGGAAAAATGGTGAATGAAAAAAGGGTTTTATTTGGTGCGAGGAATCTATGGTTATGTACAACATAAAGACTCACCCTGTATGTCCGAATTGGATCGGATTCGTATTTTTTGAGTTATTGAGGAAATAACAACAAAATGTCGCATACGGATGGACAACCAACCCTAAAAATGTCAAGTCCATATCTCTTTCCGTTCTCAGGTTATCGTGAGATACATAATATTGTTAATAATTTTTTCACAGACATTTGGGCGAATTGAAAGCACGCTGTCAAGTTCTGATTTCAATATTGAATCAGAAAAACTTGAATTTATTTTCACCTAAAATAGCTGTAAGGCTGATATTTCACAGATTTCACATTATCCATATCCTCTACTTGCATAGAACATTTCAGTGTATTATGGAGATAATTTCCCTAGATGTCAAGTTCCTTCTGTCAAAAATTTATCGATATTTAACGAAGGATGGACACCAATCAGATGGAATCATTTAGACCATTCTCGCCATAAAATTCGAAAATTTCAGACATTTGGGAATTATAATCTGGCCCTGAGTGCGTAAGAATTAAACATTTGTGCATAGTCGTAAAGAGTTTAAGATTCTTCAACCGATACATTTTTCATTAATAATTAAGAATTGTAAATGAGATTTTCAGAAAAGTGTACGAAGCTGATCATCATCCGATGTATACATAGTGGAAAGAACCGTATTCCTATCGTTTTCAGTAACGGATGCTAGGATGCTAATATACAGGGTATTGAAAAACAACTGAAAAAGATTTCAGGAGGTGATTTCTTGGCTGATAATGGAACTAGTTTCTTATATAAGACTTCTTCAAATTCACTCCTAGCTGAGTCACCCTTGTTGAAGGGAAGAATTAACATTTTATCTACCGAACCAAATTATTCAGACAAATAGATTTTAAAAAGTTGTAACATACCTTGCATAGTACAAGTACCACAATATTTTCATCCCAATACGATGTCAAACAACCCCTGCCATAAATTATTCCGAGTCACAGAGAGCTCGGAATCCTGTTATCAAGCTAGGAAAAAGGGATTTTACATTTCTATTATTTCCTCTGAAATTAATGAAGCTACGAAGTAAATGCAAGGGATAACAATTTTCCAAATTTGAATTTTTTTCCGGAATGTTTTTTACTTTTCGAATTCTACGAATATTTGAAGAGTTATGGAATAGATTATGGAAGGGGTTGTTTTTTCAAATATATGTAATTATCGTAGGTGGTTGAAAAAGTAGTGGTACTTGTACCACGTGTGGTATATTACAAGTTTTTAAAAACTATGTATAGTTTGGTTCGGTAGATAAAAATTCAAAGCTGAAAAATCAATTCATCCTTTCAAGGGTTCTAACTCAACTAGTAAATTTGAAGTTTTATAGAACAACCTGGTCCAATTTTGAATCACCTCCAGAAATCTTTCGCAGTAGTTTTTCAACACCCTGTATAATTCACTCCGTGGACAAATTTCTTTGTAAGCGGAGTAATTTGAAATGTTCTCCTACTTAAATATTCGAATAATCAGTACTATACTATTTTCCCTTGATTATATCCAATTTGTTGATGTACATTAATGTATGATTAAGGATGGATTCAAACTATATTCATCCCTGTTATCACAGTAACAAAGTTGTATGTGAAAACTCAGTTTACGCGAGTAGGTATATGAGGCAGAGATTAAGAAGTTTTGTTATCTCCAACTTGTTGGAATATTTCAGAGGCAGCGAATTCCTTACCATGTTAAACTTCAGCCTCAATTAAGTCTAAAATGATATGAAGTTGTTGGTACAAGGGGGTGATACGTTTGCGTATTCCCTTTAATATTATTTGAACTTGAAAACAGACAAGGTCCATATAAAAAAAAATAAATTCACTTCATTTTGGTACTAGTATTACCTACTGAAGTAGCTACATTGAAATGTTAATTCCTATGATTATTTTTTTCTATTTATTTGAACATTTTGGATTACATACAATAAGCGAAAATATGTAAGTAGCAATTATTGAAATTAACAACAAACCAAATTAAGTGGCAATACTCAACGAAGAACAATTTGCACTGCCAAAAAACAAATATATCTGATCCCTGAAATCGTTGCGCTGCATGATAATTCTTTGGATAGCATAATTTCTATTATCATGAACTCAATATAAAAAGTATCAAGCTGTCTAAATCTTCTAACAGGGCATGATAAACCCATTTTGGGGTAAGGTATTCAAGGTTACTATTAATTAATTTTTGCACAAACATTACATCCCCTAAAGTTCTGGTTATTATCGAGTTGCGAGACTTATGTTGGGTTTCACGAAGCTTCGATTAGCTTAATCGTGGATTTATTTCGATGGTTGTATCAAAAATGAACTGAATATCGACATAGAATCGCACTAATTTGGCAATTAAGAGCTGTCAAACCTTCGTGAAACCCAACGTAAATGGGCTACTGTTTAGTGTTTTGTATGTAGCGAACTCGAATGAGTTAATGATTTTTAGAAGAGCAGTTAAATCAGAATAATTATTTTTCAAATCCTTGTATGTTAGAAGTAGAATTGGTCATAATACGTTGGCTTATCAATTCATCTGAAGAGGACACTATCTTCGACATCTTGTGATAGATGTTTGCATAAAAATTCCAAGAATTTAATATTATTTAAATTATGTGTTTTCATTTATTCAAAGTAGGAGTTTGTGTTTTATGCAGTAATTCCGCACCAAGAGAAACTTATTAATTCGGAAAATTCGACCTTGTAAACTTGTTTGACATTTTAAATCAATGTGCAAAATTCAAATGGTTAAACCATGAATAATATTATTCTTTTTTTGTGACTGGATGACATTAGTATCAGCATGAAAATGATTTTTACTAGAAAATTTTGCTCGATCTTGATTTTTCGAAATTTTTTCCGATTTTTGCTCAAAAGTAGTTTCATTCTGAAGGCTCCTATTCGTAAGTTAGCCATTAAAATCTTTCAATTTCACATTCATTTCATATCTGAGAGTTTAAAGATATAAATCATGCTACAAAATTCAGTATTGAAAATGCAGAAATAACATACCGTTTCATTTAACAAAATGCTCTATTGCTGTGACATCTAGTAGGACCATTGCCTGCATGCAAAGAGATGGAGGAAATGTGATATTATTTAGTGACATTAAAAAAAACAAATATCCATTATTCAGTTTGTTAAGTAATGCTACATGAGTTCATTGAATTATCGAAATATCAATTATTCTTTAAGTGGACTGAATCTTCATAAAAATTCATTTAAATTTCCACGAGCCCCTTTATACGGTGGATATTCATGAAAATATTTATTCTCAATAAAAAATTTGGTTATAAATTGGCATTTTGAATGACGATTTGCATTATAGGGACTTTCAAATATGAAATTAGAAGATTTTAATGGCGGAAATTCTAATATGAGCAACTTTGCATCAGAAGGAACCACTTTTGAGCAAAAATTTGAACAAATGCCGAAAAAAACATTTTCTAGCCAAGTTTTTTATTTACAGTCATATGAATGCGGACTGATAATTTCTAGTCACCAGAAAATGTGATGTTTTCCTCTTGGTGCGGAGGAATAATTCTGCAATCGTGAGCAGCAACAAATATTGTTAGTTTGTAAAATTTTTATTTCATGCATGTCAACAGGGTTGGGGCATGGCGAAGCATCGCAGATTGTTTTTTTACGCATGGCTGAGAAAAGTAGAATAACATAGGTACTCCAATTCTCAGCCATGCGTAAAAAAAACAAATTGCGATGCTTGGTTTTCACGAATTACTAGGTTTTCATCAAATTTTGATGAAAACCATAATTTATATGGGAGCCTTTTGCATAGTTCCACGAATATGCAATAATTTCAGATTGAGTAAATATCTACATCGTGTTCTTGGCGAAAAACCAGACAAATAATACAAATCCTTTGAGGAGCGCCCTGATGATTTCGTGGCAATAAACCAGGTTCTGGAAACATTATTTACAACTATGTGTGAGAAGCCGAAGTGTGTATTCACTTCCACTTTTTGCTCGCATGGTCTGAGGAACATGGTGCTCATTTTGTCCATATGTCTTTAATGTTTGAGTTTTTTGCTTAAAATGGTCTAAAACGATTATGTTTGACTCTCTGATGAAGAATTCAAGGTCAAATTCGATTGTTTCCTGCCGGCTACGATAACTTGAGAACGGAAAGAGATAGTGACTTAAAATTTTCAGGGTAAGATGCGAATCCGAATGCGACATTTAAGTTCGAAAATAGGCATAATTGGCCAATAGGTAGCAAATTACAATTTTCAGGGTAGGTTGCGCATCCGAATGAGAATCGTATCTCTAGAAAATTTTAAAACAATGATTAAAAAATTAGTTCAAGCACTGACACGTGACGTCAGGAGCTTTTGCACGTATATTCTATTGTGCATTCTCCTGTATTGGACTCTCTTAATCGAATTCACCATGGTAAATTCGAAACCTCGAAAGTTATCAAGGCAACGGCCACCCATCCATCTACTAGCCTCACACAGGGCTGCTGGAATCTCCAACAATATCCGATCAAATATCAATATCATATCAATATCAAACTTGGAACTTGGCAGGTTCTGAAGGCTCTCGCAAAATTCAGCAATGTCAGATGAATAGTTACTGATATCTAGAAACTCAAATGTCGCATTCAGATGCACAACCTAACCTGAATATTTCAAGTCGCTATCTCTTTCTGTTTTGAGGTTATCGTGGCACAAACAATTTTTTAAAAATGTTCTAGGAATACGAATCTGGTGCTCGTAGGGAAAAATTGTTCCTAACACCTGTGTAAGGTGTCTTTTCCGCACACAAATACTTACCCGAGTTCCACTGCGCATCGTTCTTCTAGCTGTATGTGCGGACGGAAAAGAAATACTTTGCGCACTTATTAGGAAATAGTATATTGTATAATTAGTGGGAAAAGCATAATATTCCCAAACGACTGTGATTATTATAATAATAATAATTTTCTTACCCCGAAGAGCTGACTGAAACAACAACCGAAGAGATTAGACATGCCTTGAAGAACAAGCATGATTTCACGCACCTGGACTGGATGGCGTTCAGATCTACTGGTGGAAGAACTAGCTACCCACCAACATCTAGCTAGATTATTTAGTGAGATAGTAATTCACCGTGAGCCAATTCCTTCATGGTTGGTAGAGGGCAGAAATGTACTGATACCGAGACAAGGACAACCTTCTTATAGACAAAAGCATTTGTCAAGATGCGAAACACTACAAGCGCGACCTACATACATCATGGTTATATTACGTGAAAGCATTTGCCACATCGGCGCACTGCTTGATAATATGACTACTAGAGATGCTCAAAGTCCACCCTAACATCGTCCATACGATGGGTAACATCATGGCGTTATGGAAAACTAAGTTCGCCGTTCGATCCGGAGGTCGGACCGCTTATACTGGATGGGTGAGATACAGGCGAGGCGTATTTCAAGGAGACTCGCTAAGCCCGTTATTGTTCTGGTAAGCCCGTGATTGTTCTGCATAATACTTCTACCACAACAAGGCCGGACCACCAGGCAGAAGAGAACATCTGATCTCACATCTACTCTACATGGACGACTTTAAACTGTACGCTTCTTCCAAGGCACTACAACAACTACTGAATATCGTTGCCGAATACACCTCAGCAATAGGAGTGTCATTCGGTTTGGACAAATGTGCTGTTTTTCATCTAAGCAGAGGAAAAAATGAAGGAACAGGAGAAGACATCGACCTAGAAGGGGGAATAAGCATTCGACACCTCGAAGAGGAAGAAACATACATATTCCTTGGGATGAAACAACGAGGTGCACTGGAGACAACCCAAATCAAGGATGCTTTAACAGCTAGCTACAAAAAGAAGATCCGAGGTATATGGAAATCACAGCTGTCCGGGAAAAATAAAGTGCCTGCTACGAACAGCTTGGCAGTACCGATAATCACCTACTCATTCGGGATAGTTAACTGGACAGTGAATGACATTCTCGAGCTAGACAGAACCACTCGTAAAGTGATGAAGATGAATCGTAGCCTGCATCCCAACTGCTCGATTGAAAGGATATACCTTCCACGAACGCAAGGAGGCAGAGGTTTGCAAAGTTTTGAATACCAACACCATCAACAAACGTTGGAAATGGCAATAAGGATATTGAGAAGCGAAGACCCGCTTCTGAAAATGGGGGCTCAGCATGAAATCAGGAATCAAGGAGCTTTCATATTTAGGGCTGGTCAGAGAGCTTTGGAGAAGCTCTGTATAACCGGCATTTCCATCGATAATAATCAGCTAGCAGGAACACCTATCTCGCCAACAGACCAAAAAAGAGTTGGTAGAGAGATAAGGCAGGCACAACTGAAGAAACTACTCGAAGATCACATGAGTAAACACCTGCACTCTCGGTAAGAATTTTACCGCACTGTTATTTTCTAATTGCTTAGCAACTGCACACTATTCTTTATTGCGCATAGAAAACAGTTCAAAATAGTGTCACTTTTTCCACGATCGAAGAAAAATTAGTATACCGTGACTATGATAAATTTCCTGTTCGCCTTGTATCTAATAGAGTTTTTCGAACCTATCAAAAGTTGGTTAAAGAGAGGACACTTGGTCAACCCGAACAAAAACACAAATGGCCCTTTCAATTTGATAGATAGTTACAGCGCTGCGCCAAGCTCCGATTCCAAACAGATATTAAACGTTCAAATGACCTGGACCCCTCGCTTTGTACGCTATCAAATACTGCCCACAGAAAATAAAATATAGCATATAATTTGTACGAAACCAAACCTATCCAGCGAATGGAATTTGTCATCATTTATCATTATTGGACCCTGCTAATGGTCGAGCCTCACTCTTCCTGTTTATTCCCGGAATAAATTGAGATTAATATATCGAAATATTTTCAGGTTTGAATCCGGTGTGTATCTCGGAATACGAAACATTTGTGGTTATCGATGAAACACAAATCAAACAGTCGGTCCGATTTTTTTTTTGGTCGTGTTGTTGGAAAATTGGGTTGCAGGATTGAGTTTGTATCGGGATTTCAGAATCAGCAACTCTGTAGCAGCGATGCGTCATACAGATGGTATTCGAGAGGATCAGAATTCTGCATGTATTCTCAGTATAGATTATTCTATTGCATTTGACATTAAATCAGTAAATCTTAAATATTTCTGATAATGAATATGATCATGTGGATCATTCTGAAGCGAAATGTTGATAGTAAAATTGAAACGATCACGGGGTACGTGAAAAGTTTTCTCTGAAGGGCCTTTTATAAACAAAATCTTATATACTGATCACATTTCTTCTTCCAACATGTGGTTGTAATATGAAAAATAAAATTTGACAATAATACCTACTGAAAATGATTCCGTACATAGCATTCAATATTAAAGGGTATCACTTTTTCCATTATATCTTCAACAAGCAGAGGAGTTTCTCCAAGTTACCCGAAACTCAACATGAAAGGAACAGACAAAAGAAGAAAACGATCAGATGATCACTGTTTCATACCTTGGAAAAACGTATCTGCTTATTGAAGAAAGAATCTATATATTGGAAAAAGAGATGCCCTTCAATATTTACTATTTCAGCTAACTTTCTTATCAATTTAAATATTAACAGATCACAACACTAACGGAGAGACAGGTTTTTTATACTCAGGATATTTCCTAAGCTCTACTTAGTATCATATATAAAATTCTATAGTAACCCTTTACCCCAACCGCTGCTAAGCCTTTTTTATTTTTCCTACCCATGCTTTATTGTTAGATCCACAAAATTCAATACCAACTCGAAATATAAAATAATATAAATATACTACTGTAAACGAAAACTGCACTGTAATAATCATCAACTGTAACAATCAACCCAATTATGAAATTACAAAAAAAACTGAATGCTGCAAAAATTACTCACTGAAAGGAGCGGAACAAGCTCTAAACATTAATTAAAACGTTTCGGAATTTTGCTGGCGGAGATAAACGAAGATCAAGGGAAATACTCATTGATTAATTTTCCCTAGGAAAATTTTTGCTGGTCAGCGTAGAAGGGCCCCCTGAGCGTGGGGACCCTTCATCATTTCTCCTTAAACACACTGTTTTCGAGATATTCTTCATTGAATGTTATCAGATTAGAAATTTCAATACTTTTATGGATCCGAGTGGAATACCGAATAATGCTGTAAATGACGTTACCGTACCTTCTTCTCATTCACCATCAATGTCATGGATAATTTTTATGCAGGAGTGTATTACCACATTGTGAAATTTTCGAACGCTTCTAACTCTTTAACCGAGTCGAATCTGGAAAAATTGTAAATGAAAAATGTTTAATTTGATGAGGGGAATCTATAGTTAAAATTAATAAGTGAATTTTATTTTGGTTTTTAATTTTTTTGGATTGAGTTAAACCCGCCCTTTCTCGTTATTCTTGCTGAACCATGAACTGAATAACAATAATTTCCACTTTATTTCATGATTATTGGGCAGAAGAAATGCAGTTATTCTATCTATGGACCAAGTAGCATCTCATGATGTTTTTTCCTTCCGAAGGTTCCAAAGAAAATAACTAATTCAATGAATTCTTTAGTGTTTTTAATTTGAAATGTACGATATCCCATTGAAGGAGTAGGCCTCCAAGATAAATTCAAATGTGGCGTTGTCAGAGTGTGTTCCAGGCTTTTTCTATAGCGATGCTGTTGCATCGTTTAGTCCTACCAAACCACGTCTACGCCTATGTTACTGCCTAAATATAGACGACAGAGCTTATAATATTATAACATGCATGAGAGCTTGTTAATTGGAACTAGGAATCACGTTATGATTCTTTAACGAGTGATCGATTTTCAGATAGCCGGTAAACTCAGTTATGGACACTGCCGAAGACAGACAGAAATTACCGATAAGGACATAAAGATTATCCTATTCCTGGTTATTCCATAATGGCATGAGCCTTTGTATTTGTTGTGGCAGCATGAATGCGATAGAATACAGATAACATCAGCGTTACCAAATTGTCATGTTGCTTGTTTGAGATATTACAATTGAAAATAATGGGTATTTTACATTTCGTACAATTGTTACGTTGCATTTTGAATTGTCAACTGTTTCACATTTGGGGTGGTTGAGGAGTTTGATACGATTTGGTTAAATTTCTAAGGTTGGTTCTGCGACAACTTATGACGAAGTGTTGAACAATTGAGACTATCTGATCCTCTTTTGGTCCATCGATGTGGATCGGTAGATTCTCTGTTTCCATGTTCTGTGGTTCAGGTTGACATCTTGTTTCGTTCAACACCTCCTAAAAGGAAGGCTAATCAACTCTCCATCCCTTTTTACAATATGGCGGTGAAAGTGGATGAAAGTTCAATTGACAGCTGTTTTGTTCATCAATAGTGGATGCTTAAATCTCCGTTAAATATTTGATTTAATGTGGAGATTCGTCATATCTTTATGTTCAAATTACCGAGGACTCAGTGTTTTGAACTGATTGTCCAGATTATATACGATATTATATATCTCGTAGTTACGAGATGCTGTTCCCACGAAACCGCTGATGATAGTTTCTGAGTTCGCGGAATACAAGTGCGAAAATTTGTGAACCCGGTGTGAACTCAAATCCCTCCGGAATCCGAGGTGTGATTATCAGAAAGGACTGATCTAGTACTTAGTTCCATTTAGACCTTTATAATTGACAAATCTATGTAACTCCGTTTCGCTATTACTGAATAAATTACATAATCATTTGGTTGTTCAATTGTGATTGGTAATTGAAAGATAAACCCTTTTTTTTAAAACAGCATTGGCGAATCGATAATCGTAATTATATTGTAGAATAATGAAAAGCAGAACAGAAGATGAACATATCATAGAAGAACCGTCTGGGTTCAAGGCAGGAAGTTCATGCGCTGACAACACTTTTTGCCTGAAGCAGCTTGTGGAAAAAAGAACAGAGATGAACTTGAAATTTGTAAACTTGCAGAAGGCTTTTTATAGTGTACCACTCGCTGAATTGTGAAAGACCTTGGAAGAAAATGGCGTAAGCTAGATATATATTAGGACAGTGAAGGAGCTCTACACGGATATTTCAGCAAAGGTGAAGGTGGGAACCAGGAGTTTCGTATCTCAAAAGGTCTCCGATAGAGCTGTCCGATAGCCCCCACTCTGTTTAAGGCCTACCTTGCCTCGACTCTGAAACATTGGTGAAGAAAATGTCGAAATGGGAATTCCAATAGGAAAATATATACTTTTCACTCTACACTTTGCTGACGACCTGGTTATCATGGTCAAAGATGAGGAACATATTTATTATATGTTGAGAAAATTAGATGAGGCATATATAGGGTGTGAACATAAACACCTCAAAAATAAAATATATTGTGGTGAATAATAGCAGAGGCGATCTTATCCTGCGTGATGGAATAATAGAGGGAGTAGATGAATATGCTTATCTCACAGAAATCGGATCCAGTGGAAAGGGAAATAAAGAAAAGGATTGCCCAAGGAAGATCAATTACGAAACAACTGAATGGCTTACTTTGGAGTTCACAAATGAGGAATGATATTGAAAGAGTATATATGAATATGGGGTACCTAATGTGGAGCAGATGTATGCAAAATGATATCGCTTCTTTAGAATAACATGAAAGCGATTGAGATGGGATATAGGAGGTGCTGCCCTAGGATAACGCTACAGGATCTAGTCAGGAATGTGGGGATAACAGCTAGAGTGGATGTTGATGCAGATATTACAGACACAGATGAAGTAAAAACCAAACAATAGTCTAGGCACGTGTCAAGAATGAGTGTCGAGTGATGGCCACTTAGAGTACTCAATTGGGTTCCTCCGCAAAGAAGAAGAGGAGGAACCAGAAGAACGTGGCGGGAAGGAGGTCAGAAAGCGATGGACAGGAGAGGTTTGCAAGACCCAGACTGGCAGAATAGGAGAATAGTCTATGGCAACTGAGATGCCAGAAGTGTCATTATGTTATATAAACATCCTTATCATTTGATATGAACATCCTAATAAAATACCCCTTTTTTATGCTTTCCACTCAGTTCATCTTTTGAAGGATATAAAAAATAACTGGTAGATCTACCATATCCAACATCAATTAAAACGCAGAATGTGAAACGAGTGCTAACATCTTTTAATCAAACCACAGTGGTAGCACTTATGGAAATTGGTCCTAGGGCATCACTTGAGTATAAAGAAGATACTGCTATTTTTGTTAAGATTCAAAATCATCCAGTAGAGAACCCATGGAAAATATAGGTGCTCTATTGAATAAAATCATTGCATTACTGCATGTAAGTATAATTCAGCAATTTGTTTGAATATGAGAAAAATCCTATAATTCAACTTTTGAATTTACCGCCTTTTCTCCATCCACTTTGGCGGCCATATTAGTTTTGATGACTGGCCTTCAATGTAGGAGGTGTTGGTTCATTCTATTCTATTTGCCAATGCCGCAGCGGTGGAAAAGTCTGGAATTCTAATCGTCCAAAGTTGGCCTAGTGGATTTAAGTCGAAGTATGAGGATATCTGAGATTTTGAAGGTTGTTTGTTGTCCTAGTATCTCCACTATCTGCAGAGTGGATTACAAACTTTGGCGACGATTTTCTCGTTTTGATAGTTTTGACAGCGGTACTGCACGTGTTGTACTGTATACAATTCCTATCAATGTGAGATATTTCAGCGTCTCCTTTACGACGATATCCTGTTGGACAGTCTCAATATTGATAGTTACTGAAGATGAGGTACGCTCAATAAAATCCAAATTCTCCAATAAGGCAACAACTGGAAATGTCATAAGAGACTATAGGTCTGTCCTTGCTAAGCTGCTCCATCATATTATAGATTTGAGTATTAAAACCGGCATTTTTTGTAATCAATGGAAGCGTGCTCAAGTGGTATGTCCATTTTCAAAAATTTTTTCAAGCCCTAACGTGAAGTCAGGATCTTTTTTTTTTCGTAATTTTTTTAATATTTTGTAGGCGTTCGGTTGTCACAAAATTTCACACACGTCTTTATGTCGATATTCTACAACTAGTTACCAAGTTCAGTTCGATCAAGTCTATATTTTTTTAATTATCGAGGAAATAGTTTTCCAGGTAGGTATAACTACGAAACCGTTGCGCTGATTACGCCCAAAACCGAACTTAACTCTCATACCCATTCAGATGCGTACCCTACCCTGAAAATTGCAAGGCCCTATATCGTTTCGTTCGAAAGTTATCGAGGCAACGCTCACACTGCTACTGAGCTCACACAAGGCTGCTCGGATCTCCAACAATATAAGTCTGATAGTTTTCAAACTTGGAACTTGGCAGTAGAGAAAGGTTCTGAAGGCTCTCGCAAAATACAGTGATGTCGGCCGAATAGTTTCAGGCATATAGAGTCTTTTTTTTAATTTTTAAAAAATTTTCTAGTCCTCAACAAATTCTCCAAAAATGTTTTTGTTCGCATCTTACAACTAATTACGACGTTTGAATTGAATCGGTTCCGTATTTTTCGAGTTATTGAGGAAATAACAACAAGTTTCAGATGCGTATAACTTCCAAAACCGTTTGGTCGCTTATACCAACTAACGAACTCAAATGTCGCATTCCAATGTATAACCGAACCTAAAAATTGCAAGTCGCTATTTTTTCCGTTCTCAGGTCATCGTGGCACAAACAATATTTTTTTTGAACTTTTTTAGTGCTACGATTCTCACAAAATTCTACAAATGTCTTCTGGTTTGTATTCTACAACTACTCACCAAGTTTCAATTCGATTGGATTTGTATTGGTTGAAAACAAATTCATTACTCTGGAAACCATTGGGCCGATTATACCCATTAATGAAATTGTCCATCGTATTGGCACGCACCACCTACCCTAAAAATTTCAAGTGGCTATCTCTTTCCGTTCCCAAGTTATCGTGGCAACGGTCGATTGGACGGCCGGCAAGACAGAATTAAATTTTTACTCGAATTGTTCATCAGATAATCGAACCCAATCGTGTTCCTCTGAACATGCGCGCAAAAAGGAGACAAGTCTCAGTTGAAGACCGTAGACGAATTTCGATTTTGTCCAATTTTGCGATGCTGAAGGTGCTATATGGGAGTATATAATTTAATGTTAGCTATCATCTCTCCACAAAGCAGAGCGGATTTGGAAGATTTACGGTGACAAACTTAGCAACGATATCACAGTATATCGAGGAGTGCTTGGATGGCGGTGGTCAGGTTGAAGTGATATACACCGATGTATCGCTTTCATTCGACACTATTGATCACAGTATTCTCCTGGCGAAGCTCTCGTTCTTCGGCTGCAATCCAGTATATGTGAGGCTAATTAAATCATATCTACAAGGTAGACGTAGACCAAATTATGTGTTTTATAATGGCTTCATATCATTTTAGTACGAGCTCTTATGTGGAGTAGGTACCGCAAGGATCGAATTTGAGACCACTATTATTCAATATCTCTATTAATGATATTTGGTCTCTCCCGGTTCTCCAGCTCCAACATATGCTGATGATTTAAAGATCTTCCTAAAGATAGCAATAGCAAACATGCAGTCTATCTGCAATTGGTGTTTGCTCAACAAACTGAGGTATAATGTGGAGAAATTATTTAAGGTAATATACACTATAAAGTCACAATAGTTGAATTATAGTTATCATGAAGCTGACAGTTAAATTGCCAATAAAGATGGAATATGTGACCTTGGAATATTGTTCGATTCTACGTTCACCTTAATTCTCCATGTCAAGAAATCATGTGCATCAACCAGTAAAACTTTAGATTTTGTACTCAAGAGCATATTCAAGTTCGATTATATTTCGGTGCTCAGAAGTTTTAACTTCAGCTCTGTCATCAATAAGATACACTTGGAAGCTCCGTCATTCGGCCTTTCCGATCTGAACTCTCTAAGTGATATGTTTGTATTAACGGTTCTCATTAAGATTCCTCTGTCCTTGATAGCTCATATTAAATGAATGCTGTTCGGAAAATCTCATAAAACAGTTTGTGTGTTTATTTGTGAACATATACGTTAAACTTTGGAGGTGAGTAACATTTATATGTATATGATTTTGGTTTATTAAAATTTGTTTAATAAATTGATTAACGAGACGTTTCAGATTGATATCGGTTGGTGAATACATTTTTGCGCGCATGTTCTGCGGAACATCGTGTTATCATTTTGCCAAATATCTGTAATTTTCTAATTTTTTGCCGAATTTGGCTGAAACGATTGGATTCGACTCCCCGATGAAGAATTCGAGGTCAAATTTGATTATGTCCAGCCTGCCGGTCGTCCGGCCGTCCTCCATTTAATGTCTCAACTTATGATTTAATGTAATATCGTTCATAATTATTTCTGTTCGAGTTTTTAAGGATGTAGTCAGTTTTGTTAGGTTTTTATTATTTTGTTATTTTTTTTTATGTTGCTATTTTTTGCGCGTATGTTCTGGGGAACATCGCGTTATCATTTTGCCCAAATGTGAAATTTAATTCTGTGGTGCCGTCCGGCCGTTGCCTCGATAACTTGATAACGGAAAGAGCTAGCGACTTGAAATTTTCAGGGTAGGTGGCACATTCCAATACGACGAACAAGTTTGTTATTGGGTATAATCGGCCCAATGGTTTCCGAGTAATAAATTTGTTTTCAACCAAAATAAATCCGATCGAATTTAAACTTAGTGAGTAGTTGTAGAATATAAACCTATGCACGTTTGTGAAATTTTGTGCGAATCGTGTAACTAGAAAATTTTAAAAAAATTATTGAAAAATATTATTTATGACACGATAACCTGAGAACGGAAGGAGATAGCGGCTTGAAATTTTCAGGTTAGGTTGTGCATCTGAATGCGACATTTGAATTTGTCTATAGGTATAATCGGCCAAACGGTTTTGGAATTATACTCATCTGAAATTTGGTTGTTATTTCCTCAATAACTCGAAAAATACGAAACCGATATAATTCAAACATGGTTATTAGTTGTAAAATGCCAACGCGAAAATTCTTGCGGAATTTCGTGAGGATGGTATAACTAGAAAATTTCAAAAAAATTATTGAAAATAATTGAAAAAAATTCTATATAATCATAAACTATTCGGCCGGCTTGGCTGAAATTTTGGAAGAGCCTTCAAAACCTAACTCAACTCTAGAGTTCCAAGTTTGAACACGATCGGATCCATATTGTTGGAGAACCGAGTTCGGTAGCTGGATGCGAGTCGTCGTATAATATGTTGTCTATTGTCGTATTTTTGCGAGAACCTTCAAAAAAATATAAATGTCATGATGACATTTATTTTGCGCGTATGTTCTTGTTATTCGTGTTATATCGTGTTATTTCATCACAAATCTATGGGAGATGATAGCCCTCCATTAGCGGTCAGACCTGGTTTTGAAAGAGATCGTCATTAGGAGGAGGCAACTGAATATTGAAGGGATTTCAATGAACAAGAGTAAATATCTTTGAGAAATAGAGAAGGCGATTCTTCTTCAAGAGATCCATGTGCCTTCAGAGGAGTATATTTGTGAGAGGGGACTTTTGAAAGGTTATGTATTATTTTTAATATGATATCGCTGAGATTTTGCTGAAGGCTTCAAAACTTAACTTTAAATTAACCACACTTTCTGATCTTGTGAGGTGATAGGCTCATTTGTGGATATTAAATCTCGTGATGGGAAGAGAGGAATTTTAGGCCAGTTTTTCTATCACTAATGAGAATATATCTTTATGTTTCACCTCATCTTTAGATCTATCAATGGGCATGTATTGGTTAAGAATAAGTAATTGAATATTACTGGAATACAATTGAATTTCATAAAATATGTTAGTAACTAAACTTATAATTTTCATTACTTTGATTATTTAAATATGACATTAATTCCAGTAATATTTTTCTAGAATAATTATGTATTCTTCTCCTAAAGAAGAATTGAAGGTAGACAATAGTGTGTTAATATTTGCATCATTGCTTTCTATCCTGACTTCACGAAGAAAAAAATTGGTTCAAGCACTGAAGTGAAGTCAGGAGCTTTTGCGCGTATGTTCTATTGTCCGTTCTCCTGTATTGGACACTTTCAATCGAATTTACCATGGTGAATTCTATTGTCTATTCTCCTGTATTGGACAGCCTTAATCGAATTCACCATGGTAAATTCGATTAAGAGTGTCCAATACAGGAGAACAGACAATAGAATTCACCATGGTAAATTCGATTAAGAGTGTTCAATACAGGAGAATGGACAATAGAACATACGCGCAAAAGCTCCTGACTTCACGTCAGTGCTTGAACCAATTTTTTATTATTTCGTTATTTTTCATTATTTTGTTTTATGAAGGGGTTAAGTGGAGTAGCTATAGGCTAGACTTCGCCTCTTCTACTCATCTGTATTACAGTGATACAATAAAGACAATTTATTATTATTATTATATAGCGACCAAATGTCTGTAATTTTCGAATCTTTTTGCCTAAAATGTTCTCGAGCTATTACGTTTGGCTCCGTGATAAAGAATTTGAGGTCGAAGTAGATACTGTCCGGCCGGCCGCTGCCACGATAACTTGAGAACGCAAAGAGATAGCGACTTGGAATTTTCAGGGAACGGGACGCATCCCTATACAACAGACACGTGCATCAATGGGCATTATCGGCCCTATTGTTTCC
Source organism: Halyzia sedecimguttata (assembly GCA_937662695.2). Classification (NCBI taxonomy): domain Eukaryota; kingdom Metazoa; phylum Arthropoda; class Insecta; order Coleoptera; family Coccinellidae; genus Halyzia; species Halyzia sedecimguttata. Next base: position 33,993,162 of record OW569411.2, read on the forward strand.
GAGTAGTAACTTTGTTTTCAAACAATACCTACATATCCAATCGAATTGAATATTGGTGAGTAGTTGTTGTAGAATACAAACCTAAAGTCGTTTTTGAAAATTATTAAACACTATTATTTATGTCACGATAACCTAAAAACGGAATGAGATAACGAGTTGCAATTTTTAGGTTAGGTTGTTCATCTGAATGCGGAATTTGATTTCGTTATCAGGCATTAGTGGCCAAACCGTTTTGGAATTATATACATCTGAAATTTGGTTGTTATTTCCTCAATAACTCAAAAAATACGGAACCGATCCAATTAAAACATGGTTATTACTTGTGGAATGTTCACGCGTTAATTCTTGCAGAATTTCGTGAGGATCGTATCACCAGAAAATTTAAAAAAAATCATCGAACAGAAACTATTCGTCCGACATTGAAACATAATATTTAAACTATTCAAACTATATTTTTAGAGATTCGAGCAGTCTTGGGTGAGTTCAGTAGGTGGATGGGTGACAGTTGCTTCGATAATTTTCGAAAGAAAAGAGATGCATTTTCTCAACTCAAAAAATACAAACCCGATCGCATTGAAGCATGGTAACTAGCTATAGAATATAAGACGTGTGTGAACTTTTGAGACGATCGTACGTAAACAATTTCAAAAAAATATTATGTATCTCATGATAACTTGAGAATGGAAAGAGAAAGCAACTTGCAAATTTCAGGGTAGGTTGCGCATCGGAATGCGACATTTAAGTTCATCAATTTGCATAATCAGCTAAATTGTTGGAGTTAGACTCATCTGAAATTCCGTTCTTATTTCCTCTGTAACTAAAAATATACAAGTCTGATCCAAATAAAACTCAGTGATTTCTTGTAGAATGCTGACCTATTAATTTTCGAGGAATTTCGTGTTTATCGTATCCTCGGATTACTTGAGGCGTAAGGTTTTTCGTATTTCAATTCCATTTGAATACGAATGTAGGAATTGAAAATTCTGTGATCATAGAAGATTCTCTACTGAAGTCTGCCATTAAAATGGTATGAAATGTACTCAATTCAATATTATAAAATTCATATATCATAAAAGCTGAGAAAACGTTATAATATCGATGCTAAATCCGTAGTAGAGTGTCGAATAGAGGTAACTAGACAATAGAACAATAGCCCAAAGCATTTTGTCATTATTTCTTCAATCACTCAAAATGAAGGTACACATCTGATCCAATTAAAACTTGTTAATTACCTGTACAGTGCCAACGCGCTGATTTTTCCCCTAAAAGTTCTATATTTCAGAAACCATCCGTCAGAATCCTCTGAAATTCCGCACATACATTCGAGCCACCATTTTACAATCGAGTACCGAATTTCAGCTCTATCAAATTTGAGGAGTGAATAGACATTCGAACATATGGGACCCAAAGTTCCTGACTTTTTAAGATTTTTCTGTTAGTATTTTAGTTGCTATCAATTAATGGAATTGTCTACTTTATATGGCTGGATCATTATTTTATTTGATTTTTGCTTGTAGCTTATTTCACGGATGTCGATAATATGTAACACTTCTCTTCAGCATGTTTCCCAGTAATTCGGATATTCCTAGAACAAGAGAAACGGTGAAATATTCATTGAATTTAACCATCAACAAATATTCCGCGTGGCCGGGATAGAAACTTCATAGCTCAGTGTTCCCCAAAGAGGAAAGTATCATTCAAGAGCAGACACAAATACCAAGGTTTCATGGTTATTACCAATCATCAGGGTGACTTAGCCAGACACCGAATTAAAACAGACGGGGTTCTAGGAAACTTATTGCCATCGGTTGAGAACCGGTAGGGGAAAGGACCCGACCAGCGCCACCTATGGATCGATGTTCAGTGACGTTCATTCTTTTGCCGTATCAGGGTCAAGAAATGGCGAAGCCATCTATTATGGAGCGACCTTTACGGACTGAAAACACCCGGTCAGTTTGGTTTGACAAACCATGTTTAACCAATGTTCACTGGTTTTTGGTTTGTCTAACCAAACTGACCGGGCGTTTTCAGTCCGTAAAGGTCGCTTTATGATAGATGGCTTCGCCATTTCTTGACCCTCTTACGGCAAAAGAATGAACGTCACTGATCATCGCTAATGGTTTCTTCATTCGCAGAGGGTCGGAGTTCGTAAGGATTCTCTATAGGTGGTGCTGGTGGGGTCCTTTCCCCTACCGGTTCTCAACCGATGGAAATAAGTTTCCTTGAACCCCGTCTGTTTTCATTCGGTGTCTGGCTAAGTCACACTGATGATTGGTAATAAACATGAAACCCTGGGGTCTGTGTCTGCTCTTGAATTATACTTAACTCTTTGGGGAACTCTGAGCGATGAGGTGTCTAGCCCGGCCACGCGGAATATTTGTTGATGGTTAAAATCACTGAATATTTCACCGTGTGTCTTGTTTTAGTTATTGGCAATTAGACACATTACACCACATTAATGTTCTCTCGGATTTTCCTGTTGGGTTCAATTAAGAATAATTATGACCTCCACCGTATTACCTATCGGGAGTCATATACCTCAATGTTTAAGAAGTCCTTGAGGTAGAAGCCACGTGTATTTGTAAGCTGTCGGATATTTACAATACTGTGCGTAAGTAACCATGTCAGACTATATAACGTTAACCATATATTTTCTTTCGGATATCGTGGCAATCATGAGGGAAATATCCCTATTTATTTTTTACTTCAAATCATATAGAGGATTACTGAAATTATTGTACTTGCTTCGGGTTCGAAGTAAGTTTCCTTTTCGATTAATAACTGTAATAACATTTCTTCTGGTCAATAACTGTAATATACCTAGCATTGGGTAAGTTAATATACACCTTCTTGCACATTGTAGGTTAGTCCGAGACGTATCCATGAATGTTCTAATTGATCCTTACCTCCTTCAACGAACCCCCCCTGCCTTTGACATAATACAAGATTCATCGATTTCCCAAGACGTATCTGCCCCATTCCCAATATAAAAAATCTTTTCTTTCGTTCTACCAGCACAATGAGGAAGACGTTATCCCACATCAGTCGAACGGCCTATCGCAGCCAAATCGTATTTGGGGCAGAAAGGCTGCTCTTTCCCTGTTCAATTAACTCTGACGGCGTGTAAAACTAGACAAGCGGGGGTGGAAACAATGTCGCTTCCGTTCGTCATTTGTTTTGATGTTAGTACCGTTTCATTCCTCTCTTATAACTCGATAACATATAAATGGCAGCGTATAATTAAAGTAGGCAGCGGAGGTTAGGGGATTACCGTCGTCGAATTGTGCCAATTATTTCTATGCGGGAGTGAGGTTTATCAGTGGCGCGAGGGTGCAGCAATATAATATGATATCTGGCTGTTACGAACAGTAGATTGGTAATCATATAAGAATGGGATAGAAGTTGTAGTTAGATTGTGCATCTTGGTTTCTATATTAGTAGATTCATTCGATTGACACAGATGATGTTCAACGTAAGGAACGCTATAATATAGTATTCCAAAACTTCATAATGACTATTGAAATATTTTTTTTGGGTTTTCTCTCCCTAACTCTGACAATTCTTGAATTTCACAATAACTATCAACAAAATAATTCTAAGGATTTTCATTAAGCGTCTGACGAAGGAGTCTGATATAGACTCCGAAACGTTACGATATAGTTTTCTCTTCGTTGATGTTGTTTCGTTGTTGTTTGACTGGCAACATTGTTCAATTGATTGCTTCTGCCAAATATCTTGTGTTTCTTATGCAGAAGCAAATCACAAAATAATTAATTTTTATTTTATTCATATTTTTCAGAGTTTGGGAGAGAAAACCCAGAAGAAAACCTTTCAATAATGAGTATAGCTCCCACAATATCCTTTAATGATTATTCATAATGCCTAAATTCAATAATTATATTCGATAGATAATAGCCTTGCACATATCTATTATGTCAAATAGATATACCGCCGTATTCACAAAGCATTCAATCTCCGTTAAGTCCTAACTGAGGTCCTCAGTTAAGGATAAATTGGGGATAATAAGGGACAATAAGGAATAAAGATGGTAAAACAGGCCTGTTTCACCACCGGTAAATACGTTAACTGAGGATGCGATTCATATTTATCCTTAACTGAGGACCTCAGTTAGGACTTAACGGATATTCCAACACTTAACAATGCTTTGTGAATACGGCAGATATACTGTTATGGCTTTCTGTTCCTGCTCATTTGATAGATGAAAATTATAGTTGTCATGAAGGTAAACGTAATTAGAAAAAATCAAATTTCGAAGTAGTTTATAGAAAACAGAACCTTGGAAACCAGAAAACGTGAAGTTAGGATGGCAATTATTTATTTCGACAGAAATGTAAGACTTCTTCTATAGAAAATGAAATAAGAAAGAAAACAAGAAGTAACACGAAGAGGTATCACTAATTTTTAGAAGGGGAAATAAATCAATTAGAAAAGCAAGCTACAAAGAAACTGAAGAGGAATAACTGTTTTCTTGAAGGGGAAGGAAAACAAAAGAAAAAATTGGTTCAAGCACTGACGTGAAGTCAGAAGCTTTTGCGCGTATGTTCTAGTGTCCATTCTTCTGTATTGGTCACCCTTAATCGAATTTCCCATGGTAAATTATGTTGTCCATTCTCCTGTATTGGACACTTGATTCGAATTTACCATGGTAAATTCGAATTGAGAGTGTCCAATACAGGAGAATGAACAACATAATTTACCATTCCATTCCATACCATTTACCATGGTAAATTCGAATTGAGAGTGTCCAATACAGGAGAATGAACAACATAATTTACCATGGGAAATTCGATTAAGGGTGACCAATACAGAAGAATGGACACTAGAACATACGCGCAAAAGCTTCTGACTTCAGTGCTTGAACCAATTTTTTTTTTCGTGATTTTTTTGAAATTTTCTAGTGGTGCGGTTCTTAAAAATTTTTATTCATCATTTTTTTCAAATATTCTAGGGGTACGGTTCTTACAAAATTTTAAACATGTCTTTATGATGATTTTCTACTACTAGTTACCAAGCTTCATTTCGATCGAATATTTATTTATTGAGTCATCAAGGAAATAATATTCCAGGTGGGTATAACTTGGAAACCGTTTGAGCGATTATGCTCAACTCTCCCTTTCGGACACGCAATCTACCCTGAAAATTGCAAGTCCCTATCTCCTTTCTTTCGAAAGTTATCGAGGCAACGGTCACCCATCTACTGAACTCACACAAGAATGCTCGAATCTCCAACAATATTCAACCGATCGTGTTAAAACTTGAAACTTGGCAGTAGAGTTAAGTTATGAAGGCCCTTGCAAAATTTCAGCAATTTCAAACGAATAGTTACTGATATATAGAATTTTTTTTTCAATTTTCAATGATTTTTTAAAAATTTTCTACAAATACCATCCTCACGAAATTTTGCAAGAATTTTTGCGTTGGCATTCTACAACTAATTACCATGTTTGAATTCAATCGGTTTAGTATTTTGCGAGTTAATGAGGAACAAAAAACAACCAAATTTCAGATGGCTATAACTCTAAAACCGTTTGGCCGATTATGCTCATAAACAAACTGAAATGTTGCGTTCTGGTGCACATTCCAACTTGGAATCTTCAAGCCGCTATCTCATTCCGTTCTCAAGTTATCGTGACAACAAAAATATTTTTTAATAATTTTTTTAAAATTTCCTAGCCATACGATTGGCACAAAATTCCACAAACGTGCTTAGGTTCATATTCTACAACTACTCACCAAGGTTCAATTCGATCGAATTCAAATTGGTTGAAACCAAAAATATTACTCGGAAACCACTGCGCCGATTATGCCCATAAACGAACTTGTCCGTCGTATTGGGATGCGCCACCCACCCTGAAAATTTCAAGTCACTAGCTCTTACCGTTCTCAAGTTATCGTGGCAACGGCCGGACGGCCGGACGGACAGAATCAAATTTGACGTCGAATTCTTCATTCGGGAGTCGAACTAAATCGTTTGAGACCATTTTCGTCAAAAAATTCGAAAGTTACAGACATTTGGACAAAACTATAACGCGATGTTCCCCAGAACATACGCGCAAAAACAAGAAAGAAATTAAAGTCAAAATAGAATATTAGATTAGGTTAATGATAGATATTAGAGTAGTATTAAGTTTCGCAGCTGTTAAGTAGATTGTTTTCTCTCATGATGCAGTTCTAAGAATCCATTGATATCATTCCCAACTCTGAGAAACCAATAGTTCCGGAGATATGATTTGTCAAAGATTGAACAAAAGCGCCAAAGTCCCTGCCACAGGGCTTTACCCATTTTTGGCGCTGTTGTTCCTTGGAACAGAGTGCTTATCAATTTGCCCAAATGTCTGTAATTTTTGAATTTTTGGCTGAAAATGGTCTTGAACGATTTTGATTCGACTCTCGGAGATAGGATTTTTCAAAATTTCATGATTTCATAGAATACTCTAATTTTCTGATGTAAATAAATACACAATGAGATGAGTCATAGACGTTAGTTTTGAATTTAATTACTAAAATTCTTAAGAATTGACGCACAGAAGCCAAATTGAAAAAGTGGGAAAGCCCTGTGGATAGGAGCTTCGAGGCTTTAGTTCAAACTTTGACAAATCATAACTACGAAAGTATTGGTTTCTCTGAGTTGGGAATATGATATCAATGGATTCTTATTTTATTTTATGATGATGCTCTATCATAAGATTCCATTGATATCATTCCCAACTCTGAGAAACCAATACTTTCAACAACAACAAAAGCACCAAAGCTCCTGTCCACAGGGCTTTTTTCGTACTATTTTCTATAAACTCTCGTTTTTGGCGCGCTGTTCTATGAACAGAGTGCCTATATCAGTTCGTCCAAATGTCTGTAATTTTCGAATATTTGGCCGAGAATGGTCTTAAACGATTAGTTTCGATTCACTGATCAAGAATCCGAGGTCAGAATTGATTCTGTCCGGCCAGCCGTCCGTCCGGCCGTCAGCATGATTACGCTCGAACGCAATGAGGTAGAGAGTTGAAATTTTCAGGGTAGCTTTGTAGTCCGAATGCGCTGGCTAAGTTCGTTAATGGGAAAAATCCATCGAATGGTTTCAGAATTATAGCCATTTGAAATTTTGTTTTCCCAATAACTCGAAAAATACTAACCTGATCGAATACCGATACGAGGACTCATGCAAAATTTTGTCAGGATCACATGTCTGCAAAATTAAAAATAAAATATTTAAAAAAAATCTCTCTCAGAAACTATCCATCAGAAATCGAGAGCCATCAAAACCTTGTTATACAGTGAAGTTCTAGATTTGAGCTTGATCGGATCTATATTGGTGAAGATATTGCCGAAATTTCAAAATATTCCAAAGATACGAGTCAACTGGTCCACTGTTTTTACATTCAACCAAGCAAATTACCCACAGTTTTTTTGATTTTTGACTTGGCTATAAATTATTTCATATTATATTTGGTGCTCTCCATGGATCATATATCTGTCTTTCATGAATTTCCTGTTACTCTATGATCTTTACAAAAACATATGACATGTGACATTGTGTCCGACAATCTGTCAAATTACCGTGATCAGTTAAATATGTTACAAATGGACATATTTCAAAGAATAGATTTGGCTGTATTCCAGAAAAATAGTTTAACCCAGAAATATGAAAGAAAAGGTAAGTTGTGATCAGGCTTTCCAGTTAATAAAAGAAGATTATATTATACTTTCTTCTCAGCAGTAACAAATAAACTTACTAATCAAGGAAAATTAGTATAGTGACTTAGAGATAATGTTTATCACTTTCGTGTCACGACTCAAAATTTGTCGTCTGAAGATTTTCAAGCACCCAACAAAGAGGCCTAGCAGAGTCAAGATAGCCTCCCTCTTAAATGAAATTATGGAATGATTTTTGATTGGGACAACTTGGTGGCGTTCGAATATAAACTCCATAGAGTATTATACATACTGAATTAAGTTCGAATACCGAAAAGTTGAATACCTTCCGTTGAAAAAAATTGGGACTACCTTGTATCTGAAGAGTTTGTAGATTGGAGGAATCTAGAAATATTGTTTACGTATGTGAAAGAAATTCCAAATTATGGAGAACTGTGGGATAGCGATTATATGTTTCTTAAATGCTTGGTGCTTAGTATGCTTAACAATTAATACGTCTGAAGGATTTTACTAATACACTGCTCAACAATTGATAGGGATCTCTTACTTTTTCTAAATTTATTTCTGAATTATTCGCTCCAAGATTATAAATTTAGTCAGATATCAGAGTATTTTCAGTTGATAATATGGTTCACTTGAGAAAAGAATGAAAAAATGTAAAGTTGGAGAGAAAAAAAGACTTTATTAGGAACACTCAAAATTCTGTGTTTGAATAACATAAAAATTTTATGATGACACCACAAGAAGGCTGAAGTTTCGGTTAAGCTAGTACCTAGTTGGCCCCCCACGAGCTCGTCTCAAGCATTCTACCCTACGAGGCATACTTTCAATCAAACGATTTATAAAATTTTGGAGCAAATTCGTCCAAATATCCCATAAAGCGTTAGAAAGGTCCTCCAGGTTATTAATCGGTTGTTCTAAGGTTGACAATTGTCTAGACATCTCAGACCAGACATGTTCGATGCAATTCATGTCTGGAGAGCGAGCTGGCCAGTCCATCCTATCAATAGCATGAGTTTCTAGCGCTTCATTAACCAGACGACTACGGTGTGGACGGGCATTAAGGTCAATTAAAATGAAATTCTCGCCCAAGGCAGCCGCAAACGGAACAATTATGGGTTCAATAATCATATCGTGATATCTCTGGCTGGTCATTGTGGTGTTCTGCAGAACAACCAACTCTGTGCGTTGGTTCAAACAAATGCCTCCCCATACACATATAGAACCTCCGCCAAAAGCTGTTGTGGGTACCATAAACTGTTCTGCATACCTTCGACCTCTTTCCCTCCAAGCAAGAATACGTCCATCGGAGTTGACCAAACGAAATCTAGACTCATCCGTAAATAAACATCGGCTCCAATCTTCAACTGTCCAATTGCGGTGCTCCTCAGCCAATTGCCGTCGATGAACCCGGTGTTCCCTATTCAAACGGGGATGTTGTACCCTCCTACGTGCTCTCAAACCACGAACATGTAGTCGTCGTCTTACAGTCTGGTTCGAAATTAGAACTCCTGTTGCAACTCTCAGTGATCTATTGAGCCGCGACGCCGGGTAAGTGGGATTTCTCCTAGCATTGAGGACCAAAAGACGATCTTGGGCAGCTGTTGTACTGCGCTGCCGACCTCCCCCATGAACATAAGCTACTGAGTCGTTTTGGATGAACCTATTCCAAGCCCGACTCACGACACTTTGCGAAACATTCAACCGCCGGGACACTTCTCGCTGGGACAAACCTTCCTGTATCCACCGTATGATTTGGTCCAGTTGCACAGGAGCCAAACGTCTTCTCGGCATGACTGATAAGCTAATATTGTTCTCATTTCTTCAATTATTGTCACCTTATGTGTTTGAACGAGAGAAAAAAACAGATTTAATAACAAATACCACATTGCTTTTCACTCCACATGTAACAGCCTACAGATAATAATCGATTTTGTGAACAAGAGCCGATGAAGTGAGGAAAAATTTGATATAATCAAAACATAGTAATTTTTCCTTAGAGAATATATAATGTACAGAATTTACGAGATAACTTGAAAAAAATACAAATGAAGAGAAGTTCATAAGTGATCCCTAGCAATTGTTGATCAGTGTATTATAATAGAATGGCTTGATAATTCATCGCTAACTTTGAAAATGATGATATACCTAGTGATGTGGATGAAAATCCGAGTATAGTTTCCAAAGAGAAGTAGGATATAAGGAAATGGAGAAAGTTTTATCAGTTTATCATATTTTAATTATAATCTATATATGAGTATTTATCCTTCCTGTACACGAATCCTCCATGGTTATTTATGTTGGGGAAGTGTGATCCAAATTTGAAAAATTGTATTGCATGCTGTTTGATGTAGTATTGAATTTTCAAAATGAATGTTATTCTTGATCTTTCTTGAAGTAAATAATTTTTACTATAAGTTGTCCTTTGCAGAGCAAATGAGTCAGGTCACTACTTCTGCCTCTAGAATGCTGGGTTATTTTGTGAGAAACTGGAACTTCGTAAACCCTGGTACGTTGAAAACGCTATATTATTCCTTTATTCGTAGTAGGTTGGAATATGCCTCTGTAATCTGGTGTCCTCTGTACAATAATTTTGTTGTCAGCTTGGAAGCTGTTCAAAGAAACTGTCTGAAATATATGTACTTCATATGCTATGGGCAGTACCCTTTGAGAGCCTTCCACCACTCAGTCCTCACTAATAGCATTGGAATTGAGGTGTTGAAATTAAGATGTGAGTATTTCGCCTTAAAGTTTCTTTATAAGGTGGTGCACAATAGAATTGACTGTCCATTTCTCTTGAGCAAAGAATATTTATGTACCAAGGCCCGGTCTGAGACGGAATAACAACTTTTATGTTAATAATGATAATGAAAAATGGCGATACCATTGTTAATAAATCAAGAAGTCCAGAGCGTTAACTTTTATGTTGATTATAGCAGGTTGAATATTATGTCACGTTCTCCTATTAACTTCATGTGTAGCATATAGTGACAGGTGTGTGGTCAATGTGATATATAGTTTGGTGAGCTTTCAGCGATTTTGATGTGCCATTTAGGACAATACGCTGGGGTATCATAATTTTTTTTTGTTTTTGTCGTTTCTGTTGCACACTTGGGATATGGTAGAGGCTGTTGTGCTGTTTTTCTTTTTTTTAATTTATTGCTTTTATCTAGATTGTATGATTATTTCATTTCTTATTTCGATTTATTATTTGTGGTTTCCTTCAATGCTAGTATAAGAGTCTATTGTGCATATGATTATTTTGAGTGTTTTTCATTTGTTAATATTTCTTTATAATTGGGTGTAGAACTATTGATAATAAATGTATTATTTTTATTGTGAGGCTCTCATTTACTATAAAAGAATTAATTCTCCTACGTAGTAATATTTCGGTCTTTATGTCAATGTCAATATTGACTGTGTCGAAGCCGATTAGACAGTACCACTTCTGGTCAAGGTTATTTAATTTCATGAAATCACGTGAAACGTGAGTATTTTCGTATAGTAAATGTGAAAACTAACGCTATACAGAGTAGTTTCTTTAAATTATCAACTCATAGTGAATCATGGCAAGTCCTCTCCGAATACACTATTGTTTATCTCATGGCACTATTGAACTGATTTATGTCCTTACGCCACCACAAACAAAGCTACAAAGCACTGTTTGTTTTCGACCCAACAGTTGATTTATTTATTTCAATAGAGACCATAAGTCACCACGAACACAGCACTGTTCATTTACGAAACAATAGTGAATGTATGTATTTGTGTATCGATTGATACTATTCTCGGCCAAAAAGTGTGCCAGTTTTCTTTGGACGTTTGTTTTTACTGTCGGATTTAAATTCTTGGCAATAATTTTTTTTCCTGGAGATAAGCAGCTTAGGGCGAGTTCAGTTCCTGGATGGGTGCCAGCTCTTCCTATATATTCAGACAGCGCGCCAAAGCTCCTGTCCACAGGGCTTTCCCCCTTTTTTTCAAATGGAATGCCCCTTTTGTCCATAATTTAGTGACATGTCAATCGAAAGAAAACTTTTTCTAGAATTACTATCTGAAATAAATAATGGATTGAAGCACTGACGTGAAGTCAGCAGCAATTGAGCGCATGCACCATTGTCTATTCCCGTCGCATGCAATGAGTCGATCGAGCATAGTTCCTAAAATATAAAATTTTTCAAGATAGCTGATAAAAATTAAAATTTAACCTGAAACCGATAAACTCACTGTTAATAATATTTTATTCACCTATCTTGGACACTCTTATTCCATCTTACCATCGATATTACCATTTTTCCAGATTCGGCGCAGGTAAAAAGTTATAAGCGTTTAAAGATTTTATTATGTGCAAAGCCAGCCCTGAACTGTCTTCAAGTGTTGACACAGAAAAACTCAAAACTCAATACGCATAATTATATGAAAGCTTCAGCATCTGATGCTCGAAATTCAACGAAATGGTCTGAGAAATCTTATTCACTCACTGAAGTCTTTTAAAATGGTTTAAAATTATCTTTATGCTGCATTTTCGAAAAAAAAACTCTTCCTGGATATTAAAACTGACACCAACTTGATTTTCATTGAATATCCACAATAAAAGTATCCACATTATCTTCTCCGCCTATTTTCACATTCCTTACATATTTTAATTGAATATGAATATAATATCAATATCCAAGTTTTATTTACAGTTATTATAACATAACCTCTAATATACAGAATCGAGAAAAACAATCTGTGATTCTGTGATGATTAAGTATGCTCTCTATAGGCTTGTTTTGGTTGGCAATAGGGACGGTCCTAGAACCGTTCAAAGTAGTCACACAGTCGTTTATGGTAAATGTAATGGGAAATTTTTCACACGCTGCTTTTGTCCCAGTCTTTGGAACTGATTCGGAACTGTTCCTACTGCGAACCAAAACAGGCCTTATGCAAGTGACGACCTCGTATAGACACAGTATAAGAAGCAGGCACAGAAATGTAATACTATTAGATTAGCCACCTAACATATCGTTGGTTATATTATAATATGTGGTTATATACTGTGTTCTAACCTTAGAGTATTACACCGGTGGTTCTTTATTGTTTACTTGAATCCGTATGTCCAAAATCCAGATTAAGAATTTCTCTTCAAGAATAATTGGGATGAATAGGTGGAATGATACTTATGATTCTTATTTCCCTTATGCATACCTACTAATATAGTACAAACTCATAGGATTCAACTATGTAGTTCGAATAAAATAGTAGTGACAAGTTATATCTGTTGAAAATTAAGTTGATGATATTATGTTCCATAATATTAGAGAAATCCTTAGAATGATTGTGTGTAATCGATGCAGTATGAAAATTAATGTTCAGATGACATGGATAGCAGATAATTTAAAAGTTTCATATTCACTATTAGGAATACATAGATGAATATATATCATGGTGAGCCTATTCATCTATTTCCCAAAAGATAACTTCACTACGAACTGTTTGAATGAGTTCTAATTAACTTATCCCGTTTTAAGATGGTAATTATAACAATTTGTGAACAACCGAGATTGAATTGAAATTCCACAAGTGTCAACTTTGAAATCTATAATCAGTCTATGCCTTCATTCGAGCAGATCAGCTGTGTATTCCAGGTTCGGATCGATAAAAGCAGGTAAATTTCTGTAATTTTTTCCATATTTTATGACATTCATTGACGAATATCTTGAAAACGGTTCGTTTTAGGAGAAATGATGTGTAATAATTTTATTTTCAAAAAGGATCGAGTATTTCAAAAATGACTCAAAATATCCTTCATCTGCTTCCATTATGCTAATTTCTCGTAGTTTTAGGAATTCGCTAGTCTATATTGAAGAAACCAGTAAAAGTAGGGAAAAACTGTTAATTGGAGATTATGTGCCACAGTTATAGAAAACTTCATACCAAAATTCATTCAATTCTGTGTAACCATGTCAAAGCTACAAAAGAAAAACTATTTTTTTTTCAAATTTCAACAGCCTGTATCTTTTTTCCTGTGCCGACTTTGGAAAAATAGTAAATGAAAAAAGTGTTTTATTTGATGACAAGAATATATGGTTAAAATAAATGCACACCTTAAAGACTCACCCTGTATATAATTGTCAAGTAATTTCATAATACGATATTCACGAAATTCGGAGAAAATTTGCGCGTCGGCATTCTACAAGTTATTACCAAGTTTCAATTGCATCGGTTTTGTATATTTTGAGTTATAGAGGAAATAACAACAAAAATTCAGATGCGTATAACTCCAAAGACATTTTGCCGATTATGCCTATTATGGAACTCAAATGTCTCTTTCGGATGCACAAACTACCCTAAAAATTACAAGTCGCTTTGTGTAATCGTGGGATAAATAATATTTTTCAATCATTTTTTTTTGAATTTTCTAGTGATACGATGCTCACGAAATTTCACATACGTCTGTTTGTCGGTATTCGACAACTAGTTACCAAGTTTCAATTTGATGAGATCTGTATTTGTCGATTACTCAAATGAGAGTCGAACACAATCGTTTGAGGACATTTTCGGCCAAAAATTCCGTTCCGGGAACAATTATTGCAGAAATATGTTATGCGGATCGACGTGTGCTGCGGCAACCGTGGCGGACATTTGGCAGACATAATCATTCACACTTAACTGTAATGGATCAAATAACATTTTCAATCGAATAAATCTTCATATTTGGTTATCACTAAACTAATTAACGCTGAACATCGATGCGTCTTATTTTAACACCTTTTCCCTGTCATCGGAAACGGCTGATATTCGAACAATGGAATGGAAGTGATATTGAGTCGCCTCGATCTCATCTTCCTTCCACTAAAAGGTGTAGCTTTTCAGGTGTAAGAACCTACAGGGTCTTTCACGAGGATCCTCACCCATATTTATACGGGAAACTACTGAACGTATTTTCATGAAATTCAGCACTTATGAGTACTTCACGATGCTGATGAAATCTAAAATATTTTCAAGGCATGAGCACCTCCGGTTTTTCCGGAAATGACGTCAACTTCCGTTTTTCAAATTAGGACACCATTTTTTCATTGCAGAAATAGATTCCTTAGAAAATTTCAAGTTATTTTGATGTAACATTTTTCAGTTTTGGTTGGAAAATTCTCTCTGAGCGGGAAAATTCGAAAAAAAAATCGAAAATAGAGCTCCGCTGAAACAAGAATAACTTCGAGGTTTTTGGATGGAAAATTTTCATTTTTGGGATTTTTCAAGATGTAAGATTGATGTATCCACTTTAAAAACCTGAAAATTTCATCTTTTTGGCGTGAAGGGAAAAGAAATAGCTGAAAATTCAAGACGAAAAACAGTTTTTTGTGAATAACTCAGAAAATATCCATTTTATGGCAAGGGTGTGATGCATACACTCACATTATTTTTAACGTAGATTCAATATCTGCCATAAAAAAAGGAGTTCTAATTTGAAAAAATTGATTTTTCACGATTTTGTCATCCCTAACTTTGAAAGCGATTTTTTCACCCCCCGTATCATGAATCGCGATTTCGATTTTTAAAGTGGATACATCAATCTTACATCTTGAAAAATCCCAAAAATGAAAATGTTCCATCCAAAAACCTCGAAGTTATTCTTGTTTCAGCGGAGCTCTATTTTCGATTTTTTTGTCGAATTTTCCCGCTCAGAGAGAATTTTCCAACCAAAACTGAAAAATGTTACATCAAAATAACTTGAAATTTTCTAAGGAATCTATTTCTGCAATAAAAAAATGGTGTTCTAATTTGAAAAACGGAAGTTGACGTCCTTTCCGGAAAAACCGGAGGTGCTCATGCCTTGAAAATATTTTAGATTTCATCAGCATCGTGAAATACTTATAAGTGCTGAATTTCATGAAAATACGTTCAGTTGTTTCCCGTATAAATATGGGTGAGGTTCCTCGTGAAAAACCCTGTATATAAGCAAGAGAACCAAACACAAAACTCAAAAAATATCTATCCAAGTGTTTCCCACTTTATTTAACCAGTTATTTACCAATTAGCAATCCACCTGGGAGAAGACATTCCGAACGTTTCAGATTTGTGAGAAACTGCATAAACTTGCTTTATATTCGCAACGGTAAATAAGAATTTAACAATCATACTTTCGAACTGAAACTACACTGTTCAACTCGTAATCATTTGCTCCGCAAGCCATCCTGGTCGGTGTTGAGGAGGTCTGAATTTTTAATCTTCGGTCCAGCGAAAAATTATATGCAAACAACCGGCAGTAAAAGCAACATAACTCTTCGAAATAATCCCGGGATAAAAAAAGTTATGAATACGGAAAGGCGTGCAATCGAAACGGTTTGAGCTTTATCATCTAGAATAAATAGGACATCCCATTTATTTGAGAAGTTTATTCTTAACCCTGTGAGACTAGTAGTATTCTAATTTCTTCGTAACTCGTGTACTGCTGTTCATAGATCATCTCAGTGTAGAACAGTTTCAGATTGAGCATTGAAGTTACATATTCTGAGCGCAACGTGCATCCGTTTATAACTTAAATATTGAGAAATATTATGCATAGACCAGGGTTGACAAATTTTGAAACCGAAAAAAAATATAGTGGAATGAAACTCGTTGTAAAAGGAAGAGAATATAACAAAAATAATAGGAAAAATAATTTACGGGCGATCTGAGGTCGAGAAGGGGAAAGGGGTGCTTTTTCGATAATAGGCCAAATTAAGGTGGAAAAAATTTTTTTACAGTGTATTTGGTACATAAAAAAGTAAGTTTCACCAAATTTGGTGAAAACATTTTTTTTTTTGTAAAAGATAAAAATTAGAAACCAAAAATGTGGTTATTTGTTCTCACATAAATTTCGAGGTTATGTGAAAAAAGTGTGAATACAAAAGTTTTAGATCCTTTTATTACCCACAACTTTGCCATTTTACATTTTTCCATAGGACTTGCAGTTTTGCCGGAAATCGAGATAAACCATTTTGACCCTTAAAAACTCACCTCTTCCTTTTCCCGAACTCAGATCACCCGTAAATTATTTTTCCTATCACTTTTGTTAAATTCTCTTCCTTTTCCAATGGGTTTCATTCTACTATAATTTTTTTCACATTTAACCATTTTTAAAGGCTTCAACCCTGGTCTAGTATTTCAACCTCCAACTTTGAAAACTCAGAATTAATCGATCTTCATCAGAAACTTAGAGTTTTATCCTGGAACAGAATTCCATATTTACTCACACCTTAGGCGGTATTCAGAGGAGGTAATTATTCTGGTCATTTTCTGGAATAATTGACCCTTGAAATCGAGCAACAAAAGATTGTTTTCTACTCCTTCTGAAATGTACCGATATACCCAATGGAAATACATAAAATCTGGTATGAAATTCCAACATTTCTTGACACTGATCCGCACAGAAACACAGAAACCGGGCATAATTTGATTGTGTACATGATTGTACACATTGTCTCCGACTTATAGGTTGGAATCGTGGAATGTGCCCCAAAACTGCGAACATTTCAGGATGAGTTATTTTTCTTTATTTCAATAGTATACACGTTTATTACTCAGTAGTTTATTAGACACATATACTCAACCGAGAGTAAAAGATCGATCTTGAAAAAAACACATTCAAACCTTAAATATAAAAATCTGCAAGGATAGATACTCATAATAAGATATATGTTACTATAAGAAGTTATAAAAGAACAGTTAAAAAGAGTTGAACGAAAAATTCAAAAAAAATATTTTAATTTACAATGAAATATTTCACAGATAGTCACAAGAAATAATATTTCGTAAAATAGGTATATTAATCTCTATGTAGACCTTTTCTAGTTTTCCTAATAAAAACTTCATGCAACAAATTTAACGAGACCAAAAACGGGACTCTCTGGTCGGTATCGCCTATAATATTTTTCAAAACGTCTTGTCTCGTCTCGTATTTTTCCGAGGCGAGATCGAGACGAGATGAGACAAATCTCGCTCTCGTATGAAGCCCTAAGAACTACCCAGCGGCAAAACTTTCTGACGAATCTAGTGTTACGCGATTGGGATTATTTGCCTGGGTGTGTTGTGTCTAGGAATAATGGGAACATTTTCAAGTCGTGATACAATTTGTTGCACAAAGACATTGATTTTTAAGGGTGTTGTTGGATGCCTTTTGTTTTTTCCTTGTTAGAATTAAGATTAAATTCGAAGGGTTGTAACGACGCATACTCTCAGGTGCCCTAAAACCCATCAGGATGTCGGTAGTGACCCAAAACAGTTCCCAAAGAGCATGTTCCACCCGACAGGAGATTGAGTGTTAAATCCAAAACCTCGGAGCAATGGCACCTCGAAGCAGTTTATGCTGTCTGAGTAAACAAAATATTTTCATCTGGAATTTGTAATACTCGAATATGAAACATGTCAGAAATCTCATACATTTAGGTATAACTTTAAGAGCTCTTCTTGGAATTGGCTCAGACCCTATTGGTCCAAGTGGAAAAGTGGAAAAAATTCATCCAGGTGATTTACCAGTTGCCTTTGCACACCACCTTGGGGGTACAACTCTATGAGAGCTGAGAAAAGCCATGGTAGAAGGGATAGATGGAGACAACTAGGGTAAGGCCAGTTGGTGTAAAGGTCAGTGATGATTTAGATACGAGTAGGTCGTGGATAAACAGAGTAAGTTCGGTAGAATTCTGAAGATGGCATTCAGACGAAAATTGGACAATTAGCGTTGATACTTTTATCCCTTGTAATGAGACGATTGAAGAAGACGAGAAACTATCACTTAGACGAAGTCAGAGCAAATTGCTGTAGTTGTCGAACTTCGATTAATTTCGAAAGTAAATTCTATCGAAGAATTTCATCGATTTCTAATATTGTAAGTAAAGTGTACATATCAGATTCAGTGTTTTGAAAACCCAAGACACGATAAAGTAAATGTTAGAATCGTAACTCAATCAACCCCAAGGCAATTGATATAAAAATCAATATTAATCAATGATAAATAAGATAACAATAGGTTACAGGGTGAGTCTTTGACCACTACATTAATTTTAACCGAAGATTCCTCTCATCAAATGAAACACTTTTTTCATTTAACATTTTTCCAAATTCAGCTCAGGTAAAAAGATACAGGCTGTTGAAATTTTGAAAAAAACTCAGTTTTTATTTTGTAGCTTTGACATCATTTTTTCGAATAAAATGAATGTTGGCGTAAAGTTTCCTATAACTATGATACATATTTCCCAAATATTAGTTATTTTCTACTTCTACTGGTTTTCTAGTTATGGACTCGTGGATTCATAAAACTAAACGAAATTAGCATAAAGGAAGCATATAAAGTTTTTCTTGAGTCATTTCAAGAATATTCCATCGTTTTAGAACATTATATTATTCTTCATCATTTCTCCTTAAACGCACCGTTTTCGAGATATTCTTCATCGAATGTTTTAAAATGGAAAACTCCAGAAATGTAACTACTTTCATGGATCCGTCCCTGAGCGTTGGAATCCCGAATCAAGCTGTAAACCACGTTGCCATGCCTTATTCTCGTCCGCCAACAATGTCATAGATAATTTATATGCGAGAGTGTATTAGCACATTGTTAAATTTTTAAACGCTTGTAACTTTTTACCTGAGCCGAATCTGGAAAAATGGTAAATGAAAAAAGTGTTTCATTTGTTGAGAGGAATCTTTGTTTAAAATTAATGCAGTGGTCAAAGACTCACCCTGTATAGTGTATAATTAACCTCTGTATGAAATTCGCATTTTGCGTTTTGGTAATCAAAATCGTATAAGGATAAAGTACTAGGATATCAACGCATCAGCACAAAGCCATCCTAAGCGGGTCTTAATCGAATTCGCGTTAATACCGATTCAATAATTCCACTCCCCATCTGAGCCCAGATCGGTATTCATAAACACAGTACGTGGTTTATATATAAACTCCGGTGTGCTGTGAAAACACCTCAGTTCCGGCATTCTGGAAATAATCCCCTAGGAACCGTGGGTGCCTGAGCTCACTCGCTCCCCATATTAAAATCATAAAATACAAGATGTACCCGACCTAAGCCCAAATACGACACGTACTAAACTTTCCCCCCTTTTATGGTGCAATAGAGACGTGCATCCTGGAAACATTTTGTCAAAGGTGGATTGAACGGGCTCGCGCTACTGTGAATGAGAATTTTGTTGGGTGTTTCTTCATTCAGAAAATTTATTTTTGTGCGGGTTAGTCCATTTAACTTGCTGGGTATAAAACGATTGTGTAGTGAATTTTAGTATGCACCTAATGAAATTATAGCGTTGCAAACAAGAATGGTTTCTTCCTTCACGGTTATGTGTCAGGTTGTTGTTGTGAAAAAACAAGACAATGGAATGCATGCCATCAAAAACAGTGAATGTTTTGTCCAGTATAAATCTGGAAAAGACTGTTTACACGGTGCTGCTTCAAATGGAGAAAAAATAAATAGTATAATAAGTAGTCTATAAAAGCACTGACTTGAAGCCAGGAGCTTTTGTGTGCATCTTCAATTGTCTATTCACTCCTCACACACCTTCATGAAATGGTTCATGACGTTGACTATGAGTAAAGGAAGCGTTAACCCATGAAAACATTGCATTTGGAATGAACTGAATTCAAATGTCAAAATGAAATTATTCCAAACGTACAGAGTCGATCAAGCTGAGATCCGGTAATCTATTGTAAATTGACTGCTTGTAGATTTGTGGGGAATTTCAGTGGAATCTGACAGATAGTTTCTTTTTTTATTTTCAGTTATCAGATCCTAACGGTTCTGAAAAAAGGTTAGCAAAAGTTAGTGGGTCGCCAATACAACTAATTACCAAGTTTCAATTTCAACTGATATGTATGTCATGAGTTATTGAGGAAATAAAAACCAAAATACAGAAGGATATAACTCCGAAACCGTTTGGCCTATTATGCCCATTAAGGAACTTAACCGTCTTATTCGGAGGTACAACCTATACTCTGGAAATTGCAAGTCACGAATTTTTTCCGTTTTATGGCAACGGCCGGCCGGATAGAATTCCTATTCCAATCAGTAAGTCGAACCTAAAAATTTGAGACATATTTTGGCAAAAATTAGAAAATTACAGACATTTTGGCAAAAATTCGAAATTTACAGACATTTTGGCGAAATAATTGTGAATATAAATATCTAGGCCTTACAGTACCAAATAATCTATCATGGAATGTTCATGTGGACAGTATCCAGCAAAAAGTAGCGCAATGTTGAGTGCAATACGACGATGCAACCATACGCTTAGAAAAATGCTGGACATCTCTTGTATAATTGCTTAACTGTATTGCTTGAGATATATTTCAACATGCTATGGAAATGCTAGTGTTGAAGTGATATACTAACTGACAAAGAAACTGCAACACTCAGATGGAGCTGTTTAAATTTAAAATTTTTTTCGGTAAAAGATAGACAGTATAGCAAGGAGTAAATGATTAAAATTTGGAGAAAAAAATCGCGAAGGTTTTTACATGTGAACATTTTTTGTTACTTACATATTGAGGTCATTTTTGCAATTTTTTTAAATTTTACAACAAACCAGCTGTTCGAGGAGATCCAAAGTCGATGTTTAGTTGTAGTTAAAATGCCTAGAGCACGTGTACACGCCAGCTAAGTGATTTTGAAAGAGGTCGAATCATTGGTCTACGGGAGGTGGGGTTGTCATTTCGAGAAATCGCAAATCGTACGAACAGAAATCCAACTACTGTTATGAGATGTTGTCAAGCGTGGTTTGATAATGCCCAAAATCGAAAAAGAGTAGGCAACGGACGTCGAAGGGGCACAAATGAAGTTCAAGATCGACATCTAAGACTTATGGCTATTGATGAGCTGATGAGTGATTAGGAGAACAAGGCCACCTGTAACTGTCCGAACGGTTTACCGCCGAATGAGGTATTTTGGACTGCAGCATTATCGACCCCATCTTGTGTTACATCGGTTGAGCATCACCAGTAGCGATTACAGTGGTGCAGAGAACGACAACATTGGAATGTGGAATGGCATGAAGTCGTCTTTTCTGATGAATCTCGATTCTCCTCGGATGCACATGATGGCCGAAGAAGGGTTAGACGACGTCGGGGAAAAAGACGTGAACCTCAGTTTGATATTGAGCGTCATTTACACCGGACAGTGAGCGTTATGGTATGGGGTGCTATTGCACATGCATGTAGGTCACCTTTAGTCTTTATTCGAGGTAACATGACAGTACTGCGTTACCTTCAAAAAATAGTGGAGCCATATGTTCTACCTCACCTTAACCGGCTCGAGAATCCAATATTTCAGCAAGATAATGCTCGACCTCATGCTGCCAGAGTCATTATTTTAAACTTTTTTGAAGCGACCCATGTGAACATTTTGCCACGGCTGCCTAGATCCCCAGATCTTTCGCCCATAGAGGATGTTTGGGACATCATGGGTAGAGGGCTTGGAAATTTACCCCAGCCCCCACGGACTTTGGCGGCTCTGATACATGAACTACAGGTAGCTATCTCAACTCACACAAGGCTGCTCAGATCTCCAACAATATAGATCCGATCGTGCTCAAACTTGGAACTTGGTAGTAGAGTTAGGTTCTGAAGGCTCTCGCAAATTCAGCCATGTCGGATGAATAGTTTCTGATATATAGAATTCTTCTCAATGATTTTTTAAAATTTTTCTGGTGATACGATCCTCACAAAAATTTGTGAAAATTTTTATGTTGGCATTCATCAACTAATAACCATGTTTAAATTTGATCGGTTTCGTATTTTTCGAGTTATTGAGGAACAATAAAATTTCAGATGTGTATAACTCCACAACCGTTTCGCCGATAATGCCTATCAACAAACTGAAATGTCGCATTCAGATGCACAACCTATCCGTTCTCAGGTTATCGTGACAAAAAATATTTTTTAATAATTTTTTTGGAATTTTCTATTGATACGATTCCAACAAAATTTCACGAACGTGCTTGGGTTTATATTCTACAACTATGCATCAAGTTTCAATTCGATCGGATTTATATTGGTTGAAAACAAAAGTATTACTCGGAAACCATTGAGCCGATTATGCCCATTAACGAACCTGTCTCAACCTGTTCTCAAGTTATCTTAGCAACGGCCTGGCGGCCGGCCGGCCGGCTGGTCAGACGGATAGAATCAAATTTGACCTCGAATTCTTCATCAGGGAGTCAAACCCAATCGTTTGAGACCATTTTCGGCGAATAATTCGAAAATTACAGACATTTGCGCCTAATGATAACGCGATGTTCCCCTGAACATACGCGCAAAAAGTATTATTTCAAAGCAGATGATTTACCTAATATTTTGAATTGCTCTGTGCCCGAGCTTTAAAAAGCGAGCGAAAATAATTGCCCTGAGAGCAAATCGAAGAGGAAGAATGTGGAAAGGTCATGCGTCTTTTGAGTTCCAGGGTGTTTCAAATTTTGTTCCATGCGATGTTCCCCAGAACATACGCGCAAAAATGAATTCCTGTTCGTAAGTGTCGCTAAAACTCGAGAACGGCTGGACCGATTTGGCTAATTTTGGTCTTATTTTATTTGTGGAAGTCCGGGGAAGGTTTAAAAGGTGAATAAATATAAAAATGTTTACAGGGTGTTTTTCTTTTAACGTCAATGGCAACTTGCTATTTTTCACGTCATAGTCATAAAATTTCATTCAATTGTTCTAAAAAATTTACTTTCGAGGCATGCATCATTGAAAATAAACCATTACTATACAGAGTGTTCTTTTTCTCAGGGCACAATTGCACGCGATTGAAGTGATTTGTGCCACAAACAAAGCATTAACTAAATCGGTACCTTGGATGGACTCTCATAATGTATTTGTCTGAAATTTTCCAACAGGGTGTTTTTCTTTTAACGTCGTATTAGTCCGAAATTTTCATACTGGGTGTTTTTCCTTTAACGGCAATTGCAATTTGCTGTTTTTCGCACCCATCGTGCAATTTCATTGAATTGTGTTAAAAATCATACTTTCGAGGTATACATCATTGAAAATAAACCATTACTATACAAGTGGTTCTTTATATCACTGCACAATTGTACGCGATTGAATTGATTTGTGCCACAAACAAAGCATTAACAAAATAGGTACCTTGGATGGATTCTCATTATGTATTTTCTGAAATTTTCATACAAGATGTTTTCTTTTAAGGTCAATTGCAACTTGCTGATTTTCACGCCAATCGTACAATTTCATTCAATTGTTTTAAAAAATATACTTTCGAGGCTTACATCATTGAAACTAAACCATTACTAAACAGGGTGTTCTTTATATCACGGCGCAATTGTACGCAATTGAAGTGATTTGTGCCACAAACAAAGCATTAACTAAATAGGTACCTTGGATGGATTCTCATAATGTAACAATTTTGTTTTTCCTTCGATGTGTGGACATGGCGCATAGACAATTATACGTCGCGTGTTCGCGAATCGGAAAACAGTGATCTTTTTTATGTACGCACCACAAACCAAAACAAAAAGTATAGTTTATCAGAAAGCTTTAAATTGATTAAGAGACTGTTTCATAACTGTGTGTATCTGTCAATATAAATTTTAAACCTTATAAATAGCCACTATTTCAGGAAAACTCTGTTTTGCAGGTAAGCAACATCATGTGCAAATAATAGAAAATTATAATAAAATTATATCTTTCAGTTTCATCAATGATTAATCGATTAAACTATGTGTTATCAGGCAAGTGGACTAAATTTAATTCTTCCGATTCTTCACATACAAATATTCACCAACGTTTCGGCACCATTCGTGCCTTTATCAAGGCTAAAAAATTTCATGAACATGAGTGACTTACAAAATACAGCAATATATAGGAAGAAACAACTTAAAATCATAAAAATATAAAATACAACAATAAAATTACACAACAAAGGACAGTATTATTACACCAAAATCTTAATCTTAATCAACTTGTTTTAAAATCTCATTCATATTCTCTACTACAGATATTCAACATTATTACAAGAAAAGATCTACCTCCTTGGTTTTTCAAGAAATCGAAGAAAAATTTTCGTTAAAATGTTAGGATGTGACATGAACTGATGAAATGATAAAAACTTGTTAAAAAATTTTTCTTCTTCCTAATCAAAGAAACCAAGAAATGAGACAGTAAACACCAGCCAAGGGAGGATACATCTAACCTAACAATTATCGAAACAACAACATCATGTCAACTTCTTATGCTTCATTGTAAACAGTAGGTAAACTATATGTATAAAATGTGGGCATACATGAAATTATTTTCTTAGGGGCAATAATAAATTGTTATGTACAGTACTTAGTTTATTAGTGTCTTCCCTGAAATTAACTGTTTTGTTTAATGTTATATGAATCATTCCACTCACATTTCTACGGTAGTTATTTTTTTCCCTATCAAGTATAGTTGTTTGATCAAATTTGAATTTGTGCCCCTCTTTAAATGCATGTACTGTTAAGGCTGTCTTATCTTTGTTTTTCAAATTGTTTACGTCAGTTCGATGCTGTCTTATTCTATCTTTTAAGATAGGTCTATCACATAAAATTGCAAGAATATTCAGAAATTTGAGTTGCAAATACGCTTATTATAACACAGAAGCCATAAGAAGATATTCCACACAGCTCAAAGATAAAACTGGCAAGGAACAACAATCGGAATTAGTTTATAAAGTGCCTTGTGGTAATTGTGATAGTGTTTATGTAGGACAGACGAGACAGTTTTTAAAAGATAGAATGAGACAGCATCGAACTGACGTAAAGAATTTGAAGAACAAAGATAAGACAGCCTTAACAGTACATGCATTTAAAGAGGGGTACAAATTCAAATTTGATCAAACAACTATACTTGATAGGGAAAAAAATAACTACCGTAGAAATGTGAGTGAAATGATTCATATAACATTAAACAAAACAGTTAATTTCAGGGAAGACACTAATAAACTAAGTACTGTATATAACAATTTATTATTGCCCCTAAGAAAATAATTTCATGTATTCCCACATTTTATACATATAGTTTACTTACTGTTTACAATGAAGAATAAGAAGTTGACATGATGTTGTTGTTTCGATCATTGTTAGGTTAGATGTATCCTCCCTTGGCTGGTGTTTACTGTCTCATTTCTTTGATTAGGAAGAAGAAAACATTTTTAACAAGTGTTATCATTTCATCAGTTCATGTCACATCCTAAAATTTTAACGAAAATTTTTCTTTGATTTCTTGAAAAGAAGATTTTAAAACAAGTTGATTAAGTTTAGTATTTTGGTGTAATAATACTGTCCTTTGTTGTGTAATTTTATTGATGTATTTTATATTTTTATGATTTTAAGTTGTATGTTCCTATTTATTGCTGTATTTTGTAAGTCACTCATGTTCATGAAATTTTTTAGCCTTGATAAAGGCACGAATGGTGCCGAAATGTTGGTGAATATTTGTATGTGAAGAATCGGAAGAATTAAATTTAGTCCACTTGCCTGATATCACATTGTTTAAATAATATATAATAAAACTTCATTCATACTGAGCATTTTTTTTATTGAGTTAGTCGGTACGAAGTTTGCCGGGCCAGCTAGTCATTTATAAAGACCCTGTAATTTTCTACGGTCAAAGATAGAGAATGTTCCAAATCATACGTACAATTTCGGTTCTGATTCTTCTAATTTCGGAAATGGCAAACGAAAATGATCGATAAGGGTGATATAACTACAAACTTTGGAATCTTTCAGCTGTATATCCAAAACGGCAGACCTCAGGCCATTGAAATTCCTCGGTATGCGTCCACCTAGATGACCTCAGTTTATGGTTTCCGTTTGGCGCATTCCTGCCGGGACACCCATGTATACAGGGTTGCGTTCAGAATCAACGTCGGATGCGTCCGACGTAGAGCGCGATCGCTTCTTTTCTGTGGTTACTCATTGTGTAGGTTCACCCGACGCGACGGCGACGTCGATTCCGACGTCGATTCCGAACGGGTTGGGTACGCACCGTACAACGTCCGACGTTGATTCCGAACGCAACCCAGGGTTACAGGGTAAGTCGTGCTGAATATTGAAGGACGTTATTATTCAGTTAGTTTCTGGTGAATGTGGTCCTACAATATGTTCTCCAAAATTTCATCGTTATTGAGATATTGAATTTTAATTTTTTTTTTTAAATCTCTCTCTTTCTGGCTTTTTAATCGATTTTTTCTAGGACTAGAGCTCCTATGATCCGTTTTTTTATGTATCTAGTTAGAGGGGATGTCAATTAATAAAAATGATCAACAAAAACTGAACCTTCTACTAACAGCACAAAAAAGCTGCTTGAGAAAGGTCAGAATTGAAGAATTTTCACTGAATGTTTTTAAATTTGAAGCGCTTTTCTTAAAAAAAAATGTATAGAAGTTATTCTGCAGATGCATGCAAAAACTCCTTCGTCTCTTCAGCTATTCAAAAAGGTATAACACTTGCTACTAAATATGCGAAACATTGACCAAATTACAGTTAAGGTAGTAGAGGGTACATTTTTAGTTTTAGGTAAAAGAAGCGAATATTACGTAAATAAAACAAAAAGAAACAGAACAATGATTTTATAATTCTTGTTCGACATGACCGTCCTCATTTCTCACACAAATTCTCATTCGTTTCCTTAAATTACTTTTCACGCTCCGCCCCATTTCCTCAGCTGCATCTGTCTCAGAATATCGACATTTCCAATCGGCGTCATTTGTTAGTCACAAGCCTCGTCACACAGTTCGAAGATGCAACAGTCCAAAGATCCAAGCCAAGTCGCGTTTTTACAGAATATTGTCGAAGAGCACGAAAAATACATCTACCACAGAAGAAACATAGATAAATTGAAAATAGTTATCATCGGAATGAATACCATCTTCAATTAATAGGCACTCAGAACCTTCTTCAGACAAAGTGTTCTGAAAAGTGATTTTGAAAGAGCATGATAATTTGTGCAAGAAATGGTGGCGGTTGAAAAAGAGTTATAAAAATATTGTTCTGTTTCTTTTTGTGTTAGTTACATATTATTAGCTTCTTTTACCTCAAATTAAAAATGTACCCTCTACTACCTCAACTGCAAATTGGTCAATAGTTTACATATTTTTTAGCAAGTATTATACCTTTTTGGACAGATCAAGAGACGAGGAAGTTTTAAAAAGCATCTGCAGAATAACTTCCATACATTTTTGGCACACTTGTTCCTCGGAACAGAGTGCTTATGAATTTGCCCAAATGTCTGTTATTTTCGAATTTTTGGCTGTAAATGGTATCAAATGATTTGGTTAGACTCAATGATCAAGAATCCGTGGTCGATATCGATTCTGTCCGTCTGACCGTCCGTCCGTTAACACGATAACTCTCGAACGAAATGAGTTAAAGGATTAAAATTTGCAGAGTAGGTTTGGTGCGTAAATATCTCGGACGAGTTCGTTAACGGGCAAAATCCATCAAGCGGTTTCGGAGTTATGGCCGTTTTTAGTAAAAACATTTTTTATGAATATTTCCGGAACCGATCACTCGATCTATCTGAAATTTAGCATCAAATTGTAGAATCATGACCTTTAGACACATGTGAAGTTTTGTATTGATCGGGTTACCGTAAAGTGTGAAAAAAAAATTTGAAAATTTTCAAATTTTGTTTCTTAAATAACTCTCGAACGGAATGAGCTAGGCAGTTGAAAGTTCGCTATTGGGCAAAATAGGCCAGATGGTTTCGGAGCAACTTACAAATTTCAAAATAATTTTTTTTAAGATGCAGTTTTACCATGAAATCCATTGATATCATTTTCAACTCCAACAAGCTAATACTTTCGGAGATATGATTTTTTGATATTTCAATAATGAATCTTACTTCTATTTTTCACAGAATGCTATAATTATTTTATCTATGATTTATTATATGATCTGTGTTCATACTCGCACATGTCAAGATGTTCTATAAGAGAGAGTCAAATTCATTTCAGCTATTTTAATTTGATTTCTTTCATGATGCAGTTTGTAACATTCCTTTTTTGACCCGGGACGGGGTTTGTTTACATTCTGCTTGCGGTAAGGTTGTCGTTTGTGTTGACATTGAGTTTGAGGTTGGGTCTCAGTGGTACCAATCGACGCTAAGGAATTATCGTATTCTAAGAGCCGAAGTAGTTGGCTATATTGTTTCGTTGTGACAGTCTAAAATTTTGTGAGAGTCGGCGTCAGTGAGATGAGATCGTCCATTTTGTGGAGATTCTACGGAGGAGCAATAGGTTATGCGTATTTTCGAAACTTCGTAAGAATTGTTGAATTCTTCTTAGTTGGATATAGTTTCGAAAATCGAATTAGAAGTAAGGGTTACATTGGTTTGATTTGGAAAGATAACAGGTAACTTGCGCTTATCTCGAAAAAAGATTTAAAGACCTTTTTGAAAATCCAAGTTGACCACGTGAGCGATATTGGTGACTTTGACAGGTATGTGTTAAATGTTCTATTCTCGTCATTTCTAGTGGAAAATAATCAGGTTGTTATTATCTTTCTGTATCCAGAACATTGCTGTGTGCTTGAAGGATTATTTGGTGGAGGCACGGCCCGATTCAGTTTTGAAGCAAGCTTATACAGGACAACCCCGAATATCAGGGTATGTACGAATTGTATAAATATTGCATAACAACGAATAACTGGTCTGGTTGATATTCTGGTAACCGAAATTATTATGTGTTGGGAAAATTCATTTATTATTAGTATTATCTATTATTTATTATTCTTATCCGAAAGAAGTCACTGATGGTTTATTTTCTGTCATCAGGGTTTTTATGTCAGGAAGAGTGAAACTGAGACATTCGAGTATATACAAGGTGGTCCATAAGTAACGCTGTGAGACAGCCAACGCAGTGTTGCAGATCCCGAATATATACAAGGTGGTCAGTAATCAACATTGTGGGACATCCAATCGAGGGTTGCAGACTACGAGCACCGAGAGAAAGAGGACAGTATTGCGAGACCATCGACGCAATACTACGTTCAGGAATAAGGATAATCAGCACGCAAGTTATAGGAAATAGATCTTCGAAACATATCTTATATGACGTGAACTTATTATCATCAATTACATAAATTATTGTTATTGTAAAGCGGAAATTGGGGTTTCACAGTAGTTTTACTTTATTGAATCTAAAGACCTGGGTTGTAAGCTACTGAATAAATTGTTTGTTTTTAGCGTGAATATTTTTTTTGTGAATTTAGGAATTATTATTTTACGCTGGGGTATCTGGGAGAATTAAATTTACCTGGCGATTATTTACTATGTTCCCTTTTTGGAATCCACTCCTGTCTCCACTGGAGCTAGACCGCGGATCCCTGAGTTCTAGTAGCTCCAAATTTAACCACTGCGACTTGGAAACAGTCGTTTGTCGTTCTCATTCTCAGATTGCTGATTTAGTCTTGATAAGTAAACTATTATCTGAATTGAATTTCTTTTATGATGCAGTTCTATCATAAGAATATATTGATATAATTCTCAACACTGAGAAACCAGAGAGAGAGAGAGATAAACTTTATTGGATGGGTCCAAATGGCTATAGACCTAAGTCTTCCTGCCTGATACAGAAGTTCATACAATTACAATTTAGGTACTTCATATTATGTTAGTATGGATGTATATTAATTCCCAACTCTGAGAAATCAATACTTTCGGAAATATAATTTGTCTATTTGAACAAGAGCGCCAAAGAGCTCTTGTCCACAGGGCTTGAACCAATTTTTGCGCGTATGTTCTGGGGAACATCGCGTTATAGTTTTGCCCAAATGTCTGTAACTTTCGAATTTTTTGACGAAATTGGTCTCAAACGATCAACTTTGACTCCCCGATGAAGAATCCGAGGTCAAATTTGATTCTGTCCGTCCGGCCGTCCGGCCGGCCGGCCGTACGGCCGTCCGTTGCCACGATAATTTGAGAACGAAAAGAGCTAGCGACTTGAAATTTTCAGGGTGGGTGGCGCATCGCAATACGACGGACAAGTTTGTTAATGGGCATAATCGGCCCAGTGGTTTCCGAGTAATAATTTTGTTTTCAACCAATATAAATCCGATCGAATTGAAACTTGGTGAGTAGTTGTAGAATATGAACCTAAGCACGTTTGTGAAATTTTGGGCGAATCGTATGGCTAGAAAATTTTAAAAAAATTATTAAAAAATATTTTTTTTGTCACGATAACCTGAGAACGGAAAGAGATAGCGGCTTGAAAATTTCAGATTATGTTGTGCATATGAATGCCACATTTGAGTTTGTTCATGAGCATAATCGACCAAACGGTTTCAGAGTTATAGCCATCTGAAATTTTCTGAAATTTGGTGGTTTTTTGTTCCTCATTAACTCGAAAAATACTGAACCGATTGAATTCAAACATGGTTATTAGATGTAGAATGCCAACGCGAAAATGTTTACGAAATTTGGTGAGGATAGCATCTGTAGAAAATTTTTAATAAATCATTGAAAATAAAAAAAAAAAATTCTATATATCAGTAACTATACGTTTGAAATTGCTGAAATTTTGCAAGAGCGTTCATTACCTAACTCTACTGCCAAGTTTCAAGTTTTAATACGATCGGTTGAATATTGTTGGAGATTCGAGCATTCTTGTGCGAGTTCAGTAGATGGGTGACCGTTGCCTCGATAACTTTCGAACCAAAGGAGATAGGGACTTGAAATTTTCAGAGTAGGTTGCGTATCCGAAAGGGAGAGTTGAGTTCGTTTTTGGGCATAATCGGTTTAACGGTTTCCGAGTTATACCCACCTGGAATATTATTTCCTCGATAACTTGAAAAATATAGACTCGATCGAATTAAAGCTTGCCAATTAGTTGTAGAATATCGACTTGAAGACGTGTGTAGAATTTTGTGTGAACCGTATCGCTAGAAAATTAAAAAATATATTTTTTATGTCACGATAACCTGAGAAAGGAAAGAGATAGCGATTTGAAATTTTCAGGTTAGGTTGAGCATCTGAATGCGACATTTGAGTTTGTTCATGAGCATAATCGGTCAAACGGTTTTGGAGTTATATTCATCTGAAATTTGATTGTTATTTTCTCAATAACTCGAAAAATATAGAACCAATCCATTTCTAACTTAGTTATTAGTTGTAGAATGCCAACGCGAAAGTTCTTGCAAAATTTTGTGAGGATCGTATCACTAGAAAATTTTTAAGAAATCATTGAAAAAAAATTCTAGATATCAGAAACTATTCATCCGATATGGCTGACATTTTGCGAGAGCCTTCTGAACATAATTCTACTACCAAGTTCCAAGTTTGAATACGATAGGATCTATATATGTACATATATGAAATTTATTCCATTTTTTTATTAAATATTTAAAACTGTAATTAGTTCTTTGAAATACCATTGAATGAAGAAATTCTTGTAAGTTGACAAAATATCTTTATTTGAACAATAAAAATGCATCATTTTATTAAAATTATGGTTTGACTATCCAATCGCTTCTTTCCTTTATAATATTTTTACTGTAAGTCAGTATAGCTTAACTTTCAAAGTAACGACCTACAATATTAATTTAAATGATATTATAAATAAAAAAACAATATACTTCAACAATGTTTCTTGAATTATAGACTTTACAGAATAAAATAGGTAGGTATACTTCTAATTATTAACATTTTCGTTGAGACGAATGAATTTTTCCATTGGTGTAGAAGTCAGGCTAGATGTCTGCATACAGAAGCTTTTTATATTTGTGAATTATTTCTCTGTATCACATAATAAAACGTGTTCTGCCTTGAAAACTGCTTCACCTTCCTTGAGTGGTCGACTTCTATTATCGATATATCCCAATATATCGGCAAGGGAAACCTCAAAATTTTGCCATTTCTTTTGTAAGGATGGGTACCAAATATTATACTCAATAATCATTGGACGGATACTTTTAAAATAACTCAATTTAAAAAACAAAGTAGTTATTCACAATACTTAAAAGCTGAGATTTCATTTCAAACAGAAGCTGTTAACGTTTGTTGTTTACCTTTACTACGGCAGTAGTTCTGTGGTCGTGCGCGATCGTTGTGGGTGGGACCTTAGTGGAACGCGCCTCTAATAATGTATAATTAGTGTTCTGTGGTTCAAATCATAGAAACAAAATATGTTTTCACTGCATCTTGTTCACATACAATATCTAATATAATCAAAGAAGGTTTTGAGGAACCAGTTGTTTCTGGAATTCTTAAATTCCTGTATTAGATTATTAAAATATTGTGTTATAACTTTATAAAAGTGAATAAGATAAAATTATAGTTAGTGTTAAGTGTATTTCATTGCAAGTAAGTAATAGATTGTAAACCAAATCTCTTAAAACTACAACTGCTTGCTTATTGATGAGGCTAATTCTGAATCTCTTTTAAGAAAACTAAGGAAATAGATTCAATATTACCTATAGCTAATGAAGCTATCCTAATAACACAGGAATCCTAATAAAGAATCATTATGAATTCGTAGAGAAATTCCGCCCGTGTAAGGCCGGCTCAAGGTTGACTTTAATATATCGATTAAATTCTGTTGAAAATGAAACAGAGTGGTTATCAAAATCAATCGGTTATGTATAACAAGAGATTGGTCTTAACCAATCTGTTCCGGTTATTCGCTTAAATTCCTTCCTTCATGAAATTCATTGATTCTCACTTGTTAAAAACCATAGACATAGAATAACAATAGAATAATAATAGAATGTTATTTTATGTCTATGTTAAAAACTGACCGATTCATTTACGATTGATCGATTATTTCAATTGAAAAAAAACGCACCACTACAATCGTACACACAGAATATTCTACAGCTTAAATTCTCTGATCGACATTAATGGGTTAGATCACAGAATATACCCTAAGGTATATTCTGTGGGTTAGATGTTAGATGTATGATGTCAGAAATGCGATAAAAACATTGATCGATATTTGAATACACACTCACAAGAGCAAATTTAGGTAATAAATAACTAGCCTACATTAGAAACTACTATTCAATTATTCTTTAACGAACAGCATCGAATACAAACTAATCTACAAGAAAAGGTATTTAATAAAATATAGTACATATTTGTAAAAAATTTTTCCAAAATAAGTCTTGATTCGTCTTAATATGTGCATTTCGAATAAATGTTCAAGTAACTTTAATATCAACAAATTTTAACTCCTGTGAAATATTCCAATTTTTTTCAGAGATTAAAATTTGATAGAAGATGCCTAAGCTGAAAAGGAAATCTGCATCACAAAGGTCAAGACAAAAGAATAATGAAATCTATCAAAAACGTATTAATGATGTCGAATTTCGAAGTCTGGAAAACGTCGTACGTGGAGAAAATCAAAGGACTAAACGTCAAATTGACGAGCTCCGAAACGAAGAAAATCTAGAACGAAAACAAAGACATAAGATTGAACGTCAGAATGTTGAGGTACGAAGCGAGGAAAATGTCGTAAGTAGAGAAAATCAAAGGAAAAAACGTCAAATTGTCGAGCTTCGAAACGAAGAAAATCTAGAACGAAAACAAACACATAAGACTGAACGTCAGAATGTTGAGGTACGAAGTAAAGAAAACATCGTACGTAGAGAAAATCAAAGAACTAAACGTCAAATTGACGAGCTCCGAAACGAAGAAAATCTAGAACGAAAACAAAGACATAAAATTGAACGTCAGAATGTTGAGGTACGAAGCAAGGAAAACGTCGTACGTAGGGAAAATCAAAGGACTAAACGTCAAATTGACGAGCTCCGAAACGAAGAAAATCTAGAACGAAAAAAAAGACATAAGACTGAACGTCAGAATGTTGAGGTACGAAGCAAAGAAAACATCGTACGTAGAGAAAATCACAGAACTAAACGTCAAATTGTCGAGCTTCGAAACGAAGAAAATCTAGAACGAAAACAAAGACATAAGACTGAACGTCAGAATGTTGAGGTACGAAGTAAAGAAAACTTCGTACGTAGAGAAAATCAAAGAACTAAACGTCAAATTGACGAGTTTCGAAATGCAGAAAATCTAGAAAGAAAACGAAGACATAAGACTGAACGTCAAAACGATGAGGTTCGTATGAAAGAAAATCTCAAAAGAAAAAATCAGCTTAAGACTGAACGTAGTGTTGGTAATGATGAATTTCTATTAAATGAGAATGAACGTAGGAAACGTAAAATAGATGAACTTCGTTCCAGTAATAGTTTTCGAGAATCGGAAAATCAAAAAAATTATACTAATTAAAATTGGTTCAAGCACTGACCACAAGATCTGCATCACAAAGGTCAAGACAAAAGAATAATGAAATCTATCAAAAACGTATTAATGATGTCGAATTTCGAAGTCTGGAAAACGTCGTACGTGGAGAAAATCAAAGGACTAAACGTCAAATTGA
This sequence comes from Halyzia sedecimguttata, assembly GCA_937662695.2. Lineage (NCBI taxonomy): Eukaryota > Metazoa > Arthropoda > Insecta > Coleoptera > Coccinellidae > Halyzia > Halyzia sedecimguttata. Next base: position 34,028,210 of record OW569411.2, read on the forward strand.
CGAGCTCCGAAACGAAGAAAATCTAGAACGAAAACAAAGACATAAGATTGAACGTCAGAATGTTGAGGTATGAAGCGAGGAAAATGTCGTAAGTAGAGAAAATCAAAGGAAAAAACGTCAAATTGTCGAGCTTCGAAACGAAGAAAATCTAGAACGAAAACAAAGACATAAGACTGAACGTCAGAATGTTGAGGTACGAAGTAAAGAAAACATCGTACGTAGAGAAAATCAAAGAACTAAACGCCAAATTGACGAGCTCCGAAACGAAGAAAATCTAGAACGAAAACAAAGACATAAAATTGAACGTCAAAATGTTGAGGTACGAAGCAAGGAAAACGTCGTACGTAGGGAAAATCAAAGGACTAAACGTCAAATTGACGAGCTCCGAAACGAAGAAAATCTAGAACGAAAAAAAAGACATAAGACTGAACGTCAGAATGTTGAGGTACGAAGCAAAGAAAACATCGTACGTAGAGAAAATCACAGAACTAAACGTCAAATTGTCGAGCTTCGAAACGAAGAAAATCTAGAACGAAAACAAAGACATAAGACTGAACGTCAGAATGTTGAGGTACGAAGTAAAGAAAACTTCGTACGTAGAGAAAATCAAAGAACTAAACGTCAAATTGACGAGTTTCGAAATGCAGAAAATCTAGAAAGAAAACGAAGACATAAGACTGAACGTCAAAACGATGAGGTTCGTATGAAAGAAAATCTCAAAAGAAAAAATCAGCTTAAGACTGAACGTAGTGTTGGTAATGATGAATTTCTATTAAATGAGAATGAACGTAGGAAACGTAAAATAGATGAACTTCGTTCCAGTAATAGTTTTCGAGAATTGGAAAATCAAAAAAATTATACTAATAAAAATTGGTTCAAGCACTGACGTGAAGTCAGGAGCTTTTGCGCGTATGTTCTATTGTCCATACTCCTGTAATGAACACTCTTCTTAATCGAATTTACCATGATGAATTCTATTGTCCATTCTCCTGTATTGGACACTCTTCTTAATCGAATTCACCATGATGAATTCTATTGTCCATTCTCCTGTATTGGAGACTCTTCTTAATCGAATTTACCAAGATGAATTCTATTGTCCATTCTGGACAATAGAATTCATCATGGTAAATTCGAATTAAGAGTCTCCAATACAGGAGAATGAACAATAGAATTCATCATGGTGAATTCGATTAAGAAGAGTGTCCAATACAGGAGAATGGACAATAGAATTAAAAAAAAATCACGAAAAAAAAATTGGTTCAAGCACTGACGTGAAGTCAGAAGCTTTTGCGCGTATGTTCTATTGTCCATTCTTCTGTATTGGACACCCTTAATCGAATTTACCATGGTAAATTATGTTGTCCATTCTCCTGTATTGGACACTCTTACTTCGAATTTACCACGGTAAATTCGAATTAAGTGTCCAATACAGGAGAATGGACGACATAATTAACCATGGTAAATTCGATTAAGGGTGTCCAGTACAGAAGAATGGACAATAGAACATACGCGCAAAAGCTTCTGACTTCACGTCAGTGCTTGAACCAATTTTTTTTAAATAAAAGTGCTTCAAAGTTAAAAACATTCAGTGAAAATTCTTCAATTCTAACATTTGTGAAGCAGTCCTTTCAAGCTTTTAGTAGTGGGTTCCGTTTTTGTTGGTCATTTTTATTAATTGACATCCCCTCTAATTAGATAGGTACATAAAAAACGGACCCTAGGAGCTCTTATCCTAGGAAAATTGATAAAAAAGCCAAAAAATGAGGATTTAAAGAAAAATCCTTAAAATTCAATATCTCAATAACGGTCGAATTTTGGAGAACATATTATAGGACCAAATTCATAGGAAATGACACGATTAATAACGTCCTTCAAGATTCTGTACGACTTACCCTGTAGCCCTGTATAGGTTACGCCGTCCTTCAAACAAACTACTATGTGAATAAATATGTTTTGCGTCATGTGAACGACGAAGAGTTCAACAAATCGGTCAACTTCTTCTACATTGGTACGAAAACAATTAGACCATACCTTCACAACAAGCGCATAACAAAAGTTAGCCGTTAGTTCCAAATAAACTCTCTGAAAATTACCCCACACATGCCGTTCTCTCATCTCAGTCCGCCTGAGGGCATCCGAAACTCATCTATAAGCTCCTCGAGAGAAGTCAGCAAAAAATCGAATGGCCCGATAAAAGTAACGCGAGGAAAAGTGAAGTCGGCTCGGAGTTTTACGATGCGTTTCGACTGCTCCTCCGTATTCCATTTACCAGTAATGACTGGCGACATCGCATTTTCTGTTGTCCCGAACACGGGTCTCTAAGCTTTATAAATAACCGGCATCGAACAAACGAACGCTATACAATCCCTTTCGCCCCATTGCCTGCCAAAAGGGAAAACTGTAGGGAGCGAACCCCGAAACAAAGCGAAACGATGGTAAATGTTAAATTAATTTTATGATATCATTAGGAAGCGTTCGCTTTGAGTTCGGATGGTATTTTGGACAGAAATAAGACTAACTTTCGGCTCGGTTGCATTGATTAGACTTCTTTTTTGCTTCGTCGATTATTACTTTCGGGCAGAATTTATCTGAAGATGAATCAATGAGTTGTATCTATTGATGATGGCAGTGATGCCAGTATTGTCAGTCATACAGGACTTTGAGGTTCAGGAATTACGACTTGAAAATCAAATTTGTTCAATTAAAGGTGGGCTGAAGTTATTCTCATGAGATTCAGTTATTAGTGCGGTTCAAAGATGCGCGAGTGATAGAAAGTAGGTATGTGTGGAGATGTGAAATAATAGGAATTTTTTGGTTAGCAGAAGGAATGATAAGATTTTGACCGGTCTGTTTTCAATAAACTACTGTGTTACTACTTCAAACGGTACTACGAACCAAATCAAGCCTAGTCAGTATGAACAAATTTCAAAATAACTGTCAACAAAAAAAATTGTTCAAGAACTGACGTCAGGAGCTATTGCGCGCATGTTCTATCGTCTATTCACCTCTATTGGAACCCTATCGAATTTACCATCGATATAGACCGTTTTCTCAGCTTTTATGAGATATAAATCCATTTCGTACCATTTTGATGACAGACTTGAGTAATGAGGGAATCCTCTAAGATCACAAATCATAGGTGACATATCGTCGCCTCAGAGCAACACTAGGATATCTTAAAACAAAGCGATTCTAAGATAACTGCATATTGGGTACCGCAAATAAGATACAAACTGATCATAAACCTGAACACAAATTTTGTGTTCCACAATGGACAGCTAACTAAGATTTGTAGAATTTTGAATTAGGTTTTTGTGCAACAGTAAGACCAGTTTTGTTTTTATTATTTATTCGTTAATTTTTCGTTAACTAGTACATAAATATGAAGCTAAAACAGCTATGTGTCCTATTGAAATTGTAGGTATTTGAGTTCATAAAAAAGTAAAGAAGAATTAAAACCTGAATTCCTGCCAAATCTTTATTTGCATTTATCTCGAAAACAGATTTTTGCCCATATGCTACTTTTATACTACGACGCGACAATATGTGTTCTATCGGAATTTAAATTCATGAAATATCCATTAATATACGGAAAAACGTAGGGTAGACTGGGTACGGTTGTGACAATTTTGGTTAGATCACCAATAATTTTGTTTATATACTAGTTATGATGAAGAAAAGTAACCTAAATTGTACTATGTACTTTTGCCTGAGTAAAAACTCCAAAATGTTGCCCCTAAATGCGCTGTACTATGTGGAGCATCTATTTAAAAAAATAGAGAAAGTGTAACAACCGGCCACAACCCAAGGACGGTTGTGACAGTGGTTGGGGTCGGTAGTGACAAACATCAACATACACAGAAATTGTTTGTAATCACTTTTATTGTTGGAAATAAAAAGCTTCCACATTAATTCTATTAAAACTTGTAGCTCTTGAAAGGCTTGTAGCCTGAGCTACGCGTACAGAGAGTGATGGGTACCTATTCATGAATGAACGGAACCATTCCTCACCAGCCATCTTATTATCATCACAAGTAGCAGGTCGCTTTATATCATATTTAGTTGTTAGTTCAAATGCCAGCTTCCGTACCTCTTTTGTAGAAAGACTGAAGTATATTTCAGCGCAACGAGTAATATATTGTGATAGCTGCTGTTCTTGCTCATTGGAGAATACTTCACTACGAGCAACATATCCCATGCTAATGCTGTTTTCATCGTGATTCGCACTGGCTTCATTACGTTTACGAATATGTCGCAACAACGACATACGATTAACTCGGTCTTCCGCAAGCGTTTTCTGGGCATCTGAAAGCAAAAATATAAAAAAAAACATTTGTCACAACCGTTCCCAGCATAGACTTTTGAATTCAAACGATCGCCGTGACTTTGCTAAATAATTTTCGTAAAAAGTAATCACACGTAATTAACTACTAATATCGAATTTCTAACAAAAAAATATAGGACATCGAATATCTGCATACAAATAACTATAAAAAGAAATTGATCAAAAAACTTACTTTTGACGGTTGAAAAGCAATGTGGCAACCTGTTTGCGTTCACGTCGCGCGCCGGTTGAAGCAATACTGGACAAATTGCGTTCAGACTTGCATGGCGCTTCTCTCTCCCCTTGCACCCTTCCCCGTATTCCGTATAGTTTCACTGTTATGACGACTGTCACTACCGTACCCTGGCACAACCGTACCCAGTCTACCCTACTTCTCAAGTAATTTCAGATAATAATATTTACGAAATTCCGCGAAAATTAACGCGTCGTCATTCTACAAGTGAGTACCGAGTTTTAATTGGATCTGATTTGTATGATTTGAATTACGAAGGAAATAACAACAAAATTTCAGACGTGCATAAATGAAAAACCATTTGGCCTATTATGCCTATTAACGAACTCAAATGTCGTATTCGGATGTGCAACCTACCCTGAAAATTTGAAAATTCGCTATCTATTTCCATTTGAAAGTTATTGTGAGATACAAAAGTATTATTTTTCCATCATTTTTTATTAATTTTCCAGTGATATGATCCTCACAAAATTTTAAGTACGTCCTTATCTTGGTATTCCACAAGTAGTTACCAAGTTTCATTTCGAAAAGATCTATAACTTTAGAGTTATCGAGAAAATAATATTCCAGATGAATTCGATATACCCAACATCGAACTCAACTACCTCATTCGGATGCGCAACCTACCTCGAAAATTATCGTTATATCTTTCCATTCGAAAAATATCGTTGCAACGGTCAGTCAGCCAGCTACTGAACTCACCCAAGGCTGCTCGGGTCTCCAACAATATAAATATGATTGTGTGCAAATTTGGAACTTGGCAGTGAAGTTAGGTTTTGAAGGTTCTCGCAAAATTTTCGCAATATCGGACAGGAAGTTTCTGAGATACAGAATTTTTTCAAATTTTCCGTTTACACGATCCTCACGAAATTTTGCAAATATTTGCGCATGACCATTCTACAACTAAATACCATGTTCGAATTGGATCGGATTTGTATTCTTTGAGTTATTGAGGAAAAAATAAAAAAAATTCAGGTGGGTATAACTCCAACACAGTTTGACTGATTATGCCGCCTATTAATGAAATTAAATATCAAATTCGGATGCGCAACCTACCCTGAAAATTGCAAGTCGCAACCTCTTTCCGTTCTCAGGTTATCATCAGATACATAATATATTTTAATCATTTATTTTTTATTTCTAGTGACAGGATCCTCACGAAATTTCACATATGTCGTTTTGTTGGTTTTTGACAATTAATTAACAACAATATAGATCCGATTGTGTTCACATTTGGAACAAATTTCGGCGATGTCGGACGAATACTTTCTGATATATAGAATATATATGTAAAATAAGTCGACGTGTTTAAGTGATTATTAGCCTTGTATAAATTTGAAGTTTACCGCGCTACTACGGCGCTGGTCTGTACGGTGATAGCGGAATTGACACCAGATGAATATGAACTGATAAAACAGATTAAAATGGCGAGAGGTGTTAATACAGACGCTAATATTGAATTTTGAAATTGATTTATATTGGAATACTGACTTTAATTGTCGTTTCTCTTATTTTACAGGTGAGAATTTGTAAAACCTGTGAATTATGTAAATAAAATATAATAAATTCTCTTATTTTACAGAGCAACACAATTGTAGTTATTTTCACGTGTGTCGTAGTTGCAAATATTGAATCTACACACATTATATATATTATAATAAATTTATTTTCCAGGATTTTTTTCATTTTCCCGTGAAGCAATCCTCAGGAAATTTCTCAAAAATTTGCACGTCGGCATTCTATAACAAATTACCATGTCTGAATTGAATCTGTATTTTCCAGTTATTGAGGAAATCAAAACAAAATTTCAAATAGGTATAAGTATGAAAGCGTTTGGCCAATTATACCTATTAGCAAATTCAAATTCGCATTCAGATGCCCAACCCACCCTGAAAATTGTAAGTCGCTATCTCTTTCCATTCTCAAGTTATCGTGAGATAATAATATTTTAAATTTTCTTACGATCCTCACAAAATTTGACTTACGTCGATATTCTACAACAAGTTTCAATTTGACTGGATCTGTATTGGGTGAAAACAAAACAGACAGGTAAAGCTTATAAAAGCGTGTTAATAAATTTTCAAAATATTCTCTTGAGAGAACAATTTCATTTCTATGCTTTGCAAAATGGCGAAGGTGCAGGTTACATGAAATCACTAACGAATTTTATTGAACCTGGCGATCCTAGTCAGAATAATGGGATACTCTTATCTAATTATTGTAAATCTGATCGTCTTAAGTAGGCCAAAATCGCGTTCAAAGAAATCGCATACAAACAAACAAGCAAACATACAGGTTCTGAGAAACATCGAGAAACAATAGAGAAAAAAAGAAACAAGAATTCAGAACTATCATGTTTTTCAGCATCCACGTGATACTTGATTAGCAGCCTGTATATATTGGGCGAGGAACCGGAATTCCCAATGCCGGTAAAAAAAATTCCTACTCAGACGCTAGCGCCCACTATTCACTGAAAATTATCAGCGCTGTGCCTAAGGTGGCGTAACAAAACAGTAACAAAGCCTGCAAATACAACTGATTATCCTAACTCGCACAAGAGGATTTCCTCAGAAAAACTAGTAGCGTCAGTATACTTCATCATAATCGTACAATTTATGCATTGCCATATCTTCAGTCTAAGAGATGAATTCGAATTATTTTGCAAATCTAGTTCAGCATTAAATAAAGCAGCCTTTCATTAACACCCTATATATTGCAATATTGACTCTAATTCGAAAAGAAATGTATCTCCACCATTTCTTTATATTCAACAAGTCATCAAACTAAAAAACACACCGACATATCCGAAACACAGACTTGAATATGTAGAGCGAACCGCCAGGCCCAAATACCCAAACCCCACCGAGTAGATAGGCTACAATTAGTCGATACAAATTTTTTATGGAGTATAGTCATTCTTAAATCATTCAACGTATGAGTTAAAATCATGAGGAAGAAGATATCCACTACGAACATAACGACAATGGGCCTTATGTACACAAAATTGGATTTACTTTTTCTGAAATTGGTTTTACTTTTTCCGGAGTTGGTTTTTCTTTTTCCGAAGTTGGTTTTCCTTTTTCCGAAATTGGTTTAAACTTTTCCGAATTTGGTTTAACTTTTTCCAAAATTGAACATGAGAAGGTATACATTCTAATTGACATTCCACATAAGAGTGACATTCCAATATTTTCGTTTGGACATTGTCATGCATATAATATACTACAGCTAACGAACCCCAAATTATTTGGTTTTCAATTACTTTTCAAAATTCTTCACACTTTAATAATTATAATATATCATTAAGGGGTTAGGTGTAGCCAGAGACATGAAGAAATGACAATTTTAAATAATTTATTTTTGCCAGTAAATTCATTTATTGTATAAAATTAAAAATATGAGATCATCAACGATCATCGATCATCGACTCGATTTGTCAGAAATTTCAGAAAAAAATTAATAACTTCAAAAGTAATGGCTGTTTGTGTTGATCCAGTTTCAACTAAGGCTCCTGTTCATCAAAAATCAATCGGACAAAAAAAAATTAGTTATTGATATAATCTAGTGCATGATCGAAGCTTTTTTCTTCTTTTAAATTAACACAATGGCAGCAGCCTCAGGAAATTTTTTTCTATATTTTCGGGAAAAACGAGCAGTTAATTGTTCATGAAAAATGGAAATTCAAAGAAAAATCCTTCGATCAGACACTAGTTTTCCATGTTTTCGAAAAGCTTTATAAATTTCATTAAAATCTACCCAGCGGTTTTTGAGCTACAGTAGTCACCAGTCCAAAGAACATCTACGTTCCATTTAATTACTTACAGAGTCATCTACTCCTAGGCCATATAATAGTTCTTCAGCCGTTGTGGCAGCTTCCACAACCTTCTGGAGTGTTGTCGTTAGCACGCTAGCTGCTAGCTACCTGCTGTTAGCTACCTTCTCTCGGCCAGAGCGCCCAAGAGCTGTTTGCTAATAATCGAATAACTCGAAAAGTATTTGTCGGAGTTACTTCAAATTTTCAGAGAATATTTCTGAGATATTATGGCTCAAGAAGATGTAAAAACAACAGAAAATGATTTTTTGCAAAAGCTGACTACACCTAACCCCTTAAATTCATTCTAACAATTGCGAAGTTAAAATTAATAACGAATGTTAAACATCTCCATCTCTGAGATCTGTGAAGAGTAGATGTTCTGAAGAATTGGACCAGCGCATTCGCCATTTCACTCCAAAACCACAGCACATTCTATAACCTGATTGCAGTGCCTCCTACTGGATCCAATTGCGACTCTAAACCATCCAGGAATCCACTCAAAATCACACAAATATTTGCACTTGATTATTGGATATTGTGACGTCATGATGTATTATCCAAATAAGTCGCTGTGTCGACGAAGTGCGTTACAATAATCAATGAATAAGCGAAAATCATGTATAAGTTTTCATTTGGGTCATCAGTTCTCATTTCTTTGAAACCACCGCTTTATTATGAGTAGATAATGGTTCTCGCATAACCTTCAAGGTATTTCTGATATTAATCTTCTGGAATATCTTCATTGCACGTCGGTTGAATGTTCTGATGAATCAAGATCTACCAAAGTTAATTCTTTTTTGTGGTCCTCGTGACAAGGTCCCTACAAAATTTTGGATAAACATAAAAAAAATAATTTTACATGTAAATACCAAATTTAAACTGTACCCATAACTGTTCCCATAATCTCGGCAAAATTCGGAGGAAAAAATTCCGATAACGATAACTCCGAATCCGAAGAGCCGAAGAAAACAAAATATTAAAAGGGTATTTCTCTGAATCCATTTGGCAGCTTTTTCTTCGAAAATTTTACGTGTTTATGGCAAGTGGGACAGACGAACATAATTAAATTTGACTATGGATACCCGATCAGTAGTCAAGTGGAATCGCTTGAGACCATTTTCAGCTCGAAATCGGAAAATTGGAAATTCGACAAAATGATGGAGCACTGAAATCTTCTTAATTAATTTTTTGTTGACTGTTATTCTGAACTTCTGAATTTTTCACTTTGACAGCCTATGAAAAAAACAGCAACAGGGTTTCAAAGTTCCAACTCCTTTTTCAACAAATTCAACCAAATACCTATATGGTCAATTCCAATTGAAAAATTCGCAAAATTGCATTCTTTGATCAACAAACCACAAGTCGAATAGAGAATGCAATTTTGCAATTTTCTCAATTGGAATTGATTATATTGATTGGTTCTGAGCTAAACAGTGAAAATATATATTTTAAAAGGCGTGATTTGGGTGACCTTTCAAAAGACTACGAATACAAAACACTTGTCATAAATGGTGAACATTGTATTTTGACCAAATTTAAGTCAAGAGACGATGTAGGAGAAATTGAAAGTGAGCTGTATCAATATTGAAAGGCTTCTCTGTTCAAAGTGAAAATTCAGGAAATACGTATTTAGTTGATATGTACCTAAATGCTTTTGTGGGGTATTCAACGGAAAACATTTTAAGTACCAAGGGTCAGTCTTAAATTAATTAATAGTACATACTCTGTCCAACAAAATGTAATTTGAATTATTTGAAGTAGCTACCGGAAAATCCACAAATAAGAATATATTCAAGTCCTTATTAACCATCACTGACGAAACAAAAATGGGAAATGAGCAAAGAGATAACTCCATTCAAGAGACGCCTTCGGGAGAAATGCAAATTGAGAGTATTGACACTTCACAACAACTGATTGGTAAATCAATGCGTGATGTCAATTAAAGGAAGTACCTAGAGCATTGTGACATAATTATAATTAAATATTTAGAAGATGATTCACAGAACTTTGCACCAGCCTTAGATACCTACTTGGAAAATCTTAAAAAATGCATAGGTTCAAAAACTACACTTTTAAGTGGTTTATGCACTGCTTTTGAATGGAAAGGGATTCGTCCAAGAAATGGCACGAGAAACAAATGTCGTCAGCAAGGATAAAATATTCCAGTACGACCCAAGTCAGTAGCACGCTGTTTTGGTCCTAAGATGAGTGATATTAGGTAGAAGCACCAACAGGAGTGAAACAATTAAATCAAAGGTACATAACTACCTTAAGCATAACTGACGCTTTATGAAACATTTTTCTAATAGCCTAGACAATCCACAAAGCCAAGACATCACCGCAAAATTTTAAAAGCATTCTGTTTCATTGGAATCATTATCATTGAGAAAATCAATCCATAAGGATTGTTTGTATAATAGTTTCTATAGAACACATGTATCTGGTGATTGTTGATTATGATGTTCATAACCTTGAATAGTAAATGTATACGCTGTCCCTGAAGAGTAAGTGTTTCACTTCTACCCCTTCGGTATGCAAGAATAAACCGAACCAACCAAGTACGGCTACATACAACTATGTACATCGCACCAGTCTTCATCTGCTCTGACAACTGAATTCTATTGTGGGAACAGAAACTCCGAGTAGCGTGTTCAGCAACAAGTAACTCACGGACAGTTCCAGTAGATCGTCCAGAATGAAAGAAAACGTAGGAGTGGAAACGGTTCATGTGAAAATCAAGGCCAGTAGGTTCATGCGCCAGATGTTGGCTCCCATAAACGATTTTAAGGGAAATCTGGAGACAAGAACTCATAAATCATCAATTCAATTTTTGCGCGTATGTCCTGAGGAATATCGCGTTATCATTTTGCCCAAATGTCTGTAATATTCGAATTTTTCGCCGAAAATGGTCTCAAACAATGGGGTTCGACTCCCTGACCAAAAATTCGAGGTCAAATTTCATTCTGTCCAGCCGGCCATCCGGCCGTCCGTTGCCAAGATAACTTTAGAATGGAAAGAGATAGCGACTTGAAATTTTCAGGGTAGGTGGTGCATCTCAATACGACGGACAAGTTCGTTAATGCGAATAATCAGCTCAACGTTTCCGAGTTTCCGAGTGATAATGTTGTTTTCAACCAATACAAGTTCGATCGAATCGAAACCTGGTGTGTAGTTGTACAATTCAAAACTAAGCATGCTTGTGAAATTTTGTGAGAATCGTATGTCTAGAAAAAAATCAAAAAATATCATTTATGTCACCATAACCTGAGAACTGAAAGAGATAGCGACTTGAAATTTTCGGGTGAGGTTGTGCATCTGAATAGGACATTTGAGTTTGTTTATAGGTATAATCGACCAAACTGTTTTGTAGTTATAACCATCTCAAAATCGGTTGTTATTTCCTCAATAACTCGGAAAATATGAAACCGATCCAATTCAAACATGACTGTCAGTTGTAGAATGCCAACGCGAAAATTTTTGCGAAATTTCATGAGGATCGTATAACTCAAAAATATTTAAAAATTCATTGAAAATCATTGAAACAAATTCTATATCAGAAACTATTCGTCTGACATCGCTTTTGCAAGAGCCCTTTAATCGAATTTACCATGGTAAATTCGATTAAGAATGTCCAATACAGGAGAACGGACATAGAATTCACTATGGTTAATTCGATTAAGACTGTCCAATACAGGAGAATAGACAATAGAACATACGCGCAAGAGCTCCTGACTTCACGTCAGTGCTTGAACCAATTTTTGAATAATGCTGCCACTGAACTCTCGTCACTGTGTTTCGTGCGGTTAAACAGAAGCATAAATTTTGAAACTAAAATTGGTTCAAGCCCTGTGGACAGGGGCTTTGGCGCTCTTGTTCAAGCTTTGACACATCATATCTCCGAAAAAGTATCGGTTATGATAGAAATGCATCATAAAGGAAATTCAATTCAAATAATAGTTTATTTATAAAGATTAAATGGGTAATTTGAGAATAAGAACTGCACCATGGAAGAAATCAAATCAAAATAGCTGAAATTAATTTGACTCTATTTTATAGAACAGGATGACATATACGAGTAGGAACACAGATCATATAATAATTCATAGATAGAATAATTAAAGCATTCTGTGAAAACATAGAAGTATGATTCATTATTGAAATTTCGAAAAATCATATCTCCGAAAGTATTAGCCTGTTGGAGTTGAAAATGATATCAATGGATTTTTATGGTGAAACTGCATCCTAAAATAAAAATAATTGAATTAAAAAAAAAATTGTTTTCGTTACTCCGAAACCATTGGTCCTATTTTGCCCAATAACGAACTAAACCGATATATTTATCTCCCAAACCTACTCTGAAAATTTCAACTGCCTAGCTCGTTCTGTTCGAGAGTTATTGTAGAAACAAAATTAAATAAAAATAAAAATTTCGGTTCGACACTTTACAGCAACCCGTCCGAGATATTTACGCTCCAAACCTTTCCTGCAAATTTCAATCCTATAACTCCTTTCGTTCGAGAGTTGTCGTTTTAATGGACGGCCGTACACAGTCGATTTCGACCACGAATTCTTGATCAGTGAGTCGAACCAAATCGTTTGAAATCATTTTCAGCCAAAAATTCGCAAATTACAGACATTTGGGCAAATTGATAAGCACTCTGTTCCGAGGAACAAGAGCGCCAAAAATGGTTAAAAGAGCATTTCTTTAATGGAATGCCATGAATATTTTCGGATGTGCCGAAAATGAATTGAATTTTCTTTCAAATTATGTATGATAATTATTAATTTATATATCTTAATATATACAGGGTGTTTCATCATAAACTGGACAAACGAATACAGCGTGTAGATGACATCAGGAGAATCATTTTTGCCTTATGACATATACCCCGTTTTCGAAGCATAAGCGAGATACAGGGTGTTCAAGGTAATTTTTGAGCAATATTCTATCGAGTGTGGTCAGTTAAGTGAAACATTTGAAATAATGGTTTTTGGTCACATCTCAGTATTTTTTTATGCTCAGTTCTGAAATGATATAAGATTCTGAAAATAGTATTTGAAAATGGCGGAAAACCTGCAAAGTTAAAAAATTTTTTACGCGGTTGCCAATTTGAGTTTCACTCTATGAATTATCTCAAGTTTTTAAGATATTCTGTGAAAAAACTTTTTCAAAATTCGAACACAACTTTTTTTTTACATGTCTACAGCAAAAATAAAATGTCATCCTAAATTGATGAACTTTTCCACGCTTATACTATTCTTCAACCTTAACGAAAATATGAAAACAGAACCGAAAAATATCGATGGGTTTGTTTTTTATAGCCATTCAAAGTTTCCACTCGGATATCTAACTTATTCGTTTTTTGAAAACTGGTTTGGCTATGAGGGCAAAAAGTTTGAAATTGAACTGCCGAAGCATTCCAGATGGAAATTAAAATTTCTCAAAAAAAAATTTTTTTGTTCATATTTCAATAAAACACTGGCTGGAATCGAACTAGTGACCTTGCGATAGGAATTACTCTTAGCTCTAGATAGAAATTGAAATTATTCGGAACATATTAATTATCGTTACCTAGCAACAGTAATTCACAGAATTTGACAGTATGTTCGAATTCAACTGAATAATATTTCGTTAGTTTCTTATAAAACATTTCAATTCGAGCAGAAATTAAATAATCAATGTTGGAAATAATTATTTTGTCAGCGAATCAAGAAAATCAAGAAAGAGAGAATATTGTTTTATAGCAAAATGTTCTTGAATATTTAATTTTATATTTCACTAACGCAAGAATATAACACAATAGTAGACAAATTTAACAATTAATTGAACAACTCTGACGAAATTATAGATTATAATTCAGTTTCAAAAATATTCCCATTCATTTGAACACACAGTCTCGCTCTTTTCACCACACTGTTCACCGCTGAACCTATCATTCCTTGATTATGACGAATTTCCTGGGCAGCTGATTCAATTCGTTGAATCAATTCTTCTTTCGATTCTACTGGAGCTCGCTTGTTGTAGACCAGACTTTTCATATGACCCCAGAAATAAAAATCCAGTGGAGTTAGATCTGGAGAACGTGGAGGCCATGCAACAGGTCCAAACCGACCAATCCATCGCCGTGGGTATTGGGAGTCTAGAAACTCGCGTACACTCCTGACTGTGTGCGCAGGACAACCATCGTGTTGGTACCAAATACCTCTAAATTGATTCAAAGGAATATTTTCCATGAGATCTGGTAGAGTCTCTCGTAAAAATTGATAGTAACCATTTCCAGTCAATGTTTCAGGGAGAATGAAAGGTCCGATGATGAATCTATCCTTCATTCCCGCCCAAACATAGACTGAAAACCTTTTTTGACTATTCATCGAAACCGAAGAATGTGGATTATTGATTTGCCATACCACATTATTTTTTCTGTTAAAAAATCCATCTCTATGAAAGGTCACTTCATCGCTGAATAAAATGAGACGTGGAAAATCTCTATTCGCACGCGTTCTTCTTGAAATGAATTCACAGAATTCTTTCCTTTTACTGCAATCACCTTCTTCTAATTTTTGACATCTTTGAAAATGATATGGGTGGTAGTGATTCCTCTTTAGAACTCTCCATACAGTCGATTTACTTTGGTTCACACTGGGGTGATTATATATCATTTTAGTTGATATTTTAGGATTACTGTCAACCAAATCCAGGACACGTTCATCGTGACTTCATATTGTTTCTTTTTTCTTTCGGTTAAGAGTGCCATCTTCACGTAATTTACGTACTGTTGCCATAAATGTTTTAAAGTTTGGTACTGATCGGTTTGGAAATCTGCGGGCGTATATTTCTCTCGCTTTCCTCCCTGAGGAATTCGCTTCATAATAAGTCTGAACCATATCATTTTTCTCCAAGATTGAATATTTCATTTCTGCTCAAATTAAAATGGTTTTCAAGAAACTAACGAAATATTATTCAGTTGAATTCGAACATACTGTATATCTTGTCTATGCATTCTGTCAAATTCTGTGAATTACCGTTGCTAGGTAACGATAATTAATATGTTCCGAATAATTTCAATTTCTATCAAGAGCTAAGAGTAATTCCTATCGCAAGGTCACTAGTTCGATCCCGGCCAGAGTTTTATTGAAATATGAGCAAAAAAATTTTTTTTTGAGAAATTTTAATTTCCATCTGGAATGCTTTGGCAGTTCAATTTCAAACTTCTTGCCTCATAGCCAAACCAGTTTTCAAAAAACGAATAAGTTAGATATCCGAGTGGAAACTTTGAATGGCTATAAAAAACAAACCCATCGATATTTTTCGGTTCTGTTTTCATATTTTCGTTAAGGTTTAAGAATAGTATAAGCGTGGAAAAGTTCATCAATTTCGGATGAAATTTTATTTTTGTTGTAGACATGTAAAAAAAAAGTTGTGTTCGAATTTTGAAAAAATTTTTTCACAGAATTTCTTAAAAACTTGAGATAATTCATAGAGTGAAACTCAAATTGGCACCCGCGTAAAAAAATTTTGAACTTTGCAGGTTTTCCGCCATTTTTAAATACTTTTTTCAGAATCTTATATCATTTCAGAATTGAGCATAAAAAAATACTGAGATGTGACCAAAAACCATTATTTCAAATGTTACACATAACTGACCACACTGGATAGAATATTGGACAAAAATTACCTTGAACACCCTGTATCTCGCTTATGCTTCGAAAACGGGGTATATGTCATGAGGCAAAAATGATTCTCCCGATGTCATCTACACGCTATATTCGTTTGTCCACTTTATGATGAAACACCCTGTATATTTCTTGTGTGCGTGTGTATGTGACTGAACTCCTCCTAAACGACTGGACCGATTTTGATGAAATTTTTTGTGTGTGTTCGTGGAGATTCGAGAATGGTTTAGATTTACAATTTGGTCTACTGGAAAATGTTTTTGGCGTTGGAGTTTGAGTTGGCGTTGAAGGTGGCGTTGGGGTTGGAGTTGAAGTTGGAGTAGGTATTGTGGTTGGCATTGGTTATGGAGTTGGCGTTGTAGTTGGAGTTGTAGTAGTTGTAGTTGGATTGGAGTTGGAGGTGGAGATGGAGGTGGAAATGGAGATGGAGGTGGAAATGGAGATGGAGGTGGAAATGGAGTCGGAGTCGGTGTCGGTGTCGGAGTCAGAGTCGGAGTCGGAGTCGGAGTCGGAGTCGGAGTCGGATTCGGAGTCGTCGGAGTCGGAGTCGGAGTCGTCGGAGTCGGAGTCGGAGTCGGAGTCGGAGTCGGAGTCGGAGTCGGAGTCGGAGTCGGAGTCGGAGTCGGAGTCGGAGTCGGAGTCGGAGTCGGAGTCGGAGTCGGAGTCGGAGTCGGAGTCGGAGTCGTAGTCGGAGTCGGAGTCGGAGTAGGAGTCGGAGTCGTAGTTGGAGATGGAGTTGGAGTTAGAGTTGGATTTGGATTTGGAGTTGGCGTTGGCGTTGGCGTTGGGCAGGCGTTGAGGAGGCAGTACGAAGTCTGCCGGGCCAGCTAGTATATATATATATATTTTACCATCTCGATAAGGCAATAGCATTGGTCTATTTGGCCATCACTGATCAAGGGCATTTAATGGTAATCCTCAAGTTATTAATTCGTTTAATAGGCAACATTGTTCTATATTTAAGTGGGAAGGGTAGGAAAATATCATTCTGTTTAAACCTGCTGACACGTGTCACCAAATATGCATATATATTCGAGATCAGGAGGAAATAGTTTATCAAAATATGGAAGAATATACAGGACAGGACACCCTGTTTTGAAAAAATGTAGTTGCATTCAATATGTTGTTTACCCTGTATATATTCCAATTGACGTTATCATAACTCCAAAAATGGGCATTTTCAGTAAACGCAGTCTGCCACTTGAAAAATGATTACAGAGCTTGCCAGGTGGTTCTTAAAATATGAAACTCTGAATAACTCAGAATAAAATAGATAGATCAATATGTGTTACATATTCGAAATCAGGGGAAAAAGAGCTAGCCAAATATGGGAAAATATACAGAGTGTCCCATTTGAAAAAATGAAGTTGCCATCAATATGTTGGCCACCTTGTATATATTTCAGTTCGTGAAGTCATATTAAAAATCCTCCGATGATTTCGTGAAATTTTTGTATGAAACATTTTTTTGTATCCCCTTTGGTAACAAAGTTAAAGGGGGGGTCAAATTATAGTGAAAAACCCGGTACATGTAACCTCCATGAACATAGAGAAGTGGACTGCTCAATAGCTGTACAGAATTACTCACAGTGAAATTGAAAAATTTTTATGGTGAAAATACAAATGGAAGAAACTTTGCACCAGAATGAATCGACTATTCAAGGAAAATTCGAACAAATGTCGAAAACCCAAGTTTAACCAAAATTTACCAGTTACAATCATGTTCATGCTGACACTAATGTCGTCTAGTAACCCGAAAAAGATTTTCGCTTTTATTTGAATTGAGAAAACAGTTGGACCATAAAAGATTACGTGACTTCAATCAGGCACGGGCCTAAGGGAGAGGATGGGGGATGATCTCCCCCCCCCCCCAATGTTGAACGGAGTTGGCAAATTTTCAACACAGTTAGAAAAATTATGAAGTACTTGGAAAAAATTTCGTAGAAGTTGGAAAATAATTCGAAGCAGTTGGTAAAATTTCGATGGAGTTGTATTTACGAAAAAATTGTTATAAAATGGAAAGGAATTTTACTGCCCGACCGGATAAATTCAAAGCAGGCAGATAATATAGGAACGGGATATCATGGAATAACACCATGTACCCGTGTACACATTCCTGTTGCCGTAAATTCAATATTCCATAGTTTTCGGCACAATATTCACACAATGTTCAATAGAGTAGCCAGCAAAAAATAATATTTATCATAATATTGCATTATCCTAAAGCGCGAATGTCATAAAACAAATCATCTGGTACCAATTTGAGGTTTTCTCACTGTGGAGCTGCATATTGTAAAGCTCTTATTTCTATGAAATTTAGCAACGTAGATTGTGAGAAGGCAGTTTGCTCCTTTCTTTTAATAATAGTAATAGATAAGTTGGAATTTCCGAAAACAAGTTTTGATTTTCTGGTTTTCCTTCAATTGAGCAGTTGTACAGACGGAATAACCATTAGCAGAGACGGGCCCCTGGCTAGACAAGTTGGCAAATTTTCAAAGCAGTTGGAAAAATTTCAAAGCAGTTGGAGAGTACCCTTCCCCCCTCCGTCACCACCTTCCATGCTTTCCGTCCCCCCCCCCAAATTTGGCTTCGGCCCATCGCTGACTTCAATCTGGGATCATTTTTTCCTGGAATATAGGAGAGAATCGGAAAAGAATTTGGAACAGCAGTCTGCCCGCGAGTGCCGGGTGGGACAATGTTTGAAGGAACTGGTAGCCAATGGATAGGTGAAGATTTAACAGCTATGCATACATTTTTTGCGCATGAACACTGTTAAACCAGACGGGGCAACAATATTCAGGCGCAGAAAAAAACAAGGATAAGGCTGCCGTACGGAGAGTAGCTGAATGGTATAACCACTAAATTTGAGTCGACATTCAATTTCGGGTGTTTTTCATCTCATTGGACTATTTAAATGAGGTGAGCTGTGGCTAATTGCCAATAACTAAAACGAGAGACTCGGTGAAATATTTATTGATTTTAACCATCAACAAAACTTTCCTGTTTGGGAAACACTGAGCGATGAGGTGGTCTAGCCCATTATATTTGTTGATGGTTAAAATCAATAAATATTTCACCGTTTGTCTTCTTTAGTTATTGGCAATTAGCTACAGTTCACCTCTTTTAATGTTCACTGGTTTTTGGTTTATCTAACCAAACTGAACCGGGCGTTTTCAGTCCGTAGAGGTCGCTTCTAAGGTAGATGGCGTCACCCTTTACGGCAAAAGAATGAACGTCGCTGAACATCGCACAAGGTTTCTTTACCGCAGAGGGTCGGAGTTCGTAAGGATTCTCCATAGGTGACGCTGGTGGGGTTCTTTTCGTACTAGTTCTCGACCAATGGATATAAGTTTCCTAGAACGCCGTCAGTTTTCATTCAGTGTTTGGCTAAGTCACACTGATGATGGGTAATAACCATGAAACCCTGGGTTCGTGTCTGCCCTTGAATGATACTTTCCTTTTTGGGGAACACTGAGCGAAAGGTGGTTTAGCCTGACGAAACGGAATATTTGTTGGTGGTTAAAATCGATAAATATTTCACCGTGTGTCTTGTTCTAGTCGCACTATTGTATGATCCAACTGATTTGTGTCCTCACGACACCACAAACCACTATTTATTGTAGGCCAAACAATGAATGTATGTATTCGAATGGGTCCTTATGCCATCACAGACATAGCACTCTTTTAGGCACTCTAGTTCTTCGGAAGTGAGTGCTTATCAATTTGCCCAAATGTCTGTAAATTTCGAATTTTTCGAATAAAATGGTCTTAAACGGTTTGGTTCTACTCACTGATCAAGAATCCATGGTCGAAATTCATTCTGTCCGGCCGTCCGGCCGGCTGGCCTTAGGCACGATAAATCTCGAACGGAATGAGCTAGACAGTTGAAATTTTCAGAGTAGGTTTGGGAGATAAATATCTCGGCTAAGTTTCTTATTGGGCAAAATCGGACAGATGGTTTCGGAGTAACAAAAAAAAATTTTTTTTTTACAAAGCAAATTCCAAATGAAATTTTTTTCAATAAGCAGTTTTACCACAAGAATCCAATAATATCATTCTCAACTCTAAAAAGCTAATACTTTCAGAGATATGATTTTTCAAAATTTCAATAATAAATCGTATTTCTACGTTTTCACAGAATGATATAATTATTCCATGTATGAATTGTCATAATGTCAACTTATTTTCCTGAGACATGACATTGTCTAATCAATCGAAGAATTATGAGAATAAAGTGTATTCCGAAATGTGAGCGAAGTGAGAAAAATCTCAGTTGTTTGCTCCGAAATTAGTTTTTCTCAGAAAAGTCTTACATTTCGGAACGGAACATGAAGTAAGAGATCTGAGAGTAGTGAGGCTGCTTTTCATCCATAGACATAGAATGCTCAGTTCTCTCAATTTATGACGGGACTGACGGAAGGGAATATTATAACTTCAAAAATATTGGTATATTATATATATATATATATATATATATATAATATATTATACTTGTATTTTAGCGATGCAACGGGGACCTCACCCAAAAATGTATGAAAATATTACGTAAATATTGAAAGCATAATTCTGTAGTTCGAGAGAGGAGAAAATTTGGTGAACGTATATCAGGAAATTTTTGATCGATTACAAGGTAATTTTTCATTATAACTTCTCTTCTTTCATACATGTTTTATGGAATATCTAGGTCCCCTATTCCCACGGACCTACTATTTGTAGGTACTTTAAACCTGTTTTGGGCAATTGTCATACGATACTTGTTTTTTTGGCGCTCTAGTTCCTCGGAACAGAGTGCTTATCAATTTGCTCAAATGTCTGTAATTTTGGAATTTTTGGCTGAAAATGGTCTCGACCGATTTGGTTCGACTCACTGATCAAGAATCCGAGGTCAAAATCGATTCTGTCCGGCCGGCCGGCCGGCTGTAGGCACGATAACTCTCGAACGAAAGGAGTTAGCAGATTGAAATTTGCAAAGTGGGTTTGGAGCGTAAATATCTCGGACGAGTTCGTTAATGGGCGAAATCCATCAAGCGGTTTCGGAGTTATGGGCGATTTTAGTAAAAATATTTTTTATGAATATTTCCGAAACCGATCACTCGATCTACCTGAAATTTAGTATCAAATTGTAAAATCATGACTTTTATACGCATGTGAAGTTTTGTATTGACCAGATTACCGCAAAGTGCCAAAAAAAAAATTTGAAAATTTAAAAAAAGTTTTTCTACAATAACTCTCAAACGGAATGAGCTAGGTAGTTGAAATTTTCAGAGTATGTTAGGGAGATGAATATCTCGGTTAAGTTCGTTATTGGGCAAAATTGGCCAGATTCAATTTGATTTCTTCCATGGTGCAGTACTCATTTAATTTAATCTTGATAAATAAATATTATTTGAATTGAATTTCCTTCATGATGCAGTTCTATCATATGAATACATTGATATAATTCCCAATTCTGAGAAACCAATACTTTCGGAGATATAATTTGTCTGTTTGAACCATATATATCCCTTGTTTATGGTTTGAACTAGAGCGCCAGAAAGCTCCTGTCCACAGGGCTTGAACCCATTTTTTCTAACAAACAGTAATGTATGTACTCGAATCGAAACTAATCGTTTGAGACCAACAAGTGGACCAGTTCCTTTTAGACGCTTGTTGTTACAGTCGGATTCATATTCTTGGAAATACTAATAATATAATTTTTTTTCCTGGAGCTAAGCATGGCATGGAACTAAGTCACCTGGATGGGTAACTGCTCAGGCTATAAACTTAAAGTTATATGCTGGCAAATATAGCATTTGAAAATTATTCCTGGATAAGAGTCATGCAATGAGTCCCCGCCCTTCTGGTTTGCGCCCTAGGTCATGGCCTAGGTTGGCCTTATGGATGATCCCGACCTGCCCATAACCGCTACTATACTGAATCCGGCGGAAATTTCATCAGTCGGCTCTATTGGGCTACTCTGAACGCGTCAATCTAATTGAACAGGGGCTGTACGATTCCCTGGCTGCGATAAAACGCGAGATTGCTCCATAATTGAATTATATTAATTATATGCCATATCATAACGACCGACGTAATCACATTATGAAGCAATTCTGGGTGCTTGTTATTGCTCGTATTGGAACCACATCGATAAGTAATACCCTGATTTACGTATTGCAGCGGAACCATCAAGTCTAATGGCCGCCGTCTGAATTAATTGAATCTCAAAATATGTGGCTGAGTGGATTGGTTTGATTTGAATTTTATGACGATGGATTTTACACTCGCACTTACTCTAGTAATGAGATATGTGATGAATTGGTTTCGATAATTCGGAAGATAATTTAATTGCACAGTATATTAGTTGCCAGAATTGAGATTTCGGTATGAAATTTTTATTTCCGTTTAGATAGTTGAAAATCATTTATACAGAATCGAATTTCGATTAGATAAAATTTAGTTGAATATTTCCTCAAATTATGATCCTTTTTGTCGACTTACTGATCAAGAATCCTTGATCAAAATTGATTCTGTCCAGTCGTTAAGATGATAACTATCGAACGGAATGAGCTAGACAGTTGAAATTTCAGAGTAGGTTTGGGAGATTCATTATTGGGCAAAATAGGCCTGATGGTTTAGGAGTAACGAAAATATTTTTTTTTTTCATTACCAATTTCAAATTTAAATGCAGTAACAAGCAAATATATTTGGAGATATGATTTTTATAAATTTCAAATATAAATCGTAATTCTATGATTTCACAGAATGCTGTAATCGAAAATTAACTCCGTATTTGTATCTATGAATTTCATGATCATCGCTAATACATGTCATCTTATCTACCGATAAGAGACATGTCATAATTATTTCTGGTTCTATTCAAAATTCCTTACTCATGATATAAAATACCTCCTGTTCTAGAATACAAAATATATATATAATTAAATGCTAAATGACCAAAGAAATAACTTCAACTACCGTAGAATTATGATGACTATAGGATATTATAATTTTAGGGTGATAATGTAATCCCCTTGGATAATGCATATGATGATGGAAATATAAAATGTATACCTACTGTGGTAAGTTGATCAAATTGGCTTCAGAATATCTCCAGTAAAAACAAAACTGGACTATTGGCTATGTTTCAATTGATATAATATAATTTTCAGAGTAGATTTGAGGAATGAATATCTGGGATAAGTTCGTTATTGGGTAGAATCAGTCTGGTGGTTTCGAATTGATAACTTCTGGCACATTTGATTTTTGTAGATGATATATTTTTGAATTAAATTTTTTTCATGATGCAGTTCTATTATAAGAATCCATCGATATCATTTCAAACTCTGAACTCCGAACCAATACTTTCGGAGATATGATTTGAATCCCAATAGAGTTTGTCCTGCACCTGTTTACCTGATGAAACGTTTTTTGATAATTATGCGGTTTAGAACTCGTTGCTCTATTGTGTTAAAAAATAACTACTCACTTATTTCAAGGCCAAGATGCCGTCTCCTAAGTTTCAAAGCACGTTCGCTTCTAGTTTTCCAGAAAAAAAAATCCAAATTGTCACTCCATTCACATTACTCAATTCCGTTATGACACCACGTATGTCACTGTTTTCCTTCTTGGACAGCAGTGGTTTCGAAGTAACGAACAAAACTTTTTTTTACATTACAAATTTCAAATTTAAATTGTTTCTAAGAAGCATCATAAGAATCCATTGATATCATTCTCAACTCTAACAAACTCATACTTTCGGCGATATGATTTTTCAATATTTCAATAATTAAGTGTAATTTTATGATTTCATAGAATATTTTCATTATTATTTGCTGATGTAGGTATGTAAATCCAACATATGAGGTCAGTCATAGACGTACGTTTCGATTTGAATTTTTCGTGATGCACTTCTGTCATAAGAATCTATTGATATCATTGCCAACTCTGAGACACCAATATCTTCAGAGATATGATTTTTCAAAGTTTGAATAATTACTAGCTAGCAGTTTGACAAGAGTGCCAAAGCCCCTGTCCACAGAGCTCTCCGAATTTTTTTTTCTAATCAGTCTCATAGATAGTAGATGAATACACCCCAACTGTATTCCCTAACAAAATATGTCCATGGCTATGAAAAAACATATCAATTATTTTTTTCAAACTGTTTTTGGCGCTCTAGTTCCTCGGAACTGCGTGCTTATCAATTTGCCCAAATGTCTGTAATTTTCGAATATTTCGATGAAAATGGTCTTAAACGATTTGGTTCGACTCACTGATCAAGAATCCGTGGTCGAAATTCATTCTGTCCGGCCGGCCGTAGGCACGATAACTCTCGAACGGAATGAGCTAGAGAGTTGAAATTTTCAGAGTAGGTTTGGGGGATAAATATCTCGGCTAAGTTCGTTATTGGGCAAAATCGGACAGATGGTTTCGGAGTAACAAAAAAAAAATTTTTTTTTCACGAAACAAATTCCAAATTAAATTTTTTTTAATAAGATGTTTTATCATAAGAATTCATTCATATCATTTTTAACTCTAACAAGCAAATACTTTCAGAGATATGATTCTTCAAAATTTCAATGTAAATCGAATTTCACACATTGATATAATTATTCTATGTATGAATTGTCATAATGTCAACTTGACAGAAGGGAATATAGTAACTTCAAAAATATTGGGGTTGAAATACTCGTATTTTAGCGATGCAACGGGGACCTCACCCGAAAATGTTTGAAAATATTACGTAAATATTGAAAGCATAATTATGTAGTTCGAGAGAGGAGAAAATTTGGTGAATGTAGATCAGGAAATTTTTGATCGATTACAAGGTATTTATTTATTACTCATCTTCTTTCATACAAATTTTATGGTTTTATGGAATACCTACTATTTGTAGGTACTTTAAACCTGTTTTGGGCAATTGTCATACGAAACTTGTTTTTTTGGCGCTCTAGTTCCTCGGAACAGAGTGTTTATCAATTTGCCCAAGTGTCTGTAATTTTGGAATTTTTGGCTGAAAATGGTCTCAAACGATTTGGTTCGACTCACTGATCAAGAATCCGAGTGCGAAATCGATTCTGTCCAGCCGGCCGACCGGCCGTAGGCACGATAACTCTCGAACGAAAGGAGTTAGCGGATTGAAAATTGCAAGGTGGTTTTGGAGCGTAAATATCTCGGACAAGTTCGTTCGATCTATCTGAAATTTAGCATCAAATTGTAGAATCATGACCTTTATACGCATGTGAAGTTTTGTATTGACCAGATTACCGCAAAGTGTAAAAAAAAATTTTTGAAAATTTAAAAAAAGTTTTTCCACAATAACTCTCGAACGGAATGAGCTAGGTAGTTGAAATTTTCAGAGTAGGTTAGGGAGATGAAAATCACGGTTAAGTTCGTTATTCGGCAAAAATGGCCAGATTTAATTCGATTTCTTCCATGGTGCAGTTCTCATTCTCATGATTGCTCATTTAATCTTGATAAATAAACTATTAGTTGAATTGAATTTCCTTTATGATGCAGCTCTATCATATGTATACATTGATATAATTCCCAACTCAGAGAAACCAATACTTTCGGAGATATAATTTGTCTGTTTGAACTAGAGCGCCAGAAAGCTCCTGTCCACAGGTCTTGAACCCATTTTTTTCTTTAATTTCGGATTCCTTATATGAAACAAATGATTAATCACTCACACTTTATTTTTATTGATATTTTATACGCAATTAAATGTATGATATCAATATCAGTGATGGGCCTAAGGTGGCGTAAGGACACAGTAACAAAGCCTACACAGAAAACAATTAATTCTCCTCACTCGTTCAAGCTCTCGAGAGCATATGAGGGGTCTCCTTGGGAAATACCTAAGAGGATCAGTATAATAATAATACAATAATAAAATATACAGAAATGCCAAATAATGCAACTTTATCTTAATGAGGTATGCTCCTACCTCTATATTGGGCTTGCATACTATGTGCATCACCCAGCTGAAAAATTTCTATATCTTATTCTCTAAGGCACACACCACACACGCCCTAAGCAGGACTCAAACCCGCAACTACCGGAGTTGTATCGAACTTCACTACCCGCTAAACTGCTGCGTTCGCCCTAAATAATTTATTAGTTATACAAAATTCTTTTTCAATCCTACCTGCTATATAGGGAAGAAACCTCAATATGTGTAAAAGAAACAATATAAAAAAAATTAAAGAAAGGAGTGACTTGAAGTAAGGGGCTTTCACGCGCATGTTCCATTGTCTCTTCGCGCCTCGGACACTCTCGCGAAATACTGTATGAACCTTAGTAAATTCAAATTTCGAAATAAATAAAATGGTGAACTCAAAGGGCATTCGAACCCGAATGTCACCTGCGTCAGGCGAGCACACTAAAATCTCGGCCATCGAGGTATTGATACAATTCTGAGATTTATATGATTTGTAATTTCAGAAGAATTAGGTAGATACTGTTGGAATTTTTAAACACCTATATATGTTTCACATTCATAAGACGTGAACAAAAATCACTCCGACCTACATATTTAGGGGTTCGATAAGACCCCACTTGAACTGGAGACCACAGCCATGAAGAATGTTAAGTATTCTCCAGTGGCTGACACGTTACCTCCCATGGAATATTTTCATCATTAGTCTCAAGTTATAAGTTTTTCGGCAACAGTCCACGATGACTGAAATTCTTCCTCGTGCATTCAATAAAGAATAATATAAAGCATATATTCGTTGTTAGCGCTCTTGTTCCTCTGAACAGAGGGATTATCAATTTAACTGATTGTCTGTAATTTTCGATTTTTTGGCTGAAAATGGTCTTAAACAATTTGGTTCGACTCACTGATCAAGAATCCATGACCAAAATCGATTTTGTCCAGCCATTAACACGATAACTCTCGAACGGAATGAGCTAGACAGTTGAAATCTTCAGAGTATGTTTAGGACATAATCTCGGTTGAGTTCTTTATTGTGCAAACTCGGCCAGGTGGTTCCGGAGTAACAAACAAATATTTTTTTTTCACATTACAAATTTTGAATTGAATTTTTGAAAATGCAGTTTCAGCATAAGAATCCATTGATTGCATTATCAACTCTAACAAACTAATACTTTCGGAGATATGATATTCTCAATTTTATATAATTCATAGAATAATCTAATTATAATTTCCTGATGTATATAAATCCAACATGAGATGAGTCATAGACCTACGTTTTGAATTTGATAACGAAAATTCTTGAGAATTGACGCACAGAAGCCAAATTGAAAAAGTGGGAAAACCCTGTGTATAGGAGCTTTGGCTCTCTTATTCAATCTTTGATAAATCATAACTCCGGAAGCATTGGTTTCTCCGAGATGGGAATGATATCAATGAATCCATATTTATTTTATTTTATGAAGCAGTTCTATTATATGACTCCATTGATATCATTCCCAACACTGACCAATACTTTCGGAGATATAATTTGTCAAAGTTTGAACAAGAGCGCCAAAGCTCCTGTCCACGAGGCTTTTCCACATTTTTAATTATTGAATATGAAAATTATAACAAATTATTCATCTTATTAAAGTGAAACTCCTAATGCGACTTCCAACAATGTTGCGTTAAACGCCAAAGCACCTGTCCACAGAGCTTTCCCACATTTTAAATCCGAATCCTCGAACTTCCATCCTATAAAAATTCAATGGATAAAAGTTCGGAATTTCATTTTAACCTTAATTGCCAAAATATGTAGCCCATCGAGCTGGAATCTACTATACTCGGTTCGGAATTTGTAGAGCTATTGCTTTATGTATATATCAAAATTTAATCATCCAGATCGAAATGGACTGCTCAAAGTAAATGTTTTAA
This sequence comes from Halyzia sedecimguttata, assembly GCA_937662695.2. NCBI lineage: Eukaryota > Metazoa > Arthropoda > Insecta > Coleoptera > Coccinellidae > Halyzia > Halyzia sedecimguttata. Next base: position 34,056,107 of record OW569411.2, read on the forward strand.
CTAGGTAGGAGATATATACAGGGTGAGTCTATGACCACTGCATTAATTTTAACCAAAGATTCCTCTCATCAAATGAAACACTTTTTTCATTTAACATTTTTCCAATTTCAGCTCAGGTAAAAATATACAGGCTGTTGAAATTAAAAAAAAAAAACAGTTTTTATTTTGTAGCTTTGACATCCTTTTTTCGAATAAAATGAATGTTGGCGTAAAGTTTCCTATAACTATGATACATATTTTCCAAATATTAGTTATTTTCTACTTCAACTGGTTTTCTAGTTATAGACTCGTGGATTCATAAAACTAAACGAAATTAGCATAAAGAAAGCATATAAAGTTTTTCTTAAGTCATCTCAAGAATATTCCATCGTTTTAGAACATTATATTATTCTTCATCATTTCCCCTTAAACGCACCGTTTTCGAGATATTCTTCATTGAATGTTTCAAAATGGAAAACTCCAGAAATTTCACTACTTTTATGGATCCGTCCCTGAGCATTGGAATCCCGAATCAAGCTGTAATCCACGTTACCATGCCTTATTCACGTCCGCCAACAATGTCATAGATAATTTATGTTCGGGAGTGTATTAGCACATTGTGAAATCTTCAAACGCTTGTAACTTTTTACCTGAGCCGAATCTGGAAAAATGGTTAATGTTAAAAGTGTTTCATTTGATGAGAGGAATCTTTGGTTAAAATTAATGCAGTGGTCAAAGACTCACCCTGTAACTTATTCTCCTCCATGGCTACACCACTACATGAACCTTCAAATTTTCTTTTTGCACCTGGATAATAGATTTCAATTCGATCAGATCTGCTTTTTTGGAAATATTGGTAAAATACAATTTAGAATGGGTGAGTATATCTGCGGAATCATTTGGGCGGGTTTAATGAAATATTTAACTTATTCACCGGGAATTTGATCCCGGATCTCCTCTACGCCGCAGACGAACTCACCAATATCTCGGCCATCGGGGTATTGTCACCATTCTGAGATTCACATGATTTGTAATTTCAGAAGTAGGGGGTAGATATACAGGGTGTTTGGCAGAACGTTGAACATACGAAAATGGTGGAAAGTAGGGGTCATCTGCTACCTACTTAGCCCTAATTTATTTGGCCCTGGTTCCCTGGATATTAAAAAAAAAAGATTTTTTTTTCGACTAGTTTCACCACTTTCTTAACTTTAAAGTGTGATTTTTATTAAAAATGGGTAAACATGCACTATGTTTGTTTTCTTTTAATCTTTAATGTTGGCAGATTCTTATAAAATTATTGTTGTATTCAGATGTTGGCTAGAAATAAAGTTATGAGTCCTCAAACTTACAGAAAGATGTAAAAAACAAGAGCGCCAATACTAAAATCTCAACTTCAACTTGCTTTAAAAAACAAACAAAGGATGATTGAGGAGTTCCAATTCTAGCAAAATATCCCTAGTCTGTGACCTTTCTAAATGTTTCTCGCTTTCATAAAAACACACCTTCAAGAGTTATTTCATAATTTTATCAAGTAGGAAGTTTTTTACCGAAAGTGAAATATTTTGCGAAATTTAAGACTGCAAGGTTGGTAAAAATTAAATGATCGATTGAAATTATGTAATTTCTTGAATTAGGTACAAAGAAATTAGCTGTACCAGTAAGGTGCGTTAATGAAACAATTAAACAATTTTAAATAATTTATTTATTTTCGCTAAACATTTCACTTTCCTTGGAGGTAGAGTTTCGTCTAAAATGTTCTACTTGATAAAATTATTAAATAATTCCTAAAGTTTATTTCTATAAAAGCAAATTACGTACCATTAGAAAGGTCATATACTAGGGATATTTTGCTAGAATTGGAAGTCCTCAATCATTCTTTGTTTGTTTTTTAGAGCAAGTTGAAGTTAAGATTTAAGAATTTTTTACATCTTTCTGTAAGTTTGAGGAATCATAACTTTATTTCTGGCTAACATCTGAATAAAGCCATAATTTTATAAGAATCTGCCAACATTAAATATTGAAAAAAACAAACACAGTGCCTGTTTACCGATTTTCAATGATAATTACACTTTAGAGTTAGGAAAGTGATGAAACTAGAAGTATGCAAAAAAAAATATTTTAAATATTCAGGAAGCAAGGGCCCAATGAATTAGGGCTGAGTGAGTAGCAGATGAACCCACCTATCCAACATTTTTGTATGTTCAACGTTCTTCCAAACACCCTGTATACAAGTTCGAAACTTCATTTTAACATTGATTGCTAAAATACAAAGCCGGTCGAGCTGAAATCCAGTACTCGATTGTAAAATAGCGGCTGGAAGTTCTGTGCGAAATTTCAACGGAATTTGACAAATCGTTTCTGTTTTTCCCTTGTCATACGAGCCTCACGCGTCAGCATTCTGCGACTAATTACCAAATTTCAATTCAATCAGACCTGTATTTATTATTCAGGAAACAATATTTCAGAGGAGTAGATGCCAAGTCGAAATATTATTTTCACAATAATTGCTAAAATACGGAGCCGATCCAACTGAAATCCGGTACTGAATAATTATAAAATGGGTTCTTGAAGGTTCATGCGGAATTTCAGCAAAATCTGACAATTAGTTTCTGAAATATAAAATAGCTGAAAAGTTTTTTTTTTCATATGTATACTAACTGACGAAGAAGCTGCAACATCCAGAAGGAGCTGTTTAAATTTTAATTTTTTTTTTTTTTTGGTATAACATAGATAGTAAGTATAGCAAGGAATATATGACTAAAATTTGGAGAAAAAAATCGTGAAGGTGTTTTCATGTGAACATTTTTTGTTACTCACATATTGTATTGGTTTTTTGCAAATTTTTTAAATTTTACAACAAACCAGCTGTTCGAGGAGATCCAAAGTTGATGTTTAGTTGTTGCTAAAATACCTAGAGCACGTGTACGTGGAATTTATCGTCAGCTAAGTGAATCTGAAAGAGGTCGAATTATTGGTCTACGGGAGACGGGGTTGTCATTTCGAGAAATCACTAACCGTACGAACAGAAATCCAACTACTGTTATGAGATGTTGTCAATCGTGGTTTAATAATGCCCAAAATCGAAGAAGAGTAGGCACCGGACGTCAAAGGGGCACATACGAAGTCTAAGACTTATGGCTATTAGAGACCGATTTGCGATAACTCGATCTTTGGCTGATGAGTGGTTAGGAGAACAAGACCATCCTGTCCGAACGGTTCACCGCCGGATAAGGTCTTTCGGACTGCAGCATTATCGAACCCATCTTGGATTACCTCTGATGGTTCAGCATCGCCGGCAACGATTACAGTGGTGCAGAGAACGTGAACAGTGGAATGTGGAATGGCATCAGGTCGTCTTTTCTGATGAATCTCGATTCTCCTTGGGTGCTCATGATGGCCGAAGAAGGGTTAGACGACGTCGGGGAGAAAGACGTGAACCCCAGTTTGATATTGAGTGTCATGTCCACCGGACAGTGAGCATTATGGTATGGGGTGCTATTGCACATGCAAGTAGGCCACCTTCAGTCTTTATTCAAGGTAATATGACTGCGCTGCGTTACCTTTAAGAAATAGTGAAGCCATATGTTCTCCCTTACCTTAACCGACTCGAGAATCCAATATTTCAGCAAGATAATGCTCGACTTCATGTTACCAGAGTTAGTTTAAACTTTTTTGAAGCGACCCATGTGAATCTTTTGCCATGGCCGCCCAGATCCCCCGATCTTTCGCCATAGAGCATGTTTGAGACATCATGGGTGAATGCTTGGAAATTTACCACAGCCCCCGCGGACCTTGGCGACTCTGATACATGAACTACAGGTAGCTTGGGATAGTATCCCTCAAGAAGAAATAGACCATCTTATTGCATCAATGCCGAGACGTGTTGGGAAGTGTATAGATAATCGCGGTGGACAAACACATTATTAACAAATTAATTGAAAAAAATTGTGAACCCTCCGATTTTTTCTTCAAATTTCAATCATTTACTTCTTGCTATAGTCTTCTACTATCAATGTTTTACCAAAAAAAAATAAAATTTAGTCAGTCAGTATATTTTATAAGTTGTTGAGGAAACAATATTTCAGATGCATATAACACCAAAACCGTTTAGTCAATTATGTCCATTAACAAACATAACCGTTGAATTCGCTATCTCTTTCCGTTCAAAAGTTATCGTGGCAAATGACAGTCTGCTGGACAGAATCGAATTTTCCCTCTAATTCTTTATCAGTAAGTCAAATCTACCTAATCGTTTCAGACCATTTGCGGCATTTTCCTTAGAACATACGAGCAAATAATGAACATATTTTGATAGGCAACACATTCGGGATGTATTCGTATTTCCATAAGAATGAATAAAACCATTTTGTTCAAGCACTGATGTGAAGTCAGGAGCTTTTGCGCGCATGTTCTATGGTCTATTCACCTCTATTGAACACTCTTAATGGAATTCAACATCGATATAGACAGTTTTCTCAACATTTATAAGATATGTGAATACATTTCGTACCATTTGAATGACGGACTTGAGTAACGAGAAAATCGTCTAAAATCACAGAATCATTAATTCTGATAAATATATTGAATCGGAATTGAAATTTGTTTAATATCTGATAATATACGCGTCGGCATTCTACATTTAATCACAAAGTTGAAATTGGATGGGATTTATATGTTTTGAGTGTAAATAATAGCCAATTTCAGATGGATAACTCCAAAATGGTTTGCAGCCGAGATAGTTTTGTAATCCCGCAGAAATTTTGTTATTGTTCCGAAGGATATAGAATCAAGAAATTGAATGAAAAAATTAAAATCACTCTCCTTGTTCAAAGATCTGTTATAACAAAGAAAAGCAAATTTCGAATGAGCATAATATATATACTTTGACACCAGTGAAGTGAACTTGAAAAAGTAACGATGTTTATTGATATTCTTCAGTGACAAAAAATATTATCAATGGTAAATTGAAATCGTAGCAATGAATGAATCATACCATCATTTTATTATGTAGTTTCCGGAAAAACCTCATTTCCTGTTTCGATGAAAAAGCATCCCTTTGGGTGAATACTAATGAAACCCGCATGAAAATATATGGGAAATTGGCAGTAGGTCGAATTGGCTGAAATTTCATTATGTTGTAGTGGAATGGATCGTTATGTGTATTGCATATTTTCATTAATGCTCTATTGAAATTTTAACCCCGGTTGAAATTTGACACAAACACTCCCTAGACTTAAGAGGAAAACATATAAAGAGTTGCTTGATTTGCAGGTGGTTTAAGGAGTAGATCATTCTTGCCAGATTTTCGAAAAATCCAAAACTTAACCTTTCAAAAAGATTTATTCAGGCTGATATTGAACATAGGCACTTGCGATAGAAACATATCAAGAGTTGACTGATTTCATAGCCATCTGAAGGGTGGTTCACACTTGCCAAATATCAACCTAAGTAATCATTAAAGGATACTGTGGGAGGTATACTCATCATTAATAGCTTTCTTTCTGGGTTTCCTCTCACAAACTCTGAAAAATATCTATAAAATAAAAAATTTATTATTTTGTGATTTGCTTCTGAGTAAGAAACACAAGATATAAGTTTGGAATAATAGATTTATTTTCTCCCCTTTAAGGAATACCGAAGAATGGTGTGATAGGTCAAATTAATTTATTTTGCAAGGGACCTTTTACCGCAATTCTTATGGATCTACCGTTTCGCATTACCAAGCACTGGACTCCTCAATATTTTTTGCGCCCATTTTCCGGGGAACATCGTGTCATCATTTTGCCCAAATATTTGTAATTTTCGAATTTTTTGCCGAAAATGGTCTCAGGCGATTGGGTTCGATCGATCGTTGCCACGATAACTTGAGACCGTAAAGAGATAGCGACTTGAAATTTTCAGGGTAGGTGGCGCGTCTCCATACGCATAAGTTCATTAATGGACATAATAGGCCCAACGGTTTCCGAGTAATAGTTTTGTTTTTAACTCATACACATCCGATGGAATTGAAACTTGACGAGTTCTTGTAGAATACAGACTTAAAAACGTTTGTGCAATTTTGTATGAATCGTATCACATGATGAGTACTTCAAGCTCAGTGGACAGAGCGAGCCGGAGATCTACCCAGAGGGAAGTGGACACCATTCACTGTCGGGTCAAAAATGAACAGTGCTGTATCTACGCTGGCATAAGGATAGAGTAACAAAGTTGAAAAAGAACACAACTGCCTCTCCTTAGTCGCACAAGTTCCTAGGAGCTTCTGAGGGATCTCCTTGGGAAAGACATGGGAGGATCAGTAAAATCATAATCATGTTTATAGTACGCGCAACAAAGCAGATTAACCCCACGTCAATGCTTTTTTAGCCTTTTTCTTTCATTGTAAAGTCAATATGCATTTGGTGTGCATGCTACAACATGATTATGATTATACTAACCCTCCCAAGTCTTCCCCAAGGAGATCGCTCAGAAACTCCTAAGAGCGTGTGCGACAATGGAGAGTCAGTACTGTTCTTTGACAACTTTGCTGCTCTATCCTTGTGCCTAATCCGATACAGCACTGTATATTTTTGACCGACAGTGAATGGTGTCCACTACCCTCTGGGTAGATATCCGGCTCAATCTGTCCACTGAGCTTGAAGTACTCATCATTCATTTCGAATTAACCAACGTGAATACGCGCGCCAAAGAGTACTGGCTTCACGTCAGTGCTTTTTCATATTTTTTCAAGCCCATTGAACAAGTATGGCTATGAATAGAGTTTGGCTGTTTCACCGTAGATCGAAATAAAAAATAATTGCGGTTATGCAATGATCTACCATGTATATGATCTACCAAATATGGTTATTTATAAATTGGCCCCAGGACCATGATACAGATATTTCAACTGGGAAACAACGCTATTTGAAAATCACACAAAATTCTGTCATCACAGCTCCAATCCACGCTTGTGCAGACACTTCCAAGGGAATTATATGGAGGAATAGCATCTAGCCCCTCACAACCGTAATCTTCTCAGACGAAAACTCCAGCAGTGAAATCACTTCTTGTCTGCTCATGCGTGAAATGAAAAATGTCCGAAAGGTGTAATATGAATTTCGAATTAGGAACACAATTTCTTCGCGTATTCTACAAATCAGAAAGTTATTTAATATAGATCTTCCAAATATAGTTATTTATAAATTGACCCAGGGCCACAATACAGACATTTCTACTCGAAAACAACGCTATTTCCTCGAAACTGACTTGTCAGTTCACAGAATTGCATAGAATTTTCTTTTGAAACCTCACACTATCGGCTCAGCACAAAATCAATGACCGCTAGACGTAGACCGCCCCCAACATAAGCCATACAACCCAAAAAGAGCCACGTCTCCTCAGCGTGTGTGCAATCTGAGCAGTCTAGGCTGAAAGTCCTCTCAAAATCACACACCTCACACAAAACTCTGATTCTTCAAAGCCATTTGTTCCGGAGATATCCCAACTTTAATCCACGCATGCGCGGACACTCCCAAGAGGATTTTGTGAAGTATTGCATCCTGCACCTCAAAATCCCAATCCTCTTGGACGAGCAGTTAACTCGCTTATCCTCTGCTCATGCGAATAACGAAAAATGCCTGTAAGGGGTAACATGAATTTCGAAATTAGCCCCAGGATCACGGTACGGACACTTCAACTCGGAAACAACGCTTCAAAAAAATAGGTTTTGGAATTTCAAGCAAAATATTCCGCATAATAGTAGTGATTTTTTAAATTTTTTCATATCACGTGATTGTCACGAAATTTTTCAAAAGTGTTTGCTTTGGTCGTTTGCATCTAACTACTGAGTTTCAATTCAATCAGATCAGTATTTTTCGAGTTAACTTGGGAACACAACTACAAATTTTTTTTTGCCACTTTATGGCATTCCGATCAATAGAAAACTTCGCATGCATATGAAGGTCATGACTCTACACTTTGATGCTAAATTTCAGATAGACCGAGTGCTGGGTTTCGGAAATATTCATAAAAAATATTTTTCCTAAAAACGGCCTTAACTCCGGAATCGATAGGTGGATTTCGCCCGTTAACGAACTCGTCCGAGATATTTGCGCTCCAAACCTACCAAGCAAATTTTAATCCTCCAACTCCTTTCGTTCGAGATGTATCGTGTTAACGGCCAGACCAGCCGGACTGGACGGACATAATTTAACTTGAATTCGAATTCGAATCAGGGAGCTGAACCCCATCGTTTGAGGCCATTATCGGAAAAAAAATCGAAAAATACAGACATTGTGGCAAAATGATAGTCTGCTGCTCCTTGCGGAACACGCACGCAAAAATATTATTCATTTCACGATATGTCGAGAACGAAAAGAGATAGCGATTTGCAATCTTGAGGGTAGGTTGAGCATTCGAATGCAACATCTGAGTTCGTTAATAGGCATAATCGGCCAAAGAGATCTGGAGTTATATTTATTTGAAATTTTGTTTCTATTTCTTCCTTAACTCAAAAAATATGAAACCATCTGAAAATTTCTACTGTCTAGCTCATTCTGTTCGAGAGTTATCGTGTTTACGGACGGCTAGCCTCACTTTCCGGACGGCCAGACAGAATCGATTTTGACCGCGGATTCTTGATCGGCGAGTCGAACCAAACTGACCATTTTCATTCAAAAATTCGAAATTTACAGACATTTGCACCAATTGATAAGTAAATTGTTCAGAGATATATATCTCAGTTGAGTTCTTCATTGGGCAAAATCGATTGATTTCGGAGTAATGAAAAAAAACAACTTTTTTTAAATAAAAAATTTCGAATTCATTTTTTCAAGATGTAGTTTCATCATGAGAATTCATTGATATCATTTCCAACTCTAACAAGCTAATACTTTCGGATATATGATTTTTCGACATTTTAATAATTAATCGTAATTTTATGATTTCATAGATTGCTCTAATTAATATTTATTGATATATGTATATCCAACATATGAGGTGAGTCATAGACCTACATTTTAAATTCAATTTCTCATGATGCAGTTGTATCATAAGAATATATTCTCCGAGAAAGCAATACTTTCGGAGATAAACCGCCGTATTCACAAAGCACTCAATCTCCGTTAAGTCCTAACTGAGGTCCTCTGTTAAGGATAAATATGAATCGCAACGTCAGATAACGTGAAAATTAACGTGAAACAGGCCTATTTCACCACTGTTGAATACGTTGAAGGAGGTTGCGACTCATATTTATCCTTAACTGAGGACCAGAGTTAGGACTTAACGGAGATTGAATGCTTTGAGAATACGGCGGATAATTTGTCAAAGTTTGAAGAATTACTCGCTAGTAGTTTCACAAGAGCGACAAAGCTCCTGTCCACAGGAGTTTCCCACATTTTATGTAAAGGAACTAGTTTAGATATTTTTAGTTTTTCTGGAACAGAACCATTAACAAATTACATTTTCACAAAGAATGTGGTGGTTCCTAGATTTGCTTCAAACATCTTCTCAACACAAATCCAGACGCTTCCTGAAAACCGGCCGATCTCTTATCTTTAAGTTTTGCATTGATCAAACTGAAAAGTTCTTCCACAACATATGACACATTGTGTTGTCATTATATTTGATCTGAACCATGCGTGCATTCTGTTGCTGAAATATTAAATCGCATATCTTCAAGAGATTTTTCGAAAAATTGATTGAACTTATTTGCAACATCATAACTGTTCTCATCAATAATGCCATCATCAATTATTCTAAATGTATGTATCTTGAATTAGAAAACTATAACAAATTATTCATCTTATTTACAAATACAACCTCCATTTGAGTGTAAACACTTGAGTTAACATTGAGGTACACCCGAAACAAGATCACCTCCATTATTTTCGGAGATGGTAGTCCAGGACTGTAGAACTGACTGATATAAATCATCTTTATTCCGTGGCGCTGCTCGTTCAACTTCAATCTTAGTCCCCATATATTTTCAATGGTACTAAGAACTGCTGAAGCTGCTGGCCATAGAATGTTTATCACTTGGTGTTCTTGCATCTAAGCTCGAGTATAGGCCGAAGTATGGCATCTTCCATTATCCTGCTGAAAACGCACACCCTCTGGATATAAAGCATGCGCCGTTTCAAGAAGAAAAACTTTCTGAATGCCACAATACTCTTCACTATTAATGATCATCAACATCAACTATACAGAGAGACGTAGTACCACGCTGACATTTTGCTGCCCAAACCATTATTTTAGTGGTAAATTTGAATGGTGATAGGTTGTTTTGATAGGATTTTTAAGTTGATTCTGCCAGTTGTAAACAACTTTCATCCGATATAAAGACATAATTAAAATTATCTTCTTGAAAACGTTGACATAATTCTATCCTTCGTTCGTTTCTTAATGGTGTCATTATAGAGTTTTTTTTGGTTTCCTTGATATGTATCCTTGTCTTTTTAGTGACATACGGACGGTTTCTGGACATACTTTTATATTTCGTTGATTTCCAAAACCATTAGACAATTTCTGAAACCCTAGGCGCGGTTTGCGTCGTCCTAAGGTCAATAAAGCGCTTAAATGGTTTCGTTTAATGCGGTCTCTCTGAAACTGGTCTATGCCTCGTATTTATGCCATTTCTATCCTCTTTAAGTATTTTTTTAGCGAAAAACTTTACGATCCACAGTTGCGCATTAGCATTCTACAAGTAATTACCAAGTTTCAATTCGATCGGTTCTGTTATTGAGGAAACAGTATTTAAGATGGGTATAACTCCCGAACCGTTTGGCCTATTATGTCCATTAACAAACTCAACGGTCGCATTCAGATGCGCAACCCACCCTGAAAATTGTTAGTCAGAATCGAATTTGACCTCGAATTCTGCATCAGTGAGTCGACCATAAAATATCTCCTGGTCTTTCTAACGATTCCATCGAAACACAATTAATTTTCATTCGAGGAAACCTCACATCTGATACTCGCAGAGATTCCCAGATGACAGAATCACAATGAGGCGGTTTAATACAATTTTCCAGCAGTTCCACATACATCGGACAGACCGCCATCTCCGGTATTTCATCAGCATAAAAGGCGTGCAGACATCAAACCACGGAATACGCTAAAAGTGCCGCGTTTCGATTTAGTCCGATTTTACGATATTGGTCCTTTCGCCTCCGGATCGAAAGCGACAACTTGGATAGCGTCGATCGTAAAATAAAAGCGGGCGGTGCTGTAGAGTCAAAAATGCAATTTTATCTGCCGAAATTCGGCGTACATCGATGCACCCGTCTGTTTTATTCCGGCGTCGTTTCCTTCCGATATGCAAATTACTGCCACAATGTCACCGGTAACTTTTTCCCTCAAGATATACGGACGTGATGTGAAATTACCGATTACCGATCGGGACTGTTGCGGCGTTGAATGTTACCGCAGTTTCATCGCCTTACGAGTTTCTCATTGTAGAGAATCTGTATAAACAGTCATTTTTGAGGTTTTCCCCAAATATTCAACAAGGTGGAAAGTGCCAAACTCATATGGGGAGAATGTAATCGTCTGAGGTCTTTGGTTTTGGATGAAGAGGGTGATTTTTTAATATTGAGGTTCAATAAATCTTGGCCCATTCCACTGACAGATTTCAAAGTTTCCTACTATATCACCCTTTCCCATCGCTTTCATTTGCCCTTTCTGTAATTAAACAATTCAGGAACGGAGTTGGATAATTTTGAACGTTTGCTCTCTTTGTTAAAATTAATTCACCCTGCACGTAAACACCAAAAATTATCATAAGCGCAGAGACGTAATTCAACAAAAAATTGGTTCAAGCACTGACGTAAAGTCAGGAGCTTTTGCGCGTATGTTCTATTTTCCATTCTCCTGTAATGGACACTCTATCGAATTCACCATGGTAAATTCGATCAAGAGTGTCCAATACAGGAGAATGGACAATAGAACATACGCGTAAAAGCTCCTGACCTCACGTCAGTGCTTGAACCAATTTTTTTTCGTGATTTTTCTGAAATTTTTCAGGGTTACGGTTCTTATAAAATTTTAAACACGTCTTTATGTTGATATTCTACAACTAGTTACCAAGCTTCAATTCGATCGAGTCTATATTTTTTGAGTTATCGAGGAAATCATATTTCAGGTCGGTGTAATTTCAAAACCGTTGGACTGATTAGTCCCTATCTCTTTTCGTTCGGGAGTAATTGTGGCAAAGGTCACCCATTAAGCTACTGAACTCACACAAGGCTGCTCAGATCTCCAACAATATACAGGGTGTTTCCTAAACATGCGGCAAAAATTCAGGGGGTTGTTCCTTGGACTATTCTAAGAATATTTTGTCCTTTGATGATTTTTGAAAAACCTATTTGTTTCGAAGATATAGGGGAAACAAAATTTTGGATAATAACATTTTATTATGAAAAATTACATGAAAATTCAACTCAACCTACAAAAACTGTTGAAAATGACCACCTCTACCCAGCATACAAGCATCCAATCTTCTCCTCATTGACTGCCGAACCCTTTCAAAAACACCAGGATCATTTCTTATTAAGTTACACCCAGCAATGATCCGATTTCGCAAGTCTTCCACATTTTCTACTGGAGTGGTATAAACTAATGATTTTAGATGGCCCCATAGGAAATAATCTAAGGGGTTTAAGTCCGGGGAACGAGCAGGCCATAAATGAGGTCCACCTCTTCCAATCCAGCGATCTCCGTATGTTAATGTTAAAAACTCACGAGCAACCAAACTAAAATGCGCTGGTGCACCACCGTGCATAAACCACATTGCATGTCTTATTGCCAATGGTACATCCTCCAAAAACAGAGGTAACGTTTGTTCTAAAAAGTTGCGATACACGTCCCCGGTAAGTCTTTCTGGTAAAAATATCGGCCCTATTAGGCAGTCACCCACAATACCAACCCAAACATTCAATGAGAACTGATGTTGAAAACGATCTTCAATTACCTCATGTGGATTTTCGTCGGCCCATACATGGTTGTTATGAAAATTTCTTATTGCATTTCTTGAGAAATTCGCTTCATCGGTAAAAAGAATCAGCGTCAGTAATTGAGGAATTTGAACTAATGTGGTTAAAAGCCATTGACAAAATGCAATACGTGGGGGAAAATCAGTAGGAATAAGTGCCTGAACGCGTTGCATATGGTATGGGTATAACAAATTGTCTTTAAGAATTTTCCAAACAGTCTTATTACTCACATTCAAAGTATTGGAAATTTTTCGAGTAGAAGTACTAGGGTCTTCTTCGATCATGTCCAGCACATTCTCTTCCAGTTCCACCGTTCTTACTGTGTTTGGTTTTCCTGGTCCCCCCATTTTTGGCGCTCTAGTTCCTCGGAACTGAGTGCTTATCAATTTGCCCAAATGTCTGTAATTTTCGAATATTTCGATGAAAATGGTCTTAAACGATTTGGTTCGACTCACTGATCAAGAATCCGTGGTCGAAATTCATTCTGTCCGGCCGGTCCGGCCGGTCCGGCCGGCCGTAGGCACGATAACTCTCGAACGGAATGAGCTAGAGAGTTGAAATTTTCAGAGTAGGTTTGGGGGATAAATATCTCGGCTAAGTTCGTTATTGGGCAAAATCGGACAGATGGTTTCGGAGTAACAAAAAAAAATTTTTTTTTTTACGAAACAAATTCCAAATTAAATTTTTTTTAATAAGAGGTTTTATCATAAGAATCCATTCATATCATTTTTAACTCTAACAAGCTAATACTTTCGGAGATATGATTTTTCAAAATTTCAATAATAAATCGTATTTCAACGTTGTCACAGATGATATTATTCTATGTATGAATATGAATTGTCATAATGTCAAATGATGTTCCTGACAGATTATCTAATCAATCGAAGAATTGTGAGCGAAGTGACAAAAATCTCAGTTGTTTGCTCCGGAATTAGTTTTTCTCAGAAAATTCTTACATTTCGGAACTGAACATGAAGTAAGAGATCTGAGAGTAGTGAGACTGCTTTTCATCCATAGACATAGATATAACTCTCGAACGGAATGAGGTAGGTAGTTGAAATTTTCAGAGTAGTTTAGGGAGATGAATATCTCGGTTAAGTTCGTTATTGGGCAAAATTGGCCAGATTTAATTTGATTTCTTCCATGGTGCTTTTCTCATTCTCATGATTACTCATTTAATTTTGATAAATAAACTATTATTTGAATTGAATTTCCTTTAGGATGCAGTTCTATCATATGAATACATTGATATAATTCCCAACTCTGAGAAACCCATACTTTCGGAGATATAATTTGTCTGTTTGAACTAGAGCGCCAGAAAGCTCCTGTCCACAGGGCTTGAACCCATTTTTTTCAATGCGCCTGTTTCATGCAGACGTTGATGAATATTTTGAAACAATTTTCTGTCAGGAATATTACTCCCAGGAAATCGTTCAATGTACAACCTCCTAGCTTTTAATGAATTTCCATCAGCAAGTCCATAAATGAAATGCATGTCAGTCATCTCGGCGTTTGTATAGCGATTCATAATAGTCAAAGATAAAATGTTCATTGCTAATACATCACAAAACGAATTCAAATGAAAACCGTGTTTAATCTGTATTCCTTTACCATCTGCACTTATCAATTTTTAGTCAAAAAACTGGCCGTTTTTAGTAATTGGAATGTTGTTAAACAAATTTAAAAATAAATTGTACCTACTTAGTAAACACAGTGCGGTACGCATTTTTATTTAAACTATTATTAATTTTAAAAATATGAAAAATGTTGTTCGCCCTGTATCTTCGAAACAAAGAGGTTTTTCAAGAATCATCCAAGGACAAAACATGCTTAAAATAGTCCAAGGAACAACCCCCTGAATTTTCGCCGCATGTTTAGGGAACACCCTGTATATCCGATCGTGTTCAAACTTGGAACTTGGCATTAGAGTTAGATTTTGAAGGCTATCGCAACATTTCATCGATATCGAACAAATAGTTACTGATATATAAAATCTTTTTCAATAATTTTCAATGATGTTTGGAAATTTTCTAGTAATACGATCCTCGCGAAATTTCGTAAGAATTCTTGCGTTGGCATTGTACAACTAATAACATATTTGAATTTAATCAGTTCAGTATTTTTTGAGTTATTGAGGAAATAACAACCAAATTTCAGATGGGTATAATTAATTTTATCTCTGCAAATCAGAAGAAACCATCTGAAGTCTCCATTAATTCAAGATAATGCTGACAATTGTATAGACTTTTAGAGAATAATTATCTACTGTTGGAAGAAAGCCATACGAAAAGTTTTATAAAGGCCATAATACAATCACTTGTCTTATTATGTTCTTGTTTCCCAACTTAGATTACAAGGCCGATATTAAACAATGGCCTCCATAAAATAGTTTATTCAATATATCTAACAACTCACCTTCAAATTCAGGGCAGATGTCGTGTAAGAATGAAATATCGATATAGTGAACCAGATAATACAGCCACATCTTGCGCTCAGAACCATCTGTAAAAACAAGTAAAAATTATTTCTAAAATATTGATTCTGCATTGAATTGAAAATTCAATTGTCGGATACCTATCGATTATATGATTTATAATCATAATATGCGTTTTCTATTCATTCTCTATAGGAGATAGCCTCTATAGAACCTAGGTTGCAACAATAATTAATCAAGAGTGCACCAATCAAATATATTTTCCGCTTATCAACCACAGTTAAAATTCTGAATAGTTGCCGAACCAGAAAATTAAGCATTGAAGTTTAGGTAGTGAATGCTGCTGAGGAATGATTATAAATTTCACCATACAATACACGCATGCCATATTGGTTATGCCACTAAAAATTTCGTAGGTTACTTTGAATTGCACATCAATTTCGATGAATATTTTTCAAATTATTTTTAATCGTACTACTAAGAGAAGTTTCTGTATTCCACTCAAATATTGAATTCTCCATCTAACCCATGTTTTGAACCCTTCATAAAGAGGAATATGAAGAATATCAATGACACTCAGGCAATGAAAATGGTATATATGGTGAGGAGCATTTATGAATATTAAAAGGTAGTATACAGGGTCTTTCACGAGGAACCTCACCCATATTTATACGGGAAACTACTGAACGTATTTTCATGAAATTCAGCACTTATAAGTACTTCACGATGCTGATGAAATCTAAAATATTTTCAAGGCATGAGCACCTCCGGTTTTTCCGGAAATGACGTCAACTTCCGTTTTTCAAATTAGAACACCATTTTTTCATTGCAGAAATAGATTCCTTACAAAATTTCAAGTTATTTTGATGTAACATTTTTCAGTTTTGGTTGGAAAATTCTCTCTGAGAGGGAAAATTCGAAAAATAAATCGAAAATAGAGCTCCGCTGAAACAAGAATAACTTCGAGGTTTTTGGATGGAAAATTTTCTATTTTGGGATTTTTCAAGATGTAAGATTGATGTATCCACTTTAAAAATCGAAATCGCGATTCATGATGCAGGGGGTGAAAAAATCGCTTTCAAAGTTAGGGATGACAAAAAATCGTGAAAAATCAATTTTTTCAAATTAGAACCCCATTTTTTTATGGCAGATATTGAATCTACGTTAAAAAATAAAGTGAGTGTATGCATCACACCCTTGCCCTGAAGTGGATATTTTCTGAGTTATTCACAAAAAACTGTTTTTCGTCTTGACTTTTCAGCTATTTCTTTTCCCTTCACGCCAAAAATATGAAATTTTCAGGAACTGTTACTTAAACCATGATTTAGATTTTACTACCCTAATATGCAAGAGAAAAAAGTTACAGGTTGTTCCTAAATAGATGGCGAATTTTGATTCGAATTTGTATCGGAAACCTCTTTATTTCAACTAATCGGCCATCGGTTTTCTCTCCAGTGATAAATAAATAATTCCTTATGAACCATATGCAAAAACTTACCATGTTTTACATTCTTTTTTTTTAATGATAGATATCATTAATTACATCTGCCAAATTCCTCTTTATTCAGTAGCATTTTGTGTTTACTATTAATTTGGTGATAATTCGTATTAAATTATAAAATCGATCACTATGCCTAATTTTACCAATGAAGATTATTTAAATCTCATTCTACTTCATGGAGAATGTAATAAAGTTGTAGATAGAACGATTCGACTGTTCATTGAGAGGTTTCCTGACCGACCCAGACCAACGAGAGATACCATTAACAGAACCATGACAAACTTGATAAATGTCGGATCTTTCGTTAAGAAAACTATACACAGAGAAAAAAGTGTAGTAGAAAATGAGAACAACGAAATTACAGTTTTTGCATATTTTCGTGTGAATCCTCAAAATTCTCTCAAAGATGCCGAGATTGATCTGGGATTATCTCAATCGAGTGTTTGGAGAATATTAAAAAAACATAAAATGCACCCATATAAATTCAATAGGGTACAGCATTTGAAGGAAACTGATTTCGTCAGGAGAACAGAGTTTTGCGAAGCTATGATGATTCGATTTCAAGAGAATGAAAACTTTTTGGACTGTATAATTTGGACAGATGAATCTAAATTCACAAAGAATGGTTCTTTCAATAGGCATAACAGTCATTATTGGGATGAAGAGAACAACCACCACTTCAGACAATGGAACTTTCAAGAGACCTGGAGTTTCAATGTTTTTTGCGCCATCAAAAATAATGCAATTCTCGATGTTCACATTTATGATGGGACTTTAACTGGTAAGATAGAACACTACACATGTTTGCAATATTTAAAGAATGTTCTCCCTTAGGAGATAGATAATCTGACATATTGACTCAAATAATTGAGGCGCTAGTACAGAACCATAATGACTTATGGTATCAACAAGATGGCGCGCCTCCACACACTCAATGTGTCAAATATCCTCTACAGGCTATTTGAAGATCGATGGTTGGCGAACAATGGTCCACATCTTTGGCCACCACGTTCTCCCGATTTAACTCCTTTAGACTATTATGTTTGGGGTAGGATAAAAAATTTTGTCTACTCAACTCCCCTGACTGATAAAGAGGACTGCATAGAACGAGTCAGAAATGCGTTCAGGTTTGTTTAGATTTTTAGATTCATAGTTTTGAAACTCAATTTGGTTTTTAAACACTTTGGCAGTTCTCTTCCTCCCGATGAAATAAGAAGAGCAACGCACGAAGCATTCCTGAGACGTGAAAATAAATGTCTAGAAATTAACGGTCAAAACTTTGAGCATCTTTTCTAGTTATAACTGCGAGAGTTTGCCATGGTTCTCCTAATAGTAACTTGAAGTCGGTTTCAAGAAGGGGTGAAAAATCTACAGCATGGTTCAAATAACAGTTCTTGAAAATTTCATCTTTTTGGCGTGAAGGGAAAAGAAATAGCTGAAAATTCAAGACGAAAAACAGTTTTTTGTGAATAACTCAGAAAATATCCATTTTAGGGCAAGGGTGTGATGCATACACTCACATTATTTTTTAACGTAAATTCAATATCTGCCATAAAAAAATGGGGTTCTAATTTGAAAAAATTGATTTTTCACGATTTTGTCATCTCTAACTTTGAAAGCGATTTTTTCACCCCCTGTATCATGAATCGCGATTTCGATTTTTAAATTGGATACATCAATCTTACGTCTTGAAAAATCCCAAAAATGAAAATTTTGCATCCAAAAACCTCGAAGTTATTCTTGTTTCAGCGGAGCTCTATTTTCGATTTTTTTTTCGAATTTTCCCGCTCAGAGAGAATTTTCCAACCAAAACTGAAAAATATTACATCAAAATAACTTGAAATTTTCTAAGGAATCTATTTCTGCAATAAAAAAAATGGTGTTCTAATTTGAAAAACGGAAGTTGACGTCATTTCCGGAAAAACCGGAGGTGCTCATGCCTTGAAAATATTTTAGATTTCATCAGCATCGTGAAATACTTATAAGTGCTGAATTTCATGAAAATACGTTCAGTAGTTTCCCGTATAAATATGGGTGAGATTCCTCGTGAAAGACCCTGTATATTGTATGTTGTATGTTGTATGTTGTATGGTGTATATTGTATGATGTATATTGTATATTGTGTATTGTATATTGTATATTGCATATTGCATATTGTATATTGTAAGTAATCATTAAAGGATACTGTGGGAGGTATACTCATTATTAAAAGGTTTTGCGTTCTGCTATTTTTGATTTATGCATGTCTCTATTTCTCAAGTTATTCTTATGCTCTGACTTTCTTACTTCTATTGGTCTTGATGTTTCTCCTGTGTATGATTTACCACAAATACAAGGAATATTATATACACAGTTTTATCATTTTAGTTTTTCATTTATGGGTTTTGTTTCCGTTAATAAAGACCTAAGATCATTTTGTGTTTTGAAGACGCTTCTTATATTGAACTGATTCTTCTAATTTTTTCAGAAAGACCACGAACATAAGGGATCACATTCAACAGATTGGGATGCTGTTCTTGTTAAATTATTCTGTTGTACTTGTTGAATATTTTGTTGTTCTTGATTATTTGCTCTTCTATCTAAATTCATGATACATGTATTTATGGATTGCCTAGGATATCCATTTTCCTCAAGAAATTTTTTGATGAAATCAATTTCATTATTTCGAATTTCAAGAGTAGAACAAATTAGGTTAGCTCTATCATAAAGTGTTTTAATAACACCTCTTTTCCCACTAAGCTGATGGTTTGAATAGAAATTTATATATCTATTTCTATGTGTCTGCTTCCTGGAGACACTCGTTTCGAAATGGTTCGGATACTTATTTATCGAAACATCCAGAAAAGAAAGCTGATTATTTTTCTCTATTTCCAAAGTTAGGCAACATTGTTCAATTGATTACTTCTGACAAATATCTTTTGTTTCTTACGCAGAAGCAAATCACAAAATAAATATTTTTTATTTTATAGATATTTGTCAGAGTTTGGGAGAGAAAACCCAGAAAAAAACCTTTTAATATTGTATATTGTATATCGTATATCGTATATCGTACATCGTATATCGTATATCGTATATCGTATATCGTATATCGTATATCGTATATTGTATATTGTTGTAGGGGGTACAGTTGCACTGAGACCTTAAGATCTGCCCCCCCCCCTGAATCTGCACTCGTGAGTTTCTGATAGCCATAATCTCATCATATGCTTCCTCAGGCGGCAATGCCCTGTGAGGAAACCAATGAGGAGGTGCACTTACTGGATCTGACAGTGTCGAAGTTCCATAGAAATTTTTTGGAGTGATACATTTCGGGCAGAGACTCCAGAAAATGCCTCTTTCAGTTTCTCTATTCATCCGAAATTCACTTTTGTAAGTGTAGCTACCAACCCCACAGTAGGGTCTCGGGCCAATGAAGGGGATTTGTGTTCCTTTCTTGGCAACTGTATTGGCCTCCTCATTTCCTTTAATTCCCGCATGACCAGGAAACCTGACCAAGGGGACCCTGTTGTTCTTGCCTACTTCGTTCAGTTTTCTTCGGCACTCCCATATTTGCTTGGACTCGATTAAAAGGTAGTATGCTCATTGCTCACCTCTATACTAAACACAAGTACAGTAATAAATATCTTTGAACGTGTATAGAAAGAGTTTTTAAGTCGTGTAGATTTTATGGGTAATATAACTCTCCCAGGTTTCGATAAGGTAATTACGAGTACGTAGCAAGATCTAGATTGGAAAACTTTGGCGACTTCAAATATTGAACAGTTTCACTGATTGTAGATAGCTCCTCGAAAATATTATTTAATTTTTGTCCTATATCCTTCAGCACAAAAGAACTATTTATCACCAGATTTTTCTACCAATTATACTTTTTAATAATTCTTACGAGAAAACATCAACAGATACAAACAAACGGAATATTGACTTATTTTCTATACAGGGTCTCAGTTTTAAAACTTGCCAGGCCAATTATGTCACGACAGGGATGTTTTGACTGAAAATGCCGCAATAGGTCCATTTTTATTCGTAAGGAGACATACAAACATATGATAACAGTTTTATTGTTTGGCTAGTAATGGAAATCATTTCAAGCATCTCATTTGATTAGGACACTAATTATGAACACCCTGTAACGATCTATTCCCTATTAAGAATTTAGAGGTGACAACCTCTACACCTAGGCTTAAGAAGATTTTGGCTTACAATTGTGCTAAAATATGTAACCCTCCGAACAAAAATTGACGTGTTTCAGGATTTTCTCTCAAAACATCTCTGTCGTTTCATAATTGCCCTGGAAAGTTTTCAAATTGACATCTGGTATATTCTTTCTCTATTTCAGTATCGTAATGAGTTCATTCCAGCACTAAAAACAGTGCTGGAATGAACTCATTCCCGCATTGTTTCTAGTTATATTTTTCGTTTTGTGGTAGTCAGCACTGACATTCGATCCTATCAAATTTCAACACACGTCAATTATGGTCAATATAAGATAATCTGGATAAGGGGAAATAATTGTTGAGAGGAAAGATTTTATTTTCATAAAAAAAATAAGGTACTAGAGATTTCCTTCTTGATAATTTTGAATCATTCATGATATTAGGAAACTGTTAAATCTGATCTCCATGCTCTACGTACAATTCAAATTCCATGATCAGTCATTTTTCGCAACAGTCACACCAACTGCCAACATACAATAAAAAAGTCACTAGGATGTATAATTGTATAATTCTAATTTTTCATTAAATTTCAACAGTATTTTACAAAACTTGCCTGAAATAGAGAAAATATCGTCTAATACTCGTTGCAGAAGACAATTCCAACACTCATGCGTACGAAAACTCGCTCCTTCGTCGCTCGTTTTCGAATTTCGCATTCGTGTTTAAATATCAGCCCATTCTGCAACTTGTTTTAGAATGTACTATTTTGTTCTTCATTCTCCAAGTTTTTTGTTTATTTTGATAAAGAATTTGTATATTTTTATATTTTCGAATCAATAGTTATATTATATAAGTCTGTTCTTGATAAAACTAATCTAAAAACCGAACTATTACTTCTTCTTATTCTTACCAAATATATACTCATACAAAATAGTCCCTTCGACAACGACATAACTGGTCTCCTTGCTGTGGGGTCTTGATAGAAACGTAAATTTTATGTCAATATGAATTTTGATAACCTGTCAAAAATTGGCATTGAACAAATTATGGAACTTTCAGATGACGGATTGGCTCCTAACATCAACATTCTTGCCTTAAATCAATACCTGAATACTGACCTACGTTTCAAACAAACTTTGCGGAGTCAATCCTCTCTGCCTACGTACTTTTAGAAAACTTTCAAGTTCCCTTCTCCTATCGTCCCCATCTTCATGCATATACCGCAGATGAAACATGAAAAAGGCGTCCATATATTTCACGTCGGTTATTTGGCATAATTTTGCAGCGTACGAGACAATATTCAGATTATTGAATATTTAACAACTTATGCTTCTCTATCTCGTACGGGTTTTTATTCTGTCGCTATCCCTAACTCGCAAAAAAAGCACTATAAGGATATCTTTCAGGAAGAATTCCAGAAAGCCGGGGGGAAAAAGGCAGCAAACCATTATACAATATTCATAAGGTCCGATATGAGTGGAGGGTTGATATTATCCTGGAATTTATTTGTGAACGTTGTTTCAGAGAAGAATGCTCAGCTGGTACACTGGGAAGATGGCATGTACTTGGAATTTAGAGGATAGAAAATGAAGTTGAATGTTGGTCAGAGTAACACTTTTGCTGATTTAAAATTTTAAACATAAAAACAGAAACATATTTCTGATGTGAATAACATTTTTTAATGATATTACAAAACTGTACACATCTAGAGTTTGAAATAATCGTTGTCTCTATATTGTCCATAATAGGATATCATAGAATATAAAATAAAATGGGTTCAAGCCCTGTGGACAGGAGCTTTCTGGCGCTCTAGTTCAAACAGACAAATTATATCTGGTATTGGTTTCTCAGAGTTGGGAATTATATCAATGTATTCATATGATAGAACTGCATCATAAAGGAAATTCAATTCAAATAATAGTTTATTTATCAAGATTAAATGAGCAATCATGAGAATGAGAACTGCACCACATTTTCAAATTTTTTTTTTTACACTTTGCGGTAATCTGGTCAATACAAAACTTCACATGCGTATAAAGGTCATGATTCTACAATTTGGTGCTGAATTTCAGATAGATCGAGTGATCGGTTTCCGAAATATTCATAAAAAATATTTTTACTAAAATCGGCCATAACTCCGAAACCCCTTGATGGTTTTCGCCCATTAACGAACTTGTCCGAGATATTTACGCTCCAAAACCACCTTGCAAATTTCAATCCGCTAACTCCTTTCGTTCGAGAGTTATCGTGCCTACGGCCGGTCGGCCGGCCGTACAGAATCGATTTCGCACTCGGATTCTTGATCAGTGAGTCGAACCAAATCATTTGAGACCATTTTCAGCCAAAAATTCCAAAATTACAGACACTTGGGCAAATTGAAAAGCACTCTTATCCGGAGAACTAGAGCGCCAAAAAAAAAAGTTTCGTATGACAATTGCCCAAAACAGGTTTAAAGTACCTACAAATAGTAGGTATTCCATAAAACATGTATAAAAGAAGAAAGATAAGTAGTAATAAATTACCTTGTAATCGATCAAAAATTTCCTGTTCTACGTTCACAACATTTTTCTCCTCTCTCGAACTACAGAATTATGCTTTCAATATTTACGTAATATTTTCAAACATTTTCGGGTGAGGTCACCGTTGCATCGCTAAAATACTAGTATTTCAACCCCAATATTCTTGAAGTTAATATCAATATTCCTTTCTGTCAAGTTGACTTTATGACAATTCATACATAGAATATACATAGAATAATTATATCAATTTGTGAAATACGATTTACATTGAAATTTTGAAAAATCATATCTCCGAAAGTATTAGCTTGTTAGAGTTAAAAATGATATGAATGGATTCTTATGATAAAACTGCTTATTAAAAAAAATTTAATTTGGAATTTGTTCTGAAAAAAAAAAATTTTTTTTTTATCATTCCGAAACCTTCTGTCCGATTTTGCCCAGTAACGAACTTAGCCGAGATATTTATCCCCCAAACCTACTCTGAACATTTCAACTCTCTAACTCATTCCGTTCGAGAGTTATCGTGCCTACGGTCGGCCGGACGGCCGGCCGGACCGTCCGGACAGAATGAATTTCGACCACGGATTCTTGATCAGTGAGTCGAACCAAATCGTTTAAGACCATTTTCATTGAAATATTCGAAAATTACTGACATTTGGGCAAATTGATAAGCACTCAGTTCCGAGGAACTAGAGCGCCAAAAAGAAAACAACATTATTTCCTTTTTGGCGCTCTAGTTCCTCGGAAATTAGTGCTTATCAATTTGCCCAAATGTCTGTAATTTTCGAATTTTTCGATGAAAATGGTCTTAAACGATTTGGTTCGACTCACTGATCAAGAATCCGTGGTCGAAATTCATTCTGTCCAGCCGGCCGTCCGGTCCGGCCGGCCGTAGGCACGATAACTCTCGAACGGAATGAGCTAGACAGTTGAAATTTTCAGTGTAGGTTTGGGAGATAAATATCTCGGCTGAGTTCGTTATTGGGCAAAATCGGACAGATGGTTTCGGAGTAACAAAAAAAAAAAATTTTTTACGAAACAAATTCCAAATAAAATTTTTTTCAATAATCAGTTTTACCATAAGAATCCAATTATATCATTTTTAACTCTAACAAGCTAGTACTTACGGAGATATGATTTTTCAAAATTTCAATAATAAATCGTATTTCTACGTTGTCACAGAATGATATAATTATTCTATGTATGAATTGTCATAATGTCAACTTATTTTCCTGAGACATGACATTATCTAATCAATCGAAGTATTGTGAGCGAAGTGAGAAAAATCTCAGTTGTTTGCTCCGAAATTAGTTTTTCTCTAAAAGTCTTACATTTCGGAACGGAACATGAAGTAAGAGATCTGAGAGTAGTGAGACTGCTTTTCATCCATAGACATAGAATGCTCAGTTCTCTCAATATATGACGGGACTGACGGAAGGGAATATTATAACTTCAAAAATATTGGGATTGAAATACTCGTATTTTAGCGATGCAACGGGGACCTCACCCAAAAATGTTCGAAAATATTACGTAAATATTGAAAGCATAATTTTGTAGTTCGAGAGAGGAGAACATTTGGTGAACCTAGATTAGGAAATTTTCGATCAATTACAAGGTAATTTTTCATTATTACTTCTCTTCTTCCATACATGTTTTATGGAATATCTACTATTTGTAGGTACTTTAAACCTGTTTTGGGCAATTGTCATACGAAACTTGTTTTTTTGGCGCTCTAGTTACTCGGAACAGAGTGCTTATCAATTTGCCCAAGTGTCGACTCACTGATCAAGAATCCGAGGTCGAAATCGATTCTGTCCGGCCGGCCGTAGGCACGATAACTCTGGAACGAAAGGAGTTAGCGGATTGAAATTTGTGAGGTGGGTTTGGAGCGTAAATATCTCGGACGAGCTCGTTAATAGGCAAAATCCATCAAGCGGTTTCGGAGTTATGGCTGATTTTAGTAAAACTATTTATCATGAATATTTCCGAAAACAATCACTCGATCTATCTGAAATTTAGCATAAAATTGTAGAATCATGCCTTTATACGCATGTGGAGTTTTGTATTGACCAGATTACCGCAAAGTGTAAAAAAAAAAATTTTGAAAATTTAAAAAAAGTTTTTCTACAATAACTCTCGAACGGAATGAGCTAGGTAGTTGAAATTTTCAGAGTAGGTTAGGGAGATGAATATCCCGGTTCGTTATTGGGCAAAATTGGCCAGATTCAATTTGATTTCTTCCATGGTGCAGTTCTCATTCTCATGGTTGCTCATTTAATCTTGATAAATAAACTATTATTTGAATTGAATTTCCTTTATGATGCAGTTCTATCATATGAATACATTGATATAATTCCCAACTCTGAGAAACCATAAATACTTTCGGAGATATAATTTGTCTGTTTGAACTAGAGCGCCAGAAAGCTACTGTCCACACGGCTTGAACCCATTTTTGCGCGTATGTTCTGGGGAACATCGCGTTATAGTTTTGCCCAAATGTCTGTAACTTTCGAATTTTTTGACGAAATTGGTCTCAAACGATTTAGTTCGACTCCCCGATGAAGAATTCGAGTTCAAATTTGATTCTGTCCGTCCGGCCGTCCGGCCGTACGGCCATCCGGCCGTCCGTTGCCACGATAATTTGAGAACGAAAAGAGCTAGCGACTTGAAATTTTCAGGGTGGGTGGCGCATCGCAATACGACGGACAAGTTCGTTAATGAGCATAATCGGCCCAGTGGTTTCCGAGTAATAATTTTGTTTTCAACCAATATAAATCCGATCGAATTGAAACTTGGTGAGTAGTTGTAGAATATGAACCTAAGCACGTTTGTGAAATCTTAGGCGAATCGTAAGGCTAGAAAATTTTAAAAAAATTATTAAAAAATATTTTTTTTGTCACGATAACCTGAGAACGGAAAGAGATAGCGGCTTGAAAATTTCAGGTTATGTTGTGCATATGAATGCCACATTTGAGTTTGTTTATGAGCATAATCGACCAAACGGTTTCAGAGTTATAGCTATCTGAAATTTGGTGGTTTTTTGTTCCTCATTAACTCGAAAAATACTGAACCGATTGAATTCAAACATGGTTATTAGTTGTAGAATCCCAACGCGAAAATGTTTGCGAAATTTGGTGAGGATAGCATTTGTAGAAAATTTTTAATAAATCATTGAAAATAAAAAAAAAATTCTATATATCAGTAACTATACGTTTGAAATTGCTGAAATTTTGCAAGAGCGTTCATTATCTAACTCTACTGCCAAGTTTCAAGTTTTAACACGATCGGTTGAATATTGTTGGAGATTCGAGCATTCTTGTGTGAGTTCAGTAGATGGGTGACCGTTGCCTCGATAACTTTCGAACCAAAGGAGATAGGGACTTGCAATTTTTAGGGTACGTTGCTTATCCGAAAGGGAGAGTTGAGTTCGTTTTTGGGCATAATCGGTTTAACGGTTTCCGAGTTATATCCACCTGGAATATTGTTTCCTTGATAACTCAAAAAATAAATATTCGATTGAATTGAAGCTTGGTAACTAGTAGTAGAAAATCAACACAAAGACGTGTTTAAAATTCTGTAAGAACCGTACTCCTAGAAAATATGAAAAAAATGAAAAAAAAAAAAATTTTAAGAACCGCGCCTCCAGAAAATTAAAAAAAATCACGAAAAAAAAATTGGTTCAAGCATTGACATGAAGTCAGAAGCTTTTGCGCGTATGTTCTATTGTCCAGTTTTCTGTATTGGACACCCTTAATCGAATTTACCATGGTTAATAATGTCGTATGTTCTATTGTCCATTCTCCTGTATTGAACACTCTTAATCGAATTTACCATGGTGAATTATGTTGTCCATTCTCCTGTATTGGACACTCTTAATTCAAATTTACCATGGTAAATTCGAATTAAGTGACCAATACAGGTGAATGGACGACATAATTAACCATGGTAAATTCGATTAAGGGTGTCCAATACAGAAGAATGGACAATAGAACATACGCGCAAAAGCTTCTGACTTCACGTCAGTGCTTGAACCAATTTTTTTTTAAGTTTCAAAGCATCAAAAAGAATTCTCATTCAAAGCCATGATATATTGGAAGATCCTACCTTCTTCCTTTTCTGCTTGTTTTTCAAAAGAGATATAATATTATGAAAGCAATTCTGAAAATTGAATTCGTGGATATTGTTCTCTTTCTGCAGTTGAAATTATTTTCTGATAATAATATTTTGTATTTATGAATCAGAACGATAGAAAGATAACTGGTTGTAGAAGCACTGAGGTCAGGAATTTTGGTGCACGAATTTATAGCCAGAGTGTTGACCCATCCAGATACTAAAATCGCCCAAAGCTGCGTGGCTTCCAGGAAAGAAAATAATATTTTCACAATACTCCCAACAACATAGATCCGATCGAGTTTAAAACTAAAACTTTGCTGTAACATGAGATACATATCCAATTCTCATTAGGTATTTAGGAATCTGACATTTCCGATGTCCTGGATTTGATATTTGCGCAATATTCGCCCCATATCTATTTTGAAAAATTGGTTGAAGCACTGATGTGATGTGATTGCACGCATTTTAATGACTTGAGTAATGAAAGAATAGTCTAAGAAATAAAGAATTTTTAATTCTGACATATGTACTATATCGTAATTTAAATCCATTAAATATCCAGCGAAATACGAAAGAAAATACTGCATAAATCCTCTCGCCGTATTTATTCAACTGAGTCTTGGATTTAATTTCCTTTGAAAATATCGGAACTCACTCAAGTCTGCTCAGATCTCCAACAATAGAGATCTGATCGTGTTCAAACTTGCAACTTGATTGTAGAGTTAGATTTTGAAGATTCTTGCAAAATTCAGCGATGTCGGACGAATACTCACTGATATATAATTTTGATTTTCAATGATTCTTTTTTAAATGTTCTAGTAATACGATCTTCAAGAAATAATGCTAACATTTTTGCATCGGAATTCTATAACTACTTGCCGTGTTTGAATTGAATCGGCGTCGTATTTTTTGAGTTAGTGAGCAAGTAACAACAAAATTTTATATTGATATGTCACATTAAGATGCAGAGCATACCCTAAAAGTGCAAGTCGTTATGTCCTTCTGTTCTCAAGTTATCGTGAGATAAATAATATTTTTTCATAATTTTTTTTAATATTTTTAGGGATATGATGCTCAAAAAATTTCTCAAACTTCTTTGTTTCGGTATTCTATAACTACTTACCAAGTTCAATTCGATCGGATTTATATTTTTTGAGTTATCGAGAACACAATATTCCAGATGGGTATAAAACCTGGACACCGTTCGGCCTATTATACCCAACAATGAACACAACCGTCCCAATCGGAACTCACACAAGTCTGCTCGGATCTCCAACAATAGACATCCAATCATGTTTAAACTTGTAACTTTGTTGTAGAGTTAGGTTTTGAAGGTTCTCGCAAAACTTCAGTATCTAATGTCGGAAAAATGCTTTCTATATATAGAAATTTTTTCACGGATTTTTTAAGAAATTTCTTAGCAATTGGATTTTCACGAAATTTTGCAAAAATGTTTGTGTTGACATTCTAGAACTAACTACCATGTTTCAATTGAATCGGCATCGTATTTTTTGAGTTATTGAGGAAATAACAACCAAATTTCATATTGATATTTTCGCCGATTATGCCTTTTAATGAACTCAAATGTCACATTGGAATGCATAACCTATGCTAAAAATTGCAGATTTCTATGTCTTTCGGTTCTCGAGTAATAGTGAGATAAATAATATTTTTTTTTATTTTCTAGTGGTACGATTCTCACACATCAATTGCACATACGTCCGATTATGCCCATTATTGAACTTGTCCGTCAGATTGGACGGGCCTCCTACCCAAATTTCAATTCGCTATCTCTTTCCATTCTCAAGTTAGCGTGTTAGCGGCCATAAAGCCGCCCGGCCGGCCGTACAGAATCAAATTTGACCTCGAATTCTTCATCAGAGAGTCGAATCCAATCGTTTGAGAACATTTTCGGCAGAAAATTAGAAATTTACAGACATTTGGGCAACGAGATTGTCCCCCAGAAAATGTCTGCAAAAATCAATTAACAGTAGTATGTCGATTATAAATGTAGAAATCGGGAAGACTTTCATTTCTTCCCACCTAGACTGGATATAACGCTGGGATTACTCATTGTATAGTTGGCATTTAAGAATGTATAAAATTTAAGGGAACTCCGGAGATACGTTTCTGAGATATTGAAGTTTTCTTAAAAAATTCAATTTCCTCTTCTTGTCAAACAAGTCCCAAGAAATTCTGCATGATCATTCAAATCATTTGAAACTCGTTAGGAATAAATTTCAAATGAATATATTTCCTAAACCGACTTTGTCCATTTACGATTTTGACCGGCGTATGTCGACATGAATTTAGTTCTGCAAATTTACAGTCTTGTAGTTTCTCCGAGACTTATCGTTTTTTCAGCCAATGTAAAATGGATAGAATTTCTGTTCTCTTGAAAGTTTAAATACTGTAAAGTGGTTGACATGCAGTTTAGTGGAAATTTTTCGTGTAATTCTTGCAGGAGACTGAAATGAAATCAACTGCTCGTTCTAGTTGTACAGCTTCTACCTCTTGTGAATGTCCGCACTTATAAGTTCATTTCATAAATTGCATTTCCACGTAAATGTTGATGAAAGCAAGCGAAAAGGGTATGATGAGTCATCC
Organism: Halyzia sedecimguttata; assembly: GCA_937662695.2. Lineage (NCBI taxonomy): Eukaryota > Metazoa > Arthropoda > Insecta > Coleoptera > Coccinellidae > Halyzia > Halyzia sedecimguttata. The sequence continues at coordinate 34,086,379 of OW569411.2, forward strand.
CACGTTGTGCATTTAATTCAACGTCAAACCGGATCCCATTTCTAATACTCCGGCCATAGTCCAAATGCATATCTGGCTTCCCAGAATTTCTATTCTATTTTTGGCGCTCTTGTTTCTCGGAACATAGTGCTTATCAATTTGCCCAAATGTCTGTAATTTTCGAATTTTTGGCTGAAAATGGTATCAAACGATTTGCTTCGACTCACTGATCAAGAATCCGTGGTCGAAATCGATTCTGTCTGGCCGTCCGTTAACACGATAACTCTCGAACGAAAGGAGTCAGAGGATTGAAATTCGCAGGGTAGGTTTGGAGCGTAAATATCTCGGACGAGTTCGTTAACATGCGGTTTCGGAGTTAAGGTCGTTTTTACTAAAAACGTTTTTTATGAATATTTCCGAAACCGATCTCTCGATCTATCTGAAATTCAGCATCAAATTATAGAATCATGACCTTCTGACGCATGTGAAGTTTTGTATCGATCACGTTACCGTGAAGTATCAAAAAAAAATTTCGAAAATTTTTAAATTTTGTTTCTACAGTAACTCTCGAACGAAATGAGCTAGGCAGTTGAAATTTCCAGAGTAGGTTAGGGAGATGAATATCTCGGTTAAGTTCGCTATTGGCCAAAATAGGCGAGATGGTTTCGGAGTAACGAAAACAAATTTTTTTTTAACTTACAAATTTCAAAATAAATTTTTTTTTAAGATGTAGTTTCACCCCAAAAATCCACTGATATCATTTTCAACTCCAACAAGCTAATACTTTCGGAGATATGATTTTTCGAAATTTCAATAATTAATGAATCGTACTTCTATGTTCTCACAGAATGCTATAAATATTCTATCTATGATTTATTATATGATCTGTGTTCATACTCGTTTATGTCATCCTGTTCTATAAGAAAGAGGCAAATTCATTTCAGGTATTTTAATTTGATTTCTTCCATGGTGCAATTATCATCCTCAGATTGCTCATTTAATCTTGATCAATACACTAATATTAAAATTGAATTTCCTTTATGATGCAGTTCTATCATAATAAAACATTGGAGATATAATTTGTCTGTTTGAACAAGAGCGCCAGAAAGCTCCTGTCCACAGGGCTTGAACCAATTTATTTTCACTAGATTCTGATAATCCATGCTCCTCGATTGAATAAGATACCAATGTTTGGCAAATTGACAATGCCGCATCCGAACGGCCGGTAACGGTAACGTTAGATAAATTCATTACTAAATAGTTTTTCTCTACCAAACTCAATAAAATAAAAAATGTATTATTTTGAAAATTGCTTCAGCGTTAGAAACACAAAATATTTGTCAGAAGCAATATTTAGAACAATATTGCTTAATAAACAGTAATGAAACAACATCAACGATAAAACAACTATTTCACTACGTTTCGGAATTTGTCTATGATCCAAAAGAGTTTCTGTCGACCTAATAATTATTATTATGATTATTCTGTCAATTGGAATCACATCACTACTATTCGATTTAAGATTTTCTTGCGAATTAATGGATAATTATTGGATTTTCGATGACAATTTTTTGGTGGAAATGATTGATGGATATTGAATGAAATTGAAGTTCATTGTTTCGACAAAGGAGTATTATTTAATGCTGCATTATGAGTAGTGAGTGAGTAACTAACTTTTCTCAAACAATAGATCTCTTGCATGCATTTTTTTTTATTATTGGAATCGATTATTATATCCATAAGAATACTGAAAAAATTCAACCACCGTCAAAAATTTCTATTTCAAACGAGAAAACGATCATTCAAATTTGGTTCCACATAATGCCTGTTCAAGCGATCTCAACTTGGCGCCCCCCGTGACGTCACCCGTCATGTCTACTCTCACTATCTTCTCGTGTCCGTTTCACTCTTTATTCCAGTGTAACACAGGCAGGCCCCTATAAAAGGCTCGTAGTCATCATTGGCTGCAACAAGCAGGTGGTAAATTTTGATTACGTCAGCCGCCATAGCAACGATTCAGAGGCGTTTCACCTCATTTGAATATGCTTCTTGATTTACCGATTTTCAATACCGAAATATTCAAATTTTATAAATTATGAAAGTGGGCATACCTACATTATGATCTGGTATTGAAGTAGATTCAGAAATACATAAAAATGTGGTATTTCGTATTACATGCAAGAGATATACATGCATTGAATATCATTAAATGGTTCTTTTATGGGTTTTTTCTTCCAACTCTAAAAAATATCTATAAAATACATTTGTTTTAATATTTTGTTAATTAGTTCTGCGTAGAAACACAAGATATTCGTCAGAAGCAATGTATAGAACAATGTTGCCTAAAAAACAATAAAGAAACAACACCAACGATAAAACAACTATTTCTTAACGTTTTGGAGTCTAGGTCAGACTCCATCGTCAGGCACCCAGCGAAAAACTTCAGAATTATTTTTTGTTGATAGCTATTTTGAATTTCGATTATTGTCACATTGATTCCTATCATGAATAATAGTTGTTTCATTGTTTCCGTAACACCCTGGGATGAACGATACTCCATGAGTCAAAAAATTGCATACATTTTCCATGTCAAACTCCTTAATGATGAAAAACTGATGTTGGGCTTAACAAGGCGACTATTTGCTCAATTGTGGATTTAATTCGATGGTTGCATCAAAACACAACTGGAAATTGATATAGAATCACACTGATTTCCAATTAAGAGCTGTCAAAGCTTTGTGAAACCCAGCGTTGAGGTGAGAATATGCATGCTTTGATCGTACGGATACATTATTAACACGTGTCGTAAAAATATCTTTTACGTTATTTCAAATGGACCACACATATTATTCTGATGTGTCGTCAGAGGTGGACAACACGCTACGTTATGTCGTGTTGATACGAGTTAACACGAGAGGTGTTAATTATGTATCCGTACTTTTATCTTTGTACCTTCAATATTCCTAAATATTGATGATATCAGTTATATGGTTCACGACAAGATATTGTTCATCGAATTCAAACTTCAAATATTCAGGACCATTTAAATATTGTCATGACTTCAATGTAATTCCTTCACCCATTTACGTATTAACTGTTCAGGTGAATGGAATCATGAAATTCCGTAGCATAATTTTCTTGACTATCAATAATTATTGCATGAATTTCTCAATACAAATTTTATTGTTACAGCACCTTTAACGGTTCAAAAATGATCCACCATGTAATTTTGCTTCATTTGTGAAATAATTCCTTAAAGTGGTTCTACAGTTTCAGAGGAAATAGTGTATACAGATCAGAGCTGTGCCGAGCACTGAAGAAAAGTGCTTCAAGCCCTAAGCACTAAGCACTCAATAAAAATGATCACGAGCATTGAGCACAAAGCACCGCGTTTTCCCAAAGGGCTTGCGATTACTAAGCGCTTTATAGAAGTAATTGGATTTTTCGAGCACTAAGCACTAAGCACTTTCAGAAATCTGTTGGAAATGAGGATATTTACTCCGAATTGTTATAAACAATTGTATTCTATTGGAGAAATATATAAACTAGCAAATTTGCATTTCCCATATGCATAATTGATGGATGAGGAATGGAGAGCAGCGAAACAAATTTCTATGAAACTAACGACCTCAAAATTAGTTCTATTCTCACACAGTTTGAAAAGGTCTTTATTATTTCAGGTATGATGATACAATTAATGAAAATATGAATTCTATTTCAATTTAAAAATGGGATAATACCCGAAACATATAATTATGACAACAACATCGTATTATATTATGAAACTTAGGCTAAATGTTTACTTTACCTTACTAATAAAACAAACTTTTTGAGGTAGTTTTCCATTAATACATAATTTAATTCGCATTGATCAACATGACATAAATGTTTTCTTAAATTTATCAAAATTTGAAAAATGTAATCTGCAGAAACCGGATAACATCAGATTTACAAGTTCCGTTCATGCGTCAATTGATCTCCCTGGTACACATAAACTCCTCCGACCACAGCGCATCGGCGTCTATTCGTGTTACGACATGATTTCGGAAAGGTTTATTGCTTAGTAATCCTCGGAAGTACTCGGGAGCACTAAATGGATTACTGAGCACTAAGCCTTTTCAAGAAGTGCTCGACTTACTAAGCACTAAGCACTGGTTTTAAAAAGTGCTCGGGATCACAAAAAGGCTTCGAGCACTTTCACAAGCACTAAGCACAATGCTTTGGCTCAGCTCTGATACAGAATTAGTGAGCTTTTATGGAACACTAAACATTCGCAAATAGGTTGATTATTGTCCATTGTTCGTTCTTTCATAATTTAATAAAATGTGTGCGTGTGTTCCATTAGCCGAAGAATCGTGCATTTAAGTCGTATGAACTCCGATAATGCGTTGAAAAATTCAATCGAATAATTTTCGGGCGAATAACATTAATATTTGAACTTGACCGTCAGCACTCTCCTTATCCTGAAGATAAATGTTTATTCATTTCTGTAGGGACCATTAAAATCGGTTTTGATATTTTTGAGAATATTACAACCAGCATGGTATAGGAAATATATATTCTTATTACATGCATATGATTCCAATGTGAAACTTAGAGCCCCTCAATAAGTAAATGCTTACATGCAGCGAAAGACAAGTCGAATACATCGCTGGAATCACTCAAATGCTTGAAAACCGTGGTTCAACCATTTGTGGCGCGCCGAAAATCATCTCAAACGTTTAGTTTCTACTCACTCATGAATAATCCGAGGTCAAATCCAATTCTGTCTATACGTCCGGTCGTGAGCACGATAACTCTCGAACAAAATTCGTTGGATAGTCAAAAATTGCAGAGTAGGTTTTGGGCGTATATCGTAAATGGGTTAAATCCATCGAGTGGTTTCGTAGTTATAGCCATATGAAATTTTGTTTTCCCAGTAACTGGAAAAACAATGATTTCATCTAATTGAAACTCGGTAGTTAGTTCCAAATTTTATTGAAAACTTTATGTGAATCATATGATTTTCAAATAAAAAAATTGGTTCAAGCCCTGTGAACAGGAGCTTTCTGGCGCTCTTGTTCAAACAGACAAATTATATCTCCGAAAGAATTGTTTTCTCAGAGTTGAGAATTATATCAATGTATTTTTATGATCGAACTGCATCATAAAGGAAATTCAATTCAAATAATAGTATATTTATCAAGATTAAATGAGCATTCTGAGAATGAGAACTGCACCATGGAAGAAATCAAAGTAAAATACCTGAAATGAATTTGACTCTCTCATATAGAACAGGATGACATGAACGAGTATGAACACAGATCATATAATAAATCATAGGTAGAAAAATTATAGCATTCTATGAAAACAGAAGTACGATTCATTATTGAAATTTCGAAAAATCACCTCCGAAAGTATTAGCTTCTTTGAGTTGAAAATGATATCAATGGATTTTTGTGGTGAAACTGCATTTAAAAACAAATTATTTTGAGATTTTTTTGAAAAAAATTTTGTTTTCGTTACTCCGAAACCATCTGGCCTATTTTGCCCAATGGCGAACTTAACTGAGATATTTATCTCCCTAACCTATTCTGAAAATTTCAACTGCCTAGCTTATTCCGTTCGAGAGTTATTGTAGAAACAAACTTTAAAAATTTTCAAATTTTTTCGACACTTACAGTATCCCGATCAATACAAAACTTCACATGCGTCTAAAGGTCATGATTCTACAATTTGACGCTAAATTTCAGATAGATCGAGTGATCGGTTTAGGAAATATTCATAAAAAATGTTTTGACTAAAAACGGCCATAACTCCGAAACCGCATGATGAATTTCGCCCGTTAAGGAAGTCTTCCGAGATACTTACGCTCCAAACCTACCCTGCAAATGTAAATCCTCTAACTCCTTTCGTTCGAGAGTTATCGTGTTAACGGACGAACGGCCGGACGGCCAGACAGAATCGATTTCGACCACGGATTCTTGTTCAGTTAGTCGAATCAAATCGTTTGATACCATTTTCAGCCAAAAATTTGAAAATTACAGATTTTGGGCAAATTGATAAGCACTCTGTTCCGAGGAACAAGAGCGCCAAAAAATATTAAAATAAATTATGTATCTCAGAAACTATCCGTCAAATATCGCTATAATTTTGCAAATGCCTTCATAACCTTATTTCACAGCCAAGCATTATATTTAAACTCGATCGGATGCAGATTGTTGGAAATATTAGGAAAATATTATTCAGTACCTAGATGGGTGACCACTCTGTCTATGAATTTGAAGAGGCTCGTCAAAGCAGATTGACCTCACGTCAGTGCTGTTCTATTTTATTTTGAAAGATGATATTTCTTTCAAAATAAAATAGAAAGATAATATTTGCCGGCCCCGGTGGTGCACTGGGAGAAAGACTTGCTGTGGTGCCGGAGGTTACGGGTTCGAATCCCGCTCAGGGCATCGGTGTGGTGTTGGGTGGTGGTGTATGTCTTAAAAATAATTTGAAAGAGTCTTCGGCAAAATAGAGAAATGTGTAGATGGTCCTTGTTGCCTAGCACAATAAAGGAAAAAAAAGATAATAGTTCTCCGATGTTAAGAGGTTGTTGTTTGAATAACCTAAATGAGGTATTCAACTTTTTTTCTTAAATCATAAAAATGTGTGACCACTGTCACATATCGATTACAAATTGAATTTTTATAATATATAATATTATAATAATATAATATAATGCAATAAGAATTTCTCATATGAGAAACATATGAGGTTCCTGGACCAATTGGACTCAGACCTCTTGACAAAGCCTTCAGATATAATGCCAATCATATACGATTTTAAAACACCCTTTGCATCGATCATTAGTGAGCTTCTGAATGCGGTGGACCTCGTTAATCGATTGGACAAAAAATCATCAACTTGGTGAACGGATGGATGGAAGTCAGATAAGGTTGCAGGTATTGGGTTATATTGGCAGAAACTGAGGATCTCCGTGTCCCTGGGATATGAGGCCTATATATTACAGACAGAGACACTAATTGTCTACATTTGTGCCCAGGAATGTCTGAAAATGAATCTCAAGCGGGTGCACATCTATATTACAACGGACAGCCAGGCCAGCCAGACATCTAGGATCACCCATCCAAGATTCCCTACTGTCCTGGGAATGGCTGGAGGCGATAAGGTGATTTTTCTATGGGTGCTAATATACCTTGGTATTGAAAGAAATGAGAAGGCCGATGAACTTGCGAAAAGGTCCTCCAGGGTAACACCTGCTGGACCAGAACCATTATGTGGACTTGTAAAGGCTACTACAGGACAAATAACAGAAAAGCTCTTTGGAGAAATCAACCAGGACATGCACAGGCAAAACGATTCGTGGATTCATCAACATCTCATACCAGTGAATTTCTTCAGCTTCCACGAGCCGAGCTTCGGGTAATAGTGGGACTACTGACATGACACGTTCGGTAAAAATACCGAGTGTACCGCATAGACGAAACATGCACGCTCTCTGAATCGGAAAAGGAAACTGCCGAGCACATAATTTCAAATGTCCAGAGCTGGCCAGCCTAAGAATTTTACATTTGGGTGAGCCATCACTTCTAAATCTTCACGACTTGATAGCCAAGGACATCATCAGGTATATTAACACCATTGATAATATCTTTAGGGTTGAATATGTAGGGTCATAGAACTAAAGATTTTATCGGTCGCAGTTCTGAAGGGCTGGGCCAAACTCAAGACCCCGTTCTAATAAATAAATAAAATAATAACAAATGCTGAAATTCGACGCTCTATCAGCGAAATATCCCCATATGAATGGAACTACGTTATTCATCGTAAAATTTTTCCGACTGAGAATGCATGTGTCAACGAAGCAGTGGTGCTTATTACCATCTGTGTCATTTCATGCATAATTCCCAAATGTATTCATTGCATATTTGAAACCTTTGACCCCGAAAAACATGTTTTATTGAACCTTAAAATATTGCACTCTTATCGACACCCTTGATGATTATTCGAGCATATCGGCTCAACCTGTTTTTCATCCATATTGAGATCACTTTTAGCACATATTCTAGCGTACAAATTCCCAAATTTCACTATATGTGCAATATATGCATTCTACCACATTCTAACAATCTCTTTTTTCTCCCAAGCACCCTCATTCGGCTAAGTTATTCATGACCCCCAACCACATATCGGCCATTTCCCAAATCGTAACAATCTAATCTAAGTTTAGGGTCGGTCTTGCATATCCACATGTAATTCATGTGCATTCTGTATCGCGGATATCTCCCCAATTAAATCCGCTCAGGGCGTCCAGAACTTCCAGAACTATGATATCAGAAGGCCCGCGGGATGATTAATTTCGTTTCCAGAATTAACGTATTCAAATTAACAGGATAAGATTGATGGGGAGGCAGAATTCGGCAAACATTTTAAGGCTATGAAGTTAATTTATGTCCGTTTAATTACCGAAAAGAACGATGAATCATTCTTACGGACGTTCGAGTTCGCCGACACGAATGATAAGTGATTTTTGTTTCGTGAATATTCAAGAGTGAGAATTTTCATCTAACTCTTGATGAGGGGATGAAGCTAAAAATTAGTCATTCATATTCCGTGGAAAAAGGAGTAAAAAATGTCCTGCTTTATAACGAAGCGATTATCATCCCTATAAGTTTCCTGCAAATTCAAATTATTCAGTTTCCATACACCGGAATAATTACATGTCGAACTTGTTGAATCCATTTCAACTGCATCATACTTTTTGGCGCTCTAGTTCCTCGAAACAGAGTGCTTATCAATTTGTCCAAATGTCTGTTATTTCGAATTTTTGGCTGAAAATGGTCCCAAACTATTTGGTTCGACTCGCTGATCAAGAATCCGAGGTCGAAATAGATTCTGTCCGGCAGGTCCGGCCAGCCGGCCGTAGGCACGATAACTCTCGAACGGAAGGAGTAAGAGGATTGAAATTTGCAAGGTGGGTTTGGAACGTAAATATCTCGGACGACTTCGTTGATGGGCGGAATTCATCAAGCGGTTTCGGAGTTATGGCCGATTTTAGTAAAAACATTTTTTATGAATATTTCCGAAACCAATTACTCGATCTATCTGAAATTTAGCATCAAATTGTAGAATCATGACATTCATACGCATGTGAAGTTTTGTATTGATCAGGTTACCGCAAAGTGTAAAAAAAAAATTTTGAAAATTAAAAAAAAAATTTCTACAATAACTCTCGAACAGAATGAAGTAGGCAGTTGAAATTTTCAGAGTAGGTTAGGGAGATGAATATCAAGGTTAAGTTCGTTTTTGGACAGAATAGGCCAGATGGTTCCGGAGTTACGAAACAATTTTTTTTTTCAAGTAACAAATTTCAAAATCAATTTTTATTTAGGATGCAGTTTCACCATAAACATCCATTGATATCATTTTCAACTCCAACAAGCTAATACTTTCGGAGATATGATTTTTCGAAATTTCAATAATGAATCGTACTTCTATAATTGCTATAATGCTATAATTATTCTATCTAAGCTTTATTATATGATCTGTGTTCATACTCGTACATGTCATCCTATTCTATAAGAGAGAGTCAAATTCATTTCAGCTATTTTAATTTGATTTCTTCCATGGTGCAGTTCTCATTCTCAGATTGCTCATTTAATCTTGATAAATAAACTATTATTTGAATTGAATTTCCTTTATGATGCAGTTCTATCATAAGAATACGTTTATATAATTCCCAACTGTGAGAAACTATACTTTCGGAGATATAATTTGACTGCTTGAACAAGAGCGCCAGAAAGCTCCTATCCACAGGGCTTGAACCAATTTTTTACGTACCTATACGATTTTCGATGCTTTGAGTTTCCTGCGAATTCAAATTATTCGTTTTTCATTCACCGGAATAATTAAATGTCGATTTATTCAAGACGATCTGAAAATCCAATCTGTGTGGAAAAATTCTTAAAAAGAACTGACGTGCAGTTCTTTTGTCTATTAATGCCTCACCACACACCCTCACGAAATACTGCTTGTACCTTCAAGGCGCACTGAGATTGTTAGAGATGTTAGGGTTAACAATTAATAGTTCTTTATTTGGGACAGATTTATTTGTTATAAATAAATTTTATTAATTATTAATAAATATTATTAATAGTTAGAACAACTTGATATAAACCTTATTTCTCAGAAATATTCCATTTATTTGGAGAGATTTATTAATAATCAAACTGGTTTATTAACAGTAAATAAATGTGATCCAGAAATGTCATGTTAAAAAGTATTATTAACCCTAAACGAATAATTTATTTCCACCAAACGAATCTTATTTGAAGTAAAAACTGTCCTTATTTCTGTCAAACAAACATTTATTGAATTATGATTGAAGCAAGATTTTTTAATTAATAATAAATCTTGATTATACTTAAATAAGTGTTTATTATAGCTCGCATCCTGAGCTTGTAGGTTGACGTACCCCACCCCTTTGGCCATTATACTGAAATGCGAATCTGAAAACTTTGTGATACAGTGATCAGTCACATTAAGTAATCTTTGATTCGTCTGTTGGTTGTTAGGATAGAGCGTGATATATAGGCGAGTGGACAGAATGGTTGAATTCCAGACATTTTTGTTTCGATATGGTTTGAGTCATTCAAAAAGTACATTCGAAGGTAAGGCTTAGTTTTCATATGAAATTTTTAATTTAGATTAGCTTAATCGCCTGTCCAGCGAAATGAATGCAGAACTCTGAAGTGGATTCTTTAACCACTCATCTAATTTTCAAATAATTATAATTCGTTTGTGCTGTGTTTATTGGTTAGAATTTTATTTCTGAGTTATAAATTATTTTCAAGTACAATTTCTCTTCTTTCCTCGTGATGATATTTAAGGAATTCTTCTATGAATAAATCTGAATTTGTTTTGATTCTTTAACAAAATCCTTCTAAGACATGTTCCATTTTTAAGATTTTGATCTTGTAATCAAAAGAAAAAGGAATTTTTGCCTAAGTCTCGATAAAGAAGTATATTTTTCCATTTAAATGGTTTTCATTGCACTTTCAACTCAAATCTCATAGTAACGATTGTAGTAAAAAATCTTGTCATTTCAATAATTAAAATAGATTAGCTATATTCTTCAACTCGTCACCTCAGAATTATACTGTTGTATGTGTAATGAACTAAGTTCTAGAAAAAAGAGAAAAACAATTTTTGTGATTGTAGTCCTACAGTCGGTAAAGTTACACTTTTCAGGAATTGTGGTGTATATGAGATTTTGTTAAATTAGCTTATAAGCAAGAAAACTCAAAATGAGTCAGTGTTTTCCAGAAACCTGGCTTTGAAGAAAAACATACAACTATTTTATTCTAAGAAAAACTTTATTCTCCATAGTTTTTGTTATATAAAACTATGTAATCTCAAAAAAAACATAGAAAGTGCATATATTTATTGTTTTAAACAAACATAGCAAAATTTTATAATACTCCCACGAATAGAAGAAGACAAATATGAATAAAAATATTATTCTGGAACCTTGCCTTATAATATGCCTGATCAATTATCATGTATATTCAAAAGTTTATGTTGACTATGTAATTACAAATAAGTTATATAACCTTCATACAACTAGTCATTATGGTTGACTACAGTGGAATGATTGAGAAACAGTTTTGAAACTCTACCAAACAAATATTTGCGGAACATACAACTTTGTGATGTTGATAACTCGAAAATCATAAAAATGCTACATGCAACATTGTAATTCTGAGGTGACAAATTGTTAAGATTAAAATATTGTTATCAAAATAAAATTCATGTTTGGCGTTTTTTTTGATAAAATATTTGAATCTTATCTTGATATCTTCTCATGGATATCGGTAGCGGACATCTTATGGATGCCTATAACAGATATCTTGTGGATAATAATGAAAAATGGCGATACCGTTGTTAATAAATCAACAAATCCAGAGCGTTTCTGTCAATAGGGTCCTTCATAATGACTTCGTATAATTAATATACATATGCATATATTTCACAAGTCAAATAAACCCCAGGGGGTTCATTGATTTGCTCTCTACCGCCTAAACCATATCGGAATCGCTTTACGAGATCGGACCATGAGCTGGAGCATGCGCCGTCGCCGTATTTTGACATATGAAATCGACGAATTCAATTTAGCGTTACGGAAAAGTTCAACAAGTGTTTTGCCAGAAGAAGGAACTATTATAGAACAAGAGTCGATTAATATGAGTGAAAAGCATCGATATGGATAGCATCTTTGAATTACGTTCGGCGATGGAAGAAAAAATCGAACAGCAAATGTTCAGAATGGAACTTTGGGATATCAGTTAGTAATCCTTTTGAAATGCAAGAATAAACTTTTAGGAAGCTTTACCATTTATGTTAAGCAATTGCTGTCGATTTCATAAATGAAGTCAGTTCTCACTTTGAACAACCAATTCTGACGACTTGTGTGTGGAATCATTTGAAACTATTAGAGAATTGTAATTTTCTTTCTGTTTTTGAATTCCTCGGGATAAATTGAAATTTCATTCACTTCGGTTTTATTCAAAAAAACCTCCCCTTTCTTTCCTTTTTTCGCGCATGTTCCGCCAGAAACAGCGTGTTATTTTTTTCTACTAAAATTCATTAAAGTAAACTGCTTCTTTATCTTTATGAAATTTGCTAGGTTAAGTTACCCACAATAAACAAACTGATAAATGTCAGTGGTTATTAAGGGCGAGATTTGCGTGCGCATGCAACGTTGCCGGCTACTTCCAAGAGCGTCGAATAGAAATAAGAATTCTGATTCTGCAGCGTCTTCTACATTGGTGATAGAATACCAAAATTGGTCGCGATAGAAGAGAAACATTCCGATTTGTCAGATTACGATCCGATGCGTTCATTTCTATCCGGGTTACAGAATTGGGCTGAATGGCCATGAACGCTGTTTAGCGTTTTCAAAAATAATAATGAAAAATGGCGATACCGTTGTTAATAAATCAACAAGTCCAGAGCGTTCCTGTCAATAGGGTCCTTTATAATGGCACGTATAATAAATATACTTATGCATATATTTCACAAGTCAAATAAACCCCAAGGGGTTCATTGATTTGCCGAGAAAGCAAGAGCAGACGCGTTTCTGGCTTCTTGGCCTTCATCAGTACTCTGTAGCTTCTCAACAAACTCAACTAAACTGAAAACATTATGTGGACCCTATTGGCAGAAACGCTCTTGACTTGTTGATTTATTAACAACGGTATCGTCATTTTTCATTATTATTTTTGAAGACGCTAAACAACTTTCATGGTCATTGGAAGATACTGTCGGAGCTCTGCGGGACTCGTTTCTCGATTAATATCGAGCGAATGATGGAATATTCCTCCGGTTCCGGCCGGCCGGCCGGTTCATATATTCACTGGTGGGAAAAGGCTGAATTCCGTGTTTTGTCTCATAGGTGGCGTGGGCGATTAGGTGTGATCGACCAAGCCGGCTCTGAGAGGCTTAACGCGGTTCAGTTTAGTTGAATTTGTTGAGAAGCTACAGAGTACCGATGAAGGCCAAGAAGCCAGAAACGCGTCTGCTCTTGCTTTCTCGGCAAATCAATGAACCCCCTGGGGTTTATTTGACTTGTGAAATATATGCATAAGTATAGTAATTATAGGAAGCCATTATGAAGGACCCTATTTTCAGGAAAGCTCTGGACTTGTTGATTTATCTTATGGATGTCTTTAACATGTATCTTATGGAGATATATTTAGGACATCCATAGGATATTCAATAGCCTTCCAGGATATCATTCTTCGAAAACCTTTCTTTGCAACGAATAGCTGCATAGAATGGAATTTAACCTCGAATTCTTCATCAGTGAGTCGAACCTTATCGTTTGAGATCATTTTCGGCAAAAAGTTTGAACCTTACAGACATTTGGGCATGCTGACAGCAATAATTAATTGTGATTCGGGCACCCTTCTCTTCCAAAAAGGTATTCTGTGTCATCATGGCAAGTGACTTTTTTCGGCAATTTAATTTTTTTTGACATCTCATGACGTTCTCCGAAAATCGATTCATTTAGATTTTGAATGGAACGGATAGAGTATTCGTTGAAAAACTCCGAAATTCTGCGTAATTTGAAAACACCTGTTATCCGGAGGTTTGGAGTAAAAATATATTCAACAATTTTAATTCGAAATTGTTTGGATATTTGTTTGTGAATTGAGCAATTTCTCCTGTTTTATCAAGAGATTCAATTGAAATATAATTTTCATTCAATATCTGATTCTGTTATGAAATATATTGCATTCCCAAATATAATTATTTTCAACATAATTATTTTATGATGATTATTTGTTCGATATTCGTTCTGTGGTGATTGGAAATGTTGAACAATTTGATATTCTTTTGTAACTATGACAGAAATAAGGAAATTCTATTAAACATGTATAGGAGAGAACATTGGTTAATCAGGCTAAGCATTAGAAATTAAGTTTCGGAAAGGCAGTTCCTGTGGAGAGAGTGTGGAAGGCGAATAGATTGGAAATAATTCAACGTGGGAGGCAACAAACAATGATGGACGAATTCCAATCGCACACAGAAGAAAATTTAATATGGGCATCAATACATTCAAGAGGTTCAGACTGATTCAAGCTGGAACGAAGTCCGAGGAAAAAATATATTTCGCATTATCGAGGAAGTATTTCGCGGGACCCTAGAGCACATACGGTGAGCGTCAAATGTATGGCATAATGGATTTATTTTCTCCCCTTTCGTGAAAAATGGCTTGATACGTCGAATTAATTTATTTTTGGCATGCTGTGAAGGTGAAGGTGAAAGTGAACAGAACGCCTATCAATTTGTCCAAAAGTCTGTAACTTTCGATTATTCACTCGAGAGTTGATTCAAACGATTAGTTCCGACTCACTGATGAAGAATCTGATGTCAAAATTGAGTCTGTCTGGCCGTCAGCACGATTATGCTAGAACGCAAGGAGTTAGTTCGTGACCTTGATCACGAAGAGACTGATGCGGATTGATGGACTGACATTAATATTCCATCCGGACCATCAATCCATCAGTTTCATGTCAATCTGATATCAATCCATGGCAGATGTAATGTGATACTGATAGATTGACTGTGTATACTCAGTCATTTTATAAAATTAAATTATTCCTCATCAATTCCACTAAAACGTACCACTTTCGTGATATTCTTCAATGAATGTCATAGTATATGATTGAAGTTCCAGAAATTTAACTTCTATCATCAATCCGGATCTGGATTATAATAATAATAACAGATGATCTCTGCTCGAATAATGACATAGACTGAGTATCGATCTGAAAGTTGACACTTATAGAAAGAGGTATAGCAATCTCTTTATCCCACACAATGTTCATGCATTTCAATTCAATCTTGTTTGTTTCCAAATTGATTGGTAATATTACCATCTCAAACGGCATAAGTCAATAAGGTATAACTTAAGAATATCGAGTTTTCAATTTCTTTATGAATTATTAGTTTAAAATTCCACCTCGTTTGAGAGTTATGCAGATTCACCTGCAATTCAGAGAACTTGAAATAGGTTATTTTTTGTACTAAAACCCAAGAAGGCAATCATAATTCGAACAACTTGAATCGCAGGGTAGTTATCTTTTGGGAAACAGATGAATAAGCTTACCATGATTTATATTAATCTTTGAATTTTTCTCTATTTATCAATAGGCAATATAAAACAAATTTCTTCATAGTATTAAAAATTTTAAATATCAATTATAAGTAACATTCCACATATCCATCTCAATCATTATTGACAAGAAATTGTTAATCTGAATCTATGGAATTATGTAAACAATAAGCACGCTAACCTCACCGAACGTTATATTCTGTGGCTAACCTAATTTTCTAATGATTATGACATTTCTGTGCCTGCTTCTGGCACAGTACAAAAGTATTAGTATACTATGCGTATAGGAGGTTGTCAGATTGTTTCGAGAAATCGAAGGTTTTGATCAAGGTTTTCTTATCTAAGAATCTCGGGTTTTGGTAGAATGAAACCCGAATTCCGTTAATCTGCTTGTTATATATGAAAGAAAAATTGTGAACTGAATGTATATTCGTGAACATAATAAGTCTAGATTCTATGCTCTTTAGGCCATAGAAGGATAGAGGTTATGTTATAATGATTGTTGTTATTTATAAAGTGGAAAAATGGTTTGTAAAGGCAGTAATATGATGCGAATCAAAATAGTTAATGAATGTCAGAATAGGTGATGCAGATATTGTGGATATTCAATTAAAATCAAGTTAACCCAATCAAAAATTATATACGATTTACACTAATTTATTCAATATTGTAACGCTTTTCGTCGACACAGCGACTTCATCAGACTACATTATACTAACTTCTTAACAAGTACTTGTTAAGAACCATAAAGAGTTATTTCATAATTTTATCAAGTAGGAAATTTTCGAGGAAACTATACCTTCACGGAAAGTGAAATGTTTTGCGAAATTTAATACCTACTGCAATGTTGGTGAAAATTTAATGATCAATTGATATTATGTAAGTTCTTGAATTTAGTACAAAAGAAAATAGCTGTACCAGTTAGGTGCGTTAATAAAACAATTAAATTATTTATTCAATTCATATTTTCTATCTGCTTTGTGTAACCCTCCCAAATTTCACCACTGCTACTGGCAAGCCGTAGGTCATTTAATTTTTACCAATCTTGCTGATTAAATTTCGCAAAACGTTTCACTTTCCGAAAAGGTAGAGTATCGTCGAAAATTTCCTACTTAATAAAATTATTAAATAACTCTTAAAGGCTTTTTAATAAAGGCAAATTACATACCATTAGAAAGGTTACACCATACGGATGTTCTGCTAGAAATGGAACTCCCCGATCGATTTTTGTTTTTTTTTTTAATGGAAGTTGAAGTTAAGATTTAAGTATTTTTTACATTATTCTGAATGAAGCAATAATTTCATAAGAATCTGCCAACATTAAAGATTAAAAAAACAAAAATATTGCCTGTTTTACCCACTTTTAATAAAAATTACACTTTGAAGTGGTGAAACTTTAAATATCCAGGGGGCCAGGGCCAAATAAATTAGGGCTGAGTGAGTAACAAATGACCCCACCTATCTACCATTGTCGTATGTTCAACGTTCTGCCAAACACCCTGTATATATCTACCAATCCACTATAAATAGTCCCTAGCCGCCGCCACTGGAAACGAGAATGGGAGAAACCATCAAGTGATCAAGAATACATGAAGTTTATTGAAGACGAGACCCTTAAGGAAGCCCGAGGATAGGTTTGCCCTAAAGGGTCCTTCGCGAAGTTGAGGTTAGGACCTAAATATTAGCACGATTTCCGAATGAGAAGTATCGACAAAGAAGAAATGCTAATCGAATACATTCGATAGTTCTCATGCGAGAACTAAATGAGGCTGAGGTTAATCGGATACATTTTGCAGTAAATCAGTACCTACGATATAACTATGCAGCCGATAGAATCAAATTAAATGGAGATTTGTATTCGGAATATAATTCGATTACACAAGTTCTTCAATTCTAAATTCCATTTTCGAATAATTTCCCTGAAATAATCGAATGAAACCGGACGGATTAAGTTCAAACAAACTACCTTAACTGACGGAATTCGAAATGAAATTGCCAAAAACGAATTTCTATGGTACAAACTGAGTTCTTCTCGCATTCAGTCTTTCTCTACATCGACAGTAACCATGAAAGCGCATATTGGCTCGCGAATATCATCGTGAAAAATATGTGTATGAAGGCTTTAGAAAGCTGAAATTTGTATGTATTAATTTGGAAGAGGTCAAGGAGCAATTACCGAGGAGCACAAACTAATTAAATCGATTCCCAAGGGTACGAACGTCACCACTACAAGATCATTCCTCAGGAAAAGATTTTTGCCCATGGCTGCTGTATTATCAGAACTGTATATCTCACGGGGGTCCTGAATAGATTAGTTTTATCAACAAGCCATTACTCACGAGATAGAATTCTTAAATATAATCGATTCCGCAATATACAACTTAATTCATGTTGATGATAGTCGAGTTCAGACGAAACATTTACAGACAATCGAATTGCCACTAACTGCTATTTTGGAACAAAATCTTACACCTTTATGGCCAGTCAGCTGACTGTGCTTCCAAACAGCTGATCTCACGTGCCAGATACTGAAATGTTAAATGTGCGTTCGGGGTTTTGAAGGATTTGAGCCGTATATTACGATCAATTCCATATGTGCATTTCTGAACTTGCTTATGGTACTGTTTGCAGCCAATCCTGCCAATCAACAAGTCCTGAGCGTTCTGCTTATAGGGTCTTGGAATGGTTTCGTATAATTATCATACTTATGCATAAAGTTCATAAATCAATTTAACACTGATATCAACAACGGTATCAGCCATTTTTCAGTATTACTATTCGCAACTTTCTGTGCTAGTTTTGTTGAGTTATTTTTATTACGATCAATTTCACCTCCTGTAAAAAATGAGGCATGTTAAAGAACATCCTGTGTAGTTCAGTACTAAATTTATGTAGGTAGATCTTGTGTTCAAATGGGAAAATTTTCAAATTCTAAATAATATCACCAGCTATCTATGCTTCACAATTTTCCAATTTATATCTTAATTTGAAACAAATGACATGTGATTTAGATTATTCCCTTCAATTTTATGAACACATGTTTCCTTATCACTGAAATATAGTAATAAATAATATATTAACGATAGAATTTGTCAAATTTTGCTGAAAGATTCCATATCCGCGCAAGTGCCAATGTCTATTCAAGCGTCATAAAAATCGATCGAGCAGAAATTTGGAACTCGATCGTAAAATGGATTTGGAAGGTATGTGCAGGATTTCAGTATATTCTGACTTATAGTTGCTTAAATAAAAAAATTAAAAATTGTTTCAAGCACTGACGTGAAGTCAAGAGCTTTTGCGCTTATGTTCTGTTGTCCATTCTCCTGTATTGGAGACTCTTAATCCAAATAGTGTCCAATACAGGAGAATGGACAATAGGACATACGCGCATAAGCTCCTGACTTCACGTCAGTGCTTGAACCACTTTTTTTTCCTAATATTTTAAAAATCTTATAGGAGTACGGTTCTAAACAAAATTTACACACGTCTTTATGTCGATATTCGAGTATAACTCGGAAACCGTTGGACCTATTATGCCCAAAAACCCATCCAGCAACTAAACTCACACAAAGCTGCTCCGATCTACAACAATCGTGTTCAAACTTGGAACTTGGCAGTAGAATAAGGTACTTAATTCCACAAGAACTTTCAAGTTGGCATTCTACAACTAATAACCATCTTTGAATTGGATCGGTTTTGTATTTTTCGTGTTATTGAAGGAATAACAACCGAAGTTCGGATGGGTATAACTCTAAAACCGTTTGGCCAATTATGCCTGTAGACGAACTCAATTATCGCATTCAGATGCACAAACTAACCTGAAAATTCCGAGTCACTATCTCTTTCCGATCTCAGGATATCGGATCTGTATTGGTTGAAAACAAAATTATTACTCGGAAAGCATTGGGCCGATTATATCCATTAACTAAGTTGTCCGTCGTATTGGGATGCGCCACCCACCCTGAAAATTTCAAATTGCTATCCCTTTCCGTTCTCAAGTTATAGTGACAACGGACGGCCAGCCGGCCGCACATAATCAAATTTGACCTTGACTTCTTCATCAGGCAGTCGAACCCAATCGTTTGAGACTATTTTCGGCAAAAAATCAGAAAATGTAATTTTCTGATTTTTTGACATTTGGGAGAAATGATAACGCGATTTTCCGCAGAACATACGCGCAAAAATGTTTGAAGAATTGTTTTTCTAGTTATAGGATCCACACGAAATTTTTCAGAAATTTGTGGCATTTTTCGGCACTAAATAAATAATAATAACTAAATAAGTTTAAATTGGATGGGATTTTTTTTTGAGTTATAAAATTATATTATTATTATATTATATTATATTATTATATGAGCAAATAACAACAAAATTTCAGATGAGTATGACTATTTATCCGATTATGCCCATTAATAAACTCAACTGTCGCATTCGGATGCGCAACTTACCCTGAAAATTGCGAGTCGCTATCTAGTACAGTAGGTTTTTTAATGCAAAAGGTGGGGTAGTAGCGACTTTTTAGTATGTTGGTGAGCTTGGGGCCCTAATGAAGAATTCAAGTTTTTGACCTCGAGGCGCATGCGCTCAAGCCGCCATCTTGGCTTTTGGGTACAAAAATTTGGTTTTTTTATAATAACTCAAAAATGGTGGCTTTCACGACAAGAGATGTTCTATGGTAAGAGGGCAAAATTTCCTACATTTTTCGTAAGAAATACTTTTTTGCAAGAGACATATTATGTTAGGAGCTCCGTGAGTGTATTGAAAAAAATGCGGAAACTTCATTCTGGTTGAGTTTTATTTTATTATTCTTGTTATATATCATTATATTTTCACATAATTATAAAAAAACTAAAATTCACTTGAATATTGTCATTTAACAGTATTATAATGCTCGTAGACAAAGTTAACGGCGAAAGTTATATCGCATTTTTTTTTAAATTCAAGAATAGTGAATTATGATTTCAGACCGTTATAAAAATTAATATCTGCTATATTTTGGTACGTTTCAATGCTCCGGGTTGGTTATTGTGTCCTGGTCGTAGTTGCCTGTTTCCTGGTCGTAGATTTGGTCCGTAGCCTGAAGATATCGTCATCCTCGTCCCCTCTTTCAATGTGGATTTCCGGCATATTTCTGCAAGATTCTCCGTTGTAGAAGCCACATACATCCGAACATTTCAGTCCGGCCTTTCGACAGCTGCATGCACCACCTCATCCCTTTTTGCAGTTACAAGATACCAATTTTAATAAGGAATTAGGGGCTGGGGATACTGCGCCTTACTGTACTGTAGTACTTCCTAAGCGCGGGGAATTACACAGTCTTTTGTAGGTGGAAAAGACGCGATTAGATTTATTTTTCAGCCTAGATTTGGCGAAGCGTTGGAAACGAATCTCTTCCAAACTCTCTTTATCCATGTTGCCACCATATAAAGCGTACTCCGTCCTCAGCAATCTCCTCTAGCGTGGTATCTTGTTGGTTGAAAATTTCAATTATTTCATGAACCGTTCTATTCTTTTCCATCAGCGTACAAAATTTACTTTTTCCCTGATTGAATAGGGATGACGTAGTGTCACAACCACTGAAGGCATACAAGAGCAGAATGTGCTTGGTTGCCTCTTCGTATTTGAGGCTACTTGCTGAATATATCCTCTCAGCAGTGTTTACTCTTCCAGGTTTACGGAAGTATAGAGAACTTTCGGCTGCCACTAAGGCTGTCAGAAGTACTAAAAGGTCAACATCTTCCCCGAACACAAAGACAGCATCAAATATTGATTCACTGCATAACGAAATCGCAGTGTTGACAATTAGCTCATCGGCATCACCTTCAGTTTATTTAACTGTAAATGCGGCCAGGTCAAATTTGCACTTCAGCATCTATATGGACGAACTGATTTTTTTGCATTTAAATCGCTCCTGCGAAACTTGCACCACCATTGTTCCATCAAAAAGGACATCAGCAGACACGTGCTTTTTTGATCGACGAGGTCTTCCTGTGGTCTTTATATTTGTATTGCCGCCATCAATTGGATATCCATAAAAAACAACAATTGCCTAGGAACCAACATGAACTTGCACATACCTTCCACCTACTAGACAGCAGCTGTGCTCTCGCTACCTGCCTATCTATTAAGGTTTAGGGCAACCTATTGTTACACATTTAAAATAGGGTCTCCTTAAAAATGATTTTATTTATTCTAGTTATTAACAGCCAAATAACAAAATATAATACTTATAATATAATAGAATAACTCCCCAGATATGTGTACTACAAAAAAATGTTGTCTACAAAAAATTTAGGAAATGTTGTCTTCTTCAACTTTGTATTGAAAACAAGGCGCATGCGCCTCGAGGTAAAGTTGTGAAGATTTCCCAGATTCTGAACTCGTCCAACGTTGCTCCTTTTCCAATATTATTTCCATGTCTCCAACAATATTTTTTCGATCCTATTCAAATTTAGAACATGGAGGTATAATTAGATTAGGAAAGTTCTCGCAGAATTTCCGCAATATCGGACTCGTAGTTTCTGGGATACAGAATACTTTTCAATAATTTTTCCAAATTTTCTAGTGGTACGACCCTCAAGAAATTCCGCATAAGTCTTTTCGTCATCATTTTACAACTAGTTACCACGTTTCAATTCGATCGGATATATATTTTTTCAGTAATTGAGGTTACATTATTTCTGATGGGTATAACTCCGAAACCATTTGGCTGATTATGCCCATTAACGAGCTTAACCGTCACATTCAGATGCGCAACCTACCCTGGAATCGTTGAGTATCTATCTCGTTCATAATCGGAAGTTATGTGCGAAATAACAGGGATGATACTCAAATGGGTGAAATTATTTATCGAAATATCTCTTTGAATGTATAGTCAGAATATCAGCTTTGGTTGAGTATAGAGATCCCGACGGAGACCGTAGTTCTTATCATTGTGAAATAAACTAGAGTCTTTCTTCATTGAGTAGTAGAGAACACTTGAGAATTATCAGATACTCCTGAAATCACCTCAAACGTAGAGAATTTTTGAATTTGGGATGCCGCAAGGATCAGTCATGCATCCAATATTGTTTAGTATTCGCATGAAGAGCAGAGAATTTTGATTCTGAGCACTAGCCAGTGAATTATAACTCATTCACGAAGTAAAATCAAAATGCTACGATCAGTAGTTTAGTAGTACCTAATTTTAGCGCAAAATTATTGGAGTGAGCCGAATGAGTTGAACTCGCAAACCAGAGGATGTGGAAAATGGTATATTTTGCAGACGGAATAATCCTCCCTCTGCATAATTTGCAACATTTTCCATCAGAATTGGATGGAACCAGATGAGAATTATAAGGTCATACGAACCTACGTTTCTCATTACTGGCGGACTTGTTCCCAAATTACAATTATTACTCCTCGTACCTAAACATATCAGGAGACAGCCAGCGAACTTATACCGCAATTCCTGGAGTCGGGCTCGGATTTAATTTGGGAGACATCCTGGATGCGAAATTATACAATTACATGTGGTTATGAAAGCTCGCAACCATCCCAAATTAAATTGTCATAACTCGGCCACGATCCAATACGCTGCAAATTTTGTCAGGTGGAAAAAACAGACGGAAAAAGATGTGTTAACGTGTGAAAAATATGGGGCGCTGTTGAAAATTAAATTATTTTCCGGAAAATTTAACACATTTAGGGCGGGTTGGATTTAACGAAAAATTGCTTGTTGCTGCCGTTTTATAGCCGTTTCATCCGCCAGATTTATGGGTCATCATATTCATGATTACCAACTTTATGTTTTTATGTATTCATATTTATGTTGATGTGCTGAAAATACAACGGAATAAGAGTAATAAATTTGCATTTAATTCCGGCAGTAGCATGGACGCTGGTAAAGGGAAAAAGAGAGGACGGATCAATTTCGAAATGGAATCGTGATTTTATGCGCACATACTCCACTAAATCAACGTGGGTAACTTCATCACATTGATTTGAATTGAATTCATATGAAAACACCTACTCGTCAGTATTCAACACTATGAACGTGAATTATAGTATTTATTTATGTATTTATTAAATAAACGAGTAGAACACTCTTTTTTTCAAAAAATAAAATACATCCTTGTGTGAGGCAAATAAAAATCAACATACGAAAAATTACAAAAGCTACACGAGAAAGTATACATATTCCACCGATGACTGCATCTCCAAAAAACCAAAAATAGCAATACATTTTAATTCCAGCAGTGACGGATCGTCAGGGTATGCTGGGTAGGCCGGGCCGACCCAGAAATAATCGTGAATAATGGAGAAATAGAAAATAATAATAATTGTATTCATGGAAACTTATTCTGAATTATCAATTTCGATATTCAAATCTCGAGTAATTCCCTCAATATCTTATACTTTCACTTCCACAGGAAACTTATTTCGAACAACATGACACCCTGAATTATTTGATTTCCGACTTCTGTTCTCTCCCATCTTTCGTTATTCTGCTCATATTGGATCGGCCAGCCACGCGACCGTTTGAATTGATGGTACTTTGACACCTCCGACACAAGTAGTTACCACTAAGCGGAATGGTAGAATCTCGATATTACGTCGCAGCTTGATACATACTAGGCATAACCATAGTAAATTCGAATTAAGAGTGTCCAATACAGGAGAATGGACAACATAATTTACCATGGTAAATTCGATTAAGGGTGTCCAATACAGGAGAATGGACAATAGAACATACGCGCAAAAGCTTCTGACTTCACGTCAGTGCTTGAACCAATTTTTTTTCGTGATTTTTTTTTAAATTTTCTAGGGGTGCGGTTCTTAAATTTTTTTTTTTCGTAATTTTTTTCAAATTTTCTAGGGGTACGGTTCTT
This sequence comes from Halyzia sedecimguttata, assembly GCA_937662695.2. Taxonomy (NCBI): domain Eukaryota; kingdom Metazoa; phylum Arthropoda; class Insecta; order Coleoptera; family Coccinellidae; genus Halyzia; species Halyzia sedecimguttata. Next base: position 34,110,895 of record OW569411.2, read on the forward strand.
ACAAAATTTCAAACACATCTTTATGCTGATTTTCTACTACTAGTTACCAAGCTTCAATTCAATCGAATCTTTATTTTTTTAGTTATCAAGGAAATAATATTCCAGGTGGATATAACTCGGAAACCGTTAAACCGATTATGCCCAAAAACAAACTCAACTCTCCTTTTCGGATACGCAACCTACCCTGAAAATTACATGTCCCTATCTTCTTTCGTTCGAAAGTTATCGAGGCAACGGTCACCCATTGACTGAACTCACACAAGAATGCTCGAATCTCCAACAATATTCAACCGATTGTGTTAAAACTTGAAACTTGGCAGTAGAGTTAGGATATGAACGCTCTTGCAAAATTTCAGCAATTTCGAACGGATAGTTACTGACATATAGAATTTTTTTTTTTATTTTCAATGATTTATTAAAAATTTTCTACAAATGCTATCCTCACCAAATTTTGCAAACATTTTCGCGTTGGCATTCTACAACTAATAACCAATTCAATCGGTTTAGTATTTTTCGAGTTAATGAGGAAAAAAAAACCACCAAATTTCAGAAAATTTCAGATGGCTATAACTCTAAAACCGTTTGGCCGATTATGCTCATAAACAAACTCAAATGTCGCATTCAGATGCACAACCTAACCTGAAATTTTCAAGCCGCTATCTCTTTCCGTTCTCAGGTTATCGTGACAACAAAAATATTTTTTAATAATTTTTTTAAAATTTTCTAGCCTCACGATTCGCCCAAAATTTCACAAACTTGCTTAGGTTCATATTCTACAACTACTCACCAAGTTTCAATTCGATCGGATTTATATTGGTTGAAAACAAAATTATTACTCAGAAACCACTGGGTCGATTATGCCCATTAACGAACTTGTCCGTCGTATTGCGATGCGCCATCCACCCTGAAAATTTCAAGTCGCTAGCTCTTTTCGTTCTCAAATTATCGTGGCAACGGACGGCCGGACGGCCGGCCGGACAGAATCAAATTTGACCTCGAATTCTTCATTGGGGAGTCGAACTGAATCGTTTGAGACCAATTTCGTCAAAAAATTCGAAAGTTACAGACATTTGAGCAAAACTATAACGCGATGTTCCCCAGAACATACGCGCAAAAAAAGCACTTTCTGGTCGGCTGGATACGATAACCTGAAGGAAATTCATCGGGTTAAATGTAAACATGAATCTTCCAAAGAATATACACTCATTCAGCTCGAAAATTTAAGTTATTCGGAAAACAGAAAATTTTGAATACTTTGGACAGTGCACACTTATTAATTTTTAAGGACTTTTATCGAGAAGGTTAGGGAAAATCGTAAAATGATGAAGCATTTGTTGAACATGATCATTTTCCTATCGACACAAGAGCAAGCATTTAAGGGAAACGATGAGAGTGTTGATTTTGACAGGGGAATTATAATGAGTTCGCTAAATTCGTTTAGTTTATAGATTCTGCCGTGTTCTCCGTATTTTGCGGTTTATCAAAAACAATTCAGAACGATTTAATTGATTCGGTGACCAAAGTTTTGAGAGGAGGAATTCATAACGAAATTGAAATTGTTTATCTTGGGAAATAAACAGTATCCTTTAATGATTAAGACAACATTTATATCAGATGTTTTACTCAGATGTCGGTTATTTTCCGCTTTGTTCGAGACGGTAAAATATCGGAACGATTTTGGGGTATTTTCGACGTCAGTAAAGGTGAAACCGCGAATGATATTTTCAATACCTTGTAGAGAATTTCGCTACTTTTAACATTGCGACAAAATTAGTATGACTGTGATGGCTGGGGAAATTAACGGTTTACAATCGCGCATCAAGACAAATTGCTCCTCAAACACTTGACATGCACTGTTATGCACATAAATTTAATTTAGTTTTACAAGATTCGAAATTTCTGTGTGTCGCATGTCGTTATTCGTTATTCATTGAATCTAGAAAAGTACAAATATTTTATTTAATAATAATTTGAATCGCGTCGTGTAATACCTTATGTCCAGTCTGGTCCTCTGTCTAACCTCTTCTTACTGGTGTTCAAATCCAAACGGCTTTTTGCATCAACTGATCATACTCTCGTTGAGACTGGACTTACTTACCCTCTTCACCCCTTCCACGACAGCTTTTCCTAGCTCTCGTATGGTTGTACTCCCAAGATCGTGTTCGATTGGTGAATTGCCTGGCTGAAATATTTCGTTTAGACCAATGGCGTCCCACGCGATCGATCCGAGTGTCTAAGACGAATTCCAAGCCTCATTAACGTCGCTCCAAAATTTATTAGAGACCTAATAAGTTTTATCTTCGAGTATTACATATTCCAGATAGATATATTCGGTTTACCCAGACATCATAATCGGCTTCGAGGCGTCACAGGGCCGAAGTTCTGGATTCAACACATAATCCCCCTGTCGGGTGATAGACGCTCTTTCGGATCACTACCGATATTTCAATTGGTTTTGGGGTGCCTTAGAATCCAGAAAACAGATAGGATAGGAACTAAGTAATTACATTTGAGAGTTCAACATGTCCTTAGACAGAATGAAGTTTTCCTATTGCAGATTTTTCAGTTCTGTATAGCACTTCCTGATACTTTGTCTCTGCGAAGAGTTCTTTATTATTCTAAGATAATGATTTGTGATAATATCTTGTCTTAGATGGAACATTATGTTGACTGTTGAGAGTAGAAATGGGCAAGGTTTCAGATAATTTTTTTGACATTGGCGATATCCCAGGAGTTCCAACCTACCTTAGTTTCAGTTACAAAAACTTGATTGACCTAAATCATGGCCAACCCGGAGACTTTAAAAGTGAATGGAGTAAGCATAAATAAGAGATCTCTTATTATCAACCCTTAAACAGCTTTGACAATATTATTTCAATATAACTATAGATTGGCCTTGTATACCAAGTGCATTACCCAGCACATAGTCAATGAAAATCCTAAAATATTCTCTGAAACACAAGCCCTTGGCAGGACTCGAATCAGCAATCAATATGTCTGTAGCGAATTTCGCCAACCGCTACACCACAACCGACGGTCAGGCTATATGGCATTTATGTTCCACAAAGTATCATGGAGAATGTTCATCCAAAAATTGTTCAAGGAACTGATTCTTGAATATATGTGAAATGTCCTCTAAACACCTAGGAAGGTTTTCGTATTTCTCTACTTGCTAAAAATAAACATTCAGTAGTCCAATCTCCCAGGTTTTTCTCAGAACTGTACAACAAACAGTAACTTCAAGAAAGATTAGTTTCCTCTGCCAGTCGAAGTTTAAAACTTCCTGCTCCGGAGGAAATTACCTCGTTCCCAACTATTTTTTCGATTTGGGACGGGAAGTAAAATAGGAAATCGTACGAGATTTCAACTGGAGAAACTTGTCGACCTTGAAAAATATTCTTTTGCATGTGAGTTGGTATCAGAAAATAATAAGGGACAGAAAATCTCTCGTACAATCAATTTGTGAGTCGAAACAAGATGAGAATTTTCTCATTTCGCGCACTTCATCGAACCTACTTAGAATTACAGATGAGCTGGCCGTTGCAGCGATAACAGAAAGAGATAGAGACTTGCAATTTTAAGAGTAGGTTGCGCATCCAAAATCAGCGGTGAAGTTCGTTAATGGGCATAATTAGCAAAACGGTTTCGGAATTATACCCATCTGAAAAATGTTGCATCGACAATTCAGCTAATACATATCTGATCTAATTGACAATTAGTTGTAAAATGCCACCGCACAAATTTCTGCACAATGCTGATAGGATGTCACTAGAAAATATATTATATTTCAGTAACTGAGTCAGATTCTGGTGAAATTTCGCAAAAAAGGTCAAGCCGCCATTTTGCGATATAGTACCAGATTTCAGCAGTTTCGGTATCTATACTTCTGAAATTAAAAGAAACACGGTGAAATATACATAAATTATAACCATCTCCAAATATCCTCTCGTGATCCGGGCTTTCCACCTCGTCGCCCGGCAATCTCCTAAAGAGGAAAGCGTCATTCAGAGCAGATACGTACTTGTTTCATGGTTATTACCTATCATCCGCGTAACTTATCACACTGAATGACGGACGAAGGATCTCTAGGAAATTTAAGCCCTATTATTGCGAACTGCTGGGGACAAAAATCTCACCAGCACCACCGAGGTAAATCCTTACGAACTCCGACCCTCTGCGATGCTTTCTTTATTTATTAGCAATTAGCTTTAGTTCACCTTACTCTATGTTCGCTGGTTAGCGGTTTTCAATAACCACACTAAACCGAGTATTTTCATGTTGCAATGGGGTCATATAGGTAATCTGCCTTGCAGTCCCTGACCCCCTCTTGCGGCGCAACAATGAAAATCGCTAAGGGTTTCCGCATCGCAGAGGGTCGGAGTTCATAAGGATTTTCCTAGGTGGCACTGGTGATATTTTCCCCCCAACAGTTTCCAACCAAAAGAATCAAGTCTCCTAGAGCTCCTTCGTTTGTCATTCAGTGTACTAGTCTACACTGACGACTGGTAATAACCATAAAACCGGTACGAATCTGCCCTGAATGATGCTTTCCCCTTTGGGGGAAGACTGGGGATGAAGTGACCAGCTCGAATCACGAGGAAATATTTTTTTATAGTAAAAATCGATGAATCACCGTGTATCTTTAGTTTTAAGCAATTACCTACAGTTCACCTTATTCTATGTACTTCTGAAATGTCAAATAATTTGAATCACAGAATGGCAAAAGGTCCTGTGCATCCGAGTTGGCAGCGTCGTTGCCTGCCACGCAGGAGATCCGGGTTCGGTTCACTATATAATTTATTCTTAAAGTTCATGCAGTATTTTGTGAGAGTGTGAATAGACAACGGAACATACGCGCAAAAGCTCCTGGCTTCACTCAGTGCTTTTCAAGAATTTTTTTTGGTTTTTTCTCCGTAACTCTGAAAAATATCTATGAAATAAAATTTTTTAACTGAAATCCATTAGTCGATCGTCAAATGGTTGCTCAAAGTTTTGTACGGAATTCTAGCGAAATATGACAGATAGTTTCTGAAATATTGATATTTTGAAAATTTTTGCTTCTAGTGTACGATCCTCAAAAAATCCTGCCAAAATTTGCGGATTCTACAACTAACTACCAAGTTTCAATTCGAACGGTTGTGTATTTTTTGAATTATTGTGGAAGCAATATTCCAGATGGGCATAACTGATATTTCTGTTGACGAACTCAACCGTCGCATTCGGATTTGCAACCTACCTTGAAAATTTCAAGTCGATATCTCTTTCCGTTCCTGGCAGCGGACGGCTGGACAGAATCGATTTTGACCTCGAATTTTTCATGAGTCACATTTCCAAAATCACAGACATTTCTGCTGAATCATAGCAGGATGTTCCTCAGAGCATACGCTAAAAATATCAATTAAATTACATCCAAAAGTCTCAATTTTAGAAAGTTTCAATAAATTTGCGTATTCTAATATAATTTTAAATATCAGGATAGTGCGAAGAAGCATATACAGGGTGAGTCTTTGACCACTGCATTAATTTTAACCAAAGATTCCTCTCATCAAATGAAACACTCTTTTCATTTACCATTTTTCCGTAAAGATTTCACAATGTGCTAATACACTCCCGCATATATATAATAATATTTCTTATTCCAGTATGAATTGAGACTCAACTGCGTTTCTCTAAAATGTAGAGGGACCTTTATTAACAATATCAACACATAGGTACAATACAACTTACCTAAAATGTAGAGGGAAACAACATTTAAAGCCTCTAATTCGGATTTTCAACAAGCACAACTCAAACAAAATTCTATCTTTGACAATTCTAAAAAAATAACAACAGAAATATGAACTGTCTACCTGACATTCCAGGTCACTCAATAAAATATTAAATGAAAAGCACAGTGTACTTTTCTTTACATCTCCCCCCCACAGGGTGTAACAATTTCAAATAATAATTTTCGTAATTGTTCATTCATTAACAAAAACTGGACACAATTTCGTTATGTGATAGAAATTTGATTCTGCTTTTCTGTGTCCAGTATTTACTTCATAGATTGAATCTGAAATTTTTTTTACGATTTTGAATGGGCCAATTCTCAGTTCCTCTAATTTTTTTCTGTTAAGTCGATTTCCATTTTCGACATAGACTTTGTCTCCCTCCTTGAATTTATAATCTTTCCTTTTTGAATCGAATAATTTTTTGTTATTTTCATGGGATCTCATTGTATTCTCGAATGCAATTTTCCTATCTCTTTCTAAAATTTCCTTTGTACATCTCGATTTCAATTCACTGGGTAGGATGCTTACATTTTCGCCCTCCAAAAGATATTTTGGAGCAAACCTCGTTACTGTGTGATCTGTTTCATTATATTTTTCTACGCACTTCTGTGCAATAGAAGACCATGCAATTTTTTTTTCACTTTCATTGATTTTGCATCTTATCTTATTCACCAAAGTTTGATTTAATCTCTCATTAAGTCCATTTGAAAATGGCGTATCAGCAGCAGTGAAAACCAATTTTATATTCTCTTCCATTACAAATTTTTTAAATTCTTTCGAATTTATCCCAGGATATTGATCCGTTAGTAATATATCAATATCATAAACTGGTGTCACATTTTTCAGAAGTTTTATGAAATCCCCAGAGCTTTGATTTCTCGATGTTGAAATATAGGCGTATCTTGTGAAGTGATCAACAAGGAGATGCATGTATTTTTTTGTTGACCGCAATCCTCCAAATCCTCCGATGGTATCAATAGACATAATTTCAAATGGTCGTTTTGCTGGACCTAATTGTGACATCAAACCATACTTTGGTTTTCTTCTCGATTTGTTCTTTATACAAATTTCACATTTATCACAAATTTGATTTATGTTTCCAATAATATTTTTGGCTGTATAAAATGGTGTTATTTTATTTTTCATCTGGGTTTGTCCAATATGGCAGTAGAAATCATGGACATCTTTAATTAAAATTTTGCTAAACTCTTCTGACAGTATAATTTTTTTCCCCTTGTTATTTCTTTTGTAAAAAATTCCGTTTTCTAATATGAGTTTCCTATTTTCTATGTCTAAATTCTCTTTTTGATCTTTTTTAATATCCCCAAAGTTTATTAAATTCACTACTTTTAAAAAATCGTCATTATTTTCGTAAAATTCTAAAACTGGATTTCTGCTTAGACAGTCAGCTTCTTGGTTTGATTTTCCTGGGTTATATTTGATTTTGAAATTGTATTGGGATAAATAATATGTTAAATCTCCAAGTTCTTCATCTGTTCTAGCCTTAATATTCATATTTTCTAATGGTTTATGATCTGAATATACCACGAATTCTTTTCCCATTAACCAATGTTGCCAATATTTCACAGCTTCTTTTATTGCCAGACATTCTAAATATATAGCCTTCTTCTTTTTTTGTGCTTCATTCAATTTTTTTGAAAAATAAGCAACCGGTCTGTATTCTCCGTTTTCGTCTTCTTGTTTCAGTACCGCCCCCACTCCTTTAATACTAGCATCTGTGTAAATATTTATCTGCAACTCAGGATTAAATATTTTCAGGAATGGTTCAGAACAAAGCAATGATTTTATTTTATCAAATGATTCTTGGCATTCTATAGACCATATGAATTTTTCATCTTTCCGTAATAATTTATGTAATGGATCCAGGATAAGTGCATTCTTTGGTACAAATTTATGATAAAAATTTATTTTTCCTAAAAATTGACGTATATTTTTTTTTGTAACTGGGACTGGAAAATTTTTCACAGCTGTCAAATTGTCTTTCAACGGCCTGATTGAATTATTTTCTATTATGTGACCTAAATATTTGGCATAACTATTTGCAAATGTACATTTTGAAAATTTCAGTCTGAAACCTTCCTTTTGAATTGCTTCCAACAATCTAGATAGATGTGATATATGTTCTTCGAAATTTTTCGAAAAAATCAAAATGTCGTCTATGAAATTCACTGCAAAATCAGATAGTTTGTATTTTCTTATAATGTTACTCAATATCCTTTGAAAAATAGCTGGAGCAGTCCTTAATCCAAATGGCAGACATGTCCATTGAAAATGACCTTCTTGTGTTACAAATGCCGTTTTGTGTCGATCTTGAATTTTCAAAGGAATTGACCAAAAAGCTGAATTAATATCAAGAGTGGAGAAATATTTACAATTTACAGTCTTGATCATTAAATCCTCAATCAAAGGAAACGGTTGTGATTGAGGGACAACGATTTTGTTCAATTCTCGGAAATCTATACATAGTCTTGTCTTTTTTTTATCTTCTTTCTTGTATGCCAAAGTCACTGGAGCAGCGAATGGGCTGTAAGATTCTTCAATCAAATTTTTTTCTATTAATTTCGATATTTGATTCTCTATTTCCTTTCTATCATCATTTGTACATCTATATGGACGTTTGTAACAATATTTATCCACTATTAAATCGATATGAGCTTCATAATTTTGAACTGTACCAATATCATATTTATCTTTTGCAAACACTGATTTATATTTCTCTATCAATTCATCTATCTCAGATTTTTTGTATGCATCTAAATGGTTTACAACTATCTCAAATTCATCTGTATTTACATGCTCATTGAAATTTATCTCATATCTACTCTCAGTATCTATTTCTTGTTTATAAAGATTTGAAATCTCTTCATTCTTTTCACCCAGTACATCGGGAATTTCTAAATTTTCTGAAATCAGAGAATTGTTTTCCATAAATTTATCTTTTTCTAAGTTTTGTGTGATCTTCAAGTCTTCATTTTGTATTAATTTGAAATTTTTAATACAATCTAAACCAATTAGAAAGTCATAATTGAAATTTTCATTGTCTACGACGAAAATATCCATAACTTTTTCTATATTGTAGATTTTGATTTTAAGAGTTACTATACCTTTTGATTTTTCATCACCATTAATAGTCTTCAAGTTTACTATTTCGATGTTATTAGCAATTTTATTCGGATTTTTTTGGATTTTTAATAATTTTGCATTAATCAGTGATACATTCGAACCAGAATCATATATACCAAAAACTTCTAGAATGTCATTCAATAGTAACTTTACCCTTATTAATGGTGGCACAACTAGTTTTTTGGATTCTCTTCATTTAGTTCAATCTCCAATGCAGTATTATTAACGGTCTTCACAACTCCTTTCTGATTGTCCTTTTTGAACCAGCAATTTTTCTCAGGATGATAACGTATGCCTTTCTTTTCATCTATACAAATTCGGCATGGTTTCTTCTCATCATTCCGTTCATTCTTTTCACTACAGTTAATAATAGTTCTCTTTTTGTCATGTTTATTGGTTTTCGAAATCAGATATTCTAGTTTTCCAATTTCATTGTAAAGATCTTCGGTTTTCCCTAAAGTTTCTCTATCAATTTTATCTGCAACATAATTAGGTAGGCCAAAAGCTATAAGGTCTATGAGTGTCCCAGTATCAATTGATTTTCTCACTTCCAGTAATAGTTTCTCTTTTTTTAAGGCATACTCAAGCAATGAACCTGTTTGGTATTTGAAGGCTAAAGCATACCTAGTTGATGACCATCCTTTATTCCCGAAAGTATCAAGAAAACTCCTTTCCCATGTATCCCATCTTGATTCTATTGAATATTTAATCATCATGCAGCTATACCACTCTGCACCAGAACATTGCAAAAAAAGTTTTAAAATCTCAATTTTCATTTGGTCCTGACTGATTTGAAAACGTTTACATTCTTTATTGAAATCCTCAATCCATTGATTTGCATTGAGGTTCCTGCCATTGAATTTTCCTATCATAAATTCATTTGAAATTTGTCCTGAATTCTTTGGAAGACATTGGGCTGGCTTGTCATTTACTTTTTCCAAAAGTTTTCCCAAAACTTGCTCTACGTTTGTAGGAATAGATTCAACAACATCAATTTTTTCTTCAATTTTCTCTAAGTAAATATCATCAAAATGGATATTTTCCTCTTCATCTAAATAGGTTTTTGATAAATGTTCCGTTAGTTTTATCCATATTCTTCTTATTTGATATCTCTTAGTCAAGGATTTTTTAACTTTCACATAGTTTGGAGTTTTAGTAAGGAGTTGGTGCACATTTATTGGTTGGTATTCATCTGGTAATCCGAAAACCTCTCCATTAGTTGTTGCTATCGAAGTTAAACATATTGTGTTTGATTTTCCATCTATCGTTGGTTTCAGAGCAAAATCGAATCTCAGTTTTTCCATGAGTTGTGGAATAGATGCAGAAAATGTTGTTTTATAATAATATTTCTTATTCCAGTATGAATTGAGACTCAACTGCGTTTCTCTAAAATGTAGAGGGACCTTTATTAACAATATCAACACATAGGTACAATACAACTTACCTAAAATGTAGAGGGAAACAACATTTAAAGCCTCTAATTCGGATTTTCAACAAGCACAACTCAAACAAAATTCTATCTTTGACAATTCTAAAAAAATAACAACAGAAATATGAACTGTCTACCTGACATTCCAGGTCACTCAATAAAATATTAAATGAAAAGCACAGTGTACTTTTCTTTACATATATATTATCTATGACATTGTTGGCGGACGAGAATAAGGCATGGTAACGTGGTTTACAGCTTGATTTGGGATTCCAACGCTCAGGCACGGATCCATAAAAGTAGTGAAATTTCTGGAGTTTTCCATTTTAAAACATTCAATGAAGAATATCTCGAAAACGGTGCGTTTAAGGAGAAATGATGAAGAATAATATAATGTTCTAAAACGATGGAATATTCTTGAAATGACCCAAGAAAAACTTTATATGCTTTCTTTATGCTAATTTCGTTTAGTTTTATGAATCCACGAGTCCATAACTAGAAAACCAGTAGAAGTAGAAAATAACTAATATTTGGAAAGGAAACTTTACGCCAACATTCATTTTATTCGAAAAAAGGATGTCAAAGCTACAAAATAAAAACTGATTTTTTTTCAAAATTTCAACAGCCTGTATCTTTTTACCTGAGCTGAATTTGAAAAAATGTTAAATTAAAAAACTGTTTCATTTGATGAGAGGAATCTTTGGTTAAAATTAATGCAATGGTCAAAGACTCCCCCGGTATAAATGGGAAAGACGGGTAATTCCGCAAAAGGAGCAGAGAAAAATAATTGTACTGGTACGTACCGACACATGTTTCTGCTAATTAGCTTCTTCAGTTCTTCAGTGCACATTATATCAGAGGAGGACTGTTTAACCTCACAAAAAGATCTTGACACCTTGCATATTTGGTGTACCAAAAATAATCTTCCCCTCAACACAAACAAATGTAAATACTCACAATACATCCTAAAAAATCATGTTATTCCACACGATTACCATATAAATAACACCCCTCTTCAGAAAAGCACTCAACAAAGGGATCTTGGTGTCAGTTTTTACCCAAAATTGAGTTTCTCCTTCCACTATGACACAATCCACCGTATTCACAAAGCATTCAATCTCCGTTAAGTCCTAACTGAGGTTCTCAGTTAAGGATAAATTGGGGATAATAAGGGACAATAATAATAATATAGAACTTTACTGTAAAATAAGGTTTTGAAGACTCTCGCAGAATTTCAACGATATCTGTCAGATAGTTCCTGAGATACAGGATTCTTTCAAATATTTTTTTTTATTTTCCAGTCATGCGATCCTCACAAAATTTTTATAACTCTTCGTGTCGGTATTTTACTACCGCGCTTTAATTCATTCAGATGAGTATTTTTCGAGTTATTGGGAAGACAAAATTTCAGATGGCTATAGCTCTGAAAGCACTCGGCGGATTTAGCCGTGAACGAACATAGCCAGCGCATTCGGACTTCTAATCTACTCTGAAAATTTCAACTCTCTAACTAATTGCGTACTCTGTTCTCCTGAACAGCGCGCCAAAAACTAACTCCCGTCTATTGGTAACCTAAACTCAGCAATTCATGTTCGGATGATATTTGGTGCTTGGTATTGGCCCATTTGAGTGAGTATCATAATGAGGTTGCATATCACATACATATAAGTAACTTCTTCAAGCTAATAACTATGTGAAATACTCACTTCAATATCGCAGCTAACGAATCCCACAATGTATAGTTTTAAATTACATTTCTAAAACCTTCGGACATTAATTGAGGAGTAACTTTTCAAAACGCATTATGTCCAATTTGGGCGAAATTGAGTTTTAAGCGGATTCAGAAATGATTTATGTTGCTCTATAGCCCTATGTAAACAAAATCATCCAAATGGCATTATGTCCCTGTGTAATTCAAACCCAAATTATGTGAGCCGCATCGCCATGAATTATGTTTACGTTTGTATTTTTAAAACAAATTAAATATAGCAAAAAATTTGTTTTATCGATTTGCTCGTGTTAATTAGGTTACAGGCCAACACTTACTGTGCAGACAGTTTTCTCTAAATTTATAATATCATCGCAACAAACAGCATTATGTTCAATTTCAACACAACAAAACGCATTATATGCAATGGGATGAATCAAAACGCATTAAGTCCAAACGTTTTCTACATTTTCTGTGTATATATGATCAATATTATAATTCAAATGAGATTAGTTATTAACTTTAGATGTGAATTTCTATCAAACAAACTCGACGTACTCAAATTATAAGCCAGGGTGGAAGAAAAAATCGTTTTCCGTTGATTCCCAATAAAATGGTTTTTGGACTAAATGCGTTTTGATAAGTTGCTCCTCAATTACACTTTAATTTGATATGTCTTGAACTTTATTTTTACAAACAGCGTAAAATACTGACAGAACATAAAATTAATAACGAATGTAAAAGTGACATATCCTGTACAACGTTTCCTGAAAGATATGACCCGTGGAACTCTTAAGCATACCCACAGATGATGCCGAGATTTTTATTAACTGTTCTAAAATAATACGGAAATGAGCGGAAGCACATGATTTAATCTTCATCCTGTCATTCCTGTCACCCAAAGACGAAAACCAATTCAAGCCAATCATTCGCATGAATGACACATTTGATCTCAATCCAGGTCTTTCGGTTCGCGTACCTTCTCTACTTATCAGATCGATAGATTCAGGACTGAGGATGGCTATAACGGCTAAGGAGCATTAGAAAATGATTTGTGGTTCAGATTCTACAATGGGACATCCCAAGCGTACCATAAATTCCACTTTTCTTCAGTTCCTCCTTGAATTTCCTTGCCCTTCCGAGATTCAGTGAATATGAAATGGAGTGTATCAGGCGCTTTTCTCCAGCAATTGACTGCGTGGCGCATTCTCTGCGAATGTCGACCCTCCTAGTGAAATATTGAAACGACGACTGTTTAATAATTGAAATTTGACGTTTCTGATCGATATAGGGAACGGTTGTGGAATTAAGCTGTATGTTATTTCTAGTTCCGCTGTCACGCTACGCAATATACGAAGTATAGTATTTCATATATAAATATATGACTATAGTCTTTTGAACTTTGAGAATTTTATTTTGTGCATCTAACAATAAAGCATTTCTATGAAAAGTTGGAGGAGCACTGACATCTGCTATGGTGCGCTTGTTCAAATTCATGGCTAGAGCGATCACCCATCCACGTACTGATATCGCCCAATTCAGCTTGACTTCCAAGGAAAAAAATTATATTTTCACAATACCACCAATATGTGGAGTTTAAATATAGAACTTTGCTATAAAATAAGGTTTCGAAGGCTCTCTATTCAATTCAATTATAACATAGAACTTTTCTACGATTTTAACTATCTGATATCATATTCCAGAAAGAGAATTCAGAAAATATTCGCTCCAATTCATTAGAATACGTCCAATATACCCTCTTTTATGCATTTCGAGTCATTATTACGTTTAGATGTCGATTTCAAATCAATTTTAAAAATAAAACCCTCATTGCGTAGACAACAAAAAAATCTAACTTAAAATATTTGCTATCCATAAGTTACATATTTAACTCGTCTCGGCCTGCGATAGAGAAATTGTTCTTATAAAAAAGTGGAAAACCTATGTGGACAGGGGCTTTAGCGCTCTTATCAGCGCCTACTAACGAGTAATTATTCAAACTTTGATAAATCATATCTCTTATAGCATTCTACTATGAAATCATAAAATTACGATTAATTTTAGAAATTTTTGAGAAATCATATCTCTGAAATTGTTAGTTTGTTAGAGTTGAGAATGATATCAATGGATTTATATGATGAAAATACAACTTAAAATTGATTTTCAATTTTTAATGCAAAAAAAACATGTTTTGTTTAGGCACCTACTCCGAAACAAATTTGCCCAATAATGAATTTAACCGGGATAGTTATCTCCCATACAGAGCTGAGCCGAAGCATTGTGCTTAGTGCTTGTGAATGTGCTTGAAGCCTTTTTGTGCTCCCGAGTACTATGCTCCCGAGCACGTTTTAAAACCAGTGCTTAGTGCTTAGTATTTTAAGCACTTCATGAAAAGGCTTAGCGCTCAGTAATCCATTAACTGCTCCCGAGCATTACAGAGGATTACTAAGCACTAAGCCTTTCCGAAATCTTGTCGTAACACGAATAGTCGCTGACGCGCTGTGGTCGGAAGAGTTAATGATTACCAGATATATTCGATATATGCATTCAAATTTGTATCTTATTTACAATGCTGAATTGCTTATGACTACAATCACAATAGAGAATAATGCTATCCGATTTCTGCGGATTATATTTTAGACATTTTGAGAAATAAACAAAAAACTGACTTCATGTAGATCGATTCGAATTAAATTATGTATTAATGAAAAAATGCTTCAAAGAGCACTGAATTCGTGTCAGTGCCTTTTTTATTATTTAGGAAAAGGAAATACTTGGCCTAAGTTTCATAATATAATACTATGTTGTTGTCATATATGTTTCGCGTTTTGTCCCATTTTTAAATAGGGAAATACATTTTACATATGCAGAAAAACTGAGACGCTTATGGAATTCATATTTCTATTCACTGTATCATTTTCCTGAATAATAAATAGAACGAATTTCGAGATCGTGAGTTTTATAGAAATTTGTTTCGCTGCACTCTGTTTCTTATCCCCCACTGATGCATAAGAGGAATGCAGGTTTGCTAGTTTAGATGTTTCTCCAATTGAATACAATTTTGTATAACAATTCGTAGAGAATATCCTCAGTTCCATCTAAAAATGCTTAGTGCTTAGTGCTCGAAAAATCGAATTTTTTTATAAAGTGCTTAGTAATCGCAAGCCTTTTGTGAAAACGCGGTGCTTTGTGCTCGAGGTTCGGGATCATTTTTATTGAGTGCCTAGTGCTTAGGGCTCGAGGCACTTTTCTTCAGTGCTCGGCACAGCTCTGCTCCCATAACTACTCTGAAAAATTCTACTGTCTAGCTCATTCCGTTCGAGAGTTATCGTGTTGATAACCGGCCGGACGGAGTCGATTTTGACCATGGATTCTTGATCAGTGTGTCCAAAAAAAACGTTTAAGACTATTTTCTGCCAAAAATTCGAAAATTACAGACATTTGGGCAAATTGATGAGCACTCTGTTCCGAGGAACAAGAGCGCCAAAAACTGATTTTTTTCTGCAATTTCAATAGCATATATCTTTTTATCTGAGCCGAATCTGTAAAAACGAAATTCGTTTGAACTCACGTCAAAAATATATCACCCTTTACAAATAAGCTGGTCAGTGGACCAGTACACTGTAATCGTAATAATTTCTCGATATTTTGTCAATATCTCCAACAATACAGATCCGATCAAAATTACACATAAATCTGACAGATACTTTCTGAGATAAAGCTATTTTTTTAATACGCGATGCTCATGAAATTTGGCTTTAGTATTCATGCCATTATTTTTGAACTAACTACCCATCTTTAATTTGATCAGATCAGAAATTAATTTTAGTAATGTGGAAAACAAAATTCCACATTCTATAACTCCGAAACGACCCAACGGACTCAACCGGCCCATTTCAACTCTCTAACTCATTGTTTTCGAGTGTAATCGTCCTAACGATCAACCAGCCGTCCGAACAGAATAACGTTTGACCTGGTGTTCTTCATCAGTGTTTGAGACCATTCTCGGTCAAAACTTCGAAAATTACTGGCACTCTGTTCAGGTGAACAAGAGTATTTGATTTAGGATAGAATTCGATGTAAAATACTATTAGAGAAAAAAACTCCGCTAAAAACTCTCTCTCCCCGTTAGTGTTGTGATTTGTAAAAATTGAAATTGTTAAAATTCACTAACCAATCAAAAGACGAAACCCAGAAGTTTGTAAATAGCCCTAAAACCATACTGAAATTGTTAACCAGATGATATACTGTTTCCTCTGCAACCACCATGACCTTTTCTTAAACGATTCAGAACACACCGTATTTTCAGAGGAATTCTATTCGAAGGATAGTAATTAGATCTTCGTTGAAAAAATAGCAATCCATTCACACTGTCAAATTTCCTTTGCACTTTTATTCAAATTGCGAAAACAGTTGTACCTTAAATGACTTCAATCTGGGAATCTTATTGTCTGGAATATATGAGAGTATCGAAATATAATTCGGAATAGGATGAAATTTATTCATAGAATGCGAATGATGAGCGGGGCAATGGACGAACTGATAAACAATGAATAGGTGTAGATCTAAAGGCGCATCCAGACTTGCCGATCGGCACCATTCGGCCTGTGCCGATAAACAAAGCCAAATAAGTGTGGACGCGTCAGGCACTTCCAGACTATGCCGATCGGCACCATTCGGCCTGTACCGATCGGCAAAGCCAGATAAGTGTGGAAGCGTCAGGTGATTCCAGACTATGATGATCAGCATAATTCGGCCTGTGCCGATCGGCAAAGCCAGATAGGTGTGAACGCGTCTTAATAGTTACAGTGATGTTCCTCACAGATGAGTTCAGCTGTATATCAATTTTTTGCTCAAGAACACTGTTATACCCAACCATCAGCCATATTCAGCTGCAGAAAAAAACAAGGCTAAGGTTGCCGTACGAAGAGAAGCTGCATCATTACCCCATGAAGTACCAGCTTATTTCTGCAGAATATTAACCCTTGTTTTCAACTGCAGACGCAAGTCATCCAAATGGGCTACGAAATTCAAGGAGGAATCTAGTTCCTAGGTATTTTGGATTGAAATTATGTCTCAAGAAATAATCATGGAAAACTACACTCAATGTCGAAATACGAATCGGTTAATTCAAAGGAACTTTAGTATTCCACCAATGCAGACTGCTCGGACTACGATGATGAAAATGATGAACTTGTAGTCAAGGTGTCAAATGAATTGGCTCATTATTTTCTCGAACTTATGTAATTCCGAAAAGCATTCACGTCACGTCAGGATCTTCAGCACGATCGTGCATTTAATTATTAATACTTTTTTTTTAATATCTTTTGATTTTGATCTGTTTCTGATCTGTTTCTGAAATTTATGGATTTTTTTGCGCTAGTTCTAGAGAACAGCTTACTATCATCTTACCCATACACCGGCAGTGGAGCCGTCGTTGTCACGATAACTTTCAAATGGAAAGAGACAGCCATTTGAAATTTTCAGGGTAGGTTGCACATCCAAATTTGGCGGTCAAATTCATTAATGGCAATAATCGGCCAAACGATTGCCAGCAAAAATTGTTTCCAAACAATGCAGATCCTATCGAGTTGAAATTTGGAAATTAATTTCGCGAGGATGGTATCCGAAGAAAATTTTGAAAAAGTTATTAAAAATATTATGCATCTCATAAACTATCCGTCCGATATTGCTGAATTTGCGAAAGCCTCCATATGCTAATTCCAAATTTGGAAACGATTGCATCTATATCATAGGAGTTAGCCAGTGTAATTATCTAGGTGAGTGTTTGATCCATGATCGTATCCAAAAGATGTACCTACTGGATCAGAAATCCTAGATTGTCATTATTACCTATTTTGATCCAGCATACATCCATAATACTATTGAGTAAAACATTTTTACGTGTACCGATGAATGTCCACTTTTAATGATATAATATTAGGAAAGAGAGGGGTTTTTCTAAGTTATTTTCCCAATCTTAGTTAAATGATACCGAACGTAGATTAAGCTATTAAGTTATATTATGGTTTTATTTCATTCCCTCCTGAACTCCCCAAAAATCTCTCATTTTCTAGGTAACTAAAGGTATCTTAGATTACACACACAACGAAGAGTCCTTTGTTTACTAGACAATCAAAATAACACAACTAAGTGTGGATTCATGCAGCTCAAATTAACGAGTATCGAGTAACAATTAACAATTACAAATAGTGAGTAAAAGTTGAACTTCATGTATCTCAATGAGAGTGTTCATGCAGCCAAGTAACAATTATCAATTAACAAATAACAAGTAGGAGTTCGCCAACTTTTAACTTTCTACTTTAACTGAACGAGATTTTGTACTTGTACGCAACTCGTGCGCAGCTGGACGCAGATTAGACAGTCCGATGATGTTAATATAACCTCAATTTGTGAAATATTTAATTTATTTGGTGTGTATTTATGTGGGTTCCGTGTTATCACATTGGAAAATTGAATTTTAAACACTTGTTCTCAAATTTAGGGGGAACAGAGGTTATTTTGAAAAATTAATATCTCGGATCTTTGACTTGTGGGTTTTTATTTCTTAATTGTTAATTTGAGTGCATGAATGCTGCATTTTGGTACTTTGTAATTCATAATTGTTATTTGATACTTTTTACTTGATATTAGTTATTTGATGCTGCATGAATCCACACTTAGGCTGAGAATTGTGGCATATAGTTAAATAGCAAAATTATTTTACTTAAGTAACAGATAACAAGGCGTGTTTTGGAAAGGACCAACACTAACTATTCAAGTGATTCCTACAAAATGGGTGTTAATATTACTTATCATTCAAACCGAATTCAGTTCCAAAACAATGAGTATATATTAAGAATAAAATAACTATTTTGAAGTTAAAATCGACATTGAAGATGAAAATGCTCCTCAATATTTAATATTTCAGCTTATTTGAAGAAAGAATCGATATTAAAAAAAAATATACCCCTCAATATTTATTATTTCAGCTTATTTTACAGCCAAATTCTAGATTTTAACTTGATCGGAAATTACTGGAAATAATGGAAATACATTATATTTTTTCTGGAACTAAGCAGCTTTAGGCAAGTTCAGTACCTGGATAGGTGACTGCTCTGGCTACAAATTTGAACAGCGCGGCAAAGCCCCTGTCCTCAGGGACTGTTGATTTTTATCATTCAATGATGAATCGTGTTCAATCTCTTGACACAACATCAGTGCTTAAGGAATATTACTCCTATGTTATCCATTGAACAGGAGTTCATATTCAATATTCCAATTAGAAATCATAAAAGCAACAACGTATCACCAGTAGCTTTAATGTGCTAGTTCATTGAATAATCAGTAGATTTTCAACATCACACATTACTGAAACTGATGATTACCATGTCATGAAAATAAAACAAAATTTTAAATAGGCGCACGACTACGGATTCTCAATTCGTGAGTCAAATTGAAACATTTCAAACATGATACTGACCTGTAAGAACACGCAAAAACAATATTCCTCAAGAATCAATCAGGAAGAGGGGTGTCATTCGAAGAGAAAATGCAATTTAAAAATATTATGCAGTTGTGTCCTCTGTGATAGCTTTTTAATCCAGAGTTCATAACGATGACTACATCAGTCTCCTAGTTGCTTATTAATTTACGTTTATCAATTCTGGAACGACTTGAGTCGAGTAGACCATGGTCCGAAAATCTATGGTTACAAAGATATGGCGATTTTTCCACTTTTTGGACATTTTCTTCTTCGTTATCGAAAAAAATGTATTATGTAAAAACTACTTGACTAAATATTCAATGAATATTTTTTTAATGCTGAAGAGATGGTTATCATTTCATGCGAAAAAGTATTTACTAAAGAATTAGGTAACCTGGGATATAAGGTATCATTAACTGTTTTCCTCATAAAATCTTGATGAAACAATTGAGAATTACTCGAAAAAAGTATTCTTAGCTTGGTGTACAAATTCAGGAAAAAACGAATTTCGTTAGCTTTTCAAAAAGGTACATATTATAATTCCTTCACAAAATCGAAAAATATGGCCGTATAAGGCGTATTTTATTCCAGGGACACAACCCATAAGACAATGAAATAGCAGCACTTCTTCTTTTTGAAACTAATTATCATCAAATTGAAATCCTTTTGAGTTACTCTCAGTTAATAATTGAGGGTTACTTTAATATTCATTCGAGAAATACTGTGAAATTGTTTTATTCGTTCTTGTCCTACTCGTAGCAAGCAACTAATGATCACATTAATCACAAGTAAAGGAGAAGATAAGGGCGATAACCATGTCTGTTACCTGCTCGGATTTCCGGCTATATTTTTTGATCTCGTCGGAAAATTTATTACATATGTACCTTTTGTGCGCAAAGTTAATTATAATTTTTTCGAGAAAAACGCAGTTATTTCATGAAAAATCAAAAAGAACAACAATAGATACTACTTCAGACTCTTTATTTTTCAGGTGATTCGAACTTTTGGTGAATGATTTTTTTCTAGAAATGATCCTCATCTCATCTGCTTTCAAAAATATCTTTCTTCTATATTCAGTGTTGAGTAGTTGCTATAAAATTTATTTGTTTTCGATGGTGAGTCGAAAAACTTTCAAAACCTCGAAATATCAATACCATAGACTTTTGGACATTGGTTCACTGGACTAAATTTGTTGCAAATGATATCTTGTATAACCCCGTCAAAGGATCACGTCGAACAACACCCTGTATAGGTACTTTAAATCAGCCAATACGCGGAAGAAAATAGAGGAAATTAATTCTTTCAACATCAATTCGTCCTGTTCTCCTTTCCTCTTATCTGAAAGTCATCTCATCAAACGAGAGTTCCGGTAAAGCAAAGGCGCTTCATTATTCAAGCATCCGAATCGGCTTCTGTCGAACACTCTTTTCAGAGCACGTCAGCCAATTTCCCCCAAGAACAAGAAGTATTTCCTCGGGAAATTCTTTCAGGCCAACAATCATATAGGGACGGAAACTTTTCGCTAGCCGCATTATTGCATTTCCTGACCTCCGCCGCCGCCAACCACAAAGAAAAACTTGTGGCTCCCTCTCATCAATTACTCAACTCTTTCATTACTTGGTGTCGATTCCAAAAAAATACAAGGAGATCACCCTAATAGATACCTTTCTACACAAAAGTAATCCAAGTAGGGTCAACTTTTTTTGCTCCAAAAGGTTAAGCGTATCGATCGTAGACTCTCCGCCGTATTCACAAAGCATTCAATCTCCGTTAAGTCTTAACTGAGGTCCTCAGTTAAGGATAAATTTGAATCGCAACCTCAGTTAACAATATTAACGTGAAACAGGCCTCTTTCACCACCGTTAAATACGTTTTTACATGTATAAAAATTCCACCGGCTCAAACGAATTATCAGTAATTTATTACCTAATATATATTTCAAATTCAGCATTTGCTTCTACAAGCATATGTTAACTGATAGACTGCCGCATTCACAAAGCATTCAATCTCCGTTATGTCCTATCTGGAGTCCTCAGTTAAGAATAAATTTGAATCGGAACCTTAGTTAACGTGAAAATTAACGTGAAACAGTCCTGTTTCACCACCGTTTAATACGTTAACTTAGGTTGCGATTCAAATTCATCCTTAACTGAGGACCTAAGTTAGGACATAACGGAGATTGAATGCTTTGTGAATACGGAAATCTATCAGTTAACCTGTGCTTGTAGAACCAAATGCTGAATTTGAAATATACCGGGTGGCCCATCACAGATCTTGGTTTTAGGGAGTAAATGAAGATAATTTTGAAATTTTTTTGTGATGTGTGTAGGGTATTCAAGGGCACAATTTAAAATTTTTTTCATATATACAGGGTATTCGAAAACGAAGATATAAACCAAAGTTACATTTTTAAATTGTAACACCCTGTATTTGACCTCAAAAATGAAATGGCAAGCTCAAATTATGATGAGTTTTTTCAGATCATTTTATACCTTAGAAGAATCATTTACGAGAAAATTACGAAAAATTGAAAATATGGGGTTTTTTTAAATAGGCATTAATGAGAAAGTACATACACCCACGATGCAGACAGTATTTTTTTGAATAGACATATTTGCTACTCCTATACAGAAAATAAAAGAATAACTCTGGAATATAGAGAGTGATCATAATTAATTCTCAAACATGAACTACAAATAATGGTCGAAAATTGCAGAGAAAACTATCAGGTTTAGGCGTAGGAAAACCTTGTGGAGATAGTTTCAAAATTATTTTTTACTTTCAACGAGATATAGAAATACTGGGTGTGCCACTTGAAATAAGGAAGTTTTTGACCATTATTTGTAGTTGATGTTTGAAAATTAATTCTGATAACTCTGTATATTCCAGAGTTATTTTTTTTTTCTGTATAGGAGAAGCTAATATGTCTATTCAAAAAAATACTGTCTGTATCGCGGGCGTAACTGGTTTCTTCAATAATTGCTATTTAAAAAAACTCCATATTTTCAATTTTGCGCCATTTTCTCGTAAATGGTACTTCTAAGGTATAAAGTGATCTGAAGAAACTCATTATAATTTTTGCTTGCCTTTCCATTTTTGAGGTCAAATACAGGGTGTTACTCTTAAAAAAATGTCTTTTGGTCTATATCTTTGTTTTCGAACACCCTGTATATATGAAAATAATCTTAGATTGTGCTTTAGAATACCCTATATACATCACAAAAAAATACTCTCAACATATCTTCATTTAATCCCTCAAAACGAGATCCGCGTCTGTGGTGGGCCACCCGGTATATTAGGTAATGAAGTATTGAAAGTTCGTTTAAGGCGGCACAATTTTTATACATGTAAAAATAATTATTTATTCCTTCCCGTCATAGAGCAAGCGCTGTGGAAATGGAAATCTCGCACCGTTATGCGAAAGTTTTTAGGTGCTAAGGACGCTAAACGCAGTTCATCATGACCGAGATGCACAGAATTTTGTAGGTACGAACACCATTTATAAAATTGGTTCAAGCACTGACGTGAAGTCAGGAGCTTTTGCGCGTATGCTATATGGTCCATTATCCTGTATTGGACACCCTTAATCGAATTTACCATGGTAAATTATGTTTTCTATTCTCCTGTATTGGACATTCAATTCGAATTTACTATGGTAAATTCGACTTAAGAGTGTCCAATACAGGAGAATGGACAACATAATGTAACATGGTAAATTCGATTAAGGGTGTCCAATACAGGAGAATGGACAATAGAACATACGCGCAAAAGCTCCTGACTTTTGGTCAGTGCTTGAACCAAATTTTTTTTTCGTAATTTTTTTGAAATATTCTAGGGGCACGGTTCTTACAAAATTTTAAAAACGTCTTTATGATTTTCTACAAGTTACCAAGCTTCAATGCGATAGAATCTTAATTTTTTGAGTTATCGAGGAACTAATATTCCAGGTGGGTATAACTCGGAAACTGTTGGACCGATTATGCCCAAAAATTAACTTAACTCTCTCATTCAGATGCGCAACCTACCCTGAAAATTGCAAGTCCCTATCTCCTTTCGTACGAAAGTTATCGAGGCAACGGTCACACATCTACTGAACTCATACAAGGCTGCTCGAATCTCCAACAATATTTAACAGATCGTATTGAAACTTGAAACTTGGCAGTAGAGTTAGGTTCTAAAAGCTCTTGCAAACTTTCAGCAATTTCAGACGAATAGTTACTGATATATAGAATTTTTTTTTTCAATTTTCAATGATTTCTTAAAAATTTTCCACAAATAGTATCCTCGAGAAATTTTGCAAGAATTTTCGCGTTGGCATTCTACAACCAATAACCATGTTTGAATTCAATCGGTTCTGCATTCTTCGAGTTAATGAGGAAAAAAAACAACAAAATTTCAGATGGCTATAACTCTAAAACCGTTTGGCCGATTATGATTATAAACAAACTCAAATGTCACATTCAGATGCACAACCTAACCTGAAAACTTCAAGCCGCTATCTC
Source organism: Halyzia sedecimguttata (assembly GCA_937662695.2). NCBI lineage: Eukaryota > Metazoa > Arthropoda > Insecta > Coleoptera > Coccinellidae > Halyzia > Halyzia sedecimguttata. The sequence goes on from OW569411.2 coordinate 34,134,935, forward strand.
TTTCCGTTCTCAGGTTATCGTGACAACAAAAATATTTTTTAATAATTTTCTAGCGATACGATTCTCACAAAATTTCACAAACTTGCTTAGGTTTATATTCTACAACTATTCACCAAGTTTCGATTCGATCGGATTTATATTGGTTGAAAACAAAATTATTATTTCTCGGAAAGCATTGGGCCGATTATGCCCATTAACGAACTTGTCCGTCGTATTTGGATGCGCCACCTACCCTAATCTCAAGTCGCTAGCTCTTTCCGTTCTCAAGTTATCGTGGCAACGGCCGGACGGCCGACCGGACAGAATCAAATTTGACCTCAAATTCTTCATTAGGGAGTCGAAACAAATCGTTTGAGACCATTTTCGTCAAAAAAATCGAAAGTTACAAACATTTGGGCAAAATGATAACGTAATGTTCCCCAGAACATACGCGCAAAAAAAAATCTAAATTGTTGTCCATTTTCTATATTTGAATATAAAATCTTCTAGACGGTACCAGCACCCAAGAAAAAAAGGCATTTACTCCTGAGGTGTATTACTGTATATACTATCTTTTGCACAACCCAACAATTCAAATCCGGGGCGGATCTATATAAGAACTGTTTGGGTTGCAGCCCAGGACTCTGTGGATTCAAAGGGTCCCCAGCACGAATTGAAAATAGGAGGAGATATTTAAAAAAAAATATATGAAATAATAATTTTTAAAAATCGCTCACAAGGTTTTCAAGCGGATGTCTCTATTAGGAAACTTCTGTTTTCGTCGTCAAAGTGACAAACTGAGTCTGTTATTATTACAGCTGTGTCTTTTGAGCGTTTACAGTATCCTTGCAGTTTAGAAATTAATAATAATTCAATAATTATAAAAAGTTCTGAGTTCTAAAGACCAGATCTTTATTATTTTTTTACTTCTTATCAAAAGTAATCAGCTTGAAATATTGTTAAAAACCGCTGACGTGAAGTTGAGAGCTTTTGCGTGCATGTTGTCATTGCCTATTCACACCTCATACAAAGTCGAACTAGCTGAAACTCAGTACTCGATTGTAAAATGGGGGCTTGAAAGTATGTGCGGAATTTGATCCGATACTGACGAATAGTGATACGATATTTACGCGTCGGCATTCTAAAAGTAATTTACAAGTTTTAATTGGATCGGATATATACATTTGGAGTCACTGAGGAAATAAGAACAAAATTTAAGATAGGTTTGACTCCGAAATCATTTGGCCTATTATTTCTATTAACAAAATTAACTGTTCCATTCGGATGCGCAACTTTGAAAATTGCGAGTCGCTATCTCGTTCCGTTCGAAAGTTATCGTGGCAATGGTCACCCATCCAGCTACTGAACTCACCCACGGCTGCTCGGATCTCTGACAATATGAATTCGATCGTGTTGACCTTTGGAAATTTCCTGTGAAGTCACGTTCTGAAGTCTCTTGCAAAATTTCAGCGATATCGGACTAATAGTTTTTCAGATAGAGATACAGTTATTCAGGAAATAAGAACAAAATTTCAGATCGGTATGACTTCGAAACCGTTTGAACGGTTATGCCTGTTAACGAACTAGAACACCGCATTCGGATGCGCAACCCACCCTGAAAATGAAGTCGCTATCTGCATCCACATATGCTGCTTGGTGTTCAGTATTTCTTCAATAACTCCTACAATATAGTGTTCAAATTTGGAACTTGGCATCAAAATCAGAATTTGGAGACTCTCGCAAAATTTCAGCATTATCGGACGGATAGTTTCTTAGATACGTAATAATTTTTTCAAAGTTTTCTAGTGATAAGATCCTAATGGCATTTCGCAACTATTTGTGTTGGCATTCTACAACTAATTACCAAGTTTCAACTCGATCAGATACCTATGTATTGTTTGAAAACAATATTTATACTAGGAAATCGTTTGGCCGATTATGTCCATTAACGAACTTGTCCCTCGTAGTTTTATCCGCAACCTACCCTGAAAATTTCAGTCGCTATCTCTTTCTGTTCGAAAGTTATCGTTGGCGGCCAGACAGAGTCGAATTTGTCCTCAAATTTTTCATCTTTGAGTGGAACCTAATCGTTTGAGACCATTTTCAGCAAAAAATTCGAAAATTACAGACAGAATCCATTTATATCCTTTCCACAGACCAATAATTTCGCAGAGATGATTTGTCAAAGTTTGAACAAGAGCGCCAAAGCTCCTGTCCACAGGGCTTGAACCTATTTTTTAATCTGCATTACATGCCCAAACTGCTTCTCTTACTTATTGTCCCTTGGGTTAAGGGCGGCAAATTTGGATTTTTTTTTTGTTCGGGTGTCCGTAACAAATCATTTGTAAAATTATTATTTTGTGCGTTTCCGATAGTCGAACTATAATTCAAAATTTAATTTAATGAATTTCGAACACAAATTAGACAATTTATAAACTACAACTTATCAGCACAAAATAATTTTCGAAGAGGTTCTGAAGAATCTAACATTGCCACAGAAAGTGTTTTGCGTAGTTTCATGGTACAATCTAGAAAACACAATGTCTTGATTTCTTTTTGGGCGCATGTTCTAGGGGAACATCGTCCTATCATTTCGTCCAAATGTCTGTAATTTTCGAATTTCGAGCTGAAAATTGGCTAATAGACTAATTCGGACTCCCTGATCACGAATCCGGTGTCAGATTTTTGGGTGCCGTCCGGCCGGCCGGCAGGCCGGCCGGTTTTCCGGCCGTAGGCACGATAACAGGAGCACCGAAGGTCCTATCGACTTCAAACTTTCAGGGTAGGTTTCTGATCAAAATGCGACGGTTAAGTTCGTTAACGGGCAAAATCGGCCGGACGGTTTAGGAGTTATAGACATTTAAAATTTTGAGGTTATTTCCCTGATATTTCAGGAACTAAAGAAGATGTTGAATCGAAACTTGGTAGTCAGTTCGAGGATATAAACGCGCAACTTTTGGCAAAATTCTGTTATGATCGAAATGTTGGTAATTTTTAAAAAAATATTTCTTTTAATTTTTTCGGAAAAAAATTTTTTTTTTTGTGAACTATTCATCAAATTGCAACAAAAATTTGTACTAACGTCAATTGTAGTATTTTGCAACATTGTGCAAAATTTTGGCTCTATACGATTTCAATTTCTGGAGATATAAGACAAAATGTGTCAAATTTCCTGGGTCTCTCTCAGTATTTTCATCGATTATTATATAATAATCAATAATATTAAGGTATTCAACATGATACTGCTTTTTGGCGCTCTAGTTCCTCGGAACTGAGTGCTTATCAATTTGCCCAAATGTCTGTAATTTTGGAATATTTCGATGAAAATGGTCTTAAACGATTTGGTTCGACTCACTGATCAAGAATCCGTGGTCGGAATTCATTCTGTCCGGCCGGTCCGGCCGGCCGGCCGGCCGTAAGCACGATAACTCTCGAACGGAATGAGCTAGAGAGTTGAAATTTTCAGAGTAGGTTTGGGGGATGAATATCTCGGCTAAGTTCGTTATTGGGCAAAATCGGACAGATGGTTTCGGAGTAACAAAAAAAAAATTTTTTTTTACGAAACAATTTCCAAATCAAATTTTTTTTAATAAGCAGTTTTATCATAAGAATCCATTCATATCATTTTCAACTCTAACAAGCTAATACTTTCGGAGATATGATTTTTCAAAATTTCAATAATAAATCGTATTTCAACGTTGTCACAGAATGATATTATTCTATGTATGAATATGAATTGTCATAATGTCAAATGATGTTCCTGAGACATTATCTAATCAGTCGAAGAATTGTGAGCGAAGAGAAAAAAATCTCAGTTGTTTGCTCCCAAATTAGTTTTTCTCAGAAAATTCTTACATTTCGGAACTGAACATGAAGTAAGAGATCTGAGAGTAGTGAGACTGCTTTTCATCCATAGACATAGATATAACTCTCGAACGGAATGAGGTAGGTAGTTGAAATTTTCAGAGTAGTTTAGGGAGATGAATATCTCGGTTAAGTTCGTTATTGGGCAAAATTGGCCAGATTTAATTTGATTTCTTCCATGGTGCTTTTCTCATTCTCATGATTGCTCATTTAATCTTGATAAATAAACTATTATTTGAATTGAATTTCCTTTAGGATGCTGTTCTATTATATGAATACATTGATATAATTCCCAACTCTGAGAAACCAATACTTTCGGAGATATAATTTGTCTGTTTGAACTAGAGCGCCAGAAAGCTCCTGTCCACAGGGCTTGAACCAATTTTTTTCATTTACTTCCCATCACATCTTGAAGGCAAATAAGTTTAGTATTATTGTAATAAGATTTGGGAATATTCGAGGGAATATTATATTGAATTTCGGTAACCACATGATATTTCTTCTCTTTTGAGTTTTGCAATAAACATGAAAATGATAACAGTTGGTTCTGAATAGAGAACGGCGCGAACTTTCAAACGATGTATCACAAACCCATACTTCTTATTTGAAAAATTGGGGCTATGATTGTTGTAGGCTCGAAATGTCAATGAATGAATATTATGGGAGAAATTGTATTTTGTTTCGGCTTATAAACAATATAATGATTATTATTATTATTAGGTATTATTAACCAAGATAATGATTTTATTCCATTTGGCTTTTCCACACAGTAAAAAATGTCCACACATGTGTAAAAAATATTAATTGTAAAAGAATAGTCTTTGCTAGTCTTAAATATAAGTAATAAAGCATTAGGGGGGGGAGGCGAGGAAAATCTTACGAATATCTCACCAGGGGAGGAGGGGGAGTCAAAAATCCTCAAAAATGACTCATGTAATTTTTGGACGCCCCTTATTCAATATAATACATCAGGAAATGTTCCTCGAGAATATCCATGGAGTTCATTCATACTCATCGGTGAATTCTTTTGTACTTTCCCTGCATCAATTACCTAACAATTCCATCGAGGATAAGCATTCCAGGCATCTGCGAAAAACACAAACTACTTCTCCAATAAGAGAGTTTCTCCGAAGGAACTTCCGAATCAAACCGACTTCCTTTGCTCGTTAAAGGCATAGGAATTGGAGCCGCTAAACTGCGCTTTAATGACCAGCTGATAACATCGGAGCGGGCTTGGTGAATTCCTTGTCTGAGGGGATGGAGTGAACGTGACTGAGACTATCTGCGATCTATCCTATCGTCTTCTTGTAATTGTGTTTAATACCCCTGTGGAGTCTGAGGAACATGGCATGTGGAATCGGTTGAAGGATAATGAATCTGGAATTGAATAGCTTAAATATGGAATGTACAGAGACGATTGTTTCTCGGATCGGGGTCTGCCTTCGTAACAATCGGAGATTTGACAGGGAAGGGGATTCGATTACATGACATTCCAACCATATGAGATAAATCAACTCAAATCGCACATAAACAGTTTACGTTTCAGATGTTTACTGTCATATAAGTAATCAGAGAGTTAATAAATATATTTTTCCATCGACCTCCCAATAAAAGCTCTGTTTAACGTTCACAAAATCCATATGGGTCAAAATCAGAGAGGTGAGCATTACGCTTCTGACAAAGGTTTTCTTGATAAAATAACATGATATTACTGAAATATTCATTTTAAAATAAAGGTTCTGTGCTTAATTGCAAGGCAGTTAGCATTCTTATTTTTCAATAATAATATTTTAATTGATTTTAAAGAAAAAAGGGTCTAAATAGTCATTTCGGGAATGCGTCCTTATAACATGTTTCATAGATCAGAGCAGTCAAAAATATGTACAATTACGACTTACAAATGTCATATTTTAATATAAGCGTTGAAAATCATCTGATTGAGAATATACGTATAAATTGAATGAATACCAGTTTGATTTCTTCATATTTTGGCTATTCAAATGCTGTCTGACGTTTATCAAATCATTCCGTGAACGTGGTGGATATCGGTCGATGTAATTAAAACAATATATGTTATGTGACGTTAGTGAGCTTCAGTGTGAACTTCACTAGTCAAAGTAAAAGGCGTGTGTCTTGTTTACGGAAAAAAATAATTGATTTTGTTGAAAAGTACCTTTTAATTTGATATGTGCGAAGCGTACTTCAATTCCGTGTCACTACGGGAACGCTGTTTGGTGATTTTTTATTTTAGCTAACAGCCTCTCAGATTCTGAATATGAGATAGAAAACTATAATCGCGTGTAGAGGAAGAAATTAGGATGAAAACAGATTTAAAAGGAAAAAGGCTTACCAAACTATTAAAAAACAGAAACATAAAATACAGAAAATGCAAATAATTATAGATCAGTTGCTAAAAAAAGTTCAGAGAAGCAGAAGACGCGAAGAAAGAGCATCCCAAAAGAGTGCTGATACGCCTACTCGTAAAGTTGATGAAATAATAAGAGGATGTTCTGTTACTCCGGAAGTTCGTAAATAACTATTATTTGGCGAGGTTGTGGCAAAACACAACTAAAAGACACCGTTGATGAATTACTGAAAAGTTTTAAACAGCGGGAGGTAAGTGGCAACCATATGAAAAAACACCGATTTCGAGTTTAAATTTTTATATTCATGTTCCTCATTCCTTAAGTACAAATAAAGGTATATAATGCTCTGTAAATGTGTAATATTTTCATGCATAAAATAGGCCAAAACCAGGCGTTGCGTTCATTCAGGGAACGTCAACGTCATTTAGGGAACACCCCATCATTTTCGGGAACATCACAAAAACAGCAAATAAATTACTAATAAGTAAAGCTATAGTTAAATCTTATTTATAGAACATGAAATGATCTTTGAACTTTTGAATTTATATTATTAATATATAACGAAGTACAAAAATGAATACAATAAATTCAAATTTTTGGAGCGAAATTTACACCAATGGAAAATTTATGGAAAGTAATTTGCAAAATGAGTGTTTTTATTATAAAAATATACAAAATAATAACATTTTTCGAGTTAGGAACTGGTTAATTATAATTTCTTGAAGGTGAATCTTAAATGCATTGGTTATATTATTATTAAAAAAAATATTTAAAAGTGTTCCTAAAATGACTTTTGGCCTTGGCAAAATGCTTCTTGACAGGTATAATTTCTGAAATATATATTTTTGTGCGTGCCTCCTCACAGGAAAGGTTCATGACTAATGACACAACGGATTCCACTTGTTAGTTTTCTTCAAACGAAAACTTAATTTCTCAGATATTTGGAAACATAAAATGCTCACCTCTCTGATTCTGACCCATATACCTAATAGATCTAATACGTATATGACAAAATCATGCATTAATGACCCCTTTTAATGCACGATTTCTTTCTATTTTAATGCATGATTGTCATGGGCAACCGAACATAGAGTAGAAGAAGTAATATGAGTAACGTCACAACTCGACTGATATTTCATTTTTATGTATGAGGCCTGTGACTCTCACTCTTCAATCACAGAATAAATATTAATATGTCAAAGTCAGCATCAAGATTTTCCATGTCAAATTTTATATTGTGAGAAATAAAATTTATTTGAATAAATCATTTATTTCTAATTCATAATGAGGTCGACTCGTTTATTAATCTAGCGATTAATGGTCTCGAACATTAACACGCTCGCTTCGCTCACGTGTTAAAATATCTCGACCATTAATCGCTATCATTAATAAACTAGTTGATTAAATAACTATTAATTTTAAATGCAAATACTATTGAGCGTGCAATCATTTAGCCCAAATGTCCGCAAATTCCGATTTTTTTTGTACCAAAGTGATCGTAAATTTTTAGTAGTAGTATTTAAAATGGTGTATTCCGTAGAAGAAAGGGTAAAAATGATGAAATTATTTTTTAGGATTAACGACTTTATTTAACGAATGACATCCTGGAAAAAATGTATACGCTGCTTACATTGTGCAACTGGTTGCCAAATTTGACGCTACTGGTTCAGTCGGAAACAACAAAATGGTGCATGAATGAGACGAAGCGAGGGACTTGGCTGTGTTATGTCTTGTAGCAATGGATCCGACCATGAGTAGGTAATAGGAAATTGTCCGATGTATCTATTGTTTCACGCACAACAATCATGAGAATCCTGAAACAACATAAATTCCATCCTTATAAGATACTATTGGTTCAGGAACTGAATGAGGACACTGAGAGAACAGTTTATTTATAAATAATAAAGTTTATTCATATTAAATAAACCCCTTATTCATATATGGCGTAATAAATATTTATTTGTCCCAAATAATGGATTTGTTTGAGTTTTAAAAATAAATATATATTGGTGAAAAATTAATATATATATTAATTATTAATATACGATTTATTAATAATAAATAAATGTTATTTATGAGAATCAAATATTTGTTTTGAATGAATATCATTAGTTTATAATGAATAAAGATATATTTATATTTCAGAAAAGAATATTTCTTATAAATATAGGAAATTTATTATAAGAAATTATATATTCATAAGAAATAATGAATTTTTTGAAGGAGAAAAGATATATTTTTATTAAATAACGAATTCTTATTAATAAATATATATTATTTATGGGATAAAAAAATGTTCATTCTATGAAAGTCAATAGTTTATACCAAACAAATATAAATTTATATTCAGTAGATTATATTTCATGTAAATAAATAAAATTTATTATAGAATAATTTTATACTTTCGTAAATAACAAGATTTTCACAGTAAATTAAGGTTTTTTTTTCGAAAAAAAATTATATTTTTCCAATAAATATGATTAATTAAATGAAAACTGAAGGGAATGAAATAGAGGGGAATGAATAATTAAAATCCATCACATTAGCCTTTTTATGTTTCATTGGAATGGAACTTAATTAAGTTATGTATTATTGAGTCAATCAACAATATATAGGGGTGGTGCGTGAAAAATAAAATAAAGGAAATACACAAAACGTAATATTTATTCTATAGTGAGAAAACATAACATAGGTTCAACATTAAACTTATAAAAAAAATCAGTCTAGTCTTAGTATACATTCAACAACAAAACGTATTATTTAGTGAATAATGAGAAAAAATACTTAGGAGGTCCAACATTAAACTCTTACAAAATATAAAATCAGTTTAGTCTTAATATGCATTCAACAACAAAACGTAATATTTATTGAATAATTAGAAAATAAACAGGCTCAACAATCAACTTTTAAAAAATATAAAATCAGTCTAGTCAGTACAGATTCAACAATAAAACGTAATACCTATTTATTGAATAATGAGAAAAGAGTATTTAGGAGGTTCAACATTGAACTCTTGCAAAATATAAAATCTAGTCTTTACAAGCATTCAACGCAACAAAACGTAATATTTATTAAATAATGAGAAAAAAATAACAGGTTCAACATTCAACTTTCAAAAAATCAAAAACAGTAAAAATATAATTCGAGTCTAACTATACATTCATCAATATTTTAGTATCAGATAATGGAACATAATTTTTCTTAATTATTAAATTCTTATGAGCTCAACTCATTTATGTGAAGCAAGAAATCATAAAATTGTCAGAAACATTTAAATGCAAATAAATTAACAATTTTGTCGAATTGACTAGGTTCAAGAAATTCGCTCTCACATACACTAAATCAAAAATTACACTTATGGCATTGTCACACATAAACTTCAGGAACAATTGGGTACATAAAGCGAACTCAATCATTAGGTTGATTTAAACTTCCTGATTCATACATGAAATATATTTATTTCCATTAGCTGAATTGTGGATATGTGTTAGAAAAGGCCAAAAGTCTTCGAGGACATTAACTTTAAAGGTATGGGAAGAAATACAATTTACCTGATAGGCCTGAAAATGTTTATCAAAACCGAAACACAAAATTTCTTTGCAATTTAAACGATATTTTTTATTGTTATATTCAATAGATTCTATAACACAAAACAATGGTTCTCCAAAATTATTTCGACCGTATTGACATACCACTCCTTTCTTATAGAGTACTCCATTGATTTTCAACCAACTCGAATATACTTCTCAAATGTCTCAAACCATTTTCAAACAAAAACTCCTGGAAATCGGACATTCTGTTCACACACTTATCACAAAACTTTTAGTTCGTAGTAACTCACAAATACACTATCCTAACCATATCCTAACTGGCTGAAGAAAAGGAAAAGACTGAATTAGACTTAGAAGATTTTCAGAGTCGCAATTCGCTATGATGGGGTGGGGTCGGGAACATAAAGAGCCGAGCGTAAATAAACACTTATTCAGGTCTAATCAAGATTTATTATTAATAAATAAATGTTGATTAAATGATGATTCATCAAATATTTGTTTGACAGAAATAAGGTAAATTTTAACTTGAAATAATATTTGTTTGGTGGAAATAAATCATTTTGTTATAGTTAATAATATTTTCGAACATGACTTTTCTGTATTAGATTTATTTCCTATTAATAAACCTTTCTAATAATTAATAAATATTGCCTAAATAAATAATATATTTCTGAGGAATAAGCTTAAAATCAAGTGGTTCTAATTATTAATAACATTTATTAATAATTAATAAAATTCATTAATAATGAATAAATCTATCCCAAATAAAGAATTATTAATTATTAACCCTAACATTTCTCTCAGTGGATGATCCCGATCGCCAACTCCAGTTCTGTGAAGTGGTGAGTGAAATGATTCGCTGATGACAATGACAATGACAATAAATCTCTGATGAATAATGATACTTCCAAAATAAATGTCATCCATGTGCAAGATGATAAAAAAGTAAACAATTCTAACAAGGAGATTATTCAACGTAAACATGTGAGTAGGATTCAACACAGCAATGCAAAACCGCAAGATGGGAATATGAAAACTGGTACAACCGCAAGGCATTCCGTAACTAATGATCCTTGTGGGGAAACTATAACTGGTAGTCAAAATAAAACTAATGATCAGCAATTTACTGTTCAAATATTGAAAGAGGCGATAATGAATGCACAAGAGGTGAATGCTGGAGATGGTTTCAATCATCCTGATAGCGCATTACCCGTTGAAACCGAAAAATATTCAAGAAGAACGAATGACTGGACAGAAGTCAGTTATAAAAAACCAAAGCGAAAACCAAAAAGTACTTTGGTTGTTGGAAATTACTCGGGTGATTCAAAGGTGGAAGGTAATGAAAAATTGAATTTCCTACATGTATCAAATCTTAAACCAGATACCACAGCAGATAGTCTACTTGAATTTCTTAATAAAAATTTTTCAAATCGAGTAAAATGTGAATTACTGAAATCAAGATTTCCGGAAAGTTATTCCTCGTTTAAAGTTACTATACCAGCTACTGAGTATGAAAAAGCCCTTGTATCAACTAACTGGCCCAATCGTGCAAATGTTCGTCAGTTTTTCCATCGGAGACTGACAAGACAGGAACTCGGCTAACGGTTACATTGAAGGTACTACAGATAAATATTCAGAGCATATCAAACAAAGTCAACAATCTTCAGGTGTTATTGGCAAGTGAAAAGCCAGATATTGTCAGTGTTGTGGAACACTGGTGTAGTGATGATGGCATCAACGTGATGGTTATTCCAGGTTATGAACAAGTTTCGTGTTTTTGTCGTGTGTTACATAAAAATGGGGGCTGTGTTATATATGTGAAATGTGGACTACAAGCTTCGGATCTTAATATTTCCCGCTTATCCATCGAGAAGGACTGTGAGGTGTGTGGAGTGAAGGTTACCATTGGCGGCCTGAAAATAGTAATTCTAAGTGTTTACCGACCACCTTCAGGTGATCTCAACTTGTTTTTAAGCAGGATAACCTATGTTGTACAACAGAGTTTGGAAAATTGTAAAATTTTATTTTTATGTGGGGATCTGAACATCGATGTTCTTAAAGTGAACTCTAGGCCTAAATGTCTTTTTCAGGATTTTCTTGATTGTTTTGATTTAAAAATAACATCGTTTGAACCAACTAGGGTATTCACTGATGTAAAGGGAAAACATCTCGTTCACTTGTGGACTATATTTTGACTAATGCAGAAATAAATTCATGTGGAACCAGAGTATATGAAGCAAATCTTGCTGATCATAAAATTATATCGCTTAATTATTGTAGTACTATTACTCTTATAACTGTGGCTGATAAAAAGACACGGTGTTATAGACAAATTACCCCACATAGCCTTAATAATCTTAATACTCGTATTCAAAATACAAGCTTTGTGGAATCTTACTCGGAGTGTGACATTGATGCTAACTTTGACTCTTTTATTGGCACTATCAGATCAATTTTTGAAGAATGTTGCCCATTGAGGCACATTACTGGTAGTGTAAATATTTCAAAGAGTTGGATAACACCGGAAATTAGACGCTATAGCACCCATTTGAAAAATCTTCATTGGGTGCATTCTAGGTTAAAGTCACAGCAGTCATTACTGACCTACAAGTCTGCTAAAGTTTATTATAACCAACTTCTTGACAACTCTAAAAAATTGTACTATGGAGGTCTGGTTGAAAATTCAAATCAGAAAAATAAGACAGTCTGGGAGTTGGTTAATTTGGAAACTGGGAGAACACGTAATTACCGGGGAAAAATATCTTTAAGAGTGAATGAGAGTTTGTGTACGGATTCAGGTCAGGTGGCCGCAGCTTTTGGCAATTATTTTTCTACGGTAACATACACCAAACTCATGGAGTTTTATGGGAAAACGCTTTCTTAGTCATGCACATGTTCGGGAATATTGAGCGCAAATTTCTTTTTCTTCCCAGCCACGAAGGACGAGATAGTTGATGTCATCAGAGCACTAAAAAACAAAAAATGTACTGGTGTTGACTCTATTTCAGTTAAGGTCCTCAAGACAATTGCCGATTCTATTGCTGGTCATTTAGCTCATCTAATTAATTTATCTATTACGTCCGGTAAATTTCCGGATATTCTGAAAAAATCTATTGTTATCCCTGTATTCAAGAAAAATGATCCTTACAACATCGCTAATTATAGACCCATATCAATACTAAGTAATTTCTCGAAGGTCATTGAACGGATAGTTTTCAATAGAATGTATGAATTTTTGAATAGATTTAATGTTATAACTGACTCTCAGCATGGGTTTAGGCCCCGTCGTTCAACGCAGAGTGCAACTTTTCAGTTTGTTGAAGGCGTATACAAGGGTTTGGATGACGGTCTCTATGCTGCCGGGTTATTCTTCGATCTGTCTCGAGCGTTTGACTGCCTAGATTTCCGCTTTATGTTGCGTAAGTTTTATAATATTGGGTTTAGGGGCATATTCTTAGATTGGCTGAGGAGTTATTTAACTGGTCGCATTTTTTCGGTGAAAGTTGAAAACACATATTCCGATGTGTATGATATTGATATGGGAGTTCCTCAGGGTTCGGTGCTGGGACCCCTACTCTTTTTGCTGTTCATAAATGATCTACCAGACCATATCGATAGAGCATTGGTTACCCTATTTGCTGACGATAGCTCATTACTTGTCACAGCATCGAGCTTTGAGGAGCTCAGATTGTCTGTTTTGTTGGTCTTCCGGATGTTTGCGGAATGGTGTAGAGCAAATGTACTGATTGTGAACTTGGATAAGACGAATTTAATCCATTTTTCACTGAGCAAAATTAATAGGCATCACTTGATAATATCCCATCAAAATGTTTCTATAATATCAAAGGAGTTTACGAAGTTTCTGGGAATATATATGGATGAGGGTCTGCGCTTTAGCCAACATATAGACATTGTATGTAAGAAATTAAACAGGTCATATTTTGCAATATCTAAAATTAAAAAATTGTTTCCTTTGAAATCTCTCATAGAGATTTACTACAGTCTTTGCTACTCTCATATGTCCTATAATATATTAGTGTGGGGTAGTTCATCAGAAATAAATAGAGTTTTCATTTGCCAGAAAAGAATTATTAGGATGATATTTAAATTGGATCCACAATCTTCTTGTAAACCTTGGTTCATTGCGAACAGAATAATGACATTGTCCTGTGTGTATTTATATAGGTGTTTAGTTTATGTAAAGGAAAATGCGAGTTGTATGACAAGATTGTCTGGCAACCATCACTACTCCACAAGAAATAATGATACATTGATGATACCGAATCATAGAACATCCAGATTTGAACATTCACCCTCTTATCAATGTATAAGATTTTTTAATCATTTGCCAACTTCTGTGAAAGTATTGAGTTCATCAAAATTTAAGAAAAACATTAAAGATCTACTGCTTAGTAGAAGTTATTATTCTGTAACAGAGTATTTAAACGATCGATCATTAAATTAGTGTGGAGGGGTGACATTTGATTAGATACAAGTTGGTTTCTTTTTTTTATGGTTGATTTGATGCACTGACTTGTCCTATACTTTACAGTCTGAGAGGATCAATAAACTTTATTATTATTTATTATTATTATTATTATTAACGGTAATCAAAAGTACTTGTTCGATATCTGTTTCTCTGCCGAGTGATCATTTCACCTTAACGGCATTGTAAACCGGCATAACTGTCGGTATTGATCAGATGAAAATCCAAAAATATTTCGTGTGGTGCATACTCAGCATCCCCAAAAATTAGATTTTTCGGTGGGTATTTATGGCCCTTTTTCACACCCGGTAATCTCACGGGCCAAATTTTTACAGATCTATTGGAGAACGCTGTTTATCCAGCCCGCGTGCAAGTATTGGAGAATGCAGAAGACCATCAAATGATAAATTTCCAACAAGATGGCGCACCACCTCATCTCGTTCAACCGGTGCGTCAGTTCTTAGATGAAAATTTTCCCCACGCCTGGATGAGTGGCCACTCAATAGGTCCCCTATTGAGTGGCCACTCAGATTACCTGATCTGGCTCCACTGGAGTTTTTTCTATGGGGTCACCTGAAATCCAAGATTCACGCTACCCAGCCTGAATAACTGGATTGTTTGCGAACACGGATCATTAATGGATGCCGTCAAATTACACCAGAAATCTTGAGTAATATACGTGATTGTTTTAAGCAAAACTTATACTACTGCATGGAAGTGAATTGTGCCCATTTCCAGCATTCAATAAACTAACTACAAAAGTAAGTACTCCTCCACTATTTTACCTGTCATTTCGTTATCGATGGAAATTTTGAAGTGAAATTTCAGGATCAGGTAGTTCTTGATAAGATCTTCAATATGAGTTATCATAACACCCCTCATGACTGTTCGAAATCAAGGGGTTGTGCTCGCCCTCGTTAGAGGGTTGCAGTTATGGAGATGCAAAGAGCGGAATTGTTGTTCCCCCTCGAATCAGAAATTGACGAGTCCGAACGATTTTCCACGATTTTCATTTTAAGGCCGGAAAATCGAGCTGTTAAATTTTCGTGGGACCACACTGTATGTGAAGCGGTAGAATAAGAATATCTCAAAGCTTGTTCTTACAATTATTCATAAAGACCCTGAATAAATAATAACACTCGTCAAATCACGTCATGACTCAAATCACGTCATGACTTGTGGGGTTTCTGGATATTCTTTGCAGCCGAGACTTTTAAAACCTATAGAAGGTGCAACAAAGGTACACCAGAAGGACGCTTTACCAATACACAAAAAGTTAGCAGATAATTATTTGATAATTAGTTGGAGTACTAAAAATGGGATTGCAGTACCTATCTGTTAAAATAATGATTCGAAATAAAATATATAGGATTTGCATTGACAAAGTTTGAACAAGCGCGATGACTAACTTTTTCAATGCAAATCCAATATATTTTATTTCAATTCATTGTTTCAAAAGGCACAGACGAGAGCTTGGTTTGCATTGACGCGATTACTTAAATTACAGCCAGAGCGGCCTGTATAACCGGATCGTATTATATTTTAGAAAAAATAGATAGGGTTGTATATTGTAACATGATTAGACCTTGAGAATGGAAATATAATATTTTGAAAAAATTTCATCGGTCTAAATTAAATTGTCATGAAGATAGAATTTTCAAATTGAAGAGGGGAGGGGGTTAAACCAAACGCTCATTTATAATTATTAATATCATACACAACTAGGGGTTCAAGTTTTTAGTAATACAAAATACAATCCACCCTGGCAACCTATTGGCAGCTAATTACTTTTGATTTCATATCAATTGGCGCCCCACGTTGGGTGCCAATTGTCCCGAAGTAGAGTGTATAGCGGCCTCCATTCACTCTTGGTCAAATAGAGTGCTGTGCCTAAGATCGTTAGGAAACAGTTACAAATCCCATGAAGAATACAACTGATTCTCCTGACTCACAGCTTATATTTATCATGAGTATCCTCAGAAGTCCTAGGAATGTCAGTATGATCATAATCGTATCATCTAATGGTAATTGTATGTTTGTAGCGCCTTCCCTTCAATTTGAATATCAAGTTTAGCATTGACGAAAGCAATTATTCATTAACACTTTGTATATTGAAAAACTAATTCTTTGTGTTTAACAACTCATTTCGCTGAAAAGCACACCAAAAATTTCCAAAAATGTAAACCGAACCACCAGACCCAAATTCCAAAACCCCATCGAGTAGGTGTGTTGCAATTAGTCGATAAATACCTTTCCTGTAGTTTGGCCATTCATAAATCACAAGTAAAATTCGTAAGAAGGAATACCTATATTCATTACGATAGTATCGTAAATAGGTCGTATAGTATGGATACAAAATTTAACTAAGTAATTTCGAATAATTTGTCCGATATTTGTTTTAATTTTTCCTAATTTGAACTTTTAAATGTAGGTATAGTGCAGTGTTCACAATCAAACTCAAACTAGAATATAGTAGGTACCATATTTGAATCGCTCACGCTATCTTGATAGCAGATGTACTGTTTAATCAAATTTACCTTCTTAAGTGCATTGAATTAGTAACATACACTGAGAGAACAGTTTATTTATAAATAATAAAGTTTATTCATATTAAATAAACCCCTTATTCATATATGGCGTAATAAATATTTATTTGTCCCAAATAATGGATTTGTTTGAGTTTTAAAAATAAATATATATTTGTGAAAATTAATATATATATTAATTATTAATATACGATTTATTAAAAGATGAAAAGGTTTATTAATAGATACAAAATTATATTATCATTCAATTACGATTTATTAATAATAAATAAATGTTATTTATGAGAATTAAATATTTGTTTTTAATGAATATCATTAGTTTATAATGAATAAAGATATATTTATATTTCAGAAAAGAATATTTCTCATAAATATAGGAAATTTATTATAAGAAATTATATATTCATAAGAAATAATGAATTTATTGAAGGAGAAAAGATATATTTTTATTAAATAACGAATTCTTATTAATAAATTTATATTTAGTATATTATATTTCATGTATGTAAATAAATAAAATTTATTATAGAATAATTTTATACTTTCGTAAATAACAAGTTTTTCACAGTAAATTAAGGTTTTTTTTTAGAAAAAAAACTATATTTTCCAATAAATATGATTAATTAAATGAAAACTGAAGTGAATGAAAACTGAGGGGAATGAATAATTAAAATCCATCACATTAGCCTTTTTATGTTTCATTGGAATGGAACTTAATTAAGTTATGTATTATTGAGTCAATCAACAATATATAGGGGTGGTGCATGAAAAATAAAATAAAGGAAATACACAAAACGTAATATTTATTCTATAATGAGAAAACATAACATAGGGGCAACATTAAACTCAGTCTAGTCTTAGTATACATTCAACAACAAAATGTATTATTTAGTAAATAATGAGAAAAAATACTTAGGAGGTCCAACATTAAACACTTACAAAATATAAAATCAGTCTAGTCTTAATATGCATTCAACAACAAAACGTAATATTTATTGAATAATTAGAAAATAAACAGGCTCAACATTAAACTTTTAAAAAATATAAAATCAGTCTAGTCAGTACATATTCAACAACAAAACGTAATATTTATTGAATAATAAGAAAACAGTATTAAGGAGGTTCAACATTGAACTCTTGCAAAATATAAAATCAGTCTAGTCTTTACAAGCATTCAACGCAACAAAACGTAATATTTATTAAATAATGAGAAAAAAATAACAGGTTCAACATTCAACTTTCAAAAAATCAAAAAAAGTAAAAATATAATTCGAGTCTAACTATACATTCATCAATTTTTTTAGTATCAGATAATGGAACATAATTTTTCTTAATTATTAAATTCTTATGAACTCAACTCATTTATGTGAAGCAAGAAATAATAAAATTGTCAGAAACATTTAAATGCAAATAAATTAACAATTTGGTCGAATTATGACTAGGTTCAAGAAATTCGCTCTCACATACACTAAATCAAAAATTACACTTATGGCATTGTCACACCTAAACTTCAGGAACAATTGGGTACATAAAGCGAACTCAATCATTAGGTTGATTTAAACTTCCTGATTCATACATGAAATATATTTATTTCCTTTAGCTGAATTGTGGATATGTGTTAGAAAAGGCCAAAAGTCTTTGAGGACATTAACTTTAAAGGTATGGGAAGAAATACAATTTACCTGATAGGCCTGAAAATGTTTATCAAAACCGAAACACAAAATTTTACAATTTAAACGATAATTTTTATTGTTATATTCAATAGATTCTATAACACAAAACACTGGTTCTCCAAAATTATTTCGACCGTATTGACATACCACTCCTTTCTTATAGAGTACTCCATTGATTTTCAACCAACTCGAATATACTTCTCAAATGGCTCAAACCATTTTCGAACAAAAACTCTTGGAAATCGGACATTCTGTTCACACACTTATCACAAAACTTTTAGTTCGTAGTAACTCACAAATACACTATCCTAACCATATCCTAACTGACTGAAGAAAAGGAAAAGACTGAATTAGAATTAGAAGATTTTCAGAGTCGCAATTCCCTATGATGGGGTGGGGTCGGGAACATAAAGATCCGAGCGTAAATAAACACTTATTCAGGTCTAATCAAGATTTATTATTAATAAATAAATGTTGATTAAATGATGATTCAACAAATATTTGTTTGACAGAAATAAGGCAAATTTTAACTTGAAATAATATTTGTTTGGTGGAAATAAATCATTTTGTTATAGTTAATAATATTTTCGAACATGACTTTTCTGTATTAGATTTATTTCCTATTAATAAACCTTTCTAATAATTAATAAATATTGCCTAAATAAATAATATATTTCTGAGGAATAAGCTTAAAATCAAGAGGATCTAACTATTAATAACATTTATTAATAATTAATAAAATTCATTAATAATGAATAAATCTATCCCAAATAAAGAATTATTAATTATTAACCCTAACATTTCTCTCAGTGTACGTAATGAATAGACGATGTTTTCCTTTAAACTGATTAGTGAAATACTTCAACTTGAAACTCCACCATCTAACCGTGTATCACTAGCAATCCTCTGAAACTTAAGCCCCGACGGAAGCTTCATTAAAACCAGCTATATTCAGTACTATTTGCCAGATTTAGGAAACAAATAAACACTTTAATTGGTATGGAATTCACCCTGCTCCCAAACTTTTAACACGATTTCCAGAACGTCTAGATTACAATCTGAAATTTTGATGTACCTAGCTCTTCTTCCAGCTTCCATTATACTCCATTTGAAATAAGTCCATAACTAGTTTAAAGTCACGAGGTTATAAATAAAGAATTTCCGAACTCGAGTTGAAAAGTTTTTCTTATTCTGTAAGGGATTGAACAGCAGCCAGTAAAAGTTCTCCAATTTCGGATCAAGAGTTAGCATATCCGCTGAAATATTTCGAATTGTTCAACATAATATTTCAACTTTTATTCTGTAATTAGATTATATTTTTGACCTTCAGCTTCTAGAGGAATTAACAAGTGGATGAATACCAAATTTGAAGTATGTATGAATTTTAATCTGACAAGAAGTACTTTAAATATTTCAAGGGGTTTCATTTAGGGTACTTTCGAAAATTTGGAAGGATATTTATCAAGGTTTTAAGAGCAACATTATGAATATTAATTACTCATTATATCGTTCTTTTCATGGAGCAGAATGGCTATGACGATAATTTGAGAATGGAAAAATATAGCGACTTGCATTTCTTGGGATAGCCTGCCCATCCCAATGTGACATTTGAGTTTGTTAAAAGGCATAATCGGCCAAACGGTTTTTGAGTTATACTTATCTGAAATTTTGTTGCAATTAGTTGTAGAATGCCGACGAGACAATTTTTGCGAAATTTATTGAGGATTGTATCACTAGAAAATTAATAAAGGATCATTGAAAAAAATCCATATCCCAGAAACTATCTGTCTGGTAGCAATGAAATTCTGTGAGAGTTTCCAAAAACTAACTTTTCCAAATTTTAAATTACTCGATCGAGCAGTGGTCAACGAACAGTAATTTCTTTTGAAGATTCCATTATGTTCTTCTTTCCTATTGCCTCCATAAACTACATCAAAACAGTCTTGTATATATTCACAAATTCAAGAATCGAATACTTATTTCGAATGGTTTTATCGAGGAAAAATACGGAACTTTCGTAGAGTTTCGCGTTTTCGGAGAAAAAAGATGGGGGTGCATTTTTTAAAAAATCGCGAAAAAGCGAAATAACACCGATTTCGGCAAAAGGAGCAAAATTGTGGAAAGGAATTCGTAGAAACGGGGGCGTTAGGAACGACGGTATTTGCGGGAACCCGAAGACGAGTTTCGAAATGAGTCACTAACGGAGCCTCTTTTTCGATCCTCTCTTCCGTTTTCCCGGAAGAACGATAGGAAAATGTGACTTTTAGCGAAAATCGATAAAATTTTGACGTTTTCGGTCTGAACGAGCGACAAGGAATGTCAAATCGAATTTGAATTTCGAACAGAATTACTCGAAAATCTTGGAATCGTATAGAAACACTGCGAGAAATATAAACGAGGTACTTCGATCGATCGCTTGACAGGATTGACGATATTCTGAAAATCGAAAGAAGGAATCATCCGAGTACTAAAAATATTTATTTGGTACATAATCGGAGTTGATTCACGTAGGCAACGTGGCCAAATGAGCTCAGGCGTTGGACTGGGAATTTATAGCTCCTGAGCCTCGTGGGGCGGCGGGATCGAATCTCGGAGCGTCCGAAATAGCTTTGTCTCCATTTTTTTTGTCATTTTTACCCACTGAAAAACTTAAAGGAGCGTTACTCTAGTAAAGGCATCTTGGGATTTGGATCTTTTCGTTAAGTTACGAAATCTATAATGAATATCCGTTCAATCGGACGGATTTTTGCACTAAAATTGCTCAAAACATTCAAAAATTAAGCAGAAAATTAACGGTCAAAAATGGAAAACAGAAAATATTGTTTATCCAAATGTTTTGGATTAAGTTTTAAAATAGCTAGCAATTAATAATAGTTATTTATGTATCAAGGAAGTTATGAGGATGTTAACTACAGAAGGCAACAGATTGCAATCCCGATGGACGTGAGTCCCGAGGGATTGTTAAGTTGCCCGATGTTGTTAACATCCAATAACTCACATCATAGATAATTGGCGGGATCGAATCTCGGAGCGCCCGAAATAGCTTTGTCTCAATTTTTTTTGTCATTTTCACCCACTGAAAAACTTAAAGGGGCGTTACTCCAGTAAACGCATCTTGGGATTTGGATCTTTTCGTTAAGTTACGAAATCTATAATGAATATCCGTTCCATCGGACGGATTTTTGCACTAAAATTGCTCAAAACATTCAAACATTAAGCAGAAAATTAACGGTCAAAAATGAAAAAAACCCCAGTTTGTTTATTCATGCTCAAAATGGAAAAACAGAAAATATTGTTTATCCAAATGTTTTGGATTAAGTTTTAAAATAGCTAGCAATTAATAATAGTTATTTATGTATCAAGGAAGTTATGAGGATGTGAACTACAGAAGGCAACAGATTGCAATCCCGAGGGACTTGAGTCCCGAGGGATTGTTAAGTTGCCCGAGGTTGTTATATCCAATAACTCACATCATAGATAATTGGTTTTATTTCATACTGAATCAAACAAAATTTGACAATTGAAAATTTGATAGTTTGAAAATTTGGCAATTGTCGATTTGCTTCATTAGAGGGAGTTAAAGATCTATTACTGCTTAGTATGGGAGTATAACTCCCAAGGGAGTTATACCCATGTTTATAGTTACGGTAACTAAGGATTCATTTCGTCATAATGTCAGTATGGAATGAAATATTTTTTGTTTGAATAAATGGATTTGATGTTCCAATAATTTTTTTTTATTATTTCACTTTATACGCAGCGAAGCACGTAAAGGGCCGCTAGTACTCCATATGATATTGATATGATTAAACTGACCCTCCTCGGTCCTCCCCGAATAAACCCTTTCAGAAGCTACTTGGCGCTCGTGCGAATTTATTATTACTCGCAGCAAATTCTATTTGTTGAAATAATTACTTATGTGCCATTACACGTGTTTACTTAGCTGTGCACCGAACAAAACCAGTGTGTTTGGTCAAATATTTATCCATCGACCTCTGATTTCGGGAAATGGGATACCGTGCTGGCCACCGAGACCACACCAACAACACTCCAATGAAAGCAAAACTATCAATACCTAAGCATCAAGTACGCTGTTTAATCGTTATGTTGATCTTAGCGTGGCCCCGCTAGCCAAGCAAGGATAATGTCTATTCTTGGAGGTTTCCATGTCGAAACATTAATGATTCAACGATCCCCTGGTCCCGGTACAACTGGCGAATCGAGGAAGGCAAACACTTAGATTGCCAAAGTTTTAAGCAGCAACAAAATTCGATTACTAACAAGGATTAACGGATTCTTGGCTGTATAATCGTGATAGAAGATGTTTTAACGAGATTGTCGAATTGAAATCTAATGCCCTAGTTTGCAGGAGGATGAACTGACTTTTGGGGATATTGTGATTCGGTGGATTGTAGAGTACCTACGGATATTAGGATATTTGTAGCATCAGAATCATAATATCCTGAATACCGCAATATTCAATATCAATATTCGAACATACTTTGATAAATTGCAGACAGTTGGACAAATTGATGGGCACTCTGTACACTATGCACACCCAAAAAAAACATCAGGTGGATTCCTTGATGAATGGAAACTTATAACAAAGGGCATCAGCTGGGAAAGCCAAGCAAAGATTATTTTTGCGCGTATGTTCTGGGGAACATCGCGTTATCATTTCGCCCAAATGTCTGCAATTTTCGAATTTTTCGCCGAAAATGATCTCAAACGATTGGGTTCGACGCTCTGATGAAGAATTTGAGGTCAAATTTGATTCTGTCCGTCCGGCCGACCGTCCGGCCGTTGCCACGATTTTTTTCACGAAAATGGTCTCAAACGATTTGGTTCGACTCCCCAATGAAGAATTCGAGGTCAAATTTGATTCTGTTCGGCCGGCCGTCCGGCCGTTGCCACGATAACTTGAGAACGGAAAGAGTTAGCGACTTGAAATTTTCAGGGTAGGTGGCGCATCTCAGTACGACGGACAAGTTCGTTAATGGGCATAATCGGCCCAATGGTTTCCGAGTAATAATTTTGTTTTCATCCAATATAGATCCGATCGAATTGAAACTTGGAGAATAGTTGTAGAATATAAACCTAAGCACGTTTTTGAAATTTTGTGAGAAACGAATCGCTAGAAAATTATTAAGGAATATTTTTGTTGTCTTGATAACCTGAGAACGGAAAGAGATAGCGGCTTGAAGATTTCAGGTTAGGTTGTGCATCTAAATGCGACATTTGAGTTCGTTTATGAGCATAATCGGCCAAACGGTTTGAGAGTTATAGCCATCTTAAATTTGGTTGTTTTTTGTTCCTCATTAACTCGAAAAATACTAAACCGATTGAATTCAAACATGGTTATTAGTTGTAGCATGCCAACGCGAAAATTATTGCAAAATTTCGTGAGGATAATATTTGTATAAATTTTTTAAAATATCATTGAAAATTGAAAAAAAAAATTCTATATATCAGTAACTATTTGTCTGAAATTGCTGAAATTTTGCGAGAGCCTTTAGAACTTAACTCTACTACCAAGTTTCAAGTTTTAACACCATCGGTTAAATATTGTTGGAAATTCGAGCAGCCTTGTGTGAGTTCAGTAGATGGGTGACCGTTACCTCGATAACTTTCGAACTAAAGGAGATAGGGACTTGCAATTTTCAGGGTAGGTTGCGTATCCGAATGGGAGAGTTGAGTAGTTTTGGGCATAATCGGTCTAACGGTTTCCGAGTTATACCCACCTGGAATAATATTTTATAACTCAAAAAATAAATATTCGATCGAATTGAAGCTTGGTAACTAGTAGTAGAAAATCAACATAAAGACGTGTTTAAAATTTTGTCAGAACCGTACCCCTAGAAAATTTGAAAAATATGAAGAAAAAAAAATTTTAAGAACCGTACCCCTAGAAAATGTCAAAAAAATCACGAAAAAAAAATTGGTTCATGCACTAACGTGAAGTCAGAAGCTGTTGCGCGTATGTTCTATTATCCATTCTTCTGTATCGGACACCCTTAATCGAATTTACCATGGTAAATTATGTTGTCCATTCTCCTGTATTGTACACTTAATAAGAATTTACCATGGTAAATGCTTGAACCAATTTTTTATTATTAAGGGAAAGAAAATACTTGGCCTAAGTTTCATAATATAATACTATGTAGTTGTCATATATGTTTCGGGTTTTGTCCCATTTTTAAATAGGGAAATACATTTTACATGTGCCGAAAAACTGAGAAACTTATGGAATTAATATGTCCATTCATTGTATCATAATATTGACTTTTTCGATATGTGTGAGAATAGAACGAATTGTGAGATCGTTAGTTTTATAGAAGTTTGTTCCGCTGCACTCTATTTCTTATCCTCCAATGAAGCATATGAGAAATGCAGGTTTGCTAGTTTACACGTTTCTCCAATTTAATACAATTTACTAAAACTACTCTGCAATAAACATGAAAGTGAAAATATTCCTGAATAGAGAATGACGAGACCTTTCAAACGATGTATCACAAACTCAAACTACCTATTTGAAAAATTGGGGGTTGTACCTGTCTTTCGAAGGGGGTTGAAGGTAGGGTTCGCATTTTTACGGAGAAAAATGACAATTTAAAATTTGAATTTGACTTATTTCAGGATTTTCCATAAATATGTACAGTAACCAAGATAATGAATTTATTCCATTTGGCTTTTCCACACTGTATATTGTGTATATCTTTCTGACGTATGAGGAGAGGCTTGGTTTGATCGGTCTTACATCCTCTTTGGACCGCCGTGCGGGTGCGGTACCGTGCTGGCAGGCGTGGTCGTCATCCCAAACTATACTGTGAGAATTTCAATTCCACTGCTCGTGATTAATTCCTCTCAAATCAAATAAACACACATTCAAAAACCGTCTGGATCGGGACTTTGCTACGTTGTGAGATTCATAAGAATGTTTGTTTAATTTTGTATTCAAATTTGTTTAATTGCTAATTGACCAGCATGTTGTTGAAAAGTTTCGGATGTAAAATGACCAAAAAACACCAGTAACGTTGCTACATATGACTATACCAGTTAAGGGTTAATTTTACTACTAGTATTTTGGCATGGTGTTCCCGCCATTATTGTGGTATATATTCTTTTAATTCTAGAGAAAAGGACGTTATAAATTGACATCTCAATCTATAGTTTCCACAACGTTCGACCACAGACCTCATGTTCCATTCAAAATACATCACCCCAGGCAGTGTTTCGTAATTAAGAATTCGAACTCTTTGTTCGCTCTGATCTCACCCTCTCGAATAAATCCGTCCGCCATAAATCCAATCATCTCCGACATATTCGGTCTACTTTCACCGCAAGAACAACACTCGAAACAAATTGAGCGCCGGTTGTTTCTTCACGCGACATAATGAAT
The DNA here is from genome assembly GCA_937662695.2 of Halyzia sedecimguttata. Lineage (NCBI taxonomy): Eukaryota > Metazoa > Arthropoda > Insecta > Coleoptera > Coccinellidae > Halyzia > Halyzia sedecimguttata. The sequence goes on from OW569411.2 coordinate 34,160,799, forward strand.
TCTTGAAAAACAGATTCGCGTCGGATTTTTTCTCCCTGCTTTTTAATTAGTGCAAATGGGGCAGGAGCGGGAGAGAGCCATAAAATAAGTGAAATGGCATGCTGGATAAACATTCGGGTCAACAGCGTGTCACGTGAAGCCCTTGATTACGTCGGTTCAGTCGGCAAGTTCATGGACGCGAAACCATTCGGCTGGAACACCTGGGCTTGTATTTTTACAGTCCAGCTGCTGGTGACGTAATAGATTCTGCCAATGAGGAGAGTGTGGCATTTTGTTCATATTATATTTAGAAAGCATAAGTACTGATGAAGCATAAAATTGGTTGAACCCAGGTCCGGACTAGTCAGATCGACTGGGTGAAACCCCACCACCAGCCAAGTTGATATGCGCTATATTGAGAGGCTGAGCTTCGATAGACTGAAGTAACTGTACAAACCTGCTGGGGATACCCACAAAGTGGGGTATCATCACCCTTTTCATGGATGGCCTCCTGGAAAGGCTCACGGCAAGCAGCTCCAATGCTCAGGCATACGCTGATGACCCGACCCTGTTAGAGGCGAATATGAGGATACGGTAAGTAGCTGTATACAAATGGTCCATAATATCACTGGAGGGTGGAGGGAGGTGCGAGAAAGAAGGATTAGATGTCAGTTCCTCGAAAACTAACCGTATCCCCTTCATTGGAAGGAGGAGTATTAGTGTCACAGCGCCTGTTCAAAATGGCCAGAATCTGGCTATTACAATAGATAGACAATTCGAGTAGAAAATACACTAAATAAAACTCTTTCCAAAGCAGGCAGCAGTAGCTATGTATGTATATATTATATATAATAAAAACCTTTCCCACATACACGGTTCATATAAGGTTTGTCTTTTATTTCAAAACGCAAAGTTAATAAATAGAAGCCAAGTTGTTACCATGTTGATTCTGTATAGAAGAATAAGAAACGAATGAGAAATACTAACACTCATTGAAAATCGTGTCGAGAGAGTATTCGGTGCTCTACGCTTCATATTCAGTACCGAAGCACTGTTTTTCACCAGCGACCGAAATGGACCGAGTCGAATGGAACCTCATGTATGCCTCAGTATGGTGGACAGAAATCGAAGAAGTCAATTTCAACGGAAAGCCAGAGCACGCTGAGAACTTTAGAATCTCTTTTCTGATGTCCTGGGACTGCAATTATATCATGAAGAAACTGGCCAGAGGCAATATGGCTCCGGGGCATTTTGCTATTGAAGGAAACTGATAAGTTGGCGGAAATTGCATCAAGGCTTACACCTGTTGACCTAGACCCTTATATGGGCTTCGGAAATACAACTAGAGACCAATCATCCAACAATGGGAGCTGAGAAATTAAACAGTCGTCTGAAGTGAGGTACCAGAGCATGTGCAGGCGAAAAAATTCGTACAGTTCTCGCTTTCCTAAACCAAGGAGCTTCTTCGGCTGTCGGAAACAGAGCTTCAGATTATTTCAGGCAAGGCACTATCGTTACAAATATTGTTTGTACTAAATGGGTTTAAGTCAGCATACGAAGTTTCAGGCTCTGTGAATCGGAAACTTAAATGACCGAGCATATTGTGCAAATGTCCTGAACAGTACACTTGGGCAGCACATTTCTCAATCCCAAAATGATCCCCGTTCTGAAAGGGCGATCTCTACCTAACTGACCTGAATCTTAATGATGATAATGGCTAATGGTGACTTCTCATCTTATTTTCATTAATGTAGATAGAGGTTGTTTTATGGTATCGATACAGATTCTTATGCAGATTAAGAAGCCAGGACCAGTGAATACCTAGCCAAAAATCTGATATCGTCGTTGCGCCTTCAAAGTGCGACATGTGACTTTTGATAAATTGTGCATTCATACACTTGCGTGTTTTGCAGGAGCATATTTTCGATTTCGTACTTGTCGCTTTTCGATCAAATCCAACTGGAACCGAAACTAGTGTGATTATCACATGGCAGCTTTTAACGAAATATCCAGCTTGCGCAGTTCTTAATCGAAATATACACTTAACGCATTTTGCACAATATATGCACATGTCGCGTTTTGAAGGCGCAACGACGATATGTTAGTATGCAAACTTTTAACACATGTCACAAAACCTTTTTTAGTTTGGCTATGTCAATTCCAATTATTTTATTACTATTTTATTTGGTATAAAATATATTTATCATTAAATTAAAATTGTTTTTTCTCAATAATCTTAATAATCTTGGTTGTCTACCTTTTTAAAATTTACACAGGTATGACAATGAGTTTTAGACAATTTAGACCGTACGCATACGAGCATACCAAATTGACGCCATTCAAATCTCCTATGTTCCGTTCCTACACTCGGTTTCCATGGGAACCATCCCATGGGCGGACGATTACTGAAATTGAAATTTCAGCGTCGCCACAATCGGGATTCAAACTAAAGCTCCATGACTTGAGTGACATTCGGTCCTCTCGATCATTCTGCTTCCATGCCGGTCTCCTGAATCGTCGAGACTACCGACACTGGAATTATAATTGTAGTAATCGACGATCCTGATTCCTATGGAAACCAAGTGTAGGACAGAGACCTTGAAGATTGGAATCACGTCGATTGAGTATGCCCGTGTGCGGACGGTCTAAACATCGGTTTTGGTTGGCTAAAACTCAAAATATTACTCAAATAACTGGAATAGTCTCCTTGTGACAGAGAAGCTAAGTATCACTTTAGGACACGTGCGTCGAATTAACAAAAATTAGGTATTGTAATATAAGATTCCCCCTATGTCGGTAAGGGCACGCTGTTCAGAATATTTCACCGAAAATGGTCTCCAACGATTAGTTTCGATTCACTGATGAAGAATCCCAGGTCAAAATTGATTCTGTCTGGCCGTCCCGCCGTCAGCACGATTATGCTCGAACGCAATGAGTGTTGGAATGTTCAGAATAGATTTGCAATTCAAATGCGCCCGCTAAGTTTGTTAATGAGCAAGATCCATGGAATATGGATCTGATCGAATTAAAGCGAGGTAATTTGTTGAAAAATGCCGACACGAAGAATTTTGTGAGGATCGCATGACTGGAAAATAAAAAAAATATATATCCAAAATAGTTATGTATCTCAGAAACGATCCGTCAGACATCGTCGAAATTGGGAGAGGCTTCAAAATCTCAATTTACAGTAAAGTTCTAGATTTGAACTCGATCAGATCTATATTGGTGAAGATATTGCAGAAATATCGAAATATTACAACGATCGAGATGTACTTGTGCACTGGTTTCCAATTCTATCTGAATTCTAATTTTGTGAAAAAGGTTATGGACGTAATTATGTCGATATTTTCATAAAATTAGTAGAATGTTTATTATATTATTCGATATCAATAAAATTATTGCTATAAAGGGCGTTTTTAATAAAATGTCAATTCATAGGCCCTCATGGCTCAACTGATGATTTGTATCATACGAAAAATTGTCGAAATTAATTATTGAAAATGAAACCACTCCTATACATTACGCCACCAAAAACGAAGCACTGTTTATTTTCAACCAAAAAGTAAATGTATGTTAATTATTAAATGGTTTCTTTCTGGGTTTTCGCTCCCAAACTATGAAATATATCTATTAAATAAAAATCTATTATTTTGTGAATTGCTTCTGCGTAAGAAACACAAGATATTTGTCAGAAGCAATACATCGAAAAATGTTGCCTAAGAAAAAATAACGAAACAACATCAACGATGAAACAACTATTTTGTAACGTTTCGGAGTCTAAGCCACACTCATTCTTCAGAAACTTACGAAAATCTTCAGAATGAGTTTTTGTTGATATAGCTATTCTGAAGATTTTAGTTAGTGTTTGACGAAGAAGTCTGATTTAGACTCCGAAACGTTACGAAATAGTTGTTTAATCGTTGATGTTGTTTCGTTATTGTTTGTTTGGCAACATTGTTCGATTTATTACTTGTGACAAATATATTATGTTTCTTACGCAGAAGCTATAATTCACAAAATAATAAATTTTTATTTAATAGATATTTCTCAGCGGTTGGGAGCGAAAACCTAGAAAGAAACCATTTGAAAATGAATTTATCTCCCACAGTGTTCTTTAATGATTTTTTAGTAAATTTATATATTCGAATGGGTCCTTACGCCACCGCAAACACAGCACTTTTTATTTTTGAGTCAATAGTGAATGTACATTAGAGTCGAAATCGTTTGAGACTAATATCGGCCAAAAAGTGTACCAGTTTTTTCTGGACGCTTGTTTATACAGTCGGATTTATGTTCGTGGAAATAATATTTTTTTCCTTGTGCTAGGCTGCTTTGGGCGAGTTCAGTACCTGTATGGGTGATCGTTCTGGCTATTAATTTTAAATAACCCCTGGCACAGAGCTTTACCAGCTTGTATTCTTGAAGCATTCATTTTCATGTTCTGCTGTAGGAAGAAACGATAGTTTCATCGAAGAGTTGCGATGCTTAAGTCGCAGATAGATCTTTCATCATGTTGACATGAGAATTACCTCGCCTCCTTATAAAATTCGTGATTTTGCTTTCATGGATCTCAAGTCAGGAAACTTACCTGAAACCAAAAGAAAAAAATTAGTATTTACAAAACAAAAATTTCATTTAGAAGAAAAAATTGAACACATTTCATATCTGCATGTGATTGTTATTAATATTTCTGTTGATTTTATGTTTCTTGCATCGACTTAAGAAGATAAAAGCGATTAGATGAAAGAAACACATTTCTTTTTCAACGTTGGAGGAACTCTCTTGTTCATTCTCTAAGTAACCAATCCGTGCGTGGTTGAACCTCATTTTGAACCGAAAATAGAACTCTGCATATTTTCTTCAGTAGCATGGCAGTCCTTCGTTTTCCGAACTTGAGGAATCAATACTGACTGCAAAAGTAACTGAAGCAATAGATTTCATCTTGAAATATTGATAAAATAGGCCACAGATATTAGGCCAAACGTCATTGCCCAAATCTATAAAAGCTTCACTCGCGCTGTTCACTTGAACAGGATGCCTATCAATTCGTCCAAATGTCTGTAATTTTCAAATATTTGGCCAAGAATGGTCTTGTATAATTAGTTTTGACTGTTTGATCAAGAATCCGAGGTCAAATTTGATTTTGTCCGGCCAGCCGGCCGTCAGCACGATGACGTTCGCACGTAATGAAATAGAGAGTTTAAATTTTTGGGGTAGCTTTGGAGTCCAGATTCAACGGCTAAGTGGTTTCAGAGTTATAGCCATTAGAAGTTTTGTTTTCTCAATAATAACTCGAAAAATAGTGATCTGACCTAATCAAAGCCCGTTTAATAGTTGAAAAATACCGATACAATGTCTTCTGCAAAATTTAGTGAAAAAAAATATTTAAAAAAATTCTTAAAAAATCTCAGAAACTATCCTTCAGTTATCGTTGAAATTCCACGAGAGCCTTCAAAATCTTACTTCACAGTAAGGTTCTAGATTTGAACTCGATCAAATGTCATGTTGTCTGACATCACAGGCAATGACAGACAAATCAGTTTGAAAATGAGAAAAAATGCATATTTAATATGGCAAAGATATGGTAAGATTCTGGAACCAGTGTCGCAAATGATGATTGGAAAATAGTTAGCTACCCCAAAAAATCTTTCTCATGTGAAAGATTGTCACTTTCTCATTTATTCGAATTCCCGAACAAATAAGTATTTCAAAGTGAAAATATCCGATGAAAATTTCAACGATTTGATAAATGCAAGTATTTGGTCAGAGGGAGCTCATATAAGTAGTTTTTTTTATTGAAACTGAAATCTTGTGTTTCTAATGCAGTATGCAGTTACATGTAAGCCTTCTTATGTCTTGTATTATTGACATTTAAGTATTCTGCAAAGAATTTAGGATACTTCCTCACGAATAACATATATTTACATATAGGTATCAGAGCTGAGCCCAAGCATTGTGCTTAGTGCTTGTGAAAGTGCTTGAAGCCATTTTGTGCTCCCGAGTACTGTGCTCCCGAGCACTTTTTAAAATCAGTGCTTAGTGCTTAGTAATATATATTGTATATTGTTAGTGTAACGGGGTACCATATAATTTGATATATGATACTAGAGCTTAGGGAATAAACCTCAGCAAAAAAAAAAACCCAATCTCCCCGTTAGTGTTGTGATTTATGAAAATTGAAATTGTTAACAAAATATGCTGAAATAATAAATAGGTATTGAAGGGCATCTTTTTCTTCATTATCGCTTCTTCCTTCAACAAGCAGAGAAGTTTCTCCAAGGTACCCGAAACCCAATCTGGAAAAGGAAAGACAAAGGGAGAAAACGAACAAATTGAAAATGGAATATTCTATATTTTATTAAATGGATTTGAAACTTGCTACCCATTCTAAAAAAGATTCAGAAACATTATGAATAGCCCTAAAACCTTCTTTGAATCTATATATGCGACAATTATTAACTAAATGGTCTATGGTTTCCTCTGCTTCCCCGCATTTACAACTAGGGCTCTCAACTGAGTACCACCTGAAAAGCATGCTGTTGCAACGACCATGACCGGTTCTTAGACGATTCAGAATAGACCATATTCTCCTTGGAAGATCAAACCCCGTAACTCTATTTGAAGGATCAGAAATTAAATCTTTGTTGAATAAATTGCAAGAAATCCATTCAGACCGCCAAACTTCCTTGTCACTTTTATTCGAATTAAGAAAACAGTTGGACCATAAAGGGTTTCGTGACTTCAATCTGGGAATCTTATTGTCTGGAATGTAGGAGATAATCGGAAATAAATTCGGAAAAGAATGAAATTTATTCCAATTATTTGAAACAGCAGTCTGCCTGCGAATGTGGGGCGGGACAATGTTTGAAAGAACTGGCAACCAATGAATAGGTGTAGATCTAATAGTTCCAGTGATGATTCGCATAGATGATTTCAACTGTGCATCAATTTTTTGAGTATGAGCACTATTAAACCAGACGGGGCAACAATATTCAGCGGCGGAAAAAGCTAAGGCTGCCGTTCGAAGAGTAGCTGCATCAGCACCCCATGAAGTACCAGCTAATTTCTGCAGAATATGATTTCTCGTTTTCAACTTCAGACGAAAGTCATCCAAATGAGCTTTGAAATTCAAAGATGAATCTAGTTTCACTCCTAGATATTTAGGATAAAAATTATGTCTCAAGAAAGAATCACCGAAAGTTACACTCAATGATCCATATTTTTGGTGATTGTTCAAACGCCACTGAAATAGGTACTTTTTCAGAATATCTAAATCTGCTTAGTAATTCAAGGATTGGGGTTTTGGGGTGGCGGATGCTATTCCTCCATAGAATCCCCTGGGAGGGTCTGCGCATACGTGGATTGAAGATGCGATATCTCCGGAACCACTAGTGTTGGAGAATCGGAGTTTTTAGTAAGGTGTGTGATTTTGAGAGGACTTTCAGCCGCAAGTAGATTGCGTATGGGCAGAAGGGAACTGACTATTTTTGGGTTGTATGGGTTATGTTGGGAGTGCTGAGCGATATTGTGAGGTTTTGAGAGAATATTTATGGCAATTCAGTGCTAGGACAAGTCAGTTTGGGGGAAGTATCGTTGTTTCCGAGTTGAAGTGTCCGTACCGTGACGCTGGGGCAAATTTTGAAATTGATGTTACCCCTTACGGGCATTTTTCGTTATGCGCATGAGCAGACCATCAGTGATTTTACTGCTGATGTTTTCGTCAGAGAGGATTGGGCGGATGCTATTCCTCCATATAATCCCCTGGGTAGGGTCTGCGCATGCGTGAATTAAAGATGCGATATCTCCTAGTGTTGGAGAATCGGAGTTTTTTGTGAGGTGTGTGAATTTGAGAGGACTTTCAGCCGCAAGTAGATTGCGCATGGGCAGAAGGGAATTGATTGTTTTTGGGTTGTATGGGTTATGTTGAGAGTGCTGAGCGATATTGTGAGGTTTTAAAAGAATATTCATGGCAATTCAGTGCTAGGACAAGTCAGTTTGGGGTGTCCGTACCGTACCATACCGTGACCCTGGGGCAAATTTTGAAATTGATGTTACCCCCTTACGGGCATTTTTCGTTATGCGCATGAGCAGACCATCAGTGATTTAACTGCTGGTGTTTTCGTCAGAGAGGATTGGGGTTTTGGGTTAGCGGAAGCTATTTCTCCATAGAATCCCCTGGTGAGGGTTTGCGCATGCGTGGATTAAAGATGCGATATCTCCTGAACCACTAGTGTTGGAGAATCGGAGTTTTTTAGAAGGTTTGTGATTTTGGGAGGACTTTAAGCCGCGAGTAGATTGCGCATGCGCAGAAGAGAAGTGACTGTTTTTGGGTTGTTTGCGTTATGTTGGGATTACTGAGCGTATATTGTGAGGTTTTGAGAGAATATTCATGTTAATTCAGTGCACGGACACAATTCAGTTCGGGGGAAATAGCGTTGTTTCCGATTTGAAGTGTGCATACCGTGACCCTGGGGATAATTTAGAAATTGATGTTACTCCTTAGGGGCATTTTTCGTTATGCGAATGAGCAGGCGATAAGTGAATTACCTGCTGGAGTTTTCGTCTGAGAGTATTGGGGATTAGAGGTGCAGGATGCTATTATTTAACAGAATCCCCTTAGGAGTATCCGCGCATGCGTGGATTTAAGGTGCAATCTGAGATTTGTGTGTGGTGTGTGATTTTGAGAGGACTTTCAGACATGAGTAGATTGCGCATGCGCAGAGGTGACGTGGCTCTTTTTGATTTGTATGGCTTATGTTGGGTGCGGTTTACATCAAGCGGTAATGGACTTTGTGCTGAGCCAATATTGTGAGGTTTTGAAAGACAATTCTATGAACGAACAAGTCATTTTCGAAGAAATAGCGTGGAATTCGAGTTGATACGTCTGTGTCGTGGTCCTGGGGCCAATTTATAAATAACTATGTTTGGATGATCAATTTTAAATTACTCTCGGATTTGGAAGATAGTCGAAGAAATTGCGTTCCTACTTCTAAATTCTCGGAGATTTTTCGTTTCACGCATGAGCAGACAAAAAGTGATTTAACTGCTGGAGTTTTGGTCTGAGAGGATTGGAGTTTTAGGTGCTGGATGCTATTCCTCCTTGGAAGTGTCTGCGCATGCGTGGATTGAAGCAGTCAGATCTCCTGAACCAATAGTGTGAAAGAATCAGAATTTTGTGTGAAGTAGTATTTTCAGGGGACTTCAAGCCACGAGTAGATTGCGTATGCACAGAGGAGACGTTTGGATTGTATGGCTCATGTTGGGAGTAGTTTGCATCTAGCGGTGATGGATTTTGTGCTGAGCCGGTGATGGATTTGGTGCTGGATAGTGGACACCATTCACTCTCGGTTCAAAAATTAACAGTGCTGTATCTAAGCTGCCATAAGGATAGAGTAACAAAGTTGAAAAAGTACACAACTGACTCTCCTTAGTCGCACAAGCTCCTAGAAGATTCTGAGGGATCTCCTTGGGAAAGACTAGGGAGGGTCAGTAAAACCATAATAATGTTTATAGCACGCGCGCCAAATGCAGATTGACTTAACAATGAAAGAAAAAGTGTAAAAAAACATTGACGTGGGGTCAATATACTTTGGCGCACGTGCTCTAAACATGATTATGATTATACTGACCCTCCCTAGGAGATCCCTCAGAATCTTCTAGGAGCTTATGCGACTAAGGAGAGTCAGTTGTGTACTTTTTCAACTTTGTTACTCTATCCTTATGGCAGCTGATACAGCACTGTTAATTTTTGAACCGACAGTGAATGGTGTCCACTATCCATTGGGTAGATCTCCGCCTCGCTCTATCCACTGAGCTAGAAGTACTCATTATTCAATTCAAATTAGCCACCGTGAACACGCGCGCCAAAGACTACTGACTTCACGTCAGTGCTTTTTTTTATTTTGTAATTAGAGCTGAGGCAGGTCGGCACTGCTGAAATATCGTCAAGGTCAAAACAATTCGCAGAGACGTTGCCAATTTGTACTCTCAAAAGTCTCAAACTTAACATAATCATAACATTAAAATCTGCAATAGGAAAACTTCATTCTGACATGTTGAACTCTAGAGTGAAATTACTTAGTTTCCTATCATCATATTTTATTTAGGTATAAGAATGACTCAGGTTTCGTAGTACTACTACATTTTGAAACTGGTGTATTTCAAGTTGTGCAACAAGGGATCTTCTTGAGAAAAGTGCGGAATTCCATATTTACGTCTGTTCGTTTGGAAGTTTTCCTACCGGGTTATTCAGGTACTTTTATTCTTTTCTCAAATGAACTCTCTCAAAGTAACGGACTACACTATCCATTATTTTTCAATAAAATTTTCACACTTGAGTTTTGATTTCCATACGAAAAAATAGCATAATTGAATCTTCCAACCAGTTTCTATACGTGACATATTTCCAGTAACAACAGAGCCAACATTTTCTTCTATAGTCGCCAGGACTGTGGAATTATTGAATTCATACAATATCTTCTCAAATTCATTATTTTTCCGAAGTTAATTCACATTGTGAAAATACGTAATTACTACGACTTCTATGTAGAGAGGACAACGTTGCGTAGTTAGCTGACAGGAAAATTACTATAGCCCAACATTTTCAAAATATACATGGTGAAATGTGTCGAATTTTCATGGCCAACCGGGAGACTTTATAAGAGTGAATGGAGTATATATCGTAACGTTTCGGGGTCTATATTACTTAACGAAAATCTTCTGAATTATTTTGGTGATAGTTATTCTGAAATTCGAGAATAACCATTGACGAAATAATTCTGAAGATTTTCGAATCATAACCGTATTTCAGCTCGATCAGCTCCATATTTTTGGAATTATTCAATTTTAAAATTCTGTTGATAACCAATGAATTCTTTCACTTGTTAATGCTTCCTTTATTCATAATAAACTTCAAGCAGTATTTCGAGAGGATGTGTGTGTGGCATGAATAGACAATAGAACATGTGCCCAAAAGCTCCTGACATCACTTCAGTGATTTTTGCGCGTATGTTCTGGGGAAAATTGCGTTATCATTTTGCCCAAATGTCTGTAACTTTCGAATTTTTTGACAAAAATGGTCTCAAACGATTTGGTTTGACTCCCCGATGAAAAATTCGAGGTCAAATTTGATTCTGTCCGGCCGGCCGTCCGGCCGTGCGGCCGTTGCCATGATAACTTGAGAACGGAAAGAGCTTGCGACTTGAAATTTTCAGGGTAGGTGACGCATCTTAATACAACGGACAGGTTCGTTAATGGGCATTATCGGCCCAATGGTTGCCGAGTAATCATTTTGTTTTCAACCAATATGAGTCCGATCAAATTGAAACTTGGTTAATATTGGTTGTAGAATATAAACCTCAGCACAATTTTTTAAAAAATCATTGAAAATCATTGAAAAAAATTATATATATATATATATATATATCAGAAACTATTCATCCGACATGGCTGAAATTTTGCGAGAGCCTTCAGAACCTAACTCTTCTACCAAGTTCCAAGTTTGAACACGATCGGATCTAAATTGTTGGAGATCCGAGCAGCCGTGTGAGAATTCAGTAGCTGGATAGGTGACCGTTGCTTCGATAACTCTCGAACGAGAATAGATATGTACTTTTTCAGGGTAGGTTGCGCATCTGAATGGGAGAGTTAAGTTCGCTGTTGGCCATAATCAGCCCTACGGTTTCGGAGTTATATCCATCTGGAATATTATTTCGACATAAAGAGGTGTGTAACATTTTGTGAGAACTGTACCGCTAGAAAATTAAAAAAAAAATACCAAAAAAAAATTGGTTCAAGCACTGACGTGAAGTCAGGAGCTTTTGCGCGTATGTTCTATTATCCATTCTTCTGTATTGGACACTCTGAATCGAATTTACCATGGTTCAAGCGCTGACTTGAAGTCATGAGCTTTTGCACCATGGTAAATTCGATTAAGGGTGCCCAATACAGGAGAATGGACTATAGAACATACGCGCAAAAGCTCCTGACGTCACGTCAGTACTTGAACCAATTTTTAAGAATGTATTTTATACATTAGTTAGATTGGTATATACCTTCTGTATAAAAAGTACCCGGAATTGTTAAAAAAAACACATAAATTTAAATTTAATCATCAATATTTATTGTGTCTCCTTCAAAATAGTCCCCATTGCTTACAATACAACTATGATATCGGCGAACCCACTTTTCCATGCACCGCTCATACGCCGCCAAACGTATGGCCTTCAATTCTCGTTGCGAATTTGTTTTGATGGCTTCAATGGACTCAAAACGCGTTCCACGTAGGGGCAATTTGAGTTTTGGGAATAGAAAAAAGTCGCACGGAGCTAAGTCAGGTGAATACGGCGGTTGTTCGATGGTATTTATTGAGTTTTTGGTCTTGTATTCCTTAATAATTATGGCTCGGTGCGACGGCGCGTTATCATCATGCAAAATCCACGAATTGTCTTTCCATAAATCTGGCCGTTTACGACGAACATTCTCACGCAAACGCCTCAATACACCCAAGTAATACTCCTTATTCACTGTCTGTCCTTCAGGAAGAAATTCTGAGTGCACAACACCACGATAATCGAAGAAAACAGTGAGCAAAACTTTAATTTTCGATCGACTTTGACGTGGTTTTTTCGGATTCGGTTCGTTTGGTAGGCGCCATTCGGTCGATTGTTAAGCAGTTAACGTGTCATACTCATAGACCCATGTCTCATCGCCAGTTATGATTCGTTTCATGAAATTTGGATCACTAGCAGCTCAAGAAATCATGTCTTCAGAGACCTGCTTTCGATGCACTTTTTGCAAAAAATTCAGCTCTTTTGGAATGAGTTTTGCGGCGACGCGTTTCATACACAAAACATTAGTCAAAATGTTATGAACGGTCATTTTATCAATGCTCAACTCTCGAGCCAACTCTCTAACACTTAAATGACGATTTTCGAGCACTAATTTCTTGATTTGGATGATGTTATCGTCGGTTGTTGACGTTGAAGGCCGTCCAGAACGGGGCAAATCTTCGACCACTTCACGACCGTCTTTGAATGATTTGTACCAATTGTATGCTTGTGTTTTTGACATACAATTATCACCAAAGGCTTTTTTTAACATTTTCAATGAATCGGCACAAGAAAATTCGTTTGCAAGACAAAATTTGAGGCAAACTCTTTGATCAACTATTTTTTCCATTGTAAAATTCGCAGAGCACTTTTGAGGTCGACTGATACTGACAGCTGTTGTAAACACACTAGTTGACAGATCGCGCTCAAATTTGGCTTGGTAATAAAGGAAGGTCCTACCAACTTAAAAAAAAAATTACCGATTCCTTTTTGGCGGTTCATTTAAATAACATTTTCCGGGTACTTTTTATACAGAGTGTATACCAATCTAACGTTTTCGTTCAACGGAATGGTCGATCACTTCACCACTATCAAGAATACGGTATATTGTCGACTATCTCATTTTGGGCGCGCTTTTCAGGCGAACAGAGTGTCTATCAATTCGTTCAAATGTCTGTATTTTCCGAATATTTGGCCGATAATGGTCTCAAACGATTAGTTCATACGTGATTATGTCCGGTCAGCCGTCAGCGCAATTACGCTCGAACGCAATGAGTTAGAGAGTTGAAATTTTCAGAGAAGGTTTGGAGTTCAAATGCGCTGGTCAAGTTTGTTGATGGTCAAAATCCACCGAGTGGTTTAAGAATTATAGCCATCTGAAAATTCGTTTTCCCAATAACTCGAAAAAAACTGATCTGAATCAAAGCGCGGTAGTTTTTTGTGGGCTTCAAAACCTTATTTGACAGTAAAGTTCTAGATTTTAACTCGATCGGATATATTTTGTTGAAGATGTTGCCGAAATATCGAAATATTCCAACGAACGAGATGTACTGGATCACTGGTTTTACACACGACCAACGAAGTTCTTAGCAGTTTTTAATTTTTTAATAAATTATCATGTGACAATTTTGACAAGTCGATACGTCAGTAATAATATTCGTTCATTACCTAGTGAGAATTGGTATATCTGGTCTATGATGTGTACCTTATTTTTCAGCCCAGTGCTCGATTTAAACTTGATCGAAAAAGATGTACCAGGATGATATTGTTCTGAAATTAGAAATTTTAATACGAGATATCAAAAGTCATTTATAACAATCGTTATCAATATCAAAATAATTCTTTACTGCTTCACTAGCACAGTGCTTCATAACACCATACTGGAATCGATTTCCGTAGTCGAAATTATATTTTTAATTTTGTTTCCAATTCGAAATAATAACTTTGAGAAAATGGTCTAGGACGGAATTAAGTCGATATTTTCATAAAATTACATGAGTATTTTCGTATATCATTAGATATTAAAAAAATTACTGCTATACACGACGTTCTTGATAAAATGTCAATTCATAGTTCCTCATGGCACAACCGTATGATTGGACTGATTTGTGTGATGAGAATAATTCTCGGAATAAACTATTAAAATAAACTACTGCTATACAGGTGATTTTCATCTCACAACAAGTACTGTAAAGCAGGAGCCAACAACGACAACAATGTACTGTGGCTCATTACTGATAATAATTGATCGAATACATTACAGTAACGAACTAACCAATATGAGAAGGTGTTAATCGACAAACTGAACGACCTGACTCTGCCAGTTACAGGGAATCGTAACTCCCCAGTTTGCTGATATAAATAATCGGTAATCACTTTGGTAAATCCTATGGCTTGTTGTATAATTGACAATGCGTATATTCTAACTAAAACTACATCACACAACAGGAGGTGGATAAGTTGGTGGAGAGGGGAGTTAGAGGTAGAATTTGACGATCTAATGAAAAAAATTTCGACCATCCCTTGACCTCTGTCCGTAAAAGATTTCCCACTTTTTTACTATCAAGAAATTAATGAAAAATTGGGTGTCATCCAAAAACAAACCTATGAGCTTTTCGTCCGGTATCTAAGGAGTAATACTTAAGAATATCGAGTATGAATCAAGAGGTATTTTTTACTGTGAACTATTTGATGTTGAGTAATATTCTACGATCAGTATTTTGGAAATTATCGAGGATATATTATATTAATCTTCCCTCTATTACCAAACTTAGAGAGATGAAATAAGGAATATACTAGGATCAGTATAATAATAATAATATAATATATAATATATATGAAAAATTCAAGGTCTTAATCCTCGATTAATTTTTTATAGAATAACTTTCTTGAAAATAAGTCCGCAAATGCTTTCTTGTCGAATATACAGATGTAAGGTAAATGTCCCAATTATCGACAACTTCCGTTTATTTTCCATAAAACAAGACGAAGAAAATTCCCTTACAAATTTTAATTCAACAATTATCTAGTTTATAGTTTCTTGAATGAATTTGTTCACACCATTTATTTCTCTTAAGCATCCTCAGCGAAAAATCAGCTGTTAATTGGCCGAATGTCGGTCTTCATCGAGTGAGCAATGTTTTCCTTGCTATTCTGATAAGTCCACACTCTTCATTTATGTCTCCCCAGATTCAACGAATGCAGGTGAAATTTAATTTTTTGAAGAATAATTAACTTGAGACGATTAACTGTATTCAGTTCTATTAAAAAAAAATTAATGTGTATCATATTTTATGAGAAATTTGTGTGTCGATAAATGGTACTTCTGAAACATATTGTGCCCCAGATATCGACATCTATGTCGATATTTGAGTCGCTGAGGATGATTTTTGATTAACTTTCAGAAACGTTGACTCCATTTTCCTGGATACGATTGTTTCGTTATCCTACCCAAAAGATCCACAATTTTCAGTGTACCAATTATCGACACACTGTTTTCCATCGAATTACATGATAAAAGTACAACAAATTTTGATGTCGATACTACGTTCAACACTATGTCGATAAAATGTGCAATATTCTGTCGACAGCTGAGACTCATACCATAAGTAAAAATAATCAATTATACGGAGAACTCATTAATCTATTTTTGTTTCTTTCGATAATCAGCTCATAGAATATTCAAAATTGCTCTCAGTACTGATCGACATTCGATTGTGGTCCATTTATATGATTTAATCATCCATTTTTTCATGACTGTCGATCATACGCACATTTATGTGGGGATAATTGGTCATATTTAGTTTCCAGTTATCTCATGAATACAAAATGTCTAGAAGACTTAAATGCACACATGAAAAATACTGTGTCCCGTCAGAAGCAACTTCTGACGCAAATAATAATTTTGAATCGAGTAGAATAGAAATCGCTAACTTTTCCCTGAATTCGTCTCTCTTGGATGTAAGGGAAGAGAATTTAGGTGTAGATTCACTACTGGATTGTTATGAACGTGATTACTGCGACACTGATATAAATGTTTGTGGGCTACATCAAGATATGAATGGTAAGAATGGGGGGATTACAGATTATCTTTTTGAAGCCCAAGTTCTTGGTGAAGCAAGCATACACAAAATGCAAAAAATAGTGAATCAAATGAGAGAGCCCTTGAAAAGGACACAAAAGAAAATTGAGTTAGGACAGAGGAGAAACACGTAGAATTACCGAGCCTAAAAAGTTGAATGAACGTGGCTTATAGGAAGTATCTGAAGTGAAAACGTTAATTTCTAAGGATTAACCAAAGATCATCAAATATTTTTGATATTAAGCAGAGAATTTATATATCTCATGTTTTTTTTAATTTTTGTGAACATTTTTAAACTGTTATTTTCACTAAATATATCAAAATTTCTTTGAATACAAACATATTATTGATGCCAAAATCTGGATTTCCCAAAGTGTCGATATTTGGTGCAGATGTATGTCGATGATTGGTAATTCATATTTTTCCGGTGTCGATAATGGGTACATCTGCTTTGAGACACCATTCATTTTTTTTATAATATTTACCCCTTTCAATATGTTCGTTTTTTGTACTTTTATCAAAATAGGGGGTTCAGAGAAGTAGAAGCAGAATATTTCATTCATATAAAATTATTCTTTGAAGTCGAAATGTATTAGACACTTTGAGGAACACGCTATTGTGTCGATAATTGGGACATTTACCTTACCCAAAGAATTGACTTTCTTATTTATTATTTTTTTTTTGATATTTTGACAACCATAAATACCTACCAAAATAATATTGACAGAAGGAATTTAGCCCAGGAGACTTAATGCTAAAAAGGGGTCTATCTCCTAAAAATTTCTCCAGAGCTGGAAATCATTTTAACCCCTCTGGGGGATCCTGAGTAACAGGTATCTGAGTTTGCGACGGTTTCTAGGTTCTGCTTTAGAATTGAGAGCCAAAAAACCGCAAAATGTTCGCACTTTTTTCAGTATTTCGCTTATAATTCGAGAAGTACGCATCAAACAGAAAATATTATGTATCTCTTTTTCGAAGAACATCAAATTTAGCGTCTAATGGCATTCGAAACATCGACATCGTTTCAGTTGTTCAGCCGCATGCGCCCACCAAAGATGAGCAATTTTTACAAACTCGCTCAAAAGTGGACAACTATCGCTTTTAGGTCGAAAAAGACTAAACCGATTGAAAAATATCATATAATTAAACTTGTAGTCAATTGCTAATCAGATGCTTTTCGAAATTTGAAATGAGCTTTAAGTTTATGATTTTTATGGAGTATTTAGTTGATTACTACGTGTCACATAATTGAATTCGTTAGTCTTATCTAAAATAAAGTGTGTCCAAACAGTGTGAAATTGTATGGAAGAATTACGCAAAGGCCTCTCATTTTTCGCATTTCTTACAAACACAGGGGAGTCTGGCAAGCGAGGTAGCCAGGTGCCGACACCCCTTCGGTTGGAAGGAATGCGAAAAATGAGGGCCTCTCATTTTTCGGAAAAATGTTCACTAGACTTTTTCTATCTAGAATTATTCAAGGATGACACACTGAAGCCGTCAGTAGATCGTCGTCTATTTATAATGCTGGAATCGGTATATACCATAGACATAGAATAACATGGACTGGCCCTCACGTAACTTTATACACAGTTCGTTGCGGAATACATTAGAGAGAGAGATGTTATGAAGGATAGAATACTTAAAGGCAAATAATGGTATAAAAATAATGATGTTTATTTTATAAGTATCAGAATATTCAGAAACGAGTGTCGGATTTAAATGAAAATGTTTTGCCTTTAAATATTCTGTCTACAAATTACCAAAACACATACACGAAACCAAACAATACAGTAACAAGAAAGGTCAGAGAATAAAAAGGAAACCAATATTTTGTATTCTGTGGTTTTGCCAAACGCCAAATTATAAGAAAATATTCATATACCGTGGTTTGCCTTTAACAATTCTGTCTTTTTTCAATGCTGATTTCAATGGTCTCTTTCTCACAACCAGTCCATGTTATTTTATGTCTATGGTATATACACGTACAACAATACCCACGTTCAAAACTCTTTTCAGTTCTTTTCTTCGAATTTCATTCGCAAATGTTTTTGGGATCCTCATGATTTATTTGCTTTGTTGTTGTACCGAGGAAAAGTTCATTTTAGTTACCAACTTTCATCGGAAGATGCTTCTATATTGGTTTATATGATTTTTTTTTCATTTAATAATCTGCATAAGATTTGAAACTAGTACATTGTCTTGCTTCAATCACGAAATAACTCATTACAAAACTTCAGCACCGAATGTATCATAATTTTCCTCACCAATAATTCAACCAGAAAGTAATCAAATATCTCTAATCAGTTGAACTGAACATGTAACATTCATACATATGTTACACGTACATGATGATGATGAGCAATCATATAACTCGGTCTATTGATCGAAGGAACTGCACGTGAATTTTTTTCTACCTTGCTTCAGGCGGGATCTCAATTATGGTCGATTTCTCATCCGAAAATTGAAAACTTCGACCGTCAAGTTTCCGAAGGAAACCGTGATATTTACCCCTGAAACTTTGGAATGGTAGGAAAGTTCAGATTACATCGAGATGTTCCTATGACATACATTCTACCAGGAATTATGTATTTCGTATTTGTGGGACTTGGGGAAATAATCAAGAAGTATTAGTTACATGGGTTGTTATTTTGAGAAGATATATTTGCGAGATAATTTTCCGAACATG
The DNA here is from genome assembly GCA_937662695.2 of Halyzia sedecimguttata. NCBI lineage: Eukaryota > Metazoa > Arthropoda > Insecta > Coleoptera > Coccinellidae > Halyzia > Halyzia sedecimguttata. The sequence continues at coordinate 34,179,874 of OW569411.2, forward strand.
ATTTTGAATAGTAAAATTTTATAAAATATCTAGCGGACCGAACATAGGTTATACTTCTCGAGAGTTGGGTTGGTTTTCTAAATATCCGAATTTTCTATATACTATATTTTAAGTGACATTTGACGTAAGACTGACATTTCAATCTTCTCGTTTTAACATTGTCATTGTGCGATTTGCTGTTGCCAAGAGCAAAATCCAAAACTGATTCCCATTTCTTTCCTACTAGGTCGGATGATGAATCTAAATCATATAGGGACCCACTCAAATACACACACAAAATTTCATCGAAAATGGACTCGTCGTTTAGGGGGAGTTCAATGTCATATACACTTACAGAAGAATTATATATATCAAGATATATTTTGAAACCACTTTCAAGGGTAAATTATTTTTCGATCAATTTTAAATGTTTTACTTATCAAAATGCAGTGAGTCGGAATAATATGATTGAGAAGTAAGATTTGTATGTTAAGTAAATGGTCAGCCGAAATAACTTATCATTTACTCATGCTACAGAAGATACTTATGACAATCAATATACAGCGTGAATCCTGATGAACTGTACTTATTATGCTGGGGCCACACTAGCGCGAGTCTGCGAATATTTGCTGTTTAGCTGCAAGTGTGGCCGGGTACTTCGTAGAATCGCGGTGTATTCTGGCGAAGACGAATATACTTCGCCGGGCAGTCGGTAAACTGGCACGCATCAAAGGCTTTTTTATGATGCAATTTTCGGCTTCAGTGTTCAGTTCAGTAGCGCACCAAATTTTGAGTGCATGTTTGATTTCGGAGGAAATTTACGACTAGTAGTAGATAATTATTCAACGACATATAATAGAATGCACTGCTTCCTCTATTTCAATTCTCAAGCATAATCGTCACGTCACGTTGACTGCAGATGTAGACAAGAAGCTCGCGACGAAAACTTCGCCACATGAAGGGTATTCAACTATTCGAATTATACAGGATGATTTCCAATTTTTTTTTTTTTATATATTATTATACTGATCCTCCTAGACCTTTCCTAAGGAGACCTCTCATAAGCTCTCGAAGAGCTTGAGCGAGTAAGGAGAACCAGTTGTGTTCTGTGTTGTAGGCTTTATTACTGCGTCCTTACGCCACCTCAGGCACAGCACTGTTAATTTTTGACCCAACAGTGAATGGTGGCGATTGTTAGTAATATTTTCAAAATGTCTCATCAGACTAACGCATTATCACAAATTCATGTAATTTTGTATGTAGGAGGACTACATATACCCCTATACATATAAACGCAACCGCCTACAATACAAATCATGGAACGTGATAAAATGGCAACAGTATATGTTCTATTTTATTATTATGAAATATTCATTGGCCTAATTCCACTTTCGTAAAAACAAATTATTTGACAATATAACTTATGACAAGCAATTCTTTGTGGAATTTAATAACTCAAATTAATAATAAAGTTTCCTTAAAGATGTTATGCAACTGACGAAGCATAGAGTAACTCTCATAGTCAGAGTAACTATAGATACTGCTGCTTCTTTACGTGCAGATTCTTCATGTGAAGCAATTCTTCCGGGCTTTCAGTCCAGTAGGTTATTCTCTGAATGTTAGGATTCCTGATTCATACTTGGATGTGACCCTGAAAGGTCGACATACTCGCTATTTGGAATCATAAAACATTTTAACCCTCAACTTACAAAATATGTGACCTTAGTTCACATGAAATTCATCGATCATTTCGGTGAATTCCCCTACAACAATTTCAGCATCCTGTTGGATTTCCTATTGCTAAAATTTGAGTTTCTGAATGAGAGAGCTTGCCTCTACAATATAAACAAAGTATATTTGGCTTTGAATTTCACCTCACTCCACTGAAAACAACATCAGAGTTCACCCCAAATTGAAGTATGTATTGACATTTCGGACTGTGACGCTGCCGTATTACCTCCAGCCGAACGACAAGAATCCGAATGGTAAACACGTTCCCATCACCCGTTTCAAATTTTGCACAAAGATCTGGTCCACATTAGAATTTCAAAAAAGTGGGAAAGCCCTGTGTATAGGAGCTTTGGCGCTCTTGTTCAAACTTTGACCAATCATATCTCCCAAAGTAATGGTTTCTCAGAGTTGGGAATTATATCAATAGATTCTTTCGATAGAACTGCTTCATAAAAGAAATTCAATTAATATATCAGCTTATTCATCAAGATTGAATGAGCAGTCTGCAATAATTTAACCTCAAGAAATGGGTGGTTGCAACTTACACTCGGTGCATATTTTTCACAACTCGAAATACCTAAGGAAAGTATCATAGAAATGTCTAGAGCAAGACTGGAGACAATCATAGCAGATTGCCCATTTATTCCTGATATTTGGACATGTATAGGCTGACGAACAAATTATTTTAGTAGTTCATTTCATTTGTTCGAAAGGTTAAATATGTTTTTTCTATTCTTGTTTTTCTTTATTTGAAAACTTATCACATTATAAGATAAAATAAAATATATTGATAAAATACAATCCTCTTTTCATAATTTAATAGTTCATACCACTAACACATTCATTCTGTATTATGTACATTAACTCAAGAAAAAATATTTGATAAAGATGAAGATCAATATATTAGAATTTTTTTGCTATCAACATTATGGAAATATACTGTATATAGGAACCTGCGTCACTACTTGAGGAATAGAAAGGTCATATTAACCTTGGTGGACATCGAACTGTAATTTTTTTTGATGCTTCCATTATGTTTATCTTTTCTATTACCTTCAAAAACTACATCATTAAAATGCTCCAATTCTAAATCTTCTGAAACACCACCCCCAATATTTTTACATAAGTTATTAAACATGTAACAAGTCAATATTATTTTTGGTATCAAAACAGTCTTGAATATATTCACAAATTCAAGATTCGGAACCTTGTTTTCTAACCTAAAATATTTCCAAAGTACGAATTATATACAAATAAAAAATAATGTAGGTATTGGTATATTGTACCTCGGCACTGAGCGCTGACTGCCGCGTTCGGAAACGGGGATCGAGAACGCGATTCTTTGCAAAAACCTGCAAACAGCTGATGATGATCTACTCGATCCAGGATTACATAGATAGTATATCGTCGGCGACACCGCAAAACCAAGTAACTGATAAAAATTCAAAAATGAGATTTCGGCGGTAATTATTTAATTGTATTTGTAAGGACAGGTGTGCAAATTCTTTTCAAATAGTAAACAGACCCTGAGACAATCAATATCAAGTGGTTTGTAACTATTTTGAATTTAAACTAATTCATCAATCCAAAATTATGAAGTTTTTAGTGCCTTCTGGAAATGTTGGTTTTTGCAGTTACTTGGTTTTGCAGTGTCGCCGACGATATTATGTTTATGTGTTACACTTTCCGAAAGGCCCTCAGATGACATGTATGAACACAAATCATTCATATTTATATTCATAGATACAATCAGAACATTCTGTGAAATCAGCAAAAGTATTAGATTGTTAGAGTTGAAAATAGTATGATTCTTATGATGAAAGTGCATCATAAAGAAAATTGAATTTAAAATTTGTAAGGTAAAAAAAAATTTTTTTCGTTACTCGGAAAGCACCAGAATGATATTGCCTCATTCCGTTGGAAAGTTATCGTGTTAATGGTCGGCCGGACGGCAGGACAGAATCGATTTTGACCACGTATTCTGAATTATTTTCAGCCAAAAATTCAAAAATTACAGACATACAGATTACTAACGAGGAACAATAGCGCCAAAAAATCACGGTCATTATTCAAGAGGTGGCTGAGATGAAGAATAATTGGGCTGGTCTTGTGGCTAGAATGGCTGGAAACACGTGGTCTCATAAAGGATGATTTTTGACTAATGACCCATCGGGCAGATGGTCATAAAGGAGCCAGATCATATGAGGAGCCAGAAATGGGCACTCAAACATGTCTTATACCTACTAGTTTCTGAGATTCAAGGTGTTTCCTGAAAATCATAGAATTTTAAAACCCCAAGTTCTTGTTGTTTTTAGAAAGGTTGTTGTCTTTGAGACACTGAATCTGAAAGCGTATTTTCGACTAATCCGATGAAGTCATGAAATATCGTACAGTATATTGATCAGGGTTTGCAATAAGCTTTCGAATTAGCTTCACCACACTTCAGGGGTTCATATTTTGAAGGAATTTTCAATCTGGAAGAAGAGCCCCTCGAAGTGGAAAAAAAATAATTCGATACTTTTTTGGCGCTCTTGTTCCTGAGAACAGAGTGCTTATCAATTTGCCCAATTTTCGAATTTTCGGCTGAAAATGGTCTTGAACGATTTGGTTTGATCAAGAATCTGTGGTCAAAATCGATTCTGTCAAGCCGGCCGTCCGTCCGGCTGGCCGTTAACACGATAACTCACGAACGGAATGAGCTAGACAGTTGATATTTTCAGAGTAAGTTTGAGGGATAGATATCTCGGCTAAGTTCGTTAGTGGGCAAAGTCGGTTCAGTAGTTTCGCAGTAACGAAAAAAAAATTTTTTTTACAATACAACCTTTGAATTCAAATTTTTTTAAGATGCAGTTTCATCATAAAAATTCATTGTTATCATTTTCAACTCTAACAACCTAATACTTTCGGAGATATGATGTTTCAAAATTTCAATAATACATCGTAAGTTTTATGTATGCACAGAATGTGAGCACCGAATGTGAACACAGAATCTGTCTGTGTTCACTGTTCATAAATGTCATATTTTCTAGCTATTAGAGATTGTCAATTTGTAGTTCTAAAATATTTTCTCTTGGTAAATAATTATACGATTCTTGAATTTGTGAATATATACAAGACTGTTTTGAAACCGAAAATAATATTGAATGATTACATATTGAATAATTTATGTATAAATATTGGGGTTGATGTTTCAGAAGATTTAGAATTATTGGATCATTTGAATTATGTAGTTTATGAAGACAGTAGGAAAGAAGAACATAATGGAATAATCAAAAGAAATTACTGTTTGTTGACCACTGAGGTTAATATTACCTTTTACTTTCTTAAGTAGTGAGACATGTTCCTAAATACAGTATTTTCATAATGTTGCTAGCAAAAAAATACTGAAATGTGTATCAAACATTTTTTCTTGAGTTAAGGTTCATAATACAGAGAAGAATGTGTTAGTGGTATGAACTATTGAATTTTAAATTATGAGAAGAGGATAGTATTTGATTAATATATTTTGAACTATTAAAATAATTTGTTCGTAATCCTCTACCTACTCGAATATCAGGAATAAATGGACAATTTGCTATGATTGTCTCCAGGCTTGCTCTAGACATTTCGATGATACTTTCCTTAGGTATTTAGAGTTTTGAAAACTATGCACCGAGTGTAAGTTGCAACAACCCATTCCACGAGGTTGAATATAGCACTGCAGATTGCTCATTTAATCTTGATAAATAAATTTAATGACAATTTTTGAAGCATTAAAGCATTGTAGATTGCTCTTCTTTTTTAAAAGATAATTTTTGAAGCATTTTTCATTAAACGACACTTTTTTCAAATTTAATTTATTTCATGATGCAGTTCTATCATAGGAATCCATTGTTATAACTACCAACTCTGAGAAACCAATACTTTCGGAGATTTAATTTGTTTGTTTGAACAAGAGCGCCAAAAACCTATTTTTTGATAAATTTGATAGCTTTCGAGATTTTCAGATTACTTGTTTAAAATGGCTCACCCTGTAGATCGTATTCAGATATCATTCCTCATTGAAAAGATTTTATCAAATGAGCTGAATATACTTTTGGATTACCCATATTGTCCGCCATGTTTATGCTCGATCTCGTCCAAACGTCAACTGCGAAGCAGACACGGGAAGAGACCCATTCGCCAAACGCCGTATCAAACAAATCGCACTTTTCCATAAAGTTGAGGTACCTAAAAAACGATTGATTGGTTGGCGTACGGTTTCACCGAGCCCTCTTGTACGTGTCACTGCTATGGCCTGTCACTTCCATCCGACCATAGAATACTTATTACGTCGTCTATCGATGCTCGTCCGAATCATAATCGAAAATATTCAATTGCGTATTCGGCATACGCGATCATCCGTATTATCCGCATCAATTTGCAGATGATTCTGATGCGGTAGTTCCATACGGAATTTATGTTCCGATTGATGAATCGAAAGGATTAAAATATGACGGGATACGTGCTTTTGGAACTATGTGAAACGTTCGGTCCTGACGGGCGCGCCTGCGATTAGAATTAATAGGCTTTTGATGAATTTCGGTCTGGAATGAACACAAACATATCAGGTAAACCCCATTCAGATTCAGTTGGAATAGCTATTTGAGTATGGTTAACGCGAAGTTATTCCTTGTGGGAATTGTGGCGCTGATTCTAAAATACAACCATCATGAGAGGATCAGTTTTCAATCATCGCTTTGATTATTTTACGAGCTTATTTTTCTCACGGGAAGAGCAAAATATTCACTATTATATCGGATCTTTGATTTCGGGAAGATGATGATGAAACTCTGCCAAAAATGTTTTCCTATCAATAATCCATGATTTGTCTGTGCTAACATTATCACAAATATATTTTATATTTTGTATTTTATTTTATATTTTACATATATTTTAGTTTTAAACCATGTGTAGCCATACGCTAATAATAATAATAATCACAAATCTGCTCTGGTCTAAAGGCTAGGCCAGACCAACGCGTTCAGCTCGCGTACGCGTTGGCGTGCACAGTGGCGATCACTGGCGCGTGCAATAGTTGTGCACACCGCCGCGTCTGTTCATGCGTTAACTGCAATGTCACTACAATTTTGTCTGACACTGATGATGAAATTGAAGATGTTTTAATTATAACAACTGATCGCCACAGTGCACGCCACCGCAGACGCGAGCTGAACGCGTTGGTCTGGCCTAGCCTTAAGAATGAATATTCTACTCTGTACACCTGGCGCTAGCTATAGATCTGATACTACTAAAGGCTAGGCCAGACCAACGCGTTCAGCTCGCGTCCGCGGTGGCATCCACGGTGGCGATCAGTTGTCTATGAACTTGTAGCGACGCATTCACACCGATGGGTCCTGCGATTGGCCGCACCGTCCGGTGCAGCGTCCGCACGCGGCGGTGGCGATCATATCGCGCTTGTTACGTTAGGTCGCTGCATGCAGCTATTATTTGTTGAGGAATACTGTGTATTGTCATGGTTTTCTTTTTATAACCATTTGACAGTTCAAAATTAATAGCTGTCATGTTAATAAGATTAGGTACCTATTTGAAATTGGAAATACGTACAAAGTAGTTCTAGACTAGAAGCTGTTTACTCTCTATGCCCAGTTGTTAGCGGGAGATTTATCAATTGTTCTCCCAAAACTAAAGGTGCTGTGAAGGTGAAATGGTTAGCCAGATGGACGAGATCCCAACTTCACGGCAACGCAACATAAAAATAATAATAATCTTTATTTTCAGTAATACAGAATTACAGATATTAAAAAATTAAATAACCTCAACTAATGTTCAGGAAACGACGAATTATCATAATTGTAAATGGCAGCTGAACCTCCACATTGGCTAGTGTGCATATAAAATGAGAGAGAGAGATGGATAGAACGTTACGACAGGACAGAGGGATCAATCCTAGATCAATGTTAAATATCCCTGGATGGTGAAGCCTAAAGCTATAATATATCTTCCTAAGAGGGAGTCATTAGTACCAAATACATTCAAACAGTGAAAATTTCACCAAGCGGCAACATATTTTTAACTAACTACTAGCTGGCCCGGCAGACTTCGTACTGCCTCCTCAACGCCTGCCCAACGCCAACGCCAACGCCAACTCCAAATCCAAATCCAACTCTAACTCCAACTCCATCTCCAACTACGACTCCGACTCCTACTCCGACTCCGACTCCGACTACGACTCCGACTCCAACTCCGACTCCGACTCCGACTCCGACTCCGACTCCGACTCCGACTCCGACGACTCCGACTCCGACTCCGACGACTCCGAACCCGACTCCGATTCCGACTCCGACTCCGACTCCGACTCCGACTCCGACTCCGACTTCGACTCCGACTCCGACTCCGACTCCGACTCCGACTCCGACTCCGACTCCGACTCCGACTCCGACTCCGACTCCGACACCGACTCCGACTCCGACTCCGACTCCATTTCCACCTCCATCTCCATTTCCACCTCCATCTCCATTTCCACCTCCATCTCCACCTCCAACTCCAATCCAACTACAACTACTACAACTCCAACTACAACGCCAACTCCATAACCAATGCCAACCACAATACCTACTCCAACTTCAACTCCAACCCCAACGCCAACTTCAACGCCAACTCAAACTCCAACGCCAAAAACATTTTCCAGTAGACCAAATTGTAAATCTAAACCATTCTCGAATCTCCACGAACACACACAAAAAATTTCATCAAAATCGGTCCAGTCGTTTAGGAGGAGTTCAGTCACATACACACGCACACAAGAAATATATATATTAAGATAGATAACCCGTTGCTTTTCCCTCCTACTTATCAGGATGTTACGCATAAGAGTGCGTTCTCTTTATTGAAATCTAATTCCAAAGTGGAAATAACCGCGAAATAAGCATTTTCGATTGACAATTAGAAAATTTGTCCCGAGTATGATTTCGAGTATAATTTCGAGAGTGCAATACGCGGGTTTCACTTATTACAAATCCGAATGATTGTTAATAGAATAACATAACATGAAGTCAACTCAAATGTCACCGTTTTCGAAAATACTTCACGTAATCAGTTGAAATTCTTTCAACCTTGAAATATTCATCCTCTCCTTCTTTACCACCAACAAATATTCCTCAATGGTGAGGGTAAGCTTGTATTTATATTACATTTCCATTTATTATAATACCGTAGAGCGGTGTGACTTTGCACTAATTTGCATAGTTTTGTTGTTGTAACTCTTTTATTTTTACGTAAAATGTGTCCTTTGTAAACTATGTATAATTTCCACATTTTAGATATCTACTGATGTTGTTAAAAACATAATAAAAGGTGCGCACCAATTTTTTTTTTAAATTTGGCAAAGTCACCCGCACATCGGTGCGATTCTGCCAATTCCTTTAAAATCCGTTTGTTGGAAATTTTATGAAGTGTTTTCCACAAACAAAAAACTCTTAAAAAATGTATTATAGACAAGGTTGCTATTAGATGTGAATAAAACAACAAATTATGGGAAAATTTAATCTATTTACCTTTATAAAACAAAAATTTCGTCTCTTTGTAAATAAACAATATATAAACTTAAAAATGGCTATGTGAGATCAAATTAACTAGAAACATTTGCTAACGCATCCAAAAAAGGCAAGCTAATTAATATTATACGACGTTCTATGGAAATAAGAATGTCCCCTGGACGACGTTGGTTTTTCCAATGTTGTAACAACATCTATTTCCTTGGCGTATGATGTGTCCTCAACGTTGGAATGACAAATCCATTTTTCTTTTTCCTCGAATATTATACTACAAACCCTGTTTCATAACTTCTCCAACATAATGTTTAACAATTTTCTTAGCAGGAAACGCAACTATCGGTTTAGTGTTTCCTCCTTCTATTTACGATATTTCCTCGACCCATATAGATTAGAGTACCTACTCTAATCTATGCTCGCACCCAACTTCTTCTTGTATCGACGGCCGATACTTGTGTCTTAAAATAAAATAAAATGGATTTTGGTATGTGGCAAAGTCCCCCGCAAAAGTGCAACAATAGGAAAATTTCCAGAAATACAGAAACCCTCTCAACCAAATGCTTTAAGTTTTTGTTTACGTGACCATAAATACATGTAAAGTAAGCTGCTAAATGTATTTTGATGTACCACTTGTCATAGTTTCAACACAACCCTTAGTATTTCGCAGTTATAAACACGCTTAAAACTTACCCACTCACATAACACAGCGTAGCACTCCATTGAACGCACGCCAGATGACTGCGACCGTCGCAACCGAAGCCAGTCCCCAGCTCTTTCCACATGTCCGTTCGCAGGTCTAGTGAGAGTGCCTAGCCTTGTAGATCACAGTAGATTCCAGTTCAGTTTATCCTGACACCCAGATATCTAGCCTCATCCGCAAAAGGGATATTAATTCCATTCATAGTAAGGAAATTCATGTTAAGCTTCCTCTTCCTAGTAAGTGGGACGATCAAGGTCTTTCGATGGTTCACGCCCGGTAACGCGAAAATTTTTGGAAAATTTCGTGAGGATCGTATCACTAGAAATTTTTTCAAAAATCATTGAAAATCCTTGAAACAAATTCTAGGTATATATCAGAAACTATTCGTCCGACAGCACTGAAATTTTGCGAGAGCCTTCGTTTCTATATTTTTGGAGATCCAAGCAGCCTTGTGTGAGTTCAGTAGCTGGATGGGTGACCGTTGCCTCGATATCTTTCGAACGAAATGAGATAGGGACTTGCTATTTCCAGGATAGCTTGCGCATCTGAATGGGGACTTTAAGTTCGTTGTTGGGCATAACCACCACAACAATTTCGGAGTTATACCCTTCTGAAATATTATTTTCTCGACAATTCAAAAAATACTGATCCGATCGAATTACCACTTGGTAGCAGTTGTAGAAAACCTACATAAAGATGCATGTGAAATTTTGTGAGGATCATATCACAAGAAAATTAAAAAAATATATGAATTTTCGGGGTAGGTGGCGCATCCCAATGGCAGGGTTGAGTTCGTTTTCGAGCTTAATCGGTCTAACAGTTTCGCAGTTATACCCACCTGGATTATTATTTCCTCGATAACTCAAAGAAAAATAGACCCGATGGAATTGAAGCTTGGTAACTAGTTGTAGAATATCGACATGAAGACGTGTATAAAATTTTGTGAGGACCTACCACTTAAAAATTTTAAAAAAATTACAAAAAAAATTGGTTCAAGCACCGACGTGAAGTCAGGAACTTATGCGCGTATGCTGTATCTTCCATTCTCCTGTATTCGACACTCTTAATCAAATTAATTGGATTAAGAGTGTCCAATACAGGAGAAAGGACAATAGAACATACGCGCAAAAGTTCCTGACTTCACGTCGCTGCTTGAACCAATTTTTTCTGTAATTTTTTTAAAATTTTTAAGTGGTAGGTCCTCACAAAATTTTATACACGTCTGCATGTCGATATTCTACAGTGCTTGTTTTCGCTATACCCCATCTTGTTGAGAAACCTCTCCGCTCCGGATTTCACGATGAGTGGCTAAATATCGTTATCCAAAATCGATCACCTCTCACTTCAGAGCCTTCCGGAAACAGCATAATCAACTTCGTATACTTGCCACGAAATTCGCCCTCAGGGAGAACATATTCCTCGGATCTCTTGCAACGCTGCAAGCAAAGAAAATTAGAACTCACAAAAACTCCTACTTTTTTCACCTGATATTCCTGCGAAATTGATTCGCGAACAATAATTGCCCGTTCGACCTGAACTGATGAATGTTTTTCCTCCCTAGTCGGAGGAATAAAGGTATAATAAGAAAAGATCGTGGAAGCTTTTGGTTTCATGAACGTAAAATAACGTTTACATAGAATTTTCATCAGTTAGAATATGGCAAATTACAGATTTTGCGCGCTCGTAGGAGCACGTTATCATTTAGTCAAAATTTCTGTAATTTTCATTCGACATGCTGATTAATAGTCGATGTTGTCCATCCGTTCCATCCGTGAACTCGATAAAATTATAAATTTCCGAAAAGAAAACTAAAAGACAGCAACGAATTGATATTCGTTACTATATGTTTCCTGAATATAAATATTGGTCATATTCCTTTTCGCCATAATAATTTAAATTCGAATTCTTCGAACTCATTTTAAATTCAATCTTAAGTGAAAAATCGGTTCAAGCACTGACGTTGTATTGTCTATTCTCCTGTATTGGACACTCTTGAATTTACTACTCAAAATCAAATAAATGTATTATGGATCTATGTTTACTTCCGAATAAATTATTATTATTATTATTATTATTATTATTATTATTATTATTATTACTATGGTAAATTCGATTAAGGATAGGCGCGCACATGCGATTTCTTGTCGTGCGACTTAATAATCGCAATCGCAAAGAAAGCAATTTCAAAATGTTTGATGCGCGCACTTGCGACAAATTAATCGAAACTATATTCAATAACAACATGGATTTTTACTGAAACCGCTTGTGTGGTAGCTCTACTATTACGAGCCAAATCAAGGAAACGGCGCAAAATGCAGTATTGGTTGCATCCAGTGATAAGTCAAAGGCTGTTAAGAGGGCAATTTCACAAAATTTACACCGACTTAACAAACCATCCTAGTGATTTTTTTCAATTCCATAGTATGAACTTCACCCTATGGTTTTTCTTTTACATTCCGTTTGATATACTCTTTCAATTGCTTATTATAAAGAGCATGCCTCTTTTCCAATCCCACAATGATTTTATCTGTGTCTAAAACACTATTTACGAGGTCATCCTCAGCGGGAGGTTCTTCGTCGTACATTTTTTGGGACTCTTGTTCCTCGGAACAGAGGGCTTATCAATTTGCCCAAATGTTTGTAATTTTCGAATTTTTGGTTCTCACTGATCCAGAATCCGTGGTCTAAATCGATTCTGTCCGGCCGTCCGTTAATACGATAACTCTCGAAAGGAACGAGCTATAGACTCATGATATAAAATACGTAATGTACTAGAAAAACGAGTATGATTGAATGCGAAATGATCAATGAAATAACCTCAGCTATCGTAGAATTATAGAATAATATGATTTCATGTGATAATATAATGCCCTTCGATAATCCATATTATGATGATGGAAATATATACCTTGGTAAGTTATTCAAATTGGATTCCAAATATCTCCAGTAAAAACAAAACTGGAATATTAGCTAAGTTTCAATCGATATAATATAATTTTCAGCGTAGATGAATATCAATGGATTCATAAGAATCCATTGATATCATTCCCAACTTGACTTCGGCAGCAACTAAATCGTGATTGAACTGTCACAAGTGCGCGCAGGTTCATTGATGTACGTTTGACTCATTTCAATTTGCGGCAATCGCGCCGCATCAAAAATGGGAGTGGTTGCATCCAAGGGCGTAGCCAGGGGGGGGGGGGGGGGGGGGGTTGGGGGTTCAAACCCCCCCCGAAATGTTATTTTTGCTCTTAAAAAAAAATAAATGTTTGCAAAATTTGGTGAGGATAGCATTTGTAGAAAATTTTTAATAAATCATTGAAAATTAAAAAAAAAATTCTATATATCAGTAACCATTCGTTTGAAATTGCTGAAATTTTGCAAGAACCTTCATAACCTAATTCTACTGCTAAGTTGGGCTGAGTAGATGGGTGACCGTTGCCTCGATAACTTTCGAACGAAAGGAGATAGGGACTTGCAATTTTCAGGGTAGGTTGCGTATCCGAAACGGAGAGTTAAATTCGTTTTTGGGCATAATAGGTCAAACGGTTTCTTAGTTATACCCACCTGGAATATCATTTCCTTGATAACTCAAAAAATAAATATTCGACCGAATTGAAGCTTGGTAACTAGTAGTAGAAAATGGTTATAAAGACGTGTTTAAAATTTTGTAAGAACCGTACCCCTAGAGAATTGGAAAAAAATGACGAAAAAAAAAAAATTTGAGATTGGGACTTGCAATTTTCAGGGTAGGTTGCGTATCCGAAAGGGAGAGTTGAGTTCGATTTTGGGCATAATCGGTCTAACGGTTTCCGAGTTATACCCACCTGGAATATTATTTCCTTGATAACTCAAAAAATAAATAGACGATCGAATTGGTGCTTGGTAACTAGTAGTAGAAAATCAACATAAAGACGTGTTTAAAATTTTGTGTGAACCATACCCCTAGAAAATTTGAAAAAAATTACGAAAAAAAAATTTTAAGAATCGTACCCCTAGAAAATATTAAAAAAATCACGAAAAAAAAAATTGGTTCAAGTACTGACGTGAAGTCAGAAGCTTTTGCGCGTATGTTCTATTGTCCATTCTTCTGTATTGGACACCCCTAATCGAATTTACCATGGTAAATTATGTTGTCCATTCTCCTGTATTGGACACTTAATTCGAATTTACCATGGTAAATTTGAATTAAGAGTGTCCAATACAGGAGAATGGACAACATAATTTACCATGGTAAATTCGATTAAGGGTGTCCAATACAGAAGAATGGACAATAGAACATACGCGCAAAAGCTTCTGACTTCACGTCACTGCTTGAACCAATTTTTATAGAAGTACATCCTCGAAATCGATAATGAAATTGGTATGTCAGGTCCACAAAACACTCTTTGACTCACGATCAAAGTCACATGAAAAAACAAAGTCATCACTTATGTGCTCAAATGAGACCACTGGAATCGATCTATCGACTGTTGAATTGATCCTTGTAGCTAACTGAACACCTTCAGATAAATCATTCATTAATTTCTTCACTATCATCACATGACACTTCAGATACTCATGTTCTTTTTTTCCAACGATCTACATTGGATGTTTAACGCTCTTTAAATATATAATTACATAGCTTGAAAAATTGTCGTATGTTTTGGTGGATGAACAGGCGTTTCCGCCAATGAAATGATTACTGCATATTCTTGAGTTGTTTGTAGATAGCCATGGGGTACCATCGGCACTAAAAAAAGTAAAAAATTAATGTGGTAATAAAGATGATTTCAACACATTTACCATTTGCACTTACTTGATACGATGTACGGCTTTCATCCACTTTTGTAGACGTTCTAACAAATTTGGTTTTGAATAAAATGTTATATTTGTATCAGTCTTTCCATAAGTATTAAAGTATTATGACATGATACAATACAACAACTTGTGTTACCAGATCTGGATTTCTTTTTAACGTTATTTCCAATCATAATCACCCAATTATAATTTTACATGTTTGGATTTCTACGTTAAGTGACAGTTCAACATCACGTATAAGCTTACGAAATTACCGAAAGAGGCGCCACTAGTGTTTACGCAGTTTCTCTATGCATCTCGTCTGGCGCGGCTGATCTGTCAGGCACAGCAATATCTATTCGTATCCCCTCTCTTCAGCTACGCATTGTTAGTGTTGTGAGTGTGGAAACTGTGTTAAATACTCCTCTGATAAATACTGAAAAAAGTCCGAAAATTATCATTGCATCTAAAAACACTCGACATTTAGAGTTTTTCAGTATTCATCGACATTATCGAAAATGTCTGGATAAATATCATAAATTTCTTTTCTACTTAAGAATTGTTTGACAATTTTTACTTTTGTCCGATGTTTATTCTTCTTTTCTACTTGGATCGATGATGCTCAACGATCTGAGATGCCAATTATACAAAAATTTTTTAAGAAGTTCATTTTTTTTCTACTTGGATCGAAGATTCTTAACGATCTCTGAATCAATTAGGAAATTATGTAAAGTTTTTTTTAAACAAGTTTATTTTTATTATTTAACAGTCTAATTAAATCGATTTTTCTAATACTAATTCTTAATTCAGAACCTGGCTCCAGTCCTTCATCTCTTATACTCAATAAAATAATACGATAATAACTCATTCAATGATAAGTTATTAGTTACTTCCAACTGAGCCAACCGAACTACATTCTTGACAT
Organism: Halyzia sedecimguttata; assembly: GCA_937662695.2. Classification (NCBI taxonomy): domain Eukaryota; kingdom Metazoa; phylum Arthropoda; class Insecta; order Coleoptera; family Coccinellidae; genus Halyzia; species Halyzia sedecimguttata. The sequence continues at coordinate 34,195,520 of OW569411.2, forward strand.
AGTTTTTTTTTTTCGTTACGTATGAATGTACTAATTTTGCGAAATATTTTTATTTTGGTTTTATCCCTGATATGAATAATAACAGACTTCTTTTTAAATGTATTCTTAGAAATATTCACATGTTGGATTTGTCCTCAATATGAATAATAAAATATTTTTTTTTAAATGTTTCTTTGCCTATTTCGTTAGTACACATCCCTATCAAGTTAACCCATCCTCTTTTTTGACATAAAAAAATGTAAAGTTGCTTTCATGGGCAGTTTTCGGAAATGTGCCCCTCAGGGACACCGCGCCCGAACTAGATAAAATTCGAGGCGCGCCTGACGAAGGCTATGTGTTCCATTTTTGCGACTAAGCGATCGCACTACAGAAAATCGCATGTGCGCGCCTAGTATAAGAGTGTCCAATACAGGAAAATGGACAATACAACATACGCGCAAAAGCTCCTGACTTCACGTTAGTGCTTGAACCAATTTTTTTTTCGTAATTTTTTTAAAATTTTTTAGGGTACGGTTCTCACAATATTATACGCACGTTTTTATGTCGATATTCTACAACTAGTTACCAAGCTTCAATTCGATCGAGTCTATATATCGATATTATAATATTCCAGATGGGATATCGAGATAATAATATTCCAGGTGGGTATAACTCCGAAACCGATGGACCGATTATGCCCAAAGTAGAAACTTAACTCTCCCATTGGAACGCGCAACTTGTCCAGAAAATTGTCCCTATCTCTTTTCGTTCGAAAGTTATCGAAGCAACGGTCAAGCATATAGCTACTGAACTCACACAAGGCTGCTCGGATCTCCAATAATATGGATCCGATCATGTACAAACTTGAAACATGGCAGTAGAGTTAGGTTCTGAAGACTATTGTAAAATTTCAGCGATGTCGGACGAATAGTTTCTGATATATAGAATTTTTTTCAATGATTTTTAAGAAAATTTCTAGTTATACGAGCCTCACGAAATTTTGCAAGAATTTGCGCGTTGGCATTCTACAACTGATAACCATGTCTGAATTGGACCGGTTCTGTATTTTTTAGCTATTGAGGAAATAACAATCAAATTTCAGATGGATATAACTTTAAAACCGTTTGGCCGATTATGATTATAAACAAACTCTGATGTCCCATTCAGATGCACAACCTCACCCCAAAATTTCAAGTCGCTATTCTTTTCCGTTCTCGGGTTATCGTGACATAAATAATATTTTTTGATAATTTTTTTTAATTTTCTAGTGATGCGATTCTCGCAAATTTCACAAACGTTCGTAGTTTTTCATTTTACAACTACTCACCAAGTTTCAATTCGATCGGGCTTGTATTAGTTGAAAACAAAATTATTACTCGGAAACCATTGGGCCGATTATGCCCATTAACGAACTTGACCGTCGCATTGGGATGCGCCACCTACCCTGAAAATTCCAAGTCGCAATCTTTTTCCCTTCTCAAGTTATCGTGGCAAGGGACGGCCGACCTGACAGAATGAAAGTTGACCTCGATTTCTTCATCAGGGAGTTGAACCATATCGTTTGAGACCACTTTCGGCAAAAAATCGAAAATTACAGACATTTGGGCAAAATGATAACGCGATATTCCCCATACATATACCTACGCGCAAAAAATTTAGTAGGCCAGACACAGGTTTTCCACATGTTGTTCTGCTTTTCAGCCTTTCGAAAAACACAAAAGGGTGGCGCTTATCCGACATTATCTGTTCTAGAATGTTCCCGAAAACCGGAAAATTTCCCGAAATCTCGGACACATGACTTCCTCCTTTCCCGATACTATAAGTCCGCTGCCAGCAGCAAAAAGAGGCATTTAGCTTCAGTTTGTAACGGTATAAAATCCCGTCACGCTGAATTCTATACTCTCTCTAACATTACCTTTTGGTTTAACCCCTTTGTTCACAGAATATAAAAGGAGTTCTACAAATCTCAGAAGCAGTTGATATTTATCTGTGAAAATATACGTCAGAGTTTGGCGTTGAATAATATTCAAATATGTTTTTCTCCGATCGACACCAATTATTAATTTTGCAGACACATATCAGTCAGTAAACAATTACTTTTTTTGCGAAGGCAGCAAAGTATTACATTCTCCAAAAAAGTCTTCGCACTTTTCTCCATGCAATAATCCATAAATCGTTTAAAATTTCCTTCATATGTCATCCGAGGCTTCTCCGGCAACAAATATAACTGAATATTTTTGCCACCTCCCTTATTTCTGTAGGAGTAAGTACTTCTAAGTCGCTATCACTGTTCATAATATAAATATACGGATATTTTTCCACAACACTGTCAGAAAGTTTATAAATATAATTATTATGGACATTATTTTTAGTGTCCGACCGAAACTGGTTTTTCAGCCGAAACCGAAACCGAAACCGAACTTTCGGCCAGAGTCTCAGTTTCGGCCGAAACCGAAACCGAAACCGAAACTTTTTATTTCATACTGAAATCTACTGTATTTTTCACAATTTTATTTGCATATACATAAAAACAGTTAACAAGTGTTAAATAAAATAAAAAAGACAACTTTTTTGATATCCTTATTCATTTTTTTGGTATTACCAAGTTATAAAAATAATTAGTCGAAGTATACAGGGTAATTCCAAATCAGACACGTCAACCTTGGAGGAGGTGTTAGTATGGATAATTTACTGTGGTTTGAGCCATTTTTATTGATGACCAAAAATCAACAGTTTCCGAGATATTTGAGTTCTGGTTCTGGTGAAAAAGAATTAGTATGATTTGAAAGGGGATGTAAGAAGCAAATAGAGAAAAATAACGAATTCAATATTTTTTTGTTGCAAATGAGCTCGAAATTTCATTAGAAAATGTATTCATAAATTATGTTCCACCATTCCATATAGGCAAGCACATTATTGAAAGGTTTTTTTCTGGGTTTTCTCTCCCAAATATCTATAAAATAAAAATTAATTATTTTTTGATTTGCTTCTGCGTAAGAAACACAATATATTTGTCAGAAGCAATCAATTGAACAATGTTGCCTAACAAACAACAACGAAACAACATCAACGAAGAAACAACTATATCGTAACGTTTCGGAGTCTATATCAGACTCCTTCGTCAGAGGCTTGATGAAAATCTTTAGAATTTTTTTGTTGATAGTTATTGTGAAATTCTTGAATTATTGTGACAATTCTTGAATTTCACAATAACTATCAACAAAATAATTCTAAAGATTTTCATTAAGCGTCTGACGAAGGAGTCTGATATAGACTCCGAAATGTTACGATATAGTTGTTTCTTCGTTGATGTTGTTTCGTTGTTGTTTGTTAGGCAACATTGTTCAATTGATTGCTTCTGACAAATATCTTGTGTTTCTTACGCAGAAGCAAATCACAAAATAATTAATTTTTATTTTATAGATATTTTTCAGAGTTTGGGAGAAAAAACCCAGAAAAAAAACTTTCAATAATGAGTATACCTCCCACAGTATCCTTTAATGATTACTTAAGGCAAGCACATGCCGTCTTTCTGATATCTTCAGTTGTTATTTTCCACCTGAAATTTACTCACGCCGTCTTTTGATACACATTCACTATTTTATATGCCGGACATTCAAAAGGTTGCTTATAAAAAATCTGCTGAAACGAAACTAGTTATGCAATCTAACGAAATCTTTTATAGAATGAAGAAGGAATTTGGCAAATTTTTAAAATAATTTTGGCATACAAAATTGTGAAATTCGAAAGTTGCAGACAAATTGATATTAGAAATTGATTTTTCATTTATTCATATACCACATTTCAAATCATACTAATTCTTTTTCAACCTCTTATACAGCATAGTTTGGTTTTTTCGTACATATCATATCCTTTTCTGATGGAAATAAACCAAAATTATCATCAAATTTGGTCAACGTAGAAAAAATGACGAAATATGAACTAAGTTCAGAAATCTTTTAAAAATCACCAGAACTCCAAAAACTGTTGATTTTCGGTTATTAATAAATATGGATTAAACAACAGCTAATGAGACATACTCGCTCCTCCTCCAAGTTTCACGTCTTATTTGGAATCACCCTATGTAATCTATATAATAATCATTAAAGTGAATTCTCATGAATTCTCAGTCTTAACAAAGATAGATTATAATAACTTGTACGACAATTATGTATACCTACTTTTAACTCCTGGCCAAAGGACTAGGATAATTCACGAACAGTCAAGTTTCGGCCCGGCCGAAAGTTTCGGCCATTTTTGGCCGAAACCGAAACTAAGGCCGAAACTAGATTTCTTGGCCGAAACTGGCCGAAACCGAAACCGAACTTTCGGTCGGTCACTATTTATTTTGCATTATTTTCATTTGTGGTTGTTTGCTACCTGAAACAACCTGGTTGTGATCTGTTTACGGCAAACAAGCAAACATTCTCGGATATATATTATTATGTTTGCTGCAATTTATACGTTGTGACTGAGGAAATTGGGTTATGTTACTAATTTATTAAGTTTTCTTACTTGATTTATTTTTATCCGCTTTTTCCACACTAACGAGTGAATTGTCACCCCTTTGCATCTTATCTTTATATGACGGCCCAATTTTGGCTACAAGTGTTTTTTTTATTTATGAAACAAATCTAATGTTATCGGTTCAGAGGGAACTCAAACTAGAATAATTATGTAGGAAATCTCAAATAGTGTTACTAAGGATTAACTACTTGTCCATTAGTTGGAAATCTGAATATCTGGATAAACATTCTTCCATGAATGGAGGCCTAAAGTGGGTCAATCTTTCTCCGCTCCACATCAGAAATAAACTTTTTTTTTTCATAATTATTGTCCAAAATATTACTTAATAATATGAGTTAATCCTCCATAATTAGAGAATGACTCGTAAATTATGCTCGACATCCTTGCACTATTCATTTTCGACTCAGTAACCAAAAAACTCTGCCTATGAACTTAGCGAATAGAAATTTCAAATGGTTTACATGCGTTCATCAACCAAACTGTTCAGAAATACCCTTTCATTTCCGTTTGACATCAATGACGTTTATATTTCGAACTGGACCAAACGACAGCAAACGGAAACAATAACCAGTTAGTTGAACGAAAGTAAGGCTAATTGCGATTTCTATCAAATTTTGTTTTAATTTATGACTACAGGAAAATAAGAAAGAATTCCTAGCCTGAACTATCAGCTGCGGCTGATTAGCCGCTAGCGGCTACCTAGTAAAACAATTAACTATTTTGGGTTTTTAAAATAGGTTTTGTCAATTGATTTACGTGATTGTTTCAGATTGGTGTTAGTTAATATAGTTTTGCACGCTATTTTGTTAAAAAATCATGTTGAGTATTTTGTGTTCGATTATTTCGATTCCATACGCATTTTTCTGATATATATTAATTTAATATTGATGTTGTTCTGAACGAATCGGCGAAGAGTTTCTTCAATTTTCGAGGAATTATGTGTCTCGTGTTTTTTTGTGTTTGATAAAGTCCAGTGAATAAAGTTTGTATGTAATAATAATATAATGTATTTCGCAAAGTATTAATGAATTTTGCAAAGTAGTATGAGTAACACTGGTTTCATTGATCGTAGTTTTTGGGTGAGACTGAAAACCTCCTAACATATCGAGAGTGGCAGCTATTTTGGATTGGGGGAAAATCGACTGACTTATTTAACCCTTTGAATATTTCGATGTTTTGAACTGGGACTCATACCTACATTATCTATACCTTATCTGGAGAGATCCTAAGTTCCGGTGAAATATTCATTGATTTTAACCATCAACAAATATTCTCCGTGGGCCAGGCTGGTCACCTCATCGCCCAGTGTTCCCACAAAGAATAGTACTTCATCAAGGGGCAGAAACGAACCGGTTTTATGGTTATTACCAATCGTCAGCGTAACTTAGCCACACTGAATGACAACCAACGTAGTTTTAGGAAACTTAATCCCATTTAAATGTTAGGTTGATTCGGTCATGGACGATTAAGGTAAAACGCTTTATTTCCGCTAAAAATTTTAGCGGAAATTTACTTTAATCGTAAATACCATTTGTTGCCTACTGGAAGGGAGAAAATCTCACTAGCGGCAACTAGGGAAATCCTTAAGAACTCCGACCCTCTGCGCTTGAAGTTTCTTCATCGCTCAAAGGTTGAAGTCCTGGAGCTGAATGCACAAATGGTTGTTCGCTCCTGTTATGGTGTTACCTATGTTTTCATTTCTTTCCACCTCTTCCTTGGTTTTTTGATTGCCTTGGCCTGAAGAAGCCAATAAGCAATAACGTGTCGGCAAGTACCCACATAATGTGTTTTTTGCGTTGTTTCCTGATAACCCTTTTCCATTTAAAGCTAAATCTCCGCATAATCCTACTCTATGGTCATATCCTCGGGTTGAAGTCATAACTCACAAGTTGCTTATGCTTTCTCTGTGTCGATGCAATAGTGTTTTCCACCGAAATAAAGGTCCTAAAGCTGAAGACACAAACGGCTGCTCACTCCTTGTGGTGTCACTTACGTTTTCATTTATTTCCTCCTCTCCCTTGGTTTCTTGGTTACTTTTCCATGAATAAGCCAGTTAACAGTAACACGTGTCAGCAGGTACCCACGACATGTTTTTTTCTTCTTCTTTGCGAAATTTCCCGATAGCCTATCTCTATTTAAACTTAAATCTCCACATTATCCATTTTCTTTATATTCATATCGTCGGGTTGAAGTCGCATCACAAAGGCTGGGACATCCCAGAAATATCTCGGCGAGCTCTTTTCGGGATATTGTGACACCTTTTGCGATATCGGCGGGAGGTCACCAAGAGCTCCCTATCACCTCCAAATGTCCGCCACAGGGGATGAGCCCAGTAACATCTCAGATATATCAAATGGGAAAGTTCTCATACTGCTCAATCTGGGGAATATTTTGAGAGGTTCACTCTGGTATCACTGGGAGGTCGCCCAGACCTCTCTATCACCTCCAAATGTCCGCCACAGGGGATGAGCCCAGTAACATCTCAGAGATATCACATAGGGAGGTTCTCAAACTGCTCACCCTGGGCAATATTTTGAGAGGATGGTTGCGATATCGCAGGGAGGTCACCAAGAGCTCCCTATCACCTCCAAATGTCCACCACAGGGGATGAGCCCTGCAACATCTCAGAGATATCACATGAGAAAGTTCTCATACTGCTCAATCTGGGGAATATTTTGAGGGGTTCACTGCGATATCGCTGGGAGGTCGTCCAGACCTCTCTATCACCTCCAAATGTCCGCCACCGGGGATGAGCCCAGTAACATCTCAGAGATATCACAAGGGGAAGTTCTCAAACTGCTCAACCTGGGGAATATTTTGAGAAGTTCGCTGCGATATCGCTGGGAGGTCACCCAGGCCTTCCTATCACCTCCAAATCGCCCAGACCTCTCTATCACCTCACAATGTAGTTGAATGTAAACCTTACAGCATTCTTGAATTCAAAATATTATTGTTGTGAATTGTTATGAGTTTCTTTTGAGAGAATATTTTGACCTGTTTTCTACCTGTTTTTTTGTAGCAATTTTGAAAATGGAATTATATTATTATTATTAATGTCCACAACAGCGGATGAGCCCAGTAACATCTCAGAGATATCACATGGGGAAGTTCTCAGACTGCTCAACTAGAGGGCAGTACTGAGAGAAGATGGCTGCGATCTATAATCTATATCCTCCAAATGTGCAGTACATGTGTGGTGTCGAATACTTCACTTCGATGCGTAGACCGATATTCCACTCGGGTTATTGATGATGGGGGCTGTTCTTCCGGATACAGAGTAGACGATTGCGCCATCTACCGATGGAAACGAGAAGTGAGTAGGGATGGAGTAGATCCCTGCAACATGCCACCTAATTTCCCATTCTTGTTGAATTTGCGATGACTTGAGGACATCGCAATAGGAATGCGTTATTCTCGTTAAACTTGTGATATCTTGAGGAGCTCGCAATAGGAATATCTTATTCTATTAATCTGCGTGATATATTTAGGAGCTCGCAATAGGAATATGTGATTCTGGTTACATAAGCAATATCTTGAGGAACTCCGCAATGGGAATTTCTTATTCTCGTTGCACTTGCGATGACTTGAGGAGCTCGCAATAGAAATATCTTATTCTGTTTATCTGTGTGATATCTTTAGGAGCTCGAAATAGGAATATCTTATTCTGATTATCTGTGTGATATCTTTAGGAGCTCGCAATGGGAATGTCTTATTCTGGTTACATATGTGATATCTTGAGGATCTCGCAACAGGATGTCTTAGTCTGGTTATCTGTGGGATATCTTTAGGAGCTCGCAATAGGAATATCTTATTCTGGTTATCTGTGTGATATCTTGAGGATCTCACATTGGGAGCTCGCATTTTCATCCCCATTGTTACAGTGACTATATTCTCATATATAAGAATATAGTCACTGTACCCATTGTAACCTCTCAGAGACCTCTATGCGAGGTCTGTGTTACCTGGGTTATACTTCCTCCGTGTTGATGCAATAGTTTTCCTCAGAAATGGAGGTCCTAGAGCTGAAGGCGCAAATGGGAGCTTGGTCCTGCTGTGGTGTCACTTATGTTTTCATTCTTTCCATGTCTTCCTTGGTTTATTGGTTACATGGGCAAGTATCCACAACTGTTTTTTTTTGCATCTTTGTGGAATTTCCCGATAATCCTTGTAAGGCTTGTGACTTGTCATATATCAATCATAATTGGTTCACATCTGTTTCACTTCATTCAGTTGCATTTATGTATTCAAGCGTATTAATATAACAACACATAGCTGACCCTTCTGTCTGTGGGGTTGAGACAGATCCAGGTATATGTGTGAGAGCTCTTTAGGTCTTTTGGTTGAGATCAGCACCTGATCATCTACTGACTTGGTGTTGCTTGACTCAATTCCTAAGGGTGAGATTTCCGAAATCACTTTAAGGGCAATATTGAATTGAAGTAATCCAATTTATAGTTCAGAATACCAGTACTATAAGGCTCCCCGTTATACTTCTGATCTGGAACGTAGGTTGATTCCGTATATCCAGCACTACACACACCTTTCTTCACTCAGCTGTAACCATTCTATATGCTAAAATAACCTTACTTACCATATTCACACCGTCCGCTTATTACTTCTACATAACATATCCATATCCGTATGAAAAGATGTTTTTGCGCGTATGTTCTGGGAAACATCGCGTTGTCATTTTACCCAAATGTCTGTAATTTTCGAATTTTTTGCCGAAAATGGTCTCAAACGATTGGGTTCGACTCTTTGATGAAGCATTCGAGGTCAAATTCCATTCTGTACTTCCGGCCGGCCGTCCGTTGCCACGATAACTTGACAACGGAAAGAGACAGCGACTTGAAATTTTCAGGTTGGGTGGCGCTTCCCAATATGACGGACAAGTTCGTTAATGGGCATAATCAGCCTAATGGTTTCCGAGTAATATTTTCGTTTTCAAACACTACAAGTTCGATCGAATTGAAACTTAGTAAGCAGTTGAAGAATATAAACGTAAGAACGCTTGTGGAATTTTGTAGGAATCGTATCACTAGAGAATTTTAAAAAAATTATCGCAAAATATTATTCATTTCACGATAACCTGAGAGCGGAAAGAGAAAGCAATTTAAAAAATTAAATTTGTGGAATTTGGTAAATACCTTAATGAATGGAGTACTAATGAAGGATGATAATTGAAGCTTTTCATTGGATTTGGTTCACTCTAATGACTAAGTGGGGGGAGAACCAAATAACGTATTGACATGAAATTTGGTACATATGTCAATTTCGTTAAGCTTCTTTAACATCCAAAAATGTTTACCGAAATATGTTTACAATCAGTCCTTCGTGAGTAATTAAGAAGTACTTATGAAAATCTGAGAAAATAAATTATGATTCAATTTTCACTAATTTTCGAAAAATCGGATGAAAACATCGAACTGCTTTAAAAAATTTCCAACTGTTTTGAAAATTTGCCAATTCAGTTCAACATCCCCCCCCCCATAGGTCCATGCGTCCATCCCTGGTAATGCGTAATGGTTATTCCATCCATAGAACTACCCATTTGAAAGAAACCCAGAACATCAAAACTATCTTTCCGAAATTCAATCTTATCTATTTCTACAATCACACTAATGGGTACTCACATATTTACGTTGCTAAATTGAATAGAAATAAAAGCTTTTCAAAATGCCGCTCGACAGTGAGGAACAGCTCAAATTGGTACCAGATGGTACTCGGCGAAACAACTGAAACATCTAGGGCTTATTTCTGAGGACAATTGAATGTATTTTATCTTCAGTTTATCTTCTGAATACTATTGATCCGGACATATACACTAAAGAAACAACACATGTGATATTCATCAGAAACCGGCCTCTAAAGAGCTACCCGCTACGGGTCAACGCAATATTATGATAAATACTATTTTTGCCGGCTACACACTTTGTGCCGAAAACTATTGAATATTGAATTTACGACAACAGGAATGTGTACATGGGTACATGGTGTTATTCCATGTTATCCCGTCCCTATTATATGCCTGCTTTGCATTTACCCGGTCAGGCGGTGGTCAAATTCTTTCACATTTTATAACAATTTTTTCGGAAATATTCCAACTCCATTGAATTTTTTCCAACTCATTCAAAATTTTTTTCCAACTCTTTCGAAAATTTTCCAAGTGTGTTGAAATTTTTCCAACTGCTTCGAGATTTTTTCCAACTCCTTCGAAATTTTTGCCAACTCCTTCGAAAATTTTCCAACTGTGTGGAAACTTGGATAAGTTTGATATTGAGGAGTAGGTACTTACTGCGAACTAACCTACATTTCAAGTCTGTCATTTTTAAGACGTGAAATGTACCGGTGCAATTTTTAGTATTTTCGTATAAGTAAAAGTGAAATAAATGTCCAATTATCTGTTAATGTGTGCTTTCCAATATTCAATGTAAAATGTGGATTTAAAGATTGATAACCCATTGATGTATCTGCGTGCTGTGATTTTTGGGTCTTATACCACTTGTCATTTGTTACCTTTCAGTTCTATTGAACTGTTGTCTAATTTATGATTTTTAGCATCCTGATGAAGGGGCGCACTTTGGTCCGAAATATAGGTGATTGAATGAAAATTGTGTGTTCTTAATTTTCGCCCCTCACTGCCGAGTACCCAAAGAATAAGTTTTAGGAATGACTATATATATATTTATAATATTCGACAAATGTACCAATATGAAAATTTCATCCGGAAATATCTACCTCCATCATATAATTTTTTTATACGAATCCATCGAATTCACTGCAAATTTGCCGAGTTCCTAGAAGAAAACGAACTGATCCGGTGAGAAATTCTCAAGACTAGAGGCGCTCTCCGTACTCCTTTGTGAATTGCGAAGCATGAAATCTGGTTTATTAGACTGTATCCGTTTGATTCATCTACATAAGCCCTGGAGGGTCCATAGAGGGATTACAGAATCGGGATCAGTTTCTATCAGGCTGTAATAGTAAGGTACAAGGGATCAGTCGACTTGCATCACTTATCGGGTCCTTTGTCTGAATTATCTATCCCTAGAAAAACGCTGTAGATTTCATGCAACGAATAATATTCGATACCATGAGAATCTGCATCTTCATTAGCTCCATTCGTCAGGTCTGCATTCCCTTGCTTGTAGATCGTTTCCTTATTTATAGCGTTCATGAATATGGTTCTCAAGAATTTTTACTCTATATCGAAACTCGTTTTCATCGATGTATTTCGATCAGTATACCTTGGCATCCACTTGACATCGAAATAAAGTATAATTAATGAATAACTACACATACAAATAGATCTTTAAAAATTTGTAGTCGAGTCATCAAGAAAGTGTAAAAAAATGTGTTATAGAAACCATTTACGAAAGAGCAAATCTAATTTGTTCGGCTTCGGAAATTCGAAATAATGAAATTGATTTCATCAAAAAATTTCTTGCTGATCATGGATATCCGAGACAATTAATAAATGCATCTCCTATGAATTTAGAAAGAAAAGATACAAATCGATTAACGAATAATCAAGTATAACAACAAAATAGCGAGCAAGAAAAACAACCCAATCTATTTAATGCATAGACATAGAATAATATGGACCGGCCCTCAAGTAGGATAGAATAAGTATAGGCCTAATATACAAACTGGTGGCTATTGCGATACATCGGAAAACTACGTTTTTTGATTTTTTTTTAAGAAACATTGACTATTTTGAATGAGATTAATATCGAGAAGGCTAAATCAATCACAGTGAGGAATTTTTTGTGGCATATTTCCATATTATAAGCATCAAAACATTCAAGAACAAGAAAATTTCATCCTGTCCTACTTGAATGAAAGAGATTTTTTGTATGTCTGTTCCAAAGTTTTCAATAAGTTCAGGAGTGAAAAATATTATTGATAAAATTAAATTTATATTCGATATAGTGCAATTTAAAGGGTAATATCACTATTCTTATAGATACAGTAACGGATATTTATATTCACTTAATGTTTGAAGAAAGAAATCAATCAAATATCAATCAAACAAATCTCATTATACAGGGTGTCCCAGAAGTCGACGTCAAAAAAGTCCTCATTAAATGCACCAAATTTTGCAGTTAGGTACTTGACGAACTAGCATAGTACATTTTTTTCATTACAGGCAGTTGAAATTGGACGAAATATGAGCTTTGAATATTTAGTGGTGCAAAAATTAACATTTTGCTCCAAACGGGGGCAAAAGTCATGAAGTTTCGGGCATTAATATATAGACGCTTATTCAGGATGACATAACAAAAATAAAATTGAAAAAAAATTAAGATTTGTGGAAATGGGAATTGAATAACCATCACAAAGTATAGATTTCGTTGATTTTCTTTAAATGCAATTAATTTTGAAATTACATCACCTAATTTTTTTGCGCGTATGTTCTGGGGAACATCGCGTTATAGTTTTGCCCAAATGTCTGCAACTTTCGAATTTTTTGACGAAAATGATCTCAAACGATTGAGTTCGACTCCCCAATGAAGAATTCGAGGTCAAATTTGATTCTGTCCGGCCGGCCGTCCGGCCGTCCGTTGCCACGATAACTTGAGAACGAAAAGAGCTAGCGACTTGAAATTTTCAGGGTAGGTGGCGCATTCCAATACAACGGACAAGTTCGTTAATGGGCATAATCGGCCCAGTAGTTTCCGAATAATAATTTTGTTTTCGACCAATATAAATCCGATCGAATTGAAACTTGGTGAGTAGTTGCAGAATATCAACCTAAGCACGTTTGTGAAATTTTGTGCGAATCGTATGGCCAAAAAATTTTAAAAAAATTATTAAAAAATATTTTTGTTGTCACGATAACTTGAGAACGGAAAGAGATAGCGGCTTGAAGTTTTCTAGTTAAGATGTGCACCAGAGTACGACATTTCAGTTCGCTTATGAGCATAATCGCCCAAACGGTTTTAGAGTTATAGCCATCTGAAATTTGGTTGTTTTTTGTTCCTCATTAACTCGAAAAATACTGAACCGATTGAATTCAAACATGGTAATTAGTTGTAGAATGCCAACGCAAAAATTCTTGGAAAATTTCGTGAGGATTGTATTTGTGAAAAATTTTTAAAAAATCATTGAAAATTGAAAAAAAAAATTCTATATATCAGTAACTATTCGTTTGAAATTGCTGAAATTCTGCAAGAGCCTTCATAACCTAACTCTACTGCCATGTTTCAAGTATTAACACGATCGGTTGATTATTGTTGGAGATTCGAGCATTCTTGTGTGAGTTCAGTAGATGGGTGACCGTTGCCTCGATAACTTTCGAACGAAAGGAGATAGGGACTTGCAATTTTCAGGGTAGGTTTTGTATCCGAAAGGGAGAGTTGAATTCGTTTTTGGGCATAATCGGTCAAACGGTTCCTGAGTTATACCCACCTGGAATATCATTTCCTTGATAACTCAAAAAATAAATATTCGATCGAATTGAAGCTTGGTAACTAGTAGTAGAAAATCGTCATAAAGACGTGTTTAAAATTTTGTAAGAACCGCACCCCTAGAGAATTTGAAAAAAATGAGGAAAAAAAAAATTTTAAGAACCGCATCCCTAGAAAATTAAAAAAAAAATATCGAAAAAAAAAAAATGTTCAAGCACTGACGTGAAGTCAGAAGTTTTTGCGCGTATGTTCTATTGTCCATTCTTCTGTATTGGACACCCTTAATCGAATTTACCATGGTAAATTACAGGAGAGTGGACCCCGAGTGGACAATACATAATTTACCATGGTAAATTCGATTAAGGGTGTCCAATGCAGAAGAATGGACAATAGAACATACGCGCAAAAGCTTCTGACTTCACGTCAGTGCTTGAACCAATTTTTTTTTAATATTCTTCTGATAATTGCCATGACTTGTAATATCACCCGCTTCCGGCTTGACGTCGACTTCTGAGACACCCTGTATATTCATGAATTTTACTAACTATCATTAGTTTGAGTAATTTATCACGAAAAATCAAATTTGAACCCTGAAACAAATAAAATCTGAAGTAAATAGTTCAAGGCATATTGCGGCACTGCATAGTATGTGTCAATGATTTGCCCTTAATTGTTCTTTCTCACAACCAGTGCATGTTATTCTATGTCTATGATGAATGTGATCCCTTATGTTCGTGGTCTCTCAGAAAAAATCAGTTGAATCGGTTACAAGTTAAATATAAGAACCGTTCTAAAAACTCATGATGATCCAAGGTCTTTTTTAATTGAGACAAAACCGATTAAAGAAAAATTCAATAAAAGTGGGAAAGCACTGTAGAAAGGAGCTGTGGCGCTCTTGTTCAAACTTTGACGAATCATATCTGCGAAAGTATTGCTTCATCAGAGTAGGGAACTATATCAGTGGATTCTTATGATAGAACTTCATCATATAATAATAATAATAAATTCAAACATCATAAAAGAATTTAAATTCAACAAGAGTGCCAAAAATCACTAATCCAAAACCAACAGATCAATTTTACCTAATACCGAACTTATCATAGATATTCATCCCCCAAATCTGCTATGAAAATTATATTAGGTACATCAATTGATACTTGGCCACTATTCCAGTTTTGTTTATACTATTGGATTATCCACAGGCATTATATTATTACCTTAAAAGTACAGCATTCTGTGAAAACATAGAAGTACGATTTAGGGTTGTAATTTTGAGAAACCATATCTCCGAAAGTAATAGCTTGTTAGAGTTGAAAATGATATCAATGGAGTCTTATGATGAAACTGCATCATAGAAAAAATTGAATTTTAAATTTGTAATGTAAAAAAAAAATTTTTTGCATATGTCCGAAACGATCAGGCTGATGTTGCCCAGTAACTAGCTCATTCCGTTCGAGAGTTATTGTGTCTACGGCCGGCCGGACCGGCCGGACAGAATCGATTTTGACCACGGATTCTAGATCAGTGAGTCGAACCAAATCGTTTAAGACCATTTTCATCCAACAATTCGAAAATTACAGACATTTGGGCAACTTGATAAGCACTCTGTTCCGAGGAATAAGATCACGATAAATGTGGGAAAGCCCTGTGGACAGAAGTTTGGCGCTCTTGTTCAAACTTCGACAGATCATCTCTTAGAAAGTACTGCATCATTAAAGAAATTAAATAAAATGAAGTCAGAAGCTTTTGCGCGTATGTTCTATTGTCCATACTTCTGTATTGGACACCCTTAATCGAATTTACCATGGTAAATTATGTTGTCCATTCTCCTGTATTGGACACTCTCAATTCGAATTTACCATGGTAAATTCGAATTAAGTGTCCAATACAGGAGAATGGACAACATAATTTACCATGGTAAATTCGATTAAGGGTGTCCAATACAGAAGTATGGACAATAGAACATACGCGCAAAAGCTTCTGACTTCACGTCAGTGCTTGAACCAATTTTTTTTTCGTGACTTTTTAAAAATTTTCTAGGGGTACGGTTCTTGAAATTTTTTTTTTCGTCATTTTTTTCAAATTTTCTAGGGATACGATTCTTACAAAATTTTAAACACGTCTTTGTGTTGATTTTCTACTACTAGTTACCAAGCACCAATTCGATCGAATATTTATTTTTTGAGTTATCAAGGAAATAATATTCCAGGTGGGTATAACTCGGAAACCGTTAGACTGATTATGCCCAAAAACGAACTCAACACTCTCTTTCGGATACGCAACCTACCCTGAAAATTGCAAGTCCCTATCTCCTTTCGTTCGAAAGTTATCGAGGCAACGGTCACCCATCTACTGAACTCGCACAAGAATGCTCGAATCTCCAACAATATTTAACCGATCGTATTAAAACTTGAAACTTGGCAGTAGAGTTAGGTTATGAAGGCTCTTGCGAAATTTCAGCAATTTCAAACGAATAGTTACTGATATATAGAATTTTTTTTTTTTATTTTCAATAATTTATTAAAAATTTTCTACAAATGCTATCCTCACCAAATTTTGCAAACATTTCCGCGTTGGCATTCTACAACTAATAACCATGTTTGAATTCAATCGGTTCAGTACTTTTTGGGTTAATGAGGAACAAAAACCACGAAATTTCAGAAAATTTCAGATGGCTATAACTCTGAAACCGTTTGGCCGATTATGCTCATAAACAAACTGAAATGTCGCGTTCTGGTGTTCATCCTAACCTGAAAATTTCAAGCTGCTATCTCATTCCGTTCTCAAGTTATCGTGACAACAAAAATATTTTTTAATAATTTTTTAAAAATTTTCTAGCCATACGATTCGCACAAAATTCCACAAACGTGCTTAAGATCATATTCTACAACTACCCACCAAGTTTCAATTCGATCGGATTTATATTGGTTGAAAACAAAATTATTACTCGGAAACCACTGGGCCGATTATGCCCATTAACGAACTTGTCCGTCGTATTGAGATGCGCCACCTACCCTGAAAATTTCAAGTTGCTAGCTCTTCTCGTTCTCAAGTTATCGTGGCAACGGCCGGACGGCCGGACGGACAGAATCAAATTTGACCTCGAATTCTTCATTGGGGAGTCGAACTTAATCGTTTGAGACCATTTTCGTCAAAAAATTCGAAAGTTACAGACATTTGGGCAAAACTATAACGCGATGTTCCCCAGAACATACGCGCAAAAACATCATTTAAAAAGAACAAGATTGCCAAAAATGTATAGGTAATCTGAAACCAACAAACTGATTCTTCCCAATAAATCACTCCGATATATTCATTCCTCAAACCTACTCTGAAATTTATATCATATCAATTGAAACTTAGCCAATATTCCAATTCTGTTTTTACTGGAGATATTCTGAACCCAATTTGATGAACTTACCAAAGTATATAATATAATTCTACGATAGCTGAGGTTATTTCATTGGTCATTTTGCATTCAATCCTACTTTGTTTTCTAGAACAGTAGGTACATATTTCATATCATGTGTAACGAATTTTGAAAAGAACCAGAAATACATATGACATGTCTCTTATCCGTAGATATGATGATAAGTATGAACACAGATTATGAAATTCATAGATACAAATAGGGACGTAAATTTTCGATTACAGCATTCTGTGAAATGATAGAACAACGATATATTTTTGAAATTTTGAAAAATCTTATCTCCGAAAGTATTAGTTTGCCAGAGTTGAGAATGGTATCAATAGATTCTTATGATGAAACTGCATTTAGTTTGAAATTTGTAATGTATTTTTTTTTTTCGTTACTCCGAAATCATCTGGTCAACTTTGTCCAGTAACGAACATAACCGAGATAGTTATCTCGCAAACCTACTCTGTAAATTTCGACTGTCTTGCTCATTCCGTAGAGGGTTATCGGCCGGTCGGCCGAACAGAATCGATTTTGACCAATTCTTGATCAGGGAGTCAAACCTAATCGTTTGAGACAATTTTCAGCCAAAAATTCGAAAATTAAAGACATTTGGGCAAATTGATAAGCACTCTGTTGCGAGGAACAAGAACACCAAAAATGAACGTTGAACAAAAGAATCGAATATTAGGTTAATTCTGCAATTGATATTCAGTACCCTGGTAGTTTAATAGAATGATATACAGGGTGAGTCTTTGACCACTGCATTAATTTTATCCAAAGATTCCTCTCATCAAATGAAACACTTTTTTCCTTATACATTTTCCAAATTCCGCCAACAATGTCATAGATAATTTATATGCGGGAGTGTATTAGCACATTGTGAAATCTTTAAACGCTTGTAACTTTTTACCTGAGCTGAATCTGGAAAAATGGTAAATGAAAAAAGTGTTTCATTTGATGAGAGGAATCTTTGGTTAAAATTAATTCAGTGGTCAAAGACTCACCCTGTATACAAGGATATTCTACAGAACAGTGCGTAGGTATTGCTTTAGCAAACTTGCAGCCTTGGGCGAGTTCAGTACCTGAATGGGTGACCGCTCTAGTTATAAATTTAAACCAGCAGGCCCAAGTACAAAACAGGGCTTCCCCAACATTTTTATATATAAATATGTCATCATAGTAGCATGAAAATACCATGGAGGGAAAAGACAGCTAGAAGATAGTAGTAAAAGTAAAAGTAGTAAAAGATCGGAACAAACCGATAAAAATATCAATATCCAGGGATTGGCGGAGTTAACAGAAAACTTTGTGATATAGTTCAAGTTGGCTACATTTTTCAACCCAAATTCTTTCCTTAGTGCCCTTTCAATTGAAACGACCGAAAAAGGGCAATCACGACTCAACTCACTTCCGAACTTTGTTGCCTGATTGATTAAAAACTCGAAATGGGCCAATTTTGAATATCGCGATTCAGGGAGGAAACTTTTGAGAAATAATTAGAAGCACTCTCTGGACATTGAGATAGCCAGCTCGCTCGTTCATTTAAGGTTCAATATATTTCACTGATTTGTGATACCGGATACTTCCAACATGAGTGGCTTTTAGAGATCCGTCATATCAAGAAGACAAAATGTCAAAAAGGAGTTTCCTGGAAAATGTGCATTTAGATAAATACGCAAATCCATATAGCCTTCACTTCTCGTAGCAAATCTATAGATTTTGAGTTTTGTATTTAGAGAGTGTAGCAATTTAACATCGTCTATTGTTATTTTTCAGTGACTCAGAATAATATTGATAGAGAATCAAATTCGTATCGTATAACTTATTTTACTGTTACTCTTTAGGTAGGTACATGCAAAATTTCAGCAAATTCTGGCGATAGGTATCCGAAATAATGATTCTTTTTAAACTATTCATGTTTCGTTTCTACGCCCTTGCGATAATTTATAATCAATACTTGCCTGGTGGATGCTTCCCAGATAAGTTGAAGTCAACGGCTATTGTTCCTATATGCATAACATTATGCATATATATGTATATATATATTGTATATTGGCTATAACCATGGTCCAATACACATAGAAATCTGAAGGTTAATAATTAATTATTCTTCATTTAGGAAAATTTTATTTCTCATAATTAAATTTTATTAATATTCAGAGATAATATTATTAATCATTAGAGTTGATGTTGTTTCGTTGTTGTTTGTTGGGCAACCTTGTTTGGTTGATTGTTTCTGACAAATATCTTGTGTTTCTTACGTAGAAGCAAAACACAAAATGATTAATTTTATTTTATAGATATTTTTCGGAGGTTGGGAGAGAAAACCCAGAAAGAGAACTTTTAATAATGTTATTAATCTGAACAACTTGATTTTAACCATATTTCTCAAAGATATTCTATTTATTTGGGTAATATTTATATGCAATCAAAAAGGGTTATCATCAGGAAATAAATGTAGTACAGAAATATCATGTTCAACAATATTATTAATTAATTAATAATAATAATTATAATTATTAATACCTCATTTTTGGCAAACAAATATACAGGATGACTCAAAACTCGAGGCTAAAAATTGAGGCTGATATTCTTAATAAAAATGTAAAATAATATTTTTTTATTTTTTGCTTTCCTTCCGAGATATCAGACTTCAAAGTTTCTGCATGTCATCAATTTTCAATTTAGAACTAATACAAAAAAAATTATATAAATTATTCTAAAATACCCTTATTAGCATCGATACAGACTTGGCAACGCAAAATGAAGGAGTCGTATACTAATTACATGTTTTGCCTATTAAGGGTGGATTCGACTGCATAAATAATTCGTTCCATCAATTGTTCTTCATTAGTTATTTCTACTGCGTTGTTTTAAATACCCCCAGACAAAATAATCCCAAGGATTCAAGTCAGGTGATCTCGCAGGCGTAGCACCTGACCACGTGGACCAATCCATTTCCTATTAAAAGTTTGGTTTGACCAGGCGACTACTTTTCGTCCAAAATGCGGAGGTGCTCCGTCGTGCTGATACCACATACGATTGTTTACCAAATCAACAGGGAAATCTTTTAGCAAATTTGCGAGATCGTTTCCTGAAAATTGCAGGTACGCATCGGCATTCAAACGATTATGAAGGAATTGAATTGGTAACAAGTAATTGTCCGTTAAATACTGCGCCCCATACATTAATAGAGAAACATTGTTGAAAACTTCTTCTCTTGAAAGCGTGAGGATTTTTTAGAGACCATACATGTTCATAGTGACAGTTATTTAAGCCTTCTTGATTCCTGAGTAAAAGTAGTTTCATCCGGCCAAAGCGTCTCTGAAGAAATTATCGTTTTTTTCATGCTGCTGTAGAACCCATTCACAAAAGGCGACTTTAAAAGCAACTACACTCTTGTCGACTACAGTTTTTTGTCGTCGACGAAGTTAGGCCGCTCGTATACCAGCACGACGAGACCGCGACGATACTTTTTAACGAGGGATTTACGTCGCATCGCCGTATCTTTGGTGTGGGAGCTTCTATCACTAACCAGGTACCGCGACTTCTAAGCGACACGAAGTAGGGGTCGCGTTGCGGTCTCGTCGTGCTGGTATACGAGCGGCCTTACTAGTAACGCTTCGTCTTTGAAGATGGAAACTTCGTTTCCGAAACATATGTCAGACGACAAAAAACTGTAGTGGACAAGAGTGTAGATACTTTTAAAGTGTTCATAATAAGTCCACAGTGAACTCAAAATAGTTACACAAAAGGCGAGTCTATGCATGTGATCTCCTGGGTTCAAATTATGTACTTTTTTTTATGGAATGGATGAAAAATTCTGTTTTTAAGGTTCTCCAAGCAAAACTTTTGGACACAATAAGACGGGCAGCGATGAGTCTATTACTAATTTCCGGATTATCGAGCACATAATCTATCACTTCTTCTTCTCTCATGGCATCATAATAATTAATTCGTGTAGCACCACCAGCACCAGTACGGGAATTGAAAATTCCAAACTGTCGCATTAGGGAATCTCTTGGTTTACTCCCGACAAGCTTTTACTACTTTCCCATCACAAAAAGCGTACTCAAAAATAATACCAGCCTATTTTTTGTTAGAAAGCAGCATATTTAACAAAAAAATTGGTTCAAGCACTGACGTGATGTCAGGAGCTTTTGCGCGTATGTTCTATTGTCCATTCTCCTGTATTGGACACTCTTAATGGAATTTACCATGGTAAATTACAGGAGAACGGACATGTCCAATACTGGAGAACGGACAATATAATTCACCATGGGAAATTTGATTAAAAGTGTCCAATGCAGGAGAATGGACAATAGAACATATGCGCAAAAGCTCCTGACTTCACGTCAGTGCTTGAACCAATTTTTTTTTTCCAAATTTTTTTGAAATTTTCTAGGCGTATGGTCTCACAAAATTTCAAACACGTCTTTAAATCGATATTCTACAACTAGTTACCAAGCTTCAATTCGATCGGGTCTACATTTTTTGAGTTTATCGAGGAAATAATATTCCAGGTAGATATAACTCCGGAACCGTTGGACTGATTATGCCCGTAAAGGAACTCTACTCTCCCATTCGGATACGCAACATACCCTGAAAATTACAAGTGCCTCCTCTCGTTCGAAAGTTATCGAGGCAGCGGTCACACAAGGCTGCTCGAATCTCCAACAATATATATCCGATCGTATTCAAATTTGGAATAGAGTTAGATTCTAACAGCTCTCGCAAAATTTCAGCGATGTCGGACGAATAGTTACTGATAAATAGAATTTTTTTTCAATAATTTTCAATGATTTTTTAAAAATTTTATAGTGACACGATCCTCACGAAATTCTGCAAGAATTTTCACGTTGGCATTCTACAACTAATAACCATGTTCGAATCTAATCGGTTTTGTATTTTCCGAGTTATTGAGGATATAACAACCAAATTTCAGATGGGTAAAACTGCAAAACCATGAGGCCGATTATGCCTATAAACAAACTCAAATGTCACCTTCAGATACACAGCCTAACCTGAAAATTTCAAGTTGCCATCGCTTTCTGTTCTCATCGTGACATGAAAATATTTTTTTTAATTTTTGCGCGTATGTTCTGGGGAACATCGCGTTACAGTTTTGCCCAAATGTCTGTAACTTTCGAATTTTTTGACGAAAATGGTCTCAAACGATTTAGTTTGACTCCCCAATGAAGAATTCGAGGTCAAATTTGATTCTGTCCGTCCGGCCGTCCGGCCGTTGCCACGATAACTTGAGAACGAAAAGAGCTAGCGACTTGAAATTTTCAGGGTGGGTGGCGCATCCCAATACGACGGACAAGTTCATTAACGGGCATAATCGGCCCAGTGGTTTCCGAGTAATAATTTTGTTTTCAACCAATATAGATCCGTGGGATTGAAACTTGGTGAGTAGTTGTAGAATATGAACCTAAGCATGTTTGTGAAATTTTATGCGAATCGTATGGCTAGAAAATTTTAAAAAAATTATTAAAAAATATTTTTGTTGTCACGATAACTTGAGAACGGAAAGAGATAGCGGCTTGAAGTTTTCAGGTTAGGATGTGCACCAGAACGCGACAATTCAGTTTGTTTATGAGCATAATCGGCGAAACGGTTTTAGAGTTATAGCCATCTGAAATTTTCTGGAATTTGGTGGTTTTTTGTTCCTCATTAACTCAAAGAATACTGGACCGATTGAATTCAAACATAGTTATTAGTTGTAGAATGCCAACGCAAAAATATTTGCGAAATTTGGTGAGGATAGCATTTGTAGAAAATTCTTAATAAATCATTGAAAATAAAATCTCTATATCAGTAACTATTCGTTTGAAATTGCTGAAATTTTGCAAGAGCCTTCATAACCTAACTCTACTGCTAAGTTTCAAGTTTTAATACGATCGGTTAAATATTGTTTGAGATTCGAGCATTCTTGTGTGAGTTCAGTAGATGGGTGACCGTTGCCTCGATAACTTTCGAACGAAAGCAGATAGGGTTTGCAATTTTCAGGGTAGGTTGCGTATCCGAAAGGGAGAGTTGAGTTCGTTTTTGGGCATAATCGGTTTAACGGTTTCCGAGTTATCCCCACCTGGAATATTATTTCCTTGATAACTCAAAAAATAAATATTCGATCGAATTGAAGCTTGGTAACTAGTAGTAGAAAATCAACATAAAGACATAAAGTATTTAAAATTTTGTGAGAACCCCACCCCTAGAAAATTTGTAAATAATGACGAAAAAAAAAATTTTAAGAACCGTACCCCTAGAAAATTCAAAAAAAATCACGAAAAAAAAAATTGGTTCAAGCACTGACGTGAAGTCAGAAGCTTTTGCGCGTATGTTCTATTGTCCATTCTTCTGTATTGGACACCCTTAATCGAATTTACCATGGTAAATTATGTTGTCAATTCTCCTGTATTGGACACTTAATTCGAATTTACCATGGTAAATTCCAATTATTTCCAATTTTGAAATTTTCTAGTAATACGATTCTCACAAAAGTGCTTAGGTTTATATTCTACAACTATTCACCAGGTTTCAATTTGATCGGATTTGTATTGGTTGAAAACAAAATTATTACTCGGAAACCATTGGGCCGATTAGGCCAATTAACGAACTTTGCATATTGGGATGCACCACCTACCCTGTTCTTTCCATTCTCGATATCGTGGCAAGGGCCGGACGGCCGGACAGAATCGAATTTGACCTCGAATTCTTCATCGGGGAGTCGAACCCAATCGTTTGAAACCATTTTCGGCAAAAAAATCGAAAATTACAGACATTTGGGCAAAATGATAACGCGATGTTCCCCAGAACATACGCGCAAAAACTAAACCAACAAAGTTCTTTTATACATTTCGATATCTTGAAGTGTTCCCAGATACAACTTATTGAAATTTTTCAACCATTTAATGGAATTTTTGGAAATTGAGTGAACCATTAATCAAAACATGATTTTCAACAGCAGATTTCTGTGTCCCATAAATACTACTTTTACCTTGTGATGATATTTTTGGTTATTTGCCCGACGTAGCACTTATTTTAATCTGAAGTACCTAGGTATCGTGTTCGTAATGAAAAGCAATTTCAAAAGAATTAACAAAAAATGTATTATACATATTTTTCAGAGTATGGGAGAGAAAACACAGAAAAATACTGCTGAATAAAGTAGGTTTGCCAGCTAGAAATTCATCCGAGTAAATGAACAGTATTCAATTCTGAGTAGGGACATTGTTCGGGAAGTTCGTTGGGGCAATTTTCGGTGTGTAAAGTTTAAGATTTACGCAATCTGGGGTATGTAATTTCTCCATTAGATAGATAGGCTTACACAGTTCATGAACCACAATTTCAACTATGTTGATGTAGTCAAATATAAATGCGGTTTGTATTTGTTTCAAAAAGATTCCTCCAGATTACGGAGGTCAAGATTTATAGAAACAAAGTCGTTGAATTATTCCAAAAGGGACGCTCCATATTGGACCTCCTAAATTCTGACCTGAACTGGTTGATTTGTTCGTTTTCGTATCCGAAAGCAAAGAAAAAATAAATCGAATTCTGTGACGACCAACATAAAACGATATCCGCTAACACGTTGTAGGTTCGGTTCCCACCCACCGAACTCGAATGACGAATTGGGAAAATAAGTTTTCTCTCTTCCCCATCTACTTCCGATAGCGCCCGGGGCGATATCATCAGCTTCCTATGTTGTAATTTAGCGAGCAGAGGCCACCGAGCATTACCCAAGGGGCACATTCATTCTTCTTCCTGATCGGTCTCATATTTTTTCATATAGTGCGGACCTCCCAATTGGCTTACATGCTCTGAATTCAAATCCTGTGACGTACCATAATTTGCAGAATTATCTTCGGCGTTCTATTATGCCTCGTAAGGAGTTTTCGTTCGTTATAATTTATGGGGCTGTATTCGGAGATGTCTTATTGTGATATGGATTGTTTTACACCTGCATTTGGGAGTTCCGGAAGTGGTAGTTCAAGGTGATTAATTCACATGGGTATTTTCCAGAATGAGTAATGACCACTTGTCGATTTGAAGCCAATTCTCCTGGTTGAAACTTCTAAAATTCTTCGTTGAATGAGTTAGGTTAGTTTGTTCTTTGTATGCTTTTCTATACAGGAGTTGAAACTGACAAAACTTAGGGGTTATCAGGACTGCCAATATAATTGCATAATGCCATATAATGAATTCGATTAAGAGTGTCTAATACTGGAGAACAGACAATAAAATTCACCATAGTAAATTCGATTAAGAGTGTCCAATACCCAGACGGCACCCAATATTCCTGGAATATGCCTACAATATCCTATTTTCCAATAGATATTGCAATATCCCTGGAATATTCCATGAATATGCCATTATCTTATATCCATAAATCATATTCCTGGAATATACTCCCACGAATATTCCACAGATATTCTCCTTGAATATGACTGGCATATTCAAACGGCATATCAAACTGAAATTTGAGCATTCGAATATCCTATGAATATTCAAAAAGCATTTTCATTGCACATTTCTCTATAGATAATTTTTGTACTATCAATTTGAAACATTTCGTTAGAAAACCAGCTGGGAAAATTCTTAGTTGAAGCTTCGCAGCCAAACATGGAGCATTTAGTAACGTTAGACTTTTAATTATGACAATGTATAACAACAAATTGCGCCTTTATATAGGAAAAATTATTTGTTTATACGCTATATGTAGGGAACTGCGGCTATATCTACACAGATCTACCTTATTTCAAAATGCTCTTTCAAATCTTTTTTGTACATTCACACAACCAGTGTTGGGTTGTTGAATCGATGCCTTGAGCGGGATTCGAACCCAGGACAGAGACAACTTTGTTGTCTCTGCCCAGGACCTCCGGTATCCTAGCTAGAACGAAGATAAAATTTAAATTTTATCCGCCGACAGATGTTTTGTGAGCTATGGACGAGGATGACCGTCGAGCGTAGTCGTTCCATCGCCGCGACTTACCGACCGATATTTTTATTATTTTTATACTGAGACCATATGAAGACTATATCTTGTCTATAGAAGCTTTATCCTATATAGTGTTCCGTGGTCATCATCTGACAAATAAATCGTTTTCCTTTGTTTCCATTGTCAAAACAAAAGAATATCAAGTTTGAAATCTGTTTTGTAGTTGGCTGGTCTTTATTTGATATGGACAAACAGTGAATTGGTGAAATTAAGGAA
The DNA here is from genome assembly GCA_937662695.2 of Halyzia sedecimguttata. NCBI lineage: Eukaryota > Metazoa > Arthropoda > Insecta > Coleoptera > Coccinellidae > Halyzia > Halyzia sedecimguttata. The sequence goes on from OW569411.2 coordinate 34,222,074, forward strand.
TTGTGTTGTTATTTAACAAGTAAGTAGTGCTTTTAGAGGAGTATTATATTTATATAACTCAATTTTTGGTGAATACCATTTATTTGATATATCAACCATTGGCTAGGTGAAAAGGTATCAAGGGTTTTACAGAGTACCTATTTACTTGCAGTCCGTGTTTTGTTTTGCTACATAATGAAGAAATCTTTTTTGAGCAAAGTGAAAAGATTGTCCGGCCAAACATTGTTGTTTACTGAAGAGCACAATATTACTGATGATTCGCAAGAATATGACCAGAGGTCTGAAGATACCTGATACAGTAGATATGTAGTTGTTCTACTGAAACTATCCCAGCCTTGACTCTAGCAGAAAACCGAAGTATTGTTACTGAATTCAGTCACGATCTTCAGTTACTGAGTAATGTATTCGGAAATAGTCTCTCAGGACCTAGACAAAGTAACCACCTGAGTTTTCAGGAAGATATTAAATTGTGGGCTGTACCTATATATTGAGTTTCCCCACTGGCATAAAAGCTGTAATTCTCTATTTCTAATGAAATTTATATTTATTTGCTTTTATATCATCAAATAGCAACATTAGATATTTTTCCAGCTTATCAGTCACAACAAGCCGGCTCATCACAGTCTGAAGCAGCATTAGAAGTGGTGCAAAAAAACTTGAATTTAGAAAAGGAAGTGACACAGCAATACAATATTCCAAAACTTCAACTCGGATGCGTCTACCTCCAGAACTTCAACTTCCACTGCATCAAAACTGAAATGTTTATCCAGTAAAGGTTAGTACACCTCTTATTGCGCGTATGTTCTGGGGAACATCGCGTTATATTTTTGCCCAAATGTCTGTAACTTTCGAATTTTTTGAAAAAAATGGTCTCAAACGATTAAGTTCGACTCCCCAATGAAGAATTCGAGGTCAAATTTGATTCTGTCCGGCCGGCCGTCCGGCCGTCCGTTGCCACGATAACTTGAGAACGAAAAGAGCTAGCGACTTGAAATTTTCAGGGTAGGTGGCGCATCCCAATACGACGGACAAGTTCGTTAATGGGCATAATCGGCCCAGTGGTTTCCGAGTAATAATTTTGTTTTCAACCAATATAAATCCGATCAAATTGAAACTTGGTGGGTAGTTGTAGAATATGAACTTAAGCACGTTTGTGTTATTTTGTGCGAATCGTATGGCTAGAAAATTTTAAAAAAATTATTAAAAAATATTTTTGTTGTCACGATAACTTGAGAACGGAATGAGATAGCGGCTTGAAATTTTCAGGTTAGGATGTGCACCAGAACGCGACATTTCAGTTTGTTTATGAGCATAATCGGCCAAACGGTTATAGAGTTATAGGCATCTGAAATTTTCTGAAATTTGGTGAAGTTTTGTTCCTCATTAACTCAAAAAATACTGAACCGATTGAATTCAAACATGGTTATTAGTTGTAGAATGCCAACGCAAAAATGCTTGCAAAATTTGGTGAGGATAGCATTTGTAGTAATTTTTTAATAAATCATTGGAAAAAAAAATAAAAAATTCTATATATCAGTAACTATACGTTTGAAATTGCTGAAATTTTGCAAAAGCCTTCATAACCTAACTCTACTGCCAAGTTTCAAGTTTTATTACGATCGGTTAAATATTGTTGGAGATTCGAGCATTCTTGTGTGAGTTCAGTAGATGGGTTACCGTTGCCTCGATAACTTTCGAACGAAAGGAGATAGGGACTTGCAATTTTCAGGGTAGGTTGCGTATCCAAAAGGAACAGTTGAGTTCGATTTTGGGCATAATCGGTCAAACGGTTTCCGAGTTATACCCACCTGGAATATTATTTCCTTGATAACTCAAAAAATAAATATTCGATCTAATTGGTGCTTGGTAACTAGTAGTAGAAAATCAACATAAAGACGTGTTTAAAATTTTGTAAGAACCGTACCCCTAGAAAATTTGAAAAAAATTACGAAAAAAAAAATTTTAAGAACCGTACCCCTAGAAAATTTAAAAAAATCACGAAAAAAAAAATTGGTTCAAGCACTGACGTGAAGTCAGAAGCTTTTGCGCGTATGTTCTATTGTCCATTCTTCTGTATTGGACACCCTCAATCGAATTTACCATGGTTAATTATGTCGTCCATTCTCCTGTATTGGACACCCTTAATTCGAATTTACCATGGTAAATTCGAATTAAGTGTCCAATACAGGAGAATGGACGACATAATTAACCATGGTAAATTCGATTGAGGGTGTCCAATACAGAAGAATGGACATTCTCCTGTATTGGACACTTAATTCGAATTTACCATGGTAAATTCGAATTAAGGGTGTCCAATACAGGAGAATGGACGACATAATTAACCATGGTAAATTCGATTAAGGGTGTCCAATACAGAAGAATGGACAATAGAACATACGCGCAAAAGCTTCTGACTTCACGTCAGTGCTTGAACCAATTTTATATTTATGTATTTGTGACTTTGAACCTTATTTTGTTTTTGATAGACTACAGAAATTATAAGAATGCTACATAATTTTAATGGAAGGGTCGAGCAAAAAAAAAGCTGTTCCGTAACCGAGTGCACAGAACAAATTATGGAAAATACTTATTTCCATCGCGCATTCTCGATTTTGGCAGGGGCGGCATGTGCGACGAATTTTTTTCCATTTCGCTGCGCTCAGTCAGAGTTAGAACCCTTTCAAGGTTAAGAGAGATCTTCTACGTGCCATCGATGTCATGAACTATATGTATGTAATTTATTTCTGTGTTATTTAGTGTAAAATGAAGACAAAATTTTTTTTTTTGCTAACGTCCACACACATTTTTTAAAAATATTTTGATGTTTTGTTATATTCGGGGTTTCCCGTCTTCCCTGCTTATTGCAGTGTTAAATAAATAAATAAATAAATAAATAAATACAGAATTGATAATGGCAATGCTGAATTCGAGGAGTGAAAATACTGCCCAAGATATCAATATTCCAAAACCAATAGTAGATACCAATATACCAGAGTAGAAATAGAAAACAAATCATTTTATTCATAGTTGACTAAGCTTGTCCATGTTGGAGGCACTGACACCTAAGATGTTGTCAGAAGACGCATGCCTCAGTTGGTCGATGATGTCATTTTGAAGCAGTTAAGCTGGGTTGGAGGGCAAGAAGTTTTCTGTTCTTCACATGGCTACATTAATCAAAGGTAAAAAAATAATCCAGTAGTCTGTTAATTCCATTTTCTCTTTACTAATTTTATATTGGGTTTTTGACATATTTGAGAAACATATTCCCTTTGTTGTCCAACTATTCTTGAATATATTATCTGTGTTTCGGTATTTCCATAATCTGTATTTAGAACAACTCTGCCATATGGTTTTTTTCAAGTGAATGTCAATACCATCTTCACTCTACAAAATACAATTTCTATTCACCAAATGAATCAATATGCATAATTAGCAGAGGAAATATCATTGACATCGAGATAATATATCAATACTTTTTTCAGTGGTATGCAGGAAAAACCCACTCACGAAGCAATGCACTGAAAAGGAAGTAGAAAAAAGGAAGGCTATTTTCCTGACTAAAAAGCAACTGAAACTGTGAGTAAATTAATCTATGACGAAGTGTTTTTTCTTATATTTGTTGGTATTAGGAATAAGGAATACAAACAAAATCAGCCGGAGGAAGAATTGGTGCTATAAATACATAGTAATATTAATAAGATGTTGTTTTAATTTATTATTTGTTCAAGTTCTCTAATATTAATTAGATATATTTACTTCAATGTATTTAATGACATCTCCAGAATGCAAATCTTAAGTGAAAACTCTGCGGTCTCTGTTATTTTGTAAGATATAGGCGTGGTTTTTTTCAATAATATCCAATATTCATAACGTAAAAAAAAAAAAATATCTAAGCGACTAAAACATTTGCGGGTTTACCGCAAAATATACATATTTTATATATATTAAATTTTTTTTTTTCTGCGAAAAAATATGTTTGTTTTTTGTAATAAATATTTTCTGATTTAGTTTTGTATTTCTCAAAATAACTAACCTACATTTGACCATATAGTGGAAGTAGAAAAAAAATATATACAGGGTGACTCTTAAAGTTGTACATTAATGTTAACCATAGATTCTTATCATCAAATGAAACACTTTTTTCATTTACCATTTTTCCCAATTCGGCTAAGGTAAAAAGATACAGGCTCTTGAAATTTCGATAAAAAATCAGTTTCTATTTTGTATAGCTTTGACATTCTTTTTCTGAATTAAACGAATGTTGGTGTTGAAGTTTCCTATAACTATGATACATATTTTCCAGAAAAACACGTCAAAGTTACAATATAAAATGATATTTTTTTTTGAAATTTCAACTGCCTGTATCTTTTTACCTGAGTCAAATTTGGAAAAGATGTTGAATGAAAAAAGCATTCAATTTGATGAGAGGAATTTATGGTTAAATTTAATGTACGGCTTAAAGACTCACCCTGTATAACTTTTTGATATTAATATTCAAAAAGCATATGCTATACAGTAGGAAAATATATTCCTGGCATATGTCATGAATATCTTTTAGGAGATTAAAACATATTCCCGGGATATCCATAGAATATGCGTATCATATGCTTGGAGGATATGGAATATCCCTGGCATATGCCAATATGCCGGTGGGATATGCATGGCATATTCATGCAATATGTTTGTGCCGTCTGGGTACAGGAGAATGGACAATAGAACATACGCGCAAAAGCTCCTGACCTCACGTCAGTGCTTGAACCAATTTTTTTTCGTAATTTCTTTAAAATTTACGATTTACGGTTCTCTTAAAATTTAACACACGGTTTTATGTCAATGTTCTACAACTAATTACCAAGCTTCAGTTCGAACGAGAATATATTTTTTGAGTTATCGAGGAAATTATATTTCCGGTGGGTATAACTCCGAAACCGATAGGCCGATTATGCCTGTAAATAAACTCAAATGTCGCATTCAGATGCACAACCTAACCTGAAAATTGCAAATTGCTATCTCTTTCCGTTCTCAGGTTATCGTGACATAAATAATATTTTTAAATATTTTTTTTTTATTCTCGAGAAATACGATTCCCCCAAAATTTCACAAAAGTCCTTAGATTTATATTCTACAACCACTAACCAAGTTTCAATTTGATCGGATTTGTATTGGTTCAAAACAAAATTGTCACTCGGAAACCGGTGGGCCAATTATGAACATTAACGAACTTGTCCGTCGTATTGCGACGCGCCACCTACCCCGAAAATTTCAAGTCCGTCCGGCTGGACGGACAGAATCAAATTTCACCTCGAATTCTTCATCAGGGAGTCGAACCCAATCGTTTTAGACTATTTTCGTCAAAAAATCGAAAATTACAGACATTTGGGCAAAATGATAACGCGATGTTCCCCAGAACATACGCGCAAAAATGTCCATACCACTTTGTTACTGACATACACAGTGAGATTTGAATTTAAACAAAGAATTCAATCCACCATATTAAATACAGAGATAAGCCGATTTGGTTTGAATTTGGTACATGAATTAAACTAAAAGACCTTAAGAAATAGCCCTTTGAACGAAATCAGGACAAGAATATTATATTTCATGCATGTTGAGTTCTTGTAGGAAAAACTCACCCTGTATAAAAATTTTGAAAAATCTGAGGTCTGATTCGAAATCTGCGGACAAAATCCTGCAGGAACTTGTTGGAAAAGTTTCTGGCACCATCTCAGTTATTCCGTGTTAAATTATTATTTTCACCCTTCTCACTGAAGAAATTATATGTCGGATAGAGTACCATTAAAAATGGGTTAATATAATGAATAATCACGAAACCAAGACATGAATATTGATATTCTCTTTAATTAGTTCGTTAGTGAATTTTTTAATAGACTCCTATAACCCAAAAAAACTGATCAGGACTGGGATTAGTTTTTTTTATGATAAGTTCTTGTAAGAATTACTGACGTAGTATAACAATTATCAATAATCTGATAGTCCAATAGTGCGGTTGGCTCAGTGGGTAGAGCGTTCGACTTGGGAGCGGAAGCCCCTAGTTCAATCCCGAGGCTAAGAAAGAAATTTTCTAGTCACGGTAATCGCCACCATTCACTATTGGGTAAAAAATTAACAGTGCTGTGCCTAAAGTAGCGTAAGAGCACAGTAACAAAGCATACACAGAACACCACTGATTCTCCGTACTCGCTCAAGCTCTCGAGCGCTTATGAGGGGTCTCTTTGGGGAAGACCTAGGAGGACCAGTATGATAATATATAATAATAAAAAATAATACTAATCTGATCGCAGATCCGATATATATTAAAACAATCGTAAAGGAACTTGTTAAAAATGGGCTGGACTGAATTTTTCGTAAATTATATTTTCTTCTCTTTCTTTCTTTTTGTAATGAACATTACAAAAACGAATTCGTAGAAAACTTCCACTAATAATAAAATAAATTTCCAAATTGAAGCTCTCCAGCATCAATACATTTTTGAGAGATGCTTCACTGACTCTAGTATTATTTGAGGGATTTTTTTCACTAATAATTTATTCACTATACACTTCTGATTTTGAATGACCCCATAAATGGTACACTTGTCACTAGAATAATGCATGAACACCAACAAAACAAACGGTAATGACAGCTAGCTAAACAATAGTTTTTCATAATGATATTCGGGATTTGACAGTTGATAAGACTACTGTATAATTAGATAAATGTTGTAAGCTACTGAAACAAATTTATTCTTCAGTTATTTTGTATTACTATTGAATTCCGCATAATTCGTATTGAATTATAAATCATTCCTATTGATGTTAGAGTGCGACAACTATCGGACAATCATGTAAACAACTCCAAAGAGATGGTTTTCACCGGATTTTAGCAGTTAGAAGTGGATGCTTTTTCGTCTGCTTTTCCTAACCTATAAAAATATACTTGGCAATAAACAAACAAATGTAGGTACGTATTATTGAATACGGTGAGTATTGTTACAATATTCTTCTATTCATGGAGTTTTGAATATTTCATCTCGGATAAAGATCCAGTAAAGAGCTTTCAATAGATAATTAATAGAAAATTCTGGTGAATTTTCATTCTGTTTGCGTCTGTATCTATGTTGGATGGTAAAATTGATAATTCTCTCATTTGATATATGTATTTCAATACATCCATGCAGATGCTATTGATACTATTATACTGATCCTCCTAGGTTTTCCCAAGGAGAGTCCTCAAGAGCTTGAGCGAGTTAGGAGAATCAGTTGTGTTTTGTTTAGGCTTCGTTACGGTGTCCTTGCGTCACCGTAAGCACAACACTGTTAATTATCGACCCAACAGTGAATGGTGGCAATTGCCGCCTAGAAAATTTGTTATCCAGCCCCGGGATTGACCTCGGGACCTCCGGCCCATGTGTCAAACGTTCTAACCGCTGAACAATCAGGCTGCAATTGGTGAAATGTTGTAGCCTATTTTAGGTCTCACACAAAGGTACACATAGAGACAAAAATTCTCCGACCGAAAGCTTTTTACGAAGCTTTCTTAAATATCCTAAAGCGAAGTGTTTTACTGCATGATTTTTTTTAAATCAGCGAAAAAAATATATTGGGTAGTTTATGGTAGCAGATAAGATAAAAAAATACTCAAAAAAATTTGGGGTTTATATTTGTTGAAAAAAAATGACATTTGTGACATGTACCAAATTTGGCACAAATCACATTAACGGCATGATTTTTTTTTAAATCAGCGGGAACAATGTATTGTGTAGTTTATGGTTGCAAGAAGGATAAAAAATAGTGAAAAAAATTTGGAACTTTTATTTCTTGAAAAAAAATGACATTTCTGACATGTGCCAAATTTGGCACAAATCGCATTAACGGAATTGTAAAACATTAATGAAAATTTCTTCAACGGTACCGAATACATATTATTCTATGTGAAAATTTGAAAAACAATTCCGATCTTTATTGAGGCACAGAAAAACCATGCATTTACCACAGGATATCTGAGATTTTCCCTTACAATCGGGGTATTTACACCTTTGTCGTTCATCATTGACTACAGGCAAATGACCTAGGTTGTTTCTTGGGCTGGAATTTGTGAAAATGGGTATTTTTTTTTTTCAATTCTAGTTGTGGTTGTAGACTACTACTAGGCCTTCCTCGTTTCCTCTGTATAATATTAGCATTTGTCAAAACTTCTGCTAATGCAAGCTTGAATTCTGATAGTGGTAGGTAGGTAGGATCATTTTTCATGTTGCGTCTCCATATTATCCAGCTGTTGACACAAATCATATCGAGAAAATGGAAAAATACTCTCATATACCATTTCTTGGATCTGATCTGGATTCTATAGTAGCCCAACATAGAATCTAAAAGATCTACTCCCCCCATATATGAATTATAGACCGCAATACATTGAGGACGACTAATTTCAATATGATTCTTAGTTTTCCTACAAAATCTCCTTACGTCCGATATAGGCTGACTTCCAACATAGGTAGAAATGGTATTAACAATTTTATTGTCATACCACGATACAACAGACACGTCAACACCATCCACTGTTGCAACTTTTTCCAAAACCGTTCCTCTACCTTTTTTTCTCATGTCCAATTCCTTAGGAAATTCATAATCAGGTACACGATTTGCTCTAACGGTCCCTAGAGGAAGAATGCCATTCTTCGTCAGGTAGATCATCAGTGGGATACTTGTGAACCAATTGTCAAAAAAAATTTTATAGTTTTGATCTTTTGGAATCGTTTGAGAAAGCTTCACAACGACATTACTGCTTGCACCTAGGTCAGGCTGATCATCTCTGAGTGTAGTAGTTCCACAATAAAAATCAAAATCATATGAAAAGCCAGACACTCCACTCAGCACAAAAACCTTGTATCCCCATTTGTGCGGCTTTTACGGGGATTGTACTGCTTCAAGGAGGATCGTGCCTTAGTTGGTATAATTTGCTCGTCTACAGCCATGTGTTCTTCTTTAGGAACAAGCAGAAGTCTTTCTCGAATTTTGTTGAGTAATGGCCGAATTTTGAAGAGCTTGTCATATCCTTGTTGCCCCTGTGGAAGTTGCTGTGAATTATCATTGAAATGAAGGAATCGTTTGATTTCTTCAAATCTGTTACATGTCATTGCACCAGAAATTTTGGGAATATCTAGCGAATTATTCCAATACGACCTAACAGAAGGTAATTGAATTATTGACATATATATGCAAATTCCACAAAAAGCTCTGATCTCTTCCTTGGATATATTCGCCGGCTTTTCTGGCCTACTTTGTACACTGAAGAGATTCGACTGTTCTACAATGTAATCAAAAATTTCGTCTGTAAATAAGAAATTGAAAATCTCAATAGGACACTCAAGTTCGCTTATGCAACTTGGCAATGCTTCACATCCTTTGAATTTTACTGTTTCTTCCGGTACTTCTAGTAATCTATTCTGCCAGTCGATTTTTTCTTTCACCACTCTATGATTTGATTGTTTCGGTTTTGATGTTGAAGGTAGAACGGTTTCTAGACAATCGATAGTTTTTGACTGGGGCTGCTGTCTACTTGTCAAAGAATGCTGAAATACAGAAAGTGGAACGTCATAATCACCATCGCTATCACTGCTATCAGTGTCCATAATATCTTTCATCGACATGTTGCTGTCACTTTCGGACTGCTCAATTATGACTCTAGATGTGGATGTTTTGGATCGAAGTAAATAATTTCTTCGATGATCATCATCTGAAGATAAATTTTCGTCATCACTATTATGTGTATTTGGTATTTTAGCGTTTCTTGTTCTTTTGAACCAACTGGAATCCATCTAAAAGCGGAATAATAGACTTCAGCAATTGCGTCTCAGTTTTACCCTTACTTCAAATTGTTCCAAATATGGTACATGTAAACAAAACCATTTTTTGCTCAATAAACATGAATATTTTATTCTCATGCTAGTTGAAAGATATCTCTAAACACTTACCTTTGCGCTAATATTTATTTCCTAGTAACATTATTATAAACAATCAAATTATCTTACTGGAAATATCACTTGAACTTGTACTGACGTGTTGAAGAGCGGATAGGATCTAATAACTTCAGTGAATAAGCGAGAAATCCCAGAGAGGGGATACGAATGTTCTCCGTCAAAGAAGCGAGTGTGCCATATATGGGACAATTTGATGTGCAGACACAAAACGCATGGGGACGTTTGAGTACGATGTGCCAAATATGGCACACTATGCAGTAAGGCAGTAAGGCAGTAAGGAGTTTTGGGTTTCAACTGTTTGTAAGAAAAAAATTACTGCGCTTTACGTAGAAGTTAATTGTTGCTTCATGATTTTTGCGAGTATTTTTCCGTTCAGTTTTAAAAATGTACTGACATGAGGTCAGTCTGCATTGGGGCAGTTGTTCATGTTGACCGATTCGAGTAGAATGTGAACAAGTGCGCTGAAGCAGACTGAATTCACGTCAGTGCTTTTTTCATTATTTTTATTTATCACCCGTTGCATAATCAAATACCAAATATCAATATATCAAACGAGCATTGCCAACAAAGAAGGAAAATAACATGGAATTTACTATTGGAATTTTTTTTTTGCGTTTGAAGGTCTCATTCCTACGACATTCTGAAGGTTAATACTTCTGATATCTGACAGATACCCTTGTAATCAAGGGTATCTATCAGTTCACACCTACACGTAAAATTTCAAGGACAGTCAATGTGGATTCTCGAAAATAAAAAAAAAATATATGTATTCGAAATTTCCCTACTTATTCCCTTTCGGAATCAAGTGTGTCAAATGTTCATCAGTCAGTCTAAAGTAATGGTTTTTTGTGCAATTCCGTTTGTTTTCCTGAAATTCCAAAAGAATTCCAATAGAATTCCAATAGAATTCCTATTGAATTCCTATAGAATTCCTATAGAATTCCTATAGAATTCCTATTGAATTCCTATAGAATTCCGCTTGGATTGGAATTCTGGTGTACAAAGTTTTGTCAGCGGTTTCCCCCTCGCACTATCCATAATATAAATGTACCAATATTTTACCACAAAACTGTCAGAAATTTCATAAGTTGTCAAACTATAATTATTATGAACATATACATTTCCATAGCAATCAACCATTCCAACGATTTTTATCATTTTTTTTTTCAATTGATCACTACAGGAAAAATAAAAAGATTGTAGGAATTTTAATAATTTGCAATTACAATATCCTACATATATCGTTATAAACAATCGGAGAAAAAATTATATTTTCAACTCGGCAGCAAAGTAGATGGGCTAACTAAGCTGAATTACTAACCTCCCTACACTCAGCTATGAACAGCCGCGGCAGTCAATCTACTACTTTGCTGCCTAGTAAAACAAATAAATACTTTCTTATGATTTTAACTCGTACGTTAAGTGACTTAAGAATGACTAAAGTGCAGGAATAATGTTTCTCTATTTCAGTATCGTAATGAGTCCATTCCAGCCCTAAAAACAGTGCTTGAATGAACTCATTCCCCTATTGTTATTCCCCTAGTTATATTTTTCGTTTTGTGGTAGTCAGCACTGACATTCGATCCTATCAAATTTCAACACACAACACACGTCAATTGTCAATATAATATAATCTGGATATAGTGAAATAATTTTTAAGAGGAAAAGTTTTATTTTCATTAAAATATAAGGTACTAGATATTTCCATATTTGTAAGGGTCACTTTCTACAGCAAATTTTTTTTTTAAGAGAAAAATAACAATTCTGGGGGGTTTGAAGTTATCGGGCCAACGGTCACCCATCCAGCCACTGAACTTATCCAAGGCTGCTCGGATATTAAAAAATATACATCCGATCATGTTCAAACTTGGAACTTGACAGTAGAGTTAGGTTTTGAAGGCTCTAGCAAAATTTCAGCGATGTCGGATGAATAGCCTCTGATATATAATTTTGTTTTGCATGATTTTCAATTAATTTTTTTTTTCAATTTTCTAGTGATACGATCCGCACGAAAATTTTCAGGAAATTTCACGTTGGCATTTTCCAACTAATATCCATGTTTGAATTGGATCAGCTTTGTATGTTTCGAGTTTTTGAGGAAATTGAAAACAAATTGGTGGGTCCTCCTAAACTCCTAAACCATTTAGCTGATTATCCGCCGTATTCACAAAGCTTTCAATCTCCGTTAAGTCCTAACTGAGGTGCTCAGTTAAGCATAAATAAGAATCGCAACCTCAGTTAACGTGTAAATTAACGTGAAACAGGCCTGTTTCACCACAGTTAAATACTTTAATTGAGGTTGCGATTCATAATTATCCTAAACTGAGGTCCTCCGTTATGACTTAACGGAGATTGAAACACTTAACAATGCTTTGTGAATACGGCGATATGCCTATTAACAGACGCTTATGTCACATTCAGATGCACAGCCTACCCTGAAAATTGCAATCTCTTTCCGTTCTCAGGTTATCGTGACGTACATAATATTTTTTAATAATTTTTTTAATTTTTCTAGCGTCATGATTTTCACAAAATTGCCGAAACGTCTTTGTATTTGTATTCCACAACTTGCTACCAAGTTTCAATTCGATCACATCTGTATTGATTAATGACAAAACTATCACTTCGAAACCGTCGGGCCGATTATGCTATGTCTTTCCGTTCTCAAGTTATCGTGCCAACGGCTGTCCGGACAGAATCAAATGTGACCTCGATTGCTTCATCAGTGAGTTGAATCTAGTCGTTTGAGACCATTCTTGTCAAAAAATTCGAAAATTGCAGACATTTTGGATGATGTTCCACAGAACATACGCGTAAAAATGGTCTCTGTATTCATTAATTGAATAGATGCGGAAAGCACAGAAGAATCAATAAAAAAATGGTTCAAGCACTGGCGTGAAGTCAGGAGCTTTTGCGCATAGGTTCTATCGAATTTACCATGGTAAATTCGATTAAGCAGAGTGTCTAATACAGGAGGATGGACAATAGAACATACGCGCCAACGCTCCTGACATTAACACCAGTGCTTGAACAATCCAACTTTTTTTTAAATTTTATAGTGGTACGGTCCTCACAAAATTTCACACACGTCTTCATGTCGATATTCTACAACTAGTTACCAAGCTTCAATTGCATCGAGTCAATTTTTTTTTAGTTATCGAGGAAATAATATTCCAGGTGGGTATAACTCCGAAACCGTTAGACCAATTATGCTGAAAACCGAACTTAACCCTCCCTTTCGGATGCGCAACCTTCCCTAAAATTGGCAAGTCCCTTTCTCCTTTCGTTCGAAAGTTATCGAGGCAACGGTCACCCATCCAGCTACTGACTCACACAAGGCTGCTCGGAAATCCAAAAATATATATCCGATCGTCTTCAAACTTGGAACGTGGTAGAAGAGTTAGGTTCTGAAGTCTCTCGCAAAATTTCAGATATGTAGAACAAATAGTTTCTGAGCCAAACCAAATTTCAGATGGGTATAACTCTAAAACCGTTTGGCCGATTATGCCTATAAACAAACTCAAATACCACATTCAGATGCACAACCTAACCTGAAAATTTGAAGTAACTATCTCTTTCCATACTCAGGTGATCGTGATATAATAATATTTTTTAATAATTTTTTTGAAATTTTGTAGTGATACGATTCCCACAAAATTTCACAAAACTTACTTCGGTTTGTATTCTACAACTACTCACTCAATTCGATCAAATTAGTAATGGTTGAAAACAAAATTATTGCTCGGAAACCGTTGGAACTTATCCGTAATATTGGGATGCGCCACCTACTCTGTAAATTTCAAATAGCTATCTCTTTCCGTTCTCAAGTTATCATGGCAACGGCCGGCCGGACGGCCGGACAGAATCGAATTTTACCTCGAATTCTCCATCAGTGAGTCGATCCTAGTCGTTTGAGACCATTCTCGGCAAAAGATTCGAAAATTACAGACATTTGGACAAAATGATAACGCGATGTTCCCCAGAACATACGCGCAAAAACAGCTGATGGTAAATGAATTCAAACAATTTGAAATAAAAATGGGTTATTCCAAATCTATATTTATAAAAGAAAGTCGTGTTAGTTACTTCACTTATAACTCAAGAACGGCTATACCGATGTGGCTCAAAATTGGTGGGGAGGTAGCTTAGAACCAGGAGACGGACATAGGATACTTTTTTGTGTTATACAGGGTGTTGTTCTTTTAACGTCAATTAAAACTTGCTGTTTTTCCTGCCATAATCGTACAATTCTAGTCATGTGTGTTTAAAAATAAACTTTCGAAGCATACACCATTGAAAATAAAGCATTACTATACAGGGTGTCCTTTTTCTCATGGCACAATTGTACGTGATTGAAGTGATTTGTGTCACAAACAAAGCATTAACTAAATAGGTACCTTGGAAGGATTCTCATAATGTATTCGTCCGAAATCTCCATACAGGGTGTTCTTCTTTTAACGTCAATTGCAACTTGCTGTTTTCCATGCCACAATCGTACAATTTCATTCATTTGTGTTAAAAAATAAACTTTAGAGGGATACATCATTGAAAATAAATCATTACTGTACAGGGTGTTTTTTTTCTAACGTGTATAATAAAATCTAAAATCTGCTTATTTATTGCCTCTAAGGCGGAACAGAGTTCGCTGGGTCAGCTAGTATCATGATATATACAAGTCTTACATAATAGCAGTGCCCTCAAATATATTAGACAAAATTAAAACACCCGAGCTATGACCTGAAAGAACTAGCATTAGTAAATTTGTATACAAGCTAGCCAAATCCATGGAAAAGTTGAAGGAAATAGGTTATATGCAAAAATGTTGAATTCATCGCTTATACATTATTATAATGTACAATCAATTGGAAACCGTATAAACAAATTGAACAAATTGGTGAATGATCAAAAAGAATGTATTTGTGTGGATCAGTGAACATTGGAAATCCAAGGACCATCTGGAAAACTACAGAATTAAAGATTTTAATCTCATTTCCCGATACTGTCGGAAAGAAAATGAACATGGAGGCTTGACGGCATATTGTAGAAAAAGTGTGAGTGTAAAATAATGGCCAGAAATATTGAAACTGGCACAGAAAGGAGTGTTCGAATCTTCATCAGTGGAATTGGTTGTAATGTAAAAATTGTGACTATCTGTATTTACAATAATGGATCAAATATACACAATTTCTTGAACGCTCATAGGAAAAGAAAAAGGTGTAATCTGTATAGCTAGTGACTTCAATATAAATATTAGAAATAAATCTAGGGAAAAATGTTACATGTTGTCGACTTTGCAATCTTACAATATTGAGCCCTCTTTTCTTGAATTTAGTAGAGTTATATCAACTACGAAAAGTTGTCTAAATAACATTTTCACAAATATCGCTGTATGATTCAGTAATAATAAACTAAATATATTATTCCTGATCATCTCAGACAAAAAATAAAGAATTTTAAATATGAAAAGAAACAACCGATTCTGGAAATATGTTTTAATATGCAAAAAAGAAATTGAAATTCGTAAACTAAATAGGAGAAATAGATTGGTAACAAGTATGTTGATGAAACCTGTGTAATCTGCAATTTAATAATTTTATGAACATATTTCAATGGATATTCAATGAGTGTTTTCCCTTAGAATATAAAAGAGCAAGGTAAATAAAATGAATTATAGTTCAGAGGAAATAAAACAATGTAAAGTGAGACTAGATATTTTGTATACCCTCAAAAATCACAGCAGTGTATGTATATGGAGCTCAATATAACTCTGTTAAGAGGAAATACGATCAGCTCTTGATCGATATTAGAAAAAAATTATATGATAACAAAACAAAAAATTCAGACAATGAAAGTAAAACGATTCGGATTATTATCAAAGATATAAGACGTCAGGAGCAACATCGCAAACACCAAATTCCCGGAGGGACAAAAGAAATTGCAAATACACTAAACAAATGTTTTGTAGGCGCAACATCTGATCTAGTTAAAAACTAGAAATAGGTTGATTTTAGTTGTAATCGCATAAAAATTCATTCAAAGAGTTTTAATATAATTCTAGTGACACAACTGTAAATTGAAGGTTATACTTGCACAAGTGCATAAAAATTACCGATAATTTTTGAAGAAAGCGTGTTATCTAAAAATTGCATGAGTTTATTTTCAAATTTGGATGAAAATAACCGAATTCAATTTCTAAATGATAACATGCTTGAATGTAAAATATAAAGATATATTATCTGGGAAATATCAAAGTACTGACGAAGACCATGAATAAAATCATGCTCTTAAACAAATTCAACTGTATTGAGCACTCACCGAAACGCCACATTTTTCGAAACTCTGAAGTTTATCTGTTTGTATTGTTTGTGTTGTCAAGGAAACGGGATGTTTTCAGATGCAATTTTTGCTCTGCAGTGCAATTACCGCTATAATTTAATTGCATTCTTGTCATGAGAAGACGGCTAAACAACAAGCTCAGTAGTGGAGCGAATTCAATTCCGGTAACAATTATAAAATTTGGTCTTTTAGAGTGTCACCTTTAGCCTTCATTGTGAATAACATGCTCATGCATGGCATTAATCCTCAGCCCCTAAAGACAGCAATAGTGAAACCGATTTATAGAGGGGTGACCCTAGAGCAATACAAAAATTATAGCCCTATCAGTATATTACCATCATGCTCAAAGATATTTGAAGCAGCAATGGCGAGTAGAATAGTAAATTCTTTTCTGAAAAATCATGTGTTTAATAATTGCCAACTTGGAGAATAAATCAATTTGCACTGGAGCACACTCGTTTACTTAAGAAGTAGGTACTACTGGGTTTTGAAGGGATGTAATATATAATTTTATTTTTGGGTCCTATCGATAGCATATGAAACAATAGATTATAATATTTTAATTCCAAAATTCGAACGCTATATTGTGCGAAGTTTTGCATAGGATTGGATTCACTCATGCTTTGAGAATCGAACTCAAAAAGTTGTATTAAGCGAAAATGATTCGGATGGGGCATCGGATTCAACAGAAATTAATATGGTCATACCGCAAGGCAGTTTACTGGGCCCGATTTTATTTATCGAAATCTTTGCGGACACATATTTGTTCATAAGAACAAAAAAAATTGAAGATTTATTGGATATCATAAGAAAACTATAGATGAATTAATACATTGATAATTAAAAAATAAATTAGTCCCGAATAGGGAGAAAAACTAATATTGTATTTTTCAAAACAGTGAGATCAATTCTAATAACAGCAATTTCTACAAGATTTCTAGGCTTGCATCCAGATCAAAATCTGGGATGGCACCAACATGTTGATAAGGTGAATGGGAGGCTGTGCAGAGTAATGTTTTCTATAAGAGTTTTGAAACCATATGTCAGTCAGGAAATACTGGAGGTTGTTTACCACGAGAAATTCCTATATCTTTTGAACTTTGGAAATTATTTTTTGGGGTCGTACCTCTTTAGTGGGGGAACTTTTTATAACACAAAAGAGAATCCTCAGGATTATGTTGGGTTTGGAAAGCCAGGATTCCTACATAGGACTCTTCAGAAAGAATAAATGTTAAACACTTACAATATTAAAAGCTCGGAAATGTATACCTACGTATACATTTCCGAGCTTTTAATATTCATTTTTAAAAACAATTGTTTGTTCAGTTCCTCAACAACATACAATCGCGTTTTTAACTATGGGACACCAAAAAATGGGCTTACAATGTGTCCTACTATTCCGCAAAACCATCTTTAATAAACTATCAAAAAATCTTAAATCAACTAGAAATTTAAATGTGTACAGAAAGCTGATCTATTCCCTCTTGATGCAGTTGGAACCATATAAGCTGTCAGATTATATGTGAGATTAGTAGATACATACTAGAATCCTCTGAACTGTGATGTGATACAAGTAAGAACAAAATTTATAATGGTTATAACACCGAAACCGTCTAGCCGATTATGCCCAGCAAGGAACTCAACTGTATAGATCCAATATTATTCAAATTTGGATCTTGGCTGTAAAGTTAGGTTTTGAAGGCTCCCACTCAAAATTTCAGCGATATCGGACGGATAGTTTCTCAGATCCAGAACTTTTTTCAATTATTTTTTTTTATTCTCTAGGGATACAATCTTCATGAAATTCCGTGAAAATTAGCGTGTCAGCATTCTACAAATAATCAGGATGTTCGAATTGGAACAGATTCGTATTTTCTGAGTTATTGAGAAAATAACAACAACATTTCACTCCAAAACCGTTGGACCGGTTATGCCTATTAACGAACTCAAATTTCGCATTTGGATGCCCAACCTACCCTGAAAATTTCAAGTCACGATATCTTTCGGTTCGAATGTTATCGTGGCAACAGCCGGCCGGACATAGTCAAATTTGACTTCGAATTCTTCATCAGTATCATCGGTTTCTTCGATAACAGACCTTCCGAATTTCCTTTAATGATGAACAGCTGTACCCCATTCTCAAACGTATACTAAACAGTTACGCCAGCTATTTTCCTGCTTCAAGCCTTTCAGGTTTAGAAAAAGGATGATGTCTCCGAAATTAAAATTCACTGCGCAATACGAGCGCCCCATCGAATACCATCTGTCAACCGTCCACAAAGAATCTTTCTGTCGTTTGCAAATATACTTTTTGCATCAAAATGAGTTCTACCCATTCAATCAGATAACCCAACGAAATAAACACGGTTTAGGGGAACAATTGCGGTCCTGAGGTCGAGATAAAAATGTTATTCGAATCGAGTTAAAAAGCCGAACACGTATTCGAAAACCCTAGCGATCATCATCCGCAGGCACTGGGATTAGTTCAGAAACACATAAATCTACGATGAATTGTGGAAAAGAGTGTGCTTGCATTAACAGCGTTGTATTTATCATCAAACTGTCAAAACGAAAAAAAAAAAGAATTCTACGCCATGAAGTATTGTTTTAATCCAACCAGGCACAACATAAACTATGCCTACAATTCACGAACGGCGTTTATTCATCCTCTAGCAGTGCGTCTGGGAAGAGATGGGGATAGAAACTTTTGAAAGTTACGTAATTTTGAGATGCCTAATGGCCTGGTTATACAAAGTGTAACGGTAAAAAATCCTGTCACGCTGAAACCTTCCATATAACACCATATTTTAGTTTATTTCAATCATACAGAAGGCATATATTCAAGATTCGTCACACAAATTTAGTATTGCAACCAACAAAACGTGAATTGGATTTAGTGTTCACCTTATAATTGGAAATCGTTCATTTATTTCAATATGATTTAAAAATCTTCTGTTTAATAAATCCTTCTTGATTTTCCAGAGTTAATTTTTCGCGCGCATGTTCTAGGGAACGGCGTGCTATCATCTTGCATAAACGTCTGGCAACACAAATATTTGTGCGGAATTTCGTGTGGATCGTATCTCTAGAAAATTTTCAAAAAATCATTGAATATGCTTGTAAAATGATGTATCTCAGAAACTATCCGTCCGATATATTATTATTATTATTATAGGACAGTTTGGAGCTGAGGCAAAGCCTATAACTAGTTCTAAAATTCACAAATATCAATTAGGTAATTAGTTGACAGTACAGAAAACAAAGTGAAAATACAGTAGATATAACAAAGAAAGGGCTTCATTCGTTTTCGGTTGAAACCGAAAACGAACCGAACCGAATGGAACCGTATGCATGTGAAACAAGCCATACAGGCATCGAAAATTCGGTTGGATAAGAAGGTCTGACGAGGAGTGGTCCTGAAGGATTCTTTTTGAAGCTTGAAGTGATGTCCCCTCAGACGGTTAGTGTTACGTCCAAACAATGATGACAAGTCTGATCCAAATGTATTATGTAGGGCTCTATAAGGGACAATCAGGTCTCCCCTCACTCGTCTATCCTTGAAGATACTCAAGCCAAATATTCTGAGCCGTTCATCGTAGCTTGGTCGATTGAAGCCATATGGAATACGGGTTGATAATCTTTGAACTGCCTCCAACTTGTTCATATCACCCTTAAGAATAGGACACCGCACTGGTCCCGCAAATTCCAAAATAGGACGAATATATGATGTGTAGATTTTGCAGCAAACATCTGGGTCACAGTGAAAAAAAATGGGTTCAAGCCCTGTGGACAGGAGCTTTCTGGCGCTCTTGTTCAAACAGACAAATTATATCTCCGAAAGTATTGGTTTCTCAGAGTTGGGAATTATATCAATGTATTCTTATGATAGAACTGCATCGTAAAGGAAATTCAATTCAAATAATAGTTTATTTATCAAGATTAAATGAGCAATCTGAAAAGAGAACTGCACCATAGAAGAAATCAAATTAAAATAGCTGAAATGAATCTGACTCTCTCTTATAGAACAGGATGACATGAACGATTATGAACACAGAGCATATAATAAAGCTTAGATAGAATAATTATAGCATTCTGTGAAAACATAGAAGTACGATTCATTATTGAAATTTCGAAAAATCATATCACCGAAATTATTAGCTTGTTGGAGTTGAAAATGATATCAATGGATTTTTATGGTGAAACTGCATCTTAAATAAAAATTGAATTTGAAATTTGTTGCTTAAAAAAAAATTTTTTTTCGTTACTCCGAAACCATCTGGCCTTTTTTGCCCAATAAAAACTTAACCGAGATATTCATCTCCCTTACCTACTATGAAAATTTCAACTGCCTAGCTCATTCCATTCGAGAGTTATTGTAAAAATTTTTTTTTTAATTTTCAAAATATTTTTTTACACTTTGCGGTAACCTTGCCAATACAAAACTTCACATCCGTATAGAGGTCATGGTTCTACAATTTGATGCTAAATTTCAGATAGATCGAGTGATCGGTTTCGGAAATATTCATAAAAAATGTTTTATTAAAATCGGCCATAACTCCGAAACCGCTCGATGGATTTCGCCCATTAACGAACTCGAGATATTTACGCTCCAAACCCACTTTGCAAATTTCAATCCGTTAACTCCTTTCGTTCTAGAGTTATCGTGCCTACGGCCGGCCAACTGGCCGGCCGGATAGAATCGGTTTCGACCTCGGATTCTTGATCAGTGAGTCGAACCAAATTGTTTGAGACCATTTTCAGCCAAAAATTCGAAAATCACAGACATTTGGGCAAATTGATAAGCACTCTGTTCCGAGGAACTGGAGCGCCAAAAAGACTTGGAAATCTTGACCCTCTCCGCCCTTCTGATCATGTCTGGACCAGGGAAGATAATCCGATACTATTAATCCTAAATATCTGTCAAATATAACTCCGAGTGATCCGAGCGTGTCAATGGAAATCGCCATTAGAGTGTGACTAATTAGTCAACGTCCCATGACAATAGTAGAAGGACGTAAGTGACAGATACGTCTTACTGTCGTTGCCAAAGATTCCCGTATTAGAAGATACGTCCACTATGCAACCCTATATATATATATATATATTCTTTTGACTGAGAGCTGTATATGTGTTAGCAGAGGTATCATACAATTCGACGTATGATACAAGAGCTTAGGGAAAAACCTCAGAAAAAAACCCTTTCTCCCCGTGAGTGAGGTGATTTGTAACTATTGTTTACAAAATTTGATGAAATTTAAAAACATTGATGGGGATATATTTCTTCAATGTGGATACCCTCGTCAAAAAACGGATAGGTTTCTCCAAGGTACCCGATACTCAACCTGAAAAATGAAATATATAATACATATGCAACCCTAATTCCATGGGTTATCGAGGTAAAAATGTAGGTGGGCTTCAGCAAATCGATGCAGAAGCTTCTCGAGGTATCAGAAGTGAAGCCAACTCAAAATGACAAATTTTGCAGATACGTCCCTTTGTGATTTTGCCCGTGATATCATCTAGCTAGAGCATCAACGGTTTGTCCGTGATGGCACAATGGATTTTATACACAGGGAGAATATTTTGGAAGTTTTCAACTATTGATGTGACATTTATTTTTGTGATTGACGTAAACCATAATAAAAATCAATCCCACATTCAAACCTTCAGGAAATTGAGTTTTTAATATCCGTTCTATTCTCCCTGATTCGCACGCGCGTCACATCCCAGCTAGATGTAGGTACCTACCCGTATATTGCAAAAATTAATTTCCACATTCGAGGCTTTTCAGGCGACGTTATATTTATGGAAAAACATAAAATGCGACAGCCTCAGCGCTTTTTCGTGAAATAAATAGCTGTTTATGTGAACACATGTTCCTGGAGAATTAATTGGGGATTTATGGATTTTAAGGATTAATCGCGGTTCCTGCGAATAATGAACGTTTTCGGTTTCGTGGCACGGTCTCCAAAGGAATTCGAACATGCTTTTTATCTCTAGCTTGTATGCTTGGGTGAACAACTTCGCGAATGTAAAATTAGTTTAGGTACTGGGAGGTTACAGGAGTTTTTTGCGCACTCGTACCTTAAAACTTGAATAAACTTCACGGATTTGTAATGACCTTCAATCAAGAATTCACTTCTGTTATTCAGATATATGTTTTATAATGTATCCAGGGTCCTGCAATGCATCGGCCTTCTGTAGCATGTCAAACATAAAGATTTCCTTCGAATGCAGGATTCGAGTGCCAATTTATTGCATTGCAGGAAAATAATTTCCATTGTACAGTGTGTCCACGAAAAAAAAAAGCATATTTGGCATAGGATAGTTTTTTTCGAATGGATCATCATGTATATTTTTACGTATTGTGTCAAATATCATTCTTTCTATTCAGATACATTAGTACTATTCTAATTGTGTGAGTGGTCAGGAAGAAATTAAATATCATCAGATATAATACCACTAGGGATGAAATGATGCCGGTAAAATTTCTCGATTGTAATATAATATACTAGCTGCCCGCCCCGGCTTCGCACGGGTAGTGAATCTACTGAAAAAAATTAGACGAAATATATTATGAAATAAAATAACACCCAAATATTTAAATTACACTTTATTGCAATGCCCTATAATGTATAATATTTTTAGTTCTCCTTTCTGGAGAAAAAACAGATAGAGCAGATGGTTTACCAACTCTCGAGCACGCAACGTACAACTGCAATGTGAAAAACAGGGTAATTCAAG
Organism: Halyzia sedecimguttata; assembly: GCA_937662695.2. Classification (NCBI taxonomy): domain Eukaryota; kingdom Metazoa; phylum Arthropoda; class Insecta; order Coleoptera; family Coccinellidae; genus Halyzia; species Halyzia sedecimguttata. The sequence goes on from OW569411.2 coordinate 34,245,133, forward strand.
TTTTATTCCATAAACTTGTAACCATTGACCTTTTTTATTGTCATTGCAAATGCAAGTCGCACTGGAATCTGGACACGCTTAAATTCAAAAGGAAAGTCAGATGGAATTAACTCAAATGAACCTACCCTTCCGTATAAGGAACTCATAGCTTAAAGTCTCCTGTACATACTTATAATCAAGAAACACAGATGGTGTCAATCTTACCACATAAAATAATGCAGTTTTCAACTCTAGATAAAATTTAACTTACAATGTGCTTTAGTGTTTAGATCAACTTTGAAGCTACGTTTACATCTGAAAAATATTAATCGTTAAAATACCTCATTATGCCCAGGTATGTATTTTTTCATATGTATATATTTCATCGCGTTTGCTATTAAAATAACTATGTCCATACACGAATACATAATATTAGAGAAGAATTCATCTTGTATATAAATCGAAACCCAAGTTTGTTATAAAGGAGGCCATTCGTTTAAATGTACGGTGGCATGATAGCTTACTGTATCCTTGAATATACGTGAATATATTGTTATAACTTTTGGAAGGAGACGCTAACACTGGATAAATTACTACATTATTCAGAGAATCTCGATATGATAGCAGAACTACCTAACAGCATCATTCACTTTCCAACTGAAAATGATGGATGTGAAACAGATGAAAAAAAAAATATATTTATATTGACCAACCTAAACTTATTCAATATTATAATGGGAATATTGGAGGCGTTGACAGGTCTGATCAAACATGAGTTTGAATCATATTTCCATAAGGGGTACAAAATGGTATTTCCCACTTTTTGTTTGCACACTGCTTGGACATGGCCGTTCAAAATGCTTGGTAGTTGAATCGCATAAATGGTAGCAAACTTGATCAGCTATCATTTAGAAGATTCATTGCAACAGGATTGCTGGAAATGGGGCCAACCAAAATAATCAAAGACTTTACATGAATATTCAAGATAAATGATAGATCAGACCACTTTTGATTGCTTACCAGAATCAACAAACACGTTGTGCAGTGTGCCATAAAAACTAATATTTTACATGTACGAAGTGTGAAATAGCATTACATCCCGAAGATTGTTTTTATAATTACCATACATTATAATTTAATAGGTCATGTTCAATTTCCATAGAATAAAATTTAGGTTCTCACCGTTTCATTAAAAGAACACCACAAATTTCATTTTTTTGTGAGAAATAGTTACACAATAAAACTTTGAATACAAAAAGTCTTTATTTTAGCTATAATCATGCACATTTATTAATGAAATTAAAAAAAATATATTTTAAGTCTATTTGGTTCAATGGAATCTTTGGAAAAAGAACATCCTCCCCTTTGAACTTTCCTTCGATGATAGTAGCTTCTATCAAGTTTGTAAAAACTCTTTTAACAGCAAGTCTTGTTCCGTTACATAATTTTGGCTGAGCATAGTTGTTATAATTCATTTGAATATCTGGGAATACTTTTTAGATGAATCATGAAACTGTATGCATACACATTAATCGAGCTGACCTTCTTGTTTGTTTCTTGACCTGTAAGAGAATAATCAAGATTAATAAGGAATCAAAACACAACATTTTTGAAACAACCTTACTCTGACGAAATGGTTGATAATACAACGAAAACTTAGTAGAAAACAATTAATGGTACACAAATTTAAGGACCTTAATCTCTGATTCCTTCTAGTTTTCTTTCTCGTTTTCTGTTTCAGATATGATTTCAAAATATTTTGTCGATTCAAATTAAAAAGAAAGAAGTTTTATTTCATTGGAGAACATGATTATAAATATGTCAGCTTATTCTTCAAATAAATCCAATGTCACTACACTTATGCGGGGAGACAGAGTATTTTTGCTGAGGTTTTTATCTCTACGCTTTCGTATCATACCTAGAAATGTATGTTGGATGTATTACTCATATGATATTTTTCAATATTCCGAAGTATGTAATGCTCTTTCTCAAAGGAATATAAATATTTATATCAAAACTTACCAGTGGCTGGGTCTATCATCTTGATCATAAAATGATATCCATCCTCTCCCCGGCAGAATATCAGAGGGTATTGTAAAGCATCATACATACGATGTGTTTCGGAGCATCTGAGATCGATAGTATGGATTCTTCGGAAGCTGGGGCAGATCTTGCTTGAGAATCTCTTATTCTGTTTAGCTCCAATCGACGATTAAGGATTCTTGAGTTAGCGTCCTCCGATCAATATTTGAATGCTGGCATTTTTATTAATGTAAATAAGTAACACAAACACACAACACAACGATATATATCAAACAGTAATAAACGCATAAGCAGTATTAGCACTTCCAAGAAAAACGTTTTGCTGGAAATAACAGAGACTGCAGTAACCTAACCTGAAAGTAAAAAAATGGTAACCTATTTCGATTCCTTCCGGCAACCCAAAATACATCCTAAGTGTCAAAGTACTCTATGGTTCGGACGAAAAAGGAATGCTTTTTTTTCTTTTCCGTACGATTTTTTCGGAAATATATCGTTGCGTTATCCTTGCTTTGACAATAAGGAATACAACAAAAAAAGAATTATCCAATTTGGTGCAGTCGTTTGAAAGTTATTATGATACAAAGTTATCAACAGACCATAGATCCTCTTTTATTTATATAAGATATATTCGACAAAAGTTAACTCCGTGTTATGCTTAACAGTAAGGTATGTAAGGGTTCTAAAACGGATGAATAAGCTCAAAGTGGACTCTATTTATTGTCAACGTTTCGGCTATACTTCATAGCCTTCTTCAGGACACTGTAAAATATGGTAAATTTAAAATTAGAGACTTAAGGCTGGTTTATGCTGGCTGGTAACTTTAACTTATTCCCTAACTTTAAAATTGAAACATAGATTTCTAACGCTATGGTTGATTCTGAGACTCAATAATCCGTTTACTTATTATTAATAATAATAATTAATAAGTTAACGGATTATTTAGTCTGATTATAAAGCATAACACTAAAAATAAATGTCTATATATATTATATATATATGATTAAGTTAAAGTTACCAGCCAGCATAAACCAGCCTTAACACTTTACAACGAATACAAGAACTAAAAAACATCTTCCACTCACCAAATACTTGAGGGTGAAGCTCTTAAAACATAATATACTAATGTTACAACAAGTAACAACGTGCTAATCATAGGCTACGATTTTCATTCCGTCGGGCAATTAAACAACAACAACTCAACGTGCTTCAGAACAACAATGAAATTTCAGCTCACAACTATACAGGAAAATCAAAATACAAGTAATTACAACTCCGATGCTGCATAATACCTCAAACTATCACAATTTTTATTTATCTACTTGACTGACAAAAAGGCAGAGAATTATTAAAAGACATAACCTATGACATCTCGGCCTATATATATATATATATATATATATATATATATATATATATAGATGTAACTAAGGGACAACTGAGTCCCAAAATGGTATATGGTTGGTAAAAAGTGAGACCCGTTTCGCATATGTGAGGCCCCTTTCCGGGTCTCGCATTGTTTTTTGGTGGAAATGGACTCCTTAGGGCCCCCCCTCAGCTCCCTGATGTCTCCCCCAAAAAAATTTTTGGACTCGGATGTCTGTTATAAACCTCAACTTACACGGAATTTAGTTAATGGGAATTCGCTTCAGATGGCGCTGTAGAAGTTCTGTATATACTTTGCGAGACCCAGAGTATATATTCTCAATTGAGCAGGTTGCTGTGAGATGAGAGTCCCGCCAATCTGACAACACTGCTCTATAGATCATTCAGTACACTAACGGTGGTTTTCAAAAAGCTCTGATTAGATTTATTATAGCTTTAATACGATTTCGGCTAGATGAACTGGAAATCAACATAGAAGTTCACTGATTTGGCTAGTAATAGTTATGAAAGTGTCATCAAACACTGGGTCAATATATTATTATCTTTCTAAGAATCAGATACATTGAAATGAAAATTTATGAAATAATAATATTCATTATTCATTATTCATTAGTCATTGCCATTTCCACACACGATCATACGATATATTAACCACTTAAATATTTACTATTGACTGCCCCGCGATATTTTCCAATTGTTTCAGTGAATTATTTGTTTCTCTAAATTCCCGAAAAACTATTGACTTTACTCATTCATATGTGTTAATGAGTCGTGTATCTACACGACTCTCAATTTTCGTGTTTTAGTAGATTCATAGTGTCTAAGACTTAAAGACGAATATTTTGAAATGATTCTTGAATTATCTGCATATTATATTCCATCCATTTTTGGAATTATTAATTCGGTGAACGGTTAACTATCTCGAAATTACGAAATGTTTGTTTTTCATACAATCGGTAAACCCAACCAGCTATTGAACTCAAACAAGGCTGCTCGGATCTCCAACAATATAGATCCAATCGTGTTCAAAGTTGGAACTTAGCAGAAGAGTTAGGTTCTGAAGGCTCCCGAAAATTTCCAGCGATGTTGGACGAACAATTTCTGATATATAGGATTTTTTTTCAAGGATTTTCAATGATTTTTCAAAAACTCTCTAGTGATACGATTCTCACTACATTTCACAAGAATTTTAACGCTGGCATTCTACAATAGATAACCTTGTTTGAATTGGATCGGTTTAGTATTTTTCGAGTTATTGAGGAAATAAGAACCAAATTTCAGATGGGTACAACTCCAAAATCGTTTGGCTGATTATGTCCAATAAACAAACTCAAGTGTTTCAATCAGAGTCACAACCTGAACTAAACATTTCAAGTTGCTATCTCTTTCCTTTCTCAGGTTATCTTGATATAAATAATATTTTTTTATAATGTTTCTAAAATTTTCTACTCATATGATTCCCACAATATTTCACAAACGTCCTCAGGTTTGTATTCTATAACTACTCAACAAGTTTCAATTCGATCGGATTTGTATTAGTTGAAAACAAAATTATTACTCGGAAACCGTTGGCCGATTATACCCATTATCGAACTCGACCGTCGTATTGAAATGCGCCACCTACCCTGAAAATTTCAAGTCGTTCTCTCTTTTCGCTCTCAAGTTATCGTGGTAACGGCCAAATCAAAAAATTACAGACATTTGGGCAAAATGATAACGTGATATTCCCCAGAACATCGCGAAAATTCTGACAAGGTCTCGCAGTACTGTAATGAGTTTAAAGTTTTTGTCACAATTATCAAGTAATCTGAATAAGACAAGAAATTATGTTGATATTCATGCGGAAAAACGAAATCACGACCGACTTCCTGAATATCTGGGAGAGACAAATACTTTCAAAATATTATGGAAAAAAACATTTTTTGAAATTTCCTCATTACAAATTACCAGAACTGAATTCCAACAAAATTGTGAGAGATATCTAATGCCTTCCTTCTATTACTAAGTAAAATACTTTATAGGTAAAATAAAGAAGAATTTAAACTCAACAAGAGTGCTAAAAGTTATTAATCCAAAACCAATAGACCAATTCTACCCAATGACGAACTCATTCGAGATATTAATTCCTCAATTCATGATGAACGATATATTCTTTCCTCAAATCCACTCTGAAAATTATTATATCAATTGAAACTTTAGCCAATATTCTAGTTTTGTTTATACTGGAGATATTCTTAACTCAATATTATTAATTTACCAATACCATTCCCATCATCATATGGATTAACCATGGGCATTAAAATATCACCCAGAATGTATGATATCATATTATAATCCTCATAATTCTACGATAGCCGAAATGAATTCGACATGTCATGTCTCAGGAAAATGAGTTGAAATGTATCAACACAGATCATATAATAATTCATAGCATTCTGTGAAAACATAGAAGTACGATTTATTATTGAAATTGTGCAAAAACATATCTCCGAAAGTATTAGATTTTTAGAGTTGAAAATGATATCAATGGATTCTTATGGTGAAACTACATCTTGAAAAAAAATTTAATTTAAAATTTGTAGTACAAATTTTTTTTTTTTAGTTCTCCGTAACCATCTGGTCGATTTTGCCCAATAACGAACCTAGCCGAGATATTAATCTCCCAAACCTACTCTGAAAATTTCAACTGTCTAGCTCAGGGCTTTCCAAACTTATTTTTACTGTGACGCCCTTGGGACTTTGCCATTTTTGTACGACGCCCCTTAACTCAGCCCCCAAAAATAATTACCAATTTTAGTACTAGCCTAGTAATACGTTATCAGCTAACTAGACTCGGTCGCAATCAACGTGCGACGCCCCTACGACACATTTCGTTCGAGTGTTATCGTGTCTACGGGCGGATCGATACTGACCACGGATTCTTGATCAGTGAGTCGCACCAAATCGTTTAAGACAAATTACAGACATTTGAACAAATTGATAAGCCCTCTGTTCCGAGGAAAAAAATTGAAGACCATTTCAGATCTAGGTGCAATCCTAATGCGAAAACGTGATATAGGTTTGTGAAGTACCTAATCAAGTTTACATCAACTTCCAGTATGACTGATGTGCAAAAACCCAAACACTGCTCCAACTTCAACGAAGACATTTTGATGAGAGAAAACAAATAGTTCATGTGAAATGTAAGTGATGTGAATATCATCATGAACGAATATAAATATCAATGTTGACAACAATAATAGGGTATAGGTGGAAAGTTTTTCGACAACAAGATTTGAAGAAACCATTGACCATTATTGGAAAAATGTCCTGCGTACAGGAGCTTTGGCGCTCTTGTTCAATTGTTGACAAATTATTTCCCCGAAAGTATTGGTTTCTCAGAGTTGGGATTTATATCAATGGAATCTAATGATAGAACTGCATCATGAAATAAATTAAATAAGAATCCATTGATATAATTCCCAACTCGGAGAAATCAAAACTTTCAGAGCTATGATTTGTCAAAGTTTGAACAAGAATGCCAAAGCTCCTGTTCACAGGGCTTTCCCACTTTTTGAGGCTCTTGTTCCTCGGAACAGAGAATTTATCAATTGGTCCAAATGTCTCTAATTTTCGAATTTTTTGATAAAAATGGTATCAAACGATTTGGTTCGACTCACTGATCGAGAATCCGTGGTCAAAATCGATTCTGTCCGGCCGGCCGGCCCTCCGTTAACACGATGACTCTCGAACAAAATGAGCTAGACAGGTGGAATTTTCAGAGTAGGTTTGAGGGATAAATATCTCGGTTAATTTCGTTATTGGGCAAAATCGGCCTAATAGTTTCGGAATAACGAAAAAAAAATTTTTTTTTTCATTACAACTTTTGAATTAAATATTTTTTAAGATGGAGTTTCATCATAAGAATCCATTGTTATCATTTTCAACTCTAACAAGCTAATACTTTCGGATATATGGTATTTCAGAATTTCAATAATACATCGTAGTTCTGTGTATTCACCAAATGTGAACACAGAATCTGTCTGTGTTCACTGTTCATAAATGTCAATTCATCTAGCTATTACAGACTTGTCTATCGTAGTTTGAAATTATTTTCTGTTGGAAAACAAGTATCCGATTCTCCAATTTATTAATATATACAATACTGTTTTGAAACTGAAAATAATATTGACTGATTACATATTGAATAATTTATGTATAAATATGGGGATGATGTTCCAGAAGATTTAGAATTGGATCATTTTAATGAGTTGTGAGACATGTTCCTATATACAGTAATTTCATAATGTTGCTAGCAAAAATATGCTGGAATAAGGATCTACATTTGTGTATCAAACATTTTTTCTTGAGTTCAGGTCCATAATACAGTAATGAATATGTAAGTGGTATGGACTATTAAAATAATTTGTTCGTCATCAGCCTCTACCTACCAAATATCAGGAATAAATGGACAATCTGCTATGATTGTCTGCAGCCTTGCTCTAGACATTTCGATGATATTTTCCTTAGGTATTTCGAGTTGTGTAAACTATGCACCGAGTGTGACTTGCAACAACCCATTCCACGAGGTTGAATCATTGCAGATTGCTCATTAAATCTTGATAAATAAATTTAATGACAATTTTTGAAGCATCAAAGCATTGAAGCTTTGTAGATTGCTCTTTTTTGGCGCTCTAGTTCCTTGGAACTGAGTGCTTATCAATTTGCCCAAATGTCTGTAATTTTCGAATTTTTCGATGAAAATGGTCTTAAACGATTTGGTTCGACTCACTGATCAAGAATCCGTGGTCGAAATTCATTCTGTCCGGCCGGCCGTAGGCACGATAACTCTCGAACGGAATGAGCTAGACAAATGAAATTTTTAGAGTAGGTTTGGGAGATGAATATCTCGGCTAAGTTCGTTATTGGGCAAAATCGGACAGATGGTTTCGGAGCAACAAAAAAAAAATTTTTTTTTTGCAGAGCAAATTCCAAATTCATTTTTTTTAATAAGCAGTTTTACCATAAGAATCCAATGATATCATTTTTAACTCTAACAAGCTAATACTTTCGGAGATATGTTTTCTCAAAATTTCAATAATAAATCGTATTTCAACGTTGTCACAGAATGATATAATTATTCTATGTATGTCATAATTTCAACTTAGTTTCCTGAGACATGACATTATCTAATCAATCGAAGAATTGTGAGCGAAGTGAGAAAAATCTCAGTTGTTTGCTCCGAAATTAGTTTTTCTCAGAAAAGAATTACATTTCGGAACGGAACATGAAGTAAGAGATCTGAGAGTAGTGAGACTGCTTTTCATCCATAGACATAGATATAACTTTCGAATGGAATGAGGTAGGTAGTTGAAATTTTCAGAGTAGGTTAGGGAGATGAATATCTCGATTATGTTCGTTATTGGGCAAAATTGGCCAGATTTAATTTGATTTCTTCCATGGTGCAGTTCTCATTCTCATGATTGCTCATTTAATCTTGATAAATAAACTATTATTTGAATTGAATTTCCTTTATGATGCAGTTCTATAAGATGAATACATTGATATAATTCCCAACTCTGAGAAACCAATACTTTCGGAGATATAAATTGTCTGTTTGAAACTAGAGCACCAGAAAGCTCCTGTCCACAGGGCTTGAACCCATTTTTGTCGCTCTAGTTCCTCGGAACTGAGTAATCGATCAAAAATTTCCTGATCTACGTTCACCAAATTTTCTCCTCTCTCGAACTACAGAATTATGCTTTCAATATTTACGTAATATTTTCAAACATTTTTGGGTGAGGTCCCCATTGCATCGCTAAAATACTAGTATTTCAACCCCAATATTTTTGAAGTTATAATATTTCCTTCCGTCAGTCCCGTCATAAATTGAGAGAACTGAGCATTATTATTATATGTCTATGGATGAAAAGCAGTCTCACTACTCTCAGATCTCTTACTTCATGTTCCGTTCCGAAATGTAAGACTTTTCTGAGAAAAACTAATTTCGGAGCAAACAACTGAGATTTTTCCAACTTCGCTCACAATTCTTCGATTGATTAGATAATGTCATGTCTAGGGAAAATAAGTTGACATTATGACAATTCATACATAGAATAATTATATCATTTTGTGACAATACGATTTATTATTGAAATTTTGAAAAATCTTATCTCCGAAAGTATTAGCTTGTTAGAGTTAAAAATGGTATCATTGGATTCTTATGGCAAAACTGCTTATTGAAGAAAAATAAATCTGGAATTTGCCTTGTAAAAAAAAAAAAATTTTTGTTACTCCGAAACCATCTGTCCGATTTTGCCCAATAACGAACTTAGCCGAGATATTTATCACCCAAACCTACTCTGAAAATTTCAACTATCTAGCTCATTCCGTTTGAGAGTTATCGTGCCTACGGCCGGACCGGCCGGACGGCCGGACAGAATGAATTTCGACCACGGATTCTTTATCAGTGAGTCGAACCAAATCGTGTAAGACCATTTTCATCGAAAAATTCGAAAATTACAGACATTTGGGCAAATTGATAAGCACTCAGTTCCGAGGAACTAGAGCGCCAAAAATTGGTTCAAGCACTGAAGTCAGGAGGTTTTGCGTATTTGGAAAGAACGAATCTGACTTGCGAGTTCGACTTCAATATTATCTGCATTTCGCGCCTTCGCGGGCTCATTGTCTCGACTAATTATTCAATTTTTTGTTTACGTTTAGATTTGGCATCGTTGGAGGGACTCGCAAGTGTGAAGAATATACCAGAATATACACTGAGGGCCTCGCATTAGTGTTTGATATATAACGGGTCTCGGAACTTCTTTGGAGATTTCTTTTTCAACAGTTTTTTGAAAAAGCTTCCCCTCTCACGATATTCGCAATAAGCACCATTATAACCTTGTGATAATGAAAAAAATATTTCAAAAAAGTTATATTCTGATATGGGTCTCAGGTTGTCTGTTGGCTACCGCGGGTCTCACATGTGTTAATATTTAAGTATATATATATATATAGATGTTTGTTGCTTGGAAAGTTTGGAAAATCAATAAAATTGAACATTACAAGACAGAAATTCCACCTACTTAAATTCTATCTCGGTGGTAGTCGACATGACTATTTCACCAGAAAATGATTCAAAAAGGACCATAATTATTTGTTAGAAAATCAACTTTCTAGTGATAAATAGACGGACTCCCATCTGATGAAAGATATGATACTTCTGATTCTGTTGTATGATTATTTTGATTGGCAGGAGATTCATGATTGCGATGTCTAAGATTTTGAATAAGTTTCAAATGATGTTCTGCATCAATAATTTTGAAATGTGTGAGCAAAATAAAAATATCCTTTGATTTTCACCAAAACTAAATATAACTGATTGATTTCTCCATAATATAATGAAAATAAGAAATTGAAATGTTTTTTCTAGTTTGTCTAATTGAAAATAATATGGCCTTCGCCTATACCGGAAAATTTGGAACAAAAATTTATAAAAAAAAAATTGGTTCAAGCACTGACGTGAAGTCAGCAGCTTTTGCGCGTATGTTCTATTGTCCATTCTTCTGTATTGGACACCCTTAATAGAATTTACCATGGTAAATTATGTTGTCCCTTCTTCTGTATTGGACACTCTTAATTCGAATTTACCATGGTAAATTCGAATTAAATTGAAAAAAAATTCTATTAAGGGTGTCCAATACCGAAGAATGGACAATAGAACATACGCGCAAAAGCTCCTGACTTCACGTCAGTGCTTGACCAATTTTTTTCTTCGTGATTTTTTTGAAATTTTTTAGGGGTACCTACGGTTCTTACAAAAAATTTTTTTTCAAATGTTCGAAGGAGCATAATAATATATGGAAACATTTCTTTTCCAACCCATCTGGCCTATCTTCATTATAACGGTTGATCATTCTCAAAAACTATGCGGTCGAAAAAGCTTTAGAACTCGATTTTTTTTTACGCGCATGTTCTGGGGAACATCACGTTATCATTTTGCCCAAATGTCTGTAACTTTCGGATTTTTCGCCGAAAATGGTCTCAAACGATTAGGTTCGACTCACTGATGAAGAATTCGAAGTCAAATTTGATTATGTGCGGCCGGCCGTCTGCTCGATCATTGCCACGATAACTTGAGAACGGAAAAAGATAGCGACTTGAAATTTTCAGGTGGCGCGTCTGAACACTACTGGCAAGATCGTTAATGGGCATTATCGGCCTAACAGTTTCCGAGTGATAATTTTGTCATCACCCAATACAGATCCGATCGAATTGAAACTTGGTTGCTAGTTGTAGAATACCGACACAAAGACGATCGTAAATTTTGTGAGAATCGTAGCACTAGAAATTGATTGAAAAATATTATTTCTCTATTTCAGTATCGTAATGAGACCATTCCAGCACTAAAAACAGTGCTGGAATGAACTCATTCCCGCATTGTTTCTAGTTATATTTTTCGTTTTGTGGTAGTCAGCACTACATTCCTTAAAATTTCAACACACGTCAATTGTCAATATATATAATAATAATCTGTTTATAGCGAAATAATTGTTGAGAGGAAAAGTTTTATCTTCATTAAAATAATAAGGTAGGTAGATACTAGAGATTTCCTTCTTGCTAATTTTGACTCATTCATGATATTAGGAAACTGTTTTGAATCTGATCTCCATGCCCTACCTACGATTCAACTTCAAATTCCGTAATCTGTCAACTTTCGCAACAGTACACCAACTGTCAAGATACAATACAAAAGTCACTAGGATTTAAAATCCCAATTTTTTATTAAATTTCAACAGTATTTCACAAAACTTGTCTGAAATAGAGAAAATATCGTCTAATAGTCGTCGCAGAAGGCAATTCCAACACTCATGCCTTCGAAAACTCGCTCCTTCGTCGATCGTTTTCGAATTTCGCATTCGTGTTTGAATAGGAGCCGATTCTGCAACTTGTTTTAGAATATACTGTTATGTCACGATAATCTGAAAACGGAAAGAGATAGCGACTTGCAATTTTTAGGGTGGGATGAGCATCTGAATGCGAATTTGTTAATAGGCATAATCGACCAAACAGTTTTGGAGTTATACACATCCGAAATTTGGTTGTTATTTGCTCAATAACTGGAAAAATACGAATCTGATCCAATTCAAACATGGTAATTAGTTTAGAATGCTGGCGCGAAAATTCTTTGCAAACTTTTGTGAGTAAAATATTAATAAAAAATTTTTTAAAAATCATTTAAAATCATTGAAAAAAATTCTATATATCAGAAACTATTCGTCCGAAATTTTGCGAGATCCACAGCCATTTCTAAGTTTAACACTATCAGATTTATATTGTTGGAAATCCGAGCAGCCTTAGGTGAGTTGAGTCGCTGGATGGGTGACATTGGCTCGATAACTTTTGAATGAAAAGAGATATGCACTTCAAATATTCAGGGTAGGTTGCGCATCCGAATGAGAGAGTTATGTTCGTTATTGGGCATAATCTCAGGCATTATCGGCCAAACGGTTTCGGATTTACCGATCTGGAATATTATTTTCTGGATGACCCAAAAAATACAGACTCAATCGAATTTAAAACGTGTGTTAAATTTCACGGGAATCGTACCACTAAATTTGTTTTTAATAATTACGAAATATTTTAAGTATCTCTGGATAACTTGGAAACAGAAGTAACTAGCGACTTTCAATTTTCAGGGTAGGTTGCGCATCCAATTTCGACATTTAAGTTCGTTAATTTTCATAATCGACCAAATGGTTTTGGAGTTATACTCATCTCAAATTTTGTTTTTATGCCCTCTATAACTCAAAATATAAAAATCTGACCCAATTAAAACTCGGTGATTACTTGTAGAATGTCAACCCACTGATTTTCGCGGAATTTCGTGAATATCGTATCCTGGAGTTACTTGAGGCGTTAATTTTTTCGTACTTCAATTTCAATAGAATACAAAAAGGAAATAATTAAAATTTATGTTATCATGGATTCTCTCATATTACTTATCATTAAAATGGTATTAAATTTCATAACATGTTATGAAATCTGAGAAAACGTTATATATCGATGCTACATTCGATTATAGAGGTGAGTAGACAATAGAACATGCGTGTAAAAGCTCCTGACTCCACGCCAGTGCTTGCACCAATTTTTTCCGGTAAAGTTTGAAAAATTTTGGGCTTTGAATCCAAACGAGCTGATTTGAAAATTAAACCTTGGAATGGATCGATCATTCTATAATATTCTTTGAAAAACTTTTCTTGAATAATCTATGCCGTGGTGCTCCATAAAGACTTCACAGAGGATCTTCGCCGTTTTTCTTCTTCATATTAAAAGCATAGGCCTCTAATATTTCTGCTAGTCCGTAAACTGGTTCCACACAGATGTCCTAGTTTTTTCTCGTAGTGAGAGGTTTGTCAACTCCACTATGTACTTCTTTCGACGAAATATTTCCAAATCCATCCCCCTCTTGAGGGCTCATTTTTAGAATTCTCCAATTGACTATTCGACACGCATCGCGCTATTTGGGCGTTACGATCAGTTTCAGATTCATCAAAATGAATTTCACTAAAAATTAAATGATTGATTTGATTTTTGTGAGAGTGCGGGAGAAATTGTTCATTAGTCGCTAGAACGTATGCTCTCGAAAATAAACAACTGGAAGTGTAGTTACACCTCCAGTTCTTTATTTCCGCCTCCAGTTATTTACACCTCCATGTCTTTATATTCTGTTAAGTTTAACAGAATCAATTTTTGGACACCTTTATAGTGCCGAAGAATTATATTTAAGGCATAATCTTACCCAAACTCTCATAGAAAAAAAATTCGGTGCTCTTTATTTTACATAAGGGTCTTTTTAGCATTTCTGGAGACTGTTCGCACATAGCAGACTTGATCTAGGGTTCTATCATTTTGCACAAAGATCTGAAATTTTATGGTTTTTTGCCGAATATGGTCTCAAACGATTAGACTCACTGATGAAGAATTTGAGGTAAAATTCGATTCAGTCCAGCAGGCAGTCCCTTGCCACGGTAACTTTCGAATGGAAAGAGATAGTGACTTTAAAACATAATCATAATATAATTTTTCTATATCTCCTCAATATTATCTCCAACACTATTTATGCCATTGAGTTCAAATCTAGAACTTGGCTATGATATGGTTCGACACTTAATCGACTTTACCATGGTAAATTCGATTAAGAGTGTTCATTACAAGAGAACAGACAATAGAATTCACCATGTAGATTCGATTGAGAGTGTCCAATACAGGAGAATGGACAATAGAACATATGCGTAAAAGCTCCAGACTGTCAGTGCTTGAACCGATTTTGTTTTCCGTAATTTTTTTTAATTTTCTAGTGGTACGGTCCTCACAAAATTTTACACACGTCTTCATGTCGATATTCTTCAACTAGTTACCATGCTTCAATTCGATCGAGTCTATTTTTTTTGAGTTATCGAGGAAATAATGTTCCAGGTGGGTATAACTCCCAAACCGTTAGACCGATTATGCTCAAAAACGAACTCAGCCCTCCCATTTGGATGCGCAACCTACCCTGAAAATTGCAAGTTCCTATCTTCTTTCGTTCGAAAGATATCGAGGTAACGGTCACCCATCCAGCTACTGAACTCACACAAGGATGCTCGGATATCCAAAAGTATAGATCCGATCGTGTTCGATCTTGGAACTTAGTAGTAGAGTTAGGTTCTCAATGTTCTCGCAAAATTTCAATGATGTAGGATGAACAGTTTCTGAGATATAGAATTTTTTTCAACGATGTTCAATAATTTTTAAAATTTTTTCTAGTAAAACGATCCTCACGAAATTTCGCGAAAGTTTTCGCGTTGGCATTTTACAACTAATAACTTAAAAAATTCAAAACCGACCCAATGTTTGAACATTGGGTCGGTTTTCAATTTTTTGAGTTATTGAGGAAATAACAACCAAATTTCAGATGGGTATAACTCCAAAACCATTTGGCCGATTATGCCTATAAACAAACTCAAATATCATATTCAGATGCACAACCTAACCTGAAAATTTGAAGTCTTTCCGTTCTCAGGTTATCGTGACATAAATAATATTTTATAATAATTTTTTTCAATTTTCTGGCAATATGATTTTCACAAAATTTCACAAACGTCCTAAAGTTTGTATTCTACAACTACTCACCAAGTTTCAATTCGATCAGATTAGTAAGGGTTGAAAACAAAATTATTACTCGGAAACCGTTGGGCCGATTATGCCCATTAACAAATTTGTCCATTGTATTGGGATGTGCCACCGACCCTGAAAATTTCAAGTCGCTAGATCTTTCCGTTCTCAAGTTATCGTGGCAACGGACGGCCGGACAGAATCGAATTTGACCTCAAATTCTTCATCAGTGAGTTGAACCTAGTCGTTTGAGATCATTCTCGGCAAAATATTCGAAAATTACAGACATTTGGGCAAAATGATAACGCGATATTCCCCAGAACATACGCGCAATAAAAAGGATTGTGGACGCCAACGCGAGATTAGAATTCCAGCAATAGAAGATGCAGTACTAAATCTTGTCGACGAGCAGCCTGATATCAGTACTAGGAAAATTTGGAGGTTGGAAACGCTAATTTTTCTAGAGATCCAATAACTAATTTTCATAATAACATATGGGCTGAAGAGAATCCTCACGCTATCACTCTAGCTCACCACCAAGAACATTTTTCTCTGACTCTGTCTGGCTTTGTACCAGTTCTCCATACAAATTTCAACTTGACATCTGCTTAATGGATACATTTAAGGTCAGCCTCTACGACTCTACGCAACAACTAAGTTTGTCGAGTGTAACGAGCAGTACATATCGATCGTTGGAATATTTCGATAATTAGGCAATCTCTTCACCAATATAGATCCTATCAAGTTCAAATCTATAACTTCACTGTAAAATAAGGTTTTGAAGGCTTTTGTATAATTTCAACGTTATCCGGCGAATAGTTTCTGAGGTACAGAATTTTTGTGAGTATTTTTTTTATTTTCCAGTCATGCGATCCTCACAAAATTTCGCATAAGTATTTGGTATTTTTTTAACTAAATACAGCGCTTTAATTCGATCACATCTGTATTTGCAACTCAGATGGCTATAATCCTGAAACCACTAGGTGGATTTTGCCGATTAACGAACTCAACCGGCGCTTTCGGACACCAAACCTACTCTGAGAATTTCAACACCAATTTATTTCGTTCGTGCGTAATCGTGCCGGAAAGAATTAAGTTTGACCTCAGATTTTTGGTCAGTGAGTTTGAGACCATTCTCAAACAAAAATGGGTTCAAGCCCTGTGGACAGGAGCTTTCTGGCGCTCTAGTTCAAACAGATAAATTATATCTGGTATTGGTTTCTCAGAGTTGGGAATTATATCAATGTATTCATATGATAGAACTGCATCATAAACGAAATTCAATTCTAATAATAGTTTATTTATCAAGATTAAATGAGCAATCATGAGAATGAGAACTGCACCACATTTTCAAATTTTTTTTTGACACTTTGCGGTAATCTGGTCAATACAAAACTCACATGCGTATAAAGGTCATGATTCTACAATTTGATGCTAAATTTCAGATAGATCGAGTGATCGGTTTCGGAAATATTCATAAAAAATATTTTTACTAAAATCGGCCATAACCTCGAAACCCCTTGATGGATTTCGCCCATTAACGAACTTGTCCGAGATATTTATGCTCCAAAACCACCTTGCAATTTTCAATCCGCTAACTCCTTTCGTTCGAGAGTTATCGTGCCTACGGCCGGTCGGCCGGCCGGACAGAATCGATTTCGCACTCGGATTCTTGATCAGTGAGTCGAACCAAATCGTTTGAGACCATTTTCAGCCAAAAATTCCAAAATTACAGATACTTGGGCAAATTGATAAGCACTCTGTTCCGAGGAACTAGAGCGCCAAAAAAACAAGTCTCGTATGACAATTGTCCAAAACAGGTTTAAAGTACCTACAAATAGTAGGTATTCCATAAAACATGTATGAAAGAAGATAAGTAATAATAAAAAATTACCTTGTAATCGATCAAAAATTTCCTATCTACGTTCACCAAATTTTCTCCTCTCTCGAACTACAGAATTATGCTTTCAATATTTACGTAATATTTTCAAACGTTTTCGGACAGAATTTCGACCACGGATTCTTGATCAGCGAGTCGAACCAAATCGTTTAAGACCATTTTCATCGAAATATTCGAAAATTACAGACATTTGGGCAAATTGATAAGCACTCAGTTCCGAGGAACTAGAGCGCCAAAAATTATAGAAATTTGGACTAATTGACAGGCAAACTGTTCACCTGAACAGTGCGCCGAAAATTATGGACTGATTACAATAACTGTTCATTTTCCGAGAAAATAATGAACCTAAAACAACACGCTCGCTTCGTTGATTTTAAGCTAGCGAACGAAGCCGCGGGTGAAATCATAATACAGAACAGTCACCGCATAAGCCCGAATTCCACTTCATCACTTTCATTATCTTCGTGTTTCCGATTATCGAATCATTCCCAGTTTCGTCTTTTTTTTCAGCCAATTTAATTTAAATTAGATTTTTCTGACTACGGTCAATTTGAATCCAGAGGGTGCAAGCATATTGAGGCCACCGAATAAATCTTCGGCCTCACCAATAAAACACCACGACCAGAACTAGATAGAAATTTAAATATTCCAATGCTCGCTCTGGGGATATAACACTTTTTTCGTTCTGGAGTCTTTGAACTTTTTTAATTAAATTTGCTGTCTCGTTTCAATGAGGGACAATTTAGATTGGTGACCATGTCACCGGAGTGACAGAACGACGGATTTCGCAAAATTGAATTTTTTACGAATGAAAAGGGGCAAACGGAATCAAATTAAAGTTTCTAGTTTCCAATCGCGACAAAAAATAAATGGTTCAATGTTTGTGCCCTTTGTATTGTTATTGTTTTCGATGTTTTCCACTTCAATGGAAACTCGTTTGCAACGACCTAGGAAATTTAGTTCGGGCATTGTATTTAGACAACCTAGTAGGTCAACCCTGATGAATAAATAATTTCACCAAAACGGAGAGTCAACGAAGGTAACACTATTATGGACAAAATACGGCATCTATACGGTCAAAAATATCATGTTGTGAAATCACCGACTGTCACAGGACTGGCATTAATGATTCAGCGGCAGGTAGATTTCATTTTAGTTTAGAGTAAGCTAATTGCTAATAACTAAAATACACACTGTCAAATATTCCTCGGTTTTAGACACCACCAAATCATGGGCGTACAAGCAGAATCATGTAAATAATATATATATATATATATATATATATATATATATATATATATAATAATGTAAAGAGACAATTACTAGAAAAATTGCTTCAAGCCCTGTGGACAGGAGCTTTGGCGCTCTTGTTCAAACTTTGAAAAATCATATCTCCGAAATTATTGGTCTCTGGCAATGATATAAGGGTGATTCCGTTTAACTATGATATTCAATGTCCTGTATTGTTTGTTCTCATAGGTCATTAATTAATAATCAATTTATGAAATTTTTGTGCTTATTGGAAAATTATGAACATATTTCAACATTATTTTCATATAATATAACTTACCACTTACAGAAAACTTACAATTTATCACTTAAATGTCAGTACCATCTCCATTTCTAGAATTTATTTATTAAATGTCAGTACCGTGTCATATCCATTTCTAGAATTTATTTATAAATTGTTAGTTTTTATTGTCGTAATAAATGATTTAAACTAATTACCTCATAAATTCTAATGTTTATGATCAAACTGAACAAAATTGACACATTTTTTGTTTAATGTATTAAGTTAACATTGAATTCCGGTTCAATATCTTTTGTCTTTAAAGCTTTACTTAATACATTAAATAAAAAATGTGTCAATTTTGTTCAGTTTGATCATAAACATTAGAATTTATGAGGTAATTAGTTTAAATGATTTATTACGACAAAAAACTAACAATTTATAAATAAATTCTAGAAATGGACATGGTACTGACATTTAAGTGATATATTGTAAGTTTTCTGTAAGTGGCAAGTTATATTATATGAAAATAATGTTGAAATATGTTCATAATTTTCCAAAAAGCACAAAAATTTCATAAATTGATTATTAATTAATGACCTATGAGAACAAACAATACAGGACATTGAATATCACAGTTAGAACGGAATCACTCATAAATGGATTCTTACGACAGAAATGCATCATGAAAGAAATTAAATTCAGACCGATTCTCCCCAATAACGTACTTATCCGAGATATTCATTCCTCAAATCTACAATTATATTATATGAATTAAAACTTATACAATATTGCAGTTTCGTTTATACTGGAGATATTCTGAACCCCATTTGATTATGTATCTTACCAAAGAATATATTTCCATCATCATATGGATTATCCACGGGCATTATATTATCACCTTAAAAGTATAATATCATATCATCCTCATAATTCTACGATAGCTGAGGTTATTTCATTGGTCATTTTGCATTCAATCATACTTTGTTTTCTAAAGAGGAGGTGTATTTTATATTAAGAATAACGAACCAGAAATAATTTTGACATTTATCTCTCATTGATTTTATTTCCAGTACTTCACCACCATAGGATTTAAATTTCCTGGAGCTCCTTCGTTTATCATTCAGTGGATGACACTGTGCGATGAGGTGGCTAGCCCGGATCTCGACGGAATGATTATTGATGGTTAAAATAGACGAAGATTTCACCGTGTGTCTCTATTAGTTATGAGCAATTAGTGACAGTCATCTTCTTCTATGATATACAGGGTGATTCACGAAGCTTTGTTAGGGGAGATGAATTCTTGGAAAAAATTTCAGATTCGTTCGACTTCCGGTTTTAGCGGGAATGATACCAACTTTCGTTTTTTCAATGTAATACCCAGTTTTTTCATTGATAATCAGATCACCCTTTGAATTCTACATTTTTGGCGCTCTTGTTCCACGGAACAGAGTGCTTATCAATTTGCCCAAATGTCTGTTATTTTCGAATTTTTGGCTGAAAATGGTTTCAAACAATTTGGTTCGACTCACTGATCAAGAATCCGTGGTCGATTCTGTCCGGCCGTTAACACGATAACTCTCGAACGAAAGGAGTTACAGGATTGCAATTTGCAGGGTAGGTTTGGAGCGTAAATATCTCGGACGAGTTCGTTAACGGACGAAATCCATTAAGCGGTTTCGGAGTTATGGCCGTTTTTACTAAAAATATTTTTTATGAATATTTCCGAAACCAATCACTCGCTCTATCTGAAATTTGTAGAATCATGACCTTTAGACGCATGTGAAGTTTTGTATTGATCGGGTTACCGTAAAGTGTAAAAAAAAATTTGAAAATTTTTAAATTTTGTTTCTACAATAACTCTCGAACGGAATGAGCTAGGCAGTTGAAATTTTCAGAGTAGGTTAGGGAGATAAATACCTCAGTTGACTTTGCTATTGGGCAAAATAGAACAGATGGTTTCGGAGTAACAAACAAAAAATTTTTTTTAACTAACAAATTTCAAAATAATTTTTTTATTAAGATGCAGTTTCACCATAAAAATCCATTGATAGCATTTTCAACTCCAACAAGCTAATACTTTCGGAGATATGATTCTTCGAAATTTCAATAATGAATCGTACTTCTATGTTTTCACAGGATGCTATAATTATTCTATCTATGATTTATTATATGATCTATGTTCATACTCGTACATGTCATCCTATTCTATAAGAGAGAGTCAAATTTATTTCAGCTATTTTAATTTGATTTATTCCATGGTGCCGTTCTCGTTCTCAGATTGCTCATTTAATCTTGATAAATAAACTATTATTTGTATTGAATTTCCTTTATGATGCAGTTTTATCATAAGAATACATTGTTATAATTCTCAACTCTGAGAAACCAATACTTTCGGAGATATAATTTGTCGATTTGAAGAAGAGCGCTAGAAAGCTCCTGTCCACAGGGCTAAAACCAATTTTTTAATATACCTACCATTTATATATTATTCTCGGAGAATTCTTGTGAAATCATAAAACCCCCTTTAAATCTTCTCAAATAAGGCTAATGTTAATAACCTTTAATTTTCTAGCTTCTATCAGAAGATATACCAATGCCTCTCCTTCCTTAATTAATAATTCAATTGAATATACACGGTGTTTCTATTTCAATGTCAGAGTCATGTCATGACAAAAACCGCAAAACTCATTTTTTTCAAATGAGCACCCATTTTTTCCATGGGTCATCTGGAATCTAGGTTAAAAATTGGTTCAAGCACTGACGTGAAGTCAAGAGCTTTTGCGCGTATGTTCTATTGTCCATTCTCCTGTATTGAACACTCTTAATCGAATTTACCATGGTGAATTATATTGTCTGTTCTTCTTTTAATCGAATTTACCATGGTGAATTCTATAGTCTATTCTCCTGTATTGGATACTTTTAATCGATTCACCATGGTAAATTCGATTAAAAGTGTCCAATACAGGAGAACAGACAATAGAATTCACCATGGTAAATTCGATTAAGAGTGTTAAATACAGGAGAATAGACAATAGAACATACGCGCAAATGCTCCTGACTTCACGTCAGTGCTTGAACCAATTTTTTTTCGTGAAGTCAGGATATAAAGCAATGTTGAAAAAATTAACACATTATTGTCTACCTTCAATTCTTCTTTAGGAGAAGAATACATAATTATTCTAGAAAAATATTACTGGAATCAATGTCATATTTAAATAATCAAAGTAAAGAAAATTATGAGTTTAGTTACTAACGTATTGAATGAAATTCAATTGAATTCCAGGAATATTCAATTACTTATTCTTAACCAATAAATGCCCATTGATAGATCTAAAGGTGTTGAGGTGAAACATAAAGATATATTCTCATTAGTGATGGAAAAACTGGTCTAAATTTCCTCTACACCCATCACGAGATTTAATATCGACAAATGAGCCTCTCACCTTACAAGATCAGAAAGTGTGGTTAATTTAAAGTTAAGTTTTGAAGCCTTCAGAATTTCAGCGATATCATATTGAAAATAATACATAACCTTTCAAAAGTCCCCTCTCACAAATATACTCCTCTGAAGGCACATGGATCTCTTGAAGAAGAATCGCCTTCTCTATTTCTCAAAGATATTCACTCTTGTTCATAGAAATCCCTTCAATGTTTAGTTGCCTCCTCCTAAGGAGGATCTCTTTCAAAACCTGGTCTTGCCGCTAATGTAGGGCATTCATCTCTCATAGATTTGTGATGAAATAGCACGATTTTCCCAAGAACATACGCGCAAAAATATATCATCTTGACATGCCTGCTTTTGAAGGTTCTCGCAAAAATACGACGATTCGCATCCAGCTACCGAACTCACAAAAGTCTGCTCGGTTCTCCAACAATATGGATCCAATCGTGTTCAAACTTGGATCTCTGTAGTATAGTTAGGTTCTGAAGGCTCTTCCAAAATTTCAGCCATGCCGGACGAATAGTTTGTGATATATAGAATTTTATTCAATTATATTCAATCATTTTTTTTGAAATTTTCTAGTTATACCATCCTCACGATATTCCGCAAGAATTTTCGCGTTGGCATTCTACAACTAATAACCATGTTTGAATTATATCGGTTTCGTATTTTTCGAGTTATTGAGGAAATAACAACCAAATTTCAGATGGGTATAATTCCAAAACCGTTTGGCTGATTATACCTATAGACAATTTCAAATGTCGCATTCAGATGCATAACCTAACCTGAAAATTTCAAGCCGCTATCTCCTTCCGTTCTCAGGTTATCGTGTCATAAATAATATTTTTTAATAAATTTTTTTGAATTTTCTAGTGACACGATCCTCACAAAATTTCACATACGTGCTTAGGTTTATATTCTACAATTATTCACCAAGTTTAAATTCGATCAGATTTATTTTGGTTGAAAACAAAATTATTACTCGGAAACCATTGGGCCGATTATACCCATCAACGAACTTGTCCGTCGTATTGTGATGCGCCACCTACCCTGATAATTGCAAGTCGCTGTCTCTTTAGTTATCGTGGCAACGGTCACCCAACCAACTACTGAACTCACCCAAGGTTACTCAGACCTCCAACAATATAGATCCGATTGTGTTCAAATTTGGTACTTGGTTTTGAAGCCTCTCGCAAAATTTCAGCGATGTCGGACGAATAGTTTCTCATATATAATTCCGTTTTTAAGCAATTGAAACAACTTTAAAAATCAATTTGTTTATTCGAAGTGACTTGTACAGTCTCATATAGAACTAACTCTCTAGAGCTATGAGAAAATCCAACTTGTTACATTATTCATTTTTGATGGCACAGCATCATCTCATGAAAAATACTACTACATGTTTCTCCGAGAAAAGTGTGAGAAAACCAAAAGATATGGGACTCTAGTAGTATAGCACATCCTGTGTAGTTTCAAGTTATATTATTCAGAGGTCTTCAGTTACACGATAATAAGAATACAAACGATAGAGTGTCACTCAAAAAGGCTGTTGCTATCGCTTGAGTTCAAGGTTCGCTAAATCAGTGATTTCACGTAATTATATAGAATGTTGTTCAATGGTTTTCTTGAAATTTTCTAATGATACGAGTCTCACGAAATTTCGCAAAATTACAACTAATTAATATGTTTGAATTGTATCGGTTTCGTATTTTTTGAGATATTGAGGAAATAACAATAAAATTTCGGACAGGTATAATAACTCCAAAACAGGTTCCACCGATTATGCTTATCAACGAACTCAAATGTTGCATTCAGATGCGCAACCTACCCTAAAAATTTCAAGTCGCTATCTCATTCGGTTTTAAAGTTATCTTGAGGGAAATAATAATTTTTAATAATTTTTTTTTTATTTTCTGCTGATACGATCCTCACAGAATTTCACATACATCTTTATGTCAGTATTCTAGATTTAGTTACCAATTTTCAATTCGATCGGATCTCTATTGGCTGAAGACAAAATTGCTAATGAATTATGCCCATCAACGAACTTGTCTTTCGCATTTTGACGCGCCACCTATACCCTGAATGAAAATATCAATTCGCTATCTCTTGCCGTTCTCAAGCGGACGGCTGGCCGAATAGAAGCATATACCCCGAAATCGTCGTCAGTGAGCCCAACCCAATCGTTTGAGAACATTTTTAGCAAACAATTTGAAAATTCGAAAAATTTGGGCAGAATGTTAGATGTTCCTAGAGCATGCGCGCAAAAACAATCAAGTCATGAAAAGTCTTTTTTAGCGACATGGATCTCACTTACGAAACTTTTCATGTGAAACTTTCTTCACAGCTGCAGGAATCATATTATACAGTTTTATAAAGGTATAGTTTGGGCCTTGTTTCATTGTTGTCCAACTAATTTTTGCGCGTATGTTCTGGGGAACATCGCGTTATCATTTTGCCCAAATCTCTGTAACTTTCGAATTTTTTGACGAAAATGGTCTCAAACGATTAAGTTCGACTCCCCAATGAAGAATTCGATGTCAAATTTGATTCTGTCCGTCCGGCCGTTGCCACGATAACTTGATAACGAAAAGAGTTAGCGACTTGTAATTTTCAGGGTGGGTGGCGCATCCCAATACGACGGACAAGTTCGTTAATGGGCATAATCGGCCCAGTGGTTTCCGAGTAATACTTTGTTTTCAACCAATATGAATCCGATCGAATTGGTGAGTAGTTGTAGAATATGAAGCTAAGCACGTTTGTGAAATTTTGTGCGAATCGTATGGCTAGAAAATTATCAAAAAATTATTAAAAAATATTTTTTTTGTCACGATAACTTGAGGACGGAAAGTGATAGCGGCTTCAAGTTTTCAGGTTAGGATGTGCACCAGAACGCGACATTTCAATTTGATTATGAGCATAATCGGCCAAACGGTTTTAGAGTTATAGCCATCTGAAATTTTCTGAGATTATGTGGTTTTTTGTTCCTCATTAACTCGAAAAATACTGAACCGATTGAATTCAAACATGGTTATTAGTTGTAGAATGCCAACGCGGAAATGTTTGCAAAATTTGGTGAGGATAGCATTTGTAGAAAATTTTTAATAAATCATTGAAAATAAAAAAAAATTATATATATCAGTAACTAATCGTTTGAAATTGCTGAAATTTTGCAAGAGCCTTCATAACCTAACTCTGCTGCCAATTTTCAAGTTTTAATACGATCGGTTCAATAATGTTGGAGATTCGAGCATTCTTGTAGTTCAGTAGATGGGTGACCGTTGCCTCGATGACTTTCGAACGAAAGGAGATAGGGACTTGCAATTTTCAGGGTAGGTTGCGTATCCGAAAGGGAGAGTTGAGTTCGATTTTGGGCATAATCGGTCTAACGGTTTCTGAGTTATACCCACCTGGAATATTATTTCCTTGATAACTCAAAAAATAAATATTCGATCGAATTGAAGCTTGGTAACTAGTAGTAGAAAATCAACATAAAGACGTGTTTAAAATTTTGTAAGAACCGTACCCCTAGAAAATTTGAAAAAAATGACGAAAAAAAAAATTTTAAGAACCGTACCCCTAGAAATTTTCAAAAAAATCACGAAAAAAAAAATTTGTTCAAGCACTGACGTGAAGTCAGAAGCTTTTGCGCGTATGTTATATTGTCCATTCTTCTGTATTGGACACCCTTAATCGAATTTACCATGGTAAATTATGTTGTCGATTCTCCTGTATTGGACACTTAATTCGAATTTACCATGGTAAATTCGAATTAGAAATGGGTTGTTACAACTCACACTCGGTGCATAGTTTTCACAACTCGGAATAACTAAGGAAAGTATCATCGAAATGTCTAGAGCAAGGCTGGAGACAATCAAAGCAGATTGTCCATTTATTCCTGATATTTGAGTAGGTAGTGGATTGCGAACAAATTATTTCAATAGTTCAAAATATATTAATAAAATACTATCCTCTTTTCATAATTTGAAATTTAATAGTTCATACCACTAACACATTCTTTTCTGTATTATGAACCTTAACTCAAGAAAAAATTATTGATGCACAAATGTAGATCCATATTCCAGTATTTTATTGCAAGCAACATTATGAAAATATTGTATACAGGAACATGTCTCACTACCACTACTTAAGGAAGTAAAAGGTAATATTAACCTCAGTGGTCAATGAACAGTAATTTCTTTTGATGATTCCATTATGTTCTTCTTTCCTATTGCCTCCATAAACTACCTCAAAACAGTCTTGTATATATTCACAAATTCAAGAATTGAATACTTGCTTTCCGATAGAAAATATACGAATTGACAATCTCTAATAGCTAGAAAAGATGACATACATGAATAGTCTCACAGACAGATTCTGTGTTCACATTCTGTGAATACATAGAATTGAATTCAAAAGTTGTATTGTAAAAAAAAAATTTTTTTGTTACTCCGAAACTATCAGACCGATTTTGCCCAATAACGAACTTAGCCGAGATATTTATCCCTCAAACCTACTCTGAAAATTCCAACTGTGTAGCTCATTCCGTTCGAGAGTTATCGTGTTAACAGTCGGCCGGACAGAATCGATTGCGACCACGGATTCTTGATCACTGAGTCAAACCAAATCTTTTAAGACCATTTTCAGCCAAAAATTCGAAAATTACAGACATTTGGGCAAATTGATAAGCACTCTGTTCCGAGGAACAAGAGCGCCAAAAAAGCCCATACAGATTGTTCTACAAACTCTATGACAAAATTTGTCAGATGACAGCTGTGCTTATTCTAAAAAAAATGTTTTCCTATGAACATAGGTCTGATTCGATTTCTTTCAGAAGATCATTTGAAAACATATATTTTCATGTTCAAATTAAAACTAGGCTGCTAAATGAAAATACTAGTTAATATGGAAACTTGTATCATTTCAATTGTTCATTTGATATTTTTCGTATACGTTCTTAATTAACAATGCATTCTTTCTCCAATCAGGACTGTGCATATATTCTGTTTGTATATGGATATTCTAATGGAAACTCCAGAAAAGCAGCTCGGGAATACCGAAGGAAGTATCCAATTAGACACCAACCTTCCCACGCAGTATTTAGTGTATCATTCCGAAGACTTCGAGAAACAGGTAATCCTGCTCCAATAAAAAACATTCGCCAAACTGAAGTGAATGTACAAAATGAAGAAAATGCAATTGGAGCTGTTCTTGGCAACTCTTCAATTAGTGTTCGGTGTGTAGCTGCTAGTCTCCATTTATCTCCGAATTTTGTATTGTGTATATTAGAGCCGGTTTCTCATCAATTGTGAGATAACTCAAGGTTGCGGGTACCCCGAGTGTTCATGAATATCGCTAAATACATGCGTAACTAGCAACCTCAAATTAACTCGCAATTGAAAAACCTGCCCTCGAACGGAGAAATGTTTCATCCATTTATAGACAAAATGTACATGCTTCACATGCTGGAGATGCCCCACAACGGTTAGAATTTTGTCGATGGTTACTTCAACAACATACTGAAAATAATAGATTTATTTAGCTTGCCATGTGGTCTGATGAGGTTTGTTTTACTAGGGACGGTATCAACAACAATTATAACGAACAGGTGTGGGCATTGCAAAATCCACATATACAATTACACCAAGACGATTTCAGCCGGGTTTTAGTGTCAACGTTTGGTTGGGATTTTCAAAATGATTAGATGCCAGTACATGTAAATGATCGTATGAATGCAGATTTGTATAGAATTATTTTGGTACACAATCTTTAAGAGTTCATTGATGACATAGAGCTCAACATTGTTGGAAATATGTGGTATTACCACGAAGGTACACCACCACATAGAAGCAGACAAGTGGTTGCTTGGTTAAATCAATATTTTCCGAATATATGGTTAGATCTAGGAGGATATTTCGAACAAATTCTATATTCTTAAGATTTGTTATTTCCATTCATCATAATGTTTATAGTCCATTGCTTAAGAAGGTTGATGCAATAGAAAAGAGACAAGTTTTTCAAAGAGCGTAACAGAAATCATTAAAGGATACTGTGGGAGGTATACTCATTATTAAAAGGTTTTTTTCTCTCCCAAACTCTGAAAAATATCTATAAAATAAATTAACTATTTTGTGATTTGCTTCTGCGTAAGAAACACAAGATATATGTCAGAAGCAATCAATTGAACAATGTTGCCTAACAAACAACAACGAAGAAACAACTATATCGTAATGTTTCGGAGTCTATATCAGACTCCTTCGACAGACGCTTATAATGAAAATCTTTAGAATTATTTTGTTGATAGTTATTGTGAAATTCAAGAATTGTCACATTGACAATATTCGAAAACCATATAGCTAACATACTTTTACTTTGCATAGAAATTTCCAAGTTCCAACTCCTTTTTCAATAAATTTAGCCAAATATGGTCAATACAAATTGAGCAATTTGCAAAATTGCATTCCCTGTTCAATAAAATACAAGTTGACTCCTTAAGTTTCCTTTCAATATAATCAGGTTCTGTCATTAGAATCTTTGTATTACTCCAATCCATGCTCTGATTTTCTTACTTCTAGTGGTCTTGATGTTTCTCCTGTGTATGATTTACCACAAATACAAGGAATATTATATACACAGTTTTTTTGTTTTTTGTTTAATAAAGACCTAAGATCATTTTGTGGTTTGAAGGCGGTTCTTATATTGAACTTAGAATCGATTCTTCTAATTTTTTCAGAAAGTCCACGAATAAAAGGGATCACATTCAACAGATTGGGTTGCTGTTCTTGTTGAATATTCTGTTGTACTTATTTTGTTGTTCTTGATTATTTGCCCTTCTATCTAAAATCATGATACATGTATTTATAAATTGCCACGGATATCCATTTTCTTCAAGAAATTTTTTGATCAAATCAATTTCATTATTTCGAATTTCAAGAGTAGAACAAATTAGGTTAGCTCTATCATAAAGTGTTTCAATAACACCTCTTTTCACACTAAGCTGATGGTTTGAATAGAAATTTAAATATCTATTTGTATGTGTCTGCTTCCTGAAGACACTCGTTTCGAAATGGTTCGGATACTTAATTATCGAAACATCCAGACAAGAAAGCTGATTATTTTTCTCTATTTCCAAAGTGAATTTTATTGTAGGTTCCTTTGAATTTATGAAATCGAAAAATTTGCCTAACTCTTCTCTACCATGTTGCCAAATTACAAATATATCGTCTACATATCGCCACCAAGCTTTTGGTTTCAACAAATATGTATCCACAAAATTTTCTTCAAAATTTTCCATGAATATATTACTCATAACAGGTGATAAAGGCGAACCCATTGCCATTCCAAAATTTTGTCGATAAAAAACATCTCCTAGTTGGAAATAGGTGGTATTCAAACAAACATCAAGCATTTCCATGATATCATTGGCATTAAATTTTGAATCTTTAATCATCGAGTCGTCATTTTCTAATTTCGTTCGAACTATTTGAAGCGACTTATCGACAGGAACATTAGGGAACAAACTGACAACATCAAAGCTCACTAGAATGTAATTTTGGTTTAAATTTGAATTTTGTAGTTTTTCAAGAAAGTGTTTGTTGTTCTTCAAAAAACTTTCTTTCTTTCCTGTTAATGGGTTTAAAAATTGAAGTAAATATTTCGCTAAATTTTGACATGGAGATCCAATAGAACTCACTATTGGTCTCAATGGAATTAGAGGTTTGTGTATTTTTGGAAGAACATATAAATGTGGTGGCTTACTGTAAGATGGCATGAGTTCTTTTTTCTGTCTATACGTAAGGGTTTTTGAATACTTTGATAAAATGTGTTCGACTTCTCAGAGTTTGGGAGAGAAAACCCAGAAAAAACCTTTTAATAGCTTAACAGAAAATATGGTTTTTCTGGAAACTGCAAAACTCCATGATGGTATCTAAGTAGAAGATGTAGTAGTAGTATTAGTAGTAATTTATTAATCCTTGGAGACATATACATGTATAGGATCGGTCAGAATCAAAATAAAGCAATTATAGAATAGGATTGAATAACTTTAAAAAAATAATCAGTTACTGTATGATAACATTTTTCAACTAGTTTAGCTCTAATAACCTTTTTGAATTCCTTGCGCTTTCCTTAGAGATTTTATGCAGTTAGGCAAATGATTAATAGTCATTTTTGTATCTAGTGCGCGAAATGCTACTTTGGTGATCGAGAACTGATTTTTTTAACGAGGCGCAGCCGAGTTAAAAAAATAGTCGAGATCACCAAAGTATTTCGCGCATGAGATGCAAACAAAATTTTTTCTACAAACGCCAAAAATATTGTTCTAAAATAAGTAACATGCATAGCTTAATATGAAAAATAGTATTGAACTGGCTTAAAATGTTTTTCCAAATCAAGTAAATACTGTAACTATGAAAATAAAATGGCATTTGTTTGTTTGATTGAGGAACATAAAGGTTAAAATATAAAAACTCCATATAGTTTACATGCAGTGTGCGAAGTAAGTACTTCGCACACTACTTCGCGCACGGTGTCATGGTAACGAAGGAAAATAAAAAAAAGGGTCACTTCGCATATTGTTTTCAATGCGCGAACCTTGTCATTTTTTGACGTTTGTAGAAAAAGAATTTTATACACTGATAATTAGGTGAATGTTCGAATTTGGTAGTACATATTATGTTTTGGTATATAGAATAAGCCCTCATTTCTGGTACTATAGCCATGAAAACTATAAAGTTTGGTCACGTTACTGGCATCCTTTTTAGAATGTATTAGACAATTGTAGAAATAAAAACATGCTGCTGTCGAGATTCCATTTTCTATAAAAGTTGGTCTACAGGACAATCTCTGATTTGCGATAATCCGCAAAATCCTCTTCTGAATTATAAAAATCCTACCAACATCCGAGAAGTTTCCCAGACCACGTTGTTGCATGATAGGTAGTAGATGTTCAAAATGGACTTTGAGGGAAGCGAATTCTTAACTATTCTTATTGCATAGTAGGAACTGTTAAGTTTATTACATACGGAGTCGATATGTGTGCTCCATCTTAAGTTGAAATCTACGTGAATACCGAGAAACCTGCAGTGCTCCGCTGACGAGATGATGTCATCCTAATGGCGAATAAACAATTTCCGTTCGTCATGAATTAGAGTGTAGTCTTCTCAACATTTATCAAGATAGAACGACACCATTCAACAAAGCACTGGACCAACTGCCGACACAGCTCCTTCAGGCCATCTAATGTCCTAGCAGTAACCAACATCGAGGTATCATCAGCGATCAAAAGTATTCTGAATAGCTTTATTAAGGGAAACGGTAAGTTAACCATCATTTTCCTTAAACTATCGGGCAAGTCATTGATGAACAACATGTAGTTGTGGCTTTAAATTTGGTACACTATAAATATTATTTTGGTTCATTGAAAATATCAATAGACGACGTTGCTTTGATTCACTCTATAAGAAATCTATAGATTTGCCTCGAAAAGTTCTGTGAATGTTCAATGGATTTCCGTATTTATTCGAATGCATCGCGTTATCGTTTTGCCAGAAAGTCTGTAATTTTCGAATTTCAGGTTCAGCTCACTGATGAAGAATTCGAGGTCAAATTTGATTATGTCCGGCCGTCCAGCCATTGCCACGATATCTTGAGAACGGAAAGGCATTCGACTTGAAATTTTCAGGGTAGGTGGCGCGTCCCAATACGACGGACAAGTTCGTTAGAATAATGGCATAATCGGCCCAACAATTTCCAAGTAGGTAATAATTTTGTTTTCAACAGATCTGATCGAATTGAAACTTTGTGAGCAGTTTAAGCGTACAGACTTTAAGACGTATGTGAAATTTTGTGAGAATCGTATCACAAGAACATTTTTAAAATATAATTAAACAATATTATTCATCTCACTTAACTTGAGAAAAGAAAGAGACAGCGACTTGCAATTGTCAGAATTGGTTGAGCATCCGAATGCAACATTTGAGTTCATTAATAGGCATTAATCGGCTAAACAGTTCTGGAGTTATACCTATCGGAAATTTGGTTTCAATTCCTCCTTAACTCAAAGAATATTAAACCAATCCAACTCGAACATTGTAGTTAGTTGTAGAATACTGACGCGCAAATTTTTACGAAATTTCGTGAGGATCGTATCACTAGAAAATTTAAAAAAAAAATAATTGAAAATCTATGAAAAAAAACTCAAATCTCAAAAACTATCTGTCTGATACCGCTAAACTTCTGCGGAAGGCTTCAAAACCTTACTTTACAGCCAAGTGCCAAATATGAACACGATCAGATGTATATTGTTGGAGATCTGAGCAGTAGTTTAGTAGTTGGATGGGTGAACGTTGCCACGATAACTTTTGAACGGATAGAGATAGTGGCTCGCAGTTTTAATGGTAGGTTGCGTATCCGAATAGGGCAGTTATGTTTATTGGGTATAATCGGCCAAACGGTTTCAGAGTTATCCCCATCTGGAATATTGTTTTCTCGATAACTCAGAAAATAGATCCGATCGAATTGAAACTTGGTAAAAAGTTGTAGAATACTGACGCAGAAAAATTTGTAAGGATCGCTAGAAAATTAAAAAAAAAATTATTAGAAAATATTATTTATATCACGATTACTTGAAAACGGAAATACAACGCGATTTTTAGCGTAGGTTGTGCATCCTAATGCAACATTTCAGTTCGTTAAAAGGCATAATCGGCAAAACGGTTTTGGAGTTATATCAATCTGAAATTTGGTTGTTATTTCCTCAATAACTCAAAAAATACGATGCCGATTCAATTTAAACATAGTCATATGTAGAATGCAGACGCATTTTACAAAATTTCGTAAAGAACGTATCACTAGAAAATTTGGAAGAAATTGTTTAAAATCACTGAAAAAAATTCTATATATAAGCAAATATTCGTCCGACATCGCTGAAATCTTGTGAGAACCTTGGAAAGCTAAATCTTCAACCAAGTTGCAAATTTGAACACGATCTGATATCTATTTTTGGAGATCCTAGCAGACTTGGTTGAGTTCCGATATTTTAAAAGGAATTTAAATCTAATACTTCGTTGAATAAATTCGGCAAGAGGATTTTATACAGTATTTTTGTTTCGTATATTATTAGACATTCAATGAATTTCAATGCCGAAAAGATACGTAACATGTTAGAATTAAACATTCTTTGATCTTAGACGATTTTCATCACTCAAGTACTTAAAATGGTACGAAATGTACCTATTAATATCTTATAAAAGCTGAGAAAACGATATATATCGATGGTAAATTCGATGAAGAGTGTCCAATAGAGGAAAATGGACAATGTAACATGCGCGCAAAAGCTCCTGACTTCACGTCAGTGCTTGAACCATTTTTCTTTTATATATGGGATGGCATAAATTGCATGGTGTTACAAATCAGTGAATCATATTGATTAGGACTCTGTTCTTGCGAATATGAATTATTAACCGAACCGATTACGTTGAAAGCGATAACACAGTCGAGGTGGATATCAGTGGAATGCTTCAATACGTTATTAACAGTTATGGTTCATTTTTGGCGCGCTTGTTCTCCTGAACAAAGTACCTATCAATTTGCCCAAATGTCTGTTATTTCCGAGGCTGGCCAAGAATGGAGTCAAACGATAAGTTCCGACTCACTGATGAAGTATCCGAGGTCAAACTTAATTATGTCCGGCCGGCCGTCCGTATGCACTATTATTCTCGAACGAAAAGAGTTACAGGTTGAAATTTGCAGTGTATGCAACTTATGTGCTTATTTTGATTAATTGGGACCCAGATATTTGCCGGAGTCGGAAATACTCTATTGAATATAAAACAACAAAGATTGAAAAAATGTGAGAAATTTATACCTAATCTATAAGAATTTTCACAATTTTCACCGAAAAATTCATAAGCATTATTTAGAGGCATTTATATGATTCTTTGAAACCATTGTTAGTTATAATGGGCGTATAGTGATGAATTTAAACAGATAATTTTCAGACAATTTTTTTGTGCTCTACCGAATGAAGGTTCTATTTATGAAATTGAATTGAAATCGATATCTAAACGCAATACTTGATCGAAATTCGTAAAATAGGTTATAATGGCCGTATTCTAATAAATTAGAATAGTTATCTGTGTAGCAACGACGAAAAACTGTATATTATAGTAGAATCTGCAAATTGCCATCCGAGGCAGCGCCCAGCAAGCAAAGCTGGCGAGACAATAGATAGTTTTTCGCCGAGGTACACAGAGCTGTGCCGAGCACTGAAGAAAAATGCTTCGAGCCCTAAGCACTAAGCACTCAATAAAAATGACCCCGAGCCTCGAGCACAAAGCACCGCGTTTTCACAAATGGCTTGCGATTACTAAGCACATTATAACAGTAATTCGATTTTTCGAGCACTAAGCACTAAGCACTTTTAGATGGAAATGAGGATATTCTCTGCGAATTGTTATATTAAATTGTATTCAGTTGAAGAAAGATGTAAACTAGCAAACCTGCATTCCTCATATGCATCATTGGAGGATAAGAAATAGAGTGCAGCGAAACAAATTTCTATAAAACTAACGATCTCAACATTAGTTATATTCTCACACATATTGTAAAGGTCTTTATTATTTAAGAAAATCATACAATGAATGGAAATATGAATTCTATAAGCGTCTCAGTTTTTCTGCGCATGTAAAATGTATTTCTGTATTTAAAAATGGGACAAAACACGAAACATATATGACAACTACATAGTATTATATTATGAAACTTAGGCCAAGTATTTTCTCTCCCTTAATGATAAAAAGGCACTGACGTGAATGCAGTGCTCTTTGGGGCATTTTTTCATTAATACATAATTTAATTCGAATTGATCAACATGAAGTCAGTTTTTTTTTAATTCCTCAAAATGTCAAAAATATAATCCGCAGAAAGCGGATAGCAATATTTTCTATTGTAATTGTAATATTAAGCCATTTAGCATTGTACATAAGATATGAATTTAAATGCATATATCGAATATATCTGGTACTCATTAACTCCTCCGACCACAGCGCGTCAGCGTCTATTCGTGTTACGACAAGATTTCGGAAAGGCTTAGTGCTTAGTAATCCTCTGAAGTGCTCGGGAGCACTTAAGGGACTACTAAGCACTAAGCCTTTTCATGAAGTGCTTGAAATACTAAGCACTAAGCACTGGTTTTAAAAAGTGCTCGGGAGCACAGTGCTCGGGAGCACAAAAAGGCTTCAAGCACTAAGCACAATGCTTCGGCTCAGCTCTGGAGGTACATATCACATTTTTTCGTCGACCTCCACATAGTTTTATAAATTTCAGACCTCTTAAATAATTTCACAATAGCAAATGATACATACACTTATGTTTGTATTGAACCGTACCATAGTGACCACATCACTGGCAGTTATTCTTATAGACACTTATGTTTGTATTAAATCGTATCATGCCATATTCATAGTGAACACAGCGGACGAGAAAGTAATTCTGCGTACGAGAAAGTAGTTTTTCGTCGACTTTTATGAAAAGTGATATTTCACGTACTAATTTGCGGCCGTAATATCGACTATTATTGAAGGCATGTACTTTGCGGACGGGAAAGTACTTTCTCGTCCACTGTGGTCGCTATGAATACGGCATGATACGGTTCAATACAAACATAGGTGTCTATAAGAATAACTGTTACTGCTGTGGTCACTAGGGATACGGTCCGAAATTCATAAGAAATATGTGGAGGTTGGCGAAAAAATGTACTATGCACCTCGGTGAAAAAGTGTCTATTGTCCCGCCTGCGGTGCCGGTGTCCCGCCTACGGTGCCGAGGATAGCAATTTGCAGACTCGACGATAATAGACAGTTTTTTGTCCTTGGTACATATATAACTATTCTCGTCCGCAAAGTACTTGCCTTCTATAATACTCGATTTTGCGGTCGCAAATCAGTACGTAAAATATCACTTTTCATATAAATCGACGAAAATAGTTATTTTTGTACCAAGGGCGAAAAATTGTCCATTATAGTCGACCCATTTTGGTTACAAGGAAAGCCACATCTATACAGGAAATTGAGTGAATAATTTCCATAACATCCATGCAACTAGAATATACCCACGAAGAACTTATTAGTGCACAAGGATCAGGATTTAGTTTTTCAGTGAGCTTGTCCACTTCTCTATTTTGCAAATTTATACAGTTTTTCTCGGGAGGAATGCGACAAACGGAAACCATAAACTGAGAAGATCCGGGTTGCTCATAATATCTTCGAATGATTTCAATCGCCTGAAATGCTTGGTTTTGGATACCCACAGGGTAATTATCGGATATTTAGAGAAATTTCAAAGTTCAATAAATATAGATCCAATCAATTGACAGAATACAAAGTTTGCAAATACGTATATCATTTCTACTGCTCACGTTTGCCATTTCTGAAATTAAAATTATCTGGACTGAGGTAGGATAAATTTGGTATATTTGCCAATATTAGTTCGACCTGTACGTGAAGAAGAGTAGTTGAGCAATTGCTTCAAAGTAGTCACAGTCACAGTCAGTAGTCAGAGAGTGATTGATACATTTTATTGTGGAATAAATAGAATTGGTTCACATTTTCACCTAACAAGATTGATATTTCACTGTGTGTGTGGCCATGATAAATGCCAATTCTTATATCCTCAACAACTCATACAATTAAAGGCTTTGAGCAATTTTCAAGATAAAAATTATTTTCACTTCCAATATTATTATTATTTGTGTGCAAATTTCGATTACTTTATTCATGCTTGTGAATTGTAGATAATTATCTCAATTCTCAGTAAAAATTGATACCAATATTCAGGTGAATTGAGGAAAAAAATAATGTAAAATACATTTCCAGCATTGAAGTGATCTTTAGAATGTGAATGGCAATAAGACACATTATCTTTTGCCTGAATAGGTATAGGATATATGGATTGATTTATCATTGCTATATGGGGTGAAATATAAATCTAACTGTATGATAATGCCAACCACATATTTTTGGATTTTTATTGAATTTTCTATGACATTTCACGTAATATACGAAACTAACACAGTATATTCAAAATCAAGGATCTAAGGCACTTAAAATCCATCGATATATTATTTGTCCACCAAAGTTTATGGTTTCCGTTTGTCGCATTTCTCCCGCTACACCCCGTGAGGGTGATTCACAGTGAAATAGTCCATTTAGATTACCTCTATCTCTTATCGAAAATTAACACTGATTTTTATTGAACTCTGTACAGATGACTCAATCGTCAATATGTGTCACGTGAGTATTTCAAGAATGGTAGGTATATTCACTGAACATTTCCCATCGACGAAGATGAAGTTCACTATCAATATAGTCAATATTATTGACTCAATATTTGTCGAAAAGTGATAGCCCTCACACGGGTCCATAATATTGCTTCAATATTAGTTAGGAACTAGCTTCGAGTGAAGATGCATCTACCGGTGTAATTTCTCCGTGATTGCGAGTGACATCGTAATAGCATTAATCAACAATGGTATTCATTGAATCATTAGGTGTTTGTTCATTCACAAGGAATGCCACTGCATCAAAATACTATAAATTGGATTTATACACATCATCCGTTCGTGCTAGATATTTATTTTCGAATCTTCAATTTTTTTAAATATCTTCCCTAAGTTCATTTGCAGAGAATTGGACTTGTTTTTCACATCCTACGTGGAACCGTAGGGATATTTATCCTTATTAACTAATAATTGTTCCATCGATGTGCTCTTTGTCCCTAACCATGCATTCCACCGACTTGACTTTCCACATAACTGACAGGGGCTCGTATTAAGAATGACAATAGTCTATCCGTCTATCCCAAGACTAGATTTTCATGACAGCTGACTATTCCTTCCAAAGTATAGTAAACTGATCTCATCAAAACACGGTTATATATATATATATATATATCTATATATATATATGGCAAATGAGTGAGTTTCGCTTTTATGGAAAGCTAACCACTAGACATAAATAATAATAGGACTAGCAGGGACCGCAGTCAAGAGTCATCCACAAAGTGTAATTCCATCAACGCTGACTAGCAACATACCGCGGTTTCATCCTTATTAGGAATCGTCAGTGGTGCATAAGTCAACCGCCGATGGAAGAATACACCTATATATATATATATTTATCTAATAGACGTATCCAACTTTTACAATTTTTGCAAGCGGAACTTCATTTTTTTCAAAAATCATCTAGATGCCATTCCGAATCGAATTTCACCTCCTACATAATTTTCGGAGACTGCTGAAAAAAGTTGGTCCAAATAGCACTTGTTGACTAGTCTACTACTGTGAAGATTGGAACTATCTTGCTCATTCTGTTTGAGAGTTATCTTGTTAGCGGATGGCCGTACGGCGATTTTGATCACGGATTCTTGATCAGTGAGTCGAACCAAAACGTCTGAGACCATTTTCAGCCAATAATTCAATAATTCGAAAATTACAGACATTTGGGCGAATTGATAACAAAAGCGCCAAAAACATAGTATCACAGTGTCACTTCAGATAGAAATTTCGAAGTTCTAACTATTTCTCCAACAAATTCAACTACCAAATATGGCCAATTCCAATTGTGTAATTTGGGAAATTGTTTTGTATGTTCAACAAAATACAAGTCGACTCCGTATGTTTCCTTTTCATGTGAGTGGTATTCCGTCATCAGAATCTTTGTTTTAGTCTAATCCATTATGTCGATCTCTATAGATTGTACATACATATTCTGCTATTTGTGTTGCTTTTGTTGTTCGGAACAAAGTGCTTATCAATTGGCCCAAATGTCGGTATTTTTCGAATTGGCAGAAAATGGTCTTACAATTTCATAGAATGCTCTAATTATGAGATGTGTCAAAAACATTTTGTATTTAATTATTTTATGATGCAGTCTTATCACAAGAATCCATTGATATCATTTCCAACTCTTACGATGGGTTGTACAAAGCTTTGACAGCTCTTAATTGCCAAATCAGGTAGACAGCCTTGCAGTCCTTGACCCTCTTATGGCAAAAGCATGAACATCACTGAACATCGCTTATGGTTTCCGCAGCACAGAGGGTCAGAGTTCCTAAGGATTTCCCTAGATGCAGCTGATGAGATTTTCTTCCTACCTGTTCGCAACAACTGGGATTATGTTTCCTAGAACTCCTTCAGCTGTTATTCAGTGTGGCAATGTTATGCTGACGATTGGTAATAGCCATGAAACTGGTTCGTATTTGCCCCTGTATGACGCTTTCCTCATTAGGGGAACACTGAGCGATGAGGGGACCAGCCCGTATCCACGAAATATTTGTTGATAGTTAAAATCAATGAATATTTCTCCGTGTGTCTTTCAGCTAATACTGTAATTTGCAGTGTAACAAATTTCAGAATAAGTGTCATCAAAAAATAATTGGTCAAGTTTTCGCTTTGCATCTGATGAAGGAGTCCGATTTAGTCTCTGAAATATTACAGAATGGTTTCGTTACTGTTTATTATGTTAATTTTTTGCAAAATGACCCATGAAGAAATTATATTTGTCCTCAACACTCCTTCAGAATTATGATTGAGAATTCGAAATAAACAGCTCCCATGACGACGATTCCATATACCAGGCTTGTATAAGCGTTCATGTGTGTGGTTTTTAGGTTTGTATATCAAAAGGAAGAAGTATCTGATTTTGAAGTTTTATTTGAACAATCCACAATTAACAATTCTCATGACGATGACTACCTATACCGGGCTCGTATAAGTTTTCGTATGTGTTGGTTCTGGGTTTGTATATCGAGAGGAGGAAATATATTATTTTCAAACTCTCGCTCTACAGCGTTGCCGGATGTAAGGACTCAAGACGTTGATCAACTATACGAATTATATACAGCGAGCTAATGTGAGCAGAAGCGCCCTCGCACTGGCCAAACTCTGAAGCTTTTCTGTATATAATATGATGTATCACCGCTTTTTCAGACCCATCTGAAAATTTAGCCCTGGCATCCCCTAACGTCCCTGATTACAATTCTATAGGTAAACGTTACCAGACCCGGAGTCGGGTCTGAAAACGTCATTTTTGGACTGTATAATCGGTAAAGTATGTCGATTTGGGTCTGTATGTGCGGTCGAACAAATCTATATATATATATATATATATATATATATATATATATATATATATATATATATATATATATATATATTCTTTTGAACTTGAGCATTACAATTAATTTTTCATCTAACAATAAAGCATGTGTATGAAAAAAGTGTTAGCAGAGGTTAGTGTAACGGGGTACCATATAATTTGATATATGATACTAGAGCTTAGAGAAAAAACCTCAGCAAAAAAACCCTATCTCCCCGTTAGTGTTGTGATTTATGAAAATTGAAATTGTTAACAAAATATGCTGAAATATTAAATATTGAAGGGCATCTTTTT
Organism: Halyzia sedecimguttata; assembly: GCA_937662695.2. Taxonomy (NCBI): domain Eukaryota; kingdom Metazoa; phylum Arthropoda; class Insecta; order Coleoptera; family Coccinellidae; genus Halyzia; species Halyzia sedecimguttata. Next base: position 34,285,977 of record OW569411.2, read on the forward strand.
CTTCATTATCGCTTCTTCCTTCAACAAGCAGAGAAGTTTCTCCAAGGTACCCGAAACCCAATCTGGAAAAGGAAAAGGCAAAGGGAGAAAACGAACAAATTAAAAATGGAATATTCTATATTTTATTAAATAGATTTAAAACTCGCTACCCATTCTAAAAAAGATTCAGAAACATTATGAATAGCCCTAAAACCATCTTTGAATCTATAACTATAATTTAATTTAATTTCGGTGGTTCACCCCACGGACAGGCTAAGCCTTTGTGGGAATCACTATTATTTGTAGATCTGTATACCTGTATAATATCTGCAAATAAATTATTATTATTATTATTATTATTATTATTATTATATATGCGACAATTATTAACTAAATGATCTATGGTTTCCTCTGCTTCCCCGCATTCACAACTAGGGCTCTCAACTGAGTTCCACCTGAAAAGCATGCTGTTGCAACGACCATGACCGGTTCTTAGACTATTCAGAATAGACCATATTCTCCTTGGAAGATCAAACCCCGGAACTCTATTTGAAGGATCAGAAATTAAATCTTTGTTGAATAAATTGCAAGAAATCCATTCAGACCGCCAAACTTCCTTGTCACTTTTATTCGAATTAAGAAAACAGTTGGACCATAAAGGCTTTCGTGACTTCAATCTGGGAATCTTATTGTCTGGAATGTAGGAGATAATCGGAAATGAATTCGGAAAAGAATGAAATTTATTTCAAGAATTTGAAACAGCAGTCTGCCTGCGAATGTGGGGCGGGACAATGTTTGAAAGAACTAGCAACCAATGAATAGGTGTAGATCTAATAGTTCCAGTGATGATTCGCATAGATGAATTCAACTGTGCATCAATTTTTTGAGTATGAGCACTATTAAACCAGACGGGACAACAATATTCAGCGGCAGAAAAAACCAAGGCTAAGGCAGCCGTTCGAAGAGTAGCTGCATCAGCACCCCATGAAGTACCAGCTAATTTCTGCACAATATTATTTCTCGTTTTCAACTTCAGACGCAAATCATCCAAATGAGCTTTGAAATTCAAAGATGAATCTAGTTTCACTCCTAGATATTTAGGATAAAAATTATGTCTCAAGAAAGAATCACCGAAAGTCACACTCAATGTTCTATATTTTTGGTGATTGTTCAAATGAAAGCAAGAAACCTCAGTTTTATTCGGATTCGGACACAAACGCCACTGAAATAGGTACTTTTTCAGAATATCTAAATCTAAATAATATAAATAAATAATAAATAGATAATAAATAATATAAATCGAGCATAAAAATATGTGTAATGAAATGTATGAAAATGAAATAAGAAGATATTTTACGTTGCAAGCTTGTATATATTTGTGTCCAATAAAAAAGACACATATCCAAAATTATATTGAACTATTCATCGAAGCATAATTATTTCACAATAAAAGCCGTAACAATATAAGTGTGTCCTTTACTATTAAATGTGAATAAAACAATGTATCCCTAACACACAAATTCTTAATTTTTTTCAAAACTAGCATTGAAGGAATAATCGTGTGTAAGTAGGTACCTTCTCAATTAAAATGGTTAAATTTAATTTTGGATCTTGAAATGAAATTGGGTAAAACACATAAGTCTATATTTCAAAATAATTTTCTGTTCCTCATCTTTCATCACTAAATTAAGCAAAATTCGTTTCTTCGAATTCATATTTGTCTCCATCTCGAAACACCTGCAAATTTCGATATGTACGCTTCCGAGTCTGGTGAAGCACTGATGGAAATAATATGAAATATCGAAGGAAGCCCCCACACAGCAACCTTCATATTGAAGCCGCGTCAATTTTATTGACACAATAAAGTCCTCACGTTCAATATACAGGGTGATTCAAAACTCGAGGCGAAATGGTTTTTTGGCTGTGAGATATCAGATTTCAAAGTTGTCATCAATTTTCATACACAATATAAAATACAAAAATAATTAAATCAAATGTTCAAAAATACCACCATTAGCATCGATACAGTCTTGGTAACGCGAAATGAGGGAATCGTGTACTAATTGCATGTTTTGCCTGTTTTGAGTGGATTCAACTGCATTAATAATTAATTTCATTAATTGTTCTTGATTCTTAATATCCACTGCGTAAACAAGTTGTTTTAAATACCCCGATATAAAATAATCCAAAGGATTTATTTCAGGTGATCTCGCAGGCCATAACACCCGACCACGCCGTCCAATCCATTCTCTATGAAAAGATTGGTTTAATTCAGCGACAACATTTCGTCCAACATACGCTGGTTCTCCGTCGTGCTGATACCACATACGAAGATTGTATACCAAAACCTCAGGAAAATCTTCTAGCAAATTTGGGAGATCGTTTTCTAGAAATTGCAAGTACGCATTGGCATTCAAACGATTAGGAAGGACTTGAATTGGAAGTATTTGTCAGTTAAAGACTTCGTTCCATACATTAATAGATAATCTTTGTTGAAAACATCTTCTTTTGAAAGCGTTAGGATAGGAGACCATACATGTTCATTGTGGCAGTTATTTATGCCACCCCGACTAAAAGTAGCTTCATCCAACCAAGGCGTCTCTCTAAAGGTGTTTTCGTTTTGTTCGTGCTGCTGAAGAAGCCATTGACAAAAGGCGAGTCTCTGCATGTGATTTCCTGGGGGCAAATTATGTACTTTTTAGCGCTCTTGTTCCTCGGAATAGAGTGCTTATCAATTTGCCCAAATGTCTTTAATTTTCGAATTTTGGATTAAAATTGTCTTAAACGATTTGTATCGACCACTGATCAAGAATTCGTGGTAAGGATCGATTCTGTCCGTCCGTTAACACGGTAACTCTCTCGAACAAAATTAACTAGAAAACTGAAATTTTCAGAGTAATCTTGGGACATAAATATCTCGGTTATGTGAGTTATTGGGCAAAATGGTTTCGGAGGAACAAAAAAATTATTTTTTTTTACATTACAAATTTCAAATTCAGTTTTCTTTTTAGATGCAGTTTTGACATAAGAATCCACTGATGTCTCATTTTAAAATCTAACGAGCTAATACTTCAAAGATATGGTTTTTCAAAATTTCAATGATACATGATACATCGTACATCTATGTTTTCACAGAATGTGAATTATATCTGTGTGTGTTCTATCTGTGTTCACTGTTTATCCATGTCATCCTATCTACCAGACATACCAAATGTATTTCTGTTCTAGAAGACAAAGTATGATTGGATGCTAAATGACCAATTATAATTTATTTTTGTCCGTTCGAGAGGAAAAACCTTTTACAGGCCCGCCCCGAGATGGTTCGCTTCTCTCAGGAGTGTGAGACTCCAGATGTTCTTGGTTGGTTACTCACTAAAAAACCTCTCGCATGTTCCTTGTAGTAGTTCTTCGTCCTGCCCTTACAGCATCTCTTAACAAAAGAGATGAGCTGCAAGCGGCCTTCATAGTTGATGGGGCCTGATGACTCGAAGTGATCCTAGCAACACCGCTTTCTGCAATATGTGTGCTAAATCCTCGGCCAGAGATCTGCAGGCCGGAATAATCTTCAATTCGGTCACGTAGTTCGCTCTCATTCCGCTTAGGCATCCTATGATTAGTACGACCATTCTAACCTTATGCCCTGGATACAGGATCCCCAGTTCGAACATTAAATCCTTGTATTTTTCTCTCTTCTATTCTTCTTTCATCACCACATTATTTTCTTCGGGGGAGGAAAATTCGACGACAAACAATTCCTTCATTTCTTTGTCGAGCAAGAGTATATCTGGCTTTATGGCGTGGATCTGCCGAGTTGTTGGAATCATATAGTTCCAGTAGATGCGAGCTTTGTCATTTTCAACAACTGCTTCAATCTCCAGAGGCACATATGGTAGCACTGGTTGGTTGTCTATACCATAAACTTCTCTCAGATGGAAGTAGAGAAATCAAAGTGCTGTATTGTGTCTTTCCACATATTCTGTTGGAGCATGCACTCCGCAAGCAGACATAAGGTGCATAACAGTTTCCTGATGTTTGTGGCATGCTCTGCATGTTGTTGGGGTGTCCACTTTCATGTTCTTTTTATACCATCTTGTATTTATCACCCCATCTTGACAAGCCATAACGAATCCCTTCGTTTCCGAGTTGAGCCCAGCAGATTTCAAAAAGGTGAAGGATAATTCTTCCGACAGGCCCTGATCTTTCGAACTCCTGAAAAATATAGAGTGCAGGTGTTTACTCATGTGATCTTCGACTTAGTGTCTTAAGTTGTGCCTGTCTTATCTCTCTGCCAACTCTTCTTTGGTCTGTTGGCGTGATAGGTGTTCCTGCTAGCTCATTATCGATGGATATGCCAGTTATACTGAGCTTCTCCAAAGCTCTCTGACCAGCCCTAAATAGCAAAGCTCCTTGGTTCCTTCTTTCATGATAAGCCACCATTTTCAGAAGCAGGTCTTCGCTTCTCAATATCCTTATTGCCATTTCCAACGTTTGTTGATGGTGTTGGTATTCCAAAACTTTGCAAACCTCTGCCTCCCTACGTTCGTAGAAGGTATATTCTTTGAATCGAGCAATTAGAATGCAGGCTACGATTCATGTTCATGACTTTACGAGTGGTTCTGTCTAGATCGAGAATTTCATTCACTGTCCAGTTAACTATACCGAATGAGTAGGTGTTTATCGGAATTGCCAAGATATTCGTAGCAGATACTTTATTTTTCCCGGACAGCTGTGATTTCCATATATCACGGATCTTCTTTTTGTAGCTAACGGTTAAGGCATAATTAATTTGGGTTGTCTCCAGTGCACCTCGTTGATAATAATTATGATTACTATCAACATTAAACATAATACAGAGTAGAGGCTTTTTCAGCCTCTTTATATTATAATAAACATATCAACCTGCAACAGATAACAAAACAAAATTCTAGAGAAAAAGAAAGAACACTCTAAAATAAACACCACACATCTCACTCAAAGTAACTCCGATCTAGAGAACCACCCGTCAAGTTTTTTCTTGAAGCTGTTGCAGAGATATATAGGATATAGGTATAAGCTATTATACCTATATTATATAGCCCAGATTCCCGTATGGATAATCCATATAATGATGGAAATATATACTTTGGTAAGTTAATCATATTGGGTTCACAATATCTCCGTTGAAAATAAAACTGGTATATTGGCTAAGTTTCAATCGATATAATATAATTTTCAGAGCACATTTGAGGAATGAATATCTCAGATGAGTTCTTTATTTAATTTTAATTATCTTTCTTTTATGACGCAGTTCTATTATAAGAATACATCGATATCATTCCCAGCTCGGAGAAACCAATACTTTCGGAGATATGATTCGTCAAAGTTTGAACAAGAGCGCCAAAGCTCCTATCCTCAAGGCATTCCCACTTTTTATTATTTATGAAATGGATGTAGAATTTCGGTTTTCAAGGTTCATCAAGCAAAATTTTGGGACACAATAAGAAAGGCAGCTATGCATCTATTCCTAATTTTCAGATTATCAGGCACACAATCTATCACTTCTTCTTGCGTCATAGTAGTTATTTCGTGTAGCAAATTGCAAATTCTAAACTGTCGCAGCCTTTTATGAATGTCGGAAAATACCCAGATGGCTTTTAAATTAGTTAACAAATTTTGTTCTGTCACCAAGTGAAAGTCAACTCACTTATTTATTTCTAGGCTTACTGTAATTTATTAATTTAAATTGGTCAAATACAGAAACTTCTGAGTTCATTTACTCGGAAACGAAGCCACATCGGCTCGAGTTTCGAATCACCCTGTATTGTTCAATCTCGATATTGCGGCAATATTATTGACCTTGTAAGGTGCTCTTGTTCAAACTTTTAACTATTCACACTTTTTTTCGATTGATTAGAATTTTCTACAGTGGCATCACACTATCAGACATGAAAAAGCTGATATTTAATGAGTTACCTATATAAGAATTTTTGAAGATATCAACATGTTGTTAACAGGCAGTAAAATAATATAGCGATGGATCCCATTCCAAAGAAAAATTGGTTAGCTGATTCGGATTGTTGTCCATGAATTATCGCTGTATTAATATATAAAATTGACTCCAGCTGGAAATTACCGAAGTAAACAAAAACAATCTTGACCTATGCACCTTATCTAAAATTACCAAATATATCCAAAACAAAGTGGAACAAAATCTTTTCAGCACGCAATCCCGAAACAGAACACAGCAAACAATAGCCGGCAATCAAAACAACAACGGATTCTTATCTCCTTACATCCACGTCATACGATACCACGCACCATAACCCCATTTCCGTCAGGATGACATACAACCTTTCGCTTCACTTGTTCCCGACTTTACCTTTATTCTCGGACCGCTGAATAATGCAAACAAAAAAGTATGGGCGGTATGGATTCGATAAATATTTAAAAGGACCTTCGGGGGGCTTACTTTCACTTACTTTACTCGGCGTGGACGTTCGAAATACTGGATAGATCGAAGTCAGTGGAACATGACGTTTCTCAGCACGTTTTCGCAAGTTTCAGACTCACTTCCGGCCACAGGAACGACGCGACGTCAACTGGCGTCGAAGGGGTAGTTTTCGGCGTCGAAAGCACGGGTATGCGCGTCACATTTCGAGATATCGCGCTATATAATCGACCTGCGCTTTGCGAATATCAATAATGAGTGTACCGCGAATGTCATCCTCTTTTGGTCGGCGGCATACCGGAAATACGTGATGATATCTCGGATGTTTATGACGTTTTTTGAATGGCTGGGACGTGAGAAAGGGTGGATTGAAATGATGGGAACTTAGACAGGACGCAATAATTCCTGATGTCAATAAGACGTAGCAACAAGTGATGAAATAGAATAAAAGTTCCGTACTTTTTCATCGATTGCCTGTATATAATAATAATAATAATAATATCTCTTTATTTCCACAAGACAAATTTTACATTGTATGGAAAATGTCATTTATAACTCAATCCTAAAAATAAGAAAGAAGAAATATTGAATATTTGAAGACTACGAAAGTGTTTTCAATGATTATTCAGATCAGGGCCGGCCAAACCGCGGATCGTGGCTTATCTAGCCGGCCCTACACGTAGAGGTTGATACACCCGTTTGAACCGCAATGGATAAGTCTTAAGCCACGGTTAAAACCGCTGTCTACGTACAACAAATCTTCGCGGATCAATCTTGATGTTATTGAACTAATATAATTGACTCAATATTTGGCGAAGAGCGGTATCCTTCACACCGGTCAATAGTATTGAGTTACGAACTACCTTCGCGAGTGGGGATGCATCTACCGGAGTAATTTACAATTGCTACAAAATGTTCAACTCACAGAGGCAATCAAGTTACCTGTTTGTGAGCTCAGTGTAGAAATTCTATCACATACACCATATTCAAAACCAATAAAACCAAATCAAAAGCGAAAAACCTACAAATTAACAGAATATTAACACATTCAAACCCCACCCCTATAATCTATAATTATCAACAATAATATGAAATTTAATTTTGATCACAGATTTGATGAAAACCACTTCTTCAATTCAATCTTCCTAGAAATATATTGAAAAAGAAAAGAGACGCCAAAAAGGCTCGATTGGTCATAATCGAGGGCGACCCTATTATATTTGCGAGTTCAAAGAGAAACAAAGGTTTCAGTACTTAGAAAAAAAGTGGAAGGGGTAAAGAAATACATGTTAAAGAAATAATACTGCGGAAGCAACGATTAACTAGAAAAAAATGAAAAAAAATGCATAAAATTACAGGCAAAAAAAACAAAAATTGAAACGTATAACTGATAATTTTGTAAGCCAGAATACTCCTTGATGAAGAAATAAGGCCTATTATTAACGAAGACCAAATAGCAAATGAGCCAAAAATTAGAAGCGAATGACAGAGAAAGTCCAGAAAATACAATTATGTTCCGATGGATGAAGTAATAGAAAAATTACGTGTACCAAACATTACAAATGGCTAATGTTTTTGAAAAGTTTTTATTGTAGTGTTAAGCTATTTTGAAGAACTAATTCTATTTTTTTGAGAAAAAGATCTAATTTTCATTACTTGACTTTAAGACGTATACTGTTATAATTTTAGTTCCTGTCTTTTGTTAATTTCTTAGAAAAAGTACACTGTTATATGAGTTAACTTCGATTTAGTATTACTATGCTAAATCAAAGTAATATTAGTTAAGCATGGTGATATTAAAAATGTCAGAAGGCTGTTTTGAAGACTGACATAGTTTACTTCGTCATAAGGCTGAAAAAGTCATATTTTTGCTTCAATTATTTGCGAGTTACTTTGAAAATGTATTATGTTGAGGCAAACTACATCAAAATAGTAGAAGTAAAGTAATATAACGTTATTAAACATGTCAAAAAGCTGGTTTAAAGATGGAGATAGTTCTTTTTTATAGTTGAACATATTATTAAGACTCATAATATGTGCCATTATTAGATTCTAAGAGATTTCTTCTAAATCCAAATAAATTTCATGCAAATATCTAATGAAGTTGTGTTATTTGTCAGTACTATGTTACCTTCGTCAGTCACCTGCCAGTCAAATTTAGAAAAATTGAAATATTTCAGAATCTACTTGAAAAAGTGACTGGCCCGAACAGAAGCAATATATTCATGAGATTAGCTATGTGCTAAACTTTAATTTATAGGAATTTCATTTAAGAATTATCGTAAACAAAATATCCCTAAAAGTAACCCAACTTTTGTATATTCACCCATATAAAGATGAATCATATATATCTTGATCTGACGCGCTATTTCAAAATAGCAATTTTTTTTTGCACATTCTAGTAATGGCCGCGAGTTCGTGTCACATTCTAATCGTCAGATTATTGAATTAGATCTTTTTTTAGGTTCAATTAACATCCCCTTAGAAAATCGAACGCGCTCGATCAAATTTTTTTTTTCATTTTCAACCCTTATGTACCACCATCCCCATGATGTTAACAATCAGATTAACATACGTACATTAAAAATTCGTACGTAGAACATGGATGCTATCAATATCTGACGCGCTCGAGTATGTCATTGCAACAGTTTTTTTTTTACATTTTTGAAAATCTATATTCACTCTTCCCATAGTTGAAAAAGTATACATTATATAAATGTTTCTTTATCATCTAACTTTGCAACCCAATAGGTCTCTATGACGCTCGAGTAAATCCCCAATTAGCATCGTGGGCTCCCCTACTATGGATACATATCCCAGATTTTCCGCCGTATTCACAAAGCATTGAATCTCCGTTAAGACCAACTGAGGTCCTCAGTTAAAAACAAATTTGAATCGCAACCTCAGTTAACGTATTTAACTGTGGTAAACAGGACTGTTTCACGTTAACTGAGGTTGCGATTCCAATTTATCCTTAACTGAGGACCTCACTTAGGACTTAACGGAGATTGAATGCTTTGTGAATACTTACTTTTATATTATTACTTTGAGTGTGGTATACCAGTCTCTTGAAACTTGTTGATCACTCACGATTGAGAGTAACGCTTGGCGCAGCATCATTCAAGAAACGAATTCCACGGATGCTGCAAATCTTATCCCAGGTCAGAATTTTGGTGAAACTCTTACACGTTAAACTAACAGTCTGAAATTCGCTTCATAGCAACTAAATTCTCAAGAGTCAGGATATCGATTGAGATAAGTATACCTCAGAAATGAGCTTATCCAATATAAATCACCACCACAAAAAGGCCACGGAAGCAATGTTATAATGTATTTATAAAAACTGAATGAAGTCAAGAATTGAAACAATTTCAGCGTTTGGTATTCATTATTTATTTAAGTAATATTACCAATAATAATTATCTTCAAAAGGAGCTATTATAATTGAATCCGGAAAAGTATTGCGCTGATATTTCTGATGAGAAAATTGATCATAGTTCCGATAAGATGTACCCCCTTTTCAAAAAGACTCACCTCGAAGAAATTAACCCAACCATCAATTCAGTGGCGGCTTGTCCTATATGAGGCAGAGGAGGAAGTGCCTCACCAATAAAATTGGAAAATTACACGTATCAAATGAATATTTTATTATGTATATGATTCAATTTCATCATCACTTCTTCCGTCACAATTTCACATTTTTGGTGCTCTTGTTCCTCGGAACAGAGTGCTTATCAATTTGCCCAAATGTCAATGTTTCGAATTCTTGGCTGAAAATGGTCTCAAACCATTTGGTTCGACTCACTGATCAAGAAGGCGTGTTCCTAATCGATTCAGTCCGGCTGGCCGTTAACACGATAACTCTCGAACGAATAGAGTTAGAAGATTGACATTTGCAGGGTAGGTTTGGAGCGTTAATATCTCAGACGAGTTCGTTAACGAGCAAAATCCACCAAGCGGTTTCGGAGTTATATCTCTTTTTAGTAAAAACATTTTTTATGAATATTTCTGAAACCGATTACTCGATCTATCTGAAATTTAGCTCCAAATTGTAGAATGATGACCTTTATACGCGCGCGGAGTCTTGTATTGATCAGGTTACCATAAAGTGTCGAAAAAAATTCTTTTAAATTTTTCAAATTTTGTTTCTACAATAACTCTCGAACCGAATGAGCGAGGCTGTTGAAATTTTCAGAGTAGGTTTGGGATGTAAATATCTCGGTTAAGTTCGTTATTGGGCTAAATAGGGCAGATGGTTTCGGGGTAACAAAAAAATTTTTTTTTTTACTTACAAATTTCAAATTGAATTTTTTTTAAGATGCAATTCAACCATTAAAATCCATTGATATCATTTTCAACTCTAACAAGCTAATACTTTCGGAGGTATGATTTTTTGACATTTCAATAATGTACTTCTATGTTTTCACAGAATGCAATAATTATTCTATCTATTAATGATCTGTGTTCGTACTCATAAATGTCATCCTGTTCTAAAAGAGAGAGTAAAATTCATTTCAGCTATTTTAATTTGATTTCTTCCATGGTGCAGTTCTCATTCTCAGATTGCTCATTTAATCTTGATAAATAAACTATTATTTGAATTGACTTTCCTTTATGATACATTGATATCATTCACAACTCTGAGAAACCAATACTTTCGGAGATATGATGTGTCAAAGTTTGAACAAGAGCGCCAAAGCTCCTGTCCACAAGGCTTTCCCGCATTTTTTTCAATATTTACATCATACAACAATAAAATAGCAAAACTAGGCCCTGGTATTCCCTGTGTATCCATCTCAAGACGTAAATGGGTATAAGCTGTCCTAAAGCGCTTCCTTGTCCGAGGGGTTATATCCATCATAGAGCATGGCGTCAGTTTTGTCATAAATCGTAAAAGACATCGCTGCCTGAAATTTTTATTCTGAGCCATGCCGCCATGTTTTCGTTGACGTCATCGGATTGGAGAAACTCCCGATAAACGGTCTTAAAATTTCGTTTCCGTTGCCAACGGCAGACTGCACATTTAGATAAGTTTTCACTTTTCATCAGAAGTATTAGTTTGGTTTGTGTGAACTCTGATCTGTAAATTATTTTCAATTTCATATCAAATTATTCCCATTCAATCAATCAATTACTACCCGAAGCAGTGACGTATTCACGGGAAGGATGAAGGGGGGTATATCCCCCCAGGAAGATCCATTGCTAGGTCCATAAGTGTGTAATTTGATAAAAGATAATTCTCCAATTAACAGTAAAATCCAAGGGAGTTGGAAAGTTCCTGACATTAAGAAAATATTATTATTATTAGTTTCACATCTCCGACTAAGATAAATGTCTTGGTAAGCCACAGACCAGAAGTTTGAAATGGATTTAGTGGGACCAAGTAAAACGTCACAAATTCCCAAGGGGAATGTAAATGTCTTGTGATTTTGTAAATTTTTAATAAATCAACAACATTTTTGGCGCTCTTGTTCCTCGGAACAGAGTGCTTATCAATTTGCCCTAATGTCTGTAATTTTCAAATTTTTTGATGAAAATGGTCTTGAACGATTTGATTCGACTAACTGTTCAAGACTCCGTGGTCAAAATCGATTCTGTCCGGCCGGCCCTCCGTTAACACGATAACTCTCGAACGAAATGAGCTAGGCAGTTGAAATTTTCACAGTGGATTCAGGGGATAAATATCTCGGTTAAGTTCGTTATTGGGCAGAATCGGTTTGACGGTTTCGGAGCAACGAAAAAAACATTTTTTTTACATTGCAAATTTCGAAATTTTTTTAAGATGCAGTTCTATTATAAGAATCCATTGATATAATTGACTTCGAAAATAAGTTCCGGTATCTTCAAATTAAGATCGCCAATAGTTAATTTTCAGTCGAAATTCCAACCACACAGAATTTTGGCTGACTTTTCCAACGAACGACGCTGTCGTTCGTTTCCGTTGCTCACCGAAGTCAAATTTGACAAATCGAGAAGCTTTCATGACAATGTCAAAAATCGTTTTAAAGGAATAATTTGTTCGAATATATTCGAATAACAAGTAGATTTGCTTGGAAAGGGATAAATCATGGTTTCCATATCGGTTTAACAACATATTAAATAATATTCCGCCAGTAATTCAGACCAATTCCATTCCCGAAGGAATTCCAAATGAAGGAGGAAATATCTAACGGTAAGATCGGAATAAGATATAAAGATTACGCGGTAGATAATTATCATGTGAAAATATATCTTACTTTTCAGAAAGAAACCCCCAATATTTTGTCCCCATATTACTTTGGAGGTTATGTGTAAGAACATTCAGTAGAAGATGGCATTTGAGAAGAATATACTATTAGTATTCTCCAAGAAGAAAGACCTGTTTATAAATAGAATGCGATGTAAAACCCAAGCATAGGTTCAGCATAAAAGATCTGAAGTATTTATGCCGAAAAACATGATATTTCTCCGAAGACATTCATGGATACCGTATACAGGGTCTTTCACGAGGAACCTCACCCATATTTATACGGAAAACTACTGAACGTATTTTCATGAAATTCAGCACTTATAAGTATTTCACGATGCTGATGAAATCTAAAATATTTTCAAGGCATGAGCACCTCCGGTTTTTCCGGAAATGACGTCAACTTCCGTTTTTCAAATTAGAACACCATTTTTTTATTGCAGAAATAGATTCCTTAGAAAATTTCAAGTTATTTTGATGTAACATTTTTCAGTTTTGGTTGGAAAATTCTCTCTGAGCGGGAAAATTCGAAAAAAAAATCGAAAATAGAGCTCCGCTGAAACAAGAATAACTTCGAGCATATTCGAGATATTTTCTGAGTTATTCACAAAAAACTGTTTTTCGTCTTGAATTTTCAGCTATTTCTTTTCCCTTCACGCCAAAAAGAAGAAATTTTCAGGAACTGTTATTTGAACCATGCTGTAGATTTTTCACCGCTTCTTGAACCCGACTTCAAGTTACTATTAGGAGAACCATGGCAAACTCTCGCAGTTATAGCTAGAGAAGATGCTCAAAGTTTTGACCGTTAATTTCTAGACATTTATTTATACGTCTCAGGAATGCTTCGTGCGTTGCTCTTCTTATTACATCGGGAGGAAGAGATCTGCAAAAGTGTTTAAAAACCAAATTGAGTTTCAAAACTATGAATCTAAAAATCTAAACAAACCTGAACGCATTTCTGACTCGTTCTATGCAGTCCTCTTTATCAGTCAGGGGAGTTGAGTAGACAATATTTTTTATCCTACCCCAAACATAATAGTCTAAAGGAGTTAAATCGGGAGAACGTGGTGGCCAAAGATGTGGACCATTGTTCGCCAACCATCGATCTTCAAATAGCCTGTAGAGGATATTTGACACATTGAGTGAATTGTGTGGAGGCGCGCCATCTTGTTGATACCATAAGTCATTATGGTTCTGTACTAGCGGCTCAATTATTTGAGTCAATATGTCAGAATACTATCTCCTAAGGGAGAACATTCTTTAAATAATGCAAACATGTGTAGTGTTCTATCTTACCAGTTAAAGTCCCATCATAAATGTGAACATCGAGAATTGCATTATTTTTGATGGCGCAAAAAACATTGAAACTCCAGGTCTCTTGAAAGTTCCATTGTCTGAAGTGGTGGTTGTTATCTTCATCCCAATAATGACTGTTATGCCTATTGAAAAAACCATTCTTTGTGAATTTAGATTCATATGTCCAAATTATACAGTCCAAAAAGTTTCCATTCTCTTGAAATCGAATCATCATAGCTTCGCAAAACAATGTTCTCCTGACGAAATCAGTTTCCTTCAAATGCTGTACCCTATTGAATTTATATGGGTGCATTATATGTTTTTTTAATATTCTCCAAACACTCGATTGAGATAATTCCAGATCAATCTCGGCATCTTTGAGAGAATTTTGAGGATTCACACGAAAATATGCAAGAACTGTAATTTCGTTGTTCTCATCTTCTACTCCACTTTTTTCTCTGTGTATAGTTTTCTTAACGAAAGATCCGACATTTCTCAAGTTTGTCATGGTTCTGTTAATGGTATCTCTCGTTGGTCTGGGTCGGTCAGGAAACCTCTCAATGAACAGTCGAATCGTTCTATCTACAACTTTATTACATTCTCCATGAAGTAGAATGAGATTTAAATAATCTTCATTGGTAAAATTAGGCATAGTGATCGATTTTATAACTTAATACGAATTATCACCAAATTAATAGTAAACACAAAATGCTACTGAATAAAGAGGAATTTGGCAGATGTAATTAATGATATCTATCATTAAAAAAAAAGAATGTAAAACATGGTAAGTTTTTGCATATGGTTCATAAGGAATTATTTATTTATCACTGGAGAGAAAACCGATGGCCGATTAGTTGAAATAAAGAGGTTTCCGATACAAATTCGAATCAAAATTCGCCATCTATTTAGGAACAACCTGTAACTTTTTTCTCTTGCATATTAGGGTAGTAAAATCTAAAACATGGTTTAAGTAACAGTTCCTGAAAATTTCATCTTTTTGGCGTGAAGGGAAAAGAAATAGCTGAAAATTCAAGACGAAAAACAGTTTTTTGTGAATAACTCAGAAAATATTCACTTTAGGGCAAGGGTGTGATGCATACACTCACATTATTTTTTAACGTAGATTTAATATCTGCCATAAAAAAATGGGGTTCTAATTTGAAAAAATTGATTTTTCACGATTTTGTCGTCCCTAACTTTGAAAGCGATTTTTTCACCCCCTGTATCATGAATCGCGATTTCGATTTTTAAAGTGGATACATCAATCTTACATCTTGAAAAATCCCAAAAATGAAAATTTTCCATCCAAAAACCTCGAAGTTATTCTTGTTTCAGCGGAGCTCTATTTTCGATTTTTTTTTCGGATTTTCCCGCTCAGAGAGAATCTTCCAACCAAAACTGAAAAATGTTACATCAAAATAACTTGAAATTTTCTAAGGAATCTATTTCTGCAATGAAAAAAAAAAAAAGCACTGACGTGAAGTCAGTACTCTTTGGCGCGCGTGTTCACGGTGGCTAATTTGAATTGAATGATTCAAAAATTAACAGTGGTGTATCTAAGCTGCCATCAGGATAGAGTAACAAAGTTGGAAAAGAACACAAGTGACTCTCCTTAGTCGCACAAGCTCCTAGAAGATTTGGGAGGGTCAGTATAATCCTAATCATGTTTATAGCACGCGCGCCAAAGCAGATTGACTTTTTACACTTTTTCTTTCATTGTTAAGTCAATCTGCTTTTGCGCGCGTGCTATAAACATGATTAGGATTATACTGACCCTCCCAAATCTTCTAGGAGCTTGTGCGACTAAGGAGAGTCACTTGTGTTCTTTTCCAACTTTGTTACTCTATCCTGATGGCAGCTTAGATACACCACTGTTAATTTTTGAATCATTCAATTCAAATTAGCCACCGTGAACACGCACGCCAAAGAGTACTGACTTCACGTCAGTGCTTTTTTTTTTTTTTTTCAAGTTCCAACAAATATAGCTATCAATACAGTTTGGCTGTTAGTTTTACCGTAGATCAGAAAAAAATTCGGTTGTGGGTCTTCCGTTAGGGACGAAATTGCATCTTCTCCAAATCCGAACGCATTTTAATATAGATCTACCGAATATAGTTATTTATAAATTCGCCTCAGGGCCACCATACAGACCATTCAAATCGGAAACAACGCTATTTCCCCCAAACTGACTTGTGTCCGTGCACTGAATTGACATGAATATTCTTTTAAAACCTCACAATATCGGCTCATTACTCCCAACATAACCCAAACAACCCAAAACCATTCACTTCTCGTCTGCGCAAGCGCAGTATACTCGTGGCTGCAAGTCCTCCCAAAATTACACACCTCACAAAAAACTCCGATTCTCCAACACTAGTGGTTCAGAAGATATCGCTTCTTGAATCCACGCATGCGCAGACCCTCACCAGGGGATTCTATAGCGGAAAAGCACCCGCCACCCCAAAACCCCAATCCTCTCTGACGAAAGCACCACCAGTTAAATCACTGATGGTCTGCTCATGCGCATAACGAAAAATGCCCGTAAGGGGTTACATCCATTTCGAAATTAGCCCCAGGGCCACGGTACGGACACTTTAACTCTGAAACAACGCTACAGCCCCCAAACTGACTTGTCCTTGCACTGAATTGCTATGAATATTCTTTTAAAACCTCATAATATCGTCTCAGCACTCCCAACATAACCCATCCAACCCAAAAACAGTCACTTCTCTTCTGCGCATGCGCAATCTACTCGCGGCTAAAAGTCCTCTCAAAATAACACACCTTACAAAAAACTCCGATTCTCCAACACTAGTGGTTCAGGAGATATCACATCTTTAATCCACGCATGCGCAGACCCTCAACGAGGGATTCTATAGAGGAATAGCATCCGCCACCCCAAAACCCTAATCCTCTCTGATGAAAACACCACCAGTTAAATCACTGATGGTCTGCTCATGCGCATAACGAAAAATGCCTGTAAGGGGTAACATCAATTTCAAAATTAGCCCCAGGGCCACGGTACGGACACTTTAACTCGGAAACAACGCTACATCCCCCAAACTGACTTGTCCTTGCACTGAATTGCTATGAATATTCTTTCAAAACCTCATAATATCGACTCAGCACTCCCAACATAACCCATCCAACCCAAAAATAGTCACTTCTCTTCTGCGCATGCGCAATCTACTGGCGGCTAAAAGTCCTCTCAAAATAGCACAACTTACAAAAAACTCCGATTCTCCAACACTAGTGGTTCGGAAGATATCGCATATTTAATCTACGCATGCGCAGACCCTCATCAGGGATCTGAATTCTATGGAGGAATAGCATCCGCCACCCCAAAACCCCAATCCTCTCTGACGAAAACTACAGCAGTTAAAGGACTTCTCATCTGCGCATGCGCAATACGGAAAATGCCCGGAAAGGGCAGCATGAACCTCAAAAACATATGTTTCGGCATTAAAAGCAAAGTATTCCGCAAAATAGTAGTAATTTTTTAATTTTTTTCATGTCACGTGATCTTCACTAAATTTTGCAAAAGTGTTTGCTTTGGTCTTTTGCATCTAACTACTGAGTTTCAATTTAATCAGATCAGTATTTTTCGAGTTATCGTGAAAACAAAATTTTCAAATTTTCAAAAATTTTTTTTGCCACTTTAGGGCCGTCCGTTCAACACAAAACTTCGCAGGCATATAAAGGTCATGATTCTACAATCTGATGCCAAATTTCAAAAAGATCGAGTGATCGGTTCCGGAAATATTCATAAAAAACGTTTTTATTAAAAACGGCCTTAACTCCGAAACCGCTCGGTCGATTTAGCCCGTTAACGAACTTGTCCGAGATATTTACGCTACGAAACTACCCTGCAAATTTCAACGCTCTAAGTCATTCCGTTCGAGAGTTATCGTGCTAACGGCCGGACCGGCCGGCCGGACCGGACGGACAGAATTGAATTTGACCTCGAATTCTTCATCAGGGAGTCGAACCCAATCGTTTGAGACCATTTTCGAAAAAAAATTCGAAAAATACAGACATTGTGACGAAATGATAGCACGCTGTTCCTTGCGGAACACGCGCGCAAAAATGGTGTTCTAATTTGAAAAACGGAAGTTGACGTCATTTCCGGAAAAACCGGAGGTGCTCATGCCTTGAAAATATTTTAGATTTCATCAGCATCGTGAAGTACTTATAAGTGCTGAATTTCATGAAAATACGTTCAGTAGTTTCCCGTATAAATATGGGTGAGGTTCCTCGTGAAAGACCCTGTATAATAGCTCACTTCCCACTATCAGGCATTTCATAATAGGTATTCTACGTACCCATTTACCCTCTGATAGTTTTTGGCGCTCTAGTTCCTCGGAACAGAGTGCTTTTCAATTTGCCCAAATGTCTGTAATTTTCGCATTTTTGGCTGAAAATAGTCTCAAACGATTTGGTTCGGCTCACTGATCAAGAATCCGACGTCGAAATCGATTCTGTCCGGCCGGCCGGCCGGCCGTAGGCACAATAACTCTCGAACGAAAGGAGTTAGAGGATTGAAATGTGCAAGGTGGGTTTGGAGCGTAAATATCTCCGACGAGTTCGTTAATGGGCGAAATCCATGAAGCTGTTTCGGAGTTATGGCTGATTTTATTAAAAACATTTTTTATGAATATTTCCGAATCCGAACACTCGATCTATCTGAAATTTAGCACCGAATTGTAGAATCATGACCTTTATACGCGTGTGAAGTTTTGTATTGACCAGGCTACCGCAAAGTGTCATAAAAAAATTTGAAAATTGTAAAAAAAATGTCTACGATAACTCTCGAACGGAATGAGCTAGGCAGTTCAAATTTTCAGAGTAGGTTAGGGAGATGAATATCTCGGTTAATTTTGTTATTGGGCAAAATAGACCAGATGGTTTCGGAGTAACGAAAAAAAAAATTTTTTTTAAGTAACAAATTTCAACTTCAATTTTTATTTGAGATTAAGTTTCACCATAAAAATCCATTGATATCATTTTCAACTCCAACAAGGTAATACTTTCGGAGATATGATTTTTCGAAATTTCAATAATGAATCGTACTTCTATGTTTTCACAGAATGTTATAATTATTCTATCTAAGCTTTATTATACGATCTGTGTTCATACTCAAACATGTCATCCTGTTCTATAAGAGAGAGTCAAATTCATTTCAGCTATTTTAATTTGATTTCTTCCATAGTGCAGTTCTCATTCTCAGATTGCTCATTTAATCTTGATAAATAATCTATTATTTGAATTGAATTTCCTTTATGATGTAGTTCAATCATAATAATACATCAATATAATTTCCAGCTCTGTGAAACCAATACTTTCGGAGATATAATTTGTCTGTTTGAACTAGAGCGCCAGAAAGCTCCTGTCCACAGGGCTTGAACCGATTTTTGCTTTTCCAAATTAATCAACGCAATAATGGAATTCTTGAGGATCATCACACGTTATATTGAATTGTGGTATGATATACAAATATTCTTAATGCAAGAAGAGCTGATGATAACTAAATTAACGTTTCTAGTGTTGATATTGAATATTGAAAATAAAATTGATTATTTGAATCAGCTGATCAGGATTACTTTCGGAGTTTACTTCGTCTGAACAAGATTCTCATTAATTTCCTTTTCTCAACAGAAGTTTGAAGACTCCGCCTTATTTTGTCGGCTGCATAAATAATCCTCTGTCTCAGAATATCGACATTTGCAATCGGCGTCATTTTATCGTACACTAGGCTTTAACCTAGCATTTGACCCCACAAATAAAAATCCATCGGCGTTAAATCGGGGCTCCTCGCCGTCCATGATATGGGTCCGGCTCTTTCAATCCATTTATGTGGGTACTTCTCGTCCAACAATGCTCGAACGCATCTTCTGTAGTGCGCTGGGCAGCCATCATGTTGAAAGAACATGTATCGTCTCACTGTACTAGGCAATTCTTCCAATAAAGAGGGTAACTCCCCCCTCGAATGTTTTCATATGTTTCACCATGCAAATTATCGACCATCCACACGTTTAGACTGAATCTCCTTTGTGATCCTTTTTTCCTTTTTTCTTTGGGTTACCTTGCGCTTTGGGAGCCCAATAATGGGCGTTATGATAATTTGTGATGCCGTCTTTATCAAATTTCGACTCATCTGTCCACATGATATTCTTTAAAAAAACGGATCTTCAATATCGGCAGAGAGCATGAATCTGTAAAAGTCTAGTCGCATCAAATAATATGTGTAAGAAATGGCGGCGGCCATGTCGAACTAGAGTTATAAGAATATTTTTCTGAACTAAAAATGTACCCTCTACTACGTTAACTCTAATTTGGTCAATGATTTACCCATTTAATAGCAAGTGTTGTACCTTTTTGAACAGCAGAAGAGACGAAGAAGTTTTCAAAAGTATCTGCAGAATATCTTCCATACATTTTTTTTAAAAAACCGCTTCAAATTTAAAAATATTCATTGAAAATTCTTCAATTCTAACCATTGTCATGCAGTCTTTTTAAGCTGTTAGTAGTAGGTTCAGTTTTTGTTGACCATTTTCATTAATTGACATCCTCTCTAACTAGACACATCAAAAAAACGAACCCTAGGAGCTCTTATCCTAGAAGAAAATGTTAAAAGATCCAAAAAATTAGGGTTATTGAAAAAACGCTTCAAAATTCAATATCTCAATAATGGTGAAATTTCGGAGAATATATTATAGGGAAAGAATTCATCATAAATGACCTGAATAATAACGTCCTTCAATATTCAGTACGACTTACCCTGTATAGTTTAAGAAGTAATGTGACCTGTTCCACATCCGAGTAAATGAGTATCGGTAGGGTATTCTGAAGTATCTGTTAAGAATGACATTATATTTTCATTGGTCTAATTCCACTATCATAGAAACAAATGGTTTGAGAATGTAGCCATAATATTATGATGAACATTTTTTTTTTTGGAATTTATTGATGTAAATTATTAATAAAAATTGTCACAAAGGTCACTATGTAACTGACGTAGTAAAGAGTTCACTAGACTAACTTTGCCGGAAAACTCAATAGGTAAATTATAATAATAATTATTATCTTTCTGATATGCCACACCACCTCACCGTCAGGAGGTTCCCTGCACGTATTCCAATTTCATTAATTCACCATTATCACTTCTCGTCAATGAACTGCAATGTTAAATTAAAAATTTTGAAATCGAGCTATTCGCAGAATTCATCTTTATTTTTAGTTGTCACAAGCCAGTTTAGCAAGTTGGTTCTCATTATCGTCGAGCATTGGGTCAATTCTTCGAGCATAATATGACATGACAAAAAACTGAGTGAAGACTACTAGGTAAGTTACCTTTCAGTATCCATTATCTGAAAAAATATGACTTGAAGAACATCTCATAAGCGTCGAGTGAAACTGAAAACACTGATACTGTGCAAACAAAACTTTATGATATCAATGAATAATTATTTACATACAAATATCGTTTGATCTTATTATTTCATGTCTGGAAAGTTCAAAATAATTCTGTGAAGTGTGAAGCTTCTCATATGTATGATTAGTATTTGAAGTTATACAATATATTCATACAAGAATTTCTTCAGCTGCTATCGGATTTCTCAGCTTCTCTTTATGACTTCTTCATCTAAGAGCTCAAGAAGTATCTTCACCTCTTCCCTCACCTACATTTCAACTGAACACTACCATGTGTAAAACACTAATTTTAGGAATCCGTCATTTTACTCTTTTTTCCACCTCAACTTCCTCCTCCTTTGCCTCCTTCTCCACCTCTACTTCCTCCACCCTTACCGCCATCTCCTCCTTTACCACCTTCTCCATTTTTACCAGCTTCTCCATTATTACCAGCTTCCCCATCTTTACTATGCCCTCCTCCTTCTTCTCCTTCATTTTCACCATCCACTGCACTTTTGTATTCTCCATTTTTTTTTCCTGCAGATTTACCACCTTCACCACCTCTACTTCCTCCACCTTTACCGCCTTCTCCATTTTTACCTGCTTGTCCATCTAAACCCCCTCCTCCACTTTTGCCTCCCTTGCCTGCACTTTCACGTTTACCTCCTCCTCCACCTTTTCCTCCTTCTCCACCTCGACTACCACCACCTTTACCTCCTTCTCCCCCTCTACTTCCTCCTCCACCTCCTCCATATAATTCAATACTGCACACATTTCGAATGAGAAAGCCCAAGTTGAAGGGACTTGAGTATGGTGCATTTTTGTTGTTGTTCATGTCGAATACATAATCCCAGAAGCTCATTAGAATTAATAAAATTTTGAGACGAAAATAATGATGAAGATGGAATGAAATTAAAACATGATATTCAATATTTGAATTTTGATCTACAATGATGACATATCTCGGATGAATATAACTCATGTCATAAATTCGAGGAAAATATTGGCATCTCGAATGTATGACATTTTTACATTATTTTATAAATATTGAAAACTAGCTGTCCGCCCCGGCTTCACACGGTTGAAATGCTGATACTAATGGCGATTTCCATTGACACGCTCGGATCACTCGGAGTCATATTTGACAGATATTTTTCGGTTCAATTGGACAGATGCATGACAGATGAGATCGATTTCGAGTGCTCCGAGCGGGTCAATGGAAATCGCCATAATTATACTACAGAATTTCTTTATACACAACATTCACAGCATTTTTGTCGTTAGATAATACAAACATGTTCTCTTAGTTACTCTTGAAAGAGCGACATATAATTGGCCATCAACACTCAACGCTCAAATATCAGCCTGTAGCGTTGAATGTTGGACCCTGCGATTCATTAATGATCATTGCAAAATATAGGAGAATGTATAGGCGTTTAAATTGGATCAGTAAATCCGATGGTATCAGAGGAATTCGGGAAATCAATAAATCTATCCTGGCTGAGGCGAGCCTCACGCTCTACAGATGATTCTCTGGCTCTCTGTATTCGATTTCTATCCCTATCCTGGCTGTGACAGCCCACCGGTCCGTACCACCACAACCGCTATGTCCCTGCATTTTGAATCTGCAATATCTTCGAAAATATTCATTTAAATTACATGGTGTAAAGGGCCATATTGATCAATATTAAATTAACAATGCATTTAAGGTACTTAATTGGATAAGGATCAATGATGTTTTGCTTAAAATTGCTTCGTAATCAAGCCATTTTTCACGTAGAATGTTAAGGATAAAAAATGGTTATTGTGGGTTATCCGTAAGAGATAGACATATACCATCCTGGAATTTTTTGTAGACCTTTTCAAGGTGTACCATACTGTAATGCATTATTTTGATCTATCTCGTAGGGTTCAGCGCTCTGGCAATAAATTTGAACAGCACGCCAAAGCTCCTATCCGCAGGGTTCTCCCACTTTTTGGCGCTCCTGTTCCTCGGAACAGAGTGCTTATCAATTTGCCCAAATGTCTGCAATTTTCGAAGTTTTGGCTGAATATGATCTCAAACGATTCGGTCGACTCACCGATCAAGAATCCGTGGCTAAAATCAATTCTGTCCAGCCGGCCGTACGCACGATAACTCTCGAAAGAAAGGAGTTAGAGGATTGAAATTTGAAGGGTATGTTTGGAGCTTAAATATCTAGGACGATTTCTTCAATGAGCGAAATCCACCAAGTGGTTTCGGAGTTATAGCCGTTTTTAGTAAAAATATTTTTTATGAATATTTCCGGAACCGATCACTCGATCTATCTGAAATTTAGCACCAAATTGGAGAATCATGACCTTTATATGCATGCGAAGTATTGATATGATTGCCGTAAAGTGGCAAAATAAAATTTAAAAAATTTTCAAATTTTTTCTCTACAATAACTCTCGAACAGAATCAGCTAGGCAGTTGAAATTTTCGGAGTAGGTTCGGGAGATAAATATCTCGATTAAATTCGTTGTTGAGCAAAATCAGCCTGATGGTTTCGGAGTAACGAAAAACAATTTTTTTTTACATTACAAATCTCAATCTCAATTTCACTGGATGCTATAATTATACTATCTATGAATTATTATTTGATCTGTGTTGAACAAGTGTTTGAACAAGATCGCAAAAGCTCCTATCCACATGGCTTTCCCACTTTTTTGTACCTCTCCGAAAACTAGCGCGAAGGCTATTAATATACACTATCTTTTGGAGCTTCTCCCTCAACTTCTTGTAGTTTTACTAGTAACATTTTATAAGCGTCATTTTCGCGCACGTGTTACGCAAGAAACAGCGTGCTATCATTTTGCCACAATGTCTGTATTTTTTTTTCGAAAATGGTCTCAAACGATTGGGTTCGACTCCCTAATGAAGAATTCGAGGTCAAAATCAATTATGTTCATCCGGTCCGGCCAGCCATCTCCTTGGGGAAGACTTGGGGGGGTCAGTATAATCATAATAATGTTTATAGTACGCGCGCCAAATGCAAATTGACTTTACAATGAAAGAAAAAGGCTAAAAAAGCATTGATGTGTGGTCAATCTGCTGTGGCGCGAATGCTATAAACATGATTATTATCATGCTGACCCTCCCAAGTGTTCGACGAAAATGATTACGTTCGACTCCCCAATGAAGAATTCGAGGTCAAATTTGATTTTGTCCGGCTGGCCGTCCGGCCGTCCGGCCGTTGTCACGATAACTTGAGAACGAATGAGCTAGCGAAATTTTCAGGGTGGGTGGCGCATCCCAATACGATGGACAAGTTTGTTAATGGGCATAATCGGCTTAGTGGTTTTCGAGTAATAGTTTTGTTTTCAACCAATATAAATCCGATCGAATTGAAACTTGGTGTGTATTTGTAGAATATGAACCTAAGAACGTTCGTGAAATTTTGTCCGAATCGGCTAGAAAATTTTAAAAAAATCATTAAAAAATATTTTTGTTGTCACGATAACTTGAGAACGGAAAGAGATAGCGACTTCAAGTTTTCAGGTTAGGATGTGCACCAGAACGCGACATTTCAGTTTATTTGTGAGCATAATCGGCCAAACGTTTTTAGAGTTATAGCCATCTGAAATTTTCTGAAATTTGGTGGTTTTTTGTTCCTCATTATCTCGAAAAATACTGAACCGATTGAATTCAAACATGATTATTGTATTGTTGTAGAATGCCAACGCAAAAATGTTTGCAAAATTTGGTGAGGATAGCATTTGTAGAAAATTTTTAATAAATCATTGAAAAAAAAAGGTATATTCTATATATCAGTAACTATTCGTTTGAAATTGCTGAAATTTTGCAAGAGCCTTCATAACCTAACTTTACTGCCAAGTTTCAAGTTTTAATACGATCGGTTAAATATTGTTGGAGATTCGAGCATTCTTGTGTGAGTTCAGTAGATGGGTTACCGTTGCCTCGATAACTGTCGAACGAAAGGAGATAGGGACTTGCAATTTTCAGGGTAGGTTGCGTATCCGAAAGAAGTGTTGGGTTCGTTTTTGGGCATAATCGGTCTAACGGTTTCCGAGTTATAGAGAACCTGCGTGACCTTGAGATTCGACACTAGCGCTCATGGTGGCGAAATTTAGCATTTATTAGGTGAGACGAATAAGATTTTGTACTGATTGCCATACAAAGTAATTATTAGTTATTATTAATAAGAATTATATCTAGTCTATGGTAATTATGAATTTTGAAAAATTTCAAACGTTTTAATTATTAAAAGAGGTTATCAAACAAAAAAGATGAAAATGTATTCAGAAGTAACCATGCGGAAAATGTAGAAGAATGGAAGACAAACTACTATTAAACAACATTTGGTTATTATTATTTATTAATATCATTTAAAATATCAAATAAAGATATGACCTTGTCAAAATACATTTAATTCTATTTTACTATTTTGAAAATAGGTTTTTGTAAGTTTACTAGTACACAATATATGAATAATTATATCGGCAAAGTGCAGCACAAGCTCAATGTAATATACTGTAAATGATAGTGGTAGCGGCACAGTTTCTTACATATTCTCTTTTACTAGGCCAGAAAATATATATTTTTTGTTTTCTGTGCTAGTGAATCTAGATCTACACATGTTGGATATACATAAACAAATTAAGTACCATAAAAAAATAGACCTGTCTTGATTTTAAGTATAAAAATTAATAATCTGTTTCCAGAGATATTTTGTTGGATTTTGATGAGTATTTACAGATCTAATAATAATTTAAAAACTTTTCCCCTTGCAGCGGTAATAGCCAAAAGTTGTTTCTCATTTTTTATAGAAGTACCTTCTCGAAATCTAGATAATGAAATTGGTATGTTAGGTCCACAAAACACTGTTTGACTCACGGTCAAAGTCACATGAAAAAACAAAGTCATCATTTATGTGCTCAAATGGCACCACTGGAATCGATTTATCGACTGTTGCATTGATCCTTGTAGCTAACTGAACACCTTCAGATTAATCATTTATTAATTTCTTCACTTTCATCACATGACACTTCACTTCAGATACTAATTTTGTTTTTTTCCAACGATTAAAACGATCTGCATTGAATGTTTAACGCTCTTTAAATCTATAATTACATAGTTTGAAAAATTGTTGTATGATTTGCTGGATGACCTGGTGTTTCCGCCAATGAAATGATTACTGCATATTTGTTGTTTGTAGATAGCCATGGGGTACCATCGGCACTAAAAAAATAAAAAAATTAATGTGGTAATAGAGATCATTTCAACACATTTACACTTACTTGATACGATGTACGGCTTTCATTCACTTTTGTTGACGTTCTAACAAAGTTGGTTTTGAATAAAATGTTATATTTGTATCAGTCTTCCATAAGTATTATATGACATGATACAACACAACAACTTGTGTTACCAGATCTGAATTTGATTTTAACTTTATTTCCAATCATTATCACTCAATTATAATTTTACATGTTTGGATTTCTACGTTAAGTGACAGTTCAACATCACCTATGAACTTACGAAATTACCGAAAGAGGCGCCACTAGTGTTTACGCAAAAAAACGAAAAAAGACGAAAAAAAAAATTTTAAGAACCGTACCCCTAGAAAATTTTAAAAAAATCACGAAAAAAAAAATTGGTTCAAGCACTGACGTGAAGTCAGAAGCTACTGCGCGTATGTTCTATTGTCCATTCTTCTGTATTGGACACCCTTAATCGAATTTACCATGGTAAATTATGTTGTCCGTTCTCCTGTATTGGACACTTAATTCGAATTTACCATGGTAAATTCGAATTAAGGGATGTGTGTATAAAACTTTTCAATAGACTTCCAAATAAGCTAAAAAGGTTGAATTGGAACCATATTCCATGAAATATTACATTAATAATTGAATAATTTGTTTTGTTTTGACACCACTTCACTTAATGTACTGCACATACTATGAAATAAAGGGATTTATTATTATTATTATTTTAAAAAATAAAAAGATCTTATGCAATTAAAAACATACTATAGTAGTTAGTTATGTATGTATGTACCAAGGACGAAAAACTGTCTATTATTGTCGTGCCTGCAAATTGCAAGCAGGTGAGACAAGAGATAGTTTTTCGCCGAGGTGCATATTACATATTTTCGTCGACCTCTACATACTATAAATCAGGCAACAAATGATGAAATTCACCATATTGCTTTCTCCTTTGATTTATAGGATAAACCCAAAATCTCCTCTTCATCCTAGTTTCCTCCTTCTCGTCCTCTTCACACAATATGACTGAAACCAAAATCTATTCATCCGAACAAAACATTTCCACTTCCATGTTTCGCACTGAACTACTACTTGAAAAAAAAAATGTTTTCAATATCCCTGGCTAACATTGCTGCTCTGTGCCGGTGAAGTGTGCGATGCCATACAGGTTGCAGGTTTGCCCTGTGCTGGTCCATGTCGGTCCGTGCAGGTCTAGTGTGCGCGAACTTTTAAGATGCATAACCTAGCCTGAAAATTTCAAGTCAGTATCTCTTTCCGTTCTCAGGTTATCATGACATAAATAATATTTTTCAATAATTTTCTAAAAATTTTCTAGCTATACGATTCTCACAAAATCTTACTAAAGTCCTTAGGTTTGTATTCTACAACTACTCACCAGGTTTCAATTCGATGAGATCAGTAATGGTTGAAAACGAAATTATTACTCGGAAACCGTTGGGCCGATTATACCCATTAACGAACTCTTCCGTCGTATTGGGATGTGCCACCTACCCTGAAAATATCAAGACGCTATCTCTTTCCGTTCTCAAGTTATCGTGGCAACTGCCGGCCGGACAGCCGGACGGACAGAATCAAATTTGACCTCGGATTCTTCATCAGTGAGGTGAACCTATTCGTTTGAGACCATTCTCGGCAAAATTACAGACATTTGGGCAAAATGATAACGAGATGTTCCCCAGAACATACGCGCAAAAAAATTATTGAAACGGTTCAAGCACTGACGTGAAGTCAGGAGCATTTGCGAGTATGTTCTATTGTCCATTCTCCTGTATTGGACACTCTTAATCGAATTTACCATGGTGAATTCTATTGACAGACAATAGAATTCACCATGGTAAATTCGATTAAGAGTGTCCAATATAGGAGAATGGACAATAGAACATACGCGCAAAAGCTCCTGACCTCACGTCAGTACTTGACCCAAGATTTTTTTCGTAATTTTTTAACACTTTCTAGGGTTACGTTTCTTTTACACACGTCTTTATGTCGATACTCTACAACTAGTTACCAAGCTTCAATTCAATCGAGTCTATATTTTTTGAGTTATCAAGGAAATAATATTTCAGGTTGGTATAACTCCGAAACCGAAGGACCAATTATGCCCAAAATCGAACTTGACCCTCCCATTCGGATGCGCAACCTACCCAGAAAATTTAAGTCCCCATCTCCTTTCGTTCGAAAGTTATCGAGGAAACGGTCACCCATCCAGCAACTGAACTCACACAAAGCTGTTCTGATCTCCAACAATACAGGGTCTTTCACGAGGAACCTCACCCATATTTATACGGGAAACTACTGAACGTAGTTTCATGAAATTCAGCACTTATAAGTACTTCACGATGCTGATGAAATCTAAAATATTTTCAAGGCATGAGCACCTCCGGTTTTTCCGGAAATGACGTCAACTTCCGTTTTTCAAATTATAACACCATTTTTTTATTGCAGAAATAGATTCCTTAGAAAATTTCAAGTTATTTTGATGTAACATTTTTCAGTTTTGGTTGGAAAATTCTCTCTGAGCGGGAAAATTCGAAAAAAAAATCGAAAATAGAGCTCCGCTGAAACAAGAATAACTTCGAGGTTTTTGGATGGAAAATTTTCATTTTTGGGATTCATGATACAGGGGGTGAAAAAATCGCTTTCAAAGTTAGGGATGACAAAATCGTGAAAAATCAATTTTTTCAAATTAGAACCCCATTTTTTTATGGCAGATATTGAATCTACGTTAAAAAATTATGTGAGTTATTCACAAAAAACTGTTTTGCGTTGAATTTTCAGCTATTTCTTTTCCCTTCACGCAAAAAGATGAAATTTTCAGGAACTGTTACTTAAACCATGTTTTAGATTTTACTACCCTAATATGCAAGGGAAAAAAGTTACAGGTTGTTCCTAAATAGATGGCGAATTTTGATTCGAATTTGTATCGGAAACCTCTTTATTTCAACTAATCGGCCATCGGTTTTCTCTCCAGTGATAAATAAATAATTCCTTATGAACCATATGCAAAAACTTACCATGTTTTACATTCTTTTTTTTAATGATAGATATCATTAATTACATCTGCCAAATTCCTCTTTATTCAGTAGCATTTTGTGTTTACTATTAATTTGGTGATAATTCGTATTAAGTTATAAAATCGATACCTATGCCTAATTTTACCAATGAAGATTATTTAAATCTCATTCTACTTCATGGAGAATGTAATAAAGTTGTAGATAGAACGATTCGACTGTTCATTGAGAGGTTTCCTGACCGACCCAGACCAACGAGAGATACCATTAACAGAACCATGACAAACTTGAGAAATGTCGGATCTTTCGTTAAGAAAACTATACACAGAGAAAAAAGTGTAGTAGAAGATGAGAACAACGAAATTACAGTTCTTGCATATTTTCGTGTGAATCCTCAAAATTCTCTCAAAGATGCCGAGATTGATCTGGGATTATCTCAATCGAGTGTTTGGAGAATATTAAAAAAACATAAAATGCACCCATATAAATTCAATAGGGTACAGCATTTGAAGGAAACTGATTTCGTCAGGAGAACAGAGTTTTGCGAAGCTATGATGATTCGATTTCAAGAGAATGAAAACTTTTTGGACTGTATAATTTGGACAGATGAATCTAAATTCACAAAGAATGGTTCTTTCAATAGGCATAACAGACATTACTGGGATGAAGAGAACAACCACCACTTTAGACAATGGAACTTTCAAGAGACCTGGAGTTTCAATGTTTTTTGCGCCATCAAAAATAATGCAATTCTCGATTTTCACATTTATGATGGGACTTTAACTGGTAAGATAGAACACTACACATGTTTGCATTATTTAAAGAATGTTCTCCCTTAGGAGATAGATATTCTGACATATTGACTCAAATAATTGAGCCGCTAGTACAGAACCATAATGACTTATGGTATCAACAAGATGGCGCGCCTCCACACAATTCACTCAATGTGTCAAATATCCTCTACAGGCTATTTGAAGATCGATGGTTGGCGAACAATGGTCCACATCTTTGGCCACCACGTTCTCCCGATTTAACTCCTTTAGACTATTATGTTTGGGGTAGGATAAAAATATTGTCTACTCAACTTCCCTGACTGATAAAGAGGACTGCATAGAACGAGTCAGAAATGCGTTCAGGTTTGTTTAGATTTTTAGATTCATAGTTTTGAAACTCAATTTGGTTTTTAAACACTTTTGCAGATCTCTTCCTCCCGATGAAATATGAATAGCAACGCACGAAGCATTCCTGAGACGTATAAATAAATGTCTAGAAATTAACGGTCAAAACTTTGAGCATCTTCTCTAGTTATAACTGCGAGAGATTGCCATGGTTCTCCTAATAGTAACTTCAAGTCGGTTTCAAGAAGGGGTGAAAAATCTACAGCATGGTTCAAATAACAGTTCCTGAAAATTTCATCTTTTTGGCGTGAAGGGAAAAGAAATAGCTGAAAATTCAAGACGAAAAACAGTTTTTTGTGAATAACTCAGTAAATATCCACTTTAGGGCAAGGGTGTGATGCATACTCTCACATTATTTTTTAACGTAGATTCAATATCTGCCATAAAAAAATGGGGTTCTAATTTGAAAAAATTGATTTTTCACGATTTTGTCATCCCTAACTTTGAAAGCGATTTTTTCACCCCCTGTATCATGAATCGCGATTTCGATTTTTAAAGTGAATACATCAATCTTACATCTTGAAAAATCCCAAAAATGAAAATTTTCCATCCAAAAACCTCGAAGTTATTCTTGTTTCAGCGGAGCTCTATTTTCGAATTTGTTTTCGAATTTTCCCGCTCAGAGAGAATTTTCCAACCAAAACTGAAAAATGTTACATCAAAATAACTTGAAACTTTCTAAGGAATCTATTTCTGCAATAAAAAAATGGTGTTCTAATTTGAAAAACGGAAGTTGACGTCATTTCCGGAAAAACCGGAGGTGCTCATGCCTTGAAAATATTTTAGATTCCATCAGCATCGTGAAATACTTATAAGTGCTGAATTTCATGAAAATACGTTCAGTAGTTTCCCGTATAAATATGGGTGAGGTTCCTCGTGAAAGACCCTGTATAGCTCCGATCATGTTCAAATTTGAAACTTGGAAATAGAGTTAGGCTCTGAAGGCTTTCGCAAAATTTCGGCGATGTCGGAGGAATAGTTCCTGATATATAGAATTTTTTTCAATGATTTTTGGAAACATTTCTTTTGAAAAGATCCTCACGAACTTCCGCAAGAATTTTCGCGTTGGCATTCTACAACTAATAACCATGTATTTTTCGAGTTATTGAGGAAATAACAACCAAACTTTAGATAGGTATAACTCCAAAACCATTTGGTAGATTATGCCTATAAACAAATTTAGATGTCGCATTCGACTGCGCAACCAACCCCGAAAATTGCAAATAGCTATCTCTTTCTTTCCTCAAGTTATCGTGAGAAACATAATATTTTTTCGTATTTTTTTAATTTACAGTAGTACAATCTTCACAAAATTCCAAACACGTCTTCATGTCGATATTTTACATCTAGATACCAAGTTTCAATTTGATTGGGTCTGTATTATTTGAGTTATCGAGAAAATAATATTCCAGATGGTTATAACTCCGAACCCGTTGGACCGATTATGCGAACATAACTCTCCCATTCGGATGCGCAAGCAAGCCTGAACATTTCAACTCCCTACCTCTTTTCGTTCGAAAGTTATCGAGTCAACGGTCATCCATCCAACTACTGAACTTATCCAATGCTGCTCGGATCTTCGAAGATGTACATCCAATCGTATTCAAACTTGGACTTTGGTAGAAGAGTTAGGTTTTGAAGGCTCTCACAAAAGTTCAGTGAAATCGGGCGAATAGTTTCTGATATATTGAATTTTTTTCAATGATTTAAATTTTTTTTTTCTAATTTTCTAGTGATACGATTCTTGTGAAATTTTGCAAGAATTTTCGAGTCGGCATTTAACAACTAGTAACCAAGTTTGAATTGGATCAGTTCTGTATTCTTCGAGTTATTGAGGAAATAAAAACCAAATTTCAGATGGGTATAACTCCAAAACCACTAAGCCCATTTTGCCTATTAATTAACACAAATTTCGCATTCAGGCGCACAACCTACCTTAAAAATTGAAAGTCGATATCTCTTTCCATTCTCGGGTTTTCGTGACATGAATATTGTTTTTTAATAATTTTTAAAAATTTTGTAGGAACACGATTCTCACAAAATTTCACAAACGTGCTCGTATTTGTTTTCTACAACTTGCTATCAAGTTCCAATTCGATCGGATCTGTATTGGTTAACGACAAAATTATTACTCGGAAACCGTTGGGCCGATTATGCCCATTAACGAAGTCATCCGTCGTATTTGGATGCGACACCTACCCTGAAAATTCCAAGTCGCTATCTCTTTTATTTCTCAAGTTATCGTTGTAACGGCCTGACGGCCGGCCGGACAGAATCAAATTTGACCTCGAATTCTTCATCAGTGAGTTGAACCTAGTCGTTTGAGACCATTCTCGGCAAAAAATTGGAAAATTACATACATTTGGGCAAAATGATAACGCGATGTTCCCCAGAACATACGCGCAAAAAGGTATAAGTTTGTTCCAGAGTAAGTGTTACAAACTGATAGGGCAGACATTATATGGTATATATAGTACTAATGAAAAAAGACAAATATTCTGCCAACATGGCCACTAAGTTTTCACTTCTCACACAGGGTATTAACATTGGAAAATAATTCCTAAATGGCTAAATATGTTTCGATACGACAGTCATATACGTTAGACAGATTCAAAAACAGACCATGAGCCAAATCTCTATATCGTGATGGTACGAGCACACAATCACGGTATATCAAGTTTTCAAATTTATGAAATTATTTTCCTATTCTCCTAATACAATTCGAGTTTATACATACTTTGATATCAATATAGATACGGTATTCAATTTGTCGATAGGCAATAGTTGTTGTTTTAATGAGTATCCTTCAAATTTCTTATCGCTTGTGATAGTGCTACACAAAATATATGCTCCAGGTGAGGCTCGAACTCACAACCCCGGCATAGCTCACGCTTACTGACATATAAGTACCGTGCGCTAACCAATTGCGCCACTGGAGCGCTTGATATCAGGTCAAACATTGCTTGATTGTAACAATTAACGCACGGCGGACATAGTGTTAACAATATATCTATAGAGATAGCCTGCAACACAGTCTAACAGCGCCACAATTTATCTTCTCATTGAGGCCTATTTCTTCAAGGCGATAGCGCGGGATATCGTATATTTCGAATTTAAAACTCTATCGAATTCATTGAATAGGTTTTTTTGTTTGGAAGAATAAACAATATGCGACCCTTCTTGGTCAATAAATTGAATAACTAAATTTCATTCAGCACAATAGTATTGAGATCAGGCTAAAATAGGTGCCTACGTAGTTGTTCAATTTATTGTTTAGCAAGAACTACGAGAAGGTGTAGGGTTAACTCTTGCCGAAAAAATTATAAACCGAAATGAAATTTTCAAAATAAATATATATTCTCCAACATGACAATTATAAGAGTAGGGTAGGCTAATGCAAATGGTGATAAAATCATATTATAGTTTGTAATTTTTTGGATCTTACTAATGTTGAGTTTCTGCCGAGGGGTCTTTCACAATTCTATATATCATTAACTATTCGTCCGACATCGCTAAAATTTTGAGAGAGCCTTCAAAACCTAACTCTACTGTCAAGTTCCAAGTTCGAACATGATCGTATATATATTGTTGGAGATTCGAGCAGCCTTGTGTGAGTTTAGTAGATGGATGGGTGACGGTTGCCTCGATAACTTTCGAACGAAAGGAGATAGAGACTTGCAACTTTCAGGGTATGTTGCGTATCCGAATGGAAGTGTTAAGTTCTATTACGGGCATGAACGGTCCAACGGTTTCAGAGTTATACCCACCTGGAATATTATTTCCTCGATAACTCAAAAAATATAGACTCGATCGAATTGAAGCTTGGTTGTAGAATACCGACATAAAGACGTGTTTCAAATTGCATAAGAACCGTACCCCGAGAAAATTTTAAAAAAATTATGAAAAAAAAAATTGGTTCAAGCACTGACATGAGATCAGGAGCTTTTGCGCGTATGTTCTATTGTCAATTCTCCTGTATTGGACACTTAATTCGAATTTACCATGGTAAATTCGCGCAAATGCTCCTGACTTCACGTCAGTGCCTGAACCATTTTTTTATGTATATATTACATCTAAGTAATCATTAAAGGATACTGTGGGAGGTATACTCATTATTGAAAGGGTTTTTTCTGGGTTTTCTCTCCCAAACTCTGAAAAATATCTATAAAATAAAAATTAATTATTTTGTGATTTGCTTCTGCGTAAGAAACACAAGATATTTGTCAGAAGCAATCAACTGAACAATGTTGCCTAACAAACAACAACGAAACAACATCAACGAAGAAACAACTATATCGTAATGTTTCGGAGTCTATATCAGACTCCTTCGTCAGACGCTCAATGAAAATCTTTAGAATTTTTTTTTTTTTGAGAGAAAACCCAGTAAAAAACCTTTCTATATTACATTTGTATACGATGAAATGAATAAACCTATTTCTATTTATATCTCTTAAATCAACAGTCCATTTACGAACTGGGGCGATATATTCAGGTGCACACCCACCCTACATATATCAAGTTCTCAAGTTATTTTCCTTTCGGAATTTATCACTCTTGACGGGCGGACGGACGGACGGGCAGACGTACGTATACTTCATTCACTTTTATAAAGTCTCCCGGTTGGTTATGATTTAGGTCTATCACGTTTTTGTAACTAACACAGAGGCAGGTTGGCACTACTGAAATATCGTCAAGGTCAAAACAATTCGCAGAGACGTTGCCGATTTCTGCTCTCAAAATAATCATAATATAATCTTCAATCTTATCTTATTATCAGTCACAGCTCATTATCTTCGAATATAATTAAGAATTCTTCGCTTTGAAATTGAAAATGCCGAAAGTAGTTTTGAAGAAGATGCAGATACAGAACCGAAATCTTCAATAGGAAAACTATATTCTGACATGTTGAACTCTCGAATGAAATTACTTAGTTTCCTATAATTATATTTTATATGACTAGGGTTTCGTAGTACTACTAAATTTTGAAACTGGTGTATTTCACGTTGTGCAACAAGGTATTTAAATGTCTTCTGTAGGCTTATTTCTTTAGAATTTCGAAAAGTGGGGAATTCCATATAAGTACGTATGTTCGTTTAGAAGTTTTCCTGCCGGGTTATTCAGGTACTTTTATTCTTTTTTCAATATCACAAAGTAAGGGACTACTGTATCCATTATTTTTCAATAAAATTGCAACACTTGATTTTTGATTTCCATACAAGAAAATAGCATAATTGAATCTTCAAACCAGTTTATATACGTGACATATTTCCAGTAACAACAGATGAAATATTTTCTTCTATAGCCGCCAGGACTGTGGAATTATTGAATTCACATAACATCTACTCAAATTCATTATTTTTCCGTAGTAAATTCACATTGTGAAAATACCTAATTACTACGACTTCTTTGTAG
Source organism: Halyzia sedecimguttata (assembly GCA_937662695.2). NCBI lineage: Eukaryota > Metazoa > Arthropoda > Insecta > Coleoptera > Coccinellidae > Halyzia > Halyzia sedecimguttata. Next base: position 34,322,184 of record OW569411.2, read on the forward strand.
AGAGGACAACGTTGCGTAGTTATCTAACAGGAAAATGACTATAACCTAACATTTTAAAAATATACATGGTGAAATGTGTCAAAATTTCATGGCCAACCGGGAGACTTTATAAAAGTGAATGGAGTATAATTGGGGTTGAGTACTGATTATTCATCAGTAAGTCGGATAGAATCGTTTGGGACATTTTTCGACTCAAAATTCGAACACTTGAGACGGTTCAGCAGAAGGATAGCGCCGCGGTATTGGTACGAGCACCGCAAAAAAGAAAACCTTTCAACCTTCCAACTAGATTCCAACAATCCCTTCGGAAACAAACCGAAATTTCAAATTAACGTACCTACGGCAAGCATCATTTGAATTCCTAAACGTCTTGAATATCATTACAAAATCTGAACTTCTTCAAGGATCAAGACAAGCAGTACCTAATTCGAAGAGGATAAAATGGATACGCCAACAGAACTGAGAAAAGGCCCGGCGCACTGCCAGTAAAATCCTCGGGAATAATTCATTTCCTCCTTTGTTCGGAGCGAGGGAATTCCTTCTCCTGTCCAGACAGTCAGTAAATAACATAAAACTTCCATATTCATTATTGCGTTGCTGTGTAAAATGTCTGTGCCCGGTCGAAAACTGTTCTTGTCTGTTTGCAAATTGACAAGAGGTTTGTTGAAGTCGAGAGTATATTTCGGTACAGAGTTTCACCGCAAGAAATTTACCACGTTTCAGAATGTGAATATTACAATAATTTCCACATATTAGACTTTTTGGAATTTTTCAATTATTTTCATAATTATATCCAATTAACTGTTAAAATCGAATACATTCAAAACATTAGAGACGCACTGACGTAGGGCCAGAAGATACAGCGCGCTCATGTAATAATCAATATTTTCCACCGTATATTACTAGAATTTTTTATTATTCGAGACACGTTATTCAAACAAAAATAAAAAAGCACCGCCGTGAAGTCAGTATTCTTTGGCGAGCTTGTTCACGTTGATAAATTCATCAATCAAAAAATTCTATATATCAGGAACTATTCCTCCGACATCGCTGAAATTGCGAGAGCCTTCAGAACATAACTTGCCAAGTTTCAAGTTTGAACACGATCGGATCTATATTGTTGGAGAACGAAAGGAGATAGGGACCAGCAATTTTCAGGGTAGGTTGCGCATCTGAATTGGAGAGTTTGGGCATAATCGGTCCATCGGTTTCGGAGTTATACCCACCTAGAATATTATTTCCTTGATAACTCAAAAAATATAGACTCGATTGAATTGAAGCTTGGTAACTAGTTGTAGAATATCGACATAGAGACGTGTGTAAAATTTTGTAAGAACCGCACTCCTATAAAATGTTAAAAAAAATTACGAATCGAATTACGAATTATCGAATTTACCATGGGGAATTCTTTTATCTGTCAATAGAATTCACCATGGTAAATTCGATTAAGAGTGTCCAATGCTGAAGAATGGACAATAGAACATACGCGCAATACCTCATTTTTTTTATCATTGCGTTGGATTCTGCTGTGAAAAATAATGATAGTATTTTAACATGATTATGTCCCCAAATTCGATACTTTCTGAGTTATTTGAGATTTTCTGGATTTATGGTGTACGTAGAGTCAAATTCTTCGAATCTGTTGCATAAGGATATTCTGTGACCATATAAGATAAATATTCCCATTAATCATTCAGAAGTAACCGACAGGTCTAATTATAAATCGTTATCAAATTTTTTTGTTCCGCGAAATGAATCGTCGCTATTCTAATGATGAGATTTTGGATTTATTTCTTATACACGACCTTTCCTCATTCTTCGTCTTCGATGTTGTTAATACGGTTCACGCTAAGGATGTTTAAAATAAGAATAATCAACATAATACTGTCTAAACTTATTTTACTTTTTTTCCGGTTTTGGCGCTCTTGTTGCTCGGAACAGAGTGCTTATCAATTTGCCCAAATGTCTGTAAATTTCGAGTTTTTGGCTGAAAATGGTCTTGAACGATTTGTTTCGACTCACTGATCAAGAATCCATGGCCAAAATCGATTCTGTCCGTCCGTTAACACAATAAGTCTCGAACGGAATGAGCTAGACAGTTGAAATTTTCAGTGTCAGTTTGGGAGATAAATATCTCAGTTAAGTTTGTTATTGCGCAAAATCAGCCTGGTGGTTTTGGAGTAACAAAAAAAAAATTGTTTTTACATTACAAATTTTGAATTCAATTTTTTTTAAGATGCAGTTCCATCATAGAAGTCCATTGATATCATTCTCAACTTGAACAAACTAATACTTTCGGAGATATGATTTTTCAAAATTTCAATAATTATTGTCAATCATTCTATGATTTCATACACACATCCTATTTATAATTTGCTGATGTATGTAAATCCAATATGAGATGATTCAAAGACCTGACGCAGAGAAGCCAAATTGAAAAAGTGGAATGCCCTGTGGACAGGAGCTTTGGCGCTCTTGTTTTAAACTTTGACAAATCATAACTTCGAAAGTATTGGTTTGTCAGAGTTGGGAATGATATCAATGTCAATGAATAATATCAATATTTCATTTCATGGTGCAGTTCTATCGTAAGAATCCATTGATATAATTTCCAACTCTGAGTAATCACTTTTGGAGATATGATTTGTTAAAGTTTAAACAAGAGCGCCGAAGCTCTTGTCCACAGGGCATTGCCAAATTTTTGTTCGATATTTTGAAAACTACAATGCAATACAATGGTTTTAACAGAAATGTATTCAGCATTGAATACTCGATCATACCAGGAATGCTTTTTTCATCAAATTTATTTTCACTCCCTGTATAACCGGAAGTGCTTGGGCTTCGAAAATATTTTAGCTCTGTAGCGAATTTCAAGCAATATAGTAATCCCAATTTTCACATTTCAAATATGTACAGTGCTCCAGAAACATCTAATAGGCACTCGAACTTGGGACACCCTGTATATTATATAGACTATTTCCCATTTCGGCAAGACCTCGAATCTTGGTTAACCTATTTTATGTGCATAAAAATATCGTTTAATTTAAAATCAAACCTAAATATATGAGTCCCAATTATAGAAAATAAGTCCAGTACCATATTTAACTCGTTGGGTCGATAGGTAATTAGATATCGATATAAAATCGTCTTTCAAACAAATTGCTCTTGCCTTATAAAAATGGCATGAAATCTTCTGGGGAACATCGCGTTATCATTTTGCCCAATTGTCTGTAATTCTCGAATTTTTTGCCGAAAATGATCTCAAACGATTGGGTTCCACTCCCCCATGAAGAATTCGAGGTCAAATTTGATTCTGTTTGGCCAGCCGGCTAGCCGTTACCACGATAACTTGAGAACAGAAAGAACGAGCGGCTTGAAATTTTCAGGGGCATTTTTAGGCGCATCCCAATACGACGGACAAGTTCGTTAATGGACATAATCGGCCCAATGGTTTCTGAGTAATAATTTTGTTTTCAACCAATACAAATTCGATCGAATTGAAACTGGGTGAGTAGTTGTAGAATACAAACTCATGGACGTTTGTGAAATTTTGTGTGAATCGAATCACTAGAAAATGTTTAAAGAATTATTAAAAAATATTATTTATGTCACGATAACCTGAAAACGGAAAGAGAAAGCGACTTGAAATTTCCATGTAAGGTTTCGCATCTGAATACGACATTTGAGTTTTTTATAGGCATAATCGGCCCAAAGGAGAGAAGGATCTCACCATTAAATATTTAGGTGGCAAGCCCTCCATTGTTAATCACGAACAGGTTTCTCGAAAAAACTGAGCTCCCCCCTAACGATTTCTGCGTTTACTATCAGAATGTTGGCGGAATGAAGACCAAGCTGGGCGATTACTATCAGATGCTCCTGCATAGTTCCTACGATGCCGTCGATTTGAGTGAAACCTGGTTAAATTCTAGTATTTTGGACTCTGAGTTATGCCCGTCTAATTATGTCATCTTTAGAAATGATAGAAATTCTAAAAATAGTAGTAAAAGTGAGGGGGGTGGTGTGTTGATACTAGTTCGTGCTGATGTCTGCGCTGAGGTTGTGGTTAACTCCTTGGAGTGTGTAGAACATTTATTTGTAAAAATAACAACCCCTTTATCCAAATTTATCCTCGGTTGTGTATATATACCCCCCAGATCCGATGAGTTGGTATACATGTCGCACGGGCTTGCCATGGAAGAGATCTCCCTTGCGTTACCTGATACTCCTGTATATGTTTGTGGAGATTATAATTCACCTGAAGCCGGATGGAGGGACCAGACCTTCGTTTTGTGTGACAATGATACTTCGGCGCGTTCTCTTCGTGATTCGTTGAATTTTCTAGGACTAACACAGGTCAACCACATTCCGAATAGTCGTGGCGTGTTTTTGGACCTCTTGTATACACATGAGGCCCATACCGAGGTTTCTTTGGCTGCTGATCCTCTCCAGGCTCCTGGGATACATCATAATGCGATTCAATTTGTTGTTGCTTCAGGGAGCGTCACGAGCGATGTTTTACCCTATGAGGAGGTTAGCTTTGATTTTCGGAGTGGCGACTACGATGCTCTTAATGCTTACCTGTCCTCTTGCAGCTGGAATTTCGACGGGCTTGGTGCGGATGATGCTGCCTCGTTGTTTTATACATATCTGTATGATGGCATATCTCGCTTTATTCCACGTAAAAAAACTAAAAATTCTAATTATCCTGTATGGTTCAACGCAACTTTGAAGAGATTGATCAGTAGAAAGAAGAAGGCACACAAAAAATACATTGCTACGAAGGATAGAGCAGACTACTTGGTATTTTGTCAATTACGTTCCGAATGTAAGTCTCTTAATCGTGCTTTGTTTGAGACTTACATTAGTAATATTGAGCGTAATATACGCTCAGACCCACAGTCCTTTTGGAAATATGTTAACCAGCGGAAGAAAAGTTCTGACCTTCCTAATAATATGTCTTATAATGGTGCATGCAGCTCTAATGGTGCGGATACTGTAAATCTTTTCGCCGACTTCTTTTCCAGCGTTTATAAAAAGGATTGTGTAGTGCCTCCGAATATTAAGTACCCTCAAACAGTGAACTTATCCAGTTGCGAATTCTCAAGTGCCGAAATTTATGAGATAATTGAGCGACTCAAGCCTGGGCTGTCGGTCGGAACTGACGGTGTACCTGCTTACGTACTGAAGAGGTGTGTTTGCACTCTTTCCTCTCCAATCTGCAGTCTGTTCAATGTCTCATTGAAGCAGGGTAGATTTCCCGAATTTTGGAAGAGTAGCTTCATCATACCGATCTTTAAATCAGGAACCAAATCTGAGGTATCTAACTACAGGGGGATTTCCATTCAATCGGTTATGCCAAAGATGTTGGACAGTCTGGTATGTAGTTACATGACCTGGCACTGTGATGCCCTTTTGTCTGACGAACAGCATGGATTCAGGCGTGGGAGGTCTACCCTATCCAATCTTTTGGTGTACCTCGAGGATATAGTCGGCTGTTTGGAGGAGGGTCACCAGGTGGACGCTGTGTACACCGATTTCTCCAAGGCGTTTGACACGGTAAACCATAATATTATGCTGGCCAAGCTGGAAGCCTTTGGAATATCTGGTTCTTTACTAACTTGGTTTAGAAGTTTTTTATGTGGCCGAATGCAAATTGTCCGATATAAGAATTATTTCTCTAGGTTCATCGAGGTTACTTCGGGTGTTCCCCAGGGTAGCCATTTGGGACCTATACTTTTTAATTTGTTTGTCAATGATTTCAAGGACTGTCTCAATTCTAACTTTTTGATTTTTGCTGATGACTTGAAATTATACCAACCAGTTAATTCTGTGGCTGATTGCCTCTATCTTCAGGAACAGATTGATAGTTTTCACGAATGGTCAACTTCTAACTATCTTAGTGTTAACATCAATAAGTGTAGTCTTATATCATTCCACAAGTGCATTACACCTATCCGGCACAGTTATCGGTTGAACGATATAGAATTGACTAGGCATACATGTGTTCGGGACCTTGGTATTTTACTCGATTGTAATTTGAATTTTAAGGAACAAGTTCAGAGTGTATGTGCGAGGGCTTATCGGTCGCTCGGCTTCATAATTCGTAACTCGTCCTTCTTCGGTCCTGACACCGTGAGGCTTTTGTACAGCTCTTTGTGTAGGCCTATTCTGGAATATGCTTCTAGTGCGTGGGCTCCCTTTTACCAGTGCGATATTGACAGCCTTGAGAGGGTTCAGCGCAGATTCGTGCATCATCTGGCCTTCAGATTGGGTTTCCCCAGAGGGAGTGTTGAAGCCACCAGTCTATCATCTAGTCTGGAAACCCTCCGTAATAGACGCCACCGGATGGACTTGTCCAACCTCTATAAAATTTTGAATGGCGGCATACACTGTCCCAAGCTACTATCTGCAGTAAACTTCAATTTGCCTTCGAGGATAACGAGACAGACTCCAGTTTTTTACATCCACACACATAGGACGAATTATGCTACTAACTCATTCCTCAATAGAAGCATGGCTGCGGCGAATGCTCTGGGTTCCAGTTTGGATTTTTTCTCGGGCTCAATTTCTTCATTTAACGCGATGTTGCGGCGCATCAGTCGAAATTTTTAAAGCGTGGTGAAAGACTTTATTACTGTTTCTTCATGTGTTTGATAGTCTTGATTATTTTAACTTGTAGGACTCGTGCTATGAAGACATACAGTCACATAGTATGAGTCCATCTTTTCATTTGATTTTCTTGTTTAAAAGGGGGTTATCCCGTACACTCTTGTTCTTATTATTATTATAATATGTAACATGAAATAAATAAAAAAAATAAAAATAAAAAAGGTTCTGGAGTTATACCCATCTGAAATTTGGTTGTTTTTACCTCAATAACTTGAAAAATACAAGGACGATTAAATTCAAACATGGATATTAGTTGTAGAATTCCAACGCAAAATTCTCGCAAAATTTCGTGAGGATCCTATTACTAGAAAATTTTTAAAAAATCATTAAAAAAAATGAATCAGAAACTATTGAAGACATCGCTGAAATTTTGCGAGAGCCTTGACAATCTAACTCTATTGCCAAGTTCCAAGGTTGAACACGATCGGATATATATTGTTGGAGATCCGAGCAGCCATTGAGTGAGTTCATTAGCTGGGTGGTTGACCGTTGCCCCGATAACTTTCAAACGAAAGGAAATAGGGACTAGCAAATTCAATTCAGTGTAGGATGCGCATCCGAATAGGATAGTTAAGTTCGTTTTTGGGCATAATCAGCCCAACGGTTTTGGAGTTATACCCAGCTGGATTATTATTTCCTCGATAACTCAAAAAATATAGACTCGATCGAATTAAAGCTTGGTAACTAGTTGTAGAATATCGACATAAAGACGTGTGTGAAATTTTGTGAGAACCGTACCCTTGAAGATTTAAAAAATCATGAAAAAAATTGATTCAAGTCACGAGCTTTTGCACGCATGTTCTATTGTCCATTCTCTTGTATTGGACACTCTTAATCCAATTGGGATTAATGGACAGTAGAACATGCGCTCAAAAGCTCCTGACTTCCAGTCAGTGCTTGAACCAATTTTTTAACTCATCTTGTTCGGGGGTTGGTAATCGAGCCGTTAGACAGAATTAAGTTTATTCTCGGATTCTGCATCAGTAAGTCGAACTTTGAGACCATTTTCGGCCAAAACTTCGAACATTACAGACATCTGGACACATTGATAGGAACACTGTTCAGGGGAACAAACGTTCCAAAATTATATGTTATATGAATTATAATAATTCACTGAAAAATCATGTATATGATTTCGTTAATTTTTTGCGCGGTAACCATATAATTTTAGTGAGTCTTAGATTTTGGAGATCAGTAAGGTCTATTTATTCTTCATTGGGGAAGCGTGCTGAAGTTACTCGTCACATCAGTGCATTGATATTATTCTTCACTCTCTGTTAAATAGTTCAGAATTCTATAACATTAACATTGATGGGACAAATACTCTGCACAAATTGATGGATACTTAGATCAGTATCAATTTTCTGATATATTTCGGACTTTTAGGCCACGTCCGGACAGGCACGTGGCTTGCTTAGCGCCAAGAGCCGAGAGGCTTGCATTCTGGCTACTTGCTAGGAAACACGGTAACCGCACTGAAGGTGGTATGCGTGGTGGGCCACTAGGTGGCTTGGTCATTTGCTTGACGGGACGTTGACGAGATGTCACAAAAATTGCCCTAAAATTGTTAATTACAGAAAATTCATCTTTAAAATATACCATTTCACGGCCTTATCCATCATGTTGGTTTCATGACATAAATAAGTCACGGTCAAGTCATGGGGAATTTAAGGATCTGTATAAACAATTGCGTAATTTTGACGAAAAATTTTACGAATATTTGCGCATTTGCGTATGACCAGAGAAACATTTGATTTACTTCTCACTACTGCTCATTACAAACTAGGGACATTTTGTCGAATTATTTCAACGGAATTGAATTGATTACCTGGCAGAATAACTCATTGCCTGAAAACATAATCCAACGGCATAATACATTCACGGCATTAACGCCTCATTGTAAACAAATTAAATCACCTTTTACTACTTAAAATCTTTTTCTACTTCGACTGCTACCTTTTCCCATAGTTTCTGTATTTCTAAATACTAAAATTCTGAAGATTGAATGCTGGGATTTAATACACACAAATATTTCATTAATACCACTAATCTGCATTATGATGGCTATAATTAACTGGTAATAAGCATTGCTTCATTCTCAATTTTGTTCATTTCAGGAATTCTGTAGAAAAACCCAAGATCTATTCTACACATCTGTTCGAATTTCCACAATTCTATCAATATCTAATGGTTCTTCGGCGGGTGGAGGTGCCTCTGGTTCGGGAGGAGGTGCCTCTGGTTCAGGTGGAGGTGCCTCTGGTTCAGGAGGAGGTGCCTTTGGTTCAGGTGGAGGTGCCTCTGGTTCGGGAGGAGGTGCCTTTGGTTCAGGTGGAGGTGCCTTTGGTTCAGGAGAAGGTGGTGGTGATGTTGGTTGCGATGAACCTCCAGTACCCCCTCCACCTTCACCATTACTACCACCACCAAAATCAGGGAATTTAATAGTGGGTAACACATCTCGGATTATGAATGCCCACCAGAGGAGAAACATGCATGGTGGGTGTTTGTAGGTATCCAAGTCCAAAATAACGTCCCAGTAACACATTTTTTTCAAATTTTTCACTGGAATTTGTATTGATGGTTGTGACGAAATGAAATTAGGTGATGTTAAATATTCGAATTTTGATTTAATCTAATGTCATCTTTGTGACTGTCATTTTCGTCATTCTGTCAGACAAAATTTTATATGGATTGTTACCATGGTGTATATGACTACAGAATGATTTTTCATCGGTATTTAATGATTCACATTTTACTTTGATAAACACATAAACGTATTTGCAAACAATTATTTATTTTATTGAAGTTAATTTAATTTCGTTATCATTAGATAGAGGATTTTGTCGAGTGAAATGAAGTGGGTGTTTTGTGGCACGCGAAAATCGGACTAAATTGTATTTATTCACTGAAGAAACGGCAGCATATGTTCTGGGGAATATCGCGTTATCAATTTGCCCAAATGTCTGTAATTTCCGAATTTTTTGCCGAAAAGGGTCTCAAACGATTGAGTTCGTCTACCTGATGAAGAATTCGAGGACAAATTTGATTATTTCCGGCCGGCCGACCATCCGTTGCCACGATAACTCAAGAAGGAATGAGATAGCAACTTGAAATTTTCATGGTAGGTGGTGCATCTCAATACGACGGACAATTTCGTTAATGGGCATAATCGGCCCAATGGTTTCCGATTAATAATTTTATTTTCAACCAATATAAATCCGATCGAATTGAAACTTGGTGAATAGTTGTAGAATATAAACATAAGCACGTTTGTGACATTATGTGAGAATCGTATCACTAGAAAATTAAAAAAAATTATTAAAACATATTTTTTATGTCACGAGAACCTGAGAACGGAAAGAGATAGCGACTTGAAATTTTCAGGTTAGGTTGTGCATCTGAATGCAACATTTGCTTATAGGCATAATCGGCCAAATGGTTTTGGAGTTACACCAAGAACCTTCAGAACCTAACTCTTCAGCCAAGTTCCAAGTTTGAACATGATCGGATCCATATTGTTGGAGATCCGAGCATCCTTTTGTGAGTTCGGTAGCTGGAGGGAATCGCTGAAATTTTTCGAGAACCTTCAAAAACATGAATGTCATGATGACATATTTAATTAAAATATCAATTCTCGGGCTTTTTTTCATCACAAATCTATGGGAGACGATAGCCCTACATTAGGGTCCTGTAGCGGTCAGACCTGGTTTTGAAAGAGATCCTCCTCAGGAGGAGGCAACTAAATATTGAAGGGATTTCTATGAACAAGAGTGAATATCTTTGACAATTAGCGAAGGCGATTCTTCTTCAAAAGATCCATGCGCCTATAGAGGAGTATATTTGTGAGAGGGGACTTTTGAAAGGTTATGTATTATTTTTAATATATCACTGAAATTTTGCTGAAGGCTTCAAAACTTAAATTTACAGTTCCAAATTAAAACGGATCTATATTAGGGATATTATTTCGAATTGATCCAACTGATTTTAGTTACATAAAATCACTTCGGTCAGTACTAATTCAACTGATTTTAGTTACATAAAAATTATTGAAAAAAAAATTGGTTCAAGCACTGACGTGAAGTCAGCAGCTTTTGCGCGTATGTTCTATTGTCCATTTTCTGTATTGGACACTCTTAATCGAATTTACCATTGTGAATTATATTGTCTGTTCTCCAATATTGGACCCTCTTCATCGAATTTATCTTGGTAAATTCAGTTTCTACTTGAAACGATTGAGAAGGTAGTGGACAACTACATAAGAAAGGAGAATCTGGAGAGCATTCCAGTTCACAAAAGTCAGCATGCTTACAGGGTCAGCCGATCTACAGAGAACAGAGACTACTCTGTATCAGCTGACTGAAGTCATCCAGAGAACTCGGGGCAATATAGAAATCACAATGTGTGCATTCCTGGATATATCTGGGGCCTTGGCAACACAACACATTTGTCTGTCAAAAATGCACTTGAAAGGCGAGGAGTGAATAAAATTATAATAAAATGGATGTATGAGTTGTTGTCAACGAGGATAGCCGGGGCACAGGTGGGCAATAAGACCACTACTGTCAAAATCACTCGTGGAACACCTCAAGGGTGACTAACGTCTCCTCTTCTGTGAAGCCTAGTAGTGGACGAGCTCCTCCACAGGCTAATGGAACTTTTTCGCGTGTATAGGCTATGCTGATGACATAGTCCTAATGGTCAGAGGTGAATTCGAGGGCACCTTGTGTAACTTACTACAGGAGGGCCTTAGAATTATCGAGCAGTGGTACTTGTCAATGGGGCTCAGCATAAACCTGAACAAAACCACAGTGATTATGTTAGCGCGGAACTGTGAGATCACTCTTTTTGAACGGAGATATTATAGAATGGAAGTCTGAAGTTAAATATCTAGGGGTAACACTAGATAGTAAACTTCTGTGGAATAGGCATGTTGACATCACTGCCAGTAAAGCAACAAAAGCTTCAATGGCGTGCAGGAATCTAGCCGGTAAGACTTGGGGCTGCAACCCTAAGATACTGCGATGAATGTACGTCATGATTGTGAGACCCATAATTACGTATGGGGTAGTAGTATGGTACTCAAAAACGAGCCAGAATAGTACGAGGAAAACTCTCGACAAAGTACAAAGGCTGGCCTGTGTGTGTATCACTGTGTGGGCACTTGAGATTATAACAAATCTCACACCACTTCATCTAGTGATAGGGAAAATGGCCCATGAAGCCATTCTCAGAATATCTAGGAAAGGAACAGATAATGAGAGCATTAAAAACCAGAAAGCCTGGTCCTCTCTTACCAGGTACAACATAAGCCAATCTTTCTAGTGGCCAAATGATCAAGAAAGTAAGCATCGAAAATAAATTCACTACGATGCTTGGTAGGAGAAAAGACTGGCACAGGGAATCCACCACCCAAATTCTTGAAAGAAATGCCATTAAATGGTACACAGATGGTTCAAAATCCACTACAGTAGCTGGCGCTGGAGTATATGGGCCAGGCACCAAATGCTCACTATCGCTAGGCTAGAAAGATGTGTAGAAATGAACCTAGAAAGAAACTATCTGAGCTACCCTGTTATCGGATCCAAGCAAATATGGGAGTGCCGAAGAAAACTTAATGAAGTAGGCAAGAACAACAGGGTCTCTTTGGTCTCTGGTCTGGGTTCCTGGTCACGCGGGAATCATAGGAAATAGAAGGCAAACACACTTGCCAAGAAAGGAGCACAAACCCCCTTTATTGGCCCGAACCTTACTGTGGGGTTTGTAGATACACCTACAAGAGTGAATTCCGGATGAAAGAAGAAACAGAGAGTGGTATTTTCTGGAGATCTCTCCCCGGAATGTATCACTCCAAGAAGTTCCTCCGGAACTTTGATACTGTCAGATCCAAGAAATACTTGGACCTCAGTAAGAACACGCTGCAACTCCTCACTGGCCTCCTCACAGGGCACTGCGACCTAAGGAAGCATATGATGAGATTAGGGCTAGCAGAAACTGACGAGTGCAGATTCTGATGGGAGGAGGATGAAACTCCTGATCACCTGATAACGGAATGCCTCTCCATCTCAAACCAACGCATGGAATGCTTTAGGCAAGAAATCTGCAGGATCGAAGACGTAGCCTGCTTGAAGCCATCCCAGATACTGGGGTTCATCAGAATTCTGGAAATGGAAGGCGAGATGTACACTTATTTATTCAATATTGTGACGCGTTTCGTCGACACAGCGACTGTAGATGCTAATGAAATCGACAGCTCTGACGGGGGGGCACTATAGACCTTAAGGTCGCAGTGCAACGTTACCCCTTACAACAATATACAATATACAATTATATTATATTTCAATAGTCACACTCAAATTTGACAAGTCCAGATAACAAAAATTATAATCAAATGTTTAACTTTGCAATTCGTCCACAGTAAGTACATGTATATCTACAAAAGGGTCGAAAAGAATAAGGTTAATTCGGCAATTAACATTCAGTACTTTAGTAGTTCAATAAAATGAGATATACAAGGTTAAATAAAGAAGTAGCTACATAGCACAAGACACCATGAAATGTTATATGACGCACTAATTCAATATTAATCAAGGTGTAGTATCGCAGTGTAGGGTGGTGTTTACGATTATTATCATTTGGCAAGCTTGAATGTTATACAAAAGTGGTTTTTGTTATTGTTATTGTCTGTTATTTTCGAATTTTTCGCGGAAAATTATCTCAAACGATTAGGTTGGACTCCCTGATGAAGAACTCGAGGTCAAATTTAATTTTGTCCGGCCGACTGGCTGGCCGTTGCCACGATAACTTGAGAACGGAAAAAGATAGTGACTTAAAAGTTTCAGGGTAGGTGCAGGCACTTGCCTAAGGGGAGGGGAGGGGGGATGATCCCCCTCAATGTTGAACGGAGTCGGCAAATTTTCAACACAGTTGGAAAAAGTTCGTAGGAATTGGAAGAAATTTAGTAGCAGTCAGAAATATTTCAATGGAGTTGGAATATTTCCGAAAAAATTGTCATAAAATGTGAAGGAATTTGACCACCTGATCGGATAAATGTAAAGCACGCAGATAATAGGGACAGGATAACATGGAATAACATCATGTACCCTTGTACACATTCCTGTTGCCTTAAATTCAAAATTTAAAAAGCTTTTTTTTGGTATTGAATTCAGCATCGTAAATATGGAAGTACGCAGTTTGCTCCTTAATTTTAATAATAAAAATAGATAAGTTTGAATTTCGGAAAACATGCTTTGATGTTCAGGAACGGGCCTAAGGGGGTGGATAGGTTCAGGAAAGGGCCTAAGGTTCCTATTGTTGACCGGAGTTGGAGAATTTTTGAAAGCAGTTGGAAAAATTTCAAAGCAGTAGGAAAAATTTCAAACCTGTTGGAAAAATTTCGAAGCAGTTAGAAGAATTTCAAAGCAGTTAGAAAAATTCCGAAGCATTAGGAAAAATTTCGAAGCTCTTGCAAACATTTCCAAGCAGTTGGAAATATTTCGAAGCTGTAAGAAAAACTTCGAAGCAGTTGAAAAAATTTCGAAGTGATTGGAAAAATTTTGAAGCAGTTGGAAAATTTCAAATCAGTTGGAAAAATTTCGAAGCAGTAAGATAATTCACCCCCTGCTCCCCATCCGTCATCTTCGGTTGTCTAATACTTCAATGCACAGTTGGAAAATTTTCGATGCTTTCCGAATTGAAACTTGGTGAAAAGTTATAGAATACAAACCTTAGGACGTTTGTGGAATTTTGTGAGAATCGTATAGCAAACACATTTTAAAAAAGTATTAAAAAATATATCACGTTAACCTAAGAACGGAAAAATATAGCGACTTGAAATTTTCAGGTTAGGTTGTGAATCTGAATGCAACATTTGAGTTTGTCCAAAGGTATAATCGGCTAAACGATTTTGGAGTTGTACCCATCTGAAATTTGGTTGTTATTTTCTCAATAACTCGGAAAATACAGAACCGATCCAATTCAAACATGGCTATTAGTTGTAGAATGTCAACGCAAGAATTAATACAAAATTTCGTGAGGATCGTATAACTAGAAAATTTTTAAAAAATCATTGAAACTCAATGCAAACAATTCTATTTATCAGAAACTATTCGTCCGACATCAATGAAATTTCACTAGAGTCTTCACAACCTAACTCTACTACCAAGTTCAAAGTTTGAACATGGTCGGATCTATATTGTTGGATATCTGAGCAGCCTTGTGTGAGTCCAGTAGCCGGATGGGTGACCGTTGCCTAAATAACTCTCGAACGAAAGGAGATAGGGACTTGCAATTTTCAGGGTAGGTTGCACATATGAATGGGAGAGTTAAGTTCGCTGTTGACCATAATCGGCCCAACGGTTCCGGATTTATACCCATCTGGAATATTACTTCCTCGAGAACTCAAAAAATATAGACTCGATCGAATTGAAGCTTGCTGTAGTTGTAGCATATCGACATAAAGGCGTGTGTAAAATTTTGTGAGGACCGTACCACTTAAAAACTTTTAAAAAATCACGAAAAAATATTATGTATCTCACGATAACTGAGAACGGAAAGAAATAGCGACTTGCAGTTTTCAGGATAGATTGCGTATCTGAATGCGACATTTAAGTTCGTTAAATAGCATAATCGGCCAAATGGTTTTGGAGTTATATCAATCTGAAATTTGATTATTATTTCTTCAATAACCCAAAAAATATTATGCCGATTCAATTCAAACATGGTAATTAGTTCTAGAATTCCTCGCGAATATTTTTCTAAAATTTCGTGAAGATTTCTAGAAAATTTTAACAAAATCAATGAACACATTTTTATATATCGGAAAGCATCCTTGAAATTTTTCGAGAACCCTCGAAACCATGAATGTCATGATGACATATTGAACTATAACATAAATGTTCGGGCCGATTCACAATAGAAAGTGAAGCATGTATCTATGAGATGATAGCCCTACATTACGGTTCTGCAGCGGTCTTCGAACACCTGTAGTTCTGAATAATCATCGTTTGGATTGGCCAGACCTGGTTTTGAAAGAGACCCTCCTGGCCTTATGAGCTACGACATTTTCCTTTTTGAAATCAAATATTGTAGGGATTTCTAAGAACAAGAGTGAATATTTTTGAAAACTATTGGAGGCGATTGTTCAAGAGATCCATGCAGCTACAGAAGAGTATATTTGGAAGAGGGGACTTTTGAAAGGTTATGTATTATATTTTCTGTATTTTTGGCGCTCTTGTCCCTCGGAACAGAGTGCTTATCAATTTGCCCAAATGTCTGGAATTTTCGAATTTTTGGCTGAAAATGGTCTTGAACGATTTGGTTTGACTCACTGATCAAGAATCCGCGGTCGAAATCGATTCTGTCCGGCAAGCCGTTAACACGATAGCTCTCGAACAGAAGCAGCTAGACAGTTGGAATTTTCAGAGTAGGTTTGAGAGATAAATGTCTCGGTTATGTTCGTTATTGGATGAAATCTACTAGACAGTTTCAGAGTAACGAAAAAAAAAATTTTTTTTTGGAATACAAATTTCAAATTCAATTTGTTTTAAGATGCAGTTTCATCATACAAATCCATTGATGTTATTTTCAACTCTAACAAGCTAATAATTTCGAAGATATGATTTTTCAAAATTTCAATAATACATCATAATTCTATGTTTCCACAGATTATCTGTCTGTGTTCTATCTGTGTTCAAACAAAGTATGATTGAATGCAAAATGGCCAAGTATAGGATATTATAATTACCCCTACCCTATATACCCTTGGATAATCCATATGATGATGGAAATATATAATTTGGTAAGTTCAGAATATCTTCAGTGGAAACAAAACGGGAATATTGGCTAAGTTTCAATTGACATGATATAATTTTCAGAGGAGATTTGAGGAATGAATATCTCGTATAAGTTCGTAATCTAATTTTAAATTGGTTTATTTTATGAATCAGTTATATTATAAGAATCCATTGATATCATTCCTAGCTCTGAGAAACCTATGATTTCGGAGATGAATTGTCAAAGTTTGAACAAGAGCGCCAAAGATCCTCTCCACAGGGCTTTCCCACATTTTTTTTATATCAAAACCTGACTTTACTGTCAAGTTTCAAGTTTGAACCCGATTGGATCTATATTGTTGGACATCCGAACAGCCTTTTGTGAGTTCAGTTGCTGGATGGGTGACCGTTGCCTCGATAACTTTCGAACGAAAGGAGATTTTCAGTGTAGATTGCACATGCCCATGATAGAGTTATGTTCCTTTTTGGGCATAATCGGTCCATCGGTTTCGGAGTTATACCCTCCTGGAATATTATTTACTCGATAACTCAAAAAATATATACTCGATCGAATTGAAGCTTGGTAACTAGTTAGTAGAATATCGACATATAGGAGTGTGTAAAATTTTGTGAGAACCGTAACCCTAGATATTTTTAAAAACATAGTATTGGACACTATTAATTAAGAGTGTCCAATACAGGAGAATAGACAGGGAATGGACAATATAATTTACCATGGTAAATTCGATCAAGAGTGTCCAATACAGGAAAATGGATAATAGAACAAAAGCGCAAAAGCTCCTGACTTCACGTCAGTGCTTGAACAACTTTGTTTTCGTAATTTTTCAAAAAATTTCTAGGAGTAGGGTTCTCACAAATTGTTTATTAGATCGATGTTAGAAATACATTTAGTTAGCAAGCTTCAATTCGATCGAGTCTATATTTCTTGAGTTATCGAGGAAATAATATTCCAGGTGGGTATAACTCCGAAACCGATGGACCAGTTATGGCAAAAAACGAACATACCTACGTAAAAAAACTTACTGTTTGCGCTCTTGTTCCTCGGAACAGAGTGCTTATCTATTTACCCAAATATTTGTTATTTTTGAATTTTGGTCTGAAAATGGCCTCAATCATTTTAGTTCGACTCAAGAGCGCCAAAGCCCCTGTCCACAGAGCTTCCCCACATTTTTCTATAGTAAGCTGCTATTTCAGTTCTCTTGTGTTCTCGACATAAAAAAATGTATACCCTAAGAATCATTTGTAGTATTTTTGTTGAAAACATATATATAGACAGCTCAGAACAAAATAATATACAGGGTGATTCAAAACTGGAGGCGAAGAATTGAGGAGCTTATACAGACTGATATTCTCGATAAAGAATGTAAAATAAATTTTTTGGATTTTTGTTTCCGAGATATCAGACTTAATAATTTCTGCATATCATCAATTTTCAACTTTGATACATGATATAAAAACTCGAAAATAATTAGAATACCATGTTCAAAAATAGCACCATTGGCATCGGTACAGTGTTGGCAACGCAACATGAGGGAATCGTATAATAATTGAATGTTTGGCCTACTTTGACTGGATTCGACTGCATTAATAATTCGTTCCATTAATTGTTCTTATTTATTAGTTTCCACTGCGTAAGAGAGTTGTTTTAAATACCCCATGCAAAATAATCCAAAGGATTCAAGTCAGGTGATCTCGCAGGCCATAGTACCTGACCATGCCCACCAATCCATCTCCTATTAAAAGTAGGCATGCAAACGTATGCCGATGCGTACTTGAAATGTTTAGAAAATGTTATGGAAATTTTACAGATTTTTCTGTAAATTTGGTATGCACTCGTATGTGGTATCAGCACGACGGAGGACCACCGCATGTTGGATGAAATGTGGTCGCCTGGTTAAACCAAACTTTTAATAGCAGATGGATTGGTCGGCTTGGTCATGTGCTATGACCTGCGAGATCACCTGACTTCAATCCTTTAGATTATTTTGTATGGGGGCAATTGAAACAACTTATTTACACAGTGGAAATTAACAACCAAAAACAATTAATGGAATGAATTATTAATGCAGTCGAATCCACTCAAAACAGGAAAAACATAGTATACGATTTCCTCTTTTTGCGTTGCCAAGACTGTATTGATGCTAATGTTGCTATTTTTGAACATTTTTTTTTTTTTAGAAATCATTTATTAATTAATCACTGAACAAATTCAATATTGAAACAAAGTGTCCATAAACAGCGCATATAGCACTGGTATCGAGACAAATCAACTAAAAATCAGTGTATGAAAATAACCATCATCTAAAAATAACATGTAAATACAAGAAAATGATCAAACAGAGAAGAATTCAACACTTCTTAACTTAACCTATTTGACATAGGAATGATTTACAAACAAAGACAAAACCGAAAGATCGAAAGAAGAAGCGTTACTTAACATTAGGTACTTAACATGGCTACCGCAAGAAAAAATGATCAATCCACAGCAAAAGAAAAAACCGAAAGATGAAGGACAACGGACAATTCACCTTACTTATGTTATAGTCAAATATGATTCTATTTCCCTTACAAACCTTTTAATTCCGTGAACCGTTTTGATAGTGCTGGGCAATTGATTATAAACCGCGAACGATCGGGAAATGGGATTATTGAGACCAAATTCTGTTCTTACATTTGTTTGATATATATTATCTAAATTGCGAGTATTGTATGAATGCACATCTCTCTGCAATTTGAATCCTGTGTTAGTTTTATGACCTTTGTTAATTATTTTATATATGAGCTTGCATTGTTCCAATTCTCTAAGCTTACTCAAGTCGAATACATGAAGTTCCGAATATAATTGCCGTGTGGAAGTTAATCTATTGTAGTCAAACAGTACTTTTAGAAACCTATTCTGTAAAATCTGCATTTTATTGAATGTCGTCTGTTTACATGTACCCCACACAGCAATGAGGTATCTTAAATGCGAAAGAAAGAATGCATTGTAAACATTATACTTGGAATTCACAGTGAGATAATTTCTGTACTTGTATACTGCCGGAAACATGGGAAGAACCCCTTGTGTCATATGGTCTATGTGACCTTTCCAGCTTAACGAAGAGTCAAGGAGTAGCCCCAGGTACTTCATTTCACTGACCTTCTGAAGCTTCTTACCATCAATGAATATTTCTAATTCCTCAAATTGCTTATTTTTTTGTTTAATTTGTTTTTTTGATTCAATTAATTTTATATTTTTATGTTATGTCTTAAAGTTGAATAGTGATGACATGCAGAAACTTTGAAGTCAAAAAAATTCAACAATTTTATTTCACATTTTTTATAAAGGACATCAACCTGTACACGTTTCTTAATTTTTTGCCTCGAGTTTTGAATCAACCTGTATAATTAACCAGAAACAAAGAAAATACTCATTGAAGATCCGAACATAAGAAGAGGATAGGACAAATATCCCATAATTTTATGGCTCCATGAATGTATTCTTTGTACCTACAGAATTGTAAAAAAGGTCAAATTAAAATAAAAAAAAAATTAAATGGATTTTTTCTACAGACGGAGAATCCATCAGATTAACCAATACTTACTGCTCTAAAAGAGAAAAAAATATTGATATTTACCGATAAGACGCATTACTCGATCTAGACCACACAATCCCGATTTTGACCAGGCATTCCTGATTTTGACCAGACAGTCTCGATTTTTGAGCACACACGAGTTTGAGATATGTTTTCTCTATTTCGTAATGAGTCCATTCCAGCACTGAAAACAGTGCTGGAATGAACTCATTCCCGCATTTTTTCTAGTTATATTTTTCGATTTGTGGTAGGCAGCACTGACATTCCATTCTATCAAATTTCAACACACGCCAATTGACATTACAATATAATCTGTATATAGTAAAATAATTGTTGAGGAACAGCTTCATTTCCATTAAAAAATATATACTAGAGATTTCCTTCTTGCTAATTTTGAATCATTCATGCTATTAGGAAACTGTTTTAAATCTGATCTCCATGCCCTACGTACGTAACAGTCACACCAATTACCAAGATACAATACAAAAGTCACTAGGATGTATAATCCGAATTTTTCATTAAATTTCAACAGTATTTGGCAAAACTTGCCTGAAATAGAGAAAATATCGTCTAATACTCGTTGTAGAAGGCAATTCCAACACTCATGCGTTCGAAAACTCGCTCCTTTGTCGCTGGTTTTCGAATTCCGCATTCGTGCTTTAATAGGAGCCCATTCTGCAACTTGTTTTAGAATATAATATTCTTAAACTAATTCAATTAAGAAAAAAAGGTGGAAAATTGTATTGAGAACGATATAATGTTGACTTCACTCAATTTGATTCTTTTTCTTTTGGATTTTTTTTTGGGTTTATTGTGATTATTGTTGTGCACAGATAATTAAGTTCTTCGATTTGGGTACTCCTATGATAATACTCTTCATTTAGTTTTTATTTGCCTTGTATTTTAGTTATGGTTAGGCAAAGATAATTGAATTCTTGCAATTGATTACCTCTATAATATACTTAGTTTATTTACTGTAGGTATGATAATACGTACTTGAATACATTTTTTTATTATTATATATTATTACTCTCCAGGACAGTGAGCTTTCAATTTAACAAGAATTTGCAGCCCTGGATTAGTTCAATACCTGGATGGTTAATTCTGATTATGAATTTGGACAAGTGTGCCAAAGCAGCCTGACCTCACGTCAGCACTTTCCCAACTTTTATTTAAAACCTAAATATTTTTATCAGGTGTAGATATCACAGGATTAGGACTTAAATGAATACAACTTTTTAAAACAAAGTCGACATTTCTTTGATATATTTCGACTTTCTCAAGACTAAAAAACAGAAGTAATAATTAAGATTACGATGAGAAGAAATTTGAAATTTCTTGCGTTGTACTTCTTGTTCACTCGTTGGTTGTTGCTGTTAGAAACTGGGTTTAATTGTTGACAATTTTATTATGAAAAGACAAAGCGTTTTTTTCCAAACCTGGTGTCAACATCAACATTTATTCTGAATAAACTAGATAGGACACAATTTTTTTTCTTGTTAAGTTCCGTAATCTTACTTATTACTTCTGTTTTTTAGTCTTGGGAAAATCGAAATATATCGACGAAACGTCGACTTTGTTTCGAAAAGTTGTCTTCATTCAAGTACTGACTCTGTGATATCTACACCTAATAATTATGGAAGGACGTGAAACACAAACTTAAATATTTTGTCCAAATATCTAACATCTACGAGAGGAACGTTATTTCATTGATCTCTCTATTCTGGATCAATGTAACTTCCGAAGTAGGTACACGAAGTGATACTACATTTCAGGTGTCCTCTGAGGCCGCTCAATCCTTTTAATTGACAATAAACAAGATGTAAACACGAAATCGAGTTGGGGGTAGTCACTTTCAAATGGGGTGCTACAAAAGGGACAACTGGAAGGACCGAACACGAACAGCGCGTCTAATCATAGGCTGGAGATCGACCATCATAATTGGATAAAGCCAGGGATCGGAAAATACATTTATAGGGTTTCCAAGAGAGTTCTTCGATGGAAACTAGTTCAGTAGTGAATCGAAAAGAACCTACTTACGCTTAATTGTAGAGGGTGAGTCGTTCAGTAATATTCAATTGAACAGTACATCCGATCCATTAAATTGAACACTATTTGTCCATATCATTTTTTGTTTCAGTAAAATATTTGTTACTAAAACGCCTTGGAAATCATACAGAAAAATATGTTTTTGAATCCTCCCTCAAGTTAATGATATATAATTAGAATTATTCACTCTATTCTTTGTATACCCTGAGTTTACCATTAGTTCACCGTAGTATTGTTGGTTCGCAGTATTTTCACAAATAATGGACTTCTTGCAGCAAAAATAAGCAGGTATGTAGAATTCAAATATCTCAATTAAAAAATTATGAAAACAATGACTTGGGATCGGGTGCTTTAGGGCACTCTTTCAGTAAATGATCAATACATTTCATTCATTTGAAGCGATAGCAAAGGTAAGGATGCCCTTCAATATTTAATATTTCAGCATATTTTGTTAACAATTTATAAATTGATAAATCACAACACTAACGGGGAGATAGGGTTTTTTGCTGAGGTTTTTTCCCTAATCATATATCGAATTATATGGTACTCCGTTACACTAACCTCTGCTAGCGCTTTTTGGCGCTCTAGTTCCTCGGAACTGAGTGCTTATCAATTTGCCCAAATGTCTGTAATTTTCGAATTTTTCGATGAAAATGGTCTTAAACGATTTGGTTCGACTCACTGATCAAGAATCCGTGGTCGAAATTCGATTCTGGCCGGTCCGGCCGGTCCGTAGGCACGATAACTCTCGAACGGAATGAGCTAGACAGTTGAAATTTTCAGAGTAGGTTTGGGGGATAAATATCTCGGCTAAGTTCGTTATTGGGCAAAATCGGACAGATGGTTTCGGAGTAACAAAAAAAAATTTTTTTTTACAAACCAAATTCCAAATTAAATTTTTTTCAATAAGCAGTTTTACCATAAGAATCCACTCATATTACTTTTAACTCTAACAAGCTAATACTTTCGGAGATATGATTTTTCAAAATTTCAATGTAAATCGTATTTCTACGTTTTCACACAATGATATAATTATTCTGTGGGTATTCTATGAATTGTTATAATGTCAGATTATTTTCGTGAGACATGACGTTGTCTCATTGTCATTCATTCCAGCAATCCTATAAATATGAGAATTCTAATATAATATCATACTTTTTGTTGGTTGATATTTTCATGCCGATGGTCAATCCATATGATGATGGGAATGGTAATGGTAAGTTAATAATATTGAGTTCAGAATATCTCCACTAAAAACAAAACTGGAATATTGGTGTATTGGAATTGGAGTAGATTTGAGGAAATATATATATTATCGTTCATCATAGAATTGAGGAATGAATATCTCGGATGAGTTCGTTGTTGGGTAGAATTCATCTATTGGTTTTGGATTGATAATTTTTGGCACTCTTGTTGAATTTAAATTCTTCTATGATGTTTGAATTCAATTTCTGCTGAGATGAAGTTCTAAATTACAATAATGAATCGTACTTCTATATTTTCACAGAATGCTATCAATATTCTATCTAAGCTTTATTATATGATCTGTGTTCATACTCGTACATTTCATCCTGTTCTATAAGAGAGAGTCAAATTCATTTCAACTATTTTAATTTGGTTTCTTCTATGGTGCAGTTCTCATTCTCAGATTGCTCATTTAATCTTGATAAATAAACTATTATTTGAATTGAATTTCCTTTATGATGCAGTTCTATCATAAGAATACATTGATATAATTCTCAACTCTGAGAAACCAATACTTATGGAGATATAATTTGTCTGTTTGAACTAGAGCGCCAGAAAGCTCCTCTCCACAGGGCTTGAACCCATTTTTTCATACAAATGTTTTATTGTAAGATAAAGAAATCTAATGCTCGAAGTTCAAAAGAATATATATATATATATACAGGGTGTCCCAAGTTCGAGTGCCTATTAGACGTTTCTGGAGAACTGGACATATTTGAAATCTGAAAATTGGGATTATGATATTGTTGGAAATTCTCTACAGAGCTAAAATATTTTCGAAGCGCAAGCACTTCCGGTTATACAGGGAGTGAAAATAAATTTGATGAAAAAAATGTGCTTTCAAGTTTTGCATTCCTAACATGATCAAGTATTCAATGCTGAATACATTTCTGTTAAAACCATTTTATTAAGTCAAATATGTTTAGTCAGTAATATGTTCATTATTCTTATTTTAAACATCCTGAACATAAACCGTTTTTACAACATCTAACTGGATGAATGTGGAAAGGTCATGCATCTTTTGAATTTCAGAAATATCATCTTTTTCATCTAATTTATTTTCACTCCCTGTGTAACCGGAAGTGCTTGGGCTTAGAAAATATTTTAGCTCTGTAGAGAATTTCATCCGATGTCATAATCCCAATTTTCAGATTACAAATATGTCCAGTCCTCCAGAAACTTCTGATAGGCACTCAAACTTGGGACACCCTGTACATTGATTTGAATCACCAAACACCACTGAAATATATGGTTATTTGAGATATGTTATATAGAATATAAAAAAGCACTGTGAAGTCAGTACTCTTTGGCGCTTGTGTTCACGCTGGCTACTATGAGCGGTCAAAAATTAACAGTGCTGTGTCCAAGGTGGCGTAAGGATAGAGTACAAAGTTGACAAAGAACACAACTGACTCGCCTTAGTCACACAAGCTCCTAGAAGCCTCTGTGGGGTCTTGGGGAAAACTTAGGAGGGTCATGTAGAATCATGTTTATAGCACGCGCGCCAAATCAGATTGACTTTACGTCAATGCTGTTTCAGTCTTTTTCGTTCATTGTGAAGTCAATCTGAATTTGCGCGCGTGCTATAAACATGATTATGATTATACTGACCCTCTTAATTCTTCCACAAGAAGACCCCTCAGAAGCTGCTAGGAGCTTGTGTGACCAAGGCGATTCAGTAGTGTTCTTTGTCAACTTTGTAACTCCATCCTTACGCCAGCTCAGACACAGCACTGTTAATTTTTTGACTCGACAGTGGATTGTGTCCACTATCCTGTGGGTTGATCTCTGGCTCGCTCTATACACTGAAACACTCTCCATTTAATTCATATTAGCCAACGTGAACACGCGCGCCAAAGAGTACTTTGTTGTGTTCCTTTGACAAATCTGGCTACCAATGCAGTTTGTCTATCAGTTTCACAATAGATTGGAATAAAAAAATGTGGTTATGGGACATCCGTTAGGAAAGTAATAGCTTACTCATATTCTTCAATTCCGAACGTAATTTAACACAGATCTTCTGAATATAGTAATTTATAAATGCCCCAGGGCCACGATATAAACATTTCAACTCGAAAACAACGCCATTTCCTCGAAACTGACTTGTCCGTGCACAGGATTGCCATAAAATTTCTCTTGAAACCTCATAATATCGGCTCAGCATCAAATCCATGGCTGCTAGACGTAATCGTCTAGTCAACATAAGCCATACAACCCAAAAAGAGCCATGTCTCCTCTGCGCATGCGCAATCTACTCGTGACTTAAAGACCTCTAAAAATCACAACCTCAAACATCAGTCTGATTCTTCAACACCAGCGGTTCAGGAGATATTGCAGCTTGAATCCTCGCATGCGCAGACACTGCCAAGGAGATTATATGGAGGAATAGCATCCTGCACCACAAAACCCCAATCCTCTCAGACGAAAACTCCAGTACTTAAATCACTTCTTGTCTACTCATGCGTGAAACGAAAAATGACCGAAAGGGGTTACATGAATTTCGAATTGAGAACGCAATTTCTTCGCCGATTCTTCAAATTCGAATGTAATTTGATATAGATTTTCCAAATACAGTTATTTATAAATTGACCCCAGGACCACGGAACAGACATTTCAACTAGGAAAAATCGCTATCTCCTCGAAACTGACTTGTCCGTTCACAGAATGGCCTTGAATTTTCTTTTAAAACCTCACAATATTGGCTCAGCACAAAATACACGACCGCTAGATGTAAACAGCACCCAAAAGAAGCCATAGAACCCAAAAATAGCTACTTCTCCTCTGTGCATGTGCAATCTACTCGTTGCTGAAAGTCCTCTCAAAATCACACAGCTCATACAAAACTCTGATTCTTCAACACAAATGGTTCAGGACATATCGCAGCTCCAATCCACACATGCGCGTACACTCCCAAGGGGATTCTATGGAGGAACAGCATCTTGTATCTCAAATCTCCAATCCTCTCAGATGAAAACTCCAGCAGTAAAATCACTTCTCGTCAGCTCATGCACATAACGAAAAATGGGTTCAAGCCCTGTGGACAGGAGCTTTCTGGCGCTCTAGTCCAAACAGACAAATTATATCTCCGAAAGTATTGGTTTCTCAGAGTTGGGAATTATATCAATGTATTCTTTTGATAGAACTGCATCATGAAGGAAATTCAATTCAAATAATAGTTTATTTATCAAGATTAAATGGGCAATCTGAGAATGAGAACTGCACCGTGGAAGAAATCCAATTAAAATAGCTGAAATGAATTTGATTCTCTCTTATAGAACAGAATGACATGTACGAGTATGAACACAGATCATATTATAAAGCTTAGATAGAATAATTATAGCATTCTGTGAAAACATAGAAGTACGATTAATTATTGAAATTTAGAAAAATCATATCTCTGAAAGTATTAGCTTGTTGGAGTTGAAAATGATATCAATGGATTTTTATGGTGAAACTGCATCTTATATAAAAATTGAATTTGAAATTTGTTACTTAAAATTTTTTTTTTTCGTTACTCCGAACCCATTTGGCCTATTTTGCCCAATAACCAACTTAACCGAGATATTCATCCGCCTTACCTACTCTGAAAATTTCAACTGCCTAGCTCACTTCATTCGAAAGTTATTGTAGAATTTTTTTTTAATTTTCAAAAAATTTTTTTGACACTTTGCGGTAACTTTGTCAATACAAACTTCACATGCGTATAAAGGTCATGATTCTAAAATTTGATGCTAAATTTCAGATAGATCGAGTGATCGGTTTCGGAAATATTCATAAAAAAATGTTTTTACTAAAATCGGCCATAACTCCGAAACCGCTCGATGGATTTTGCCCATTAACGAACTCAACCGAGATATTTACGCTCCAAACCCACCTTGCAAATGTCAATCCTCTAACTCCTTTAGTTCGAGAGTTATCGTGCCTACGGCCGGCCGGACCGGCCGGACAGAATCGATTTCGACCTCGGATTCTTGATCAGTGAGTAGAACCAAATCGTTTGAGACCCTTTTCAGCCAAAAATTCGAATATTACAGACATTTGGGCAAATTGATAAGCACTCAGTTCCGAGGAACTAGAGCGCCAAAAATGCCCGAAAGGGGCGACATGAATTTCTAAATTGGCTCACGGGCCACGGTACGGACACTCCAACTCGGAAACAATGCTATTTCCTCCGAACTGACTTGTCCGTGCACAGAATTGCATGAATTTTCTTTTAAAACCTCACAATATCGGCTCAGCACCAGACCCATGACTGATAGTCCTTAACCACTCCTCCTTAGCCACATCTCATCTGCGCATGCGCTCCTCTCAAAACCACACACCTCACAAAAAACTCCGATTCTCCAACACAAGTGGTTCAGGATACGCGTTGGCGCTCTTGTTCAAACTTTAGAAGTCATATTTTCGAAAGTATTGGTAGCTAACCCCCGGTTTCTGAAAGGCTGATCAACACAAATGTTAACTGATCAGACATCAATCTCTTGTTAACCCACATCTGAGTTGCGCAAAAACTCGGACTTATTTGACAATAACAGTTCTGTTAACTTTGACCAGCCTTTCAGAAACCGGGTGTAAGAGTTGGGAATGATATCAATGGATTTTTATGATAGAACTTCATGATAAAAGAAATTGAATTCAAACATCATGAAAGAATTTAAATTTAACAAGATTGCCAAAAATTATTGATCCAAAACCAACAGACCAATTCTACCCAATAACGAACTTATCCGAGATATTCATTCCTTAAAGCTACTATGAAATAGTTATTTATGTATCAAGGGAGTTATGAGGATGTTTACATTCAATAACTCACGTGATAGATAATCAGTTATAATATCACAAGAGCATAGACAATATTCGATTATTTACCGATTAACGTGACGTTTTCGCGAAACATCACGAGAGCGTAGCTCGAGTGATGTTTCGCGAAATACGTCTAGTGAAGAGGTGAATAATCGAAACATATTGTCTTTGCTCGAGTTGGTATTCGTTACGATTATATAAAGAGTAATATTTTAATTCTTTTATTGATTAATATTAATATTGAAAGTACAATTATTATAATACATATTTGATGTATTGTTATTTTCGGAATTTGTAGTGTTGGTACTATTGCTGACACTGGATGTGGAAGGATTAGGTATATATGTTTCTCATTTTCTCAATTATTTGTCTATGGTGTTAAGCAGTGAGTTTCAAATACGGTTTCAGAGATTCCGATGACGAGTGGCCTGTTATTTTGGTAATTTCTTGCAAGTTTGCCCCTGAGTGTGACAAGATACTCACAGCAGAGGAGCGATTCGAATGATTCGTAATTTTCCTTTTTTGCGCGTATGTTCTGGGGAACATCGCGTTATAGTTTTGCCCAAATGTCTGTAACTTTCGAATTTTTTGACGAAAATGGTCTCAAACGATTAAGTTCGACTCCCCAATGAAGAATTCGATGTCAAATTTGATTCTGTCCGTCCGGCCGTTGCCACGATAACTTGAGAACGAAAAGAGCTAGCGACTTGAAATTTTCAGGGTGGGTGGCGCATCCCAATACGACGGACAAGTTCGTTAATGGGCATAATCGGCCCAGTGGTTTCCGAGTAATAATTTTGTTTTCAACCAATATGAATCCGATCGAATTGAAAATTGGTGAGTAGTTGTAGAATATGAACCTAAGCACGTTTGTGAATTTTTGTGCGAATCGTATGGCTACAAAATTATTAAAAAATTATTAAAAAATATTTTTGTTGTCACGATAACTTGCGAACTGAGAGAGATAGCGGCCTCAAGTTTTCAGGTTAGGATGTACACCACAACGCGACATTTCAGTTTTATTATGAGCCTAATCGGCCAAACGGTTTTAGAGTTATAGCCATCTGAAATTTTATGAAATTTTGTGGTTTTTGTTCCTCATTAACTCGAAAAATACTGAACCGATTGAATTCAAACATGATTATTAGTTGTAGAATGCCAATGCGGAAACGTTTGCAAAATTTGGTGAGGATAGCATTTGTAGAAAATTTTAAATAAATCTTTGAAAATAAAGAAAAAAAGTTCTATATATCAGTAACTAATCGTTCGAAATTGCTGAAATTTTGCAAGAACCTTCATAACCTAACTATACTGACAATTTTCAAGTTTTAATACGATCGGTTAAATATTGTTGGAGATTCGAGCATTCTTGTGCGAGTTCAGTAGATGGGTGACCGTTGCCTCGATAACTTTCGAACAAAAGGAGATAGGGACTTGCAATTTTCAGGGAAGGTTGCGTATCCGAAAGGGAGAGTTGAGTTCAATTTTGGGCATAATCGGTCTAACGGTTTCCGAGTTATACCCATCTGGAATATTATTTCCTTGATAACTCAAAAAATAAATATTCGATCGAATTGAAGTTTGGTAACTAGTAGTAGAAAATCAACATAAAGACGTGTTTAAAATTTTGTGAGAACCGTACCCCTAGAAAATTTGAAAAAAATGACGAGAAAAAAAATTTTAAGAACCGTACCCGGGTAATTCCCACCAAATGTTCCCCTTTCGCATTTTAGTTTAAGAAAAAATAAATTAACAATAATCGAATTTATTTTTAGATATCCTAAACCAGAAATTAATTCTTATTAATCTTATGCCTAAGGTTACACACTTTCGTTGGTATTTTGTGAAATAATGAGATTTTCATGAAACCGGCAATAATGTTAAATTTTAAATGAAAAAAAAAATTCATATATCCTTAATATAAAAAAATTGGTTCAAGCACTGACGTGAAGTCAGGAGCTTTTGCGCGTATGTTCTATTGTCCATTCTCCTGTATTGGACACTTTTAATCGAATTTACCATGGTGAATTCTATTGTCTATTCTCCTGTATTGGACAGCCTTAATCGAATTCACCATGGTAAAGAGTGTCTCATACAGGAGAACAGACAATAGAATTCACCATGGTAAATTCGATTAAGAGAGTGTCCAATACAGGAGGATAGACAATAGAACATATGCGCAAAAGCTCCTGACTTCACGTCAGTGCTTGAACCAATTTTTCTCTTTCGGACATATCCAGAATATTTTTAATTTTTCCTTCCTTTTTTCTTTTATAATAGCCCTCGTTCTTTACGTTTTTCTTCTTCGTATAATTCAGGATCATTTTTTCGGGCTTCATGAAGTCTTCTCATAGATTTTCGTTGTTTTTTCTTCTGTTCTTCATGAGATGCAGTAACTTTTTTCTTATTTTTTTTTAATGATGTTAGAATTCATGTCCTGAAAGGAGGAACAGAATATTATTATCACATCCGTGAAGACTACCTCACCTCCGTGAATTACTATATTCACGGAGGTGAGATTCACGGAGGTGAGAAATTTGACTTTTTTATAGAATATCTCATTTAAAGATAAAGGCTTCAAAACAATATTTTAACTCATTAAATAACTTTCGTAATTAAGTATATTCAGATAACAAATAATTGAATAAAATAATCTCCTACCTTACAATTCATCTTCACGGAGGTGAGAATCCCAAATTTCCCATACACGTCTTTATCACTTGGGTAAGAATTTAACCAATAAGTTACACTTTGAAGTTCAAATCTCAAGTGGTCAGTATTACCTGCGCATCAACCGATATTCCAGGCGGTCCACGATGACGATACCGTCATCTTGCGATTAAAGAGTCAAATTACAATGTCGCTTCACGGAGGTGATAGATAATGCAGGAACATCGACTAATATAAGTATAATTCGAACACCGATAATTTTTTTATTGAGATTTTATCATGTCAACATTACTTAGTTAATTGTGGATAATGAACTAGAAATACGCTGTGCCAGAATTCCATTAATGCTATAATTTTAAGTTTAGGACAATGCGATAACTAAGAGGAACAGTCACGGAGGTGAGGTTTTCAATTCTTCTGGGAAGAAAACTAGCGTTGAAAATTAAAATTTTTGAAATTTTGCAATTTTTTATTCTTTATAGTGATTGTTACATTTCAAAAGGATATAATATAGAGAATTAAACGATTAAACCAGTTTTATGTAGCAGAAAACTGTCATGAACACCAAAGTGGAACATTTCGTGAGAACTACCAACCCCTAGAAAATTTCAAAAAAATCACGAAAAAAAAAATTGGTTCAAGCACTGACGTGAAGTCAGAAGCTTTTGCGCGTATGTTCTATTGTCCATTCTTCTGTATTGGACACCCTTAATCGAATTTACCATGGTAAATTCGATTAAGGGTGTCCAATACAGAAGAATGGACAATAGAACATACGCGCAAAAGCTTCTGACTTCACGTCAGTGCTTGAAGTGCAGAAGCTTTTGCGCGTATGTTCTATTGTCCATTCTTCTGTATTGGACACCCTTAATCGAATTTACCATGGTAAATTCGATTAAGGGTGTCCAATACAGAAGAATGGACAATAGAACATACGCGCAAAAGCTTCTGACTTCACGTCAGTGCTTGAACCAATTTTCGTATCTAGTCCGATACTTTCAGCTGCTGTACGTGTCCATTTACTCAACTGATTTAAACCTACAGGGCAATTTTTATACCATTTTCCTGTTTTCTGCCAATAAATATTAGGTGTTAAAAATTGGTTCAAGCACTGACGTGAAGTCAGAAGCTTTTGCGCGTATGTTCTGTTGTCCATACTTCTGTATTGGACACCCTTAATCGAATTTACCATGGTAAATTATGTTGTCCATTCTCCTGTATTGGACACTCTCAATTCGAATTTACCATGGTAAATTCGAATTAAGTGTCCAATACAGGAGAATGGACAACATAAACTCTCAATTCGAATTTACCATGGTAAATTCGAATTAAGTGTCCAATACAGGAGAATGGACAACATAATTTACCATGGTAAATTCGATTAAGGGTGTCCAATACAGAAGTATTGACAATAGAACATACGCGCAAAAGCTTCTGACTTCACGTCAGTGCTTGAACCAATTTTTTTTTCGTGACTTTTTAAAAATTTTCTAGGGGTACGGTCCTTGAAATTTTTTTTTTCGTCATTTTTTTCAAATTTTCTAGGGATACGATTCTTACAAAATTTTAAACACGTCTTTATGTTGATTTTCTACTACTAGTTACCAAGCACCAATTCGATCGAATATTTATTTTTTGAGTTATCAAGGAAATAATATTCCAGGTGGGTATAACTCGGAAACCGTTAGACTGATTATGCCCAAAAACGAACTCAACACTCTCTTTCAGATACGCAACCTACCCTGAAAATTGCAAGTCCCTATCTCCTTTCGTTCGAAAGTTATCGAGGCAACGGTCACCCATCTACTGAACTCGCACAAGAATGCTCGAATCTCCAACAATATTTAACCGATCGTATTAAAACTTGAAACTTGGCAGTAGAGTTAGGTTATGAAGGCTCTTGCGAAATTTCAGCAATTTCAAACGAATAGTTACTGATATATAGAATTTTTTTTTTTATTTTCAATGATTTATTAAAAATTTTCTACAAATGCTATCCTCACCAAATTTTGCAAACATTTCCGCGTTGGCATTCTACAACTAATAACCATGTTTGAATTCAATCGGTTCAGTACTTTTTGGGTTAATGAGGAACAAAAACCACGAAATTTCAGAAAATTTCAGATGGCTATAACTCTGAAACCGTTTGGCCGATTATGCTCATAAACAAACTGAAATGTCGCGTTCTGGTGTTCATCCTAACCTGAAAATTTCAAGCCGCTATCTCATTCCGTTCTCAAGTTATCGTGTCAACAAAAATATTTTTTAATAATTTTTTTAAAATTTTCTAGCCATACGATTCGCACAAAATTCCACAAACGTGCTTAAGATCATATTCTACAACTACCCACCAAGTTTCAATTCGATCGGATTTATATTGGTTGAAAACAAAATTATTACTCGGAAACCACTGGGCCGATTATGCCCATTAACGAACTTGTCCGTCGTATTGAGATGCGCCACCTACCCTGAAAATTTCAAGTTGCTAGCTCTTCTCGTTCTCAAGTTATCGTGGCAACGGCCGGACGGCCGGACGGACAGAATCAAATTTGACCTCGAATTCTTCATTGGGGAGTCGAACTTAATCGTTTGAGACCATTTTCGTCAAAAAATTCGAAAGTTACAGACATTTGGGCAAAACTATAACGCGATGTTCCCCAGAACATACGCGCAAAAAAAGACGATTGGTTGTGATATTTGGAGTCCTTTTGCTCAATAATTTATCCAAGAGACGTACTGGACACTGATTCGTGGACTCTTTATTCGTTACCAACCATTTAGAATTTGTGGTACGTTGTTCACCACCTTGTGCTGTTTTTGAAAATACTGGATTGTATTCGATTCGTCCCGTATTTTGACCGTAATTGTCGAACTCCTTTTTGAAATAGTCAGTTAAGCAAAAGGCTGCTTCATTACCACGCCATGCCAATTCCACAGCACAAATTTGATAAAAATTTTTTTGCAAACCATCTGGCGTATTTTCATCGAAACTTGAAATAATTTTGAGTATTTCATTCTTATTAAGAGCGGCTGAGCTCTCTTTTTTCCTGTCGGGGATTGCTTGTAATTTTTTCCTCTTGGCTGTACGGGCCTTTCTCGCAATTTCGAAAATTGTATCTTTAAATGGATTTATTTCTCTGTTGAAGTCTTCATGAAACTTTTTCTGTAAGAGTTTAGCAGAAATATTCCAAATGGTTTTAACTGTACTTTCTTTATATTCTTTTCCATCTGCACGTTTCATATTGAATGCCCAATCTTTCAAAATATTCGCTACTTCATCATTTGAAATATCAGCACGAAGTTTGTAATTTCGATGTTCACAAAACACCGTGAACTGTTTCCAAACATAATTATGTGTCTTCGTGGTATTTTCTGGTGTTAAATTAACAATTTCTTGGTCAATTTCACCACTTGAACTCAAACCAAAACGATGCATCTTCAAAAATGCACTGACATTTCATTGACATTTATCGTCACTATGGAAATTATTCCAATATGGCTGGAGGCGAATCACCAAAACGATTATATACCGTCGTCAAGCGGTATATTCAGTTATCTATACGACGTTACTAAGGGAAATTCAGGAATTCTATTGGTTCATTATAATATGAGTTATCTAATCAATTTTATTTCATACTGAATGAAAGAAAATTTGACAATTGAAAATTTGACAGTTTGAAAATTTGGCAATTGTTGGTTGGCTTTTGTAAAAACATTAGAGGGAGTTAAAGATCTACAACTACTTAGTATGGGAGTACAATCTGTGGAATATTGAAATTTTGAAAAATCATATCTCCGAAAATATTGATTTATTAGAATTGAAAATGATATCTATAGATTCTTATGATGAAACTGCATCTTTACAAAATTAACTAATTTTGACCACGGATTCTAGATCAGTGAGTCGAACCAAATCGTTTAGGACCATTTTCATCCAAAAATTCGAAAATTACAGACATTTGGGCAAATTAATAAGCACTCTGTTCCGAGGAACAAGAGCGCCAAAAATAGGTTTAAGTATTTCAAAATATTCCGCAAAATAGTTGTAATTTTTAGAATTTTCCATGTCATGTGATCCTCGCCAAATTTTGCAAAAGTGTTTGCTTCGGTCTTTAGCATCTAACTACTGAGTTTCAATTCTATCAGATGTATATTTTTCGAGTTATTGTGGAAACAAATTTTTAAAATTTTTGAAATTTTTTGGCCACTTTATATCGCGTGCATATAAAGGTCGTTATTCTACAATATGCTGAATTTCAGATAGTTCGAGTGATCGGTTCCGGAAATATTCATAAAAAAATATATATTTTAACTGAAATTGGCCATTACTCCGAAACCGCGCTGTGGATTTTATCCGTTAACGAACCTGTCCGAGATATTTATGCTCCAATACTACCCTGCAGATTTCAATCCTCTAGCTCTTTCAGTTCGAGAGTTATCGTGCTAACGGCCGGCCAAAGCAAACACTTTCGCAAACTTTCGTGAAGATCACGTGACGTGAAAAAATTCAAGAAATTACTACTATTTTGCGGAATATTTTGCCTGAAATTCCAAAAAAAGGTCATGCTGCCCTTTTCGGGCATTTTTCGTTGTGCGCATGCGCAGATGAGAAGTCATTTAACTGTTGTAATTTTCGTCTGAGAGGATTGGGGTTTTCTGGTGGCGGATGCTATTCCTCCATAGAATCCCCTGGGTAGGGTCTGCGCAGACGTGGATTAAAGATGCGATATCTCCTAATGTTGGAGAATCGGAGTTTTTTGTAGGGTGTGTGATTTTGAGAAGACTTTCAGCTACAAGTAGATTGCGCATGCGCAGGAATGAATTGACTGTTTTTCGGTTGTATGGGTTATGTTGGGAGTGCTGAGCCGATATTGTGAGGTTTTAAAAGAATATTCATGGCAATTCAGTGCACGGATAAGTCAGTTTGAGGGATGTAGCGTTGTTTCCGAGTGGAAGTTTCCGTAACGTGGCCCTGGGGCTAATTTTGAAATTGATGTTACCTCTTACGGGCATTTCTCGTTATGTACATGAGCAGACCATCAGTGATTTAACTGGTGGTGTTTTCGTCAGAGAGGATTGGAGTTTTGGGATGGCGGATGCTATTACTCCATAGAATCCCCTGGGTGAGTGTCTGCGCATGCGTAGATTAAAGATGCGATATCTCCTGAACCAATAATGTTGGAGAATCGGAGTTTTTTGTAAGGTGTGTGATTTTGGGAGGACTTCCAGCCGCGGGTAGGTTGCGCATGCGCAGAAGAGAAGTGACTGTTTTTGGGTTTTATGGGTTATGTTGGTAGTGCTGAGCCGATATTGTGAGGTTTTAAAAGAATATTCATGTCAACTCCGTGCACGGACATAAGTCAGTTTTGGGAAATAGCGTTGTTTCCGTGCTGAAGTGTGCGCACTTTGGCCCTGGAGCTTATGTTGAGTGTGGTTCACGTCTAGCCGTCATGTATTTTGTGCTGAGCCAATATTGTAAGGTTTTAAAAGAAAATTCAAGACAATTATGTGAACGAACAAGTCAGTTTCGAGAAATAGCGTTGTTTTCGAGTTTAAATGTCTGTATCGTGGCCCTGGGGCCAATTTATAAATAACTATAATTGGATGATCAATTTTAAATAACTTTCGGATTTGGAGAATAGGCGAATAAATTGCGTTCCTAATTCGAAATTCATGTAATCTCCTTTCGGATATTTTTCATTTCACGCATGAGCAGACAAGATGTGATTTTACTGCTGGAGTTTTCTTCTGAGAGGACAGGAGTTTTCAGGTGTTGGATGCTATTCCTCCATAGAATCCCTTTGGAAGTTTCTGCGCATGCGCGGATTGAAGCAGTGATATCTCCTGAACGGTTGGTGTTGAAGAATCAGAATTTTGTGTGAAGTGTTATTTTCAGGGTTATTTTTTGGTGCTGAGCCGTCATTTCAAGGTTTTAAGAGAAATTTCATGGCAATTCTGTGCACGGATAAGTCAGTTTCGGGAAAATAGCGTAGTTTCCGAGTTGAAATGTATGTATCGTGGCCCTGGGGTGAATTTATAAGAACTATATTCGGTAGATCTATGTTAAATTAAGTTCGGATTTGGAGAAGAGGCAATTGCGTTCCTAACCGAGGTCCCATAACCGCATTTTTTTTCGACCTATGGTAAAGCTAACAGCCAAACTGTATTGATAGCCATAATTGTTAAAGGAACTTGAAAAAATAAAAAAAATTGGTTCAAGCACTGACTTGTATTGGACACTTTTAATCGAATGTACCATGGTGAATTATATTGTCTATTCTCCTGTATTGGACACTCTTAATCGAATTCACCATGGTAAATTCGATTAAGAGTGTCCAATACAGGAGAACAGACAATAGAATTTACCATGGTAAACTCGATTAAGAGTGTTCAATACAGGAGAATGGACAATAGAACATACGCGCAAAAGCTCCTGACTTCACGAAAAAAAAATTCGTTCAAGCACTGACGTCAGGAGCTTTTGCGCGTATGTTCTATTGTACATTCTCCTATATTGAACACTCTTAATCGAATTTACCATGGTGAATTATATTGTCTGTTCTCCTGTATTGGACACTCTTAATCGAATTTACCATGGTAAATTCTATTAAAAGTGTCCAATACAGGAGTACTTCAAGCTCAGTGGATAGAGCGAGCCGGAGATCTACCCAAAGGATAGTGGACACCATTCACTCTCGGTTCAAAAATTAACAGTGCTGTATCTAAGCTACCATAAGGATAGAGTAACAAAGTTGAAAAAGAACACAACTGACTGTCCTTAGTCGCACAAGCTCCTAGAATATTCTGAGGGATCTCCTTGGGAGGGTCAGTATAATCATAATCGTGTTTATAGCACGCGCGCCAAAGCAGATTGACCCCACGTCAATGTTTTTTACAAATGGGAGGGTCAGTATAATCATAATCATGTTTATAGCACGCGCGCCAAATGCAGATTGACTTAACAATGAAAGAAAAAGTGTAAAGAAACATCGACGTGGGGTCAATCTGCTTTGGCGCGCGTGCTATAAACATGATTATGATTATACTGACCCTCCCAAAGAGATCCCTCAGAATCTTCTAGGAGCTTGTGTG
The DNA here is from genome assembly GCA_937662695.2 of Halyzia sedecimguttata. NCBI lineage: Eukaryota > Metazoa > Arthropoda > Insecta > Coleoptera > Coccinellidae > Halyzia > Halyzia sedecimguttata. The sequence continues at coordinate 34,360,075 of OW569411.2, forward strand.
ACTAAGGACAGTCAGTTGTGTTCTTTTTCAACTTTGTTACTCTATCCTTAAGGTAGCTTAGATACAGCACTGTCCCAAGGAGATCCCTCACAATCTTCTAGGAGCTTGTGCGACTAAGGAGAGTCAGTTGTGTTCTTTTTCAACTTTGATACTCTATCCTTATGGCAGCTTAGATACAGCACTGTTAATTTTTGAACCGACAGTGAATGGTGTCCACGTTCCTTTGGGTAGATCACCGGCTCGCTCTATCCACTGAGCTTGAAGTACTCATCATTCTATTCAAATTAGCTACCGTGAACACGCGCGCCTAAGAGTACTGACTTCACGTCAGTGCTTTTTTGTTATTATATTAATAATTTTTATGAATATTTCCGGAACCGAGCACTCGATCTATCTGAAATTTAGCATCAAATTGTAGAATCATGACCTTTATATGCTTCCGAAGTTTTGTATTGATCGGATGGCTATAAAGTGTAAAAAAAAATTTCAAGAATTTTAAAATTTTGTTTCCACAATTACTCGAAAAATATTGATCTGATTGAATTGAAACTCAGCAGTTAGATGCAAAGACCGAAGATAACACTTTTGGAAAATTTCGTGACGATCGAATGACTCGAAAAAATTCAAAAAATTAGTTCATGCTGCCCCTTCCGGACATTTTTGGTTATGCGCAACTGCAGATGAGAAGTGATTTAACTCTTGGAGTTTTCGTCTGAGAGGATTAGGGTTTTGACGTGCAGAATACTATTCCTCCATATAATGCCCTTGGAAGGGTCTGCGCATGCGTGGATTGAAGCTGCAATATACCCCGAACCACTAGTGTTGAAGAATCGGAGTTTTGTGTGAGGTGCGTGATTTTAAGAGTACTTTAAGCCACGAGTAGTTTGCGCATGCGCAGAGGAGGCGTGGCTCTTTTTGGGTTGTATGGCTTATGTTTGGAGTGGCTTACGTCTAGCGGTAATGGAGTAACAAAGTTGACAAAGAACACAACTGACTCTCCTTAGTCGTACAAGCTCCTAGGAGCTTCTGATAGATCTCCTTGGGGAAGATTTAGGAGGGTCAGTATAATCATAATCATGTCTATACCATGCGCGCAAACGCAGATTGACTTCACTATGAGAGAAAAGGGCTAAAAAAGCATTGATTTGGGGTCAATCTGCTTTGTCGCCCGAGATATAAACATGATTATGATTATACTGACCCTCACTGTCTTCTCCAAGAAGATCCCTCAGGAGCTCCTATGGGCTTGTGCGACTAAGGAGAGTCAGTTGTGATCTTTGTCATTTTTTTACCCTATCCTTACGCCAGCTCAAACACAGCACTGTTAATTTTTGACCCAACAGTGAATGGTGTCCACTACCCTCTGGGTAGATCTCCGGCTCGATCTATTGACTGAGCTTGAAACTCTCGTCATTCAATTCAAATTATCCAATGTGAACACGTGCGCCAAAGAGTACTAACTTCACGTCAGTGCTTTCCTATATTTAGGCATTTTAGCAAGATCAGATTGTTCTTTTAGGACTCGTTCCTGTAGCGTGCTTAATTTGACATTCATACAGCTAGAACATTTACAGTAATTACTGTCATTGTTGGCCAAATAAATTAATAAAAATATTCTTAAAAATTGGTTCAAGCCCTGTGGACAGGAGCTCTGGCGCACTTGTTCAAACTTTCAGAAATCATATCTCCAAAAGTGGTTTCTCACCTTTGGGAATTATATCAATGGATTCTTATGATATAACTGCATCATAAAATAAAACAAATTGAATTAGAATCCATTGATATCATTCCCAACTCTAAAAACAATACTTTCGAAGTTATGATTTGTCAAAGTTTGAACAAGAGCGCCAAAGCTCCTGTCCACAGGGCTTTCCCACTTTTTCAATTTGGCTTCTGTGCGTCAGTTTCCAAGAATTTTCGTAATTGAATTCAAAACGTAGGTCTATGAATCATCTCATATTGAATCTACATACATCACCAAATCAATTAGAGTATTCTATGAAATCATATAGAATTATTGAGAATAATTATTGAAATTTTGAAAAATCATGTCTCCGAAAGGATTAGTTTGTTAGAGTTGAGAATGATATCAATGGATTCTTATGATGAAATTGTATCTAAAAAAAATTGAGCTTAAAATTTATAACGTAAAAATTTTTTTTATTGTTAGTCCAAAATCACCTGGCCAATTTTGCCCACTAACGAACTCAACTGAGATATTTATCTCCCAAACCTACTCTGAAAATTTCAACTATCTAGCTCATTCCTTTCGAGAGTTTCGATTGTTAACGGCCGGACAGACGGACGGCCCCACAGAATCGATTTCGACCACGGATTCTTGATCAGTGAGTCGAACCAAATCGTTTAAGATCATTTTCAGCCAAAAATTAAAAATTACAGACATTTGGGCAAATTAATAAGCACTCTTTTCCGAGTAACAAGAGCGCCAAAAACGCACTGACGAGATTCAGTAGCTTTTGCGTCCACGTTCTTTTGTCCATGCATGCCTCACACACTCTCACGAAGTACTGCATGTTGAGTATGATCGACTGAATTGAAATGTTAAAATTGCAAAACCGATCGAGCTAAAAGCCGTTAGTCGGTTGTAAAATGGCAGCTTGAAGATTTTTGCCGTATGTCAGCGAAATCTGACAGATAGTTTAGTATTTTTTCCAGCGATACGATCCCCACAAAATTGTGTGCATATTTGCGAGTTGGTATTCTACAACTAACTCTCAAGATTCAATTTGATCGGATTTGTATCAGAACCGTTTGGCCGATTATACCCATTCACGAACTGCGCAACATACTCTGAAAATTTCAAGTGACTATCTTTTTGCGCGCGTGTTCCGCAAGGAGCAGCGTGCTATCATTTCGTCACAATGTCTGTATTTTTCGATTTTTTTTTCGAAAATGGTCTCAAACGATTGGGCTCGACTCCCTGATGAAGAATTCGAGGTCAAATTCAATTCTGTCCGTCCGGTCCGGCCGGCCGGCCGGCCGTTAGCACGATAACTCTCGAACGGAACGACGTAGAGCGTTGAAATTTGCAGGGTAGTTTTGTAGCGTAAATATCTCGGACAAGTTCGTTAACGGGCGAAATCCACCGAGCAGTTTCGGAGTTAAGGCCGTTTTTAGTCAAAAAGTTTTTTATGAATATTTCCGGAACCGATCACTCGATCTTTCTGAAATTTGGCATCAAATTGTAGAATCATGACCTTTATATGCTTGCGAAATTTTGTTATGACCGGACGGCCCTAAAGTGGCAAAAAAAAATTTCAAAAATTTTAAAATTTTGTTTTCACGATAACTCGAAAAATACTGATCTGATTAAATTGAAACTCAGTAGTTAGATGCAAAAGACCAATGCAAACACTTTTGCAAAATTTCGTGAAGATCACGTGACATGAAAAAAATCAAAAAATTACTACTATTTTGCGGAATACTTTGCTTAAAATGCCGAAACCCATTTTTTTGAGGTTCATGCTGCCTTTTCCGGGCATTTTTCGTTGTGCGCATGCGCAGATGAGAAGTCATTTAACTGCTGTAGTTTTCGTCGGAGAGGATTGGGGTTTTGGGGTGGCGGATGCTATTCCTCCATAGAATCCAGAGCCCTGATGAGGTTCTGCGCATGCGTAGATTAAAGATGCGATATCTCTCGAACCACTAGTGTTGGAGAATCGGAGTTTTTTGTAAGGTGTGTTATTTTGAGAGGACTTTTAGCCGCGAGTAGATTGCGCATGCGCAGAAGAGAAGTGACTGTTTTTTAATTGGATGGGTTATGTTGGGAGTGCTGAGTCGATATTGTGAGGTTTTAAAAGAATATTCATAGCAATTCAGTTTAAGGACAAGTCAGTTTGGGGGATGTAGCGTTGTTTCCGAGTTAAAGTGTTCGTACCGTGGCCCTGGGGCTAATTTTGAAATTGATGTTACCCCTTACAGGCATTTTTCGTTATGCGCATGAGCAGACCATCAGTGATTTAACTGGTGGTGTTTTCGTCAGAGAGGATTGGGATTTTAGGGTGGCGGATGATATTCCTCTATAGAATCCCCTGGTGAGGGTCTGCGCATGCGTGGATTCAAGAAGCGATATCTTCTGAACCACTAGTGTTGGAGAATTGGAGTTTTTTGTGAGGTGTGTAATTTTGGGAGGACTTGCAGCCACGAGTAAATTGCGCATGCGCAGACGAGAAGTGAATGGTTTTGGGTTGTTTGGGTTATGTTGGGAGTAATGAGCCGATATCGTGAGGTTTTAAAAGAATATTCATGTCAATTCACTGCACGGACACAAGTCAGTTTGGGGGAAATAGCGTTGTTTCTGAGTTGAAATGTCTGTATGGTAGCCCTGAGGCGAATTGATAAATAACTATATTTGGTAGATCTATATTAAAATACGTTCGGATTTGGAGAAGAGGCAATTGCTTTCCTAACGGAGGTCCCACAACCGCAATTTTTTTTGATCTACGGTAAAGCTAACAGCCAAACTGTATTGATAGCTATATTTGTTAAAGGAACTTGAAAAAAAAAAAAGCACTGACGTGAAGTCAGTACTCATGGCGCGCGTGTTCACGGTGGCTAATTTGAATTGAATGATGAGTACTTCAAGCTCAGTGGATAGAGCGAGCCGAAGATCTACCCAAAGGATAGTGGACACCATTCACTGTCGGTTCAAAAATTAACAGTGCTGTATCAAAGCTGCCATCAGGAAAGAGTAACAAAGTTGGAAAAGAACACAACTGACCCTCCTTAGTCGCACAAGCTCCTAGAAGATTTGGGAGGGTCAGTATAATCCTAATCATGTTTATAGCACGCGCGCAAAAGCAGAGAGACTTAACAATGAAAGAAAAAGTGTAAAAAGTCAATCTGCTTTGGCGCGCGTGCTATAAACATGATTAGGATTATACTGACCCTCCCAAATCTTCTAGGAGCTTGTGCGACTAAGGAGGGTCAGTTGTGTTCTTTTCCAACTATGTTACTCTTTCCTGATGGCAGCTTTGATACAGCACTGTTAATTTTTGAACCGACAGTGAATGGTGTCCACTATCCTTTGGGTAGATCTTCGGATCGCTCTATCCACTGAGCTTGAAGTACTCATCATTCAATTCAAATTAGCCACCGTGAACACGCGCGCCAAAGAGTACTGACTTCACGTCAGTGCTTTTTTTTTTCGTTCGAAAGTTATCATGGCAACGGATGGCCAGACGAACAGAATGAATTTGAGGTCGAATTATTCATCAGTGAGTCGAACCTGGTCATTTGGGACCAATTTAGGCAAAGAATTACAGACATTTGGGTAAAATGCTGGCCTAGAACATGCGCCATAACCATTTAAAATCATGATAGACATTATTTTTTTCGAAAATTCTCTTTTGTAACATGAAAACTGTTTGGAGTATTTGGCTACAGAATAATATGCTCCATCAAATGGCACTGTCTAAAATAGAGATTGCTCTTTGAAGAAGATGTCGATGACATCAATTCTGGAATAGCAATTAATAGCCACTTGAACCTCAGAAGGTGCATATCTTAAAACAAAACTAGACGTGTCCGGGCTTTCCGGAATAAATTTTTTTCTCTAGATGATTAAACCATTCGTTACTTCATGTACACATGGTATTTATAATAATTGACTACATTTTTCAGGAAATGTATTTGAAAATAGTGTTTCATTTGGTGGGTGATTTGGTATTGTAGACTCGTCCCGAATAGAATTCTTGCAATTGTGTCAGCTGAAATTCATATATGCCCGTAGGGTTCTTCAGTGAATGATATTTCAAGGTCTTTATGTAGCTATTGCTCGCAACGAGCGTTCAGATTGAATCTGGAATTTATCTTATGGGATAATTGCGTTATTCGAACTGGAATATTCCGTTTTATTTCACATTGGCTCAATGTTTCCCTGGAGAGTTATTGGAAAGCGTTGGTGACTATTAGGTAGTTTCGATATTAGATTCAGGAGATATGGAGTATAAAGAACATTGAACGGGATGCGATATAAGGATAAATAAATGCAGCGAATTCATTTTAGTCGAATAGTACCGAATTATTCCAATATCAGCTTCAACCTGCTTTGCTCATGTGTGTCAAAACCAATGTGTGACTTGTGCCAAAATAATAAGTGCGAAGTTTGAAAGGGTCACAATGAAACTAGGACCAGGAAACAGATGACTGAATTTTTGGCCGAAAATGGTATCAAACGATTGGGTTCGACTCTTCTTCTTCTCCTTCTCGGCCCTTTGCAGTCCACTCGTGGACATAAGCTATCCCTGCCAGTTTCCATGCTTCTTTGTCTTGTGCTATCTGATGCCAAGCTCTACCAACCCTCTCTTTGACATTCAGACCTATTCTGTTCGCGCATAGCAATATTGCTAAGAAAAAGATATTGCTTCCACAGCAAGATCCGGAATATTGCTATTCTGATCATCGATTTTGAGCAATATGATCAGTCATTTTTATAAACATATTGCTATCCACATTGCTATCTCAGCAACCTCAAAATAGTACTTGCTAAGAGCGTAACAAGATTTGGAATATGGCTGAGAACCACTTTTTTGTTTCAAGAAATCGAAAATATCGAAGATAGTTAGGTAGTTTGATAAATTCATACATAATCATATATATTTATTAAAGGTACTTTAAAATACATAATTTCAAGGGATTTTTTAAGACTTATGTCTGACAATTGCAATCCCTTCTTATTGTAAACAGATAAGTTCATAAAATATTCAACCTTAATAATAAGACGCTGAAAGAATTTTATTCATATATTTATTGGTTCATGAGCAAACTAGGATAGATACTGTTTATTTTAAGTTAGAGATATGCATTCGGAGACTGACCGACTGGATGAAAAAAATTAAATAAACTTTTAATTCATCCTTAGTAAAACGATGACTGCTTTTGATTTCATTGAAGACCCGAGGTTATTTTATTAATTTATTTATTTGTTCATGAGCAAACTATGATATATACATACTGCTCCTTTTAAGTTAGATATGCATTCGAAGACTGACTGACTGGATGAAAAAAATTTAATAAGCTATCAATTCAGCCTTGATACGAAGATGACTTCTTTTTATTCAATTGAAGAACTGAGGGAATTTGTTCAGGAGAAAAACAGGAGACATACTGTTCCCTTTAACTTGTGCAGTCGAAGTCTGACTGAAGACTGAAGGAAAAAAATAAAATGTAATATTTGTTTAGGTATTTGCAAGTTTTCAATTTTTCGGTCATGGTAGCGGTTACCAATATTCGATGTGTTTCCTGAAAATGGATCAATAACTCCATCTTGTTAGTTTCATAAATAAAATAGTTCGTTTTTCGCATTCGTGACATTTTATATAATTATTATTATGATTACGAATAACCACCGAAAAACAGACGAAATGTTTATCAATTAAGGTTAAATTCTTCTTCTATTTCACATAAAAGTTATGAAATACAATGTTGTCAGCTCTAAAATCATTGAACTGATAGCAATATTGCTGAGAGAAAATTGATAACCAACATTGCTATAACAGTCTGAACAGAATACTTAATACCATATTGTTAAAAATTAGGAGGATAGCAATATGACTTGAATAGCAATGTTTATAGCAATACGCAAACAGAACAGGTCTGTGTATCTAGTCAACATTTTGCGATCTACCAGCACTTCTTTTGTGAAGTCGTGGTCTCCATTGTATTATGCGTTTTGTCCACCTTGATTCATTCTGACGGGCGACATGTCCAACACAACTCCATTTTAACTGGGCTATACGTGTTATGATATCCTCGACATTAGTTCTTTGTCTAATTTCTGAGTTTGTAATATGTACTAAGTTTACATGCATCTTCTCGATCCGTATTGAACCAATGCGCATGTTTTGATGCGAATTAGATGAAATATGGTTTGAGAGTTTATATGACTCACCTGAAACTAGTTTTCTGTTATTCGGTTTTATCCTAAGCTCGCATAGCCAACATAGGAAGATTGAAGAAAATTTAAAAATAGAAATTAAGCAAAACAAAATCATTCTATTTTCCTAAAAAATTATGAAGAACACCATAATTTCGCAAAGAATTAACCTATTCTGGGTGGCTACAACGATTGAAAGAGCAAAACGTGAAAAATTAATCCAGAAAATTAGAAGAAAACGATTGAAGGTAATCGAAAAAGTTACCTCGAACATTATATGAAATCATTTTTATCTCAAGAGATTTATTTCCATCTTCTAGCTTAGGTGTAACCTCAAAACAGGTTGGTTAGTTAGTCAGATTTGTCAAACTAATAAATTTGGTGTTGGTACTTTAGAAATTTGGTTCTCTTAAAACTACTCTCAATGCGTATTTGGTGTATACATGCACCTTCAATCGATTTGGAAAAACTGAATCCACCTTTTCAAATCGCATTTACTTATTCGCTTTTGAGTATTCAATTCGAATTGAAAAAATGGGTTCAAGCCCTGTGGACAGGAGCTTTTGGGCGCATGTTCCTTGTGGCCCGTACTGACCAGTAAAGAAAAAAAGCAGTATCATGTTGAATACCTTAATATTATTCTGGAACACAAATTTTCCATTACAATAATCTTCATCTAGCTTCTATTTAGTATCAATTCCTGTAGAACGTGATCATAATAAGTGTTTTCCATATAATAAAATGTGTTTGAACTTGGTATGTAGGAAATCTGACATCAATCATTGGAATTAATTGATTTGACAAACAGCCGTCAAATGAGGTAAATAGATTTTTGTGACGATTTTCTGTGACCATAAAAAAAATTAAGCATTTCATTATTGCATTTCTTGAAATAGGTACCTTTTCAAGTCGATCAACATCGTCCTTCTTTCGACGTCTAAACTATGACTTGATTCTTTATGTTTATGTCTTTGAATTTGTTTTCGGTGGAATTCAAAGAGTTCATAGAATAATCGATGAAAATACTGAGAGAGACCCAGGAAATTTGACACATTTTGTCTTATATCTCCAGAAATTGAAATCGTATAGAGCCAAAATTTTGCACAATGTTGCAAAATACTACAATTGACGTTAGTACAAGTTTTTGTTGCAATCTGATGAATAGTTCACGAAAAAAAAATTTTTTTTTCGAAAAAATTAAAAGAAATATTTTTTTAAAAATTACCAACATTTCGATCATAACAGAATTTTGCCAAAAGTTGCGCGTTTATATCCTCGAACTGACTACCAAGTTTTGATTCAACATCTTCTTTAGTTCCTGAAATATCAGGGAAATAACCTCAAAATTTTAAATGTCTATAACTCCTAAACCGTCCGGCCGATTTTGCCCGTTAACGAACTTAACCGTCGCATTTTGATCAGAAACCTACCCTGAAAGTTTGAAGTTGATAGGACCTTCGGTGCTCCTGTTATCGTGCTTACGGCCGGGAAACCGGCCGGCCGGCCGGCCGGCCGGACGGCACCCAAGAATCTGACACCGGATTCGTGATCAGGGAGTCCGAATTAGTCTATTAGCCAATTTTCAGCTCGAAATTCGAAAATTACAGACATTTGGACGAAATGATAGGACGATGTTCCCCTAGAACATGCGCCCAAAAATGAACATGCGTTTTCAATGCGCATTACGGAATACGCATTGGCTTAAAACGGTTCGAGAGGATGCATGTGAACGTAGTAATGGTCCCTAAGACTTAGTCCTAACATCATTCGTTCGATGGCCCTTTGCGTTGTTCTAAGTGTATTAGCTGATTTGATGGTAAGCGTAGTTGTTTTCAATCCGTAACTCATAACGGGGAGTATACAGGTATCGAACACATTTCTTTTCAAGTTGATTGGGATATTTTCATTCTTCAGTATATGTGACAGTTTACCTGTAGCTGTCCATGATTGTCAAACTCGTCTGACAATTGCTGACCCACTGATGAATAATCCGAGGTCAAATCTAATTCTATCCGTCTCGATTAACCTTTATTAATGGGCGACATCCGCCGAAGGGTTTCGGAGTTATGCTGAATAATGTTTACCGAATATTTCCGAAACTACTATTTCGATCTATACGAAAGTCAGCACCAAATTGAAGAATTATGTCTTTTCTATGCACAAATCGAACTCGGTAGTTAGTTGCAAAATATCAACACGAAGACTAATGCGCATGACTAGAAAAAATATTCAACTATTTTGCTTGAAAATCTGAAACCACATATCGGATTGAGTCTTGGCATTAAGGAGACCAATAATAATGACCTATTGGGGCGTGCAAAATTTCATTAAAAGCAGACCACTAAGGGCTTCAAAAAAATGTTACAATTCTTAATTCCAAATACCTACATCAATTTCATACCTACAGATTATTTGGGTTGTTTTCAACGTGAATCATAATCTGTTTATTATCGAATTCGGTTCCTACACGTGTTTGATCTGGTTATTGGGATCACTATCATATGTACAAGGGCAACTAATGGACGAATTGTGAAATCTTAGCTGAGTTTGATCATTTTGATATGAAATCGTGAAATGCGTGGATGGTATTGAAGAAATTCCGCCTTCTCTCACTCGGAGTGATATACAGTGCGCGTCAAAATTATGGAACAAATTCATTTTCTCGGAAGAAAAATATATGGCAACAAAATCCTGAAACAGGTCAATTTTTGTTTCAGTTTCACCAAATTTGTATGCATTTTTGAAGGATTTTTGTTGCACCCTGTGCCATCCCCACCAACTCTCTAAATTTTTTGAATAGGGAAAGTGGCAAGGTCTCTGTATCTTCTTTACAGGCGTGCAGAAATTTTCAAGAAAAAAATTTTCTTTTTGGCGCTCTAGTTCCTCGGAACTGAGTGCTTATCAATTTGCCCAAATGTCTGTAATTTTCGAATATTTCGATGAAAATGGTCGTAAACGATTTGGTTCGACTCACTGATCAAGAATCCGTGGTCGGAATTCATTCTGTCCGGCCGGCCGTAGGCACGATAACTCTCGAACGGAATGAGCTAGAGAGTTGAAATTTTCAGAATAGGTTTGGGGGATAAATATCTCGGCTAAGTTCGTTATTGGGCAAAATCGGACAGATGGTTTCGGAGTAACAAAAAAAAAAATTTTTTTTTACGAAACAAATTCCAAATTAAATTTTTTTTAATAAGAAGTTTTATCATAAGAATCCATTCATATCAGTTTTAACTCTAACAAGCTAATACTTTCGGAGATATGATTCTTCAAAATTTCAATGTAAATCGTATTTCACACATTGATATAATTATTCTATGTATGAATTGTCATAATGTCAACTTGACAGAAGGGAATATTGTAACTTCAAAAATATTGTAGTTGAAATACTCGTATTTTAGCGATGCAACGGGGACCTCACCCGAAAATGTTTGAAAATATTACGTAAATATTGAAAGCATAATTCTGTAGTTCGAGAGAGGATAAAATTTGGTGAACGTAGATCAGGAAATTTTTGATCGATTACAAGGTATTTTATTTATTACTCATCTTCTTTCATATTATTACTCATCTTCTTTCATACATGTTTTATGGAATACCTACTATTTGTAGGTACTTTAAACCTGTTTTGGGCAATTGTCATACGAAACTTGTTTTTTTGGCGCTCTAGTTCCTCGGAACAGAGTGCTTATCAATTTGCCCAAGTGTCTGTAATTTTGGAATTTTTGGCTGAAAATGGTCTCAAATGATTTGGTTCGACTCACTGATCAAGCATCCGAGTGCGAAATCGATTCTGTCCGGCCGGCCGACCGGCCGTAGGCACGATAACTCTCGAACGAAAGGAGTTAGCGGATTGAAAATTGCAAGGTGGTTTTGGAGCGTAAATATCTCGGACAAGTTCGTTCGATCTATCTGAAATTTAGCATAAAATTGTAGAATCATGACCTTTAACGCATGTGAAGTTTTGTATTGACCAGATTACCGCAAAGTGTAAAAAAAAAATTTGAAAATTTTAAAAAAGTTTTTCCACAATAACTCTCGAACGGAATGAGCTAGGTAGTTGAAATTTTCAGAGTAGGTTAGGGAGATGAATATCTCGGTTAAGTTCGTTATTGGGCAAAACTGGCCAGATTTAATTCGATTTCTTCCATGGTGCAGATCTCATTCTCATGATTGCTCATTTAATCTTGATAAATAAACTATTATTTGAATTGAATTTCCTTTATGATGCAGCTCTATCATATGTATACATTGATATAATTCCCAACTCAGAGAAACCAATACTTTCGGAGATATAATTTGTCTGTTTGAACTAGAGCGCCAGAAAGCTCCTGTCCACAGGGCTTGAACCCATTTTTTTGAAAAACAGTTAGTTCAAAGAGGTTTTCAGTATGTGCACTTTGTCACGGCTCATTTACTTTGACGGTGGTACCTGATGAAATTTGTCACCGAATGAAAGTAGACCATTACAGTTTTGTTCATGCACAACTTTCAACCCCTACAAACCCTTCAATGGAGAAAAAATGGGCGTGAGGGGGTTGAAAAGGGTTGAAAGTTGTGCATGAACAAAACTGTAATGGTCGAGTTTCATAATATAAACGATATTATAAACACGAAGTCATCGAGTACTGAGGAATAGAGCTACAAAAAGAAGTTACTCGATTATTCCAGAAGATGATATCATCTGGCAAGATCCCAGATGAATGGAAATCAAGTAGGTATATCCCTACCTATCTACTAGAATAGAGACCCGAATAACTTTAGAAAAATAACGTTGCTTTGTTCGACTCTTAAAATTTATACAAAGTCCATAGCAAATAGAATAATGGAATAAAGTATAACATCCGAAGAACAACAAGGATTCGGTCTAATAGATCAATAAACCCATGTTTGTCGGTTTTGTTGAGTATAGCAAAGCATTTGATAGGATACGATTACAAGATATAAACAAAAGTCTGGAGAAGAACAACATAGACCATCAGTGCCAACAAATTATTTGAATAACTTCATACCCGAAATAGAACAAGTATTAAAACTAAGGAATGACTCTAAAGAACTTCATATTAACGCTGGCATACGAAGAGGAGACGACAGTCATAGCCCAACATCATTTAACATGATCATGGATCAAATTATCGAGGATCTCAACGGAGTCAAAGCAGGATACAGAATGGATAACGGCTCCCTGAAGGTATTATTTTATACGGACGATGGTGTCGTCGTAGCAGAAAATTAAGATGACCTACAACGTGTATTATACAAGATGAAAATAACTCCGTCGAAATATTTAATGTGCATCTACATTGAAAAAACCCAATCAATGGTCTTATCGAAGGATCTAATAGATGCAAACTGGCAGTCGATAATGACAGAATACAGCAAGTATCAAGATTCAATTGTCTGGTAGTGAATGTATTAAGTGAGAGAAACCTGATAGAAGAGTCGTGAACTAAAGCGATAAAAGCATCAACAGTCGACGGATATCTAAGCTATATAGTTTGGAAAAAAAAATGACGAGCACACAGAGTAAGACCCGAATCTACAAAACATACGTAAGGCCCATGCTTGCATATGCCACAGAAACCAGACCCGAGACATCAACTAGAAAAAGAATAATGAAAACTACGGAAATGAAAATATTGAAAACCATCAAGGGAGACACTCAGACATCGAATAAGGAGTGAGGACATCAAAGAATAACTGGGAGAAAGCTAAACATAGAGGATTAAACAGGATCTGGTCCTTTTATAAATTGAATAACAAGCAGCAGACAGTGATCTGAGGAACCAATTCATCTAGCTATATAACAGTTAACCGTATTCTTGCTAATACACCTCCCTAATGTCATGTTTTTAATGTTGAAATGTCCCTTCAATATTTGTACCTATCTTCTCGTTAATTCTACTATTAGTCCAGTTCATCACTGAAAAGTGGGAAAGCCTGTGGACAGGAGGCTTGGTTCAAACTTTGACAAATCATATCTCCGAAAGTACCTAATGGTTTCTCGGTGTTGGGAATGATATCAATAGATTCTTATGATAGAACTGCATCATAAAGGATATTAAATTCAAATAATAGTTTATTTATCAAGTTTAAATGAGCAATCTCCAATACTTCAATGCTTTAATGCTTCAAAAATTGTCATTTGAAAAAAAAAGAGCTATCTGCAATGCTTCAATGCCTTAATGCTTCAGAAATTGAAATCAAAATAAAAACAACAGTGCCAAAAATTATTAATCCAAAACCACCAGACCCTTTCTACCAAATAACGAACTTATCTAAGATATTCATCCTTTGAATCTACTCTGAAAATTATATTATATCAATTGAAACGTAGTCAATATTCCAGTTTTCTTTTTACTGGAGATATTCTGAAACCAATTTCATTAACATACAAAGTATATATTTCCATCATCATAATATGGATTATCCAAGAGCTATCCACGATAGCTGAGGTTGTTTCATTGTTGTTCATTTTGCATTGAATCATACTTTGAGCTATTTTATATCAAGAATTTTGAATAGAACTAGAATGAAATATGACATCATACTCGGTTTGAAATCTCTCTTATCTGTAGACAGAGACAATACCTTCTATTTCTCTATGAGATGACATTCACAGAACACTAATATATGACCATGACGACACACAGAATATACCTTACATAGGGTATAGTCTGTGTGATATGTATGAACACGGATCATCAAATTCATATTTAGGATGACAGCATTCTGCGAAATCATAGACTTACGATTTAATGTTGAAATTTTGAAAAATCATATCTCCGAAAGTATCAGCTTGTTTGAGTTGAAAAAGATGTCAATATTTTCTTATGTTAAAACTGCATCTTAAACAAAACTTGAAATTTGTAATGTAAAAATTTTTTTTTTTCGTTACTCCGAAACCATTTGGCTGATTTTGCCCAATAACGAACTTTATCGAGATATTCATCTTCCAAATGTGAAAATTTCAACTGCCTAGCTCATTCCGTTCGAGAGTTATCGTGTTAACGGACTGGCCGACAGAATCGATTTTGACCACGGATTCTAGATCAGTGAGTCGAACCAAATCGTTTGAAACCATCTTCAACCAAAAATTCGAAAATTACAGACATTTGGGCAAATTGATAAGCACTCTGTTCCGGGGAACAAGAGCGCCAAAAACCTTTTTTGAGGTGACTTTCAAGAGAAGTGGCTAGGGATGAATTAGAATCCTGCAATACTCCCTCTCCTAGTGACGAAGTCACGATACTAATCGGGATCGTCCTCATGAAGATGAAGGAAATGGTTGTGATATACACCTAGACAGCTGGGGCTAGGCCGGGTGAGGAAGCCCTGGACCTCGTGAGAGTGTCGTGTACCGCAGAATGGGGGCACGTTGCCGCTGAGATGAGGTGGTATCTCTGCCCTGGAAGATGGCAGCCTTTCATCTGGAAGTCAATCCGACGCTTTCAATGCACACCAGTGGCTAGCGGGAAGTTCGGAAAGGGAGACAGCGTGAAACGCCTTCTTGTTCAATCACATCAAGGTCATCAATGTGGGTTTTCGGCTCATGGTCTGGAGGTTCCACATTACCTATTGATTGTCATTGCTAATGACGCTCTAAGTGGCTAGGGATGAAGCAGAATTCACTCGACTCAATTCACAATGAGGATCTGTATCAATATATTATTTAAGTTATGTGGAAGCCTATGGTAGTATGTAATTAGATCAAATATATTCGCGTTCCGACATAGTCACTCTGTTAGCGCAGACGCAGTACACTTTCACGTTTATAAAATGAAAAAATTAAACATTTTGTCTTAAAGGCATAAATGAATATACAGGGTGTCCCAGAAGTCGACGTCAAGCCGGAAGCCATTGATATTACAAGTCATGATAGTTATCAGAAAAATATTGAAAATAAGCTGGGTGGTGCAATTTCAAAATTATATGCTTTTAAAGAAAATCGACAAAATCTATACTTTGGGATGGTTATTCAATTGCCATTTCTACAAATCCTAATTTTTTGCCAATTTTATTTTTGTGTTATCATCCTGAATAATGCGTCCATAAATTATTGCCCAAAACTTCATGACTTTTGCCTCACTTTGGAGCCAAATGTTACTTTTTGCCCCACTAAATATTCGAATCTCTTATTTCGTCCACTTTCAACTGCCTGTAGATACTGAAAAAAAAGTGTACTACGCTAGTTCGGCAAGTAACTGTAAAAGGCACATTCAATGAGGATTCCAAAATGGTATAACAATTGCTAGTAGTTCTGCAAGTTTTTCGGCTGGAATTTTTTCTGCTGAGAAACCTGTTTTCGAATTAATTTTTCCTAAAAACTTCAATTGATTCTAGTGTACCCAAGCCTTTAATTGAGGCCGTTACTTCAAGATTTCTGGTCGAATTGAACAGAAAGCTAATAATTCTACGATGTGTGAGCCATGCAGATAATGTCGCCGGACAAAAGTCGCTCTTCTTCTGTTTTCAGGTAGTCTGAATCTTTTTTTTTTGTTTCATGTTCATAATTGAATTTTCTGATTCAGAAAACTCTTTCAATAAACTTTACAACAACATAAATATTGAAGAAATGTTCAAACTGTCTCCCTTCAGCCGCAATACACGTTCGACATCGTCGTAAAAAGGATCGGAGTATCCTTCGTTATTGACATGATTATTATTCAATTCATAAGAGCCAAGGCTAATACCTATAGGGGCTCAAAAAAATATACATTTTAAATGTAAAAAGTTCGAAATTAAGTCATTTTGTGATTAACAGTATTGATGAAAACAAATAATTGAAACAAGAAAAAAACTAACCAAAAAGAAACACATGATGAACGGTTTCATTATTCTTCGCCGTAGCTCAGATACATTTTCGATACGTGTTGAGTAAACTTTTTCTTTCACAGCTCCCCAGTAAAAAAAATCTAATGGATTTAAATCAGATGAGATAGTGTCAGACCGCCTGCCCAGGTACACTTCAATGAAATGTTCTCGAACCGAGCGGAAATAGTACTCGGGGCAGCCACCTTGCTGGAACCACATATCTCTACGTATGCTTATTGGCACGTCTTCCAATAAATTCGGTAATAGATTTTGCAAGAATTATCTCTGGCAGTTCAAAAGGTCCAATTATTTTTGGCGCTCTAGTTCCTCGGAACTGAGTGCTTATCAATTTGCCCAAATGTCTGTAATTTTCGAATATTTCGATGAAAATGGTCTTAAACGATTTGGTTCGACTCACTGATTAAGAATCCGTGGTCGAAATTCATTCTGTCCGGCCGATCCGGCCGGTCAGCCGTCCGGCCGTCCGGCCGTAGGCACGATAACTCTCGAACGGAATGAGCTAGAGAGTTGAAATTTTCAGAGTAGGTTTGGGGGATGAATATCTCAGCTAAGTTCGTTACTGGGAAAAATCGGACAGAAGGTTTCGGAGTATTAAAAAAAAATTTTTTTTTACAAAACAAATTCCAAATTAAATTTTTTTTAATAAGCAGTTTTATCATAAGAATCCATTCATATCATTTTTAACTCTAACAAGCTAATACTTTCGGAGATATGATTTTTCAATATTTCAATGTAAATCGTATTTCACAGATTGATATAATTATTCTATGTATATTCTATGCATGAATTGTCATAAAGTCAACTTGACAGAAGGGAATATTGTAACTTCAAGAATATTGGGGTTGAAATACTCGTATTTTAGCGATGCAACGTGGACCTCACCCGAAAATGTTTGAAAATATTACGTAAATATTGAAAGCATAATTCTGTAGTTCGAGAGAGGAGAAAATTTGGTGAACGTAGATCAGGAAATTTTTGATCGATTACAAGGTAAAAAAAAATGAACTATTATTTGAATTTAATTTCCTTTATGATGCAGATCTTTCATAAGAATACATTGATTTAATTCCCAACTCTGAGAAACCAATACTTTCGCAGATATAATTTGTCTGTTTGAACTAGAGCGCCAGAAATTTTTAATTCAAACTTCTGGTCCACATGTTCATTCCAAACCGATGCTGTGATGTATGTTCCCTCATTAAATGTGGATTTTCAACATGCCATTCATGTAGGATGTGTATATCCATGTAACCGTCATTACTGAATGTCGACTCATCAGACCATAAAACATTCTTCAAGAATCGTGGATCCTCCCGGTGTCTTCGAATCATCATTTGACAAAATGCAACTGTTGGGAGGTAATCTCGGGGTTGTAGAGTTTGTACTCTCTGAATCTGATAAGGGTGTAAACTGTATTTTTTTTCAATATTCTGTGTGCAGTACTTTCAGATACCATGGGCTTTTTTTTTCAAATCTCTTCATCTGTTTCAAATAAAGAACTCAAAGTAACCTTAAGTGCTCTAAAATCATTTAGAGTTAGTAGGAAAAATTGTTTCGTAAATGGGTTTCTCTGCAGAAAATGTTCTCAGACAAGAAATTTGCAGAAAAAGTAGCAAGTTTTATAGCAGTTTAGAATCCTCATTAAATGCGCCAACTTTAAGAGTTACTTTCCAAACAAGCGTGGTACATTTTTTTTTCAGTACAGGCAGTTGAAATCGGACGAAATATGAGCTTTGACAATTAAGTGGGGCAAAGAGTAACAATTTGCTCCAAAGTAGGTCAAAAGTCATGAAGTTTTGGGATATAATATACAGATGCATTATTCAGGATGATATAACAAAAATAAAATTGGCAAAAAATTAAGATTTGTAGAAATGGGAATTGAATAACCATCCCAAAGTATGATTTTGTCGATTTTCTTCAAATGCATATAATATTCAAATTGCACCACCTAGATTTTTTTCAATATTTTTCTGATAACTATCATGACTTATAATATCACCCGCTTCCGGCTTGACGTCGACTTCTGGGACACCCTGTATATGAAATAATAACGCTTCAGAAAATCGAAATATTTATATTAATTTTCTCTTATGCTCCAGGCGCCACTGACATATAATCACAAAGCGTTTCTTGAGTCGAATTAATGATTTTCCTTGCTTCATGTATAGGAGTTATAAGACTAAAAAAAGGCATTTGTTTGGATTCAGAACTTGCGTCTATTTGTGAACAGAGTGAACTTCGATTAATTCTGACCAACAACCCCAAAATATTGCCAGGAAGGTATAATTATAGATCGGTAGACAGATCGACCCCTCTCATCATCGGGGATAGTCTGAAAACGAAGAATCTAAAGACGGACAAAGTTATGCAATCAGTATTTTGGTTTCGTTATAATTAGAATTAACAATATCTTGTTTGGTGAGACTTCGATATTGAATGTCTTATTAACAAGCTCCTTTCTACTTTGCGAAAATAGCGCAATTAGTTGCAAGAAATAGCCAATTATGTAGTCCACTGAACGCTGCAATCAGTAACAAAATCGTTTAAGAGAAGATATTGCTAGAACGCTAGAATTACTAGAACAGTACCTATCTAATAAGACCCTGATATTTCAGATTGAAAGGAACAATTTTATGCCGATTATTTTTAGGAAATTTTTGCTCCTACTCAAGCCTCTAAGATTATTGCGCGTATGTTCTGGGAAACATCGAGTTGTCATTTTACCCAAATGTCTGTAATTTTCGCTGAAAATGGTTTCAAACGATTAGGATCAACTCACTGGTGAAGAATTCGAGGTCATATTTGATTCAGTCCGGCCGGCCGTCCGTTGCCACGATAACTTGAGAACTGAAAAAAATATACGACGGACAAGTTCGTTAATTGGCATAATCGGCCCAATTCCGAGTAATGATTTTGTCATCAGCCAATACAGATATTATCGAATTGAAACTTGTTAGCTTGTTGTAGCATACTAATACAAAGACGTTTGTGTAATTTCGTGAGAACCGTGTCACTAGATATTATTTATTTCACGATAACCTGAGAACGAATGGAGATTCGCTATTTTTACGGTAGTGTGTGCATCTGAATGCGATATTTATGTTTGTTAATAGGCATAATTGGCCAAACGGTTTTGGTTGGTATTTCCTCGATAACTCGAAAAATACAAATCTGATCCAATTCATGCATGTTAATTAGTTGTAGAATACCAGCACGAAAATTCTTGCAGAATTTCGTGAGGATCGTATTACTAGAAAATTTTAAAAGAATCATTGAAAATAATTGAAAAAAGTTCTATATCTCAGAAACTATTCGTCCTACATCGCTGAAGCTTTTGTTGTCCCAAGTTTGAACACGATCGGATCTGTATTGTTGGATATCCGAGCAACCTTGAATGAGTTCAGTAGCGGGATGGGTGACTGTTGCCTTGATAACTTCCGAACGAGAAGAGATAGGAACTTGACATTTTGAGGGTAGGTTGCACATCCGCAGAATTAAGTTCGTTGTGGGCATAATCGGCAAAACGGTTTCGGAGTTATACCCATCTGGAATATTATTTTCTGGATAACTCAAAAAATACAGACCCGATCGAATGGAAAATTGGTATCTAGTTGTAGAATATCGACCAATTACAAAAAAAAATTTGGAACTCACGATAACTTGGGAACGGAAAGAGGTAGCGACTTGCACTATTTTGGGTAGGTTGCGTATCCGAATGCGACATTTAAGTTCGCTAATTGGTATAATCTGCCAAATGGTTTTGAGGTTATACTCATCTGAAGTTTTGTTTTCATTTCTTCTATAACTCAAAATATACAAAACTGATCTAATTAAAACTCCGAATTTCTTGAATATCTTATCCTGGAGTTACTTGAGGCGTAAGTTTTTCCTATTTCAATTCCAATAGAATCCATAATATGTCAGAATTAAAAATTCTCATAGTCGATTCACTCGTTACTGGAGTATCTCATTAAAATGGTATGAAATGTATTCATATATTATAAAAGCTGAGAAAACGGTATATATCGATGCTACATTCGAATAAGAGTGCCCCATAGAGATGAGTAGACAATAGAACATACACGCAAAAGCTCCTGACTTCACGTCAGTGCTTAAACCAATTTTTTGTCATATTATTGACTCATTTTTATCATTCCTCAGAAAATCTCAATCATTAATCTCTTCGAGCTTTGAGCGTTGTCCGTATTTCACAAATTATTCCGAATACTAACAAACAGTGGCGGCCCGTCAGGGTCAGTACTGCCGATCTTAATAATATCCGCAAGCAAATATGTGAACTCTCACTTCCGTCAAATTATCAGAATTAAATTTTTCATGGTTTGCCATCAAACATGATATTGACTTGGCTTAGAGGAACTTCATTTAAAACTCAGAAAGTAATATAGTACAAGATCCCCCTTCCTTTTGTTCTTTTTCAAAGACAGAAAGGAAAACTCCAGAATTCCTGGTGAGATTAGAGATAGTGGACGAACATTGTGAATCCACGTCTATCATTAATACCTTTGCTAACTATTTTCGTTCAGAATATTGTATATTGATTATTGTATATTGATTATACTGATCCTCCTAGGTCTTCCCCAAGGAGACCCCTCATAAGCTCTCGAAGAGCTTGAGCGAGTAAGGAGAACCAGTTCGTGTCCTGTGTAGGCTTTGTTACTGTGTCCTTACGCCACCTTAGGCACAGCACTGTTAATTTTGGACCCAACAGTGAATGGTGGCGATTACCGTGACTAGAAAATTTCTTTCCTAGCCTCGGAATTGAACTTGGGGCTTCCGCTCCCAAGTCAAATGCTCTCCCACTGAGCCAACCGCACTACTGTGGATCCTGATGCGTGTGATGTGGAAGAATCTTGTGGTCGATACACGATATGCATTGGTTTAATTTGACCCACCTGTGGGACACCTCAGAGATCTAATCTTGGGCCACTGCTCTTTATTTCATTTGTGAATTATTCCATTGATGATGTTCAGTTGCCTTATCTGCTGTTCGCAGACGATCTAAAATTGTATCATGAAATTCGATCACTCGAGGACTGTTGAGCTCGCACTAGATCGTGTTACCAATTGGTGTGAGCATAATTTTTTGAATTTGAATATTTCAAAGTGTAATGTTGTAACTCACACACAAAGGAGAAGTGTATTCAAAGTGGGGTGAGAGATCTTGGTGTGATATTCAATCAGAAATTTTCCGTTATTCCACATATCTCTCAACTAATTTCATCGGATGTTCTCTTCTGCCTGGTGGCCCAGCCTTGTACCATATTCTGCTTGCTCTCAGTTGTTAATGGTAGAAGTGTTATGCAGAACAACAACGGGCTCAGCGAGTCTCCTTGAAATACGCCTCGCCTATATTTCACCCATCCGGTATAAGTGTATCTATATAGCTCTAAAACCATTTGGCCGAGTATAACTTATAACCGACTTAAATGTTGCATTCGGATGTGCAAACTATCCTGAAAATTGCAAGACGTTATCTCTCTTCCTCCTCAAGTTATCGTCAGACTCATAATTATTGCGTATGTTCTGGCGAACATCGATATAATTTTGCCCAAATGTCTGTAAATTTCTGCCGAAAATGGTCTCAAACGATTGATTTCGACTACCTGATGAAGAATTCAAGGACAAATTTGATTCTGTCCGGCCGGCCGGCCGTTCGTCCGTTGCCACGATAACTTGAAAACGGAATGAGATAGCGACTTCAAATTTTCAGGGTAGGTGGTCCAATGGTCCAATGGTCTCCGAGTAATAATTTTTAACCAATATGAATCCGATCGAATCGAAAGTTGGTGAATAATTGTAGAACATGAACTTGAGCACGTGTGTGAAATTTTTTGAGAATCGCATTACTAGAAAATTTTAAAAAATATGTTTCATGTCCAATCCTCTGAGAACGGAAAGCGACAGCAACTTGAAATATTCAGGTTAGGTTGTGCATCTGAATGCAACATTTCAGTTTGTAATTCGAATTTACCATGGTAAATTCGATTAAGAGTGTCCAATATATAGTAGAATGGACAATAGAACATACGCGCAAAAGCTCCTGACTTCACGTCAGTGCTTGAACCAGTTTTTTTTTTTCATAATTCTATTTTTTATAATTTTCTATATTCCACAAATATATATCTAGTTTCAATTCGATCACAACTGTATTTTCGAGTTATCCAGAAAATAATATTCCAGGTGGGTATAACTCCGAAACTGTTATGGCCGATTATTCCGTTATGGCCCATTCGGATGCGTAACCTACTCTGAAAATTGCAAATCGCTATTTTTTTTTCAAAAGTGATCGTGCCAACGGTTACCCTCTCAGCTACTGCACTTACCCAAGGCTGCTCGGATCTCTAACAATATAGATCCAATCGTATTCAAATTTGGAACTCGGCTGTAGAGTTCAGTTTTGAAGGTTTTTTGCAAAATTTCAGCGATAGGGGATGAATGGATTCTGATACCTATATATAATTGTTTTCAATGATTTTTTTTATTTTCTGGTTATCCGATCCTTACGAAATTTAGCGAAAATTTGTGCGTTGGTATTCTATAACTTATTGCCATGTCTGAATTGGATCGGCTCCGTATTTTTTTAATTATTCAGGAAACAACAAAAAAAATTCAGATAGGTATAACTTCAAAACCGCTTGTGTGTTGTGTTGCATTCGGATGGGCAACCCTAAAAATTGCAAGTCGGTCCGCCGTATTCACAAAGCATTCAATCTCCGTTGAGTCCTAACTGAGGTCCTCAGTTAAGGATAAATAAGAATCGCAACCTCAGTGTATGTAACGGTGCTGAAACACGCCTGTTTCACGTTAATTTTCACTTAGACTGAGGTTGCGATTCTTATTTATCCTTAACTGAGGACATATCGTGAAATAAATAATATTTTTTAATATTATTTTTTTATTATGTGGTTATACGGTCTTCATAAAATTTCACATATGTCTTTATGTCGGTTTTCTACAACTAGGTACCAAGTTTCAATTCGATCGGATCTGTATTGGTTGAAAAACAGATATTTGCGCAAAAATATGCCCGAAAATGAGTAAATTCGTACTGAAGGGTTTGGGAAAGGTTATTTTAATATTTATTGGTTTTAGAAATATAAAATCCTAGAAGTCGACCACCGCACATGGACTCCTACTGAACACCTGAACTGATTTTATTGAAATTTTGCAAATGACGGACAACGCAACGTCTTTCGGGTCCACTTGTATACAGGGTATATTTATTGCATCCATTGATTCCTCTCATCAAATGAAACACTTTCTACATTTGCCGATTTTCAAATTCGGCTGTGGCGTAAAGATAAAGGCTGTTGAAATTATAAAAAAAGTTTTCCTTTTATAGCATTGAAATGGTTATGACACAGAATCTCAGTTTTTTGCGAATGTTCTGGGGAACATCGCGTTATCATTTTGCCCAAATGTCTGTAATTTACGAAGTTTTCGCCGGAAATGATCTCAAACGAGTGGGTTCGATCACCTAATGAAGAATTCGAGGTCAAATTTGATTCTATCCGGCCGGCCAGCCGTTGCCACGATAACTTGAGAACGGAAAGAGAAAGCGACTAGAAATTTTCAGGGTAGGTGGCGCATCCTAAAACGGCGGACAAGTTCGTAATAATTTTGTTTTCAACCAATACAAATCCGATCGAATTGAAACTTGGTGAATAGTTGTAGGATATAAAGCTAAGCAGGTTCATGAATTTTTGTGAGAATCGTAACACTAGAAAATTTTAAAAAAATTATTAAAAATATTTTTTATGTCACGATAACCTAAGAACGGAAGGAGATAGCGACTTGAAATTTTCAGGTTAGTTTGTGAATCTGAATTCGAGATTTTGATCTCTTTATAGGCATAATCGGCAGAACGGTTTTGGAGTTATACCTATCTGAAATTTGGTTCTTATTTCCTCAATATATCGAAAAATACTGAACTGATCCAATTCAAACATGGTTATTAGTTGTAAAATGCGGACGCAAAAATTCACGCAAAATTTTGTGAGGATCGTATAATTAGAAATTTTTTTATAAATCATTGAAATCATTGAAAAAATTCTATATATCAGAAACTATTCGTCCGACATCGCTGAAATCTTGCGAGAGCCTTCAGAACCTAACTCTACTGCCAAGTTCCAAGTTTGAACATGATCGGATGTATATTGTTGGAGATCCGAGCAGCCTTGTGTGAGTTCAGTAGCTGGATGGGTGACCGTTCCAACGATAACTCTCAAACGAAAGGAGATATAAACTTTTGTGAGGACCGTACCACTAATTTTTTTTTTAAATAATGGCCAAATGATTTTGGAGTTATATCAATCTGAAATTTGGTTATTATTTACGATGCCGATTCAATTCAAACATGGTAATTAGTTCTAGAAGGCCAACGCAAAAAATTTTACGAATTTTCGACATAATGGCCTGTGTAAAATAAATTCGAATTTACCTTGGTAAATTCGAATTGAGAATGTCCAATAGGTACAGGCGAATGGACAATAAACATACTCGCCAAAGCTCCTGACTTCACGTCAGTGCTTGAACCAGTTTTTTCTAATTCCACTGGTTTGCTAGTTATAGACTTACGAATTCAAGAAAACTAAATGAAATTAGAATCCTCCAGTTAAAGTGAAAATCATGCTGCCCTCGTTCATAGATAATTTATGCTCAAAATACTGACGCATGAAAATTTCGAACAGAGGCATATGGATATAATGACTGCGTAATAATCTCCAAGTTGACAACTTCTTGGTCTGTCGTGGAATAGGACACTTAGCCCAGTCATATTAGGTAAAAAAAGGGGTTAACCTCGGAATGAAAAATAATAAACAGTAAATTTGTATAAACCTTTGTTTTGTCGTTCTAAATGTTGTCTCAAAAGTAATGAATCATAGAAGTTGTAGAGTATAAAATTCTCTACATCTTTCGTTTGTACTTTTTTTCATACGGTCAACGGTTTTTGCGGTAGACCGTGAAGAGTGCGCCGCGTACAGTCACATATGGCCTAATGCCAGGTCAAGCGTGAGTTGGACAGCCTTAATCGAATTTACCATGGTGAATTCGATTAAGGCTCTCTAATACAGGAGAATAGACAATAGAATTCACCATGGTAAATTCGATTAAAAGTGTCCAATACAGGAGAATGGACAATAGAACATACGCGCAAAAGCTCCTGACTTCACGTCAGTGCTTGAACCAATTTTTTTTCGTGAAGTCAGGATAGAAAGCAATGATGAAAAAATTAACACATTATTGTCTACCTTCAATTCTTCTATAGGAGAAGAATACATAATTATTCTTGAAAAATATTACTGGAATTAATGTCATATTTAAATAATCAAAGTAAAGAAAATAATAAGTTTAGTTACTAACATATTGAATGAAATTCAATTGAATTTCAGTAATATTCAATTACTTATTCTTAACCAATAAATGTCCATAAATAGATCTAAGGGTGATGAGGTGAAACATAAAGATATATTCTCATTAGTGATAGAAACACTGGCCTAAAATTCCTCTCTACCCATCACGAGATTCAATATCCACAAATGAGCCTCTAACCTTACAAGATCAGAAGCCTTCAGCAAAATTTCAGTGATATCATATTAAAAATAATACATAACCTTACAAAAGTCCCCTCTCGCAAATATACTCCTCTGAAGGCACATGAATATCTTGAAGAAGAATCGCCTTCTCTATTTCTCAAAGATTTTCACTCTTGTTCATAGAAATCCCTTCAATATTTAGTTGCCTCCTCCTAAGGAGGATCTCTTTCAAAACCAGGTCTGACCTCTAATGTAGGGGGCTATCATCTCCCATAGATTTGTGATGAAATAATACGATAATACGAAAAGTTTTCTTAATAAAATAACATGATATTACTAAAATATTCATTTTGAAATAAAGATTCTTTGCTTAATTACGAGGCAGTTAGAATTTTTATTTTTCAATAATATATTTGGATTGATTTTAAAGAAGAAAGGGTCTAAATAGTCATTCCGGGAATGCGTCCTTATACCATGTTTCATAGATCAGACCAGTCAAAAATATGTACAATTACGACTTACAAATGTCATATTTTAATATAAGCGTTGAAAATATCTGATTAAGAATATACGTATAAATTGAATGAATACCAGTTTGATTTCTTCATATTTTGGCTATTCAATTGCTGTCTGATGTTTATCAAATCATTCCGAGAACGTGGTGGATATTGGTCGATGTAATTAAAACAATACACGTTATGTGACGTTAGTGAGCTTCAGTGTGAACTTCACTGGTCAAAGTAAAAGGCGTGTGTCTTGTTTACGGAAAAAAATAATTGATTTTGTTGAAAAGCACCTTTTAATTTGATATGTGTGAAGCGTACTTCAATTCCCTGTCACTACGGGAACGCTGTTTGGTGATTTGGTTTTCGAAAATTTGCATAGTTTTTGTGAAATTCTTATAAATATTACAGCTCACTTATTCATAACCTCTAAAACTAATATCTAACATGGCGGCGTCAAGCGTGACATGAAAATATTTATCGAATAGTCATTTCGGGAACGGTCATTTCGGGAACGTTCTCGTATGAAGGGCGTTCCCTAAATGACCTGGTGTTTCTGAAATGACATGTTTTATAGGCAACATGATACTCTAATGCTTTTAAAAGCATAACCATGCAAAATTTTGGTTTTAGGTATCCATTTAGTACGAGTATCGGGGAAAATGATAAAACAAGACAGTATAGCTTATAAAAAATATCGTGAAAAGGCTAATGCAAGGAAGCGCAAGTTTTTGAATAAAATAACACCTGTAAAAAAGAGATGAAGAGTATGAAAGATAGGGAATATTACTAAAGGAAGAAAGCTGAAAATAAAGTTAAGACTGTAAGTTATATGACTGAAAGACAGAAGAGAAAACAGAGAAAGTTATGGAGAATACATTCCCAAAAGTATATACAAAAAAAAATTGATGGTTTAAAAAGAAAAAGTACAGGCTTACCAAACTATTAAAAAAGAGAAACAGAAAATACAGAAAATGTAAGGAATTATAGATTAGTTGCGAAAAAGAGTTCAGAGAAGCAAAAAACGCGAAGAAAGAGCATTCCAAAAGAGTGCTGATACGCCTACTCGTAAAGTTGATGAAATAATAAGAGGATGTTCAGTTACTCCGTTCGTAAATGACTATTATTTGGCGAGGTTGTGGCAAAACACAACTAGAAGACACCATTGATGAATTACCGAAAAATTCTAAACAGCGGGAGGCTTTTCAAAAATGCGTAAGTGGCAACCATATGAAAAAACACCGATTTCGAGTTTAAATTTTTACATTCATGTTCCTCGTTCCTTAAGTACAAATAAAGGTATAATACTCTGTAAATGTGTAATATTTTCATGCATAAAATAGGCCAAAACCGGGCGTTGCGTTCATTCAGGGAACGTCAACGTCATTTAGGGAACACCCTATCATCACATCACATCACATCACATCACATCACATCACATCACATCACATCACAAAAACAGCAAATAAATTACTAATAAGTAAAGCTATAATTAAATATTATATATACAACATGAAATGATCTTTGTACTTTTGTATTTATATTATTAATATATAACGAAGTACAAAAATGAATACAATAAAATGAAATTTTTGGAGCGAAATTTAAACCAATGGAAAATTTATGGAGAGTAATTTGCAAAATAAGTGTTTTTATTATAAAAATATACAAAATAATAACATTTTCCGAGTTAGGGACTGGTTAATTACAATTTCTTGAAATGTTTCTTAAATGCATTGGTTATATTATTATTAAAAAAAATACTTAAAAGTGTTCCCAAAATGACTTTTGGCCTTGGAATAATGCTTCTTGACAGATATAATTTCTAAAAAACCAACCAAATTTCAGAAAATTTCAGATGGCTATAACTCTAAAACCGTTTGGACGATTATGCTCATAAGCAAACTCAAATGTCGCATTCAGATGCACAACCTAACCTGAAATTTTCAAGCCGCTATCTCTTTCCGTTCTTAGGTTATCGTGACAACAAAAATATTTTTTAATAATTTTTTAATAATTTTCTAGCGATACGATTCTCACAAAATTTCACAAACGTGCTTAGGTTTATATTCTACAACTATTCACCTAGTTTAAATTTGATCGGATTTATTTTGGTTGAAAACAAAATTATTACTCGGAAACCATTGGGCCGATTATACCCATTAACGAACTTGTCCGTCGTATTGGGATGCGCCACCTACCCTGAAAATTTCAAGTCGCTAGCTCTTTCCGTTCTCAAGTTATCGTGGCAACGGCCGGACGGCACCACAGAATTAAATTTCACATTTGGGCAAAATTATAACGCGATGTTCCCCCGAACATACGCGCAAAAATTATAATTTTTAAGCAATGCCCATTATTTATGTACTAATTATTAATTATTTATATTCAGTTGAAATAAGTGACTTAATTATTTATATTTAATTCTTTATATTTAACACGACTTCTGCGCTATTTAAAAAAGGAGAAAAAACTGTTACTAGAGCATTGGAGAAAATTCCTAATTTGGATGAACTGGTGGAAGTATTCCAACAAGAAAACCCCCCGTACAAACATTATTTGAAAATGGAGTGCGTATCTTGTTGGCATTATATAATGCTCCAAAGTCTGAGGACAACATTGATCATTTCCGCTACACGCCATTCATCAAATTAACGAAACTCAATAAACCTGTACAATTGTCAACAGTTCCACCAACAAGTATAGCAGCTCATCAACATATAAATCATGTATACTACCAGATTCAAACGTGGCTAGGGAAGGACTTAGAACCACGAGAATAGGGCTGGATGCTTGAAAATGAGATCCTGGAGCCCATAAGAACGTTATTGCCTCTAGCATCAGCTGAACTACTATAAATATTTTGCAATTGCAAAATGCAGAAAATCAGGGCTACTATGTTCTTTAGCTCGTGGCCAGTGCAATAGACAAGCTTGCCTCAACGCTTCACTTCCAAGTAATCTCGATGAAGAAAGCGCATACGATCCTGAAATTCTGGAAGGTTTGGAGATGAATATGACTGACACTGAGGATGATGACAATGAATTGAAAAATTTCGATTTCGAGCGACAACAAGAAGAAGACGACGAAGAAAATAAAGATAACTAGCTATCATTTACAATAATAATATAATTTAAATCAACAAATTCTTTTAATATTTGAACTCACTTTTCAATAAATGTATAATATGCTATACTCCATTCACTTTCATAAAGTCTCCCGGTTGGCCATGATAATTTGACACATTTCAACATGTATATTTTGGAAATGTTAGGTTATAGTCATTTTCCGGTCAGATAACTACGCAACATTGTCCTGTTCACATAGAATTCGTAGTAATTACGTATTTTCAAAATGTGAATTTACTTCGGAAAAATAAATAAGCCTACAGAGGACATTGAAATACCTTGTTGCACAACTTGAAATACACCTGTTTCAAAATGTAGTAGTACTACGAAACCTGAGTCATTCTTATACCTTAATAAAATATAATGATAGGAAACTAGGTAATTTGATTCGAGAGTTCAACATGTCAGAATAAAGTTTTCCTATAGCAGATTTCGGTTCTGTATAGCACCTTGTCTCTGCTTCTTCAAAACTACTTTCGGCATTTTCAATTTCCAAGAGTTCTTTATGAAATTCGAAGATAATGGTCTGTGATAATATCTTGTCTAGGATTGAAGATTATGTTATGATTATGTTGAGAGTAAAAATTGGCAACGTGTCGGCGAATTGTATTGACCTTGACGATATTTCATCAGTGCCAACCTGCCTCTGCTTTAGTTAGAAAAACGTTATAGACCTAAATCATGGCCAACCGGGAGACTTTATAATAGTGAATGGAGTATACATTTAATGGTAAATAAATATATGTATAAAATATATTCCCCTACTGTCTTTTCAACTTAAAATATACCTACAATCCAAAATTAATAATATACTACATTTAAATAGTTAAATATAAATAATTAAATATAAATAATTAAATATAAATAATTAATAATTAGTACATAAATAATGGGCGTTGTTTAATAAGTAATCAACTTTATACAACGTACTGATAACCGTAACTCACGCTTGACCTTGCATTAGGCCATATATGACTGTACGCGGCGCGCTTTTCGCAGTCTACCGCAAAAACGGTTGATAGTATGAAAAAAAAATTCGAAGAAAAGTTGTAGAGAATTTGATACTCTACATTTATTATAATAAGTGCAAATCTCATTTAAGCAATAGAAAGCGAGATATTCGTGAAAAACCGATTTGTATGACCTTTGACCTTCAATATCTTGAGACGCGGACACGATAACATTTGTGACTTTTGAGACAACATTTAGAACTACAAAACAAAGGTTTATACCAATTTACAGCTTATTATCTTTCTTTCCGAGATGAAACCCCTAATATGACTGGGCTGACTTGTCTTCTAGAAAGAGGTAGAGCTATTGTAACCATCATCCTTAAACCACGTTGCACGTTGTTGTGATGGAATATCCTCTAACAGAATTACCAATTTATTCACAGAAAAATTGCTATAATGTTCAATATTCAGTCTAACTCAATTTAGTGTTTGTGTTTGCATTTGTGTAGTTTCATATTGAATGAAAAGTTCATATTGCGACTCTTTCATTGTAATATTTGCCGAAAACGACCTCGTTTCTTGGTTGTCCTGTCCTGAAAAAGCAAATTAGCAGAAACACGTGTCGGCAAGTACCAGCAGAATGATTTTTCTCTGCTCCTTTTATGGAATTGCCCACTAAATCTTCCCATTTTTAATATTTTCAATTGTAGAATACATATCCGAGTGAATTTTAAGATACCCTATATACGTATACCTGCCAACCCACGATAAATATGTACGACCCACCACTGGTAACAAAACTAACGCTAGTAACAGGTGCTATCATTTTACCAACAAGCACTGACGTGAAGTCAGGGGCTTTTGCGCGTATGTTCTATTGTCCATTCTCCTGTATTGGACACCCTTAATCGAATACCCATGGTAAATTATGTTGTCCATTCTCCTGTATTGGACACTCTTAATTCGAATTTACCAGGGTAAATTCGAATTAAGTGTCCCTATCTCCTTTTGTTCGAAAGTTATCGAGGCAATGGTAACCCATCTACTGAACTCACACAAGGCTGCTCGAATCTCCAACAATATTTAACCGATCGTGTTAAACCTAAAACTTGGCAGTAGAGTTGGGTTCTAAAGGTTCTTGCAAAATTTCAGCAATTTCAGATGAATAGTTACTGATATATAGAATTTTTTCTTTTAATTTTCAATGATTTCTTAAAAATTTTCTACAAATACTATCCTCACGAAATTTTGCAAGAATCTTTGCGTTGGCATTCTACAACTAATAACCATGTTTCAATTCAATTGGTTTAGTATTTTTCGAGTTAATGAGGAGAAAAAAAAACCAAATTTCAGATGGCTATAACTCTAAAACCGTTTGGCCGATTATGGTTATAAACAAACTGAAATGTTGCGTTCTGATGCACATCCTAACCTGAAAACTTCAAGCCGCTATCTCTTTCCGTTCTCAAGTTATCGTGACAACAAAAATATTTTTTAATAATTTTTTAATAATTTTCTATTCATACGATTCGCACAAAATTTCACAAACGTGCTTAGGTTCATATTTTACAACTACTCACCAAGTTTCAATTCGATCGGATTTATATTGGTTAAAAACAAAATTATTACTCGGAAACCATTGGGCCGATTATGCCCATTAACAAACTTGTATGTCTTATTGGGATGCACCACGTACCCTGAGAATTTCAAGTCGCTAGCTCTTTCCGTTCTCAAGTTATTGTGGCAACGGCCGGCTGGACAGAATCAAATTCGACCTCGAATTCTTCATTGGGGAGTCGAACTAAATCGTTTGAGACCATTTTCGTCAAAAAAATCGAAAGTTACAGACATTTGGGCAAAATGATAACGCGATGTTCCCCAGAACATACGCGCAAAAATGTCATCTCTAATTGAAATGGAAAAGTTTAATGGATAATTCCGTGAAAGAAGCAGAGTAAAATCATATTGCTGGTACTTGCCGACACGTGTTTCTGCTGATTAGCACTTTTAGAGCAAGGCAAGCCAGAAACCAAGGAAAATATGGAAAGAGAACTGAAAACAGGGGAAACCACAACAGGAGCAAGCAACCAATTTGTGCCTTCGGTGACGGAACAACATTTTATTTAATAGGAATTGTCAACAGACAAAACTGTCGCTAGTGGTCAGATCATAATTTCCTGAAAAAGTTAATGTACAGGCTTGAACTGTTAGGGTTATAGGGCCTGTTTTTCATGGAGGACCGTCAACAGGTCCAAAATATTTGAATTTATTATGGGATGCGATTGGCGTTGGCGATTCTTTTTCCAAACGATGCATATCCAGATCTCCCAAATGAAACGCTATTTCAACAGAAGTTCCACCCCATCATTTTCGAGTTGAACGTGATTACCCGAACGAAGTATTGCCGAACTTGTGTTGCCGGCTTGGTCTGCAGATCTGGCTCCATTCGACTTTTTCTTATGGGGTTATATCAAAAGCAAAGTTTTGCTCAATCGGCCAAACAGAATCGAGGAGTGGAAACAAAGTATTCGGAATGAAATAAGAGCAATACAGCCTGAAATTCTTCAAAATGTTTGTTTCGAATTTCAAGCTCGATTTGCGTACAGTCAACATCGCGTTATAGTTTTGCCCAAATGTCTGTAACTTTCGAATTTTTTGACGAAAATGGTCTCAAACGATTTAGTTCGACTCCCCAATGAAGAATTCGACGTCAAATTTGATTCTGTCCGGCCGGCCGTCCGTCTGTCCGGCCGTTGCCACGATAACTTGAGAACGAAAAGAGCTAGCAACCTGAAATTTTCAGGGTGGGTGGCGCATCCCAATACGACGGACAAGTTCCTTAATGGGCATAATCGGCCCAGTGGTTTCCGAGTAATAATTTTGTTTTCAACCAATATAAATTCGATCGAATTGAAACTTGGTGAGTAGTTGTAGAATATGAACCTAAGCACGTTTGTGAAATTTTGTGCGAATCGTATAGCTAGAAAATTTTAAAAAAATTATTAGAAAATATTTTTGTTGTCACGATAACTTGAGAACGGAAAGAGATAGCGGCTTCAAGTTTTGAGGTTAGGATGTGCACCAAAACGCGACATTTCAGTTTGTTTATGAGCATAATCGGCCAAATGGTTTTAGAGTTATAGCCATCTGAAATTTGGCTGTTTTTTGTTCCTCATTAACTCGAAAAATACTGAACCGATTGAATTCAATCATGGAAATTGGTTGTAGAATGCCAACGCGAAAATTCTTGCAAAATTTCGTGAGGATAGTAATTGTACAAAATTTTTAAAAAATCATTGAAAATTGAAAAAAAAAATTCTATATATCAGTAACTATTCGTTTGAAATTGCTGAAATTTTACAAGAGCCTTCATAACCTGACTCTACTACCAAGTTTCAAGTTTTAACACGATCGGTTGAATATTGTTGGAGATTCGAGCATTCTTGTGTGAGTTCAGTAGATGGGTGACCGCTGCCTCGATAACTTTCCGTTGCGTATCTGAAAGGAAGAGTTGAGTTCGTTTCTGGGCATAATCGGTCAAACGGTTTCCGAGTTATTCCCACCTGGAATATTATTTCCTTGATGACTCAAAAAATAAATATTCGATCGAATTGAAGCTTGGTAACTAGTAGTAGAAAATCATCATAAAGACGTGTTTGAAATTTTGTAAGAACCGTACCCTAGAAAATTTGAAAAAAAAAATTTAAAGAACCGCACCCCTAGAAAATTTCAAAAAAATTCCGAAAAAAAAATTGGTTCAAGCACTGACGTGAAATCAGATGCTTTTGCGCGTATGTTCTATTGTCCATTCTTCTGTATTGGTCACCCTTAATCGACTTTACCATGGTAAATTATGTTGTCCATTCTCCTGTATTGGACACTTAATTCGAATTTACCATGGTAAATTTGAATTAAGGGTGACCAATACAGAAGAGTGGACAATAGAACATACGCGCGAAAACTTCTGACTCCACGTCAGTGCTTGAACCGTTTTTGCAATAAAAACTGGGCGAATTATTAACCCAAATGACGTTTCATGTACATTACTGAATTCAGAATTTTGCGATCTATTCATAGTAAGAAAAAAATATGTGCTTGCAATCCAAAAAATATATCGATGACGTCACGGGTTGGTAACGAGAAATGGTAGAACAATAAAAATCACGGGAAAATGTTCCTTACAAAATAAATCAATTCGATTTGTCAAACCATTTTTCGCTATTCCTGAAAGGGGACAAAATAAATCCATCATTCCGTACTTGTGACGCTCGCTGTAGGTTCTGTCCTTGCAAGATGTAATATCACGAATTCACAATATACATAAGTTGTCAACAAGTACACGAAGAGAATGAGAACAGTTCCTAAGAGAACTGAACAGGAGGACGATAGAACTGGTTAGAAATACCGTCAGTTCAAACTCAGCGTCATCCTTTGGATCGGCTTTCCCGCGCTCGCCTGGAGTCTGGGAAAATCAATACAACTCACATCTCCATGGACCTGAACGAATATTTCCATTCTAGGCACAAAGTTACAAGATGCCAGTGCGACTAAAGCGCATTTTTCTTTCCAGAAATTGCCGACATAATGGACCGTTGGTGAATATGTGACACTTCAATTGGTAGCGATGCCAAGTTCAGTTGGATTTTTGTATTGTTTTTGTTGCTTTTCCACCATTTTAGCAGGTATGTATCTCTCGAATCCTTCAATTACAACTTATTCCATGAATCAACTATACAACGGAGTAGAATTTTAAATTGAATATATTTCTATACTGTATTAATACAGGATGTAAATTAATAACTGCAAAAGAAATTGAAGGCTACTCCCTGTTGAAAAATACTATGGTTCTTTCATTCAAAAACAATTCCTTTCATTTACAACAAAAATCATTGGATCTTCTCCTGTAAAGATATACAGACCCATGAGGGTGAGCAGAAACATTAGTTTTAAATTTTTTCCTTTTATACGAAGAAAATTACAAAAATATAATTTAGCACACATTATCTGCTGTCGAGAAGGCACTCAATAAATAATTGTTTGGTTCTACACTATAGTTGGCGGTACAAATAGCATTGCAGAAGTCCGATTCATTTCGAACAAAAAATGTAGTCGTAAAATCGAAAATGGAAAAAATTCTGAGGAAAAATTATTTAATGGCAAGTACATGGCAATTTGTTACGTGTTATTTTACAATGTGGTAGGTTGTCATATCTTAGTAGGTTATCAGTCCGATTGAAATTCCTCCATATGTGAATCGTGCTATGTCTTCAATGTTTCAAAACAAACCAAATTTGTGATGAAGAAAAATTTTGCTGAAATGATGCATTGAATACTCTTGGAATATCGATTGAAGTAAAACACTTTATTTCCGCTAATATCTATTCAAATTTCACTATTGGTTCGTCAATTAGGTGCAATATGACTTCATCAGAGGAGTATGTATCTACCTAATATTTCATAGCGGTCTCTTTATAAGCAAATCAAGTAGGAAAAAGTTGGTGAGATATTGACACTTTTTTGAGAATTCGAAAGTTTTGTTCGAAAATGTTGTGAACGGGTTAAACTATATATTTCTGTTTTCTTGCTCTTAGGGACTATTCCTTTATTATCTTTTATTGATTTTCCATATGAATTCAATCTGATTTAGTCTCCGAAACGTTACAAAATAATTGTTTTATTGTTGTGGTTGTTTCGTTACTATTTGTTCGGCAACATTGTTCCAGATAATGTTTCTGACAAATATTTCAAAATAATATTTTTTTTATTTTAAGAGATATTTTTCAAAAAACCCAAAAAGTAACCATTTAGTGATAAATTCACCTCACAAAGTATTCTTTAATGATTCTGACCATCATCACTGATTTTGAAGTATAATTATGTAGGATTTTGTATCATTGTTTAGGGATAATGATTCTACTTTCACACTTTTCTATAAATACAACACTGTATGCTATTATGTACAGGTTTATTTACACAACTTCTATAAACGTCAACTTCGCCGTCACATTAAATACCGTCGATTACTGAGCTTTCGAGCAGTCTCGATACTCTATAATTGTACTTTTTAAGTCTCTACCGTCTAATGAGCTTTAACAACACTCGCCCCTCTAATCAGTCTTTCGTCTAAGTCGGAACCAACTTCCTTCACAACGTCTTTCGTGCTCCGCCGCACCCTTCGAACTTCCCTTCGAACCTCTTTTCCGAATGTCCTCGAGTAACCCTTGGTACCCCTCTTACCTTCTCTCTCAGAGCTAAGGGCAGTACTATAACGGTAGTACTCAATCATAATTGGTAGACCCTACCCCTCGCGCTACTTCGCTGAAACCAACGGGTTTGCGTGGGAACAATATTATGAGCCTTACTGATTTCTGAGAACCGCACACCCAAGAAGGCCCTTCCAAGATTTAGGTGACAGCTAACATCGAACACTTTCTCTTCAGAGAAAATAAGTTTGCCAGTCTAGACGGCGAAGTGCCTTCGGCACGCCTCCAGACTCAATATTCGCCAGTAAAACTAATCTTAAGTCAAATATTTAGAAGGGTGTGCTTTGGCACTTCAGAGATACAAAACTTATATTATTCAGAAGAACAATAAATATGTAGTTCAACTGTAGAAAAACTATATATTCAGTTCCATATTTACCATAGAGATGCTGGGTAACGTTCCCGGGGCCCTCGGATTAATGTAAATCCTCAACTGCAGACGTGGTCGTTCACTTTTTGCGAGCTTGTTCCTTCGAGAACGGCGTGTTATCATTTTGCCCGAATACCCGTATTTTTGGAATTTTTGGCTGAAAATGGTCTCAAACTATCGGGGGTCGACTCACAGATAATCCGGGGTCAAATCAAATTCGGGTTTAGGGCATGAATATATCGGTTAAGTTCGTTAATGGGCGAAATCCGCAGAATGGTTTCGGAGTTATTTTCATTTTAAGTTTAAGCTTAACCTGAATATTTCCAACACATTCGATATAACTGAAATACAGGACCTAATTGTAGAATTACTACTTATATTTTAATGCAAAGTTTGGTATCGATCAGATGAATAGCAACATATAATTTTTTACATTACAAACATTTGTAATCACACTACCCAAAAATACTGATTTGATAGAATGTAAACTCGGTAGTTAGTTGTAAAATACCGTCACGAAGGCTTATACAAAATTTTGTGAGGATCGTATGACTAGAAAAAATATAAATAATACAAAAGAGCACTGACGTGAAGTCAGTACTCTTTGGCGCCTGTGTTCACGTTGGCTAATTTCAAAATTTGACTGTTCCACTGCTCCACTAGACCCTGGCCATCGTCTAGATTAACATTGAATTTCCTATCTTTCCGAGTGCTTTTACCATACCTGTATGTACAATAAAACCAGTTCCATCAGACCCATCAGAATTATCACCATTGCCCGCATAGAAGAAGAGTTTTCTACTCTCTGAGTCCAACGACATCCCATTCATATTCTCCAGTTCGCACATACACTGGCAGATACATCGGGGAGTACCTATACCTAGCTCTAATGAGGAGTGAACTGCCGCATCATTCATCAATCACCAGTCAATTGCCCATAATTATTCCCAGAAAAATTTGTTGTCTAATATCGAAATGCACATACACAGGCGGATCAGTCGGAGTCGGATTGGAAGCTCGTCGTCCAGAAGAGCTAACTTGATCCCGACCTCGACCCCGACTTATCCGTCTTGAGAATACTCTGCCGGATGGGTTGGCGTACGAGTTGGAGCCTACCGGGCGTACCAATCCACCCTTCAGTCACTCAAATACATAAGATCAAATTTTATTGAATTTGATGAAGGGCACCTTGATGCATTTATATTTTGAGAAAAGCTGTAATATATAGGGTGATTCCAAATTAGACGTGAACCTTGGAAGAGGTGTTAGTATGACTCATTTGCTGTCATTTGAAGCAATATTTTTTTATAATCGAAAATCAACAGTATTTTAGATATTTGAGTTCTTGTGATTTTCAAAAGATTTCTCATCTTAGTTACACTGCTCAACAATTGATAGGGATCACTTACTTTTTCTAAATTTATTTCTGAATTATTCGCTCCAAGATTATAAATTTAGTCAGATATCAGAGTATGTTCAGGTGATAATATGGTTCACTTGAGAAAAGAATGAAAAAATGGAAAGTTGGAGAGAAAAAAAGACGTTATTAGGAACACTCAAAATTCTGTGTTTGAAAAACATAAAAATTTTATGATGACACCACAAGAAGGCTGAAGTTTCGGTTTAGCTAGTACCTAGTTGGCCCCCCAAGAGCTCGTCTTAAGCATTCTACCCTACGAGGCATACTTTCAATCGAACGATTTATAAAATTTTGGGGCAAATTCGTCCAAATATCCCGTAAAGAGTTAGAAAGGTCCTCCAGGTTATTGATCGGTTGTTCTAAGGTTGACAATTGTCTAGACATCTCAGACCAGACATGTTCGATGCAATTCATGTCTGGAGAGCGAGCTGGCCAGTCCATCCTATCAATAGCATGAGTTTCTAGCGCTTCATTAACCAGACGACTACGGTGTGGACGGGCATTATCGTCAATTAAAATGAAATTCTCGCCCAAGGCAGCCGCAAACGGAACAATTATGGGTTCAATAATCATATCGTGATATCTCTGACTGGTCATTGTGGTGTTCTGCAGAACAACCAACTCTGTGCGTTGGTTCAAACAAATGCCTCCCCATACACATATAGAACCTCCGCCAAAAGCTGTTGTGGGTACCATAAACTGTTCTGCATACCTTCAACCTCTTTCCCTCCAAGCAAGAATACGTCCATCGGAGTTGACCAAACGAAATCTAGACTCATCCGTAAATAAACATCGGCTCCAATCTTCAACTGTCCAATTGCGGTGCTCCTCAGCCCATTGCCGTCGATGAACCCGGTGTTCCCTATTCAAACGGGGATGTTGTACCCTCCTACGTGCTCTCAAACCACGAACATGTAGTCGTCGTCTTACAGTCTGGTTCGAAATTAGAACTCCTGTTGCAACTCTCAGTGATCTATTGAGCCGCGACGCCGGGTAAGTGGGATTTCTCCTAGCATTGAGGACCAAAAGACGATCTTGGGCAGCTGTTGTACTGCGCTGCCGACCTCCCCCATGAACATAAGCTACTGAGTCGTTTTGGATGAACCTATTCCAAGCCCGACTCACGACACTTTGCGAAACATTCAACCGCCGGGACACTTCTCGCTGGGACAAACCTTCCTGTATCCACCGTATGATTTGGTCCAGTTGCACAGGAGCCAAACGTCTTCTCGGCATGACTGATAAGCTAATATTGTTCTCATTTCTTCAATTATTGTCACCTTATGTGTTTGAACGAGAGAAAAAAACAGATTTAATAACAAATACCACATTGCTTTTCACTCCACATGTAACAGCCTACAGATAATAATCGATTTTGTGAACAAGAGCCGATGAAGTGAGGAAAAATTTGATATAATCAACTCAAAACATCTTAATTTTTCCTTAGAGAACATATAATGTACAGATATTCACGAGATAACTTGAAAAAAATACAAATGAAGAGAAGTTCATAAGTGATCCCTAGCAATTGTTGATCAGTGTATTTCGTCAACTTTTTATAATTTTGAATTATTTTTATCAGAAAAGGATATAATCTGATTAAAAAAAGCAAAGCTATGCTGTATTAGATGTTGAAAAAGAATTAGTATGATTTGAAAGAGGATATTATGAATCAAAGAAAAAATAAAGAATTAAATATATTTTTAAGTAAACATTAAAGGATACTGTGGGAGATTAATTCATCATTGAATGGTTTCTTTCTGGAGTTTCTCTCCCAAAATCTGAAAAATATCTTTAAAATAAAAAAAATTATTATTTTGTGATTTGCTTCTGCGTAAGAAACACAAGATATTTGTCAGAAGCAATCAATTGAACAATGTTGCCTAACAAATAACAACGAAACAACATCAACGAAGAAACAACTATATTGTTACGTTTCGGAGTCTATATAAGAAGTCTGATATAGACTCCGAAACGTTACGATATAGTTGTTTCTTCGTTGATGTTGTTTCGTTGTTATTGGTTAGGCAACATTGTTCAATTGATTGCTTCTGACAAATATCTCGTGTTTCTTACGCAGAAGCAAATCACAAAATAATTAATTTTTATTTTATAGATATTTTTCAGAGTTTGGGAGAGAAAACCCAGAAGGAAACCATTCAATAAATATACATATTTTTGTTGCAACTAAACTCGAAATTTCATTAGAAAATATATTCATAAATTATATTCGAAATGACTTCCACCATTCTTATAAAAGCACGGGCCCCCTTTCTAATTTCTTCATTTGTTACTTTCACGTGAAATTTTCACTCATCGCTTATCGCTGCTTCGTCTATCCCGTCCTCAAGTTCCTTCAAACTGCCCCAAACAGGAAAATCTGAAGATGTTAGATCCGGACTTCTCGCTGGCCACGAAATAGTTCCTCCCCTACCTATCTATCGATTAGGAAACAATTAGTTCAAAAACATACATAATAAGGTGAGAAATCTTAAAAATCACCAGAACTCAAATATATCGGAAAATGTTAATTTTCGGTTATAAATAAATATGGCTCAAACGACAGCAAACTACTAACACCTCCATGATTCACTTCTAATTTGGAATCACCCTGCATATACCAATGAAAAAATTCCCCTATATTGCTTTCTTGTGAATAATTGTGTTTCATCCAAAATTTAATAGAAATGAAAACAATTTTCGAACGAGTAAACATGAGATTGTGAATTACTAAACTTTAAAGTAAATTTGTTTCCTTCAACACATAATCTCATGTTCATAAAGTTGGAAAATTGAAAGGTATGTTTTCAACAGGGGGTATGCTATTGAAGCAAAATCAGCAAAATATGTTGTAAATGGTTAATAAGTGTATAGGTAATTACCCAGTATTACAATATCGTTAAGCAATGTATGTATACAAACAATTTTTTTTTAAATGCTCTGTTGGGAAACGTATTGCACACGTGATTTTTATATTCATGTCGGTTGGACTATTCAACGTTAAATTGCTGATTCGACTAATTCAGTAAATAATCAATAAATACTTGTACGTTACCGAAACGTATGATCTGCTAAAAACGTTGGTGACATAATGAATAAACAATTTTTTGTAAATAAGTTTTTATGAGTTTCACATGTTTGAAATGTGATATCTGATCGAATATTATTGATTCCTAATGAACAATGGATTTAAAAATTCATCATATTTTTTTGTTACAGGTTATTTCTGTTTGTATTGTCATTTATTGCCAGTTTTGTTGATTTCAAATAAATTATATAGAAGATTAACAGATATCATCTTTACATTCTGGCAATGTTACGTTACAGTGAGTAGTATTTTTTTTCTATTAAAATTGGTAATAATATTATTATATCACCAAAACTTTTCCAATTTCTCATTTCAGTATCCGGCAATATAATTTTGAAACATAATTCTTCCTGGATATTCGAATTTATATCTCTTTAAAACAAGACACACGGTGAAATATTTATTGATTTTAACCATCAACAAATATTCCCGCGTGGCCGGACTAGACTCCTCATCGCGCAGTGTTCCCCATATAGGAAAATATAATTCAAGAGCAGACACAGACCCCAGGGTTTCATGGTTATTACCAATTATCAGTATGACTTAGCCAGACACCGAATGACCAGCGACACCTATGGAGAATCCTTACGAACTCCGACCCTCTGCGATGAAGAAACCTTGAGCGATGTTCAGCGACGTTCATTCTAAGTCACACTGATGATTGGTAATAACCATGAAACCCTGGGGTCTGTGTCTGCTCTTGAATGATACTTTCCTCTTTGGGGAACACTGAGCGATGAGGTGTCTAGTCCAGCCACGCGGAATATTTGTTGATGGTTAAAATCAATAAATATTCCACCGTGTGTCTTGTTTTAGTTATTTGGCAATTAGCCACAGTACACCTCATGGTAATGTTATATCTCTTTATTTAATTTTGTTTCCTGAGATTCCGTAAAGTGAATTTTCATTAACTTGTTTTTGGAACTTTCTGATAATTAACAAGAAACACATGTGACTAAAAATCCGGTTAGGAAATTGCTGGCCTCAAGAGTACCGCGAAAACTAAATTTTAGTTAAAAAACAGAAGCAAAGGTTAATGATTTTCTATTCATAATGTATCGTTTTCGTCATCTTTCTCTTCATATGTCGCAAACTAATCATTATAGAACAATGACATATAGAGCGAAGAATACCCAGTGATAATGAATTTATTACAATAACTTTTTGTGTAGTAATTGATCAAAATTTCAAAAAAATCCAGCCATTGGAAAAAATGTACAAAATTTATAATGTCTTGGGCTTCCGCGATATGTCATGCACTAGGAACATTTGTGGGCATACTCATAATGAAATGATCGATTTATTCCTGAGGTATCTGATTGCACCTCATTGCGAAACGCCGCTAAAGTCTGTTGAGCATAGGGTAAACGGAGTAATCTTCATCTAATTATGTTCCAGACTTGTTCAGTGGGTGAAAGATCGGGAGATCTAGGGGTCCTACAAATTGACTTGATGGTCTCCAAAATGGGCCAACGGTATTCTGGCTATATGTAGTGGCGCATTATCTACTTGGAAAAGTGGGATGGTGAATCAGCCTAGGTAGTTTTGCGTAGTCTTTCGAGCAGAAATTTTCTACATTGATCACTGCGCGAAGCTCATACTTGAGAAAGGATGGGTCCGTAGATCAATGAGGATTCTATCGGATAGCCAAGCCGCCTGGAAGGCCTTGACTTCATACAACTGCAAGTCCCTGCATCTCCCTCAAGGCAGCAATGTGGGATAACAACGGATGGTTGGACCAAAAGGTCCAGAAAATCTGGAGCAGCATACCTGGACACAGAAATGCTCGCTAAACAATGATTGCCCCATCACCTGAAAGAGCCAGGCAATGGCTCAGATTCTCAAGGTTATACCTGAAAATCTTTACAGCTGCATACACGGGCCACTGTTGCCTCAAAAAACACCTCACTACGCTGGGGTTTACTGAGGACTCTGGATGGAGACTGTTGTATCTCTGAATATGCTGAATACAATTATTTAATATTGAGTAAAACTCAGTCGTAATTTGAAGACTTATATTTCTTAACGTTTTGTATATCGAATCGATCCCAATTGCCACTATATTTTCACTACACATGTTCTTACTACATATAAAAAAAAACATCGCCTCTTATTCGGAGACGTATAGCATTATACAGTTGTTCAATATCTCCATACAGTAAGTTCTTTAAATGCTAACACACCATATAACACCTCCTTACAAAATTCAAGATCATGGAACAAAAATAAAAATTTAATTTATGCATAACATCATGTCAAATGAATATACTAAGTATATTAAAAAATCGAATGAAAGCAATTAATGAGTGACCAATTAAACACATAAACACATAAACACATAAAAAATTCACGAAATCAACAATATCTTCCCTTACACCAATTAATCAGTAAAAAAAAATCTCATTTTAAGATATTCTTAATTCAATTGAAATAGAAAAAAAAATAACCGCTATCCATATCAATATCCAAACCTATCCGGTATTTTCCTATTTCGTTTGGTCTGGTATCCAACGAAGTCGTGTCTGGGGTAACATCAATGGAAGATGTTTCTTCTTCAATCTCTGTTACCGGTAAAGAGAATTTGTGAAACCATTTTGTTTGATCTAAATGACGTTCTGTGATGAACTTGCCATTTTGTAACTCAACTTTGTACATATTCTTTTACCGCATCTACCTACAATTGTTGCAGGTTCCCAACATTCCTTCTTATCTCGATAAACCTTGATTAACACACTATCGTTCACTTGAAAATATTCTCTTCTGTTACCGCGAAAATATGATTTTTGCTTTTGTTGCTTTTTCAAGATATTAGTTTTGACTTTTCTATTATCAGGTAATAATGAACTGAATCGTGTTCTAACTTTGT
Organism: Halyzia sedecimguttata; assembly: GCA_937662695.2. Taxonomy (NCBI): domain Eukaryota; kingdom Metazoa; phylum Arthropoda; class Insecta; order Coleoptera; family Coccinellidae; genus Halyzia; species Halyzia sedecimguttata. The sequence goes on from OW569411.2 coordinate 34,404,958, forward strand.
GCCTGAATAATATTTCGGCAGGTGTTACTCCCGTGGTGAAATGTAGGTACCGAGTTTCTGTAATCAAACAGAAAATTTACAAGTAAAAAATTAATATCTTGGCTTTTGTTGTCTAGTAAACATTTCCTTAAGCCATTTTTTATGATTTTTACTCCAGATTCAGCCTCGCCATTTGATTGGGGATGATACGCCGCTCCAGTTAAATGTTCAATATTATTTGAATCCAAAAATATATTGAATTCTTCAAACTGCGTTCCCTGATCAGACACTATTATTTCAGGTAGACCGAATCGAGAAAAAATTTCTCTTAAAACTTTTATAATTGCCCTAGAAGTAATTTTTTTCCATGGGGTAGGCCTCTAACCACTTGGAATGGGCATCAACTACTATTAAGAAATACATATTTCTAAAAGGACCACAAAAATCAATATGCAATAGTGACCATAGTTTTCAGGCCATGGCCAAGTGGATAATTCAGCCTTTGATGGACTAAAAGCTGACAATTTACAATTTTCACAATTTTGTGCGATTTTCTCTATGTCACCATACATTTTAGGCCACCAAAAAAAGGGTCAGGCAATTCCTTTCATCTTTGAAATACCTAAATGTGTTGCATGTAAATTTTGAAGGCATTTCACCCACAGGTTCTCCGGTATAAAAATTCTGTTATTCCATAACAGACAGTCGGAATCTACCGATAATTCGAAACGTTTTCGAACGAATGGTTTAAATTTATCCGTTTTATAACAATAAGACGGCCAGGAATTATGTTGAACGAAATTAATAATTTTTTTAATGAATTTATCACGTTTTAATGCCCATTGAACATAGTTGAATTCAGAATCGATATAAAGCATGTGTGCGTCATCGTCTCGTATAGGCAATCGTGATAAACTGTCCGCCAGATTTTTCTCGGATTTAACAAATTTAATAGTATAATCATAATTTGAAAAAACTAAGGCCCATCGACGTAACCGGTTCGCAGAAAACTGTGGAATACCTTTATTCGGTGAGAATATACTAGATAGTGGTCGATGATCCGTTTCTAAAATGAATTTATTGCCATATAAATAATAATCATTGAATTTAGTTAGACCATATATAATAGATAATCCTTCTTTTATCTATTTGAGAGTAAACACGTTCGCTCGAATTTAATGTTCTTGAAGCGAACGCTATCGGTCTATCATGACCATCCGGATATATATGAGAAATCAACGCCCCAATTCCATATTGAGAGGCATCTGTGATTAATTTAATCGGTAACTCAGGTTGAAATGGTACTAAAACATCTTCAGACGTTAATTTCGATTTTACAAAATTAAATGCTTGTTGACACTCTTCTGTCCATCTCCACTCTACTGATTTTTTTAATAAATTATACAGAGGAGATAAATGAGTACCTAAGTCTCGAATAAATTTACCATAATAGTTTATAAGTCCCAAAAATGATTTCAATTGAGTAATATCAATAGGAATAGGCACAGAGCGTATGGCTTCCAGTTTAGACTCACTAGGAAGCAAACCCTCCGAATCTATTCTATAACCTAAATATTCGACAGAGTCCTCAAAGAAATTACATTTTTCGGCCGATATTTTCAAACCTGCATCTTGCAATTTGGCTAGAACTTGGTCCAATCGTGTCAAATGAACTTGTTCAGTCTCACCGGTAATTAATATATCGTCAAGAAAAATTGTGACGCCTGGTATATCCGCTAAGAGACTTTCCATAGTGCGTTGAAAAACGGACGGACCACTCGCAACTCCAAATGGTAATCGATTATATCTGAACAAACCCCGATGTGTATTAATAGTTGCTAACGGTATTGAATTTTCATCTAATAGAATTTGCTGATAAGCGAAATTCAAATCAATTTTTGAGAACTTTTTACCACCACCTAACTTACAAAATAATACTTCTGGTTTCGGCAAGGGATACTTATCGATTTCTAAAACAGGATTTACGGTAATCTTGATATCTCCACATAATCCTACGGTGTTATTCTTTTTCAAAATCAATAACTACAGGAGTAGCCCACTCTGAATATTCAACAGGTGCTATCACCCCCAGTTCAACAAGATGCTTTAACTCATTTTCTACTTTAATTTTTAGTGCGTACGGAACAGATCTCGCTTTAAAAAATATTGGATTATTACTTTCATTCTTCAAAATCAATTTAATTTTTCCTTTATTGAATGTTCCAATACCAAGTTCGAATAATTTTTTAAATTTTGACTTCAGTTGATCTAACAGACTAGAAAGTTCATAACAGTTCAGAGAACAAACACTAAATTTGAAAATACGTAAGAAATCTCTACCTAATAGTGGAGGTCCTCCATTTTTAATAATGAACTATTTTAAAATTTTCGGAAAAATATTTTGGGAATCAATCTCTATTACATTGACCTTTCTAAATCCTAAAGCTCTGAAACACTTTCCCACATAGGAAGAAAATATTTGTTGTGTTTCCAAAAGTATCATATGAGCAAAATTATCTTTATAAAAATTCTCTGAAATGACCGAAACACTGGCTCCGATATCAACTTGAAAATCAATAATTTTAGTTTCTATTTTCAATTTTAAAATAAGAGGTTTATCAATGAAATTTTCATGTATATTAAACAACGAAAAATCTAACTCAAGAAAATTATGCTCTTTTCTATTTGTGTTCGATACCTGTTTACTTTCACGACTCACTGAAGCTAGATGTCCTTTTCTATGACCCTTGTGACAACTATAACCATTGAATTGACAGTCGTGCGTCATGTGATTTCTTCTACGACAAACGGCGCATGCTGTTGTACTCTTCTTGGAGGATGACAGAGATGGAATCCTTGGCTGCGTCGATTCTTTTCTATCTTGATAGGTATTGCTCTGACGTTTCTTCTGGTGGTTGCGCACATACTGCAGAAGTTCCGTTTTCCCCATTTGCCGTTGAAAATCGTTTTTCAAAATGGCTGCTTCCTTATTACTAGCGATCCTTATGACTTCATCAAAAGTTACGTTACCTTCTTCCTCGAACAATCTATCTCGGATTGGCCCTTTTGGCAAATCCATAATGAAACGGTCACGTAGGCATATATTTAATTTTTCTTTAAACATACAATTTGCAGCTAAGCTTCTGACTCGAACAGTCCACTCTTTTATAGATTCTTCAGGAAGTTGAATTGCCCTGTAGAATTCACTTCTTGTGGCGAAAATGGAATGCTGTTGTCCGAAGTGCGAATTGAACAGCTCTAACAATTCACTGTAAGTCTTCGATTCTGGAGCAGACGGCATACATAGGCTAAATATGAGCCTGTAAAATTTTCTGACACCAGACTCAGGAATATGGCCCGTTTTCTGACACCATCAGTGATTTTATTCGCCTCGAAAAAGTTCGCTAGCCTGGGCTTGAATATTGTCCAGTCGTTGTTCACAGCATCAAACTCCCTCAGATGTCCGACCATGGGTGAAGAATTTTCTTCCGCCATAATCTTATTTATTTCAATGATTTCACAATATTGAAACAAATAACTTAAAAAAACTCGTTGCCACTGTTGTATCCCTGAATATGCAGAATACAATTATTTAATATTGAGTAAAACGCAGTCGTAATTTGAAGACTTATATTTCTTAACGTTTTGTACATCGAATCGATCTCAACTGCCACTATATTTTCACTACACATGTTCTTATCTACGTATATACAAAAAAGACATTATTTGGAGACGTATAGCATACAGTTGTTCCAATATCTCCATACAGTGAGTTCTTTAAATGCTAACACACCATATATCAGAGACTATACCTGAAAGACGACGATTCCATCGAACACATCATGTGTGACTACTAGACTAGTCAACAAGTGCTATTTGGACCTACTTTTTTCAGCAGTCTCCGAAAATTATGTATGAGGTGTCATTCGATTCGGAATGGCATCTAGATGATTTTTGAAAAAAATTAAGTTTTGCTTGCAAAAATAGTGAAAGTTATTAACAATTAACTAAAAAAAAAGGGGGTTTTAGTTTTTTGTAAATATCTCAAAAACTAATGAAGATTTTTCAAATCTGAAAAAAGATTCAAAAAGAGGAGGAAATTTCCTAAAAAAAAGTTTCGACTCCCGAAACTGTACGATAAATATTTATAATTTCTCCAGAGGGATGAAAATACGGCCGAAAACGGGTACTCTGGCTTGGAGAAGCCACGTCCACTTCGGGCACTTCAACAATAAACATTTTTTAACATAGTAAATATGAAAAAAAAAATTGAAAAAATTCAGGCAGCAATTGAATAGATGAATGAATAATAATCCGCTTGAACAAAATTTTTATAATTATTTTTCATTTAGTTATTCAATAGTTAATTAATAACTTTTTTCTGCTTGCACATTAACATTGCAAGTGTGATAATTGCTAAACTATGAGTTTTAGATTTTTTTCACCTCTTGGAGCAATTCTTCAAAGGCTTAAGAATAGAATCCCGTTGGGAAAATTAAAAAATGTTTATTTTTCAATTTTTTATTAATAATTTTCGTTGTTGCAAAATTAAAAACTTGAATTAATCATCGAACAAAATTTTTTTTTTTAATATTATTAAAGATCCGTTTTTATGTTAATAGAAACTGCATAGAAATAATTTTTTCAAATTTTTATCTCTAATTGTTTAAAAAATTGTTATAAACAAATGCGTTGTTTATAAGATAATTGAAAATTTTTTTTTGGAATTTCAATCTTTGATACAAATAATGATTTTCAAAAGAAAAATTGTTCCTTAAAAAAAATTTTTATTGCTTAAAAACGCATTTGTTAATTAACAATTATTTTCTCCCACTTCTAATTAATATTAAGGAACGATATTTTTTTTTAAAATCATTATTTATTTTTCTTTTCGATATAAAAAAAATTTTTCATTTTATTTATTTTTTCATTGTTTATGCAATAAACAATTTGTTATAAACAAATAAATTTTTACCTTTTATTTTTTTTCTATTCTACTTTCTGTCACAAAAGCAGAAAACGGATCGTTAATAATATTAAAAAAAAAATTTTTGTTCGATGATTAATTTAAGTTTTTAATTTTGCAACAACGAAAATTATTAATAAAAAATTGAAAAATGAACATTTTTTAATTGTCCCAACAGGATTCTATTTTTAAGCCTTTGAAGAATTGCTCCAAGAGAGGAAAAAAATCTAAAACTTATAGTTTAGCAATTATCACACTTGCAATGTTAATGTGCAAGCAGAAAAAAGTTATTAATTAACTATTGAATAACTAAATGAAAAATAATTATAAAAATTTTGTTCAAGCGGATTATTATTCATTCATCTATTCACTTGCTGCCTGAATTTTTTCATTTTTTTTTTTTCATATTTACTATGTTTAAAAAATGTTTATTGTTGAAGTGCCCAAAGTGGACGTGGCTTCTCCAAGCCAGAGTACCCGTTTTCGGCCGTATTTTCATCCCTCTGGAAAAATTATAAATATTTATCGTACAGTTTCGGGAGTCGAGTTTTTTTTCAGAAAATTTCCTCCTCTTTTTGAATCTTTTTTCAGATTTGAAAAATCTTCATTAGTTTTTGAGATATTTACAAAAAACTAAAACCCCTTTTTTTTAGTTAATTGTTAATAACTTTTACAATTTTTGCAAGCGGAACTTCATTTTTTTCAAAAATCATCTAGATGCCATTCCGAATCGAATGACACCTCATAGATAATGTTCGGAGACTGCTGAAAAAAGTTGGTCCAAATAGCACTTGTTGACTAGTCTATACCCCGCTGGGGACAGGATAAGATTTGAGGAACTAGGAGTCCACAAACTGAGACTGTGGGAATTGTACCAGACTTATCTCCCTTATCAAAAGGCTTGAGCTTGTGGGTGAATTATAGATTTAGGTGTGCCACAATAGACCGTTTGGTCACAGAGGCGGGGCGAGTTTCGTCTGCCCAACACAACTCATATATAATACAATATAATTAGGTGACGATCTTGGTGTAGGGCGTTCATCTGTGACGCCCTGTACATCTAGCTCTTCGTGTACGGCCTTCCTGATTACATGACCGACTACAAACTTCCACGCTTCTGTGCACACTCATGACTGAAGCAGGTCTTCACAACGTATTGTACGATGATCAAATACCAATTGTGCTACAAAACTTTATCAACCTTTTTTTTTGTAAGAACAGATGATATCACAAAAACCAGTTTATCGATGTGGTTGAATGACTGATCATTTTTGGTGCTCTTGTTCCGAGGAACAGAGTGCTTCTCAATTTGCCAAAATGGTCAAAAATCCATGGTCGAAACCGATTCTGTCCGGCCGTTAACACGATAACTCTCGAACTTCCAGAGTAGATTTGCGAGATAAATATCTCGGTTAAGTTTGTGATTGGGTGAAATAGGCCTAATGGTTTCAGAGTAACGAAAAAAAAAATTTTTTTTTACATTTTCAAATTGAGTTTTTTTTTAAGATGCATTTCTATCATAAACATCCATGTATATCCTTCTCTAAACTCTAACAAACTAACACTTTAGAAGATATAATTCCTCAAAATTTCAATAATTAATCGTAATTTTATGATTTCATCGAATGCTCTATGTCGGAGGTTACACGGTCAATCTGGTTCAGTTGACATCAATAATTTGCTGATTTATGTAAATCCAACATGAGGTCAGTCATAGAATTTAATTTTTGGCGCTCTTGTTTATGATGCAGTTCTATCATAAGAATCGATTGATATCACTCCCAACTCTGAGAAACTAATACTTTCGGAGATATGATTTGTCAAAGTTTGACAGTAGTAGTTTGACAAGAGCACCAAAGCCCCCGTCCAGAGAGGTTTCCCACTTTTATCCTGAATGTTACGAACACATGAGTTGAGATTCTGTGGAATAAATGCAATATTACTGGGTATTTATATCTTATAGAGAATCTATCAGATTCAGAAAGTTGGGGCATCAACGCTGGATAATACCCGACATTTGTTGAAAGTTTCAGGAATCTCCCATCAGGTGACAGAGGACCGTATTCTACAGGTGGTCCCGCAACTAGTCAGCCATGGTTCACTGACGCAAAGGACCTATCTCGTGGATTAAAAACTGAAAAGGAGATACAAGCTGATTAATCTGTTTCTGCTTAGAATACACTTGTGGATATCTTCTGATTGGGTTAATATTTCTCAATCAAATTTTGTACAGGTGTTCAACACTAGTAACTCACAAGAACGTGAGTAAATGGAAAAATTCCAGGCGTATTGAGAAAAATTGGATTTTATTGTTGAATATTTTCACCCTGTATATACATTCCTGCAAAAAAATGTATTAGGTTCAAGCGGGTTCAAGCCAGCATATATTCGACAAGAATCCACAATTAAAGTTATTCTTGAAAGAAGATGAAATTTTGAAAGAGGAGCATAATATGGAAATAAAAACAGCAACAATAATAAAATCAATATTAAAAAAAAAACAAATTATTTCACAGTAATTGCACAAAATGGTCACCTCCAAATTGAATACATTTACGTTGGCGTATCATCAAGTGGTTCGTTAAGTTTCTTTGAATATGTTCGTCATTACGCAATGTGTTACAAGCATTTTCTATTTTCTCTCTTACCTCATTTCGAGTTGTCACTTCAGAATTATATACAATTTGTTTCAAATTACCCCATAGGATTAAGTCCATGGGAGTTAAGTCGGGTGATCTCGGTGGCCATGGAATCGGGCAATCGTTTACTATCCACCTTTTACGATGTCTATATTTCAAGTACCTCTCCTGAAAGTTGTGGTCCTGCTCGGCTTGTTGAAACCATAAACCTCGCCAATTTAATTTCTCCATCAGTTGTAGCAGAATGTTCTCCGAAAAAGTACCTAACCTGTCAATATTTCGTCAAAAAAGTGAGGTCCTATAAGATAACCGTTCAATACACCGCACTAAACATTCACTGATAATTTGCATTGCTAATTTTTCTGCCTCAGACCAGACTCAGACCAATTGAATATGCCATATTTAGTGAATAAGGCTCCATCTGTGAAATTCATTCTGGAAACGGTTCGTAGATTATTCAATGCCCATCACAAAATGTTCTTCGACGAAAATTATCCCCCGTTTCCGGACTTTTTGTAAATGATGAGGATATAAATTCGCTTTATCTAATATTTTCCAAACAGTTGGTTTTGGAAAGCCTAAAGCTATACACTTATTCTCCTAGTACCTACTTGCAGATACGTTTCTTTTCACTTGTTGGAGAGTCTCATTTTGTACGTTCACAGGCTAATTCTGATTATGCTCCTGGTGAGATACAGCCATATCCTTAATAAATCTGACTCTCTGCTACGATTGTCTCATAAAACAATGGACAATGTTGATATAAATATTTTGAATTATTGATGGGGAATTAATTCACCAAATTTCAGTCATAACTATTACTCATGTCTGTATTGTTGATGAAGTCTATTCGGCGTAATTGTCCGTAAAATTCCATCAGAAAAATGCATTTCCCCTCAGTATTAACAGAGTCGTATTAGGTTGAATTATTCAAAATTCAATTCGCCTGAACATTTATTCATAACTCTTTTCGCATCGGTGTGCCGATATTTTTATGATAAGAGCTATATATACAGGCTTGAACGCAATAGATTTGTTTTCAGAAATGCATCTTATACAGGGTGAACATTTTCAACTCAACAAGAAAATCAAATTTTTCTCAATACTTGCCTGAATTTGTTCTCATCTACTCACGCTTGTGTAATTGTCTTAGTGTTGAACATGTATACAAAATTTTATCGAAAAATAATGAGCCAATCAGAAGTTATCGACAAGTGTATTCACAGCAAAAACAGTTTAATCATTCTGTATCTCCAAAACAGTTGACTTCAGACCTGAAATATTAGTCCACGAGATACCTAGGTCACGCCAGTGAACTATAGCTGACTAATTGCGGGACACCCTGTATATCGGAAGTGAACATTATGCAAAATTAGGGACATAGGTATTCAACCATGTTCTAGCAAATTGGTTCAGTTTCAGCAACACAATGCTGGCGAATTTCTGCACGACACATTATCACCGTTTTATTAATTTCAAACCCCCTTATCATAATCAGTAGGATTTTCATTTCTCACTAGGAATGTGAGATATTCTTCTGATCGGGAACTCGTTTACTTATTGCGAATTGGTTTTTCAGGCTTTACTTGAGTTGGTTATCCAATGCGATGTCGAAGTTACTGGTGATCCAATTAATGCTGATGAGATGTCAATATTAGTTATGAATCACAGAACAAGGACTGATTGGAATTTTTTATGGCCAGCACTCTACCATGCCGTCGTAGGAAAGAACAAATATAAATATTCAACCAAATTCATACTGAAAGATACGATCAGGCATTTTCCAGGACCAGGTAAAGATACAGCAATGATAGGATATTTTAGTAGAGAATCTTATCGATATTACTTCATCCTATTCCATATATAGGGTGTTCCAACGAAATGTTGAACCCCCCCCTCCCAGAACTCAGATACGAACAATTTTCGAAGATTATATATATATCCACATGAAGGTGGCATCAACCCCCAACATTTTTTAATAGGGAAGAGATGTCGAGTATAGGTTAGTTGGAAAGTTATTTATGTTCTTTACACAACCCAGTTTAAATCGGTTTTTTTTCAGGAAATAATGTAATAATTGATCTTATCCTCAAAAAGTAATGTTGAACAGACAGAACCGGTAAACTCACGAAGAGTTTTGGAGAATCCAAAAATAATTTAGAAGTTCTGTATTAGGGAGAAAGAATTCATTCCTATGACGATATTGTTCCGAAAAAACAACTGGGGGTGGCAAAAACTCCCAACCTTTTTGGCGCTCTGGTTCTTCGGAACAGAGTGCTTATCAATTTGCCCAAATGTCTGTGATTGTCGAATTTTTGGCTGAAAATGGTCTAAAACGATTTGGTTCGACTCACTGATCAAGAATCCGAGGTCGAAATCTGTGCGGCCGGCCGGCCGGCCGTAGGCAAGATAACTCTCGAACGAAAGGAGTTAGAGGATTGAAATTTGCAAGGTGGATTTGGAGCGTAAATATCTCGGACAAGTTCGTTAATGGGCGAAATCCATAAAGCGGTTTCGGAGTTATGGCCGATTTTAGTAAAAACATTTCTTATGAATATTTCCGAAACCGATCACTTGATCTATCTGAAATTTAGCATAAAATTGTAGAATCATAACCTTCATACGCATGTGAAGCTTTGTGTTGACCAGGTTACCGCAAAGTGTCAAAAAAAAATTTGAAAATTAAAAAAAAAATTTCTACAATAACTTTCGAACGGAATGAGCTAGGCAGTTGAAATTTTCAGAGTAGGTTAGGGAGATGAATATCTCGGTTGAGTTCGTTATTGGGCAAAATAGGCCAAATGGTTTCGGAGTAACGAAAAAAAAAAATTTTTTTAAGTAACAAATTTCAAATTCAATTTTTATTCAAGATGAAGTTTCACCATAAAAATCCATTGATATCATTTTCAACTCCAACAAGCTAATACTTTCGGAGAAATGATTTTTCGAATTTTCAATAATGAATCGTACTTCTATGTTTTCACAGAATGCTATAATTATTCTATCTAAGCTTTATTATGTGATCTGTGTTAGTACCCGTATATTTCATCCTGTTCTATAAGAGAGGGTCAAATTCATTTCAACTATTTTAATTTGATTTCTTCCATGGTTCAGTTCTCATTCTCAGATTGCTCATTTAATCTTGATAAATAAACTATTATTTGAATTGAATTTCCTTTATGATGCAGTTCTATCATAAGAATGGATCTATATAATATAATTCCCAACTCTGAGAAACCAATACTTTCGGAGATATAATTTGTCGGTTTGAACAAGAGCGCCAGAAAGTTCCTGTCCACAGGGCTTGAACCCATTTTTTTTATCGACGGGAATCTTGACGTTACAACTTATTTCAATTTATTAGATGACATTATTGATCCAATGATTACTGACATTCCTGAAAACGACGACAACCTATTTGAAAATGAACTCACATTGCAGCATCAGAATGCTGCACCACCACATTTCGATATTCGTGTTCGACAATTTTTGAACGAACGTTAACCAGGACGTTGGATTGGCAGGAGGGGTCCTATAGAGTGGTCAGCAAGATCACCCGATCTATCACCAATTTTTTTTTTGTGCTGATATTTGAAGCCCAAAGTCTATCCAACTCCGCCTGAAAATTTTGCACAACTAAGACAAAGAATCATTACGGAATGGCAATTACTGACACCAGACATTCAAGAAAATGTTAGACAAGGATTTGAAAGTAGACTAAATCATTGTATGGAGGTTGGTGGTGGTCATTTTGAACAATACATACGATAGGTCTTTAAATAGTTTACATTTTTTTCTGGATGTTCCTCATCATTACTCACAGATCAGGTGTGTTTGAATGTATTGGGTTTCTATATTAGTTAGTTCGAAATTAAATAATGAATCGTACTAATATGTTTTCACAGTGCTGTACTCAATTTTATATCTATGAATTATTATATGATCTGTGTTTTTACATGTCATCTGATCTTCCTATGAGAGATAAATGTCAAATAATATTTTTTAATAATTTTTTGAAAATTTTCTAGTGACACGATTCTCACAAAATTTCACAAACGTGCTTAGGTTTATATTCTACAACTATTCACCAAGTTTAAATTCGATCGGATTTATTTTGGTTGAAAACAAAATTATTACTTGGAAACCATGGGCCGATTATACCCATTAACGAACTTGTCCGTCGTATTGGGATGCGCCACCTACCCTGAAAATTTCAAGTCGCTAGTTCTTTCCGTTCTCAAGTTATCGTGGCAACGGCCGGACGGCACCACAGAATTAAATTTCACATTTGGGCAAAATGATAACGCGATGTTCCCCAGAACATACGCGCAAAAATGTTTTTACTAAAATCGGCCATAACTCCGAAACCGCTTGATGGATTTTGCCCATTAACGAACTTGTCCGAGATATGTACCCACCTTGCAAATTTCAATCCTCTAACTCCTTTCGTTCGAGAGTTATCAGCCAGCCGGAGCGGCCGGACAGAATCGATTTCGACCTCGGATTCTTGGTCAGTGAGTCGAAGCAAATCGTTTGAGACCATTTTCAGCCAAAAATTCGAAAATTACAGCCATTTGGGCAAATTGATAAGCATTCTGTTCCGAGGAACTAGAACGCCAAAAATAGAGAAAGCTTGAGAAAAACTCCATGGGATCTCAAATTAACTGCTGAAATTGTGGGTTTTTAACCCGTGATCTACCGGGGTAACTAGAAGTGGCCATGAATTGAGTAGATCCCTACAACACTCCCCTGCTAGTGGCGAAGTCACGATACTGATCAAGATTGTCATCATATCTATACACCTAGCCGGTGAGCCGTGTGAGGGAGCCCTGTACCTCATGAGTGCAACGTGGGGGCACGTTGTCACTGTGATGATTTGGCATATCCGCACTAGAAGATAGCAATATTCCACCCCGTGATTGATACGGTTGTGATGCACACGATGGATAGCAGAAATTTGCCTTGGACAGGGAGACAGTGTGAAACGCCTTCGTGTTGATTTCGGGTTCACCAATCTGAGTTTTCGACTTGTGGTCTTCAGGTACCACATTACCTATTGATTAACATTGCAAATGGTGCTCCATGTTTCGTTCCAGCCCCTACCTTCGAACTTTTCAGTACAGCTTGATAAGGGGCATGCCGTAGACGTGTGTGACACTATGCTTCGTTCACCCCAGATCTACTGGAAGCTGCATTCGTACGATACTACGATGCCTCTTATAACCGATTCAGTCGAGAAGTGGCTAGGAATGAATAAGTTCCCTAGAAAATATAAAATAAAAAATAATACACTCTTTAAAAATAATAATGATATTCAGATATTCACTGTAGGGGAGAGGCTGATTTCCGTGTTTCGTCTCATAGGTGGCGTGGGCGATTATGGTGATCGACCGAGCCGGCTCTGAGAGGCTTAACCCGGGTCAGTTTAGTTGAATTTGTTGGGAAAGCTACAGGGTACTGATGAAGGCCAAGAAGCCAGAAACGCGTCTGCTCTTGCTTTCTCGGCAGATGAATGAACCCCCTGGGGTCTATTTGATTTGTGAAATATATGCATAAGTATATTTATTATACGAAGCCATTCAGGAAGGACCCGATTAGCAGGAACGCTCTTGACTTGTTGATTCTTTAAAAATACCCAAAAGTATCCTACCGACACAAAGCTAGCAGTGACATATAAAAGATGGAAAAATTATGATAATTATCGATTAATAGAGCAAACCGGTATTTCAATTCAGAAGCATAGGAGATGTCGAAACCAATTTTAGGAAACTCTGGGAATTTGTGGATGAGGTTAGTGGTAGTATGCTGAGGAAGAATGGACTGTTTTACTGAGAGTCATGATAGGGCAAACGAGTTACCAAATTCTCAACCATCGGAATAGACTCTTCTGATCGGATTAAGGTTGATGGAGAATTCCAGCCTATGAATCAATTCGGAACCAGCTGTTTACAAACTCAATTTTGTTCACGACTAATCAGCTGAATGATGTTAGGTCAACAGTGTAAGGACAGCAGAATGGTAGGGCGTAGCTGTAGATGGCTTGAGGTCTGAATGCCTCGAAGATTCAATAGTTGTTCAGATCACTTTCATCAATCAGGCCCGCGTTGGCTAATTATTGTTTATTGATGTTTTTCTTTCGATCACCTGATGTCCAGAAAACGTAAACAGTGTTTGCCCTTGGAACTTACTGGAATAACTGGCATGGTCCTATCCTGAAAACTTAGGAGACCCCTGGTGTAGATCATGGCATATTTCCATCTGTGCTGAAGAAGTCGGTAATTGTGCCAGTACACAGGAGTGGTGACAGGTCTGAGGTTAAAATCTATCTGTCCATCTGCTAAGATGTAGATATGGGATATCTCTTAAGAGCTTATGAGAGGTCTCTTCGGAAGACCTAAGAGTGCCAGTATGATCATATATTGAAGGAAATGAGAAGGCTGATGAACTTGCGAAAACGGCCTCTAGTGTAACACTTGCTGTACAAGAGCCCTTTGTTGGGCTTTTGAAAAGACCTACTGGACAGCGATCCAACAATGGCAGCTAAATAACGGAACAGGTCTTTGGTGAAATACTCCAGAACTTGTACAGGCAAAGATTCGTGAATTTCTCACCAGCCTACACCAGAAAGGTCCTGCAGCTGCCACGAGCTGATCTACGAGAAATGACTGCTGACAGAGCTCTGCCGTTAAAAATACTACGCGTACCGCATGGGCAAGTCAGCAGATGAAACATGCAGGCTCTGTAAATCGGAAAATGAAACAGCGAACATATAGTTTTCAAATGTCCAGAGCTGTCCAGCCTGAGAATTTTACATACGGGTGAGCCAGTTCTAAATCTTCACGTCGTGATAGCCAAGGCTTCTGATGACATCATCAGGCATGTTAACACCATTGACAATGTCCTCTGAATTGAATAAGTAGGTTGATAGAACAAGAGATCGTATGTGTCTGAAGGGCTGGACCAAGCCCCACGACCACATACTAAAAATATAGGACAGCCGCTATTTCACTTCGTAAGATTTGTAGTGACTAGAGTATTAATAATATTATAATTTCAATATAAAATTCATGAATTGAGTTTGCAAGTCAGATCCTACTGGGATTGAGTATGCTTGTTGTTTGCAGGGTGGGTTATGCAGCTTACATTTTCAATATTTATCAAAAGGTGCTGGAACTTCGACAAGAAAATATTGGAAAAATTTTGCAGTTACATATCTGCTCTATCTTACAAATGTAGCGTCTTAATTTTTCCTGAGGGAACGGATTTCACGAATGAAACCAAGAGGAAAAGTGATGAGTATGCGAAAAAAAATGATCTGCAGGTTAGTATTCAGTTCAACATATGAAACCCAAGCAACGAGTTTCTAGTCACATAAGATGCCCAAATCCTTTTGTCAAAAAAAAACCATTTTCACTATTTCAGACAACTCATTCTAAATAATCTTAAAGGACACTGTGAGAGGAATATTCATGCCATTTTATTTCCATAGTTACAGTAATTACTTGATTTGGAAAAACAGTTTAAGCCAGTTCCATACTATTTTTGCGCGTATGTTCTGGGGAACATCGCGTTATAGTTTTGCCCAAATGTCTGTAACTTTCGAATTTTTTGACGAAAATGGTCTCAAACGATTAAGTTCGACTCCCCAATGAAGAATTCGAGGTCAAATTTGATTCTGTCCGGCCGGCCGTCCGGCCGTTGCCACGATAACTTGAGAACGAGAAGAGCTAGCAACTTGAAATTTTCAGGGTAGGTGGCGCATCTTAATACGACGGACAAGTTCGTTAATGGGCATAATCGGCCCAGTGGTTTCCGAGTAATAATTTTGTTTTCAACCAATATAAATCCGATCAAATTGAAACTTGGTGGGTAGTTGTAGAATATGATCTTAAGCACGCTTGTGGAATTTTGTGCGAATCGTATGGCTAGAAAATTTTTAAAAAATTATTAAAAAATATTTTTGTTGTCACGATAACTTGAGAACGGAATGAGATAGCGGCTTGAAATTTTACGGTTAGGATGAACACCAGAACGCGACATTTCAGTTTGTTTATGAGCATAATCGGCCAAACGGTTTCAGAGTTATAGCCATCTGAAATTTTCTGAAATTTCGTGGTTTTTGTTCCTCATTAACTCAAAAAGTACTGAACCGATTGAATTCAAACATGGTTAATAGTTGTAGAATGCCAACGCGGAAATGTTTGCAAAATTTGGTGAGGATAGCATTTGTAGAAAATTTTTAATAAATCATTGAAAATAAAAAAAAAAAATTCTATATATCAGTAACTATTCGTTTGAAATTGCTGAAATTTTGCAAGAGCCTTCATAACCTAACTCTACTGCCAAGTTTCAAGTTTTAATACGATCGGTTAAATATTGTTGGAGATTCGAGCATTCTTGTGCGAGTTCAGTAGATGGGTGACCGTTGCCTCGATAACTTTCGAACGAAAGGAGATAGGGACTTGCAATTTTCAGGGTAGGTTGCGTATCCGAAAGAGAGTGTTGAGTTCGTTTTTGGGCATAATCGGTCTAACGGTTTCCGAGTTATACCCACCTGGAATATTATTTCCTTGATAACTCAAAAAATAAATATTCGATCGAATTGGTGCTTGGTAACTAGTAGTAGAAAATCAACATAAAGACGTGTTTAAAATTTTGTAAGAATCGTATCCCTAGAAAATTTGAAAAAAATGACGAAAAAAAAAATTTCAAGAACCGTACCCCTAGAAAATTTTTAAAAAGTCACGAAAAAAAAATTGGTTCAAGCACTGACGTGAAGTCAGAAGCTTTTGCGCGTATGTTCTATTGTCCATACTTCTGTATTGGACACCCTTAATCGAATTTACCATGGTAAATTATGTTGTCCATTCTCCTGTATTGGACACTTAATTCGAATTTACCATGGTAAATTCGAATTGAGAGTGTCCAATACAGGAGAATGGACAACATAATTTACCATGGTAAATTCGATTAAGGGTGTCCAATACAGAAGTATGGACAATAGAACATACGCGCAAAAGCTTCTGACTTCACGTCAGTGCTTGAACCAATTTTTCATATTAAGCTAAGCATGTTACTTATTTTAGAACAATATTTTTGAAGTTTGTAGAAAAAATTTTGTTTGCATCTCATGCGCGAAATACTTTGGTGATCTCGATCACCAAAGTAGCATTTCGCGCACTAGATACAAAAATAACTATTATATATATTTTTCAGATTTTATAGTATATACAGGGTGAGTCTTTGACCACTGCATTAATTTTAACCAAAGATTCCTCTCATCAAATGAAACACTTTTTTCATTTAACATTTTTCCAAATTCAGCTCAGGTAAAAAGATACAGGCTGTTGAAATTTTGATAAAAAATCAGTTTTTATTTTGTAGCTTTGACATCCTTTTTTCGAATAAAATGAATGTTGGCGTAAA
The DNA here is from genome assembly GCA_937662695.2 of Halyzia sedecimguttata. Taxonomy (NCBI): domain Eukaryota; kingdom Metazoa; phylum Arthropoda; class Insecta; order Coleoptera; family Coccinellidae; genus Halyzia; species Halyzia sedecimguttata. The sequence continues at coordinate 34,421,968 of OW569411.2, forward strand.
GTTTCCTATAACTATGATACATATTTTCCAAATATTAGTTATTTTCTACTTCTACTGGTTTTCTAGTTATCGACTCATGGATTCATAAAACTAAACGAAATTAGCATAAAGAATGCATATAAAGTTTTTCTTGAGTCATTTCAAGAATATTCCATCGTTTTAGAACATTATATTATTCTACATCATTTCTCCTTAAACGCACCGTTTTCGAGATATTCTTCATTGAATGTTTTAAAATGGAAAACTACAGAAATTTCACTACTTTTATGGATCCATCCCTGAGCGTTGGAATCCCGAATCAAGCTGTAAACCACGTTACCATGCCTTATTCTCGTCTGCCAACGATGTCATAGATAACACAGGCCAACACACATTTTGTTGCCTGCGATATTTTAACTGTTCCTGAGTAATTTTTGGATACAGAATGTAAAAAAGTTCTCAGATTTTGTCTATCAGATCTAGTTTTTGAGATTTTTTAAAAAATTGTATATAATTTACGTTATAACTGTTATAATATATAATATTACTATTGACAGTTAAAAAAAAACAAAGACACATGGATTTAAGTATTTATTGCAAAAACTTAATTTACATAATTACATTAGTCACTAATCACATAAAAATTTTCTTTTATACGATTTTCTATAATGGAGTTTACTAGGGCAGTCTCGCTGAAGGCTCCAGCAGTAGTCCGCCATCATGTGGCTATCCCATCGTCCTTGATAACGATCTTCCATAGTTTTAATATCCTGGTGGAATATTTCCCCCTGTTCTTCACTACAATCACCTAAGTTTTCTGGAAAACGATCTAGGTGGCTGTGGAGGTAGTGAACTTTTATACTCATGTTACAGCCGAGAATATTAAAATTTGAAAGCATAGTTTCCACTAATTCTACGTAATTCTCTGCTTTATGATTGCCAAGAAAATTTTATACTACTTGAACAAATGAACTCCAAGCGTTAGATTCAGTCTCGTTCATTGATGTGGTGAATTGTGGATCTTTAACAAGTTGCCTTATTTGAGGACCATCAAATATACCAGCTTTTAGTTTTTCCGTGCTAATGCCAGGAAATTTACGTGACAAATACCCAAAACAATTTCCATCTCGATTTAAGGCCTTCACAAATTGCTTCATTAGGCCTAGCTTGATATGCAAGGGCGGAAGTAAGATTTTTTCTCTTGAAACCAAAGTTTCGTTGATCACGTTTTGTATTCCTTGAATCATGACATCTCTTGAAGGCCAATTTTTGTTAACCCAGTGCTCATTTTTAGCTCTGCTGCCCCAAAGGCACAAAAAACAAGGATATTTTGTATAACCACTCTGCTGTCCAAGGAGGAAGTTAATCATTTTTAAATCAACACAAATTGACCACTGATGTTCTTCGTATTTAATTTTTCTCAAAACTAATGCTATTGTTTCATATTCTTCCTTCATGGTAGTAGAATGACCAATAGGAATTGAGCCATATTTGTTACCGTTATGTAAAAGAACACATTTTAAACTACGTTTTGAACTGTCAATAAAAAGGCGCCAATCATCTGGAGTGTATTCAGGCAAATCCATTTTTTCTAAGAGCCCTTTTATATTGTTACAGAATACCAAGTCATTTTCCTGAGTGAAAAAAGGCAGCAGATCCTTATCTCTTTTACGATAAAATGTAATATTAGTACCTCGACAAAGTAGATTTTTTTCTTTTAATCTGGATGCAAGTAATTCAGCGGATTCCTTTGAGGTCTCTTATAAGATCGTTTAGATCTTCTTGATTGAAACACTGCGGAGTTGCTAAATCTGCTTCAAAATCGCTGTCGTTTTCTGATTGAATTCTTTTAACTTCGTCAGACGTTGATGTTTCTGTATCATCTTCTGTCAGTTCGGGTAGACTGCTGAATGATGGAACGGGTATTTCTTCCGAATGCACTACAGGCCTTCTTGCAGAATCTAGATCAGGATATGTCCATTTGTGTCTATTGTTTCTATTTATGCCTTTAATATTAACGAGACAAAAATAGCAGTCGTCATGATGGTTCCGCGGTTCTCTCCAAACCATTGGTACACCAAACTTTAGGCACTTCCTCTTTCCAGTTGTCCACTGTCGCAAATGTTCAACACATGTTTTACATATGAAATGTGGGGCCCAAGATTTATCTTGATCTCCTAAATGAACGCCAAAATAGGCAAGATAAGCTCTTTTCACAAAGTCAGATATCGTTTTTCTGCTCTCTTTCAAAGTGTATTCACCACACACATAACAAAAAACATCGGGATGATTTACACAGGTACGTCTGCTTGTGGATGCCATTGTTTCAGTTTAGTGTCTTGATACTACAAAACGACCAAAATTTACACAAAATGATAGCACAACTTTACTTGGGAAAACACAGTAATATACTAAATCAAGTACAGCCAAGCAGGTATAGAAGGATCGGGTCATAGGCAATTACAGGTATAAAAGTAATTAAGAGCATTGTATTGAGTAGTTCCTAGTATAGGAACATTGGGTCAGGGACAATTCCAGGTATCCATTTGGCTAATTAGATTCTGGGTAATTTCTATTTTGACGATTAAGTACATATTTATCTCTTTATTTGTTGTCCTTTATCAGAAAAAAATATATCATTTAACCTGTAACATGTATCTCAAAAACTAGAGCTGATAGAAAAAATCTGGTGGCATTTTTGGAATCAGCACATTAAAAACATCTAAAATCAGATGTTAGATTTCTGGCACCAATTTTTTTTTTCATTTTGTTGGCCTGTGTAATTTATATAAGGGAGTGTATTAGCACAATAGCACATTGTGAAATCTTTAAACGCTTGTAACTTTTTACCTGAGCTGAATCTGGAAAAATGGTAAATGAAAAAAGTGTTTCATTTGATGAGAGGAATCTTTGGTTAAATTTAATGCAGTGGTCAAAGACTCATCCTGTATATATAAAATATATATTTTCGGATAGGTTTCCGCGGCTAACAATGTTAGGAATAAGAAGGATCCGGGTTGGACCGCGTCTGGAGTTTAATGTCGTTCGACGTTACGGCTCCGATTTTGGAGCCATTATCAAGAACAAGATGTAAAATGTAAATTAACGCCGGGGTCTCAATCTGCCTACTCCCCAGGTTTCATCACCAGTACTCTCGGAGATCACTGTATTTCTACTACTTCGAGAAGACTGATTAACGGAAGATCGAGATGCTGTATTTATACTTGTCGAGGTTGGGGTAGGAGTGGGGATGGTGGGGGTACTGGTAGCGGTTGGGGTGACTATGGGAGGAGGGAGACGAGAAATCAAGGGCTTCCACGTACGAGGTAATCTTTGACTATCGTCGCGTTTGTTAAGGCAATCTGGACGTCTTTCAATTTCAAGGGCTTCACGAATAATACGGCTGGTAAGCATTTTTTCTATTGCAATGGTTCTGCTGCTAGCAAAGTCAATTTTGTGACCTGTATCAGCATGATGTTTAAAGAGAGCTGAGGATGATTCAGCTTTGCGTACTGCTAGTTGGTGTTCGTGACTAACAGAGTATCTGTTAGTCACGCGTCTGTTAGTTTGACCGATGTATGACCTTGGACATTCCAAGCATGGTATCTCATATACACCGTGGGATTCATTGGGAATGGAATCTTTCGGTGAACGGAGAAAGTTAGAAATTTTATTGTTTGCAGTAAAAATAGTTTTTATTTCCTGTTTCTTAAGGATGCGATCTATTTTGTCGGTAACACCTCGGATAAAAGGAAGGAAAGCTTTGTGAGGAAATCTCTCTGGAGGTTCCTTTTGATCATGGGAATGTATCAGATGTCTACGGAAAGATTTATTAATTTGATATCTGCTATACCCATTCTGGAGCAGAGCAGACTCGAGTTGCTTAAATTCATGTTGTCTGTGATTATTGTCTGTGAGTTGGATAGATCTGTGGACGAGGGAGTTTAAAACGGAATTGATTTGTGAGGGATGATGATGGGAGTTGGCATGCAGGTATCGATTTGTATGGGTGGGTTTTCTGTACACAGTGTGAGTGAAAGAATGATCAGATTTTGTAATAAGGACATCAAGAAAGGCAATTGAATTATTGTTCTCCAGTTCCATCGTGAAATTGATGTTCGGATGGATACTGATGAGATGGTCTAGAAATTGTTGAAGAGTATCGGAACCATGTGGCCATATGACAAACACATCATCTACGTATCTTTTCCAACACGTAGGTTTGAGGTGAAATGTTTCAATAGCCTTGGTCTCGAACTCTTCCATGAATATATCCGCGAGAACCGGGGAAATGGGAGAGCCCATGGCGGCACCTAAGACCTGTCTGTAATAGCTACCTTGAAAGAGAAAATATGTACTCGAGTACATATTTTCTCTTTCAAGGTAGCTATTACAGACAGGTCTTAGGTGCCGCCATGGGCTCTATATGTACTCGAGTACATATTTTCTCTTTCAAGGTAGCTATTACAGACAGGTCTTAGGTGCCGCCATGGGCTCTCCCATTTCCCCGGTTCTCGCGGATATATTCATGGAAGAGTTCGAGACCAAGGCTATTGAAACATTTCACCTCAAACCTACGTGTTGGAAAAGATACGTAGATGATGTGTTTGTCATATGGCCACATGGTTCCGATACTCTTCAACAATTTCTAGACCATCTCAACAGTATCCATCCGAACATCAATTTCACGATGGAACTGGAGAACAATAATTCAATTGCCTTTCTTGATGTCCTTATTACAAAATCTGATCATTCTTTCACTCACACTGTGTACAGAAAACCCACCCATACAAATCGATACCTGCATGCCAACTCCCATTATCATCCCTCACAAATCAATTCCGTTTTAAACTCCCTCGTCCACAGATCTATCCAACTCACAGACAATAATCACAGACAACATGAATTTAAGCAACTCGAGTCTGCTCTGCTCTAGAATGGGTATAGCAGATATCAAATTAATAAATCTTTCCGTAGACATCTGATACATTCCCATGATCAAAAGGAACCTCCAGAGAGATTTCCTCACAAAGCTTTCCTTCCTTTTATCCGAGGTGTTACCGACAAAATAGGTCGCATCCTTAAGAAACAGGAAATAAAAACTATTTTTACTGCAAACAATAAAATTTCTAACTTTCTCCGTTCACCGAAAGATTCCATTCCCAATGAATCCCACGGTGTATATGAGATACCATGCTCCGAATGTCCAAGGTCATACATCGGTCAAACTAACAGACGCGTGACTAACAGAGTATACGAACACCAACTAGCAGTACGCAAAGCTGAATCATCCTCAGCTCTCTTTAAACATCATGCTGATACAGGTCACAAAATTGACTTTGCTAGCAGCAGAACCATTGCAATAGAAAAAATGCTTACCAGCCGTATTATTCGTGAAGCCCTTGAAATTGAAAGACGTCCAGATTGCCTTAACAAACGCGACGATAGTCAAAGATTACCTCGTACGTGGAAGCCCTTGATTTCTCGTCTCCCTCCTCCCATAGTCACCCCAACCGCTACCAGTACCCCCACCATCCCCACTCCTACCCCAACCTCGACAAGTATAAATACAGCATCTCGATCTTCCGTTAATCAGTCTTCTTGAAGTAGTAGAAATACAGTGATCTCCGAGAGTACTGGTGATGAAACCTGGGGAGTAGGCAGATTGAGACCCCGGCGTTAATTCACATTTTACATCTTGTTCTTGATAATGGCTCCAAAATCGGAGCCGAAACGTCGAACGACATTAAACTCCAGACGCGGTCCAACCCGGATCCTTCTTATTCCTAATATATATTTTATATATATATGTATATTTATCAGAGTTTGGGAGAGAAAACCCAGAAAGAAACCATTTGATAACTCATTCTAAAACCTGTTCAATTTAAAGTCTACTCTTACTTAATGATTCAAGTTTTTAATTTCTACAAATTTATATCGATAACGACTGGCTTCACAAGACCAAAAAGCTGGTTTCAGCTTCCAACAAATATTTGGTTGAATCGGCCTTTACTTGATGGAAATATTTCAAAAATTAAAAACTTTAATCATTTTTTTATTGATCTTTCAATATTTAGGGAGCCATCCTATTTTACGGATACAATTATTGATAAATCCTCGTGCGACCCATTCGAACATAAAGTATAGCGGCACATCATAGTATCTTGTAACTCTAATTAATTGTCCCACAAAGTTGATACAATATTAATGTCCTTTTTCAGCTATTCAACTACGTCTTACATCCTAGAACAACAGGATTTGCTTTCCTAGCCAATAAATTATTAGAGGACAAGTGCTTGGGGGCAGTATATGATGTCACAATATTTTATCTTGATTGCATTCCACAAAGTGAGAATTCCTTATTACGTGGTAACTTTCCTAGGCAAATAAAAGTTCATATCAACAGGTAAGTTAAAAAAAAAATTCGCCATAATTACAGAACAATTCATATCTGTGTCAGCCATTTGTTTCGTTGATACTCCAAAGACGTTGGTGGGTTGGTTGTTCTTGCTGGTTGTTGATGACTATCAGGTGGGTACTTAGGAGGTGGAGTCGGATAGGGAATGTAAGAAATCATTTTTTTTTCAAATGTTCGCTTGTTTTTGCGCGTATGTTCTGGGGAACATCGCGTTATCATTTTGCCCCAAATGTCTGTAACTTTTGAATTTTTTGACGAAAATGGTCTCAAACGATTTGGTTCGACTCCCTAATGAAGAATTCGAGGACAAATTTGATTCTGCCTGGCCGGCCGTTCGGCCGTTGCCACGATAACTTGAGAACGGAAAGAGCTAGCGACTTGAAATTTTCAGGGTAGGTGGCGCATCCCAATACGACGGACAAGTTCGTTAATGGGCATAATCGGCCCAATGATTTCCGAGTAATGATTATGTTTTCAACCAATATAAATCCGATCGAATTGAAACTTGGTGAGTAGTTGTAGAATATGAACCTTAGCACGTTTGTGAAATTTTGTGCGAATGGTATGGCTAGAAAATTATTAAAAAATATTTTTGTTGTCACGATAACTTGAGAACGGAAAGAGATAGCGGCTTGAAGTTTTCAGGTTAGGATGTGCATCAGAATGCGACATTTGAGTTTGTTTATAAGCATAATCGGCCAAACGGTTTTAGAGTTATAGCCATCTGAAATATGGTTGTTTTTTCCGCCTCATTAACTCGGAAAATACTAAACCGATTGAATTGAAACATGGTTATTAGTTGTAGAACGCCAACGCGAAAATTCTTTCAAAATTTTGTAGAAAATTTTTAAGAAATCATTGAAAATTAAAGAAAAAAATCTATATATCAGTAACTATTCGTCTGAAAATGCTGAAATTTTGCAAGAGCCTTTAGAACCCAACTCTACTGCCAAGTTTTAAGTTTCAACACGATCGGTTAAACATTGTTGGAGATTCGAGCAGCCTTGTGTCAGTTCAGTAGATGGGTGACCGTTGCGATAACTTTCGAACAAAAGGAGATCGGGACTTGCAATTTTCAGGGTAGGTTGCGTATCCGAATGGGAGTGTTAAGATCGTTTTTGGGCATAATCGGTTTCCGAGTTATACCGACCTGGAATATTATTTCATCGATAACTCAAAAAATAAAGATTCGATCGAATTGAAGCTTGGTAACTATTAGTAGAAAATCCACATAAAGACGTTTTTAAATTTTTTTAAGAACCGTACCCCTAGAAAATTTTGAAAAAAATTACGAAAAAAAAATATTGTAAGAACCGTACCCCTAGAAAATTTCAAAAAAAATTACGAAAAAAAAATTGGTTCAAGCACTGACGTGAAGTCAGGAGCTTTTGCGCGTATGTTCTATTGTCCATTCTCCTGTATTGGACACCCTTAATCGAATTCACCATGGTAAATTATATTGTCCATTCTCCTGTATTGGACACTCTTAATTCGAATTTACCATGGTAAATTAGGAGTGTCCAATACAGGAGAATGGACAATATAATTTACCATGGTGAATTCGATTAAGGGTGTCCAATACAGGAGAATGGACAATAGAACATACCCGCAAAAGCTCCTGACTTCACGTCAGTGCATGAACCAATTTTTTGTGTTAGACCGATTCCGATACCGTTTGAGCGAGTAGCCCATGCTCCAGCCTATAGAGGCTTATTGCACCTCGGTCGGTCTCCTATTACCTGATAGGATCTCATGGTTGATCCCCTTCCGCTCGGGTTGCTAGGCATACAGTCGATCCCCTGCAGCTCAGGTTTACTTAACCACAGCCCCCTATATCTACTAGCCTGGAAGATGATAAAAGGGCAACACCGCTCTGAGTCGTACACCAGGCGATTCAGTCGAACGTTGTTATTGTAAATGGACGATTACTTCTGATTCTGGAGTTGACCATTATTGTCTTTCGCGGGCATTTCGTGGTATTTTTGTGTATAACAGTGTGAAATATGAATTAATGCAGTGCAGTGATAAATATGGTCGGATATTTGTATGTTCTGTGATTAAACTGCAGTGTGTAAACAGTGAAATTTCTTTTGGATTATTTCTACTTTGAGATGAGTACATTTCAGTTGAGACTATAGACAATAAGGTGGACTAGAAATATGAGTGAAATAGAACTTTCATTTCTTTCGATTTTATAAAACATTTTGATGACCTTTCTAATAATTTTTCAACAAAAATTGATACATCTGGATGGGATATCAAGAAGCTCAAAGAATCTATTTATTTTTATATATGTATTCACTTACCAAAAGTCTGCATCTGTAGATACTTCAGTTGAAAACAATAAGGACCTTATTCATCTTAAATTATTTATTAAGATTGTTCAGATTTCCTGCAGTGATTTGAAATGGATTCTTCCTTTCGATCTTACCCCGAGCATATTGTCTGAAGTGGAGACCATCTGCTCGGGGAAAGATCGAAAGGAAGAATCCATTTCAAATCACTGCAGGAAATCTGAACCTGAGATTAGTAAGTTGAGACTCTCAACTTACTTGTTGAGACTCTCAACTTACTAATCTGCTTTCCCGCTACAGAAATATAATTAATGGGGATTCATATTCGGAATCAGCATTTTTACACAGTTCAGATCAAAAAAATAATTTTAAATGAATTTACTCTTTATAGCATTGAATTGATATTCTGAATTCACAGAGACTTCTAGTTGTGGTTTACATTCGTAAATAATTCTAAATTCACTTTGTTCTGTTTTCGCAAATTTAATTTTGAAGAATTCTGTAGAAAATACGAATTACAATGTTATTGTCCACCGAATGGAAAATAAACAGAAACATTTGTAGATAGCAGAAACTCACTATTATAGTAAGAACCAAAACAAGACAAACTCTAAGATTATCAGAATTTTCATTAGCCTACCTCATTATTCTGATAATAGTTATTTTTGGGAATATATATTCATTTTGAGAATTTCATTCAAGTTTATTATTTGTTTGCCAAAAGTTAACCCTACGCCTTCTCGTGGTTCTTGCTGAACAATGAATTGACAACTACCTAGGTTTCTATTTCAACTTGATCTCAATAATATTGTGCAGATTGAAATGTAGTTATTCAATTTATTGAAAAAGTAGGGTCTCACAAGCAAGAAAACCTATTCAATGAGTTCACTAGTGTTTTAAATTGGAAATATACGATATCCAGCGCTACCGTATTGAAAAACGATAAATTTTAACGAATAATAAATGAAAGAGACGATAAATTGCGGCGTTGTCAGACTGTGTTCCAGGCTATCTCTATAGTGGGCTGTGACTTAACTGAGCTGTCCTGCACCGCTGACATATGGATCTCATGTAACACACTGTCCCCACTACATAACTACATAAGGTCCATTTTCCTAGCAAGTAGGATTAGGCCCTTGACTAGGTCCCCGTCACCGTGTCACGGTTTCTGGCACTCGGGGTCTTGTCGTCGCCCCAATAATGAAGTCTCCATTGCGTGTGGGCTGGACAATCAAATATGACTGACATTTCCTACAAACAGGGTTTTCTCGGCGAATCTCCATGTTGTTCAGGTGATTTATCAGGGTACAGTGTCCGGTTAGTAGGCCCTGAGCTTGCTCCTACTCAATAGCACAGAACATATAATATAAGAAGAGCTACCTGCCTTGTAAACAGTGCGCAACAGTAGTGACATTTATACAATAGATTAGAGAGAGACAAAATAAGTGGGGTTATTCCATTATGGTTCTAGGGGGTGTCCGCTTCTTGAAGTATATGTCATTTTACGAAAGAATTAGAATGGTGCTCTGTGGTTCCTTTTTTGAATTTTCGGAAAGTATATTATTCTGTGTTCGAAAAGAAATATTCTTCAAAATGAAACAAAGCTTTATAAACAATATTTTTTTTATTAAAATAATGTATATAATTGCATATGTATTAAATATTCCATTAAAGAATAAAACAAGTACATAAATGCCTTACACCGTTTCGAATGTGAATATAATTTAGGTAGCAGTTTTCTAAAACAAATACAGTAGAAATCGGTTATAGCGACATCGAAAGTACTGCATGTTTAGGTCGCTATATCCGATAGTCGTTATATAAGCAATGTACTATGTAGATGTAGGGATCTCACTAGGACCTTACCCTTTAGTCGTTATAACCGGTTTCTACTGTAAGTACAATTTGGTAGATGTAGGGATCTCACCAGGACCTCACCCTTTAGTCGATATAACCGGTTTCTACTGTAAGTACAATTTGCTTTTAGAGAAACTAAAATCCATGACACAATTCCATGAAACAAACAAAATTTTGGACCAACCACAAGTCTTAGATTATTCCAAAATTAGAATCCAAATTGGAATTTGGTTTACGTTATTTCAAGTTCTTGGAGGTATAACTACCAAATTCTCCAACATCGTCATTGTGCGAGTTAATCATCTGAGAATTATTAGTAGATGGTGATGGCTGATTTCAAGGCTGGAATTTCCTGACATAGTCATGCCCATTGCATGAATGAATCACTTGAGATGATTGAAGCACAGCCTTTTTGTTCAGTTGATCCTATAGATAGAGAGCGTTATAATTGAAATCCGATACTGAAAAATGATCAACACATAAACGAAAATAGTAATATTATGTTTGCTAGGGAAGATTTTTTGCTAGCAGGTGATCAATTGCTGATCTATGAATTTTTGCAACTAAGATATTAACAAGAATACTTACCATCCTAACGGAATAATGAGCAGCTGAAACTTGTCTTCACATGGGCATTATATTTATTCTTAGTCCGACAATACATTAGTGTTCTGCTAAAACGAATATTATTGCCATTTGCCACAAACGCACAAACTAGAAAATCTCACGTACATCTTGTCAACAAACAGCTTTGCCACTTATATTTCCCTTTGTCAATTGTCATGTCATTGATCCATTTGAACCTATCTACGACATGCTTCAAATTAAGTGTCAAAATAAGTGGAAACGTATGTCCTTGTTGCCACTTTTCCCACTGTCGCTTCACCCCCCTGCTCAATAGTAAGACTACTTTCGTTAGTGGGGAGTAGTTCTGCCACATAATTAACTTACTATGCCGCTGGCCCGAAGTTTTGTTCCAGTGCCGAGTGTGCTGTGCAAGGATCCATTTTTGGCGCTCTTGTTCGTCGGAACATAGTACTTATCAATTTGCAAATGGCTGTAATATTCGAATTTTTGGATAAAAATGGTCTTACAAGATTTGGTTCGACTCATTGATCAAGAATTCGTGGTCAAAATCGATTCTGTCCGGCCGGAGGGGCCGTTAAGACGATAACTCTCGAACGGAATGAGCTAGACAGTTGAAATTTTCATAGCAGGTTCGAGGGATAAATGTCTCGGTTAAGTTCATTATTGGGCAATATCGGCCTGATGGTTTCGGAGCAACAAAAAAAATTGTTTTACATTACAAATTCAATTTTTTTTTAAGATGTCCTGTTCTACCATAAGAATCCATTGATATCATTTTCAACTCTAACAAGCTAATACTTCTGGAGATATGATTTTTCAATATTACGTCGTACTTCTATGTTTTCACGGAATGCGAATTCCATCTGTCTGTGTTCTATTTGTGTTTACTGTTAATACATGTCATCTTATCTACCTATACGAGACATTTTAAATTTATTTATGTTCTAGACAACATAGTATGATTGAATGCAAAATGATTTGTCATAAGAGATTATAAATTTTGGGTGATATACCCCTATAGAATATCTCCAGCGCAAACAAAACTGGAATATTGGCTAAATTTCAGTTGATATAATATAATTTTCAGAGTTGATTTGAGCAATGAATATCTCTGATAAGTTCGTTATTTAATTTTAATTTAATTTCTTTTATGATGCAGTTCTGTTATAAGAATCCATTGATATCGTCCCCAAGTCCGAGAAACCAATACTTTCGGAGATATATTTTGTCAAAGTTTGAACTACTGAACTACTGAACTGAACTACTGTACACAGGGCGTTCCCACATTTCAATGACGCCTTTCACGGCCGATTTGTTCACCCGTACTTCCAACTCTGGCCCGAAGAGACGGAAAGCTGAGCTCTCTCTAGCGAGTGCGTCAGCTCTTTCATCCCCTTAAACTCCTGTGTGCCCCGGCACCCCCCCCGAGCTCAACTCGGTTTCTGACAGCCAAGGTTTCCGGTGCTGTCGGCATTCCAGCACAAGCCTGGAGTTCATTCTCCAGCTGGATATTGCCTAAAGTGCTGTCCAGCAATTTGTTGCGTTGATACCCCAAAGACAAGATTCCCAAAAATCGAGTATTAATTGGTAGTGGGTTGTAATGTGTTGATCTGTATCAAGTGGGTAGGAGGTGGATTCGGATGGGGAATGTAAGAAATCAAGTGTTCGCTAGTCACTGGTTGATTTGGAGAGAAGAAATGTGGCACTGGGGTTATTTCTGGATCTCTCTAAGGCTTTCAATTGAGTAGATCATGAGCAGCTATTATATAAACTGGAAAAGTGTTGCAATAGGGGAGAGCAACAAGAGTTTTTGAGGAGCTATCTTCAGAATAGAAATCAGACAGAAGAGTATGCATCTATGGAGACCAATTTACATCAAGAGACAAGGATATCATCATGGATATCCCACAAGGTAGCATATTGGGACCACTTATTGCGCGTATGTTATGGGGAACATCGCGTTATAGTTTTGCCCTAATGTCTGTAACTTTCGAATTTTTTGACGAAAATGGTCTCAAACGATTAAGTTCGACTCCCCAATGAAGAATTCGAGGTCAAATTTGATTCTGTCCGTCCGGCCATCCGTCCGGCCGTTGCCACGATAACTTGAGAACGAAAAGAGCTAGCAACTTTAAATTTTCAGGGTAGGTGGCGCATCCCAATACGACGGACAAGTTCGTTAATGGGCATAATCGGCCCAGTGGTTGCCGAGTAATAATTTTGTTTTCAACCAATATAAATCCGATCGAACTGAAACTTGGTGGGTAGTTGTAGAATATGATCCTAAGCACGTTTGTGAAATTTTGTGCGAATCGTATGGCTAGAAAATTTTAAAAAAATTATTCAAAAATATTTTTGTTTTCACGATAACTTGAGAACGGAATGAGATAGCGGCTTGAAATTTTCAGGTTAGGATGTGCACCGGAACGCGACATTTCAGTTTGTTTATGAGCATAATCGGCCAAACAGTTTTTGAGTAATAGCCATCTGAAATTTTCTGAAATTTGGTGGTTTTTTGTTCCTCATTAACTCGAAAAATACTGAACCGATTGAATTCAAACATGGTTATTAGTTGTAGAATGGCAACGCGAAAATGTTTGCAAAATTTGGTGAGGATAGCATTTGTAGAAAAATTTCGATAAATCATTGAAAATTAAAAAAAAATTCTATATATCAGTAACTATTCGTTCGAAATTGCTGAAATTTTGCAAGAGCCTTCATAACCTAACTCTACTGCCAAGTTTCAAGTTCCAATACGATCGGTTAAATATTGTTGGAGATTCGAGCGTCTTGTGTGAGTTCAGTAGATGGGTTACCGTTGCCTCGATAACTTTCGAACGAAAGGAGATAGGGACTTGCAATTTTCAGGGTAGGTTGCGTATCCGAAAGGGAGAGTTGAGTTCGTTTTTGGGCATAATCGGTCTAACGGTTTCCGAGTTATACCCTCCTGGAATATTATTTCCTTGATAACTCAAAAAATAAATATTCGATCAAATTGGTGCTTGGTAACTAGTAGAAGAAAATCAACATAAAGACGTGTTTAAAATTTTGTACGAACCGTACCCCTAGAAAATTTTAAAAAAATCACGAAAAAAAAAATTTTAAGAACCGTACCCCTAGAAAATTTGAAAAAAATCACGAAAAAAAAATTGGTTCAAGCACTGACTTGAAGTCAGAATCTTTTGCGCGTATGTTCTATTGTCCATTCTTCTGTATTGGACACCCTTAATCGAATTTACCATGGTAAATTATGTTGTCCATTCTCCTGTGACCAATACAGAAGAATGGACAATAGAACATACGCGCAAAAGCTTCTGACTTCACGTCAGTGCTTGAACCAATTTTTTTCCTTGTGTACGACAAAGACCTCAAGCTTATATTACCAGACAATTGTGAACTGTTGAATTTTGTTGATGATACTAATGTCTTAATTGAATGTATTAACACACCAACATTGGTCGAGTTTCCTAAGTTAGTACTTGAAGACATGTGTGAATGATGCTGTGATAATAGACTTGTGCAGAAAATTGTCTATATACATACCTCTCTACAGATCGATCAAAGCAAGGTTGGTTGTAAAGAACTATGTAAAGATATTTTCTAGGAGTTTTATTCGATGAGAATTTGAAATGCAATAACAACATAGAACTAAGAAAACAATTAAACCCTGTTATATAATAATATAATATATATAATGTAGATATACTAAAGATTATTTACTTTGCGAATTTCCAGTCATTAAAATCTTATGGTATAATTTTTTGGGGTAGTGCCTCAAGTATCAATAGAATTATGTATATGTTTATATTCAGGATGAGTCTTTAAGTTTAACATTAATTTTAACCATGTGTGTGAGGCGTGAGTAGACTGACTTCATATGAGTTATTGTCTTGAATTTTTCTGTAAAGTATCAAACATATCATGGTGCACTTAATGTCTATCCTTTTGTGTCATTTATTAATCAACAATGTGTTCTGGAAACCTGAGAATGTAAATGTGGTTTAAACACGAGAACAATGTTTTCAGGCACTCATCAGACGATCTACCCCGAAGTGAAGAAGACCTCAAAAAATTCCTAGAAGATCTATGGTCCAAAAAAGAAAAGCTTCTTGAAGAATATCATATCAACCCAAATTTCCGAAGAGGAAAACTTTTAAAATGCGAAAATAATACATCTCTACGTATTGCCTTCGTATTTTGGAATGCTCTTTTGATTATTTCTGTCATATTACTCCTTTATAATCGTTATTTTCGAATCATGTGTTTATTGCATTCCATCTTTCTGATTTCAATTAATACGATTGGTCACCACGGATTCCAATGTTTAGAAATAAGACTTTATGAACTAAGAAAAATGATCTTAAGATCTAAATTATGGTGATATTTTGTAAATAAAATTTCATATATCTGATAATTTGTTCTAATAATTCAATATTGTTGTACATACATACATGTAGCTTACTATAAATTTATTGCTTAAAAAGTAAAGTGAATTCATGTGCCAATGAAGGTAGTTTAATAGTTTCAATGATGTATATACAGAGATACATTCACCATTTTCTGTAAATAATTTGGTAGCTCATTTGAATGAGTTAGCAGCCCGGACTCGTATGGTATATTTGTTCGAGTTTTGTGAGAAATATTGGAATGAACTATCAATTAAGTAATATTCATATTGATAAAAATAATATGTAGATGTATATACATGGTGTTTCAGGAAGAGATATTCATCCTTTAATATGTTACCCTTCATTTAGTTTTAAGCCAATATGTTCCTATGAACTTAGGAATATATATCTCTAGTAAAAACAAAACTAGAATATTGGCTAAGTTTCAATTGATATAATATAATTATCAGAGTAGATTTGAGCAATTAATATCTCGGATAAGTTCGTTATTGTGTAAAATCTATAACGTATAAACAGGGTGAGTCTTTAAATTGTAAATTAAATTATATATAGATTTTTCCCAATTCGGCCCAGGTAAAAAGTTACAAGCGTTTAAAGATCTCACAACGTGCTAATACAATCCTGCACTACACCGTTCATAGAAAACTGTTACTGATATCTATTGTAGAACAACAAAAAATATTATCATCTGATACTTGAAATTCAATTAAATCGTATGATAAAACTTATTTTCTCACTCGATTCCTATAATTCAGCATTACATAATATGCCACTATTGAAATAATTGGATTGAACTCCACCTTAACTTTGACTCTGTATCCATTCAATTGTTTCTACTGATTATAAAATTATGCATAATTTGATCATTGCCCATTCTCGAAATATTATTTTTATCTTTATTGAAAATTCCATAAGTATCCATTAATCCATTCATTTCCTAGAAAATCTCAAACCGAAAATTTGGGATGCGATTTCAATTGACAGATTAAAATAATGATAATGATTAGTAGGTAACGTTCACAGAAACTCAGGGTATCATAGACTTTAGATCTATGTCTCCGTTCGCCTTTCGTTTTTGGCAATGGCAAACTATGTACCAGGCTTTGGTATATTATTAAATTGAGGAGCATTGATTATCTTGTGGAAAAAAGCAAGTGTGGCAAAGTAGAAATGTGGTCATCCCTCCTCTCCTCTTTGATTGGAGAACGCTTCCACCGAATTTCATAGTCACTCCTCAAATCATAACGAATCCAACGACACCTGCAATTTAAAATCCATCAAGCTATTCAGGCTTTAGACTATTGTGATGCTGGGGCCACATTATCTGCGAATATTCGCGGAATCGCGACAAGTGTAGCCCGGTACTCCGTCTAATCAAACTTAGACTAAAGAAGTAGAGACACAGCATGTAGTAGGTATAGAAAGATGTAGCCAACATTCAAAATGTTCAGAACTACAACGCCACGCTGTCGGTAAACTGGCACGCATCAAAGGGTTTTTTATGATACAAAATTCGACTTCAGCAGTTCAGTATCGCTCCAGATTTTGAGTGCGAGTTTGAATTCGGAGGAAACTTAGGACTTATAGTAGCTAATTATTATACATATAATAGAACGGTACTGCTTCATCCATTTCACTTCGCAAGCATAATCGTCACGTCGGCCTCACAGAAAGTTGACAGCTAATGTAGACAAGAACAACATTATGTCATAAATATCTTCGCCCGCTAATGTGGTCCCAGCATAATAGATATACATACATGTACTCTAAAAAAATAACCCTCGGGTTAAAAGATAGGAAATTAGATTTTTACAGAAAATGCTTTTGTGTCTCATCGTGGAAAAAATTACAGATTTAACGGTGTGTCAATAGTCGTTTATGACATCCTGTAACAGATCAAACAAAATCGATAAATTTTTATTGTTCTTCCTAAAAAATACGTTGAAAGTTATTGAAATATATATTGAGAAAATTTAATTTATTTTCTCAACTTTGTCACCCCGTATATCTCAATACATATACCAATACCCATAAGTTCATAGAAACAGTTTTGCTCTGAATTAAATGAAAAATAATATTAAGGATGAACAGCTTCTCCTGAAACACCCTGTAAATATATATGTAACAAATTCGAATTAAACCCAAACTAATAAATGTTTTCACATAAATTCTGTGATTTTATTTCGAACAACTGAATAGGAACCCGATTGAAATGAAGTTAAATGCTCAGATTGCAACAAGTGGGAAAAATCAGAAATATTCTCGCAAGATATAAAGGGTATATTATGAGAAACTGTTTCCAAAATTGCTGTTAAACTGTTGAAAATCTCCAAAAAATTAAATGTAAAAATTGAAAAAATGTATTACTCGATAATCATGTATGTAATCACCAATTAACCTTTCCTTGTTTGCGCTTATCGGTTATTGACTAATGGTAACAGCTCTTATTTAAGTGGGTTATCAGATATCTTGTTTCTGTCAGTCCCACCTCGAAGGATGGGAATATCGTTCCGAAACATAAGGTCCTTTTAGTTTCTTGAAAAGGACCTATTATGTGGCATATCAGGCGACAACATTTCTAGTGGACAAGAGTGTGGCTACTCACGTTACAATAATGAAGAACCACTCAACAGGCAACTCTAACCAGGATATTATTGAGAATAAACAAGATAATCATGAAAAATGGGTTCTAGCCCTGTGGACCGGAGCTTTCTGGAGCCCTAGTTCAAACAGACAAATTATATCTCTGAAAGTATTGGTTTCTCAGAGTTGAGAATTATATCAATGTATTCTTATGATAGAACTGCATCATAAAGGAAATTCAATTCAAATAATAGTTTATTTATCAAGATTAAATGAGCAATCTGAGAATGAGGACTGCACCATGGAAGAAACCAAATCAAAATTGCTGAAATGAATTTGACTCTCTCTTATAGAACAGGATGAAATGTACGAGTATGAACACAGATCATATAATAAAGCTTAGATAGAATAATTATAGCATTCTGTGAAAACATAGAAGTACGATTCATTATTGAAATTTAGAACTTCATCTTAGCAGAAATTGAATTCAAACATCAAAGAAGAATTTAAATTCAACAAGAGTGCCAAAAATTATCAATCCAAAACCAATAGACGAATTCTACCCAACAACGAACTCATCCGAGATATTCATTCCTCAATTCTATGATGAACGATAATATATATCTTTCCTCAAATCTACTCCAATACACCAATATTCCAGTTTTGTTTTTAGTGGAGATATTCTGAACTCAATATTATTAACTTACCATTACCATTCCCATCATCATATGGTTTGACCATCGGCATGAAAATATCAACCAACATAAAGTATGATATTATATTATAATTTTCATATTTATACGATTGCTGGAATGAATGACAATGTTATTAACTTACCATTACCATTCCCATCATCATATGGATTGACCATCGGCATGAAAATATCAACCAACAAAAAGTATGATATTATATTATAATTCTCATATTTATACCATTACTGGAATGAATGACAATGAGACAACGTAATGTCTCAAGAAAATAAGTTGACATTATAACAATTCATAGAATAGCCACAGAATAATTCTATCATTGACATTTTGAAAAATCATATCTCCGAAAGTATTAGTTTGGTAGAGTTAAAAATAATATGAATGGATTCTTATGTTAAAACTGCTTATTGAAAAAAATTTAATTTGGAATTTGTTCTGTAAAAAAAAAATTTTTTTGTTACTCCGAAACCATCTGTCCGATTTTGCCCAATAACGAACTTAGCCTAGATATTTATCCCCCAAACCTACTCTGAAAATTTCAACTGTCTAGCTCATTCCGATCGAGAGTTATCGTGCCTACGGCCGGATGGCCGGACCGGCCGGACAGAATGAATTTCGACCACGGATTCTTGATCAGTGAGTCGAACCAAATCGTTTAAGACCATTTTCATCGAAAAATTCGAAAATTACAGACATTTGTGCAAATTGATAAGCACTCAGTTCCGAGGAACTAGAGCGCCAATAATTAAAGATTACATCAATATGCTGAAACGGAAATTGCAAGAATTCATTAATTCAAAATGCACGTACTGAAAAAGTAAATGCCGAAACCAGGGATCGAACCAGGGACCTTTAGATCTTCAGTCTAACGCTCTCCCAACTGAGCTATTTCGGCTGCTATATTAAGTTTCGAATCGCATGGTTTAATACAGAATGTTTTATAATTTTCGATAATTTCATGTTGTGTTTCAATATTCAATGCAGGCACGGGCCTAAGGGGGGGTGGGAGGTGTGGGTGGATGGTCTCCTGCCCCCCCCCCCATGTTGAACGGAGTAGGCAAATTTACAACACAGTTGGAAAAAGTTCGAGGGAGTTGGAAAAAAATTTCGAAGCAGTTGGAAAAATTTCAATGGAGTTGGAATATTTCCGAAAAAATTGTCATAAAATGTGAAGGACTTTGACAATGATCGGATAAATGCAAAGCACGCAGATAATACGGACGGGATAACATGGAATAACACGCAAGGGCGTAGCCAGGGGGGGGGGGTTCAAGCCACCCTCGAAATGTTATTTTGCTTTTAAAAAAAAAATTGCTGCAGAAAGTGACCCTTACACCCTCATCACCTTCTATCTATGAATTATTATATGATCTGTGTTCTTACATGTCATCTTATTTTCCTTTGAGAGATAAATGTCGTTATTATTTCTGGTTCGTTATTCTTGATATATAATACACCTTCTGTTCTAGAAAACAAATTATGATTGAATACAAAATGACCAATTAAATAACTCAATGAAAAATTTTTATACGATTTACACTTATTTATTCAATATTGTGAGGCGTTTCGTCGACACAGTGACTTCATCAGACTACATCATACTAAATTCTTCACAAGTTATTATCTCCCTTTACCTAGACGACATGGACACAAAATCATTTAAAACTAATTACATGATAAACTTATTTAAAACAAATTACATAATAGACTTATCTAAAACTAATTATATGAGATTGCAGTACTGATTTATTTGTACATATTAACAATAATTCATTCCTAATGCTTTTATAAATTGATTCTCTATTTGAATAGATTGAGTAACGGTGAAAAATTTAGATCTAACTGTTCATTAACTAAATTACCCGTATGTTTTTCCCTGTTTATTTCCACCATTTTCCAGTAATTGAGTTGCGCACCTTTATTCAAATTGTGTAGAATTTTGAAATCCGGGTTAAACTTATGTCCTTCTGCTAATAAATGATTCGAATAATTTGAATTAATTTTGTTGTTTTTGTAGCTGTTCCTTTATTCTTATGCCAAAATTTCTACCAGTTTTTCCTATATATATGATTTGTCACAACTCCCGCACTTTAATTGATAAACACCGGATTTATCTTCTTTATTCCTTTTCGATTTATTGTTCTTTATGAGTTTTGCGAGGCTATTATTTGTCCGGAATGAGATATTCACCTGTTGGTTTTGAAGAAACCTTTTAAGTTGTTGACTCGGTGAACCAAAATATGTTAAGCTATTGAATATTTTATTTTTATCCTTAATTTAATTCTGTATCATAATTTTCTTCGGATAAAGATATATTAATTAGCCGGTGTAACATACTATGAAATGCCGCGACTTTATGTTCGAATGGATGACACGAGGATCGATGAATGATTGTATCCGTATGGGATGGTTTCCTAAATATTGAAAAATTATGTTTATTGTTTTTCCGCGTTATTGTTAAATCCAAAAAATTGATTGCATCATTATTTTCCATTTCTATTGTGAATTTGACATTTGAATGAATAAAATATACAATTATTTTTTAGTTGCCGGTCTGTTCCTTTAAAACGTAGATGATGTGCTCGCGCACATCATCTACGTATCTAAACCAATATACGAATTTGGAAATAATAGGATGTGTTTTAGCGATGGCTTCTAGGTTGTCCAATGTCCATGAATATTTCTGCCAAAAGGGGGCTGAGCGGATTCCCCATGATAAGTCCTTCATCGCTAATATAAATCTTATCGTTGAAACTAAAGTAATTTTGATTCAAACACGTTTCTAAAAGCTGGAGTATTTCGGACTGAATCACTATATTGACTTTGTTTTTATCTAAAAAATCCCTAACTATTTTCACTGTATCCTGGGGTGGAATACTAGGGAAAAGGTTAACAACATCGAAAGACACTAATTTTGCATTGGCCGGTAGGGAAAGATTTTAAATTTTTTCTAGTAGATCATGCGAGTTCTTTATCGAAAAAGTTGGTACGAAGTTACAATAATTTTTAATCGGGTTTGTTAGAAAACGCGAAGTTTTAACTGTTGGTGCTGAAATGTACGAAACTACTGGTCTAATGCTGCGTATTCACTTGCAACAGAATGCTCCGAACGGTCCGAACGAACCGCGCGCGCTGTAACAAATTTGTCTAGTCAATACGTCGCGCAGAACAGAACCGAACGCGCTAAACATTTTCGCTCCGTACTCACTTGCAACAGAATGCTCCGAACGGACCGAACGAACCGCGCGCGCTGTAACAAATTTGTCCAGTC
This sequence comes from Halyzia sedecimguttata, assembly GCA_937662695.2. Classification (NCBI taxonomy): domain Eukaryota; kingdom Metazoa; phylum Arthropoda; class Insecta; order Coleoptera; family Coccinellidae; genus Halyzia; species Halyzia sedecimguttata. The sequence goes on from OW569411.2 coordinate 34,444,077, forward strand.
AATACGCCGCGCAGAACAGAACCGAACGCGCAAAACATTTTCCGAGGATTGTCGGTAAATGCGATTTGATCAAAGGGATTAGGAGTTCGTTCGAGAGAAGCGAAGAAAATGGACTGGAGCAGGGAAAAATGCCTAGAATTAATCGATCAATTTGAACTGTATACTATCTTATGGGATCCCACAAACGGGTATTATTTCAACAAAATTAAAAAGCATGATGAGTGGGCAGCAATTGGTAAAAATGTGGGATTTGAAGTAGATGTAAAAAAAAATGGAAAGTCTTCTATATAGTTTTAGAAGGGAAAAAACCAAGGGGAAAAATCTGTAGGAACAGGAAGAGGTAAGATTTTTCTAATTTGGCAATTATTATTGTAATTACAATACAATTACAACTCTGTAAATGAAATTATTTTATACTAAATATCCTGGTTTGATATTTTTTATAAATAATTTTGTCTTTTTTTATAGGAAGAGAAGAAATATACTTGTCAAAATGGTTTGCATTTACACGCATGGCTTTTCTCCTAGACAAAGATAAACCAAGACCTACAATAGATAAAACAAAGTAATACAAAAAATTGGAAAAAAAAATTTTAAAATTAAAAAAAAAAAATAAGGCTTGTTAGCGCATCTATAATTAAAAAATGGGTTCAAGCCCTGTGGACAGGAGCTTTCTGGCGCTCTAGTTCAAACAGACATATTATATCTCCGAAAGTATTGGTTTCTCAGAGTTGGGAATTATATCAATGTATTCATATGATAGAACTGCATCATAAAGGATATTCAATTCAAATAATAGTTTATTTATCAAGATTAAATGAGCAATCATGAGAATGAGAACTGCACCATGGAAGAAATCAAATTAAATCTGGCCAATTTTGCCCAATAACGAACTTAACCGAGATATTCATCTCCCTAACCTACTCTGAAAATTTCAACTACCTACCTCATTCCGTTCGAGAGTTATATCTATGTCTATGGATGAAAAGCAGTCTCACTACTCTCAGATCTTTTACTTCATGTTCCGTTCCGAAATGTAAGACTTTTCTGAGAAAAACTGATTTCGGAGCAAACAACTGAGATTTTTCTCACTTCGCTCACAATTCTTCGATTGATTAGATAATGTCATGTCTCAGGAAAATAAGTTGACATTATGACAATTCATACATAGAATAATTATATCATTCTGTGACAACGTTGAAATACGATTTATTATTGAAATTTTGAAAAATCATATCTCCGAAAGTATTGACTTGTTAGAGTTAAAAATGATATCATTGGATTCTTATGGTAAAACTGGTTATTGAAAAAAATTTAATTTAGAATTTGCTTTGTAAAAAAAAATTTTTTTTTGTTACTCCGAAACCATCAGTCCGATTTTACCCAATAACGAACTTAGCCGAGATATTTATCTTCCAAACCTACTCTGAAAATTTCAACTGTCTAGCTCATTCCGTTCGAGAGTTATCGTGCCTACGGCCGGCCGGACAGAATGAATTTCGACCACGGATTCTTGATCAGTGAGTCGAACCAAATCGTTTAAGACCATTTTCATCGAAAAATTCGAAAATAACAGACATATGGGCAAATTGATAAGCACTCAGTTCCGAGGAACTGGAGCGCCAAAAAGCACCAGCGGCAACTATCACATCGTCTGCATCCATGTCAATGAACACGTAAACACTGATACGGGTGGGAAACATTTTCCGAGGTTTGTCGGTAAATGCGATCTGATCAAAGGGAATGATTCACCGGTGTTCAGTGGATACGGGAGTTTGTTGTGTTTGGTGTTCTTTCGAGAGAGGTAGAGAAAATGGAATGGAGCAGGGAAAAATGCCTCGAATTGATCGATCAATTCGAGCTGCTTATATAGCTCTTATGGGATCCCACAAACGGCTATTATTTTAACAAAATTAAAAAACATGATGCGTGGACAGTAATTAGTAGAAATATGGGATTTGAGGTAAATGACACAAAAAAAATGGATAGTCTTCTATCTAGTTTCACTACGTCTGCATCCATGTCGACGATCACGTAAATACTGATACGGTTGGGACCGCAGCGAATACCGCAAACTCTCCAAACAGCCCTAACAATGTTTGTTGCAGCGCGCGCGGCTTGTTCGGAGTGTTCTGTTGCAAGTGAATACGCACCTTAATATTTCTATCCGGTTTATGAAGTTTGATAAACGAGTACAATTGCGGGACTTGCGGATTACTCAGAATTAGTTTAAATTTTGAATTTTCATTTATTAAATAATGTATATCTTTCAAATTGTTCTTTAATTCTCGTTGAAATTTTATAGACGGGCCCCTATTAAGTATTTTATAATTTTGAGTTGCAATGAAATAAAGAACAACATAAAGAAAAATAAATCGAAAAGAAATAAAGAAGATAAATCCGGTGTTTATCAATTAAATTGCGGGTGTTGTGACAAATCATATATAGGAAAAACTGGTAGATATTTTGGCATAAGAATAAAGGAACATCATCACAGCTACAAAAACAACAAAGTTAATTCAAATTATTCGAATCATTTATTAGCAGAAGGACATAAGTTCAACCCAGATTTCAAAATTCTACACAATTTGGATAAAGGTGCGCAACTCAATTACTGGGAAATGGTGGAAATAAATTGGGAAAAACATACGGGTAATTTAGTTAATGAACAATTAGATCTAAATTTTTCACCGTTACTCAATCTATTCAAATAGAGAATCAATTTATAAAAGCATTAGGAATGAATTATTGTTAATGTGTACAGAGAAACCAGCAGTGTGATCTCATGTAATTAGTTTTAAATAAGTCTATTATGTAATTCGTTTTAAATAAGTTTCTCATGTAATCAGTTTTAAATGATTCTGTGTCCATGGCGTCTAGGCATAGGGAGATAATAACTTGTGAAGAATTTAGTATGATGTAGTCTGATGAAGTCGCTGTGTCGACGAAACGCGTCACAATATTGAATAAATAAGTGTAAATCATATATAATTTTTCATTGAGTTAATATGGATTTGCATCAAGTAAAAGCCACAAGCATTAATTTAAAAAAAAACTTTCATAACCTCAGCTATCGTATAATTGAGGATGATATGATATTATACTTTTGTGGTGATAATAAAAAGCCCGTAGATAGTCCATATGATGATGGAAGTATATTTTTTGGTAAGATACATAGTCAAATTGTGTTCAGAATATCTCCAATAAAAACAAAACTGCAATATTGTCCAAGTTTTAATTTATATAATATAATTTTCAGAGAAAATTTGAGGATTGAATATCTCGGATAAGTTCGGTATTGGGGAGAATCAGTCTGTTTGAATTTAATTTCTTTCATGATGCAGTTCTATCGTGAGACTCCATTTATATCATTTCCAGAGAAAAACGATTTCGGAGATATGATTTGTCAAAGTTTGAACAAGAACGCCAAAGCTCCTGTCCACAGGGCTTTAACCAATTTTTGGAGTTCATTCTGCCCAATCAGGGCATTTTCATGTGGATTCAAGATGCGATATCTCCTGAACCACTAGTGTTGGAGAATCGGAGTTTTCTGTGAGGTGTGTGATTTTGAGAGGACCTTCAGCCGCGAGTGCATTGCGCATGCTCAGAGGAGAAGTTACTGTTTTTGGGTTATATGAGATAATATATGTTGAGCGTGGTTTAGGACTATCGGCCATGGGTCTGGCGTTGAATTGATATCGTGAGGTTTTGAAAGAAAATTCATGGCAATTCTGTGCATGGACAAGTCAGTTTGAGAGAAATAGCGTTGTTTCCGAGTTGGAGTGTCCATACCGTGGCCCTGAGGCCAATTTTGAAATCCATATTACCCCTTTCAGGCATCTTTCGTTATGCGCATGGGCAGACGAGGAGTGATTTAACTGCTGGAGATTTCATCTGGGAAGATTGGGGTTTTGAGGTGTAGGAATCTACTCCTCCATAGAATCCTCTTCGGAGGGTCCACGCATGCGTGGATTGAAGCTGCGATATCTCCTGAACCACTGGTGTTGAAGAATCAGAGTTTTTTGTCTAGTGTGTGATTTTGAGAAGACTTTCAGTGACGAGAAGACTGCGCATGCGCAGAGGGACGTGGTTCTTTGTGGGTTGTATGGCTTATGTTGGGAGTGGTTTACGTCTAGCGGTCATGAATTTGGATTCGGTGCTGAGCAGATATTGTGAGGTTTTATGAGGAATTTAATGGCAATTCTGTGTACGAACAAGTCACTATCGAGGAAATAGCGTTGTTTCCGACTTGAGGTGTCTGTATGGTAGACCCTGGGGCAAATAAATAACTTTATTTGGAAGATCTATATTAAATTATGTGATTTGGACAATAGGCCTAAGCGATTGCGTTCCTAACGGAGGTCCCATAACCACTTTTTTTTTATTTCGATCTACGGTAAGATTAATACCCAGACTGTATTGATAGCCAGATTTGTTAAAGGATCTTAAAAAAATATAAAGAAGCACGGACGTGAAGTCAGTACTCATTGGCACGCGTGGTCACGTTGGCTAATTTGAATTGAATGATGAGTGTTTCAAGCTCAGTGGATAGAGCGAGCCGGAGATCTACCCAGAGGGTATTGGACACCATTCACTGTCGGGTCAAAAATTAACAGTGCTGTGCCTAAGCTGGCCTAAGGAGTAACAAAGTTAACAGAGAACACAACTGACTCTCCTTAGTCACACAAGCTTCTAGGGACTTCTGAGGGGACTCTGAGGGAATTTGGACGTCCATTCAAATTAGTAGAAAGGACCTAAGATATCTTGACAGTACCACAGAATCTTATTGGATGATATCGGATTTTATGTCAGATTCAATCATAATTTTGCACTTGACAGTTAACAATTTTATTTTTTTTCGTAATAAAATTCAGAAATTGAAGTTCGTCAAATTTAAAGCAATGAAAAATTATATATTCCACTGAATTGGTGAGTTGATATTGTTCCTTAGTTGTACATATAATAACGTGAATTCGCAAACCTTAAACTTGGGCGGGAGCAACAGCCATTCTAACTTACGCTGTATCGTTTGTTGTCTTGTTATCAAGTTACTGAAGTTCTCTGAATAATATAATTTGAAACTACACAGGATGTGCCGGATTCTCATTTCTTCTGATTTTCTTATACTTTTCTCGGAGAATCATGTAATTCTATTTTTCATGATTTGATGCAGCACCAACAAAATTAAATTTTCTGATAGCTCTAGGAGTCAGTTCTGTATGAGACTTTGTACAAGTCAATTCAAATAAATAAATTAATTTTTGAAGTGTTTCAATTGCTTAAAAACTAAATTGGTGCCGTATAGTGACACGAATTATATTCAGACTGTGCACAAGTGAACAGATGAATTTTAATTGACTGAATTACCGACCAGAGACCCTCCAGTTTAAGGAACCAACAGATTGCAGAAGGAATGCATAACTTCAAGCATACTTGGAATCAATTTAGAAGGTGAACTTAACAATCCATACTTCATACTCTGTTTTTCTAGGCTCCCGACAAAACCGATTCCTGAAAATAGTTCATAATCAAACAACTACTTGATAATTTCAAGTAAAAATTGGAGAAATTAGTAATTTAGTAGAATCTTACAATAAATTAAGTATATGTTTGGAAATGGCATATTTAACATTATTTTACAATGAAAAGGCTCAAAATCAGTCAAAAATTCTCACAATTCCAACTAATATTTAATGTTTGACTACCATGGTTTCGGGGTCAATAATTACACCCCATCTTCAGATCACTTGGCTACAAGAGAATATAAAAATTATAAAACAAAAATTGTGATAACATTGTACGATTAATACTCACAATACAAGTTACAATGCCAATATCCAACCAAAACTGCTTAAAAAACAACAGCAACCTCAACCATGTACATGAGAGAAGGTTCAAATCACAAATTATTTTCCTTAAAGGGATATCAAATATGGTGTCTGTCAAATATTCAAAACTACGTCTAATTAATCAAATACAATGAATGAACAGAAATATCACATCAAAACAAAAGAAGAAAAAATTCCTCACACATTCAGAATTACAACGCTATCTAGGAATGTAATATGAAAACCAACAATTCAACAAAATATAATATCTACTAACTTACAATATAATACTAGAGACGGGACCGTGGTATTGAATGTCCCAAACAGGTGTCGCTAACATGAATCAAATTATTGAAGTAAAAATAGGGAGATAATTTAAGTTTATTTGAGAGTTAAGAGTCAATGTTTTTTCATTTTTAAAAGATTTATGAATTTTCAGAAGCTCCAAATTATTAAGTTTATATCCTTTACCAACCGTGTGCAATATTTTAAAATTATTTTCAACATCAAAATCATGATTTGCATCCAAAAGGTGTTGTGCAAAATGAGAAAAACCTGTCGCCCCACTCCTCGAACATCTCAGGTGTTCCTTTAATCTCACATCAAAATTTCTATATGTTCTACCTATATATTCAGCCTTACAATTCTTACACTGTAACTGATATACCCCGCAACGTTCCATAGGCTTTGTCTTGTCTTTGTTATTCAAAATAAAATTACTAAGCGAAGTAGACGACATGAATGAGATGTTTGTAACAGGCTTGAAAACGTTTGCCACTTTGTTGGAAGAACCTCCTATAAAAGTTAACGATCTGTAAGGTTTAGAATTATTATTAACTTGAAGGTCTTGAGAGAAAACTAGATTCTGTGCAATAAAGTTTTGTTTTTTATTAAGTAATCTGTTTATCAAATACCGAGAAAATCCGTTGCGCTCAGCAATTTGATAAATTATTTTCAGTTCTCTATCAAATTCAGTTACATCTAAAGGTATTGTTAAAAGTCTATTAACATAACTGTGAAATGCTGCTAATTTATGCTGTATGGAATGATTTGATTCATTATTTATAACCATACCTGTGTGTGTAGGCTTCCTAAAAATACCAAACTGTACAGTTTTCTCCACAATTGTCAAAGTGAGATCTAGGAAGTTAAGTTTCTTAAACTCGTTCTGCGTTTCAAGAGTAAAGTGCACGGAGTTATGTAGACTATTCAAGCAAGAAAGAAATTGATTCAAGTTATCTCCTTCATTATTCCAAACAATCAAGATATCGTCAACATATCTGGCATAGAATTTAATATTATCCGAAAACTCACTATTATTGAGGACTCTAGTGGATTCGAAATTAAACATAAAGAGGTCCGCCAAAATAGGTGATAAAGGAGAGCCCATAGCGAGTCCCTTCTTTTGTACGTAAAAAACATCTTCAAACACAAAAAAGTTCTGGCTTAGACAGGTTTTCAAAAGATTCAAAAGGTCAATGAATACAAAATCAGAATAACCTGTACTATTTATGAGGTCTTGTTCAACAATATCTAAAACCTCCACTTTTGGGATATTAGTAAACAAATTGGAAACATCCAAGGAAACAAGTATATCATGTTCAGTTGTCATTATATTGACAATTGACGTGTGCTGAAATTTGATAGGATCGAATGTCAGTGCTGACTACCACAAAACGAAAAATATAACATAGAAACAATGCGGGAATGAGTTCATTCCAGCACTGTTTTTAGTGCTGGAATGGACTCATTACGATACTGAAATAGAGAAAGATACTTTCCGCTCGAGATAGGAACAATATTTTTCCTACAACCGTATGCCAAAAGTACTTCCTCTTTAAAACTTTTCACATTCTTACTTTCACACCAGTTCAAATAATGGGCATATTATTTCTCGTACCTTTCTTAAGATTTTTCTTGCAATAAATCCAAGCATGCTGCCTTAGCTGCTACCAGGATGTCTTCCGGTTGCTCCACATCACATTTATACATACATTTATTTTCTAATCTCATTTTAATATTCAAAAATGGGTTCAAGCCCTGTTGATAGGAGCTCTCTCGCGCTCTAGTTCAAACAGACAAATTATATCTCCAAAAGTATTGGTTTCTGAGAGTTGGGAATTATATCAATGTATTCATATGATACATAACTGCATCATAAAGGAAATTCAATTCAAATAATAGTTTATTTATCAAGATTAAATGAGCAATCTGAGAATGAGAACTGCACGTTGGAAGAAATCAAATTAAATCTGGCCAATTATGCCCAATAACGAACTTAACCGAGATATTCATCTCCCTAACCTACTCTGAAAATTTTAACTACCTAGCTCATTCCGTTCGAGAGTTATTGTAGAATTTTTTTTTTTTAATTTTCAAAATTTTTTTTTTGACACTTTGCGGTAACCTGGTCAATATAAAACTTCACATGCGTATAATGGTCATGATTCTACAATTTGATGCTAAATTTCAGATAGATCGAGTGATCGGTTTCGGAAATATTCATAAAAAATATTTTTACTAAAATCGGCCATAACTCCGAAAGTATTTGTTTCTCAGAGTTGGGAATTATATCAATGTATTCATATGATAGAACTACATCATAAAGGAAATTCAATTCAAATAATAGTTTATTTATCAAGATTAAATGAGCAATCTGAGAATGAGAACTGCACCTTGGAAGAAATCAAATTAAATCTGGCCAATTTTGCCCAATAACGAACTTAACCGAGATATTCATCTCCCTAACCTACTCTGAAAATTTTAACTACCTAGCTCATTCCGTTCGAGAGTTATTGTAGAGATTTTTTTTTTAATTTTCAAATTTTTTTTTGACACTTTGCGGTAACCTGGTCAATACAAAACTTCACATGCGTATAATGGTCATGATTCTACAATTTGATGCTAAATTTCAGATAGATCGAGTGATCGGTTTCGGATATATTCATAAAAAATATTTTTACTAAAATCGGCCATAACTCCGAAAGTAATTGTTTCTCAGAGTTGGGAATTATATCAATGTATTCATATGATAGAACTGCATCATAAAGAAAATTCAATTCAAATAATAGTTTATTTATCATTTGGGCAAATTAATAAGCACTCTGAGGAACTAGAGCGCCAAGAAAACAAGTTTCGTATGACAATTGCCCAAAACAGGTTTGAAGTACCGACAAATAGTAGATATTCCATAAAACATGTATGAAAGAAGAGAAGTGATAATGAAAAATTACCTTGTAATAGATCAAAAATCTCCTGATATACGTTCACCAAATTTTCTCCTCTCTCGACTACAGAATTATGCTTTCAATATTTACGTAATATTTTCAAACATTTTTGGGTGAGGTCCCCGTTGCATCGCCAAAATACGAGTATTTCAACCCCAATATTTTTGAACTTATAATATTCCCTTCCGTCAGTCCCGTCATAAAGAGAGAGAACTGAGCCTTCTATGTCTATGGATGAAAAACAGTCTCACTTCTCTCAGATCTCTTACTTCATGTTCCGTTCCGAAATGTAAGACTTTTCTGAGAAAAACTAATTTTGGAGCAAACAACTGAGATTTTTCTCACTTCGCTCACATTTCGGAATACACTTTATTCTCATAATTCTTCGATTGATTAGATAATGTCATGTCTCAGGAAAATAAGTTGACATTATGACAATTCATACATAGAATAATTATATCATTCTGTGAAAACGTAGAAATACGATTATTATTGCGTTTGTTCGCAAGTTCTTGATTATTTTTTGGACAAAAAAATAATTCAAAGCCTAAAGACTTACTGTTTCGAACAATCCTTTGAAAGCAATCAAATGTTTTACTTAAGAATAATATGTATGTGAAATTTATATTAAAATCAGGATGTACCTATCTACACAATTAAAAATATGATCGATTCTGCATAATTGATATCAGCTCTTAGTAATCCCTGATTCCATTTCAAATACCTACTTACGTCTGTCATATGTTAGAATGTGGATAGATTATTTCCTGATTCAGATAGCTCACCTTTGAAATTTAATGATTTATTTTTATAATATTTGTACAACCGGACGCCTAATAGGCCAACTCCATTATTAGATATAATCTATTAATCTTTATAAAACTTTAAATAAGTCAAAAACAATTCAATGAACATGGAAAAAACGATTAAAATATGATAATTTATTACGACTAGCATTGCAAAACACGATGTTTTGCCCTACATCAGCTGATTTCTATCATTGCACCTCACTCTTATGTTAGAGTCAATGCCTCTCTCTCTCTAAGCTCTTCTACTTATTATTAGATCATTGCTATGAAGTTCGAAGTTCGATCATCGATTATTAGTGTTCTGTGCTGTGATTTATATTGAGGTTGAGGTGCGCTATTAAATAAAATCATCTCACTATTGCATGGCATATATAATTAATTTATAATTCATCAATTTGTTTGAATATGAGAACAAGCCCTGTGGACAGGAGCTTTCTGGCACTCTTGTTCAAACAGACAAATTATATCTCCGAAAGTATTGGTTTCTCAGAGTTGAGAATTATATCAATGTATTCTTATGATAGAATTGCACCATAAAGGAAATTCAATTCAAATAATAGTTTATTTATCAAGATTAAATGAGCAATCTGTGAGTGAGAACTGCACCAAGGAAGAAATCAAATTAAAATACCTGAAATGAATTTGACTCTCTCTTATAGAACAGGATGACATGTACGAGTATGAACACAGATCATATAATAAATCATAGATAGAATAATTATAGCATTCTGTGAAAACATAGAAGTACGATTCATTATTGAAATTTCGAAAAATCATATCTCCGAAAGTATGAGCTTGATGGAGTTGAAATTGATATCAATGGATTTTTAGAGTGAAACTGCATCTTAAAAAAAACACTGCCTAGCTCATTCCGTTATTGTAGAAACAAAATTTAAAAAATTTCAAAATTTGTTTTTGACACTTTACGGTAACCCAATCAATACAAAACTTCACATACGTCTAAATGTTATGATTCTACAATTTGATGCTAAATTACAGATAGATCGAGAGAACGGTTTCGGAAATATTCATAAAAAACGTTTTTAGTAAATACGGCCATATCTCCAAAACCGCTCGATGGATTTTGCCCGTTAACGAACTCGTCTGAGATATTTACGCTCCAAACCTACCCTGCAAATTTCATTCCTCTAACTCCTTTCGTTCGAGAGTTATCGTGTTAACGGACGGCCGGTCGGACGGCCAGACAAAATCGATTTCGACCACGGATTCTTGATCAGTGAGTCGAACCAAATCGTTTGATACCATTTCCAGCCAAAAATTAGAAAATTACAGACATTTGGGCAGATTGATAAGCACTGAAGGGTTTCTTTCTGGGTTTTCTCTCCCAAACTCTGAAAAATATCTATAAAATAAAAAATTAATTATTTTGTGATTTGCTTCTGCGTAAGAAACACAAGATAATTGTCAGAAGCAATCAATTGAACAATGTTGCCTAACAAATTACAACGAAACAACATCAACGAAGAAACAACTATATCGTAACGTTTCGGAGTCTATATCAAACTCCTTCTTCAGACGCTTAACGAAAAAATCTTCAGAACTATTTTAATAAGCACTCTGTTCCGAGGAACAAGAGCGCCAAAAATCCTATAATTCAACTTTTGAATTACCGCCTTTTCTCCATCCACTATGGCAGCCATATTGTTTTTGATGAATGGCCTTTAATGTAGGAGGTGTTGATCAGATCCATGGGTGCTATTGATCATTTTTGAAGGATGTCAAGTTTATAATTTATGAAAATTCGATCATTTTTTAATGAACAACTGCATTAATAATATGATAACATAGTTGAGATATGAACTAATTATATAAGTAAGCAGATAAATTGATCTCATTTTAACGGTATTATAATCTACAAACTTAACAAATATTTAGTGGTCTGAAAAGTGTGCGGGAAAGTAACTTTCCCGCACACTGTGCGGGAAAATAATACTTTCGGAGACGAAAACAATGCGGGAAAGTAGTTATTTAGGCATGGTTGTAGGAAAAATCAATGTTAGAGGCTTGATTTGACAACTTTGCCTATTTATTATACAGAATGACGCTTGGACGTTTGGAATTTGAATAAAACATACTTTATAGACAAACAAATCCTAATCTCCAAAAAACTTTAAGAAAGAACATTATTTCACAGTCGATAAGTTTTCAACTCTCCAAAAACTCAAAAACAATAGGTCTATCACTATGAAGGTTCAAAATGCGAAGAAATAAAAATAAATATATTCTCAAAAATTGCAAAAACAACAATATGTAACATTCTAAGATGTGAATAGTATAAAAAATTAGTGGCCTTTCTTTATCTTAGATGCTTTTATAATATTTCAATGTCCACAAAAATTCACATCAGAGGTATCATCACAGTCGGCAAAGATTAAGAAAACTTTATAATTTCCAGTGTCTTTTCTGAAGAATTTCACAGTATTATTGTCATCTGTTTCTTAGTTGTGAAACAAAGAACATAAACTATTGAAAAATAAATTTTAACAAAATTTTTTTCGAACTTTCAGGTGATAACTTTGCCCAATTCGATTTTTTTCACGTGACAGCACCTGTGAAATTTGGCTGTAATTTTAAATAGCCATAATGGTCACAAGGTATCAGGGCATAACCAATCAAATTTTCATTTGAATCCATACACAAATGATGTCTGTGTGGACCTTAGCTTTTAGTCTTCAAAACGCGAAAAAGAACGTAATTTTCCTTACCTGATATTCGAGCTTGACTCATATTCTAAGATATCGTTGAAATTGAACCATTACCATACAGGGTGTTATTTTTTTTCACGGTACAATTTTACGCGATTGAATTGATTTGTGCCACAAACAAATCGTAATCTAAATAGGAACCTTGGATGGATTCTCATAATGTATTTTTCAGAAATCTGTATACAGGGTGTTTTTCTTTTAACGTCAATCGTAAACGCCATCGTCGTACAATTTCATTCAATTGGAATATTCCTTCCATAAAACGTAGAGCAAACAAACTGTGAATAAAATTTAACTTGAACACCCTGTAACTTCGTTAATAATCAATTTTCGAAAAAAATTTATAGGAAGAAGTACCATTTATTTTCGGTCTACAATTCACCCCTCAATTTTTTGCTCATCATTTCCGGACACGCTGTATACTGAAATAGAGAAAGTACATTAACTATGAAATTGAGATCATCTGTCTCTTTTATTGTACAACCACAATATATTATTTATTTCAATGAGCAATACTGGAACTCAATTCTGATTTTGGAAAAAGGATCTCAAAAAACAAATGGTGTTTATTGAGTCATCTGTCAGTCGACTCCTTAAGGAGCTACAAATATAGCCTGCGGCAGAAAAAGCCCTTTCAGCTTCCACACTTGTTGGCCTTATTGTCAAAAAATTATCATGAAGAAATAGACGAACTAGACACTAAACAGAGCCAGTGATGCAGTAGAGTCGGTGAGGCCTACTAAGGAGTAGGGAAGTGGGGAGAATCTAAAGTTCCAGAAGAATCACCGTAAATATCACGTCAAATATGACAAATATGACCGGATCCCGTGCCGGATTCACTATATGTATATTGGTACCGGATCCGGTATAGGCTAAATGATGCCAGATCAGCCGTATTTCCGGTCCGGTTTTTCCGGATTGCAATCCCTACAAACAAAGGCAACTCTGGTTTCCGTTATTCGCGTATGCGGTAAGCCATTTCAATGATAGCTGTAACACTAGTCTCAGTAGAAACGGCGAAAACTCGCTGAACGACTTTTCGCGAATTGTCGCGGTTGCCAGCCTCCTCAGGTCTCCGAAAAACTACGATGGCGTTCGAAATATCTTACAGAAAGTTAATAGTATGAGAAGTTTGGGTAATTGTTTAGAACTAAAAGAACCGTACTGGAGAAGTGAAAAAAATTGTACATACCAAATTTGGGCCCCAGATTACGAAAATGATAGCGAGAAGTCTGCAATTCCTTTAGTTTTTTCAAAAAAAAATTCCAAAGTTTCATTCAGGTAGGTGAGGTTATTCATAATTCTAGCCAGTTTTCCTCTATTTTCTCAATCAATAATCGTTGGAAATGATTTTATTATCAATTTCTGTGCGTTTCCTGCAAAATAAACCCTTCATTTCGTCGAAATCGACGATTTTATACATTGTTTATTTTCCTTACGGCAGCCATTTTAATTCGACTTTCGGCTGTCAACCGTCGCGACTGGTGTTACGTTGCCTAGCCTTGTGTTCCGAAATTGCTGGCACTACTGGCCGCAGTAAGTAATTTCGGAACGCTCTTAAGTAACAGTAAGCATCGCCAGTGAATTTCAGTAATATTTGACGTTTCAATTTACTGCTCAGTACTGTTCAGGAATATCGGAACACGGCAAATGTCTCAAATCGAATGGCCAGTAACTTACAAATAGTTAGTGGATGGGATTGGGAGAACCCATTTTCGTTTACTTTTCCAATATTAGTATAAATGAATTATAGAGTGATAGAAGAAATATCAGCAAGAAGGTATAAGTTTATCAAAATATTTCGGAATTGGTGAAACTGCATATTATATAAAAACATGTTCATTTTTAAATGTCAAATAAATACATACTGGAAGAGTAATCCAGCTAAGACGCGGGGAGGTATGGGCTGACTTTGCCAGGAAGGGATTTTTGGGGAGTCAAAGGACAGAAAGGCAATTGGGATAATATGGTAAATAGGGATGATGTTGTTGAACCATAACCAAACATAACAGAAATTCTAAAATTAATAGACACTTTGTGTACAAATAAAATGAAGGTCGCGAAAACTGACGGCTCAACCATCACCAGAAGTTGAAGCGTTCATAGGATACGCAAATGATGATACCCTTAATACGTCATTATCTCGAAACAATATTCGAACTAATCAACGTAAATTTAACTACAAGTATGAGACATTGGCAACGTTGCACCAGTCGCGACGGTTGACAGCCGAAAGTCGAATTGAAATGGCTGCCGTAAGGAAAATAAACAATGTATAAAATCGTCGATTTCGACGAAATGAAGGGTTTATTTTGCAGGAAACGCTCAGAAATTGATAATAAAATCATTTCCAACGATTATTGATTGAGAAAATAGAGGAAAACTGGCTAGAATTATGAATAACCTCACCAACCTGAATGAAACTTTGGAATTTTTTTTTGAAAAAACTAAAGGAATTGCAGACTTCTCGCTATCATTTTCGTAATCTGGGGCCCAAACTTGGTAAGTACAATTTTTTTCACTTCTCCAGCACAGTTCTTTTAGTTCTAAACAATTACCGAAGTTTGATTGTTCTGTTTATTTCTTCATTGAACATTTTGGATGAATTGTTAAAATGTATCTAACACCAAATGGGCCAAATGAACAATGAACGCATGGAAATAGAATGATCGAGTGGTTCGAATATCACTAAAGTCATGGAGATTTAGCTTCCATTTCGATCGTAGCGACGCTGGAATTGTAATTGTAGTAATCGCCCTTCGATGGTTCCCATGGAAACCGAATCTAGGAAAGGGACATAGGATATTGGAATCGCGTCGATTTGTACAGCCCATGTGCGTAGGTTATTTTCAGAGTAGCTTTGGAATCCAAATGCGCCGGCTAAGTTCGTTAATGGGCAAAATCCACCAAGTGGTTTTAGAGTTATGGCCATCTGAAATGTTGTTTTCGAAATAACTAAAGCGCGATAGTTAGTTGAGAAATACCGACACGAACACTTATGCAAAATTTTGTGAGGATAGCATGACTGGAAAAATATAAAAAAATCTGTATCTCAGAAACGATCCGTCAAATATCGTTGGAATTTGCGAGAGCCTTTAGAACCTTATTTTACAATAAAGTTCTAGATTTGAACTCGATCTGCTCTATATTGATGAAGATATGGCCAAAATATCGAATTATAATATACTAGTCCATTTTTTCACAGTAGACAAACAAAGTTGTCAACAGTTTTTTATTTTTGACGTGCCTGCAGTGAATTTAAAGAATCATGACGTGTAAACGTAAATCGCGAATTATGCCAATTTGGACCGTTTTCGAACCGGAAACATGGCAAAACGAGAAGATGAGGGATAAACATTGTTGAATAATATGTAACATGATGATAATTACATGAAATTGGAAAATTGTGGAAACATATCGAAAATAGGTATGCCAGACCCAGTTGGAACTGCTTTTTCGGACGATTGTTTTTACAGTCAGATTTATTCTTGGAAATAATGGGAAATATTTGTTTTTGCTGGAGCTAAGCTGCTTTGAATGAGTTATGTACCCACCTGGATGAGTGACCTTTCTGGCAATAAATTTGAACAAGCACGCCGAACCTCCTGGTAACAGTGAGTTAAGTAGCTGGATGGATGACCGCTCTGGATAAAATTAAACAAGCGCCCCAAAGCTTTTGGCCTCAGTGCTTTTCCAACTTGAATGTGCACAAATATGTGAAATCTTTATTATAAAACCATGATTTTGAAGAGCTATCAAAGTTCAATTATTGTAAACCTAGTATTTGGGTACTCAACACATACCTACCCTAGACCATAGATGTGCCCTATAATCTGTATGAATATTATGGTCTAGTCATCAAGTGCCTGCTGTTAGATCAAAACTTTTTAGAGTTCTCCGAAAATTATGATTGAGGTGTCAGACGATTCGGAATGGCTTGCAGATATTTTTTTCGCAAATTCAAGGGCCACTCGCAAAAATTGCAAAAGTTATAGACAATTGATTGAAAAGAAAGGGGGTTTGGTTTTTGGCGCTCTAGTTCCTCGGAACTGAGGGCTTATCAATTTGCCCAAATGTTTGTAATTTTCGAATTTTTCGATGAATATGGTCTTAAACGATTTGGTTCGACTCACTGATCAAGAATCCGTGGTCGAAATACATTCTGACAGATGGTTTCGGAGTAACAAAAAAAAATTTTTTTTTTACAAAACAAATTCCAAATTAATTTTTTTTTAATAAGCAGTTTTATCATAAGAATCCATTCATATCATTTTTAACTCGAACAAGCTAATACTTTCGGAGATATGTTTTTTCAAAATTTCAATGTAAATCGTATTTCTACGTTTTCACAGAATGATAGAATTATTATGTGGGTATTCTATGAATTGTTATAATGTCAACTTATTCTCCTGAGAAATGACGTTGTTTCATTCCAGCAATCGTATGAATATGAGAATGATAATATAATATCATACTTTTTGTTGGTTGATATTTTCATGTCGATGGTCAATCCATATGATGATGGGAATGGTAATGGTGAGTTAATAATATTGAGTTCAGAATATCTCCACTAAAAACAAAACTGGAATATTGGTGTATTGGAGTAGATTTTAGGAAAGATATATATTATCGTTCATCATAGAATTGAGGAATGAATATCTCGGATGAGTTCGTTGTTGGGTAGAATTCGTCTATTGGTTTTGGATTGATAATTTTTGGCACTCTTGTTGAATTTAAATTCTTCTATGATGTTTGAATTCAATTTCTGCTAAGATGAAGTTCTAAATTTCAATAATGAATCGTACTTCTATGTTTTCACTGAATGCTATAATTATTCTATCTAAGCTTTATTATACAATCTGTGTTCATACACGTACATTTCATCCTGTTCTATAAGAGAGAGTCAAATTCATTTCAGCTATTTTAATTTGGTTTCTTCCATGGTGCAGTTCTCATTCTCAGATTGCTCATTTAATCTAGATAAATGAACTATTATTTGAATTGAATTTCCTTTATGATGCAGTTCTATCATAAGAATAAATTGATATAATTCTCAACTCTGAGAAACCAATACTTTTGGAGATATAATTTGTCTGTTTGATCTAGAGCGCCAGAAAGCTCCTGTCCACAGGGCTTGAACCCATTTTTTGTATATATCTCAAAGGTTATTTGAGATTTTTCAAATTTGAAAAAAGATTCAAAAAGAGGAGGAAGTCGCAACTCCCAGAACTCTAGCACTAATATTTATAATTTTCCCTGAGGGTTGATAATACGCCCGAAAACGGGTACTCCGACTTACTTTAATGAATAAATATTATTCAAACTTATCAAAAATAAAAATTAGTTCAAGCCCTGTGGAAAGGAGCTTTGGCGCTCTTGTTAAGACTTTGACAAATCATATCTACGAAATTATTGATCTCTGGGAGTGATATGAATTCTTACGATAGAACTGCATCATGAAAGAAATTAAATTCAAACAGACCGATTCTCCCCAATAACGAACTTATCCGAGATATTCATTCCTCAAATCTACTCTGAAAATTATATTATATCAATTAAAACTTGAAGTTTTGTTTTTACTGGAGATATTCTGAACTCAATTTGATTATGTATCTTACCAAAGAATATATTCCCATCATCATATTGGTTATCCACGGGCATTATATTATCACCTTAAAAGTATAATATCATATCATCCTCATAATTCTACGATAGCTGAGGTTATTTCATTGGTCATTTTGCATTCAATCATACTTTGCTTTCTAGAACAGGAGGTGTATTTTACATCAAGAATAACGAACCAGAAATAATTTTGACATTTATCTCTCATAGGAAAATAAGATGACTTGCAAGAACACAGATCATATAATAATTCATAGATAGAATAATTAAGTACAGTATTCTGTGAAAACATAGAAGTACGATTCATTATTGAAATTTCGAAAAATCTCCGAAAGAATTAGCTTGTCAGAGTTGAAAATGATATCAATGGATTTTTATGGTAAAAACTGCATCTTAAAAATAAGTTTCGATTTGAAATTTGTAATGTAAAAAAAAAATGTTTTTTCTTTACTCTGAAACCATCCGAACGATTTTGCCCAATAACGAACTTAACCAAGATATTTATCTCTCAAATCTCTGAAAATTTTAAATACCTAGCTCATTCTTTTCGAGACATATTGAAGGAACAAAATTTAAAAACTTTTTAATTTTTTTTTGACACTTGATGTTAAATTTCAGACAGATCGAGTGATCGGTTTCGGAAATATTCATAAAAATTATTTTTACTAAAAACGGTCATAACTCCAAAACCGCTTGGTTGATTTGCTTGATTGATCTAACTCCTTTCGTTCGAGAGTTATCGTATTAACGGCCGGACGGACGGCCGGACAGAATCGATTCCGACCACGGATTCTTGATCAGTGAGTCGAACCGAATCATTTAAGACCATTTTCAGCCAAAAATTCGACATTTGGGCAAATTGATAAGCACTCTGTTCCGACGAACAAGAGCGCCAAAAATTAAGAACTGAAAAAATGCAGGTACCTACAGGATAGATCAATGAACAATAATCCATGCTCCAAAAATTTTATCCTGATTTTTGGCGCTCTTGTTCCTCGGAACAGAGTTCTTATCAATTTGCGCAAATGTCTGTAATTTTCGAATTTTTGGCTGAAAATGGTCTTGAACGATTTGGTTCGACTCACTGATCAAGAATCCGTGGTCGAAATCGACCAACGTCTGGCTGCCATGGCGGGCGGGTCGGCGTCAGATGAGACAAGCAAGTCTGTTGAAAATAAGTGTAAGTTTTGTAGTAAATTCACATCCTCAAGTGAAATCAGGTGTTCAAATAGTAATTGCGATGTCATTATACATAACAAATGTCTTGAAGCTGTTTCACGTATAGTTGCAATAGATAGAAAAAACTTCTACTGCCGCAAGTGTCAAGAGGATATTGTGCCTGTAAATGCTCAAGATCCTTCAATGGAGCTGTTACGCAAAGAAATTCAGTGTTTGTCCCGAGAAAAGGAATTGTTATCGAAATACGTTAGCGAATTAGAATTTACGAGTAAATTATTGAAATCTAACGTTTCTTTCCGAGAGTCTGCACATATGACTGCTGCAGATAAGGTTGCACCTCTAAAAAGTTACTCTGACGCAGCGAAAACAACAAAGGATGCGTCAGTGTTGTTAGTGAAGACGGCAAATGTAAACATTACAAATCGCCAAGTGGAGAGTGAAATTAAGTCGAAGATTATTCCGTCAGATGTAAATGCAAAAATAATCGGTACCAAACTCATAAAAGGAGGACTCCTGATAAATTGTGATAATAAAGAATCTCGTGATAATTTAAAAAATGTTCTAAACCGTGATTTTTCCAAAATGTACACTGTCTCTGAATCTAAAAAGCGTAATCCACGTATAATGATTTATGGTGTTGACAATGAATACTTTCTTAAAGGTGACTTTCTTAGCAAGTTAATCGCGGTAAATAATATTGATCCCATTGACGATGGGATAAAAGTTGTAACCACTATGAAATATAAATCTGTGTTAAACGTTGTCATTGAGGTTATTCCTAGTATCTTTAAATACATAATGAAGAATGGTTTCTTATTCGTGGGGTGGTCTAAATGTTTCATCAAAGAACATTTCAGTTTAGTGAAGTGCTTTAAGTGTTGCAAAGTGGGGCACTACAAGAAAGACTGTAGAAGCTCACAAGTCATATTTCCAGTGTGTTCTGGTCCCCATGAAAGAAAACTATGTAGTGAAAATTTATATTCATGCTGTAACTGTCTCTATTTGAATGAAAAGTCCAATAACAAGGTTAGTACTGATCATGTAGCTAACAGTCCTAGCTGTAGCTATTTTTTAAATCAAATTGCAGCCATAAAACTAAAAACTAATTATCATGAATAATAATATTAAAATTGGTCATTTTAATGTATGCTCTCTATTTCCTAAATTTGACTCTTTTCTGGACTGTGTTAGCATGAATAGTTTGGGCGTTGTGGGGGTTACCGAGACCTGGTTGGACGAAAGGGTGAGTAATGATTTAATTAATATTGCGGATTTTCAGCTATTCCGGCGAGACCGCGGAAGTAGGGGAGGTGGCGTTGCAGTGTATGTCCGAAATATTTTTGAGTGCTCTGTGATCTCGGAAGACTTTCAAGTTTCTCGCGGAATTGAGCATTTATGGCTCCAGGTGAGGCTGGGTACAAATAGCATTCTGGTAGGAGTAATTTATAGAACGGCAATTTGCGGTGTAACTAGTCTTGTGAATTATTTAGATACTGTTCTTTCCCATGCAGTCCCACAATACGATCATATCATTGTGATGGGTGACTTGAATGAGGACCAGCTTGTTGATAATCCAGTAAATATGTGTTTTCGGTGCTATGATTTTAATCAATTGATCACTGAGCCTACGCGGATCACAGCGAATACTCGGAGCCTGCTTGATGTACTCTTCACAAACAAAGAGGGCTTAGTTTTGGATTCGGGCGTAATGGATCACGATATCTCGGATCATCGTGGTGTATTTTGTGAACTTAAAATATCTTATAAAAAGAATCCGCCTAAGATTGTTGTGTACCGAGACTTTGCAAGTTTTGACCACTTGATGTTCGTTGATGATTTATCTCAAGCTCCTTGGCAAGATGTCTTATACATGAACTCAATTGACGAAAAGATTATTTGCCTTTCTCAACTTATGTTAGATTTGTTTGATATCCATGCTCCCCTTATCCAATCAAGAGTTACTAAACCATTTGCTCCGAGGCTAACTTATAGCTTGCGTTGTATGATGAGGTTGCGTAATTCAGCCCTCACCAAGTACAAGCGCTCCAAATCTATCACTGATTTTAATTCATATAAAGAACTGCGAAATGTCGTGACGGATGCTGTTAGGAGTGAAAAGGCTGCGTTTCTTCGGTACCATGCAAATAGATCTGATACATCTAAACTCTGGAAGACAATTGACTCCCTGAATATAAAAGGTAAGCCTAATCGTGAGATTCCTCCTCATTTGCGTAACGTAGACCAAATTAATAATCATTTTGCCTCAATATATTCTCCAAGAGACAGCTGTCGTGATACTGGCGCGCATTACAGTTCTAATAAACACAATCAACAACTTAAATTTACATTTCGTCTCTCCACTGTCGATGAAGTCAAGGATATTGTCCTGGGCTTGAGATCAAATGCACAAGGAAATGACTCTATTTCTGCTAAAATGTTAAAACTGTGTTTACCAGTCATAGCTCCTTATTTGACGCATATTATTAATTGCTGTTTGGAAGTCGGTTACTTCCCGGAAATGTGGAAACACTCTATTATCAAGCCAATTCCCAAGAAATCAAATCCGGCATCCCTTGATGATTTGCGGCCTATCAGCATTTTACCAGTCCTATCAAAGGTCCTCGAGAAGGTTGTAGCGAAGCAGGTTTATGATTATGTAGTTGACGGCGGTATCATTCCTGACCATCAATCGGGTTTCCGCAAAGGTTTTAGTCCCATTACAGCACTGCTTAAACTTACCGACGATATTATAAATTCCCTGGATAGAGGATGGGTTACCTCTGTCGTCCTTCTGGATTGTTCGAAGGCGTTTGATACCATGGATCATTGCCTTATGGTTGCTAAACTTGAATTTCTTGGTTTTGATCAAACTGCAGTAAACTTTTTTCGTTCATATTTGAGTAATAGATGGCAGAGAGTTGAACTTGACGGTGAGCTTTCGGATGTTTCAGAGGTGACGTCGGGGGTGCCGCAGGGATCGGTGCTTGGTCCCATTCTTTTTTTAATATATGTATTTGATATTCAGTCGTCAGTTAACCATACCACCATGCAGTCTTTCGCAGATGACACCCAGCTATATCTTTCGTACGACCTGTCTAAATCCGACGATGCATCTATGCTCTTTAATGATGATCTCTCGTCCCTTGAAAAATATTCTAATGCTCATAATCTGTTTTTGAACCCAAGCAAATGCTGTCATATTGTGTTTGGTGCTGGTTCGGTGGCTGACGTTGACGGAGGTGCTAGCGTGCGGCTTAAGATTCGGGATCAGGTTCTGAAGGTCTCTCACAGTGCTAGGAACCTGGGGGTCATATTTGATTGCAAACTGCGTTTTGAGGAGCACGTGACACTGTTGGTCAAAAAATCATACCTCGTCTTGAGGCGTCTATACGCACACAGGCAGATAATGGATTTTCGCTTGAGGAAAAGACTTTGTGAGTCTCTAGTTTTATCCATTTTAAATTACGGCTTAGTATTGTATTTCCCTTGTATGCTGCAGACTACTAAATATCGCCTTCAAAAAATTCAGAATTACTGCTGCAGATTTGTGTTTGGTCTACGGAAGTACGATAGAGTTTCTGCCAAAATAAACGAACTTGGTTGGCTTAGAGTTGAGAATCTTTTCAGGTATCACATGAGTTCATTCGTTTATCGAGTACTTTCCACCTCTGCTCCCCCGTACCTCAAGGATAGGCTAGTATATAGAGGTAGTTTGCATGACCGATCTATACGTCACCTTTATAACTTAGACCTGCCAAAATTTCGTCTTGCCAGTTCAAGTCGAGGTTTCACCTACAACGCAGTTACTGTGTACAATTCTGTACCCTTTACGTTTAAAACACGCTCGGAAGGATTTCTAAAAAGAAACTTTCGAGAATCATTGCTGGACACACAAAGAAACCTGTTTGCTGCATAGGTTCTTTCTGCTTCTAGTATGTGCATTATTATATTTTTTTTTCTCTTTTTTCTTCATGGCTGCGTCCCATTTCATTTTCATTTTCATTTTCATTTTCCCTTATATTTAATTTAATTTTTGACAGACTACATTTATTTGATTTATTATTTTTAGATTTTTAAGTATTCAAATTTCAAATTTTAATTTTAAGTTTTCTTTGTTAATTTTAGTAGAGGTTAAGTAGGAGTAGCTTTAGCTAAACTTCGCCTCTCCCCTTTTTTTTCTTGTACTGTATTATAAGTACAAAATAAAGGCAATTTATTATTATTATTATTATTATTATTATTCTATGTCCAGCCGTTAAGACGATAACTCTCGAACGAAAGGAGTTAGAGGATTGAAATTTGCAGGATAGGTTTGGAGCATAAATATTTCGGACGAGTTTATTAACGGGAGAAATCCATCAAGCGGCTTCGGAGTTATGGCCGTTTTGAGTAAAAAAAATGTTTATGAATATTTCCGAAACCGATCACTCGATCTATCGGAAATTTAGCATCAAATTGTAGAGTCATGAACTTTAGACGCATGTGAAGTTTTGTATTGATCGGGTTACCGTAAAGTGTCAAAAAAAAAATTTTTTAATTTTGTTTCTATAATAACTCTCGAACGGAATGAGCTAGGCAGTTGAAATTTTCAGACTAGGTTTGGGAGATAAATATCTTGGTTGAGCTCGTTATTGGGCAAAATGGTTTCAGAGTACTGAAAAAAATAATTTATTCTACATTACAAATTCAATGTTTTATAAGATGCAGTTTCACCATAAAAATCCATTGATATAATTTTCAACCCTAACAAGCTAATACTTTCGGAGATATGATTTTTCGAAATTTCAATAATGAATCTTACTTCTATGTTTTCACAGAATGCTGTACTTAATTTTTCTATTCATGAATTATTATATGATCTGTGTTCTTACATGTCATCTTATTTGTCTATGAGAGATAAATGTCAAAATTATTTCTGGTTCGTTATTCTTGATATAAAATACCCTTCCTGTTCTATAAAACAAAGTATGATTGAATGCAAAATGACCAATGAAATAACCTCAGCTATCGTACTTTTGAGGTGATAATATAATGCCCGTGGATAATCCATATGATGATGGAAATATATTCTTTGGTAAGATACATAATCAAATTGGTTTCAGAATATCTCCAGTAAAAACAGAACCGCAATGTTGTCTAAGTTTTAATTAATATTATATAATTTTCAGAGTAGATTTGAGGAATGAATATCTCGGATAAGTTCGTTATTAGGGAGAATCGGTCTGTTTGAATTTAATTTCTTTCATAATGCAGTTCTAATATAAGAATCCATGTATATCATTCCCAGAGACCAATTATTTCGGAGATATGATTTGTCAAAGTTTGAACAAGAGCGCCAAAGCTCCTGTCCACAGAGCTTGAACCAATTTTTGAATTACCTACTTACTTAAGTTAGTTAATTAACAATGTTGTAGCACCAACATTAACATTGCAAGTGCGATAATTGTTAAACTATTAAACTGAGAATGTTTTCCTTTCGGGAGCTATTTTTCAGAGGTCTTAGAATAGATTGCCGCTGGAAAAATTTGAAAAATTATTAATTTTCGCTTTGTAGATAAATTTACTTAGGTTAACAATTATAAAACTTAATTAAACTTTGATAAAAACAATTTTTTTATAATATTACTATTGATCCGTTTAAAAATAACCATTATTTTTTTATTGCTTAAAAATGAATTTGTTAACTAACAATTTTTTTCTACCACTTGTAATTAATATGAAGGAATCATCTTTTTAAATCATTATTTATCTCGGTGTTTGATATTGGAAAAATTGATTATTATTTGAATTTTCATTGTTTATTTAATAAACAATTCGTTATAAACAAATGAATTGTCACTCTGTAATTTTTTCATTCCTACTTACAAAAATTGAACAATCATGAATTATTTAAAACAGAAATGTTATATTTTTTGTTGAACTTTTAATTTTCTGTTCTCTTTCTTTTCATTATTCTCACCTGGTTTTTTAAGTTATGGTAAAATTGAACATTAAAAACCAGGTGAGAATTATGAAATTAAAGAGAGCAGAAAATTTAAAATTCAATAAAAAAAAATAAAAAGAAATTTTTTGTGTAATAAAAAATGGCTATTTTCGTTTTTTAAGTAGAAATAAAAAACATTTTGACGAAATGATAGCACGCTGTTCCTTGCGGAACACGCGCGCAAAAATACAATGGGTCATTTCATTCAAAAAATTGATTTTTAAATAAACAATGAAAATTTAAATACATAATAATCTTTTTTTCAAATCAAAGGCCAAGATAAATAATGATTTCAAGAAAATGATTCCTTAATATTAATTACAAATGGTAGAAAACAATAATTGTTAATTAAGAAATCAATTTTTAAGCAATAATCTAATTTTTTTAAGAAACGGTTTTATTTTTCATTATTTTCATCAAAGATAATATTTCCAAAAAAAAAAATTAATTATCTTATAAACAACGCATTTGTTTATAACAATTTTTGAAACAATGAGAGATCAAAATTATTTAATATCATTTGTATGTGGTTCTGATCATGACAGAACGGGTCAATTGTAATATAAAACAGAATGTTTTTTTCAATGATTAATTCAGCTTTATAATTTATTATTCAAGTAAATTGTTAATAACAAAGCGAAAATTAACATTTTTAAATTTTTCTAACGGAAATATATTCTAAGGCCTTTGAAAAACAGGTCCACGAAAGGAAAAAATTCTCAGATCAATAGTTTAACAATTATCGCACTTGCAATGTTAATTTTCGTACTTCAAAAATTGTTAATTAACTAATGGATAACTATTTGAAGACTCAGTATAAAAATTATTGGACCACGGATTAGTGTTCATTGATCTATCCTGTAGGGGCCTGAATTTTTCAGTTCTTAATTGTCATATTTAATAAGTTTAAATAATATTTATTCATTCAAGGTCCGAAGTGGGCGTGGCCTGCGCAAGCCGGAGTAACCGTTTTCGGGTGTATTTTCAACCCTCTGGGAAAATTATAAATATTGGTCCTACAGTTCCGTGACTGTGACTTTTTTTGGTACATTTCGTCCTCTTTTTGGATCTTTTTTCAAGTTTGAACAATTTCAAATAGTTTCTGAGATATATGCAAAAATCCGAACCCCCTTTTTGTCCTCTTAATTATTCATAACTTTTGCAATTTTTGCGAGCGGCCCTTGGATTTACATGCCATTCCAAATCGAATGACACCTCAATCATTTGTTTCGGAGAAACTCTATAGTTTTTGGAGAAAGTTTTGACCTAAAAAGCACTTGTTGACTAGACTATTAGTGGTGTTAGTTTGTTAGTTAGGATCACATATCACGTCCTTATTATGCGCCCCTCCACTCAGTAATGTGCGTGCGGATTTCGAAAGTTCGCAGTTCGCACAGGGAGGTTTAAAAAATCGATAAGCACAGTTGTCTAGGATGCTGCGACCAGAAATCTCAGGCCAATAGTAATTTCGGCGCTTGTAGGGTTGGCATCAATAACGCCCTGATACAAGGTCTACTTTTGCAGGTACAAGAAAAAGAATGTGCTATGGATGAAGCAGTCCGAAATTATTTAAAGTTAATTTGAAATGTGACAGTCAACAATTTCGATGGGAAAAATGGGTTACTTCGTTGGTGTTTTGTATTTTTACCTGTGGTACACCAGCATATTTGCAGGTGCGTATGTACAAGTGATCATAGGCATACAAGAGAATGACGAACAGATTTTTACCATTTTTACCGACAATAATATTAATTCGTAAGACATACATATTTTCGGAAATAACTTTCCTGCACAATATTTGCATTAATAGTCAGTTAAATTGTTCGTATAGGTATGTAGCTGGATATTCAATTTAATCGGTATTTTCCTTGAAGGAAATTGATTACCGCTGTTCAAATATAAATGAGATTGTTCGGTATAATTGCGAGAATTCTATTTTTATACAGTTGCATGAACATGTGAATGGAGATTGCAGATTCATTATTATTGTTCTAATGTTACTTAAATAATGAAATTTCCTCAATTGTTAAATATAATTTCGGTCTTAGATTAAAAAATATCGATGCAATTTCACAGAAATGCTTCACTATATAACCTGTATATCTATGTACGTTAGATGACACTATTACGTGAAGAAAGCATTCTAAGTTTTTTTTTTAAATCAAGGGTAGTAACAATTTATAAACACACCCTGATCCCCTTCGCTCTGACGTAATTCATATTAGAGGGGTGTTATTCGAAACATAACAACGAATTTTAAATGAAAATCGACCCGTCTTAGCACTTTAATCGTATGTGAGCGAAAAAGGAACTTAATATTCCAATCTTTTCGCTCGCACTGAAAGCTATGTGAGAGATAATATTCATCAAACGAAATATTTAACAATCTTTTTTTTTCAGGATATATATGTTTGTATTGTCCAATTTTACCAATTATCGTCGTGTCAAATAGGCTGTATAGATATATGACAGATGCAATTCTAACTTTCTGGCAACAATATCCTACTGTAAGTATTACTTCTACTATTCCTGTTCAAAGTGGAATTTTATATCAACCATGAAATACCCACTTCTGCAAAAGTCGATTCCGATTTAGCATAATTTTTGAGATAGGTTCCAGAATTAATTTTAAAATATTTAACACATGATATAATTATATCATGTGTCATGCCAAGAGGAATTTTGATGTCGAATTGTTCGTAATTTCATGAGGTTTCAGACTTATACTTCAGATATCCTAAATTCGATATACAGGGCGATGTTATAACATCGAAACGAAGTGTGCATTATTTTCTCTAGTTCGGACCTACATTTTTTTATTCAGAATACGTCATTTTTTTGAGTCTTATATGCGAACCATATCAACCAAATGCCAACTGATTTGATAGAACCGTTAAAAAATATTTTAATTTAACGCTTTGCCACATTTCAATATATCACCGTATATATCCCAATGGGAAGGCATAGGTGCTCTAATATGAATGTAATTCAGACTCACCAATATACCCTCTAACCTCATATACCAAGTTTGGCCCTCTCATCATGGAACACATTATACATTACCCAACCCATTCCTTCCAAACAAAATCTCTATTATTTCGAAGGATTGATCATATTGATACCTACTTCGTCATGGAGCACCCTGTATAAATACCCAAACCATTCCTTTCAAGATTAGACCTCCGAGATTGAGACAACGTCCTGAAATTGTACATTATTAAACCATAAACCTATACTCCATTCACTTTTATAAAGTCTCCCGGTTGGCCATGAATTATAGTCATTTTCCTGTCAGATAACTACGCAACGTTGTCCACTCTACATAGAGGTCGTAGTAATTACGTATTTATCACAATATGAATTAATGAATTAATGAATTTTTTGAAAATATTATGTGAATTCAACAATTCCAAAGACCTGATGACTGTTGAAAAAATGTTTCCTCTGTTGTTATTGGAAATATTTCACGTATATAAACTGGTTTAAAGATTCAGTTATGCTATTTTCTCGTACAGAAATCAAGAATCAAGTGTTGAAATTTCAATGAAAAATAATAGATAGAGTAGTCCGTTACTCTGTGATAGTTCATTTGAAAAAAGAAAGAAAGTACCTGAATAACCCAGCACCAAAACTTCTAAACGAAAAATAAAATAATATAAAAAGACGTACCTAGGGAATTCCCCACTTTTCGAAATTCTCCAGAAATAAGCCTGCAGAAGACATTTAAATATCTTGTTGCACAACTTGAAATACACCAGTCTCAAAATGTAGTAGTACTACGAAACCCGAGTCACAGTTAAACCTTAATTAAATATAGTGATAGGATAGGAACTAAGTAATTTCATTCGAGAGTTCAACATGTCCTGAGACAGAATGAAGCTTTCCTATTGCAGATTTCACTTCTGTATAGCACTTCCTGATACTTTGTCTCTGCTTCATCAAAACTGCTTTCAGCATTTTCAATTTCAAAGCGAAGAGTTCATCATTATTCGAAGATAATGGTCTGTGATAATGACTTTTCTAAGATGGAACATTATGTTGAGAGTAGAAATTGGCAACGTCTCAGAGAATTTTTTTTGACATTGACGATATTTCAGGAGTGCCAACCTGTTACAAAAACGTGATAGACCTAAATCACGACCAACCGGGAGACCGGGAGAAAATTGAATGGAGTATGCCTTATATTTCTTGATAATGTTATATAATCAATTACGAAACGTAAATAAAGACAGATTTATTCACTTCATTAAAACGAAAATATTGCAGATCCTTGCCAGAACACTATGTGGAACAGAGGTTCAGGTGACTGGCGATGCCATAAGATCTAACGAGATGTCCATATTGGTGATGAATCATAGAACCAGGACAGACTGGAATATTCTTTGGCCGTCTTTGTACCATTGCGTTGAGGGAACAAACTCGTACAGGCATTCGACGAAATTTCTGCTAAAAGATGAAATAAGGCACATTCCTGGACCAGGTGAAAATAATTTCTCTCTTATTCATTTCCAATTAGTGTCCGACCAAAACAGGTTTTTCAGCCGAAACCAAAACCAAAACCGAACTTTCGGTCAGGCTCTCAGTTTCGGCCGAAACAGAAACCGAAACTTTATATTTTATACTTAAATCTAGTGTATTTTTACAATTTTATATGCATATACATAAAAACAGTTAAGGAGTGTTAAATAAAATAAAAAGAACATTTTTTTAGATCTTTATTTATTATTTTGGTATTACCAAGTTATCAAAATAATCAGTCGAATTATACTGGGTGATTCCAAAACAGACGTGAACCTTGGAGGAGGTGTTAGTACGGATCATTTCCTGTGGTTTGAGCCATTTTTATTGATAACCAAAAATCAACAGTTTCCGAGATATTTGAGTTCTGGTTCTGTTGGAAAAGAATTAGTATGATTTGGTAGGTGATATAAAAAGCAAATAAAGAAAAGTGATTAATTAAATATTTTCGTATTGCAACTAACCTCGAAATTTCATTAGAAAATGTATTCATAAATTATGTTCGAAATGACCTCCACCATTCCATATACAAGCTCGTGCCCTTTTCCTAATTCCTTCAGTTGATATTTTCCACCCGAAATTTACTCACACTGCCTTTTGATTACACATTCTTTATTTTATTTGGCGGACTTTCTAAAGATTGCTTATAAAAAATTTGCTGGGACGGAACTAGCTGAGCATTCTAAAGAAATTTTGTTTAATTTTGTTTAGAGAATGAAGAAAGAATTTGGCAAGTTTTTAAAATAATTTTGGCATACATAAATGGTGAAATTCGAAAGTTGCAGGCAAATTGATTTTTCTTTTATTCATATACTACATTTCTTTCAAATAATACTAATTCTTTTTAAACATCTTATACATCATCGTTTTGCTTTTTTCGTACATATCATATCCTTTTCTGATAAAAATAAGCCAAAATTATAATCAAATTTGGTCGACGTAGAAAAAATTGACGAGAAATGAATTAAGGTGAAAAATCTTTTAAAAATCACCCGAATTCAAATAACTGTTAACTTATAACTGTCAGTTATCGATAAATATGGCTCAAACAACAGTAAATAAGTCATACTAACACCTCCTCTAAGGTTTACTTCTAATTTGGAATCACCCGATATAAGCTAATTAATAATCATTAAAGTAAATGCTCATTAATTCTCAGAATTAACAAGGATAGATTAAAATAACTTGTACGAAAATTATGTATAATTCACGAACGGTCAAGTTTCGGCCATTTTTTGGTCGAAACCGAAACTAGATTTCTTGGCCGAAACCGAACTTTCGGTCGGTCACTATTTCCAATATAACGTTCGAGTTATTCATTGGATCTATGATAAACTTTTACATACGCAGTTGTAGATTACCCAGGGGCAAATTTTTCTCTGGTTTTCCAATTTTTGCGCCCATGTTCTAGGGCACTGCGTACTATAACTTGGCCCAAATATAATAATAATAATAACGACCTCAACCGAGATATTTAGCTCCCAAACCTATTCTGAAACTTTGAACTGCCTAGCTCATTCTGTTCGAGAGTTATTGCATAAACAAAATTTAAAAATTGAAAAAAAATGTTGTTTGCACTTTACGGCAACCCGGTCAATACAAAACTTCGCATGCTTATAAAGGTCATTATTCTACAATTTGATGCTAAGTTTCAGAAAGATCAAGTGATCATTTTCTGAAATATTCATAAAAAATGTTTTTAATAAAAATGGCCATAACTCCGAAACCGCTTGGTGGTTTTCGTCCGTTAACTAACTCGTCCGAGATATTTACGCTCCAAACCTACCCTGCAAATGTTAATCCTTTAACACCTTTCGTTCGATAGTTATCGTGTTAACGGACGGCCGGACAGAATCGACCTGTTCCGAGGAACAAGAGCGCCAAAAACTATTCTAATCGAATTGAAACCTGTTAATTAGTTGTAGAATAGCAAGCTTTTGTACAATTGCCTCCGAATTTCAGCTCGATTGGCTTTGTATTTTAGTAATTATTATGAAAATTGAATTTCGAACTGGTATCTACTTCTCTGATTGTTTCCTCATTAAGTCAAAAAATGGGTTCAAGCCCTGTGGACAGGAGCTTTCTGGCGCTCTAGTTCAAACAGACAAATTATATCTCCGAAAGTATTGGTTTCTCTGAGTTGGGAATTATATCAATGTATACAAATGATAGAGCTGCATCATAAAGGAAATTCAATTCAAATAATAGTTTATTTATCAAGATTAAATGAGCAATCATGAGAATGAGAACTGCACCATGGAAGAAATCGAATTAAATCTGGCCAATTTTGCCCAATAACGAACTTAACCGAGATATTCATCTCCCTAACCTACTCTGAAAATTTCAACTACCTAGCACATTCCGTTCGAGAGTTATTGTGGAAAAACATATTTTAAATTTTCAAAATTTTTTTTTTTACACTTTGCGGTAATCTGGTCAATACAAAACTTCACATGCGTATAAAGGTCATGATTCTACAATTTGATGCTAAATTTCAGATAGATCGAAGGAACTTGTCCGAGATATTTACGCTTTAAAACCACCTTGCAATTTTCAATCCGCTTACTCCTTTCGTTCGAGAGTTATCGTGCCTACGGCCGGTCGGCCGGCCGGACAGAATCGATTTCGCACTCGGATTCTTGATCAGTGAGTCGAACCAAATCGTTTGAGACCATTTTCAGCCAAAAATTCCATAATTACAGACACTTGGGCAAATTGATAAGCACTCTGTTCCGAGAAACTAGAGCGCCAAAAAAACAAGTTTCGTATGACAATTGCCCAAAACAGGTTTAAAGTACCTACAAATAGTAGATATTCCATAAAACATGTATTAAAGAAGAGAAGAAATAATGAAAAAATTACCTTGTAATCGATCAAAAATTTCCTCATCTACGTTCACCAAATTTTCTCCTCTCTCGAACTACAGAATTATGCTTTCAATATTTACGTAATATTTTCAAACATTTTCGGGTGAGGTCCCCGTTGCATCGCTAAAATACGAGTACTTCAACCCCAATATTTTTGAAGTTACAATATTCCCTTCTGTCAAGTTGACATTATGAAAATTCATACATAGAATAATTATATATCAATCTGTGAAATACGATTTACATTGAAATTTTGAAAAATCATATCTCCGAAAGTATTAGCTTTTTAGAGTTAAAAATGATATGAATGGATTCTTATGATAAAACTGCTTATTGAAAGAAATTTAATTTGGAATTTGTTTTGTAAAAAAAAAATTTTTTTTTTATTACTCCGAAACCTTCTGTCCGATTTTGCCCAGTAACGAACTTAGCTGAGATATTTATCCCCCAAACCTACTCTGAAAATTTCAACTCTCTAGCTCATTCCGTTCGAGAGTTATCGTGCCTACGGCCGGACCGGCCGGCCGGCCGGACAGAATGAATTTCCACCACGGATTCTTGATCAGTGAGTCGAACCAAATCGTTTAAGACCATTTTCATCGAAAAATTCGAAAATTACAGACATTTGGGCAAATTGATAAGCACTCAGTTCCGAGGAACTAGAGCGCCAAAAATAGGGATCAGATCGAATTTAAAATTGGTAATTAGAATGCCGATGCGCTCGAAAACTCCTGAATTGAATTCAGTTCTTTTCAAGAATTATTTATTTTACTCTCGTAATTTCATCTTAAAGCGTCTGAATAAATATTGTTCTAGTTTTCATTGCAAATGCGGTCTCAGGGAAGGGGGTAAGTAATTAAGGGGAAATTAGCTCCTCCCCACTACTCAGAACCAACTTTCCATAAAATTAATACTGAAACGTATTTTGTGCTGGTTCACGGACACGAGTACCTACCTCTCGATCTAACCCTTTGTGTTGTAAATCCAATAGGCCATTCCTTCCAGGATCTTTATAACCGTTAACCGTAGTATCTACCCCTGTTAAATGCATTGACTATTCTGCACACCATATTTTTTGTACTCTTTCATCTAGAGAAATATATGAGGGGGTGATTCTTGGGTTTATTTTAAGAAGAAAACTTTGTATGAACGTACGTCCTACATGCATGTCTTGAATTTTAAGATACAGCTTGATTATTTTTCCAAGAAATTATAATTGTTGCGCGTATGTAGGTACTGGGGAACATCCCGTTAACATTTTGCCAACATGTCTTTGATTTTCGAATTTTTTGCCGAAAATCGTCACAAACGATTAGGTTCGAATCCCCGATGAAGAATTTGAGGTAAAATTGGATTCTGCCGGCCGGCCGGACGTTGCCACGATAACTTGAGAATGGAAAGAGTTAGCGACTTGAAATTTTCAGGGTACGTGGCGCATCCCAATATGACGGACAAGTTCATTAATGGGCATAATCGGCAAAATGGTTTCCGAGTAATAATTTTGTTTTCAATCAATATAATTCCGATCGAATTTAAACTTGGTGAATAGTCGTAGAATACGAACTAAAGCAGGTTTGTGAAATTTTGTAAGAATCGTATCACTAGAAAATTTTAGAAAAATTATTAAAAAATAAGTGAATAAGTGAATTTATATATAGCAGCTTATCAGCCGGTATGCCAACTATACTGGCTTTTCTAGATTACTCCAAGGCTTTTGATCTGGTGGATCATCACATTCTGCTTGAGAAGTTGTGCAGAATGGGAGTAAGAGGGATTGGTCTACAGTTGTTTTCAAGTTACATACAGAACAGAACACAAACAGTGAAGATAAATGGAGTGAATAGTGACCCAGTAACAACGAATGTAGGCGTGCCGCAGGGGTCTATATTGGGCCCACTGTTATTCATTCTATATATCAATGATTTGTTGAATTTGCATCCTGAACTTGTGAAGTATGCTGATGACACTGTTGTACCTGTGGCTGGAAGCTGTTGGGATGAATTGGCCGAAAATTTGAGTACCAAATTAAATGAAGTACTATCATGGTTACATAAGAACAAACTGGTAATCAACATCCAGAAGTCTGCATTTTTAACTTTTGGCAGCTATTGTGATTCCATCCCTGAATCCATAGAAATAGAGGTGAACGATATCAATTTAAAGAGAGTTGAATCTTGTAGATATTTGGGAATTGCATACGATCAACATATGAGGTGGAATATACATGTACACAGTATTGTAAAGAAAACTAAGTACTTAGTGTTTGTCTTTTATAAGTTGAGGGAGGTAATGACAAAACATCAGCTGTTGCAGGTATATTATGGTTTGTTTCATAGTGTTGTCACATATGGAATTATTGGTTGGGGAGGACTTTATGATACAGCCTTGGAACCGTTGAAAAGATTGCAAAGAAGAATACTAAAAATCATTGGAATCAGCAATGAAGATCCGAATAGACCTTTGACCATCAGGCAGTCTTTTGTGGTCAACTCCATAGTTCAAAATTATGATGCTTTAAAAAATGAATATGAACACAGTGCAAGCATAACAAGAAACAAAAGTCTGGAACTACCTTTACACCCCTTAACGATAGGACAAAGAAGTTACGTGTATTATTCAAAAAAGTACTTTAATAAATTGTCAGATGAAACGAAGGTGTTGAACTTGAGCAAAAAAACAATTAAAAAAAGAATAAGAGAACAAATCATGCTATTAGATGTAATTTAAATGTGGTAAAACGGGCTGTGATGTTGGAATTTATTCTGAAGTTAGGGGAAATTTTTTACTGTTGGGGAAAAAAACCTTTAGATGGTGTAGTATTGTATGTGATAATGGGGTATGGTATCAATTTAATAATTTGGAAAAATATATTAATTGTATGGGAGGTATGGAGATATAATTTTTTTTCTTTTTGTTGATTGATGTTAGTGTAAGATTCAACCCTATGCACGGGCTTAAGCCCCCTATAGGTCCTAAAGTATGGTTTAAGTTTGTATATTATGGAATAATGCGACAAATTTGTGAAAGCTGTGGAACCAAGGAGTGTTGAATAAATTATTATTATTATTATTATTATTATTATTATTATTATTATTATTATTATTATTATTATTATTTTTCATGTCACGATAACCTGATAACGGAAAAAGATAACGACTTGAAATTTTCAGGTTGGGTTGTGCATCTGAATGCGACTTTTGAGTTTGTTTATAAGCATAATCGGCCAAACGGAGTTATACCCATCTGAAATTTGGTTGTTATTTCCTCAATAACAATGATAAATACAAAACCGATCCAATTCAAACATGGTTTTTAATTGTAGAATGCCATCGCGAAAATTCTTGCCAAATTTCCTGAGGATCGTATCACTAGAAAATTGTTAAAAAAATCATTGAAAATCATTTAGAAAATTCTATATCAGAAACTATTCATTCGACATGGCTGAAATTTTGCGAGATCCTTCAGAACCTAACTCTACTACCAAGTTCCAAGTTTGAACACGATGGATCCATATTGTTGGAGATCCGAGTAGCCTTGTGTGAGTTTAGTAGCTGGATGGGTGACCGTTGCCTCGATAACTCTCGAACGAAAGGAGATAGGGACTTATAATTTTCAGGGTTGGTTGCACATCCCAATTGGAGAGTTCAGTTCGTTTTTGGGCATAATCGGTCTATCGACATAAAGGCCTGTGTACAATTTTGTGAGAACCGTACCCCTAGAAAATGTTCAATAAATTACGAAAAAAAAAATTGGTTCAAGCACTGACGTGAAGTCAGGAGCTTTTGCCGTATGTTCTATTGTCCATTCTCCTGTATTGGACACTCTTAATCGAATTTGCCATGGTAAATTATATTGTCCATTCTCCTGTATTGGACACTCTCAATCCAATTTACCATTAAATTATAATAAGAGTGTCCAATACAGGAGAATGGACAATATAATTTACCCGAGGTAAATTCGATTGAGTGTCCAATACAGGAGAATGGATAATAGAACATACGCGGAAAAGCTCCTGACTTCACGTCTGTGCTTGAACCAATTTTTTATAATATCCATGATACCACTATAGAAATTTCAGTGAATCCATTTTCTGATGTACAACCATGTTTTTTAAGACAGAATTGAATGTGAAGGCGGATTCTTGATCAACGAAGTTAAATGTGTGCGTTTGAGACCCTTTTCGGCTTAAAATGCCAAAATTGCAGCACAACATAACGATCTATCATTTCCCACACCATTTTTCAATAGCTCGGGAAATAGTTCAAGAAGCGTTCAAAAATTTGTTAGATGCAGGATTTGAATAGTTTATAATTTATAAATATACAATCTTAAATTGGTGGTTTAAAATCAATTTTGTCGTTAAGTATTATTTCCTACGGGTCCGGGTGCACAATAAATAATTCTAGGAATTCCTACTACAGTCCTCAATACGGGCGATAGATGTTATACACAGGACCAAAAACTCAAAATTTGGAAAATTTCTGGAAATTATAATTTTTCATTTCAGGTTGGGTCATGCAATTATCATTCTGGATATTCATCAAAAGATTGTGGTCAACGGATAAGGATAAGTTTAAAAAAGTGTGCCATTATATACAGGCACTGTCTTACAAATTCAGCATTGTCCTGTTTCCAGAGGGCACAGATTTCACAGAAGAAACGAAGGCAAAAAGCGACAATTTTGCAAGAATGAATAATCTCCAGGTAAACAAAGCTTCATAATACATATCCTTAATTTTCGATGACTTACGTGAACCGGAACTGTGCCTCGGAACGAAAACCATTACCCGAAATGGTTCATCAATGATTTCTGTGTATGGGAATTGATTTCTTCTTTATCAACTGAATAATTATCCTCAGTATACTCCATTCACTTTCATAAAGTCTCCCGGTTGGCCATGAAATTTTGACACAGTTCACCGTGTAATTAGGTACGTATTTTTCACAATGTTAATTTTCTTGGGAAAAATAATGAATTTGAGAAGATATGTGAATTCAACAATTCCAAAGACCTGGCGAGTGTTGAAGAAAATTTTTGATCTGTTGTTACTATGGAAATATTTCACGTATATAAACTGGTTGGAAGATTCAGTAATGCTATTTTCTTGTACGGAAATCGAGAATCAATTGTTGAAATTTTAATGAAAAATCATGGATACAATAGTCCGTTACTTCTTGATAGTTCAATTGAAAAAGGAATAAAAGTACCTGAATAACCCGGCAGAAAAACTTATAAACGAACAGACGTACCAATGGAATTCCCTTCTTTTCGGAATTCTCAAGAAATAAGCCTACAGAAGACATTTAAATACC
This sequence comes from Halyzia sedecimguttata, assembly GCA_937662695.2. Classification (NCBI taxonomy): domain Eukaryota; kingdom Metazoa; phylum Arthropoda; class Insecta; order Coleoptera; family Coccinellidae; genus Halyzia; species Halyzia sedecimguttata. The sequence continues at coordinate 34,482,149 of OW569411.2, forward strand.
TTGTTGCACAACTTGGAATACATGCACCAGTTTCAAAATGTAGTAGTACTACGAAACCCGAGTCACTCTTAAACCTTAATAAAATACAATGTAGGATAGGAAACTAGTTATTTCATTCGAGAGTTTAACATGTCCTTAGACAGAATGAAGTTTCCCTATTTCAGATTTCAGTTATGTATAGAACTTCCTGATACTGCTTTCGGCATTTTCAATTTCAAAGCGTTCTTTATTATTCGAAGATAATGATCTGTTCATACTTGGTTTTATGGTGTCCTATTGATAATTAATAATATATTCCTTAGTGGCTTGGAGGACAGGGAATTAAAAATCCGTTATAAAATGCCGACGTTTCGACCTTTATTTCTGGTCTTTTTCAAGGCTAGAAAGTAGAACAAACAATTTTTCAATCATCTACAATGTAAACTTTGATAAAACTCGAATCAAAATATACAGATATCACATTACTTATGTATAATATAAAAAGGAATTTACACAACAAAAACAACCACAATATACGCAACCATAACATCACAGAAATTATCAACCACAAGACGACAAACTAAGATCCAAAGCAATATTTCAGCACTATCCTTTAAGTGAATGAATTTGTGTTCTGACGTACCTATTTATATGAACTATTACCCTATGTGAAATTGGGCATTCTCTAGGTGCTGTTACGTCAATTGATATAAACCTATGTATTATAGGCATTTGTCATATCTTGCGGGTGGTGTTAACATAATTAGCATTATAACTCTCTGAAAATAAGGAACGTAAACAAGCGAAGATGCCACCAACACATTTCATTACAAACATCATGTGATTGTAGCATTCATGTCAACCGGAACGGGGTATGTTCCCGAAATCTCAATCTGGTCGCTTCATCCGTTTGTACCTGTCAATTACATTGCTGTATACTGAACTTAAATTTTGTACGTCAGTTCTCATGTTCACTGTATCATTCAAAGAAATATGCACCATCTCTCCTATGCACCTTTTTTTATAATGACTTTCTTTCTCTAGAATTCTGACGTTCTCGAAGTCGAATGAGTGATTCTCGTTGAAGTGGTGGAAAGCTAAGGCGGTCTTCTCATTTTTATCTTTATTGATAGGTCTACAATCGTAGCTATGTTGGTAAATCCTATCCTTCAAATATTGCTTCGTCATCCCTATATAGCATTTGGTGCAACCATTACAAGGTATTTTATATATGAGATTAGATTGTAAACCATTCGGAGTTGTGTCTTTGACCTTACTGAATATGGGGATGACCTAGTAGAACTGTTGAAGATCTGGAGCAACACCAACAAGAAATTAGCGTCTTTGAGGAATCGAAGAATATTTCTGCTCAAATGCAGAGAAAAACATGTTTCACCGAATCACATTACTAATAACTTTAAATTTTTGCATGCACTTAAATCTGTTAAAAATCCTTTCTTCAGTGTTATTGATAAATTGACCTCGAAATTTCAGAAATCAGTCTTGAATGTTGAAATAGATATCACAATATGGAAGATTAAGAGATTTGAACGTGACTTTGATATGGTGAAAAATAGATTAGTTACGTCAATACCTTCTCAGTTATTCGGGACTATATTGGATAGATCAAAAAGTAACTACAGCAAACTCTTCAAGTTAATCAGGGAGCGAAATATAAAGAAGCTTGACAATTTATGTAGAGAGACTGCATCGTTCAGGCAGGATGCACACAGTAATTTTGTTTTCAATTATACCAACATAAGTCTGCCGGAGCCTGTCCGTGAGATCCTTGGCGCTGGTCCTAAATTTGCAGTACCAATTTCTCCAGAAAGTTGTCCTATCCCAATATTAATTAAGGACATAGAATGTTGTATTAACAGTCAGGTGGAGTTAACTGAATTTGACAGAGATGTTTTAAGAGGCAGAACAACAAATATCTTGACTAATTATTTGACATATTCATCGGGTAGGAAGCAAGTCAAGAGACAAATACCGGATAATTATATGTTCACCCGAAAATTTCTCAAAGAAAACCCAGATCTTGTTGTCATACGTGCTGATAAGGGAAACTCAACCGTCATAATGTATAGAGATGAGTATATTTCGTGTATGGAAGGTTTACTATCGGATGGGGAAACATATGAAAAGATGTCAGGTGACCCGACCAAGAAATTTCAAACATTGGGAAATGAGATTGTTAAGGAACTCAGAGAGGTAGGTGCAATAGATGACAAAAAACTGAAACAACTAAAATGTCATAACTCAGTAATTCCTAAGTTGTATGGTCTTAGGAAAACACACAAAGAAAATATTTCTCTCAGACCTGTAGTTAGCTGTATAAACGCCCCCTCATATAACCTATCAAAACTAATACATGAAATTCTGTCACCTGTTGTGACGACGATTGAATTTAACGTGTTGAGTTCTAGACAGTTTGTTGATTTCGTTACTGATGTAAGGTTGCCTGATGATAGTGAATTAGTGTCACTTGACGTTGTATCATTATACACCAACATCCCCAAGACTTTAGTTCTAAGCATCGTACAGAAAAGATGGCTACATATATCAGCGTATACAACGATCCCATATGCCTTGTTTTGTAGGATAATACAGTACATTTTTGATTCCAGTTATTTTTCTTTCAATAATGTGGTATATAAACAGATTGAAGGCACAGCTATGGGGAATCCATCAAGTTGTACTCTCGCCTGCTTGGTCATGGAGGAAATAATAACAAATAGCTTGAGAACACTTTCCTTTGATGTCGGATTCATTAAGTTGTATGTCGATGACACAGTTCTGTCAATTCCGAAGGGCAAATCTGAGGAATTGCTCCTCAATTTCAATCGATGCCATCATAGATTGCAATTTACTATTGAACATGAAGTTGAGGGGTCAATACCATTTTTGGATGTTCTTCTTATTCGCAATATGGATGGTACTATTAGTACCAACTGGTACACTAAGCCTGCATCGTCTGGAAGGGTTCTGAACTACCGATCTCAACACCCCACTTCCCAGAAGATAGCAACAATAAAGAACTTGATGTTTCGTGCTGTTCACTTGAGCCATGAAAGATTCCACAAAGAAAATGAAGAAAAAATAGTTGACCTCCTCACTAAAAACAATTACCCCAAAACCTTAGTTAAACGTGTTTTGACCCTTTACAAGCAGAAAATTCTGAATAACAGTGCTAATACGATGAATGGTGAACATAGCATATATTACCGATTTCCATACGTCAAAGGATTGTCTGAGAACATCAATAGAACAATACAACAGGCAAATCCCTCCATTAGACTGGCCTTTTACCCCCTCAAATGCGTCAGTTCTCTTTTCAGTAAGGTCAAAGACACAACTCCGAATGGTTTACAATCTAATCTCATATATAAAATACCTTGTAATGGTTGCACCAAATGCTATATAGGGATGACGAAGCAATATTTGAAGGATAGGATTTACCAACATAGCTACGATTGTAGACCTATCAATAAAGATAAAAATGAGAAGACCGCCTTAGCTTTCCACCACTTCAACGAGAATCACTCATTCGACTTCGAGAACGTCAGAATTCTAGAGAAAGAAAGTCATTATAAAAAAAGGTGCATAGGAGAGATGGTGCATATTTCTTTGAATGATACAGTGAACATGAGAACTGACGTACAAAATTTAAGTTCAGTATACAGCAATGTAATTGACAGGTACAAACGGATGAAGCGACCAGATTGAGATTTCGGGAACATACCCCGTTCCGGTTGACATGAATGCTACAATCACATGATGTTTGTAATGAAATGTGTTGGTGGCATCTTCGCTTGTTTACGTTCCTTATTTTCAGAGAGTTATAATGCTAATTATGTTAACACCACCCGCAAGATATGACAAATGCCTATAATACATAGGTTTATATCAATTGACGTAACAGCACCTAGAGAATGCCCAATTTCACATAGGGTAATAGTTCATATAAATAGGTACGTCAGAACACAAATTCATTCACTTAAAGGATAGTGCTGAAATATTGCTTTGGATCTTAGTTTGTCGTCTTGTGGTTGATAATTTCTGTGATGTTATGGTTGCGTATATTGTGGTTGTTTTTGTTGTGTAAATTCCTTTTTATATTATACATAAGTAATGTGATATCTGTATATTTTGATTCGAGTTTTATCAAAGTTTACATTGTAGATGATTGAAAAATTGTTTGTTCTACTTTCTAGCCTTGGAAAAGACCAGAAATAAAGGTCGAAACGTCGGCATTTTATAACGGATTTTTAATTCCCTGTCCTCCAAGCCACTAAGGAATATATTAATAATGATCTGTGATAATATCTTGTTTAAGATGGAACCTTATGTTGATTGTTGAGAGTAGAAATTGGCAACGTCTCAGAGAATTGTTTTGACATTGACGATATTTAAGGAGTGCCAACCTGCTATAGTTTTAGTTACAAAAACGTGATAGAGCTAAATCAAGTGAATGGAATATATACTCCATTCACTTTTATAAAGTCTCCCGGTTAGTCATGATTTAGGTCTATCACGTTTTTGTAACTAAAACTAAGGCAGGTTGGCACTCCTGAAATATCGTCAATGTCAAAACAATTCTCTGAGACGTTGCCAATTTCTACTACCAACGATAAACATAATGTTCCATCTTAGAAAAGATATTATCATAGATCATTATCTTCGAATAAGAAATCTTCGCTTTGAAATTGAAAATACCGAAAGCAGTTTTGAAGAAGCAGGAACAAAGTATCAGGAAGTCCTATACAGAACTGAAATCTGGACATGTTGAACTCTCGAATGAAATTACTTAGTTTCCTATCCTATCACTATGTTTTATTAAGGTTTAACAATGATTCGGGCTTCGTAGTACTACTACATTTTGAAACTGGTGTATTTCAAGTTGTGCAACAAGGTATTTAAATGTCTTCTGTAGGCTTATTTCTTGAGAATTTCGAAAAGTGGGGAATTTCATAGGTACCTAAGTCTGTTCGTTTAGCAGTTTTCGTGCCGGGTCGTTCATGTACTTTTATCTTTTTTGGCACTCTTATCCCTCGGAACAGTGTGCTTATCAATTTGCCCAAATGTCTGTAATTTTCGAATTTTTGGCTGAAAATGGTCTTGAACGATTTGGTTCGACTCACTGATCAAGAATTCGTGGTCGAAATCGATTCTGTTCGGCCGGCCGTTAACACGATAACTCACGAACGGAATGAGCTAGACAGTTGAAATTTTCAGAGAAGGTTTGAGGGATAAATATCTCGGTTAAGTTCGTTATTTGGCAAAATCGGCCAAATAGTTTCGGAGTAACGAAAACATTTTTTTTACATTACAACTTTTGAATTCATTTTTTTTAAGATGCAGTCTGATCATAAGAATCCATTGTTATCATTTTCAACTCTAACAGGATCATACTTTTGGAGATATGATTTTTCAAAATTTCAATAATACATCGTAAGTTCTATGTATTCACAGAATGTGAACACAGAATCTGTCTGTGTTCACTGTTCGGTATTAGAGATTCTCAATTCGTAGTTTGAAAATATTTTCTGTTGGAAAACAAGTATCCGATTCTTGAATTTGTGAATATATACAAGACTGTTTTGAAACCGAAAATAATATTGACTGATTTCATATTGAATAATTTATGTATAAATATTGGGGAAGATGTTTCAGAAGAGTGAGAATTGGATCATTTTAATGATGTAGTTTATGGAGGTAATAGGAAAGAAGACCATAATGGAATCATCGAAAGAAATTACTGTTCGTTGACCACAGAGGTTAATATGACCTTTTACTTCCTTAAGTAGTGAGACATCTTCCTATATACAGTATTTTCATAATGTTGCTACCAAAAAAATACTGAAATATGGATCTACATTCGTGCATCAAACATTTTTTTCTTGAGTTAAGGTCCATAATACAGAAAAGAATGTGTTAGTGGTATGAACTATTAAATTTTAAATTATGGAAAGAGGATAGTATTTTACTAATATATTTTGAACTATTAAAATAATTTGTTCGTAAGCCTCTACCTACTCAAATATCAGGAATAAATGGACAATCTGCTATGATTATCTCCAGCTTTATTGAAAGGTTTTTTTCTGGGTTTTCTCTCCCAAACTCTGAAAAATATCTATAAAATAAAAATTAATTATTTTGTGATTTGCTTCTGCGTAAGAAATACAAGATATTTGTCAGAAGCAATCAATTGAACAATGTTGCCTAACAAACAACAACGAAACAACATCAACGAAGAAACAACTATATCGTAACGTTTCGGAGTCTATATCAGACTCCTTCGTCAGACGCTTAATGAAAATCTTTAGAATTATTTTGTTGATAGTTATTTTGTGAAATTCAAGAATTGTCACCTCCCACAGTACCCTTTAATGATTACTTAATCTCGAGCTTTGCTCTAGACATTTCGATGATACTTTCCTTAGGTATTTCGAGTTGTGAAAACTATGCACCGAGTGTAAGTTGCAACTACCCATTCCACGAGGTTGAATCATTGCAGATTAATCATTTAATCTTGATAAATAAATTTAATGGCAATTTTTTTAAGCATTGTAGATTGCTCTTTTTTATGATAATTTTTGAAGCATTTTTTTTAAACCACACTTTCTTTCATGATGCAGTTCTATCATACGAATCCATTGATATAATTCCCAACTCTGAGAAACCAATACTTTCGGAGATATAATTTGTCTGTTTGGAAAACAGCGCCAAAAAGCTTCTGTCCACAGGGCTTGAACCATTTTTTTCAAATGAACTATCACAAAGTAACGGACTACTGTATCCATTATTTTTCATTTCACTTGATTTCTGTACAAGAAAATAGCATAACTGAGGCTTCCAACCAGTTTATATACGTGAAATATTTCCATAGTACCAACAGGGGAAAATTTTTCTTCAACAGTCGCCAGGTCTTTGGAATGGTTGAATTCACACAATATCTTCTCAGATTTATTATTTTTCCCAAGGAAATTTACATTGTGAAAAATACGTAATTACTACGACTTCTACGTAGAGATGACAATGTTGCGTAGTTATCTGACAGGAAAATGGGCAACACCTAACATTTTCAAAATATACACGGTGAAATCTGTCAAAATTTCATGGCCAACCGGGAGACTTTATAATATTGAATGGAGTATACATACTGTTCGACAAGCTATGAGTATACAGGGTGAGTCTTTGACCACTGCATTAATTTTAACCAAAGATTCCTCTCATCAAATGAAACACTTTTTTATTTAATATTTTTCCAAATTCAGCTCAGGTAATAAGATATAGGCTGTTGAAATTTTGAAAAAAAATCAGTTTTTATTTTGTAGCTTTGACATCCTTTTTTCGAATAAAATGAATGTTGGCGTAAAGTTTCCTATAACTATGATACATATTTTCCAAATATTAGTTATTTTCTACTTCTACTGGTTTTCTAGTTATGGACTCGCGGATTCATAAAACTAAACGAAATTAGAATAGAGAAAGCATATAAAGTTTTTCTTGAGTCATTTCAAGAATATTCCATCGTTTTAGAACATTATATTATTCTTCATCATTTCTCCTTAAACGCACCGTTTTCCAGATATTCTCCATTGATGTTTTAAAATGGAAAACTCCAGAAATTTCACTACTTTTATGGATCCGTCCCTGAGCGTTGGAATCCCGAATCAAGCTGTAAACCACGTTACCATGCCTCATTCTCGTCCGCCAACAATATCATAGATAATTTATATGCGGGAGTGTATTAGCTCATTGTGAAATCTTTAAACGCTTGTAACTTTTTACCTGAGCCGAATCTAGAAAAATGGTAAATGAAAAAAGTGTTTCATTTGATGAGAAGAATCTTTTGTTCAAATTAATGCAGTGGTCAAAGACTCACCCTGTATGTAGCTAATATCTATACATATCGAGCAACTTTTAGTCTTATAGAATCTTGAAAGACTTATAGATATTTACTGACTCAAAAGAATTCGAACTTGAAATAGGACGAAATCATAATCAATTTTGTGTCATACCAGTTTATTATTTTGATTTTAAAACTTAGTTACCAGTGCCATTATTGAGTACCTACATTATACCCTTGGGCATGATCTAAATACTATATGGCCCTTAGGAATGTTAATGTAATTTAAACAGAGAAATAATTTTTATATCTATTTAATAAGTTTTATTAACAAATTATGAACACTTTCAACATTTTTTTATTTGATTTAATATGAAATTGGCAATCCCGTGAATTTTAGTTTCTCTGCTGCAAATATGGATTCTTGTTTTATAATAACAATAATTTATTCACCATTTTGACGAATTAAATTTATGTAGGATACATCAATTAAATATAAGATATTAATGAAAATAAAAGATGAAAAAAATTTGGAACTGAAAATGCAATCAATCAATAGTGGAACCAACATATTCATATCTGATCGCTCCATCAGAAGAGTTTTATCTGCTTTTTTGAAACTTCTACTTTCCAAAGTCTTCTGCCTATCAGGCAGATTAATGAAAAATTTGGCCCCACTGTATTCTGGAGAGTGCTTGAACTTGGAAGTACGATGTCTTAGAAAACAAAGAGATTCCTTATGCCTAGTTTGATATTCGTGATAGTCGGAACATGTCTTCATTGTATCCATATTTTTGTGTATGTATAAAAAAGAAATCAGAATGAAAATACAGGGTAGACTGAGGATTATATGTCTGACAAATGCAGGTCTACAGGACTCCCTTAGTTTTAAGTTGAAAATCAATCGAATTATTCTCTTTTGTGCTATAAAGACTACATCAATTTCAGGCAATTCACCCCACAGTATTACCACAGCCCTCTATAGAGGTAGCCTGGAACACAGTGTGACAACGCCGCAATTTATCGTCTCTTAGAGGCATAATTTTTCAATGCGGTAGCGCGGGATATCGTATATTCCGAATTTAAAACTCCAGTGAACTCATTGAATAGGTTTTCTTGCTTGGAATACCTGGATGAATAAACAATATGAAACCCTACTTTTTCAATAAATTGAATTACTACATTTCAATCTGCACAATATTATTGAGGTCAAGTTGAAATAGGTACCTAGGTAGTTGTTATTCAATTCATTGTTCAGCAAGAACCACGAGAAGGTGTAGGGTTAACTATTGCCAAACAAATTATAAACTTGAATGAAATTCTCAAAATAAAAATATTTTCCCAAACATAACGATTATAAGACTAATGAGTTAGGCTAATGAAAATTGTGTTAATCATCTTAAGAGTTTGTCATGTTTTGGTTATTACTATAATGGTGAGTTTCTGCTATCTACAAATGTTTCTGTTTAATTTCCGTTCAGTGGAAGGTAATATTGTTATTCGTATTTTCTACAAAATTTTTCAAAAGTAAATTTGCGAAAACAGAACAAAGCGAATTTTGAATAATTTAAGAATGTAAACCACAACTACAAGTCTCTGTGAATTCTGAATAACGATTCAATGCTACAAAGAGTAAATTCACGTACATTTATTGGTTGATCTGAACTGTGTAAAAATGTTGATAAAACAAATTGATAAATTCTGAATCTGAATCCCCATGAATTATATTTCTATAGCGGGAAAGCCGATTAGTAAGTTGAAACCATCTGCTCAGTGTTAGATCGAAAGGAAGAATCCATTTCAAATCACTGCAGGAAATCTGAACATTCTTAATGATTAATTTAAGACGAATAAGGTCCTTATTGGTTTCAACTGAAGCGTCTACAGATGAAGACTTTTCGAAACTAAATACATTTATAAAAATAAATAGATTCTTTGAGCTTCTTGATCTCCCATCCAGATGTATCAATTTTTTGTTGAAAAATTATTAGTAAATTAGTTAATATAAAGGTCATCAAAATCTTTTATAAAATCGGAAAGAATGAAAGTTCTATTTCACTCGTATTTCTAGTCCATCTTGTTGTCTATAGTCTCAACTGAAATGTAGTACTCATCTTCAAGTAGAATTAATCCAGAGGAAAGTTCACTTTCTACACACTGCAGTTTAATCACAGAACATAAATATCCGACCATATTTATCACTGCATTGCATTCATTGACATTTCACACCGTTATACACAAAAATACCACGAAAGACCCGCGAGAAACAATACCTACTGGTTAATTCCAGAATCAGAAGTAATCATCCATTTAGAATAACAAACGTTCGACTGAATCGCCTGGCGTACGACTCATGGCGGTGTTGCCATTCTATCATGTTCCAGGCTAGTTAGATATAGTGGGCTATGGTATTACTATGGTATTCAGGTGGGAGTACACTAGGGCGACTAGGGAATAGTACATTCCTAATAACGAGTTCAAGGGTAAAACATGTTTCAAACGTCTTATGGCATAAAATTATGTAAATACTTAACTTTTTGCAAACAAAATCAACATGGTTTTTCCAATTGAGATTCATATCTACAAGAAGACCAAGAAATCTCACAAAACCGGAATATCCCAAGTCTCCAGTTGGGATGTCTAGAATCAGCCGGCGGCCAGAATCCCGAGATGTAAATTAAATGAGATCGGTCTTACCTACATTAAATATTAGAGAGAAGAGAGTAATTTTTTTTAATGTATAAAGTGGCGAAAAATATTTCACACCCACACAAAGAACGTTCGGACTTCGGCTTCAACTAAATAGCCATTGAATTGTCGCAAGTGCGTGCAGGTTCATTCCTGTCCGTTTGACTCATTTGAATTTGCGATAATAGCGTCGCTTCAAAAATGAGCAGTTTCATTAAAATCCATGTTACCTCGGAAAAGAGTGCTTCTCAATTTGACCAAATGTCTGAAATTTTCGAATTTTTGGCTGCAAATGGTTTTAACGTCTTGGTTCGACCCACTGATCGATTCTGTCCGCCCGATCCGTCTGGCCACAACCACGATAACTCTTGAACGGAATGAGCTAGACAGTTGAAATTTTCAGAGTAGGTTCGGGAGATAAATATGTTCGTTATTGGACAAAATTGGCCTGGTGGTTCGCAGTAACAAAGAAAATATTTTTTTTACATTACAAATTTCAAATTCAATTTTTTTTAGGATGCAGTTTCATCACCAGAATCCACTGATGTCATTCTCAACTATAGGGAATCCAATCCCGCACCAAAATCTCAATCCCGCAAACGAGCGGGATAGAAGTCATCAATCCCGCGGATCCCCAAGAAGCCCGGATCTCCAACAATATAGATCCGATCATGTTCAAACTTGGAACTTGGCAGTAAAATTAGGTTCTGAAGGCTCTCGCAAAATTTCAGTGATATCGGACGAATAGTTTTTTTCAATAATTTTCTATGATTTTTTAAAAATTTCCTATTGATACGATCCTCACGAAATTTTGCAAGAACTTTCGCGTTGACATTCTACAACTACTTAGCAAGTTTGAATTGGATCGGTTCTATAGTTTTCGAGTTATTGAGGAAATAACAACCAATTTTCAGATGGGCGTAACTCCAAAACCGTTTGGCCGATTATTCTTATAAATAAACTCAAATGTCATATTCAGATGCACAACCTAACCTGAAAATTTCAAGTCGCTATCTCTTTCCGTTTTCAGGTTATCGTGACATAAAACATATTTTTTTATAAATTTTTTAAAATTTTCTAGCGATACGATTCTCACAAAATTTCACGAACATGCTTATATTCTACAACTATTCACCAAGTTTCAATTCGATCGGATCCATATTGGTTGAAAACAAAATTATTATTCGGAAACCATTGGGCCGATTATGCCCATTAACGAACTTGTCCGTCGTATTGAGATGCGCCACGTACCCTGAAAATTTCAAGTCTCTAGCTCTTTCCGTTCTCAAGTTATCGTGGCAACGGCCGGCCGGACAGAATCAAATTTGACCCCGAATTCTTCATCAGGGAGTCGAACCAAATCGTTTGAGACCATTTTCGTCAAAAAATTCGAAAGTTACAGACATTTGGGCAAAATGATACGCAATGTTCCCCAGAACATACGCGCAAAAATGTCCGACAACGAATCTCCCGCTGAGGATGACTTCGTAAATAGTGTTTTAGACACAGATAAAATCATTGCAGAATTGGAAAAGAGGCCTGCCTGCTCTATATAATAAGCAATTGAAAGAGAACAGCGACCGGAATATAAAAGAAAAACTATAGAGCGAAGTTCATCCTATAGTACCGAAAAAATGTACTAGGATGGTTTCTTAGGTCGGTATAAATTTTGTGGAATTGCCCTTTTAACAGCCTTTGACTTATCACTGGATGCACCCAATACTGCTTTTTGCGCCGTTTCCTTGATTTGGCTCGTAATAGTAGAGCTACAACGCAAGCGGTTTCAGTAAAATCCATGTTTTTACTGAATATGTAGTATCAATTAATTTGCCGCAAGTGCGCGCATGAAACATTTTCAAATTGCTTTGTTGGCGATTGCGATTATTCAGTCGCGCGACAAGAAATCGCATGTACGCACCTAGCCATAGAGTTGGGCATGATAACAATGGATTCTTATGATAGAACTGCATCATAAAAAAATTAATTCAAAACATAGGTCATATGTTGGATTTACATACGATTAATTAAGAAATTTTGAAAAATCATATCTCCGAAAGTATTAGTTTGTTAGAATTGAGAATGATATCAATGTATTCTTATGATGAAACTGCATCTTAAGAGCATTTTTAATTTGAAATGTAAAAAAAAAATTTTTTTCCTTACTCCGAAACCACCAATATTTTGCCCAATTACTAACTTAGCCAAGATATTTCTCTCCCAAAAATACTCTGAAAATTTCAACTGTTTAGCTTATTTCGTTCGAGAGTTATCGCGTTAACGGCCTGCCGGACATAATCGATTTTGACCACGGATTCTTGATCAGTGATTCGAACCAAAACGTTAAAGACCATTTTCAGCCAAAATTTCGAAAATAACAGACATTTGGGCAAAGTGATAAGCACTCTGTTCCGAGGAACAAGAGCGCCAAAATCTAATTTATGCATGAGATTGTATGGGTAGATAATTTCCTGATAGTAATTATAACTCCTCCACAAAGACAGTTTCAAATGTATACCTTTTTCAGCAATATGATTATGTGCTACATCCAAGAACAACTGGCTTTGCTTATTTGTCCAATCGGTTACTAGAACAGAAATGTCTAGATGCTGTGTATGATCTGACAGTGGTTTATCCAGATGTTGTCCCTCAAACTGAAGAGCATTTGGTTAGAGGAAAATTTCCAAAACAGGTCAAACTACATGTAAAAAGGTATGTAACTAATACAAGCAGAACTAAATCTATCTATCTTTCTATTAAATAGGTACTTAAAATGAATTAAAATAGTACCCCAATTTTCTCGTTGAAAACTGAATTATCAGAACATTGGCGTGACATCATCAGGACCTAATACGCACTGATTTATTGAACAATAAATAATTTCACAGGTTTGTACCATTAGCTAGAATTCAGTGGCGGATTTACCGGTACGCTTAAGCATTTTCTATATTATTTCTTACTGTTTTTTAATCACACGAAACTCAATCAAATGACGAACAAGATACCTAGAGCAACATAATACTATACAATAATTAAAGCACTGTAGTTTGGGTACAACGATATTTTATGGGCTTTGAAGCACATAGGTATACATGGATGAAACAGAAAAGACAAATTGTAGAAATGAGGCCAATATTTATGCAAAAAGGCTCATCAAATTAGAATACGCTATGCAAACAGTTACAAATAAGTTATTTGAATAGAATTGTTTCCCAAAGGAAACAATTCTATAAATAAGGTTTCTTCCAAACTACTGACACATAATTTAGATAAACAAAGGAGGATACGATACAATTTATTGGACTCATTGAAATTATTTTCGCGAGAAATAAGGAGAAAAACTTCACAAAAAGACCAGACCGAGGCACAAGCTAAAGAAATTGTCAATAAATTCGGTGACTAGAAATCAACATTCTGGATTACTTGATTGGTGACTGAACGACTCATGTTTTTCTCAGGTTTGAAAAGTTTGAGGTACCTATTCTTTGAATTGAGATGCATCGCTGATAATTGCCTTCTCAAGATCTTTCTCGTAATATTTTATGAGTTTTCAAATTTTCCGTATCAATTTCTTGGGAGAGATCCCCTAAATCGAATACATTTGATTTTTACAGGTATATCTCGATTGACAGAAGTTCGATGGTCAATAGTCGAATAATTTATAAATGTTCATATTATTCTTATCATCAAGTTCCTTTTTGGTAGAGAGAAATTTTATATTGTATTTTGTACCTCAAATGCCCTTATTGTAATAATTGTTCCCTCAATTTTATATTTATTTTCAATAATTTCTTATGTTTTGTTTCGATTCACCTTATGTTTCATTAATAAATATTAAGTTTAAAAAAAATCTTGAGTAGAACTGACCTGAAGTCAGCACCTTATTTTTATTACGACTATCAACCGAGTAGTAGATTTCAATTCGATCGGATCTGTATTTTTGATAATACATATTGGGAAAATTAAATCCGGCTTGTTCGGAATTTCAGCGGAATCATGACAGATAGTTTCTGAAATATAGAATTTTTGATTTTTTTTGATGAAGTATTTTAATTTCTTTTATAGAAATACGATGCTCACGAAATTTTGCTAAAATTTGCGCGTCAGCATTCTACAACTAATTAGGTACCAAGTTATTGAGGAAATTACAACAAAATTTCAGATGAGTATTACTCTGAAACTCGCTCTGAAACTTTTTGACCAATAATGCCCATTATCCGCATTCGGATGCGTAACCTACCCTGAAAATAGCAAGTCGATATATCTGTCCATTCGAAAGTTATCATAGCAACGGACGGCCGGAAGGACATAATTGAATTAGACCACATTAGCAAACACATAGGAGAAAGAATAGTATGAAATCTAAAAGAACACCATGGATAACGCATGGCATAAATTGAGTCAATCAAAGTTGACAAAGTTCATAAAGATCTCAAGAATGATCCAGAAAACATTACTCTCAGACAATAATATAAAGAATATAGGAATATAATACATAAGTTGATATATAAATCGAAAAATGATTTCTATAGAAATCAACTGATGGAAACTGGAAATAATTCTCGTAGATTTTGGGACACAATCAAAAGCGCAATGAATGTTACAAAAAAGGTTAATCAAATAGGTAATATAGAGAATGTTGACGGAAGCATGTTAACTACACATAAGGAAAAATCAGAGCGTGTCATTTTTTTTTTCCTCGATAGGTAAGCAGTTAGCAGAAAATATTGATATAAATGATCTAGAACAATCAAACTATTTGTCAGAATTCAAAAGGAAATATCTAATCAGAGAATCGTTATTTTTAAATCCTACCAATGAAACAGAAGTAAGAATGACGATTGAAGAGTTAAAAAACGCCAATCTCCTGGACTAGATGGTTTAACATCATATTTGCTCAAAAAAGTCTGTGATTATATAAGCCGCCCCCTAGAACATATATTCAACAAAATTTTCCTACTTGGCAAATGCCCATCCCATTTCAAAATCTCGAATATTATACCCTTATACAATTCAGGTGATAAATCAAACGTCACAAACTACCGGCCAATATCACTTTTATCAAATATAGCTAACATTTTTGAAAAATTATTCAAATCAATGGTTATGAGTTTCGTGAGTTAAAATAAAATCTTGAAAAATAACCAATTCGGGTTTCAAAAAGGTTTATGCACAGAAGATGCAATCATAGCTTTAACGAAATCTATCTATAGTGATATTGACAAGACGTTGCCTACTGGTGGTGTATTCCTTGATTTGCGAAAGGCTTTTGACACCGTGACCGTACACACCATGAGCTGCTTTTACAAAAGCTAGAAATTTTAGGTTTTCGCGGAAATGTACAAAATTTGGTTAAAAGCTATATAAAGAACAGATCGCAAAAAGTGTCAATACAAGAGAGTAGTAGCTCAACGCAACCAATTGATTTTGGAGTCCCGCAAGGAACTGTTATGGGACCCATATTATTTGTGGTATATATCAAAGATTTACTCGACTATGATAAAAAAAAGCGAATGCATATCATATGCAGAATGCAGATGATACATTGGTTTTGGTGAACGGAAAAACTTGGGAAGAACTAAAGACTAATATGCAGGAATCTATGAAAATCATTCAAATTTTGCTTGATACCAACCTGCTAACCCTTAACTGGGAAAAAAAGTAAATGCTTGCCTTTTTTTGTGGACAATCGTACAAAGCCAGATTTTAAAGAAATAATCTTACACAATACTAATTGCACTGGCAATATGAATCCAATCTGCAATTGTGCATCAAAAATGGAGGTGGTTGGGGAGATTAAATACTTGGGAATCACCCTGGATGCGGGCATGAGCGGACCTGGATGCGGGCATCCAAACTTCGAAGAAGCATATTCATTTTACGGAAATTACGAAATTTCATGAACAAATCGAACTTGAAAATTGTTTATCATGTTTTATTTGAATCCATCCTGCATTACGGTATTGGCATGGGGTAGTAGCTATCAAAATACAATCAATCCGCTGGATATTTTGCAGAGAAGGGCTATAAAACTTATACTACACAAAACTCAAAGGTATCCTTCTCAGCTATTGTACCAAGATCTCCGTGTACTTCCATTGGGGAAACTGTATGCTTACAAAGTACTTTTGAATATTTCAAAAGATCGAAATTTAATACAGTCAGTTAGTACGGAAAAATATAACACTAGACAAATTCCGCAATTAATAGCGGAGATTCCGAAAAAGAGCAAAAGAATAACTCAGGAATGTATTTCCTATTTAGCACCCAAAATATTTAACTTACTCCCTTTAGCGATAAAAACAAAAAAATTCAAAAATGCACGTTTCAAAAAAGAATGCAAGAAATGGCTTTTCACAGTCGATATCACGATATTAAACAGAGTATTTGATATTCAATCTACAACATAGCTCAGTACACATTAGGTGGGAAACTCAATGTTAGATCCAATATTGTTATTATATGTAATGCTGCAAAGTATTCTAATGAATTTATTAATTTCAGCATATATGTAGTTTAGTGTAGATTTGGTTCAAACCAAATATTATATTATATTCCACATGGGTTTATGGACCTATAATATTTCTCGTAAATGATATTTTTTGTTTCTTTTTGGGCGCATGTTCTAGGGGAACATCGTCCTATCATTTCGTCCAAATGTCTGTAATTTTCGAATTTCGAGCTGAAAATTGGCTAATAGACTAATTCGGACTCCCTGATCACGAATCCGGTGTCAGATTCTTGGGTGCCGTCCGGCCGGCCGGCCGGCCGGCCGGCCGGCCGGTTTCCCGGCCGTAAGCACGATAACAGGAGCACCGAAGGTCCTATCAACTTCAAACTTTCAGGGTAGGTTTCTGATCAAAATGCGACGGTTAAGTTCGTTAACGGGCAAAATCGGCCGGACGGTTTAGGAGTTATAGACATTTAAAATTTTGAGGTTGTTTCCCTGATATTTCAGGAACTAAAGAAGATGTTGAATCAAAACTTGGTAGTCAGTTCGAGGATATAAACGCGCAACTTTTGGCAAAATTCTGTTATGATCGAAATGTTGGTAATTTTTAAAAAAATATTTCTTTTAATTTTTTCGAAAAAAAAATTTTTTTTTCGTGAACTATTCATCAGATTGCAACAAAAACTTGTACTAACGTCAATTGTAGTATTTTGCAACATTGTGCAAAATTTTGGCTCTATACGATTTCAATTTCTGGAGATATAAGACAAAATGTGTCAAATTTCCTGGGTCTCTCTCAGTATTTTCATCGATTATTCTATGAACTCTTTGAATTCCACCGAAAACAAATTCAAAGACATAAACATAAAGAATCAAGTCATAGTTTAGACGTCGAAAGAAGGACGATGTTGATCGACTTGAAAAGGTACCTATTTCAAGAAATGCAATAATGAAATGCTTAATTTTTTTTATGGTCACAGAAAATCGTCACAAAAATCTATTTACCTCATTTGACGGCTGTTTGTCAAATCAATTAATTCCAATGATTGATGTCAGATTTCCTACATACCAAGTTCAAACACATTTTATTATATGGAAAACACTTATTATGATCACGTTCTACAGGAATTGATACTAAATAGAAGCTAGATGAAGATTATTGTAATGGAAAATTTGTGTTCCAGAATAATATTAAGGTATTCAACATGATACTGCTTTTTTTCTTTACTGGTCAGTACGGGCCACAAGGAACATGCGCCCAAAAGCTCCTGTCCACAGGGCTTGAACCCATTTTTTTTGCTCGCTTTCATGTTAAGAAAAATCAGCATATATTTGTGTGTATTATAGTATTGTTGTTTATATGGATTCTTGTTCGCCTGTGGGGAATTGTAGTCACGCGCTGGTATATTGATGCCTTAGTGACAATTTTTTCTTTATTCGTGATACGAAGATGTTTAATGTATTATAGAATATGTACTATGCACCTGTATATTTATTCTTAAATTCAGAATAAAGAATCATATCATATCATATCACTCACCACCAGTGAGTGGACCCATCAATCGTTCGAGACCATATTCGGCAAAAAATTGGAAAATTACAGACATTTGGGCAAAATGATCGCACGCTTTTTCCTAGAACATGCGCACAAAAATTTCAAGCTTTGGCACACTATAGGCAGTCCAAAATGTAGTAACATTTTGCACGGTCGTATAGAAAAATGCTTCAAGCCGTCCTTTTAGCGTTAATACGTAAAAAATGCATTGGGCACCAACTGAATTCAAATACTAAAATAAATAAAATAGATAACTTACTCAGCGAAGATTCGAACCCGGATCTTCCGCACGACAAGCGGCCTCTACTTAGAATTAAATCATTTGAAAGTTCAGGAACTGATTTACCAGTTCAGAATTTTATTTTCGCAATAATTTCTAAACTACGAAGCTGATCGAGCTGAAATCCGACACTCGATTGAAGAATGGTGGCTTAAAGGTTTGTGCGGAATTCCAGCGGAATCTGACAGATAGATTCTGAAATATAACATCAATGAAAAAAAAAATTTTTTTCAGTGATACGATACTTACGAAATTTTGCAGAAACTTGCGAGTTGCCATTCTACAACTAATTACCAAGTTTCAATTCGATCGGATCTGTATCTTTTGGGTTATTCAGGAAGTAATATTTCAGATGGGTAGGTATAAATCCGAAACCGTTTGGCCAATTATATTTAAGAAACGAACTTAACGGTCACATTCGGATGCGCAACCTACCCTGAATATTGCAAGTCGCTATCTCTTTTGGTTCGAAAGTTATCGTGACAACGGACGGCCGGCCGGACTGAATCGAATTGATACCCTTTTCGGCAAAAAAATCGAAAATTAGACATTTGGGCAAAATGATGGCTCGCTACAGAACATGCACGCAAGACTGACTTTTCATTGAAAAATTTTTTTTAGAGAAAATCAAAAATTCGGGGGAATTTCTCCAAGTTCTTAACGTAGGGCTCCGGAAACCGTAAGTCCGCCACTGCTGGAATTAATAGATTTATAATCTTATTTGGGGAATTTGCCAAATACTGACGATAATTTCAATTGATCACAAATCTTGGCGTGAGCAGACAACAAATTATATATTAGTTCTGTCGCTTTTATCTCCACAAGCTGTTGAAAATGTATACTATCAATTCTGCATGTTTTTATATACAACGTTGCCAACTAAATACGAAACAGAGCCATTTTCGGGAACTACCTCAACATTTCAGAAAAGCGCTCAGCCTCTTGGATATTAGATTGAAAGGGGACATTCTTTTCTGGTACTTCTGACTCCGTCACTTCCACCCCAAAGTGGAGGTAAAAACTACCTCAAAATATTTAAATGGCAGTAGGCATCGTTCTTTTAAAAGATTTCACAATTATCTTCGCAATAGTCTTTATCTTATCCTTATACAATATATACTACGGAAAAAATTTAATTTTTTAAAATCTATAAAGTATTAAGCGGAATTGTAAAATTAAAACGCTATTGTGATGACAATTGTAAGAGCTTTTAAAAGAAATCTTGCCTGAACCCAAATGACATTCAAATATTTAAAGATGGTTATTACGTACGCTTGAGGGTGAAAGTGCGGAGTCAAAAATACCGGCAGGAGTGTCGTCCAAAAATTGACGGGTCTGAGCGTTTTACTAAAATATTGACGGGGTTCCTGAAAATGGCCATACTTCATTGTATATATACACATATAAAACATTTTCTTAGCAATTGTAATATCTCTTGCAACAAGTATTAAGAAATCCACATACAAATTTACAGGTATTCATCCGCAAGTCTGCCAGGAACAGAAGAAGGCCTAAAGAAATTTTTGGAAACCCTTTGGAAAGAAAAAGAGGCCAATTTGGAAAGATTTCATACAACCAATAAGTTTCTATCAGGGCCATCTTTAAAGAGAAGCCATTTGAAGCTTCTTCCTACTCTCATCTTCTGGACTATTCTGCCATATGTTGCAATGTACCTTCTATTTAATCACCAAGATTTCAGAAAGATTTGCTTTCTACATACAGTATTTATACTAGTTGTTGACTTTCTAACCCCTGGTTTTCAATGGTTTGAGATGATACTATTTGAAATAAAGAAAGAATTCCTCAACCCTCAATTCACTTTTTGATAACTGTTATTATAAATATACAAAAGTAAATTTAACATATACATGTATGATCTTCGGGACTGAAATTCAATCTGCCAAACCTAAATTAGCTAAATTTATTATACAATCATTATCAAACAGGTAAAATGTAATATGTTTTACAATAAATGGATATACCATATATTTTAGGATAGTTTTAAAACCCCACATCAAAATAGATGTGGGAAAGTTTTAGAAAAATGTCTGTTTTAGAAAACAATGTATAAATGAATGTTTTTAATAAAATATTGAGTGTTCAACTGATTAATTATTTATCTAAAAAATTTATCAGATAATATTTACATTCAATCAGATGGGCATATATTCTGAGCAGCAGCAACTAATGTATCATGAATTTCTTTGGTAAACGAAACTTGTGATCCAGCAGTTGCTAAAAACTGAGGGTAACTTAAAGTACTTTCGTTCATATTCATATTTTCATTTCTGGAAGGACCTACTGCAACAGTTAGATTGAGATATCGATTACTGCTCTCTGCTTGGCTCAAACATTTGATGGAGGTTTTCTGAAATAGGAATATGAGTAACAGTAACAAGAAAAAATAATCTCATACCAAATGGAGCTCGATTTGGTCACATATTGAATAAAATTCTTCTAAATTCTTGTCAAAACGGGGTGCTTGTACTTCAACACCTTTCCTGAAATTTTAAAAATCGAATCATTATAACGACTATAATTTTTATAATGGATAGTGAATTTGAAATCAATTTGATAAACCATGGAATACTTCATTTCTAATTTCATTGTTCTCTCCCTTTCTCTATTCCTTTTTCAGGTTGATGTCCTGGTAACTTGGAGGAACCTCTCTGATTTTTGAAGAAGGAATCGATATTGAATATAGAGATGCCCGTCAATATTTAATATTTCAGCTCATTTTGTTAACAATCTCAATTTCTACAAATCATAACACTAAGAGGTAAACGGTTTTTCCCTAGCTAAAACTGTTTTATTTTCATAAACATGCTTTGTTAGACGCACAAAATTTAATACCAAAGAGTTCAAAATAATATCTATATTACAAAGGCAAAATTCAACTCACAAATTCCCAGCATCTACTTGACTGTTTGTGTTTAGGGTTTGTGCTGCAGTTTTGATGGTGTTCTGTAACAAACAAGTTTGGCACATATCACAAATAATAGTGTTTTTCAATCATATACATACTGTTAATGATTCACGGAGAGGCCCAATTAGAGCCTTAATTTTTGATATATTAGACATATTATCCAACATTTGCTGAGAAGCTTGTTGCTGGGCTTGTTGTTGCTGCTGAGCTTGTTGTTGTTGTGCTTGTTGCTGTTGTTGTTGTTGTTGAACTTGTGCTGCTAGAACTTGAGGATGAGGGGGCATCGCCATTCCAACGTTCATATTCATTTTCAATATTTTACACAGCGTATAAAACGTAAACGACTATGTGCCAATGAATAATGATTGTGATCTTGTTTGTAAACAAGTCGAAGTACCCTTTGCTTTGACGTTTGAGAATTTAGGGTTAAGAACTTAAGGTAATGAAATTCTATGGATCTAAAATCAAAGCCATGGAACAAATTCTACTAATTCTAGAACACATTGGATATTGTAATACATTTTGAATGAATGAGATTATTAGCATAATAATGGAAGGACAATGTGATTATATAATTTCATCCTATTGTTCTTAATTTGTTTATGAAGAAGAAAATATTGATGGCGAGACTGGTTGTCAAGAATGTCAACTATGTGTCAAAATTTGTAGAAGTGGGAGGAAAGATCATATGATCGATGAAGTTCGTGTTTTAGTTAAGTGGTAAAGTGCTCTACTTACGAGGTTACTCCCTATTTAGCAAATACTAATTAGAAATATCAAGAATCACCAGGTTCATTAAATTATTCCATTTAAATTTACAACGAAACAAAAGCCATGGCTCTAAGCGACGCAGATGTTCAAAAACAGGTAAAATAAAAATATATTATGTTGAAGAATTGGAAGAACTAATTTCTTAGTTATTTTATTTCGTTCTTTTTTCGATATCAGATCAAGCATATGATGGCTTTCATCGAGCAAGAAGCTAATGAAAAAGCTGAAGAAATTGATGCTAAAGCTGAGGAAGAGTTCAACATTGAAAAGGGCCGTTTAGTTCAACAGCAAAGATTGAAAATTATGGAATATTACGAAAAAAAGGAGAAACAGGTTGAACTCCAGAAGAAAATGTAAGTAATCTCTGAACCTGGTTCTGTTGAATCAATCTATTTAGAAGTTTTGGTTGATCATGTGACTCTTTTGACAATGGGAGGTTCCCCATCTTCAACAAGATACATGGATTTTAAAGTTTATTAAAGAGTAATTCATTTCATTCAGTAAAATTTACGAAATTATATTGTTCTAAATGTCCGTAATATTTTCAGCCAATCTTCCAATATGTTGAATCAAGCACGTCTCAAAGTTTTGAAAGTGCGTGAAGATCATGTAAGGAACGTACTGGATGAGGCTCGTAAGAGACTTGGAGATGTTACAAGAGATCAGAGGAAATATGGTGAGATTTTGGAATCTCTCATTCTCCAAGGCTTATACCAGGTATGTTTTTAAGGTTGGTTTGAAATCTGATATTGTTATTCCTATTAACCGGTTTAACTGCATACTGCAGAAATCTATCATCCTTTGCCTATATGACCATTATAATAGAGCAAAATGAAATAAGGAAAAGGCGGTAATCCGAGCGGTAATCACTTGTTTGCCCATAGATGGTTCTGATTTTTGAAATGGAGATTTCTTTCAATTATTGCTGGCATATTTTCTGCTTCGAAATTTTCTTCAATTATTGCTCTGTGCAACCCAGCATTGGAGTTTCCGCTATATTTTCTGATTTACTCAAAAACAATTTGATGAGTAATTTTTTTTATTGCAGCTCTTTGAATCCCATGTACTGATTCGTGTTCGCCCTCAAGACCGAGATCTCATTAAATCAATAATTCCAAATGTTGAACAAAAATACAAAGATGGTAGCAGTAAGGAGGTAACTTTGAAAATTCAGGATGAGTCTCATTTGCCCCAAGATTCAAATGGTGGTATCGAACTTTTTGCTCAGAGAGGAAAAATTAAGATCAACAATACACTAGATGCCAGATTAGAGCTTATTGCGCAGCAATTGGTTCCAGAAATTCGTACAGCTCTGTTTGGACGTAATGTCAACAGAAAATTCACTGACTAGATGAATTTGTTACTACTAAAGAAAGTGTATTATATGTTTTATTATCCCGTGGCTGAGAAAAAATTCAATATAAATTTATTCCCCGTTATTTACACATAATTTGTGCAATTTATTCACACTTGATGTAAAGCAATTCCATTTTTAATAGAATTAAAGTTTTACTCTTAGTATAATTTTTGGTTTTTGATTAATCAGAGATGTTTGTTGAATTCTGTAGATTTAAACTCCAATTATTGTTGTAAGTAATATATTATTAGAATTGGAAGTAGAACCTGTGATTTATTGGCGCTCTTGTTCCTCGGAACAGAGTGCTTATCAATTTGCCCAAATGTCTGTAGTTTTCGAATTTTTGGCTGAAAATGGTCTTGAACGATTTGGTTTGACTCACTGATCAAGAATCTGTGGTTGAAATCGATTATGTGCGTCCGGTCGTTAACACGATAACTCTGGAACGGAATGAGCAGGACAGTTAAAATTTTCAGAGTAGGTTTGAGGGATAAATATCTCGGTTAAGTTCGTTATTGGGCAAAATCGGTCTAATAGTTTAGGAGTGACGAAAAAAAAAATTTTTTTTTACATTACAACTTTTGAATTCAAATTTTTTTAAGATGCAGTTTCATCATAAGAATCCATTGTTATCATTTTCAACTCTAACAAGCTAATACTTTTGGAGATATGATGTTTCAATAATACATCGTAAGTCCTATGTATTCACAGAATGTGAACACAGAATCTGTCTGTGATCACTATTCATAAATGTCATCTTTTCTAGAGATTGTCAATTCATAGTTGTTATTTTCTCTTGGAAAACAAGTATTCGATTCTTGAATTTGTGAATATATAAAAGACTGTTTTGATGTAGTTTATGGAGGCAATAGGAAAGAAGAACATAATGGAATCATCAAAAGAAATTACTGTTCGTTGACCACTGAGGTTAATATTACCTTTTTCCATGGAGGTAGAAGGAAGTGGAGGGGGCATGAAGATCGAAAGTTGTCACATACTCCGCCATATTGGTGTGTTCCAATTTTCTATAGGAATCCGGAATTCCAACCATAGAAAACTCACAATTTCATGTTTATAACAAAGGATTTGCCCATACCAATATGGCCGATTTTATGTGACACTTTCGTTACAAGGGAAATATAGCACATGCTCCCTCCACTTCCTCCTACCTCCATGCCTTTTACTTTCTTAAGTAGTGAGACATGTTCCTATATACAGTATTTTCATAATGTTGCTATAGCAAAAAAATACTGAAATATGCATCTACATTTGTGTATCAATCATTTTTTCTTGAGTTAAAAGGTTCATAATACAGAGAAGAATGTGTTAGTGGTATGGACTATTAAATTTTGAATTATGAAAAGAGGATAGTATTTTATTAATATATTTTGAACTATTAAAATAATTTGTTCGTAATCCATTACCTACTCACAGGGCCGTAGCGAAGAGCTATTCCGAGGGGGGGGGAGAAACGTCTTTTGGCGCCCCTAATTTGGAAAAATAGACAAAAATCGAAAAACACACATATGGATGAAGTGTACATATATTGATAAATACTACATAGTTTCTTAATAAAGAATGAATTATAAATTAATATAACTATCAATGAAAATTATTTTACAAAGAATACCGCGTTCTGAATTTGTGTTTTTGAGTGAAAAAAATTGTTTGCATCTCTCAACAGATCCAGGGCCAAAAAAGAATTTTATTTGACAAAAATAAATATATATACCAAGCTTTCGAGATGATAAGAATAATCTGAAGATTTTATAGATATTAAAAAGAAAACTTTCGAAAAATGATATAACAATAATTTCACGTTACCCTGCTATCTAGAGTGGAATGTTCCAACAATTCTTCGAAAATATCTGCTATTTGGAATATTGAATGAGTTTTTTGTAATTCCTGAATTTAAGCAATATTTTGTACTCATCACCCTGAAAATTTTTAAGTTTGCATATAGAAAATTAAATCTTCGATGTCACTCAATCGAATATTTTACCGAAATATCACGAAAAAAAAATGTTATTTTATAGACACTGAAAATCAACCTGTAAGTGCAGTTGTTAAATGAAGGTTCACAAGGTGCTACTTCCCTTAAAAACTATGTGTCAGCAATGGCCAAAACTTTTCGCTCTATTCGAAAATACAGTCCTCTTCTTAGAACGCATGTTCTAGGTAACATCACACGTTATCATTTTGCCCAAATGTCTGTAATTTTCGATTTTTTTGCCGAAAATTGTCGCAAACCATTTAGTTTTAGCAACTTTCTAATGAAGAATTCGAGGTCAAATTTGATTCTGTCCGACCGGCCGGCCGTTGCCACGATAACTAGAAAACGGAAAGATATAGCGCCTTGAAATTTTCAGGGTAGGTTGTGCATCTTAATGTTAGTTTGTTCATAGGTATACCTATCTGAAATTTGGTTGTTATTTCCTCAATAATTCGAAAAATACAAAACAGATCCAATTCAAACGTGGTTATTAGTTGTAGAATACCAACGCGAAATCTTGCGAAATTTCGTGAGGATCGTATCACTAGTAATTTAAAAAAAAATCATTTAAAAAAGTTCTATATGTCCTAAACTATTCGTTCGATATCGCTGAAATTTTGCCAGAGCCTTCAGAACTTAACTGTACTGCCAAGTTCCAAGTTTGAACACGATCAGATAGATATTGTTGGATATTCGAGCAGCCTTGTTTGAGTTCAGTAGATGGATGGCTGACTGTTAACTGACTCGATAACTTTGGAACGAAAGGAGATAAGCACTTGCAATTTTCAGGGTAGGTCACGCATCCGAATGGGAGAGTTGAGTTCGTTTTTGGGCCTAATCGGCCCAACGGTTTCGGAGTTATAACCACCTGGAATATTATTTCCTCGATAACTCAAAAAATTTAGACCTGATTGAATTGAATCTTGTACTAGTTGCGGAATATCGACATAAAGACTTGTGTAAAATTTAGTGGAAACCGTAGAAATTAAAAAAAAATTGGTTCTTAATCGGTATATTCGATTAAGGAGAATGGACAATAGAACATGTGCCAAAAGCTCCTGACTTCGCGTCAGTGCTTGAACAACTCGCCATGTATTCATGACATTTGCGCCTTTTCCCGTTTCAATTTTTCTTTTCTGGGCTTTCCTTCTGAATTCCGCTCCAGACGGTTTGAACTTATTTTGGCAAGGACCCATATCCATATTCGGTTTTCGATTTTAAATTTCAATCAATATTCATATTCACTATTCACGAATAATGTATATAAGAAGAAGAAGGTTAGTTTCTTTCTATTGAACGATTTTTATGTATAGCCGGGGAAGGCTGGGAATTCCCCACTCCTGCCATCTAGTCTCTAGCAGCAACAAAGCTTTCTACAATGCTGTCGGTCTTGTACAAATAAATTGAGTAAATGGTAGGGTAGGCAATCATTCGATACAGTCACTGCACTTATGTATAATAATAATCATCTTATGCAAGTAATAGTTCAAAAAAATCTATTTTCATTATGTCATTTTGCTCTAGTTTTTCAAATATCCGCGGTCAATTTGGCGCCCTTTGAGATATGATCCGGGGGGGGAGGCTCCCCTCCCTCCCCCCCCCCGGTAGCGACGGCCCTGCCTACTCAAATATCAGGAATAAATGGACAATCTGCTATAATTGTCTCCAGCCTTGCTCTAGACATTTCGATGATACTTTCCTTATATTATATTAGGTATTTCGAGTTGTGAAAACTATGCACCGAGTGTAAGTTGCAACAACCCATTCCACGAGGTTGAATCATTACAGATTGCTCATTTAATCTTGATAAATAAGTTTAATGACAATTTTTGAAGCATTGTAGATTGCTCTTTTTTTATAAGATAATTTTTGAAGGATTTTTTTTTTAACGAATCTTTTTAAATTTAATTTCTTTCATGATGCAATTCTATCATAGGAATCCATTGATATAATTCCCAACTCTGAGAAACCAATACTTTCGGAGATATAATTTGTCTGTTTGAAGAAGAGCGCCACACGGGGCTTGAACCAATTTTTTTTTTCAATTTTGTTGAACCATCATACAGTCGCAGCCAGTAGAAAGCAGGTTGACCCATAATGAAAAAAAGTTAATAAACGGGGCGAGTCTTTAGTTTAATTTAAGAGAATAACCAAAACACTATGGTTAACCAATCCCTTTCTATCATAACCAATCGGTTATGACCACTCTGTTTTTGTTACTTGCTTAAATTCGACTTTCAAATAAAATACTTTTTGGCGCTCTTGTTCTTCGGAACAGAGTGCTCATCAATTTGCCCAAATGTCTGTAAGTTTCGAATTTTTGGATGAAAATGGTCTTAGGTTCGACTCACTGGTCAAAATCGCAGATATGATTTTTCAATAATTAATCGTAATTTTATGATTTTATAGAACGCTTTAATTATAATTCGCTGATGTATGTAGGTCCAACATATGAGGTCATAGACCTACGTTTTGAATTTAATTTTTGGCGCTCTTGTTGCGCGCGTGTTCCGCAAGGCGTGCTATCATTTCGTCACAATGTCTGTATTTTTCGATTTTTTTTCCGAAAATGGTCTCAAACGATTCAGTGTTCGACTCACGGGGTCAAATTCAATTCTGTCCGGCCGACCGTTAGCACGATAACTCTCGGGTAGTTTTGTAGCGTAAATATCTCGGACAAGTTCGTTAATGGGCAAAAGCCACCGAGCCGTTTCGGAGTTATATGTCCATTTTTAGTTAAAACGTTTTACAAGAATATTTCCGAAACCGGTCTCTCGATCTATTTCAAATTCAGCATCAAATAGTAGAATCATGACCTTCATATGCGTGCAAAGTTTTGTATTGATCGGATAGCTAGAAAAAAAAGTCAAATATTTGAAATTGAAATTTTGTTTTCACTATAACTCGAAAAATATTGATCCGCTTTGAATTGAAACTCGGTAGTTAGTTGCAAAGTGCCGACAGAAACAACTGTTAGCGGAATATTTTGCTTGAAATTCCGAAATCGAACCGAATATCGGATTCAGTTCAATTTTGGCATTTCGGTGACCAATGATGACCTCTTGGGGTGTGCAAAATTTTACTGAGAATAGACCACTAGGTCGAGCCTAACAAAAAAATTTAACAATTTTGAACTTCCAAACTGGACAAATTATTTCAGTTCGAATTCCTACATGGAATATCTAACAAATCTGGTGAACATATTTCGACTTGTTTTTTGCGCGTTTATCTGAATCAATGCGATATGTACGAGGGCAACTGATTAAAATATGGACGAGTAACTACAGTGACAATTGAAGTAATGCGTGAACGATATATGTGTAATTTTAAATTGGTTTTCGAAATTTGTCTGAATGGTGAACGACTGGGGGCGTAACTGGAAGGCCATATTAACAGCTCATGTCAATTCTGTGAGTTTGCGAGCCAGTTTCGAGCTGACAGCGTAGTCTCCGAGGTGAAGCGTTAATAACATAATCCTTGGGGCGAATACTGAATTCATGCTGCCTCTTTCGGACATTTTTCGTTATTCGCATGAGCAGACGAGAAATGATTTCACTGCTCGAGTTTTCGTCTGAGAGGATTGGGTTTTTGAGGTGGAGGCTACTACTACTTGTGGATTGCGTGGATTGAAGATGCATATCTCCTGAACTACTGGTGTTGGTGCATCGGAATTTAGTGCGAGGCGAGGTTTGTGACTTTGTTTGAGAGGGCTTCTAGCCACGAGTGGATTGCAGATGCGCAGAGGAGAAATGTGTTTGGGATGTATAGGTTATGTAGGGAGTAGGGAGTAGGAATATTTGTGATGGGTCTAGTGCTGAGCCGATATTATAAGAGTTTTAAAAGAAAATGCATGGCAATTTTGTACACGGACAAGTCAGTTTGGGGGAAATGACGTTGTTTCCGAGTTGGAGTGTCTGTACCGTGTACTTGGGGCTAATTTTGAAATTCATATTATCCTTTTTAGGCATTTATCCTTATGCGCATGAGCAGATGAGGAGTCATTTAACTGCTGGAGTTTTCGTGTGAGAGGAGTGGGGTTTTGGCGTGGAGGATGCTATTCCCCCAAAGAATCCCCTGGTGAGGGTCTGCGCATGCGTGGATTCAATGTGATATCTCCTGAACCACCAGCCCAGATAGCACACAACATTCTGAGAATGTGATATCTAGCTTCTGAACGTTCATACTTTAGAATATTCTAATAGAACGTTCCATGCATCGTCGTAGAACATCTAGAATATTCAAGGAATGTCCTTCAGTAAACGTTCTGATCACATTTCAAAAATGATATCCATATCATATGATATGAAGAACATTACTAGAATATCCTTAGAGAATATTCATAGGAGTTGTAGTTTATTTCAGTATTTGGTAAGATCCTTGTGGAATATAATAAGAACCTCCTCAGAATGTTCTTTGATCATTGCGTCGCGTGGGATCATTTTGAGATTTATGGTTAATTTAATAGTGTAGTGTAACATGTGATGTGACTTTACTACTTCACCTCAGAGGCTTTTCGATGCTATAGAAATTTTTATATCGATTGTTCATAAGCTCGGTCAACATCTCCTACATCCTTTTAGGAGGTGTTGGCTCGGTATATTTTCACTAGTGAAAGTTAATCAGTAAAGTTCTGATTCAAATAGATGAACAGCTTTTCAAGCCGAATATTTTTCCCTAATCTTCCAACCCTGACCGATTACTTCGGCTATCAGAACACGCTCCTGGCAGTCCTGGCTCTTGTTACCAGCCCAGCCTACAGATATTTATTAATTTCACAATTCGCATCCTGGAATCATCACGTGACGTGACGTGAACCAATATGGCGGTTCTTTAATCTTTGATGGTTCTTTGCATAGAATATAAAATGGTTCTTTATTCTGAGGTTCTTGTCCCCTTGTCTATGGGTTCTTTGTACATAAACAACAAACAAGTTAAAGTCGAATTTAAGCGAATAACCGGAACAGAGCGGTTAAGACCAATCCCTTGCTAAACATAACCGATCGGTTATAATAGCAAGGGATTGGTCAGAGACAACAAAGAGACGCCTAACTCCCCACTAAATTTTATCCCATGTTTTGCATCCTTGTCTTGCATGAGCAAAGGGAAAAGTAGATGGCGCTAGCGTTACTTTACGGGTGCATTGCGCGGGAATTTCAAATTAGTGATGGATTTACTTCCATTTTATTTAGTGTTAAGGTTTTGAATACTTGAAAGCAATTCCGCGCAACCATGAAATTGAAATTAAAATTTTTGCCTTGTCGATTCCTGTAATTGCTCTAATGAATGCGACATAAATAATGCGGCGAAAATCGTAATAAAATTGAATTGGAAATATGAACAAGCTATTGATATGGCTGCGCGTAAATGCTTCCATAAAAATGAAAATACGACTTGTAAATGGAGATTTAAGTTTTAATGAAATTTTGATAGAAATGCGTATGACAACTAACATATATACAAACCACTAACATATATACAAACAACTAACATATATACAAACAAATAACATATGAACAATGTGGTGTACAGTAGTGGTACAGTCTAAAAAATATCTACTCCTTATTCTTTCTCCAGAACCGAATTCTAAGAAGAATCTGCTTTTGAAAACAAAAAAAATCAGACTGAATGAAACTTATTATATAGGTACTTATATAATATACCTGTGATATCATTTGGGCTATCTGAGTCCACTAGCACTTCAATACATTCTTCGGAGACAATAACTCTGCTTTCTTCACATTCTTCATGCATTGCAGAAGTTGAAGGAAGTGAAATGGAAATTTAAGTTTTAATGAAATTTTGATAGAAATGCTTATGACAACTAACATATATACAAACAACTAACATATATACAAACAACTAACATATATACAAACAACTAACATATATACAAACAACTAACATATATACAAACAAATAACATATGAACAATGTGGTGTACAGTAGTGGTACAGTCTAAAAAATATCTACATATTTTACATTTACATACAATCTTACATATTTCTGAATTTTCTAATTTTTTTTGACTGCACTTTTTCCTTTCTCATTTCTCTAAACTTCTGGTTTTCTCTCTTAACCCACCAGCCTATGCCAATATTGAATAGTGATTGTAATATAATGGCTTCTACCTCCTTCGCATGATGCTCACATTTCAACCATTTAAAATCAATATTATCTTTTAAGAATTTAGTGGCATGACAAGGGAGGTCAGAAATATTTGATCTATCGATCAAAAAATTCTCGAGGGATGTTATTCCATGTGCAATACATATTGTAAAAACTGTACTCGGATACATCAAATTCTTTTTATCATCTACCCATTCCTTGTTCCAGATAAATATGTTGTGAGGATCCAATTCATCTGATGATAGTACAGAAGAACAGTCTTTACATTTGAATCTTCTGTATATTCCTTTCAAAATAAATCCCGCAACATATGCCACCGAAAAGGTTCCTGTACTTCCACGAATTACATCTGATTCAATTTTGGACACTGTCTCCTCTGTAGACTCTTCTGGCATTGAATGAACAGGATCTGTATCTTCTAGATTCATTGATACCTCTACTTGTTCCTTCGCCAGAAATGACTTGAGATTACTGAGTAGAACATTATTGTCCTTCTCACAATTTGTTGCAGTGGTGGAGTGAATCAAATTATTTAAAATCTGTGCCTTTAAACTACCAACAAATTGAAAAGCCGTAGGATTATCGTTGCATCCAGATCCGAATCTGATGCAGCCAAATAGATTCTCTAAAGGATCCTGATTTAGAGATCTCGGACGCAAAACTTTGAATTCATTAGTTCGGAGATATGCCCAAATTCCTCTTATAGCATTGAGTGAAGTTAACCAGCCAATTTGAGATGGTGGTTTTCCTTCTTTCACCTGACCACTTGTAGATATTCTCTTGAATTTCCAAGCTTTCACCATCTGGAACGCTTTTGTCCAATATTCAACATGAGGAGAGTTTTCTTGAACGTTGCATTTCAACTCCTTTCCAGAATGGTTGGTGTTCCCATTGAAGCTATCGAACAACGTATCAACTTCCATGAGGAATTCGGCTGTGCCAATACACTCCTGTTGCATTACTCCTAAAAATAAAGAGTTGAAAAAACTGAAAATTTAATTTTAAATCAAGCTTACCATTCCGTATCATGGAGTATAAATATGCGGACACCGTTCTACTCATTACTTGTGCAGCAATATTGACCTTCATGGCATATTTCATAATCGGATTGAAGAAATGATCTTTTAATTTATGAAGGGACCTGAAAACATAAGGCGATGCCTTGTCATGCTCATAGGCCCAGCGAACATGGGAAAATTTGGCCTCCATAGTTGTATTTTCTTCTCCGATTTTGACGTTCATGAATACATTGTATTTCCTAAATAACGAATATGTGCGCTTTAGTAAATGTGGGGGATCGTACATGGCAAAAATTTTCTTGCCTTCATGTAAAAAATATGGTTTCTCCACATTTACCCCCAATTCTTTTAAGCATTTCACATTATTGACACCCATATCGCAGACAGTTCCGACAATGTTCAATTTTGCTACATTGGTAGCAGCTTCCAATACTTTGAACAAACAATTCCTCAGTATGTCAGAACTGCAACTCTTGTGTGTGAAGAAGTACGCAAGAGGTTGCTTCCATTTTCGGTTTAGTCCCACAAGCATGAAAACTAGAGCTTTTCTAGCAGCCACTTTTCCGCTTTGATCTTCACCAAAATCCTCGAAACCAATTATTTTCTTCCTGCCTTTATCATAATAAAGGTTCTCCTTCATATCCATTTCATCAAAAAGTAATATAGAATAGCGATCCAGGTCCTCTGTTAAATTTTCATTTATGTGTTCAAAGATTTTTGTGTTTATCCCAGCATTGAAGGGTACTGTTTTCAACAAATTTAAAATAGTGTTTCTTGATGGAAGGGCTACAAAAGAACTCAACAATTTGTAGCATCTTGGACTTTTTTTAAACAATAATAGAGACATAATCTTGTCATCTATGGTCCATCTTCTGCCTCTTGCATCCTTGATTTTGGAACATCTTATCTGGGATATCAAAAAATTCCAAGTTGTTTCAGACATGTTATTATGAAGGCTTCGAACTTCTGGGGTGTCAGACAGCTCTAAAAGACCTTTCAAAGTTATAGATTTTTGTCGACACTGTTTTTTAATTTTACGTAGTTGGTTCTCTTTTTGTTTGATAATCTTCACCAATTTTTTTTTCCTTGGGGAAGTGTCACTTGTAGAAAAGTTTTCGATATTTCTAAAAATTCTGCCTTTTCTTTTGGGTGTTTGTGGCAGATCCAACTCCATATTAGGATTGCATTCTATACCTATAAACAATGTAAATTTTAATTTTCATGTGTCTAACAATATTTGAAAATATTAAATTCCATGATTTTACAATATACTGGATACATCATGATGTGGAAAATTAAATTCAACAAAAAAAATCAGACTGAATGAAACTTATTATATACTTATATAATATACCTGTGATATCATTTGGGCTATCTGAGTCCACTAGCACTTCAATACATTCTTCAGAGACAACAACTCTGCTTTCTTCACATTCTTCATGCATTGCAGAAGTTGAAGGAAGTGAAATATCGAAGAATTGCATTGGAACTGCATATCTATGCAATTTATGATTTATCGAATCAGTGTATGACTCCGAGGAGAAATGTTTAGAGCATATTCTATAATTTCGGATGTCCTCTAAAACGAATTTCATCCCCAGTTGTTCTTGCCAAATTTTTGACCTGCAAATTTAAATATCATATTATTTGAACCTTACTCACTGATATAAATATTTTCAACTTACCTGTCTGAATTTGTTGGAAAATAATGCATTTTTGTAACTTCGCTTTCTCCAGCCCCACAAACAAAACATTTAACCATATTGAAATTTCTAAACAAATACCCTAATATAAATAACACTGAAATTTTCCAACTCGGCTGACGCACGTGGGATTGATTTCTAGGTTGCCAAAATTATCGAGCACGTGGACTGAAAATCATTTGTGCAGCATTTGAGCCATAGATTTATTTATTTATTTAACCACAAATGAATACAAACAGGTGCAAACCCAAAAACAGTATTCACAAATTTAAATACCATTACACTGTGTGCAACGAGAAGCTATCCTATTAAACATTATCATTCATCTATTATACAATAAAAAAACACATATAAATAATACTTATTTACACATACAATCATCAAAATACTCTACAATGAATAGAAGAAAATAAAAAAAAAAAAAAAAAAAGAAAAAAAAAAAAAAAAGTGGCAAACCCACCTCAACAATGGGAAAAGCCTTTCCTCAACCGTCTTTTCAGACGACCAATAGAGAAGCTAAACAAATCAAAATCACAAGAACGAAATGCTTCATTGCATGTTGTTAGCATCCTAGTTAATGGGGAATTTCTCGAAATATTAGTTCTTTTGAAAGGCAGGTAGAAAACATCCTGACGTCTCAATCTGAGATCTGGCACCGAAAACGGTATCTGCTGAAGGACATGTGACACCTGAAGACAGTTATTCAAGATTTTAAACAAAAATAAAATGTCAGACAATTTCCTTCTGTCCGAAAGTCTCATCACATTAAACTTCTCACGAGCTTCCGTGTAATCATGATTTTCGATTATAATGTTGCTTCTAAAAGAGATAAATTTAAGAAATTTGTTTTGTACGCTTTCAAGTCGTCTTATGTAACAATTATATTGGGGATTCCATATTACGGACGCGTAGTTCAACCTACTGAAGACGAAAGAATAATACAGCGTAGTGAGAGTCCCATTTTCTGTGAAGGAACGGCCATGACGAAAAATATACCCGAGCATTCTATAGCTTGACTTAATAACCTCCTCTATATGTTGGTCAAATAACAACTTCGAATCAAATATTACTCCCAAATCTTTAATATCAGTCAAACGTTGAAGGTTACGATTGTGAACTTTATACGAAAAATCAATTATCTTGAAATTTCTAGCAAAAGTTAGCACGTGACATTTTTCTAAGTTCAAAAAGAGAGAGTTCGCCTCACAATAGTCCGAGAGTCGATCAAGATCGCTCTGAATTTTAAGACAGTCATCCAAGCTAACTACTCTTCGGTATAATTTCACATCATCGGCATAAAGTAAAAACTGTGTGTGATGAAAGCAAGTCGAAATATCATTGATGTAAACTAAGAACAGCAACGGCCCCAGGTGAGAACCCTGGGGTACTCCAGAAGTATTATAAAACTTATTTGATCTTGTGCCATCTATCCTAACAAACTGACTTCGGTTCGAGATATAAGACTTCAACCAACGCAACAAATCCCCACAAACTCCAACTTCAGCGAGTCGACACGTCAAAACAGAATGACTAATCTTATCAAAAGCTTTCTGGAAATCGGTGTAAATAACATCAGTCTGACAACGGTTCTCAATACTTTCCTGAAGGTACTCAAATAAGGTAAGAAGGTTTGTTTCAACGTTCCTTCCCTTGAAAAAGCCGTGTTGTTGGTCTATTATAATCCGCCTCAGATGACTAGCCAGATATTTATAAATTAGTGATTCGAATAATTTAGGTATTGCCGCAATGATACTAATGGGCCGATAGTTTGTTACAAGGTTCCTCTGACCAGCTTTATGAATCGGGACAATAGAAGACGTTTTCCATAAGTCAGGAAAAATGCCTGTCAATAGTGAGCTGTTGAAAATTATGAAAAGTGGAGCGCTAAGATTGTTATGACATTTTTTTAAAAAAATAGGAGGAATTCCGTCAGGGCCAGGGCCCTTCGAAGCATCCAAACTTCTAAGAGCCGAAGATATCTCTTCTTTACCAACTGATACGCTACTTAAATAATTGCTACTGTAAATATTCTCTTTGTCTTCCAAATTATGAACTGCAACCTCATTCGGTTCGAACACGCTTTTAAAAAATTCTGCAAAAAGTCCAGAAATGCCTTCAGGCGTCGTAGCTTCCCTATCCTCATAATTCATTTTAGATGGAAAGTTGCTGCTTTTGTTTTTGTGAGATACGAACTTAAAGAAATCTTTTGAGTTATGCGAAATTCTACTTTCAATGTTATGAATGTAGCTTAGGTAATCAGATGTCATCGATCTTTTTGACATCCGCCTTAGATATCGAAACTGAGCTAAGTCACCCGAACTCTTATAGATTTTCCATTTTTTATGATAAAAGTTTTTTTGTCTGATCAATTTTATAGTTTGTTTTTTGAAATATGGGGGAAACTTCCGATTAACATTAAATTCTCCGACATTTTCCTCAATAATCTTATCTATAATATTATAAAAAGTCTCTACTTTTTCATTTACATTCCCGTGATTCAACAAAGACTGCCAATCAATCTGAGACAACTTAAAATTAAGCAGATCATAATCTACCTTTTTAAAATTCAACATTGGAACATTTAACCCTCTCTTAAGGGGCGAATCATAATCTACATCTAAAAAATACTCCAAACATGGGTGATGTGAATCTTCCGCTACAAAAGGATTATCGCATTTGGTCAAATTCACTATTTTATGCTTATTACACAACACTAAGTCCAAAATTCGATTATGCGAGTTTTGAATATGATTAAATTGTATCAATTCCGAAAAATTCAAAGCATCTATAATTTCTGCACACCTATTGTCCACACTAACAGGCTCCATCCCAGAATCAGCGACCGATCCTCTCCAACACACCGCAGAACAATTGAAGTCCCCGCAGAGCAGAAACAGATTATCACCGATTCTCAATTTGTTGTTCTCTAAGGTCCCAATGAAAGACGCCGCCGCAAAATCATCTCCCGGTGGCAAATAGACGCAACACAAATAGAGTTTTGTTCTATTCACATTCACCAACAACCACAGATCCTCCGCCCCACTTTCGAAATGAGTCAGGCGTTCGGCCTGTAGCCGATTCCGAACTGCAACAAACACACCGCCACCTTTCCTCTTTGTTGACGAACTTGATTCTCGGTCTCTACGAAATATAGTAAAATTAGTTAGGTCTGCTAGTTCATGATCCAGAATGTCCTTGTTGAGCCAAGATTCCGCAATAAAAACTACATCGTGTTGGTTAGCCTGCAAAGATAAATTAAAATTCACCAACTTGGTGCGCAAACCGCGCACATTCTGGTAACTAACGTGGAGAGCCATTTCGAAAAGATAAACAAAAAAAAACTTTGGGTTAGAAAGCAATGCCGGCATTACCTTACTTCAATCGGATGATGTCAGATTCATTAGTTATTTGCATAATTTTGGTAGTATCATTTTTACGTATCAGGATACTTCCGTTCTGGCTCCAAATATATTTGTAACCTTTTTCCCTTGCTGCAGTACGAGCTGCCTTAAACAGGACCTTATTAGAAGTAGTAAGATGTTCGTTAATAAAAAATCTTCTCGAAACTGAATCAACCTGAAATCCAGGCTTACCCCCCTGTTCCATCCGCTTAGCCTTAACGGCTGACAAAAATCTGTCCCTTTCGCTTTTGGTTGTGAACTTAACGACAATATTTTTTGGTTTATTTTCAAGCTTCGTAGGAACTCGAGTTATAAAATCAATTGAGGTATCTGTAACTTCATGCTTCAGAAACTCTCCAATCTTCTTGAAAGTAGTTATGAGATTTTCGTCCTTTTTCTCAGGCACATCCATAATCTCGACGTTATTACTTCTCATGTTTTGCTCAAGGGTATGTATTCTAATATTAGCAGCAGAGATATCCTTTTTCAGCTGTTCATTCTCGGTTTTTAGCTGAGAGGTTACCTTCATTACGTGATCCAACTTGGCCAATTTAGCTTCGAAATCGGATACTTTAGTTGAGCAAAAATCAACCGATGATCGAAGGTTAACAATTTCATTCTTCATAGCAACCATTTCGTTCCTGACGGATACCACCGTGCGCAGAAGTTCCGCAGAAGTTTCCTCGTCGCCCGACCGTTCCTCCGCCTCTGGATCATCCGCACCGGGTGACACAACCATGTTCCGAGCGATGCCCGGCGCTCGGCACTTTGAACACGACTAGTTTCCTCCCGGTAAATTTGTTATAGCCGCTAACTGATTTCTTGCGACGTCCGAGCATCTGTTATTGGCGTGGAAAAAACCACGACATTTTCCACTGCACTGTAATCCTGGCGATTTCTTCGTTACCGCATTTGTACAAATTACGCATGTAGCCATCACTATTACAATTCCAAAATTACTGGCACGCACAAAAACAAGTCGAACGTTATTAATTTTAACAATTAGTTTGAATAATACACAGTATAAATCACAATTTGAAGAGGAGCAGATATCGAATACATCTGTTCACGATGAATGATGGCAAAATGAATGATGAAAAAGGAAAGAAGTAGTTCTTTTTCATAGAATAACAATATTTATTTTCTAGTTTGGCAACCTCCACAAAAGTGTAAGCAGCGCTTCGTTCAGGCAAGACAAAGATAGCTTTATGCCAAATTGAATGATATAAAAAAGGACAGAAGAGAAAGTTACAATGGGACAAATTTAGTGAAGGAGTTTCACGTCTCTTTGTTGTCTCTGGATTGGTCTTAACCGCACTGTTCCGGTTATTCGCTTAAATTTGTCTTTTGTGTTGAGGTCGTTGGTTATTTTATAGTGTTCATTGACATATTCCGGAGCTTTTCTGCTGTTTAAACTATATTGAAATGGAGAATGAATATCTGAAAAGACTATTGTTGAACAACGGAGACTTTGCTGAACGGTAGGTTCGAAAAAAAGTACCTTCATCGTGTGTTTACATTTGATTTTATTACAGATATAAGTACATACTACATATAATAAAGTTGGGATTAATTAACGGCTTAGATCCTTCAACATTGAATGTTTCTGATCTGGATAGTGGATAATTCAATTGATGGTGTTCCTCCAATCACATATATGGATATTGCAACGTATTTGGATTATTATATACCACAACCTAAAAGACATTCATGCATTTTTGCTAATAAAGAGTTCATATCTAATAGCACAATGCTGGGATAATTACTTTGAAAACAAACAGTTATTACTACCAAAAAATACAAATTCTATTATTCACCTCACAGTCGCATTATTGTGATTTCGTTATATGATTTCCAAATAGTTGTTTCGAAGTACGAATCCTATAAGATCTGGAAATATGGGAAAAGAACTGCTAAGAAATTTCATTCAGAAGTTATTATGCCAGGGCTGCAGGCGAAATATTTCACATCTGTAGAGGTTGCTGCAGATTATCGAGAAATGATCTTAATAATAATGATCATGAACCAACTGAAGAATCAATCAATTTTGAAGAAAAGTTTGATTTTCCTATTAAATATTACAACGTATTACAAAAATTGGAGAAATAGTAATTTAGACCTTGAGGAAATTAAAACAAAAGTGGTAAGTTTCACGATTTTGATTTGTGTGATGTATCCAAATGTTACATTCAAATAGATTTTTGTTCTCTAGAAAATTCATTGATACTACCACTTTACTGGTTATCAAATTATTCAAATTTGTTCACATATAAAAATCCTCGATATTATTGAAATTCTGGAAATTAATAATGTATACTCCTATCTAACATATAGGATTAGATAAGTCCACAGCATACATATTATTATTTATGTTACATTTCGGTTGTTGTTTTAGGTTTACGAGTTGTCAAAAATTGGGGGCCTAAACACAAAGTGATAACAAAAGGAAAGGTTGATGACAAATGCTCTTGCTATGAACTCTAGCTGGTTAGGATTTAAGAAGAAGGATAATTTTTCGGCATTGATTTTTTCCGAAATAGTGAAAGGTAAGAATTTTCGAAGAATTTACTATGTTAGATAGATAAGATAAGAAATTTATTTCTATGAAGCAATGTTTGATGGAATAACTAGTCAAGATATTTTACCGAAATCGCTTCACTTGGAATTATTGCGATAACTAAAATACATTAATACTCCATATTTGAATTATCTCTCATATTTTACAGAATCTGTGATGAACATTCATCGAAAGATTACAGAGTCTGATGCGGAATTGGTAATTAAAGACTGGTTGGTTAAAGCGAAAGAGAAGGAGGAAAAGTTTCAGAAATTAGACCTCAAAACTATAATCTAATGAAGGTAGGAATATTAGTTGTACTCAATATCATTCATACCATGAAGCAATATTTTTTGATTATTCTACTAGCTAAAATTTGGTTTGTTGCCTTGTATTTCAT
This sequence comes from Halyzia sedecimguttata, assembly GCA_937662695.2. Lineage (NCBI taxonomy): Eukaryota > Metazoa > Arthropoda > Insecta > Coleoptera > Coccinellidae > Halyzia > Halyzia sedecimguttata. The sequence goes on from OW569411.2 coordinate 34,523,207, forward strand.
TCTGATCTGGGTTTACACTGAAAACTATTAAATTATTCAAGGTGCCTAGTAATATTTCATTTCTTCTCTTCCAGAATCTCTGATTTTGAAACCAAAAGGCTGGTTGGTAGCCAAAAATGATGGAGAAGATAATCTCGCGAATATTATTTTTTTTATAAACAAAATATTTTGTTATTATTCTTTTGAATTTATTTCAGGAAATGTCTTCCTAAAAATAAAACTGATGACTTGAATTATGTATTATTATAAAATGGATTAGTGTTGTTTGACCTCGAATAATATTATTATATTATTTGTGAAAAAACTAGGCTTATGCTCAGAATCAGCATTCTGATGATTTTTTATGGGATAACGAAAAATAAATAAGAATTTCATAGCCATTCAATGTGATGAGTCTATGAAATCTCAAAGTTTAACTAAATTTACAAAACATTTTAATTTTAAATTGAATTATAACAAAAAAGCATTCAATACCGTTGATTTATCGTTGAACACAATTTTTTTTTAGTTTTTCAGTTGGATTTTGGTATTATTAATTCCTGCAGGGAATGCGGCAGGAATTAATAATACCAATGAATTTATAAATTCAACCAAATATTCTCGGAATTAAAGTATATTCTCGGAATATTTCTAGAATGAGTGGGAATCTCCATAGAATATTTGGAGTAATATTAATAGGAGATTTTTTGAAACGTACCTGGAATATTCTCAAGAATATGCCTGAAATATTGTCAAGAACATTCCTAGAAGGTTCTAGAATATTCGGGAGAACATTCATAGAACCTGTATAGAACCAGAGTTCCTCTCTCACTTAATAGTGCATGGAATGTTCTAAGAATGTGTGGGGTCTGTTGTGAGGATATTCTATGAATATTTGAACATTCTGGCAGTATCTTCTAAGAACATCCATATAACGTGTGTGTGCTATCTGGGAGTGTTGGAGAATCAGGGTTTTTTGTGAGGTGTGATTTTGAGAGGACTTTCAGCCGTGAGTGGATTGCGCATGCGCAGAGGAGAAGGGACTGCTTTTTGGTTTTATGCGTTATGTTTGGAGTGGTTTAGGACTATCGGTCATAGGTCTGGTGCCGATATTGTGAGGTTTTAAAAGAATATTTGAATATTCATGGCAATTCTGTGCACGGACAAGTCAGTTAGGGGGAAATAGCGTCTTTTGCGAGTTGGAGTGTCCGTACCGTGACCATGGGGCTAATTTTGAATTTCATGTTACCCGTTTACGGGCATTTACGTTATGCACATGAGCAAACAAGAAGTGATTTAACTGCTGGAGTTTTCGTCTGAGAGGAATGGGGTTTGGAGGTGCAGGATGCTATTCCTCCATAGAATCCCCTTGGGAGTGTCCGCGCATGCGCGGATTGAAGCTGCGATATCTCCTGAACCAATGGTGTTGAAGAATAGATTTAGCGCTGAGCCGATATTGTGAGATTTTAAGAGAAATTTCATTGCAATTCTGTGCACCAACAAGTCAGTTTCGAGGAAATAGCTTTATTTCCGAGTTGAATTGTCTGTATCGTTTACCAATCTATTTAGCGTAACCATAAACAAGGTATACTACTACTGAGCGTAGCTATTTATTCATCTCTGGGCTTCTACTAATGCACTCGAATCATCACAGAGATTCGCGTGGGACTAGCTGGTCTCTGAGTGAGGACGTTTGCCGTTTCCATGGTAACCGAAGATTTCGCTTGGGCGATCGAGATTCCTGCCGGCATAGTGCGGACGCTCATAGTATACCTTGTCTATGCGTACGCTTAACGCAAATATAATTATTGTGAAACATAGATGGTCACTATAGATAAAAATATTTTACTTTTAATTGAATCCAGTTAGAAGAGCACGACTATGAAATATACAAATTAATTGTTTATGTATATGTACGTCATTTTTCTAGGGGAGGCGCCCTCCCTCACCAGCCGCCCCTGCATGTAATAATAAATGACTGTCGCACCACAGAGATCATCTACGACAACACTGGTTTCAATGTTGATTTAAGGATAAATTGAAGTAAATTTGGATGTAGAATAGATATTAGAACACGCACACTAATGATGAAGTTACCCAATATTTGATGTTTATGTACTAACATTCCTAGCCAATTCATCTCCAAATTGAATCGCCTTAAGACTCCCATGTTGAAGAATTTTAATATGGGTCTCCAGCCAAGAGAATGATTTTAACCTCACTAATGTTTTCAATGGGAACTACCGATATTCTGATCTAGTTTCAATGCGAATCCACATCGAACGTGCATCTGCCGGCCACCTTGTTTGAATTGGAAGGTATTAGAAAAAAACATGAATGATTGTCAAAAATCTATTTAGAATCACTCCACTTTTCTATTAAAAATAAATAAAAAAGAGTCTCAAAAATATTACAATATATAAAAATCACGAAGGTGTCACTTCCTCTTTTGTCAAATGCGCTATAAACCTCAACCTAACCTGCAAAGACTGTCTCATCTTTCTTACAACAGTCTCCAACTCTTTCTTCATCATATCACCTACAAACATATACTTTATATGGTACAAAAGATCGCAAACAGGATCCATATATTTCAGTTCTTTTTGTGTGTTATCCACTTGAGCTAGCAATTCATACAAGGTGTTAGTCAATTCCACGACGACAGCCATGCTGAACCTCTGCAAAAAGGGACCAACTAAATGGCAAACAAACAGCAGCTGTTCCTCTGAGAAGACAACTCCAGGAAGGTTTTCTTTCACCCATTTTGGTACGCTGGCGATTTGCCCTGGACCTGCGTGATGCCATACAGAATGGGCAAGAGCAATAGTATAACTGAATTCGTTGTGGAGTAGTCCATTATGGGTTTCATTGAAGTCGAATAAACGGAAAGCACTGCACTCAAATGGCCAGCTCGTTAGATTACCTAATGTTAGAAGTAATCGATCATGCAGAACACTCCAGTAACTTATTGGTAAGGCTGCCAAGATTAACCCAATCGCATTGATCCACTGATGTATATCGGATTGTGGTATAAGTACATAACCTGAAACATACATAACGAAATCTACAATTGTATCCCCTAATGATTAAGAAAGAAATATCAATTGGAAAGAATTCACTCTCTTATTTTATTTGAAATAGATATTTCCACACATTTTCACTGTGACAATTTTTGGAAGAATTCCTAGCCAGCTAGTTAGGCTAAATTAGTTCTTATCAATAAGGAGCTTTGACATCTTTAACCTAAACCATAGCAATATGACAATTAACAATTTAGGCCAAACTTATATTGCTCAAGCTTGACTTGTTCCAATTGTTTTGTAGGCTGCCAGGGGATATGAGTTCATGGCCAGGAACAGCAAAGATTTACAAACATACAATCACCCAAATTACTATACAGGGTGGGCCACAGTCGAGTCGGTGGTACCCTGTACTTTTACGGAGAACACTCTGTATATTACTTCTTTTTTCGATTCGCCGTACCCTGATTATTTCTGTATCAACTTCCTCATCCCTATCTCTAGAAGTTATTGAGTAATTGATTTGATTTTTATCAAAACATAGCTTCTATTAAACATTCATTACTTCGGTACTTGGAATGCTAGAAAGCTGAAATTTCGGCTATGGATTACCAATATCATTGACGTATACTCCATTAACTTTTATAAAGTCTCCCGGTTGGCCATGAAAATTTTCACACATTTCACCATGTATAAAATGTTATGATTATGTTGAGAGTAGAAATTGGCAACTCCTCGGCGAATTGTTTTGACCTTGACGATATTTCAGCAGTACCAACCTGCCTCTGCTTTCGTTACAAAAACGCGATAGACCTAAATCATGGCCAACCGGGAGACTTTATAAAAGTGAATGGAGTATATAATAAAAAACGTCCCTAATCATACAGAGTTGCTCGAAATCCGAGGCTTTTCCGAGAAATACTAAAACTATAAAAAGTGCTTTATTTCAAATGGAATGACCTGTATACCATAAGATGTATTGAAATAGAATCAAATTTCTTTTCAAACAATATAACATGTTCCAATACCTAAATTGTAATGTTTTCGAATTGAAAGCAAGTTTTTATGCCTATGGGAACATTCAGGTATATTTTGTTTAGGTATCCATGAAATCGCTTAGAACATGTAAATTATCATAATTTGACAATCGGCATCGATTGTAAAGTATTGTTGAATTTATTGACGGAGATCTTATTGTATGTATAAGTTGGAAAACCATTGTGGCCAGGAGGTTTGGCGAGCTGTTCAAATTTATAGGGTGAAGTCAAATTTGGCAAATCGATATGTCAGTAATCACATTCGATCAATACCTTGATCGAGATTCGAATAATATGTAACTTGGTAATATTTTTCTGAAATTTGAGGTTTCAAAGGTCAGTTATAACATAAGTTCAAGTTACGGAATTCACATCAATTATTTAATTCTACTGTGTCCCAGTGGAAGGGATTCGTCTCCGTACCGTAATTATTGATCTTTTTCATTTTTGTTTCCAATTCTATCGGAATAATAACTTTGCGAAAAGGGTTATGGTTGAGTCGATATTTTCATAAAATTACGCGAGTATTTTCTAATATTATTAGATTACTGGGCGTGTTTGATAAAATGTCAATTCATAGGTCCTCATGGCACAACAGTACGATTTGACTGATTTGTATCTTAGGAATAATTCTTGGAATAAATTGTTGAAAATAAAACCACTGCTATACATTACGCCGCCACAAAGCACTGTTTATTTTCGACCCAAAAGTAAATGTATGTATTCGAATGGGTCCTTATGCCACCACAGCACTTTTTGTTTTTGACCCAATGGGGAATGTATGTATTTGAGTGGTTCCTTGCACCATCACAGACAAGGCACTGTTTATTTTCGATCCAACAGTGAATGGTATGTATTTGAGTGGAAACTAATCGTTCGATACCATTCTGGGTAAAGCAGTGGACCAGTTATTTTTGGACGTTTGTGTTTAAGTTGGATTTATATTTCTTATATACCTTTGGGCGAGTTCAGTACCTGGATGGGTGACCGCTCTGATTATAAATTTGAACTGCGCGCCAAAGCTCCTGGCCACAGTGCTTTTCCAACTTGTTCGATAAATCTCCGTTAATAAATTCATCAATCAACAATACTTTACAATCGATAGCGATTGTTGAATTAGCATAATTTACATATTCTATGACATTTCATGGATACCTAATACAAAATGTAGCTCAATATTCCCATTGGCATGAAAACTTGTTTTTGATTCGAAAACATTACAATTTAGATATAGAAACATGTTATATCGTTTGAAAGGAAATTTAATTCTCTTTCAATAATGATACACAGGTCATTCCATTTGAAACAACGCACTCGAATTTTGAACAACCCTATATGATTAGGGTATGTCATTGTACGTAAATGATACACAGGATATTGGTAATTTATATCCAAATTTCAGCTTTCTTGCTATGTTTTGCAAAAAAAAAAAGTGAATCAATTAATTAAGTAGGTACTCGAAAACCTCTAGGGATAGGGATTAGCAAGTTGATACAGAATTAATGAGTAGGGCTCACTCCATCGAAGAATCATTGCATCGAAAGTTCACTGAATCGAAAGTTCCCTGCATCGAAGGTTACCTCCATCGAAAATGACGCCCACTTACTCCTGATTCGCCGAACGTGAAATCTCCTGTATCGATCGCCAGCGTCCGTAGTTTGGCTGGATGTTTCATTGAGTGTATGTCAACAAAGCGGACTCTGGGTCGGCGGCTGTGACAGTTATGAAGCTGCGGCTCTTCAGTTCTATTCGCAAATATTATTTATTTATGATGACATATTAAATCATATCGTAATTTTGTTCCTGTTCAGTTTTTCATTATTTCACACAATACAAAGTAAAAACATGCATCTATAGGAGATGATAGCCCTACATAAGGGCCCTGTAGCGTTCTTCGAACATCTGAAGTTCTGAATTATCATCACTTGGACTGGTCAGACCTGGTATTGAAAGAGACCCTCCTGGCCTTACGAGCAACAATTTCCTTTTTGAAATCAAATATTGAAGGGATTTCTAAGATCAATATCTTTGAGAACTAGCGGAGGCGATTCTTCTCCAAGAGATCCCATGCGCCTACAGAAGAGTATATTTGTGAGAGGAGACTTTTGAAAGGTTATGTATTATTTTTAGTTTGTTCGTTCTTCTCCTCTTGTCTCTCTAATATTTTTGCAGAATAGCAGAATAAATTTTTATGTTCCTGGCTTCAGCTCAAGGGCCTGTTATGTGTCACAAATTCAGCTTGATATGTTGATATTTTTGTGACCATGTTCTAGGGAACAGCATGCTATCATGTTGACCAAATGTATGTAATTTTCGAATTTTTTGCCGGAAATGGTCTTAAAAGATTAGGTTCGACTCAGTCATGAAGAATTCGAGGTCAAATTCGATTCTGTCCGGTTGGCCATTGGCACGATAACTTTCGAACGGAAACAGATAGCGACTTGAAATTTTCAGGCTAGGTTGCATATCCGAATGCGACGGTTAAGTTTGTAAATGGGCATAATCGGCCAAATGGTTTTGCAGTTATACCCATCTAAAATTTTGTTGTTATTTCTTCAATAACTAAAAAATATAGATCCAATCCAATTCAAACATAGTAATTAGTGGTAGAATGCTGACGCGCAAATTTTTCAAGAATTTGGTAAGATTCGTATCACTAGAAATTAAAAAGAAATATTTTTCCAAAAAAATATGAAAATTTTTCATCATCAAGCGAATTGAAATCTATTACTCGGTTGATAAAAGACGGCTTGAAGGTTCATGCTTTTTAGGAATTTTTTGTTTTGAAATTCTTTTAGTTTTGGAAATATAACTCCAAAAAAAAAAATTTACTAGGCCTTGACGCCAGTTTCCTTTACTGTTCTAGGGTCAGAAATAGAGTTTATTTATTATAATTACCAAGTTCAATCGTTGTGAGACTATTTTTGGCCAAAATTTGCAAAATACTGATATGTGGACGAAATGGCAGTGCAGTGGTATGAGCACTCAAAACTATCAAAAATGTTGAAATTTCTAATACACAAATATCAATAAATCAAAATAACATTTGAATCCAACTTACCCTTAAGAACAACATCTAGCAGACCATTAGCAACAGCTGTGGCTCCCACGGACAGTGCCATAAGTTCGACACAGGTAATGTAAAGCATATGAGCCCCGGCATTCGGGAACTCATTGAATCTCCAATCTGTTGTGGTATTAACAATAGTCCCATTCATAGTATCGACAACCCTCTTTACCAATTGAATATAATAATCTAACTCTGGCACCCAGACTTCATCTGCTCCCCTCTTCAAAAAAATTTGGTAAGGCTCTGATAATGTTTCTTTGAGTGTACCAAGAACAGCAGCCACCAAACGTCTTTTCAGCGGAGGACGATCTCTCAAAATCTTCTCATAGTAATGCAGAGTGTTGTACAGGTAAGTCATGGGACGATCATGAAATTTGTACAGACATCCAAGGTGTTCTAGAATTATCTCTAAACTCTTCTTAACTGGTATTATCTCCAAAAACCTATGAACTAACAAATCAAATACCGGAAGAAACCTCAAGCATACATTCCCAAAATATGGATTGTATCCACTAGATTGTTCTTCGGGAGCAAACTTTTCTGGATACTTCCTATGGAATTCCATGTGTTTCTCATGCCAATTTGTCTGGTTCCAATGATCCCGTGAATTATCCTTAACAAAATCTTGCACTCTGTTCCTGAACTCAGAAGCTTTAAGAAGTACCAACTGAATGATGAATGAACAGACTTGAGCTTCACTGCCTTCCTGCATCCTTAGAGCCAAGCATAGCACTAGACGGTCCAAAGTAACAATATTATATTTCCATATCATGTCATTGATGGTGTCTACACATTTGTTCACATGCTGACCTCCTGGAGAATTCGTGAACTCATAAACAAGGCAATCGCAGAACTTTCGCAGATGAGCAGATAAAGCTCTTGCACCGATTCTCTCCAAGATCCTAGAATTAATATAATAATAATGTAACTGAAATTTGTGGAATATAAATACATATTACTGCACAAGTAAGAATTCAATCCAATCGTAAATAAAAGGTCAGTGACTATAGAAAATGTCACAAGTAAAAATTATAAAATCACTATAAGTAGTTTTAGCAAACGCTGAATGATGTATAAATTTGTCTAACTATGTTTTGCTTGCACAAAAGTCCTTTCTTTGAATGGGCATATTCAGAAAGTTTTTCATAATAGATACACAGAAACCCATCGAATTGTAAACATTTCAAAGAACTCTAACACCAAGCCAAAATCTTCAGAATTATTTTTTGTTAACAGTTATTCTGAAATTCGGAAGTTGTTACAGTGACAGTCTTTGAAAAAACATAGCAACATAGTTTCACTTTACATAGAAATTTTCAAGTTCCAACTCCTTCTTCAACAAACTCAGAGTTTGGGAGAGAAAACCCAGAAAGTAGCCATTTAGTAGAGTGGTCTTAATACTTAATTAGCCATCATGTATATCTGATATATTTATGCTGATCAATTGGCGAATCGAAGAACCCTTCAAAAGCAATTTAAATCCCATGTACCGCGAACGTTCTAGTTGGTAGCATAAAGGTATATCCAAACTTTGAGCTACATCTAGTGTTCTCGAGATATGAAAAATTTTTTAAAATTAGTTTTATTTTCTTCTAGTAATATGATCCTCACGAAAATCTGCATAAGCATTTAAAACAATATTTTAAAATTTTAAATCTAACACGATTTAAATTTGGTTGGATAGGTATCTTTTGTAATATTCAGTAAATAAACTTTCAAATGGGCATATTGCTGGACCCACTGGGGATCATGCTAATTAACAAACTTGATCTATTTATTTGACCTTACAGCCTACCGTGGATATGCCAAGTCTCTGAGTAATTTTTCTTTGAATTTACCTTGCTTGCTAAGAGATGGCCAGCCTGGCAGAATTGAATAGTCTCACCAATTTTTTATCAGTAGGTCCAATGTAATTGTTCAACACGTTGACTGCCAAGGTACTTTTATGAATTCTGGACAAAAATCCATTTTTAATTTTATCAAATTATACTATCAAAAACGCCAATAAAAGTTCATAGTAATTATCAAATAGTTTATAGAATGTATTTTTTTCAAATATACAATTCATCATGTAGTTTGCGACTTTGTTCAAAAGACCACTGACTAAAAAAGAACTTGAAGACATTACTAATATATTCATTAATGACTGATATTTACACTGATGTACTATGAGTTTCATGGTAGCTGCACAAATGTGCAAGTGAACAAACTAGGAGATAACTATAAGTTGGCAGTCAACGTGTTAAGACCATTTTTTTGGCTAAAATTTTGAAAACACTCACTTATATGCAATTGGGCTGATATGATCTGTCTCAAGCAACATCTTCCACAGTAAACACAAAAACAAAGGTGGAGCCCCAGCAACCCCAAAGTGAGTCATCATATCATTCTCGTTATTCATAGAAGCCCATTTGCGATACTCTTCTTCTACTGCCTTTTTCAACTGTTGTTTGTTCTCTTTGGGAACCGCATGCTGAGCGAAAAACTCTGCCATCGAGCGCGGAAAACAATCGAGAGTGTGTGGGGCCCAAGCGTGTGGAGTGCTCTGAGCAATTGTCGATAAAAGTTCATTACACCACGTTCCATCTGCACCCGTAACATGCGTAGCTCTGGCCAGTGTCAGAACCAGCGCCCTGTTCAGTTCTTCAGATTCCTGAGAAACAAGAGTCTTCTGTTCACTAAGAAACCGGGATAGCTCTGGTTGGACTTCGCCACTCCCAAGACCTGAAAGTATTGACATCAATATACTTGCAAATTCCCTTTGCTCACACAGTCGACAACAATGCACTAATAATTTTTTTTATTTTTTCAGAAAGGGTTCACTTTCCGAGATAATTCAAAGTGATGAAACGAGATCTTTGTCACCACTATGATACTGCAGGGTTTCAATTTTTCATTGTACATCTCAGTTTTTTCAGGTTAAATATGCAGTACGATATCCTGATAATCAACAATTATTCACCAAAGCAGACAACTCATAAAGAACATGTCAGAGGGTACGCTACCTGTTATGAATAATTCCCCATCATAAAAGATCCACTCTTTTCGAAAGGTTCATTTTCATAGAAAACCAGAACGAATTGCCCTTCGTAGTAAACCTCAAGGTCAAATAAGCGACAAAGTCGCCGCACTCGAATCGATCTTTAATCTGTGCACATGCATCATACGAAAAAGGGAAGAGGTCAATGCTAACTTGTAATACAATTCGTTATCGTCTAACAAAGCCTAATACCAACTTGTTATACGAAATGTTAAAGTCTGACAAAGCCAGGAGTGACTGAAATTCTCACAATTAGTACTGACGTCATTTCGACATTTTAGTAATCCTAGGTCAGGACGTTTTCATGGCATTGTATCTAACAAACATTTCTTCGAATATTTGTATCGTTGGAAAATCTGTAAAACTAAAAGATGTCCCTTTGATTTTAATGGAAAAAACCAGGAGCATAACAAATTACCATTGTAGTTCTTCCAGAGACCCCAGAGGCAAGAACTTGAACAAATTATACCCTAAGAACATTCATAATTATAGGCTAAACAAAGTGTTCAATTTTTTAAAAATTTCCACTTCAAATATAAGGGTAGCTATTACATGTTTTTAAAGCAATATATGCACGTCCACAATGTTACGAATTTTTTTGGATATCAAGCTTTACGAGGTCAACGTTAAGCAAAGAAGAATAACTTTCTGTATAGATGCAATGCCATGGCAACGGCCTTACCTTCGATAACTAAAATGGCGGATTGACGTCACACTAATAGAGCGTATGCCAAGTCGTTGCAAAATTTCCGAATTTATTACGGGCTACGGCTAATAACGAATTTTTTACTGAATTGCAAGCAATTGCTGGCTAAATTTATATGGAGTTACATTGGATATGTGTTGTGTTGGGCTATTTTAGTTATCATTCATTACCAGGGGCGGTTGGTGAGGGGGGGCTGCGGGGCGCCGACCTCCTTAGAAAAATAACGTACATACATAAACAATTAATTTGTATAGTTTTGTCTTCAAACTGGATTCAATTAAAAAAAATACATTTTTACCTAGCCACCATGTATATTTCACAATAATAACATTTGCGTTAAGCCTGCGCATAGACAAGGTATACCATGAGCGATGAACGTCCGCACTCTGCACTATGCTGGGCGGAATCTCGATAGCCCAAAGCGTAAACGCCGGTTACCATGGATACGGCAAACGTGACCAATCAGAGATCAGGCTAGTCCACTAGTTACATGCAGGTTTCAGTGACGATTTGGGCGCGGAAATAGGAGCCCAGAGAGGAATAATCCGAATAAATAATAGTGCCAATTCTTCCGTGGTATAAAGTTGCGTTGAGGATTTAAGGACTGACAATGAGGGTATGTTATCTAACGAAATTAGACTTAAGTTCTTTGAGTTAGGTGGAAAAGGTAATTAAAAACAATGAACGACCCTTGCCCGTATTGAATTTAAGTCAAGTTCAACCCGGCTATAAGAATCGAGCGGGGTTTACGCGGAAGTTTGACACAAATGTTCACGGAAAGACTTTACGGATGTGCGGATGTGAAGAAAAAAATGCGTTTTTGTGTTTGATTTACTTACTGTTTGGTGAAGACGATAACTGGACAAGATTTTTCCTGTTTTTTATCTTTTGACCCAGATGTTTCAAACCACGTACACCTTACGTGGTTTGAAACATCTGGGTCAAAAGATAAAAAACCAGGAAAAATCGGCCAAACATATGAACAATATTGTAAGCTTCCAGCTATTGGGCACAACTAATATCGCTTCTGGATTAAGTAGTGCATATGTCGAAAACATTCGTAATCACAACGAAATGGTATCAAAAAACCGTTACGTCCTGTCAAAAATTGTCGATATTTTTGTTTTGCGGCAAATGCAATCTTGCACTACGTGGTCATCATAACGAGTCGGAAGACTCGATTAATAACACAAGACAACGAGAACGTGACCGGTTGCTTACGTACTTCAAATTTAATGTAGTGTCGTATGGTTTGGATTCAACGTTTTGTGAAATATGTAAAGTTTAGGTTATTTTAATATGGATGTCAATGACTACCACAGAAACTGAAAGATGTTTCTCTAATTGATCAAGAGGTTTCTACAGAATACAATGTCGAAAAAATACCTTACGGCGCTCGCAATGTTGTCCATCGAACAAAATTTAGTTAACGACATTCCTGACTTCAACGAAACGGTAATCGAGAAGTTCAACTGCGGCAAAAACAGAAGGATGGAGATTCATTTTAAGAAGTAGGCGTTTGTGAGTACATATTGAAAAAATATATATACTTTTTTGGTATTGTTGCATCAGCGTCCCCCTGAACATAATTATCACCATATATATCAATTCAATAATCATAATATATTTCATATGATATTTATCGTAATCTGAACTGTGTTTACATATTAGTTATTCCAAAACATAAATGTGTGATGTGGCCATGTATTAAAAGAATTATTCTGCGAATGTTAGAAAAAAAAAACATAGTTGGCAATTTCATAATTATTAGTAGTACCTACCACTATATTTGCCCTTTTTCATAAAAGTTCATCCTGACTAAGCATATTTTTCGTTATTTGGCATTGCAGTCATGTTCATTATTGAATTTATTTGCAAGCAAGACAACAACAAAGCAAAAAACTTGTCACTGACGTCAAATGGTTCCTGCTTCTCCTCATTATTTCTATTGGATATTTAATTATGACGTTTTCAATAATAGTCTGAGATCCGGCTGCAAAATCTCTACGCTCATCGCGTAGTTAATCAAATTAACATTTTTACAAACATTTATGATTAGGAGAATAACATGGTGCCAATCAATAAGTGGCCGCAAGTAATTTTAATTAAATTAAAGTTAATTAATTTTTCAAACAAAATTTCGTTCACTTATTTTGCAAATAAAATATCATCCACATCATAGCAATATAAGTACGCACACTCGGCCGCAACTACTTCGCAGCCAGGTGTAAACAGGTAATATTTGGGTGTATTTATACGTTCATGACGCATACTCATGTTTTTTTTATATTAAATTGAAGCTAATTTTTTTTTTTAATATGATGATATATCGCTGCCTGCGAACAAATGGCCGCAAATTGGGGTTACTAGATGTTAAACACTCGAGGTATTCGAAACAAAGTGAAAGAGAGTTAGCGCGCAACGCCACTTGTTAAAAGAGGATGACATGTGACAGCTGTGCGAGTATTTGAAGCCATTGCGCATGCGTCAATAGATAGGGTTCTCAGTCAGCGACGCAAACAGTAGTAGGAACGACTTTACATTTACTCCAAAATTGTAATTAATATTTTGGAAAAAAAATGAAAATATGAAAACATTTATTTTATAATGAAAAATTATTTATCGATCAAGTAAAAATAAAAAAAGTGTGATTATGAAGAATAGAATTTTGGTTATGTCTTACTTTAAAAAAAAAGATACTACGCATATTATATTTGTAAAAATATAAGTTTTTATTACAGTTCGTTAATACAGTTATTAATTTGACATTAAATATGAGTTCGAAAAAAAATCAACATTGTACTTAAAGAAAACAAATGGAAGAGAACATTAAAAAAATTCATCAAATAATTAATACAATACATACATTGATAAGAAATTTAACTTGATTCAAGAGAACCATTTTGATTAAACTGATATGTTGGAGTGAAGAGAATAAATTCTTGAACCAAGAAAAATTAACTTAGATCCAGAATAATTTCTTGGCTCAAGAATTCGTTTTCTTGAATGCAAAATATCAGTTTATTCAAACTCAGTCTCTTAAATCGAGTAATATTATTATTATTATTATTATAACAGAAATAAGAGAAAAGGCATTGCCTATTAATTTCTCAATAAAATACTACAATTAAATAAACAAAGTAACCACAATGTCATCTATATGCTAAACAAAATCTCAACATGATTGGCAAAACCGCAAAAAAAAAAAAATCATCTCCGAGTCCCATCATACAGATTTTTGAATTGGTTAACACTTGTAGCCGACACCACCCGAGCAGGTAGAGAGTTCCATCTCGAAAACACACGGTTACTGATGAAACACTCCCGCTGCGACGATCTGAAGCGTTCCCGACTTAGCTTGTATGGATGTCCACGTAAGTTATTCAAGTTTAGTTCGAAGAGATCACTCAAATCACTACCGAAAAGGCCATGTAACGCTCGGAACGTTATGATCAAATCACCACGCAACCTCCGTTCACTAAACGTAGTGAGACCGAACAGACTCAACCTCTCTTCATACGAAGGTCTCCTAGGGCCGTATGGAATACGCGTCGCACTACGTTGAACGTTCTCCAGCAGCAACTCGTCCCTCCTCAAGGTGGGACACCAGACGGGACCACCATACTCCAAGATTGGACGAACATATGTCGTGTACAGTAGTTTGCACGTTCTAAGGGAGCAAGATGGAAATGATGTCCTTATTAAATACAAGATTCTCTTTGCCCTAGACACGATGTGCGAAACATGTTTCGACCAGCACAAATCCTCCGAGATGACCACACCAAGATCATTGTGCTCAGTTACCGAATCTATTGGATGACCACCGAGAAAGTAGGTATGTCCAGGATTGTTCTTGCCGAGGTGGAGAACCCTGCACTTAGAGGCATTTAGTAGTGTTGGGTAGTACACGTCTAAAAACTGAGTTTGTAAGAGGCGCCTCATTTTTGTATTGAAGCGGTACAGTGTACCGCTTCAAATGAGGCGAGGCGCTCTGGTACCGTTCATGAGGCCTGACGAGATAGGGAGGCGGGACAAAATATGTACCACTACAGAATACTGACGGAGATGAGATGAGGATTGAGGGCGGATAGATGAGGCGAGGGACGTTGACGGTCGGTCGCACTTCAAAGTTCAAATATGTTGATGCAAAAGGAGGGTAACGTCGACCGACTTGAAGCAATAAGAATGGCACAAATTTAGAATACGAGTTAATTGTTGGATTTTAGAATTTAAGGACCGAGCGAGGGGAAGTTCGCGTTATATTTTTTGACTAAGATTATTATTATTATTATTCAAAATTATTGGTTAAGTTTAACACTTATGCCTTACTATTTTTTTCATTTATTTATGCTCAAGCAAACACAATTTGAATATGTAATTATAAGCAAGAGAAAATTTTGAATTGATATGTAGACATACCGAAAAAATGACAACATTAAAGATATTTTGAAAATATATTTAGTATATATATAACATATAAATAAAATTAAATCTTTAATCAAAACGAAACATAAGAAATATAATATGTATTATAAATTTGAACTTAAAAATAAAATTTGCGACACTTTATTGCCGCTCAGTCGGTTCCTACGTTCAACAATTATTTGACCGGCTTTTGAAAATAATCTTTCTGAAGGAACAGACGTAGGCATTATACATAATCTTTTTTTAAATATTTCATACAAAGTAGGGTATGCTTCTCGCTTGGTATACCACCATTTTGCAGGATCTTGTGATCTCGGTTGTAAACACTCCTCTAAATATTTGTCTACTTCTATTTTGGCATCTATGGTGGGATCCGTATTCTTCAAAATATCATCAACCTTATTGTCAAAGTCATCCCAAATACTTCGTTTTCTCTTAGATGGTATTGGACACTCCGGAACCGGAGAAGAACACATGGAGATGCTGAGATTTTTCATTTCCCCGACCAGAACTTTCACATCAGAAACCGCTTTTATGAAATTTCGTTTATTGGTGAAGCCAAATTGTTTGAATCTGGGATCTAGCAAGGTACTCTGCGCGTAGATCGAATTTTCTTCGTAATGGGAAAAACGCGAATTTATTTCACGCAGAAGAACTTCAACCATATTTTTAGTTGTATCTGGGTGTGTTCCTTCAGACAAGAAATCTTCACATTTCTTCTTCAGAAGGTTGGCAATAAGAATGACCTGAAATATACATAGGGTTATAATTCTATCAAGCTAATTATAATTTTAAATAAAAATACCTCCGAGATCCTAACGTTTTTCTCAGAACTCATCTCCTCAGTGGCCTCTTTGAAGATGGATAATATCGATGTCGATGATATTAAAACTTCCACATCCTCATTATTGATTTTTTCCATTTCTGGATAATCAATAGCTATGGTGGATAGCACACTATTTTTTATTTTTAACATTCTTTCGAACATGTCGAATGTAGAGTTCCATCTAGTGGGAACATCCTGCTTTACTTTGAGTTCAGGCTCTTCCAGTTTTCGCTGCATTTTTTTTAATCTTTCTGCAGCCAGTGGACTTCTTCTAAAGAGCTCCACAATATGCTTAACCTTTGATGTGGTGTCTCTTATTTCACGGAGGGCCACTTGCACTATTAAATTAAGGGAATGTGCAAAACAGGAAATTTGTTGCCAATTGTTCGTTCTAATAGCAGCCTTAATATTACTTGCATTATCGCTTGTAGCTGCTTGAATCTTGTTGACAAGATCCCAATTTTCAACAACTTTCTTCAGTTCCTGCGCCAAATTTTCGGCAGTATGGCGATCTGAATATTGAACACATTCAAGCATGTAGGCTTTGAGTTCCGCTTCTTTAAAAAAATGGACAGTCACGGCCAAATAATTGTCATTCGGCTTCGATGTCCATCCATCTGTAGTGATGCTGACATGGGTGGCTTCGTTTAGCTCGGATTGTACCCTTTCTTTTATTTTGATATACGAGTTAGTCAAAAGAGCATTTGAAAGTGTTTTACGGGTAGGTAGATTATACCCTGGATTCAATTGTTGAATGAAATCTTTCAATTCAGGTGACTCCACTAGATGAAAAGCCAAGTAATTCTTCGTAAACACTTTCACTAACATTTCATTTAATTGTTCTGTTTTCTTCGCAGGCAGGGGTTTTGAAAAATATTGCGTAATTTTAGGGTGTGGAGTTATAGATGTATCATAAGTTGGTCCAGATGATTTTTTGATTGAAATCCTATCAATATTGGAGGGTACTTGTGATACTTCAGATTCTTCGGATTGAACTTTTGAGGATGTGGAAGGCATTGAACATGATGATGTAGAAGGTTGATTCGAAAATTCATTAATTGCTAAAAATACATGCGGGTGCTTGCTTTTGGTATGACGAATCAAATTGTAAGCACCGCCGCCTCTGTAAGACATCTCGTTTCCACAGAAATTGCATTTCGCTTTATCATTCTTCAAGTCTGTGAAAAATTGCCATGCCTTGGAGGTTTTCTTATTATCCGCCATTCTATTTAAATTAGAGAAGAATATAACAATCAATTAGAAAAATTCACGAGATATCGAATCAAATGTAGAGCTTACCTTCACTAACTAAAAATTTATAATATTATACTATAAGTCCTTAAATACGAGTATTACGAAATAAAACACCAACACAGAAATAACTTGCAGAAAAACTTCACCTTTACTGTACAACAAACAAATCGTACTAGTACATAAAGAGCCGATCGCAATAGAACTGAGCATTTTGCTCCTTATCTGAAAAATGAATATTCTCATACAATGATTGAAAATAAAATTGCTTTACTGTTGAAAATCAAAGAAACAAGAAACTCTCAATAAAACCCTGCATAATCCCTAAAAGGCGACAAAGACGCCGCTCCATAAAACCAACCGTAATTCCATAACATTTATTATTTGTGACATCTGTGTAGCATGAATCATGAAACGATGAAACCCTTAAGTACTTCCGTAAATTCCACCCCTCTTTGGGATCCACTTGTCGCGCCTCGCGATCTCCTCGAGTCCTCGATCGCTTCGGCTATCGAGCCTCGAGGCGTACTGGCCAGTGGGACCGGGACGTACGAATTGAGGTGGTACATTTTATGAAAGTGAGCCGCTCTTACATTTCTTCGTCGTGTACGGGACAACTGAGCCGCCTCTTGTAAGAGGTACCCAACACTAGCATTTAGTGGTATTAACCACTCATTTGACCAGGTTGCGATAGACATCAAATCCTGTTGTAGCAGACGGTGGGAGGTATCAATGTATTAATTTTTTTTATGAACTAATCGAAGTCCGATTCCTTGTTGCTTTCATCATCGGTGTTGTCACTATCGTCGTATAGCAATCAGAATCTTCTGCATCGTCTGAAGATCTGTTAGCTGAGTTACATAACACATTTTCCACTTGTGTTGGAGCTGAGCTACTCAGAAACCATGTCGGTTTCACATTCTTTATGGTGTCCAAAATCATCGGTAGATTCAACGGTTAAAGTATCCCCATATTTATATCTGTTTTGCGGCGAAACATTAACGTAGAAAAATCACTTCTTAAAAGATGTTTTATAGAAATCCAGCACATTTTTAGTTTTACTACACAAAAAACGCTTCTTCATTTTTCTAAAATGTTGATACATATAACGTTTATTAACGTAATAACTGTTTCAAGTTGAATAAATAAATAATAGTAGTAAATGTAGAACGAGTTCCAAAACGACCTACGACTGTTTGCGTCGCTGACTGAGAACTCTATCTATTGACGCATGCGCAATGGCTTCAAATACTCGCACAGCTGGCACACGCCATCCTCTTTTAACAAGTGGCGTTGCGCGCTAACTCTCTTTCACTTTAGGCGTATTTTGGCGCTGTAACCACAGGTAACTACAGCTCGTAGTTACATGGTTACTACGTTTTTGCGGAGTTAACCATGTAACTATGACGTATCAATGACGTCAAGCATACCATACCACGTTACCTTCCTCAGGAGCAAGGTTACTCGCGTGGTATGTATATCTATCTCATTTCGAATGAGTGAAATGGAATGAATTTAGGATCATAGAACGTGTTAACGGTTTTCACCGAATTTATCTGAATCTGAATAATTACCTGTTATATCAAAATGTAATGCAATACCGTATACAAAAAACAAATCAGAAACGAGACACGACTGGGACTGGGCACAGGCAGAAGAGACAGTCTCTGGCACAGGGCGGCAAAACAATAAATGAGAGCACATATAAAAGAAAACTCTCATAAAGGAGTAGAAGGTCTTCTCCAATTGAAACAGTAGGAAGAAGTCATACTCAAGATATTTTGATATATAACTCACATTTATGATGGACGTAATCTATTAATGAACTCGTCCATTTCAATTCATTGGAAGATTTGTTTTTGTTTTGATTCGATCAGCTGTTTCGTGTCATCAGTAACTATAAGTAACTATGACGTCATAGTTACATGTAACTATGATAAGCTGTGGTTACAGCGCCAAAATTCGCCTTTTATCTCGAATAACTCGAGTGTTTAACAGCTAGCGACCCTAATTTGCGGCCATGTGTTCACAGGCAGCGATATGTCATTATATTTAAAAAAATAGCTTTAATTTAATATAAAAACATGCGTATACGTCATGAACGTAGAAATACACCCAAATCTTACCTGTTTACACCTGGCTGCGAAGTAGTTGCGGCCGAGTGTGCAACGGCACCCATAGATTTTCGAATTCTTTACTTGTGGATATTTTATTTGCAAAATAAGTGAACGAAATTTTTTTGGAAAATTAATTAACATTAATTTAATTAAAATTACTTGCGGCCACTTCTTGACTGGCACCCTATTATCAATGTATTCTCCAAATCATAAATGTATGTAAAAATGTGAATTTGATTAACTACGTGATGAAAGTAGAGATTTTGCAGCCGGATCTCATACTATAATGTTTACCTGGACAAATTATTGATGTAAAGAACATTATAAAAATCAAGATGAGTTACTTCAGTGTCCATCTCGAAATACATTTTCTCTGACAAAGCAGTCATAGCCCCCCCCCCCCAAAAAAAAATTATGAAAAATATAAGTCTCGAATTAAGATTATAATAAAAAATTACCTGTGATGAGTCGTAACGCAGTTGATTCAACGCACAAATGTAACTGTGTTTGATTTGCCTGGGGAACAGCCGCCAAAGAGTGCAGGTGACTTAATAGTTGAACCCTATAGTGCGGCTGTATGTGATGAATTCTGTAACTGAACATTTCCAGAAGGGTATAAAGCGTGCCCCAAGCGTGGGACTTGTACACAGTAGGAAGGAGTTGACTTATAAATCCCTTGATACCCAACGATTCTATTTCCGTGTAGACCAAGAGACGACTGTAAGTCTCAACTAATGCTGGTGTCAGAGGTATTCCCGATTTGGCTTGGGCCAATTTTATGACATGAGTGACGATGCTATGAATGAGGCTCATTTTGGCATGGACCGTCAAAGAATCTAGAACCTGTAAAAAATTTTCTTTTATCAAATTAACACAGAATAAAAATAAATAATAAAAATTGGTTCAAGCACTGACGTGAAGTCAGAAGCTTTTGCGCGTATGTTCTATTGTCACTCTATTGACACTCTTAATTCGAATTTGCCATGGTAAATTCGAATTAAGTGTCCAATACAGGAGAATGGACAACATAATTTACCATGGTAAATTCGATTAAGGGTGTCCAATACAGAAGAATGGACAATTTAACGTAAGCGCAAAAGCTTCTGACTTCACGTCAGTGCTTGAACCAATTTTTATTTCGTGATTTTTTTAAAATTTTCTAGGGGTACGGTTCTTAAAATTTTTATTTCGTCATTTTTTTCAAATTTTCTAGGGGTACGGTTCTTACAAAATTTTAAACACGTCTTTATGTTGATTTTCTACTACTAGTTACCAAGCACCAATTCGATCGAATATTTATTTTTTGAGTTATTAAGGAAATAATATTCCAGGTGGGTATAACTCGGAAACCGTTAGACCGATTATGCCCAAAAACGAACTTTACTCTCCCTTTCGTATACGCAACCTACCCTGAAAATTGCAAGTCCCTATCTCCTTTCGTTCGAAAGTTATCGAGGCAACGGTCACCCATCTACTGAACTCACACAAGAATGCTCGAATCTCCAACAATATTTAACCGATCGTATTAAAACTTGAAACTTGGCAGTAGAGTTAGGTTATGAAGGCTCTTGCAAAATTTCAGCAATTTCAAACGAATAGTTACTGATATATAGAATTTTTTTTTTATTTTCAATGATTTATTAAAAATTTTCTACATACTCACCAAATTTTGCAAACATATTCGCGTTGGCATCCTACAACTATTAACCATGTTTGAATTCAATCGGTTCAGTATTTTTCGAGTTAATGAGGATAAAAAACCACCAAATTTCAGAAAATTTCAGATGGCTATAACTCTAAAACCAATTGGCCGATTATGCTCATAAACAAACTGAAATGTCGCGTTCTGGTGCACATCCTAACCTAAAAACTTCAAGCCGCTATCTCATTCCGTTCTCAAGTTATCGTGACAACAAAAATATTTTTTATTAATTTTTTTTAAATTTTCTAGCCACACGATTCGCACAAAATTTGACAAACGTGCTTAGGTTCATATTCTACAACTACCCACCAAGTTTCAATTCGATCGGATTCATATTGGTTGAAATCAAAATTATTACTCGGAAACCACTGGGCCGATTATGCCCATTAACGAACTTGTCCGTCGTATTGGGATGCGCCGCCTACCATGAAAATTTCAAGTCGCTAGCTCTTTTCGTTCTCAAGTTATCGTGGCAACGGACGGCCGTACGGCCGGACGGACAGAATCAAATTTGACCTCGAATTCTTCATTGGGAAGTCGAACTTAATCGTTTGAGACCATTTTCGTCAAAAAATTCGAAAGTTACAGACATTTGGGCAAAACTATAACGCGATGTTCCCCAGAACATACGCGCAATATCTCTATATCTAGGACATAAAGTTAGGATTCGCGTACTAATCATAGGATGTCAAGGAGCAATGAGAGCAAACAACGTGACAGAATTGAAGATTATTCCGGCCAGTAAATCTCCGGTCGAGGTACAGAATGCAGAAAGCAGTGTAACTCGGATCACTTCGAGTCATCAGACCCCATCAATCGTGAAGGGTGCTTCAGCTTATCACTTTTGATAAGAGACGCTGTAAGGGCAGGATGAAGAACTACTCCAAGGAATGTGACGGATGTTTTTTAGTGAGTAACCAAACAAGAACTGGAATCTCACATTCCTGAGAGTGCGGACCCTATCAGGCTAGCCTATAAAAGATTTTTCCTCCCACACAGACGCAAAAAAAATGATAATTACATTTATTGTACTTGAGCAAATTACATAGATATACCGGGTGGCCCACCACAGACGCGGAGCTCGTTTTGAGGGTGTAAATGAAGATATTCTGGAAAAAAAATGTTGTGATGTGTGTAGGGTGCTCGAAAGCACAATTTAAAATTGTTTTCATATATACAGAGTGTTCGAAAACAAAGATATAGACCAAAGTTGCATTTTTTTAATTGTAACACCCTGTATTTGACCTCAAAAATGGAATGGAAAACTCAAATTATGATAAGTTTCCTAAGATCACTTTATGCCTTAGAAGTACCATTTACGAGAAAATGGCGAAAAATTTAAGATATGGAGTTTTTTCAAATAGCAATTAATGAAGAAACCAGTAACGCCAGCGATACAGACAAAATATAAACATATATATATACTCCTATACAGACAAACATCAACTACAAATAATGGTCAAAAATTGATGAGAAAACTATCAGGTTTAGGTGTAGGAAAACCTTGTGAAGATGGTTTCGAAATTAATTTTTACGTTCAACGAGATATAAAAATACCGGGTGTGCCATTTGAAATACGAAACTTTTTGACCATTATTTGTATTTGATGTTTAAAAATTAATTATGATCACTCTGTATATTCCAGAGTTAATTTTTTTTTGTCTGTACAGAAGTAGCTCATATGTCTGATGAAAAAAATACTGTCTGTATAGCTGCCGTAACTGGTTTCTTCATTAATTGCTCTTTAAAAAAACTCCTTATTTTCAATTTTACGCCATTTTCTCGTAATTGGTACTTCTAAGGTATACATTGATCTGAAGAAACTTTTTGAGGTCAAATACAGGGTGTTACAATAAAAAAATGAAACTTTCGTCCATATCTTCGTTTTCGAACACCCTGTATGTATGAAAATAATTTTAATAGTACTTTCGAACACTCTACACACATAAAGAAAAAATTCCCAATATATTTTCATTTACTCCCTCAAAACGAGCTCCGCGTCTGTGGTGGGCCACCCGGTATAGTTTTGAGAGTTTTGAGCATTAATTGGGGACTGTTAGTAAATCTACAATTACTAAATTCACAGTTAGTCCTACAGATATTTCCATAATCTTCTATAATATAAAAATGAATCGCAAAATGTGTTGGTAAGTGCATAACTTAACAACGCCTGGACCAATTTGGCCAATTTTTTTTTAAATGTTCGTTGGAGTTCAAGGATGGTTTTCACGGCGAGAAAAATTCGGATTTTGTCTACAGGGTGTTTTTATTTCAACGTCATATCGCAACTTGCTCTTTTTCACGCCATAGTCGTAAAATTTCATTCAATTGTGCTAAAAAATATACGTTCGAGGCATACATCATTGAAAATGTATTACTATACAGAATGTTCACTTTCTCACGGCGCAATTTTACGCGATTGAAGTGATTTGTGCCACAAAGTATTAACTAAATAGGTATCTTGGATGGATTCTCATAATGTATTTGTCTGAAATATTCCTACAGAGTGTTTTTCTTTGAACGTCGTATTTTTCCGGAATTTTTATACAGGGTGTTTTTCTTTTAACGTCAATTGCAATTGTGTTAAAAATTATACTTCCGAGGCATACATCAATGAAAATAAGCCATTACTATACAGGGTGTTCTTTATATCACTGCACAATTGTACGCGATTGAAGTGATTCGTGCCACAAACAAAGCATTAGCTAAATGGGTACCTTGGATGGATTCTCATAATGTATTTGACCGAAATTTTCATACAGGGTGTTTTTATTTTAACGTCAATTGCAACTTGCTGTTTTTCACGCCAATTCACACAATTTCATTCAATTGTGTTAAATATATACTTTCGAGGCATACATCATTAAAAATAAACCATTACTATACGGGGTGTTCTTTATATCACTGCACAATTGTACGCGATTGAATTAATTTAAGCCACAAACAAAACATTAACTAAATAGGTACCTTGGATGGATTCTGATAATGTATTTGTCCGAAATTTTCACACAGGGTGTTTTCCTTTTAACGTCAATTGCAACTTGCTGTTTTGCACGCCAATCATACAATTTCATTCAATTGTGTTAAAAAATATACTTTCGAGGCATACATCATTGAAAAAAAAAATACTATACAGGATGTTCTTTATAACACGGTACAATTGTACACAATTAAAGTGAAGGAAAGGTTTAAAAGGTGAATAAATATAAGAATGTCTGCAGGGTGTTTTTCTTTTAACGTCAATGGCAACTTGCTCTTTTTCATGCCATAGTCGTACAATTTCATTTAATGTACGCGATTGAAGTGATTTGTGCCACGAACAAAGCATTAACTAAATAGGTACCTTGGATGGATTCTAATAATGTAACAATTTTGTTTTTCCTTTGATGTGTGGACATGGCGCATGGACAATCATACGTCGCGTGTTCGCGCGTCGGAAAACCGTCATCTTTGTTTATTTACGCACCACAAAAAAAAAAACAGAAAATATCGTTTATCAGAAACCTTTCAATTGATTGAGAGACTGTATCATAACTGTGTGTGTCTGCCAATATCAAATTGAAACCTAATAAATGCCAGTATTTCAGGAAAACTCTGTTTTGTAAGTAAGCAACATCATGTGCAATTAATCGAAAATAATAATAAAACTTCATTCATACCGAGCATTTTTTTTTAATAAGTTAGGCGGAACGAAGTTCGCCGGGCCAGCTAGTATTCAATAAAAGTTCATTTTGACCAGCATTTCTTTGGTAATTTGGCAGCGCTGTCAAATAATTTATTCATTTCATTAGCTGGTAGGATAACAACCAATCCAGATATCTCGTCACGGACGATACACTGACCCCTCTTCTTCTGATCGTTTGAATTTAATTGCTTATTTTGGCGTTTCAATCATTTTTACTCCGATAAATTAACGAAATAAAAAATCGATAACTGAGCATGAATTACATGGGAATAGAATAAATTGAAATATAATTTTTCTGAAAATATATGGAAAGACACATTGAAGTTTACGAGTAAAACCCCATGAAGATATGGTTAAACGATTTCCCAGCATATGCACCCAAAGCACTCATCAATTCAGACATTTATCAATTAAGATATGCATATGCACCCAAAGCACTCATCAATTCAGACATTTATCAAATAAAGTTTTTTTTTGTTATTTATCAATAAAATATAAATATAAAAATGGGTTCAAGCCCTGTGGACAGGAGCTTTCTGGCGCTCTAGTTCAAACAGACAAATTATATCTCCGAAAGTATTGGTTTCTCAGAGTTGGGAATTATATCAATGCATTCTTATGAAAGAACTGCATCATAAAGGAAATTAAATTCAAATACTTATTTATCAAGATTAAATGAGCAATCCGAGAATGAGAACTGCACCATGGAAGAAATCAAATTAAAATAGCTGAAATGAATTTGAGTCTTTCTTATAGAACAGGATGAAATATACGAGAATGAACACAGATCATATAATAAAGCTTAGATAGAATAATTATAGCATTCTGTGAAAACTTAGAAGTACGTACGATTCATTATTGAAATTTAGAAAAATCATATCTCCGTATTAGCTTGTTGGAGTTGAAAATGATATCGATGGAATTTAATGGTGAAACTGCATCTTAAAAAAAATTGATAAGAACTCAGATCCGAGGAACTAGAGCGCCAAAATGTATAATTCCCTTTCCGGGATTTGAGCCCGCCTTCTCTCGTTCCGAAACCCGACGGGTCAGACCAACCGTCTATCGGGCTCCTCGAACGATCTTATCGATCTCCGGTATTAGAATAAAACGTCGGTACTTACCTGGGATATATATTCTTAATTTTCACTTTTCGACATAAAATCGCCACATGAGGGTTTATTTGACGGTTTTTTACCCTTGTCTCTCTGAGTCGATTTTGACTTTTCTCGAACCAACTATTAGCAAGGAATTAGACAATGTCATGTCTCAGGAAAATAAGTTGACATTATGACAATTCATACATAGAATAATCATATAATTCAGTGAAAACGTAGAAATACGATTTTTTATTGAAATTTTGGAAAATCATATCTCTGAAAGTATTAGCTTCTTAGAGTTAAAAATGATATCGTTGGATTGTTATGGTAAAACTGCTTATTGAAAATAACTCAATTTGGAATTTGTTGTGTGAAAAAAATTTTTTTTTTTGTTACTCCGAAACCATCTGTCCGATTTTTCCGAATAACGAACTTGGCCGAGATATTTATCTGCCAAACCTACTCTGAAAATTTCAACTCTCTAGCTCATTCCCTTCGAGAGTTATCGTGCCTACGGGTGGCCGGACGGCCGGACCGGCCGGCCGGACAGAATGAATTTTGTTCACGGATTCTTGATCAGCGAGTCGACCCAAATCGTTTAAGACCATTTCCAACGAAAAATTCGAAAATTACAAACATTTGGGCAAATTGATAAGCACTCAGTTCCGAGGAACTAGAGCGCCAAAAAGCACTGACGTGGAAACCGTACATATAATCATATCATTAGCAAGCGCGCCAAAACAGAATGACCTCACGTAATTGCTTTTTAGATTTTTTCCATATTGAAGACAATCAATCTACTTTGGCGCGCTTGCTAATGACATAATTATGATTATACTGACCCCCCTAGGTCTTCCCCATATAAGATCCTAGGAGCTTGTGCGAAATAGGAAAATACGTTGTGTTTTGTACAAGCTTTGTTACTGCGTCCTCACGGCACCTTGGTCACAGTTAATTTTTGACCCAACTGTGAATGGTGGCCACTACCGTCTGAAATGAAAAATTCTGTATCCACTAAGCTATAAGGACCACCATTCAATTTAAATAAGTCAATGTGAACAAGCTCGCCAGTACTGATTTCACATCACTGCTTTTTATATTCTTTAAGAATTGTTCTTCTTGAAGATATAAGA
Organism: Halyzia sedecimguttata; assembly: GCA_937662695.2. NCBI lineage: Eukaryota > Metazoa > Arthropoda > Insecta > Coleoptera > Coccinellidae > Halyzia > Halyzia sedecimguttata. The sequence continues at coordinate 34,550,298 of OW569411.2, forward strand.
GTATAATCCGAATAATTCAGATGATATTATGTCCCACTGTGAATTTAATCATATTATGTAATATTACATAGCAATCAAAAGAGGAACTTTCAATAATATTTTTCAATAGCTGCCAACATTCATAAACCAACACACCATTACAAACACCAATAACCAAGAACTGAAAATCACACGTTCCGTCCATACCTAGATCAATTACCCTTGTACATTCACTCCTCTGATCACCCCGAATACGCATAAAAGCCTCGATGAAATCTCATCCAGTTCGATAACCCAAAATTTTCGTTCTGCGCAAGCGCAACATTCTTTCCCTAAAAACAACTTCTATGGGCTCTACGACCCAAGAAACCGCTACTGTTGAACCCCTATGGATATGTTACACGCTGACTTCAGAAACACACAATTTTCACTAAACCAACTCTCGCACACGCATAATGACCATGAGGTGGCAATAAGGTCTTCCAGTTTCTACTGGCCAAGTTTCACATTTCTTTCCCAGACTAATTTCACAAAATACTTGAAAATTTCATCGAGCGTTAGTCAACTTAACCAATCGTCTCTGTACATATGAAAATTCTATTAAATCCAAAGGCGGCAGCCAAAACTTAATATCGGTACAAGGCTGGACATAGCAGAAACAAACGAATACAAAATAGGAGTGCGGTCAGGGACCTCCGTGAGGATCAAATTTATTTACACCTTTTCTTTAAATCCGAATTAAATTTAATAGTTATATAGATATGTATTCCAATTATAGATATTTTTATATATTAATTTGTCAAAAAAAAACGAAGCACAAAAGACGTGTTGGCCCAGCACCATAACCAGTACTACTCAACGGAATTCTTTTACATCCTAACCCATAGAACACCAAAAACAGCCAGCTTACAGCTGCGCAAGCGCAGTTCATTCGATATTCGTTCATTCGTGCTCTCTATATCCTGCCTGCCATCCAAAACCACGACCCTGTAACTCCCTCGGTTCAGGAGATATTGACCCTTCCATCCGCGTATGCGATAACCCTCTTGACTGGATTCTCTAGCAGGACAGCATCCCTACACACAAAACGCCACCCCTCCTATGCTAAAACTTCAAGAGTTATAACCTTTTCCGTCCGCTCATGCGCAAATTAAATAATACCCGACAGGGGAGCCTGAATTTCAAAATTTGCCCAAGGGCTACGGTATGGATACTCCACCTAGGAAACAACATAATTTCCCCTAGAATAACTTGCAGGCATAAAGAATTGCCATGAAGTGGTAATAAAGCCTTCCAGTCTATACTGGCTGTGTCACCCATGCCTTCCCTGTAGCTCAAATTTCAGACAAATTTAGAATTTTTTTTTTAAATTCCACACTCCGTTCATCCACTTTACAATTGCCTCGGTAAATACGCAGAATCCTTTCAGTCATTTCATCAACATGTTCTGTTCCGCAAAAGCCGATTGCTATAAACATACGCAGATGTAACCATGATTCACAACGTTGAAAACAAATCATGATGATTGACCAGTATTTAGAATCTTACATTGGATTTTTTTGAGGCTCCTAGTGGTCAGTTTTCCATGAAATTTTGCACGCTCCAAGAGGTCATTATTGGTCGCTTGAATGCCTCGCTATCAAATTTTACAGGATTACCTTCTAGACTAATCTAAAGATTGTCCGAAAATTTCATTAGAATCGGTCCAGCCGAGTCCATAGGGAACATACATACACATATGTATTTAGTTTAATCAGGGTTGCGACAAACATTTCATCTCATTACCTCTGTCATTCAGGCTGGTTTTCCTGTCACGCTGACGGTCGGCGCTGATGGGTCAATATGTATGTAGCTATAGGTAGCGTTTTCGAGTCACGCGGCGCTGACGGCTGTCAGCGCTGAGCTATATTCGCGCACGTACGCGCCGGCGCGTCGGCGCCGCTGACTAGCTGGCGCCGACAAGCCTCCACATTCAGTGAGCCAGAGACAATAGCATCCTTCTATTTCTCAATGTGATCAGCGTGATCCGAGATGACCGATCAGCGCTGACCGTCAGCGCCGACCGTCAGCGTGACAGGAAAACCAGCCTAAGTCCTTTAGTTCTCATTTCTTGTTACATTTCCTTCGATCGATAGCAAAAACGAAGAAGTTATAATTATTATTAAATTAAAAATCGCAATTAGCAAACAATTTTTTATATTACAAAAGTCAATTTGGTGAAAATATAAACTTTTATCATTCGATAATGCGAATTGTTGTTCATCTGCAGTGGATTGATTCGCAATATTTTGAAGTCTAACCGCATTGCGGCTTCGTTGTGAAAGATTAGAATTTCTGTCTCGCAGCATTGTAAATATTACTGGAAATTATACACCCAATTCAAAATTACATAACGAAGCAATTATCGATGTGCGCACAATCACACATGTGATAACCTCACAAAGAGATCTTCGAACGCAACTTCTCGTTTGAAAATCACGATCGAAAATAGAAGTTCCAAGCCTGGAATCGGCCTGGAACATCAAACATACTGTCCGAAATTACTGATTGGATTGATTGTCGATAGGCGCATAATGAGGAACGACATAACCTTTCACAATGTACACTTCATCAAACTGATCCAGCATACAACTGGCCATGTTCATTTTTGTCCGTCTTTTTTTTTCGATCATGTAGATATCACAGATGGCGATGTATACGGAAAGAAATAAATAAAATAAATAGCATATCTGACTTTTTGCTCTCATGTTCTGGTGAACATCGCGTTGTCCTTTTGCCAAAATGTCTGTAATTTTAGAATTTTTCGATTGGGTTTGATAGCCTGATGAGGAATTTGAGGTCAAATTTGATTCTGCCCGGCCGGCCGTCTGGCCGTTGCCACGATAACGTGAGAGTGGAAAGAGATAGCGACTTGAAATTTTCAGGATAGGTGGCGTGTCCCAATTCGACCGACAAGTTTGTTAATGGGCATAATCGGCTCAACAGTTTCCCATTAATAATTTTGTTTTCAACCAATACAGATCCGATCGAATTGAAACTTGGTGAGTAGTCGTAGAAGACAGGCATAAAGACGTTTGTGAAATTTTGTGAGAATCGTATAACTAGAAAATTAAAAAAAATATATTGAAAAATATTATTTATCTCGAGAAAACCTGAGAACGAAAAGAGATATCGACTTTGCAATCGGTGGTTGTCGGTAAATGGCATTGAGTCTGTTGCACCGCTGCCTAATAGGCATAATCGGCCAAATAGTTTTGTCGTTATACCCATCTAAAATTTGGTTATAATTTCCTTTATAACTCGAAAGATACGAAACCGATCCACTTAAAATATGGTTATTAGTTGTAAAATGCCGACGCAAAAATTCTGGCAAAATTTCGTGAGGATCCTTTCACTAGAAAATTTCTAAAAAATCATTGAAAAAATTCTATATATCAGAATCTATTCGTTCCGCATCGGTGAAATTTTGCGAGAGGCTTCAAAACCTAACTCTACTGCCAAGTTCTAAGTTTGAACACGATCGGATCTATATTGTTCGAGATCCGAGCAACTTTGGGTGAGTTCAGTAGCTGGATGGGTGACCGTTGCCTCGATAACTTTCGAATGGGAGAATTAAGTTCGTTTTTGGGCATAATCGGCCCGACGGTTTCGGAGTTATACCCATCTGGAATATTATTTCCTCGATAACTCGAAAAATACAAACCCGATCTAATTGAAGCTTGATAACTAGTTGTAGAATATTGACATAAAGACGTGTGTGAAATTTTGTGAGAACCGTAACACAGAAAATTGCAAAATATTACGTATCTCACGATAACTCGAGAACGGAAAGAGATGGCGACTTGCAATTTTCAGGGTAGGCTGCGCATCCGAATGTGAAATTTAAATTCGTTAATTGGCATAATCGGCCAATTTGTTTTGGATTAATACTCATGTGAAATTATGTTGTTATTTCCTCTATAACTCAAAATCTACACATCTGATCCAATTAAAACTCGGTGATTACTTGTAGACTGCCGACCCAATAATTTTCGCGGAATTTCGTGAATATCGTATCCTGGAGTTACTGGAGGCGGAAGTTTTTTGGTAGGTATTCAATTTCAATACAATACATATGTCAGAATTATTTATATTTATTTTGCGTTATGCGCATGAGCTGACGAAAAGTGATTTAACTGCTGGAGTTTTCGTCTGAGGGGTGGAGGGTTTGAGGGAGTGGGGTTTTGAGGTGGAGGATGCTATTTCTCCATAGAATCCCCTTGAGAGGATCCGCGCTTGCGTGAATAGAAGCTGCGATTTCTCCTGCGCCACTGGAGGATCGGAGTTTAGTGTGAGGTGAGTGATAATAAGTTTAATCACCAAATTATAAGTTACATATTTTGGTTCTTATAATTATGTTTGTAACAACTCAATTTGTTGCGCCTAGGTTTTCACCCGTATGCGCTGAAAAACAATTATTGTACATACGCAACACACCAACATCCGCAACTCCAGACCACCAAATGCAAGAAAAAAAATATCAACTTAAAACCACGAATAATATATGTTATTTCCAAATATAAACTCTCGACTCTCTCTTTTGAACTTGCTCAGTTTCACCGATCTCATCTCATCAAATGAAACACTTTTTTCATTTATCATATTTCCAAATTCAGCTCAGGTAAAAAGATACAGGCTGTTGAAATTTTGAAAAAAAAATCAGTTTTTATTTTGTAGCTTTGACATCCTTTTTTCGAATAAAATGAATGTTGGCGTAAAGTTTCCTATAACTATGATACATATTTTCCAAATATTAGTTATTTTCTACTTCTACTGGTTTTCTAGTTATGGACTCGTGGATTCATAAAACTAAACTAAATTAGCATAAAGAAAGCATATAAAGTTTTTCTTGAGTCATTTTAAGAATATTCCATCGATTTAGAACATTATATTATTTTTCATCATTTCTCCTTAAACGCACCGTTTTCGAGATATTCTTCATTGAATGTTTTAAAATGGAAATCTCCAGAAATTTCACTACTTTTATGGATCCGTCCCTGAGCGTTGGAATCCCGGATCAAGCTGTAAACCACGTTACCATGCCTTATTCTCGTCCGCCAACAATGTCATAGATAATTTATATGCGGGAGTGTAATAGCACATTGTGAAATCATTAAACGCTTGTAACTTTTTACCTGAGCCGAATCTAGAAAAATGGTAAATGAAAAAATAGGTTCAAGCACTGACGTGAAGTCAGAAGCTTTTGCGCGTATGTTCTATTGTCCATTCTTCTGTATTGGACACCCTTAATCGAATTTACCATGGTCAATTATGTTGTCCATTCTCCTGTATTGGACACTTAATTCGAATTTATCATGGTAAATTCGAATTAAGAGTGTCCAATACAGGAGAATGGACAACATAATTTACCATGGTAAATTCGATTAAGGGTGTCCAATACAGAAGAATGGACAATAGAACATACGCGCAAAAGCTTCTGACTTCACGTCAGTGCTTGAACCAATTTTTTTTTCGTGATTTTTTTAAATTTTCTAATAGTACGGCTCTTAAAATTTTTTTTTCGTAATTTTTTTCAAATTTTCTAGGGGTATGGTTCCTACAAAATTTTAAACACGTCTTTATGTTGATTTTCTACTACTAGTTACCAAGCTTCAATTCGATCGAATATTTATTTTTTGAGTTATCAAGGAAATAATATTCCAGGTGGGTATAACTCGGAAACCGTTAGACCGATTATGCCCAAAAACGAACTCAACTGTCCCTTTCGGATACGCAACCTACCCTGAAAACTGCAAGTCCATATCTGCTTTCGTTCGAAAGTTATCGAGGCAACGGTCACCCATCTACTGAACTCACACAAGAATGCTCGAATCTCCAACAATATTTAACCGATCGTATTAAAACTAGAAACTTGGCAGTAGAGTTAGGTTATGAAGGCTCTTGCAAAATTTCAGCAATTTCAAACGAATAGTTACTGATATAGAGAATTTTTTTTTTTTTTTTTCAATGATTTATTAAAAATTTTCTACATATGCTATCCTCACCAAATTTTGCAAACATTGCCGCGTTGGCATTCTACAACTAATCACCATGTTTGAATTCAATCGGTTCAGTATTTTTCGAGTTAATGAGGAACAAAAAACCACCAAATTTCAGAAAATTTCAGATGGCTATAACTCTAAATCCGTTTGGCCGATTATGCTCATAAACGAACTGAAATGTCGCGTTCTGGTGCACATCTTAACCTGAAAACTTCAAGCCGCTATCTCTTTCTATTCTCAAGTTATCGTGACAACAAAAATATTTTTTAATAATTTTTTTTTAATTTTCTAGCCATACGATTCGCATAAAATTTCACGAACGTGCTTAGGTTCATATTCTACAACTACTCACCAAGTTTCAATTCGATCGGATTTATATTGGTTGAAAACAAAATTATTACTCGGAAACCACTGGGCCGATTATGCCCATTAACGAACTTGTCCGTCGTATTGGGATGCGCCACCCACCCTGAAAATTTCAAGTCGCTAGCTCTTTTCTTTCTCAAGTTATCGTGGCAACGGCCGGCCGGACGGACAGAATCAAATTTGACCTCGAATTCTTCATTGGGGAGTCGAACTAAATCGTTTGAGACCATTTTCGTCAAAAAATTCGAAAGTTACAGACATTTGGGCAAAACTATAACGCGATGTTCCCCAGAACATACTCGCAAAAAAGTGTTTCATTTGTTTAGAGGAATCTTTGGTTAAAATTAATGCAGTGGTCAAAGACTCTCCCTGTATAATCTCGGTCCCAGATATTGAAAATTGTTCCTATAGAATATAGAATTCACTTTTAGGCTTTGGTACCTGTACCTGTCTGTTTGTTCTTGACCTAGTACTGTGACAATGTTTTATTGAATTTACAATAAAATTTCGTTGATATATATAAGAACAAACATAGCGGACATAAAGCAAACGAACATCAACAATTTTTTCATTATACAGTTGGAGAGTTGGGTATAAGGGAGGCTTTCGGAATATGACCTTAAGGATTTTATTCTGTATTACCTTTAATGATCTTAATGCCGCATTGTACAATCCACCCCATATTATTATTCCGTATCGTAAGATTGATTCTACAAGACTGTAGTACAACAATAAGAGAAGTTCTTCGTTTAATGACTGCCTTAGTAAATAGAATTTATAAACTAAATAACTTACTTTCCTGGCTATATAGTTAACATGAGCTTCCCATTTTAGATTCGTATCAACAAAAACACCCAAGTACTTAATAGATTTCGTTTCTAGAATCGGTTCATTTAAGTTTTTCGTTTGCAGGTCCTGAAAAACCGGGCGATCGGCAGCAGTTTTCGAGAATGCTATGTACTTGGTTTTAGTAACATTTAGTGATAGTTTCATAAAGTCCAGCCATTCTTTTACTCTGTCAACTTCATGTAGAGTTGTCATCCGCACCCTCTCCCAGTCATTACCACTAAATAGCAACGCAGTATCATCTGCATATGAAATTATTTCACCTCTTACGTCAAGTCATGTTAGCCCCTTAATATACAGATTGAACAGTTTTGGTCCCAAAACTGTCCCCTGAAGTATACCTATACAAATAGTTTCCGAGGCACTTATTGCCTCTCTGCATACTTTTCTCAATGTAACTCCTAAAGACCTCCAACACAGGCCCCCCTAACCCCATTCTCCCCAAGAACACGTAGAAGACCAGAGTGAGGTACCATATCAAAGGCCTCCTCCAGGTCCAAAAATACATCGACACACTTATTACCGTTATTAATCTCATTGGTCACAAATGATACCAACTCACGCATTGCTTCACTCGTGTTACGCCCCACAGTAAATCCAAACTGGTTCTCTAAAAGCAAATTATGGCTTATCAGATAGTTTGTCAATCGATCATTTAGACATTTCTCAAATGTCTTTGCAATGTTGCTTATTAAGCTGATCAGCCTATAATGTTTAATACATTTTGTATCACCAAATTTAAATATGTATGGGTGTTATAACAGACACTTTATATTGTGTTGGTACTATCCCACTGCCAAATACCAAATTGAAAATGTGTTTAAGGGGTGCAATCATGTACTGATGTAATATTTTTATATCCCCAACCATTATGCCGTCATAACCAGGTGCAAAATGAGACTTCCAGCTATTCATGTATTTCACGAGTTCGTTGTTTACTGGAGTCAGATACATTGATGTACTAGGGCCGAAAAAATTATAATCTATGTTATTAGTGGGGGCGATGCTGTTGTACATTTCTATACCTATTTTTGCAAATACTGGTTACAGAAGTAAGCCATGCCCAGATCTGTATCAAAATGTTCATCGCTATCATTCAAGACCTGTAAACTGATATACTTTTTTTATCTTCATTTGTAGCGTCAGAAACTAGTTGGCAAACTTTCTTTAGGTTATTCTTATTTATAACGATTTCGTGTTTATAATAGTTATTTTTGACATTGTGCAATAGGGTCTTGAGCCTATTTCTATAGTTCTTATAATCATTCTCTCTAGCTATACTATATTTTTTTTGTAGCCGCTTCTTCAGTTTGTCTCGATTTTTGATAGAATTTATTAAACCATTGGTAATCCATGTTTCAATCTTATTACATTGTCTTATTTTGACTTCCGTTCTACACTGTTCCAAATAAAACAAAAATACTGCAAAAAATATATCTGCTGCTACCTGTGAACTCCGCTCCCCAAGAACTGTCTGCCAGTCCTCAGACTGAAGCTTAAGTTTTAGGGTATTGTAATTAGTACTTGTTGCTCCTTCAATATGACTACCGGCTCGAGATGTTCAACATGATCGGACTATGATCTGTAATATCATAATTTATAACATATGAGATTTTTCTCCCTCAAGTTATTTCTAACAAAAATATGGTCCAAACATGTCCCACTATCCGGCCCCGTGATCCTATCTACACAACATCTAAAACCAAAGGAAGACATGACTGCCTGATATTCAGTAACATTGTGATCACTTGTATCTAGCAGATCAATATTAATGTCACCAATGAAGATTTCTACATCCGTTTTTGTGTTCTACAATATAACTTTCCAAATCGTTAATGAATGATCGAACTGAAACTTGAGGTCATCTGTACAGTGTTCAGTTCCGATCTAACAAATACCAACACACTGCCATTTCTATTTAAGCGACCAAGATTATAATACGTTCCATAATTGGGGATATTACACAGTGAAACCGATTCAAGTTGGAAGGACTCACATCGCAAAATGTTATCCGAAAAGTTTCTAAGAATATTAGTAGTTCATCAAAGTTATTTTTGACACTTCTTATGTTTGCATGCATTATGCTAAGTCTTTTATGTCCTATCTGCCCCACTGCTCCCGATATGCCCGCCGCATCAACCAGCTCACTCATGACGCCCTCATGTATAGTTTCCAAGAGCTCGGCCTCTTGCATCTTGTATACTAGCCATTGCCACATCCATAATCAATTTTACTCCGTTACACCTGTAGATGGTACTGATAGGTTGGACACGCCAGATCATCAGCTGAATGTCTTACGTCATATTTTGTTCGGTATTTTCCATTCGCCTCAACACAATTTATGCACTTCTTCGTTTCTTCTGTGCATTCCTGGCCCGAATGACGACCACTGCAATTCGCACATGTGACATTATTGGTACATTTAACACTCTTATGTCACTATATCTTTTCACTGCTAAGGGCCGATATATTCACCTATCTGTAAACTGTCAAGTAGCCTTACCGAAAGGAAAGTATTCTGTAAATGTTTATTCACCTCTCAGTTATACGAAGTGATCTGCAAATATATGAAACATCTGTGAAACATGAATAGATTTTATTACTTCGTAGTGTTGTTTTCATCAGCGTTGAATTGTGCTCCACTGATGATTCCTAATAAGGATGAAACCGCGGTATGTAGCTATTCAACTTTGATGAAATCATACACACTCTGTGGATTGCTCCAAAACTTTGGTCTCTACTAGTCCTTTCATCTACGATCAGTGGTTAGCTTTCCTAAAGCGTTATTTTCTCTTTTAACGCTGATGAAAACAACACTACGAAGTAACCGGTTTAAAGAAAACCAGCAATCCCTTGTGAGTAGAATTTAGACACAAGTGACACCTGGAATTCAATCAACCAAGCTCCTCGCTGTGGCTACCCAAAAACTACAGATCTCTACGTACATTCTTTTCCCCTATGTCCAAATTCCTGCGATATGTTGTTTATTAGCCTGCACAATGTTTGTTGCAGCGAGCGCGGTGTGTTTGGTTCGTTCGAAGTGTTCTGTTGCAAGTGAATAGCACCTTTATATATGCCAATTCTAGTTGAACGTTTTCATTTATATATTTGTTCTGTTTTATGATAGATTCTTCAAAATTGGCTTGTATGTTTCCACTATAATTTATTATTTTAATTCTTGGTTTCTTCAAGCCGATTTCTTGTATTTCACAGTTCCGGAGACTTCCTTCAGCTGCTTTTTTTAGCTTTTCCATATCTTCCATTGTGCCATATTTTATTGATATTCTTCCACCATTTTCTGTTGTCCTAATCTTGTTAACACCAATGTTTATGTCCGCTGGTTTTTATCTTGTCTATGATGTACGATCTGACCTCCTCCACAGTCTGATCGCCTGTGGGTCTTATGACTAAACTGGGGATGTTAGGTGCAACACGAATCTTAGGTACACTGTTTGTATCTCCAGTGACAATATTTGCGAAGGCAGTATAAGTCCGACTCTTATTTAACTCCTCTTTCAATTTACTTATTTCGTTTTTAAGCAAATCAGTAATTTGTCTGAATTAAATTGTTTAGTAATTCGAATGTTTCATGGTTCAAGCATTTTTGGTAAAAAAATTGAAGCTTTCTCTCCCTCAATTGTATGACCCTTACTTCAGAGGACGTAAGCTCGGTACACTCTCTGTCCTGAGTATCCATCACATTTATATGTTTCTTGTTTATTCTTACAGATATCACATTCCGCAGTAATTGTGTTATGTTTTGAACTCATATTTCAAGTTCATTGATCTCCAGATATTCAGGGTGACTCACTTCGATAAACAAAGCATAAATTTACCACATCTCCAGCTGCAGTATATCTCGCCTACCTGCACAAAAAACACCTGTAATTTTGTGTGCCACCGGAAAATTCAATTCACACCTTCACGCGAGTTTTATTATAATTTCCCGACACAGGGTAGTCTATTTTTCTCTCGCGAATTACATATAGAAAGGGCGTTCCCTTAGCAACACTCTGATATAAGTCTCAACTTTTTGGCGCTCTAGTTCCTCGGAACTGAGTGCTTATCAATTTGCCCAAATGTCTGTAATTTTCGAATATTTCGATGAAAATGGTCTTAAACGATTTGGTTCGACTCACTGATCAAGAATCCGTGGTCGAAATTCATTCTGTCCGGCCGGTCGGCCGTAGGCACGATAACTCTCGAACGGAATGAGCTAGAGAGTTGAAATTTTCAGAGTAGGTGTGGGGGATAAATATCTCGGCTGAGTTCGTTATTGGGCAAAATCGGACAGATGGTTTCGGAGTAACAAAAAAAAAATTTTTTTTTTACGAAACAAATTCCAAATTTAATTTTTTTTAATAAGAAGTTTTATCATAAGAATCCATTCATATAATTTTTAACTCTAACAAGCTAATACTTTCGGAGATATGATTCTTCAAAATTTCAATGTAAATCGTATTTCACACATTGATATAATTATTCTATGTATGAATTGTCATAATGTCAACTTGACAGAAGGGAATATTGTAACTTCAAAAATATTGGGGTTGAAATACTCGTATTTTAGCGATGCAACGGGGACCTCACCCGAAAATGTTTGAAAATATTACGTAAATATTGAAAGCATAATTCTGTAGTTCGGGAGAGGAGAAAATTTGGTGAACGTAGATCAGGAAATTTTTTATCGATTACAAGGTAGTTTTTTATTTATTACTCATCTTCTTTCATATTATTACTCATCTTCTTTCATACATGTTTTATGGAATACCTACTATTTTAGGTACTTTAAACCTGTTTTGGGCAATTGTCATACGAAACTTGTTTATTTGGCGCTCTAGTTCCTCGGAACAGAGTGCTTATCAATTTGCCCAAGTGTCTGTAATTTTGGAATTTTTGGCTGAAAATGGTCTCAAACGATTTGGTTCAACTCACTGATCAAGAATCCGAGTGCAAAATCGATTCTGTCCTGCCGGCCGACCGGCCGTAGGCACGATGACTCTCGAACGAAAGGAGTTAGCGGATTGCAAATTGCAAGGTGGTTTTGGAGCGTAAATATCTCGGACAAGTTCGTTCGATCTATCTGAAATTTAGCATCAAATTGTAGAATCATGACCTTTATACGCCTGTGAAGTTTTGTATGGACCAGATTACCGCAAAGTGTAAAAAAAAAAATTTGAAAATTTAAAAAAAGTTTTTCCACAATAACTCTCGAACGGTATGAGCTAGGTAGTTGAAATTTTCAGAGTAGGTTAGGGAGATGAATATCTCGGTTAAGTTCGTTATTGGGCAAAATTGGCCAGATTTAATTCGATTTCTTCCATGGTGCAGTTCTCATTCTCATGATTGCTCATTTAATCTTGATAAATAAACTATTATTTGAATTGAATTTCCTTTATGATGCAGCTCTATCATATGTATACATTGATATAATTCCCAACTCAGAGAAACCAATACTTTCGGAGATATAATTTGTCTGTTTGAACTAGAGCGCCAGAAAGCTCCTGTCCACAGGGCTTGAACCCATTTTTAAATCACTAATACTATCTCCAAATCACATCCACCGCGGAGCTGCACCGCCGCGTGTTGTATACAACTTATATTTATAATGATAATGACAGGACGTTCAGCAAAGAGTGGATTACGCATGCGCAGAGGAAAAGCTGTTTTAGGTTGTATGGGTTAGATGGGAGTGGTTTACGTCTAGCGATCATAGACTTGGTGCTGAGCCGATATTGTGAGGTTTTAAAAGAAAATTCAAGGAAATTCTGTGAGCGGGCAAGTGAGTTTCGGGTAAACAGCGTTTTTTCTGAGTACCATGTTGATTCTCCGTACCATGGCCTAAGGCAAATTTTGAGATTCATGATGCCCCTTTCGGTTATTTTTTGTTCTGTGCATGAGTAGACGTTTTCTTCGTAGTTTTGGGTGCAAGCGCTCCACATAATGCCTAACAAATTATCTTTTGCTGTTCAGACTGTCAAATTTTTGGTACAGACATTTAATCATGAACTTCTCTATCTATTTGGATCCCCTCCGAAGGGAACAGTTTTGACTTGTAGTTCAAGATCAATCATCAGAATATAGAGCCGGTTTCCCAACAAATGTTGGGATGGTACTTATTCTATGAACTATATAATTATTTTCTTGAATAATTAAGCTTGGAATAGGGCATAGGATAACAATATATCAGTATCAGTAATATATTTTCCAACCTTCATGTATATTTGTTTCAATGCAAAATATTTGAAAATAATACACCGAAATCTCATTGAATTTTCAACAAGGAATCATCGTATATTCTTTTGATTGTGAGCTTTAGATGTGTTAGCAGAGGTTAATGTAACGGGGTACTATACAATTCGACGTATGATACAAGAGCTTAGGGAAAAATCTCAGCAAAAAACCCTGTCTCCCCGTGAGTGTTGTGATATCTAAAAGTTTAATTTGTTGAAAAAAGTATTTTTTATTCATTTTACATAAAAACTGCCTAATTGAGGAAAACTTACCGCCATGCTCAAAGGTGCTGTTGGTGGACTCGTTGGCCCACCCTGGACGGTCTCTACCAAGGCTGCCATTGGTTTACTGAAATAATCTCCACTTGTAGAATATGCATTGCACAGCAATGTTATCCTAAAATCATTTCCCATTGCCAACGATTGATTATTGGGCGAAACCAAGTGTTGTAAGAAATCGTAATGGACTCTCAGTTTGGGTGGAACCGGCCATACTACGTTAGAACCTTCTGTTAATTGAGCTTTCTTCATTAAGTGTATCCAGATGCAAATCATCGCCATTTGTCTCGTGCACTTCGGATGCTTGAGGTCGGGAATTGGTAAAGGTGGATCTTGTTCAGGAAATAAAAGGTCATAAAGTTTCAGGACAGGAAGAACATTAGATAAGGGATTCCTTTGAATGGAACCTGATATGAACTGTAGCAACACCCACATAAGATCGTCTCGACCTTTTTTAAGGTCCCTACCTGCAAGACAATGGTAATATAATATAATTAATAAATAATAATTATCATTATTACTATTATAGAATCAAACATCTATGAATCAGTTAATTGTACACTTTAAGTGGATTAGTTTTGGCGTGGGAAACTGGCGGGTTGGCTATCTTATTTCAAAATGGACGCCTCGTAATCTAGTCTTAATTATTACAGTGACTTTTTTTGTTTACTTCTCTGGACATGTTATTTGTGGAGACGTTGAAGAAGTTAGGTCTTATCTTTCCGCAATTATATCGCGTAGCGGCTTTTTGGGTGATATTATCGAGTCCACGTAAGGCGATATCTTGGATTTAGTTGGTTCATTTTTCTTTTCCACGTAAATTTTGGTACTTGTATAATATTGTTTTTCTTGTGTAAATATTCAATTTTTCAAGACTTTCGGTTAAGAGGTCTTATATTGATGTTGGGGATGCGTTCTTTGAGTGTTTTGGGCATTTCCGACCAAGCAGGATGTTCTTCTGATCCGCATGCACTATATTTTGGTGGAAGATTTGTTTTGCATTGCACCAGGTAGTACCTCCATTTAATTTGAAATAAAATCTGCGTTTACTTTTGAGGGGGTTTTGATGAATTTTTTCCCCAGAGTTTGAAGACTTCTAGATATTGGTTCCACCATCATTTTGTCATACAGAAGGTTGCTCGGGGCATTATGTAGTGGATTGTCAGGGTGGCGTATTTTGCTCAAAGCTCTCAGACTGCTGCGTTCTACCACTTCGATGTAGTTCCTCGTAGGATTTCTGCAGTTGGCGTTTAGCAGGTGTCCATATTCTATGATAGGTCTGCATATTCTAGTATATTCTGGAAGCTGTTCTAAGATTTATTCCGCGGTTTTTACAGGTCAAAGATATGAAGTGCTTGGATCTGGCAATACATTCTCGCTTCTTTTTGTTGGAGTGTATTTTCAAGTTGAGTTTGTTATCTAGCTAGGGTAATTCCAAGGTATTTAGCATTTTTAACTGGTACTATGTTTTGTTGTAGCATTTTGATGGTTGGTGATGTATCTCACAGTTTGTGGCCGAATATAACAAGTTTTGATTTTTCAGGATTTGGTAGAATTCTCCATTTTTTCATCCATGCCATGGTTTCGTCACAGAGATGTTGTAGTGCTTCCATAGTATCTTTCAAATTTTTGTGATCTGCTATGATGGATTAACTGGTAGGAGGGTGATAGGACGATAGCTGGACACCTGTTTTTAGTCAGTGCCATGTTTGTGGATGGTAACAGCAATGCCTTTTGTGCATTCGGTTGGAAAGTAGTCAGTGTTTAGACAGTGATTGTACATTCTTCTTATTTCATTGTGGATTTTTGAACTTAGTTGACGAAGTATTTTTATTTTTATGTTAATATTATCATATCCTGGAGAGGTGTTCTTCCCACATAAGGCTTCTTCGTATTCTTCTTCTGTTATCTCTGGTACTGGATTCGTATTTATTTGAACTGCTGAATTAAGTCTTTGTTGTATTCTCTCTTTAAAGATTTTGTCGAAAATTATGTCCTCTTTGGTAGTGAAGGTATTTTCGTAATATTCCTTGAATGCTGCGGCTATTTCTCCATCAGTGGTGTATGTTATTCCGTTCCTAGTTATTTGACTTGTGTTTGGTTTTGTATTATATCTAGTCAATTTCTTTATCAGTGCCAGTAGTTTCTGCCTTTCATCTGATTGATGTTTTCACACATTTCAATCCACTTGTTTGATCCATGTTGAAATATAAGTTCGTGAATTTCCTTGTCGAGTTTATTGAATAGCATCTTTAGGTTGTTGTCATGGTTTATTTTCAGTTCTCTGTAAAGTTGTTTTTTCATCTTGATTTTGTTAATTCTGCGGGGAGGCAGTGTATGTAAGTAGTTTCACTTGGTGGTTTTTGTCATATGCTTGTTTATTGGATTTGTAAGTTCGTTCTGGAATTCACTTATATATTTCTTTTTTATGGGGGTTTTCGTGTTGATGAAGAGCTCCATTTCTTGGCTGACTTTTTCGATATTACATCTCTCCAAATTCAAATATGATTCTTCAGTTAGTTGTGGCAGCTGGTATGAGAGATTGAGGGTAATCTGGATAGCCAAGTGATTAGATCCCAAGGCGGAAACTAGCTCTGGGGTACTAGGAGGATTAAAATTAGTAATGTTGGTGGGGTTTTAATTTGAACGAAGTCAAATTGAATTGGCCAGGAATTGTTGGATTTGTTTATTTTTCCCTCTGTTGACGTTATAATCAGCAATGAGCAGTGCATATTTGTATTGTGCTGCTTTTCTGAATATGTTTTCTTCAATTTTTGAGTGAGGATGAATATATGAGAGAAAAATGTGGAGTTTTTCTTTTCCTATTGGTATTGTACAGTGTAGTGTTTCGTTTAAGGGGTTATTCATGGCTGGTGGTTTAGCTAATCCTAGATTGAGTTCTTTGCTACATTGAATCAAACTACCTCATCTGGTGGTATTTGCTTTGTTTCCAAATTCTTTATGATCTTCCAGTCCCGATATTCTATTTTGTGTTCTTCATTTATTTTTGCTTCAACAAATATATTACGCATGATTCCATTACTTTTTGACATAGTGGTTTATTAGGTATTTGTTTGGGTTGTAGCTATTTATGTTGGCGTATAGTAGTTTTATTTTATTCATTGCTGGTACTTGGGCCGTGGGTTATTTCTCGTGTTTCACTTGAATTTGTGTGCCCTCTATGGGGTCTGTCGCATCTTCGGAATTTTCCTCATTCATATCAAACATCAGTATGTAAAGGCGATTTCCAGAAAATACTGCCGTTGTGCGCCTCTATGAATTTGTTCTTTAGCCTGTTTATGAGTTGCTGTCGTTCGGTATTTTTTGGGTTAATTATTTTTTTAATGTAGGTATCAATTATATTGCCATGAATTGTGATAAGTGCATGAGTTCTATTATTTTTTATGATGGAAGGTTTTATTTGATTCGATTTCTTGTTAATTGATTTTATTTTCACATTTGTTATGCCATCAATAGGTTTTGTGGGTCTCTTAGGGCATTTTAGTGACCATGGCACAAGGTCTTTCTTGCTACAAGCGGTGCAAGAGATTGGTAGTGGAGAAGTGCATGAGTTCGTGAAATAGTTTCCTTTGCATTTATTGCATTAGTATGCAATAAATGCAAAGGAATTGCAGTTCAGGGTTGTATGAGTGAATTGGTTGCATTTTGCACATGGCACTGGAATAGGTTCTGGTGGTGAGCTTGGGAAGAAAGGATAGTGGCGACATTTGTAGAAGAAGCCCTCAGCAAGTAGAGATTTGAATGCTTTTATGTTACCTGTGATAATTCTAATTAGTTGAGTTGGTTTTCCAGTTGCTCTAGAGGTAATACGTTTGCAGAATCTGTGTTCTGTTCCTTGATTTTTGAGTTCGTTACTTATCTCTCAAAATTACCACCATTCCCAATCTTCGAATACTTAAAGACCTTGTAACACCTTGAGAAAATAATGGATATTTATGTTAATGAAATTTTTTAATTGGCAGGAAGACTTAGATTGATAGCCGTTTGATTATAATTATGATCAATAAAGTTTATTTCTCTCTCTCTCTCTCTCTCTTACTTATCTCTTCGTCAGATATGTCGGGACCGGTGTTACTTATGACTACTGAATAACTTCCCTGGTTTGAAATTCCCTGTGAAACTGGGTTTGTATAGTTGTTTTCCTCAAATGAGTTGATAGTTTTGTGGTTTTTAAATTTTTGTAAAATTTTGACAATGTTTTCTTTTTCACAGTTAGACTTGATTATGAATCCTTTTTTTTTTCAATACGATGTCTTTGCTTTTCAGGAAGTAACTCATCCAAATATTTGCCATCTGTTTTCTAGGAATATCTGTTGTTGCTGATAAATAAAACAGTGTTGATATTTTGTTTAACTTATGAAATATCTGTTGTGAGTGATTATTTGTTTTTGCGACGTACGCGTTAGTAGTTTTGGCTGTGACTTGACTTTTTCATTGGATGTTTTTTGACAATTGAAAGGCAGAAGTGGTTGATCCATTATAACTGTTGACTGTTGATTTTTTTTCTTCAGTTATTTCTTGCACTCTTGATTGAATGGTTGGTCGTCTGCCGAGAATTTGTGGGCTGACGTTCCGCTTGCTTGTGATATTATGGGACTACAAAATGCCTCGAAATCATCCGCGGCTATAGTCCTCTCGCTCCTCGTAGAAATTTTGATATTTTATGTAATTCTTCACTCGCAAATATCTCAATAAAATCGTATTCCGCTGAAAGCAATCGTTTTCACACATGTGTACTGCACCAGTGTTCAAACGTGACTACTTCTTATGAAAGACTGAAAGAAAATAGCTCTTACCTTGTAATCTAGAACGTAATGACATCACAATATTGGTAAAACTTGCGTATTGAAACAATACAAAATATATGAGTTGTGATGATAAATGAAGCCACAACCTCTGTGTAGCAGCTTCGTCAGTTTCACTTTCGGTCCTTTCTAATGCCATTATCAACAGTTCTACCAGTTGTTCCTCCAAAGCAGCACACCTGAAATAAGTTTTTGTGATGTGCTTTCAGATTTATAGAAAGGACAGTATGTCTGCATAAGGCCCAATGTATTGATAAAAGATATAGGCAAGATAGCTACTTATATAATCAAATATTGGATTTTCACATAACCCAAATTTTATTCATCAATAAAAAATTATTTTAAAAACTCCTAAATGTGTCCAAGGCAGACTGGAACATATTAAACAAACGCGTATGAGTGCCTCTAGCTCAGTGGTAGAGCGAAGGACTCGGAGCCGAATTTCCTGAGATCAATCCCGGCACAGAGGAAGAAATTTCCTGGGCAAACAGTAGCGGCCACCATTCACTGTTGTGTGCAAAATTAACATTGCTGTGCCTTAGGTAGCCTTAGGATATCTTACAACACAAAGAGTGTGAAAAATTTACACTCAAAGATATACCATGAATATATATGTTGCTTTTTCTTAATCACAAAGCTTGCAGTAATTTCTATGTAACTTGATGTTTAAATTATGGAGATGCAATGTATCAAACCTTAGATTATATCTTATTGTAAAGGATTCAAAAGAAATATATTACCTCATCTTATGTTGCTTCTGCAAGCCCATCATACCACAAACCATATCTCTACTATAGGGTTGTTCCAAAACGTATCTTAATAGGCCAGTCTGTTTTTCTAAAAGATCTGGAGGATAGGGCAGTATGCCTTTGAGGCTGAATCTCAGACTTGACGGATCTAACTTCCAAGGATTTATGAGATGCTCAGGTGGATATCCGCTGTGTTCCACAACTGGGCGCATCTCTGACATTCCTACTATAGATACCATTTGGACAAGAGCTCTAAAGCTGAAAACATTATGTATTTACTAGCTACCCACTATCTTCAATTTGAAAAGCTCTAATACTTTGGTCAAGTTCAATGCTTCCTGATGAAATATTGCGTTACTTCACGTAAGAAAATAATTTCCGGTAAATCTCTAATGCTCACATGTAGTACATTAAAAAATGAAATGGCATAATAATATGTCTATGACAGGGCTGTACAAGGTAAATGTTAACACAAGTATGATAGCCATGTATTGTGATGTTCAACATATTCAATATTTTCTGCGTTATGTAAGATGAACATTGAAACATGAAAATACGAGGGTGAGATTTTTCAATTCAGAGAAACAATGACGACATCATTGTCAATATCCCAGCCCCATTGTCAATATCCCAGCCCCATTATCACACGTACACACCTATGCTGTAGTTTGAATATTTTAATCTGTATTCCGAGTATATGATATAGAACCTAGCAAGCAACACGATTCTGTTGATAAATGCCTGCCATGAAATATGCATTAGGTCAGTGACTAAATTGGGTAAAACTCATTTTTCTAACCAAAAATAATTACCTATCAATATAATCTGAAAAAAGTGATGATAGACACCAGTGGGGACATTCAGGGTATGACTTTTGAAGTTCATTCACCAGTAAATATCCTGGAAGAAGGCAGGCATCCCTATCCACGATTTTCTCGGCCACCATAACAAGTGCCTTAGCTTTTGGTTGCAAATCAGAATTTAATTTTTGGTGAATTGTTTTTGCTTTCTCACAGCACCCCTAAAGTACATAAAAATTATAATTACACTCAGACAGAATTAAAAAGAAATTATAAACATACCTTCATAATTTCACGAACGCCTTTATAATCGACCAGGTCAATTATTCGATATAAAAGTTTAAAACTCTCTATCCAGAAGTCATGGTTAGAAACAACTAATTTATCATGGGTTTTGAGTACCTCACAGACATTTCTTGCCTCAACACCATTATTTCTAACAACAGATTCTAGTAAGTTCATGAGAGATTTCATTCTATCTCTAGATGAGCTTGATGTAACATTTAAGTAATGTCGAATAGCATAGTCTAATTGATCTGGAGGAATGGACTTGAAGACATGTATCAGTTCCTGTTGTATATGAGAATCTTTAGCTGAAGATGGTCGATGCACTAAGAAGCAGCTAAATGCTTCCTCAATACTGTCTACTTTCAATATATTATTTAGAATATTAGTCAGAGCTTCCATTCTTTGAGGTTGAAATTTTAGATCGAGTTTTGATCCTTAATGTTGTAGGAATAGATGCTATTCAAATTTTTGATTGTTTCTTCAGAAAAACAACATTTTTGTATGTCTTATAAAACGTTACATTATGAGTTTATACGATTTGACATATTGGCTGAAATCAAATCACAAAAGAAATACGAAAGAAACATTTAACAACAATAATAAATATATAAATAATTAATCATTTAATAGGCGAGATATCACCTATAAACAAAACTCGAAATGTCTAATGATTAAAAATGTCAAATGTCATTGATAGAGGTTAATACAGAAGTACCAACATAAAATGTGAACCTTCCGTTTCTATATAAATATTCATATTTCATATTTCTTTGTAGTTTCTGAGGGAATAATATGCGAACATAAGTCCATAAATGCTCATTAATATAAACATAGTCGAATATTTTCAAGTAACGCATTTGATTGAACATCATCAAATTTGATATAATTCAATCCTACCAACTTTTCTGGAAACTCATCGAATACAAAAGCGAATGTCAAAACATCAACGTGTCACTTTCACATCGTTCTCGTACGTCTACGTATGTTGTTGCGTTAAGCAAATCTATCACCTTTTTACTATTTCATATCCAAATTTTTCCATATATTTAAAAAACAAGCAGAAATGGCCCCAAAACAGAGAATGCGTATTGCTAATGAAAAAGCTAGCAAAATGGTCACCCAAAGAGGAAATGTACCAAAATCATCTGTGAGTAATATTTTCCATATGTTTTTGTTTTATTGTTCATAGTTAATGCTTTCAGAAACAACAAAATGACTCTTCCCCTGTTGGTCCATGGCTCTTAGCGCTCTTCATATTTGTAGTTTGTGGATCAGCTGTTTTCCAGATAATTCAATCCATAAGGATGGCTTGAGCATCATTTAATATAAGGGTAAATTTTGCTCAACCATGATTTTATAAAATCTATTGAATTTTATATTTGTTGTCCATTCATATTTTATTGAAAATATCCTAATGATTTCCCATTGATTATGAAATAGTTATACTTACAAAATTGCATTTATTTGAAGCACAAAAATGTTGACTAAGTACTGTTAGAAACCATTCCATCTGTAATTATTTCTGATTTTGTGATGAATTAAAGGTGACTTAATTTCAACTTTGTATATCATTTGGTGAATATCTAACTTGTACAATTAATTTCATTCACGCTTTGATATCGAGAGGGAATGGTACATATAAAATAAATAGAAATATTCATCGGGAAATTTTAATCACAAGAAATTTTCATTCAAATGTACCATTCCTCAAAAAATCACCTGTATAAACGATTTAAAATAAGAACGTTCAAAATATTACTGATAAAATTGATCTTACTATGTGTCTGTTCACCTGACGTTCAAATTAGAAGAAGGTATTGCTATATCCATATCACAAACAAGTCCCACCCAAACATTCAAGGAAAATATTTGCAGGAATTTTGTTATTTCTGCATAGGTGTTATAAAAGGCAATCAATCCATTTCATGTAAATAGGGCTTCGTCTCATCAAATTTTCATTGGAAATTTTATTGAATTCTTCTGGGCCATTTCCGCTTCAATTTCAGACATTACAGGTATTCCCACATATCCAGCTTAGTTCCTTTGTATTACTTCAAACCCCTTCACTGCAAACACCTCTACAATTAATCTACAACATTTGCTGCATTGTTTAATTCACAGAAACTCGATAACAAAATAATTCAACAACCATATTATGCATTCCACAGAGTGTTTCATTCAAGACAGTCGTCGTTCATATGGACAAGTATAGTCTCGTCTAAATAGATCCGTATTCACAATTAATGGAAAATTGTTGGTAACTTCCAACAGTTTTTATATAGGCCATTTTTCGTAACATACTGTCATAAAAAGTTTAATTTTTAGAAATACCCTATTAAAGTCTGATTCTAAATTTGAAAAAAAATCGTATCAAATGAAGATCCCAATATGAGAGATAATAATAATCATTTAATGCAACATCAAATATTACATGTCACTCATCAAAAAAATGGAAATATACTGCCCTACAAATAGAATGTAATCAGCATTTAGCCTCCTCTTAATGCTTCTGATATGTTCCTACCAGTTTAATTACACATCAAAGAGACGAGTGCCCATAAACTTACAGCATGATTGCTCCCCGACTTAAAACCAAGGATTGTCTTGCTGTCCTTAACAATCATTAGGTTATACCAATAATATCCGTGATGGTAAAGGGGAGCATATCTGAATGTTGAACATTCCCATCTCATTTGAAACAGCATGTAAAGTTTAAACTGATTTCGCTAAAAGGAGGTTATGTTTTTGTCCTCTCCCTCCATTTATATTTGTGTGCATGATAAAAGTTCTAATAATATAATAATAATAGTCTCTAAAAATTTGTAACATTCTCAGTGTATCATTTTCCTTTTTAGTCATTACTTTTTGTAGCCCACTGCTACGGATTCTGAATATTCAGTCTCAAATCTACTTAAATATAATCCTACCAAATTGGAGGGGTATTTTTAAAGAAACTCAATGGCACCACTATGAATGTTTCTAAACATCAGTGTGATTTGGACAGTTTGTGTCGTTGCAAATCATTATGATTCTTGTAATATTGAGACTTTCTACAAAATGAAATTGATACTGATATAGCTATTTTATTGTGATTTAGATTATATTTAGAAATATCACGAGAACTTCAATCTTTCATGGTCAGTTGTGTTTAATAGGAAATAAAATATTCGAAAAAAAAACACTCAAGAGAAACTTAATTAATTTTTATAGAAGTGCAATAAAATTCAATTATAATACATGACTCCAATAAAATAATGCAAACCTCATACTAAAATCTTCAATAAATAGGATATCGCCAAATATACATTTATAATTATTCAATAATATATAGAACATAATATTTTGTTGGAATTCACTAATATTCATATTTGAAAAAGCACTTTAATGTCTTACAACATACAGTAGTATAAATATGACGTCAACAAGCATTCTCCCTGTACAATGAACGACCGTCATGCATCTACTCGAAACATTTTCCTCTTAAACACAGGGCTCCACATAGTTTCCTGGGAAAAGACCTGTAATACCATCCATAACACCTTCCCACCATCCGTCGTCATTTTTCTTTAGAACATAAATAACAGAGCTCTCTTGAAAACTAAGTTCGTCATCTTTATCTGCGTAGTAGTCATAAATAGCTATGACTTTTTCTATGTAGTTCTTGGGAACCCAACCTGGAAGATCATCTTCGTCTGGAACGATCGGCATTACTGTAGAAGTTCTTGGTCTTCCAAATGAGGCATGTTCATCTTCTGGGGGTGGGGGTGGGGGTAACGGCGGCGATTGGCTATCCCTATAAGTAGCAATAATGCTGATCAAAATACCTATTAGTATTAACTTGGAATGAACTTTAATTCTTATCTGCAAGAAAGGATAATATAAAATCTATACTTCAGGTGCACCGAAGGAAAACCAGAAAATGCACCAAATAATAATTTGTTGAGAGGAATAACATTATAGGCATAAACAGTAGAATCTCTTCATAATTATGCCTGGACGACGATATAAACATCAATAAAGAATATGTCGTATTTAAATAGAATCAATAGAATATTTATTAATTTGAGCAAACACCATGCAATCATTTTGCTGGTTTAAATGAAAATTAGTAATTAGTTGTAGAATGCTGACGCTCAAATTTTTGTAAAAATTCGGGAGGATCGTATCACAAAAGAAAAAATTTTAATTTTTCAACAAAAAAAATTCATATTCATATTCAAAAATTTTAAATTTTAGAAACTATCTGTCAGTTTCAACAGAAATTCCGCACAAATTTTCAAGCCGCCATTTAACAAGAGAGTACCGGATTTCAGTTCGATAGTTTTGTATTTTCGGAAATATTGTGAAAATAAAATTTTGAGCTGCTCTCCTACTTCTTCTGAAATTTCAAATCATGTAAATCTCAGAATTGTAACAACAGATCGGTGTTAGATATTTCGAAAAACACAGATCCGATTGAATTAGAATCTAGTACTTGGTTCATGTAGTATTTCGTAAGGGTGTGTGAGGCGTGAATAGACAATAGAACATTCGCGCAAAAGCTCCTAACTTCACGTCATTGCTTTTTCTCGATTTTTTTTATTGAAAAATGTATTCAATTGCGATAAGTCATGTAAATACATAATATGTAGGTACTATGATTTCGAAAATATTTCCAAAACTACACATCCGAGATCCGTTCGAGTTGAAAATTGGTATTTAGGTATAGAACAACGATTTCAAAGTTCACACAGAATTTAATCAGAATCGTAACACTAGAATCCAAAAAAAAATTCAATATCTCTGAAACCTATATTCAAAATTCGCTGACATGCTAGTATGAACATAAAGGTCAACGATAAGATGAGTTATCTAAAATATCAGCCTTATACAGGGTGATTCACGAAGATCGTTCGTTAAAATATTTCAAAGAAAGGCTCGAGATAAACACTTTTGGCGCTCTTGTTATATTCCTTGGCTGTCATTGGGGAAACTTTTACCAAATTTTGTAATTCAGCTCTTAAAATCTTCTACACAGGGGATATTATTGGTTTCGATCCATACCCTAGAGCAGGGGTGGCCAACCTGATGAGACCTTAAAACTACTATTTACCGACGAAGCCTTATGCAATCTTCTAATTACACAGGGTGATGAAAAACAACTGCAAATGATTTCAGGAGGTGATTCCTTGGCTTAAATTAGAACTAGTTTGAATGATAATAATAATATCTATAAAACTTGTTCGAATTGACACTCCTAGCTGAGTTATAACCCTTGAAAGGATGAATTGATTTTTCGAATCATAAATGAACGATTCTCTCCACACTCCTTCAAATCAAATGATTTTTACTGAATGTCTTGTTTATAACAGGATTTGCATTAAGTTGTCGTAACCATAATCATTGTCTATAACGACTTACCTCGAGAGACGTTGACCATGGGCATGAGATAGGGTATGCATTCCTAGACTTCCAGCAGGAACAGGAGCATGCTGCTGCATCATCATTGGATGATGTTGATTCTTGTTCGGTAGGATAATCTCCTGGTTCACTAACGGAGAAGGAGGCGGGGGCATAATCATATGGCGATCATCAATGTAGCTATTACTGACTGGTGGAGGTGGAGGGGGTGTTTGTGGATGCATATTCTGCTGCTGCATGTTCATAGGCATCACCATGCCAACCTAAATAAATTAAATTATTTTTTGAAATTTTCAGTACTCAAATGGATTATTCAATGTGTACAATCAAGATTCAGAATATACAATAAATTGATTCCCTGCATTCTACATAGGACAGACTGAACATTGACATTAATACTAATAATATAAATCTATATTTCAAATTATTACAAATTTTAAGCAGAAAGTTTTGGCATCGCTTGTCCGTTCAGCCCATGATCGATGTCAGAATGACGGTAAATTGTACTCCGTTGACTGATGGTCTGACGGTTCGGAATGATTGAATTATTTAAATATTATAATAATTTTGTCAAACTGGTTAGACTGACGAATAACTGAACGTGTGTTCAATAGCTATCAGTCTGATGTCAGTCACCGCTCAGACAACGATGGAGTCTATTTTTAGTTTCGTCTATCAAATCAGTCTAATATTTATCGAGGTCACGGACTGACGCCAGAATGAGCGTTTAACCTCCGTCATAGAATAGGGTTACCCCTGCGGTTCTCAATCAGCATATTTAAATTTATTTATTACTATTTCGATAGTTTGTAATTTTTGCGCGCATGTCTAGGGAACATCGTGCTGTCAATTTGCCCATATGTCTGTAATTTTCGAATTTTTTGCTGCAAATGGTCTCAAACGATTCGGTTCGACAAACTGATGAAGAATAAGAGGTCTAATTCGAATCTGTTCGGCCGGTTGTTGCCACGATTACTTTCAAATGGAAAGAGATAGCGGCTTAACTTAAATACGACGGTTAAGTTCATTAATGGGCATAATTGGCCAAACGGTTTCGGAGTTGAGCTTTGGTTTTTCCAATATCTCGAACAATACAGATCCAATCGAACTGAAACTTGGTAACTAGTTGTAAAATGCCGACACAATAACAAATGCGAAATTTTGTGAGGATCATATCACTAGAAAATTAAAAAAAAAATCATTGAAAAAAATTTGTATCTCGGAAACTATCGGCCAAACGGTTTCAGAGAATTATACCCATATTAAATTTTGTTGATATTTCCTCAATAACTCAAAATATAAAAATCCGCTCCAAATAAAACTTGGTACTTATGTATTTGTAGAGCGCCGCCGCGCTAAATTTGCATTTAAACGCCTATAATTTCCGGTAAAGATATATTTTGCAATGACCATTAATAAATCGCAGGGTCCAACTTTCAACGCAACAGGCTTATATTTGAGTGTTTTTCACATGGCCAATTATATGTCGCTCTTTCAAGAGTAACCTCTAAAGAAAACATGTTTGTATTGTCTAACGACAAAAATGCTGTGAACGTTGTAGAAAAAAAAGAAATTCTGTAGTATATTTAGTATCAGCATTTCAACCGTGCGAAGCCGGGGCGGGCAACTAGTAATGTGTAACTACAAAACAAATATTATTTTTTTTTCAAAATTTACTTCACAAACTATTCCTTAGAATCCGCATATAGAAAATTCCGCATATGCCTTCAAGCCAGCATTTCACAATCGAGTACCAAATTTCAGCACAGTCGAGAATGAGAATTCATGTAAATTTCATCAGTACAGACAAAACTTGCCCTTAACTAATGACCAATTAGAATTTCATTTATACCCTCATTTATATTTTTAGCATAAATTGCATGACTAACTCCCGGTTTCTGAAAGGCTGGTCAAAGTTAACAGAACTGTTAATGTCAAATCAGTCCGAGTTTTTGCGCTTTGCGCAACTCAGATGAGGGTTAACAAGAGATTGATGTCTGATTAGTTAACATTTGTGTTGATCAGCCTTTCAGAAACTGGGGGTAACCGCCGTATTCACAAAGCATTCAATCTCCGTTAAGTCCTAACTGAGGTCCTCAGTTAAGGATAACTAAGAATCGCAACCTCAGTTAACGTGAAAATTAAAGTGAAACAGGCTTGTTTCACCACCGTTACATACGTAAACGGAGGTTGCGATTCTTATGTATCCTTACTGAGAACCTCAGTTAGGACTTAACGGAGATTGAATGCTTTGTGAATACAACGGTAAGATTACTCCAAATTCTGAAAATGGGATAAAATCCGAAATACGTCATGTCAATATATTAATATGTCTTGATGTTTTGAAGACTGAATTTCTTGCAAAAGGTCTTGGCGAGTTTTGATGTTTTATGGTAGGTTGTGCATCTGAATGCGACATTTGAATTTGCTAATAGGCATAATCGGCCCAACGGTTTTGGAGTTACCCATCTGAAATTTGGTTGTTATTTCCTCACTAACTTGAAAAATACAAATCCAATCCAATTCAAACATGGTAATTAGTTGTAGAATGCCGAGGCAAAAATTCTTGCAAGATTTTTGAGGATCCTATCACTAGAACATTTTTGAAAGATCATCGAAAAGCATTGAAAAAAATTATATGTAGGTATCACAAACTATTCATCCGACATGGCAGAAATTTTGCGAGTGCCTTCAAAACCTATCTCTACTGCCAAGTTTGAACACGATCGCATCTATTTTGTTGGAGATCTGAGCAGCCTTGTATGAGTTCAGCAGCTGGATGAGTGACCGTTGCTTCGATAACTTTGGAACGAAAAGAGATAGGGACTTGCAATTTTCCGGGTAGGTTGCGCATCCGAATGGGTGAGTTAATTTCGTTGTTCGGCATAATCGGCCCAACAGTTTCGGAGTTATACCCATCTGGAATATTATTTTCTCGATGACTCAAAAAATACAGACTTTCTGCACTTTCTGCAGCAAAAAAATTTTTTTTAAGAGAAAAATAACATTTCGGGGGGGGGGGGGGGGGGGGGGTTTGAACCCCCAAAACCCCCTCCCTGGCTACGCCCTTGCTTTGGCCATAATATTTCAGATTTCTTCAAGTACTGTTCGAAGAATTCTTAGGAAAAAAGAAGAAAGCACATCATTAAAACCTTGCAGCAGTTGTGGAGGAGCTCCTGTGATATACGACTATAAATTTACATTGGGTTTCACAAAACTTTGAATTAAATCCACAATTAGGCTAATCAAAGCTTCGTGAAACCCACCATTAAAGAGACATTAAATCAAGTTAAAGTTTTTGTAAATTTGAGACAGCACTTCACTGAAGGTTTTCTTTGATTACTTCCTTCCTAACTAAGCAAATCAATGTTTGAAATAGAATTTTAAATCATTAACATTGGGTTTCACGAATCTTCGATTAGCTTAATTGTGGATTTAATTCGATGGTTGTATCAAAAATGAACTGAAAATCGACATAGAATCGCACTAATTCGGCAATTCAGAGCTGTCAAAGCTTCGTGAAACCCACCGTTAGTTTTTCAATACAAATTATAATACTAAAACGACAATTTATACGGAAATGGCAAATAATCTTCTCTGTTCCTAGTTGCAATTGATATCTATAAAACTCACAGCTTCCGTAAAAAAAATTTACACGTAGTAAAATTTTGGTTCGGATTTTTTTGTGGAAAAATATACACTTGAACTATTATCATTGCATAAAGATTATAATCTTTTACAAGCTATCACTTTCCATGATAAATTAAGACAGAAATAATAAGTCTGCTTAAACACTGCTAAATTAACTCTTCTTCCAAAATAATGCATCATTCAACCAACCTCTCAATAATTTATACTGACGAAGTAATAATAATAACATATATTTATTAACATTATATTAATGAAATTAATATTTAATAACCAATATGGATTCAATAAATGAAAAGTGAGATTCTTATGAGCTTTTACACATTGATTCTCCAATGGCTTTGGATAAGGAACTTAAGTTCTAAGATATATTAGCCATTTTTCCTCGAACCTAACCATACAAACCAGGTTAGAAATAAGTTAACCACCCAATATTCCTCGAAGTGTATTCCAAACTATGATGTAAGAGTTAACCAACCACATAAACCAACTCACGGAGGTAGTTTGACCGGGTTATCTTTTTGGAGGTTATGTTTTCTTTGTATCATAGGAGGAAAATGAAGAAATCAGAGGTACAATGGATTCGTACGAAGTTTACGTGAATGAAGTAAAATAGCAGATTGTTGATGAAAAAGATGTAACCGACTTGCCGAAAATAGGTAAGTGGCTAATTCATCTAATTTTCTCGTATCTGAAGTAGAACTTTTCTGTTACAGATGAAGAATACCTAATTGAATATAATTTTCATAAAATGAAACAGGATACTGGCCCGACAGTGGACCCTGCCGATAAAGAGGGCCGTATTCGCATTAGGAGACCACCAGAAATAGAAGATAAAGTACAGTTGAAAGACATTTCAGAAACCATATCTAGAACCCCAAAACCAACAGTAATGGTTGATGCAGGTGAGATTGATACTCCCATATATGAGACACCAACAACATGTATACCAAATTCATCTGGTCTTGAGAAAAAAAGGACGGAGGTACAAAGACTATTGAAGATCTTGAAAGAATAAAATAAATAAAATTTCTAGATCTAGGAAACGAAAAAGACCTATTTCATCAGAATCTGACTGACCTCTCATCACGGAGATATTTTAAATACCACATCGTTTTTATATGGAGTTTATTTAAATTTATAATTTTTTGTGCATTTCATAGAATATAACTTTGCGTTGTTTGTTATATGTAACAATGAAAAACACTGAAAACATAAATGAGTTTATTTCAATTCATAATTTATCTTTTTGTTGCCCCATCAACATCTACATATTCCGCATGTTGGAAATCATCAAAAGTGCGTGGAATTGTTCTTCAGTCACATCATTATTGTCCAAACAAAAATTGAACAATAAACAAGTACAATATCCACTACTCTTTTGATGGTATACATCAATCATCATCTACAATGGGCATTCTGAAATGTTCATCTACCAGAATTTGCAATCGAGATGTTGAAAAAATTTATTCGCCTTGAATTGATGGCCGCTAAAGAAGATTGTGGTACAATCTGAATATCCTGCATACATTCTAGAACCAATAAATTTGTCACATCCATTCTCACTGTATGTTCAAGAACTAGAAAACAAATTGGGAAAAAGTTAAGTTGATAATAAGCGCGATATTCAAATGTTTTAAATACCTTAACGAACATCTGTCAACATTCAAAAGTAAACCGAAGTATACCGTGACGTCATAGGCTAGTTAACCTGGTTTGCGTGGTTAACTTCGAGGAAAAATGACTATTGAGATGCACATGATTATTATGTCAAAAGGTTCTTCATCCTGCATTAAAAAAACTATCCAATTTTAGTTCTTTTCTATCATAAATAATGACTTTTCCAATTCCTTGAAATGGTTTTTGGGTATCAACCTCATATTTATGTTTGTTTCATCAGTCTACTGCAGTTTGAGAACTTCAAGCTCAGTGGATTGAGCGAGCCGGAGATCTACCCAAAGGATAGTGGACACCATTCACTGTCGGTTCAAAAATTAACAGTGCTGTATCTAAGCCGCCATAAGGATAGAGTAACAATGTTGAAAAAGAACACATCTGACTCTCCTTAGTCGCACAAGCTCCTAGAAGATTCTGAGGGATCTCCTTGGGAAAGACTTGGCAGGGTCAGTATAATCATGTTTATAGCACGCGCGCCAAAGCAGATTGACCCCTCTTCAATGCTTTTTTACACTTTAATACTGATTATACTGACCCTGCCAAGTCTTTCCCAAGGAGATCCCTCAGAATCTTCTAGGAGCTTGTGCGACTGAGGAGAGTCAGTTGTGTTCTTTTTCAACATTGTTACTATATCCTTATGGCAGCTTAGATACAGCACTGTTAATTTTTGAACCGACAGTGAATGGTATCCACTATCCTTTGGGTAGATCTCCGGCTCGCTCAATCCACTGAGCTTGAAGTACTCATCACTCAATTCAAATTAGCCACCGTGAACACGCGCGCCACAGAGTACTGACTTCACGTCAGAGCTTTTTTTTATTTTTTCAAGTTCCTTTAACAAATATGGCTATCAATACAGTTTGGCTGTTAGCTTTACCGTAGATCGAAAAAAAATGCGGTTATAGGACCTCCGTTAGGAACGCAATTGCCTCTTCTCCAAATCCGAACGTAATTTAATATAGATCTACCGAATATAGTTATTTATAAATTCGCCCCAGGGCCACGGTACATACATTTCAACCCGGAAACAACGCTATTTCCCCGAAACTGACTTGTCCGTGCACAGAATTGCCATGAAATTTCTCTTAAAACCTTAAAATGACGGCTCAGCACCAAATACATCACCGCTAGACGCAAACCACTCCCAACATGAGCCATACAATCCAAACGTCTCCTCTGCGCATACGCAATCTACTCGTGACTTAAAGTCCCCTGAAAATAACACTTAACACAAAATTCTGATTCTTAAACACCATTGATTCAGGAGATATCACTGCTCCAATCTACGACAATCACTGCTACAACCTAAGAGGAGGGAAAGAATGATGCCTAAGGAAGTTATGGAAATTGTTGATGCTGCCTTGATATCATGCAAAAAAAATTATCCGGCATAGTGGAGTTCGACTTTGTCGCCGTAGATCCTGTAAAAATAGCTAATGCAGCCCATACACGCTCAATATTATTGTACAATATTTTATATTTGTGCAATGTAATTCATCGTGTGTGGGCGATATTGAAAGGTTGCGCAATATATTGCACAACTATCAATATCGCCTCCATACGATAGAAATGTTTGACCAACCAACATATTGTACAATAATATTGACCGTCTAGGGGCTACCCTCAATATATTGTGCAACCCACATTGCACAATAATATTGAGCGTGTATGGGCCGCTTAATACCTACGTCTAGTAGAGAAGTTAATCGAAAAAGATCAACTACTACCTACTCAAATGACTAAGAATTCCGTGGAATTTTATGGAATTACTTGGAAGTATTTGAAATTCCATGGAATTCAATGGAATTATTCCACAAGGTGGAATTATGGTGTACAAAATTTTTGGGTGGTTTGCCCCTCGGGAAAGTCAGTTGTGTTGTGTGTCGACTATGTTTGTGGCTGTATCCTTACGCCAGCTTAGGCATAGCACTGTACATTTTTGACCCGACAGTGAATGATGGCCACTACCCTCTGGGTAGATCTCCAGCTCGCTCTATCCACTGAGCTTGAAGCACTCATAATTCAATTCAAATTTGTCAACATGTACAAGCGCGCCAAAGAGTGCTGCCTTCCCATCAATGCTTCGTTATATTTTTTCAAGGGCGTATGACAATTCTGTCCATTACTACAGTCTGGTCTACGCCTATTAGTTTTACCATAGTTCGAAATAAGAAAAAAGATTGCGGTTAGGGAACCCATGTTAGGAAAGCAATTGCTCAAGTCTATTAATCAAATCCGAATGTAATTTAACATAGATCTTGCAAATAAAGTTATTTATAAAAATTTACCCATGATCACTCAACGGAGTTCACTTGCATTCTAGCACCTACAACACCATAAATAGCCAGCTTACTTATGCGCATGAGCGGTCCACTCGTCCTTGATAGTGCATAGTGAATTCCAAAGTCGACCCCAGGGCCACATAACGGACACTCCAACTGGCAAACGGCGATATTTCTCCGAAACTGACCTTTGCGCGCACATAATTACAATGAATTCTCTTTAAAAACCTCACAACATCGTCTCAGCACCAGACCCATGACCGAAAGTCCTGAACCACTCGCAACATAATCTATACAACCCAAAAACAGCCACTTCTCCTATACGCATGCGCAATTCACTCGTGGCTGAAAGTCCTCGCAAAATCACACACATCACACAAAACTCCGATTCTCCAACACCAGTGATTCAGGATATATTGGAGCTTCAATCCACGCATGCGCGGACCCTCGCAAGGGGATTCTATGAAGATATAGCCTCCTCTACCTCAAAATCCCAATCCTCTCAGACGAAAACTCCAGCAGTTAAATCACTTCTTGTCTACTCAAGCGCACAACGAAAAATGCCGAACCCCGCCACGTTATGGACAATCCATCCCTGACACCACGCTATTTCCTAGCTTGCACGCTCACAGAATTGACATCAGGTGGTAATATGGCCTTCCAGTTACTCACCAGTCGCTCAACATTAAGACAAATTTAAAAAAAATATATAAAATTCCACACATCGTTCACCCACTTATTCAATTGTCACCGTACTTACACGCCCATATTTAAATTAGTTGCCCTTGTACATATCACAATAATCAGATAAAACAAGTGTACGAACCGAATTCGAAAGTTAACATATGTATGATTCACGTGGAAAACAACTGAAATAATTTGTTCACTTTTGGAAGTTTGATTACTTTTTCAGTTTCAAGCAAGTTCTTGTCATTGTTTCACATTCTTACAATCAACTTTGATTCAAAATCTGAAAATTTGATTTGCAATAATGCCTAGATGTAAACTTACTGCAAATGAAGCTTATAGACCACATTAGTTAGGTTAGAATCATTCTCTTGGCGGGAGATCCATATTCAAATTTTTTAACAAGGAATTTCAACTTTGAGATGAAACTACCCTAGTTAAAAGAGAATGTTAGTACAGAGACATCAAGTATTGGGTACCTTCATCATTAGTGCATGTTTTCATGTTATTTCCACTTTAAAATCTACTTCTATTTATTCTTGAATCAAAATTGAAACCAGTGTAGTTCGAAAGATTTCCGTATGTCGTAGATGACTTCTGTTGTGCGTCATTACAAGGCCGATTTAGGGTTATGTTATTATTTTTGACTGATTTCGAGTGAGCTAAGATATACGTCAATCGAATTTGGTGAACATGTAACGTTTCTTTTTAACCCGGGCAGGGGTTTGTTTACATTTGGTTTGCGCGAGTGTCGTTTATGTCGTTTATGTTGACATCGAATTTGAGGTTGGATCTCAGTGGTACCAATCGACGCTAAATAATTATTGTATTCGAAGAGCCGAATGAGTTGGCAATATTGTTGCGTTGTGACAGTCTGAAAGTTTGTGAGAGTCTGCGTCAGTCAGGGAGATGAGGTCGTCCATTTGGCGAAGATTCGACGGAGGAGCAATAGGTTAGGCGTATTTTCGGAACTTAGTAAGAATTGTTGATTTCTTCTTAGTTGGATATAGTTTCGAAAATCGAATTAGGAGTGAGGGTTACATTGGTTTGATTTGGGAAGATAACAGGTAACTTGCGCTCGTCTCGAAAGAGGATATAAAGACCTTTTTGCAAATCCAAGAGTTGACCACGTGAACGATCTTGGCGACTTTGACAGAATATCGCTGTGTGCTTGAAGAATTATTTGGTGGAGGCACGGCCAGGTTTGGTTTCGGAGCAAACGTGTGCAGGACAACCCCGAACATCAGGGATTTTTATGGCAGCGCGAGTTTTTGGAGCCAGCACGAGTTTTTATGGTAGCACGAGTTTTTATGGTAGCACGAGTTTTTATGGTAGCACGAGTTTTTATGGTAGCACGAGTTTTTATGCCAGCACGATTTTTATGTCAAGAGGAATAGCACGATTTTTATGTCAGGAAGAGTGTAACTGAGACATTCGAATATATACAGGGTGGTCCATAAGTAACGCTGTGAGACAGCCAACGTAGGATTGCAGATCACGAGTGTATATACAAGGTGGCCAGTAAGCAACGCTGTGGGACATTCAATCGAGGGTTGCAGACCACGAGCACAGAGAGAAAGAGGACAGTATTGCGAGACCATCGACGCAATTCTACGTTCAGGAATAAGGAATAGACCGCAAGTTATTGGAAACATCTTTCGAAATATATCTTATACCTGCTATATGCTACTTGAACATATATTATCATCAATTATATAAATTATTGTTGTTGTAAAGCGGAAATTGGGGAAAGATTTGTGTAAATCATACAAGATCATAGATAAGAAACGTGTATGCGCCTGAGCTCAAGCGACGCGTATTTGAATCAAAAAGAAATATCTACGTACAATTTCCGCCACCCTCATTCAGGGTTTCACAGTAGTTTTATTTTGGTGAAGCTAAAGACCTGGGTTGTAAGCTACTGGAATAAATTGTTTGTTTTTAGCGTGAATATTCTTTTGGTGAATTTAGGAATTATTACATTACGCGGGGGTATCTGGGAGATTTAAATTTACCTGGCGCCCATTTACTAGGTTCCCTTTTTAGAAACCCATTCCCATCTCCACTGGAGCTAGACCGCGGATCCCTGAGTTCTAGTAGCTCCGAATTTAACCACTGCGACTTGGGAACATTCGTTTGTCGTTATAAACACTTTTATATTTATTAATTATATTGGAAATATACAATTTTCTTATGAAAACTTGATTCTAGATAGTTGAGAAAGGTTCACAGAATCTATTTCAACCGAAATAAACCTTAAGAAATTAGCCAAAGTATCGGAAAACAGGCGAGAAATTCGCGTAAATTTTAGGTCCATAATAAATGCATGGGAATTTCTGTGCTCGGATCCACGGATGGATCGTAATTCAAATTTCCCGCCTAACCTAACTAATGTGGTCTATAGGGCTATTGGTATGATCAAGGGGGTAATCCGAGAGATGTTGCCAATTTCTTTAAAGCTAATGAAAGCGTGATTTCCCGGCTCGTCCATCGATATCGAGAAACTGGAAACGTGACCGAAAGACCGAGAAGTGGATGCCCAAGATCTACCACTCCTGCACAAGATCGGTTTCTGTCTGTGTCTACCCGTAGAGAACCTTTGAGTACTTGTGGAATCATGCAACAGCGCCATTTGAACACTGCTGGTATTATGGTTTCGATTGAAACAATTCGTCAAAGACTTCGAGACGTTAATCTACACTCTCGACGACTTTTGAGAAGGAATGCACTAAGGCCGCTCGTACACCAGCACGACGCGACCGCAACGCTACCGCGACGATACTTTTTATCGAGGAAAATGCGTCGCGTCGCCTTATCCTTGGTGTGGGCGCATCTATGAATTACCACGTACCGCGACTGCGAAGCGACACGAAGTCGCGGTCGCGTTGCGGTCACGTCGTGCTGGTGTACGAGCGGCCTAACTTGAAATCATATGAGACTTCGATTGGAATGGGCCAATGGGCACGTGAATTGGAACGATCAATGGCGGTGTATTGTTCACAGATGAGTCGCTATATCGACGGTTTTCGGATAGTCTGCGTGTTTTCGGATAGTCGGCGCTAGTCACCACAGTCTGGTGCCCAGAAATCGCAGATCAGTTCAGGAAGTTCATCCGTTCAGAGGTGGTACAGTTACTGTTTGGAGAGGCATCTGTTTCAATGGACATACAGAATTGTTGCTGCTTGATGCTACCATGAATGCGCAGATTTACATAGAGCAAGTCATTGACAATATTATTCCTTTGTTTCATGCTGCTATTGGGCCAAATTTCTCACTCAAACGAAGTCAATAAAAAAGCATTTATTGCTTCAGAAATGAAAGGTTGGGAAGAAATCGACACTGAAAAAATATGGAATTGGATAGAATATGATCACAAAGAAAAATGGTATCAGATTATGGATGATGATTATCTGAATAACAAGACTTCTACTGAAAGTGGTAGTGATATTTAACAATATGTAAATTTATACAAATGTGCACATACATATATAAGAACTTTAATCTTTTTGCTACATGTATCATGTTCTTTAATGTTCGTTGACCAAATTATTTTGCCAAATGAGGTGTTTAAATTATCCGTATTTCCAATTAGCTGGGAAAGGTTTGGTCCTAGCTTGCAGAATAATCGAAGTTCTGCTGTATAAGAACAAAAATTGGTTCAAACCCTGTGGACAGGAGCTTCTGGCGCTCTAGTTCAAACTGACAAATTATATCTCCGAAAGTATTGGTTTCTCAGGTTTGAGAATTATATCAATGTATTCTTATAATAGAACTGCAGCATAAATGAAATTCAATTCAAATAATAGTTTATTTATCAAGATTAAATGAGCAATCTGAGAATGAGAACTGCACCATGGAAGAAATCAAATTAAAATAGCTGAAATGAATTTGACTCTCTCTAATAGAACAGGATGACACGTACGAGTATGAACACAGAGCATATAATAAAGCTTAGATAGAATAATTATAGCATTCTGTGAAAACATAGAAGCACGATTCATTATTGAAATTTCGAAAAATCATATCTCCGAAAGTATTAGCTTGTTGGAGTTAAAAATGATATCAAAGGATTTTTATGGTGAAACTGCATTTTGAATAAAAATTGAATTTGAAATTTGTTACTTTTAAAAAATTTTTTTTTTTCGTTATTCCGAAACCATCTGGCCTATTTTGCCCAATAAAGAACTTAACCGAGATATTCATCTCCCTAACCTACTCTGAAAATTTCAACTGCCTAGCTCATTCCGTTCGAGAGTTATTGTAGAAAATTTTTTTTTTAATTTTCAAAATTTTTTTTTACACTTTGCGGTAACCTGGTCAATACAAAACTTCACATGCGTATAAAGGTCATGATTCTACAATTTGATGCTAAATTTCAGATAGATCGAGTGTTCGGTTTCGGAAATATTCATAAAAATGTTTTTACTAAAATCGGCCATAACTCCGAAACCGCTCGATGGATTTTGTCCATTAACGAACTTGACCGAGATATTTACGCTCCAAACCCACCTTGCAAATTTCAATCCTCTAACTCCTTTCGTTCGAGAGTTATCGTGCCTACGGCCGGCCGGCCGGCCGGACAGAATTGATTGCGACCTCGGATTCTTGATCAGTGAGTCTAACCAAATCATTTGAGACCATTTTGAGCCAAAAATTCGAAAATTACAGACATTTGGGCAGATTGATAAGCACTCTGTTCCGAAGAACTAGAGCGCCAAAAATATCTCTATGAACTACCTGTGGAGGTGATGCCACCTGTTGACTGGATGTAAGTGGCAATGTACTATATCCAGGACCCCTTTCTCTTCTGGGATGACCCATAGGATAATTCGGAGCATAATGACTTGGAACTTGAGGTGGAGCTACAGCAGGAGGCGTTCTATAATCCCTATTGTTTTTAGTTAAAGTACCAGTTACTGAAACTTTACTGGGAGCACGGGACACCTGTGGGGGGGTTGGCGGCTTTGTAGTAGGAGCTGGTCCAACAGAATTACCAATCATGGAATTCAAAGACTGAATACTTCCTTGACTTGATCCTCTTTGTTTCTGTTTTGGGGTACCATTATTTCTTGCCCCATGTCCAATCTCATCATAAATAGTATAATCTATAGGTTTTCTTAAATACTTGATAGGTTTTTCAGGATTCGCTGGAGCTATAATCTTATATTGCCTATTTGTTGATTTATTCGCTGTTAATACCCCAATTTCCCTGCGAGCAACTTTTTCTCTATGTATCATAACGGTTTGGGATATGTGATTCATTTGACTCTCCATTTCAGCCAACTGAGATGTCTGCAAATCCAATAATTGGAGAAAATTATATGCAAGTGTGTTTATTTGATATGCAACACTAGCTAGAGATTGAGTTGTATAATTTTTGGTTTCTTCAAGCGCTGTCCTTTTATGTTCGGACTGAAAATAATTGGCTTCGCAATATTCAGCTACTCTTTCTAGATTTGTGTGATTTTCTGTAAGGCTGTTACGCCCTTCAGGTATTTCCTGACGAAGTAATGTTGCTAGATCCGCCATTGTGTCACAGTCACTAACAACACCTGATTCACTACCTGGACTGCCGTGCTGGTGAAATGCAAAGTTCATACTAAATAGGTCACTAAATAATTAAATGCTTTAATCGTCAATTTTCCATCATTCAACTAAAAGATTCAAAGGGAAAGCACGAATTAGTCTAGTAACTGACAGTACTGACACAAAACGAACAACTTTGACAAGAATCACATAACCTGAAATCCGTATTACAACCACAGAACACTAACTGTCAAACTGTAGTCACTGTACATGGAGTTTTACCATAGAGTTATAATATAATACTACCTCTATAGTCGAATTTAAGCGATGGACCGAAAGGTTTTGGTCCAACCTGCGGTTATCGTACTGGTTATGAGACAAATGACAATCTGACGTCACATTTTATAACCGACATCTCTGTCGCTTGAATGCATTGGTTTTAACCGCAATCTTTCAGTGCGAAAACTAACCTATTTTATTTTCTTTTCTCTAGAGACAAGTTTACTCCTTCTATAAATATATCTTTTCAAGTTCAATTTTGGGAAAAGTAATACCAATTTCAGGAAAAGTAAAAGTAATTTCGGAATAAGTAAATTCCGAGGCGATCACTCTTGCATATTATTGTATCAGTTGTGGATATGCTTGTATATATTTGGACATATTTGAATATATTCGGATATATATTTTCTGTTGTTTCTTCATACGTACATGCTCAATCACTTTTCGACTTTATTCAAAATAATAGATAACACACAATTGGACTAATACTGGTGAAATACGATTTTATATTAATGGGGAAGTGCCTGAAGAAGGGGAGCTAGCTGATCGGGAACTGTTGTCTAAGGAATTAAATTTGAGTAACAGTTCACATTTAAAAGATGATGCCAATAACAATCTGAACCAAAATAATTCCGAAAGAAACAAGAATCAGCAGAGTTCAGATCGCACTGAAAGAGTAAAATAGGTAAATCATGCAACATTCTTGACCATACCAATCGAGAAGTCAGTTAAGTCTAGATCTGTATTCAAGTTTTTCAATGCCAATTATGAATTAATTATACAGGAGCTGTCTTCCATTCCTTGGAAAAACATATTGAATGATGCATGATGATGTAAACAAATGTGTAAATGCCTTTTATGTAGTTATGAATAAAAAAAGCAAATTGGCTGTCTCAATATTCTCCACTTGCACATTATAATCGGTGCCCTCATAATTGATAGAAATACAATAAATTTGATCGTTTTCCGCCATTTTATATTTCTCGCTCATTCGATGGACCATAGATGCATAGAATACATGGTGAAGACACTCTTTGACATATTTTCGGCCGATTTGCGGTCCAAATACTGTCAAAATACAAGGATTTTGTTTTACTTCAATTTTCGCCGATAGATGCCGGCAGTAGAAATTTTATGGACAAAATTACCGACATGTCAAATTAAATTTGAATCTTTGCTTATTCCAGTTTCTTGTGGAAAGTCGTTTGCCGCGCCGAAAGTAAGTCAAATGTTTGCTGTGTGAACTCTGAACGAGTATCCAGAACCATTTTAATCAAATACTATTTTCATTTCGAAAATACTTCGTTTTTATGCGAATATATTTTTTTAACAATTGTATATTCTTACCGGATCAGGGGCAGATTTCTAGTATCAAGATAGTTATTAATTTTAATATTAATAATATTGAAAGATCGCTGATACCGTTAATTGTTAATAAATCAACATAGGAGAACGTGAGACTTGTTGATTTACTATAATCTTGCCGGTTGATGAACATAAACTGTTTTAACAGTTGAAATTAAGATATAACTCTATTGATTAATAATTATATTCATTATACAATTCAGTTACATATTGAGAAGGAATGAAATGCCATGTTATGAAAACTAACAATATTATTTGTGAACGATGAAAGGACTAGCAGAGAACAAAGTTCAGAGCAACCACACAGTGTGATTTCATCAATTTGAATAGCTTTCCTAAGGCGTCATTCTTTTTGGCGCTCTTATACTACCTATAATATTATTTGTTTCAAGGATATTGTTAAACGACAAGAATGGCAACTGGCTTGTGCTAGAGGTAGGGTATCGAAAATTAGAACATTTGTTTGTTCAAAATATTTTTCTAGCGAATATATGTATGTTGAATAAAAGATTGAAACGTAGTACACTACCCTCTATTTGGTTAGTTTATCAATTTAATGAATCATTTTTCGATATTTCATCAGTATATACTTAGTTCTGAATAATAGCTATCGAATTAAATATCTATATTCAGCAATCTAATTGCTGAGAACATGAAAAGTTGTCAAGGGGTATTGGGTGACTGAAAAAATGCTGTATACATGAGAATGTTTTGATGAAATTTCAAATTATACATATAATATAATAAGTAAAATGCTCAATTTAAAAGAGCCTTACATGATAAAGGAATTACTACATTTGAATAATAATATGATATCGAAAGATATTGTATGTAGAGGTATTACAGAAAATTCTGTATCATTCGCAATGTATTTCAAAATACATAAATTAAATGCTTGTACTCTAATGACGTTGGATGTGATCTTTCGTAATGGAAAAATAATGATTTCACAGATTTCTTCATTTACAGTTCCATTCAAAATGTTCCAAAGAAACTCCTTTACTGATAAATCCCTTATTTGACCTCATTATGTCTTGGCAAGATGAAATTTCTGTTCCAAACCAATGTGGTTTACATATTATCTCCGAACAGATATCTGATTAATCAAAAAATGGATTGATTTTTCAATAAACTGCTTCATTATATTCTTTTAATTTGAATTTACGAACTAGCAACGGTGAAAAGTGAACTTTGTCGCTTGTCAGTTTTCATTTATTCGCTTGTCAGAATCTTCGAAATCGACCCTAGCGGCACCATCGTTAATAAAGTGAAGTAGTACATAAAGTACGTGATTTGACAGTTCTTGGTCCGTTTTTCGGCCGAAAATTTTAGCAGGAATTAGTAGGGAGTGTCCACACCTTGTTATTCTATGCATCTTGGATGGACCGTTCGTAAAACTACTCCAGGGTTGCGTTCGGAATCAACGTCGGACGTTGATTCCGAACGCAACCCTGGAGTAGTTTTACGAACGGTCCATCGAATGAGCGAGAAATATAAAATGGCGGAAAACGATCAAATTTATTGTATTTCTATCAATTATGAGGGCACCGATTATAATGTGCAAGTGGAGAATATTGAGACAGCCACAGCGTACCCAACCCGTTCGGAATCGAC
Organism: Halyzia sedecimguttata; assembly: GCA_937662695.2. Classification (NCBI taxonomy): domain Eukaryota; kingdom Metazoa; phylum Arthropoda; class Insecta; order Coleoptera; family Coccinellidae; genus Halyzia; species Halyzia sedecimguttata. The sequence continues at coordinate 34,593,183 of OW569411.2, forward strand.
GTCGGGTGAACCTAAACAATGACTAACCACAGAAAACAAGCAACCGCGCTCTACGTCGGACACATCCGACGTTGATTCTGAACGCAACCCTGAGCTGGGTTAAAACAGAGACATAGAGGGATATTTCTCTGGGTTAAAACCGCAACATTTAGAGTTGTGTTCGAAAATTAACTCCACGGAGTAGAGTAGAGTTTTTGAAGGTTTGACAGATTTACTCTAGTTTACTCTGACAGTGACATAAGGTGCCAATATCGGAAAATAGGTTATGTTGGTTTAATAAAGATCCTATTATTATTGTTTTCTTCACATATATGTAACTCTAATCCTAAATATATATTGTGAGCAGTATTGAAACTATTAAATTACCTCACAAAACATTCATAAAACAGTGAGATAAAGATACTAGATTTTTCGTCCCATGAGTTATGTCAATTTTGACAGGAGTAAAATGAACTCCGAGTCGAATACTCCGACTTTTCGAACGCAATGGAGTAAATATTACTCTACGGAGTTAATTTTCGAACAGAACCTTGGTTATGCTCGTGATTTGTTCACAACTGATTCATGACGTCTATGAACCTAAACCGATCGAATAACCGTTTTCGCTTAAACGAATTGGTACGACGTAGAGCGCTGTTGCTTGTTTTCTGTGGTTAGTCATTGTTTAGGTTCACCCGACGTCGATTCCGAACGGGTTGGGTACGCACCGGACAACGTCCGACGTTGATTGGGAACTTCCAAAACTCTGGTGGCGGGATTCGGCAACTAACCACGCTAGTAATAAATGTAAACAATCTCGTGTTGGACAGGTCAGTCGACGAAGTTTGACCGAAATTTTCATGGAAAATTTCAATTATAATTGACTTGAGATCATTGTTGGATTACTTTGTGATATAGATTCAAATATTGATCATTATATAACTAATTTTATGGCACTTGATTGATATAAAGACTACAACCAGTAAGTATATTCATATATGTTTGTCAAACTTACATTATATTTAAAAGTTCTTTCAGTTACTATTTGCGAATGATTAAGAAGGGACTCAGTTGATTAGAATTTCTGGAGTACATAGGAGCTTCAACTTCTAATTCTAGAGTCCTTGTAGAAGGAGAAGAGGTTCTAAATGTAGATCATGTAATCGTGTGTGACAAAACAAATTGTGGTCCCAGTTTTATAGACATTTGTTCTTTATGTTTACAAAGTAGTGCCCTTAATTCAGTACCACATATAATTGATGGCCCATTAATGTGGAGAATGGTAAACTTAAAATAGAAGGTATGGTATATTCTTGTAAAGTCGGAGCACGGAGGAGGTGTAAACATATTACTGATGTATTAATTAAAGTTCAGGTGCATGATGTTCTAGTTAATTCATGAGAATATAGTGTCAAATTGAACCAGATAAAGCTTTTGTAAAACAGTTACCAATAATTGAAATGATTTTTTCAAAATATGATACATATATTATGTGAAAAGAATTATTAACAATAAGTGTAATGTTTGAGGTATAATAAAGATTATCTGGATGTAGTTCCAGGTTAAGTACTCTTCGGTCTATTAGTTATCCTTCTAACGCATTTCCAATATTTATATTTGGTTTTCCGGATGTAAGAAGTGAAAACTCAAACCTATTCATTTTGGCATTTTTTCGCCCATGAATTGCATTGAGGCACACAACAATAGTCGTTTCTGGTCGAAGACATATTAGGCAGGATAATATTCACTATTTCAACTTGAATTTTTCTTTCAAACAAAAGTTTATTGACGAATACTGAACAATTAAACTCGAGCACGTGGCTCATTACTAGCTTGGTTAGTTGCCGAATCTCGCCACCAGAGTTTTGGAAGTTCCCAATTCCGAACGCAACCCTGGAGTAGTTTTACGAACGGTCCATCGAATGAGCGGGAAATATAAAATGGCGGAAAACGATCAAATTTATTGTATTTCTATCAATTATGAGGGCACCGATTATAATGTGCAAGTGGAGAATATTGAGACAGCCAATTTGCTTTTTTTATTCAAAACTACATAAAAGGCATTTACACATTTGTTTACATCATCATCATTCGAAATGTTTTTCCAAGGAATGGAAGACAACTCCTCTATAATTAATTCATAATTGGCATTGAAAAACTTGAATACAGATCTAGACTTAACTGACTTCTCGATTGGTATGGTCAAGAATGTTGCATGATATACCTATTTTACTCTTTCTGTACGATCTGAACTCTGCTGATACTTGTTTCTTTCGGAGTTATTTTGGTTCAGATTATTATTGGCATCATCTTTTAAATGTGAACTGTAACTCAAATTTAATTTCTTAGACAACAGTTCCCGATCAGCCAGCTCCCCTTCTTCAGGTCCCCATTAATAATTAATATAAACTCGTATTTCACCAGTATTAGTGCAATTGTGTGTTATCTATTATTTTGAATAAACTCAAAAAGTGATTGAGCATGTACGTATGAAGAAACAACAGAAAATATATATCCGAATATATATATATATATCCCGACATCATTTCAGCGTCATTACATGATACTGACATCTTTGCGTCCCCTTGAAATCGAAGTGTATATCGACGTATGTTGGGTAGACTATCTCCGTATACACCTCACGATCATTTTGCGAGTCTCAGATCTCAATATACTTGAAAACTGGGGGAGAAAATTTTCTTGTCAACGGTACAATGAACCTTGCGTCCTTAAAAAATACCGTAGTTTCTGCGTCCGTATATTTATTTGCCGATATTTCGATCATTTCTGCGTCATTCGTTTTATATACACGTCAACCATTCGGACATTGCTGCACAGGCTGTGTTGCCAAATGTATGAGGGTTTTTTTATGAAGGAATAGACTGATTGGCCTTGACATTCCATTCGATGTGAACGCAGACCTGACCCACACAGATGTTACATTCAACGGATTTTCGCCCCTCTTGATAAGGAAGAAAACATATTGAGTACGGGAATTTTCGATAGGAATTTCTTCTGCGTGTTCGTTGCCTTAATTATATCGAATAGATGAATTAATAGAATAAGATGAGACCTAAAAACAAATTGTAATATGATATTTTAATCTTGTGATAGCACAATAATTAAATGTAACGTCTTCCCTTTGTGTTAAGATACTTAGTTTTCTTGGACTAATTTTAGATGGATTATTCTGTTGTTCTGAGAAGTACTTGATTGCAGAGAGTTGATAATGAATAGCAATAATGAATAATAATATAATGCATTGCTTATTATTCGTAATATTATTATTCTCTAGCAAAAGACCGAATCAGCAGAATGACTAATTATTTGAATAAGATTGCATAAAAATTTTCTGTTCAGCAGTTGGTGACTTTTAATTCGACTTTAACTTTTTAACTTAAAGTTACTATTTCAATAACAGATATGATTTTTTTAAATGGCACCCTATATTTTATGAATGCCAAAAATGGAATTTACAATTAGTTTCACTTTCAAACATCACTCTAAGTTATGCAACTTTTTCAATTAGGTAAAAAACGGTTGATTTCAAAGTGTTTATAATGCAAAGCCATCATTTAAATTTCGTTGAAATGAAATTCATTATTCCTAATATTTATTTTATGTTCGAGTCGAGCTACTTATGAAAAAGCCCTCGTTTCTAACCACACATTATTTATGTATGAAAAACTGCATATTAGTGGAAATATAAATTCTGATTCAGTGGAGTGTTAGTATTGAGTTGAAAGAGGTTCTAGTAAAGTACCGGAACGCAAGAATAACTAAGAGTTATTCACATAAGAGTATGAAATGAAGGAGTGCTAAAACAGATCCTTGAGGGATGGGGTTCATTATTCGAAATTCTGAAGTTATAATTATTATCATCATCAACAAAAACACGATGTCTTCTATCCGGCAAAATATTTTTTGAAAGACGAATCATCTTTCCACACTTCAAAAGCGTATACAGTGCTTTCACAGTACACATCTTTCTACACAGCAGAAGATTATTCTATAAAAATTATATCTATTTTCAATTTCTTGTTTGAACCTGATTTGATAAAGATTTTAAAACTGAGAACTTGTTATTTCAATTTTTCCCGAAACCGCTTTGGCAATTTTGAAGAACAAGATCCTGCAACTACAAAGCGTGTAGATGGCAAGATAATACATAACAAGAATTACGAAGTAATATTATTTCCGAATTTTTAGAGCAATGCAAGAATATTTGAAAATGAAATCCTATTATTTATTGAACTAAAAACGTCAGAAAAAATTGCAATATTTCACCTTCATAAATCACACCATACCTTGAGTAGATAGTCAGTATGGTGACAAATGACAGGATATTCGTGTATTCTTTATGAACAAACACTGATCAGGGATAGTTGCAAGAGGTGAATAACTGTAATTTATGCAATGGAGAAATTTTGTAAAATAAGTGCCAGGTGCTCTTTCTAGGAGTTGCCTTGCAGGTCCCAACATCAACTTAAATTTTTCGCTCTATTCATTTCTGGTATGAAAAATATGGCATGCAATGTAAACAAACATATTTCACCTTATCTTCGAGCCCGATATCAAGGTGAATATTAAATTGATCTCCTCTATGGAAACTAGGGTTTGAAACATTTTTCTCAAAAATGCTCATCAGTCAACCCTTCTGGGATTGCTCTACTTGCTACTTTCTATTGAATGGTAAAACGGATCGAAGACTTTGATTCAATTTGCCAAATATATTTTGGTTCGAAGTATAACAAGGGACGAAAGAACTAAACAGATTCATGTAGACTTATGGGACTGTATCGATGTACATTGGCAGAAAATATTCCGAGAAAATCTATAACTACAGCGTGCGAATTGACTTTCTCCTCTCAGGTCAGACAGAAATTGTATAACTCAAAATTCCTGTTGTGGGAATTATGGTACGCTTATGTTTTTTGAATATTTGTGATTCGATTATTTTATTCATTAAGACCAATTGGAACCGTTCCAAGTCTTACAGAGTTCCTGCCATTGGTGGAAGAAAGATAACTAACTAACTCTGTTTAGGCCTAGTAAGCTCGAGGAAATATCCCTTTAATTAACATACTATTTTTCTTCTTTTCACCATTGAGGACGAATTATACTGCGCTTACAGCCAGCATTGACACAATCAGGCATTAAAAGTAAGACTCCTTTGTTTCTCTCTAAGAACTCTATTTTTTAATGGACAGGGATAGGTGTAATACTAGCAGTGATAAGTCAATGAAAAGATGCAGAAGTGATTTTCTATTTATTTGTTTTGAAAATTATATGTATGTTTTCATAGTATATTCCAGAAAATTTAATTTAATACAATAGTCGAAGTCGATAAAAGATTTTTACATGATATATTTGGCACATTAGAAAATGTATGCTACTAGTGGTAATTCACGATAAAGGACGAAATTTTTGCACTTATTCACTCAATTTAGTTTTCACTTTGTTACTCTCAAAATTCTATTTAAGGAAAATACTCCTTATTTATCATTGAATTTGCAATAATTTGGGTTTAATTAGAATTCTATGAGTCGAATAGATGATGATGAGATATGGCAGTCACCGTTTAGCTGATCTTTTCCTGAAAGAATTTTTTTCTCGTCGTTTTTCATTGCTCCATATTCATTTAGCTTCATTTGGAGTACCAATTTAAGCATATAGTACATTTGGTTCTCTCATGATCGTAAGAAGGCTTAACTTATAAGGAAAAATATGAGAGAATAGTTTGGGTTGGTTCCTAAAAATAAAAATAGCAGTTTTGCATAAAGTTGGTATTTTTGAGAAACCTCATGTGCTTTCTGCCTGAATTAGTACTCATATTGGAGCCGACTCTGCCGACTGCGTTGATATTCGAAAGTGAATCACGACGATAAAAGCTAAAGCTTTTGGAAGAAAGCAGCCAAATAGCAAATACCTTCTGTTATTATCATTTGGACCCAAATTGTTGCTAATTTAATGAACGATAAATACACAAAGAATCAGGTTTTTTTCAAATGACCATTGTTTATGTATATTGAATGGAGTGCAAATTTTTTTTCGTTAATTCCACAAAAAGCACAGAAAATTTAGTTATTGCTCTTCAAGTGCCACTTACAAAAAGAGTGCTATTATGCAGCTTACTGACTAATTCACATTGTAATAATTCATGATTATCAATTTTGCTTGGTTTTAATTTATTCAGTCATGTTGAAACAAGTATTCCCGTGAATTTTTCACAATTAAGCTAACTTATTTATAAAAATCCTCAACATAATAAATGTTGTTTGATGATTCAGAACATAACATGATGAATCTGAAAATAATTATTCGATCTTAAAGTGTACTGAAGCTACGTTATGTGAGAATTTGAAATTATCATTAGGCTCCATTATAAATGCTAAGGTACCTGAATCGTAGAAAGTCGAATTTTTGTGACCTTGAAGCTTCGAATACTGCTTCAACATGAAAAACGTAAACAACTCACATCTGGAAATCATTGAAGGACGCAGAAATATCGGTTTGATGGTTATCGATATACGGAACAGTGTTGCCGGTTTTATTGACGCATGAATGTCGGGATGGTGTAATAGTAATATACATTTCGAATATACACTTCGCGACTGCAGCGCCACGAGTGGAGACAACACGAACTACGGTATACAAAAAAAGTACACGATACCGCCATTGGGACGTCATCGCCGTATTACAATGAAATGAACGAGGACGTTTTAATAAAACGTTTAGCATTGACTTGCATTTCTGCGTCCGTATACAGACGCAGCAATGCGGTGGACGCAGAATTACATGTAAAAAACATAATGTATGGACGCAGAATTACAGGAGGGCTATAAATATTCAAATATGTCCAAATATATACAAGCATATCCACAACTGATACAATAATACGCTGAATACGTAAGAGTGATTTCCTCGGAATTTACTTATTCCGAAATTACTTTTACTTTTTCTGAAATTGGTTTTACTTTTCCCGAAATTGAACTTGTAAAGATATATTTATAGGAGCAGTAAACTTGTCCCTGGAGAAAAGAAAATAAAATAGGTTAGTTTTCGCACTGAAAGATTGCGGTTAAAACCAATGCATTCAAGCGACAGAGATGTCGGTTATAAAATGTGACGTCAGATTGTCATTTGTCTTATAACCAGTACGATACCCGCAGGTTGGACCAAAACCTTTCGGTCCATCGCTTAAATTCGACTATAGAGGGATATTTCTCTGGGTTAAAACCGCAAAATTTTGGTTATGCTCGTGATCTGTTCACAACTGATTCTTGATGTCTGCGGATCTAAACCGATCGAATAACCGTTTTCGCTTAAATGAATTGGTTAAGACCGAAAGGGATTGGTTTTAACCACTCTGCTTTGGTTATTCGCTTAAATTCGACTTATGAGTTTTACGAACGGTCCATCGAATGAGCGGGAAATATAAAATGGCGGAAAACGATCAAATTTATTGTATTTCTATCAATTATGAGGGCACCGATTATAATGTGCAAGTGGAGAATATTGAGACAGCCAATTTGCTTTTTTTATTCAAAACTACATAATAGTATATTCTAAAACAAGTTGCAGAATGGGCTCCTATTAAAACACGAATGCGAAATTCGAACACGAGCGACGAAGGAGCGAGTTTTCGAACGCATGAGTGTTGGAATTGCCTTCTGCAACGAGTATTAGACGATATTTTCTCTATTTCAGGCAATTTTTGTGAAATACTGTTAAAATTTAATGAAAAATTCAGATTATACATCCTAGTGACTTTTGTATTGTATCTTGGCAGTTGGTGTGACTGTTACGAAAGTTGACAGATTACGGAATTTGAATTTGAATCATACGTAGGACATAGAGATCAGATTTAAAACAGTTTCCTAATAGCATGAATGATTCAAAATTAGCAAGAAGGAAATCTTTAGTACCTTATGTTTAAATAAAAATAAATCTTTTTTCCTCAACAATTATTTCACTATATCCAGATTATATCATATTGACAATTGACGTGTGTTGAAATTTGATAGGATCGAATGTCAATGCTGACTACCACAAAACGAAAAATATAACTAGAAACAATGCGGGAATGAGTTCTTTCCAGCACTGTTTTTAGTGCTGGAATGGACTCATTACGATACTGAAATAGAGAAAAGGCATTTACACATTTGTTTACATCATCATCATTCAAAATGTATTTTCCAAGGAATGAAAGACAGCTCCTCTATAATTAATTCATAATTGGCATTGAAAAACTTGAATACAGATCTAGACTTAACTGACTTCTCGATTGGTATGGTCAAGAATGTTGCATGATTTACCTATTTTACTCTTTCTGTGCGATCTGAACTATGCTGATTCTTGCTTCTTTCGGAATTATTTTGGTTCAGATTATTATTGGCAACATCTTTTAAATGTGAACTGTTACTCAAATTGAATTCCTTAGACATCAGTTCCCGATCAGCTAGCTCCCCTTCTTCAGGTACTTCCCCATAATCCCCATTAATATAAAATCGTATTTCACCAGTATTAGTCCAATTGTCACCAATTGTGTATTATCTATTATTTTTTATTTTGAATACAGTCGAAAAGTGATTGAGCATGTACGTATGAAGAAACAACAGAAAATATGTATCCGAATATATTCAAATATATACAAGCATATCCACAACTGATACAATAATATGCAAGAGTGATCTCCTCGGAATTTACTTATTCCGAAATTACTTTTACTTTTTCTGAAATTGGTATTTCTTTTCCCAAAATTGTACTTGAAAAGATATATTTATAGAAGGAGTAAACTTGTCTCTGGAGAAAAGAAAATAAAATAGGTTAGTTTTCGCACTGAAAGATTGCGGTTAAAACCAATGCATTCAAGCGACAGAGATGTCGGTTATAAAATGTGACGTCAGATTGGCATTTGTCTCATAACCAGTACGATAACCGCAGGTTGGACCAAAACCTTTCGGTCCATCGCTTAAATTCGACTATTGACTACAGACTAATTCTATTTCTCTATGATCACAACACAACGTTCTGTGACTTCTGTGAACACAACATAGGCTTGTTTTGGTTCGCAATTCGGACTGTCCTAGAACAGTTCAAAGTAGTCACACAGTCGTTTATTGTAATTGGACTTGCGCGAATGGGAGAAATCTTTCACACGCTACGTTTGGCCCACTCTTTAGAACCGATTCGGAACTGTCCCTACTGCGAACCAAAACAAGCCTCATATCTGAACAAGAACATATCTCTTGGGTTGCGTTCAGAATCAACGTCGGACGTTGTCCGGTGCGTACCCAACCCGTTCGGAATCGACGTCGGGTGAACCAACACATTGGTCGCATTCAGCGGACGAAACAGTTGCGCAACCGTTACCAAAACGTTCGGTGGCACATGCCCTACGAACTCAACACGTTGTGGAACGGAGGCTATTTCATGGAGCACATTTGATTTGCGCTAGGTAGCGGTAGCGGAAAGTGGCTGAGCGCTTCGTCCGCTGAATGCGACCAATGACTAACCACAGAAAACAACCGATCGCGCTCTACGTCGGACGCATCCGACGTTGATTCTGAACGCAACCTTGTAGTATCACTCAGGAGGGTGAAGCGAGAGTCGAAAAAGTGGAAACATGGACATACGTCCCCACCTTTTTTGTTCGCTTGTCGTAGATATGTTCAAATGGAAGAATGAATGACATGAGTGTCAGGACTTCGTAAATTTGACAAGCAAGACTGAAACTGTGGAAAATATACTCGTGATATTTCTAATAATTTGTGGCAAATAGCAATAATAATTGTTATACTAGTGTTATTATATTACCCGTGTGAAGATGAGTTTGTTTTTTTCGTAATTCAATGAAAAAGTTTCCGTTTCAGGTGATGTTGAAGATAATATAATATTCCAACTCCTTTTAGGTGTTCTATATAAAATGTAACGAAAAATTTTGGTAATTATCTAGAACAGGACATAACTCGAAAATTGATGTTTAAAAATCACTCACTTACTAATTTTGGGTCGTAGATTGCGAATCTGAAGTCAAAAAAGGTTGGTCGCATCTAGTTTTTTCGAAAAAAATTCCGAAAGTTTCCAATTTAACCTCCCTTTGTCACCATAATAACATCGTTATAAACCGTTTTATAGCTGAATATTCATCCTGAATGATATCTTATTGACTCCTTAATCATTTCTGAAGAATGATTTTCCTCATGATTCCCTTATTGCAATGAAATTTTCTTGTTTATGTGTAACATATTTTCATCCATTTTGAATCCTGAAATTGACATAACAGCTGATCATACCGGCAATGGGCGACGTTGCCATATTGTAACTATATTCAGAAGTATTAGGTAGTGTTTTTAGGTTAATATGCAGTTTAACGCCCCCTCGTAATTATCGACTTTTTCAAGTTTTTCGAAGAAAATATGCATTGTACAGTGATTTTTGATGATTTTCAATAGTGGCAAACTAGTTTTTTTGAAGATATCTAACGGAATGGGGAGTGAATAGGGGTGCTGGGTGGGGTAATAAATTTTTTTTCGTAATTTTTTTTTAATTTCCAGGGGTACTGTACTAACCTAACCTAACCTAACCTAACCTAACCTACCATATTCACCTGAGATGTCGTAATGATTAAGACTGTACCTTTATGAATTTTCGCCATAGGTACAGTCTTAATCTTTACGACATCTCAGGTGAATATGGTAGGTTAGGTTAGGTTAGGTTAGTACAGTACCCCTGAAAATAAAAAAAAAAATTACGAAAAAAATTTATTACCCCACCCAGCACCCCTATTCACTCCCCATTCCGAAGGATATCTCCAAAAAAACTAGTTTGCCACTATTGAAAATCATCAAAAATCACTGTACAATGCTTAGACTAAAGAAGGGGGAGACGCGGCATCTCATTGATAAATTCAGTGATCGTTGAAGCCAACATGGGTAACGATGTCCCATGAGTGGGACAGAGAAAGAACTATGGTTTCTCTGTCGCACGTTCTCCAGCCGGCAACGTTGCAAAAATGAGGTCCGCGTAAATTTGGAATTAGTCACCTCCAGTGGCGTAGAGACAGAGTGGCTGTCTTTTGAGATTGGATATTTGTCCATTTTAATGCATATCAACGAGTTAGTAGGTGTAATCATTTGCAATATATTAAATTTGCTTTGAAATGTGTTTTGAGAATTCATAAGTATGTTACGAATATTTAGGTTTAAAATTAATCAGATAGGTGGTTCTCGATATAATAATATTATTTATTTCGAGAATTATTTTATTATTCATTTTATTGCGGGCTTGTTCCTAGTGGAACAGCGTGCTATCGTTTTGCCCAAATGTTTGTAATGTTCGAATATCGAGCCGAAATTGGTCTCAATCGATTGGGTTCGACTTCCTAATGAAGGATCCGTGGTCAAACTTGAGTATATCCGGCCGGCCGTATACTCTCTATTTTCCGAAGGAGACGACCTAGAGATTTCATACTTTCAAAATAGGTTGATTGTCCAAATATCTCGGACAAGTTCGTTATTGGGCCAAATCTATCGAATAGTTCAGAAGTTATTAGCATTTGAAATTTAATTTTCCCAATAATTCCTCTAATATTCATCCGATCAATTTGTAACTTGGAAGATATTTGGATGACGTTGAAGTAAGAAATCCTAATTCCAATCGTCTATTGAACGAGAGCTTCAAACTTCTAACATAACGTTAGTGCTTTAGATATTCTGATTGGGATTAGAGTGATAATAAGTTAGTGCTTTTCTCATTCAAATGGAGTTGAAAAATATCGGTTCAAATCGTTGATTGAAGTAGATTTTTTTTTTCAAAAACTAAGCTACGACGATAAAATTCTGGGGTAACCTCGATTTATGTACGAATTTTTGTTGAGTTTTAAGGAATCTGATGGGATATCAAGTATTGAAATTTTTTTTCTTAAATTTTATATCGTGTCGATTTCCTCAAAATTTGGCGAACCCTTTTATTTCAACGCCATCCAAATATCTTTCAAGGTACAAATTTATCGGATGAATATTCTAGGAATTATTTCAAAAATCAAATTTCAGATCCTAATAACTTGAAACTATTCGATGGATTGGCTCAATAACGAACTTGTACGAGATATTTGGACAATCAACCTATTTTGAAAATATGAAAACTCTAGATCATTTCCTTCGGAAGATAGAGAGTTTACGACCGTACTTACTCAAATTTGGTCAAGGATTCTTCATCAGGAAGTCGAACCCAATTGATTGAGACCATTTTCGGCTCGATATTCGAAAATAAAACATTTAGGCAAAACAATAGCTCGATGTTCTACTAGTATCAAGCACGCAAAGAAACCGAAAATTACAGACATTTGGGCAAATTCATAATCACTCTGTTCATTTGAACAAGAGCGCCAAAAAGTTTACTAAGAATATTAGTCAATATCAGCTAAATAGCAAAATGTAAGAAAAAGATGTATAAACTAAGGTGTATCCCATGATATGCTGAAAAAAATACATAATTTGATGTAACAACTAATCCAGTACATAAAATATATTAAAAAATTAAACAACATTTTCTTCGATACATCTTTATCACTCATGAAATTCCATAAAAACATTATTCGTAAATAATATTCCCCATTTTGTCTGTCCAAAAAGTGACAAATGTTATTGAAATAAGACAAACTACTACTGCGTTGGTGTCTGAAGGACCCCAGATCAGAATTAAACCCATTAATGCGATTTATCAGAATGGTCAGGTCTCAGTTATGTCTTAATCAATTCAGATAAGTGAATAGGTGGGGGAAAAAAGAGGATGAATAAATCAAAATTTGACCCAGAAAACGAGATTTTTTTATTGCAGGTCAAAAAAAATGAACAATGAAGGGGAAAAAGCACGATGGCATAAAAAACCCCTAGAAAATGAATGGAACATAACAAGGAATCAACAATAACATAATAGGTGAAAAAGCACACAGAATGAATGAAAAATAATAAATAAATCTTGAATTGGATCAACAGGGGCAAGATCCATGAGCCCTAGGTGTCAGCTCAATTGTTATTAGAAAACGGCTCTTGGTTTGTTATCACAGCAAAGGGGTCCATTGCATCGTTTTTGGAATCAGGTAAAGGACGCTCCTTGGGATGTTAGAATAGCAATGGGATTCAATGATTTGTGTAGGAATCAGATGGTTCATAGTCACTTGATCTCTGATAAAAAAATTCAAATAATTTGGATATCATGCTCTTCCATGAATCTCTTGATGGATACATAAGAACATCTATTGGGGTGTTAGTACAGAAATGAGGTCAATTAACTCTCCTAGAAATCAGATGTCCACAGTGACATGGTCCTTCCTAAAACAGAAGTTCGTTGTGGATAGTAGTGGTTACATGAACAAAAATCTATTCATTTCTAAACAAAATCAGTTTAGTATTAATGAATCTCGTCCTTTTCTTTCTGGATTCATCTAGAAGTTTTGTACATTCATGATGGATTCTAATTCTAAAATAATTTTTTAAAATATACTTCATCAATTGATCAGAATGTCCATCAATAACATTTTCATCAAAAAGATGATTTTGAAAATGATCCAAAATGTAAGTTGGAATATTATGCATAGTTTTATTCACCAATACTGGTAATAAATGCTCCACTTTTCTATGAAATATACTAGAAGTTTTATTAAAAAACTTAAAGAATTTTTCTGCCTCTTTACAGACATCAATTACTAACTGACTAGCCTGAACTAATTTACCATAGGTCTTTCTTTTTTGCAGAAGAGAGATATCCATATCATTTCTTAAGAGGTCAAGACATTTTCGGCAAGAAATAAATCGTTCAAGAATCCGAACCACATATCCCGAAATATATCCCACAATATCTTCTGTGTACGTTGTGAGATTCCATGCTGCTGAAGATGCATAGTCATATCTCTCCATATCTTTGACAATACATTCCATCAACTCAATATAACTCTCAGTGTTTTCCATATTGGCTGAATGTTCTGTTGACGTTATGCTACTTTTAGATCCACATGTAAGAATGCTGATGCTTTCCAAGTTAATGGCATTTCCTGTGTTCGAAGCTGATATTTTTGAGTGAACTATCAACCTCTTGTATGCTGCCTCGAATTGTCTAGCAGTAGGGTTATTATTATGGCCGCCTTTGCTTCTTATACACCCAAAGAAGAGCTCTAAATGGTCCTGTGACAGCTTATATGTTAGGAGATATTTCAGACATTTATCTTCAATAATATATTTGTTGATCATTTGTTGCAAACTCTTCATACCAATCAGGAAACCTAGAAATCCTGTTTTTCTTCCACTTTTTGTAATAGGTACCCCATTTAATGTTAATGTGAGTATATAATCTGTCATCATCATCATGTAGTTCATGAAGATTTCTAGTGTGCTAATACTTATTGCTTTTTTGAAAATATATTTTGCACAAGTGTTTCTTGAATTGAAGATGTCAAATAAGTTGTTGAATTTCAGAATGAACTCAGACGTAGCTTCTGATCCTTGAAACTCAAGACAACTGAGATCATCTCTCAAGAAATCTAAAGCATCACTAACACTCTTGCTCAGGGTCTGAGTTGCCAATCGCACCTTCATTTTATCTCTCATCCACTCTAAATGTCTCTGCCTTAATTTTGTTGCAGCATGGAGACCTTCAATCTTTTGTTTTTCAACCAAATTTGATACGAAACTCCATTTGATCTCCTTGTTCTCTTTGTTTTTCAATCCATTTTGGGAGGCAAAACAATTCCGGACTAACTTTATCAAGTGGCAGGCATCAGGCATAATATATATATCATTCTGTGTAACTGGGTGCTGAAATTTTGTTATCAAATTTGATGGATCACTGAAATCTGCTCCCAATTTTTCAGCCATTGAAAAATTAGAAGGGGCACCATCAAAAGTCAATGAAGTGACTTGTATTCCGCTCTCATGTAGAAAACTAAGGCATTTTTTCACTATCTCTGCTTTTTCTGTGGCCCCTAATCCATTTACTAAGTAATATCCCACAGGCACTTTCCAGGATCCATTCAGACATACTAGCATGAACACTAATGCTTCCCGAGCTTCATGTAGAATATCAGAATCCAAGTTGATACCCAGATCAACATATCCTGTGAATTTGGAACCTGTCCATTCAACTTGACGTCTGATGGACATTTCATCCATAACAAGATTACACAACAAAGGATAAGATACTTCTTTTTGTCGTAGAGTTAAGGCAGTCAGTGCTTCATTTGTAAAACCTGGACTTCCATCCACAGATTTGTACCACTTCGAGAGAGTATCTAAATGAGGTAGACTATTGTTGAAAGTCTTTCGAACATAGTTGTATCCTTTTGGAGAATAAAAGGCCAGAGTTAATGCAAAAGCTCTTAACGAAGGAGTGTATATTTGCTTAGTCGGTCCTTTTAACATTCTATCGAATATATCACTTGCTGGTCCAGCATTGATGGATGCCTGAAAAGTCATGGTTCTTTGAGTTGATCGTATTGCTATATAACAGTATATTCTGAAACAAGTTGCAGAGTGGCTTTCTATTCCATCATGAAAGCATGACTGTTGAAATAGGAGCCAATTCTGCAATGAGTACTTGACGATATTTTCTCTAGTTCAGTCAAATTTGGTGAAATGCTGTTGAAATTCAATTAAATATTCAAATTATACATCCTAGTGATTTTATTGTATCTTGGCAGTTGCTGTAACTGTTACAAAAATTGACAGATTTAGGAATATTCATTAAAATTTTTGTATGTCTTGGGCTATATCTGAAGTATATTATCTTGACAATTGTCGTGTATTGAAATTTGATAGGATCGGAAGTCAGTGTTGACAACCAAAGAACGAAAAATATAACTGAAAACAATGCTATAATGAGTTCGCCGCAGCACTGTTTTTAGTAGGTACTGTAATGAACTCATTACGATACTGAAATAAAGAAGAGTATATACCGATATGGTTGCTGCTGAAGCTTCTGATATCAAGGATTTTTCTCTCAAATGATCCATCAACGTTTTCATTGAGTTGATTTTATGCTTCATCCTCCGATTAGCCTGCTGTAATAAACGAATCTTTTTGTTCTTTTGCTGTTGTGCTGTTCTTACAATATTCATATTTCTCTTCCGTTTCTCAGGTGTGGAAAAATCACTTGTATGTAGGTCACCTACATAAGCCCTCTTTCTGCAAAGAAACAGTAAAAATACTGTAGTTTTCATAAATGAAAAAAATTGCAAAATGTTCACAAATGATCAGGGAGAACAATAAAATTTGTACCTTCCTCTTTTGATTTTGGATGATGATGGTTCATCAGAAAAGATTACTGATTCAACATTTTCCACAGACTGCTCAAGTTTTGTGACAGTAGTTTGTACAATATGTTCTTCACTGTAACACAAATAATATTTTCAATAAGCTATCATTCAATAATGAAACACATGTTTCACCTTTTCGAAGAACAAGGAATAGAATCAATTTTGGTGCAAATTGCTGCATCAAGAGATGAAACTTGATCTCTGAAAAAAATATTCATTTATTTCAACAGGAAAGTGACAATAATGACAAATGTTTCACCTTTTTTTTGGAGAACAAGGAATAGAATCAATGTTCTGGAGAATTTCTCCATCGTGTGATGAAACTTCACTTCTGAAAAAAAGATCGAGTTAGAATAGTCTCAAAGAATATAGGTATCGTATATATATTTTAAAAGTAGCAAATCTTTAGAAATGGGGTTGCCAACATTTTGGGTAAAATAGAGCCATAATTTAAAGGTGGATCTTCAAACTATAAATTTGACTCTATGATATGAACAACAAACTATTATGTATCACCAGCAAACTCCTGAATAGTAATTGTTAGTTCAGCAAAAAACACTTTTTGTTCTTGAGTTTTGTTATTTATGTGATATATCATGGTTTATTACCTTTCAGCACTTGGTGGAGTTTCGTTAATCGTGGAGCTTGAACTGTAAAAATAGGTAATAATTAATTGAAATATACTTCATAATAATGTATCTAGATATTTAAAATGCTGATAAGTGTTTCACTGTCTTATAATAACCAGTTTTAGGGGTTTATTTACAAATTTTCAATCGACTAGAGAATATTATAAAGCTCTTGAAACTATTGCCTCTATACAGATTTTTTTGGGAATTCCCAAATTAGGTTTAAAAAAAATTATGTCAGAATAATCACAAATATACCTTGAAGACATAAGATTGAAGAGTTTATCCCGAGTAACAGGAACAGCATCCATTTTGAGATGCTTTGTACCATTCACTCGAATGTAGAAGTCTTTGGGATCAAAGTGGTCTGAGCATATGAACATATTCTTAGGCAAGTTTGCAGTATCAACCAAGTTCAAAATTGAGTGCCATATATTCTTTCTTTCAACATCAGAAGGAAATCTAAAAAATATAAGATGTAACGCCACTGATATTAAACTTATATGAAGTAATAGTTACCTATGAAAACTCAAGTTAGGGTGATGGGAGTTCAATTTACCACAAACTGTACATCTACGAACCATTTTGTGAATGCAGATTCCTCAAAATATTCAGAAAAAACTCAAAAAACACTCTTTTGAATGCTGAAATTGATTGATCTCGACGTGACAACCTCGTTGAAAATGTTCAAATTTGACGTAAAACGTCTTTGACAGCTTCACTGTGATTGGCTTCGGAGAATTACGAATAATTTATCAATGAATATCTGAAAGTCAACGTTGCCGAGCTCACATTGAGATTAATATGAAACACTAGATTTTATAAAAGGCAGTATAGAATGCTTACTTACTGTCTTGAAAGTAAAGTAAGAAAGACTTTCAAGAAAGTGGAATCTTGTTTATATACGAATTGAAATGAGATAGCGAATGGAAGGGAGGGTATATTTTAAGGGTACGTGGTTGGACAGAATTATTAGTACGACTTGCACTGACACGCAAACTCGAATGAAATGTAACCGCCATGTGATGAAATGATAAATGATAATGTGATGTTTGATTTTTTCGGCGTGCACGTACGAGTGAAAAAACGCACTGACAAGCATCCAATGTAACATTATCCTTAGCCTTTCATTCCAACTTGCTATTGCAAGACGATTTAGTATTAATGAACTGGAAAAATTTGACATAGTGACAACGCTGAACAAATTTTAACGTATTTGGCATTTCGTAGTAATACAATCGCTTAATTAAGTTGTGCAAACTTTCGATGTTGGCTTCACTATTTATAGCGAGATACCGTGTCTCTTCTTTCTATAGTCTAAGGTACAATGCATATTTTCTTCGAAAAACTTGAAAAAGTCGATAATTACGAGGGGGCGTTAAACTGCATATTAACCGAAATGGATTTTGATGACTCGGCCTTTAAACGTATTCTCATGGCCGATTGAATCCATCACAAAAATTAATTGAAATAAAAACACTACCATATTCTGAATATAGTTACAATATGGCAACGTCGCCCATTGCCGGTATGATCAGCTGTTATGTCAATTTCAGGATTCAAAATGGATGAAAATATGTTACACATAAACAAGAAAATTTCATTGCAATAAGGGAATCATGAGGAAAATCATTCTTCAGAAATGATTAAGGAGTCAATAAGATATCATTCAGGATGAATATTCAGCTATAAAACGGTTTATAACGATGTTATTATGGAGACAAAGGGAGGTTAAATTGGAAACTTTCGGAATTTTTTTCGAAAAAACTAGATGCGACCAACCTTTTTTGACTTCAGATTCGCAATCTACGACCCAAAATTAGTAAGTGAGTGATTTTTAAATATCAATTTTCGAGTTATGTCCTGTTCTAGATAATTACCAAAATTTTCTTTCAGAATTCAGATTATGTTGACAATATAATTTAATAGTTTTAATGGTGATTTGTCGGTAATTTGATGACTTTTTTTCAGGGATGTTAAAGATTATGACCACTTGGTGAGATCTGATAAGTTTATATTTATACGAAGTTCAATTCTGCAAATCTGATTGTGTTCAATATCTTATTGAATTAAGAAAATGGCTTCAGGTTCTGCTACTTCATTGTTGCGCAAGATGTTAAGTATTCTTGCCAAAATTCATATATCAGCCATTCATCACTTGTTTGCAGAAACAGTTTTTTTCGTTTCCCTAAAGACCCTTCCACCTTAAAAATTTGGAATGATATTTGTAAAATAAGTCCTAGCAAAATTATTTCTAATTTTCGCTGACTGACTGCCTGAATGTAACTGGTTTCAGACATTTGTACCTAATACATGCACTCACTAAACACTATGATTGTATAAACTGTTCAATATTTTATTATTATAGTAGTAGTCTATTAACTGAGATATTAGTTATAGTGTGATTAACGTTAATATTTTACTGAGAAGCATTTTTTGGGAACGATAAGGGATATACCTTATTAACTTAATTCTGATAGAACCAACCATTTAGATCCGTCCTGACATCTTTATCACGAATATTTATATTTAAAATATATTTCAATATTCATCTATCACTTAATATCTAAAAATATTTGTTTCTTTTTTCAGAAAATAGTGATGGTGACCGTCATCACTTAGATTGATGGATTCTACCGGATTTTGACTGTCAATTGTGACTGGTGGTAGTTTCTTCTCCTTCCTAGATGAATCAGTGTTATTGTGATTTAGTGAAGTGACAATTCTGATCATTATGAAACTGAAAGACCATTATGTTGAGTGTTGACCCACGAATAATTTATCCCTAACTCTATATACAAGTGTTATTTTGACATTTTATTCAGATATTTGTACTGGAATTTGGTAGTTATACCCCTAATAACTTGTAATAACTCAGCAAATTCCAAAAAGACCTATGGTTGGTCAAAAATTTTGTTTGTTTCATTGAATTGTGTCATGGTTTTTAGTTTCTCTAGATCAGGGTTTCTCAAAGTGGGGTACGCGAACCCCTAGGGGTTCGCCATTCGACTGTAGGTTGTTCGCGATAAGATTCAAGTAAAGGTGGCTTGATGACTAGGAGGCACATGTGACAAACATGGTGGCGGGCTCCCCACCATGTATTAGTTAAGCGGTTCGCTGTCATCTGGAAACTTGAAAAGGGGCTCGTAAAGCCTAAAGTTTGAGAAACCTTGCTCCCAAAGCAAATTGAGCTTATTTGTTTTAGAAAACTGCTAACTAAATTATATTCACATTCGAAAAATTCAACAAATATCATTTACTTGTTTAATTCTATAATAGATGTATACATAATTGTAAAAAAAAATGATGTTAATAAAGAAATTATTTTTTTTAAAGCTTTGTTTCATTTTGGAGCATCTTTCCTTTCGAATCATTTTAAATTTCGAATACAAAAACCTGAAAAAAAGGTGGGGATATTCCATTATGGTTCTAGGGGGTGTCCGCTTGTATATGTCATTTTAGTGTGACACTTCAACATGCGGACACCCCCTCGAACCATAATGGAATATCCCCACCTTTTTCGCCCCATCTCTCTCTAATCTATGGTATGTAAATGTCACTACTGTTGCGCACAGTTTACAAGGCAGGTAGCACTTCTTATATATATATGTTCTGTGGTATCACTTTACTTTCAGTTTATAAAACTGTTAATACAAATACATAATGGAAGAGCTTTCGAATAACGTTGAAAACATAAATTTGAGCGAGTCATCTAATGGAGAAACCTCCGATGAGGAAGGTAGTAATATAAAAAAAATACATTGGTGTGTATTGATGTTCTTATTTCTAGAAGTTATCAAATTTCCAGTGGCAATGTGGGATTTCAATCAATGCGATCCAAAGAAATGTTCAGGGCGAAAATTGGAACGCATGAAATTGATAAAGTCGCTAAAAATCAAGCAAAAATTTCATGGAGTAGTGTTGACTCCTTTAGGATCAAAGTGTGTTAGTCCAGCAGATAAAGAAATAGTTCTTAATAAAGGTATGGCTGTTGTGGATTGTTCATGGGCAAAAGTAGACGAGACCCCTATTGCAAGTCTTAAAACTAGCTGTGGTCGTTTGCTACCATTCCTAGTAGCAGCTAATCCGATAAATTATGGAAAACCTTGCCAGTTGAGCTGCGTCGAAGCTTTGGCGGCAACAATGTATATTGTTGGATTCAAGAATAATGCTAAGTATTACCTCGAAAAATTTTCATGGGGACATTCATTTTTGGAACTGAATGAGGAGCTACTAGATAAATACTCAGAATGTTTGAATAGTGAAGATGTTGTGGCAGCACAAAATGAATATTTAGATGATATGCGTAAAAGCCAACAACAACGCAGGGGCGAGTTATTTTTTGTAAATTATTGATGATGTATTGACTTTGTCTTTATATAGGTATGCCAGATTTCCCTCCATCTGAGAGTGAATCTTCCGAGGAAGAGTGACATAATTCCAAATGGAGGATATATTCTAAAGAATGGAAGAAGTTATCTTGGAATGATATAACATAATTGAGAAACATATTATTCACATCAAGATTAATGAGTATGATCAATTAACAATAGAATTCGTTCTGCACAATATGGAGAAATTATATGAAAGTAAAGGTGTCTACAGTAGGTTAAAACAGCAGTATTTGCAACAAATCAATTTTTGAACAATTCCTCTCATGGATGAATAATTTTTAATGTTTTCATTTTGTAATTACTTCAGTTATCTTCAAGAATTAAAGGGGTATTAGTATTGTACAGATCCTGGTGCAAAATCTGTAAGTACAAATCAAATACATGACCAGATTTTATTTGTAGCTTTTGTGGTTTAAACATGTGTAGAGCTGTAACAGTGATACCTGCTTAGAGAGAATATGTATCTCATTTTGACAATAATGCAACTATCCTTAATGGTCATATTAATAGCACTGTGTGAACACTTTTTCAGTGGAGCGAATAGACAATGTGTCTATTTTTTCGTGCCAGTAGCTCCCAACGCTGTACTTCATAACACCCACACCAGTATTGTAGGCAATGTCTGAACACATTGACTCCAGTTGGTGGTAAATACAGGAAGGATTAGCATTGAATTTATTAAATTTTCTTATTCCATAAATGAACATTTTAAACTCTCAAGCTTGTTCTACTTTATGGAGTAATGTATGAGTGGTGAATATAAAAACATGCTCATCAATACCATGAATTCAAAAAGAGATGGGTATTGAAGAATATCAGTATTACATACCAGTAAAATCAAGAAATCGACCAGGTCTACAACAAACTTAAGCCTGAGTTAAAGTCAATAAAGAAAATGAGCAATTTTAAACGAGAAATCAAGAAACTCCTCATAGGACTGGAACCATATAGTTTATCCGAATTTCTTAGGATATAGTATATGTGAATATTTCTTTTGACACTATTTCATTCTATGTTGCCAATGTTAACTTGTAGCAACTTACTCTGAAATAAAGATCTTTATTATTATTATTAATCGATTTTGACCTCGAATTCTTCATCGGTGAGTCGTACTTAATCGTTCTGAGAACATTTTCGACAAAAAATTCGAAAATTACACACGTGCATTATGATGGCACGGTGTTCCCTAGAACATGCGCGCAAAAATTGGAAAGTAACGTAGAATTTGGTATTTGACATTATCTCATTATTTAATAATAATGAAATATGTTGCACATCTGAATTCTGTCAGTTATTAGATGCGAATTTTCTTGAGAATTCGTTGTCAGGCAATTTGAAGGATTGATACTATTGATACATAATCAACACAAATGTTAGCTAATGGTTCCTTACGTATTGAATATGCCAGAAATATCGTAAAGTATTCCTGTAAACCTGTGGTCGTCAATCTGCCACCAGCTAAATACCAAACAATTAGTGGAAAATGTCAATTGATTGTTAACTACCTAATCCACGATTGTGCGGCCGGCAGTGATACCTCATATTGTCGTTTATTGCTTCTAACAAAAAAAGTGTGACATCCACTTCTCTAAAAAATACCATTTTTAGTGAAATGGATTATTATGACTAATGATGAATAGTGAATTTTAGAGCCCTGAAGATGAATTGAATAAAATCCAAAACGAAGAAAGCAATATTTTATCTTTGACAATATTCCAACCACAACTAATCGTTTTCTTTGAAGTAATATCTCTAAAATAGAAAATATATTTTACAATGTACACATTATTTTGATTCTGGAAAATGTTTTAAATTAATCAATATTTGAAGAACAAGTCTAATTGTCTAATCAATCTATGAAGTCCAGTTTGATTCAGCAGTAAATGGAAAATTATTATTTTTCAGGAATATATATTTTGTAATACATAGAAATAATTAGATAGATTCTCAAAAACAAAAGAAAAAAATCAATAATATCAGTTTTCCATCTCATCTTCCCCCATTTCAACATCTTCGATAACCAAATCGTCCAACATTTCCTCTAAAGTTATATATGGCGCAGTTTCATCTTCCACATCGTTTGAATCAACAGGAATGGTTTTAGAATTATCTTTGAAAATATTTACATTTTGTCTTAAGTTTGGATCTTCATCCAACTCATCTAAAAACTCAATATAGTCATCACCTTCAAGGTGATGTGCCTCCTCCGGATTTGTGAGGTGATGGAGTTTCCAATTTCTCTTTCTCCTTCTCAAAGTATGATCGTAGTACTTCTTCACTAATATTACATCTGGAACTTTGTTGCTGTCGATTCTTTCAAAATCACGGTTGTTGATATTACTGTCAATGAGATTATAGGCCAAAACAATATCGCCTACCTTCAATATACCACCTAAGTGCGTTTTTATATGTATTAGATTCTCGTTAACACCCAGCTCACATTCTTTGACAACCCAACAATCTGCCATTATATGTTTATTAGAAATTGATCCTTGACCAGGGAAGAACCTGCGATCCTTGTCCATTATAGGTTCTATATTTACAACAAAATATTTCACAAGTTGTCTTGGGGAACATATATTCTCAAATGGATATCTCCAGTACATATTACCATTCACTTCAGCTATTTGACCAGAACTTGGATCAATTAGGTGTATTGAATTCGATACTTTGTACACTAAACATATAGGGGAGATGCTTCCCAAAAGACCTGTCAACTTCTTCGGCAAACAGACAACATTATCCCTCGAGACTGGTACAATATCAATACAATATGTGAATTTATAATTGTATAAGTTGCTATGAATATCATGAGAAATCTGTTTTTTAGAATGAGTATACCTGATGGGAAGTACACTCCTCACAAAATCAAGAAACTTTCTTGCACAAGACTCGCTTGTATAGTAAAAATCTAATCCGTCATTTTCCGGTTTGATTCCAGAAGTATTTGATTGTGCTTTATGTTTCAAAATCAGTTGTTCCAAATAATAAATTGTTTTTTTGTTTTCAGCTCTCTGTCTAACCTGGACAAGAGCTTTCCAATAGTCTTTAGCTTCAACTCGATGACAGTCATCACACATTTTATGGTTAACCATGTATTCCACAATGAATATTTGTTGTAGAACTGCTCCTGACTCAAGAGTTCCATGAACATTCAATTTTACTTTGATCCTTCTAGAATGTGGTTCAGTCCAAACGAAAGCAGCATCCACCAGTTTGACTTTATCCAAACCTTTCAGTTTTTTCAAACATAAGGATAGAAGTTCCTTGGATTCTAAAGCTGCGTGCGCCCATGCCGAAGATGTTTGCAAATAGCGTTCACAACCTCTACACATATAGATAACTACTTGTTTGGGAATACCCTCAGTGATATCAACACGTGAACGTATGCAAACAACACACATGTTTGAAGGATTAGGATCTATCGCCACACCACAATCACAGCATAAAATTTTGTTTGGTCTCGTAGGTAAAACCGAAGGATCTAATATTTTTTCGTAATCCATTGTCTATACTCTTTACTTTAATTATCAATCGAAACTACGTCAAGAGAATGTCGTAATCATAAACAACCATAATTAGAGGTTAGATATAGTATCTATGATATAGATGCATAGAATAGAATGTTATGCATGTGTTATGCTATTTCTCTGGTTTAGATTCTAGGGATGGGCGTTTTTGGATATTTACGCAAACCGATATATAACCACAGATATAACCGTTTTCATCTGAAAAACTGTTTGATAATCCGTTTTTAGAAATCGATTTCTGGAGCGGTTGACATAACTGTTTTAAATTTCGATCGATATCCCATACCTTTTGTTTCAATGGATTCGTATTGTCAGAGGACAAACGCAAACGAACGCATACATTAAAATAGTAATTTACGTAACAAGTCCGAAAAATAGGGTTTTTTTGGATGAATGGACAAAATTCTAGAAAGTCTATGAGTCCAAAAAAACCTTTTTCGGGCGTGTTGCGTACAATATTTTTTCGGCAACCGTGTAGAATAACAAATCAATGAGACTACACATTTCTTTTTTATATATTTTGATTCTTATTCAAATTAAACAGAACAGAAAATATAACATGTTATCTAATTTTATATGAACTGTCAGCCGTTTTCTCAGTGCTATGGTAACTGCATTTATCAAAAATATACCTACCAAGATTTTCGTATTTACAATGACCAAAACGACGTGATTCTTCCGGCCTAGTCCGGGAAGTACGTACTTCCCGGACTAGGCCGGGAAATGCTTCTTTCTCAAAGAAAAAGCGTCCGGGAAGTGGGCACTTCCCGGACGGTTGCCGAAAATAGTAATTTACGTAACAAGTCCGGAAAATAGGGTTTTTTTGGACGAATAGACAAAATTCTAGGACGAGCGTAAGCGAGTCCTAGAAGTCTATGAGTCCAAAAAAACCTTTTTCGGGCGTGTTGCGTACAATATTTTTTCGGCAACCGTATAGAATAACAAATCAATGAGACGACACATTTCTTTTTTATATATTTTGATTCTAATGGCGTATTCCATTGGCAGCACCAGTGCTGCACTGAGCACGCACTGAGTGCAAAAAATGTTGCACTGAACGTCAAAATGTGTCAAAATGCTTGACGAAATTCCCCAATGGAATACAATTCATGCACTCAGTGCGCACGAGTTCTACCAATGGAATACGCCATTAGTCAAATTACACAGAACAGAAAATATCACATGTTGACAACTAATTTTATATGAACTGTCAGCCGTTTTCTCAGTGCTATGGTAACTTCATTTATCAAAAATATACCTACCAAGATTTTCATATTTACAATGACCAAAACGACGTGATTCTTCCGGCCTAGTCCGGGAAGTACGTACTTCCCGGACTAGGCCGGGAAATGCTTCTTTCTCAAAGAAAAAGCGTCCGGGAAGTGGGCACTTCCCGGACGGTTGCCGAAAAAAATAATTTTTAGGTGGAAAATATGGAATACGTTCCGTAAATCAACTTGGTTATTGATGTTACTACCATAGACAAGAAATACTACAACTTTTCCGTTCCGTAAATATGAAATGTTCGGTTGGTTCCCGAAATATGGGTTATTTACGTAACTTGGTTCCTGAGGAAGCGGTAGATTTTCAGGCACCAGAACAACCGACGAATTTCTTTGGTAACATCGGTTTGTTTAGTTTGGATGTCATAATTGTTCTGTGGTCGTATGTTTTAATTTGTTGGCGCTCTTGTTCCTCGGAACTTAATCGAGGACGCACAAAAGGAGCTTGGGACCACGACTCGTGCCGGATAGCTATGAAAGATATCATTCAAGACACCCAAGAATCGGATGTCGTTTATACGACTGTGAAGCGAGCCTGTGGGAAAGCTCGAGCGTTTGTGTCGGTTCCGTACATAAAACCGTGTCGTGTTGATGTGAAGTGAGCCATAGCTTTCACAGCTATCCGGTCAAGTCGTGGTCGTGTGAACGACACACGGCTGCCGTGTACGACTCGAGGGTGTCTGGCAGTCCCCTCGAGCCGTGCAAGGCAGCCGTGTGTCCTTCACAAGACCACGACTCGGCCGGATAGCTGTGAACGCTTTATTTAAGCCTTCGACCAAGAATCGGATGCCGATGTCGTTTACACGACTGCGAAGCGAGGATGTAGGCATAGACAAGATGTAGGAAAGCTCGAGCGTTTGTGTCATTGCCGTACATAAAACCGTGTCGTGTTGATGTGAAGCGAATCTTAGATATGTGAAGGATAGCGTTCGTCAATTCGAGGGAAAACCGGATTATCCGGTGGGTAGATGGATTGGGGACTTTGAAGAAATTTCTTCAATTACAGGTTGGACGGACTTGCAGAAATTTCTGTTTGGGAAGAAATCGCTTGCAGGATTGGCGAAGTTGTTCGTTCAATCCATTCGGGGTTGAAACCGTGGGCATTGTTGAGGAAGAAAATGATTGAGGAGTTTGATGTTCCGGTGAGCACGGCTCAAATACATAAACTCCTCATGCAGAGGAAGAGACGGCCCGGTGAGAATATACAGGAGTATGTTCTTATAATGAGGGAGATTGTTAGTCGCGTGAACATTGAGGACGAGGCTATCATTCGGTACATTATAGACGGCATTCCGGATGATCCCTCGAACAAAATTCTCTTGTACGGTGCGAGGACTTTCGGGGAATTCAAACAGAAGGCAAAAATATTCGAGGAAGTGTCGAATAAGAAGACGCGAGATTTCACTCCTCCAAAGAGAGACGTAGATGCGAACTGGAGCATAAAGACGAATGCGAATGAGGGTCAGAGAGTTACCGGGAATAATGAAATTCCCAATAAGTGGACGAAGGAAGTACCATGCTTCAATTGTGGTGGTAGGTGTCCGAGGAGAAGCATTGGCCTAAAATGTTTCAAATGTTACGAATTTGGTCACATTTCCACAATGTGTACCAACACCTAAGGGGGTAGGCAAGAATGCAAAAATGTAGCTGTCACCGAATATGATCCCAGTAACGCCGTAGAGTTAATAATCGATTCTTTTAAAGTTCAGGCACTATTTGACACGGGGAGCGAAATCAGCATTATTAGAGAGGAGTTCTATAAAACATACCTGGGGAAACATCCCCTATCCGATGACAGGTCGACAATCAGGGGATTAGGAAAGTATGGGGTGAACACTTAAGGTTCGCTGATGCTGGACGTGGAAATTAATGGACACCAGTACAATTTGAAATTGTTATAGAAGCAGCGGTTATAGAAGCAGCGGCTTCCGGGTTCCGTGGGTTCGGATTGGAGACGGGGAAATCGTGTTACTACCGAATGAAAAATTCGTCAGTAGGACGAATTGGGTGATGAGCATCACTACAGATGCTAAAAAGGAGGAGTTCAAAGGGGTCCACGAATAGGATCCGAAAATGAGATCGGAAGCACGCAAAGTAGTGAACGGTAGTGGATTGTGTGATACACCACGGCAGACGAAAGGGGACGGGGTCAATAAGAAAGTCGTTTCGAGGAAAGACTAGCCCGTAGTTGAGCGAATTACGAGGAGTTTTGACGAAAACATCGTAAGGGGGAGCTCAGCCGTAGGTGCAGTCCAGGAAAGGAAGGGAATCGATAGTTGATGAGACGAGAGAAAATTTATCAGAAGATGGAGAGGAACTGATGAGAAACTGCGAGCAACAGTTACGCACGAATCAGGGAGAAACTAGGAGGACGTACAATGTAAAAAGGAGGAAAAAGACGCGATATAAGGAAGGATATCAGGTGGCGATCGATCGACGGTACTTTGGCCCTGACTTGAAGAGGAATAAAAGATTTTTGATGCCATATGAAGTTGTAAAGGTCAAGGAAAATGAAACGTATAACGTTGTGAAGGTAGGCTTTCACGAGAGACCGGTTAATACGTCTACATGTGCGGAGTACATGAAGGCGTGGGTCCACAATGATAGCGAAAGTGAATTCAGGGCGAATTCATATTTCAGGATGGCCGAAATGTAGGATTTCAATTATGATTGGAATCAGCGGATCAGCCAGAGAATCATGTAACTACTCTCTAAGAATGGGGGGTAAGACAAATGCGGGGGGATTAAAAACGGAGGTACCTAGAGTAAGAGCAAGGAATCGGGCCAATCGGGGAGTGTGTTCTGAGCAGGGAATAACGTTAGACGTTGAAGACGGTTTTTATCCCTAAGGCTTAAGCCTAGTCCACACTAGTAGACATGTTGCGCGATTTTGGTCTCTGAGACGTGTCTCAGGTTGTCTACGTAGACAGGTCTATAGACCGATCTCCGTCTACGGGCTTGTTGCGAGACCAAAAATCGCAGGTCTAAAGCCTAGTCCACACCAGTAGACCATGTTGGTGGACGCGCGAAATACTTTCAGAAGGGCCTAGATTCGGTAATGCTCTATTAAGTAAATTAAGATTGGAAGACGCCATGGTTATTCGGAATTTTACCCGGCTGACGACTACTGATTTTGAAGACTTGCTTCTGATGGTTGGAAGAATAATAATGAAGCAAGATACAAAGTTTAGGGAAACCATCCCAGCTTCCATGCAAACCATGTTGACTTTTTGGGAGAGGTCCCACTCGTCGAAGTAATTTTTTTTCGCTCCCGGTAGAATGATGTTTTTAAATTATGAATTTTCTTTTCTACGTCCGACACTGTCACATTGTACTTCGCAGCGAGAGATTCGAGGGCCGCTTTTTTTTTCACCCAGTGTTTGTAATGAGGACTAGTAACATCCCACAAACAATAATATACGTGATAATCTCCAATTAGACACAAAACTTTATCATTAGGCCACATGTTTCAAAGTAACTAAAACGCTTTTGAAAAACTGAATAAACAGCCGAACCACACCACTCGGTAGCTGGAAACAGAGTGAAGATGTCTCGTCTCTAGACGCTGAGTACGTCCACACTGTCAAAATGTTGGGCAATATGTCTAACGTTGCATTAAGTCTCCCATTCCAATCGGGAGACCTTAGACCTGCGATTTTTGGTCTCGCAACAAGCCCGTAGATGGAGATCGGTCTATAGACCTGTCTACGTAGACAACCTGAGACACGTCTCAGAGACCAAAATCGCGCAACATGTCTACTAGTGTGGACTAGGCTTAAGGTCTCCCGATTGGAATGGGAGACTTAATGCAACGGTAGACATATTGCCCAACATTTTGACAGTGTGGACGTACTCAGCGTCTAGAGACGAGACATCTTCACTCCATAGATTAGAGTTGTGTAGATTGGAAAATCGCAAGATTTTTTGGAACAGCGTTTCCGCGACCTCTGCCGGCCTGGAAGGAAGCTCGGGTAGATTTAGGATCGTCGCGTCGCTTATTGTGACGAATCTCAACGTATTGCGGGAACTTGAAACGTTCATGTAAACGTGAGAACATCACTTTGTAATTATTTAGTATTATAAATTAAATACCAAAGTATTGGTTATTTATTTTAATGATGAATAATAAACCAAAGTAATATTCTTCCATTTACATACATTTCAAAGTCAAAAACCTATTTCAGTTATTGATGCTATGGGAAAATGGAAAATAAGAAATCATGTTTGCTTTAATTACCTCTTATATTTGCAATATTTTTCATCAATTTTTTCAGCAGACCTAAAATATTTAGAACAATTCTTATGAATATTTTTACAACGTCCTTTCATTACATTACAAGAAATTTTTATATTGATGAAATATTTAAATATTGTTGTAGATATTAAATAATTATGTTCACAGCTTGTTAAGTGAAAGTTTGTTCGCAATAAATTCAATAAATGCTTGAGAACATTTTTTTTATGTAGATCCACACTTAGAACATACTTTATGCGCATATATAGGCCCTAGACATTTTGTTTAAAAATTCATTGTTCACATAATACAATCTGTTTTTGAATTTATTGTATTCTTTTTCTTTAATGTGCTCATCATCTGCATTTTCCCTGAGGAGAAATATTTTTGTGCAGTAGCAATTTGCTATGTTATTTTTTTTATTTTTCCTCAGGAAAAATCCAGAAATATATTTAAGTATCTTTCTCTCCAGTGGTATTTGCCTAGTTTGAAGGTCTTTAGGCACAGGTGAATATTTTTCGTTTGAATCTTCTGTCCCAGTAATTTCCTGAAAATGTTTATTGATTTAATTAAATCAATAAATCAGTGATTGGCTATTAGTAAATCTTGTGATATCTTGTTTATTATGTTGCATCATTAGATATTTGAGGAGTAGATACTAAACAATTTTGATATGTTTTGTTTTAATTGAATACCATCAATAATAAAGACCAATTATTGAAATGCAATCATTCCATGCTTGAACAAAATTGAAAATATAATTTATTTAATGATAACCTAATGGGACTGCATTAAAATAATACAAATATAATATCTAACATTATAAACTTTCTTTTTTTGTAAGTTGTGTGAAATGTACAATGCTGAAGGACTTTATTATTATTATTTATGAAAATAGATAAATGAAAAGTAACATACCTGTTGAACCAATCTCTGTAGAGTCAAGAAAATTTCACTCACCTTAACTCACACTGCTTCTAACTTCATCAACAAGGAAATATAATTTTAAATTGAAATTCAATGTTTTTGTTTACGTTTACAATTCGCATAGACATATACTCCATTTCACAAAGATTCTTCTACTTTTATTTTTTCTCTCTAGCGACATCTATTGACAATATATTTAAACACATGTATTACTTCCTTCCAAGCTGTTAGATGTCGCCAAAACATTGTTCCCGCTGATAGCACTGGAGTTGCCAATCTACACAACTCTAATCTATGTCTTCACTCTGTTTCCAGCACAGTGAACTCTATATATACCTGGAAGGGACTCGCCTTGGGAGAAAAGTGAGGCAAACCGATTTCTCAGGCAACCCGCATTGCTTACGGATATCTATCTCTTTCTATCTCATTGCAGTTAATGGAACGCTCGCGATTTTCTTCGTTTATTTTAAATTTTGTATGCTTATTTAGAAGTAAACGTGATTTTTTTTCTGAACAATTTATCAGGATTAAAGTAATAAGGCAAATTGTGCATGGTTCAAGTCAAATTTTAACTGTTCTCCTATGTGGTTGGTAAATAAAATGAAAAGTTAATGGAACGCTCGCGACTTCTTTTGAATATTTTAAATTTTGCATGCATAATTTTAAGTAAGCGTGAATTTATTTGTGAACAATTCATCAATTTTAAAGTAATAAAGCAAATAGTGCATGGTTCAAGTCAAATTTTAACTGCTCTCCTATGTGGTTGGTAAATAAAATGAAAAGTTAATGGAACGCTCGCGACTTCTTTTGAATATTTTAAATTTTGCATGCTTAATTAGAAGTAAGCGTGAATTTATTAGTGAACAATTAATCAATTTTCAAGTAATAAAGCAAATAGTGCATGGTTCAAGTCAAATTTTAACTGATGTTCTCCTATGTGGTTGGTAAATAAAATGAAAAGAAAATCAGAAGTGCAAATTCTATTTAAATATTAAAATACACTGTACATACATATAGCTGCTACTACTACTTATACGAGTATAAAAATAATTTAACAGTTGCTAAATAAAACCAGTTTTGTAAGTTTTTGTCTTACTGGGGTATTTTTTCCTTGCAACTCTAAATTCAATTGCCTACTGTGGTGATACATGCGGCACTTCAAATATAATGTTGTTATTTTCCGAATAATTTGAATTTCATGACATTCCTCAACTAAAAATTCTTGAATAACCGGATATTTAGGTGTAAATAGACCTATTTTTGCAATAAAATGCTTTATAAGTGAATTTATGATTGTCTGCTTTAAGTTCATTTTACTAGACAAAAGGTTTCCACTTTCTAACAGTAAACGAATTTGTTTTTCTGCAAAATGCAAAATTTTATACACAATATCAGAAGCATAAAAGGAGACCTCCTCGATTGACAAATGCTTGGGGTATAAAAATATACTAGGAACAGCATCTGATGGTTTCAATAATTTAGAGGTACATCCAGGTCTCACTATGAAATCAGTAGGAAGAAAATGCTCCCCACAAAGTTTGCTTGTTTCAGATGGAGCCCATTTCTTCCTGCGAACTGCCTTAATCCATAACTTTAGGATATCAGGTCGTTTGAATGGAAACCTATAAACAATAAATCCACCGGCCTTAAATCCATCAATGTTCTTGCTATTGATACCTATATTTATTATTTTATAATCAAATCTAAATATTATAAACTCCCCCATGAAAAGATATTCGCCGATAATCTTGCTCGTTCTTGCATCCAAACGCTACACAATATATAACCATTTCAAAAGTTTGAAACTATCGTCAATCACAACTAGCACTAACAAAATTCTGTACTTTTTAAACTTCACACGATAAAGGCAGCTGAACTAATGGCATATCAAAACGAAATAAATGTTCGTCTTCAATAATATTGCACATTCCAAACGAAGGTAATCCCCAAACTACCTGAATTTCTAAGTAAAAGACAATTAATGTAGGTAAACATAACTCGCTTGTATGAGTGCAACAAAGACAGGTTACCGTAACTAGTGCTATCTTTGTCTTCGTTGCCCCTGCCTCACTTTTCAAACGTAATTTGTATGGACGGATCCCTTCCAGTTAGTATAGAGTTCATTGTTCCAGCATGATGTTATCTATGGTTTCCAGCTACCGAGTGGAGTGGTTCGGCTGTTTATTCAGTTTTTCAGAAGCGTTTTAGTTACTTTGAAACATGTGGCCTAATGAAAAAGTTTTGATTCTAATTGAAGATTATCACGTATATTATGGTTTGTGGGATGTTACTAGTCCCCATTACAAAAACCGGGTGAAAAAAAAAGCGGCCCTCGAATCTCTCGCTGCGAAGTACAATGTGACAGTGTCGGACGTAGAAAAGAAAATTCATAATTTAAAAACATCATTCAACCAGGAGCGAAAAAAAATCACTTCGACAGGAACTCATTCCACACAAAACAAAGTCCTCCATGGCGGACTGTGAACATGAGACTGAAATATTTACATTGTAGTGTGGACACTAGACAAGACAATGAACGGTGTCTCTAGACAGTCTATAGACCGTGTCTCGAAACCGTCTCTAGACGATCTATAGACAAATCGCGCAACATGGTCTACTGGTGTGGACTAGGGACTAGGCTTTAGGGCCGGTTTCTCAATTGCGAGTTAACTCGAGGTTGCGAGTTGACGCATGTATTTAGCGATATTCATGAATGCGTAACACTCGGGTTACCCGCAACCTCGGGTTAACTCGCAATTGAGAAACCGGCCCTTAGACGTGTTAATTGAATTCCGACTTAGACGAGTTGAGAGTATATTGCGGTAGTTGACGAACTTCGGTAATTGCGGAAGTAAATACTGTCAGAGTTGTAAATATATCTTCGAGTACAATTGTAAATAAAGTGTAAATAGCAGAACAATGTTGAAAACCAGAGACGTTAAAGACGAATGTTAGGAAAGCACCTCAATCAACCCCTAGCCGATTGATATAAAAATCCTATACATATGTGTTAGGTGGTCGAAGTTCGAAAACTTGAATTCGCAATTGAATAGGACCGATTTAGATTCAGATTCCTCTGCTAATGCCAGCAGTTCTTCAGAACAATATATTTTAGATAAAGTAAAGGAAGAAATTGAGAGAATTTATAGTGCCTTCAAAAGTGGTATCAATAATCTAGAAAACATCAATACAAACAACATTGACACTTCTCAAATGATAAAAAAATTAACTTTTTTAAGTCAACAACTCAAATTGGTAGTGTTGGGCATAACTGAATGATTTCAATAATCGATATATGGTTTCTCGAGAGATCATTCGGTGTTCCTCTCGGTTCTCATCGCGTCTGCGGCTTTGTGTTATCCCTTATCTTCAATATAATTGCGGGCGCTCCCTACAACAGTATTAAGTTCCCCATTTTATGGCTTTATTTTATTACGTTGCCGTTGATCCCTTGATAATTTGTTATTATGCTTTGGTCCAATATTTGAATATTTATTTTCAGCTATTCGAAAGAGAATGGAGCGAAATGACAGAATGACAACAATAAATAATATGCACATTTTAGTTTTCAGAATATTCATATACAATGCACCATTATATACCTATTTGTAATCACTAAATACAATAATACCGGCAACATCAGTTCCGTCGGAATAGTATATTACGCACCGAGGGAGAAAAGTAGGACATTCACGCCCGCGAATGATTGTCTCCCGAGCCGGAGGCGAGGGTGACAATCGCGGGCGAGGATGTCCTACTTTTCTCCCTAGGTGCGTATACGATTTTTTTCTTCTCCGTCTAATTCACTTTCATCAGAGTTAATCAAATCCATTTTTTATTATATTTGTCGGTATTCACCATAGACATAGAATAACATGGACTGGCCCTCACGTAATCTTATCACACAGTTCGTTGCGGAATACATTAGAGAGAGAGATGTTATGAAGGATAGAATAATTAAAGGCAAATAATGGTATAAAAATAATGATGCACAGTAAATTGTGTTATAAGTATCAGAATATTCAGAAACGAGTCTCGGATATAAATGAAAATGTTTTGCCTTTAACTATTCTGTCTACAAATCACCAAAACACATACACAATACATGAAACCAAACAATACATTATACAAGAAAGGTCAGAGGATAAAGGAAACCAATGTTTTGTATTCTGTGGTTTTGCCAAACGCCAAATTAAATGAAAATATTCATATACCGTGGTTTGCCTTTAACTATTCTGTCTTTTTGCGCGTATGTTCTGGGGAACATCGCGTTATAGTTTTGCCCAAATGTCTGTAACTTTCGAATTTTTTGAAAAAAATGGTCTCAAACGATTAAGTTCGACTCCCCAATGAAGAATTCGAGGTCAAATTTGATTCTGTCCGGCCGGCCGTCCGGCCGTTGCCACGATAACTTGAGAACGAAAAGAGCTAGCGACTTGAAATTTTCAGGGTAGGTGGCGCATCCCAATACGAGGGACAAGTTTGTTAATGGGCATAATCGGCCCAGCGGTTTCCGAGTAATAATTTTGTTTTCAACCAATATAAATCCGATCGAATTGAAACTTGGGGGGTAGTTGTAGAATATGAACCTAAGCACGTTTGTGAAATTTTGTGCGAATCGTATGGCTAGAAAATTTTAAAAAAATTATTAAAAAATATTTTTGTTGTCACGATAACTTGAGAACTGAATGAGATAGCGGCTTGAAATTTTCAGGTTAGGATTTGCACCAGAACGCGACATTTTAGTTTGTTTATGAGCATAATCGGCCAAACGGTTTTAGAGTTATAGCCATCTGAAATTTTCTGAAATTTGGTGGTTTTTTGTTCCTCATTAACTCGAAAAATACTGAACCGATTGAATTCAAACATGGTTATTAGTTGTAGAATGCCAACGCGAAAATGTTTGCAAAATTTGGTGAGGATAGCATTTGCAGAAAATTTTTATTAAATCATTGAAAATAAAAAAAAAATTCTATATATCAGTAACTATTCGTTTGAAATTGCTGAAATTTTGCAAGAGCCTTCATAACCTAACTCTACTGCCAACTTTCAAGTTTTAATACGATCGGTTAAATATTGTTGGAGATTCGAGCATTCTTGTGTGAGTTCAGTAGATGGGTGACCGTTGCCTCGATAACTTTCGAACGAAAGGAGATAGGGACTTGCAATTTTCAGGGTAGGTTGCGTATCCGAAAGGGAGAGTTGAGTTCGTTTTTGGGCATAATCGGTCTAACGGTTTCCGAGTTATACCCACCTGGAATATGATTTCCTTAATAACTCAAAAAATAAATATTCGATCGCATTGGTGCTTGGTAACTAGTAGTAGAAAATTAACATAAAGACGTGTTTAAAATTTTGTAAGAACCGTACCCCTAGAAAATTTGAAAAAAATGACGAAAAAAAAAATTTTAAGAACCGTAACTACCCCTAAAAATTAAAAAAAAATCACGAAAAAAAAAATTGGTTCAAGCACTGATGTGAAGTCAGAAGATTTTGCGCGTATGTTCTATTGTCCATTCTTCTGTATTGGACACCCTTAATCGAATTTACCATGGTAAATTCGTTTTTAGTGGCCAATACAAGAGAATGGACAACATAATTTGCCATGGTAAATTCGATTAAGGGTGTCCAATACAGAAGAATGGACAATAGAACATACGCGCAAAAGCTTCTGACTTCACGTCAGTGCTTGAACCAATTTTTTCAATGCTGATTTCAATGGTCTCTTTCTCACAACCAGTCCATGTTATTATATGTCTATGCTATTGACAAACAAAACAGCTGTCAATTGAACTTTCATCCACCTTCGCCGCCATATTGTAAAAAAAAGTGATGGAGAGTTGATTGGCCTTCCTTTTAGGAGGTGTTGGTAATGTCATTCAACTCTTTCTATGTTTCATGTTCCTCTATCATCTTCTTTACACATTGGACAAGTCTATGATGTTGTCTGTGGCAATCTGTCATTTCAATCTGGTTTAAACATAGACATAGAATAATATGGACTGGTTCTGAGAAAGAGACCATTGATATCAGCATTAAAAAGAGATAGAATACTTCAAGGCAAAACCAGAGACAATAGAATAGATTCTATTTCTCTATGGGCAAAACCACGGTGTGACGGTATAAGAATATATTCTTATACTGTGGCAATTGGGAACTTCCAAAACTCTGGTGGCGGGATTCGACAACTAACCAAGCTCCTAATGAGCCACGTGTTCGAGTTTAATTGTTCAGTATTCGTCAATAAACTTTTGTTTAAAAGAAAAATTCAAGTTGAAATAGTGAATATTATCCTGCCTAATATGTCTTCGACCAGAAACGACTATTGTTGTGTGCCTCAATGCAATTCATGGGCGAAAAAAATGCCAAAATGTATAGGTTGGAGTTTTCACTTCTTACCTCCGGAAATCCAAATATAAATATTGGAAGAGTACTTAACCTGGACCTACATCCAGATAATCTTTATTATACCTCAAACATTACACTTATTGTTAATAATTCTTTTCACATAATATATATGTATCATATTTTGAAAAAATCATTTCAATTATTGGTAACTTTTTTACAAAAGCTTTATCTGGTTCAATTTGACCCTATATTCTAATAAATAAACTAGAACATCATGCACCTGAACTTTAATTAATACATCAGTAATATATTTACACCTCCTCCGTGCTCCGATTTTACAAGAATATACCATACCTTCTATTTTAAGTTTACCATTCTCCACATTAATGGGCCATCAATTTTATGTGGTACTGAATTAAGGGCACTACTTTGTAAACATAAAGAACAAATATCTATAAAACTGGGACCACAATTTGTTTTGTCACACATGATCTACATTTAGAACCTCTTCTCCTTCTACAAGGACTCTAGAATTAGAAGTTGAAGCTCCTATGTACTCCAGAAATTCTAATCAACTGAGTCCCTTCCTAATCATTCGCAAATAGTAACTGAAAGAACTTTTAAATATAATGGAAGTTTGACAAACATATATGAATATACTTACTGGTTGTAGTCTTTATATCAATCAAGTGCCATAAAATTAGTTATATAATGATCAATATTATAATCTATATCACAAAGTAATCCAACAATGATCTCAAGTCAATTATAATTTAAATTTTCCATGAAAATTTCGGTCAAACTTCGTCGACTGACCTGTCCAACACGAGATTGTTTACATTTATTACTAGCCTGGTTAGTTGCCGAATCCCGCCACCAGAGTTTTGGAAGTTCCCAATAAATATCCCATGGGCTCTATTCTGAACTTCACTCGTTTTCGACCACTCGTGACGAAAACGAACGGTGGTAACTGGTAATTGCGAACGATAGTTTATATTGCTATTCTCATGTGCCCTTCGCAATGACCGATGACTGAAACGAATTCGTGTCGTCTGAAGACTTGGCAACATAGTAACATTTGAGATTTGAATGTGTTATGTATATGTTATTGGCGCGCTTCTTCATAAATCAAAACGATATTAAATTGTTTGTTGAATAAAGTGATTTATTTGGTTTTTTCTGTTTGCTTCGATAAGAGAAAAGTAATTATAAATTTCCTAAAATGTAAGTCTCAGTTATTAAGCGGGAAATTTACTACAGAATTTTCTTCGGAATGCCTATGAAAGAGGAACTGAGTACAATGTTAAATAGTATTCCTGGACCAAAAAAAGAATGGAAAACTTGGAGAAAGTTTTGCAATATAATATTGAAAGATTTTACAAGGATTAAGGGTTATTTCACCTCTTCAGACAGGTCTTGGGTCAAGAACAAAATCTAGAGAGATTGTATATCGAATACATTTTTTTTCTGAAAGTTTTATTCCACTCAAATTGTCGAATCATTTTCGGTTTATTGTTGTGATATATTTTTTTAGAATGAAATAAATTTTTTTCAAATAGAAATCAATATCTATTTATTTATAGCGTGTCTTTTACAATTATACGAAAAGCTAAACATATAATTATATTCCTCTGAATTCTTCATGAAATCAGCTCTGGTTTTTGTTGCCTACTAGCCACTTCCAGATCAATTCCTTCACATTCCAGTGAATTAACTGATTAGTTAAATAATGAAAATATTGGATTTATTTTACCAATTTTTGGGGGAAAAATTATAATGTATGCGTCCTTAGAGTGTATAAGTGATACGGTCACAAAAATTTATGGATGTTCTGCAACACTTGCCAAATAAACAATTGTAATTAATAATGATTAATTATTTCACTGAAGCTACAGCTATTTTTCGTTAATTTTTCTATTCCAAACTGGATATTTGTTATATAGACATTATTTTTTGTTTACTGTGATATATTCTCTAGTATTGGTTATTGAATACTTTTATTTCTGATCCCTTTATTCTACGTAGACACAGTGAAATATTTTTTTTGTTGTAAGATGTTGTGAGATTATTCAGAACTTCATTTTGAATACTTTTTTTTTTAAGTTGTATTCTACTTTTGAATGATGTTTTGTTTATGGTTGTGATTTATTTTTTAGAATTAAATGCATTTTTTTGGAAGAGAAATCTATATCTATTTATTCATAGTGTATCTTTTACAATTCAACGAAAAGCTAAACGTATAATTGTATTCCTCTGAATTCTTTCTGAAATCAGCTCTGGATTTTGTTGCCCCCCAGCCACTTCTTCCTCAATTCCTCTACCTTCCGGTTACATTTCTGGAATGAACTAATTGATTAATTAAATAACGAAAATGTTGGATGATTTTACCCATGTCCACTTCGTCTTCATTGTCATCTATTTCGCCATCGTTTCGTTCAATGCATAACTACAGCAACCTACCAGGTACATCCTTTTCGATTAACATAAGTGTGTTTTGGGTAATTTGAATCTTCAATTTTAGGTGGAAATATTGCATTGTGTGCAACCTATGCAACCTATTACCCCAGGGAAGTCGAATTTTCATTGAATATAAAAATATTAATAAACTTAAATAATTTTGCAATATTCTAAAATATCAATACCTACCTTTGCCTTTACCTACTATTCAATTCCGCCAATGTTTGTGGGAATCTAACAAATCTATTCGATATTTCTGGTTTATTTAAAACATCGACAATGTGCAATATGATAATAATTCTGACAATTTAATTAGTTTTACTGAACAGATTCGTTAATTACACCGTAAAAATACCAACTTATTTACCAACAACAGATTTGAGGTTACAAGATGTGTAGAGGCTTGCATAATAATCAACAAATCAACTGATAACTGAATGCGAGTGGAATTTCTTCCGAAAACGAGTGCTATATACCACTCGTTTAGAATTTCGAGCGCTCGTCTCACCAAATCATATCATCTGTCAGTTGAGAATTGCAAAACGAGTGAACGTTCGTAATGATTACGAAAACGAATGATAATCGTTCGCAATGTCGACCTCGGAATAGGGCCCCATGTATATTTGCCCATGGTATAAAAACACCATTATTTTTATACCATGATATATGCCTTGAATTATTCCATCCTTCATAACATCTCTCTCTCTATTGTATTCCGCAATGAACAGTGTGATAAAATTACGTGAGGGCCAGTCCATGTTATTCTATGTCTATGGTATTCACTGAAATAATTAACCTTCTTTTGACTCAGCTGTCATCAATGAGAATTCATTGATTGTATCGCTTTTCATATAATCGTTAGAATTTAACCGGAAGTAGTTCACTGGTTATCTCTTCTCCGTCTATTTCACTATCATCAGAGTTAATCAAATCCATTTATTTGATATTTGTCAGTATTCACTGACATAATTAATTAATTTTGAATCAGCTGTCAACAACTTGAGATACAAACACGCGGTTGCTAGGTAACCGCCGGGAGATAAAGTAAATTTGCCATCTCACCGGGAGAGAATCTTGTACTTTTCTCCCGCGTGACAGGGACGAAAAGTGAACTTTTCATCCCGGGGGAGAAAAAAGGGTATTTTCGCAATGTTGACAATTAACCAAATCCGCCTTAATAGATTATCGCCAACAAAATGCAAACCAAATAATTTATCTGAATGGCGAAATGTAATTTCACTGAAATTTTCATTTTTATATTATTTACTTTTTTTTGCAGAAACATATTTCATATATATTCCAGATTGAATTTAGGTATTTTCTATAATCTTTTTCATCCCTCCAATTAATTAGTTCCTGAATTATAGAGAATAAAATTTGAGTCAATTCAATAGATGCATAAAACCAATTGTAAGTAAAAAAATTGAAGCTATCTACAAGCATCAAATGCCACTTATACTAATATTTAAAAAAATTATGATAAAATACCTAT
Organism: Halyzia sedecimguttata; assembly: GCA_937662695.2. Classification (NCBI taxonomy): domain Eukaryota; kingdom Metazoa; phylum Arthropoda; class Insecta; order Coleoptera; family Coccinellidae; genus Halyzia; species Halyzia sedecimguttata. The sequence goes on from OW569411.2 coordinate 34,634,768, forward strand.
ATCGATTGTTGAACGAACTTCCGAGTCCGAGTACTGAATTAATAACAAACGGAATATATATATCTGAATATTCTGAACGAACAGCTATACTGAATAAGATGAGAATAATGAATACCCCAATTTGCAATGGAATATAAAATCATTCACTAGTACTAGTACTAGTACTACTAGTACTACTATTTCGGTAGCACCAAACCAGAATCCAGATGGCAGCCATAAATTCTATTGGATGTTAAAGAAACCTATCATATTTCATACTCATATATCGCCATCCAGTAGTCCCGTCAAAGGAAATTCCAAATATCAAAACATTCAGAACGTATACGAACGAATTACGAGTACGAGATATCTCGTATCTCATTTAATTTCATTCAATTCTTGCTCGAGTCGCGTGATATCTCGTATGGGTACCATATGATAGACGGCTGAAAATCATTCGAATGATATCGCTCGCATTTTTCAGAACATCTCGAGATATCTCGAGATGTTTCAATAATCGAAAGGTTCGATTATTTTCACTCGAGAGGTCCCATCACTACAAATTAGCAGTTTCACCGAGGCCCACTTATTCTACAGACTTGTTTTTGTGGGCATCTTCTATTCATTTCCAATTTCCAGGTTCTTACAGGTTAATAAGAGACTCTTACATATTTATTAACTGTCCCTCACCCGAAATATTTAAGTAATGTTACAGCGGATATAAAAAGTAGTGTAGGAATTAAAGAAGGTCAGATATCATATCTGAGAAGAAATGTCAAAATTTGGAGCCTCATGAGGGAATAGTTTATTTCTGTTGACTTTTTGTTTTTGAGAATTTATTTTAAGTTGACGATCAACAGTCAGAGTATAATCGATATCAAGCGCTAATATCCTTTTATTTTCCTCATTTTTGATTAAGTTTAAATGCCTCAGAATATCAAAAATATGATCGTAATCTTTTGGGACTCAATAATACATCAGCTACCTCCTCGTGGTAAGTTCTGGATTATTTGCGAGGAAAGATTATGAAACTAATCGCAAATAAACGAAATGCTGTATTGCTTTCCTCCATGCAGTTCTTAGAATTATAGACAATTAGAGCATCTAAAAATGAAATTATAAATTGTGAAATGCCTGGAGAATCGGTGCCTTGTCCGTGCTTCGCGACCCTCCGATAGTAACAACGGCAACGTCTAACCTTCTGGCCTGTTGAATAGAGTAGGCTATGCCTCACAATATCGGCTCAGCACTCCCAACATGACCCTTACAACCCGAAAACAGTCACTTATCCTCTGCGCATGCGCAATCTACTAGCGGCTCAAAGTCACGCTCAAAATCACACACTTTACAAAAAATTCTGATTCTCCAACACTATTTGGTTCAGGAGATATCGCATCATGAAACCACGCATGCGTGGACCCCCACCAGGGGATTCTATGGAGGAATAGCATCCGCCACCCCAAAACCCCAATCCTGTCTGACGAAAACTCCAGCAGTTAAATGACTTCTCATCTGCGCATGCGCATAACGAAAAATGCCCGGAAGGGGCAGTATGAAAAAAATGGTTCAAGCTCTTGTTCAAACAGACAAATTATATCTCCGAAAGTATTGTTTTCTCAGAGTTGGGAATTATATCAATGGATTCTCATGATATATATATATATATATATATATATATATATATTCTTTTGAACTTGAGCATTACAATTAATTTTTCATCTAACAATAAAGCATGTGTATGAAAAAAGTGTTAGCAGAGGTTAGTGTAACGGGGTACAATATAATTTGATATATGATACTAGAGCTTAGGGAAAAAACCTCAGAAAAAAAACCCTATCTCCCCGTTAGTGTTGTGATTTATGAAAATTGAAATTGTTAACAAAATATGCTGAAATATTAAATATTGAAGGGCATCTTTTTCTTCATTATCGCTTCTTCCTTCAACAATCAGAGAAGTTTCTCCAATCTGGAAAAGGAAAAGGCAAAGGGAGAAAACGAACAAATTAAAAATGGAATATTCTATATTTTATTAAATAGATTTAAAACTCGCTACCCATTCTAAAAAAGATTCAGAAACATTATGAATAGCCCTAAAACCATCTTTGAATCTATATATGCGACAATTATTAACTAAATGATCTATGGTTTCCTCTGCTTCCCCGCATTCACAACTAGGGCTCTCAACTGAGTTCCACCTGAAAAGCATGCTGTTGCAACGACCATGACCGGTTCTCATGATAGAACTGCATCATGTAAGGAATTAAATTTTAAAAAAATGTCGTTTAAAAAAAATGTTTCAAAAATTATCATTCAAACAAGACCGCAAAAAAAAGTGCAATCTACAATGCTTCAAAAATTGTCATTAAATTTATTTACAAAATTAAATGAACAATCTGCAATGATTCAACCTCGTGGAATGGGTTTTTGCAACTTACACTCGGTGCATAGTTTTCACAACTCGAAATACCTAAGGAAAGTATCATCGAAATGTCTAGAGCAAAGCTGAAGACAATTATAGCAGATTGTCAATTTATTCATGATATTTGAGTAGGTAGAGGCTTACGAACAAATTATTTTAATAGTTCAAAATATATTAACTATATGGCAGGAAGACTTCGGTCGTTGGCCAATTGATCATGTATCAATAAAGTTTATTATTATTATTATTATTATATTAACTAGCAACATTATGAAAATACTGTATATAGGAACATGTCTTACTACTTAAGGAAGTAAAATGTAATATTAACCTCAGTGGTCAACGAACAGTAATTTGTTTATATGATTCCATTATTTTCTTCTTTCCTATTGCCTTCATAAACTACATCATTAAAATGATCCAATTCTAAATCTTCTGAATCATTATCCCGAATTTATACGTAAATTATTCAATATGCAACCAGTCAATATTATTTTCGGTTTCAAAACAGCCTTGTATATATTCAAGAATTTGATACTTGTTTTCAAACTACGAATTGACATGACTCTGATAGCTAGATAAGATGACGTTTATGAAGAGTGAACACAGACAGTGAATACAAAGAACTACGATGTATTATTGAAATTTTGAAAAATCATTTCTCCGAAAGTATTAGCTTGTTAAAGTTGACAATGATATCATTGGATTCTTATGATAAAATTGCATCTTAAAAAAAAATTAATTCAAAAGTTGTAATGTAAAAAAAAAAATTTTTTCGTTACTCCAAAACCATCTGGCCGATTTTGCTCAATAACGAACTTAACGGAGATATTAATCCCTCAAACCTATACTGAAAATTTCAATTGTCTAGCTCATTCCGTTCGAGAGTTATCGTGTTAACGGCCGCACGGACGGCCGGACAGAATCGATTTCGACCATGGATTCTTGATCAGTGATTCGAACCTAATCGTTTAAGACCATTTTCAGCCAAAAATTCGAAAATTACAGACATTTGGGCATATTGATAAGCACTCTGTTCCGAGGAAAAAGACCGCCAAAAATAGGTTTCGGAATTTCAAACAAAATATTCCGCAAAATAGTAGTAATTTTTTGAATTTTTTCATGTCACGTGATCCTCACGAAATTTAGCAAAAGTGTTTGCTTTGGTCTTTTGCATCTAACTACTGAGTTTCAATTCAATCAGATCAGTATTTTTCGAGTTATCGTGGAAACAACATTTTAAAATTTTTAAAAATTTGTTTTGCCACTTTATGGCCATCCGGTCAGTAAAAAAATTCGCAGGCATATAAAGGCCATGATTCTACAATTTGATGCTAAATTTCAGATACATCGACTGATCGGTTCCGGAAATATTCATAAAAAACATTTTTACTAAAAATGGCCTTAACTCTGACACCTCTTGGTGGATTTTGCCCGTTAACGAACTCGTCCGAGATATTTACGCTCCAAACCTACCCAGCAAATTTTAATCCTCTTAACTCCTTTCGTTCGAGAGTTATTGTGCTAACGGCCAGACCAGCTGGTCCGGACGGACAGAATTGAATTTGACCTCGAATTCTTCATCAGGGAGTCGAACCCAACCATTGGAGTCCATTTTCGCAAAAAAAAATCGAACTCAACACGTTGTGGAGCGGAGGCTATTTATGGAGCACATTTGATTTGTGCTAGGTAGCGGTAGCGTTAAGTGGCTGAGCGCTTCGTCCGCTGAATGCGACCATTGTGACAAAATGATAGCACGCTGTTCCTTGAGGAACGCGCGCAAAATGGCCATAACTCTGAAACGGCTAGGTGGATTTTGCCCATTAATGAATTCGTCCGAGATATTTACGCTACAAAACAACCCTGCAAATTTCAACACTCTAAGTCGTTCCGGTCGAGAGTTATCGTGCTAACGGTCGGCAGGACCGAATTGAATTTGACCCCGGATTATTCATCAGCGAGTCGAACTGAATCGTTTGATACCATTTTCGGAAAAAAATTCGAAAAATACAGACGAAATGATATCAAGCTGTTTCTTGTGCGCGGAACACGCGAGCAAAAATATCGATATTTTTTGCCCAACCCTATGTCACACGTCAAAGCTGCGTCACCAAGTTGAGTGGTTCTGTGGTTCATAAGAAATGGGTTGAATCATGTCATGTTGATTCAATTAGTGTTCTGTGATTTCAATAATATACAAAAATGGAGGGGAGATGATGAAAGCTTAAATAATGTAATTGTAATATATTGGAAATGAAATTTAAATATATAAACTGATTAATTCATTTCCAGAGTATCTCTTATGTTCGTATTAACAGCTGATCTTTAGAAACGATTTGGATTTTGTAAGACGTGGAGAATTTTTTAGAAATAGTCTTGCTTATAGGAAATTTTTAAATTATTCGTTATTCGAACATGTTTGAAGTATCAGATGCCCAAAGTGAGTTAATGTCGATATCATAATACATATAAATGTAATCCTTGATAATTCTTTTTTAGAATTAGGAGTTGGCTTAGCTGGATTTGGAATTTCCTTTATTTTTGTGGGAATTCTTCTATTTTTTGATAGAAGCCTCTTAGCTTTAGGCAACGTAAGAATTCATATGGAAAAGCATTTCCCAATGTTAATTGTTCCATATTTTTGTAGTTTCTGTTCATTGCTGGATTAACATGTGTGATAGGACCTCAGAGAGCACTTAGGTTCTTTTTTCAAAGACACAAAATAAAAGGAGCGTTATCATTTTTTGCTGGAATTGCCCTAATATTGATGCGATGGGCATTCATTGGCATGATTTTAGAAATCTATGGTTTTTTCTTATTATTTAGGTGAACTAATGACTATTCTCCATATATTTCAATCATTTAAAACTTTTTTCTAATATTTTTAGTGGATTCTTCCCTGTAGCTATAAATTTCTTGAGGAGGGTACCTGTATTAGGCACTTTTCTTAATCTACCTGGATTAAGTATGGTTGGTATATAATACATTACTTCAAAGAAATCGAATAATGATTAACAAAATTTCAGATATTGGATAAACTAGCTGGAGACGCGGGTAGAACAAGAGTCTGAAAGCAGTGGAAAATATCAATTTGGACGGAGTGAAGTATTTGCATGAAGCTTTAGAAAGCAGAAACTCTAATGAAGAGAAACATCCTGGTATCAGACTGAACCATTTTAAGATTTGAAAATTTTTTCTAATAAAATTGTTCACTAAATTTTTATTCTGTTATGATATTAAAAATTCTTTTTTCTTTTTGAAGATTATGATTTTTTATGAAACTATTATATCTTTGTTAGATGCCGCTGAAATAGAACCAAGTTTTAAAACATCCTGATTTCTGATTATCATTATTAAAATGGGTCTTATGGCTTGGTTCAGAACTGCGAACAATACGATTTTCGGATTCCTGGTTATCATGTCGTGAGTATTTAGATTTGGCTTACCCATACGTAAAATTCTTAGGTGGGACAATTGTAATATGTCCTGATGAATATTGGCTGTTTGCGATCCACAGAGCCTGCATGTTTCGTCTACTTGCCCATGGGGTTGTATTTGTACCAGCACTCCCACCATTACCTGAAGCTCTGCTGATGGCAGCTGCAGGAGCTTCCTGTTATAAGATGATGAGAGATTCACGAATGTTTTTCCCTGTGCAAGTGTTGGAGTAATTTCCCAATGACCTGTTCTGTTATTTAGCTCCCATTGCTTGACTGCTTCCCTGTAGTGAACTTTTCCAGGCCCATAGCAGGGCTGTGGTCCAGCAGGTGTTACCCTGGAGGCTATTTCGCAAGTTCTCAGGCTTTCTCATTTCCTTTTGTGCCTTGGTACCCATAGAAGAGCCACCTTATTGCCTCTAGCCAATTGCTTTATGGTATGACCAGGACATTAGGGAACCCTAGATGGGTGATTCAGTCTCAGTGTGGCCTGGCTGTCTGTTGTAATGTAGATGTGTGCGTCTGAGGTTCTTTCTCAGATACTCTTGAGCATAAACATAGGCAACTAGTGTCTCTGCCAGTAAGATGGGGGGCACAGAGATACTTAGTTTGGTCCGAAGTACCCCAATACCTGAGCCCTTATGCGATTATGATCCATCTGTTTACCAAATCGATGACTTTTGACCAATCGCTTAACAAGGTTCACAACGGTTTCTTATGATCATTGCAAAGGGTATTCCTAAATCGAATATGGTTGGCATTACATCTGAGGGCTACGCCAAGAGCAAGTCTAGTAACCTCATATTTCTGATTACTAAAGAACTTGTCGGATGAGCAACAAATATCACATAAATATAGTTAGCAGAATCTTGGAATCATAGCAGTGAGTCAGAATATTGATATTGAGTCTTGGATAAGACATTTTAAAAAGCTTAAAACATATATATATATATATATAAGTCTCCTTGTGCAGAATCCTAAATTCTTTATCAAAATGCTCTAGGACCTGTTGTTCGCAAGAAAGTGGAGTCTCAATATTACCTGGAGACATCAAACTCTGAATAAATATGTTAAATTATTCTTCTGCTGTATAATCCAAGAAATATTACTGCAACAGGCTATATATTTAATGGGTTTATGATTGATATAAAATTGAAATTAATTAAGGTCAGTGACAAGTCTCTGTAAAACGTATCATTTCGGATTGATAATTTAAAATCATAAACCTCTATTAAAATCGAGTGAAAAGAAATGTTTGCCCCTCCTAAAATCCAATGGAACGACGTTTCTTCCGCTAGTCAGAAAGAGCAGATAGTCAGTTAAAAGCATACTTACAATGAAATTAATCAACAGCGCCAAAACAACTGACGTGGCGCCTGGAACTTCAGGGCGCTCGTTCATAATATTATCAATAGATTACATACAGACACTACCGAATTCGATGGTTATTTGAGATGTCTCATATCAAGAAAACAACATTTCAAAATAGGCACATTCTGAAAATAAATGTTTGTACTCGAACAATTGTACAAATCCATTGATCTTTCGGAAAACGTCCCTTATTCTAGATGCATATCTATATATTCTGAATAAAATTTAGGAGATCTGTTCAGTAAAATCATCTATTGACTTATTTTTCCTGCAGGGCAACTCAGTAGTAGAGCATAAGACTAGGAACTGGAACTGCTAGGAACTGGAAGGTGCTGAGTTCAATTCCGAACTAGAAAGAAAAGCCTACACATAGCCTACACAAAACGCAACTTATTCCTCTAACTCGCATAAGCTCTAATGGGGGGTCTCCACGGAAGACCTAAGACTTTCACTGTTTCAGTACAACTATATCATTGGTATTTTGAATGATAGCGTACTCAAACTAATACTAATAGTAAATCGCATTCATAACAACGAATAAATCGTTTCCAGAAGAACCTTCCTATTTTATTGTGGAAAGACTGATTTCTGGGACATCTCCGCTATCAATATGTACTCTATGTAGGTATATACAAATTTTGAAATGAATCCAGTGAATAGTTTATAGAAATGAAAAATTTGTTGAAATTACTTCTTTGCTGCTAACGTATGATAGGTATCAGGGGGTTGTTCGTGGCAATCGTTTCGGACCATTTTCGGTTGAAAATTCGAAAAAAAATGCCTTTCCAGCGGAACGAGAGCGCAAAAGGTGGAAGCGGTATATTTTTGGAAAATTATAAAACATTTATGTGACACGTACATGTGTGCCCCACTCAACTCATTCTCAGAACCATAATACTCATTATAGTCGTCTCTTTCCGATAACATATTATATTATATACCTATTGCAATTTCTTTTTGTGAATGAGAAAAAATTATCAGATAATTCTTAAAAAATTTATGGCATGTAAAATTTCAGTAAAAATAAATCATTTTAAACAATTGAACATTCAGAAATACATCAGATAAATTACATATATAAATTCAAAATAGACATTCAAATACAAAATGGAGATTTTAAAAATCTTCGACAATAGTCTTCAAAATATTTTTAAAAAAATAAGTCACTACAATAATTTGAGTCTGAATTTGATAACAGGATTTAAATTATATATATAGACTATTAAAGCTGTGAAGTTTTCAGACTACAAATTGATAATTATTTATTGCAATATTAAGTAGCATTTCAAAACATTCTTGTAAATTTAACAATATAAGTAGTCTAGAAAAATTGCTTGTTGATCACAAAAATTAAATTCCATATTGAATTAACAGTCAGCACCAAGTAATATTACTTATAAATCAATTTTAAATACACATAAATTAAGATAAAATAATATCAAATATTTGTTCATTATTTTTAGTATCAGAATAATTCCTGCACAACAATCTCAAAATGTAAAAAAAATTCACACCATTGATTGACATGATGTTGGAATAGGCAGTATCATTTACTTTTGAGCAATAATTCAACTCACAATTTCCATATCACTGGAAAATATTTATTAATGTAAGAACTAATATTCAAATAGAAATTATTTGGCACCTTAAAAATTAAATAAGATAATTTGAAATTGAACAAAAATGTCTACAAACAAAGTAAAGAAAATCGTCATGTTAAAAAACTTGATCAATTAAAAATCATCAACGACAATTTCAAAGAAAATTAATTCAAAGATCATCATGAATTTAGAGATCAGAATGAAACCTTTAAACAGCATCTGCTCAATCAATATCACTTTTTTTCTGTAAAATCACTAAATTATTTGATTATGAACTATTCAATAAATGTCATTGCACCGATTTGAAACATTTTATCACATATATTCTACTCTCATCGTCCACTACGAGAAATGTCTCAAAGTTTTCAGAAACAGAAAAATGGACTGCATTACTATACAAACTGACCGTCTGAAGTAAGTTTGGTACTTCATGATGAACAGTTTTATTCTTCCAAAACTCAAAATCAAACAGAACATCATTTCGATTACTACACACAATCCCGAAACTTTCCAAATTCCACCATGACATTTCCTTTCCAACAGCTACCAAAATGGGCAGCTCACTTTTTGAAAATTGCACAAACTTTATTGGGAAATTTGAGGCATTTAGAATACTGCTGTTGAAGTTATTCTGAAGATTGATAACCATTATTCTGCCATCATTACTTCCTAAAACCAATAATTCTCCGAAGTATGAGAATGCACAACAAGTTGGAGTGAAGTCCGAAAGAGGCCTCTTGAGAATCAATTTTGTTGTTGTTAGATCAAAAATTTTCAACTTATTTCTGCGTACTTCTGTTGTCAACATGACAGCAACCAATTGTTTTTTAGGACAAAAGGCTGCACAACATACTTTTTCAAATTTAGCATACTTCACGAACCTTATATCTTCTGACTCTTTATCAATGTGAATTATGAAAATTCCTCCAGATACATCAACGCACAGTAGCCGGTGAGAAGTCATTGGGAAAACTTCAAATATATCAAACTCCCACGAAAATTTCTTGATGTGACTGGCATTTAAAAGAATATGAATTTTCGTATTTCCGTCTGTACCAACCACAATGGCTCCATTGTGGGAATCTGAAGAATTGTATGACATTTCGTGATGATCAGGTGATGACTCTAACTCAATGCACTGAAGATAATTGACGGTTCTTCCTAATGTCGCAAGTATCTCATATCTACCTTGCCTCTTATATTGATATTCTGTTATATCTCCATTTTCCAAGGCGAATATTATATTGTTTCCACAAAGGGAGAATGTTATGAAACTTATTCTGTGAGGTTTTTCTATTTCATTGATTGTGGTGAATTCATGTTGGATCCTGAGCACGTTATTGTTAAATACCAGGGCTAACATACATGTAGGAAGATTGGTTTTCCAATAAGATGTAACTAAATTCTGTTCATTTCTTGGCTGTCCGTAATGCTGCATCATTATATTACACTGCTGTATATTCTTCTTATCGAATTTCATCGAAATCATGCTTGTAACATTGTCATCATCCCTCAGAATATCCATCGACATTGATATTACTTCCTTAGTGTGTTTTAATGTTTCAACCAACTGTTCATTTGAAATACTGAACAAGAAAACGTTTTCTTTGATGCCGATAGCTAAATACTCATCTCTTGCTATAGACGAACATATAATGTCATCTTTACTCTCGTATATTTTCACAATGTTGGAAGCATCATCATAAGGTAATTTATACATCATAACATACCTTGATCCAACGGTTATCAAAGTATTCACATTAGTAACATATAATTTTTCTATGTCTTCTTTGTTACTAATAGATTCAATATAGTTGAGTTTTCTGTATTCAAAATCATATATCTGTATTTTTTCTTGTTTTGTGAAATAAATTTTAGAGTTATCGTTGGAAAAATGAATATTCTGGGCAGGAAATCCTGTTTCGGATATAACACACAGTTTTTCCTTGGTAGGTACATCCCAAATGATGACTTTACCATTATTGGTACCAGTGCATAATATTTTCAGACTACTATACTTGTTTGGAAAATTGGCAGAAGTTAAGTATGCACCATCTTCATTATAGATGAATTCTTTAAAAATGTGTTTTTTACCCGGGCTAAAAGCATCAAAGTATTCGTTTTGAACACACTTAGGTGAGGTGACAACATCTGTCAATCCATCCAAACTCAAACGTTGACTGAAAAATTGCCATAATTTAACAGTTCGATCCTCTGAGACTGAAAGGAAGCAAGAGTTATCACTGGAAACTTTCAAGTCAAAAACCAATCTTTTGTGGCTTTGGAATCTTTCAAACTCTTTGTTTGTCTGTGGACAATATAGTAGTATATCCCCATTTTTTAGGCCTATCAATATCTTAGATACATTGCTATCAAAACAGTATGCCATTGCTGTAACTTCTTCCTTCATATATAATTCGTATGAACTTTTCAGTCGACCTGCTGATAATTTAATGGTAAAGTATAGCTTATTTATGGAATTAGCCTGGTTCCTAACCATCAATGATTGCGCATCGTCTATCAAAGTTGGAAGAGCTAACTGAATGATATCAGTCTTTTGTAACTGCTGGAGTTCATTTTTATTGTCCTTGATGAACCTCAAACAATTCTCCCATTTTATTTTGTGATCTTCGTTTCCACCAATAATTTCATCTTTGTACATTCTGAGATCTTGCTCCATACTGTTCACACCAACTATTCTAATCTTGTGTTCAATAAATCTGAGATCAAGGAATTTTTTGAATCTATCAAACATTTCAGCGTGCTTCAAGTGATACCCCAGGAATAATAGAATATAATTATCATCAGGAAGGTTGTAATATTCATATCTACTTTCATATGATTCAATCAGTTTTTTATGAAACTGTTTCTTCTGGGCTCTGGTTTGATTCTTAAGATAATATAAAAATAAATCATGAATTACATAGATATACACTTTTTTATTGATTTTGTAGAAGGAGTTGATAAGAGATCTATTCTCAAAATGTAACATTATGTTCCATACTTCTTCTGGTTTTTTGTTCCAAAATACTTCGAAAACATCGGTAGAAATGTTTGCATCCTTCGGAAAAACCGCAAGTTCATAATAGAGCTGTTTCATATCGTCAGTGTTTATAGTACCAATACACATACTTAAAGCTCTATAGAAATTTCTGTAAATGATATCCACATCATCATTTCCAAAGTCTTCTATCTCACCTTTATCAATTTTTTCTTTGATATGATTCCATAAATATTTGGAAGTCAGGGCATGATCTCTTTTATAGCTGAGATATACTCCCAGAAGAGCCAAAGTTGTTGGGTGTCCTTTGCATGATTCAAGTAAATCTTTTATATCATCCAAATATGAATTATTCAAATTTTCAGTTGTAGTATTTAAATACTGAGCAAATAAGCTTAGAGTTTCTTTCAGTGTGAAACCCAAATTAACCTCTACGAATTCTGCATATTTCACATTTTTGAAGTGTGTAATGATAATTAATTTACATCTTATTTTTTGAAAAACTTCTATAACTTCTAATGATCTCGCGTTATCAAGTATAACTAGAGATTTTTTGTATTCCTCTGATGTAAATATTTTCCTCAGCTCCTCAATAAGTTCATCTAAATCATATAGTTTCTTTTTTTTTGGAGCAATCATTCGCAGTAATCTAGTTAAAGGTTGTAAAATATTACTGCCATTTTCACATTCACCAACATTTATCCACAGAAGTCGATTATTGAAATGTTCGAAAATTAGATCTATATCCTTCAAACATTCGCATACCAGGTATGATTTGCCTTCTCCAACCCTTCCAAAAACAACTAGACTATTATCCCATCTTACATCAGCTAGTTTCTCTTTAATCTTATCTTCTTGTGCAATCCTTGTAATATAGGTGTTTATTTTAGGAAACCCTCCTTTTTGATGAATATTATCGATCAAGTCTCGTTTGATTTCTTTTAATTTAATTTCTAACTCATTTCCATACAAAGACTTCAAGATATCAAAGCTCTGCCTCAGATTATGAGATTTTTTCTTGAGGGTTGTGAAGATCATATCCATTTTATTTTTACTTCTCCAAATTTCTAGATACTCCTTTTCATCTATTACATCTTTCGAAATAAAATGGTTAATCACATCGTCGAAATCTATTATATCTTTAATTTTTTCCATATAAGAAGTATTCTTCAGAATCTGTTTATAAAGTGCAGTAGTCATATTCATGTAGTATTGGAAAATAATTAAAACAAACTCAAATTTGCAATCATTAGGGTCTTCTCAATCATTAAATAGTCAAATAGTCCATTGCGAAACGGAAATAAATAAAAATTAACGTAAGTTTAAAATACAGGCACAAAACAAACAATAACTTTATTATGGAGGACACAGAACATATGGAACACAGAATATAAGGAAATTTGATCATTGACCTAATATCCATAGACAAGATATAGGGTGCGTTTTTATTTTAATCGAAATGTCTAATCGATTAATCGTAAATGAATCGGTGTGTTTTTATTTTCATCAAGTGCATACCGATGAATTTCAACGGGCCGTTTTTATTTTCAACATAATTTCATCGATGGATTTACGATTACTAATCGGTTCATCGTACTTGGAGGTCGATGAGACCGATTAGATGGACGGATTTTGGCGGGTATTTCGAATCACATTTCTGTTGGACTGCACTTTTAAAGGTAATAATAGGAGATGGGCTTCAAACAAGTTTAACTTTCATATACCTAATATTTATCGCCTTAAGTGCGATTTGATAATGATACTTTTTTCAACAGGTATGATACTATAGGTATTATTGAATCTATTTCCTATTATAAAACCCTTCGAAAATAATTAAAATTGCATTGAAAGTAATGTTCCTGAAATATGAATGATATGATATGAATTATATTTTCTGACTTCGAAAAGTTGTTTTATTGAGGGATAAACATCAATCGAACAAAATATTAGATTATTGATCAAAACATAACAACCTAACCTATAATAATCATCAACATTTCTCAGCTTTCTGTTCTTATATTCATCGGATTGATTAGTGATGGATTTTTATGACGTCACGTCAATCGTATTCTCATCGCTGATTGAATCCATCACAAAAGCAGATTAAAATAAAAACGCACCCATACTAATATCCTAATATGCCCAATATCCCATATGCCGTGTTCCGATATTCCTGAACAGTAAATTGAAACGTCAAATATTACTGAAATTTACTGGAGACTGGAGATGCTTACTCTTACTTAAGAGCGTTCCGAAATTACTTACTGCGGCCAGTAATGCCAGCAATTTCGGAACGCAAGGATGGACGGAGCGTTAGAAAGAGAGGATTGAAAGTTACATGTGAGAGAGATGGAGCTGATGTTGTACTTCCTACACTACAGTGACTATTGGCGATTTCCATTGACACGATCTCATCTGTCATGCATCTGTCCAAATGAACCGAAAATATCTGTCAAATATGTCAGTGTGACAGCTCCGAGTGATCCGAGCGTGTCAATGGAAATCGCCATAAATTCTCTCTGAATACAGTCACTACACTAGCTCCATCTTCTTCTTGATCCTCTTTAGATACATGTGAGAAGAGAGATGGAGCTAATGTAGGCACGAATCCTAAAATAGCTCCATCCTCTTTTCTACCCTCTTTAGGGTCTTCCATCTCTCTCACATTAAACTTTCAATCGATTCCGTTCAAAAGTCTGCCGATGCTCCGTCCATGGGATATTAGGTCTATGAATGTGATATATAAAACCATAGATTGACATATGTTAATATTATAATTATTAGACGAGTTCGTTTATTTCCTCGGACCGATCAGATTGCTCTGAAACGTTCTTTAATGACATCCAGATGTAGGGGAGTACACATCTGAATCGTTCGGTAATGTAAATCGGATCCATCCGAGAGCGATCTTTTTGCTCGGAGTATCCAGAGCGAGCAAAGCGATTTTATCCTAAGACTATAGAATAATATTCATTTCCTGCTTCATTTTATCTGAATCGTTGAATATTCCATAGATGCATAGAATACATGGTGAAGACACTCTTTGACATATTTTCGGCCGATTTGCGGTCCAAATACTGTCAAAATACAAGGATTTTGTTTTACTTCAATTTTCGCCGATAGATGCCGGCAGTAGAAATTTCATGGACAAAATTACCGACATGTCAAATTAAATTTGAATCTTTGCTTATTCTAGTTTCTTGTGGAAAGTCGTATACCGTTTGATGAAATTTAGTATTTTGTTCAACGTCCTTGTTTTCCGCGCCGAAAGTAAGCCAAATGTTTGCTGTGTGAACTCTGAACGACATACGACTGTTCCCAAGTCGCCGTGGTTAAATTCGGAGCTACTAGAACTCAGGGATCCGCGGTCTAGCTCCAGTGGAGATGGGAGTGGGTGTCTAACAAGGGAACCTAGTAAATGGGCGCCAGGTAAATTTAAGTCTCCCAGATACCCCAGCGTAAAGTAATAATTCCTAAATTCACCAAAAGAATATGCACGCTAAAAACAAACAATTTATTCCAGTAGCTTACAACCCAGGTCTTTAGATCCAGCAAAATTTAACTATTATGAAACCCTGAATAAGGGTGGCGGAAATTGTACGTAGATAATATTATTATTTGATTCAAATACGCGTCGCTTGAGCTCAGGCGCATCCACGTTTCTTCTCTATGATCATATATGACTACCACAAATCTTTCCCCAATTTCCGCTTTACAACAACAATAACAATTTATATAATTGATGATAATAAGTTCACGTTATATATATAGCAGGTATAAGATATGTTTCGAGATATGTTTCCTATAACTTGCGTGCTGATTATCCTTATTCCTGAACGTAGTACTGCGTCGATGGTCTCGCAACACTGTCCTCTTTCTCTCTGTGCTCGTAGTCTGCAATCCTCGATTGAATGTCTCACAGCGTTGCTTACTGACCACCTTGTATATACTCGGGTTCTGCAACCCTGCGTTGGCTGTCTCACAGCGTTACTTATGGACCACCTTGTATATACTCGAATGCCTCAGTGCTACTCCTCTTGACGTAAAAATCCCTCTCTTCCTGACACAAAAAATCGTGCTGGCACAAAAATTCGGGCTGCCACAAAAACTCGTGCTGCCACAAAAATTCGGGCTGCCACAAAAACTCCTGATGTTACAAAAAACCCTGATGACAGAAAAGAAATCATCAGTGACTTCTCTCGGATAAGAAACAAATGAATTTTCCCAACACATAATAATTTCGGTTATCAGAATATTAATCAGAACAATTATTCGTTGTTATGCAACAGTTATAGAATTCGTACATACCCTGATGTTCGGGGTTGTCCTGCACACGTTTGCGTCGAAACCAAATCTTGTCGTGCCTCCACCAAATAATTCTTCAAGCACACAGCGATGTTCTGGATATAGAAATATAATTACGACCTGAATTGATTCCACTGTAAATGACGAGAATAGAACATCTAACACATACCTGTCAAAGTCGCCAAGATCGTTCACGTGGTCAACTCTTAGATTTGCAGAAAGGTCTTTAGATCCTCTTTCGAGACGAGTGCAAGGTACCTGTTATCTTCCCAAATCAAACCAATGTAACCCTCACTCCTAATTCGATTTTCGAAACTATATCCAACTAAGAAGAAATCACCAATTCTTATTAAGTTCCGAAAATACGCCTAAGCTACTGCTCCTCCTTCGAGTGTTTACAAAATGGACGACATCATGTCCCTGACTGGCGCAGACCCTCACAAACTTTCAGACTGTCACTATGAAATAATATTGCCAACTTATTCGGCTCTCGAATGCGATATTTCTTGTGCGTCGATTGGTACCACTGAGATCCAACCTCAAATTCGATGTCAACATAAACGATAACCTTACCGTAAACAAAACATAAACAAACCCTCGCCTGAGTTAAAAAGAAACGTTACAACGAGTATCCAGAACCATTTTAATCAAATACTATTTTCATTTCGAAAATACTTCGTTTTTATGCGAATATATTTTTTTAACAATTGTTTATTCTTACCGGATCAGGGGCAGATTTCTAGTATCAAGATTAATTATAATATTAATAATATTGAAAGATCGCTGATACCGTTAATTGTTAATAAATCAACATAGGAGAACGCTAAGACTTGTTGATTTACTATAATCTTGCCGGTTGATGAACATAAACTGTTTTATCAGTTGAAATTAAGATATAACTCTATTGATTAATAATTATATTCATTATACAATTCAGTTATATATTGAGAAGGAATGAAATGCCATGTTATGAAAACTAACAATATTATTTGTGAACGATGAAAGGACTAGCAGAGAACAAAGTTCAGAGCAACCACACAGTGTGATTTCATCAGAGTTGAGTAGCTTTCCTAAGGCGTCATTCTTTTTGGCGCTCTTATAATATAATATTATTTGTTTCAAGGATATTGTTACACGACAAGAATGGCAACTGGCTTGTGCTAGAGGTAGCGTATTGAAAATTAGAACATTTGTTTGTTCAAAATAATTTTCTAGCGAATATATATTGAATAAAAGATTGAAACGTAGTACACTACCCTCTATTTGGTTAGTTTATCAATTTAATGAATCATTTTCCGATATTTCATCAGTATACTTAGTTCTGAATAATAGCTATCGAATCAAATAATACCTATATTCAGCAATCTAATTGCTGAGAACATGAAAAGTTGTCAAGGGGTATTGGGTGACTGAAAAAATGCTGTATACATGAGAATGTATTGATGAAGTTTCAAATTATACATCTAATATAATAAGTAAAATGCTCAATTTGAAAGAGCCGTACATGATAAAGGTAATTAATACATTTGAATAATAATATGATATCGAAAGATATTGTATGTAGAGGTATTACAGAAAATTCTGTATTATTCAATGTATTTCAAAATACATAAATTAAATGCTTGTACTCTGATGACGTTGGATGTGATCTTTCGTAATGGAAAAATAATGATTTCACAGATTTCTTCATTTACAGTTTCATTCAAAATGTTCCAAAGAAACTCCTTTATACTGATAAATCCCTTATTTGACCTCATTATGTCTTGGCAAGATGAAATTTCTGTTCCAAACCAATGGGGTTTACATATAATGTCCGAACAGATATCTGATTAATCAAAAAATGGATTGATTTTTCAATAAACTGCTTCATTATATTCTTTTAATTTGGATTTACGAACTAGCAACGGTCACAACGGTGAAAAGTGAACTTTGTCGCTTGTCAGTTTTCATTTATTCGCTTGTCAGAATCTTCGAAATCGACCCTAGCGGCACCATCGTTAATAAAGTGAAGTAGTACATAAAGTACGGGATTTGACAGTTCTTGGACCGTTTTTCGGCCGAAAATTTTAGCAGGAATTAGTAGGGAGTGTCCACACCTTGTTATTCTATGCATCTTGAATATTCCTATAGCGAAATTTGAATTTTCGTGGAGCAACAGGAAATTTTCGATTATAATTGTACGATGTACGTTCATCATACGTTTAAAATACTTGTTTGAAATATCAGGAAAGCTCTATTGAAAGAAGTCACGAGTAAATAATAGCTAGGCAGGATAGATAGGGTTGTTTTAACTTCTGCTACTATTGTTAAGCCTCAAAATGATGTTGGATTTTTTTTCTGTATTACTTTTTTGCTATTCATGGAAATGTTTATACCTGATTGCAATAAAAAGGGATCCTGGAACCTTTGTGATTAATTTGCATATAGTATTCCATTTTTTTGTGTACATGTGGAGATAAGTCTCAACTTGATAACTTTTTCAAATCTAGTTGAATTAAAAAAAAACTTCTCTCTATTTGGATAACTTTATTTATCTTACAAACAAGTACAATAATAAAATCAACTTTTTTCCAATAAGCTTTAACAATTACTACTATAGAATGAACAAGAACAATCATGAGGAAAATTAAAACTATAATTTTTTACCATCAATGGCTAAGAGGGGGACAACACAATGTGGACCATGTATGACAAGCATGTTTTGGACTAAGGAAAATATCACAATGGGATTTATTCATATCTTCCTTCTTGGTATACATGATTATTTAATGACATAAAATACAACTCTTCTTTTTATTTATCGCACCATTATTAACATCTTGAAAACATAAAGTAGCATTCTCTATCTATTTAAAAGTGATATCACTATTTTCACAAAGACAGGATGCACAGGCTATCATGGGAGTTATTCTATCATTTTCCTGTTAACATAGACAATACAGAATTGTGGTAGATGCGTATTGGGTCCTGGATTAGATTTTGTGAAATATTTGCCCAGATTTCCAGAAACTTTAAGAAATAAATCCTTTGCTTTAGTGCATTTTCTCTTCTGAACCCCCTGTGAGTGCTAACAACAGCTATCTTCAAGACTGATTACCAACGGCATTTATAATTTTTCAATTACTCTTTGTGAATGCATCACCTGAAGTAAATTCAGAAATTAGTAAACAACAATGCTATAGGTGTGATTATTCACCTTTCCAATTACTAAAATATGAGAATTTGTGCTTCACACGACCATCTCCAACTTGAAAGTTTATAAGCTTCCAAGCTCTTGTACGCTTTCACTTCACTCATTGTGAAAGTACTATTCCTGTTTATTAAATAATTAACATTTTGCTGGTTACATAATTCTTGGAAAAAGAGAAACATTTCAATTCTTCTGGCTTCATAAGATAAGGTTCCATGCCAACTTCTGCAACTTTCTTGTCATATCGTTTTTGACGAATACCAACTATGATTGAATAATAGTTAATCAGATCCATTATCACGAAATTCCACTCGTACAAAAATTAAAAACTGTAAATAAACGTTATTTGCCAGTATAAACAAAACAAATTTTGAAATTTTTAAAATAATGACAATTATGACCGCAGAAGACAGTAAACAGTAATCTGTGTCTGTGATTCTGCTCTGTCCCGTTCGTTTATTTCAGATAAATCCATGCGATCTGTGGTCACGTGACGAAAAAATCCGTCGCCTCTCGGACATAATTACCGAACTCGACAATTATATTAGGAGTGCGTTCCACTACGTTCTAACGCACCACCACAGAATACAATCAGAACAATAATAACTGGATGCGCCCTTGCGTCATTGAGCTGTGCGATTGACTCCAACATTAAAGAGAGAAAGGGTTATAGGCGATTCTTCATGTGTAAATGACTGGTAGAATATTGGCGATTTCCATTGACACGCTCGAAGCACTCGAAATCGATCTCATCTGTCATGCATCTGTCCAATTGAACCGAAAATATCTGTCAAATATGACTCCGAGTGATCCGAGCGTGTCAATGGAAATCGCCATTATGGCGATTTCCATTGACACGCTCGAAGCACTCGAAATCGATCTCATCTGTCATGCATCTGTCCAATTGAACCGAAAATATCTGTCAAATATGACTCCGAGTGATCCGAGCGTGTCAATGGAAATCGCCATAAGATAGATCATACATGCGACTAGAGACAGGTACAGATGAAGGTTGGAATCAGCCAGAGAAATAGAGGGAATCAGCCAATCAGAGAAAACACAGTATGGCGGTAAATTTGAATTTCGAAACGTAATAGTTATTCATATATAAAGGATAGAAAACTGTCTATTATAGTCAAGTCTATTGGGAACTTCCAAAACTCTGGTGGCGGGATTAGGCAACTAACCACGCTAGTAATAATTGTAAACAATCTCGTGTTGGACAGGTCAGTCCGAAGTTTGACCGAAATTTTCAAGGAAAATTTAAATTATAATTGACTTGAGATCATTGTTGGATTACTATGTGATATATATTCAAATATTGATCATTATATAACTAATTTTATGGCACTTGATTGATATAAAGACTACAACCAGTAAGTATATTCATATATGTTTGTCAAATTTACATTATATTTAAAAGTTCTTTCAGTTACTATTTGCGAATGATTAAGAAGGGACTCAGTTGATTATAATTTCTGGAGTACATAGGAGCTTCAACTTCTAATTCTAGAGTCCTTGTAGAAGGAGAAGAGGTTCTAAATGTAGATCATGTAATCGTGTGTGACAAAACAAATTGTGGGCCCAGTTTTATAGACATTTGTTCCTTATGTTTACAAAGTATAGTGCCCTTAATTCAGAACCACATAAAATTGATGGCCCATATTAATGTGGAGAATGGTAAACTTAAAAAAAAGTATGGTATATTCTTGTAAAGTCGCAGCATGGAGCAGGTGTAAACATATTACTGATGTTTTAATTCAAGTTCAGGTGCATGCTGTTCTAATTCATTTATGAAAATTTATGAAAATAATTATTATAAATAAGTGTAATGTTTGAGGTATAATAAAGTTGCTTTTTTTTTGTTTTGTTTCCAAGAGTTTTGATGACCTTCTCTTCTATTCAATTGAAAATATCAAAATTGTTTATGCCTGTGAAACTTTTCAAAGCACTGTCACTGTTCAAGATATCACTCTTTGTAGATAACCCGAATATATCAATGGCACAAGTGTTAGGTGGTCTGGTAACAATGTACACAACCAAGTATACTACTAAAATTATTATTGCTGTTCAACTAACTCAAGGGTGCTTGGGTGATACTTATTTCTTCTTCTGAATGAGGTTTTTCAACACAGCAAGTCATCGATACATCCTTCCTCAGTTCTCTTTCGAGGTACCTCCTTGTACTCTGTTTGAAGATGATGTAGTTCCTAGTTGAGTACTCTTCGGTCTATTAGTTATCTTCCTAACGCAGTTTTAATATGAATCGTATTCCATTGGGGAATTTCGTCAAGCATTTTGACACATTTTGACGTCCAGTGCAAC
This sequence comes from Halyzia sedecimguttata, assembly GCA_937662695.2. Taxonomy (NCBI): domain Eukaryota; kingdom Metazoa; phylum Arthropoda; class Insecta; order Coleoptera; family Coccinellidae; genus Halyzia; species Halyzia sedecimguttata. The sequence goes on from OW569411.2 coordinate 34,656,396, forward strand.
ATTTTTTGCACTCAGTGCGTGCTCAGTGCAGCACTGGTGCTGCCAATGGAATACGCCATGAATTTTTGCGGCTGTCAGGGCTGTCACTGCTGTCAGAGGTATGTCATCAGTTGTCGTTGGAATGCTGGATTAATCCAGCGACATGGACGACGTCGCCCAAATGACTGTATACTCATTTGGACGACAAAATCGTCACATGAATTTTCGCCTTAATGGTATGTTTTTTGGGCGCATGTTCTAGGGGAACATCGTCCTATCATTTCGTCCAAATGTCTGTAATTTTCGAATTTCGAGCTGAAAATTGGCTAATATACTAATTCGGCCTCCCTGATCACGAATCCGGTGTCAGATTTTTGGGTGCCGTCCGGCCGGCCGGCCGGCCTTCCGGCCGTAGGCACGATAACAGGAGCACCGAAGGTCCTATCGACTTCAAAGTTTCAGGGTAGGTTTCTGATCAAAATGCGACGGTTAAGTTCGTTAACGGGCAAAATCGGCCGGACGGTTTAGGAGTTATAGACATTTAAAATTTGAGGTTATTTCCCTGATATTTCAGGAACTAAAGAAGATGTTGAATCGAAACTTGGTAGTCAGTTCGAGGATATAAACGCGCAACTTTTGGCAAAATTCTGTTATGATCGAAATGTTGGTAATTTTTAAAAAAATATTTCTTTTAATTTTTTCGAAAAAAAAATTTTTTTTTCGTGAACTATTCATCAGTTTGCAACAAAAACTTGTACTAACGTCAATTGTAGTATTTTGCAACATTGTGCAAAATTTTGGCTCTATACGATTTCAATTTCTGGAGATATAAGACAAAATGTGTCAAATTTCCTGGGTCTCTCTCAGTATTTTCATCGATTATTATATAATAATCAATAATATTAAGGTATTCAACATGATACTGCTTTTTTTCTTTACTGGTCAGTACGGGCCACAAGGAAGATGAACATGCGCCCAATAGCTCCTGTCCACAGGGCTTGAACCAATTTTTTTTCATGAATATTGTTGAGATAAGATGAATAATTTTAGGTTAAACAAGCTTATGCCTACTGAAATAGAGAAACATACTGATTGGACTTGGCTATGGATGTGAAGGAAATCGTTGATGATATTCCATTATGCGTATAAACCTTCTGAACCAACAACTTCAGGAAGGAAGGTACCTCATACCATTTGCTGACCAAATAATTATTGTATTAGGAGCTATTGTAAATCTACCGTCCCCCAACTTGGCAGATGATAAAGTGTTATACTTATAGGTATGCTGATAAAATACTGTGTATTTTTGGGCGCATGTTCTAGGGGAACATCGTCCTATCATTTCGTCCAAATGTCTGTAATTTTCGAATTTCGAGCTGAAAATTGGCTAATAGACTAATTCGGACTCCCTGATCACGAATCCGGTGTCAGATTTTTGGGTGCCGTACGGCCGGCCGGCCGGCCGTACTTCCGGCCGTGGGCACGATAACAGGAGCACCGAAGGTCCTATCGACTTCAAACTTTCAGGGTAGGCTTCTGATCAAAATGCGACGGTTAAGTTCGTTAACGGGCAAAATCGGCCGGACGGTTTAGGAGTTATAGACATTTAAAATTTTGAGGTTATTTCCCTGATATTTCAGGAACTAAAGAAGATGTTGAATCGAAACTTGGTAGTCAGTTCGAGGATATAAACGCGCAACTTTTGGCAAAATTCTGTTATGATCGAAATGTTGGTAATTTTTAAAAAAATATTTCTTTTAATTTTTTCGAAAAAAAAATTTTTTTTTCGTGAACTATTCATCAGATTGCAACAAAAACTTGTACTAACGTCAATTGTAGTATTTTGCAACATTGTGCAAAATTTTGGCTCTATACGATTTCAATTTCTGGAGATATAAGACAAAATGTGTCAAATTTCCTGGGTCTCTCTCAGTATTATCATCGATTATTATATAATTTATTTATTTATTTAACCACAAATGAATACAAACAGGTGCAAACCCAAAAACAGTATTCACAAATTTAAATACCATTACACTGTGTGCAACGAGAAGCTATCCTATTAAACATTATCATTCATCTATTATACAATAAAAAAAACACATATAAATAATACTCATTTACACATACAATCATCAAAATACTCTACAATGAATAGAAGAAAATACAAAAAAAAAAGAGGCAAACCCACCTCAACAGTGGGAAAAGCCTTTCCTCAACCGTCTTTTCAGACGACCAATAGAGAAGCTAAACAAATCAAAATCACAAGAACGAAATGCTTCATTGCATGTTGTTAGCATCCTAGTTAATGGGGAATTTCTCGAAATATTAGTTCTTTTGAAAGGCAGGTAGAAAACATCCTGACGTCTCAATCTGAGATCTGGCACCGAAAACGGTATCTGCTGAAGGACATGTGACACCTGAAGACAGTTATTCAAGATTTTAAACAAAAATAAAATGTCAGACAATTTCCTTCTGTCCGAAAGTCTCATCACATTAAACTTCTCACGAGCTTCCGTGTAATCATGATTTTCGATTATAATGTTGCTTCTAAAAGAGATAAATTTAAGAAATTTGTTTTGTACGCTTTCAAGTCGTCTTATGTAACAATTATATTGGGGATTCCATATTACGGACGCGTAGTTCAACCTACTGAAGACGAAAGAATAATACAGCGTAGTGAGAGTCCCATTTTCTGTGAAGGAACGGCCATGACGAAAAATATACCCGAGCATTCTATAGCTTGACTTAATAACCTCCTCTATATGTTGGTCAAATAACAACTTCGAATCAAATATTACTCCCAAATCTTTAATATCAGTCAAACGTTGAAGGTTACGATTGTGAACTTTATACGAAAAATCAATTATCTTGAAATTTCTAGCAAAAGTTAGCACGTGACATTTTTCTAAGTTCAAAAAGAGAGAGTTCGCCTCACAATAGTCCGAGAGTCGATCAAGATCGCTCTGAATTTTAAGACAGTCATCCAAGCTAACTACTCTTCGGTATAATTTCACATCATCGGCATAAAGTAAAAACTGTGTGTGATGAAAGCAAGTCGAAATATCATTGATGTAAACTAAGAACAGCAACGGCCCCAGGTGAGAACCCTGGGGTACTCCAGAAGTATTATAAAACTTATTTGATCTTGTGCCATCTATCCTAACAAACTGACTTCGGTTCGAGATATAAGACTTCAACCAACGCAACAAATCCCCACAAACTCCAACTTCAGCGAGTCGACACGTCAAAACAGAATGACTAATCTTATCAAAAGCTTTCTGGAAATCGGTGTAAATAACATCAGTCTGACAACGGTTCTCAATACTTTCCTGAAGGTACTCAAATAAGGTAAGAAGGTTTGTTTCAACGTTCCTTCCCTTGAAAAAGCCGTGTTGTTGGTCTATTATAATCCGCCTCAGATGACTAGCCAGATATTTATAAATTAGTGATTCGAATAATTTAGGTATTGCCGCAATGATACTAATGGGCCGATAGTTTGTTACAAGGTTCCTCTGACCAGCTTTATGAATCGGGACAATAGAAGACGTTTTCCATAAGTCAGGAAAAATGCCTGTCAATAGTGAGCTGTTGAAAATTATGAAAAGTGGAGCGCTAAGATTGTTATGACATTTTTTTAAAAAAATAGGAGGAATTCCGTCAGGGCCAGGGCCCTTCGAAGCATCCAAACTTCTAAGAGCCGAAGATATCTCTTCTTTACCAACTGATACGCTACTTAAATAATTGCTACTGTAAATATTCTCTTTGTCTTCCAAATTATGAACTGCAACCTCATTCGGTTCGAACACGCTTTTAAAAAATTCTGCAAAAAGTCCAGAAATGCCTTCAGGCGTCGTAGCTTCCCTATCCTCATAATTCATTTTAGATGGAAAGTTGCTGCTTTTGTTTTTGTGAGATACGAACTTAAAGAAATCTTTTGAGTTATGCGAAATTCTACTTTCAATGTTATGAATGTAGCTTAGGTAATCAGATGTCATCGATCTTTTTGACATCCGCCTTAGATATCGAAACTGAGCTAAGTCACCCGAACTCTTATAGATTTTCCATTTTTTATGATAAAAGTTTTTTTGTCTGATCAATTTTATAGTTTGTTTTTTGAAATATGGGGGAAACTTCCGATTAACATTAAATTCTCTGACATTTTCCTCAATAATCTTATCTATAATATTATAAAAAGTCTCTACTTTTTCATTTACATTCCCGTGATTCAACAAAGACTGCCAATCAATTTGAGACAACTTAAAATTAAGCAGATCATAATCTACCTTTTTAAAGTTCAACATTGGAACATTTAACCCTCTCTTAAGGGGCGAATCATAATCTACATCTAAAAAATACTCCAAACATGGGTGATGTGAATCTTCCGCTACAAAAGGATTATCGCATTTGGTCAAATTCACTATTTTATGCTTATTACACAACACTAAGTCCAAAATTCGATTATGCGAGTTTTGAATATGATTAAATTGTATCAATTCCGAAAAATTCAAAGCATCTATAATTTCTGCACACCTATTGTCCACACTAACAGGCTCCATCCCAGAATCAGCGACCGATAATAATCAATAATATTAAGGTATTCAACATGATACTGCTTTTTTTCTTTACTGGTCAGTACGGGCCACAAGGAAGATGAACATGCGCCCAATAGCTCCTGTCCACAGGGCTTGAACCAATTTTTTAATTTAAATATTATATGTATATGAAATTAATCATTCTTTTTTAATTGAATTAGGAATATTAACAATTCGTTGAGATACTTTGGCTTTTTGGATTAAAATAATGAACAGTTCATTGATATACTTCGGAATTTTGGATTCAAATGATTCTTTTTTAATTAATTAAAACTGTAATCAGTTCTTTGAAATACCACTGAATGGAAAAATTCCTGTAAGTTAACAAAATATCTTTACTTCTAATTTTTAACATTTTCGTCGAGACAAATAATTATTACATGAGGTGGAGAAGTCAGGCTACATGTCTGCAAACAGAAGCTTTTTATATTTGTGGTTTCTTTCTCCACACTACATAACAAAACGTGCCCTGACTTGAAAACTGCTTCACCTTCCTTGAGTGGTCGACTGCTATTATCAATATATCCCAATATATCGATAAAGGAAACCTCAAATTTTGCCATTATTATTGTAAAGACGTATACTCTTAAAATAACTCAATTTTAAACACAATGTACTTATACTTACAATACTTAAAAGCTGAGATTTCAATTCAAACCGCTATAGCAGCCATATTGAAATTTTAAGCTCCCTCTAACGGGGGTTTACTTTCGCCTATACGTCGGCTCATTACTTGCGTGGTTAGTTGCCGAATCCCGCCACCCTGTCGCTGGCATCGTCTTGGCTACGATATGTTTGTACATTTTCCAGATTTATATTTGAGTAGGTTCAACTTATGAGATTATGGCTACAACGATTATATATTTCTTGAATTGTTCTAAATATGATCGATTCTGTTGTTTTACCGAATTGATATCAGCTCATAGTAATCCCTTTCAGGAATATCGGAACACGACATATGTCAGGTAGTTCGTAGTTCTGTGGTTCAGTATGTCATTAGTCATCCGTGGAACCCCACGCCCCGCCTTCATTAATAATTAAAATAACGCATCGAAGAAAAAAGTACATTGCAGTATTGCACCATATAACTAAAACTAATATTTGTACGTATTGATAAAGACGGTGATTCGTGAATTTAGTTAAACGGTGAGTTAATCGTTGCTGTAATGAGTTACGGTGGCGGGCCATATCCGCAGGGACCTTATAGTCAACAACAACAACCTTATCCCGGACAACAGGGCTATCCAGCCTATCCTCAACAAGGATATCCTCCTGGACCACCACCAGGTCAACCAGGATTTAACGTCCCACCCCAACAGCCTCCCTACGGAAATCAAGACATGTATGGGGGAACAGATACAGGTTACAAAGATCCAGAAATGGCTGCTTTCGAGTTCAGTGATAGCTCCATCAGAAGAGGCTTTATAAAGAAAGTTTACTCGATTTTGATGTGTCAGCTAGCAATAACAGTAGCTTTTATTGGGTGGTTTTTGTATGACAAAAAAACTGCTTATTATATGCAACGTAATTCTTGGATCTTATTTCTAGCTCTTGGCATAGTAATTGTCACCCTAATAGCTTTGTCTTGCTGTGGCGATCTTAGAAGAAAAGCCCCTCACAATTTCATCTTTCTTGGTTTATTTACACTTGCTGAATCTTTCATTTTGGCTGTTTGTTCTTCAAGATATCAAACTGATATAGTTCTCATGGCAGTTGGAATAACAGCTGTTGTATGTCTTGGACTTACTCTGTTTGCGTTTCAAACTAAATGGGATTTCACCATGATTGGAGGGTTTCTATTTGTTGCCCTATTGATTTTGATGGTGTTTGGTTTAGTAACGATATTTGTCCGGGGTAAAACAATCCAAATGGTATATGCATCTCTTGGAGCTCTACTATTTTCTATTTATCTCATTTATGATACTCAGCTTATGATGGGAGGAAAGCATAAATATTCAGTGTCCCCTGAAGAGTATGTATTTGCGGCTTTGAATCTATACATGGACATCATCAATATCTTCCTATATATTCTCACCATCATTGGTAATGCTAAAGACTAAAAGTGTTTTGGTTTATTGATCTTATTTTGTTCAATGAAGTACGGTTTATGTGATCTATTTTCAAAATGGTAATAATTTTATATGATCCTAGAAGTAAGTTAATCAAAGCCTATGTATAAATCATTACTAAGAATGTAATCAACTGATACTTAGCTTGATGTATTCACCCAATAACTGGAAATACTATAACTGTTACACTTTGTTCCAATAAAATTTGTAAATAGAAGGTGTTTTTTGATTTGCCATTAAAAATTTTCAGGCTAAAATGTCTTCACACGAAATATCATTAGATAGAATTAAAGAATTTGATTGTATGGAAATAATGCACTAGTCCATGAACCATAATCATTTGATTATCTTTAATCATCATTTATGTATGCTAGGTAATTCATATAATATACCATACCATATATAACCATTTTACAAAAATATTTCAAAAATGCCATAACATTATAACTAACAGCTAATAAAATGAGGATACCTGTCAGGTAAAATTTATTGGTTCATTCACAGCATTTTTGAAACAACATTTCAACCACCAATAATGATTTTTTAGTGGAAGTTAGTTAAAATACGCCTAGTTGTTTCGGAGTTGTGGTCATTTATTTTATTATTATTATTATTATTGATAAGGGGGTTACGTTGCACCGCGACCTTGAGATCTATTGTGCCCCCCAACAGAGCTGTTCTCACCATTACGCCATCTACAGCTCGCCCTCCAGTTCCAGAGTATAAATGAACCTCAATATCTGGGAAGGCTTCAAGGATATTATGTCTTCACTCCTACAAGTTTCCTGTCCAAAGCATTCCTTTCGCTGACTTGCAATGGCGAGGCATTCTGTAACAAGGTGAAGAGGAGTTTCTTCCTCCTCCCCACAGAATCTGCACTCGTCAGTATCTGATAAACCTATTCTCATCAAATGCTTCCTGAGGCGACAGTGTCCTGTGAGGAAGCCAGTGACCAGGTGTAACTTATTCTTGCAGAGATCCAGATACCTTTTGGATCTCACTTCTTTAAAGTTCCTAAGGAACTTTTTGGAATGAACCAAACCTGGAAGATTCCGCCAGAGTGTCTCTCTTTTGGTTTCCTCCTTCTCCAGAAACTTTTTCTTGTAGGTGCATTTTCCTATACCGCAGAAAGGTTCTGGGCCGATAAAAGGAGTTCGTGCTGCCTTTCTGGCAAGTGTATCGGCCTCTTCGTTCCCCTTGACTCCCGAGTGACCGGGGACCCAGACTAAAAAGACCTTATTATTCTTGCCAATTTCATTTAGTTTTCTTCGGCACTCCCATATCAACTTTGAATCGATGGCATGGGAGCTCAGTGCTTTGATAACAGATTGACTATCCGAATGGATTGCTATGTCGCATTTCTGATATTTTCTTTCTAGGTTAATATCTGCACATCTTTCGATTGCGAGTAATTCTGCCTGGAAGATACTCAAACGGGAGCCTACCGACAGTGCGCACTTGGTGCCTGTCCCATATACCCCAGCGCCAGCTCCCGTCGTGGTTTTTGAGCCATCTGTGTACCATTTTATGGTATTTTCTTTGAAAGTCTGGGTGGTGAACTCCCTTTCCCATTCTTCCTTTCTACCTATCATCGTGGTGAAGTTCTTCTCAATGCTTACTTTTTTGACCATTGCATCACTAGGAAGGTTCACTGATGGGATGTACTTAGTCAGAGAGGTCCAGGCTCTCTGACATTTAATCCTCTCAGTTCCTGTACCTTCCTTAGATATTCTGAGGGTGGCCTCATGGGCTAACCTCTCAATCACTAGATGCAGAGGTGAGAGATCTGTGATGATCTCAAGTGCCCTGGTTGGACACGTTCTCATAGCTCCCGTGATGCACACACAAGCTAGCCTTTGCACTTTGTCAAGCGCTTTCCTAGTAGTTGTCTGATCTGCTTTGGCATGCCAGACTACTGCCCCATAGGTAATTATTGGTCTCACAATCATGACGTACATCCATCGCAGTATTTTAGGGCTACAGCCCCAAGTCTTACCGGATAGATTTCTGCACGCCATCAGAGCTCTTATTGCTTTACTTGCAGTGATATCCACATGCTTGTTCCACAGAAGCTTTCTATCCAGAGTTATTCCCAGATATTTAACTTCAGTCTTCCAGTCAATCACTTCTCCATTTAAGGAGAGGGATTTTATGGCTGGAAGATTTATTTTCCGGGTGAATGGAATTACTGTGGTCTTGGTTGGGTTAATACTCAGCCCCACCGACTGGCACCACTGCTCAATAATTCTGAGGCCCTCCTGTAGTAAGTCACATAAGATGCCCTCGAATTTGCCTCTCACTATTAGAACTATGTCGTCAGCATAGCCTACGCATTCGAAGCCAAGCTCCGTTAGCCTGTGTAGTAGTTCATCTACTACCAGGCTCCATAGGAGGGGAGATAATACCCCCCCTTGAGGTGTCCCGCGAGTGGCTTTGACAGAGATGGGTTGATTTCCCCCCAATGTCTCAGCTGTCCTCGTTGTCAGCACGTCATACATCCATTTTATTATGGTATTGTTGACACCCCGCCTTTTAAGTGCTTCTCTGACAGACACGTGTGTTGTGTTGTCAAAGGCCCCAGATATGTCCAGGAATGCACACATTGCGATTTCTTTACTATTCAGAGTTCTCTGGATGACTTCAGTCAGTTGATACAAGGCAGTCTCTGTTGATCGACCCGCCCTGTAGGCATGCTGACATTTGTGAAGTGGTTTATTCTCCAGACTCTCCGTTCTTATGTAGTTATCCACTACTTTCTCCATTGTGGTCATTTAGAGGTAAAGATTATTTTCTGAAAATTTCCGAAACTACTCATTCGATCTGCCTAATATTTAGCACCAAATTGTAGAATTACGACCTCTATGTGTATGCTAAGTTTTCTATTGATCGGATGACTAGGAAGTAGGAACAGAAAAAAAAAATTATTCCCAATAACTCCAAAAAATATTGATTTGATCACGTTTAAACTCTTGGTAGTAAGTTGAAAAATGTCAGCAAGAAGACTTATGCAAAATTTCGTTGGGATCGTATGACTAGAAAGAAGTCAAAAAAGCACTGACGTGAAGTAGCTTTTGCGAGGTGCTTGAACCAATTTATTTTTCGCAAATTCGTGAGGATCGTAGCACTAGAACATTTTTTTTTTTTTGATTTTTTAAAAATGTTCTAGTGCTACGATCCTCACGAATTTGCAAGAATTTACGCCTTCTACAAACTAATAACCATGATTGAATTGGATCGGATTTGTATTTTTTGAGTTATTGAGGAAATAACCAAATTTCAGATTGATATAACTCCAAAACCATTTGGCCGATTATGCAGAACATACGCGCAAAAACTCTTTTGCTGAAATTCCGAAACCACATGTCCAATTATTGTCTAATTTTGGCATTTAGGTGACCAATAATGACCTCTTAGAGCGTGAATATTTTCATGGAAAATACATCTGCTTATGCTGTCGCGTTGATTGTTGATCGTACACGTGTTGTATCTGTTTATATGTACAAGCGGTGCGCCTTACTACAAGGAAGACTCATTGCAGTTGCACAGACCCTCTACTGCATCGAACTTTACTGCATCGACGAAGCAACCCATCGAAAAACCGCCCACTTGCTAGTTAGTGTTCTGTGCTTTCTCCTGATTGGCCGAACGTGGAAACCCCTTTATCGATCGCCTTCGTCGGTAGTTTGGTTCGATGAGAGGTAATTTGTTTCAAAGAGTGTACGTCAACAGCCAGTGAACCGATTTTGATGTTGTGTGTTGCCTAACACACAGGTGTAAGGGGCTAATGAAAACTGAAGGTTGGAGTCCGGTATTCATGCAAACATACCTAAGGTATGATTATATATATATCATATGAATATCCGAATTGAATTCAACGCTCAAAGGTTTTGATGTATTTGAAATTATGAAATTTTAAATTGAGTTCATTTGAAGCTTCAATTTCTACGTAATTTCAGTTCTAGAAATATGAATTATTAAATGCATATATATATATATTATTGAATATAAATTGAAAATTTCACTTATTGCGTCGAAAATGTAGTATCTGGCCAGTGACAGATTTTCTTCATAGGTACTTGTTTCAAAGATGCATTTTGGCATAACAAATCGATCCCTGTTTGTTTTGATTCCAGGAACCTCCACGTTCCGGAGATATAAAATTGTGAAAATTGAAAATTTGACTCCATGGATACTTGAGTACCTTGCCAGATTTTCTTCGCATTCATCTATTATAATCTTTATCTGATGGCATGTCATAATGACAACGTTATGTCACTCAATTTTGATGACATAAGGAAGCTCATTATGGGACTAAGTACCATAATGAATTCATTATGGTACTAAGTACCATAATATATATATATATATTCTATTGAACTCGAGCATTACAATTTGTTTTGTATCTAACAATAAAGCATGTGTATCAAAATAGTGTTACCAGAGGTTAGTGTAAACGGGGTACCATATAATTTGATATAATATGATACTAGAGCTTAGGGAAAAAACCCTATCTCCCCGTGTGATTTATGAAAATTGAAATTGTTAACAAAATATGCTGAAATATTAAATATTGAAGGGCATCTTTTTCTTCATTATCGCTTCTTCCTTCAACAAGCAGAGAAGATTCTCCAAGGTACCCGAAACCCAATCTGGAAAAGTAAAAGACAAAGGGAGAAAACGAACAAATTAAAAATGGAATATTCTATATTTCATTAAATAGATTTGAAACTCGCTACCCATTCTAAAAAAGATTCAGAAACATTATGAATAGCCCTAAAACCATCTTTGAATCTATATATGCGACAATTTTTAACTAAATGATCTATGGTTTCCTCTGCTTCCCCGCATTCACAACTAGGATTCTCAACTGAGTTCCAATTGAAATTCTATAAGGAAAACATGTTATGGTTTGATCAAAAAAGTTTATTCAAAATGCATAACTATGTACAAAACTATTTATTATAAATGGTAAAAGAACAATTACTACAATTTGTAATATTAATTCCAGTGGATTCTACAGTTTTTACATCAGTAGTTGATGATTGTTGGCAAACTTGTAATCCTGTTTGGTTGTTAGCACCAAAAATTGCTTCTGATATTTTTTTCTTTTGCTCTTTCGAATTTTCGATGTAACCTTCAGCGACAGTATTGCTTTTCCATCCGCCATGGCATTTCACGGTACACAGATCAGCTCCAGAATCAGCCAAAAACGAAGCAGACGATCGCCGAAAACAATGTCCGGTATATTCTTCAGAGCGAGGTAAATTCAAGAAAGTGGCAATAACTTTTGGCATTTTACCAAAGGTATGTATTCCAACGGGTTGTTTTGTGCATTTCTTATTTCTATAAGTGACAAAAAAACGTAGATGGTTTGTGTTGCAAGGTCGTATTTTCACATATTGTCTGACAAGTTCTACCATATTCAATCCTGGGATATTTCCCGAAGTTACAAAAAATTCTCGCATTACTTTTGTTTTTGTATTCGGTAATGTAATTCTAAAAACGGATCCTTCATCTATTACATTTTCAACAAGCATATTTGTCAATTCCTCTCTTCTGCATGCTCCACTTAGTCCAATTATCATGGCAACTTTATTAAATAAGTATGTATCATCTGATGCTTCCGTTAAAAACTTTGTAACATCTTGTTTAGTAAAAATTTTGGATTTTTTAGCTCTGTAACCTTCTGATTTACGTTTTAGTAATGCAACCAGCTGTAGGTACTTACTAATATCGACGTTTTTTCTTGTTCATAAAATACTTCTTATCATCGAATAATACGACCAAAGAGAAGATGGTTTTGTTTCCTTAGATAAGCATTCAAAGTAAGCCAACAATACTTTTTCATGAGTGATATTCTTGATTTTTTTAGCAGAACACCATTCTTCGTACCGATTAAACACCATTTCATATACACTCCGTGATTTTTCCGGCAAAAGGGAGTCCACGATATTTCTCGACATTTCTTCCAAATCAGAAGGTAAACTATCAGCTTCAAGAATCACTCATTTTTTAAATTATATTAAATTCTACCTGGCAATAATTATTGAGTTTGACAGCGATAAATAAATAAATATTGCCGTTACAACCTGATGACGTGTTCAAGGAAAGGGCAAAGCACAGCTCACTCACCTACTAATATTTGAAACTACACAATACTTACTCCTTTAAAAATAGTTGTCATTATGACATGTCGAAAATGCAGTTTTTAATTTTTCGAAAATGTATTGATATAAATGCCATCAGATAAAATTTTGTATGTAATACGAATCATAAACAATCATTATGGCACACGCCGTGTTATCGGACTCGGCTACGCCTCGCCCGATAACATTCACGACTTGTACCATAATGATCGTCTTTATGATCCTTATTACATAAATAACTATTATAAGAGACAAAAGGTTACATTATTTTGGCTAACATCAGCCGATTTAGAACGTTGCCCGGATAATAAAATTTCGACTCAGTGAAATTTTCACAATTTTATATCTCCGGAACGCGAAGGTTCCTGAAATTAAAACAAACAGGGATCGATTTGTTATGCCGAAATGCATCTCAGAAACAAGTATAGAGAAAATCGGTCACTGTCCAGATACGAAATTTTCGACGCAATAAGTGAAATTTACAATTTTCACAATTTTATATCTCCGGAACGCGGAGGTTCCTGAAATTGAAACAAACAGGGAACGATTTGTTATGCCGAAATGCATCTCAGAAACAAGTATAAAGAAGATTGGTCACTGCCCAGATACGAAATTTTCGACGCAATAAGTGAAATTTTCAATTTATATTCAATATTCAATAAAATATATATATGCATTTAATAATTCATATCTCTAGAACTGAAATTACGTAGAAATTGAAGCTTCAAATAACTCAATTTAAAATTTCATAATTTCAAATACATCAAAACCTTTGAGCGTTGAATTCAATCCAGATATTCATATGATATATATATAATCATACCTTAGGTATGTTTGCATGAATACCGGACTCCAACCTTCAATTTTCATTAGCTCCTTACAGCTGTGTGTTAGGCAACACACAACATCAAAATCGGTTCACTGGCTGTTGACATACACCCAGAGAAATAGAGGGAAATCCCTCTATGGGCTCTATGTCTCTGGTCATTACAAGGCCGATTTAGGGTTATGTTATTATTTTTGACTGATTTCGAGTGAGCTAAGACATACGTCAATCGAATTTGGTGAACACTTTTATATTTATCAATTATTTTGGAAATATACAATTTTGTTATGAAAACTTGATTCTAGATGGTGGAGAAAGGTTCACAGAATCTATTTCAATCAAAATAGACCTTAAGAAATTAGCCGAAGTATCTAAAAACAGACGACAAATTCGCGTAAATTTTAGGTCCATAAGAAATGCATGGGGAATTCAGTGCTCGGATCCACGGATGGATCGTAATTCAAATTTCCCGCCTAACCTAACTAATGTGGTCTATTCTGTGAACGATATATTCTGTGTGGAAAATGGAAATCGCCATGGGCCATGATAAAATAAATAAATATTTGGATTTTGGACGTACGAAGTACTACTGTGCATAGTAATCATTACTCATCATTACTCATACTACATATTTTGTATATGATATTATTAGTGTTCTGTGTATGATACGAACAAAAAATTGTACTTTTATTTACGTAAATGAATGCTATATTAGCCCTCGGTCACTTCTGCGAATCTCATGGTCCATGCGTTATTCTTTGTACGCAAAAATGCAAAGAAGAACCTCAACTAACACCACACAGCCTCACAGTACCATGGTGCGAAGCATGCCAATCTGTAGAGTTGGATCTAGCCTTAGTTACCAAGAGCGAAACTGGTTGCTTTGTGACCACCCGAACACCACTACAGCAAGACTTGGCATTTTTACTTAAACAAGCCATAGTTAGGAGCCTAAGCTGTGAGGTAAACAAGTTAAATTATCAAAGAATATCATTATTACTTTGAAATAATATTTAGGAGGAGTCCAGCAAGGAGGGAGGTACTTTATATTTTGGAGATAATGAAAGGGGTCATATTTTGAGTCATAGCTTCAGTTTACAAGACTCCTTAGCTAGAGGTTTCCATAGAAAATATAGTATACTCATGCTCATGAAAGATAAGGTAAGTAATCCCTTCAAATAAAAAATGTATTTGGATAAAATATACACCATTATTATTATTATTAGTACGTGGTTGTTGGCTTGGTTCAGCCCTTCAAACTGCGATCGATATGATCTTTTGTTCTATTACTCCACTTATTCAATCTTGAGGTCATTGACATGTGTTAACATACCTGAGAACCTCCTTGGGAGCATTGGTTATCACTTTGTGAGGATTCAGAACTGGTTCACTCATGTGTAAAATTTTTAGGCTGGCCAGCTTTGGACATTTGCAAACTATACTTATATTCGGCTGTTTCCTTTTCCGATTCACATGCGGTACCAGTTATTTTTGTACCCCCAGTGCCCTGTTAGCAGTCCTACCTTTACCTGAAGCTCACCCCGTACCATAAAATTAGGTTAACTTTTTACATCCATATTACAAAAGTTTGTCAAAACACTTGGGAGTATTGGGATAAAGATATATATATTCTTTTGACTGAGAGTTTTATATGTGTTGGCAGAGGTTGGTGTAACGGGGTACCATACAATTCTGAGTATGATACAAGAGCTTAGGGAAAAACCTCAGCAAAAAACCCTGTCTCCCCGTGAGTGTTGTGATTTGTAACTATTGTTCACAAAATTTGCTGAAATTTAGAAATATTGATAGGCATTTATTTCTTCAATATGGACTCCTTCGTCAAAAAACAGAGAGGTTTCTCCAAGGTACCCGAAACTCAACCTGAAAAATGAAAAGACAAGAGGAGAAGAACGAACAAACTAAAAATAATACATAACCTTTCAAAAGTCTCCTCTCACAAATATACTCTTCTGTTGGCGCATGGGATCTCTTGGAGAAGAATCGTCTCCGCTAGTTCTCAAAGATATTGATCTTAGAAATCCCTTCAATATTTGAATTCAAAAAGGAAATTGTTACTCGTAAGGCCAGGAGGGTCTCTTTCAAAACCAGATCTGGCCAGTCCAAGTGATGAATATTCAGAACTTCAGATGTTCGAAGACCGCTACAGGGCCCATAGGGCTATCATCTCCCATAGATGCATGTTTTCACTTTGTATTGTGTAAAATAATGAAAAAATGAGCAGGAAAAATTTACGATATAATTTAATATGTCATCATGACTCATAGGCTTTCAACATGCCTTCTTAAAGGGGAAGTTGACACAAACAGTGTTATTGAATCAGTCAGTATCAAGAGATACAGAACACTGATGAATACCAAGAAGTCTGAAACGCGGCTGTTCTTGCCTTTTGGCAAATCGAAGAAATCTCCTGGGTGTTAATTTGATTTGTGAACTCTATACAAAAGCATGATAAATATACGAACCCATTTCCAGACCATATTGGCAGAACACTCCTTGTTGATTTTTTAACAGCAGTATGACCCATTTTTCATTATTTGTATTATTGACGTTCACAAATAATTAGCATCCTCTTTTAAAAATAATGATATTATTCATCCTGCCATTGTTTTAAATCATTCATTGTTTCCGAAAAAATCACACAAAAAATGTTATTGGTCACAGTGTAGAAAAGGTCTTTGCAGCTAATCCATCACTAATAATCTGAATCATAAAGAAAAACATAATAGCCAAATATGGAGGACTGAGAATAATATACATATTATATATTCTTTTGAACTTTGAGCATTACATTCTTTCATCTAACAATGAAGCATGTGTATGAAAAAAATATTAGCAGAGGTTAGTATAACGGGGTACCATACAATTCGATGTATGATATGTATGATATTGGCTTAGGGGAAAACCTCTGCAGAAAAACTCTGTCTCCCCGTTAGTATTGTGATTTATGATACTTGAAATTGTTAACAAAATATGCTGAAATATTAAATATTGAAGGGCATCTTTTTCATCACTATTGATTCTTCCTTAAATAAGCTGAGAGGTTTCTCCAAGGTACCCGGAACTCAATCTGGAAAAGGAGAAAAAATTCAAAATGGAATATTCCATGGATTATTAAATAGATTTGAAATTCACCACCCATTCCAAAAAAGACTCAGAAACATAATGAATAGTCCAAAAACCATCCAGGAATCTATACAGGGTGGTCCGCGAGTAACTGTACAACGTTTAATGGTGAATAGCTGGTACCTTGGGGAGCCAGAAAACAACAATCAAATATGGGCTAAGTCTTTTCGTTTCTGAGATACAGGGTGATTTATTGATTTTGGCAAAACATTCAGATAGCTATAACTCCTGAACCGTTCTACGTATTCGCTTCAAATTTGGCACGTGTTGTCATCTCAGGCCATCAAATTGTTCATATACACCGCACCGAAATTGTACAGACCAGGACTAGGAAATTTTGATTTTTACTTCCAGGTCAAATAAAACACCCTGTACATGGAATGCCAAATTTTCGGATTCACCATCGGATTCTGCATAGATTTTCCTGCCAAATTCCGTTTTCCGCGTGAACGGCACACCTCCCGTTCATTTTTTTTTCTCGAAAATAAGATCACACCTCCGAATATTAAGTGGTGTTACGGACCTGCATTTTGCAATAGGAAGCTCATGACATTAAATTCGGTTATAAAAACATTTTTTATATTGAGAATCGAACTGAACATAAATAATAAAACAAAAATTAAAGAAAAAAAAAGAAATTCAAAACACATTTGAATAACTTTCGAAGCAAAACTTTGATTAAAGTTGATTTTCAAAGATTCCCCCGTTTTCATCAATACATTTTCTTGCTCTAAGTCTAAGTTGATTGACAACTTTTCTAATAGTATTAGGCTGGTTCCGTATCTCGCTACAACTTAATTCTATTCTTTCAATAAGATGTTCCCTGCTACGTATTTCCTCAGCATATACTTTCTGCTTCAAGCAACCCCAAACGAAATAGTCTAAGCAAGTCAGATCTGGCGATCGAGGAGGCCAATTATAGGGTCCTCTCCTGCCAAACCAATGCAGCGGGTATGCATTATTAAGATGCTGAATAACGCTATTAGTTGAGTGTGCTGGAGCGCCATCTTGCTGAAAGTACATTCCTCTAATATTTATGCTGGCATCGTTCAGTAACTGTGGAAGTTTATTTCTCAAAAAGTCATGGTAAATATCTCCGTTCAAACGTGGGGGCAGAAAAGCGGGACCTACAAATTTGTTGTCATAAACACCACACCAAACGTTCACAGAAAATTTGTGCTGCGAGTTGCGCCTCTTTATACCTCTTGGATTTTGTCTCGCCCATAAATGTTCATTTTTAGAATTGAATATTCCATCTTTCGTAAATTGGGCCTCGTCAGTGAATAAAATTCTATTGATCTGCTGAACATTCCTGGTTATCCATCTGCAGAATTGTAGTCTCGCAATTTCATCTCCTTGTTCTAAGGTTTGAACTTTACTCAAATGATATGCATGCATCTTTTCTTTTTTAAGTACACGAATAATTCTTGTTTTAGGTATGTTCAACCTGCTACTAATCCGTCGAGTACTGATACTTTTATTTGATTCGACCACATTCAAAATTTGTTCTTCATTTCCATCTGAAGGTCTCTCCTTTTGGTGGGAAGGAAATTTTCCTCTTTCTCGCAAAGAACGGCTGATATTTTCGAAAGTTTGGTGATTAGGAACTGCTCTACCAGGATACCTTCTACAATATTCTCTCGACGCTGCTCGCCCATTCGAATTGCAGAAACCATAAACAAGTACCATGTCACAATACTCAACATTCGAAAAACGAGGCATAATTGAAAAACAAATTTAAAAACTAACAACTAGCAACCAAATTCAATTGATATAACAATGACTGTCAAATGGAATATTTCTGTAGTCTGGACATAATATTACGGATTATTTTATTTGTGGTTGCATGTAGCAGAATGTCTATGCGATGCTGGTACGGAAAACAAAGTTTAATAAATATTTTGTTTCGAGAGATAGACAGGTACTCAAATGAATATTGAATTTCTTCATTTTCTTCATAATTTGTGGTTTGTTATTCATTTTCAGTTCGATTCCGAACCGAATTCAATGTCATGAGCTTCCTATTGCAATAGAATTAAGTTGTAGCGAGATACGGAACCAGCCTAATACTATTAGAAAAGCTGTCAATCAACTTAGACTTAGAGCAAGAAAATGTATTGATGAAAACGGGGGAATCTTTGAAAATCAACTTTAATCAAAGTTTTGCTTCGAAAGTTATTCAAATGTGTTTTGAATTTCTTTTTTTTTCTTTAATTTTTGTTTTATTATTTATGTTCAGTTCGATTCTCAATATAAAAAATGTTTTTATAACCGAATTTAATGTCATGAGCTTCCTATTGCAAAATGCAGGTCCGTAACACCACTTAATATTCGGAGGTGTGATCTTATTTTCGAGAAAAAAAAATGAACGGGAGGTGTGCCGTTCACGCGGAAAACGGAATTTGGCAGGAAAATCTATGCAGAATCCGATGGTGAATCCGAAAATTTGGCATTCCATGTACAGGGTGATTTATTTGACCTGGAAGTAAAAATCAAAATTTCCTAGTCCTGGTCTGTACAATTTCGGTGCGGTGTATATGAACAATTTGATGGCCTGAGATGACAACACGTGCCAAATTTGAAGCGAATACGTAGAACGGTTCAGGAGTTATAGCTATGTGAATGTTTTGCCAAAATCAATAAATCACCCTGTATCTCAGAAACGAAAAGACTTAGCCCATATTTGATTGTTGTTTTCTGGCTCCCCAAGGTACCAGCTATTCACCATTAAACGTTGTACAGTTACTCGCGGACCACCCTGTATATGGGACAATTATTAACTATATGATCTATGGTCTCCTCTGGTTCCCCGCATTCACAACTAGGACTCTCAACTGATTTCCATCTGAAAAGCATGCTGTTGTAATGACCATGACCCGTTTTCAAACGATTCAGAATAGACCCCATTTTCCTTGGAAGATCAAACCCTGGTACTCTTTTTCAAGGATCAGAAATGAAATCTCTGTTGAATAAATCGCAAGAAATCCATTCAGACCGCCAAACTTTCTTGTCGCTTTTATTTGAATGGGGAAACTAGTTTGCCCATACAAAATTATGTGATTTCAATCTAGGAATCTTATTGCCTGGAATATAGGAGATATTCGGAAAAGAATGAAATTTATTCCAAGAATTTAAAACAGCAGTCTGCCTGCGAATGCGGGGCGGGACAATGTTTGAAAGAACTGGTAGCCAATGAATAGGTGTAGATCTAATAGTTTCAGTGTATACCTCATAGTTGAATTTAGCTGTGCATCAATTTTTTGCGCATGAACACTGTTAAACCAGACGGGCCAACAATATTCAGCGGCAGAAAAAACGAAGGCTAAAAGAAGCTTTACACTAGGCAATATTGATGCCACGCATTGCATTGCATGAATATGATTATTCCATACTGCAATTTAAGTGCAATACTATTTTCAAGGACTTGTAGGGTAGGATCAACTTAAAGAAAACTAAAAGCACTTATGCATTTATACTTTTATATTGCGACGACATTAACTTGCCATTATGAGACCAGAGGAAATTTCAATTATTATAACGGTGTTTTATGTAAGAAGAAAATATGTCAACAAATAACAGGTAGGCTGAGGTGGTTCATTCGATTAATAGAAGTTATGGATAATTGGGCATTCCGCGAGCTTTTATTGAATAGGATTATCTAAAAAGTTTTGGGCAATATCAGTCAGTGCTCTTGAACGTGCTATTTTATTATGATAATCATCAGACTCGATGGAATATAAGCGAGCATGCTTTTCATACAATAGTATTAAACTTATTCTGTTTCTGTAGACTAAACATACTTGGGAACCCATACCTTCATGCTTAATTCATCGAGTGGTAAAAAGAAATTCCAACCATATAAAATTGATGAAAATATATAGAGTTGAAAAAAAGTTTCGAATGATAGGTTAAGTCAAACACCTAGTGAATTTTATCATATCATATTCATGTTTGCTTCCATTAAAGTCACCAAAAAACAAACCAGAATTGCCAAATAATTGCATGAAAAATAGCCCCAGCTCTAATTTTAAAAGTTGCATCAGCTGATCAGAAAATTGCCGTCACGCATGCGCCATTGGGTCATTTCACATTGCATTGCACCAATATTGCATAGTGTAAAGCGGCTTTAAGGCTGCCGAACGGAGAGTAGCCGCATCAGCACCCCAGGAAGCACCAGCTAATTTCTGCAGAATATTATTCCTTGTTTTCAACTTCAGACGCAAGTTATCCAAATGAGCTTTAAAATTCAAAGATGAATCCAGTTTCACTCGTAGGTATTTAGGATTGAAATTATGTCTCAAGAAAGAATCACCGAAAGCTACACTAACCCCCGGTTTCTGAAAGGTTGATCAACACAAATGTGATCAATCTCTTGTTAACCCTCATCTGAGTTGCGCGAAGCTCAAAAACTCGGACTGATTTGACATTAACAGTTCTGTTAACTTTGACCAGCCTTTCAGAAACCGGGTGTTAATGTTCTATATTTTTAACTATTGTTCAAATGGAAGCAAGAAACCTCATCAGTTTCATTTGGATTCGGACACAAGCGCCACTCAAATAGGTAATTTTTCAGAATTTCTAAATCTGCAGATAGATTTTTTTTTAATAATGAATTTTTCGGGGGAATTAGCAGGAATATCACACAGATATAAATTGAAAAGGAGAGGTGCTAAAACTGAACCTTGCGGGAGACCATTATTCAAATTTTTGAAATGACTACTATTATTATCAACAAAAACACGAAACCTTCTATCTGTCAACATATTTTCGAGTAGACGAAACATTTTTCCACACTTTAAATGCTTATAAAGTTTGAAAATCAAATCATCTTTCCAAACTGTGTCATATGCTGCCGACAAATCCGCAAATGCTGTTCCTGTTTTCATGTTATTATTAAAAACCTGTTTCGATAAAACTAGTAAGACTAAGAACCTGATCACAACAATTCCTATTTTTCCTGAAGGGTCCCTGGCAATTATGTTGAACGTCTTCTACAGACGATTCAATCTCAAATAGAATCAATCTTTCTAAAATTTTAAAATAATAAGTTAAGGTAATAACCAATTCAGATGAAGGATGAAGTGTCCAATTAATTGGTGTTATCAACGTTGGGTCTATACTCTCCATAATATATCACTATAGAAAATTATGCAGGCAGATGACACCAGCATCATAGTTTCATCGAAAAAAAGGGGAAAGCCCTTTGGACAGGAGCTTTGGCGAGCTGTCCAAATCTATAGGCAGAGCTGTCACACAACCAGGTACTGAACTCGCCCTAAGCTGCTTAGCTCCAGGAAAAAAAATAATATTTCCAAGAATTTAAATCCGACAGTAAAAACAAACGTCCAAAATAAACTGGTACACGTTTTGGCCGATAATGGTATCAAACGATTTGTTTCAACTCACATACATACATACATTCACTATTGGTTCGTAAATGAACAGTGCTGTGGTCGTGGTGGCTTATGGTCCCTATTGAAATACATAAATTAACTCTTGGGTCGAAAACAAACAGTGCTTTGTAGCTTTGTCTGTGGTGGCGTAAGGGCACAAATCAGTTCAATTGTGCCATGAGTTAAACAATAGTGTATTCCAAGAGTACTTTCTATGCAGCAAATCCGCTCAATCGTAAGGTTAAGCCATGATTCACTATTAGTTGATAATTCACAAAAAACATTCTGTATAGCAGTAATTTTCACATCTTCTAATATACGAAAATACTCACGTTTCACGTAATTTTATGAATATAAATAACCTTGACCGGAAGTGGTACTGTCTTATCGGCTGTGACACAGTCAATATTGACATTGAATATAGACCGAAATATTACTATCTAGGAGAATTAATTCTTTCATAGTAAAATGTGAGCCTTATAATAATATTAATAATACATTCATTCTCAACAGTTTTACACCCAATTATAGAGAAAAATTAACAAGTGAGAAAAACTCAAAATAATCATATGTACAATAGACTTTTATGCTAGCATTGAAGGAAACCACAAATAATATATCGAAATAACAAATGAAATAATGATACAATTTATATAAAAGCAATAAATTAAAAAAAGAAGAAAAACAGCACAACAACTATCTGGGTTTCCTCTCCCAAACTCGGAAAAATATTAAGTAATCATTAAAGGATACTTATTTTATAGATATTTTTCAGAGTTTGGGAGAGAAAACCCAAAAAAAAACCTTTCAATTCTGAAAAATATATATAGAATAAAAAATTAATTATTTTGTGATTTGCTTCTGCGTAAGAAATACAAGATATTTGTCAGAAGCAATCAATCGAACAATGCTGCCTAACAAATAACAACGAAACAACATCAACGAAGAAACAACTATATCGTAACGTTTCGGAGTCTATATCAGACTCCTTCGTCAGACGCTTAACGAAAACCAGTAAATGATGAATATACTTCCCACAGTATCCTTTCAGGATTACTCTGTGAATCATTCGGCTCAATATTCTGGTATGACGTGATACCAGGACTTTTTCGTTTGCACATAAGCCCAGAAGCTATTTGGGTCATCACGAATTCTAGCCTCTATGCACTGCATGTATGTTGAATAAGAACTACCTATATCTCTTTTAATTTTAACATGTAGAGTTTTAAATTGAGGGTATTCATAATCACGCTTGTACTTCCTATATAACTTATGGTAACGATCCTTCAGTCGTATGTTACATATTATACAATCTTTCCCTTGCGAGTATTTCTGCCTGAAAGATGTTCGGATAGGAGCCTAGAGATAGTGAGCATTTTGTTCCCTGTATACTCCAGCGCCAGATCCTATATTGGATTTTGAACCAATGTGTATCTTTTAATAGCAATTTTTTTAAGAACTTGGATCGTGGATTTCCTGTCCCAGACTTTCTTCCTACCTAGCATGTAGTAAAGTTCTTTTCGATTATGTTCTTAATGATTTCATCACTAGGAAGATTGGCTGATGAAAAGTATCTGGTAAGATAGCACCAGGCTTTCTGGTTTTTAATATTATATATAATATAATATTATACAGTGAAACCTATCTTGGACAGACACCATTGGGACCTTGAAATTATGCCCGCCTAACGGAGGTGTCTGTACAAGGGTGAGCTTGACCACAAATTATTGGAAGGTTATTGAATAAAACAGTAAATATAAACATACTTATATGTATTATGAAACCAAAAATATTAGAAACAAAAACAAAATTTAAATGAAGCGAAAATATGCAGAATTTTCAAGTGGCTGACAGCTAATTTTATCTGTTAGTAGAGGTTTCACTGTATTTATAATATCTCATTACCTGTTCGTTTCCTAGATATTCTGAGAATGGCTTCATGGGTGATTTTGTCTACTAGAAGGTTGAGGGGTGTGAGATTTGTGATAAGTGCCCTGGTAGGACAGGTTCCCATAGCTCTAGTAACACACACAGGCAAGCCTTTGTATTAAGTACAGGGATTTCCTCGTACTAATTCTGACTTATTTTTTTATACCAGACAGTATCTTGGAGTGGCAGTCCCAAGTCTTACTGGCATTCGGTTATTCCACAGAAGTTTACTATCTAGTGTTACTCCTAGTTATTTAACTGTAGACTTCCATTTTATAATATATCCGTTCTAAAACAAGGAATCTCACAGCTGGAAGTTCCCCTCTCTGAGTAAATGAATTTACTTTATCATTAAAGGATACTTTGGAAGGTATATTCATTATTAAATGGTTCCTTTTGGGTTTTCTCTCTCAAATTCCTTCTGCAAAATAAGAAATTCACAGTGTTTAGCATGATAAAGATGTTTTTGGATATCTAACCATTTTCCAATTTTTGTTTGTAACTTGTGAAACTGGTTCCTGATGATATATCCTGATCCTTATCAACATTTTCACCAAGCTTTATTATTCTTAACTAACTGCCCGCGCCGGCTTCGCACGGTTGAAATGCTGATACTAAATATACTACAGAATTTCTTTATATACAACGTTCACGGCATTTTTGTCGTTAGACAATACAAACATGTTTTCTTTAGAGGTTACTCTTGAAAGAGCGACATATAATTGGCCATGTGAAAAACACTCAACGCTCAAATATAAGCCTGTAGCGTTGAAAGTTGGACCCTGCGATTAATGGTCATTGCAAAATATATCATTAGCGGAAATTGTAGGCGTTTAAATTGGATCAGTAAATCCGATGGTATCAGAGGAATTCGGGGAATCAATACATCTATCCTGGCTGAGGCAAGCCTCACGCTCTACAGATGATTCTCTGGCTCTCTGTATTCGACTTCTATCCCTATCCTGGCTGTGCCGGCCCCCGGTCGATACCACCGCAACCGCTATGTCCCTGCATTTTAAATCTGCCTTATCTCCGAAAATATTCATTTAAATTACTTGCTGTAAATGGCCATATTGATCAATATTAAATGCACAATGCATTTAAGGTACTTAATTGGATAAGGATCAATGCTGTATTGCTTAAAATAGCTTCGTAATACAGCCATTATTTCTCGTAGAATGTAAAGGATAAAAAATGGTTATTGTGGGTTATACTTAAGAGATAGACATATACCTTCGCAAACTTTTTTATAGACCTTTGTAAGGTGTACCATACTGTACTACATTATTCTGATCTATCTCGTAGGGTTCAGCCAGCGTTTGCAATGTAAGCGCAAAAAATGTGTTTATTTACGACATCACATTAGAAAACTCTAAAATTATCAGTGTTTCTCTAATATATTAGGCATGTATTATACACATAAACCTTCCTATTGTATCACTCTCTCTATTAAAAAAATCCGCATCAAAATCCTTCACGTAGTTTTAAACATCCAAGCATACATAGGAACAAACAGACGGCGGAAGCGACTTTATTTTATACGTAAGGATTCTTATAATGTTTTCGTTTATCTACCATCTGTCATGTCCAATGACATGAGTGGAACATAGAGAGATATGAATTATGAATGACATCACAAAACAATAAGAATAATGATCTATGCAATAATATTTAAATTCTTGTTTCAACTAGAGCGCCAAAAATCAACACAAACACTTAACCGAGATATTTATCCCTCAAACCTCCTCTGAAAATTTCAACTGTCTAGCTCATTCCGTTCGAGAGTTATCGTGTTAATACGTTGACGGCCGGACGGACGGCCGAACAGAATAGATTTCGACCACGGATTCTTGATCAGTGATTCAAACCAAATCGTTCAAGACCATTTTTAGATAAAAATTCGAAAATTACAGACATTTGGGCAAATTGATAAGCACTCTGTTCCGAGGAACAAGACCGCTAAAAATGTTGTTTGTTTGTGGCATTCTCTTGATAACATCTTTGTTACTGCTTGAGCCCCAAGTGTCAGCGATATAGGTACCAAATGAAGGGTAAAAAATTTGGAATCTAATTTATTAATGGTTCGTTACCGTGGAAAGAAATCATTTATTTTAATAAGTACCCCCATCCCCTACAATTTGTTTTAGTGGGGGTTACAAAAACTTATCTCACCACGGTTTCAAAGTAGTCAAGCTTCTTGCTCAAACCGTCAAATTTCATTGCTCTATCTCAACTGATCTCTAAAATTTTTGCAAAATAAGGAAACTCAGCCCTGGTTTAAACCATCCATAACTTCCATCAGAAGACCCGGAGGACAGTTTAACAACAGAAACACAGGAATTAAGTGTGACACCCTAAGGGTACCCTATCACCTCCTTGCCCGTGTCGGTGTGGCGGCCTCGGAGACTGTAAATAAGTAACTTCTTTGAGGTAATAACTAAGTGAAATACTTCCAATACTGCAGCTTACTAATCTCACAATGTATAGTTTTCAATTATATTTCAAAACCCGTCACACATTAATTACACTTCAAAATAATATGTCTCAAACTTTACTTTTACAAACAGCGTAATACTGACTAAAAGCTAAATTAATAACGAATGGCAAAGTGATATCTCCAGGTGTCTGAGAAGAGTCAATGTTCTAATAACTTGGTCGGAGCATCCGAGTTTTCGTACTAAAAAAAAACAAATATTCTATAACATGATTGAGGCGCCTCCTACTGGGTCCGATTGTGACTGTAAACCATCCAGAGACCCAATCAAAAAAACACAAAATTTCATCAAAATCGGTCTCGTCGTTTAGGAGGAGTTCAACGACATACATACACACTTACAGTAGAATTTTATTATATAAAGATATAAATAATTATTAGTGTCCGACCGAAACTGGTATTTTAGCCGAAACCGAAACCGAAACCGAACTTTCGGCCAGGGTCTCAGTTTCGGCCGAAACCGAAACCGAAACTTTATATTTCATACTGAAATCTACTAAATTTTTTACAATTTTATTCGCCTATACATAAAAATAGTTAAGGAGTGTTAAATAAAATAAAAAGAAATTTTTTTGAGATCTTTATTTATTATTTTGGTATTACCAAGTTATCAAAATAATCAGTCGAAGTATACAGGGTGATTCCAAATCAGACGTGAACCTTAGAGGAGGTGTTAGTGTGGATCATTTGCTGTGGTTTGAGCCATTTTTATTGAGGACCAAAAATCAACGGTTTCCGAGATATTTGAGTACTGGTTCTGTTGAAAAAGAATAAGTATGATTTGAAAGGGGATATAAGAAGCAAATAGAGGAAAATAACGAATTCAATATTTTTTTGTTGCAACTAAGCTCGAAATTACATTAGAAAATGTATTCATAAAATATGTTCCACCATTCCATAGGCTAGCACGTGCCGTCTTTCTGATGTCTTCAGTTGTTATTTTCCGCCTGAAATTTACTCACGCTGTCTTTTGATACACATTCACTATTTTGAATGCCCGACATTCAAAAGGTTGCTTATAAAAAATCTGCTGAAACGAAACTAGTTAAGCAATCTAACGAAATCTTTTAGAGAATGAAGAAGGAATTTGGCAAGCTTTTAAAATAATTTTGACATACAAAATTGTGAAATTCGAAAGTTGCAGACAAATTGATATTAGAAATTGATTTTTCATTTATTCATATATACCACATTTCAAATCATACTAATTCTTTTTCAACCTCTTATATAGCATAGTTTTGCTTTTTTCGTACATATCATATTCTTTTCTGATGAAAATAAACCAAAATTATCACCAAATTTGGTCAACGTAGAAAAAATTGACAAAATATGTACTATAAGTTCAGAAATCTTTTAAAAATCACCCGAACTCCAAAAACCGTTGATTTTTGGTTATTAATAAATATGGATAAAACAACAGCTAATGAGTCATACTCCAAGTTTCACGTCTTATTTGGAATCACCCTATGTAGTCTAATTAATAATCATTAAAGTGAATTCTCAGTCATAACAAAGATAGATCACAATAACTCGTACGACAATTATGTATACCTACATAT
Source organism: Halyzia sedecimguttata (assembly GCA_937662695.2). Lineage (NCBI taxonomy): Eukaryota > Metazoa > Arthropoda > Insecta > Coleoptera > Coccinellidae > Halyzia > Halyzia sedecimguttata. The sequence goes on from OW569411.2 coordinate 34,684,530, forward strand.
AACTCCTGGCCAAACGACCAGGATAATTCACGAATATTCGAGTTTCGGCCCGGCCGAAAGTTTCGGCCATTTTGGGCCGAAACCGAAACTAAGGCCGAAACTAGATTTCTTGGCCGAAACTGGCCGAAACCGAAACCGAACTTTCGGTCGGTCACTAATAATTATATACACGTTTATTTCATCAAAATGTAAAAACATAATGAAATATCATTACAGCTTATTTATACTGTACCTACAAAATATTAACTTTCGACAAAATCGTCCTTTATTCATTATTCTTGAATGAAAATAAATATGTTGAATCTGATAACCACCTATATCTGTTTTACAACTATAGTATACGTTAATTTGTTCTGTTTATGTTACTTTGTAGATCCATCTTCTAAACTTATGGCCAAGCGTTATTCCCACTATAAAGCAAGTAGCATCAGAACTTCAGGAGAAGGCTGCTAAAGTCAATGGAGTTGAGCAAGCTCAGTGTTCTCAAAGAGCTGTGCGTCAAGCTCAAGGCTGCCCAGGACATCAATCCAGATCCTTACCTCAGCTGACAGGTGAACCAGCAGTTTTTGCACATCTGCATATGTGGTTCACTTGGATCTTAAGCTGTGAGAGATTTGTTGAAAAAGTTGTCAATGTTCCCAAAATTCCTATCAAATGTACACCCAAAAACCTGAGAAGTATGTTGAATGAAATGACCAACAATGTATTCAGGATTGCTTGTTATTGTGTTTTAACAGGAATGTATCTTCAATGCAAGGAGGAAAATATTTTGGAAGCATTCAGACAATTGCTTCCAACCAATTTCAAGGTGAGTGATGACAATTTACAAACCTGTACTGCGGCATTCTCAACTTGAGTCATATTTTTTAAGAGCTTGAAGAACTCCATACACCATATAGTGATGTGAAAAGCTCTCTCCATAAAGACTTTTTCACACAAAAATCTATACCGACAGCAGAAAAAATTTCACTAAAAAAATCCTATAATATAATATATGCAGGGTGTCCCAGAAGTTTATGTCAAGCCGGAAGGGGGTAATAGGCCAAATATTTCAAGAAAATTTCAAAATTATAGGCATTTATTAAAAATCGAAAAAATCTTCACCCTGGTATGTTGTTTTAATTCCGGCTACTACAAATCTTTATTTCAATTTCAATTCTATTTTCATTATGTATCCTGAATATTGCTTCTCCAAATTGTTGCCTAATATTTTAGGCCAACTACACCAGCTTGGAAAAAAATGTCAATTTTCGCTCAACTAAATATTCAAAATGAATAATTCCCGCAATTTTAACTATCTGTACTGAAAAAAAAGTACTACGGTAGCTTGGCAAGTAACTTTAAAAGTTTGTGTGTGTTGTGGCGTAATGAAGGACCCGTTCTAATACATACATTTACTGTTGGGTCGAAAATAAACAGGTGAACAGATCTTTAAGTAACTTCCAAACCCAGTTCATGTTGAAAAGAAGATATCCAGACAAAACAGTACCATTTCACAGACTTGTACCTCACCCAGCAGAGAAACCATAACCAGTTTGTATCAAACATGTTGGAGTTTCATCTAAAGTAGCAGTTGATAGGCTTTGTACAGTTACTGATGAAAAAAGTCTCATATTCAGTCGAAAAGACAGTACCAGTTTTCGATTAATGTTATTTTCATTTCTATTGAAATAATAACAAGTTCAGTACGTGGATGGGTGACTGCTCTGGCTATAAATTTGAACAGTGCGCCAAAGGCCCTCTCACAGAGCTTTCCCACTTGTTTTACATTAATAATTTAAGAAATATCAACAACGGTTTTCGCAAATATTGTTCACCCTGTATCTTCGAAACAAAGCAGATTTTCATAAATTATCAAAGGAACCAAATATTGTTAGACTAGTCCAGATATTAACCCCTTGAATTTTTGCCGCATCTTTACCAAACACCCTGTATAAAATTCAACTATAAGTGTGCATGTCGTTGAAATTTTTCTAAATGACCGATTTTGATGAAATTTTGTGTTTTGAGTGGGTCCCTGAATAGTTTATAGTCGCAATTTGACTGAGTAGTAGGCGCTGCATTCAGGTTATAGAACATTTGTTTTGTTTTTTAGTACGAAATGGCGAATGCGCCTACCTAGTTGTTAGAACATCTACTCTTTTCGGATCTTAAAGAGACCTGGAGATATCACTTCAACATTCGCTATTAATTAAGTTCAGTCGGTATTACGCTGTTTGTAAAAGAACATATTATATTAAAGTGTAATTAATATGTGTACATAGTGGGATTCGTTAGCTTCAGTATTGAAGTGATTATTTCACATAGTTATTAACTTAAAGAAGTTACTTATATTCATGTGATCTGCACCCACATTATTATACTCAACCAATCACACGAAAAATACGCTCTTCTGCTAAATAAGCCAATTATAAGCACTAAATATAGAATTGTGATCAGCGGATAACAAGAAATTCAATTATTTTGCTTTGGGCAACAACAAATTGCACATTGAATATGTCGAAACGAAAATATTGAAATGTCACCCTTATGTGAAATGTCACTAGAATATATCGATGGTCTAGCGCACAAATGTGGTAAGTGCACTTTTTTACAAAAATGAGTTAAGTATAGCTTGTGATATGCAACAGCCACAAAACAACGTTGTGCACGAATGAAGTAAGTAAGTGATATTGACTGTTTTAAGTGTAATAAGTACTTTAAATTCTTAGATAACTAACACAAAGGTGCTAGGTGCACTTATGCACATGTGTTTACAGGTTCGTCATTTATCTTTATAAACAATACATTGTGAACATTTTGCATGTTTGGTGTCAGATCGTGGACAATAAATAATTTACATTTAAGCCTGAAGTTTATTTTTTTAATACTGTGAAATTTACTTTTTTGCAATTACCACATTTGAGCGCTAGACCATCGATATAGTATATTACAAATTCTAATATTGAAGAAAGAACATTGGTTCAAGCACTGACGTGAAGTCAGAAGCTTTTACGCGTATGTTCTATTGTCCATTCTTCTGTATTGGACACCCTTAATCGAATTTATCATGGTAAATTATGTTGTCCATTCTCCTGTATTGGACACTCTTAATTCGAATTTACCATGGTAAATTACGGTTTTTTCAGGGACGTTATGAATCTTAACTTTATTCTGTCTGTTAAGTCTTTCAACACTATCCAGCCTTGGAATAATAAGAATGGATATTTGTTTCTTTAATTTCCCATTTTCATTCTCAAGTTTGGTGACATGGTGATAGCAGCAATCACATCTCGGAATTCGAGGAGCTTATTCTCAAGATCAGTCATTTTGTCATGGTGGTGTCTTGACCCTCCTCTGAACTGGTGGGATCTTAGCAAAATTCTCATAAATGTTCATAGAAATATGGCTGTTATGCAAACCACCTGACCGTGACCCCCCCATGTATAAAGAGCTGGATCCGCCACTGTACTCACTCGAAAACTGTCACGTGATTGTCTAATTAACATCGTCTGCGGTGACCTCGTGACAAGAGACTGGGAATCTCCTCGATCATCTGGGGAATCCCTTCTGCAAGAAGAACATCTCCATCCGGCACGGTGCTAACCTTTCTTAACATATAATGTTTCAGTATGTCGACAAGCACCCCCACTAAAACCGCACAATCAACAACCGGGTTTCTTTTTTGGCGCTCTAGTTCCTCGGAACTGAGTGCTTATGAATTTGCCCAAATGTCTGTAATTTTCGAATTTTTCGATGAAAATGGTCTTAAACGATTTGGTTCGACTCACTGATCAAGAATCCGTGGTCGAAATTCATTATGTCCAGCCGGCCGTAGGCACGATAACTCTCGAACGGAATGAGCTAGACTGTTGAAATTTTCAGAGTAGGTTTGGGAGATAAATATCTCGGCTAAGTTCGTTATTGGGCAAAATCGGACAGATGGTTTCGGAGTAACAAAAAATATTTTTTTTTTTACAAAACAAATTCCAAATTAAATATTTTTCAATAAGCAGTTTTACCATAAGAATCCAATGATATCATTTTTAAGTCTTAGAAGCTAATACTTTCGGAGATATGATTTTTCTAAATTTCAATAATAAATCGTATTTCTACGTTGTCATAGAATGATATAATTATTCTATGTATGAATTGTCATAATGTCAACTTATTTTCCTGAGACATGACATTATCTAATCAATCGAAGAATTGTGAGCGAAGTGCGAAAAATCTCAGTTGTTTGCTCCGAAATTAGTTTTTCTCAGAAAAGTCTTACATTTCGGAACGGAACATGAAGTAAGAGATCTGAGAGTAGTGAGACTGCTTTTCATCCATAGAGATAGAATGCTCAGTTCTCTCAATTCATGACGGGACTGACGGAAGGGAACATTATAACTTCAAAAATATTGGGGTTGAAATACTCGTATTTTAGCGATGCAACGGGGACCTCACCCAGAAATGTTTGAAAATATTACGTAAATATTGAAAGCATAATTCTGTAGTTCGAGAGAGGAGAAAATTTGGTGAACGTAGATCAGGAAATTTTTGATCGATTTCAAGGTAATTTTTCATTATTACTTCTCTTCTTTCATACATGTTTTATGGAATATCTACTATTGGTAGGTACTTTAAACCTGTTTTGGGCAATTGTCATACGAAACTTGTTTTTTTGGCGCTCTAGTTCCTCGGAACAGAGTGCTTATCAATTTGCCCAAGTGTCTGTAACGATTTGGTTCGACTCACTGATCAAAAATCCGAGGTCGAAATCGATTCTGTCCGGCCGGCCGGCCGTTGGCACGATAACTCTCGAACGAAAGGAGTTAGCGGATTGAAATTTGCAAGGTGGGTTTGGAGCGTAAATATCTCGGACGAGCTCGTTAATGGGCGAAATCCATCAAGCGGATTCGGAGTTATGGCCGATTTTAGTAAAAATATTTTTTATGCATATTTCCGAAACCGATCACTCGATCTATCTGAAATTTAGCATCAAAATGTAGAATCATGACCTCTATACGCATGTGAAGTTTTGTATTGACCAGATTACCGCAAAGTGTCAAAAAAAATTTTTGAAAATTTAAAAAAAGTTTTTCTACAAAAATTCTCGAACGGAATGAGCTAGGTGGTTGAAATTTTCAGAGTAGGTTAGGGAGATGAATATCTCGGTTAAGTTCGTTTCAGTTCTCATTCTCATGATTGCTCATTCAATCTTGATAAATAAACTATTATTTGAATTGAATTTCCTTTATGATGCAGTTCTATCATATGAATACATTGATATAATTCCCAACTCTGAGAAACCAATACTTTCGGAGATATAACTTGTCTGTTTGAACTAGAGCGTCAGAAAGGTCCTGTCCACAGGGCTTGTTTCGTTCAGGATTCTTCACAAATTTTACAAGAAAGCATTATTCAAAAGGAGAATAAACTCCCTGAACAAATTGAAAGGAATCTAGACCATAGTGATGAACTGAAATGGTTTAAAATTTCAGTGAGAAAATTGAAATTTAATAAACGTATATAGCTAAACTTCCGTATGTAATTGAGTGATCGTCTACTTCTACTTCTATCGAACCGAATACAATATGTATATTGTATTCGGTTCGACATGGTGATTTCTGACCAATAATGACCAATTTTTGTACCATGTGAATTTCTCGCCAAAAGTTCAGGAGAAAATGACCTGACACAGATTTTTTTCTTCGTATTACTGTGAACATTTCAGGGGGATTCAACTGGTTAACTATATGAGAAAAGAATTAACTAAAAGGGACAGGTAGTAGCGCTGTATGGTAACCAATTGTTGTAAGTTCCAGTATTACATTGGTCCCCATAGGCATCACTTATACAAGGAAGTAAAAACCAGTTTTCATGAATGAATACAGTTCAATAAGGTTGACCTTGTAATGAAATTGAATTTGCTGTGGAATGAATAATATTCTGCGATGATCAAGCAAATTTTGGTCCAGATATAGGGTGTTTGTATTGTCTGGCTTCGTGGCTCCCGAACTCGATATAAAGATAAATAATATCGCTAGAAGGATGAAGTAAAACATTCCTGATGGTTTGTTGACTCTGCAGCCTGATTATTATTATTATTATTTGAAATCGTTTCTGACCAATGGGAGTCAGAAATGGGCACTCAAACATCTCAAACCCCTATAAGTTCAAAACTGTTGAATCGCTTTTTATGATATTTTACAAGCTCATTATTGTCTTTGAGATACTCACAAGAATCTGAAAGCGAAAATGAAAAAAAACGTTACCGTACTAGAACATTATTTTTTTTTAGGGTATCAAAACATCACTCTGTGCATGAAAAAAAAATTTTTTTGTTAGTTCTGTGAAGAGAAAAGAAAATGCTATGGAAATCAATAATCAATTCGATTGGCATAAATTGTTTCTACAGAGCCATCTGAAAAACAGAATTTTGTCATTAATCAAATTGGTTCAAGCACTGACGTGAAGTCAGGAGCTTTTGCGTGCATGTTCTATTGTCTACTCACCTCTATTGGACACTCTACTATGAATTTAACATCGATATATATTCCGTTTTGCTCAGCTTTTATAATATATGAATACATTTCATACCATTTTAATGACATGCTTCAGAGAGAATCGTCTATGATCACAGAATTTTTAATTCTGACATATGTATTCTATTGGAATTGAGATACGAAAAAACTTACGCCTCAATGTAACTCCAGGATACGATATTCACCAAATTCCGCAAAAATTAGTAGATCAGCATTCTACAAGTGGTCACCGAGTTTTAATTGAATCAGATTTGTATATTTTGAGTTATAGAAGAAATAACAACAAAATATAACGAACATAAATGTCGCATTCTACCCTGAAAATTGCAAGTCGCTATCTCTTTCCGTTCTCAAGTTATCGCGAGATACATAAAATGTTTTCGTACTTTTTTTTATTTTCTCGTGATACGGTTCTTACAAAATTTCACACACGTCTTTATGTCGATATTCTACAACTAGTTACCAAGCTTTAATTCGATTGGGTCTCTATTTTTTGAGTTATCGAGAAAAACATATTCCAGATGGGTTTAACGCCGAAACCGTTGGCCGATTATGACCAACGAGCTTAACTCTCCAATTCGGATGCGCAATCTACCCTTAAAATTAAAAGTCCCTATCTCTTTTCGTTCGAAAGTTATCGAGGCAACGGTCACCCATCCAGCTACTGAACTCACCGGACGAATAGTTTCTGATATATAGAATTTTTGCCAATGATTTTCAATGATTTTTTTTTAATTTTCTTGTGATACGATCCTCGCGAAATTTTGCAAGTATTTCACATCGGCATTCTACAACTAATAACCTTGTTTGAATTGTATCAGTTCCGCATTTTTCGAGTTATTGAGGAAATACCTAGCAACCAAAATTCAGATGGGTATAACTCCAAAAAAGTTTGGACGATTATGCCTGTTAAAAAACTCAAATGTAGCATTCAGATGCATAACGACCCTAAAAATTGCAAGTCGTTATCTCTGTCCGTTCTCAGGTTATCGTGGAATAACTAAAATTTTTTTTAATTTTCTAGTGATACGATTCACACAAAATTTCACAAACGTCTTTAGGTTTTTATTCTACAACTACTCACCAAGTTTCAATTCACCGGATTTGTATTGGTTGAAAACGAAATTATTACTCGGAAACCATTAGATCGATTATGCCCTTTAACGAACTTGTCCGTCGTATTGGGATGCGCCACCTACCCTGAAAATTTCTAGTCGATATCTCTTTCCGTTCTCAAGTTATCGTGGCAACGGACGGACGGCCGGCCGGATATAATCAAATTTGACCTCGAATTCTTCATCAGGGAGTCGAACCCAATCTTTTGAGACCATTTTCTGCAAAAAATTCGAAAATTACAGACAAAATAATCCCTGACAGGATCGCATCTGAGACTTTGTTTCGATGATCAGATATTTAAAACTTCACTGTGTATATGATTCACATTTTTCTCATTAACATACATAATATTCGTGCAGGAGAGGAATGGTCATGTCATGTGGAAAAAAATACATTCAATTAGTTATAATTTCAATCAAACAATTTGTATGTGAATTGAACTTCTATTGAAAACAAGCATTGATCGACGTGAAGTCAGGAGCTTTTGCGCGTATGTTCTATTGTCCATTCTCCTGTATTGGACACTCTCGAATTTACCATGGTAAAGAGTGTCCAATACAGGAGAATGGACAATAGAACATATGCGCAAAAGCTCCTGACTTCGCGTCAGGGCTTCAACCAATTTTTTTTTCGTAATTTTTTTTCAAAATTTCCTTGGGGTACGGTTCTCACAAAATTTCACACACGTCTTTATGTTAGTTACTGCTTTCTGATAGATTATACATTTTGTTTTAATGATTTTTTGGCGCTCTAGTTCCTCGGAACTGAGTGCTTATCAATTTGCCCAAATGTCTGTAATTTTCGAATTTTTCGATGAATAAGATGATCAAGAATCCTTGGTTGAAATTCATTCTGTCCGGCCGGTCCGTAGGCACGATAACTTTCGAACGGAATGAGCTAGACAGTTCAAATTTTCAGAGTAGGTTTGGGAGATAAATATCTCGGCTAAGTTCGTTATATCGTTATTATTGGGCAAAGGAAAGTGAATTACCCTTTTAGGCGCTCTAGTTCCTCGGAACTGAGTGCTTATCAATTTGCCCAAATGTCAATTTTTATTTAAGATGCAGTTTCACCATTAAAATCCATCGATATCATTTTCAACTCCAACAAGCTAATACTTTCGGAGATATGATTTTTCTAAATTTCAATAATGAATCGTACGTACTTCTATGTTTTCACAGAATGCTATAATTATTCTATCTAAGCTTTATTATATGATCTGTGTTCATACTCGTACATTTCATCCTGTTCTATAAGAAAGAGTCAAATTCATTTCAGCTATTTTAATTTGATTTCTTCCATGGTGCAGTTCTCATTCTCAGATTGCTCATTTAATCTTGATAAATAAACTATTATTTGAATTTAATTTCCTTTATGATGCAGTTCTTTCATAAGAATACATTGATTTAATTCCCAACTCTGAGAAACCAATACTTTCGGAGATATAATTTGTCTGTTTGAACTAGAGCGCCAGAAAGCTCCTGTCCACAGGGCTTGAAGAATTTTTAAGGTAAATCCTAGCACCCGTCGATTTTTAATTTCTAAAGCAATTTATCGTATGCTTTTTGGCGCTCTAGTTCCTCGGAACTGAGTGCTTATCAATTTGCCCAAATGTCTGTAATTTTCGAATTTTTCGATGAAAATGGTCTTAAACGATTTGGTTCGACTCACTGATCATGAATCCGTGGTCGAAATTCATTCTGTCCGGCCGGCCGTAGGCACGATAACTCTCGAACGGAATGAGCTAGAGAGTTGAAATTTTCAGAGTAGGTTTGGGGGATAAATATCTCGGCTAAGTTCGTTATTGAGCAAAATCGGACAGATGGTTTCGGAGTAACAAAAAAAATTTTTTTTTGCGAGACAAATTCCAAATTAAATTTTTTTCAATAAGCAGTTTGGTCATAAGAATCCATTCATATCATTTTTAACTCTAACAAGCTAATACTTTCGGAGATATGATTTTTCAAAATTTCAATGTAAATCGTATTTCTACGTTTTCACAGAATGATAGAATTATTATGTGGGTATTCTATGAATTGTTATAATGTCAACTTTTCCTTAGACATGACGTTGTTTCATTCCAGCAATCGTATAAATATGAGAATGATAATATAATATCATACTTTCTCTTGGTTGATATTTTCATGCCGATGGTCAATCCATATGATGATGGGAATGGTAATGGTAAGTTAATAATATTGAGTTCAGAATATCTCTACTAAAAACAAAACTGGAATATTGGTGTATTGGAGTAGATTTGAGGAAAGATATATATTATCGTTCATCATAGAATTGAGGAATGAATATCTCGGATGAGTTCGTTGTTGGGTAGAATTCGTCTATTGGTTTTGGATTGATAATTTTTGGCACTCTTGTTGAATTTAAATTCTTCTATGATGTTTGAATTCAATTTCTGCTAAGATGAAGTTCTAAATTTCAATAATGAATCGTACTACTATGTTTCCACAGAATGCTATTATTATTCTATCTAAGCTTTATTATATGATCTGTGTTCATACTCGTACATTTCATCCTGTTCTATAAGAGAGAGTCAAATTCATTTCAGCTATTTTAATTTGGTTTCTTCCATGGTGCAGTTCTCATTCTCAGATTGCTCATTTAATCTTGATAAATGAACTATTATTTGAATTGAATTTCCTTTATGATGCAGTTCTATCATAAGAATAAATTGATATAATTCTCAATTCTGAGAAACCAATACTTTCGGAGATATAATTTGTCTGTTTGAACTAGAGCGCCAGAAAGCTCCTGTCCACAGGGCTTGAACCCATTTTATTTGAATTTGATATTTCTCACCCCCTACGCCCCGCACCCCTCTACTTTATTTTTTCAAATGGGAATATATGGATTGTGATACATCAAATGAGAGGTAACTTGATTACCTACCGAACGGTGCGAATTAAAGGAAAATTCGTTGTGCCGTTTTTCGCGCGTGTTCCGCAAGGAACAGAGCGTGCTATCATTTCGTCACAATGTCTGTATTTTTCGAATTTTTTTTGCGATAATGGTCTCAAACGATTGGGTTCGACTCCCTGATGAAGAATTCGAGGTCAAATTCAATTCTGTCCGTTTGGCCGTTAGCACGATAACTCTCGAACGGAGCGAGTTAGAGCGTTGAAATATTCAGGGCATGTTTGGAGCGTAAATATCTCGGACAAGTTGGGTAAAATCCATCGAGCCGTTTCGGAGTTAAGGCCATTTTTAGTTGAAACGTTTTTCAAGAATATTTCCGAAACCGATCACTCGATCTATCTGAAATTCAACATCAAATTGTATAATCATGAATTTCATATGCCTGCGAAGTCTCGTATTGATCGGATGGCTGTAAACTAGAAAATAAATGTCAAATATTTGAAAATGAAATTTTGTTTTCACTATAACTCGAAAAATACTGATCTGATTGAATTGAAGCTCGGTAGTTAGATGCGAAGTACCAACGAAAACAATTGTGCAAAATTTCGTGGGGATAACATGAGTAGAAAAAATTAACAAAATTTGTAACTATTAGCGGAATATTTTGCTTGAAATTCCGAAACCAAATATCGGATTGAGTTCAGTTTCTGCACTTCGGTGACCTCTTGGGGTGTGCAAAATTTCACTGCGGACAGACCAATAGGAGCCTAAAAAAAAAAATTAGTAATTTTCAACTTCCAAACTGGACAAATTATTTCATTTCGAATTCCTACATGGAATATCTCTAACATCTGGTGATCAGATTTCGTTCCGACGTATTTTTTGCGCGTTTATCTGAATGAATGCGATATGTAAGAGGGCAACTGATTGAAATATGGACTACTTACTTGCATGGCAATTGAATTAATGCGTACACGATGTGTGGAATTTTAAATTGGTTTTCAAAATTTGTCTGAACGGTGAACGACTGGGGGTGTAACTGCCTCTTTAGGGCTGTTTCTGTTTGAACATGTTCAAACAGAAAAATTATATCTCCGAAAGTATTGGTTTCTCAGAGTTGACAATTATATCAATGTATTCTTTATTCTTATAATAGAACTGCATCATAACGGAAATTCAATTCAAATAGTAGTTTATTTATCAAGATTAAAGGAGCAATCTGAGAATGAGAACTGCACCATGGAAAAAATAAAATTAAAATAGCTGAAATGAATTTGACTCTCTCTTATAGAACAGGATGACATCTACGAGTATGAAAACAGATCAGATAATAAATCATAGATAGAATAATTATAGCATTCTGTGAAAACATGGAAGTACGATTCATTATTGAAATTTCGTAAAATTATATCCCCGAAAGTATTAGCTTGTTGAAGTTGAAAATGATATCAATGGATTTTTATGGTGAAAGAGCATCTTAAAAAAAAAATTATTTTGAAATTTGTAAGTTAAAAAAAAATTTTTTTTTTCGTTACTCTGAAACCATCTGGCCTATTTTGTCCAATAGCGAACTTAACCGAGATATTTATCTCCCTTACCTACACTGAAAATTTCAACTGCCTAGCTCATTCCGTTCGAGAGTTATTGTAGAAACAAAATTTAAAAATTTTATAATTTTTTTTCGACACTTTACGGTAACCCGATCAATACCAAAGTTCACTTGCGTCTAAAGGTTATGATTCTACAATTTGATGCTAAATTTCAGATAGATCGAGTGATCGGTTTCGGAAATATTTATAAAAAATATTTTTCCTAAAAACGGCCATAACTCCGAAACCGCTTGATGAATTTCACCCGTTAACGAACTCGTGCAAGATATTTACGCTCCAAACCTACCCTGCAAATTTCAATCCTCTAACTCCTTTCGTTGGAGAGTTATCGTGTTAACTGATGGCCGGATAGAATCGATTTCGACCACGGATTCTTGATCAGTGAGTCGAACCAAATCGTTTGATACCATTTTCAGCCAAAAATTCGAAAATTACAGACATTTGGGCAAATTGATAAGCACTCTGTACCGAGGAACAAGAGCGCCAAAAAACGGCAGAACCAATTCTACACATCGCTGAATACCTAATCAAATTACCTTTCATTTACGTTGGGTTTCACGAAGGTTTGACAGCTCTTAATTGCCAAATTAGTGCGATTCTATGTCGATTTTCAGTTCATTTTTGATACAACCATCGAAATAAATCCACGATTAAGCTAATCGAAGCTTCGTGAAACCCAACATTAATGTATCATCAATATATTCCCATTTGAAAAAATAAAGTAGTGGGATTGGGATGCGGGGCGTAGGGGGTGAAAAATATCAAATTCAAAAAAGCACAGGATAAACTGCTTTTGAAATTATAAATCGACGGGTGCGATGATTTTCCTTAATTATTCTCCGTACAAGAATTATTGACGAGTTACGATACTTTTTTGGCACGCTATATAGAATTTTTTTCAATGATTTTTTAAAAATTTTCTAGTGATACGATAATCACAAAATTTTGCAAGAATTTTCGCGTTGTCATTCTACAACTAATAACCATTTTGTATTTTTCGAGTTATTGAAGAAATAACAACTAAATTTCAGATGGGTATAACTCCAAATTCGTTTGGCTGATTATGCTTATAAACAAACTCAAATGTCGCATTCAAATGCACAACCTAACCTGAAATTTTCAAATCATTATCTCTTTCCGTTCTTAGGTTATCGTGACATTAAAACTATTTTTTAATAATTTTTTTCTAATTTTCTAGTTATATGATACTCACAAAGTTTCACAAAACGTGCTTAGGTTTATATTCTACAACTATGCACCAAGTTTCAATTCGATCGGATTTATATTGGTTGAAAACAAAATTATTACTCGGAAACAATTTGGGCCGAATGCCCATTAACGAACTTGTCCGTCGTATTGGGATGCGTCACCTACCCTGAAAATTTCAAGTCGCTAGCTCTTTCCATTCTCAAGTTATCGTGGCAACGGCCGGCTGGCCGGACAGACCTCGAATTATTCATCGGGGAGTCGAGCCCAATCGTTGAGACCATTTTCGGCAAAAAATTCGAAAAGTACAGACATTTGGGCAAAATGATAACGCGATGTTTCCCAGAACATACGCTCAAAAGAATAATAATTACTAATATAATGAAATTTCATATAAGCTGTTCGAAATGGCTTCAACTCACGGTTATGCATTTTTCAGCCCTCTTCGATAGATTTAAAACTGATTTAGGTACGATTTGAGGGTTATTCCGAATATCAGCACTTCCTGCAAAATTGTCTGAATTAATTCAGCTCTGGTATTTATAACTTCCCTATCATAGAGATATCTCTATGTTCTATGTTCCCTATAGACAATAGACTAAACTTCTCAAATGAACATTGGGGTAGAATGAGAAATGCTCATTTGTTTCCTTTTCACGAATATTTTATTGATAAAAATGTGAATCATAATACAGGAGTGACGTTTTTAATATCTGATCATCAAAAAAAAGGCTCAGATACAGTCCTGTCTTTTACATCGAATAAATGATTTGTAAGCACCGTACTCATAGTCATAGTTCTCATTGAAATCAGTCGTATATTTCGAGAATTATAGATATTATTTTGTTTTTGGCGCTCTTGTTCCTCGGAACAGAGTGCTCATCAATTTGCCCAAATGTCTGTAAGTTTCGAATTTTTGGCTGAAAATGGTCTCTAACGATTTGGTTCGACTCACTGATCAAGAATCCGTGGTCGAAATCGATTCTGGCCGTCCGTTAACACGATAACTCTCGAACGAAAGAAGTTAAAAGATTTAAATTTGCAGGGTAGGTAAGGGGCGTAAATATCTCGGACGAGTTCGTTAATGGGCGACATCCACCAAGCGGTTTCGGAGTTATGACTGTTTTTAGTAAAAACATTTTTCATAAATATTTCCGAAACCGATCACTCGAGCTATCTGAAATTTAGCATTAGATTGTAGAATAATGACCTTTATACGCATGCGAAGTTTTGTATTGATCAGATTGCCGTAAAATGTAATAAAAAAATTATTTTAAATTTTTTTTCTACAATAACTCTCAAACAGAATGAGCTAGGCAGTTGAAATTTTCAGAGTTGGTTTGAGAGATAATAAATATCTCGGTTAAGTTCGTTATTGGGCAAAATAGGCCAGACGGTTTCGGAGTAACGAACAACAATTTTTTTTTAACTTACAAATTTCATATTCAATTTTTTTTAAGATGCAGTTTCTCCATACAAATCCATTGATATCATTTTCAACTCTAACAAGCTAATACTTTCGGAGATATGATTTTTCTAAATTTCAATGATGAATCGTACTTCTATGTCTTCACAGAATGCTATAATTATTCTATCTATGAATTACTATATGATCTGTGTTCATACTCGTACATGTCATACTGTTCTATAAGAGAGTCAAATTCATTTCACCTATTTTAATTTTATTTCTTCCATGCTCCTCATTCTCAGATTGCTCATTTAATCTTGATAAATAAGAACAAATCTTGTTAAATTTTGAACAAGAGCGCCAAAGCTCCTGTCCACAGGGCTTGAACCAATTTTTAATGAAAAAATTGATATATTTTGTTTTTCAGTTGGCACTACTCCGTAAAAAAAAATTGTTTCATTCGAATTGATTATTCATTTCCATAGAATTTTTTCTTCTCTCACGAAACTGACAACAATTTTTTTTTTCATATAGAGTTATGATTTGGTACCCAGACTTAAAAAATAATGTTCTAGAAAAAGGAACTGTTTTTTTTCCCATTTTCGCTTTCGGATTCCTTTCAGTGCCTCTAAGACAATTAGCTTGCAAAATATTTTCAAAATCGATTCTACAGTTTTGAACTTATATAGACCAAATAAGTTAGGTTAGAATCATTCGCTTGGCGGGAGATCCATATTCAAATTTTTTAACAAGGAATTCCAACTTTGAGATGAAACCACCCTATTTAAAAGAGAATGTTAGTACAGACACAACAAGTATTGGGTACCTTCATCATTAGTGCATGTTTTCATGTTATTTCCACATTAAAATCTAATTCTATTTATTCTAAAATCAAAATTGAAACCATTCTAGTTCGAAAGATTTCCGTATGTCGTAGGTGACTTCTGTTGTGCGTCATTACAAGGCCGATTTAGGGTTATGTTATTATTTTTGACTGATTTCGAGTGAGCTAAGACATACGTCAATCGAATTTGGTGAATACTTTTATATTTATGAATTATTTTGGAAATATACAATTTTGTTATGAAAACTTGATTCTAGATGGTTGAGAAAGGTTCACAGAATCTATTTCAACCAAAATAAACCTTAAGAAATTAGCCAAAGTATCTAAAAACAGGCGAGAAATTCGTGTAAATTTTAGGTCCATAAGAAATGCATGGGGAATTCAGTGCTCGGATCCACGGATGGATCGTAATTCAAATTTCCAGTCTAACAGAAGTCATCTACGACATACGGAAATCTTTCGAACTACACTGGTTTCAATTTTGATTTAAGGATAAATAGAAGTACATTTTAATGTTGAAAGAACATGAAAACATGCACTAATGATGAAGGTACCCAATACTTGATGTCTCTCTACTAACATTATCTTTTAAATAGGGTGGTTTCATCTCAAAGTTGAAATTCCATGTTAAAAAATTTGAATATGGATCTCCCGCCAAGAGAAGTATTCTAACCTAACTAATGTGGTCTATAGGGGTTTGAAAATTCTATTATTTTCAGGAAACTATATAGTAGGCATAGGAGATGTTTGAGTGCCCACTCATTAATAATAATAATATTTCTTCATTTCAGATAAAATTACCAGATGACAATCTGAAATGAAATAGTGTCCAAAGAGCAAACTAATCAACTAAGTTTAGCCTTGAAAAAATCTCCTAATTCATAGGGTTCAAGATTTATAATCAATGGTCTCATTTTATTTTTAAACATTTTTGGACTACTTATATTCTTAAAACTATTAGTTAACTGATTGAAAATTCGTATACAGCCATATTCAGGGTGTTTCTCACTTAAAGTTAATCTGTGAATTGGAAAGTTCTGACTCCTCATAGGTACTCTATTATCCCCTGCCTGATGGGTCATTATGGTCAGAAATCACCTGGTTATATATTCTGGTATGTGGTAGCGAATTTTAGCTGAGGTACACACCTTAGAGGCAGCTTTTTTTTACTTCAACCTTCTAGCAATATTATTGGGTCATTTATCTTTATATCGAGTACGGGAGCCAGGAAGCCAGACAATACAGAACACCCTATCTGGACCAAAATTGGCTTGATTGTCGTAGAATATTATTCATTCCACAGTAAATTCAATTCCATTGTATTCTTTCTTGAAAACTGGTTTTTAATCAGTGTCAGGTCATTTTCTCCTGAACTATTGGCGAGAAATTCATCAAACATGGGGGAAACATTGGGTAGCACTACTAGCACTCTATAACAAAACCATGACATGAGAGTTGGATATGTATAAGTTTTGATACCCCGAAAAAAAATTATTTTACCGTAATATTATGCTATTAGAACTGAAAATTATTTCTTTGGAATAGTTCTAAATCCAACTCAACTCAAGTATTTAATGAATTGAGTATTGAACTGTTTTGAACTGAGGATGAATTTCAGTCACCAAAAATAGCAATTGCGAATATGCTATTTATTCTGTCACTAGTTTTCTTCCAATTAATCTTTTTTTTTATTATTTAAATTTAGATCCCTAACACTGGCCCCCCTGTTAAACTTGTGAAGGAGGAAACATGGAAAATAGAATGGACAGGAGTTTTACCTAATCGATTACCAACTTTGCAAATGCTTGTTGAGGAGGCCTTGAAAAATGATAAATTAACTGATGAATTATTAGAATCGTATTTATCGAGCCTTATACTGAATTGGCTGAACATTGCTAAGTCTCTTAGTTGGACACCCAATCCTAATCATGATCTTCTTAAAGCTCTTGGAATAAGTAGACACGACTTACCACTGTTAGCTTACTGGACATCTAATTGTAGATAATGAGGTTATTACGACTTTATGTTAATGGACTGCCCAAAATTGGGACTTACACTAAAAAGGATCAGGAATAGTGCCTTTCATCCACAGATTTATATTACTGAATGTATCTACAATGACAAATGTGGTATTTACTTACATATGATTGGACATTATTGAAGCTTGATCAAGAGGTTTTAGAGAGATGTGTCCTCTCTTAAATTAAAAAGTAGTTATTCATATTCCAAATCTAATCCATGAGTATCTGAATCTCCTCATTGAAAACAGACATGGGCAAAATCTTTCACACACTACGTTTGTCCTACTCCTAACCATCCCTATAGAAAGAGTTACAAAGGTTACCGGATTTACCATCAGAAGAGTTTTTTGAAGGAAAGTTACTTGTAATATAACAGAGATATGGATAATTATATCAATGAAACATTCACTTGCTATCTCCTGAAGGTGATATTGATGCAAAGTGTGGATATTCCTTTTTCGAAAATATTACTGGTGAATCAATTAATGAAAGCAACCAGTCTCTTATATAACAGAAATGCTTGAATATTATATCATCTATTGCTGAAAAAAACCTACAAAGGTCTCAAAAATTTAATGTAGAACTGATTTACTTGCTGCAATGTAAGGGGTCTACCGCTCTGCAATAGAAGAATTCAATCAGGATAACCAGCATGAAGAAAGGAGCAATCTGATGAAATTAAGTATCCCAAGTAATTATAAATAATAAACCTATTTGACAAAGTGAATCAATATTTTTCATTCACTTGAAACTACATATTTCTAATGTATGCTGAACTGTCTCATGTGATTAGGTTTTCAGGTTTGTGAGCAGTCTTATAGAACCAAAAATGTTTTCTCACTGATACCCATTCCATAAACTATTGTGAGCAAGTCGTGTTTAGAATTGGGTCATATTATGAAACTAATTTAATTAAAAATATCTTGTTATAAATAATAAACATATATTCATTATTTTACATTATAAATAACATTTATCAAAAAGACATTAGTTTGTTCTCTTATGTTTCCTTTTCTTTTTAGGTACTCTTTCACCTTCAGTTTTAATCTCATCATCTTCTTCAATTATTACCTTGAGCCTTTTATTAACATTAATGGTCTCTTCCTCATTCTGAACTTCTTCATCGCACGATTCTTCTTTCTTGATTTTCAATGTTGGAATAATACATAAACAGGTGGGTCTACAACCAGTGTTTTCTTTAATTATTTCATCAAATTTCAATGTCCATATTTTAAACTCTCCATTACTTGAAATTGAAACAATCCATTTACCGAACTGTGCTAAAGATTTTATTCTTGAATCGTGAGCTTTTTTTGAAGCTTTTGAATAATCATCTGTTTTAATGATTGTGAAATCACCATTTTCATGTCCAACTAATATTTTGTCCGGCTTCAACCATATACAAGCACTCACTTTCTTCTCATGTTCAATGGAGTTGGATATGCCCCCTTCCTCTATATTCCAGATTTCAGTATATTTTCCACCATATAGAATGAAATGTATGCCATCTGGTGACCAAATGATCTTTTCTAAAGATCGGGCATCTTTACTTTTGGTACTCAAGTTTATTGCATAAGCTTGCCGTCCTTTCACCAAATTCCAAGTTCGTAAAGTAGAATCTGCACCGATTGTCAATGCTAATTTTCCTGAAATTATAAGATATATGATTTTTAATTACAAGGATTCAAACTTGAATACTTTATTTCTTTCCAAAAAAACAACAATTTTCTGTTAACCTGATTCAAATATTGGACCTTCAAGTAGCATAATTTTGTAATTGACTAAAATATACAACTAATTATCATGAAGCATTGTAGAAACATTTCATATTTGCAGCCATATAACATACTCCTAGTTTAATGTCTCCAATCATTGAATCCCAAAAAGTTGATAAAATTTACCTGATGGGTGAATTGCAACATCATAGATTGCTGAGCCTTTATGTGCTTTATCCCACTTTTTTTCCATCTGCCAACTGCCAACTCTTACAATTGCTAAAACTCCATCTGAACTGCCACTAATTAAATGTGTGTTTTCATTTGTAAACGATATACAATTTACTGTTGCTTCATGATGAACTAACATATGACATTCTTTTCGGGTTTTGAAATCGTAGATTATTATTCTATCATCAGCTGCACCAGAAGCCAAATATTGTCCGCAATGATCTATTGTTCTTATGCTGCTAGTGTGATCGTGTGAGGCGAAGCTTTGTTTAACTTCCTTGTCCTAAAAATACAGACAAATTCTATACATCTGAAATTATAGCACAAAAATTATACTACCTTCACAGAACAAAGATATCCAAGTAGGAATTCTTCATAAGTTCCAATTATGATTTCAAAATCATACGTCGACATTGTTTATGTTTTAGATATTTAAATTTAAATAACAACACGTTTGTATGGTTACGTATTTTGTAGGTTATGATGGTGAGTTATTCTTATTCATAGACCTAAGTCGAATTTAAGCAAATAACCGGACCAGAGCGGTTACGACCAATCTCTTGCTAAACATAACCGATCGGTTATAATAGCAAGGGATTGGTCTTAACCGCACTGTTCCGGTCAAGATGCATAGAATATGTTCCGGTTATTCTATGTTCATCTATGTACATCTATGTTCCGGTTATTCGCTTAAATTCGACTCTAATTAAAATAAACCCTGTTTATTAGGTCTATGGTCACAGAACACATGGTCTATCAGTGTTCTGTGGTTGTGCTGTTCATAAATAAACATAGAATCGTAGAGCAATTAACGTGCGTTTAAAAAAAATCGTGGTCGAGTAGGCTGTGGAATTTTAAAACTTGCAATGTCTGAACTACGTTCAGACGCAGAATATTGACGTTCAAAATTCCATAGCCTACTTGACCACGAATTTTTTTGAAGGCACGTTAACATAATAATGTAGGCCGTCCGTCTTGTTCTGGGTAGCCCAAATGTCTGTAATTTTAATAATGTTTTTCTCGAAAATGGTCTCAAAACTCTCAAACGATTAGGTTCGACCAGAGACATAGAGGGATAGAGAACGGCTGACAACCTGCGCGAAGTGGCTAAAAAGTGGGTCCGCCAATCGCCATTGTCTACTCTTCGACGAGGGTTGAACAAAAAGATAATAGCTTAGTTACAGGGTCCAGCAGAAAAATAGGGAACTAAACCATAATGAAAACGATGCATTTCTACTGAAAAACAAACTATTAAGTAGGATTTAAACGTTTTAATGTGAAGCTGATAGATATTACGATATTGTATGCAAATAATTAGGTTAATAATGATCAAAAAACCGAAGATAATACAATAAAAGTGCATTTTATCATTTACTTATTGATAGGATTGTCCATAAAACATTTGATGACAGTGAGGGATATAATGAAGAAGGAATTTTGCAGTGTTCATTATGACAAACAACCATAAGTATAAAAGCTTCAGAAGTAGGTTTCAATTGATCATTATCAATATTTATTCCTATATTTGCATAGCTCCACATTTGTTGTCCATCAAAATCTAGTTGCGTTTTCATAGAAACTTCATCAACGATAAGTGAACAAACTACTTCCCTATTGAACATATAATATTCCTGAATGTTAGCTTGCAGTCCATTAAATGCTACTAAAATGAACCCTTGTTAACAATTAATATTCTGGTACCACTTTCGTATTGTGGCTTGGTGTGGCAATGACATGGCAAATTCTTTCCTTATACTGTCTCATGCTTTTGCAGAATAAAATTGCAAAGTAGCAGCAAATTGTTGAAGTACAGGTGGATAAGCCTCGTAAGATATGGTTTCTCTTTCAATATTTTTAAATATCGCCTCATTAGTATATGAGGTACACTATCGTAAGTGCTTTGTAAATAGTCAACTGCATTATTAGAGTGCTGCTGATTTTTATTCAAGAAATCCATAACAGCTTTCATGTCTGTAACTTTCTTTTTCAATGCGACAATTTTTTTATTAGCCTTATACAATTTCTTTCGGCATGCAGCTTGTCTGGCTTTAAGTTCAACATTTTGCTTTTTCAGTTTTGATGGTGAGATACTGTAAATAATATGATAAATTACATTAATGTTTCATCAGAGGTCCTATTTTTCAAAGTAGCAAAACAAATACAGGCAAGCTGGCATTTAATTACCTGTAACTATGTATGGACTTAATGAATTGGATCTTTCGTCTTCTGGAACTACCGCTTGTGCTTGTTGAAGACGTACTTTTGTCACCTTTATTTTTTCTGAAACAATATGAGTTTATAATAGCTGCAAGAAGTAATAAGAGAGTGTGGATAGAAGTATTGCGAATACTTTACAAACTGAAAACTAATGATGCATTTAGAATGGCACAATTAAGACTGATATTTTATTAAAATTAGACATTATTCTCACCTTAACGATAACTTAATTTTTTTTTTTTCCTGCGCTCTTCGATATCCTCATTAATGGATGATTCAGGAAGTGATATGGTATTGATCTGATCTTTACTTGTAGATGCTTCGGATGGGAAGTATGATTTTGACAATGTACTTTCGTTAATCATTGAATCATCCAAGTTGAGAGATGGTACGGCATCCAATTTCAGGAATCTTCTGTCAGAATGCGATATAATGAAATCGCTCTGCAAGAAATGCTCAGAGCAGACGACTTTATTGGAAGACCTAGTCCAAGTATTTTCGTTGATTCCAAGCACATTCAACCATACGTTTTGTAGATCTCCTTTAGGAAACCTTCAAGAAAGAACACATAACAATGAATAAAACTGAAATTATGAAGTGAATAAAGCAACGCTAACCTATGAAAACTAATTGTTGATCCTGGAAGTTGGAACTTTTTATTGTTTTTACACTTAACGACTGAACAATACGCCATGATCGACAGAACAAAATTACTACACACTCGATACTCGAAATACGTCTAATCACCATGAAAATTCAAGACTCAAGAGCACAGAACACAAATATAGACAGTATAGACAATATAGACATATATATATAATATAGACATATATATATAATATAGACATATATAGACAATATAGACACTCAAGAGGCACAAGCAACTGTCGAACGATCGAAATTTAAATCAAAACGACCATAGAATAAACGAAAATGACGTCACAAGGTAGACAATGGCGGACCCAGTAGTGTCCCCCAAATTTTGGATGCGCAGTAGTCGAAGCTCATTCTCTTTCCCTCAATTACTACGTTTACATGCACCTTCTCGATCCGTTTTGAACCAATGCGCATGTTTTGATGCGAATTAGATTAAATATGGTTTGAGAGTTTACATGCCTTATCTGAAACTAGTTTTCTGTAATTCGGCTTTATTCTAGGTTCGCGTAGCCAACATAGGAGGATTGAAAAAAATTAAAAATAGAAATTAAGGAAAGAAAATCATTCTAAATATCTTAAAAAATGATGAAGAACACCATAATTTCGCAAGGAATTAACCTATTCTGGGTGGTTACAACGATTGAAAGAGCAAATCGTGAAAAATTAATCCAGAATATTGGAAGAAAATGATTAAAGATAATAGAAAAAGTTACCTCGAACAATATATGATATCATTTTTATCTCAAGAGATATATTTCGATCTTCCCGCTTAGGAATTACGATTAACGTAACCCCAAAGCAGGTAGGTTAGATTATCAGATTTGTCAAAGTAATAAATTTGGTGTTGGTAATTCTGAAATTTGTTTCTGTCAAAACTACTCTCAATGCGTATTTGGTGTATACATGCACATTAAATCGATTTGGAAAAACTCAATCCACCTCTTGAAATCGCATTTGAGTATTCAATTCGAATTGAAAAAATGTTTACATGCGTTTTCAATGCGCATTACGGAATACGCATTGGCTTAAAACGGTTCGAGAGGTTCGACTCACTGATAAAGAATTCAAGGTCAAAATTGAATCTTTCTGGCCGGCCGCTGCCAGTAGCTCAAAATATACAAATCAGATGCAATTATAATTTCGCGAAATTTCGTGAATATATCGTATCATAAAAAAATTTGTTTTTTTCAAAAAGTTATTTATATTTCAGAAATTATTTGCATACTTAAAAAATCAAAATTGATTCAAGCACCGTGGAGTCAGGATTCGATTAAGAGTGATATAATAAAAATTTGTGAAGTCAGGACCTTTTGCGTGCATGTTTTATTGTCCATTCTCCTGTATTGGACACTCTTAATCGAATTCGAGTCTATATTTTTTTATTTATCGAGGAAATAATATTCCAGAGGTGGGTATAACTCCGAAACCGTTGGACCGATTATGCCCAAAAACTTAACTCTCCTATTCGGATGCACAACCTACCCTGAAAATTGCAAGTCAATATCTCCTTTCTTTCGGAAGTTATCGAGGCTACGGTCTCTCATCCAGCTACTGAACTCACACAAGGCTGCTCGGATCTCCACAAATAAATCCGATCGTGTTCAAACTTGGAACATGGCAGTAGAGTTAGGTTCTGAAGCCTCTCGAAAAATTTTCAATGATTTTTTAAAAATTTGCTAGTGATACGATTCCTCACGAAATTTCGCAAGAATTTTCTCGTTGGCATTCTACAACTAATATCCATGTTTGAATTGGATGGGTTTTGTATTCTTCGAGTTATAGAGGAAATAACAATCAAATTTCAGATATGGGGATAACTCCAAAACCGTTTGGCCGATTATGCTTATAAACAAATTCAAAAAGTCGCTATTTCTTTCCGTTCTCAGGTTATCGTAACAAATAATATTTTTTAATATATTTTTTTTTATTTTCTGGTGATAAGATTCTCACAAAATCCTTTAGGTTTGTATTCTACATCTACTCACCAAGTTTTAATTTGATCGGATTTGTATTGGTTGAAAACAAAATTATTACTCGGAAACCATTGGGCCGATTATGCCCATTAACGAACTTTGTCCGTCATATTGGGATGCGCCACATACCCTGAAAATTTCAAGACTATCTCATTCCGTTCTCAAGTTATCGTGGCAACGGCCGGCAGGCCGGAAAAACATAATCAGATTTGACCTCGAATTCTTCACCCAATCGTTATCGAGACCATTTTCGGCAAAAAATTCGAAAATTACAGACATTTGGTCAAAACGATATCGCCATTGTCCCCCAGAACAAACGCGCAAAAATATTGAGTTTTGCTACATCCCAATTTTACTATCCAATTACGAATTTTCCATTTATTAGAATGATATAAGCCAATAGTTGATTAGAATTTTTAATATTATCTGATTAATTAAGCCTCTATAATATAAGTTGATAATATTATTTTGGAAATCAATATGATTTTGACCTCTTTTATTGGGAGTTTTTTTTCCGAACAGAAGTAAACATTGATGGAACTTGATTTTTATTAAATTCGAAAATTTTTCAACTGTGCATTGAGGTATTACACAAACGAAGTTGGGGGGATGGGAAGTTGATGAATTATCCAACTGCTTCCAACTTCTTTGAAATTTTTCCAACTGCTTCGAAATTGCTACGAACTTTTTCCAACTGATGTTTCGAAATTTTTCCGAATGCTTTGAAATGTTTCCAACTGCTTCGAAATTTTTCCAATTGCTTCGAAATGTTTCCTACTGCTGTGAAAATTTGCCAAATTCGGTCAACATTAGGACCCTTATTAGGTCCTGGACTGAACATCGAAACTCGTTTTCCGAAATTCAAACTTATCTATTTTTATGATTAAAAGAAACGAGCAAACTGCGTACTTATGTACATATTTACTTTGCTAAATTCAATAGAAATAAAAGCTTTTTGAAATGCCGCCCGACAGTGAGAAACAGCTCAAATTGGTACCAGATGGTTTGTTTCATGACTACCTGACTACACACATTAGTCGAATTTAAGCGAATAACCGGAACAGTGCGGTTAAGACCAATCTCTTGCTAAACATAACCGATCGGTTATAATAGCAAGGGATTGGTTTTAACCGCACTGTTCCGGTTATTCGCTTAAATTCGACTATAGTGCCGGCAACAGGAATATGTACAATGTAGAAGTGTATATATGGTGTTATTCCATGTTATCTGCGTGCTAGCACTGCTAGCGTGCTTTGCATGTATCCGGTTAGGTGGCCAAATTCCTCCACATTTTATGACATTTTTTTCGGAAATATTCAACTCCATTGAAATTTTTCCAACTGCTTCGAAATTTTTCCAACTGTGTTGAAAATTTGCCAACTCCGGTGTGTGCAGTAATCTTTTGAGGAGGATTGGTCTTATATTGGAATCACACGCAAATAGTTACAATAAATGGTTATGAATCTGACATCTTTTTGGCTACCTCTGGGATCCCCCAGGGGAACCAACTGGGTCCTTTGTTCTTTATAATTTATATTAATGATATCAAAAAATGCTTCAAGCACTGCAAGTTCCTAATGTATGCTGACGATCTGAAGTTGTACAAAGGAATAAGGGACCTGGGTGACTGCCTTGGAATGCAGAACGACATCGACAGACTATCTGATCTGAATATTGTAACAGAAATAGTCTATACTTGAATAGTGCAAAATGCAGTACGATATCTTTCACAAAAACTGTTAAAAACGTGCGGCATTCTTACAATATTGGTGGCTCGGAATTGAAGAGGGTAGATCAGATACGGGACCTAGGAGTGATTTTTGATGTGAAGTGGTCGTTTCAGGCTCATATTGACAAAATAACTAATGAAGCTAATCGGATGATGGGATTTATCCACATAACTTCCAGAGACTTCCGTAATCCGAAAACTGTTATATCATTGTATTTTGCATATATATAGATATATATATATATATCTTGTCTATGCCTTCGCCTCGGTTGTGTGGAAACCCCAATACGAAATTTACATACAAAGACTTGAAACCGTTCAGAATAAACTAGTGAAATTGATCTCCTTTAAAACTCAGACTTCCTTAGAAGATGCCCGATCTTAGCACGGATTGATACCCTTGTCTGATAGAAGACAGATTGCAGATGTATGCTTCCTGCGGAGGATCATTGTCTCCCAGTTTGATGCCCCTAACCTCCTGTCACAGATTCGCTTTAATGCTCCATCCAGGTTATTTAGAAACGCACCTCTGTTCTACTTACCTTTTCGAAGAACTAACTTAGGTCTGAACGCGCCATTAATTCACCTACACCGCACTTACGACTCCCTCTGTCGGGAGTTCGATCTTTTCAACATCACAGCATCTGGTTTGAAGCGTCGGTTGAGGACCCATTTTGGCCCTTCCCGGCAACATTTTTTGTCGGGAATTTAGTGAGTAAAAATGATATTCCCCTTTTATATTTGTATTTGAGTCTTCGTGTCCAAAATTATAAATTTTTCACAGAAAATTAGATAGATATTAGATATTGTTCGTCTTGTTTCCTTTGTATTAGAATTAGAAATGTAACTACAGTTTATCCGAAAAACCGTCTTGTAGTAACGTAATTATTTAGTGGATATGATTTTTGGATTTTGTCATCTGTTCATGTCCCAAATGTTGTTAAATATATAAATAAAGAAAATAAAATCTCAACTTTTTCCGCTGTTGTTCGCACCATTTTTGCCTCAATTAAATAGAATTTTCGATTCACGACAAATAAAAAATTACAAAATTAACATTTACGGAGACTGAAAAGACCTTCAAATGATTGACCACATGACCTACTTTCTCTTTTCAAAATTTTGACGCAGTCATCAGGGGTGGCAGGGGTGAACATTTTGAAGTCAAAGTTCGTCCCCCTTAAAACAAAAGGCGACCCTGAGCTTTTTCCCTGGTTGAAATCCATCAAGCCGTTCAGGTTGTACAGGGGACTACAGTAATAGACTGTTATCACATTTTTCAATTCAGAAACGTTTTCGTGTTAAGGTTTAAAATTACAAGATATTCAAGCAGCTAAAAAACTGGGAGACTTAGGAAAAAGTTCACTTTGGAACCAATTTATATTCTAAAGCAAACAAATCAAATGACAAGTCATATAATGAAAAATATCAATTTATTTTTTGTAACCGCAAGACTTCCTGCGACCTCTAGCCCTCTCGAATTTACGTCCCTTGGATCTAACGAAAGGCTTAGTATGCGAATGTGGTACACCAGGAGCTGGACCAAAGTGTCTGACGGCTTCTCTGGCATTTCTACGTCCTTGCATGAGGACAGTTTTTTGTCCCAGTGGTGCCCTCAATGCGAGTTGATCGAAAGTGATAACTTCTCCACCTGTAATAAAATAAAAACTAAATAATTTGTTCCAGACATTTGAATTCAAGGTTGAAAGCTCAACAGGCAACTGTGATGTACAAGAAAAACCTTGTATGTATGTATGGATATCATCTTTTGGGAGTTCTGCATACACATAGGATTGTTTTGCAGTATGGTGGCGATTGAAAGTGGATAAACAATTTGAGGAATTTTAATTTTTTTTTTACTCTGTCTGAAAGTTGAGCGACTAGGCAGGGTCTGGAAGGCCTTATTACCACTTCATGTCAGTTCTGTGTGCAAGCCAGTTTCGAGGAAATAGCGTAGTTTCCGATGTGGAGTGTCCATAACGTGGCGCTTTGGCCAATTTTAAAATTAACGCTACATTTTTCGTGAGCAGACAAAAAGTAACTTAACTGCTGAAGCTTTCGTTGGAGAGGAGTGGGGTTTTGAGGTGGAGTATGCTATTCCTCTATAGAATCCTCTTGAGCATGCGTGGATTGAGGCAGTGATATCTCCTGAGCCACTGGTTTCGTGTGAGGTGTGTGATTTAGAGTGGAATGCGCGCCCGCAACATGAGAAGTTGTTGGGTTTCACTATATTCTGATTGGAAATTCATCGTATGAGCGTGCCTCCAGTCGGACGCTCGTTCGAGCAAAATCAATACTAGGAAATATAGGTGTCCGGATTGATTCGGAAATGCGGTCGTACCATGGCGCATAATGGACTGATTAGTTCGATTCGTGATCGTACGAGTAGATCGTGCGAACTACACATAAACGCATATAAACAAACATGAATGTTGACACAGTTGTGTCCGAATTGGTCATGGAACTCCACTTGTTCGCACGATCTACAGTCGGTTAAACGATATGCGTTTGCAATTAGGACATACATTTTCATCGTACGATCCCACAATGCGAACGATCATCGCTGGACGCACGGTCGTACGATCATGTCCCAATTAGGACATAAAGCGATTTCGAATGAAGTTGGTTGTTGGTTAGTTCATAGATTGGTCCGTCATGTTTGGACCAGCCGCATTCGAATGACAAATTGATGACGTAATAAATCAGCTGTTTCAGGGTTGGTTAAACGAAACTCGAACCGTGCTCCCGAGCACGGTCCGCTCTTTGGTTATTTGTTCTATCTCTTTCTATTCTACTATCGTCAGGTTCTCCCAGCATTTCTGTTTGTGTTTACATTTTGTTTTGATGTTAAAGTTTGGTAACAGAAGTGCTGTGGGCTTCGAAATTAATGATAAAGTAATTCATTTCAATGGCACTCATTAAACATATTTTTTTAATATTTGCTGAATCAGAATCATCCAATTCATCTACTAATAAGAGGGCTGCAACTGCTTTGCAGCTTATTACAAAAACAAACTGAATATTGAACTGAACTTACACTTGTAAGCAAATTGTGAATTATCAATAACAACTTGACAGCCGTTCAACCAACCATTTCGTTTAGGAAAAATTCGAATGGGTGGGAACCAACCGAGGGTCGGACGTCATCGTTCATGAACCGACCGATCAACCATAAACCAACCAAAAAAGCCATTCGAAATCGCTTATAGTGTCTGATTAGGATAAGTTTATGTCTAGCGGTCATGGGTCTGGTACCGAGCCGACATGTGAGGTTTTGAAGGAAAATTCATGGCAATTCTGCGTTGAATTGCCATTCATAGCACGTGCAAGTTGATTTCGGGGAGTTTTTTCCGAGATGGAGTGCCCGAACCGTACACTACTTTTGAAATTTACACTTCCCCTTTAGGTCATTTTTCGTTCTGCGCATGAGCAGAACCTTTGTTCGTGGTTTTGGGAGCAGGCAGCATTATAGAGAGCACTTTCGGTGACGAGTGAACTGCGCATGCGTATAAGTAAATGTAAATGGCGTTGTTCGTGGTAGGATGCAAGTGAATTCCGTTGATTGCTCATGGTCTTGGGAGTCTGGTGCTGAGCCAACATATGAGTCTTTAGTTCTCCCTTCTTTTTTTGACGAATATATAAATAACTGTCCTACTGTGATCGTTTTATTGAACTTTTCTTCATAAATATAGCATTACTGTGAATGTTTATTATAACCTTGAAAAAGAGAAAAGTTGCTCGAAAAAGAGCATAAATTGATCGAAACGTCAGCCAAATTGAAGAGGAGTACTTCTTTTCTTCAATGATATAACTTCGTACCTGACGGAGGTCCCACGACCGCAATTTTTTTTTTACTTCGAACGACAGTAAAACTAATGGCGTAGAGCAGGCTGTAGTAATGAACAGAGTTGTCAAAAATACTTGAAAAAATGTAAAAAAGCACCGACGTGAAGTACTATTTGGCGTGCTTGTTCGCGAGTACTAATTTGAATTGAATGATGAGTGTTTCAAGCTCAGTGGATAGAGCGAAACGGAGCCACCATTCATTGTTGGGTCAAAAATTAAAAGTGCTGTGCCTGAGCTACAAGGATACAGAAACAAAGCTAACACAGAACACAACTGACTCTCCCAACTTGCACAAGCTTCTAGTAGTCTCTTTGGAGAAGACCAAGGAGGGTCAGTATAATCATAATCATGTCATTAGCAAGCGCGCCAAAGCAGATTGAACCGACGTCTTGCTTTTTGCGCGTATGTTCTGGGGAACATCGCGTTATCATTTTGCCCAAATGTCTGTAATTTTCGAATTTTTCGCCGAAAATGGTCTCAAACGATTGGGTTCGACTCCCTGATCAAGAATTCGAGGTCAAATTTGATTCTGTCCGTCCGGCCGGTCGTTGCCACGATAACTTGAGAACGGAAAGATCTAGCGACTTGAAATTTTCAGGGTTGGTGACGCATCCCAATACGACGGACAAGTTCGTTAATGGGCATAATCAGCCCAATGGTTTCCGAGTAATAATTTTGTTTTCAACCAATATAAATCCGATCGAATTGAAACTTGGTGAATAGTTGTAGAATATAAACTTAAGCACGTTTGTGAAATTTTGTGAGAATCGTATCACTAGAAAATTTTAAAAAAATTATTAAAAAATATTATTCATGACACGATATCCTGAGAACGGAAAGAGATAGCGGCTTGAAATTTTCAGGTTAGGTTGTGCATCTGAATGCGAATTTGAATTTGTCTATAGGTATAATCGGCTTAACCGTTAAGTTCTGAATATCATAAACTATTCGTCCGGCATTGCTAAAATTTTGCAAGAGCCTTCAGAACCTAACTCTACTGCAAAGTTCCAAGTTTGAACACGATCGGATCCATATTGTTGGAAATCCGAGCAGCCTTTTGTGAGTTCGATAGCTGGATGAGAATCGATGAAATTTTCCGATAACCTTCAAAACCATGAATGTCATGATGACATGAAATATATAATCCATTTTCGGGATGATTTCTTCTTAACAAATTTATGGGAGATGATAACCCTACATAAGTGTCCTGTAGCGGTCAAATCTGGTTTTGAAGGAGATCCTCCTTTGGAGGAGGCAACTAAATATTGAAGGGATTTCCATGGAGAAGAGTGAATATCTGTGAAAAATAGCGAAGGCGATTACCTAGAGCGCCTACAGAGGAGTATATTTGTGATATTTTTGATATGATATCGCTGAAATTTTGCTGAAGGCTTCAAAACTTAACTTTAAATTAACCACACTTTCTGATATTGTGGGGTGAGAGGCTCATTTGTCGATATTAAGTCTCGTGATGGGTAGAGAGGCATTTTAGGCCAGTTTTTCTATCACTAATGGGAATATATCTTTATGTTTCACCTCAACACCTTTAGATCTATCACTGGGCATTTATTGGTTAAGAATAAGTAATTGAGTATTACCGGAATTCAATTGAATTTCATTCAATATGTTAGTAACTAAACTTATAATTTTCTTTACTTTGATTATTTAAGTATGACATTAATTCTAGCAATATTTTTCTAGAATAATTATGTATTCTTCTCCCAAAAAAGAATTGAAGATAGACAATGTGTTAACTTTTTCATCATCGCATTCTATCCTGACTTCACGAAAAAAAAATTGGTTCAAGCACTGACGTGAAGTCAGGAGCTTTTGCGCGTATGTTCTATTGTCCAGTCTCCTGTATTGGACACTCTTAATCGAATTTACCATTGTGAATTCGATTAAGAGTGTTCAATACAGGAGAACAGACAATAGAATTCACCATGGTAAATTCGATTAAGAGTGTCCAATACAGGAGAATGGACAATAGAACATACGCGCAAAAGCTCTTGACTTCACGTCAGTGCTTGAACCAATTTCTAATTATGTCATAGTGAATCTGCACTGACGCGCTTGCTAATGACATGATTATGATTATACTGACCCCCCTAGGGGTTCCCCAAGGAGATCTCTCAGACGCTCCTAGGAGCTGTGGCGCTCTTGTGGGAAACGTATTGAGGATTTTGATGATTTGGATTTATTGGTGATATTGCGAGAATTATTACGTTTTGTATTTTGTAAATTTGAGAAAAATAAGAATCATTTGAAATAAATGCGTTATTGCTTGAACAATGACATAATAAATGGGTAACATGCGTACAGCAGAAACTGTGTATCTTAATTAGAATGTAAATACATTTGTGGTAGAGTGTGGTGGACCTCGTTAATCGATTGGAAAAAAGAGTCATCCATTTGATAAATGGATGGAATCACAACCAGATAACGGCGCGGGTATAGGGGTATATGAGCGAAACTGAGGATCTTTGAGCCCTCTATCTTAAGGTAGAGACACTAGCTGTCTATATTTGTTGCCAAGAGTGTCTGAAAAGGACAATCAAGGCAATGCACATCTACATTATAATGGACAGCCAGACCATACTAAGAGTCCTGGAATCACCCATCCTGGGTTCCCTACTGTCCTGGGAATGTCGTAATACCTCAAAGCAACTGGCTAGAGCAGGGCATCCCAAACTGTGCGTCGCGACATTGTCCCAGGGGCGTCCCATTCCGGTGCGGCCGAGTCGAGTGAGCTGATAACCTATTACTAGGCTAGTACTAAAATTGGTACATATTTTTGGGGGTTGAGTTAAGGGGCGACGTAAAAAAAAGGGCAAAGTCCCAGGGGCATCACAGTACAAATAAGTTTGGGAAGCTCCTAGGCCAGAGGCAATAAGGTGACTCTTCTATGGGTGCCAGGGCTGAGGAACTTGCGAAAAGGGCCTCTGGGGTAACACCTGCTGGACCAGAACCCTTCAGTGGGCTTGGAAAAGACCACCAGTCCAACAATAGGAGCGATTCGTTGATTTCTAACCATTCTATACCAGAAAGCTTCTACAGCTGTCACGATTTGAGCTTTTGGTAATGGTGGGACTGCTTACAGGGGACTCTCGTTACTCTTGTACCTCATAGGCAAGTCGCACAGACACACATTGTTTTCAAATGTCCAGAGCAGAATAACGTATCAGTCGCAGTTCTGAAAGGCTGAACCAAGCCAAACGATCCCTAATAATAATAATAAAAAAGTATCCTACTGCCAAGAATAATGAATCCTGCAAATTACAGTAATTTTTTGCCAGCAATATTGCTATCAAGTTGTTCAAAAATCAGTGATTTGAGAGCTGACAACACTGTATTTCATTATATTTACGTGAATAGAAAAATAATTCAACCTTACTTGATAAACATTTCGTCCGTTTTTCGATGGATATCCGTAATTCCTAACCTAATATATAAAATGTCACGAAGGCGAAATACTAAATGACGAGACTAGACATGTCCTAGAAGGTTATTTGTTATCATGTTCCTTCAAACTTTAAGTGTATTTGTGTTTGTTCGGATTAAATAAACAATTCGAAATGCGACCTCGTTTTCGGGATTTTGGTATTATTCATATTTGTCTGAATTTTAATTGTGGAATACATATCAGAGCGCTGGGGAGTGAATTTTGAGGCACCCTGTATATTTGTGGTGAGCTTTCTTATCACTTTAACTCAGGGCATCTGGAAAACCAGTGTCATTTTTATTGGTATGTCTGAAAATTTTCGGCCAAGTATAGCACCTAGTATCTTCAAGAGAAGAGTTAATAGCAAACAATTTTCTGTTTTGGCACAAACAAGATGACAGTATTTTCCAACAGTGAAATAATGACAGTAACCTGTACTCATTTGTTCAAATGTTTGCTTCATACGAAGATTCACCGATGAAATTTGGGGAAACTCAAGTTATCATTATTACTCAAGAGGTGGTGATGTCTTAGTTCTCCAATATCTACAATCTAAATATGAACAATCGCCAGCCTATCAGGGAATTAATATTTAACCATATGCCAGTTTCTGTAAAAGTAAGAATATCAACCAATTCCAAAAAACCATAAAAAAGTTATTGTTCAATATAAGTTACATTTTCGAAAGAGAATATCTAGAGGATAATGAGCTAGAGTTATAATACTGCCTATTTTCATTGAATTGAAGTCCTAGGATCATTAAATATTATTATTTCATAAGCAGGTTTTACACAGCAAATAAATTCATGAACTTCTTCGCAAAGTTGACCCTGAATTTATTCATGAAGTGTGTGGTTTTACACGGCCAAAGAAATTCATGAAGATAAATGTCAAATAACAGTAATACCAACTATAAACTTCTAAACTAGCAAATATCTAGATGACAACAAAAACAGCTGTGGCTCGATTCTAAACTTCACTCATTTTCTACCACAGAACACAACAAGAACTTCCAAACAAAAACCTCAACGACCACAGTTTTTTTAAAGCTTTTCCGATAATTTATGGATTGATTTCACACAAAACTTCTTGATAAAATAGAACAAGCTCTAATTTCGTGAAGATTTTCATGAAGTTTTACATCAAGAAACTTCACGTCAAGTTTGTGTTCATGTATTTCTTAATGAAGAAATTCATGAATTTCTACACCACGTAAATCTAGCTATAAGTGAATTTTGAACTTGGATGTGTTACAATTTAGGTAGAGGCTGCTATTGAATCTTATTTTCTGGACTATATCACATTATAATATGGGTAAAACAGATTCACCAAAGTGAGACAATTCTACAAATTGCTTCAAAACAACAACAATATTATTAGTGATATGATATGCATGTTTTGAATCTAATAGGACCACCACTCATAATAATAATAACATACAGTTCAATGAGATTGACAATTAAAACTGAGTCAGGTCGCAAAAAGCATGCTCCCATATTACAATGCTAAGTAAACTAACCTGCTTTCAAAATTCTTGCACGGGCCTTGTCTGATACTTTCAAAGCACAAACAGTCAATTTAGGAAGTTCCCAAATACGAGCATCATCAGTAACACTACCAACAACGACTGCGATAAGGTTTTCACGACCTGGCTTTTTCATGAATCTTACAATCCTAGCAATGCTAATAGGAGGGCGATGGATCCTACTCATGAATAGCCTCTTCAATATAACTTTGTTGAATTTAGAGTCAGTACGTCTAGCCAAGTATCTGTAGAGCTAAAATGATGATGAAATTGAATAAACAAATAATTAATAATTTTTTTAATTCATACCTTCACTAAAAGACGTAAATATACATCTTGACTCTTAGGCTCGGTCCTCCTAACCTTTCGGTCGTATTTATGATTAATGTCGATACCCTAAAAAAAAAATAGGTAGTTATTAAATATTTTCATAGCTAAGTCATTAGCTTAGAAACCATTTCAAAGGGTCCATTTAAAAGATTGCAAAAATAAATCTAGAGAAACTTAGAAAATCTTACCATGTCGATATCGAACGAATCCTATCACCAATGAAAAGAGAGAGCAACAGCAAATACAACGAGCTTCTATGTAAAGTAAAAATTCTATGCTCCTTTGGGAACTACGTTCCATTGTTCCATCTTCTGCAAATTGTGTTGATTTACGTTATGTGGATTCTATTGATTAATGATTATTATGCTAATTTAACCACTTTTCATATTAGATATGAGCACATTGGAAAATAATATTAATTTTAAGTTTCAGTTGAAAAGGATAGTAAGATATCATCACAGATTATCAGATGATTCTGCGCATTTTCGATATTAGAGATTTTCCAGTCTCGGGCTGAGCCGGGGTGCCCCTGATGCCGTTAGTGGCGATAATTTCAGGATTTTAATCCGATTTGAGATTTTTTGCTTAGTGATTTTTTCGGATATTTTCCTAACGTCGCTTTCAGCAAGAGAGAATTCTGTAAATAGGTTGGTAATTAAGTCATATATATACTGTGGTTTTAGATGTATTATCATTTTACTAAACTAGTATATTACACCTGCGATTTAGTATAGTATGGTTCAAACCAGATTGGAATCAAGAAAACCTCTAAGCTTCATAACCAGTCAACCAGTCTGTGGTAATTCCAAATCACGGTTCTCTAGGAAGGTATGGTTTTCCAATATTAATCCAAAGTGCAAACTATTCAGCTATATTTGTTCATATAGTAGTATAAATAAAGCTGAATAGTTCACCGCTTTTGAATATTATTGGGTAACCAGACCTTCCTAGCGAACCGTAATTTGGAATTCCACTTTACACTAGGCATCAATGATGCAACATTCCATACTGCAATTAAAAAAAATTCAAAGGCTTATACGACCAACTTAAAGAAAACTAAAAGCACTTTATACTTTTATATTGTGTCCACATTAACTTGCCAGTAATGAGAACGGAGGAAATTGCTATTATATTATGCTATAAATTTGTTTCATGTAATAAAGAAATAACGTCAAAAAATAAAAGGTGGGTCAAGCCCTGGATTAACAGAAGCCATGGAAATTTGGGCATTCCGCCAGCTTTTATCGAATCAGATGGTCTAAAAAGTTATAACAACTTTGGATAATATTTGTCAGTGCTCTAGAATATGCTATTTTATTATGATAATAATCCTTAGACACAATGGAATATAAGCAAGCTTAATTCTAATACAATAGTATAATTAAACTTGTCGCAAGTTCTGTCCTTAAACGGACGATACGCGGTAAATCTGGCAACAGTTCAGTCTGACACAATTTGTGTTCTGTGGTCTGACATCATGACATCAATCATGGAAATGCTGCGTTTGTTTACCCACATCAGATGCATCTTTTACATTTCAAGCGTTTGTTTAGCCGCATTTTTCGCATCTTTTACATCTGAAATAGCGTTTGTTATTAGATTCAGATTACATTTTTCACATCTAGATTCGAAATGAGATGTAACTGCTGTAACCAGTTGAATTGTCAAAGGTCAAAGTTGTCATATGCAATAAATCATTTGTGGTAATTCGGACCTATTCTGTTCGCGCCATAGACATAGAATAACATGGACTGGCCCTCACGTAACTTTATCACACAGGGGGTCTATTCTCGACCATTCGCAATTTTCACGATCGTGCGCATCTCTATAGAAATAGTTAGCATATGCGACCGATCGTTAAAATTGCGAATGGTCGAGAATAGACCCCCAGTTCGTTGCGGAATACATTAGAGAGAGAGATGTTATGAAGGATAGAATACTTAAAGGCAAATAATGGTATAAAAATAATGATGTTTTCTTA
This sequence comes from Halyzia sedecimguttata, assembly GCA_937662695.2. NCBI lineage: Eukaryota > Metazoa > Arthropoda > Insecta > Coleoptera > Coccinellidae > Halyzia > Halyzia sedecimguttata. The sequence goes on from OW569411.2 coordinate 34,721,767, forward strand.
TAAGTATCAGAATATTCAGAAACGAGTGTCGGATTTAAATGAAAATGTTTTGCCTTTAAATATTCTGTCTACAAATCACCAAAACACATACAAAATACACGAAACTAAACAATACAGTAACAAGAAAGGTCAGAGAATAAAGGAAACCAATGTTTTGTATTCTGTGGTTTTGCCAAACGCCAAATTATAAGAAAATATTCATATACCGTGGTTTGCCTTTAACTATTCTGTCTTTTTTCAATGCTGATTTCAATGGTCTCTTTCTCACAACCAGTCCATGTTATTTTATGTCTATGGTTCGCGCATAGCAATATTGCTAAGAAAAAGATATTGCTACCACAGCAAGATCCGAAATATTGCTATTCTGATCATCGATTTTGAGCAATATGATCTGTCATTTTTACAAACATATTGTTATCCACATTGCTATCTCAGCAACCTCAAAATAGTACTTGCTAAGAGCATAACAAGATTTGGAATATGGCTAAGAACCACTTTTCTCTTCCAAGAAACCGAAAATATTGAAAATAGGTAGGTACTTTGATAAATATAGGTATAAATAATCGTATATATTTATTAAAGGTACTTAAAATACTTAATTTCAAGGGAATTGCTAAGACTTAGATCTGACACTAACAATCCCTTCTATTTGTGAACAGAAAAGATCATAAACTATTCAACATTCAACCTCAATAATAAGAGGCAGAGAGAATTTTATTCATATATTTATTAGTTCATGAGCAAATAAGGATTTATACTGTTTCTTTTAAGTTAGAGATATGCATTCGAAGACTGACCGACTGGATGAAACAAATTAAATAAACTAATAATTCAGTCTTAGTAAAAAGATGACTGCCTTTGATTTCATTGAAGAGCCGAGGGTATTTTATTCATATATTTACTTGTTCATGAGCACACTATGAGATATAGGTACTGCTTCTTTTGTTAGATGTGCATTCGAAGACTGACTGACTGGGTGAAAAAAGTTAAATAAACTATTAATTCAGCCTTAATACGAAGATGACTTCTTTTGATTCAATTGACGAACTGAGGGAATTTGTTCAGGACAAAACTAGGAGACATACTGTTCCGTTTAACTTGTGCATTCGAAGTATGAATGAAGACAGAAAAAATCAAAATTTAATATTTCTTTAGGTGTTTGCAAGTCTTCAATTTTTCGGTCATGGTAGCGGTTACCAATATTCGATGTGTTTCCTGAAAATTGATTAATAACTGCATCTTGTTAGTTTCATAAATAAAATAGTTCGTTTTTCGCTTTCGTGACATTTTATTAATTTGGTTAGGAATTACGGATAACCACCGAAAAACGGACGAAATGTTTATCAATTAAGGTTAAATTCTTCTTCTATTTCACATAAAAGTCATGAAATACAGTGTTGTCAGCTCTAAAATCAATGAATTTTGACCTACTTGATAGCAATATTGCTGGGAGAAAATTGATAACCAACATTGCTATAACAGTCCGAACAGAATACGTAATACCATAGTCATATTGTTAAAAATTAGGAGGATAGCAATATGACTTGAATAGCAATGTTTATAGCAATACGCAAACAGAATAGGTCTGATTGAGTGGCGTTTTGGGTTTTGGTATTGATTAATACTTTGATAAGGGAAGATATAAGAACAAATATATTTGTATTCTGTGTTGATAAACAAATAAACCTCTGAAGACTAGTTTGAACGAAATATTTCTTGAAAATGTATTTCGCATTAAAAAAGAATGAGAACAAAGTTGAAGTGGAAGAAACCCCAGATAAATAAGTACATTTGAAAACTACCGGCTAGTCACAAGTCATTATTATTTTTTTGATATGAGTTTTTGTTTACATCTAATAACTGTCATGAGCGTTTGTTTAAAATATTCTATGATCACATCTGCGAGACGTAATCAAAAAATCGGAGACATCTCAAGATGTATCTGATGTGATTAAACAAACGCAGCAATAGATGGTCAGAATGTCAGATTGAAGAGGAAACCGATTCTATACATAGACATAGTCTATTATTTGTGTTCTGTGACATAGACCATAGATGCATAGAATACATGGTGAAGACACTCTTTGACATATTTTCGGCCGATTTGCGGTCCAAATACTGTCAAAATACAAGGATTTTGTTTTACTTCAATTTTCGCCGATAGATGCCGGCAGTAGAAATTTTATGGACAAAATTACCGACATGTCAAATTAAATTTGAATCTTTGCTTATTCCAGTTTCTTGTGGAAAGTCGTTTGCCGCGCCGAAAGTAAGTCAAATGTTTGCTGTGTGAACTCTGAACGAGTATCCAGAACCATTTTAATCAAATACTATTTTCATTTCGAATATACTTCGTTTTTATGCGAATATATTTTTTTAACAATTGTATATTCTTACCGGATCAGGGGCAGATTTCTAGTATCAAGATAGTTATTAATTTTAATATTAATAATATTGAAAGATCGCTGATACCGTTAATTGTTAATAAATCAACATAGGAGAACGTAAGACTTGTTGATTTACTATAATCTTGCCGGTTGATGAACATAAACTGTTTTAACAGTTGAAATTAAGATATAACTCTATTGATTAATAATTATATTCATTATACAATTCAGTTATATATTGAGAAGGAATGAAATGCCATGTTATGAAAACTAACAATATTATTTGTGAACGATGAAAGGACTAGCAGAGAACAAAGTTCAGAGCAACCACACAGTGTGATTTCATCAATTTGAATAGCTTTCCTAAGGCGTCATTCTTTTTGGCGCTCTTATACTATAATATTATTTGTTTCAAGGATATTGTTAAACGACAAGAATGGCAACTGGCTTGTGCTAGAGGTAGGGTATCGAAAATTAGAACATTTGTTTGTTCAAAATATTTTTCTAGCGAATATATGTATATTGAATAAAAGATTGAAACGTAGTACACTACCCTCTATTTGGTTAGTTTATCAATTTAATGAATCATTTTTCGATATTTCATCAGTATATACTTAGTTCTGAATAATAGCTATCGAATTAAATATCTATATTCAGCAATCTAATTGCTGAGAACATGAAAAGTTGTCAAGGGGTATTGGGTGACTGAAAAAATGCTGTATACATGAGAATGTTTTGATGAAATTTCAAATTATACATATAATATAATAAGTAAAATGCTCAATTTAAAAGAGCCTTACATGATAAAGGAATTACTACATTTGAATAATAATATGATATCGAAAGATATTGTATGTAGAGGTATAACAGAAAATTCTGTATCATTCAATGTATTTCAAAATACATAAATTAAATGCTTGTACTCTAATGACGTTGGATGTGATCTTTCGTAATGGAAAAATAATGATTTCACAGATTTCTTCATTTACAGTTCCATTCAAAATGTTCCAAAGAAACTCCTTTACTGATAAATCCCTTATTTGACCTCATTATGTCTTGGCAAGATGAAATTTCTGTTCCAAACCAATGTGGTTTACATATTATCTCCGAACAGATATCTGATTAATCAAAAAATGGATTGATTTTTCAATAAACTGCTTCATTATATTCTTTTAATTTGAATTTACGAACTAGCAACGGTGAAAAGTGAACTTTGTCGCTTGTCAGTTTTCATTTATTCGCTTGTCAGAATCTTCGAAATCGACCCTAGCGGCACCATCGTTAATAAAGTGAAGTAGTACATAAAGTACGTGATTTGACAGTTCTTGGTCCGTTTTTCGGCCGAAAATTTTAGCAGGAATTAGTAGGGAGTGTCCACACCTTGTTATTCTATGCATCTTGCATAGACCATACATAGACTGATGGATTGATGGCAAGATTGATGTCAGATTGCTACTAGATTGACCGTGCGAAGCTCCGACTAAGGTTAAGCATAACGGAGGTTACAATCTGGCCATCAATTTGGACCATCTACCCGTACCTATATACAATCAGTTTCCCAACAATCTTACATCAATCCATGATTGATGTCAGATTGACCGTGTAACCTCCGTCTAACTAAATTATGATCTTTTATTCGTTTTTCCCATTTTCATTCGATTGTTTTTGTCGTATTTGAACTTTTATACTGATATATAGATTATATCTAACAATGAAGAAGTTCGGCCAACCGTTGTACGTATATATTCATAAATAATTCATTTCATTTCAAAGGTGAGCTATCTGAATCTTCGGAATTTATAATTTAAACACATTCTAAAATGTGAGAGACGCAAGTAATTATTTGAAATGAAATCAGGGATTACTAAGATCTCATATCACTTCGGTAAAACTGCAGAATCGATCATATTTACAACAAATTAAGAAATACATAACCATTGTAGTCATAAACTCATATTGCCAATTTTCGCAGGAGTTGGAAAAAATGTCGAAGCAGTTGGAAAAATTTCAATGGAGTTAGAATATTTCCGAAAAAATTGTCATAAAATGTGTAGGAATTTGACCGGATAAATGCAAAGCACTCAGATAATAGGGACGGGCGTGTGACTTACTACAGGAGGGCCTCAGAATTATTGAGCAGTGGTGCCAGTCGGTGGGGCTGAGTATTAACCCAACCAAGACCACAGTAATTCCATTCACCCGGAAAAGAAACCTTCCAGCCATAAAATCCCTCTCATTAAATGGAGAAGTGATTGACTGGAAGACTGAAGTTAAATATCTGGGAATAACTCTGGATAGCAAGCTTCTGTGGAACAAGCATGTGGATATCACTGCAAGTAAAGCAATAAGAGCTCTGATGGCGTGCAGAAGTCTATCCGGTAAGACTTGGGGCTGTAGCCCTAAAATACTGCGATGGATGTACGTCATGATTGTGAGACCAATAATTACCTATGGGGCAGTAGTCTGGCATGCCAAAGCAGATCAGACAACTACTAGGAAAGCGCTTGACAAAGTGCAAAGGCTAGCTTGTGTGTGCATCACGGGAGCTATGAGAACGTGTCCAACCAGGGCACTTGAGATCATCACAGATCTCTCACCTCTGCATCTAGTGATTGAGAGGTTAGCCCATGAGGCCATCCTCAGAATATCCAAGGAAGGTACAGGAACTGAGAGGATTAAATGTCAGAGAGCCTGGACCTCTTTGACTAATTACATCCCATCAGTGAACCTTCCTAGTGATGCAATGGTCAAAAAAGTAAGCATTGAGAAGAACTTCACCACGATGCTAAGTAGAAAGGAAGAATGGGAAAGGGAGTTCACCACCCAGACTTTCAAAGAAAATACCATAAAATGGTACACAGATGGCTCAAAAACCACGACGGGAGCTGGCGCTGGGGTATATGGGACAGGCACCAAGTGCGCACTGTCGGTAGGCTCCCGTTTGAGTATCTTCCAGGCAGAATTACCCGCAATCGAAAGATGTGCAGATATTAACCTAGAAAGAAAATATCAGAAATGCGACATAGCAATCCATTCGGATAGTCAATCTGCTATCAAAGCACTGAGCTCCCATGCCATCGATTCAAAGTTGATATGGGAGTGCCGAAGAAAACTAAATGAAATTGGCAAGAATAATAAGGTCTTTTTAGTCTGGGTCCCCGGTCACTCGGGAATCAAGGGGAACGAAGAGGCCGATACACTTGCCAGAAAGGCAGCACGAACTCCTTTTATTGGCCCAGAACCTTTCTGCGGTATAGGAAAATGCACCTACAAGAAAGAGTTTCTGGAGAAGGAGGAAACCAAAAGAGAAACACTCTGGCGGAATCTTCCAGGTTTGGTTCATCCCAAAAAGTTCCTTAGGAACTTTAAAGAAGTGAGATCCAAAAGGTATCTGGATCTCTGTAAGAATAAGTTACACCTGGTCACTGGCTTCCTCACAGGACACTGTCGCCTCAGGAAGCATTTGATGAGAATAGGTTTATCAGATACTGACGAGTGCAGATTCTGTGAGGAAGAAACTCCTCTTCACCTTGTTACAGAATGCCTCGCCATTGCAAGTCAGCGAAAGGAATGCTTTGGACAGGAAACTTGTAGGAGTGAAGACGTAATATCCTTGAAGCCTTCCCAGATATTGAGGTTCATTTATACTCTGGAACTGGAGGGCGAGCTGTAGATGGCGTAATGGTGAGAACAGCTCTGATGGGGGGCACAATAGATCTCAAGGTCGCGGTGCAACGTAACCCCTTATCAATAATAATAAAATAAATAGGGACGGGCGACGGGAAAACATGGAATAACACTATGTACTCTTGTACACGTTCCTGTTGCCGTAAATTCAATATTCAATAGTTTTCGAAACAATGTGTGTTTATCATAATTTTCTAATTATTGCAATAGTAGCGCAGTTGCGCAGTATTTGAACTCGAGGTGGGTAGCTCTCTAGATGTTTCCGTTTCGCCGACTGAATTGTCAAAAAACAAATCATCTGGTACCAATTTGAGCTCTTTCTCACTGTCGAGCGACATTTTAAAAGCTTTTTTTCTACAAACGTCCAAAAATGACGAGTTTCGCGCATTGACAACAATATGCGAAGTGACCCTTTTTTTCATTTTCCTTCGTTACCATGACACCGTGCGCGAAGTAGTGTGCGAAATACCTACTTCGCACACTGCATGTAAACTATATGGAATTTTTATATTTTAACCTTTATGTTCCTCGATTTCTCCGGTGAAAGATTTAAAATTACAGAATTGGCCGCATCTGCCGAGTTAGGTGAGGTACTGCTTACATCATCGTCGCTCGAAATTTCCATTATTTCACAGTTATAAATATCACGCACGAAATTGACGCGAATAAAAAGTCACTCCAAAATAATTATCAAGATGAACTGTCACTTTGAAATAATGGTCAACAAATGCCATTTTATTTCCATAGTTACAGTAATTACTTGATTTGGAAAAACAGTTTAAGTCAGTTCCACACTATTTTTCATATTAAGCTAAGCATGTTACTTATTTTAGAACAATATTTTTGAAGTTTGTAGAAAAAATTTTGTTTGCATCTCATGCGCGAAATACTTTGGTGATCTCGACTATTTTTTTTAACTCGGCTGCGCCTCGTTAAAAAAAAATCAGTTCTCGATCACCAAAGTAGCATTTCGCGCACTAGATACAAAAATAACTATATTTCTATTGAATTTAGCAACGTAAATATGTAAGTACGCAGTATGCTCCTTTATTTTAACGGTAATAAATAATAGTTTAAAAAAACTAAAAAAACACTTTTTATAGCTAACCGAACTAAAAATTAGAAAATAATTTTTAATTTCAGAGAGTTTATAATACAGTAGTAGAAGATCGAACAATCAATCAGAATTTATCACCTCAAAATAAAATTATAATAAAGTTTAAGTTATTAACAAAAGAATTCAATTCAGAGTAAACAGCGTGGGGTGCTTGATAAAGTAAATGTAGCAACCATTCTATTGGCAACTATCTATGAGAAGAGAGTTATGAAAAGTAGTAAAATGCACCCCACGCTTTTTACTCTGAATTGAATTCTTTTGTTAATAACTTAAACTTTATTATAATTTTATTTTGAGGTGATAAATTCTGATTGATTGTTCGATCTTCTACTACTGTATTATAAACTCTCTGAAATTAAAAATTATTTTCTAATTTTTAGTTCGGTTAGCTATAAAAGCGTGTTTTTTTAGTTTTTTTAAACTATTATTTATTTTTCATTTTTTAGTTCGATTTATCAATTAGTTATTTGTTGACATGTGGTATTGAAATGTCTCACAAATTATTTCGCAATCTCATCATTTCATTCGAAATTTTTCTGTTACTCCGAAACCATCTGTCCGATTTTGCCCAATAACGAACTCAGCCGAGATATTTATCTCCCAAACCTACTCTGAAAATTTCAACTCTCTAGCTCTTTCCGTTCGAGAGTTATCGTGCCTACGGCTGGCCAGACCGGCCGGACAGAATGAATTTCGACCACGGATTCTTGATCAGTGAGCCGAACCAAATCGTTTAAGACCATTTTCATCGAAAAATTCGAAAATTACAGACATTTGGGCAAATTGATAAGCACTCAGTTCCGAGGAACTTGAGCGCCAAAAATCAAGAATTTTTTATGTAATCTATTCCATTTTTATAAAAATCCAGACCTTTTCATCACATTTATTACAATACCAGGTACCATCAGGAGTGTCAACTGGTCATACACAATCAAAATGAAATCTTCTATTTGACAGTCATTCCCATCACAGTTTATCATCGCACGTCCATCATCCGTCTTGTACGTTGTGGTATATAATAAACCAAATACGTTGCAATATCCATATATAAGATTGGAGGAACACCATCAATTGAATTATCCACTACCCAGATTAGAAACATTCATTAAGCGATTTCGAATGGCTTTTTCGGTTGGTTTATGGTTGAGCGGTCGGTTCATAAACGATGACGTCCGACCCTCGGTTGGTTCCCACCCATTCGAATTTTTCCTAAACGAAATGGTTGGTTGAACGGCGGTCAATTTGAAATTGATATAATACACAATTTGCTTACAGGTGTAAGTTCAGTTCAATATTCAGTTTGTTTTTGTAATGAGTGGAACTGTCGAAGCCAAATTCATAAAATGCTAAACGCAAAGCAGTTGCAGCCCTCTTATTAGTAGATGAATTGGATGATTCTGATTCAGCGAACATTAAAAAAATATGTTTAATGAGTGCCATTGAAATGAATTACTTTATCATTAATTTCGAAGCCCACAGCACTTCTATTTCCAAAATTTAACATCAAAACAAAATGTAAACACAAACAGAAATGCTGGGAGAATCTGACGATAGTAGAACCACAGATTACCAGATAGTGCAATCGACAGTTGGCGGGAAGCACGTAGGTTTGACCTTCAGATTTACTACCCATGAAGACGTAGTAAAATGACAGAGAGAAATGAACTACGTTCTCGCTCTTTACACAAATTCTAACCTCAACTTCACAAATCACTAATAATCATATTCCTTTTATTTCTTGTACATACGCCACAAACTGCATCTTAAATGTCTTCATTACACTTTATAAAATTCATTAAATTAATCCCACTTGAGTTACAAATTTTCGTACATAAGCTGAGTATTTTAGCTAACCTTTCCGTTTGTTGTTATAAATTTATGAATGAACGTCGTTCTGCCTCTACCATAGTTGCGATTGGCCGAGAGGTCACGTGATCATATATCTGCGATTTTATTGGCACCCCCAAATAGTTAGGCTTGTTTCACATGCATACGGTTCCATTCGGTTCGTTTCGTTTTCGGTTTCAATTCGGTCGCTGGCGACAAGTGTGAAACGGTGCTCCGGTTTAGATTCGGTACCGAATAGAAACCGTACAGCACCGAATACTCCCTCGACACGAATAGGTTTCTATCAGGTTTTGATTCGTGTGTAGGGAATACAGATCAACCGGGGCGTTCACACGAATACGGTTTAGTTTCGGTTTTAACCATAAAGTAATAAATATTTACATATGTTTTCTGTCTCGTTGTGTGGTTTTAACCTCAAATCGAGCAGATATCTTTCAATTTTTCACGAATTGTTCAAATATAGAAATATAAACATACATATTTTCGGGATATTGTTGCTATCTCAGTATTCATGAGAAAATGATGGTTTACCAAATGTGGATCGACTGATTTCTGCAGTATATCTAAACCAGTGCTGCGGGACAAAACTTCCGAAAAATATAAAGATGAATTAAAGACGTAGGATGCATTCAAAGATGTATGTGTTCAATTTTGAATGGCTTTGATGAATCTGACGTCGCGGAAAAATTGGAATTGTGAGCTCGTGTCGGAAGATAACATAAAACCTAATATGAACCGTATATGTGTGAAAGGCCTTCATTCGTTTTCGGTTGAAACCGAAAACGAACCGAACCGAATGGAACCGTATGCATGTGAAACAAGCCTTAGGAGCTAGGAACTATTTGGGGGTGCCGAGAATTCCATGGTCAACATTACGCGTCAGCAGAGTTCATTCATAAATACTGGGAGTGGCGTATCTGGTTAATCTGTGGTAGAACTGTGGTAGAATAGAAAGAGATAGAACAAATAACCAGAGAGCGAACCGTGCTCGAGAGCACGGTTCGAGCACAGATTAATCTGTAATCTGTGGTTCGAGTTTCGGTTAAACAACCCTGAAACAGCTGATATATTACGTCATCAATTTGTCATTCGAATGCGGTTGGTCCAAAAAAGACGGACCAATCTATGAACCAACCAAGAACCAAAGACATTCGAAACCGCTTCTAGTGAAAGGATCTAAGCCGTTAATTAATCCCAACTTTATTATATACCTGTAATAAAATGAAATGTAAACACATGATGAAGGTGCTTTTTTTCGAACCTACCGTTAGTGATGTGAAATACTCGGAATCCTGGGAAAATGTCCGAAACTTTCCCCCAAGGTCGAGCATTTTGAGTATTTAAGTATTTACGGACATTGCGGAAAAATATGACAATCGTCACATGTTAAGTTAAAATATCAGGAAAATTTGAGGCATTAAAAGAAATTTTTGATGGTCGATTGGAAATAACAAATAACTTATCATTGAATGAGTTATTATCGTGTTATTTTATTGAGTATCAGAGATAAAGGACAGGTTCCAGGTTCTGAATTAAGAATTAATAATATTAGATAACACGATTTAATTGGACTGTTAAATAATAAAAATAAACTTGTCCAAAAAAACATTGTAAAATTTCCCAATTGGTTCTCAGATCGTTAAGAATCTTTGATCCAAGTAGAAAAATGTTCCCCAGAACATACGCGCAAAAATTAAATAAATAGGAATAAAAATATACAATAATAAAATTGGTTCAAGCACTGACGTGAAGTCAGGAGCTTTTGCGCGTATGTTCTATTGTCCATACTCCTGTAATGAACACTCTTCTTAATCGAATTTACCATGATGAATTCTATTGTCTATTCTCCTGTATTGGAAACTCATGTGTTCATTACAGGAGTATGGACAATAGAACATACGCGCAAAAGCTCCTGACTTCACGTCAGTGCTTGAACCAATTTTATTTTCGATTAAAAGGGTCCAATCAGGAGAACGGACAATAGAATTCATCATGGTAAATTCGATTAAGAAGAGCAAAAGCTCCTGATTCACGTCAGTGCTTGAACCAATGTTCTATTGTCCATTCTTCTGTATTGGACACCCTACCATGGTAAACTCGATTAAGGGTGTCCAATACAGAAGAATGGACAATAGAACATACGCGCAAAAGCTCCTGACTTCACGTCAGTGCTTGAACAAATTTTTATATTAGCCATCAAACCTTTTTATTTAATTCTTCATAATCATTACAAGAATGTCTGTCGATATGGAATATGGTAATAATTTGACATTTGAACACATCGTTTAATGCATAATCAATTTCAATACTTTTGTCACTCGTTGATGAGATGAGATATCTGAAATTATAGATAAACTCTAAATATTCCATTCAATATTGAAATATTAAAATTAAATTTCCACTTATTCATTTGTATTTCAAGATAATGAACGTTTGAAGCTAATGATTCATGTAAATTGTCTGTGAAAATTTGTTTTCATGGGGTTATCATAGGGGAAAAGAGTTATTGTGAAAATAAGATTCATTTATTTAGATACCAATCTATATATTGTTTTATACTATCTACTAAGGGCCGATTTATTCAACCTCTCCGTAAAATATTCGTCAACTATGTGCTCGTTGAATTTACTGATCCCCTTTAAAGTGAACATTTACAGATTACTTTCCTTTCGGTAAGGCTACTTGACAGTTTACAGGTCGTAAAATATATCAGCCCTCAGTGAACAAAAAAATTGTATACCTCACTGAAGCCGTAATACAAACAAAGGAAATAATTTCGAATAAAACTCTATTAACATATTCGATTTTTTACTTCAAGAGAGATCAAGAATAACATTCATTTTGAAAATTCAATACTACATCAAGCAGCATGCAATACATTTTTTCGAGTTTGGACCACTGCTGCCCACATAATCATGGAGGATTCGTGAAACACTGCAGGGAGGATAAATACTTGTATATAGATTATTATTGAAATATGATAACTGACTTTCTCCGTTTCCTTATATACTACTTCTCGTTGTAAAATATACTTGGATTTTCCTCCGCAACACTAGGATACATCATTTTCAAAGTTAGCGTTGAATTATCAAGCCATTCTATTATAATATTAGTAAAATCTGTTCTTCAGAGGTATTCATTGTTAAGCATGCTAAGCAACAAGCATTTAAGAAACATATACCTGAAGTTCCACGGGAAAACAATATACATAATATATACCTACACACATGTTATATTGCATCACCTTCTACTCCTATATTTTAAAATATTCTGCAATTAGAAAAATTAAAATGTTTCGTTAAAAATGCCTATTATATAGGTACACGCTGGCATCCAAACACCCTGATGATGGATCGTAAGAGACCCATGATATCAGAAAAACAGAAAAGTGTTCAAAATTCACTGGTCTAAGCGTAATTCAACTGTTTTTTTTTGTGCAATAGTATTATGCAAATGTTATGTGTAAACAGGTAAAAGTGGCTAAGGGCCAAATCTGAATAATAGGGTAGGTGCAGAAGTCATTTGAAATGTAATTCATGCAGTTTTGCTTGCTAATGACATGTTTATGATTATACTAACCATTCTAGGTCTTCCCTAAGGAAATCCCACAGAAGCTCCTAGGAGAGTCAGTTTTGTTCTGTATATATTTTATTAATGTATCCTTACGACAGCTTAGGCAAGTCACTGGGTGGTTTTCACCTAAGTACATGATGAATAGAATACTTATCCCATAATATATATAGCTTCGGCAAAATGACAAAACAGAATTAAGTGTAAAATGTAAAATTTAGAGTTGGCTTTATTTTTTATAGTCATAGCCTACTCATAACAACCACTTCCTTAGTAGATTGCGGAACATATTTAAATGCACCTTGAATCGAGCATTTACGGTTTATTTCGTTCACTCCCTGATTTATCGTTCACTCTCGAATTTCAAAACGAGAATATCTTGAAACTTGCTTATTGCAGATACGTCCCTTTGTCATTTCAACGATATGAGAACCACCACCAATTTGTTTGAATAGAAACACTAGATTTTCTTCTTGGCTATTCCACTCTTGAACTTTAAAAATTTTAGTGTTCATGTCATCTTGGTGGATATACTTAATCTTCACAAATATTCAATCGACTAAGTTCCATATACCTTGTTTTTAAGAATTCTATCTGCAGTAACTCCAAGAGTAACTCATGCATTCTATTTGTCGAAAAGCATTACTTTTTTGCTCTACGTCAACTGGACCTTAATTCATTCCAACCTGAAAGGAAATATTAAGACTTGGATTTCTCTGAGTAAAGTAATTCATTCAATTCACTTCTATTACTTACTACTGATTTTTAGCCAGAAATCCTGAAGGACATATACCAGATATCTTCTTTCTGAACAACTTTTCTACAGTTCTCCATAATTTGGAATTTCTTTCACATACGTAAACAATATTTCTAGATTCCTCCAATCTTCAAATACAAGGTAATCTCGATTATTTTCAACGGAAGGAATACTCGTTCGTACTTCGTGGATTGAGAATATTTTGTTTACGTTTTGTATTTGTGTTTTGATCACAGATTCAGATTCGATGTTGAGGTTAAAACGGGGCGCATGCGTAGATCAGAATGTAGTTTGTAGTATATCCATTAATCATGAATCATTCTCAAAAATACCACACAAGCAAGTTACCGATCACTGCTAATATTTATTATTTACCAGAAATTCATCACAAATCGAAACTATTTAAATTAGAAATGGCAATTTTTACATGACTAACCCGGACTTAGCCATTTAACCCTGCTATTTTGCCGGGTTAAATTTTTATAGTTTTAACCCAGGGTTAGGCTCTAACTCTTGAAGGTGCAAGACCTATTATCAATTTAACCCTAGGTTTAGAGTTAATCCGGATTTAATTAGATAACCCGCATTCGTGCAAGTGGGCCTTAGTGGCCTACATGGCCTAAAATTCCTCTCTACCCATCACAAGATTTAATATCCACAAATGAGCCTCTCACCTTACAAGATCAGAAGCCTTCAGCAAAATTTCAGCGATATCATATTAAAAAAAAATTGGTTCAAGCCCTGTGGACAGGAGCTATTGGGCGCATGTTCATCTTCCTTGTGGCCCGTACTGACCAGTAAAGAAAAAAAGCAGTATCATGTTGAATACCTTAATATTATTCTGGAACACAAATTTTCCATTACAATAATCTTCATCTAGCTTCTATTTAGTATCAATTCCTGTAGAACGTGATCATAATAAGTGTTTTCCATATAATAAAATGTGTTTGAACTTGGTATGTAGGAAATCTGACATCAATTATTGGAATTAATTGATTTGACAAACAGCCGTCAAATGAGGTAAATAGATTTTTGTGACGATTTTCTGTGACCATAGAACGTCAAAACACGCTGGAATGTGAATTTTAAGCAATATCTTCTGGAATTGAGATCGTATCGAACTGAAATTTTGCACACTCGTGTAGAATGCTTGATTTAACGTCGGTACAAATTTTTTTATTAAAAAATTTTCCAACTGCCCGATCCCAACAATACTTAGATAATATTATATCCATAAATTAAGCATTTCATTATTGCATTTCTTGAAATAGGTACCTTTTCAAGTCGATCAACATCGTCCTTTTTTCGACGTCTAAACTATGACTTGATTCTTTATGTTTATGTCTTTGAATTTGTTTTCGGTGGAATTCAAAGAGTTCATAGAATAATCGATGAAAATACTGAGAGAGACCCAGGAAATTTGACACATTTTGTCTTATATCTCCAGAAATTGAAATCGTATAGAGCCAAAATTTTGCACAATGTTGGAAAATACTACAATTGACGTTAGTACAAGTTTTTGTTGCAATCTGATGAATAGTTCACGAAAAAAAATTTTTTTTTTCGAAAAAATTAAAAGAAATATTTTTTTAAAAATTACCAACATTTCGATCATAACAGAATTTTGCCAAAAGTTGCGCGTTTATATCCTCGAACTGACTACCAAGTTTCGATTCAACATCTTCTTTAGTTCCTGAAATATCAGGGAAATAACCTCAAAATTTTAAATGTCTATAACTCCTAAACCGTCCAGCCGATTTTGCCCGTTAACGAACTTAACCGTCGCATTTTGATCAGAAACCTACCCTGAAAGTTTGAAGTCGATAGGACCTTCGGTGCTCCTGTTATCGTGCCTACGGCCGGCCGGCCGGCCATACGGCACCCAAAAATCTGACACCGGATTCGTGATCAGGGAGTCCGAATTAGTCTATTAGCCAATTTTCAGCTCGAAATTCGAAAATTACAGACATTTGGACGAAATGATAGGACGATGTTCCCCTAGAACATGCGCCCAATAATACATAACCTTTCAAAAGTCCCCTCTCGCAAATATACTCCTCTGAAGGCACATGGATCTCTTGAAGAAGAATCGCCTTCTCTATTTCTCAAAGATATTCACTCTTGTTCATAGAAATCCCTTCAATATTTAGTTGCCTCCTCCTAAGGAGGATCTCTTTCAAAACCAGGTCTGACCACTAATGTAGGGCTATCATCTCCCATAGATTTGTGATGAAATATAAGACGATTTTCCCATAATATACGAGCGAAAATATGTCATCATGACATTCATATTTTTATTTTATTTTTGAAGGTTCTCGCAAAAATACGACCATAGACTACATATTATCATACGACGATTCCCATCCGCTACACTTGGCTACCACTACGCTACCGAACTCACAAAAGGCTGCCCGGTTCTCCAACAATATAGATCCGATCATGTTCAAACTTGGAATTCTGCAGTAGAGTTAGGTTCTGAAGGCTGTTCCAAAATTTCAGCCATGCCGGACGAATAGTTTATGATATATGGAATTTTTTTCAATTATTCTTAATTATTTTTTTTTAAATTTTCTAGTTATACCATCCTCACGAAATTCTGCAAGAATTTTTGCGTTGGCATTCTACAACTAATAACCATGCTTGAATTCAATCGGTTTTGTATTCTTCGAGTTAATGAGGAACAAAAAACAACCAAATTTCAGAAAATTTCAGATGGCTATAACTCTAAAACCTTTTGGACGATTATGCTCATAAACGAACTCAAATGTCGCATTCTGATGCACAACCAAACCTCAAATTTTCAAGCCGCTATCTCTTTCCGTTCTCAGGTTATCGTGACAACAAAAATATTTTTCAATAATTTTTTAATAATTTTCTAGCTATACGATTCTCACGAAATTTCACGAACGTGCTTAGGTCTATATTCTACAACTATTCACCAAGTTTAAATTCGATCGGATTCATTTTGGTTGAAAACAAAATTATTACTCGGAAACCATTGGGCCGATTATACCCATTAACGAACTTGTCCGTCGTATTTGGATGCGCCACCTACTCTGAAAATTTCAAGTCGCTAGCTCTCTCCGTTCTCAAGTTATCATGGCAACGGCCGGACGGCCGTACGGCACCACAGAATTTCACATTTGGGCAAAACTATAACGCGATGTTCCCCAGAACATACGCGCAAAAAATGAACTTCTTTAAAAAATTTTGCATAATTGGCATCTCAGATCATTAAGCCAAGTGGAAAAGAAGAATAAATATCGGACAAAAATGAAAATTGTCAAACAATTCTTTAGTAGAAAAGAAAGTTATGATATTTATCCAGACATTTTAGATAATGTCGATAAATACTAAAAAACTCTAAATGTCGACTGTTTTTAGATGTAATGATAATTTTCGGACATTTTTCAGTATTTATCAGAGTAGTGTTTAAGACATTTTCCACACTCACAACACTATATACCACTATAATTATGGACATATCATATGGCGTATTCCATTGGCAGCACCAGTGCTGCACTGAGCACGCACTGATGTTGCACTGGACGTCAAAATGCTTGACGAAATTACATGCGACTAGAGACAGGGACATGAAGGTTGGAATCAGCCAATCAGAGAAACCACAGTATGGCGGTAAAATTTGAATTTCGAAACGAAAGTGTAGTTTGCTAGACTGATCGATCTGTGGTACCACATAGTATTTTATCTTAACTTTTATTAATTTTGTTGTAACCAAAGACTGTCTTCCCTTATTTATGAAGAAAAATTTGTTATTCATATATTTATAGCATAAGTAACATATACAGTGCGCGTCAAAATTATGGAACAAATTCATTTTCTCAGAAGAAAAATATTTGGCAACAAAATCCTGAAACTGGTTAATTTTTGTTTCACTTTTACCAAATTTTTATGCATTTTTGAAGCATTTTTGTTGCACTCTGTGGCATCCCTATAAACCCTCTAAATTTTTTGAATAGGGAAAGTGGGTCATGTGGTACATTTTTGGCAAGGTCTTTTTATCTTCTTTACGAGTGTAGAAATTTCAAGAAAAAAGTTCATTTTTTGAAAAATATTTTTCAAAAATGAAAAATTTGGTTCCCCCTTTTGTGTGTCCCACTATCTTTGATGAATTTGCTTTGTGTTTTCTTCTCGATATCTTCTTTCCACGACTTGAAATCTTCAAATGATTGAAAAATAGCGGTAGTTTGCTCTATATTCAATCCATGTATTTCCTCATAATGCTTGAATAAGAAATCTTTTTTTGTACTTTTGAAAGGACATGTTGGACAGCTGTAATAACATTGTCCTGTTTTCACATAACTCACATTGTGGGCAGCCTTTTTGTGCTTGAGTAAATATATATTTGCTGTTATTGTAGGTTTTATCACAAAATTCACTTTTTAATTTCCTCTTGTCTAATTGTGCAATAATTGACTCCATTTCTTCGAAGTGATTTTTCTTTGCATGCAACCTGAAAAAATAATAAAGTTGTTTCAATGTTCCAATCATTTTTTTCAATTTCCATGTGAAACCAGCTTGAAAATGCTTCAGACTCGCATCAGTACTTTTCTAGAATTTTTCATAATTACCTACTTACCTCAAACTCTTTAGACTTTTATACTTTGATTTGCATTTAAAGCAGACGAAACTCTACACAGGTTTAGACAGTATGAAAATGTTGAAGAATTAGTATTTTCTCGCCAAGAAATCGAAAAGCAGAAATAATCTATTCCTATTCTTTTCGCGCTAATACAGACGGAAGGATGGAACGATAGCGCGCGTTCTCCGTTATTGCACCGATTGCATTTATTCCTTGAATAATCATTTCACTGGATTAGGACTATTTATGAAGACTCAAACAATATGAGCAATGAAATAAATATCGAGATGATTACAAGTACATACATATATGAATTGAAAACACATGTAAACGGTTAAAATATAATTTCTGAAGGATCTATTCATTCCGTTCTGAAATTCAAATTTGCCGCCATACATCTTTTTCTCTGATTGGCTGATTCCAACCTGCATGTCCCTGTCTCTAGACGCATGTGACAAAATTCCCCAATGGAATACGATTCATGCACTCAGTGCGCACGAGTTCTACCAATGGAATACGCCAATAAAATTCAAAGTAAACAATACAATGTGTGCCAACAGCCGCCATATTGCTTTAGTTTTGACAGGTCGTTGGATTCTCTAATAGTACAGTGACTATAGTCACTGTATCTAATAGTACAGTGACTATATTCTTAGAATATAGTCACTGTTGAAGAGATTCGTATAATTTTCACTTTAATTCTAATTCAACAACTGCATAGAAGGGAACGCACCCTCACTCAACTGACACTTTCCATAGAACATACGGAAATTGTGACAGGGAGTATCTGTGATTGTTTACAAGAAAAGGACAACCATAGATAACTAGGGATGGGCGTTTTTGGATTTTTACACAAACCGATATATAACCGTTTTCAGATTTTGAAAACGGTTTTGAAAACCGTTTTTTAAAAACCGTTTTCTGGGGAATAATTGGAATAAAGGACATCAAGGACTTCTTCGGTCCGGGGGGGGGGGGTTACTACTAACAGTACTACTAAATTGAATAGGTACAGGACACAGGTAGTATTTAAGGGAGGATTATCTTTTCCATCCAATATCCATAGGTATTCTAATTTCTATTACATTATCAGGATCGCTTATCTTGAGGTGACTAATGAGATTTTAATTCATATCTTGTTCCAATATTGAGAATGCTATCGGTAATGGGGGTGTTATTTAAACCATATTATTGAACATTTTTAAGATCGGAACGCAAATAAATTTGTTAAAAACAAATTAACGCAATAAAAGATTCGTGTCCTCAGAGATTTCTATCTTGCAACACTTGCAGTCGTTAAAACAACAAATCATTTTGTGCCATAGTTGTGAGGGTAATTATTCAAATAGCAATTTACTTTACTTAAGGAAGGACTGAGTAAAATGATTTCAAGGAAGCATGTGATTGAAGCTGTGGAAGATGGACAAATATTAGAAATAATACATAAACCACTAATTTCGATCGAACTCATGATTATTTGAATTTCATCAGAACACCCTCTTGATTATTTGAAAATTATTTTGAACTCTCGATAATTTGAACTTTTTTGCTGGTCCCTGGGTCGAGTTTCAAGTTAACGAGAGTCGACTGTATGTCGTTTATTTTCAATAGATACATTTTTTTTCAGGTTTTCACATCCCAATAGGTATATCATTATAACATAATGATCGGTGGGACCCCTGTATACAAATACATAAATACAGTATAATGTAAATGTATTTATTGGATTGTTGGTTCATTCGTAATCGTGCCTACGTACTATTAGTACAAGTAACACATATACGCAAATATATAATTTGTACCATAATTTTCCCTAAAATTCCATGATTCTAGCATCATCTCCGGGCCGCGCCATTTAATTCCCTAAATTTCCATAATTCTACCATCGTCGCGCCTTAATTTCATATTTGACGACTTAGTAGAGTTCAAACCGGGCTCTATCGTGTCACCCCGTGGGACCTTCATTGCTAAAATGTATAGACCACTGGGTATCATTCTCCATACCCTTACAATGTAAATTCAACTGGTCGTCAAAAAATCGTCGTGTGCAGGAAGGGGTGGGGGGAATTTTTCCAAAAATTGACAAAAATTTTTTTTCTGTTCATGGTCATCTATATACGGTGAACATCACTCACACAAACTTCTGTTGAAATATACGATTCAGAAATATTTTTTATTAATTGTCAAAAAAGTCGGATACAATGCTCTTAAATGGAATTCCTTAAGATATAAACGCTTGCCCTGAACACCCATATTAACTATTATGTTCCACTCGGTTTTACTCGAGATCTGTTAGGATTATCGAAAAAATGCTTAATATGAAAGGTCTGCTCCGAAAACCAACGATTCAGATGCTTCTTTCAAAATTACAATAGGTAGAACAGTTTCCTCACAAAATAAGAAATTGTGTTATTAACTCCCATTAACCGAAACCGAACCTGGAGACGCTAGTAAGGCGCAATTTGTAGCGTTAGTCCATGTTAGTGGCGACCTTATGGATTTGAGCTTTGATCTATGCACATAAGGTTCGTTATATCTATCCGACCAACTTTACAGTACTATTCCTGCATGCCTTCAGAACGCATTTTGAAGATATTGTTTAAATTACTAATTTTTTATATATATATGAGAATTTTTCATATAATTCATATATATTTGATTTAATTTTGTTAATTCGTTAATAAATATGCAAATATGCGAGTTCAAACTTATATTCATTACTTCATAAATCAATTTTGTGACGTAATATTAACACATTTTTGAAATCATCGTTCATTCTCATTAGTAGTAACTAGTGGGCCCGCAGATCTACCTAGCCAGTAGATCTACATTTTTCCGGTAGATCCACATTTTTTCGGTAGATCTACATTTTTCCGGTAGATCTACATTTTCGGTAGATCTACATTTTTCCAGTAGATCTACATTTTTTCGGTAGATCTACATTTTTCCAGTAGATCTTCATTTTCCCGGTAGATCTACATTTTTCCGGTAGATCAATATAATCGGTAGATCAATCGAACCCGTAGTTCAACGCCATCTAACGTGTCCTGTTGTTTGAAAGTCCTATCGAAATATGTCGAGGCGTTTTTGAGTTCCTAGAAGCCGAATGTAGCGCCACCTACCATATCGTATCGTGAACGTTAGGCCTTCCGAAACACGATCACAAAGTTTCATGAAAATCAGAATAGCCATTTTCGAGTTCCTGTGACCCGATCATAGCGCCACCTATGGAGGGTATATCGTGGATCTGAGACCTCCTCAGACACACAGAAAGTTTAATCGAAATCGGTCCGGTCGTTCTTGCGTTTCTAAAAGCCGAACACAGCGCCATCTACCGGGTTCCTATTGTCACTCTGAGACCCACTTAAGTACGCACACAAAGTTTCATCGAAATCGGTGGAGCCGTTTTCGAGCTTCTATAGATCAATGGAGGTGCCCCCTACAGGATGCTATCGGAGACACGCCGATACAAAGTCACAACGTTTTATCAAAAACGGTCCGGGCGATTTCGAGTTCCTATACATCGATTGTAGCGCCACCTACAGGGTCTAAAAAACACGAAAAAGTGTGATTCCCTCTCCGGGATTCGACCCCGCCTTTTCTCGGTCTGACACCGAGAGTTCGATCGTCAGACGCATGCGCCACCGGCTCCAACGTAAATTTTGACCGATCTCCGGTATTCGAATAATTGGTCGGTACTTACTGGGGATAGATATTCTTAATTTTCACTTTTCGAAATAAAATCGCCACATGGCGGTTTATTATAGGGTTTTTCACCCTTATCTTCACTTTTCGGCAACTTTCAGGCCCGAAAACGACCTAGAAGGGCCGTTAGTCCGTCTCTCATGTCAATTTTGACGTTTCTCGGAATGTCTTCTAGCAAGGAAAATTCCCGGAAGCGAAACTTCCTGAACTTGTATCGATTTAGTATATTTTGACTTATCGTAGGTAAAAGTTGAGCTGGTTCCTGACGCACCGATACTTCTTCTTCGTCTCGACGAAAAATTCGGAGCCAGAGCAGTCGTATTTTCGAAGCCTTATGAGAAATAAAGTCGGTCTCGCTTTTTCGCCGGGCGAAGGATAAAAAATACATTTTCGTTCGTTACGGGAAATCCGCGATAGATATCGACATAGGGTCTTCTGATCTACCCTTTCCCCCTCCCTAAGATTCGATATCCACCCCCTTCGAACCTCGATCCGTCCTCTAGATTTTTAAAACAATTACCAAAATTCCCGATTTACTTAGGAAAATCGGTATAGTAATCGGTTGCCATGACTCAATTTCAATTAGTATATTTAGTAGTAACAAGATTTCCTGAATCCTAGACCAAAAATCTAGAAAAGAATTAAGAAGGTATATAGTTGGTATCTATGATATTTAGGGCCTAAAAATTTCTTACATGTCATGATTCATCTAATTCAACTATCACTATCACATGAAGATTCATCAAGGGAAGGAAGATTTGAAAAATTTGAAGTACTCGTATTTGCACATGTTTTTGGGCCATACATTTGCAGGAGCCAATACACGGAATTTGTTTTCTTTTACAGGAACACATTGATCCTGTGCAATCTGAAATGAGAATTTCCATTTCATAAAGAATATTTACGGATCTGATATTCGAAATAATATTTACCTTTCCTACAACTGCAGTTGCTAAGGATAGATGTTTCCTTAGGTAGGATTGGCATCGTCGTTAATTTTGGCGGAAGTTTTCCATTTTCTACATACCACCCACTAAATATAGGATCCGGTAAAGATGGTCATGGTACATTACTATTGATCCAAATTTTTGTTTGGTAATGGACTCGAAGGCTGTGTTGTCTCAAACTATCCAATGTTGAAGGTAATTTACTTATGGATCTTGAAGAAGCTATAATATTCCCCTGAGCCTGTTGATACATTTCACATTTTCGTTTGTCGTATACAGATGGATTTCAAATTCAACAATATCATTGAATACTTATTCTCTCAAATTCTCAAAATCTTGAAAGTTCACTCTGCAGTATCTGCTCAGAATCTTCATCAATTTTCATTATTTTTTTACCTTCTTCCACATTTTGACCGAATGAAGATGCAAAGATGAGCGTAATGTGACTAACTTCATACCAATAATGTTGTAACTCAAGAACCATTCATCCATTCTATAGTACTATTTTCAGTTTATCCCACTGTTCCTCCTGCAGCTTTGGAATTTTTGTTGATATGCTCTAGCACCTGATCTACAGAAAGTTGGTTAAAATTCCCAATCAAACATTTAATGACAAAATTCCTATTTTTGAATTCATCATGTACTTCCGGTGCCATGTTTGAAAGTATTCAATGATATTGTTGAATTTGTAATCTGTCTGTATACGACAAACGAAAATGTGAAATGTATCAACAGGCTCAGGGGAATATTATAGCTTCTTCAAGATCCATAAGTAAATTACCTCCAACATTGGATAGTTTGAGACAACACAGCCTTCGAGTCCATTACCAAACAAAAATTTGGATCAATAGTAATGTACCATGACCATCTTTACCGGATCCTATATTTAGTGGGAGGTATGTAGAAAATGGAAAACTTCTGCCAAAATTAACGACGATGCCAATCCTACCTAAGGAAACATCTATCCTTAGCAACTGCAGTTGTAGGAAAGGTAAATATTATTTCGAATATCAGATCCGTAAATATTCTTTATGAAATGGAAATTCTTATTTCAGATTGCACAGGATCAAGGTGTTCCTGTAAAAGAAAACAAATTCCGTGTATTGGCTCCTGCAAATGTATGGCCCAAAAAACATGTGCAAATACGAGTACTTCAAATTTTTCAAATCTTCCTTCCCTTGATGATTCTTCATGTGATAGTGATAGTTGAATTAGATGAATCATGACATGTAAGAAATTTTTAGGCCCTAAATATCATAGATACCAACTATATACCTTCTTAATTCTTTTCTAGATTTTTGGTCTAGGATTCAGGAAATCTTGTTACTACTAATGAGAATGAACGATGATTTCAAAAATGTGTTAATATGACGTCACAAAATTGATTTATGAAGTAATGAATATAAGTTTGAACTCGCATATTTGCATATTTATTAACGAATTAACAAAATTAAATCAAATATATATGAATTATCTGTAAAATTCTCATATACATAAAAAATTAGGAATTTAAACAATATCTTCAAAATGATGATTCTTCATCTGATAGTGATAGTTGAATTAGATGAATCATGACAAGTAAGAAATTTTTAGACCCTAAATATCATAGATACCCACTATATACCTTCTTAATTCTTTTCCAGATTTTTGGTCTAGGATTCAGGAAATCTTGTTACTACTAATGAGAATGAACGATGATTTCAAAAATGTGGTAATATTACGTCACAAAATTGATTTATGAAGTAATAAATATAAGTTTGAACTCGCATATTTGCATATTTATTAACGAATTAACAAAATTAAATCAAATATATATGAATTATATGTAAAATTCTCATATATATAAAAAATTAGGAATTTAAACAATATCTTCAAAATGCGTTCTGAAGGCACGCAGGAATAGTACTGTAAAGTTGGTCGGATAGATATAACGAACCTTATGTGCATAGATCAAAGCTCAAATCCATAAGGTCGCCACTAACATGGACTAACGCTACAAATTGCGCCTTACTAGCGTCTCCAGGTTCGGTTTCGGTTAATGGGAGTTAATAACACAATTTCTTATTTTGTGAGGAAACTATTCTACCTATTGTAATTTTGAAAGAAGCATCTGAATCGTTGGTTTTCGGAGCAGACCTTTCATATAAAGCATTTTTTCGATAATCCTAACAGATCCCGAGTAAAACCGAGTGGAACATAATAGTTAATATGGGTGTTCAGGGCAAGCGTTTATATCTTAAGGAATTCCATTTAAGAGCATTGTATCCGACTTTTTTGACAATTAATAAAAAATATTTCTGAATCGTATATTTCAACAGAAGTTTGTGTGAGTGATGTTCACCGTATATAGATGACCATGAACAGAAAAAAAAATTTTGTCAATTTTTGGAAAAATTCCCCCCACCCCTTCCTGCACACGACGATTTTTTGACGACCAGTTGAATTTACATTGTAAGGGTATGGAGAATGATACCCAGTGGTCTATACATTTTAGCAATGAAGGTCCCACGAAAATCTGTTTTAGAGCTCTTTTCATGCCTTGTAAACTCTACTAACTTCCGTATGTAACCTCTCGATATCGAGTGTAGCGAAATTCGCATCACATCTGCCGGCTCTACCTTCCCGCAAAACGTAAAAACGTTTGCTTCGTTTCGGCTTGGATATCGAGATCGAGTGTAATGAAATTCGCACCATCTCTGTCATACCGCTTAACGCTTCCGTGTCTCAGATAGAGACGAAGCGAATTTCGATATCGAGTCTGGCGAAAACTGAAAACTGAAATTCGCACCATCTCTGTCATACCGCTTAAGCTTTCGTGTTTCAGATAGAGATGAAGCGAATTTCAATATCGATTGTAGTAAAAACCGAAAACTGAAATTCGCATCATCTCTGTCATACCGCTAACCGCTTGCGTTAGTTAGAGAGAGACGAAGCGGTTTGTGTTTGAAGTTTTCGGTTTTGTGTTACGTTTTCAGTTTTCACCGTTTTTAGTTTTGGTTTTGGATATATGGCGGTTACCGTTTTCGTTTGCCGTTTCGATATTTCGCCGCTACGATGGTTTTGTGAAAACGGTTTTTGTAGTTTGGGATATCGATACGAACCGATGTCTGACTGAAAACGGTTTTTAGTTACGTTTTGATATATCGGACTCATCCCTATAGATAACATAAGGACAACAAGCAAGCGTGGTACTTGAAAACCGACGCTTCTTAAGAATGGGAGATTATAAAAGAAAATGCTTGGGTGGATTCGCTCTCTTAGCTCTTCTGTTCCTGAACGTTCAACAATTCATTAAGTCCAAATATTATTAGTGTTCAACAAGTCACAAGTTAGTCAGTTATTAGTGTTCTTTTCCAAGGGGTGAGAAAAAGCCTATAGGGTGTTTTACATTATTAGTACCTGATCATTGTGCCCTTACGACTTCGGTCCAAGTTAACTATATTCTTTTGAATGCATCTAATGGCGTACCTTATATTGTGTAATTAATCAACTGGTATTAGGATCTCAATTATTAATGAATCTCTGTATTTCATCTTGTGCATAATTATTGATGCGATTAATTTGATACTATCGATTTAAAGGGAAAACCCTGCCGCATTAAAGCTCATTAAGTTCATTTACGTAAGGATTATTATGTTATTTTGATTGCTTTTTGTGTCTGAGCTTTGCAGAGATATTGAAGAGCATTTATGGTGGGTTTGGTAACATATAAAAGGGTAACTTCTTGATAGTGTTGGAATTGGAAGCTCCGTAGCATCAGTAAGCAGGAATGTTAATACGGTAGAGTATGAATGAGTAATATGGCTTCCCAGGTGCAACGAGAGTGAACCCAGAGTTAGTTTTATAATGCCCGAACGTTTTCCTGCATTTTCATCAGCGTTGGCCACACAGATGAAGCAGGAACACGGTTTCGTTATTCAGAGCTTAGACCTCTGATAGTTTGTTCAAATTCATTGATTCCTTCTGGCGAAGCTAAACGACACCGACCACCTCTGCGGTTAGCGCATCCCCTGTACATATCCTGCGCCTCCCGATAGCTGTAGGTCAAGCACTGGCTTTAGGAAGAAAGGGTGAGGTTCAGCACTGCTCTTTAATCACCTCCTGAGTGAATGAATAAGGTAGAAAGGGTGAGGTCAAGCACTGCTCTTTACTACCCTCCGCGGTGGAATGTGGTATAAACACTCATGCGTACTGACCTCCGATCCAGTGAATATTCCAATGTCATATAACAAAGAATGTAGGGTCCACCAGGTGCTCTCTTTATCGTTCTTAATTATTGAAGAAATGTGAACGTACCAGTTGGTTGATATAACTATGTACGATCACGACGATCACACAACTGGGGGTTTTTCTAAGCGTTCTTTTCCCCCAGTTATACACAATATACGTATCTGAACGCACAACCGTTGTTTGAATCTTTAAACTTCCCGCCCATTTTCCTTGTTTCATTGAGTGTAACTTGGGTTGCCTACACAACGTAAGTAAGTAGTCCTACCAATTCACTAGACGATCACAATACAGCCAAGGTTAGATAAATTAGGTCATAGACTTCAATAGTAGAGGTCCCTGTGATACTGAAGGTTATTAGAGGTATTTTAAAAAAGCTGGAATCAGTACACTGTATCTAATACAATGAATAAAGTTGTTCTATATTCTAAGATCTAATAGCTGCGGACAGCGCCATTTTACGGCCGCCATTACTGTGCCAGTGCCAGTATATATTTGTATTCTGTGGTGCCAGTGCCAGTTCTATCTTAACAAAGTTTTGCCCTACATCAGCTGATTTCATCTCACTCTTATGTTGGAGTCAATACCTTATTATTGATCATTGACCTTGCCTGTGATCACAGAATACTAATATCTTATCAAATTATCAATCATATTCATTGTCATTTGTCAAGTCAAGTGTCAAGTGCAAGTCAATCAAATCAACAGTTTGCGCTGGTTTCTGTTTGGGCCGTTTGCGGTTAAAAATATTGGGAGTGGAAGTTTCACAGTCAATTTCTTGGAAGATGGAATTGGAAACTAAAACTAAACATTTAACAGAAGGATCTCCAATTCCACCTAAAGCAGAAACATTAAATTTATATTCCTTTGAATATTGCCCATATGCTCATAGAGTTAGACTAGTTCTACATGCAAAAGGATTAAAATACCAAGCGGTTAATATTAATTTGAAAAAAAAACCTGAATGGTACTCTTCGATCAATCCTTCAGAGAAAGTGCCTGCTTTGGATATCGGCAAAGAAATACTCACTGAAAGTTTGGATATATGCAATTACTTGGATGAAACTTACCCCACACCTGCCTTGTACTCTGCAGAGCCTGAAGCTGCCAAAAGTGAAAAAGATTTGATAAAAAAAATCGATGGTGTGAGTGGTCTCTTCGCAAAATGCATGATGAATCCAAAAGAAAAGACTCCCGAAGAATTGGTGAAAGAATTCCTTAGCACTATGGAACCTTTTGAAAAAGAACTTAAATCTAAAGGTTCGAAATTTTTTGGTGGTGATAATCCAGGAATGGTTGATTTTATGTTGTGGCCTTGGGCAGAGCGAGCAAAGGTCTTGGATATGTTGGTAAAACATAAGCTACCATTTTCTGAAGACAGTATTCCTACATTACATGAATGGAAGAAAAATATGCTTATGGATGCCACTGTCCAAGCTGTATATAATGGTCCAGAGAAATGCTTCAAGGCTATACAACTGAAATACAACACTGAAGACCCAGATTTTGATTCTATTTGAAATATGAATCGTCAATATATATAATATTTGAATAACAAAGTAAATTTCTTCTAAGAACGCTTTAAGCTACTAGGAAAGGCTTTATGCTTCATTTAGGTAGAGAAAAATATATGTGCTGTGTTAATATGTACTCATCATTCCATAGACAATACTGATATTGAATAAATTGAAATTTGCTTCAAGATCTATTATGATGATATAGGTCACTATCTAGTTTTCATTCCTATAATAATATGGCTTATATGATGTTATTTGGCTATATTGAATTTATGTGAAATGATTTTCAGAAATAAATAACTTGATTATTCTTAGTTTATTAAATATTCATAGTGAAATGAAGATACTTTTTTTGGCTGAAAGTGCTCTCAAACGTTTAGTTCTGACTCCCTGATGAATGATACATCGTTTGAAAGGTCTCGTCATTCTCGATTCAGAAATGTTATCACTTTCATGTTTATTTCAAAAATCAAATGAGAAAAAAATAAAATCAAGCGAATTTTAGTACAATATCAAAAACTGAAATGTAATACAAAAATGTAGCAAAAAATTATGAATGTTAATGAAACAGATGTTCAAAGTGTTCACCACTAACACCTTGGCATCATCCTAACATAAACATTTCTTCCAGCATTATTCAACATCTCAGGAGTGATCGAACTAATCGCTAGCGTTATTCGATCTTTTAGGTCATTCCAATCATGCGGAGATGCTTTTCACATATCCCCATAAAAATAAATTTAATGGGTTAAGATCAGGGGATCGCGCTGGCCATTCGATCATTTCTCGCCCTAATTCCTATCCACCGATTTCTACATATTGCGTCGAGGTAATACCGGACATTGCGTTGATAATGTGGTGATGCTCCATCCTGTTGGAACCATATCGTATTCCGTGGAACTTGAGGATTTCCTTGATCAGGATATAAATTTGCCAAAGTTGGAAGTAGTGCTAAATTATTATCGCCATTCAAATTGCCCTCAATGAAAAAGGGGCCTATGATATGGTTTCGAACATTTCCTGCCCAAACATGAACCTTTTGAGGAAATTGCGTGTGTTCCTCTCTCATCCAGTGAGTATTTTCGGTAGACCAGTAGCGGCCCAAACTCGCGAAACTGTTTCTCTATTTTACTTTTTTTGTTGCTTGGCGCATAGCCGCCAAATAGTCGGAAATTTCTCATGGAACAAGCGATTTACTTCTTTTTGCGTTCGGGTGAATTATCTCCCCGTAACCAATCATTTTGTAAAATTGATATTTTGTGCATTTCCGTTTATCGAACCATTCGGACCATTATTCAAAATTGGTGTTAATGAAATGTAGACAATTTATAAATTACAACTCATCAGCACAAAACAATTTGCGGAGGCGTTCTAAAGAAACTGAAGCTGCGTGTAAACTAAAGCGCGGCAAACCCTCGAGCATAATTGGCTCGCGAGGCAGCCTCGCGCTGTGTAGACGGGGTTGCCGCTCGAGCGGGCTCGAGGCATCCCCGTAAAAAAAACATACACTCCGAATTTACCATGGTAAATTCGATTAAGAGTGTCCAATACAGCAGAACGGACAATAGAATTCACCATGGTAAATCCGATTAAGAGTGTCCAATACAGGAGAATGAACAATAGAACATACGCGCAAAAGCTCCTGACTTCACGTCAGTGCTTGAACCAATTTTTATTTCGTGAAGTCAGGATAGAATGCAATGATGAAAGAATTAATACATTGTCTACCTTCAATTCTTCTTTGGGAGAAGAATACATAATTATTCTAGAAAAATATTACTGGAATTAATGTCATATTTAAATAATCAAAGTAAATTAAATTATAACTTTAGTTATTAACATATTGGTTGATATTCAATTGAATTCCAGTAATATTCAATTACTTATTCTTAACCAATAAAATGCCCATTGATTGATCTTAAGGTGTTGAGGTGAAACATATAAAGATATATTCTCATTAGTGATAGAAAAACTGGCCTAAAATGCCTCTCTACCCATCACGAGATTTAATATCGAAAAATGAGCCTCTCACCCAGTGTTGCCAGATGGTCGAAGCCATTTATCTGTAGGTGATTAGCAGAAATCTGTATAAAATCTGTATGATCATAGAAACTTTGTTTTTTTGTAGATTTGACATCTTATCTGTGATTTAATTTATCAAGTCTTTCAAGTGCTTAGGAAATGTTTAGTTTTATTTCAATTTTCATGACATCTTCAACTTTTTTTTATATTCCTATAAATACAATGCCAATAGCCAAGAGGCATATGGCTGAGTGTAGAATCGAATGAAATACATATTTGTAATTAATGGAGATCATGATTATTAAATAATATTTTTCTCTCATGCGCATGAAAATTGTCTCCACTTTTTTATGTAAAACAAGGATTATGTGGTCAGGAACAGAAACAAAATTCATTTACTTAGGATAAAATAATTATACAATCCTTTGAAATCGTCGGCAAAGTCGGATTTAAACTAATCTCGATCAACTAGTGCAATGTGTGCGAAATATCTACCTAAATCTCGGGATTCCCCGACCTATTCTGAACTCTCTGTTATCCACCAAAGCGCCAAGATATCGATATTCTTTATTTTTTTTACCGTGTTCAATTTTAAAATTCATAATTTATTAAACCAAATCAACTTAAAGCATAAAATGATATTTCTTATCAATATGAGAGAATTCTGTATAAAAATCTGTATTCGGAGGCAATCTGTATCATACATCGAAAATCTGTATAAATACGGAGAAATCTGTATATCTGGCAACACTGCTCTCACCTCACAAGATCAGAAAGTGTGGTTAATTTAAAGTTAAGATTTGAAGCCTTCAGCATGTCAGTGCTTGAAACAATATTTTTTTCGAAATTTTTTTGAAATTTTCTTGGGGTAGGTACGGTTCTTACAAAACATTTTTTTTTCCTAATTTTTTTGAAATTTTCTAGGGGTACGGTTCTTACAAAATTTGAAACACGTCTTTATATCGATATTCTACAACTAGTTACCAAGCTTCAATTCGATCGAGTTTATGTTTTTTGAGTTATCGAGGAAATAATATTCCAGGTGGGTATAACTCCGGAACCGTTGGACCGATTAGGCCCGTAAACGACATACCCTGAAAATTCCAAGTCCCTACCTAATTTCGTTCGAAAGTTATCTAGGCAACAGTTACCCATCCATCTACTGAACTCACACAAGGCTGCTCGAATCTCCAACAATATATATCCGATCGTGTCAAACTTCGTAGTCGAGTTAGGTTCTGAAGGCCCTCGCAAAATTTCAGCGATATTGGATGAATGGTTTTTGATATATAGTATTTTTTTCAATAATTTTCAATGATTTCTTAAAAATTTTCTAGTGATACGATCCTCACGAAATTTTGCAGGAACTTTTGCTTTGGCATTCTACATCTAATAGCTATGTTTGAATTGGTTCGGTTATGTGTTTTTCGAGTTATTGAGGAAATAACAACAAAATTTCAGATGGGTATAACTCCAAAACCGTTTTGGCGATTATGCTGATAAATAAACTCAAATGTCGCATTCAGATGTACAACCTAACCTGAAAATTTCAAATCGCTTTCTCTTTCCGTTCTCCAGGTTATCGCGTTTATAAAATATTTTTTAATATATTTTTTTTTAATTTTCTAGCTATACGATTCTCACAAAATTCCACGAACTTGCTTAGGTTTATATTCTACAACTATTCACCAAGTTTCAATTCGATCGGATTCACATTGGTGGAAAACGAAAGTTACAGATGGCATTTGGGCAAAATGATAACGCGATGTTCCCCAGAACATACGCGCAAAACAGGAGATTTTCATGCAGTCACGTGGTAAAGGAATAAACGGATTAAATAGATATTACTTTGCGAAGAGGGCAAATAGCTGGCCATACACGTACGTCCTTTCTCTCGGTTTATCATGGCGCGTTGTAACGTGGCGATTATCATGCCGAAAAGAACGGCGTGGCGAAAAAACCGTCATCGCCGTTACACGTTATGGATTATTCAGATGATTTTACACGTGATGGTTCGTAGCGAATCATTTGAAAGGATAAACCGTGTGTGTATGGCCGAAAAACGTCGGGAAAAGAGTCATTTGGAACGGCAGTCATCTTGAAATGTTTAAGATGATGAACTGACTTCTTGGCGATTCCGCTACACGAAGGTGTCGTTTCACCATCCAGTTCAATTTAGTTAGTTGAATATTTTCGTGTTCTCTGAAAGTATTAGCTTGTTAGAGTTGATAATGATATCAATGGATTCTTATGATGAAACTAAAAAAAAAATGAATTTGAAATTTGTAGTGTAAAACAAAATTTTTTTTCGTCACTCCGAAACCACCACCGATTTTGCCCACTAACGAACTTAATCGAGATATTTATCTCCCAAACCTACTCTGGAAATTTGAACTGTCTATAGCTCATTCTGTTCGAGAGTTATCGTGTTAACGGACGGCCGGACAGAATCGATTTTGACCACGGATTCTTGATTAGTAAGTCGAACCAAAACGTTTGAGATCATTTTCAGCCAAATATTCGAAAATTACAGACTCTTGGGCAAATTGATAAGCACCCTGTTCCAAGGAACAAGAGCGCCATAGCAGAAAGTTGGCTGACTGCCAAAGAAAAATATTGTCACATGTCGCTTCTACGGGAATTAAAAGATAATAATCCCGATTACTTTAAAAATTATTTAAGGATGGACGCAAAGACATTTGATCCCCGATCGCTCGATCATCTGTGTGTATGGCAATGAGACGCCATTCCAGAGGAAAGGACGTGAGATATACCTTATAGCTCTATCATGGCGTGCTGGAATGCTCACTCACGCAAGGGATTTTGTTTGATTTTGTAGACTCTTCTACCAAGTTCCAAGTTTGAACATGATCGGATATATATTGTTGGGGATCCAAGCAGCCTTGTGTGAGTTCGGTAGCTGGATAGGTGACCGTTGCCTCGATAACTTTCGAACAGAAGGAGATAGGGACTTGCAATTTTCAGGGTAGATTGCACATCTCAATAGCTGGCCATACACGGACGTTCTTTCGCGCGGTTTATCGTGTTATCTACAAAATCATGTGGAAAATCCCTTGCGTGAGTGAGCATTGCAGCACGCCATGATAAAGCTTTGAGGGATTACTCACGTCCTTTCCTCTGGAATGGCGTTTCAGCGCCATACACACAGATGATCGAGCGGTCGGGGATCAAATGTCTTTGCGTCCACCTTTAATACTATTTCAAGTAATCGGGATTATTATTATCTTTTAATTGCCGTAAAAGTGACATGTGACAATATTTTTCTTTGTTAGCCAGCCGACTTTTCTGCCATGGCGCTCCTGTTCCTCAGAACAGAGTGCTTATCAATTTGCCCAAGTGTATGTAATTTTCGTATTTTTGGCTGAAAATGGTCTCAAACGTTTTGGTTCGACTTACTAATCAAGAATCCGTGATCAAAATCGATTATGTCCGGCCGTCCGTAACACGATTACTCTCGAAGAGAATGAGCAAGACAGTTCAAATTTCCAGAGTAGTTTTGGAAGATAAATATCTCAGTTATGTTCGTTATTGGGCAAAATGGGCCCTGGTGGTTTTGGAGTAAGCAAAAAAAAAATGTTTATTACATTACAAATTTCAAATACAATTTTTTTTTTAATAAGAATCTATTGATATCATTATCAACTCTAACAAACTAATACTTTCGGAGAACACGAAAATATTCAAGTAACTAAATTGAACTGGAATGTGAACGATGCCTTCGTGTAGCGGAATCGCCAAGAATTCAGTTCATCATCTTGAAAATTCGAAGATGACTGAATGCCGTTCCAAATGACACTTTTTCCGACGTTTTTCGGCCATACACACACGGTTTATCCTTTCAAATGATTCGCTACGAACCATCACGTGCAAAATCATCTGAATAATTCACAACGTGTATGGGCAACGACGGTTTTTTCGCCATGCCGTTCTTTTTGGCATGATAACCGCCACGTTATAACGCGCCATGATAAACCGCGCGAAAGGACGTACGTGTATGGCCAGCTATTGGGAGAGTTAAGTTCGATTTTGGGCATAATCGGTCCATCGTTTCGGAGTTATAGCCACCTGGAATATTATTTCCTCGATAACTCAACAAATATGAACTCGATCGAATTGAAGCTTGGTAACTAGTTGTAGAATATCGACATATGAAGACGTGTGTAAAATTTTGTGAGAACCGTACCCTTAGAAAATTTTTAAAAAATTACGAAAAAAAAATAGTAGAGAAGTAAGGATTTTTTGTGCGTATGTCCCAGTACAGGGTAATGGAGAATAGAACATACGCAACTGTCTTCACGTCAGTGCTTGAACCAATTTTTTACCAACAAATATTCGTCTGAAAAAAATAAAACATAAAATTTTTGCTATTATCCCTCTCCAACATTCGCATAGCCCTAGGCATAAATCTTTGAAACATAGAGTTTTCAGACAGATATACCACGTGTTTTTTAATTCTTTGCGCAGGTTGGTTCTCACACTGAAAATAGAAGTTCGTCTTGCAAAGGGTTAAAGAATAGTAATTATATAATTAGTTTGCAGTATTAATACATTTTTATTAAAATAACGTGATGTTCCCCAGAACATACGCGCAAAAATATATATTCATTTAGATGCGTGTATTTACCACATAAATATAAATATGTATTGTGTTTTTCAGAATTTTTTTTATTTTTATTCTTTTTATTTGTGTATTTTTATGTTTTCAACAAAATAGGTAAATATCCATAATATTGTGAATTAATTTAAAACTGTTACGAAAATATGTGTCTAAAATTATGAAATAAATAGCATAAGAAAATATAGTGGATGAAAATAAATCTACGCAAATGGGGTCGCTTTCTACTATATTGCCACAGGCGCAATAATATTACCTAGATATGTACGACTAGATATATGACTCTGAGAGAATGACGCGACCTTTTAAACGATGTATCACAAGCCCATACTTCCTATTTTAAAAATTGGGGGATGTACCTGCCTTTTCGGAGAGGGTTAAAGGTAGGGTTCGCAGTATTACGAAGAGGAATGACAATTTAAAATTTGAATTTGATGTTTTCCGGGATTTTCCATAAATATGTACAGTATAACCAAGATAATATGAATGTATTCCATTTGCTTTTCCACACTGTATATTTAGGTTTGATTGAAAGTTAAACGATATTTTTATCCATATAACTAATAGGGTAGCTACAGTTGGTTTCAAATCCTTCGCGTTCTCCTTTTATTCCAATGCACCGCCTATATTTCACCAGAGATTAATCTGTGATTTCACTACGTAGGGTGTAATTAATCAACTCTGACACTCTACAGTCCTCGGCATTCGGAACAAGACAAATAAATATTTCTATATTAAAAGAAGAGAGTGCTCCCTCAGAAGAGTTACTCTCCAATTATAGTTTGAATGAAAGCTCTCTGTTTTGAGTTCAACATCCAAATAGAGTGTAACAAAAATTTGGCATTTGTGAATTCGAAATCTGTGCTTATTCAACAGGATTAATAATTGACTTGATAATTGTTGAAAAAATATTAATTTAATTCCAGACTATCACCCAACCCTATACATATATACCTATAGTACATAGTGGCCCGCAGTCTATTGTTTGAGGCTTTGATTATCCAGTAGTTTTTATTCATAGGTAAATTCATTATTTCGAAAAAAAAATTGAAAATATAAAATAAAAAAAAAAATTTGGAAAAAATATGAAAGAAAAAATTTGAAAAAAAAAATTTTGGAAAAAATTGGAAAAAACAATTATAAAAAAGATTTTTTTAAAAAAATTGAAAAAAAAAATTTTGAAAAAAATTGAAAAAAAAATTTTTGAAAATTTCAAAATTGAAAAAAAAAATTATCAAAAAAATTTTTAATTATAAATAAAATGGAATTATAAAAACGAAAAACACCCTGTATACAGATTTCTGAAAAATATATTATGAGAATTCATCCAAGGTTCCTATTCAGATAACGCTTTGTTTGTGCAAATCAAATCAATCGCGTAAAATTGTGCCGAAAGAAATAGAACACCCTGCATGTATAGTAATGGTTTATTTTTCAACGATGTATGCCTCGAAAGTATATTTTCCAACACGAATGAATGAAATGGTATGTTCATAGCGTTAAAAACAGTAAATTTCAATTGACATTAAAATAAAAACACCCTGTATAGAGATTTCTCAAAAATACATTATGATAATCCATCCAAGGTTCCAATTTGAATAATGCTTTGTTTGTGGCACAAATCAAATATATCGCGTAATATTCTGCCGATAGAAAAAGAACACCCTGTATAGTAATGGTTTGTTTTCATCGATGTAGGTCCCGAAAGTATAACTTTTAACACAATTGATTACAATCGCATGATTTGTCGTGAAAAGCAGCAAGTTGCGATTTATGTTAAAAGAAAAACACCCTGTATAGAGATTTCTAAAATATACATTATAAGAATCCATCCAAGATTCCTATTTAGATAACGGTTTGTTTGTGGCAAAAATCAAATCAATCGCGTAATATTGTGCCAATAAAAAAAGAACACCCTGAGTAGAAGTTGGCAACGTCCCAGCCAATTGTTTTGACCTTGACGATATTTCAGCAGTGCCAACCTGCCTCTGCTTCAGTTACAAAAACGTGATAGACCTAAATCATGGCCAACCGGGAGACTATATAAAAGTGAATGGAGTATATACCTATAGTATTCGCCTAACTATTCCCCTGGTCTCAAGACTTTTGTACTTTTTGTGCACACGTTCTGGGGAACAGGGGAACTGGGGCCTTAGTGTGCTATCAATGTAATTGCCCAAAATATATGTCTGTAATTTTCGAATTTTTTGCCGAAAATGGTCTCATAAACGAATTAAATTCGAATACCTGATGAAGAATTCGAGGTCAGATTTGATTCTATCGAACGAAAAGAGCAACTGGAAATTTTCAGGGTAGTTTGGGCATCCGTACGTATGCGGCGGTTAAGTTCGAATCATTCATGGGCTCGGCCAAACGCTTTTCGAGTACTGATTTTGTTTTCAAACAATAATACACCGATCTGATCGAATTCAAACTTGGTAACCAGAGAAAATTTAAAAAAATTATTAAAAACTATTCTCAGAAACTATCCGTCCGATTTTCGCGAGAACCTTCAAACCCTGACTTTACAGCCAAGTTCAAAATTTGAACACGATCGGATCCATATTGTTGAGATCCGAATATCCTTGGGTGAGTTTAGTACCTGGATGGGTGACCGTTACCACGATAACTTTCGAACGGAAAGGGATATAGCGTCTTGCAATTTTCAGGAAAGGTTGCCCATCTGAATTAGAGTGTTACGTTCGTTGTTGAGCATAATTGACCAAACGATTTCGGAGTTTGGTCAAACTCAAAATATAAAATAAATCCCATCCAACTGAAACTTGCGGTAATTACTTGTAGAATGCCGTCGCGCCAATTTTCTTGGAATGTCGTGAACATTGTATCAATTGAAAAAGAAATTAATTTAATTTAAATATTTTTAAATTTTATTGTTTTTTTGGCGCTCTAGTTCCTCGGAACTGAGTGCTTATCAATTTGCCCAAATGTCTGTAATTTTCTAATTCTTCGATGAAAACGGTCTTGAACGATTTGGTTCGACTCACTGATCAAGAATCCGTGGTCGAAATTCATTCCGTCCGGCCGGCCGTAGGCACGATAACTCTCGAACGGAATGATCGAGCTAGACAGTTGAAATTTTCAGAGTAGGTTTGGGAGATAAATATCTCGGCTAAGTTCGTTATTGGGCAAAATCGGACAGATGGTTTCGGAGTAACAAAAAAAATTTTGTTTTTATACAACAAATTCCAAATTAAATTTTTTTCAATAAGCAGTTTTACCATAATAATCCAATGATATCATTTTTAGCTCTAACAAGCTGATACTTTCGGATATATGATTTTTCAAAATTTCAATGTTTAAAATGCCGAAACCTATTTTTTGAGGTTCATGCTGCCCTTTCCGGGCATTTTTCGTTGTGCGCATGCGCAGATGAGTCATTTAACTGCTGTAGTTTTCGTCAGAGAGGATTGGGGTTTTGGGGTAGCGGATGCTATTCCTCCATAATTTCCAGATCCCTGATGAGAGTCTGCGCATGCGTAGTTAAAGATGCGATATCTCCCGAACCACTAGCGTTGGAGAATCGGAGTTTTTTGTAAGGTGTGTTATTTTGAGAGGACTTTTAGCTGCGAGTAGATTGCGCATGCGCAGAAGAGATGTGACTGTTTTTGAATTGGATGTGTTATGTTGGGAGTGCTGAGTCGATATTGTGAGGTTTTAAAAGAATATTCATAGCAATTCAGTGCAAGGACAAGTCAGTTTGGGGGATGTAGCGTTGTTTCCGAGTTAAAATGTTCGTACCGTGGCCCTGGGGCTAATTTTGAAATTGATGTTACCCCTTACAGGCATTTTTCGTTATGCGCATGAGCAGACCATCAGTGATTTAACTGGTGGTGTTTTCGTCAGAGAGGATTGGGGTTTTGGGGTGGCGGATGCTATTCCTCCATAGAATACCCTGTTGAGGGTCTGCGCATGCGTGGATTAAAGATGCGATATCTCCTGAACCACGTACCCACACAGCACAGACTCATTTCTGAAATATTGCAGGAATATGTTTCGGAAATATTTGAGATATTTCGGTTATATTGCGAAAGATATATTAAATATTTCAGGAATATTGCAGAAACATTCGAATGTCCGCCCCATAACCTAACATAGCAATATTGCAGAAATATTTTTCGATATATTTCTGCAATATTGTAGAATTATTCTGTAAAATGTTTATGCAATTTTTTATTATATTGGAAAATATATATGAAATATTTCAGGATTGTTGCAGAAATATTCAAATATATGCTCTCTATCCTATAACGTCACAATATTGCAGACTTATTTTTTGAAATATTCCTGCAATATTGTAGAATTATTTTGTAATATTTATGGAATATTTTTGTTATATTGCAAAATATATATGCAATATTTCAGGATTCTTGCAGAAATATTTCTGTTATTTCACGAGATATGGTATAGCTAG
Source organism: Halyzia sedecimguttata (assembly GCA_937662695.2). Taxonomy (NCBI): domain Eukaryota; kingdom Metazoa; phylum Arthropoda; class Insecta; order Coleoptera; family Coccinellidae; genus Halyzia; species Halyzia sedecimguttata. The sequence goes on from OW569411.2 coordinate 34,761,222, forward strand.
GTTTAACTCACATAAAAAAATAGTAGGCACAATTAATATCTTTATTGGCTCTCTACTGGACATTCAACATTTCTTTTTTTAACTTTTTCCACTTCCCTGGAGGCTCGCAATTTGGCTTGAGCTAACCATTTCGATATGGGTTCAATAATCAAACTTAGATAATCAAATCATTAGATCTGTTCAACTCTACCTTTGTACGTATATAAAAAGCACGTCAATATAACGTCTCAATAATCAGACGGATGAGATCATAACCTACTCTTTATAGGGCTGTGATAAGATGTTGGTATAACCTAAAAATATAAAATTTTGTATCAATGATATCTATAAACTTGTAGCTATTATACCTTAGATAATCAAATAAGCTTATCACTGCATTTATATTATTTAGAGCCAATTAGTCTTTAATAAACATTAAACTCACAACTAACTGAACTAACAAAGTAAAGTAACAACAGACTGCTTCACGACACGATACAACAACACTGGTAAACAGAAAAATGGCGGCCTGACTAAAAGAAAAGAGAGGATGCGCAAAGCCTCGAACTAGAGAAAGAAAGCACACAAACATATTATATATTGCATGTAATGTTGAATTATTTCTGTCGCGATTTGTAATAAATATGTCTATGCATATATTCATAGGAATATACGCAAAACTATAAATTTTAACTTTGTAGAAAACTGTTATAGTTTGTAACATTTCTGTAATATTTCTGAATATTGCAACTGTAATATTGAAATACAATATTCCAGCAATATTTCTCAATATTGCAACTGTAATATTGAAACACAATATTCCAGCAATATTTCTGGAATATTGCAACTGCAATTGCAATATTGCAATATTGTGGCAATATTTCCTGAATATTGTGTGCTGTGTGGGTACTAGTATTGGAGAATCGGAGTTTTTTGTAAGGTGTGTGATTTTGAGAGGACTTTTAGCCGCAAGTAGATTGCGCATGCGCAGAAGAGAATTTACTGTTTTTGGGTTGTATGGATTATGTTGGGAGTGCTGAGTCGATATTGTGAGGTTTTAAAAAAATATTCATAGCAATTCAGTGCAAGGACAAGTCAGTTTGGGGGATGTAGCGTTGTTTCCGAGTTGAAGTGTGCATACCGTGGCCCTGGGGCCAATTTTGAAATTGATGTTACCCCTTACGGGCATTTTTCGTTATGCACATGAGCAGACCATCAGTGATTTAAGTGCTGAAGTTTTCGTCAGAGAGGATTGGGGTTTTGGGGTGGCGGATGATATTCCTCTATAGAATCCCCTGGTGAGGGTCTGCACATGCGTGGATTCAAGATGCGATATCTCCTGAACCACTAGTGTTGGAGAATCGGAGTTTTTTGTGAGGTGTGTAATTTTGGGAGGACTTGCAGCCACGAGTATATTGCGCATGCGCAGACGAGAAGTGAATGGTTATGGGTTGTTTGGGTTATGTTGGGAGTAATGAGCCGATATTGTGAGGTTTTAAAAGAATATTCATGTGAATCCAGTGCACGGACACAAGTCAGTTTGGGGGAAATAGCGTTGTTTCCGAGTTGAAATGTCTGTATGGTAGCCCTGAGGCGAATTTATAAATAACTATATTCGGTATATCTATATTAAAATACGTTCGGATTTGGAGAAGAGGCAATTGCGTTCCTAACGGAGGTCCCACAACCGCCAAACTGTATTGATAGCTATATTTGTTAAAGGAACTGAAAAAAAAAAGCACTGACGTGAAGTCAGTACTCTTTGGCGCGCGTGTTCACGGTGGCTAATTTGAATTGAATGATGAGTACTTCAAGCTCAGTGGATAGAGCGAGCCGAAGATCTACTCAAAGGATAGTGGACACCATTCACTGTCGGTTCAAAAATCAACAGTGCTGTATCTAAGCTGCCATCAGGATATAGTAACAAAGTTGGAAAAGAACACAACTGACTCTCCTTAGTCGCACAAGCTCCTAGAAGATTTGGGAGGGTCAGTATAATCCTAATCATGTTTATAGCAAGTGCGCAAAAGCAGATTAACTTAACAATGAAAGAAACAGTGTAAAAAGTCAATCTGCTTTGGCGCGCGTGCTATAAACATGATTAGGATTATACTGACCCTCCCAAATCTTCTAGGAGCTTGTGCGACTAAGCAGAGTCAGTTGTGTTCTTTTCCAACTTTGTTACTATATCCTGATGGCAGCTTAGATACAGCACTGTTGATTTTTGAACCGACAGTGAATGGTGTCCACTATCCTTTGGGTAGATCTTCAGCTCGCTCTATCCACTGAGCTTGAAGTACTCATCATTCAATTCAAATTAGCCACCGTGAACACGAGCGCCAAAGAGTACTGACTTCACGTCAGTGCTTTTTTTTTAAATATATTTCAGAAAAAAAAAACCGTCTAAGCCGCTGAAATTCCGCACATACCTTCGAAACACCATTTTACAATCGAGTACAGAACTTCAGCTCGATCGACTTCGTATATGAGGCGTGATTAGATAATGCGCACAAAAGTTCCTGACTTCAGGTCAGTGCTTTTTGGCGCTCTTGTTCCTCGGAACAGATGGTTTATCAATTTGCCCAAATGTATGCTATTTTCGAATTTTTAGCTGAAAATGGTTAGGCTGCGGCCTACCATATAGGTGCCGGGGGTCGATTCCCGTAGCCGAAATTATTGATCTTTTTCATTTTTCTTCCAATTCTATCGGAATAATAACTTTGAGAAAGGGGTTGTTATAAGGACGGAATTAAATCGATATGTTAATAAAATTACGCGAGTATTTTCGTATATTATTATATATTAAAGAAATTACTGGTATACAGGGCGGCGGCCGAATATTCGGCAAAAGATAGTCGCATTTAGCGTGTGACAGATTACGACTTGTCTCTTGGGGTGCGTGCGGAGGCGACGGAGCGGTTTTATTTCTTTCATTCTTATAGTTATCTGTGGTTTGATTCTCATGTAGATCGTGACACAAAACGCATTGGTTGCTCATTATTTGTTCGCAAACAATACAAAATTGGTTCAAGCCCTGTGGACAGGAGCTTTGGCGCTCTTGTTCAAACTTTGACACATCATATCTCCGAAAGTATTGGTTTCTCAGAGTTGGGAATGATATCAATGTATTCTTATGATAGAACTGCATCATGAAGGAAATTCAATTCAAATATTATATAGTTTTTTTATCAAGATTAAATGAGCAATCTGAGAATGAGAACTACACCATGGAAGAAATCAAATTAAAATAGCTGAAATGAATTTGACTCTCTCTTATAGAACAGGATGACATGTACGAGTATGAACACAGATCATATAATAATTCATAGACGGGGGGGAAACCGCTGGCAAAAATTTGTACACAAGAATTCCAACTCAACCGGAATTTCATTGAAATTCAATAGGAATTCATTAGGCATTCAATAGGAATTCTTCTGAAATTCTATTGGAATTCTATATTCTTGTACACCAGAATTCCTAGCGATTTACCCCTCGGTTAAAACCAACTATATGGAGGTGTATACATGATTGTCCGATAGGTGTCTCACTCTAACATCAATAGGAATTCCCAATAATTCAATAGGAATTCCACGGAATTCAATATAGGAATTCCAGGAATTCAATAGGAATTCCAGGTATTCAATAGGAATTCCTCGGAATTCAATAGGAATTCCATGGAATTCTACTTTCTTGTACACCAGAATTCCTAGCAGTTTACCCCTCCTTCATAGATAGAATAATATATAGCATTCTGTGAAAACATAGAAGTACGATTCATTATTAAAATTTCGAAAAATCATATCTCCGAAAGTATTAGCTTGTAAGAGTTCAAAATAATATCAATGGATTTTCATGGTGAAACTGCATCTTAAAAAAATTGAATTTGAAATTTGAAAGGGACAAAATATTTTTTTTTTCGTTACTCCGAAACTATTTGGCCTATTTTGCCCAATAACAAACTTAACTGAGATATTTATCTCCCAAACACACCCTGAAAATTTCAACTGCCTAGCTCATTCTGTTCGGGAGTTATTGTAGAAACAAAATTTAAAAATAATTTTTTTTACACTTTACGGCAACCCGATCAATACAAAGCTTCACATGCTTATAAAGGTCATGATTCTACAATTTGATGCTAAATTTTAGATAGATCGAGTGATCGGTTTCGGAAATATAAATAAAAAATGTTTTTACTATAAACGGCCATAACTCCGAAACCGCTTGGTGGATTTCGCCCGTTAAGGAGTTCGTCCGAGATATTTAGATTCCAAACCTATCCTGCAAATTTCAATCCTTTAACTCCTTTCGTTCGAGAGTTATCGTGTTAACGGACGGCCGGACATATTCGATTTGGACCACGAATTCTTGATCAGTGAGTCGAACCAAATCGTTTGAGACCATTTTCAGCCAAAAATTCGAAAATTACAGACATTTGGGCTAATTGATAAGCACTCTGTTCCAAGGAACAAGAGCTCCAAAAACGGTTAAAATTTGATGAGAATGACAAATATCTGGTTGCTACTTTTTTTGCCCCTTGTTTTAAATCTAGTTTCCTGTGATTAGTCCAAACAGAAAAGGTAAGACAAAAAATTATTTTAGAAGCTGAAAATTAGTTGTGATGAGTCTAGTATAGTACTGATGATAATTCTACTCCACTTCGTGACGAAATAAACAAAACTGAAACTGATAAAAATAAAACTCTTGAAATACACGACAGTTTCTGGAACTGTTATGAGGAAATCGCTTCAGACAATATGCAAAAAGATGAAGACGTGGAGAAAAGTTCAGTTGCAAATGAAAATGATTTATATTTGATTACTACGTTCGTCTGAATCAGACGGCAGACCCTTACAATGTGGTGGTCAGCAAACGCAAAACAATATCCAATTCTGACAAAATTCGCTAAGATTGATCTATCATGTCCTAGCAGTAGTGTATATATACAGTGATGAAGCTATTTTCAGAAGCAGGTATTATTTATGAGGAAAAGCGCAATCTTTTACTATAAAAAATGCTGAAAAAATTGTTTTCATTGATCATAAATTACCACTGATAGAGTATTAAATTGATTATCTCTGATTAAAATAAATACTATACTTAATCGTTTTTTATTTCATGACTTGATATTCGATATTCGGCCGAATACTGCATGCTATTCGGCCGAATACCGAATATCATAAAAAGTAGCCGAATACTCCAAATACCGAATAGTAGCCGAATATTCGTGGCATCTCTACTAAACCATGTTTGAATTGAATCGGTTTTGTATTTTTCGAGTTATTGATGAAATAACAACTAAATTTCAGATGGGTATTGCAATATCCCGTGATTTAAATAAAAAGCAATAATTTCAATTTTCATAAAAATAACCATAATTAAAGTAGTGTGATTCTTATGTTCGCAATAAAACGCTCTGTTCATAGGTTCTATGCTTGTATGAATTTCGATGGTCCGGATGTAAACAAAAATGACGTGGTGATTTCTAACAGGACAAATGGGCTTTGAATATATCTCAAGTGGTACGCTTGGCGTCTTATTAGAACTTATCAAAGTAAGACGATGGGTTATCGAAGCTCTCTGTTCCTTTCGTTCCACAGTTTGAATGATTTCTCTGCAGTGTAGTTATATGGTATTGTAAGGCCACAAGTAATAAGTGTTCTGCATTGATAATAATAATAATAATAATAATAATAATAGAGTTTATTAATATAAATCTACAATTTACACTAATGAACTCTTGAAACAACTGTGAGTAATGATTATTAACACTGCTTTTGTGTTTGTTTACCAGATCTTGACTAAAATATGGTACTCCTTAACAATTTCATGGAGCTTATATTAATTTTCTTTCAGTGTACAATCTTGTTCGTAAATCAGAGTTTACGTGTTACAAGAACTGAAGAATTATTCTATTTGTTTGATATCACTGATATATATTATGCATTTACCTAGTGGGACCAATGCAATTAATTCCGGTGTTTGCTATAAAAACACTGTTGAATTAACCATTTTACATGTACCAGTGAATATATATATTTGAGATGATCTAAAGCGTGTAAAGAGAGGGGTTTTTCTATTACGTTCTTTTCCCCCCTCTCAGGTAATTTGCGCCGAACGTACATTAAACCCTTCATGTTTATATTATTATTGTTTTATTTCATTCCCTCCCGACCTTCCCAACAATCTCTCTTACTCTGGGTATCTAAAAGTATTTTGGGTTGCATACACAACGTAGAGTCCTTCTTTGTTCACTATAGACGATCAAAATCACAGCCAAGGGTAAGAATCACGCCATAGAGTTCGATAACAGAATAGCTTCACTTGAGTCACGGTTAACGTAGCATTTTTGGGTGGGATCAGTACAGTATAACTCTAAAACCATTTAAGGCCGATTTTGCCTATTATCAAACTGAAATGTCGCATTCAGAGTCACAACCTAACCTGAGTCGCTATCTCTATCGGTTCTCAGGTTATCGTTACATAAATCATATTTTTTAATAATTCTTTTAAAATTTTCTAGTGATACGATTCTCACAAAATTTCACAAACGTCCTCAGGTTGAAAAAAAAAAGTATTACTCGGAAACTGTTGGGCCGATTATGCCCATTAACGAACTTGTACGTTGTATTGGGATGCGCCACCTACCCTATGAATTCCAAGTTGCTGTCTCTTTCCGTTCTGAAGTTATCGTGGCAACGGATGGCCGGCCGGACAGAATCAAATTTGACCTTGAATTCTTCATCAGGGAGTCAAACCCAAAATCGTTTGAGACCATTTTCGGCAAAAAATTCGGAAGTTACAGACATTTGGGCGAAATGATCACACGTACGATGTCCCCCAGAAAACATACGCGCAAAAATTTTAATTAGTGATTGCATAAATAATTCTATATTCTATATTAATTAACCCATGTTAATTAATCAATTATTAGTTTTCTATTTCATTTGAGTTGTTCTATCTGAAGGGGTTTTTATTTCTATCTACTCTTTGAATAGACCAACTCAAATAAAACAAAAAACTAAAATCATGGTTTGATTTTTTATTGAGAATACAATTTTTTATGCAATGAATAATTTTTTTTCCCAATAAATTAATCGGAAAAAATTATTAAATTTCAACGTTGTTATATACTCCCCTCTCACTTTCGCAAAACCCTTATCTTAATACCTTCTTTAGTACAATAATTACAAAGTTCAATAAATGCATCGATTTGATCTTTTGGCGCTATGGTTTACTCTGCGATGTACTTTCATTTGCCCTCTTCGCAGACTCGCAGAGTAATATCTATTAAATCCGTTTATTCCTTTACCACGTGACTGCATGAAAATCTACTTTTTTCTACTCCACAGCGTGATACACATTTATCGAACTTATCATTAAAATATAGTATTCAATTTAATTATTTGAAGTCTTACCTCAATATTTAATATGTAAGTTAAGTGAGGAAGACTGAAATGAAGAAATTACTTCAATTTATCTCACTCTGCGCTGTGTTGTGGACTTTCGAATTATTTTGACAACAACAAAATGATATTACTCGGAAACCATTGAGCCGATAATGCCCACGAACGGACGTGTCCGTCGTTCATCAGTGACTATATTCCCATAGGAAATATAGTCCCATATGGAAATATAGTCCCATATGGAAATATAGTTCCATATGGAAATATAGTCACTGCAGTCCATCGTATTCGGATGCGCCACCTACCCTGAAAATTGCAAGTCGCATTCTCTTTCCGTTCTCAAGTTATCGTGGCAACGGCCGGCCAATCGTTTGAGACTATTTTCGGCGAAAAATTCGAAAATTACAGACATTTGGGCAAAATGATATCGCGATGTTCCCCAGAACACGCTCAAAAATTGCCGAATATATGACATATAACAATTAAATTGCAGATTTCGTAGGTTTTCGTTGTATTTTGTTCATATATGTCCCTTTTGACTTTGAATCAGATCAAAAATTGGCTACAAAATGTCAGACATTTTGGAACCGTTACTAGTAGTGGTAGGCTCCCGTTTGAGTATCTTTCAGGCAGAATTACTCGCAATCGAAAGATGTGCAGATATTAACCTAGAAAGAAAATATCAGAAATGCGACATAGCAATCCATTCGGATAGTCAATCTGCTATCAAAGCACTGAGATCCCATGTCATCGATTCAAAGTTGATATGGGAGTGCCGAAGAAAACTAAATGAAATTGGCAAGAATAATAAGGTCTTTTTAGTCTGGGTCCCCGGTCACTCGGGAATCAAGGGGAACGAAGAGGCCGATACACTTGCCAGAAAGGCAGCACGAACTCCTTTTATTGGCCCAGAACCTTTCTGCGGTATAGGAAAATGCACCTACAAGAAAGAGTTTCTGGAGAAGGAGGAAACCAAAAGAGAAACACTCTGGCGGAATCTTCCAGGTTTGGTTCATTCCAAAAAGTTCCTTAGGAACTTTAAAGAAGTGAGATCCAAAAGGTATCTGGATCTCTGTAAGAATAAGTTACACCTGGTCACTGGCTTCCTCACAGGACACTGTCGCCTCAGGAAGCATTTGATGAGAATAGGTTTATCAGATACTGACGAGTGCAGATTCTGTGGAGAGGAGGAAGAAACTCCTCTTCACCTTGTTACAGAATGCCTCGCCATTGCAAGTCAGCGAAAGGAATGCTTTGGACAGGAAACTTGTAGGAGTGAAGACGTAATATCCTTGAAGCCTTCCCAGATATTGAGGTTCATTTATACTCTGGAACTGGAGGGCGAGCTGTAGATGGCGTAATGGTGAGAACAGCTCTGATGGGGGGCACAATAGATCTCAAGGTCGCGGTGCAACGTAACCCCTTATCAATAATAATAATAAATAATAGTAGTGGCAACATATTGAATTGGAGTACTGGAAACCTCTATTCAAGTCGGGATATCAGTCGATTTGAAATGGACATCGAAGGATTTGGATCGGATATCCTTCAGTGGATATCCATAGGATCTCATGGATGCCTTACCCTAAGGGGATATCTTATGGATATATCCTTGATGGATATTTTATGGATGTACAGGTTGTTCCATTTGGACATCCTATCGACGTCCATGCTTGCGTTCAGAATACGCGTCGGATGCGTCCGACGTAGAACGCACCCGATTCTTTTCTGTGGTTAGTCATTGTATAGGTTTACCCGTCGTCGATTCCGAACGGATTGGGAGCGCACCGGACAACGTCCGACGTTGATCCCCAACGCAACCCATAAAAGATATATATCTTTTGGAAATTATTGGATGTCCATCGGACATCCATAGAATTCTTTAAGGATGCTCTATGGTCATCGGATGTCCTTTTGTGTCATCGTTGGCACGATAACTTTCCAACGGAAAGAGATAGCGACTTGCAATTTTCAGGCTAGGTTGCGCATCCGATTACGACAATTGCGGTTTCGTTATAATAAACATAATCAGCTACTAGAAAATTAAAAAAAAAATTATAATTCTGTATCTCAGAAACTATTTATCATCCGTGCGATATCCATGTAATTTTCCGAGGACTTTCAAAACTTAATTTTACAGCCAAGTTCTTAATTTGAACTTGAGATATTGAAAAAATATTGGAAGCCTTGGGCGAGTTCAGCTCATGGATAGCGGGTGACCGTTGCCACGATAACTTTTGAACGGAAAGGAATAGCAAGTCGCAGGGTAGGTTGCGCACCTGATGAACGCGACTGTTAAGTTCCGTTAATGGGCATAATCAGCCAAACGGTTGCGGAGTCGTTATACCCATCTGAAATGTTATCGTTATTTACTCAGAAACTCAAAAAATACGAATCCGATCCAATTTAAACTTGGTAAATATGACGGCGTATTAATTTTTTCAAAATTTTGTGAGGATATAATGACTAGAAAAAAGAATTAAAATTTTTCTTCAAAACCATTCATCAGATTCCGCACCAAAACTTCAAGCCCAATTTTATTTTCCCCAAATATTTTCAACAATACAGATGCGATCGAATTGAAATCTAGTAATATGTTGAAAAAAATGCCCTGTGGACAGGAGCTTTCTGGCGCTCTCTAGTTCAAACAGACAAATTATATCTCCGGAAGTATTGGTTTCTCAGAGTTGGGAATTATATCAATATTCTTATGATAGAACTGCATCATAAAGGAAATTCAATTCAAATAATAGTTTATTTATCAAGATTAAATTAGCAATCTGAGAATGAGAACTGCACCATGGAAGAAATCGAATTAAATCTGGCCAATTTTGCCCAATAACGAACTTAACCGAGATATTCAAGACATGCAACTCTGAAAATTTCAACTACCTAGCTCATTCCGTTCGAGAGTTATTGTAGAAAAACTTTTTTTAAATTTTCAAAATTTTTTTTTTGACACTTTGCGGTAATCTGGTCAATACAAAATTTCACATGCGTATAAAGGTCATGATTCTACGCAATTTGATGCTAAATTTTAGATAGATCGAGTGATCGGTTTCGGAAATATTCATAAAAAATATTTTCAATAAAATCGGGCATAACTCCGAATCCGCTTGATGGATTTCTCTCATTAACGAGCTCGTCCGAGATATTTACGCTCCAAACCCACCTTGCAAATTTCAATCCGCTAGCTCCTTTCGTTCGAGAGTTATCGTGCCTACTGCCGGCCGGACAGTATCGATTTCGACCTCGGATTCTTGATCAGTGAGTCGAACCAAATCGTTTAAGACCATTTTCATCGAAAAATTCGAAAATTACAGACATTTGGGCAAATTGATAAGCACTCATCAGTTCCGAGGAACTAGAGCGCCAACAAGTTTCGTATGACAATTGCCCAAAACAGGTTTAAAGTAGGTACCTACAAATAGTAGATTTTTCATAAAACATGTATCAAAGAAGAGTAATAATGAAAAATTACCTTGTAATCGATCAAAAATTTCCTGATCTACGTTCACCAAATTTTCTCCTCTCACGAACTGCAGAATTATGCTTTCAATATTTACATTCTATGTCTATGGATGAAAAGCAGTCTCACTACTCTCAGATCTCTTACTTCATGTTACGTTCCGAAATGTAAGACTTTTCTGAGAAAAACTAATTTCGGAGCAAACAACTGAGATTTTTCTCACTTCGCTCACATTTCGGAATACACTTTATTCTCATAATTCTTCGATTGATTAGATAATGTCATGTCTCAGGATAATAAGTTGACATTATGACAATTCATACATAGATTAATTATATCACTCTGTGAAATACGATTTATCATTGAAATTTTGAAAAATCATATCTCCGAAAGTAAAGCTTGTTACAGTTAAAAATGACATCATTGGATTCTTATGGTAAAACTGCTTATTGAAAAAAATTTAATTTGTAATTTGTACATCTGTCCGATTTTGCCCAGTAACGAACTTAGCCGAGATATTTATCTCCCAAACCTATACTCTGAAAATTTCAACTGTCTAGCTCATTCCGTTCGAGAGTTATCGTGCCTACGGCCGGCCAGAATGAATTTCGACCATGGATTCTTGATCAGTGAGTCGAACCAAATCGTTTAAGACCATTTTCACCGAAATATTCGAAAATTACAGACATTTGGGCAAATTGATAAGCACTCAGTTCCGAGGAACTAGAGCGCCAAAAAGACGGCTTGAAGGTTCATGAAGTATTTCGTGAGGGTGTGTGAATAGACAGAATAACATTCGCGCAAAACCTCCTGACTTCATGTCAGTTCTTTTTAAGATTTTTTTGATACATTTCATCTGAAGTCAGTAAATTTTTAAAAAGGCAACTACATAAATACCTATACATAACTCAGTGGATAGAGCGTTTGACTCAGAACCGAGTTCATTTCTATGGCCAAGAAATAAATTTTCTAGACAGACAGTAGCAGCCATCCTCCCTTTTTGGGTGAAAAAATTAACAGTGCTATGTCTAAGGTAGAGTAAGGACACAGTAACAATGTCTAAACAGAACACAACTGATTATCCTAACTTGCACAATTTAGCTCATAGGAGCTTCTGAGGGATCTTCTTTGAGGGTCAGTATAATATTATATCCAATGCTAATGTCATCATTAATAAAAAAATATATTTCATGATAACAAAATGCATGTTATAGAAAACATTACTTTTTACAATGTTCAAAGGATTTCTATCCTGTCTTTATTTTTCTCAGAATAATTCATGAATACATCTTTGTTATAAGACTTTGGGTTTTGAATTCTACAATTTTGGAGAAACATGGCTAAAGAATGATAATAGCCTTGCAGTGTCCATGTTTCATTATGTGTCCCTGTTGGAAATTGGAGAAGTTGCTTCGCATAACTTGTACAAGTGCCATGTAGGTCATTCATCATTCTTGGTGGGACTAAAGTGTCAGCTAGACCTGATATAAATAATGATGGTACTCGGAGTGTCTTCATTTTGTTGAGAGAAAGAAACTGAAAATAATGACTATTTTAATTTTGATATCATGAGATAAAATACATAAAAATTTAATTCATTTGAAATATTTTTTACATATATGTAAATTTAAGATGTTTACAATAAATAAGGGGAATAACAACACAAATAAACATCAACCCAAATAACAATATAATCCTAAACTTACTTTATTTTTATAGCACATTAGAGGTAATAAATGGAATAGTCTCCAGCCAAAAATAACCCTAGCCATATCAGGAATGCTAGTGAAAGTATTTTCAACCACAAGACACCAAATTTTAAGGGAACATTCGTCTCGTGAAGCCAAATCTATGGCAATTGCTCCTCCTAGTGATCTTCCAAATACTATAATCTCATTGCTATTTATATCATTTCTCGTTAATAAATATTCTAAGCTAGCTCTAGCATCTAAATACAGTCCTTCTTCTGTTGGATTACCCTCCGAGAGTCCATAACCTCTATATTCAACTAGAAGAATATTACAGTGTAAATTATGATATAGTCCAACACAATTCTGTAGACGATGCCCCATATTCCCTGCATTTCCATGGAAAAATACAATTGTGGGAGAGTTTTTTCGCCGTTCTAAAGGCTGATGAATGAAGTACATATGAATTATTGTACCATCTGATGCTTTGGTATATAAACTTTCATATGGTAACCCAAACATTGATGGAATTGGAATGTATACTCTGGAATGACTTGGTACTTCTGGATAGAATAAAAAATTATCCTGAGCATGATATAGAATTCCTGAAATAAATTATCGTGAATTTTTATGTCGTCATCTATTTATAGGAATTACCTAGAATAGACAAGAAGAGTAATATAAATGCAAGGATGCCTCCATACATATAGTAAAGCAAGAAACAAAACACGAGTATTATTCCAGAATAAGCCCAAACACGAAGCATCATCTTGAGTATGATGCCAACTATTACAGTTACTTGAAAGTAACCCCCCATTTGGTGTATCATATTTACAATTTTTTTTATTTTTAAATAAAGCAAATAGACAAGAGGTTTAAAATTTGTGTACAATACAAATTTCGGTATGTCTCACCAGCAAAAATAGTAACCTCATGATTTACATGATGAGGATTGAGCTCTATAAAAGAAATAGTCTAAAGTGAAAAAAAAATGAATATATAGGAGAATGATTCGTTGTCTCATATCATGTTAAACATAACTCATATTAAAATAAATAATTTGGTATACTGATACTGATATGAAATCAGATCATTAATTCATTAATATCACCATCACGCAATATTTATGTTTGCATTTCTATGACTCATATACTTAGTTATCTGTGGACTCATATTTGAGCCTGTCAGTAGTGTCAGTGTTCTGACTGTTCTGTGCTGTCAATCACAGATCACAGAAATCACAGAATACACAGATGCGTCAGCCGCATTAGTCGAATTTATGCGAGTAACCGGATTCGACTATTGACTCCAATCCAATATTAAAGGGACAAACGGTGTAACTGAGACGGTTAGAAAATTCTCATGTGACATAGGGTAAAAATTCAAATTTAACAATATTCCTATAATATACCATACTACTATATGGGAGATTATTTAATTTTTCCAGATATAAAGTATAAAAATTGGTTCAAGCACTGACGTGAAGTCAGAAGCTTTTGGGCGTATGTTATATTGTCCATTCTTCTGTATTGGACACCCTTAATCGAATTTACCATGGTAAATTATGTTGTCCATTCTCCTGTATTGGACACTTAATTCCATGGTAAATTCGAATTAAGAGTGTCCAATACAGGAGAATGGACAACATAATTTACCATGGTAAATTCGATTAAAGGTGTCCAATACAGAAAAATGGACAATATAACATACGCGCAAAAGCTTCTGACTTCACGTCAGTGCTTGAACCAATTTTTTTTTTCGTGATTTTTTTCAAATTTTCTAGGGGTACGGTTCTTAAAATTTGTTTTTTCGTAATTTTTTTCAAATTTTCTAGGGGTACGGTTCTTACAAAATTTTAAACACGTCTTTATGTTGATTTTCTACTACTAGTTACCAAGCACCAATTCGATCGACTATTTATTTTTTGAGTTATTAAGGAAATAATATTCCGGGTGGGTATAACTCGGAAACCGTTAGACCGATTATGCCCAAAAACGAACTCGACTCTCCCTTTCGGATACGCTCCTACCCTGAAAATTGCAAGTCCCTATCTCCTTTCGTTCGAAAGTTATCAAGGCAACGGTCACCCATCTACTGAACTCACACAAGATTGCTCGAATCTCCAACAATATTTAACCGATCGTATTAAAACTTGAAACTTGGCAGTAGAGTTAGGTTATGAAGGCTCTTGCAAAATTTTTTTTTTCGTAATTTTTTTCAAATTTTCTAGGGGTACGGTTCTTACAAAATTTTAAACACGTCTTTATGTTGATTTTCTACTACTAGTTACCAAGCACCAATTCGATCGACTATTTATTTTTTGAGTTATTAAGGAAATAATATTCCAGGTGGGTATAACTCGGAAACCGTTAGACCGATTATGCCCAAAAACGAACTCAACTCTCCCTTTCGGATACGCAACCTACCCTGAAAATTGCAAGTCCCTATCTCCTTTCGTTCGAAAGTTATCGAGGCAGCGGTCACCCATCTACTGAACTCACACAAGAATGCTCGAATCTCCAACAATATTTAACCGATCGTATTAAAACTTGAAACTTGGCAGTAGAGTTAGGTTATGAAGGCTCTTGCAAAATTTCAGCAATTTCAAACGAATAGTTACTGATATATAGAATTATTTTTTTTTATTTTCAATGATTTATTAAAAATTTTCGACAAATGCTATCCTCACCAAATTTTGCAAACATATTTGCGTTGGAATTCTACAACTAATAACCATGTTTGAATTCAATCGGTTCAGTATTTTTTGAGTTAATGAGGAACAAAAAACCACCAAATTTCAGAATATTTCAGATGGCTATAACTCTAAAACCGTTTAGCCGATTATGCTCATAAACAAAATGAAATGTCGTGTTCTGGTGCACATCCTAACCTGAAAATTTCAAGCCGCTATCTCATTCCGTTCTCAAGTTATCGTGACAAAAAAAATATTTTTTAATAATTTTTTTAAAATTTTCTAGCCACACGATTCGCACAAAATTTCACAAACGTGCTTAGGTTCATATTCTACAACTACTCACCAAGTTTCAATTCGATCGGATTTATATTGGTTTAAAACAAAATTATTACTCGGAAACCACTGGGCCGATTATGCCCATTAACGAACTTGTCCGTCGTATTGGGATGCGCTGCCTACCCTGAAAATTTCAAGTCGCTAGCTCTTTTCGTTCTCAAGTTATCGTGGCAACGGATGGCCGGACGGACAGAATCAAATTTGACCTCGAATTCTTCATTGGGGAGTCGAACTTAATCGTTTGAGACTATTTTCGTCAAAAAATTCGAAAGTTAGAGACATTTGGGCAAAACTATAACACGGTGTTCCCCAGAACATACGCGCAAAAATGTGGGAAAGCCCTGTGAATCGGAGCTTTGGCGCTCTTGTTCAACCTTTGACAAATCATATCTCCGAAAATATTTTTATTGGTTTCTCAGAGTTGGGTTGGGAATTATATCAATGAATTATTATGATAGAACTGGATCATAAATATAATTGCAGACATAGAGGAAAATATATTATTTGTGGCCATACCACACATACCACACATTTTTTTATGAACTCGTTAGATTTTCTAAGGGAGTGTTAAGTGAACCTTAAAAGATGCTCTTGTATAATATTCTGACGATTGGGATGTAACGCAAACTCGTGGTCATTATTAGAATATGCAAAAAAAATCGCCATTTAGAAATACTCAAGCGCGTCAGATTAAGATATATATGGTTCATCAATATGGCCTAGACGTGCTGTCTCCTAATCTGACGATTGTCTGGAGGGATTCGCTAAATCTGACAATAATTTTTTTTTTTTTATTTTTTTAAATCATTGCACTTAATTAATCGAAAAGCTCAGGAAATAGCGTGCAAATGAAAAAGCTTATGTTGTTTTGAGGAGAATATTTATAAAAATAATAATTATACAAAATTTAATTTTTAAGGGTATTTTTTTTAATCATCTTCATCAGTAGAATCCTCTTCCGGAGTGGGACGGAGTGAGAGAGCAATAGATAGAGAAAGAGTGAGAGGAGAATAGAAACACGGAGAGGGGAATATAGGCATGGCATAGCTGCACGCATTCAACTTTATCAATTAATTTTTATTACTTCGGCTTGTGAAAATCGTCAGATTATATATTTTTCGTAATTCTTGCATTATTCCTTTCAAAATAAAAAAAATTTTTACCACGCTCGAGAATGTCAAGATGTAGTTTTTTTTTTACAATTTTGTAACCCTCCCCCTTCTTTACGTCACTCTCAAATTAATGGAATATACACTTTTTAGCATGTAAGTAACTCGCCCTACCTTCCCAGATAGCACACACACGTTATATGGATGTTCTCAGAAGATACCGCCAGAATGTTCAAATATTCATAGAATATCCTCACAAGAGACCCCACACATTCTTAGAACATTCCATGCACTATTAAGTGAGAGAGGAACTCTGGTTCTATAAAGGTTCTATGAATGTTCTCCCGAATATTCTAGAACCTTCTAGGAATGTTCTTGATAATATTTCAGGCATATTCTTGAGAATATTCCAGGTACGTTTCAAAAAATCTCCTATTAATATTACTCCAAATATTCTATGGAGATTCCCACTCATTCTATAAATATTCCCAGAATATACTTTAATTCCGAAAATATTTGGTTGAATTTATAAATTCATTGGTATTATTAATTCCTGCCGCATTCCCTGCGGGAATTAATAATACCGAACCCCAACAGAAAAACTAAAAAAAAATTGTGTTCAACGATAAATTAACGGTATTGAATGCTTTTTTGTTATAATTCAATTTAAAATTAAAATGTTTTATAAATTTAGTTAAACTTTGAGATTTCATAGACTCATCATATTGAATGGTTATGAAATTCTTATTTATTTTTCGTAATCCCATAAAAAATCATCAGAATGCTGATTCTGAGCATAAGCCTAGTTTTTTCACAAATAATATAATAATATTATTCGAGGTCAAACAACACTAATCCATTTTATAATAATACATCATTCAAGTCATCAGTTTTATTCTAAGTAAGACATTTCCTGAAATAAATTCAAAAGAATAACAACAAAATATTTTGTTTATAAAAAAAATAATATTCGCGAGATTATCTTCTCCATCATTTTTGGCTACCAACCAGCCTTTTGGTTTCAAAATCAGAGATTCTGGAAGAGAAGAAATGAAATATTACTAGGCACCTTGAATAATTTAATAGTTTTCAGTGTAAACCCAGATCAGAATGAAATACAAGGCAACAAACCAAATTTTAGCTAGTAGAATAATCAAAAAATATTGCTTCATGGTGTATGAATGATATTGAGTACAACTAATATTCCTACCTTCACTAGATTATAGTTTTGGGGTCTAATTTCTGAAACTTTTCCTCCTTCTCTTTCGCCTTAACCAACCAGTCTTTAATTACCAATTCCGCATCAGACTCTGTAATCTTTCGATGAATGTTCATCACAGATTCTGTAAAATATGAAAGATAATTCAAATATGGAGTATTAATGTATTTTAGTTATCGCAATAATTCCAAGTAAAGCGATTTCGGTAAAATATCTTGACTAGTTATTCCTTCAAACATTGCTTCTTCATAGAAATATATTTCTTATCTTATCTATCTTATAGAACATAGTAAATTCTTCGAAAATTCTTACCTTTCACTATTTCGGAAAAAATCAATGACGAAAAATTATCCTTCTTCTTAAATCCTAACCAGCTAGATTTCATAGCAAGAGCATTTGTCATCAACCTTTCCTTTTGTTATCACTTTGTGTTTAGGCCCCCAATTTTTGACAACTCGTAAACCTAAAACAACAACCGAAATGTAACATAAATAATAATATGTATGCTGTGGACTTATCTAATCCTATATGTTAGATAGGAGTATACATTATTAATTTCCAGGAGAATTTCATACAATAATATCGAGGATTTTTATATGTGAACAAATTTGAATAATTTGATAACCTGTAATGTGGTAGTATCAATGAATTTTCTAGAGAACAAAAATCTATTTGAATGTAACATTTGGATACATCACACAAATCAAAATCGTGAAACTTACCACTTTTGTTTTAATTTCCTCAAGGTCTAAATTACTATTTCTCCAATTTTTGAAATACGTTGTAATATTTAATAGGAAAATCAAACTTTTCATCAAAATTGATTGATTCTTCAGTTGGTTCATGATCATTATTATTAAGATCATTTCTCGATAATCTGCAGCAACCTCTGCAGATGTGAAATATTTCGCCATCAGCCCTGGCATAATAACTTCTGAATGAAATTTCTTAGCAGTTCTTTTCCCATAGTTCCAGATCTTATAGGATTCGTACTTCGAAACAACTATTTGGAAATCATATAATGAAATCACAATAATGCGACTGTGAGGTGAACAATTGAATTTGTATTTTTTGGTAGTAATAACTGTTTGTTTTCAAAGTAATTATCCCAGCATTGTGCTATTAGATATGAACTCTTTATTAGCAAAAATGCATGAATGTCTTGTAGGTTGTGGTATATAATAATCCAAATACATTGCAATATCCATATATGTGATTGGAGGAACACCATCAATTGAATTATCCAATTATCCACTATCCAGATCAGAAACATTCAATGTTGAAGGATCTAGGCCGTTAATTAATCCCAACTTTATTATATGTATATCTGTAATAAAATGAAATGTAAACACATGATGAAGGTACTTTTTTTCGAACCTACCGTTCAGCAAAGTCTCCGTTGTTCAACAATAGTCTTTTCAGAAATTCATTCTCCATTTCAATATAGTTTAAACAGCAGAAAAGCTCCGGAATAAGTCAATGAACACTATAAAATATCCAACGACCTCAACACGTAACTTATTATAAACAACAGTTTATGTACAAAGATGAAAGAACCATCAAAGATTAAAGAACCGCCATATTGGTTCACGTCACGTCACGTGATGATTCCAGGATGCGAATTGTGAAATTAATAAATATCTGTAGGCTGGGCTGGTAACAAGCAGTGTTCCCAACTGCAGGGAATTTTCCCCTTTTAGGGAATTTTAGCACCGAAAGGGAAAAAGGGATTTTTTTTATAAAATCGTCGAAATGAGGGAATTTTTCGAATTTTCAAGATAACATTAAAATTTTCAATAAAATCATAATCATATGGGTCGGTTTCACTTTTGCAGTTTTCAGTTTCACAATTTCAGAGATTCCCCGACAAGACCAACATATGTTTTCCAAAGGATATATTTTATTTTTTGAATTATTCCCTTTTAATTAGTTAATTTTTTTCTAGTTTCATCATATATTAAAAAAAAAATTGGTGTTTTTATTCATGTAGTATGAGATAATTTTACATTTTTGGAAAAATTCCGGGGTGCAGGGAATTTTTGCTGTAAAATGGGTGAAATAGGGAATTTTTGACATGTGTCAAGGGAATTTTCATTTGAAAAGGTTGTGAACACTGGTAACAAGAGCCAGGAGCGTGTTCTGATACCCGAAGTAATCGGTCAGGGTTGGAAGATTAGGGAAAAATATTCGGCTTGAAAAGCTGTTCATCTATTTGAATCAGAACTTTACTGATTAACTTTCACTAGTGAAAATATACCGAGCCAACACCTCCTAAAAGGATGTAGGAGGTGTTGACCGAGCTTATGAACAGTCGATATAAAAATTTCTATAGCATCGAAAAGCCTCTGAGGTGAAGTAGTAAAGTCACATGTTACACTACACTATTAAATAAACCATAAATCTCAAAATGATCCCACGCGACGCAATGATCAAAGAACATTCTGAGGAGGTTCTTATTATATTCCACAAGGATCTTACCAAATAATGAAATAAACTACAACTCCTATGAATATTCTCTAAGGATATTCTAGTAATGTTCTTCATATAATATGATATGGATATCATTTTTGAAATGTGATCAGAACGTTTACTGAAGGACATTCCTTGAATATTCTAGATGTTCTACGACGATGCATGGAACGTTCTATTAGAATATTCTAAAGTATGAACGTTCAGAAGCTAGATATCACATTCTCAGAATGTTGTGTGCTATCTGGGTTAATCTGACGCGCTCGATAATTTCCGATGATCAACTTTTTTTTACTAATCTGATGCTTTATCCTTGATGGGCGGCCATATATATATGGCTCATATTTGGTGGAAAAACTTAACCAGGTACAAGGTACCCCCCATATATTAATCTGCCGCGCTTCAGTAAATCCCAAAATCCCCGCTTGGGCTCCCCTACTATAATCAAATTGGGTTCAGAATATCTCCAGTAAAAACGAAACTGCAATATTGTCTAAGTTATAATTGATATAATATAATTTTCAGAGTAGATTTTAGGAATGAATATCTGGGATAAGTTCGTCATTGGGGAGAATCGGTCTGTTTGAATTTAATTTCTTTCATGATGCAGTTCTATCGTAAGAATCCATTTATATAATTCCCAGAGACCATAATAATTTGGAAGATATGATTTGTCAAAGTTTGATACACGAGCGCCAAAGCTCCTGATGTCCACAGGGCTTGAACCAATTTTATTCAACTGACTGCATTATCTCTGTTAACATCAAAGCCAGTAAACAAAGTAAGTCCTCCAGAGCAAAATTACTGCAGGAGTTTGAACTGAAGAAAACTATTTCATTGATTTTGACAATTGTATCCATTATAGAACTTATATTAAGTTAATCCGCCGTATTCACAAAGCATTTAATCTCCGTTAAGTCCTAACTGAGATCCTCAGTTAAGGATAAATAAAGATCGCAACCTCAGTTAACGTATGTAACGGTGGTTAAACAGGTCTGTTTTACCACAGATTAATCTGTGGTTTTACGTTAATTTTCACGTTAACTAAGGTTTAGATTCTTATTTATCCTTAACTGAGGACCTCAGTTATGAGGACTTAACGGAGATTGAAATCTTTGTGAATACGGTCTAGAATCTATTTTCTCTATTTCAATATCGTAATGGGTTCATTACAGCACTAAAAACAGTGCTATAATGAACTCATTCCCTCATTGTTTCTAGTTATATTTTTCGTTTTGTGGTAGTCAGCACTGACATTCGATCCTATTAAATTTCAACACACGTCAATTGTCAATATAATATAATCTGGATATAATTGTTGAGAGGAAAAGTTTTATTTTCATTAAAAAATTAGATACTAGAGATTTCCTTCTTGCTAATTTTGAATCATTCATGCTATTAGAAAACTGTTTTAAATCTGATCTCCATGCCCTAAGTACGATTCAAATTCAAATTCCGTAATCTGTCAACTTTCGTAACATTCACACCAACTGACAAGATACAATACAAAAGTCACTAGGATACCTAATCCAACACTCATGCGTACGAAAACTCGCTCCTTCGTCGCTCGTTTTCGAATTTCGCTTTCGTATTTGAATAGGAGCTCATTCTGCAACTTGTTTTAGAATATACTATTACTGGTGTGAAATATTATCTTAGTTAGAAATAACATTGAAATCGAAATATGAAATTTTTCAAGAAGAATCGAGTTTAATTGCTCCTGAACATTACACTATCTACTTTCTAGTCAATCAAGACGAAGGCATTTTCGCTGAATTGATGATTAAATCGTATATCAATCGGAGAAGAAACAGAATTGTATTTAAAACATATACAGTACAGGGTGTTCATTCATTCATGGCAATTTAGTGCACGGACAAGTCAGTTTGGGAGAAATAGCGTTGTTTCCGAGATGACGTGTCGGTACCGTGGCCCTGGGGCTAATTTTGAAATTGATGTTACCCCTTAAATTAAAGGCATTTTTCGTTATGTGAATGAGCAGACCATAAGTGATTTAACTGCCAGAGTTTTCGTCTGAGAGGATTGGGGATTTGAGGTGCAGGATGCTATTACCACATAGGGCGTGTTCCACTAGGCGATCGCAACGTCCAAAACGTTCGTAGAGTCGTTCCACATGACGATCGCCGTCGTTGTGGGCATGTCGAATACGTCATAGATGACGTCATTGTTTTCGACCGCGGCTAGCTATCCGAGACCCACGTCTTGTGGTGGGTCGAAGTGAGCGTTTACGAATATTCATGATGGCGACCAAAACAATAACATTAGGGCTTTTTGGAAAGTGATCGGATTAACTCGAGAACTCGGAATTGAGTGTAATCTTTTGCGATATTTGATTATTTTCCAATTTAATTAGCTGTTAAAATACATCATGAAGTTCATCATAACCTTCTTTACTCAAAATAACTTAAAAATTATAGACTCGATAGAATTGAAGCTTGGTAGGTAACTAAATTTGTAGAATATCGATATAAAGACGTGTTTAAAATTCTGTAAGAAACGTACCCCTAGAAAATTTAAAAAAAATTACGCCAAAAAAATCGGTTCAAGCACTGACGTGAAGTCCGGAGCTTTTGCGCGTATGTTCTATTGTCCATTGGCCAATGGACAATACATACGCGCAAAAAAAAATCCTGACTTCACGTCAGTGATGCTTGAAAAAAATTTTCAGATTATGCCAATGTTGTGAAGGTGTTGAAGGTTGCGCTAGATCAAAAAACTGTTGCGAAACTAACAAACGATAAGATAATATTGAGAAAAATCATGCTAACGGTCAGATACCACTGATCCTTTTATAGTAGGTACTGAGGTAAATACCTATAATGTTTATTCATCGTATATCAACTTTCATATTTCCCAAATATATTAATGTTCTGAAGAATCAGTATGCAATAAACACGCTGCATTTTTTTTATGTATGAATAAAATGCTTTTTAAATAAACATTCAAATCAATTATATTTATTGTTTTATTATCCTGTTCAAAAATAGAAAATGTTGATTAATTAAGTTCATAATGATTACCTATTTAATATTGAAACAAAAAATGACGAATTGGAAACATTAAATTTAAATTAACCCTTGGATTTTCAAACGTCACTGCTCTACTTCGATCAAACCCATGAGCCCGTTCCACTTGATAGGATAATCGAAATACCCACGAGCTAGTCAAACGCATGTGGAACGGGAAGAACTGCGGTCGTGAGCGTGAGCGTTGTGGGACCTTAGTGGAACGCGCCCATAGTGACCTTGGAGTGTCCGCGCATGCGTGGATTGAAGGTGCGATATCTCCTGAACCAATGGTTTTGAAGAATCAGAGTTTTGTATGAGGTGTGTGATTTTGAGAGGACTTTTAGCCACGAGTAGACTGCGCAAGCGCAGAGGAGACGTGGCTTTTTTGGGCTGTATGGCTTATGTTGGGTGCGGTTTACGTCTAGCGGTCATGGACTTTGTGCTGAGCCAATATTGTGAGGGCTTAAAAGAAAATTCAAGGCAATTCTGTGAACGGACAAGTCAGTTTCCAAGAAAAAAAGGAAAGTTTCGAGTTGAAATGTCTGTATATTGGCCCCGGGGCCAATTTATAAATAACTATATTTTGAAGATCTATTTTAAATTACTTTCGGATTTGGAGAATAGGCGAAGAAATTGCGTTCCTAATTCGGAATTCATCTAACCCCTTTCGGAGATTTTTCGTTTCACGCATGAGCAGACAAGAAGTGATTTAACTGCTGGAGTTTTCATCTGAGAGGATTGGAGTTTTGGGGTGCTGGATGCTATTCCGCCATAGAATCCCCTTGGAAGTGTTTGTGCATGCGTGTATTGGAGCTGTGATATCTCCTGAAACAATGGTGTTGAAGAATCAGAATTTTGTTTGAAGTATGTGATTTTGAGAGGACTTTAAGCCACGAGTAGATTGCGCATGCGCAGAGGAGACGTTTGGATTGTATGGCTCATGTTCGGAGTGGTTTAATGCGTCTAGCGGTCATGGATTTGGTGCTGAGCCGTTATTGTAAGGTTTTAAGAGAAATTTCATGGCAATACTGTGAATGGACAAGCTAGCTTCGAGGAAATAGCGTTGTTGAATTGTCCTCTGTCCTCTGTTTCGTGGCCCTAGGGCCAATTTATGAATAACTATATTTGGTAGATCTATATTATATTACATTCGGATTTGGAGAATAGGCAAATGCGTTCCTGACGAGGGTACCATAACCACAATTTTTTTTATTTCGATCTACGGTAAAGCTAACAGCCAAACTGTATTGATAGCCAGATTTGTTGAAGGAACTTGAAAAAATATAAAAAAGCACTGACGTGAACTCAATACTCTTTGGCGCGGGTGTTCACGTTGGCTAATTTGAATTGAATGATGAATACTTCAAGCTCAGTGGATAGAGCGAGCTGGAGATCTACCCAGAGGGTAGTTTACACCATTCACTGTCGGGTCAAAAATCAACAGTGCTGTATCTAAGTTGGCATAGGGATAGAGTAACAAATTTTAAGAACACAACTGAATCTCCTTAGTCGCACAAGCTGCTAGGAGATTCTGAGGAATCTCCTTGGGGAAGACTTGGGAGGATCAGTATAATCATAATCATGTTTATAGCACGCGCGCCAAATGCAGATTGACTTTACAATGAAAGAAAAAGGTTAAGAGAGCATTGATGTGGGGTCAATCTGCTTTGGAGCGCGTGCTATAAACATGATTATGATTATACTGATCCTCCCAAGTATTCCCCAAGGAGATCTCTCAGAAGCTCCTAGGAGCTTGTGCGACTAAGGGGAGTCAGTTGTGTTCTTTTTACACTGATTTTTATGCGTTTAGTTCGATTCATGCATGAAGATTCTTGACGGAGATATTGACGAATCATGCGATTTTTCTTATGGGACAACCTATATATTTACATTTAGTTTGATCACGTTTTTAATTCCATTTACGAATATACATAATTTTTTCAAATAACAATGAAAAATGGTGTTGTTAATAAATCAACAAGTCCAGAGCCGAGCGTTCCGGCCAATAGGGTCCTTCATAATGGCTACGTATAATTAATATACTTATGCATATATCTCACAAGTCAAATAAACTCCAGGGGGTTCATTGATTTGCCGAGAAAGCAAGAGCAGACGCGTTTCTGGCTTCTTGGCCTTCATAAGTACATGTAGCTTCTCAACAAATTCAACTAAACTGAACCGGGTTAAGCCACTCAGAGCCGGCTTGGTCGATCATACCTAATCGCCCACGCCACCTATGAGACTAAACACGGAATTCAGCCTTTCAGCCTTTCAGTACTGGTGAAGGCCAAGAAGCCAGAAACGCGTCTGCTCTTGCTTTCTCGGCAAATCAATGAACCCCCTGGGGTTTATTTGACTTGTGAGATATATGCATAAGTATATTAACCATCGAGATCGAATCGAGAGAGAAAGTAAACTTCGTTTTCTCGTAACGTTTGTAGATTCCGAGATTTCATCAATGGACAAAACAGCATTGAGAGAAATTGAAGGTCTCGGTGCAAAAACCGGTCAACACCAATATTCTTCAAATTTTAGTTATTGACTTTAAGAACAAATAAACACAAAATTATTAGATTAAGAATTTAAATATCCTTTTCATTGTGCACGTTACGAATTTTCTCTTTGCCAAAGTGGAAACACTGATCAGGAATTGAGAACTTTTAAATTATCTTATATACTTATATTTCAGAATTTTATTGAAAAGAACTTAATTTAAAATAAAATATATGAATGCCTATACCTACCTTTTTCTTTCATTTCGAGCATCCTGCCATCGTTCTCGTAATACTCCTACACTCCTACAATTATTGATGAACATTTCAAATTTCAACTTGCTTCGATAGATTTACTAAAATGATATTAATATGTCGTCAGATTAATGGTGTAGAATAATACAGCATTTATTTTATTTCGAATCAGGATATGATGCTTGAGTGAATATTATAATTATTATATACTTTATATTGTACATTATATATTATACATTATGATATACCTATTATATCCATATTTTCATTAGCACTGGAGGATGTTTTCTTCTTGACAAATTTCTGCAGGTTACAAAACTCAACTAATAAAGCAAAGGTACATCGCTGATTTTTTCATAACACAAATCTATGGGAGATGATAGACCTACATTAGGGTCCTGTAGCGGTCTTCATCTGAAGTTCTGAATAATCATCGTTTGGATTGGCCAGACCTGGTTTTGTAAGGCCAATCCTCCTGGTCTTTGGAGCTACAACATTTTCCTTTTTGAAATCAAATATTGAAGGGATTTCTTTGAACAATAGTGAATATCTTCGAAAACTAGCGGAGGCGATTCTTCTTCAAGACATCCATGCGGCTACAGGGGAGTATATTTTTGAGAGGGTACTTTTGTTCGTTTTCCTCCTCTTGTCTTTTCATTTTTGCGCGTATGTCCTGGTCAACATCCAGGTGCGTAACGTACACCCCCCAGACCCCCCGTTGGGGAGGGGAATTGAACCTTTTATATAATTTTTACTTTATCTTGTTGAGAACCAATTGATAGTAAAAACTAATTTTCTGCTAATGTAATATATGTATTTCCTGGTTTAAATGTTTAGTATAGGCGAGTGAAAATACTCTGGATTATATCGAAATAAGTAGTATCGATACTTAAATCGTATCGCTTCGAAAGTATCGATACATATATCGAGTATTCACGTATTAGTGTACAGTCGGCAAATAAATCATTTCGATTTGTGAATAAGATGTCTAAACACTTTTACAACAAGTACCTAGGTACATGTACATCTTACCTGTAAAGATCATATAATTTTCAATTAATTCATTGAAATATTTATTATAATAAAACACAATATGCTCATATAGTACCTAATTAATTTTCTGATTTTTTTTCATTCATTTCTGACAATTTTAAGTAACTATCTAAACTATTCCCGGATGCGTTAAATATATAAGATTTATAAACGAAATCCCAGTATCTGAGGAACGTTACGCCACTGTGAACATCGCGTTATCATTTTGCCCAAATGTCTGTAATTTTCGAATTTCTCGCCGAAAATGGTCTCTAACGATTGGGTTCGACTCCTTGAAGAAGAATTCGAGGTTAAATTTGATTCTGTCCGGCCGGCCGGCCGAACGTTGCCACGATATTTTGAGAACGAAAAGGGATGCCGACTTTAAAGTTTCAGGGTAGGTGGCGCATCCCAAGGCGACGGACAAGTTCGTTAATGGGCATAATCGGCCCAATGGTTTCCGAGTTATAATTTTGTTTTCTACCAATACTAATTCGATCGAATTGAAACTTGGTGATTAGTTGTAGAATACAAACCTAAGGAAGTTTGTGAAATTTTGTGAGAATCGTATCACTAGAAAAATTGTCCAATACAGTGTCCAATACAGGAGAATGGACAATAGAACATGAACATACACGTCAGTGCTTGAACCAATTTTAGCGCGCGTGTTCCGCAATACAAGGAACAGCGTGCTATCATTTTGCCACAATGTCTTTATTTTTCGATTTTTTTTGCGAAAATGGTCGCAAACGATTCAGTTCGACTAACTGATGAATAATCCGGGGTCAAATTCAATTCTGTCCGTCCGGTCCGGCCGTTAGCACGATAACTCTCGAACGGAAGGAATTAGAGGATTTGAAATTTGCAGCGTAGCTTTGCAGCGTGAATATATCGGACAATTTCGTTAATGGGCAAAATCCACCAAGCCGTTTCGGAGTTATGGCCATTTTTAGTTAAAACACATTTCAAGAATATTTCCGAAACTGATCACTCAATCTTTACTAAATTTAGCAATAAATTGTAGAATCATGACCTTTATATGCCTCCGAAGTTTTGTATTGATCGGATGGCTATAAACTAGAAAAAAAATTGGTTCAAGCACTGACGTGAAGTCAGAAGCTTTTGCGCGTATGTTCTATTGTCCATACTTCTGTATTGGACACCCTTAATCGAATTTACCATGGTAAATTATGTTGTCCATTCTCCTGTATTGGACACTCTCAATTCGAATTTACCATGGTAAATTCGAATTAAGTGTCCAATACAGGAGAATGGACAACATAATTTACCATGGTAAATTCGATTAAGGGTGTCCAATACAGAAGTATGGACAATAGAACATACGCGCAAAAGCTTCTGACTTCACGTCAGTGCTTGAACCAATTTTTTTTTCGTGACTTTTTAAAAATTTTCTAGGGGTACGGTTCTTGAAATTTTTTTTTTCGTCATTTTTTTCAAATTTTCTAGGGATACGATTCTTACAAAATTTTAAACACGTCTTTATGTTGATTTTCTACTACTAGTTACCAAGCACCAATTCGATCGAATATTTATTTTTTGAGTTATCAAGGAAATAATATTCCAGGTGGGTATAACTCGGAAACCGTTAGACCGATTATGCCCAAAAACGAACTCAACACTCTCTTTCGGATACGCAATCTACCCTGAAAATTGCAAGTCCCTATCTCCTTTCGTTCGAAAGTTATCGAGGCAACGGTCACCCATCTACTGAACTCGCACAAGAATGCTCGAATCTCCAACAATATTTAACCGATCGTATTAAAACTTGAAACTTGGCAGTAGAGTTAGGTTATGAAGACTCTTGCAAAATTTCAGCAATTTCAAACGAATAGTTACTGATATATAGAATTTTTTTTTTTATTTTCAATGATTTATTAAAAATTTTCTACAAATGCTATCCTCACCAAATTTTGCAAACATTTCCGCGTTGGCATTCTACAACTAATGACCATGTTTGAATTCAATCGGTTCAGTACTTTTTGAGTTAATAAGGAACAAAAACCACGAAATTTCAGAAAATTTCAGATGGCTATAACTCTGAAACCGTTTGGCCGATTATGCTCATAAACAAACTGAAATGTCGCGTTCTGGTGTTCATCCTAACCTGAAAATTTCAAGCCGCTATCTCATTCCGTTCTCAAGTTATCGTGACAACAAAAATATTTTTTAATAATTTTTAAAAAATTTTCTAGCCATACGATTCGCACAAAATTCCACAAACGTGCTTAAGATCATATTCTACAACTACCCACCAAGTTTCAATTCGATCGGATTTATATTGGTTGAAAACAAAATTATTACTCGGAAACCACTGGGCCGATTATGCCCATTAACGAACTTGTCCATCGTATTGAGATGCGCCACCTACCCTGAAAATTTCAAGTTGCTAGCTCTTCTCGTTCTCAAGTTATCGTGGCAACGGCCGGACGGCCGGACGGCCGGACGGCCGGACGGACAGAATCAAATTTGACCTTGAATTCTTCATTGGGGAGTCGAACTTAATCGTTTGAGACCATTTTCGTCAAAAAATTCGAAAGTTACAGACATTTGGGCAAAACTATAACGCGATGTTCCCCAGAACATACGCGCAAAAATGAAATTGAAATTTTATTTTCACTATAACTCGAAAAATACTAATCCGATTAAATCGAAACTCAGTCGTTAGATGCAAAGTACCGACGAAAATACTTGTGTAAAATTTCGTGGGGATAGCATGTGTAGAAAAAATTAAAGAAATGTTTAACTATTAGCGGAATATTTTGCTTGAAGTTCCGAAACCAAACATCCGATTGAGTTCATTTTGGAACTTCGGTGACCAATGATTACCTCTTGGGGTGTGCAAAATTTCACTGAGAACATACCACTATAGGAGCCTAAAAAAAATATTAATTTTGAACTTCCAAACTGGACAAATTATTTCAGTTCGAATTCGTGGAATGTATAACATCTGGAAAACATTTTTTTTTTGCGCGTTTATCTGAATCAATGCGATATGTACGAGGGCAACTGATTAAAATATGGACCAGTAACTATGGCAATTGAATTATTGCGTGTGTGGAATTTTAAATTAGTGTTCAAAATTTGTCTGAACGGTGAACGACTGGGGGTGTAACTGCCTCTTTGGGGCATTTTGTTGTTATTCGCATAAGCAGACGAGAAATAATTAAACTGCTCGAGTTTTCTTCTGAGAGGATTGGGGTTTTTGGGGTGGAAGGATGCTATTCCTCCATAGAATCCCCTGGTGCGGGTCTGCGCATGCGTGGATTCAATATGCGACATCTCCTGATCCACTAGTGTTGGAAAAGAGGAGTTTTTTGTGAGGTGTGGATTGCGCATGCGCAGATAAGAAGTGACTGTTTTTGGGTTGTATGTGTTATGTTGGGAGTGGCTTAGGACTATATCGGTCATGGGTCTGATGCTGAGCCGGTATTGTGAGGTTTTTAAAGAATGATCATGGCAATTCTGTGCACGGAAAAGTCAGTTTGGGGGAAATAGCGTTGTTTCCGAGTTGGAGTGTCCGTACCATGGTCCTGGGGCTAATTTTGAAATTCATGTTATCCCTTACGGGCATTTACGTTATGCGCATGAGCAGACGAGAAGTGACTTAACTGCTGGAGTTTTGGTCTGATAGAACTGGGGTTTGGAGGTGCAGGATGCTATTCCTCCATAGTTATTTATAAATTGGCCCGACCAATTTATAAATAACTATATTTGGATAGAGCTATTTTAAATTCCGACAACACAAGCTCCTAGGAGCTTCTGAGGGATCTCCATGGGGAAGACTTGGGAGGGTCAGTATAATCATGTTTATAGCACGCGCGCCAATTGCAGATTGACTTCACAATGAAAAAAAAGGCTAAAGGAGCATTTACGTGGGGTCAATCTGCGTCGGCGCGTGGCGTGCTATAAACATGATTATACTGACCCGCTCAAGCCTTCCCCATGGAGATCCCTCAGGAGCTCCTAGGAGCTTGTGTGACTAAGTAGAGGCAGTTGTGTTCTTTGTCAACTTTGTTGGTCTATCCTTAGGCCAGCTTAGACACAGTACTGTTAATTTATGACCCGACAGTGATTGGTGTCCACTACCCTCTGGGTAGATCTCCGGCTCGTTCTATCCGCTGAGCTTGAAACCCTCATCATTCATTTCAAATTAGCCAACGTGAACACGCGCGCCAAAGAGTACTGACTTCACGTCCACACATCAAAGGAAAAACAAAATTGTTACATTATGAGAATCCATCCAAGGTACCTATTTAGTTAATGCTCTGTTTGTGGCACAAATCACTTCAATTGTGCCGTGACATAAAGAACATCCTGTATAGTAATGGTTTATTTTCAATGGTGTATGCCTCGAAAGTATATTTTTTAACACAATTGAATGAAATTGTACGATTGGCGTGAAAAACAGCAAGTTGCTTTTGAAGTTAAAAGAAAAACACCCTTTATGAAATTGTCAGACTAATACATTATGAGAATCCATCCGAGGTACCTATTTAGTGAATGCTTTGTTTGTGGCAAGAATCACTTCAATCGCGTTCAATTGTGCCTTGATATAAAGAACACCCTGTATAGTAATGGTTTATTTTCATTGATGAATGTATCGAAATTATAATTTTTAACACAATTGAATGAAATTGTACGATTGGCGTGAAAAACAGCAAGTTTCAATTGACGTTAAAAGAAGAACACCGCGTATGAAAATTTCGGACAAATACATTATGAGAATCCATCCAACGTACCTATTTAGTTAATGCTTTGTTTGTGGCACAAATCAATTCAAATGCGTACAATTGTGCCGTGAGAAAAAGAACAGCCTGTATAGTAATGGTTTATTTTCAATGATGTATGCCTCGAAAGTATATTTTTTAACTCAATTGAATGAAATTGTGAGATTGGCGTGAAAAACATCCAGTTGCAATGGATGTTAAAAGAAAACCACTCTGTATGAAAATTTCGGTCAAATACATTATGAGAATCCATCCAAGGTACCTATTTAGTTAATGCTTTGTTTGTGGCAAGAATCACTTCAATCGCGTATAATTGTGCCGTGATGCAAAGAACACCCTGTATAGTAATGGTTTATTTTCATCGATGAATGACTCGAAAGTATATTTTTTAACACAATTGAATGAAATTGTACGATTGGTGTGAGAAACAGCAAGTTGCAATTGACCTTAAGAGAAAAACCCTCTGTATGATAATTTCGGACAAATACATTATAAGAATCCATCCAAGGTGCCTATTTAGTTAATACTTTGTTTGTAGCAGAAACCACTTCAATCGCGTACAATTGTGCCGTGAGAAAAAGAACAGCCTGTATAGTAATGGTTTATTTTCAATGATGTATGCCACGAAAAGTATATTTTTTAACTAAATTGAATGAAATTGTACGATTGGCGTGAAAAACAGCCAGTTGCAATGGACGTAAAAAGAAAACCACTCTGTATGAAAATTTCGGTCAAATACATTATGAGAATCCATCCAAGGTACCTGTTTAGTGTTTGTGTACCTATTTAGTGTTTGTGATACCTCTTTAGTGATTGTGGCACAAATCACTTTAATCGCGTATAATTGTGCCGTGATAGAAAGAACACTCTGTATAGTAATGGTTCATTTTCAATGATGTATGCCTCGAAAGTATAATTTTCAACACAATTGAATGAAATTGTACGATTGACGCGAAAAACAGCAAGTAGCAATTGACGTTAAAAGAAAGACACCCTGTATGGAAATTTCGGACAAATATGACGTTAAAAGAAAAACACCCTGTAGGAAAATTTCAGACACATACATTATGAGAATCCATCGAAGGTACCTATTTAGTTAATGCTTTGTTTTTGGCACAAATCACTTCAATCGCGTACAATTGTGCCGTGATAAAAAGAACACCCTGTATAGTAATGGTTTATTTTCAATAATGTATGCCTCGAAAGTATATGTTTCAAACCGATTGAATGAAATTGTACGACTATGGCGTGAAAAAGAGCAAGTTGCCATTGACGTTAAAAGAAAAACATCCTGTAGACATTTTTATATTTATTCACTTATTAAACCTTCTCTGGATTTCAATTCCAACTCCAACTCCAACTCCAACTCCAACTCCAGCTCCAACTCCAACTCCAACTCCAACTCCAACTCCAACTCCAACTCCAACTCCAACTCCAACTCCAACTCCAACTCCAACTCCAACTCCAACTCCAACTCCAACTCCAACTCCAACTCCAACTCCAACTCCAACTCCAACTCCAACTCCAACTCCAACTCCAACTCCAACTCCAACTCCAACTCCAACTCCAACTCCAACTCCAACTCCAACTCCAACTCCAACTCCAACTCCAACTCCAACTCCAACTCCAACTCCAACTCCAACTCCAACTCCAACTCCAACTCCAACTCCAACTCCAACTCCAACTCCAACTCCAACTCCAACTCCAACTCCAACTCCAACTCCAACTCCAACTCCAACTCCAACTCCAACTCCAACTCCAACTCCAACTCCAACTCCAACTCCAACTCCAACTCCAACTCCAACTCCAACTCCAACTCCAACTCCAACACCAACTCCAACTCCAACTCCAACTCCAACTCCAACTCCAACTCCAACTCCAACTCCAACTCCAACTCCAACTCCAACTCCAACTCCAACTCCAACTCGAAATCCAACTCGAAATCCAAGTCCATGTCCAATTCCAAGTCCAAGTCCAAGTCCAAGTCCAAGTCCAAGTCCAAGTCCAAGTCCAAGTCCAAATCCAACTCCAACTCCAACTCCAACTCCAACTCCAACTCCAACTCCAACTCCAACTCCAACTCCAACTCCAACTCCAACTCGAACTCCAACTCCAACTCCAACTCCAACTCCGACGCCAACTCTAACCCCAACGCCAACTACAACGCAAACTCCAACTCTGATTTATTCCTAAAATGACTATTAAAAAATAGGGGTTGGTGATAGAAGGCTAAAAATTTAGGGTTGTATGTATTTTGTAACGCTAACGCCAACTCCAACCCCAACACTAACTTCAATGCCAACTCCAACACCAACTCTAACCCCAACTACAACGCCAACTCCAATCCTAACGCCAACCCCAACGCCAACTTCAACGCCAACTCAAACTCCAACTCCATTTCCACCTCCATCTCCATTTCCACCTCCATCTCCACCTCCAACTCCAATCCAACTACAACTCCAACTACAACGCCAACTCCATAACCAACGCCAACCACAATGCCTACTCCAACTTCAACTCCAACCCCAACGCCAACGCCAACTCAAACTCCAACTCCATCTCCATTTCCACCTCCATATCCATTTCCACCTCCATCTCCATTTCCACCTCCATCTCCATCTCCACCTCCAACTCCAATCCAACTACAACGCCAACTCCATAACCAACGCCAACCACAATGCCTACTCCAACTTCAACTTCAACTCCAACCCCAACGCCAACTCCAACACCAACTCTTACCCCAACTACAACGCCAACTCCAATCCTAACTTTATACCACAACGCCAACTTCAACGCCAACTCAAACTCCAACTCCACCTCCACCTCCATCTCCACCTCCAACTCCAATCCAACTACTCCAACCCCAACGTCAACTTTATTGAATAGCCATAAAGTTCAAATTGACTCTACATTTTAGTTAGAAAACGTTTGTATGGAAAAAAGAAAAGGGCTGTTTTTAGGGTTTTCCCGGCAATTATTCCAAATATTCTCCCCGTAAAAACCACCCTTGGACTTCAACGAACATTTGAAACAAAGAATTAGCAAAATTGGTCCAGGCACTGTTGAGTTATGCGCTACATTTTAGTTAGAAAACATTTGTATGGAAAAAAGAAAAGGGCTGGTTTTAGGGTTTTCCCGGCGATTATTCGAAATTTTCTCCCCGTAAAAACCATCCTTGGACTTCAACGAACATTTAAAAAAAAGAATTAGCAAAATTGGTCCAGGCACTGTTGAGTTATGCGCTTACCAACACATTTTGCGATTCATTTTTGGCGCTCTAGTTCCTCGGAACTGAGTGCTTATCAATTTGCCCAAATGTCTGTAATTTTCGAATTTTTCGATAAAAATGGTCTTAAACGATTTGGTTCGACTCACTGATCAAGAATCCGTGGTCGAAATTCATTCTGTCCGGCCGGCCGTCTGGCCGGCCGGCCGTAGGCACGATAACTCTCGAACGGAATGAGCTAGACAGTTGAAATTTTCAGAGTAGGTTTGGGGGATAAATATCTCAGCTAAGTTCGTTATTGGGCAAAATCGGACAGATGGTTTCGGAGTAACAAAAAAAAAATTTTTTTTAAGTGAACAAATTCCAAATTAAATATTTTTCAATAAGCAGTTTTACCATAAGAATCCATTCATATCATTTTTAACTCTAACAAACTAATACTTTCGGAGATATGATTTTTCAAAATTTCAATGATAGAATTATTCTGTGGCTATTCTATGCATTGTTATAATGTCAACTTTGACGTAGTCTCATTGTCATTCATTCCAGTAATGGTATCAATATGAGAATTATAATATAATATCATACTTTTTGTTGATTGATATTTTCATGCCGATGGTCAATCCATATGATGATGGGAATGGTAATGGTAAGTTAATAACATTGTTATTCATTCCAGCAATCGTATAAATATGAGAATTATAATATAATATCATACTTTTTGTTGGTTGATATTTTCATGCCGATGATCAATCCATATGATGATGGGAATGGTAATGGTAAGTTAATAATATTGAGTTCAGAATATCTCCACTAAAAACAAAACTGGAATATTGGTGTATTGGAGTAGATTTGAGGAAAGATATATATTATCGTTCATCATAGAATTGAGGAATGAATTTCTCGGATGAGTTCGTTGTTGGGTAGAATTCGTCTATTGGTTTTGGATTGATCATTTTTGGCACTCTTGTTGAATTTAAATTCTTCTATGATGTTTGAATTCAGTTTCTGCTAAGATGAAGTTCTAAATTTCAATAATGAATCGTACTTCTATGTTTTCACAGAATCTATAATTATTCTATCTAAGCTTTATTATATGATCTGTGTTCATACTCGTACATTTCATCCTGTTCTATAAGAGAGAGTCAAATTCATTTCAGCTATTTTAAAATTTGGTTTCTTCCATGGTGCAGTTCTCATTCTCAGATTGCTCATTTAATCTTGATAAATAAACTATTATTTGAATTGAATTTCCTTTATGATGCAGTTCTATCATAAGAATACA
This sequence comes from Halyzia sedecimguttata, assembly GCA_937662695.2. Classification (NCBI taxonomy): domain Eukaryota; kingdom Metazoa; phylum Arthropoda; class Insecta; order Coleoptera; family Coccinellidae; genus Halyzia; species Halyzia sedecimguttata. The sequence continues at coordinate 34,797,656 of OW569411.2, forward strand.
TTGATATAATTCTCAACTCTGAGAAACCAATACTTTCGGAAATATAATTTGTCTGTTTGAACTAGAGCGCCAGAAAGCTCCTGTCCACAGGGCTTGAACCCATTTTTATATATAAGATTAAAATAAATATTGCCTTACAAACAGTATTTATCATTTCATCAATTATATCAGAAAAAAGTGCATATTACAAACAGTACAAACAAGAAAAAATACAGTCAGTATTCTACAACTAGCTACCAAGTTTTCAGTTCGATCGGGTCTGTATTGGTTGATGACAAAATCATCACTCGGAAACCGTTGGGCCGATATTGCCCTTTTACGAACTTGTCCTTCGTATTTGGACGGCGCCGCCTACCCTGAAAATTCGCTATCTTTTTCGTTCTCAAGTCATCGTGGCAACGACCGGCCGGACAGAATCAAATTTGACCTCGAATTCTTTATCAGTCACTCGAACCTAATCGTTTGAGACCATAATAATGATTGATAATTTAAATTTATATATGAACGATAAATATTATATCCGCCATATTCACAAAGCTTTCAATCTCCTTTAAGTCCTAACTGAGGTTCTCAGTTAAGCATAAAAAAGAATCGCAACCTCAGTTAACGTGTAAATTAATGAGAAACAGGCCTGTTTCACCACCACCGTTAAATACTTTAATTGAGGTTGCGATTCAGAATTATCCTTAACTGAGGTCCTCCGTTAGGACTTAACGGAGATTGAAACACTTAACAATGCTTTGTGAATACGGCGGATTATCTAATATCTATTGTACATTGTATGTTAAATATACCTCTATAAATAAAAATGTGGCAAATAATGTTATTCTATTTCCACATACCTAAATATGTATTTTTAGCGCATGTTCTGGGGAAAAATGTGCTATCATTTTGCCCAAATGTATGTAATATTCGATTTTTTTTGCCCAAACTGGTCTCAAACGATTAGGTTCGACTCACTGATGAAAAATCTGTCAAATTTGATTCTGTGCAGCTAGCCGGCCGTTGCAACGATAACTTTCGAACGGAAAGACATAGCGACCTGTAATTTTCAGGGTAAGCCGTGCGCTTAGACTACACAGGGTCTGAGACCGCCACTCCGACACGGGCAAAGAGGTGAAAGGGGTTTCATAAGGGCGTCACACTTTCTGTTGTTAAACTGTCCTCCGGGTCTTCTGATGGAAGTTATGGATGGTTTAAGCCAGGGGTGAGTTTCCTTATTTTGCAAATATTTTAGAGACCATTTGAGATAGAGCAATGAAATTTGACCGTTTCAGTAAGCAGCTTAAGTACTTTGAACCCCTTGTGAAAAGAGTTTTTGTTACCCCCGCTAAAACAAATGGTAGGGCGTGGAGGTACTTTTCAAAATGAATGATTTTTTTCCACGGTAACGTACTAATAATAAATTATATTCCCAAACCACGATCTTTTACCTTTCATTTGGTGTATCGTTGACACATGTGGCTCAAGCGGTTACAAAGATGTTATCAAAATAATGTCACGAACACACAACATTTTCGAAAACGGGCTAGATCACTACATGCAGTTCGGCGTTTTCCAGCTTCCCATTACCATATTGAATCTTTTGCGAGTGACGTTAGGGACCATAGTCTCCATATTTTCAAGATATTAAGAAGTATACATGGTGTTCCAAAAAAGGCTAGTCATCTCACAACTTCCAAATTTTCAATGTGCTACCCCACAGGGTATACCACAGTATACTTTGTCATTTTTGACGCTCTAGTTCCTCGGAACAGAGTGCTTATCAATTTGCCCAAATGTCTGTAATTTTCGAATTTTTGGCTGAAAATGGTCTCAAACGATTTGGTTCGACTCACTGATCAAGAATCCGAGGTCGAAATCGATTCTATCCGGCCGGCCGTAGGCACGATAACTCTCGAACGAAAGGAGTTAGAGGATTGAAATTTGCAAGGTGGGTTTGGAGCGTAAATATCTCGGACAAGTTCGTTAATGGGCGAAATCCATGAAGCGGTTTCGGAGTGGCTGAATTTAGTAAAAACATTTTATATGAATATTTCCGAAACCGATCACTTGATCTATCTGAAATTTAGCATCAAATTGTAGAATCATGACCTTTATAGGCATGTGAAGTTTTGTATTGAAAAAGTTGCCGCAAAGTGTCAAAAAAAAATTTTGAAAATTAAAAAAAAAATTTCTACAATAACTCTCGAACGGAATGAGCTAGGATGTTGAAATTTTCAGAGTAGGTTAGGGTGATGAATATCTCGGTTAAATTCGTTATTGGGCAAAATATGCCAGATGGTTTCGGAGTAACGAAAAAAAAATTTTTTTTCATTTAACAAATTTCAAATTCATTTTTATTTAAGATGCAGTTTCACCATACAAATCCATTGATATTATTTTCAACTCCAACAAGCTAATACTTTCGGAGATATGGTTTTTCGAAATTTCAATAATGAATCGTACTTTTATTTTTTCACAGAATGCTATAATTATTTTATCTAAGCTTTATTATATGATCTGTGTTCATACTCGTACATACTACATGTCATGCTGATCTATAAGAGGGAGTCAAATTCATTTCAGCTATTTTAATTTGATTTCTTCCATGGTGCAGTTCTCATTCTCAGATTGCTCATTTATTCTTGATAAATAAACTATTATTTGAATTGAATTTCCTTTATGATGCAGTTCTATCATAAGAATCCATTGATATAATTCCCAACTCTGAGAAACCAATACTTTCGGAGATATAATTTGTCTGTTTGAACTAGAGCGCCAGAAAGCTCCTGTCCACAGGGCTTGAACCAATTTTTAATTCTACGACAAATTTTAACGAAAGTTTGTGGGGAGAACTTTTTTGCGCATATGTTCTGGGGAACATCGCGTTATCATTTTGCCCAAATGTGAAATTTAATTCTGTGGTGCCGGCTGGCCATCCGGCCGTCCGGCCGTTGCTACGATAACTTATTGAGAACGGAAAGAGCTAGCGACTTGAAATTTTCAGAGTAGGTGACGCATGCCAATACGACAGACAAGTTCGTTAATGGGTATAATCAACCCAATGGTTTCCGAGTAATAATTTTGTTTTCGAACAAAATAAATCCGATCGAATTTAAACTTGGTGAATAGTTGTAGAATATAAACATAAGCACGTTTGTGAAATTTTGTAAGAATCGTGTCACTAGAAAATTTTAAAAAAATTATTAAAAAATATTATTTATGACACGACAACCTGAGAACGGAAGGAGATAGCGGCTTGAAATTTTCAGGTTAGGTTTTGCATCTGAATGCGACATTTGACTTCGTGTATAAGCTTAATCGGCCAAACAGTTTTAGACTTATAGCCATCTGAAATTTGGTTGTTTTTTGTTCCTCATTAACTCGAAAAATACAAAACCGATTGAATTAAAAAATGGTTCTCAGTTGTAGAATGCCAACGCAAAAATTCTTGCAGAATTTCGTGAGGATGGTATAACTAGATAATTTCAAAAAAATTATTGAAAATAATTGAAAAAAAATTCTATATATCATGAACTATTCGTCCTGCATGGCTGAAATTTTGGAAGGGCCTTCAGAACCTAACTCTACTGCAGAGTTCCAAGTTTGAACACGATCGGCTCCATATTGTTGGAGAACCGAGCAGCCTTTTGTGAGTTCGGTAGCTGGATGCGAATCGTCGTATGATATGTTGTCTATGGTCGTATTTTTGCGAGAACCTTCAAAAATATGAATGTCATGATGACATATTTTTGCGCGTATGTTCTTAGGAAAATCGTGTTATTTCATCACAAATCTATGGGAGATGATAGCCCTACATTAGCGGTCAGACCTGGTTTTGAAAGAGATCCTCCTTAGGAGGAGGCAACTAAATATTGAAGGGATTTCTATGAACAAGAGTGAATATCTTTGAGAAATAGAGAAGGCGATTCTTCTTCAAGAGATCCATGTGCCTTCAGAGGAGTATATTTGTGAGAGGGGTGTTTTGAAAGGTTATGTATTATTTTTAATATGATATCGCTGAAATTTTGCTGAAGGCTTCAAAACTTAACTTTAAATTAACCACACTTTCTGATCTTGTAAGGTGAGAGGCTCATTTGTGGATATTAAATCTCGTGATGGGTAGAGAGGCATTTTAGGCCAGTTTTTCTATCACTAATGAGAATATATCTTTATGTTTCACCTCATCACCTTTAGATCTATCAATGGACATTTATTGGTTAAGAATAAGTAATTGAATATTACTGGAATTCAATTGAATTTCATTCAATATGTTAGTAACTAAACTTATAATTTTCTTTACTTTGATTATTTAAATATGACATTAATTCCAGTAATATTTTTCAAGAATAATTATGTATTCTTCTCCTAAACAAGAATTGAAGGTAGACAATAATGTGTAAATTTTTTCATCATTGCTTTCTATCCTGACTTCACGAAAAAAAAATTTGTTTAAGCACTGACGTGAAGTCAGGAGCTTTTACGCGTATGTTCTATTGTCTATTCTCCTGTATTGAACACTCTTAATCGAATTTACCATGGTGAATTCGACTAAGGCTGTCCAATACATGAGAATAGACAATAGAATTCACCATGGTAAATACGGTTAAAAGTGTCCAATACAGGAGAATGGACAATAGAACATACGCGCAAAAGCTCCTGACTTCACGACAGAGTGCTTGAACCAATTTTTTATTTAAGCAGCCGTTTTGATTTATTTTTTAGGCAAATAGGTGCATTTTCAAGTCTCGTAAAAATAACAAAATATCATGGACACAGAATATTTTTTATTTGCGGAATGAATATGTTTTATGCTAACATTTCAATCATTAAATGGAATATTAGAAAACATTTAAAAATACGGAGGGTATCACTTTTGAAAATTTGGAAGTTGTGAGATGACCAGCCTTTTTTGGAACACCATGTATACTTCTTGAAATGTTGAAAATATGGAGACTATATGGTCCCTAACGACAGTCGCAGAAGAAAAAAATTAAATATGGTAATGGGAAGCTGGAAAACGCCAATCTCTATTTAGTGCTCTACCCCGTTATCGAAAATGTTGGGTGTCCCGTGACATTCTTTTGATAACATCTTTGTAACCGCTTGAGCCTCAAGTGTCAACGATACACCGAATGAAAGGTAAAAGATCACAGTTTTGGAATCTAATATATTATTAGTACGTTACCGTGGAAAAAAATCACTTATTTTAAAAATTACCCCCACCCCTTACCATTTCTTTTAGTGAAGGTTACAAAAAAAATCACCAGGGCTTCAAAGTACTCGAGCTGCTTACTCAAAACACCAAACTTCATTGCTGTATCTCAACTGGTCTCTAAAATATTTGCTAAATAAGGAAACTCACCCCTAGCTTAAAGCATCACTAAATCAGAAGGGCCGGAGAAGAGTTTAACAACAGGAAGTGTGACACCCTAATGATACCCTATCATCTCTTTGACGGTGTCGGTGTACGTGGAGGCCTCGGACCCTGTATACTAGAGACACGTTTATTTACATTGAAACGTGTGGATTCTGAAACTTCGAGCTGGTCGACTGTAACATATTCTGGTCCATTGAAGTTGTTGCTATATTTTCATGTTGAAACACTGAGCACATGGTAAGATTCTCTAATGGCTTATTAATATACACAAAACTATTCCACACATTAACAATAAAAATTTTATATAAAATCACTTAATTTTGAATTATTATATTTCGAATATACCGGGTGGCCCACCACAGACGCGGAGCTCGTTTTGAGGGATTAAATGAAGATATTTTGAGAATATTTTTTTGTGATGTATGTAGGGTGTTCAAAAGCACGATTTAAAATTATTTTTCATATATACAGGCTGTTCTAAAACAAATATATAGACCAACGTTACATTCTTTTAAATGTAACACCCTGTATTTGACCTAAAAAATGGAATTGCAAAGCTCAAATTATGATGAGTTTCTTCAGATTACTTTATCCCTTAGAAGCACAATTTACGAGATAATGGTGAAAAATTGAAAATATGTTTTTGGCGCTCTTGTTCCTCGGAACAGAGTGCTTATCTATATGCCCAAATGTCTGTATTTTTTGGCTGAAAATGGTCTTAAACCATTTGGTTCGACTCACTGATCAAGAATCCTTGGTCGAAATTGATTCTGTCCGGCTGTTAACATGATAACTCTCGAACGGGATGAGCTAGACAATTGAAATTTTCAGAGTAGGTTTGAGATATAAATATCTCGCTTAAGTTAGTTATTGGGCAAAATCGGCCTAATGGTTTCGGAGTAATGAAAAAAAATCCTTCTTTTGAATTAATTTTTTTAAGATGCAGTTTCATCATAAAAATCCATTGATATCATTTTCAACTCTAAAAAGCTAATACTTTCGGAGATATGATTTTTCAAAATTTCAATAATACAGCGTAGTTCTATGTATTCACAGAATTCTCTGTCTGTGTTCACTGTTAATAAATGTCATCTAGCTAGCTATTAGAGACAATTCGTAGTTTGAAAATATTTTCTGCTGGAAAACAAGTATCCGATTCTTGAATTTGTGAATATATACAAGACTGTTTTGAAACCGAAAATAATATTGACTGGTTACATATTGAATACTTAATTTATGTATAAATTCGGGATAATGTTTTAGAAGATAATCCGCCGTATTCACAAGGCATTAAATCTCCGTTAAGTCCTAACTGAGGTCCTCAGTTGAGGATAAATTGGGGATAATAAGGGACAATAAGGGATCAAGGTGGTAAAACAGGCCTGTCTCACCACCGTTAAATATTTTAACTGAGGATGCGACTCAAATTTATCCTTAACTGAGGACCTCAGTTAGGACTTCACGGAGATTTAAACACCTAACAATGCTTTGTGAATACGGCGGTTAGAATTGGATCATTTTGATGATGTAGTTTATGAAGGCAATAGGAAAGAAGAACATAATGGAATCATCAAAAGAAATTACTGTTCGTCGACCACTGAGGTAAATATTATCTTTTACTTCCTTAAGTAGTGAGACATGTTCTTATATACAGTATTTTCATAATGTTGCTAGCACAAAAATGCTGAAATATGGATCTACATTTGTGTATCAAATATTTTTTCTTGAGTTAAGGTTCATAATACAGAATGAATGTGTTAGTGGTATGACCTTTTCAATTATGAAAAGATAATAATTTTTCGTCAGCCTCTGCCTACTCAAATATCAGGAATAAATGAACAATCTGCTATGATTGTCTCCAGCCTTGCTCTAGACATTTCTATATGATACTTTCATTATTATTTTAAATGATATTTTTTTGAAGCACCAGAGCATTGAAGATTGCTCATTTAATCTTGATAAATAAACTATTATTTGAATTGAATTTCCTTTATAATGCAGTTCTATCATAAGAATAAATTGATATCATTCCCCACTCTGAGAAAACAATACTTCGGAGATATGATTTGGCAAAGTTTGAACAAGAGCGCCAAAGCTCCTGTCCACAGGGCTTGAACCATTTTTGCGCGCGTGTTCCGCAAGGAACAGCGTGCTATCATTTCGTCACAATGTCTGTATTATTCAATTTTTTTGGGCGCATGTTCTAGGGGAACATCGTCCTATCATTTCGTCCAAATGTCTGTAATTTTCGAATTTCGAGCTGAAAATTGGCTAATAGACTAATTTGGACTCCCTGATCACGAATCCGGTGTCAGATCTTTGGGTGCCGTCCGGCCGGCCGGCCGGTTTTCCGGCCGTAGGCACGATAACAGGAGCACCGAAGGTCCTATCGACTTCAAACTTTCAGGGTAGGTTTCTGATCAAAATGCGACGGTTAAGTTCGTTAACGGGCAAAATCGGCCGGACGGTTTAGGAGTTATAGACATTTAAAATTTTGAGGTTATTTCCCTGATATTTCAGGAACTAAAGAAGATGTTGAATCGAAACTTGGTAGTCAGTTCGAGGATATAAACGCGCAACTTTTGGCAAAATTCTGTTATGATCGAAATGTTGGTTTTTTTTCGTGAACTATTCATCAGATTGCAACAAAAACTTGTACTAACGTCAATTGTAGTATTTTGCAACATTGTGCAAAATTTTGGCTCTATACGATTTCAATTTCTGGAGATATAAGACAAAATGTGTCAAATTTCCTGGGTCTCTCTCAGTATTTTCATCGATTATTATATAATAATCAATAATATTAAGGTATTCAACATGATACTGCTTTTTTTCTTTACTGGTCAGTACGGGCCACAAGGAAGATGAACATGCGCCCAATAGCTCCTGTCCACAGGGCTTGTTTTGAAAATGGTCTCAAACGATTGGGTTCGACTCCTTGATGAAGAATTCGAGGTCAAATTGAATTATGTCCGTCCGGTCCGGCCGGTCGGCCATTAGCACGATAACTCTCGAACGGAACGAGTTAGAGCGTTGATAGAGAGCATGTTTGGAGCGTAAATATCTCGGACAAGTTCGTTAATGGGCAAAATCCATCGAGCCGTTTCGGAGTTACGGCCATTTTTAGTTAAACCATTTTTCAAGAATATTTCCGAAACTGATCACTCGATCTATCTGAAATTCAGCATCAAATTGTATAATCATGACCTTCATATGCCTGCGAAGTTTCGAATTGATCGGATGGCTGTAAACTAGAAAAAAAAAGTTAAATATTTGAAATTGAAATTGAAATTTTGTTTTCACTATAACTCGAAAACATCTAATCCGATTGAATTGAAGCTTGGTAGCTATATGCAAAGTACCAACGAAAACACTTATGCAAAATTTCGTGGGGGTAGCATGAGTAAAAAAAATTTGTAACTATTAGCGTAATATTTTGCTGGAAATTCCGAAAGCAAATATCGGATTGAGTTCAGTTTTGGCACTTAGGTGACCAATAATGACCTCTTGGGGTGTGCAAAATTTCACTGCGAACAGACCACTAAAAGCCTAAAAAAAATTATAATTTTGAACTTCCAAACTGGACAAATTATATTTCATTTCGAATTCCTACATGGAATATCTCCAACATCTGGTGATCAGATTTCGTTCCGACATTTTTTTTGCGTTTATCTGAATGAATGCGATATGTAAGAGGGCAACTGATTAAAATATGGACTACTTACTAGCATGGCAATTGAATTAATGCGTAAACGATGTGTGGAATTTTAAATTGGTTTTCAAAATTAGTCTGAACGGTGAACGACTGGGGATGTAACTGGCTCTTTTGGGCATTATTTGTTATTCGCATAAGCAGACGAGAAATAATTTAACTGCTCGAGTTTTCTTCTGAGAAGATTGGGGTTTTGGGGTGGAGGATGCTATTCCTCCATAGAATCCCCCGGTGCCGGTCTGCGCATGCGTGGATTCAAGATGCGATATCTCCTGAACCACTATTGTTGGAGAATCGGAGGTTTTCGTGACTGACCGGAGGGCCATAAAGTGGCAAAAAAAAATAAAAAAATTTTAAAATTTTGTTCCCCGATAACTCGAAAAATAAAGATCTGATTGAATAGAAACTCAGTAGTTAGATGCAAAAGACCAAAGCAAACACTTTTACAAAATTTCGTGAATATCACGTGACATGAATAAATTCTGAAAATTACTCTATTTTGTGGAATATTTTGCGTGAAATTCCGAAACCTATTTTTTTGAAATTCATGCTGCCCTTTCCGGGCATTTTTCGTTATGCGCATGCCCATATGAGAAGTCATTTAACTGCTGTAGTTTTCATCAGAGAGGATTGGGGTTTTGGGGTCGCGGATGCTTTTACTCCATAGAATCCCCTGGTAAGGGTCTGCGCAAGCGTTGATTAAGGATGTGATATCTCCTGAACAACTAGTGTTGGAGAATCGGAGTTTTTTGTAAGGTGTGTGATTTTGAGAGGACTTTCAGCCGCGAGTAGATTGCGCATGCGCAGAAGAGAAGTGACTGTTTTTGGGTTGTATGGGTTATGTTGGGAATGCTGAGCCGATATTGTGAGGTTTTAAAAGAATATTCATGGCAATTCATTGCAAGGACAAGTCAGTTTGGGGGATGTAGCATTGTTTCCGAGTTGAAGTATCCGTAACGTGGCCCTGGGGCTAATTTTGAAATTGATGTTACCCCTTACAGGCATTTTTCGTTATGCGCATGAGCAGACCATCAGTGATTTAACTGCTGGTGTTTTCGTCAGAGAGGATTGGGGTTTTGGGGTGGCGGATGCTATTCCTCTATGGAATGTTGGAGAATCGGAGTTTTTTGTAAGGTGTGTGATTTTGGGAGGACTTTCAGCCGCAAGTAGATTGCGCATGCGCAGAACAGAAATTACTGTTTTTGGGTTGTATGGGTTATGTTGGGAGTAATGAGCCGATATTGTGAGGTTTTAAAAGAATATTCATGTCAATTCATTGCAAGGACACAAGTCAGTTTGGGGGAAATAGCGTTGTTTCCGAGTTAAAGTTTGCATACCGTGGCCCTGGGGCTAATTTTGAAATTGATGTTACCCCTTACGGGCATTTTTCGTTATGCGCATGAGCATAAAGTGAGTTAACTGCTGGAGTTTTCGTCTAAGAGGATTTGGGATTTGAGGTACAGAATGCTATTCCTCCATAGAATCCCCTTGGAAGTGTCTGCGCATGCGTGGATTGGAGCAGTGATATCCCCTAAACCAATGGTGTTGAAGAATCAGAATTTTGTGTGGAGTGTTATTATCAGGGGACTTTAAGCCACGAGTAGATTGCGTATGCGCAGAGGAGACGTTTGGATTGTATGGCTCACGTTAGGAGTGGTTTGTGTCTAGCGGTGATCGATTTGGTGCTGAGACGTCATTTCAAGGTTTTAAGAGAAATTTCATGGCAATTCTGTGCACGGACAAGTCAGTTTCTGGGAAATAGCGTTGTTCCGAGTTGAAATGTATGTATCGTGGCCCTGGGGCGAATTTATAAATAACTATATTCGGTAGATCTATATTAAATTACGATCGGATTTGGAGAAGAGGCAATTGCTTTTCCAACGGAGGTCCCATAACCGCAATTTTTTTCGATCTACGGTAAAGCTAACAGCCAAACTGTATTGATAGCCATATATGTTAAAGGAACTTGAAAAAAAAAAGTACTGACGTGAAGTAAGTACCTACTCTTTGTCGCGCGTGTTCACGGTGGCTAATTTGAAATGAGTGATGAGTACTTCAAGCTCAGTGAATTGAGCGAGCCGCAGATCTACCCAAGGGATAGTGGACACCATTCACAGTCGATTCAAAAATTAACAGTGCTGTATCTAAGCTTCCGTAAGGATAGAGTAACACTGTTGAAAAAGAACACAACTGACTCCCTTAGTCGCACAAGCTTCTAGAAGATTCTGAGGGATCTCCTTGGGAAAGACTTGGCAGGGTCAGGAAATCATAATCATGTATATAGCACGCGCGCCAAACGCAGATTGACTTAACAATGAAAGAGTGTAAAAAAGCATTGACGTGGGGTCATTCTGCTTTGGCGCGCGTGCTATATACATGATTATGATTATACTGAACCTGCGAAGTCTTTCCCAAGGAGATCCCTCAGAATCTTCTAGAAGCTTGTGCGACTAAGGAGAGTCAGTTGTGTTTTTTTTCAACAGTGCTACTCTATCCTTACGGAAGCTTAGATACAGGATACAGCACTGTTAATTTTTGAATCGACTGTGAATGGTGTCCACTATCCCTTGGGTAGATCTCCGGCTCGCTCAATTCACTGAGCTTGAAGAACTCATCACTCATTTCAAATTAGCCACCGTGAACACGCGCGCCAAAGAGTACCTACTTTTTAAATAGTAATTAATGAAGAAACCATTTACGCCATCAATATACAGACAGTATTTTTTCGAGTAGACATATGGGCTAGTTCTATAGAGAAAAAAATTCAAATCTGAAATATACAGAGTGATCATAATTAATTTTCAAACATCAACTACAAATAAATGATCGAAATTGCTGAGAAACTATCAGGTTTAGGTGTAGGAAAACCTAATGTAGATAGTCGAAATTAATTTTTACGTTCAACGAGATATAGAAATACCGGGTGTGCCATTTGAAATAAGAAAGTTTTTGACCATTATTTGAAGTTGATGTTTGAAAATTAATTATGATCACTGTATATTCCAGAGTTAATTTTTTTTTGGTAGAGGAGTACCTCTACTCGAAAAAATACTGTCTTTATCACTGTTTGTTTTAAACCAAAACAGATCCGATCAATTTGAAACTTTGTAACTAGTTGTAGAATACCGACGCAAAGAAGTTTGGGAAATTTTGTGAGGATCGTATCACTAGAAAATTAAAAAAAAAAATTATTGAAAAATATTATTTATCTCAGACCTTCAGAACGGAAAGACATATAGCGACTTGCAATTTTTTGGGTAGGTTGTGCATCCTTATGCAACAATAGAACATGCGCGCGAAAGCTCCTGCCTTCACGTCAGTGCTTGTTTAGAGGTACTCCCAAAATTTCATCGTTTTACGTCTACCGTCATGTGTGAAACAGAAAATAAATTTTGTGTATAGAAAATTATCCCTGTGCAAGGGATACAGTGGACCCTCGGTAGTCCGACAAACGTTTTCCAAGGCAGTGTCAGACTATCGAATTTGTCGGATTATAGAGTACTGCCTGAGACCCCCTATAGTCCGGAATTCTTTGAAAAAAAATACCTTATAATCCGACAAATTACAGATGAAAATATGTAATGAGATTCTATGTGAACTAGTGAAGTGGCGCATACAAGTTGCTACATATTTAATCATGTGCATATGTACATATATTCAACAGTGATAGGCATGTCGGATTATAGGGGGCGCCGGATAAGAAGGGAGTCCAATGTACTTCTCTTGATAATTGGTCAATCTGAATTTTTGAGACATGTGCGAGGCAAGGTTCCAGAATTCAGATTATAAATTAAGAAAATGAATTCAGAGAGACATTCCGATTGTTTGAAACCAGCCTAGCAGTAATAATCTTGACAACACATGTCAAAAAAATACATTTATTAAAAAAGTAGATATTATTATTGTGAAATTCCACAAAAGAGCAGGAAAAAATATGTTGTTGTTTTTCCTCCTCCTTCCTATAACAGATTTAGTGTGAATAATCTCAGCGCAAAAATAGCACGGTTAAGAGCATCCGTACACGGGCATACCGAATTTACGCGATTCCAATCTCCTGAGTTCCTTTCCTACACTCTGTTTCCATGGGAACCGTGCTCGGACACTTACTACCATTCAAACTCCATCGTCGTTACGATCGGAATGGAACCTCCATGACTTAAGGGACATTTGAACCACTCGATCATTCTTCTTCCATGCAGGTCGCGTCAATCCTGGAGATTATAGAGCACAAAACACTATATTGGAGACAATTGCATCAATCGTCCGAGCATGGTTCCCATGGAAGCCGAGTGTAGGAACTAGGAAAGGAACCCAGGAGATTGGAATCGCGTCGATTTGGTATGCCTGTGTGCGGACACTCTTAGTGAAACCGAGTGTTTTCCTGCTCTAACGTTGGATTGCCTGCTATCAGCGGGATCAGCAAACGTTTTTTTCCATATACGAATCGATATACTATATATATTCTGAGTGACATTTCAATATCTTTTTTTCGACATTCTCATTGTGCGATTTGCTGACTGACTCCCTCATTTCTTAGAATCCTGAGCTGTTCAATCAAACGATATTTGGTGCTTGACATTGGCTCATTTGGCAGAAGAGTCAGTATTTTTCGTTCAATTGGTGGTCAAAGTGACATCTCCAGGTCTCTGAGATGAGGCGATGATGTTCTAATAACTAGAAAACTCCGCGCATGCGTTTGAGTGCCACGCATTCACTCTCGCTCTGTCTCTTTCTATTCCCCCTCCCCAGGAGCGTTGAACGTTTAACGCAACGGTGCTTTCATACTCCCTCCATGGTAGCGTTAAACGTTTAACGCTCCTGGGGGTGGGGTAATAGAAAGAGACAGAGTGAGAGTGAATGCGTGGCACTCGAATACATGCGCGTAGTTTTCTACCCCTTCCTATTTTCATTTCCACTTAACGAACGATACCACGATACACTAACACGTGTTAGTGTATCGTGAACGATACGAAGTTTCACTTCCGCTCGAAGGAACTCCACGCAACCTTTTACCTTGTTGGAAGTCGCATTAGAAGTTTCACTTCAATAAGTATTATGATTGCGGCGCCTTCTACTGGGTCCGATTGCGGGCTGGTTTCTCATTTGCGAGTTAACTCAAGGTTGCAAGTATCCCGAGTGTTACGCATTTATGAAGTAAGCTAAATACTTGCGTAACTTGCAACCTTGAGTTAACTCGCAACTGAGAAATCGGCCCTAAACCATCCAAGGACGGAAGGACCCAGTCAAAAACACACACACAATTTAATCAAAATCAGTTACGTCATTTAGGAGGAGGTCTTCCTAAAGGAAAATTGTATTCTTCAAATATTTAATATATGAGAAACTATCTGTCAGATTCCGCTGAAATGCTGTGCAATTAAGGCCGCTATTATACAATCGATTACCGGATTTCAGCTCGATTGACTTTATATTTAAGGAATTATTGTGAAAATAGATTTGCAAACTGGTATCTACTTCTTCTGAAATTTCATCATGTAAATCTTAGAATCTGCGCAGGTTTTGTTCCTAGTCAGCTAGCCATGGCACTAGCACTAGTCAGCACTCAGCCTATTCATAGCACTTTTAATTTTTGATCCTACCGTCTGCAGAGACGAATCGTGAATTTGTGAGGCCCTGGGCTAATATTCCTTAGGGACCTACCGTCAGCCGAAATAAAAAAATTCAAACAAAACTGAAGTATAAGGATAGTCCCGTTGTACTTCAACGAATTATCGTAATTTCAAGATCATCCTCGATATATTTTCCCAATTTTCCAATAATATGGATCCGATCGAATTTAAATCTAGGACTTGACAATGAAATAAGGTTTAGATGCATCCTGCTACAGTGACTATATTTCCATGGAAATATAGTCAATTTAGATCCTGCAAAATTGCAGATATGCGATATATGACGGAAAGTTTCTGAGATAGAGAATATTTTTAAATAATTTTATTAAATTTTATAGACCTCACGATATTTCGCATAATTCATCGCGTCGCAATATCTGAACCAAATACCAAGTTTTAATTCGATCAGAACAGAATTTTTCAGTAATTGAGAAAAGAAAATTTTCCTATTTTTTTCTGTTCCTAGTTATCCGATCAATACAAAACTTTGCATACATTGCAGATCGTACTGCTACAACTTGTTCTTGAATTTAAGATCGATTTTCAGCCCCCCAACTTTTCTTTTGAACAGACCTCGTACATATATTAATAAGAATGTGCATGCTCAATATATAAATTTTAACTTTGTAGAAAACTCTGTTAGTTTGTAACATTTCAGTAATATTTCTGTTTGTGACTATTCTCCTCAAAAAATTTCAACCAATCATATTAACATTATTATTAACGCATATATGATACAAATCACCTAGCAACAAACCAATATTTTTGATTATTTATGCACGTGTGCTTCTAGGTGACTATTTCACCCATATCAAAATCTAACTAATCACAGGCCAAAGTCTTTGAATTATTATTATTGGTACAACTTTGGTGTTTTCAACGATTCAACCATGGATACGGACTGTTTGACAAATGATAAATGATGCAATATCACTCGTGACTGAATGTATCTCATAAGTCTGTCTTTTTGGCGCTCTTGTTCCTCGGAACAGAGTGCTTATCAATTTGCCCAAATGTCTGTAATTTTCGAATTTTTCGATGAAAATGGTCTTAAACGATTTTGTTCGACTCACTGATCAAGAATCCGTGGTAGAAATTCATTATGTCTGGCCGTAGGCACGATAACTCTCGAACGGAATGAGCTAGACAGTTGAAATTTTCAGAGTAGGTTTGGTAGATAAATACCTCGTTATTGGGCAAAATCGGACAGATGGTTCCGGAGTACCAAAATTTTTTTTTACATAACAAATTCCAAATTAAATTTTTTTCAATAGGCAGTTTTACCATAAGAATCCATTGATATCATTTTTAACTCTAACAAGCTAATACTTTCGGAGATATGATTCTTCAAAATTTCAATAATAAATCGTATTTCTATGGTTTCGCAGAATGATATAATTATTCTATTTATGAATTGTTATAATGTCAACTTATTTTCCCGAAACATGACATCGTCTAATTCATTTCAGCAATCGTAGAATTATGAGAATTGTAATATGATATCATACTTTTTGTTGGTTGATATTTTCATGCCGATGGTCAATCCATATGATGATGGGAATGGTAATGGTAAGTTAATAATATTGAGTTCAGAATATCTCCATTAAAAACAAAACTGGAATATTGGTGTATTGGAGTATTGGAGTGGATTTGAGGAGATTCCGGTTCGAATCCGCGCCGAGTTATAACTTCGCTATTTAAAATATTTTAAAATTTGAATTAAGTTGTTCCTCAATGCATTTTTTCACGTGTTAGTGCTAAAAATGTGGGAAAGCTCTGTGGACAGAGGCTTTGGCGCTCTTGTCAAACAACTGGCGAGTAATTATTCAAACTTTGACAAATCAAAGCTACTATGCAATATTGGTGCAATTATAAATGACCCAATGGCGCATGCGTGACGGTAATTTTCTGATCAGCTGATGCAACTTTTAATTAATGCTCGCTTATATTCTAACTTTTTGGCGCTCTTGTCCCTCGGAACAGATGAGTGCTTATCAATTTGCCCAAATGTCTGTAATTTTCGAATTTTTGGCTGAAAATGGTCTCAAAAAATTTGGTTCGACTCACTGATCAGGAATCCGTGGTCGAAATCAATTCTGTCCGGCCGTCCATCTGTTAACACGATAACTCTCGAACAAAAGGAGAGGATTGAAATGTGCAGGGTAGGTTTGGAGCGTAAATATCTCTGAAGAGTTCGTTAACGGGCGAAATCCACCAAGCGGTTTCGGAGTTATGGCCGTTTTTAGTAAAAACACTTTTTTATGAATATTTCAGAAACCGATCACTCGATCTATTTGAAATTTAGTATCAAATTGTAGAATAATGATCTTTATACGCATGCGAAGCTTTGTATTGATCGGTTTGCCGTAAAGTGTAAAAAAAATTGAATTTTTAAATTTTGTTTCTACAATAACTCTCGAACAAAATGGGATAGGCAGTTGAAATTTACAGAGTAAGTTTGGGAGATAAATATCTCAGCTGAGTTCGTTATTGGGCAAAATAGGCCAGATGGGAAAATTTTTTTTTTAACTCACAAATTTTAACAAATTTTTTTAAGATGCAATTTCACCATAAAAATCCATTCATATCATTTACAACTCCAACAAGCTAATACTTTCAGAGATATGATTTTTCGAAATTTCAAGAATGAATCTTACTTCTATGTTTTCACAGAATGCTATAATTATTCTAACTATGAATTATTATGTGATCTGTGTTCATACTCGTACACCGTCAAATTCATTTCAGCTATTTTAATTTGATTTCTTCCATGGTGCAGTTCTCATTCTCAGATTGCTCATTTAATCTTTATAAAGAAACTATTATTTTAATTGAATATCCTTTATGATGCAGTTCTATCATAAGAATACATTGATATAATTCCCAACTCTGAGAAACCAATACTTTCGGAGATATGATGTGTCAAAGTTTGAACAATAAGAGCGCCAATGCTCCTGTCCACAGGGCTTGAACTAATTTTTGGGTAATTCGATTCAATAAAAGTTCGCGGAATGTCCAAATTTCCATAGCTTCTATTAATCCAAAGGAGCCACCTCCGCCTACCTTTTATTTGTTGACACATTTTCTTCTTACATAGAACACCGTTATACAGGGTGAGTCTTGGATAGTGTAAAGCGGCTTTTATAGTGACTTTAATGGAAGCCAACATGAATATGATATGATAATATTCACTATCTGTTTTCATCAATTTTATATGGTTTGAATTTTGTTTTATTGATAATATGAATATGATGAACTTGATCAGATAATAGAAAAAAATGTATATCATCATAAGAGCTGTTTTATTGCAAACACGTCGATATTGGGAACTTCCAAAACTCTGGTGGCGGGATTCGGCAACTAACCACGCTAGTAATAAATGTAAACAATCTCGTGTTGGACAGGTCAGTCGACGAAGTTTGACCGTAATTTTCATGGAAAATTTAAATTATAATTGACTTGAGATCATTGTTGGATTACTTTGTGATATAGATTCAAATATTGATCATTATATAACTAATTTTATGGCACTTGATTGATATTAAGACTACAACCAGTAAGTATATTCATATATGTTTCTCAAACTTACATTATATTTAAAAGTTCTTTCAGTTACTATTTGCGAATGATTAAGAAGGGACTCAGTTGATTAGAATTTCTGGAGTACATAGGAGCTTCAACTTCTAATTCTAGAGTCTAGAGAAGGAGAAGAGGTTCTAAATGTAGATCATGTAATCGTGTGTGACAAAACAAATTGTGGTCCCAGTTTTATAGACATTTGTTCTTTATGTTTACAAAGTAGTGCCCTTAATTCAGTACCACATAAAATTGATGGCCCATTAATGTGGAGAATGGTAAACTTAAAATAGAAGGTATGGTATATTCTTGTAAAGTCGGAGCACGGAGGAGGTGTAAACATATTACTGATGTATTAATTAAAGGTCAGGTGCATGATGTTCTAGTTTATTTATGAGAATATAGTGTCAAATGGAACCAGATAAAGCTTTTGTAAAACAGTTTCAAATAATTGAAATGATTTTTTCAAAATATGATACATATATTATGTGAAAAGAATTATTAACAATAAGTGTAATGTTTGAGGTATAATAAAGATTATCTGGATGTAGTTCCAGGTTAAGTACTCTTCGGTCTATTAGTTATCCTTATAACGCATTTCCAATATTTATATTTGGTTTTCCGGAGGTAAGAAGTGAAAACTCAAACCTATTCATTTTGGCATTTTTTTCGCCCATGAATTGCATTGAGCCACACAACAATAGTCGTTTCTGGTCGAAGACATATTAGGCAGGATAATATTCACTATTTCAACTTGAATTTTTCTTTCAAACAAAAGTTTATTGACGAATACTGAACAATCAGAACAATTAAACTCGAGCACGTGGCTCATTACATAGACAAGAGATATATATAGATGGGCCACTCTCGCCTTATTTTGGTTCGTGGAACACTAGCGGTACGTCGCGGGCACCTCAAGAAATACATCCGAGCGGGAAATTCAAATGTACTTCGCATTATAATATCCTATATTCTATTTTAACATATTGTTCCAAAACACTGCCAAACACCAAATAGACGATAATTCGTCTAACACCTGGCTTTTGACAATGTTTTTGGAACCATGGTTTTAGTTCTAATGGAAAGGAAATAAATGAAATCCCAAAACTTTTAATAAAAGTATTTATTCAGATTCATGAATTGAAGTTGTTCATTTGATGTGAACTAATTATTAGAAGAATTATTAAATAATATATATAAAAATTAAAAATACATCTCGAATCATTTAGAAGAAAAGAGAAAATTAAATGTGAAATATAATATAAAAAATGGATAGCAGTAAGTATATTATGTACAACGCAATGTGGAAGATATTCTCTTCATGAAATCTTCTCTAATCTATAGCTTTGAATATGAAAGAGCTATCAAATAAATGATTGCAAAATTTTTAGTATGCATTTACAAGGACAAAATCAAATGTGAAATAAAGTATAAACAAGAGCACCAAAAATGGATATCATTACGCAAGTACAACGAAATGTGGAAATATATTATACATTAAAATAATCCATTATCTTGAATATGAAGGAGCTAATGAATTATCACAATATTTCCAATATACATTTAGAAGGACAAAACCAAATGTGAATTATAATATGAAAAATGGATAATGTGGAAAACATTTCGTACATGAAAATGCAGTCACAAATTTATACATTTCCATAGCCTCTGGGAAAAAATCAAATATGAAATATAGTAGATATAGATATTGAATCAATTCTAATATTATGTATTGAATCCATAATATTAGAATTGATACCTGTACTGAAATTTACTGAATGCAATAATTTTGACAAAGTTTTGCTGGATGGAACCGCAAAAATGTTGCTGAGTAGTTTGTATCCCTTAGGGCTATTTTTAAATGATGTCAAAAAAAGAATTTTCTCATCTAAAGTACAGCACCTTCCTCTGGGTTTCAGGTTTTTACACCTTATTTGAGACAAGAGAAAATTAAAGGTTGGTGTGTTCATCGAGTGGCTGAGCGGTTCATGAGAATGGCAAGCATTCTGTAGCTCTTTCACTACAAATTTCAGGCCTTTATTCTTTTCAGCAATCCTTCCCACTTTACGTGCAGATCAGTGGCAATTTTGTAGTATTCCCTAGCGTCTGGCGATACCTTAGAGAATCGTGTCCTTCTGGTTTTTCCTGAAGAGAAAATTATAACAATTCAATTTTATATAATCAAAAATCATTCAAGATTAGTAAATAAAATAAGTTATTTGGGGTAGCAGGAATTACAGGTTCAACTTCAGACTCATATTCTACCTCAAGCACATCTTGGACATCTAGGAATAGATATTCAAATAAGAAAAATCATCAAGCATTTTATATCATGCATAATATTAACATATCACATTGAAATTTATAACTTTAAATGAAATAGTATCAATAAATGGAAATCTTACATGAACATGAAGGTCCTGCTTGCACTGGTGTGGAACCATTTCCGATAATATAATCTGGATCTATTAAAAGAAATTCAAATATCAATGAATTGCTTTAATTTTACAAGAAAGCATGGTTAGTAAGTATTTCAGATAGGTCGAGAAAACAAGTTTTTGAATCTACACATTCTAATGAGGTAGTGTGCAAGCTCCTGCAACTATAATCATTCAAGATATGAACAATAAAATGGAAAAAATTCATTTACCTTGTACTCCAACATCCATCGTCAAGCCTCGAGTAGGAAAGGCAACAGGTCGTACAATGAATTGCTTCTTAATATTTATTACAATGTTGGATGGATCAAAATGACTGGAACAAATTCGATGATGTCCGTACACTAAAATTGCAGCCCTAGTCAGCATCAAGGCGTCCTATTCTTTCCAGCCATATTTTCCAAACCTGAAAATGATGACATAAAAGTTTTTTGGATATATCAAAGTATCAATAAATTAATCACAATTAAGTACTTCATTGCTCATACATGTATACAAATAAGATCCTTCAGCCTTAAACAATCATATGCAAGGAAACAAAAGAGATTAAATATGGATGTTCCATTTTCTATTAGTATTTTGTTCTGTTAGTGTTTGTATAAGTGCTTTTAGTGGGTATTTTCTGGCCCTTTGGTAACTATCTTTTTGATGAAACACATTCAAAGTGTCTTGTAAGTCCTTGAGTCGTTTGAAACAGTTTTTATTCAGTACGCAATAAAGTATTAAAAATACATGAAAACGAACTTACCTCATCATCTTTAGGAAGCCTGTGCAACCTACTCCTGTTCAAACAGTCTTTCCTGTCTTTCACTATACAGCTAACCATCTTTAAAAACAAAACCAAAACTACGCAAAACAGAACACTTTATAATTTCAACAACAAGCAATATCTCTTGTCTATGCAAGCAATCTCCAAATTGAAAATGAATTGAAACAAGTCGGCAGCGAACAGCTGTTAAACCATCACGTGACCCACAAAACGCGGAGGAAGAGACATCTACAAAATTTCACGGGCACCTCGCGAACTATATTACTCTGCCCAGACTTTAGTGAGAGAGTTTCCACCCCATGGCAAGCAATCTCCAAATTGAAAATGAATTGAAACAAGTCGGCAGCGAACAGCTGTTAAACCATCACGTGACCCACAAAACGCGGAGGAAGAGACATCTACAAAATTTCACGGGCACCTCGCGAACTATATTACTCTGCCCAGACTTTAGTGAGAGAGTTTCCACCCCATGGCTCATTACTAGCTTGGTTAGTTGCCGAATCTCGCCACCATGGGGTGGAAACTCTCTCACTAAAGTCTGGGCAGAGTAATATAGTTCGCGAGGTGCCCGTGAAATTTTGTAGATGTCTCTTCCTCCGCGTTTTGTGGGTCACGTGATGGTTTAACAGCTGTTCGCTGCCGACTTGTTTCAATTTTCAATTCATTTTCAATTTGGAGATTGCTTGCTAGACAAGAGATATTGCTTGTTGTTGAAATTATAAAGTGTTCTGTTTTGCGTAGTTTTGGTTTTGTTTTTAAAGATGGTTAGCTGTATAGTGAAAGACAGGAAAGACTGTTTGAACAGGAGTAGGTTGCACAGGCTTCCTAAAGATGATGAGGTAAGTTCGTTTTTATGTATTTTTAATACTTTATTGCGTACTGAATAAAAACTGTTTCAAACGACTCAAGGACTTACAAGACACTTTGAATGTGTTTCATCAAAAAGATAGTTACCAAAGGGCCAGAAAATACCCACTAAAAGCACTTATACAAACACTAACAGAACAAAATACGAATAGAAAATGGAACATCCATATTTAATCTCTTTTGTTTCCTTGCATATGATTGTTTAAGGCTGAAGGATCTTATTTGTATACATGTATGAGCAATGAAGTACTTAATTGTGATTAATTTATTGATACTTTGATATATCCAAAAAACTTTTATGTCATCATTTTCAGGTTTGGAAAATATGGCTGGAAAGAATAGGACGCCTTGATGCTGACTAGGGCTGCAATTTTAGTGTACGGACATCATCGAATTTGTTCCAGTCATTTTGATCCATCCAACATTGTAATAAATATTAAGAAGCAATTCATTGTACGACCTGTTGCCTTTCCTACTCGAGGCTTGACGATGGATGTTGGAGTACAAGGTAAATGAATTTTTTCCATTTTATTGTTCATATCTTGAATGATTATAGTTGCAGGAGCTTGCACACTACCTCATTAGAATGTGTAGATTCAAAAACTTGTTTTCTCGACCTATCTGAAATACTTACTAACCATGCTTTCTTGTAAAATTAAAGCAATTCATTGATATTTGAATTTCTTTTAATAGATCCAGATTATATTATCGGAAATGGTTCCACACCAGTGCAAGCAGGACCTTCATGTTCATGTAAGATTTCCATTTATTGATACTATTTCATTTAAAGTTATAAATTTCAATGTGATATGTTAATATTATGCATGATATAAAATGCTTGATGATTTTTCTTATTTGAATATCTATTCCTAGATGTCCAAGATGTGCTTGAGGTAGAATATGAGTCTGAAGTTGAACCTGTAATTCCTGCTACCCCAAATAACTTATTTTATTTACTAATCTTGAATGATTTTTGATTATATAAAATTGAATTGTTATAATTTTCTCTTCAGGAAAAACCAGAAGGACACGATTCTCTAAGGTATCGCCAGACGCTAGGGAATACTACAAAATTGCCACTGATCTGCACGTAAAGTGGGAAGGATTGCTGAAAAGAATAAAGGCCTGAAATTTGTAGTGAAAGAGCTACAGAATGCTTGCCATTCTCATGAACCGCTCAGCCACTCGATGAACACACCAACCTTTAATTTTCTCTTGTCTCAAATAAGGTGTAAAAACCTGAAACCCAGAGGAAGGTGCTGTACTTTAGATGAGAAAATTCTTTTTTTGACATCATTTAAAAATAGCCCTAAGGGATACAAACTACTCAGCAACATTTTTGCGGTTCCATCCAGCAAAACTTTGTCAAATTTATTGCATTCAGTAAATTTCAGTACAGGTATCAATTCTAATATTATGGATTCAATACATAATATTAGAATTGATTCAATATCTATATCTACTATATTTCATATTTGATTTTTTCCCAGAGGCTATGGAAATGTATAAATTTGTGACTGCATTTTCATGTACGAAATGTTTTCCACATTATCCATTTTTCATATTATAATTCACATTTGGTTTTGTCCTTCTAAATGTATATTGGAAATATTGTGATAATTCATTAGCTCCTTCATATTCAAGATAATGGATTATTTTAATGTATAATATATTTCCACATTTCGTTGTACTTGCGTAATGATATCCATTTTTGGTGCTCTTGTTTATACTTTATTTCACATTTGATTTTGTCCTTGTAAATGCATACTAAAAATTTTGCAATCATTTATTTGATAGCTCTTTCATATTCAAAGCTATAGATTAGAGAAGATTTCATGAAGAGAATATCTTCCACATTGCGTTGTACATAATATACTTACTGCTATCCATTTTTTATATTATATTTCACATTTAATTTTCTCTTTTCTTCTAAATGATTCGAGATGTATTTTTAATTTTTATATATATTATTTAATAATTCTTCTAATAATTAGTTCACATCAAATGAACAACTTCAATTCATGAATCTGAATAAATACTTTTATTAAAAGTTTTGGGATTTCATTTATTTCCTTTCCATTAGAACTAAAACCATGGTTCCAAAAACATTGTCAAAAGCCAGGTGTTAGACGAATTATCGTCTATTTGGTGTTTGGCAGTGTTTTGGAACAATATGTTAAAATAGAATATAGGATATTATAATGCGAAGTACATTTGAATTTCCCGCTCGGATGTATTTCTTGAGGTGCCCGCGACGTACCGCTAGTGTTCCACGAACCAAAATAAGGCGAGAGTGGCCCATCTATATATATCTCTTGTCTATGCTCGCCACCAGAGTTTTGGAAGTTCCCAATAGGGTTGTCTGCAAAATTTTCTGTCCTTATAGGGTTTTGCGAATTTAGGTATTTAAATTTCAATGCGAGTGGAAATGTGTGACAGAGAGATCCAAGGTAAGTATACCGTGTAATACTAAAGGACCCAACATTGCCGTCGCACCTGATGGGACCTCAAATATAAGAAAGTGCGCATGCTCGGTATTTATACTGTAGTGAGCGTTATTTTGGAGCAACTGACATTTGAGTTAAGTTATTAAATATATAATAATCTAATATAATACTAAATTATGAAACAATACAACATCAATTAAATCAATATGCATATATAGGGTGAGTCTTTGACCACTGCATTAATTTTAACCAAAGATTCCTCTCATCAAATGAAACACTTTTTTCATTTACCATTTTTCCAGATTCGGCTCAGGTAAAAAGTTACAAGCGTTTAAAGATTTCACAATGTGCTAATACACTCCCGCATATAAATTATCTATGACATCGTTGGCGGACGAGAATAAGGCATGGTAACGTGGATTACAGCTTGATTCGGGATTCCAACGCTCAGGGACGGATCCATAAAAGTAGTGAAATTTCTGGAGTTTTCCATTTTAAAACATTCAATGAAGAATATCTCGAAAACGGTGCGTTTAAGGAGAAATGATGAAGAATAATATATAATGTTCTTAAACGATGGAATATTCTTGAAATGACTCAAGAAAAACTTTATATGCTTTCTTTGTGCTAATTTCGTTTAGTTTTATGAATCCACGAGTCCATAACTAGAAAACCAGTAGAAGTAGAAAATAACTAATATTTGGAAAATATGTATCATAGTTATAGGAAACTTTACGCCAACATTCATTTTATTCGAAAAAAGGATGTCAAAGCTACAAAATAAAAACTGATTTTTTTTCAAAATTTCAACAGCCTGTATCTTTTTACCTGAGCTGAATTTGGAAAAATGTGAAATGAAAAAATTGTTTCATTTGATGAGAGGAATCTTTGGTTAAAATTAATGCAGTGGTCAAAGACTCACCCTGTATATTGACTTAGAATTATAATAAGATATCTATAATAGAAAAGTTTTTGTTCCTCGAAATATCATAACATACATCATAAAAATATTAATCACTTACTATGCAAATTTTTTTATGCTCTTTCTGGAAAAAATTATGGAGAAACAAAGTGGATAGGCCAAAATTCAAATTAAAAAATAACCCAAAAAATAGACTAAAGATCTTGTATTGCGTTTGACTTTCAATACAAAACAGCATGAATACAAAAATAATATTCATGAAAAATATATTCTGATAATTATTTTCTATTCAATATCTGATTCATGAGACGTGTAATTGAGACTCTCGAATTCATGTGATTCATTATTACATTCGTTCTCATTTTCTTCCATTTCGACAATGTCTTAGATTTTAAAAGGAGTTTGATCTCCGATAAAAGCTGTTGGTTTTGAAGAATCATCCAAATGCCAACCATAGTTTTCATGGTTTAACTTCGCACATATAGAATCAGTTGCATTAAGCCACATAGAATTTACATACAGTGTGGAACAGCCAAATGGAATAAATTCGATAACGGATAAATGAGAGCGTGTTTGGAAAAACGCTTGGACACGTCGATTTGTATTTTCAACTGAGCATTTTTTTCAAAAAAAAAAAAATTATATAGGGTGCGTCATGTGACAGTGGCCAATACCCACTTTCTTATTTTAAATGCAAGCCCCTGTATATTATTAATTTTTTGGATTCTTCAGAGAATTCTAGACATAAATCATGTACAATGTCCTATACCTATCTTCAACTGTTTCGGAAATATTAAGTGTTTTCAGACGTTCGCGGCGAGCATTTTGAACATTTACTACATTGACATTAATATTTTTTTGTTTTTTTTTTAATTATTAAGAAATAATCAGTATTAATTATTAGGTTGTTAGTGTAATGTAGCGAATTTGTGAAATAAAAAAATTTTTTAATGTTAATTTTTGTAATAAATCTGAAAACACTTAATATTTCCGAAACAGTTGAAGATAGGTATAGGACATTATTTATGTCTAGAATTCTCTGAAGAATCCAAAAAATTAATAATATACAGGGGCTTGCATTTAAAATAAGAAAGTGGGTATTGGCCACTGTCACATGACGCACCCTATATAATTTTTTTTTTTGAAAAAAATGCTCAGTTAAAAATACAAATCGACGTGTCCAAGCGTTTTTCCAAACACGCTCTCATTTATCCGTTATCGAATTTATTCCATTTGGCTGTTCCACACTGTATATTGTCCCATCAGGTGCGACTGCAATATGTTGGGTTCTTTATTATTACACGGTATACTTACCTCGGATCTCTCTGTCACACATTTCCACTCGCGTTGAAATTTAAATATTTAAAATTCGCAAACCCCTATAAGGACCAAAACTATTGCAGACAACCCTATATCGATGTGTTTGCAATAAAACAGCGCTTATGATGATATTAATTTTTTCTATTATCCGTTCAAGTGAAAGTAACTGCCATCTACATATACCTGTTTGTACCTGGCAACCCAGTAGTTCGTCCAGGTAAGTAATAGGCAACTCAACGGATGCACATTCTATACGTTTTATACTAAGTCAGTATAAAAATTTTATTATTATCTTGATGTTGCAAAATTCAATTGAAAATCATTTTTTCAAAAATACTTAAAAATAGTCTGTCCAGGATTTTTTCAGCCAACCCATTTTTAGTATATTATCTAATATACTAAATTTATTATAAAATATGTTTATTCTATTGTCTGCTCGGTGAATGTCGGTTCAGATTCGGATCTTCTACTATTATAGGCATATGGTATAAGAATACCATTCTTATACCATGCTATTAGGTGTATTCTGATAGGAGCTGAAGGAGGAGTGGGGCCCGGGGACAATCATTGGGGGGGGGCCTGGCTGAGGAACGTTACGCCACTGCTCCGAAAGTAGGTATTGGTTTGTCAGAGTTGGGCATGTTATATATTAATGGATTCTTATGATAGAACTGCATCCTAAAAAATTAAATTAGAAATGTAGGTCTATATATGACTCACCTGATATTTTGGATTTACATACATCAGCAAATTATAATTAGAACATTTTACGAAAACAAAAAAAATTTGATTAATTATTGAAATTTTGTAGAATCATATCTCCGGAAGTATTAGTTTCTTAGAGTTGAAAATGATTTCAGTGTATTCTTACGATGAAACTGCATCTTAAATTTTTTTTTGGAATATATAAAAAAAAAATTTTTTTTCGTTACTCTGAAACCCGCTGGCCGTTAATGGCCGGCCGGATAGAAGCGATTTTGACCACGGATTCTTTGATCATATGCAGTGAGTCGAACCAAAACGTTTGAGACCATTTTCAGCCAAAAATCTCTCTCTGTGTTCCGAGGAACAAGAGCGCCAAAAAGACGGCTAGAAGGTTTATGGAGTATTTCATGAGGGTGCCTATATGAGGCGTGGATAGACAATAGAACATGCACGCAAAAGGTCCTGATTTCACGTCAGTGCTTTTTAAAGGGGCCTACAGACACACGAACAAGAACGCGAACATGTACGCGCGTACATCCTGTCAATAAATTTATCCGTCGGTCTTTTAAATGAAATTTTGCCTACACACTGGCGAACATCAACGCGCGTACATATGTTCGCGCTCTCGTTCGTGTGTCCGTAGGCGCCTTTAGATTTTTTTAAATTCTGTATCTCAGAAACCATCCGTCATCAGATATCTTTCAAATTTTGCAATAGCCTTCAAATCCTTATTTTACAGCCAAAGATCCTCGGTCGGATCTATACTGTTGAAAATATTATTGGATGAGTGACGGATGTGGCTATGAAATTGAACAAGCGCCAAAGCAGGCTGACCTCAGTGCTTCACCAACTTTTTATTTCCACCCCTCCACTATTCTCTACTCTCTAGGGTCCGTCAGTGTATTCCTAGATCTACAAGTATAGATTATAGATCAACAGTACGGAGACCAAGTTTGTAGTGCTTGTGATTATTTGTCAAACACAAGGCCGTAGCTAAGAGCTTTCACGAGGGGGGGGGGGAGAAACGCCTTTTGGCGCCCCTAATTTGAAAAAATATAAAAAAATTGAAAAACACAAAAATATGGATAAAGGGTACATATATTGATGAATACTACATAGTTTCAAGTAATTCAAGAATGAATTATAAATTAATATAAGTATGAATGAAAATTATTTTACAAACAAGACTACTTACGTTCTGAATTTGTGTTTTTGAGTGAAAAATATTGTTTGCATCTCTCAAAAGATCCAGGACCAAAAAAGAATTGTATTTGACAAAAATAAATATATACATCAAACTTTCGAGATGATAAGAATTATCTGAAGAGTTCACAAATATTAGAACGAAAACTTTCGAAAAATGATATAGCAAGAATGTCATGTTACCCTGCTGCTATCTAGATGTTCCAACAATTCTTCGAAAATATATGCTATTTGGAATATTGGAATGAGTTTTTTGTAATTCCTGACTTAAAGCAATATTTTGTATTCATCACCCTGAAAATTTTTGTAGTATGTATATAGAAAATTAAATCGTCGATGTCACCCAATCGAAAATTTCACGAAAAGAACCATAATGTCTAGTTTTATAGTTCAATCTGTCAGTGCAGTTGTTGAATATGGACGGCCAGTCGGCCGTTGCCACTATAACTTGAGAACGGAAAGAGACAGCGCCTTGAAATTTTCTGGGTAGGTGCGGTAGTTCGATAATGGGCATAATCGGCCTATTGATTTCTGAGTAATAATTTTGTTTTCAACCAATACGAATCCGATCAAATTGAAACTTGGTGAGTAGTTGTAGAATACCAACTTAAGGACTTTGGTGAAATTTTGTGAGAATCGTATCACTAGAAAATTTTAAATAAATAATTAAAAAATATTATTCATGTCACGATAACCTGAGAACGGAAAGAGATAGCGACTTGAAATTTTCAGGTTAGTTGTGCATCTTGATGCGACATTTGAGTTTGTTTGTAGGCATAATCGGCCAAACGGTTTTGGAGTCAACGCGGAACCTTGCGTAATTTCGTGAGAATTGTATCACTAGTAATTTTTTTAAAAATCATTGAAAAAAATTCTATATATCAGAAATAATTCGTTCGGCATCGCTGAAATTTTGCGAGATTCGATCCAATTGAAGCTTGGTAACTAGTTGTAGAATATCAACATAAAGACGTGTGTAAAATTTAGTGATAACCGTGCCCCTAGAAAATTTAAAATTACTTCGAAAAAAAAAATTTTTTGGCAGGTATCCATAATCCGTATATTCGGTTTTCGAATTTAAATTCCAATCAATATTCAGATTCCCTAATTCACTATTCATTAATAATTTATAACAGAAGTACAAGGTTGTGTTGGTTTCTATTGAAGGATTTTGATGTTTAGCCGGGGAAGGCCGGGAATTCCCCACTCCTGCCATCTAGTCTCCAGCAGCAACAAAGTTTTCTACAATGCTGTCGGTCTATAATAATAATCATCTTATTCAAGTAGTAGTTCAAAAATGGGTTCAAGCCCTGTGGACAGGAGCTTTCTGGCGCTCTAGTTCAAACAGACAAATTATATCTCCGAAAGTATTGGTTTCTCAGAGTTGGGAATTATATCAATGTATTCATATGATAGAACTGCATCATAAAGGAAGTTGAATTCAAATGATAGTTTATTTATCAAGATTAAATGAGCAATCATGAGAATGAGAACTGCACCATGGAAGAAATCAAATTAAATCTGGCCAATTTTGCCCTATAACGAACTTAACCGAGATATTCATCTCCCTTACCTACTCTGAAAATTTCAACTACCTAGCTCATTCCGTTCGAGAGTTATATCTATGTCTATGGATGAAAAGCAGTCTCACTACTCTCAGATCTCTTACTTCATGTTCCGTTCCGAAATGTAAGACTTTTCTGAGAAAAACTAATTTCGGAGCAAACAACTGAGATTTTGCTCACTTCGCTCACAATTCTTGGATTGATTAGATAATGACATATGTCTCAGGGCCGGTTTCTCAATTGCGAGTTAACTCGAGGTTGCGAGTTGACGCATGTATTTAGCGATATTCATGAATGCGCAACACTCGGGTTACCCGCAACCTCGGGTTAACTCGCAATTGAGAAACCGGCCCTCAGGAAAATAAGTTGACATTATGTGACAATTCATACACAGAATAATTATATCATTGTGTGACAACGTTGAAATAAGATTTATTATTGAAATTTTGAAAAATCATATCTCCGAAAATATTAGCTTGTTAGAGTTAAACATGATATCATTGGATTCTTATGGTAAAACTGCTTATTGAAAAAAATTTTATTTTGAATTTGTTTCGTAAAAAAAAATTTTTTTTTTTGTTATTCCGAAATCATCTGTCCGATTTTACCCAATAACGAACTTAGCCGAGATATTTATCTCCCAAACCTACTCTGAAAATTTCAACTATCTAGTTCCGTTCGAGAGTTATCGTGCCTACGGCCGGCCGGACAGAATTATTTTCGACCACGGATTCTTGATCAGTGAGTCGAACCAAATCGTTTAAGACCATTTTCATCGAAAAATACAGACATTTGGGCAAATTGATAAGCACTCAGTTCTGAGGAACTAGAGCGCCAAAAATATTTGTTTTTATTATGTCCTTTTTCTATAGTTTTTCAACTATCCGCGGTCAATTTGGCGCTCTTTGAGATATGATCCGTGGGGGGAGGCTCCTCCCCGCCCGGTAGCGACGGCCCTGGTTAAACACATTTATGGACAACCTCTGTAGTCTATATATTTGTATTATGTGGTAGTAAACATCGAAAATAAACGTGCCAGCCAATTTTCTTACAAATCCTGTGGAAATGTGTCTGAAATCTTGATTCTGATATGTATGTTGTGTTATTATAATATTCAACATGAATTATAACAGGATTTTAAATAGAATGTTTGGTTAGTACATAAACTGATGTAGATATATTCCCATTTATCTACTAACTGAGGAAATGAACTAGGTACTTTACTGATTTAAACTCTATCTTGGACTAGTGATAATTACGAACGAATTATTACCGGTTCTCACATAAACTCTAATATATTGAGATCGAAATAAGTGCTCCCTAATGTTGTATTCCATTACAATAAAATACATCAACCTTAGCATGGGTAGTTTTGAAAAGTTGGACATTAATCACAATTACATTTATATATATTATCATACGCAAATTACGTTCACACACCACTTCACTTTGGTGGTTAATTAAAATGTCTCCCTTTCTTCAGTATAGCCAGTTATCTATCATTATGTCTGATTATATTAATATTCAATAGAGTTATAAATAAACAAATGATCATTCAACCCATGGGTTGAATTAGTCACATATCTATAAAGACCTAAGATCGACAATAAATGACTAAAATAGATTTATTTCATTAAAAAAAGTAATATGACTATGTAAAATATATCACCATCACACAGGTCAAAAGTGTATTCATTTTGTACTTGATATTTTTCACTATTAATTAAACAATTTTTAAATTACATTGATTGATTATGACCGAATATATAGTTACAATAAATATTTAGGACAATTTAATTTTATTCAAAGCAAGCAATCTCAGTTCAGACAACACTTTCGGAAAATAATGATCCGTTCCAGAGAATCTTTCTTTTATTTCACTTTCTTCATCCATTGTAAGTAAGGAACTAGCATCCCAATTTGATATTTCTTGGTTATTTCGGTTGATCACAAATTTTATGGGATAAATTCCACAATCAAACTTGAAATTTATTATACATGTGAATTGGTCTTCATTAGAGTCTTCAATATTGATATTCATATCCCAAATACTTGAATAATACTTCTTAGCTAAACATAAAGCCTGCTCTGTTGCAGCTCTTTTTTTTTTCAGGGCTAATACTTCTTGTGATATTACCTGATTCTTAAGCAGGCTCGAATTTAATTTCCTTTCAAGTTCTTTGATCTCTTTTTTCATTTTTATTTGTGCCATTTGATGTTTTATTGAATTTTCGTGCTCATAATGAATTTTTGTAGGAGCATTCAAAAATTTTCCACATAAGTTAGTAGTTCCAAAAGTTTCATTACTTTCAACTATTTTGTTGTATTGTGTTGATATGGCAGAGGATATTGAATTCAGATCTTTTCGAAAGTTTTCTCTCCTTTTTTTCAGGATTTCATCCATAACAGATTGAACTGAATCATTGGTGTTATTAGAAGGGTTTGAATTTGAAATACACATACTATTTTTTTCATATTCTTCCACCATATTGAATTACTATATATTAAACTATTCAATCATTTTTCTATATCCTGAAAAGTTGAATATTACAGAAAAGTTCAACTTAAAATCGAATAAAATACAAAAAGATTCAAAACAAAACAACGGTTTCTTCGTTTCTTGATTGACAATTTTGACATTGACATCAGAGACAAGAAGAGACGGGTAACTTCCTACTAATGGCGATTTCCATTGACACGCTCGGATCACTCGGAGCTGCCACACTGACATATTTGACAGATATTTTCGGTTCAATTGGACAGATGCATGACAGATGAGATCGATTTCGAGTGCTCCGAGCGTGTCAATGGAAATCGCCATTAATTCTTTCCGATATTTCATCCTTGTTTGGTCTCGTCTCAGTCTAACCTGGTGGCAGGCAAGGGAGATGTCGCCACCGTCGAACATTTACGTAGCAGCGCGGGAATTTCAAATAATACGTATTTTAATCCTCGTATTTATAGTCACCGCTTGAACAATCTCTCAACCTCGAGGAATTCTCATCCATTGTTATAGGCAATGGAAAAGAATCCTTCTAGGTAGAGGAACTGTTCAAGGGATGGCTATAATAATAATCATTATTTGAAGTTTTCGATTCATGAAAATGCTCCGGCAAAAAAAAAACACGTTTTTAATGAAGATGATATGATTTATTCATAACTAGTACAGTTTCAATAAATAAGAATATAATAAATATTGAATGATTAAATAAAGGTATAATAAAAATGAAAAAAAATATATGAATGTATACAAAATAATAAATAATAAAAGTGTCCTCTACATATTTCTAATTTTTTTTAATTTTTTGGATTTTATCAATTGATTTTTAATTTCCTTGAATTTCTCATTTTCCCTCTTAACCCACCAGCCAATACCAATATTGAATATTGACATGACTGTAATTGCTTTCGCTTCCTCGGAATGCAGTTCACAATTCAGCCATGATAAATCAATATTCCTTCTGATGGATTCAGAGGCATGAACAGGAATGTTTTGAACATTTGCATTTTCTTGCAAAAAATTCTCTAGTGCGGTTATTCCATGTCCAACACATATAGTGAATTGGATACTTGGATAAATTAATTTATTTTTATCAAGTACCCATTCTCTATTCGAAATATATATATTATGTAGCTCTAAATCATCGGAAGATAAAAATGAAACACATATATCACAAGTCAATCTCTTATAAAGACCTTTCAATATATAACCAGCAACATAGGCTACAGAAAATGTTCCTGTATTTCCATGAATCACATCTGCCTCTATATTGTCTATTGTGGAGACTTCTGATATGATATTGAAAGGACCTTCATATCTCTGGGAAATCGATTTTTCTACTGAATCACTTTCCAAGAAGGATCGCAAATTGCTGAGAACATCAATTTCATCTGCCTCACAATTTGTAGAATGAGCGGTGTGAAATAAATTATTGAGAATCTGTGCTTTCAAACTCCCAATAAAATGAAAAGCAGAAGGATTATCATTACATCCACAACCAGATCTGATAGATCCAAAAAGATTTTCTAATGGATCTTGATTCAGCGATCGTGGACGTAAAACTTCACATCCCTTGCTTCTCATATAAGCCCATATTCCTCTTATGGCATTCAAGGAAATCAGCCAGCCAAGTTGAGACGGTGGTTTGGATTCCTTTACCTGCCCATTTTTCAAGAGCCTGTTGAATTTCCAATTTCTCACCATCTGGAATGCCTTTGACCAATACTCAAGGTGAGGAGAGTTTTCCTGAATATTACTTCTGAGCTCCTTTCCAGAATGGTCTGATTTTCCATTAAAACTGTCAAACAGCATATCGACATCATTCAAAAATGCTGCAGTGCCAATAGCATCTTGTTCCAGGACTCCTGAAAACAAACATTCATGAAATTATTTGTAGAAAATATATCTGTTCATCGTTTGTAATGAAATGTCTATTTTAGACATCTTATTAATCAAATAATTAACACTAGCTAAGCATCACTAATATTAGGGAATAATATCAACATTAATCTGATTGAGGTTCAGGTCGATGGTTATAGACATAAATTAGGAGAAAATAATTTGATATCAATCAAGGTGATCAAAGCTTTGTGAATCATTTTTGGTTTATATAATTAAATAAATCTCACCTGCTCTGACCAAGGAATATAAATAGGCTGATACTGTGCGACTCATGACTTGGGCAGGAATGTGGACCTTCATGGCATATTTCATGATGGGGTTAAAAAAATGATCTTTTAGTTTAGGCAGCGATCTGAAAACATATGGCGTTGCCTTGTCATGTTCATAAGCCGTTCGGACATGTGAAAATTTGGCTTCCATGGGTGTTCCGGTTTCACCTATTGCAACATTTATAAAAACATTATATTTCCTGAAGAGAGAGTATGTACGCTTCAATAAGTGAGGTGGATCATACATGCTGAAGATTTTTTTGTCCCCGTGTGTAAAATATGGTTTCTCAGTCGTAACTCCTAATTCTTTCAAACACTTCACATTGTTCACCCCCATATCACACACTGTTCCAACAATGTCCACTTTTGCAATGTTTGAAGCAGCTTCTATCACTTCAAACAAGCAGTTCCTTAAAATCTCTGAACTGCAACTATTGTGGGAGAAATAATATGCAATAGGTTGTTTCCATTTACGTTTCAATCCAACCAGCATGAAAACCAAAGCTTTTCTACTGGACTTTTTTTCATGCTGCTCTTGCCCAAAATCTTCATATCCAATAATTCTTTTCCTGCCCTTGTCATAATATAAGTTCTCCTTTATGTCCATCTCATCAAACAACAAAATGCAGCAACGATCAAGATCCCCTGTTATATTATCATTTATGTTTTTAAATAAACTGATATTTATGCCAGCGTTAAATGGTACTTTCTGTAACTGGTTCAAAATTGTTTTTTTTGAGGGGAGGGCTATAAAGGAACTCAATAACTTATAACACCTAGGACTCTTCTTAAATAAGAGCAAAGACATTATCTTATCATCTAAGGTCCACCTTCTACCTCTTGTATTCTTAACTCTAGAACATCTTAATTGAGACATCATAAAATTCCAAGCTGTTTTCGTCAAGTTTTTGGTAAGATTTTGGGCTAGAGGTGTATCAGCCATATTTAAAAGATCTTTCACAGTTCTTGATTTCTGCCTACACTGCAGTTTAATTTTCCGTAATTGGTCTTCTTTTTGACGAATAATGTTTACTAAACGTTTTTTTCTGGGAGAAGAGTCAATTAGGGAGAAATTTTCTATATTTCTAAATATTCTCCTTTTTTGTTTCGGAGTTTGACACCGCTCCAACACTACATTTGTGTTTTGTATTTCAGCATCTGAAAAAGTAGTCACTTTAAATTTCAATGTAATCATAATACAAAGTATTACGCTTAATTAGTATCCCAAAACTATCAATATTTTAGGATGTTGAAAGCTTATCAAGTGAATAGAAACATCTTAAATGGAATGTAACCCAAAACTCTACTATAACAAAATACCTGCAATATTATGTGGGCTTTCAAGGTTGACAGGAACTGCATTATTTTCTTCATCTTCCTCATGCATCACAGAAGTCGAAGGGAGTGAGGTGTCTAAGAATGCATCTGAAAAGTTATCAATTTTAATTTGTATGTAATCACAGATAGAACTATTGCACTTAATCAATATACCAAAACTCTCAATATATTAGGATGTATAAAGCTGTTTTAGTGTATGTTTCCAAGTAAAATATAAAAAACTCAAACTGAACGTAAACTAGGATCACTAAATCAAATATACCTGCAATATCATGTGGGCTTTCCAGGTTAACAGGAACTGCATTACTTTCTTCATACATCGCAGAAGTTGAAGGAAGTGAGGAATCGAAGAATCGCATCGGCACTGCATCATTTAGCAACTTGTAGTTCACTGAATCAGAATACGATTCCATTGTAAAATGGTTGGAACATATTCTGAAATTTCGAAGCGACCTCTCGGTGATTTTCATACCTAGTTTATTTTGCCAAATAGTTGATCTGCAGAAATAATAATAATTAGTCATTTGATGCCTATCATTACTATGATTATTACAACAAACCTGTTTTTATTACGAGGGAAATAATGCATTTTCGCAACTTCGTTCTCTGCAGCACCACAAATTAAACACTTATTAGTCCCCATATTTGAGAATTGGGAAAAATAAAAATTCAAAAAACAACGTAAAGGACGAATAAACAAATGCACGTGTACTTCTGCTTATGTTGCCAAAATTATTTTAAAATTCAAAGAACGTGGATTAGAGAGAGATAACAATTTCAGACTTTCCCCATAGAAAAAAGAGACAGAGATATTTCTTTTTCTTCAAAACGTGATAATCTTCACAAAATTTGGCAACGCCAACAATATTGTAAACAGAGGGTACGCAGCGCCCTCTTCATGCCTGCCGGGATGCCATACAAGGACAGCCTTATATGATATTATGTGGTATAGAAAAGGATGAAAGATGTTGTTAAAATCGGACAAATTTAGTGAAGGAGTTCCCCGTCTCTTCTTGTCTCTGTTGACATTCTATGATTGACATCCACAGGGGGTCTATTCACTATTGAGCAGTAAATTGAAATTTTCAGTGACAGTAATCTCAAACTGTTGTTGATCTAAATTTCTAGTCTCCAACAGAACAGTTATCAGGGTATCAAAAAAAGTGGCTCGAAATCATTACCAGTGAATTTCAGTAATATCGGAACGACGTAATTTACTGCGCAGTACTGTTCAGGAATAACGGAACGCAATCATGGTCGGAAGCTCGCGGCAGCCCTGGTGTTATAACCTATTCTAGAATTTTGAATATCAACATCCTATGGAATTCAATTTTCTTTTCCATAAATTTGTTTTATTTATTTTAATATAATGCTTAAGGTTTGTTTAACATGATTATATGTAACTTTCTTCTGATTTCCATCAGCTTTCAAAATTGTTATGATACTGTCTTTCTTTGATATCATATTATACAGAATTTTTGTGACATAGGGAGCAGTCTCTCTCATAACTGGTGGTGCCTCTGGCTTAGGGAAGGCCACAGTTGAAAGGTTCGTCCAACAAGGGTCTAAAGTTGTTATATGTGACCTTTCAACATCTAAAGGAAACGAATTAGCCAAATCACTAGGTGAGGATAGATCCTTATTCGTGCCAGTAAATGTAAGTGACTAGGTGCAAAAAGAACTTGAACAATAATAGAGGTACTTTTCATCTAGATTACTTCTGAAAAAGATGTTCAACATGCTCTAGAGGCTACTACAGAAAAATTTGGAAAATTGAACTACCTGGTGAATTGTGCTGGAATTGGAGTGGCTTATAAAACTTACAATTTCAATAAGAATGTACCTCATAACTTAGAGGATTTTTTCAAAGTCTTCGAAGTAAGTGGTATGCTGATTTGAGAAAGTGGGTTACACTAAACTATGTTTGCTCTATCAAACAATAGATTGTCGAAATTGAATCAATTTTATTTCAATAATATAAATCCAAGAAATTGGTTTGTCAATGAAAGTAGTGTTTTCTGAAACCCACCTTAGAGTAGGATAATTTGAGTATTTTCAATAGTTATTTTTAAGGTGAATACGATAGGAACTTTCAATGTTATCAGATTAGCAGTAGGTATAATAGGTCAAAATAAACCTAATGGAAAAGGGGAGCGAGGTGTTATTATAAATACTGCAGGTATGGCAGCCTTTGATGGACAAATGGGACAGGTAGCATATGCAGCTTCAAACGGGGCAATTGTAGGAATGACATTGCCTCTATCTAGAGATCTAGCAACCAAAGGAATTAGAGTTGTTACAATAGCTCCAGGTAAATAAATTTGAGAGTTCCAAATACTCTATTATTTTTATATTTTCAGGTCTTTTTCGTACACCACTTATAGCTTCTTTGCCAGAGAAAGTATTAGCATTTCTTGAGAAGTCAGTGCCATTTCCACAAAGACTAGGAAATCCTGATGAGTTTGCTCAGTTGGTTGAGAACATTATTGATAACCCAATGTTGAATGGGGAGACTATAAGACTGGATGGTGCTTTAAGATTGCAACTTTGACTCATCTCTAAATTAAATATATAATAGTATTGAATTAAATCTTCAAACCAATGTTTAATTTCTAACTATGATAACATAATTTAATAAATAAGTAAGTCAGGGGCTGTTTAAGTGCTGACATGCAAAACTGAAAACTCCACCTCTATCCATTTTCCTGCGACTGGGCTTTTAGAAGGGATTCCTTGTTTGGAATTGGTTGGATATCTTATTAATTATGCAAGGGTATACAAGAGCTAAAATGATATTGAAAATAATTTGTTTTCAAGCCTATAATAACCTTCAGATTTACTTGCATATAAATACAAAAATTTAACTTTTCCATCTTTTATAAATGTCAAATCAGTATTTATTTGTCTATCCATATTTCCTATTCTATTGAAATTATTGATAAATAATTTTGATTGATGCATCACATTCTCAAAAGTTGTAATCTTTCGGATCAGGGCCTGATTTAGCGGAGGGCAATGGGGGCGCTACAGCCCATGTAGGGTCGGGGGGGGCTTCGGCCCAGGTAGGTAATGCCTAATGGTTATTTTATTCCGTCTGTAGAACTGCCCATTTGAAAGAAACCCAGAACATCAAAACTAGTTTTCCGAAATTCAAACTTATCTATGTCTATATTAAAAGAACGGAGCAAACTGCGTAATCACATATTTAGGTTGCTAATTCAATAGAAATAAAAGCTTTTTAAAACGCCGCTCGACAGTGAGAAACATCTCAAATTGATACCAGATACCAGATGGTTTGTTTTATGACTACTGAAACATCTAGAGAGAGCTACCTACCCGCTCTGGGAAAACGCAATATTATGATAATTATTATTTTTTGCCGGCTACACACATTGTGCCGAAAACTATTGAATATTGAGTTTACGGCAACAGGAATGTGTACAAGTAAGAGATTAATGTACAGAAGAATATGCGCGCAAAAGCTCCTGACTTCACGTTAGTGCTTGAAACAATTTTAATTTTTGCGGCTAGATAAATCATAAATCCAGCATTACAACGACGTCGTTCAAGACTTCAAATGACTAAACGAACGACGAGGAACACTTCCCGTTGCGATTTCATCGTCTCATGGATTTTCGCCTTTACATTACAGCCAGGTCGTTGCTTTTCCACTTTGTGATTGGTTTTCATATCGCTACGCTACAGTTATGGTAATACTTACTCGAACGTCTTCAACCTTGAACTTCCATAAATCTCATCGGTATCATTTGAATTCTAATCTATATAACTTCTTACTTCAGTAAAGTAACTTCTAATAAGTGGAAAAGTTCAACGGGTAATTCCATATTTCTATGTAACTTCTAATACTTTACTAGACAATTCATTGATTCATTTCATTCAATTCTTCATCAAAATGCTGAAGGTAGGTACTATAATTAATTATAATAATTTCCATTAAATTAAAGTTCTTCTGGAAATATGGAATCTAATCAAACTAAATAGAATGAGAAACAATTTCGTTTTGCAGGGTGCAGTATCCCTAGTTACCGGCGGTGCTTCAGGTTTAGGAAAAGCAACTGTAGAGAGGTTAGTTCAACAAGGAAGCAAAGTTGTTATATGCGATTTACCATCCTCCAAGGGTAATGAATTGTCAAAAACTTTAGGAGAAGATAAAGCTATCTTCGCACCAGTAAATGTGAGGAAATAATCAAACTTAAGAGAACGAGCCATTCTTTTTTGAAATTCTTATATCAATATGAAAATAATTTATAGGTTACATCCGAACACGATGTGAACGAAGCTCTTAAATTGACCAAAGATAATTTTGGAAAGTTGAGCTACTTGGTGAATTGCGCTGGTACAGGAGCAGCAGCAAGAACATACAATTTTAAAAAGAATCAAGCACATACATTGGAAGAATTTGCCAGGGTAGTAACTGTAAGTACTAAGTTACGGTCGCACGTAGTGACAGTATTGTGTTTTTGAATGGAAATCTTGTGGCAAGCATTAATTCATCATACATATCCAGACAGATCCCTTCGATTCTTGATGGATAGAATTGAAACATAATATTCTGATGCAAGTCAACTCGAAGAATGGGACATGCAGTAATTGGCTGTTAGACAGAGGTTACACAGTCAATCTGGTATCAGTCTCGCATCACATCAATCATGGATTGATGTCAGATTAACGGCAAATTGGTAGGCGTAGACTGATGGATTGATGGTAAGACTGATGTTAGATAAATGCGAGAATGATATCTGACTGACCGTGTAACCTCCGTCTAAGATCAATATCGATGATATTAATGAGGTTTTCTGTATATTCGTTGTGATTGTGGAGATGGAAACGGTTACAACAAAGCAATGGTTTCATATTGTTCAAAAAAGAGATTTATTGAATACCAATTGATGTTATACCTACATTGAATATTATGATTTACCAAAAGTAGTCGGAAACTACTTTCCTCAAATATTTCACTTGGAAACACTTTGGAATGAACTTCAAATCCCAACATTTTTTTAAATTTTTACCATAATTTATGTTTTGTCTAGTAAGACTCTCCTGTAAAGTTGTTCATTTTTAGTTATGCTGTCCAAGAATTTAAGCATTGATATGTGATTCATCATACTCAAAGTAAATGGAAAATATTCTGTGTTTGTTATACAATATATTATTGATTTATATGAGGATAGCTTACTTTTAGTTTGACACGTGAAAGCTGGAACTTTTAGTTTTTTATTTTCCCAAATAATAC
Source organism: Halyzia sedecimguttata (assembly GCA_937662695.2). Taxonomy (NCBI): domain Eukaryota; kingdom Metazoa; phylum Arthropoda; class Insecta; order Coleoptera; family Coccinellidae; genus Halyzia; species Halyzia sedecimguttata. Next base: position 34,839,438 of record OW569411.2, read on the forward strand.
ACCTTTGGAATCATGCGGTGAAAAGATTTTTGCAACGATGAGAAGATTTCAAGTAAATACAAAATTCCAGCATGAATCAATCTCCAGGTATATCACTTCTGTCGTGCTATATACAAAACTATTTATCACTATGCTCTATGACCAGTAGTTCATGAGTTACGAAAAGGTGAAAAAACTATATTGTCAAGATATAGAGTATCAGTGTTTTTAGGAGTTCGTTAAATATTTCATCTTGATTATATTTCAGTACGAGAGTATTGCAGAGAAATTATTGAAATTTGGTACATAAATCAAATATTGCTAAAGGATAAAGATACAAGCTTTTCCTTGAATTTGATATTTTTGCAATTTTGAGTATTATCCTGAGATTCCACATGGTTTTCATCTACATCTATAGGCACAAAGGATTGAAAATTCGGGAATCAATTAAGAAACAATTTAATTCTTTTAAACTAAAATGCACAAGATGTTTTTGAGTGATACGTAATGTTAAATCAAGAAAATGAACAAACGAAGAGTTTCGGTATATTTTGAATGTGAAATAATAAACCTTTGTGTCATATTAAGTGGCAGTATATGTAGAATAAATATGTGCTCATACTTATTTTGAGTATTTTCATTATTCCAAGGTAAACACGGTCGGAACATTCAACGTTATCAGGTTAGCTGTAGGCCTCATAGGCCAAAATGAACCAAACGAAACAGGTCAGAGAGGTGTCATTGTCAACACAGCAAGTGTTGCGGCATTCGATGGACAAGTGGGTCAGGTAGCATATTCTGCCTCTAAGGGTGGTGTTGTTGGAATGACTTTGCCATTAGCAAGAGATCTAGCAAGCCAAGGGATAAGAGTAGTAACAATTGCACCTGGTGAGGATTCCAAATATATGATTTTACTTGAAGATTAAATTTTATTTCCAACAGGACTTTTCAAAACACCATTACTGGAGGAATTGCCACAAAAAGTAATTACAGCTTTGGAAAAATCTGTTCCTTTTCCTTCAAGACTAGGTGATCCAAATGAGTTTGCTCAGTTGGTGGAATCTATTATTAGAAATACAATGTTGAATGGAGAAGTGATAAGATTAGATGGTGCAATTAGGATGCAACCATAACATTGAAAAGACTTAATTGTGAAATAAAAATTGTTGAAATAACATTAATTTGGCCTTGATTAAAGCTTATCTTATTAGCTAAGCTAAGCGATATACCCACTATTGTGGATAGAACAAAATGGTACTTACTAATATGCTGGCCATTGTTCTACCCTCAATTCATTTATTAAGTTATATTTAGATTCGGTTCAGAAAATAATTTCATAAGCCTGTAGTTGCCAGTTGTCTGATGCAATTTTTTAACCCGATGAGGTAGGTAACATGGAATGCGCTTGGATATTATCAACAATCAACTTACGTATGGCTGAGATACCTTGATGATTACTTATTTTTTCCTATATAACCTGGATGAAAAAATGCATGATATCAGAGATAAATTTAACAAAATGTATTTAGGTCTTGAAATTGTAAATGCACAGGATTTTAAACAGTAGTTAGGAATGTTTTGTGGCCCAGCAGAAAGTGAGTTTCTAGGCTGACAAATACATGCATAAGTTCCAGAAATTTTAATATTGCTGACATATGCTACTGAGAACGCTAAATAATATTTAATACTTCCAATTGAATCAACTTGTATAAATGCTAGATCCTAAATTGTAATTAAATAGTCTGAAGGACCTCTGAACGACGGCCAATTGCGTAGCAATAATAGTAACTAGTACTACTAAGATTGCGGAGAGAAATATCTTCTCCTTGCTTTGATGCAGCAAACAGATCTGCAATCTGGACATCATCCGCATGTTGATTTTCACAATACATATGATTAGTTAAATATTTCCTTTCTGGGTTTTCACTCCCAAACTCTGAAAAATATCTGTAAAATTTAAAATGTATTATTTTGTGAATTGCTTCTGCGTTAGAAATACAAGATATTTGTCAGAAACAATCTATCGAACAATGTTGCCTAAAAAACAATAACGAAAGAGCATCAACAATAAAACAACTATTTCTTAACGTTTCGTATCCTTTAATGATTACATAATGATTAAGTAGATAGTTAGATTTCCTTTGATCTTTATTTTTGATTCATGAATTTTTTATTGAGCCTCTTATTTCTTAATTCTATGGCTTCGACGTCTCATTTGATGGGTCATGTAGCGGATTGTTTGGTTGTCTCATATTTGATACTCTTCTCTAACTAGTTCTGCAAAAAATTTATAGTCCACTTTCATAATTAAATGGAGTTAAACAAATGTTTTATAATGTACGCAGACAATGATAAAGTTTGAATCTTAAGACATTTGTTTTTTTCCTTTCAATTATAAAAAAAATGACTATCAACTTTTTACTCTACCTGACTTAGATTTTCTTCTAGTGCATCTAGGGGACAGATTGGTTGATTAAAACTAATGTTTTAAGATTTACATTTTAACACTGTAATGTCAATTACAACATTCAGTGTAAAGGCTGGTGGAAAAGATCATGCAGTCAGTTTTACAGGTATTTAATAGCAGACAATTACTTCGACACCAGGTAGACATAGCAGCTCTAGCAGAATGTGTTGACGATATCGCAGACTAGGTTTTTTTTTGTATAAACACCAGTTATACAACAAGTGGGTAGAGTAAACTAGATGAACTAACAAAACCTACTTAAGTTGTACAGACAACCTGGTACTATCTACATAAACATCCATTGAAAAATGGTAAGTTCAACTAATTGTTAATTGATTATTTTTAAATCCTCCAATAGTTGAGTGATGTACAAAGCAGTTGGTGGTACTCATGTCTCTATTTTGAGATTTGCTGCTTTTCAGTTACTGTTACTGCGAAATATATAATTTCAATTTCTCAACTATTCTAAATTTATAAAATACTAAATTACTATAGACGATTGTTATGTCAACCTATCCAATCACATTCTACTAAAACTGAGTGAGCTGATACTGACTGAGGTGATACTTACATGAAATTTAATGGGCAAGGGAAACCAAGAAGGTTCTGTCAGGCACACTTAAATTATTCCAAAAGGATTTGAAATAAGACATATCGAATTAACTGGAATAGGTGAATCGATCAAAATAGAATGCTTTCATGTCAATAATATATTTCAATATTATGCATAACGTTTTTACAAAATTATATTAATTTAATCAACAATAATTTAAATGATATCTATTTGGCACATTGTATTGTTAAGTAGATATTGATCTATTTTTACTTTTTACCCAATAAAGATATAATGCATACTGAAAGTGACTCATAGAAGTTTTATATAAACTTTTCAATATTGTTAACGAGTAAAAAATATTTTGCAACAGCCACTTATTTTGATTACCATATATTTAACTCTTCTCATCTGATCATACATACAGAAAAAATATACAAATATATTTTCTAATGTATTTTGTTTCTTTTCAAATTATTGAAGAAAAATGAGAATTCAAAAGCATAATCTTATAAACGGAATGGAGGAAAGTATTGAGCGAGTGTAAAGTTTGAAATGAAATGAAGCAACTTAATCACGCAAGCAGGTTTTGAACAATTATTTCGTACTTTACTACTGCTTTACACTCTTGCTATGTACAACCAATTTGAAAAAGTATATTCTAGAAACCATTTGATACAAATGAAATAAGATTCATTCCTAGTGGAAAGAATTAATTGTGCTAACTAATAACAATACTTGAGAAATGAAACAAACATAAAAAAAATTCACAAAGAATACTACATTCGTCCTATATAATCAAATTAATCTGTTTGGTGATTATTCAAATCAACAGTCTTTGTGTCCTCTAAATGTCATTCAAACCTTCCTACCATTGCTTTTACCCAACTTTTTGCTGGAACATCTGATAGAATTTCTTCACAGATTTCTTTGTTTTTATTCTCGCAAATATTAATTCTTATTGTCTCATTTGTACCAATATTTACGTGCCCATTCTTCAAATGTGTAGGTTTTACTGGAATTGGGGGAGGTGCTTTATTAGGCCTCTTTATCACTGATTTCTTCTCCGAGAGCTTACTTTCTGATTTACTAATAGAAATGTTTGGTTTTATGGCCGTGTCAGTATTTGTTTTAACCTTAGTTTTATGTGAGATATACTTGTTTTCAGTACTTCTAAAACTGTCTTGTTTTAAAACCAGTGCACCACTTTCATCTTTGACATATTCCTCCACTAAACGGTCATCTAGGATGCTTTCATAATAACTATCATCATTTTGACTAGAATTGAAGGAGTTTACTGATAAACTTGATTGTTCGAATTTTTCTGTGCGACTAGATAGGGATCTGAATTTCTGGATCTGACCAGTGTCATCTAAAGACATGGATTTCTGCAAGCGATTCTCAATTTCTGTAAGTACATCATTTTCATTGATAGTCATGTCCAGTCTCTCAGGCTCATCCAACAGATCATTATCAACATCTGTCTTGTCCTGTATGAGGCTAGTACGGCTAGAATTTAGGATAAATTTTTGGGGATCTACATATTCTGGATTTGCTATCCGTTCTCCAGTATTTCTAGAGTTCTGTTGTTTCCATATTGGTGTACTAGTCTTCTTTTGTTGTTCTGTCATCAGGGTTCGTATTCTTTGGAGAAGGCTGACTCTTATGACTGATTTTCTGTAGATCTTGTGGTCGGGATGCTCAGAATCGTTAATGTGAGAAGTAAGATCGCTACAACAAAATAATCATTGTAAGTTAAGAATATCAGTACTTTCATTAATTATAATATTGTTCGAGTGTAAGCGTATAATTATTATTTAAGTGTTAGTATTACTAATTAGGAATAAATAAATTCTTGATCTTGTTTCAATATTAATTTTTTTTAAATTTCTCCAAACCCTTTGGCGTCCACCATTATATCAGGGAAAGATCTATACCATAAAACCTTATTTCTGGTGGAACTATTTATTAATAACTGCAAAAAATTGTCTGCTCAGTCTTATGGTATAGATCTTTCCCTGTTTCAATGTTGTTTAAAATACATTTCTTCTTCGGAATTGCTGTGCTCTGTTTTGTTACTATAAAACTCGACGAAGAATACTGAATAGCGATTAAAAGATTTCTTTCAGGAGTTTAAGTGAATGACAGCTGATAAAATTGATTGAAATAAGATATAATAGTAGTTGATATGATATCAGATACAGCGACTCTACATCTCTCTTCTATTCTTTATTGCAAACTCCTTACAGGGCGCTAACATTTCGTCCAAATGTCTGTATCTTGCGAACTTTGAGCCGAAAATGGTCTCCACAATTACATTAGACTTACTGATGGAGAATTCGTGGTCAAATTGATTGATTGCTGTAAGCATCACAAATTTTGACAGAAATAATTTAGGAAAACTTGAAATGTGTTTGGTATTGAATATTCAAAGGACGTCACTTTTCACGTTTGATTTCTACACTGCCTTTTTGGCGCTCTTGTTCCTCGGAACAGAGTGCTTATCAATTTGCCCAAATGTCTGTAATTTTCGAATTTTTGGCTGATAATGGTCTTAAACGATTTGGTTGAACTCACTGATCAATAATACGTGGTCGAAATCGATTCTGTCCGGCCAGCCGGCCGTTAACACGATAACTCTCGAACGGAATGAGCTAGAAAATTGGGACATAAATATCTCGGCTAAGTTCGTTATTGGGCAAAATCGATCAGATGGTTTCGGAGTAACAAAAAAAATAATTTTTTTTTACATTACAAATTTCGAAATAAGTTTTTCTCAAGATGCAGTTTCACCATTGGAATCCATTGATGTAATTTTTAACTCTAACAAGCTAATACTTTCGGAGATATGATTTTTCAAAATTTCAATAATAAATCGTACTTTATTCTGTGTTTTCACAGAATGCGATAATTAAGGTAGAGACAGACAATGCCCACGTACGCAACGTACTATGATATCTGGACCCTTGAATTTACATGCCTAGAAACACACTACACAGACGCTATCATACGCAACGTGGTATCCGCCGATCCAGATCGACGTGGGAAGGTGGAGGGGATTGTATACACCGAAATGGCGTAGACTACATTCGAAACACGTCAGTTGGAATTTGGAAAGATGGGAGATGAACAATTCATTGATTTAATTAGGAATTATGAAAACATAGTACCTACACTGACAAACCACAACATCTGATGTCAATAATATGCGTTGCATACGTGGGACAAGGGTGCACACAAGCTCTCCCACGTTGCGTCGCTTACCTTGCGTACGTGGGCATAGTCTGTTTCTAACTTTAAGGTACACACTTGTCCCACGTATGCAACGCATATTATTGACATCAGATGTTGTCAATTGTCAGTGTAGGTACTATGTTTTCATTATTCCTAATTAAATCAATGAATTGTTCATCTCCCATCTTTCCAAATTCAAACTGACGTGTTTTGAATGTAAGATTCTATAGAAACACACTAGTCTACGCCATTTTGGCGTACACAATCCCCTTTATCCCCTCCACCTTCCCACGTCAATCTGGATCGGCGGATACTGCGTTGCGTGGGCCGCGTGGGATAGCGTTGCGTATGATAGCGTCTGTGTAGTGTGTTTCTAGGCATGTGAATTCAAGGGTCCAGATATCATAATGCGTTGCGTACGTTGCGTAAGTGGGCGTAGTCTGTTTCTACCTTAAGGCTGGTTTTCCTGTCACGCTGACTGTCGGCGCTGAAGGTCAGCGCTGATCGGTCAGCTCGGATCGTTTTAGTATCGCGCTGATCAAATAGAGAAATAGAAGGATGCTATTGTCTCTGGCTCACTGAATGTGGAGGCTTGTCGGCGCCAGCTAGTCTGCGGCGCCGACGCGCCGGCGCGTACGTGCACGTATATAGCTCAGCGCTGACGGCCGTCAGCGCTGCGTGACTCGAAAACGCTACCTATAGCTACATACATATTGACCCATCAGCGCCGACCGTCAGCGTGACAGGAAAACCAGCCTAAAGGTAGAAACAGACTATATATAAATTATTATAATATGATCTATGTTGTACATGTCAAATTATTTTCCTGACTTGAAATGTCAAGTTTTGATATTTAATGCCCATGGTTAATCCATGATGATGGGAATGGTAATGGTAAGTTAATAATATTGAGTTCAGAACATCTCCAGTCAGGGCCGTAGCTAGGAGCTTTTCCGAGGGGCGGGGGGGAGAAACGACTTTTGGCGCCCTTAGTTTGAAAAAATATACAAAAATCGAAAAACACAAAAATATGGATAAAGTGTACATATATTGAGATTGCCTCCTGAATTTGTGTTTTTGAGTGAAAAAAATTGTTGTTTCTCTCAAAAGATCCAGGACCAAAAAAGAATTGTATTTGACAAAAATAAATATATACATCTAGCTTTCGAGATGATAAGAATAATCTGAAGAGTTCACAAATATTAAAACGAGAACTTTCGAAAAATGATATAGCAATAATGTCATATGTTACCCTGCTGCTATCTAGAGTGGAATGTTCCATCAATTCTTCGAGAATATCTGCTATTTGAAATATTGAATGAGTTTTTTGTAATTCCTGAATTAAAGCAATATTTTTGTACCCATCACCCTGAAAATTTTTGTAGTATGTATGTATATAGAAAATTAAATCGTCAATGTCACACAATCGAAAATTTCACGAAAAAAATACTCATGTCTAGTTTTATAGTTCAATCTGTCAGTGCTGTTGTTGAATGGAGATTCACAAGTTGCTACTTTCCTTAAAAACTATGTGTCAGCAATCGCCAAAACTTACGCTTTTCGCTCTATTCGAAAATACAGTCCTCTTTTTTGCGCGCATGTTCTGGGTAACATCGCGTTATCATTTTGCCCAAATGTCTGTAATTTTCGAATTTTTTTACGAAAATGGTGTCAAACAATTTGGTTCTACTCTCTAAAGAAGAATTCGAGGTCAAATTTGATTCTGTCCGGCTGGCCGGCCGTTGCAACTATAACTTGAGAACGGAAAGATATAGCAACTCGAAATTTTCTGGGTAGGTGGCGCATCGCAATACGACGGACAAGTTCGTTAATAGGCTCAATGGTTTCTGAGAAATAATTTTGTTTTCAACAAATACAAATCCGATCAAATTGAAACTTGGTGAGTAGTTGTAGAATATGAACTTAGGCTGGTTTTCCTGTCACGCTGACGGTCGGCACTGACGGTCAGCGCTGATCGGTCATCTCGGATCACGCTGATCACATTGAGAAATAGAAGGATGCTATTGTCTCTGGCTCACTGAATGTGGAGGCTTGTCGGCGCCAGCTAGTCAGCGGCGCCGACGCGCCGGCGCGTACGTGCGCGAATATAGCTCAGCGCTGACAGCCGTCAGCGCCGCGTGACTCGAAAACGCTACCTATAGCTACATACATATTGACCCATCAGCGCCGACCGTCAGCGTGACAGGAAAACCAGCCTTAAGGACGATGGTGAAATTTTGTGAGAATCGTATCACTAGAAAATTTTAAATAAATAATAAAAAATATTATATTTATGTCACGATAACCCGAGAACGGAAAGAGATAGCGACTTGAAATTTTCAGGTTAGATTGTGCATCTTGATGCGACATTTGAGTTTGTTTATAGGCAAAATCGGCCAAACAGTCTTGAAGTCAACGCGAAATTTCGAGAGGATCGTATCACTAGAAAATTTTTAAAAAATCATAAAAAAAATTCTATATATCAGAAACTATTCGTTTGGCATCGGTGAATTTTTGCGAGAGCCTTCAGAACTCAACTCTACTGCCAAGTTCCAAGTTTGAACACGATAGGAACTATAGTGTTGGAGATCCAAGCAGCCCTGTGTGAGTTCAGTAGCTGGATGGGTGACCGTAGCCTAGATAACTGATTCGGACTTGCAATTTTCATGGAATGGGAGAGTTAAGTTCGTTTATGGGCATAATCGGCCCAACGGTTTCGGGGTATTACCCACCTGGAATATTATTTCCTCGATAACTCAAAAAATATAGACTCGATCGTTTTGAAGCTTGGAAACTTGTTGTAGAATATCGACATAAGGACGTGTGTAAAATTTAGCGATAACCGTATCCATAGAAAATTTTAAAAAAATTACGTAAAAAAAAATTGGTTCATAATCGGTAAATTCGATTAAGGGTGTCCAATACAGGAAGGACAATAGACAATAGAACATGCGCGCAAAAGCTCCTGACTTCACGCCAGTGCTTGAACCAATATTTTGAATAACTCGCCGTTAGCCATGTATTCATGACATTTGCTGCTTTTTCCCTTTCAATTTTTCTTATCGGCGCTCTCCTTCTGAATTCCGCTCCAGACGGTTTGAACGTTTTTTGGCAAGGATCCATAATCCGTATTCGGTTTTCGATTTTAAATTTCAATAAATATTCAGATTCACTAATTCACTATTCACGAATAATTTATATAAGAAGTACAACGTTATGTTTCATTCTATTGAACGATTTTGATGTATAGCCGGGGAAGGCCGGGAATTCCCCAGTCCTGCCATCTAGTCTCTAGCAACAACAAAGCTTTCTACAATGCTGTCGGTCTATAATAATAATCATCTTATTCAAGTATTAGATCAAAAAAATCTGTTTTTATTATGTCATTTTTCTATAGTTTTCCAACTATCCTCGGTCAATTGGGCGCCCTTTGAGATATGATCCGGGGGGGGAGGCTCCCTTTCAAAATTTATAAAATTTAAATATTTCGGTATTGAAAATCGGAATATCAGGAAGAAATTCAAATGAGGTGAAACGCTTCTGATAGGTTCAATTGTTGCTATGACGGCTGACGTAATCAAAATCTACCCTCGGCGAGACCATCTGCGTTTTACAGCGAAAAGGACACGAGAAGAGAGAGGCGTAATGCAAATCTACCCTCGGCGAGTCCATCTGCTTGTTACAGCGAAACTAAGAGTGAAACGGACACGGAGAAAAGAGTGAGAGTAGATATAACGGGTGACGTCCGGGACGTGCGCCAAGTTTCAATCGTTTGAACAGTTATTATGTGCATCCAAATTTGAATGATCGTTTTCTCGTTGAAAATTGAAATTTTTGACGGCGGTTGAACTCTTTCATTATTCTTATGGATATAATAATCGATTCCGATAATAAAAAAAAAATACATACAAGAGACCTATATTGTTATGTCTTAGTGTTTGGTTATTTATTTCGAGAATCTTATATTTCTTTTTAATTTTTATGGCAAGAATTGACCCTACACCTTCTTGTGGTTCTTGCTGAACAATGGATTGAATAACAACTATTTCAATCTTATCTCAAGATAATTGTGCTGAAGAAATGCTAACTATTCAATTTATTGACTAAGTAGGGTCTGATATCATATCCTTCCAGGGATTCCAGAGAAAACACCCAGTTCAATGAATTAGCTTTAGTTTTAAATTCGAAATATACAATATCCCGCGCTACCGCATTGAATAAGAAGTAGGCCTCCAAGGGACATTGAAATGCGGCGTTGTCAGACTGTGTTACAGGGTATCTCCATAGATGACTGTGATCCTACCATATCTAGCAGGAAAATACAGTGAATGAGAAAAAATATTTTAGCATAACACCGGGTGATACATTTTATTACTATTATTAGAGGTATATACGAGTGGTGATGTGTAGGAATAATTACAGTAGACTCTTCGGATAATGCGGAGATTCAGGAAAATCATCAACTATGATGTATGAATTGGAAAAAGTAACTATGCTTTCATAGATGTAATACATTCTAACAATACATAATATGTACTCTTATTCATTTACATACCTAATACATGACAAGAACTAATGTATTTATATTGCAGAAGAGTAACAGATGCGTTGTGATACTGACAAAAAATATTACAATTTCGGATGATGCAGACGTATCGCAAGGCCCCTGATCGACGCGCGAGTATTTATGGTTGAAACGACCTATGAACCGGATAATCCGAAATAATTCTGATGCCCGACGGGCGAGTAAAACCGCGGTTTTATGTCTCGTCGCGGTGAAGCTTGCTGGTGGGACAATGCAATGTCACCGGTTTACCGCGACGAGCTAAAAACCACGGTTTTACTCGCCCGTCGGGCATCAGAATTATTTCGGATTATCCGGTTCATAGGTGGTTTCGGATAATGCGGATTGCGCATAATCGGGTATCGGATAATCGGGAGTCTACTGTATAATGATCAAAAAATGATGTCAATCCTAGAGTTTGCAGACGTTAAGATACTACCAAGCGACCCAACAACAACAATATGTACAATAATCATTAAGAATCGTTCGCGGTGATCACTTTGAATATCTACTTCATTGTACGTTTCTAAGCATGTTTAAATTCAAGGGTCCAGAAGTCATAATGCGTTGTATACGTTGCGTACGTGGGATCAGTCTGTTCTTACCTTTACTGGTATCAGGTTCAATACAAACATAGGTAAGAATAAGGTTGCTCGTAGACCCTCGTTAAAAAGTATCGACGCGGTATCGTAGCTGTCGCGTGGTGCTGTTATACGAGCGGCCTAACTGTCATTTGCTATTGTGAAATTATTTAAGAAGACCAAAATTCATAAAAGTATGTAGAGGTCGACGAAGAAAGTTAATATGTACCTCCGCGAAAATCGGTCTATTTTCTTGCCTGCTTGCTTGCAATGATAGGTCTCTGGTATGTAACGGGTGATTTTTTAAGCGTAGTTTTTTTAAAAACCTAATAAAACACCCAAATTCCATTCAGAATTTTGCATCACTTTTTCGAGCATATCGACCTGTATTCCACGAATTACGCGTGTTATGTAATCCTATAAGACTTCAATCGTATTCGGATTGTCCACATAGACTAACGACTTTACGTAACCTCACAAGAAATAATCCAGAGGCGTTAAATCGCATGATCTTGGCGGCCAACTCACAGGGCCATTCCGAGAGATAAGCTGTTCACCAAATTCATCCTTCAACATGTTCATTGTTTCACGAGCTGTGTGGCATAAGACACCATCTTGATGAAACCACATGTCAACCAAGTTCAACTCAGCCAACTGGGGCAAAAAAAGTCGCGGGTCATGGCTCGATATCGTTCGCCGTTGACGGTAACGTTTCTTCCACGGTCGTCTTTGAAGAAAAATGGACCGATTATGCCACCAGCCCATAAACCACACCAAACTGTCGTTTTTTCGGGATGCATTGGTAATACTTGTATGGCATGGGGCTGTTCATCACTCTAGATGCGGCAGTTTTGCTTATTTACGTATCCGTTGAGACAGAAATGAGCCTTATCGCTGAACACAATTTGTCGATAAAACAGCGAATTTTCATGGAGCTTTTCTAAGGCCCATTCACCAAAAATTATACGTCGTGGTAGGTCATTCGGCTTCAATTCTTGCAGAAGTTTTATTTTATAGGCTTTCAAACCCAAATCGACACGTGAAATTTGGTTGAGTAACACATGCCCAAGTTGCTGAGAACGGCGAATTGACATTTCACGATCCTCATTAACACTGGACGCTACGACAGCAATATTCTCTTCGGTACGCACTGTACGCATGTCAGTCGGTGGTTTAATGTCCAACAAAGTAAATTTGGTGCGAAATTTGGTGATAACAGCAATAATTGTTGATTCACTACGTCGGTTATGACGACCATAATATGGTCGTAACAAACGATGCACTTTTTTTACAGAGCACGAATTTTGAAAGTAAATTTCAAACAATTTGTAATCGTTAATGCTCGTTCGTGAGTCTTTCCATGATGAAATGGCAGAGTTTACTGAAAACATTTGACTTTGACAGATGACGTTTGGACGCCATTACCAATTAGTACTGCCAACCTGAAAAACTTAACTCCTAAAAAATCACTCTTTAATTTATTATCGGAATCGATTATTATATCCATAAGAATACTGAAAAAAATCAACCGCCGTCAAAAATTTAAATTTTCAACGAGAAAACGATCATTTAAATTTGGTTGCACATAATGGCTGTTCAAACGATGGAAACTGGGCGCGACTCGCCAAAGGTACATTTTGATTACGTCAGCCGTTATAGCAACGATTTTAGCAGTCAGAAGCGTTTCACTTCCTTTGAATTTGCTTCTTGATTTGCAGGCACGACAATAATAGACAGTTTTTCGTCCTTGGTACATAAATAACTATTCTGAACATGTCCATAATTCTGATTCCTGATATGATGAATCTGTGTTAACCATTGATTTCAACCAATCATAATTATTATTTAATGAGCAAGCGCTATAAAGCCACGGACGCCAAATCAGTGCTTTTAAAATATCATGGTAGTAGGACATTTTGGGAAGGCGAAGTTGGAAAACGTCTTGCCTATAGTATAGTATCGAAAAAATTGGTTCAAGCCCTGTGGACAGGAGCTTTGGCGCTCTTGTTCATACTTTGATAAATCGTATTTCCGAAATTATTGGACTCTGGGAATGATATAAATGGATTCTTACGACAGAACTGCATCATGAAAGAAATTAAATTCAAACAGCCCGATTCAATAACGAACTTTTCCGAGATATTCATTCCTCAAATCTACTCTGAACATTATATTATATCAATTAAAACTTAGACAATATTGCAGTTTTGTTTTTACTGGAGATATTCTGAAGCCAATTTGATTTTGTATCTTACCAAAGAATATATTTCCATCATTATATGGATTATCCAAGGGCATTATATTATCACCTTAAAAGTATAATATCATATCATCCTCATAATTCTACGATAGCTGAGGTTATTTCATTGCATTCATTTGCATTCAATCACACTTTGTTTTCTAGAACAGGAAGTGTATTTTATATCAAGAATAACGAACCAGAAATAATTTTGACATTTATCTCTCATAGGAAAATAAGATGACATGTAAGAACACAGATCATATAATAATTCATAGATAGAATAATTAAGTACAGCATTCTGTGAAATCATAGAAGTACGATTCATTATTGAAATTTCGCAAAATCATATCTCCGAAAGTATTAGCTTATTAGAGTTGAAAATGATAACAATGGATTTTTATGGTGAAACTGCATCTTAAAAAAAACTGAATTCGAAATTCGGCCTGATTCTGCCCAATAACGAACTTTACCGAGATATTTATCACCCAAACCTACTCTGAAAATTTCAACTGCCTAGCTCATTCTGTTCGAGAGTTATTGTAGAAACAATATTTAAAAATTATTTTTTTTTACACTTTACGGCAACCCAATCAATACAAAACTTCGCATGCATATGAAGGTCATTATTCTACAATTTGATGCTAAATTTCAGATAGATCGAGTGATCGGTTTCGGATATATTCATAAAAAATGTTTTCACTAAAAACGGCCATAACTCCGAAACCGCTTGGTGGATTTCGCCCGTTAACGAACTAGTCCGAGATATTTACGCTCAAAACCTACCCTGCAAATTTCAATCCTCTAACTCCTTTCGTTCCAGAGTTATCGTGTTAACGGCCGGACGGACGGCCGGACAGAATCGATTTCGATCTCGGATTCTTGATCAGTGAATCGAACCAAATCGTTTAAGACCATTTTCAGCCAAAAATTCGAAAATTACAGAAATTTGGGCAAATTGATAAGCACTGTTCCGAGGAACAAGAACGCCAAAAATACTGAATGGCATACTTAAGTACTTGCAGATGTCTGCCCGAATTGTAGACAAGAATATCATAAATGTTACTCACTTTTCGGGCTGATCCTCCAAGCTAACGGCGGGGTTCTCCTTCAACGATTTATCTAACACGTGTTTGTGATAGTTATCGCTTCCACTCTGATCATTCAGCTGGAAAGACCTCGGCAATGAGTCCGCCTTTGCGGGCAGTTTCGCCGGTGCGTTTTCCATCCAAACCGCGGGAGCGGGCTCACTATCCCTGAGGGCACGTTTGTTTTTCTTCAACTTCTTGAACTCCTCGTTTACAATGTCCGACACTATCCTCTCCAGGTCCATCCTGGGTTTCCCGTTCAGTTCTTGGGAACTGAAATCGAGACTTTTATTTTGCGAGGCAAGACTCTCTGTCGATTCTGTTACCGCTTCGCAATTCTCAGAGTCCGAGAGGTCTGTGTAGAACTTGGAGGCAGCTTTCTGTTTTTTCAATTTGGTTATTTTGTGAGGCAGAGTCTTGGTGGTGTATTGGGGGATGACACCGGGTTCAGACTTCCGCCTCCAGTTGGCCAGGGAAGGAAAGGAACGGTCTTGAGAAGCAGCGCGACGATTGGAGTGATCCACAGTTTTTCTCATCCGACTGCGGCGTTCGAGGTAGTGTGGGGTATTGTTTGAGTGCTTGAGGGGGGTCCATTTTTCCTCAGTTTCCTCTGAAAAAAGATGAGGGATTATCATTGTGCCAATATTTATAGTGGCCACCAGACTCAGTGGCAAGTGAGCAACATTTCGGTGCTGGTTGCCTTATACCGGGTATCTCAACACTCCCAACCGTGCATATTTGCTTGATATATCGATAATGCTGATATATAAGGTCAAACAAGTCTGCGCGCATTTCTTAAATCTTAAATTTTTATGAAGATAGTTTTCAAATTTGTTGCTCGTATAAAAAGTTATATCGATTTGAAAATGAGTTGAATATCTGAAGAAATACGCTATGTGATACTTTTGTATTATAAATAAGGAAAAAAAGCCGTAAAAATATACCGTAAAACATGCGAAGGGTACGTACTGTACGTCAGTACAGTATTGAACCGTGATTGAACGAAAACTGGTATAGCAAGACCAACAAACTAGCTGTCAGGAAATAACGGAGGCCCTAAACATCAATCACATGATAGTTTGAATTTCAAATGATTTGAAAATAGCAAGCTTAAAAAAGGAGCTCGATGTTTGGGTGCCACATGAATTAACGCAAAGAAATTTGATTGACCTAATTACCATCAGTGAAATGCTGCTGAAACGTAACGAAATCGAACCATTTTTGAAGCCAATCATTGCAGGTTATGAAAAGTGGGTGAAATTCGAGAATATCAAACGCAAGAGATCATGGTCAAAGGCTGGTGATCCCTCACAAACGATTTCAAAGCCTGGATTTTTGGCAAACAAGCTTGGATGGTAATTGTCTATTATGAGCTGCTCTAACCTGGCGAAATAATCAATTCTGTACTGTGGAAAACTCGCCGTTTGAACGGAGGAATACAGAAAGAGCGACCAGAATTGACCATCAGAAAGGCAACAAAGGTTGTATTAAATCATGAAAATGCGCGGCCACTTGGGCAAGGTTTTCGAAGATAAACTACGGAAGTTCTACACCGATTGAATTATGAATGTCCCCGAAAAATGGAAAAGGACATATATAATAATGGTCAATATGTACTTGATTGTAATTGATTTTCAATAAGGCCAATTTTTGTTTAAAAATTTATAAAAAAACGCGCAGTCTCTTAATATGACCCATTATAGTATATAAAAAAAGTTCAAAAACAACAGTATAGTTATTGTCATTGAAATAATCCCTTGGTTCCCTATTTAGCACTCAATTTCCAACCGCAATGCGCCGGTGCCAAGTTCTTAATTTTTTCGGTAAAATAGGGGTATATGTTCAAGTACTACAAGTGACGGTGGTGATACTTGCTAATTCACTGACAGGTTCTTCTTCACATCTTTAATGAAAACAATGAGATATATTGAGAAGATAAAATATATTATCTTCTCTCAATATAAATAGACTAGACATTTTCAAACGAGACGTGTTTGCAAGAGCAGATATTTCCTGCGCAAATTCAAAATTCTAATTAATAGATTCATGGTGATTATGAAATAATCCTTTCGTCCCGTATCCCTGGTTATTTTGTTTATTCTCGATTATATTAGATTAGATTATAAGTGGTCGATAGGCTGGGAAGTGTCTTTCTGCAAGGTGATAAATGCAGGTTATGGAAAGTCTCATGTCAAACAAGAACTAGCTGAACCAGATATGTTCATTAACTCTAATATTGAAGTAGATAATCGGAGTGATTTATCATGCAAGAATAAGTTTCTGGAAATCTTTATAGAGTAACTCCTTGATTAATTAGCGGTTGTTTTCAAGAGATCGAAACCATCTTCATTAGACGTTTCATGTAACAAAATAAGCCTTAATTTAGTTTATAAATACCACAAGGATTAAGAAATAATATCTCTCAGGAACATTCAAATGAACGAGTGATCCAAATACAAAAGTTTGTTTTATATGTTCATATAGTAAAGCTCGAATCTGAATTGTTCCTTTTTGAAATTCAAATATAAATAATCAATTCTTTTATACACTCTGAACAGAAATTCAAAATTATTAGTGTGATTTTTTTTTTATATTTGGCCTCAGTTCAATGATCATATACAATGAAATATAAAACAAAATTAAGTACCTATTTCATTGATGTCTTGACCCAGTTGCATGACGAGCTGCCTAGCGTGATTGGGTATAACTGCACTATAGTTTTCCAGGATTACTCTCTTGATTTGTAAAGTCCATTCTCTCTTATGTTGGGGTGATCTAGCACGAAGGGTGCACTGTAGTCTTGGGTTATCGAAGGGCAAAACTTGAAATGATAAGGGTTCTCCTCTGACTTGCTCTACTAACATTAAATTTGAACACTGCAAAGAGACAACATAGATAGTATTAGTTACTTATCAATTTGAATGGTTTTTCCATAGTATCAAACAAGATGCAGCACAAAGAATTTTCGATTTTGAAATGGATTGTGATAAGTTCTACGCAGGAAATAGTGGCAGTTGGTGATAGAATATCATTATCTTATACAATTTGTTCTTTCTTATTTAAATCTTTACAAAAATTAGTAGTCAGTTTTCCCTGGCAAGATGATGATGGATCCAAGGTTTTCTGAGTAGCCGAACCTTCTTTGTTGGCACGGGTGCGTCCCCCACCGAAACGAGTTACTAGCGGTGAGCCGCAGGGGTCTGTCCTTGGACCCTGCTTTTCCTTGTATATGTGTCTGACCTGCCTGCACTTCTGAAATGGTCAATTTCCATGTTCGCTGACAATACGGAAATCTATAATAAATTCCAGGCTGATTTGGATGCAGTGTTCCTGGTGCCATAATTGGCTGCTCGATCTGAACCTTGACAAGTGTGCGGTCCTTCAACTGGGAAAAAATAATCCAAGGAAACGCTTTGGATCAGTGTTGGTACGATGTTTTGATCAGTGTCCAATATCAGGGCAGGAGACACCTGTATTTGGGAGTGTTTATATTGGTAGGAGCACATATTGCACATCGCTTCAAAGGCTCGATGAATACTTGGTCTCCTCGATCGATCATTTCGTTTCTGTAATGTGGGTATTTGTTCTGAGTTCTATAAAAATTATATTAGACCAATATTGGAAAACACTGGCCCAGTGTGGTGCCCTAACCTAGTGTGGCACAGGGAAATATTGGAGATCATCCAGAGATGTGTGACAAGGATACCATATGGGAGAATACGACCATCATACGTGTAGCATCTGCCTATCTTCCAAGCTAGACGCAATCGGGGCGATCTCATCATCAGTGGAACAGTCTCCCTGATGTCGTTGTGAGTGCTCATAGTGTCAATTAAGCTTTAAAAACGAGTTGGACATATGGTTTCGGATACGTTCTGAGTGAGATATAGTTCCTCTTGCTTCATTCAGTCCATTTATATTAGGGTGTCCCTTATATGTTAAAAATTTTTTTTTTTTAGTTTTCGAAACGCATACCCTCTTATTATATTAATTAGTCTATTAGTTACACAAATACAGAATTTCAACCTCCTACGTTAATTTTATCCCGTGCCGACTTAGCTTCAAAGTTTTCGAAAATAGCTGGTAAACCCATTTCCTAACTCTGCCTGTAGACCATCACTTAAATACATTCTATTAGATAAATTATGATGGAAATACAAATTTATATGATGATGTTTCTGCAGCTAATAAAAATAGTACAAAATATCTAATTATTAATTCGGATTTTTCCATTTTACTGTTCTTCATCTGCAGTAATCAAACAATGAAACTCCAGCATTAATTTAGCATCTCGTACAGCTATGTCCTTAACTGTTTTTGATCTAAAAATTCTCTTTTCACCTTCAATATACATACTCGTACTTCGCGGCGTTTTCATTCCTCAATAACACACTCTCTTGCAGGAAACTACTGTCAAGTTTCAGTCACGGGAATAAATCTTTGCTCGTAACTGAAACGAACTCAATCAAAGATTTCCCTGAAAAAATTTTAACTACTTGGAGTTGTATGAATGAAATAATGAGTTTCAATGAACTGATTAAATGCTACTTTTTACCAAACGTAAAGAGAGTCAGACATTTCTTCCTTGGATGGGACATATCTCTTTCCAGAAGCTTCAAATCCTTTGCTGTAAATTTTCTACAATGTTCGTTTTCGTCCGCTCAACAGCCTCATTATCAAAATTTTGAATAACGACTATTTCCTCTGAAAAGTACTAAAAGTGTTGACAGAACTCGTTTAGGGGCGCTTTAAAATTAATTCATCAACCCTTTCCTAATCTTTTGAGGTTTGTAGAATACAACAATGTTTATAAGGTCTTTTCCGCCAAACTGCATACCAGCTAGGGCTTCTCATAAACTGCCACAATAAATAAACAAAAATCTCATAGAGTTGTTCCTTCTTGGCACCCATTTCAAACTGAGATTGCAACAAACAGATTTTTTAATTGTAAATGGTTTTTGCCACCCAAAGAGCTTGATGAATTGCGCCAGAATGTCTGATTTTTAGTTCATTATCATCTTTATCCAGAAAAAGAACAGCGAGCTCGATTGATTCACGATAATGATCTCATATTATCGATTTTGCTAGCTCAATGTTGAAAAACGTCACCAATTCATCAATATTTATTCGTTCCACAGAGGTGTTGTTGAACAAAATCGGTACATGGTTTGATGGCACTAGGATTAATATCCATCCAGTTGTCCCTAAACTTTTTGAACGGCGTAATATCAGGGCTACTATAGTTACCAGCTGGATCTTGGATCAAAAGCAGTTTTGAGAACGCGGCATTTAAGTGCATTTATTACTGCTTTCGCTTGATGCTTAGTTGACATATCTCTAAAGTTGCAACTAATTTTGAGGTCACAAAACCTTTTCTTCCCCTTCTTGTCAACTTACATATTGAGATGTGGCAGCCTGAGGTTCTTCCTGACTTTCTTCAGGGATTGTAGATTGTTCCTCTATTTCTCCATGTGTTTCAAAGCTTTGTGAAGAATCAATAATCTCTCGGAAATCATTTGCCTTAATTTCTTTTTCTCTTCTGCCAGTTTACTCAGCGCTGCCCTTTGTTCAATTTCAGCCAACTTTTCGTCAACACCTGCTAAGTATCCCGGACTACCTGGTTCGCTTTGTTTTTGCAAGAATATTTTATCTTCTGCAATGTCTATTCTTTCGAGAGTATCAGCGTGTGCGATATCGAATAAATTATCTACATAATTCAAATTGAAAGTTTTCCTTGTGGTGCCTATAAACATCTTCTTACTATTCTTTTGAAACTCACGCCAAACTTAACATCATTACGAACAGCTTTGGTAGGTATTCTAGCCTTTTCACAGAATATAATACAGTCCCGAAGATTTGCACTGTCATTAACAGTCAACTTAACTTCGCGTATATTGAAAAATAAATACATAAGGATTTGAGGAATAGACGGTAATTTTGCACCTGTTATTTGGCGACATACTTCACAAAAAAAAAACATTTTTTATTGCTTCTTAATTCCACTGACATCTTCAAAAATCAAAATAATACCGATTCGTTACTCGACAAGCCGAAATAAACTGACAATAACAGAAGGCATGCGCCGCTTCTGTGACTGAACTTGTATGAACTTCTTCACGCGCAAGTCGGCACGGTTAGTTCTCTTCCAAATGAGGTAAAAAATGGTTTTCGAGTGTTTTGGGTCCAAATGAACAAAACAAGAGCCTATGCGTTGTGAAATTAAAACTTTGAAAAACAAGGGACACCCTAATGTATATATTTATGAACTTTGGATTTTTTCATTGTTTTTTCTCCGTCTGTTTGTTTGCATTTAAATACCAGTTGTTCTTGATTTAATTTATACACTGTATTATTTATTTATTTATCGTATGGCAATACAGACACAGTAAGCATAAAAGCTAATTTACACATATAAGTTAATATAACATACTTAAGGTTTTTCACAAGCAAATATATATTATACACTGTATAATTTGGTATTAAGCTGTGATAAAACTCCTATCATTTTGTTATAATAATAATTAAAAACAAGCCCTGTGGACAGGAGCTTTCTGGCGCTCTAGTTCAAACAGACAAATTATATCTGGTATTGGTTTCTCAGAGTTGGGAATTATATCAATGTATTCATATGATATCACTGCATCATAAAGGAAATTCAATTCAAATAATAGTTTATTAGATAAGTAATAATAAATTACCTTGTAATCGATCAAAAATTTCCTGATCTACGTTCACCAAACTACAGAATTATGCTTTCAATATTTACGTAATATTTTCAAACATTTTCGGGTGTGGTCCCCGTTGCATCGCTAAAATACGAGTATTTCAACCCCAATATTTTTGAAGTTACAATATTCCCTTCTGTCAAGTTGACATTATGAGAATTCATACATAGAATAATAATTATATCAATCTGTGAAATACGATTTACATTGAAATTTTAAAAAATCATATCTCCGAAAGTATTAGCTTGTTAGAGTTGAAAATGATATGAGTGGATTCTTATGATAAAACTGCTTATTAAAAAAAATTTGATTTGGAATTTGTTTCGTAAAAAAAATTTTTTGTTTTTGTTACTCCGAAACCATCTGTCCGATTTTGCCCAATAACGAACTTAGCCGAGATATTCATCCCCCAAACCTACTCTGAAAATTTCAACTCTCTAGCTCATTTCGTTCGAGAGTTATCGTGCTTACGGCCGGCCGGACCGGCCGGACAGAATGAATTCCGACCACGGATTCTTGATCAGTGAGTCGAACCAAATCGTTTTAGACCATTTTCATCGAAATATTCCAAAATTGCAGACATTTGGGCAAATTGATAAGCACTCAGTTCCGAGGAACTAGAGCGCCAAAAAGAAAATCAATCGTTGAGTTGCTCTACCTCGTTCACTTAACTTATTAATTTCTAATTTATCCTTAACTGAGGACCTCAGTTAGGACTTAACGAAGATTTAATACTTTAATACGGCGGATTGTTTATAAAGATAAATGACGAACCTGTGTTGTAAACGAATGTAATGTTTGTGTACTTAGAACCTTTGTGTTGGTTATCTAAGAATTCAAAGTACTTATTGCATTGAATAGATGGCGACAGGGGTCTTAAAATAGTGTATATCTCTGACATCATTCGTGCACAACGTAGTTGTGTGCCTTTTGACACATCACAAGCTACTTTTTGTCAAAAAGTGCGCTTATCACATTTGTGCGCTAGACCATCGATGTTATGTACCCCAGATAATGTGAGTTCGACTACAGTCCCAATAAATGAACTCACTTCTGATTTTGTTCCAGGTAACGCGTAAGTAAAAAATTTGAAAATGCATATCTGCACGAGATATACCGGGTGTCCCAGTATACATGTTCCATATATATTTTTTGCAATTTTTTAATTCTAATAGGAGGAGTCTGGTACATACGATCATTCAAATATCCCCAAAGAAAGAAATCTAGCGGTGTTAAATTTGGAGATCTTGCAGGAGATCTGATCGGTCCATTTGAAGATAGATGGATCGGCACACACGGATTATAAGTCAAAATCAAGATTACACAAAATATCGTAGCCTACTGCAATTCTTTCAATTTGCAATATCAATTGACGTTTTCTCCATCAAATCAAATGTAAAATACAAAGTGTGATACATTGTTGGAAAAGTAATTTTGAGAAGAATTAAAAAATTGCCAAAAATATATAGGGTGCTATTTTTGATAAAAAAAGTCACTTCCGGTCAAACCGAAAGTGACTTTCAATTTTTGTTTTCCTCAGTTGAAGGTTCCTTGAACGAATTGAAAATTCAAATTTTTATCTTTTGAAATGGCTGAGATAATCCATTGGAACATGTATACTGGGACACCCCGAATATTTTTGATAATAATGACGACCTAGTTGTATTTTTTGGCTATTTGTCATCTGTCATATAAAAAATATAAGTAAGTACATTAAAAGACTTTTGGTGTAGAAGTGAATCAAGTTGAAAGAGTGTTCGAAAGAGTAGATGCCTATAAATTAAATCCATGTCTTGAGTAGTAAGACATTTAAGACAAATAATGATAATGGACACCATAGAGGAGATATTGCCATTCTTCTCTACAATGGTGTTGAATTAGGGAATTTGTCAGCAACTATATTTCAAGCAACAACAATGAATGAGTTTATGATTTCTTCAGGATGAATACTTATGCACTATTTAACATAATACATTCTCTGATAGGCATATTTACATTTGAGACCGTTGACGTGAAATTAAAACAAGAGAATTCTTCAGACTGTTACTCTGTGTAAGGATGGTATTTTTTAGTAGTTCACTCACCATGATATGAAATTTGTAAGCCAAAACGCCACCTTGTTTACTCTTCGTCATCAAAAACACTTTGTCGAATAGGAAGACATGTCTTCTACCCCTGGCACCGACAACTCTGAAGGTACCCTCGGCGATGAGTTCACCAAGAGCAGTTAAAGCAGGTCCATTCCAGCCATAGAGTTGAGATTGGATCTCTTGGACACGAACCGCGTGCTCGTGCTTCCTCTTCATCATGTTGATGTCCGAAGCGATACCGGTCATCGTTGTCAGGGCTAAATCCACCACGTGCTTATGCTCTGATTCACACTGCTTGGAAAGTCTCTGCAAAATATCATTATCATAGTTTCTTTCACGAACTATTAACAATTTATATTTATTGTTGTCATCATCACAATTACAATACATCAAATCTGAAAAGAAGACCCACTGATGCTAATAATTTTTATACCTCCAAGATCGTCTTTGTAATATTTTTCCCAATTTTCCAACAATATAGACCCGATCGAGTTTAAATCTAGCACTTGGCTGTGAAATAAGGGAAGTCTGTTGCAAAATTTCAGCAATATCTGACGGATAGTTTCCGAGACACATAATTTTTTTCTACATTTTCTAGTCTTACGATCCTCACAAAATTGCGTAAGTCTTCGTGTCTGTATTTTTCAACTAACTACCCAGATTCCCTTTGACCAGATCAGTAGTTTCTGTTAGTATTTCCAGATGAATGTTTTTTCTGTTCCTAGTCAACCGTCCAATAAAAAACTTTGCATACTTATTCAGGTCGTAATTTTACAACTTGTCGCGGAATTTCGGATACTTCGAATGAGTTGTTTCGGAAATATTCAGAAAAAATGTTATGAGGACTCGTTCAGTATGGTACAAATCAAACGTAAAATGTGACGTCTTTTGAGTGTTCATCTGAAATGTTGTGTTTTTATCTATAACGGATCTCTATTAACCATAGATTTCAGTAGTGTATATATGGTGTAACAAATCAGTGTGCGCGCTAAAGCTACTGATGCCACGTCACGTTTCAATATTGAGGTTGTCGCAATCACACTATGATTTTCTCGATGCTATCATGAATACATAACTTGAGAAATTTCTATAAAATCTTACCTGGAGTAGAAGATGGTATTTCAGAATTCTTTGGACAGGTTTCAGAAGGTAGGACCCCAAAGGAAGAGCATGCCCCAGAGCCATCTGTTTCTTCCTGAAAACCGGGACCATTTTATCGTCCCTTGTCAGTTCCCCAATAACATCCATAGTTCGTGGGTAGTTTTGACAATACTCGTGGTACACGGAAAATCCAGAATCGTTCTGAAGGAAAACGTTGGCTATTTTGGTAGAGTTTCCTTCAGCACTCTTCAAATGTTCGAGGAATTTTCTGCGAATTAAATGAAATCGTCAGTTATGCGTTATTCTTGATTCGATTCGATGTGTGACTAATAAAATGATCAAAATATAATCGATAAAGAACAATTGTGATATAACTTACTTGTTAAACTCATATATTTCTTCGATATTGCTAAACAAAGCGTCAAGGTGGGGAGCCAACACACAATCAGGTTCTGACCTCCATCGTTTTAAGTACCCCTGAAAAAATTAAATTATTGAAATGCGTGAAATTATAATTCAAGCAATAAATAACTTTTCCACAGATCAGGAATTAATTGTTTAATATCATTCGATCTTAATCCGTATAGGGAATGAATAGAGTAGAAATAATAGGTTTGTTTTAGCATCGAATCCAAACAGTCCGGAACCGTACGACGCATGCTCAGTCGAGTATCTATGATGAAAATCCACGTCTAAGCATGCGTCGTCCAATTCCGGACGGTTCTGAACCGGGTTTCACGCGATGCTGCCCAGATCTTGGGTGCAAATCCTTGAATTGAATGAAGATTTTACTGGATATATAATACAGGTATTTGTTAGGGAATTCGAAGATATTCGGCACTTAAGACCTCAGTTTGCCAGACGTGTATACCAACAAGAAAGGGGTCAGTGCGTTAACAACGAAAATATTTCGCTATCAATGATGAGTGGCCTCATGAGTTGCTGCTGTCTACGGGTAAAAATCAAGTCTGTGGTGCCTCTGTTTAGTCTAAATCCACTCTGTGTCTTCGTCAGGATTAGATCCACGCATTATTAAAATCGGGATGCCATTACTTTTGTCTTTGTCAGTATTTTTACCTCGAACGATAGTAATCAAATGCCCTGGTAGTTTCCAAAGTCAGCAGCGCTGCCTTTATTCTTGAATAGATTAACTATAGATGAGCTTCGGAAATCTGGCAGTACTTCGCCCTTAGTCCAGGTTTGGTTGAAATTTTTTTATTATTATTAAACAGATCTTGAAATGAAGAAAATGCATTTAGACTATTGTGGGTTTCGATGTGTGCTGCGTTGCGAGGCCCCACCCCCACAATCTCTTGGTTGTTCAGTACGTTCCAGCTCTCACTGATGAATTTATTACAGCCTGCCTTAGAAGCATTTGACTTCAGCACGCATGTGCCGAAATAATGTTTCCAGTGCGGCGCTTCGGTTTTAAAGCGTCACGCACAGTTCGACAGGTGTCCGTCGAGGCGACATCTACTTCTTAATCGAATTTACCTTGGCAAATTCGATTAAGAGTGTCAAATACAGGAGAACAGACAATATAATTCACCATGGTTAATTCGATTAAGAGTGTCCAATACAGGATAATGGACAATAAAACATACGCACGAAAGCTCCTGACTTCACGAAAAAGAAAATGGTTCAAGCACTGACGTGAAGTCAGGAGCTTTTGCGCGTATGTTCTATTGTCCATTCTCCTGTATTGGACACTCTTAATCGAATTTACCATGGTGAATTATATTATCTGTTCTTCTGTATTGGACACTCTTTATCGAATTTGCCATGGTAAATTCGATTAAGGTCTAACGCACACGACAGACAATCGATGGATGTCTATTTTGTCTGATGTGCGTTACTGAACCTGCATACGTGTTCTGTATTTCAACCGACAAAACAGTCTTCCACCGAGTATCTGTCTACCTAAGAGTGTCGAATACAGGGGAACAGACAATATAATTTACAATGGTAAATTCGATTAAGAGTGTTCAATACAGGAGAATGGACAATAGAACATACGCACAAAAGCTTCTGACTTCACGTCAGTGCTTGAATTAATTAACGAACTTAAATATCGTATTCAGATGCGCAAACTACCCTGAAAACTGCAAGTCTCTATATCTTTCCGTTCTCAAGGAATCCTGAGATACATAAAACTTTTTTGTAATTTTAAAAAAATATTTCTAGTGGTACGGTCCTCACAAAATTTTACACACCTCTTCATGTCGATATTCTACAACTAATTAGGAAGCTTCAATTCGATCGACTCTATATTTTTTGAGTTATCGAAATGATACTCCAGATGGGTATAACTCTGAAACCGTTGGGCCGATTATGGGCAACAGCGAACTTAATTCTCCCATGCAGATGCGCAACTTACCCTGGAAAATGCAATTCCTTATATCCTTTCGTACGAAAGTTATCGAGGCAACGGTCACCCATCCAGCTACTGAACTCACATAAGGCTGCTCGAATCTCCAACAATATAAATCCGATCGTGTTAAAACATGGAACTTAGTAGTAGAGTTAGGTTCTGAAGACACTCGCAAAATTACAGCCATGTCGGATGAACAGTTTCTGATATATATATAATTCTTTTCAATGATTTTTCAAAAATTTTCTAGTGATACCATCCTAACTAAATTTTGCGAGAATTTTCGCGTAGGTATTCTACTACTAATAACTAATGTTTGAATTGGATCGGATTTGAATTTTTCGAGTTATTGAGGAAATACAACCAAATTTCAGATGGGTATAACTCCAAAACCGTTTGGCCGATTATGCCTATAAACAATCTCAAATGTTGCATTCAGATGCACAACCTAACCTGAAAAATTCAAGTTGCTATCTCTCTCCGTTCTCAGGTTACCGTGACATAAATAATATTTTTTAAAAATTTTCTAGAGATACGATTCTCACAAAATTTCACAAACGTACCTAGGTTTGTATTCTACAACTACTCACCAAGTTTCAATTCGATCAGATTAGTAATGGTTGAAAACAAAATTATTACTCAGAAACCGTTGAGCCGATTAAGCCTATTAACGAACTTGTCCGTCGTATTGGGATGCGCCACCTACTCTGAAAATTTCAAGTTGCTATCTCTTTTCGTTCTCAAGTTATCGTGGCAACGGCCGACCGGCCGGACAGAATAAAATTTGACCTGGAATTCTTCATCAGTGAGTTGAACCTAGTCGTTTGAGACCATTCTCGGCAAAAAATTAAAAAATTACAGACATTTAGGCAAAATGATAACGCGCAAAAATATAAAACATTTCTCTTTTGACTCTTACTGAGTTCACGTCAGTGCTCTTTTATATTTTTGAGTTTATTTTGTGTATAAAAATGCCTCTATACAATATTGATTCTCAACTCTATGCGGCTGTTCGAAAACAGACTACTGTATGTACGACATTGGCAGTATGAACCTAGTGAATGCTTAATTTAATTCCATTTATACAGAGTGTTCCAAAAGTGAGATAAAACATTCGAGGGGGGCGATTGTTGGATTCGTTATAAGAAAAAAAAAAACTTTTTAGATTTGGTTTATATGAACATGGATAGCTGAGTCCTTGTTTCGTCTCATAGGTGGAGTGGGCTGTTATAATGTATTTACCTATATCCTAACGCCGGTTATGGCAAGCTTAACACGGTTCAGTTTAGTTGAATTTGTCGAGTGCTACAGAACACTGATTTTAGAAGACCACGAAGTCTGAAACGCGTCTGTTCTTGCTCTCAGAAAATCAATGAAATAAATGAAAATTTGTGAACTCCATTTCGAGACCCTATTGGCAGAACGCTCTGACATGAACGCTATTCGTGGACCATCCTGTATGGAAATATCATAATACATACACTCCACGTTTCTATACTTATTGTGAATTTTAATGACTTCATTGGAATAAAGAAAGCCGAAATGAGCCCGCATCGGTGACTCAGTACTTCCAGGTAGACGAGTCCAAAGGTCTCCATCGAATTCCCCGTCGGTTAACAAGGCATATTCTTCGCGGTCAAGTGTTTCCTGTTGGCCGATTGCATCTAGATTCGCATCAGACAATGGTCGTGATTCATTCATTGTTGGTCGTTTATGAAGCGGACGAAATACTACTAAGTACTCGAATTGTTTCGTTTGAATGGAGTGGCGATCGCCCTGCATACTGAAGGCGGTCGGTCAGTCAGTTTCCGACCGTTCCGTGAACGAAATTGACTTCGTCTGTTGCAAGAGGAAGAACGTTGTTGGGAATTCGGAGGAACTGAATCATCATCGGTCATCGGATATAGGGAATTCATTAAGTTTCCTGGATGGTTATGAAAGAAGAAAGCTCATTTATTCTTTGTCGTCAAAGAGTTTCGACAGATTTGACATTAACAAACATTATGAGTAAAATCTAGTTTCAACTTTATCGAGGCCATAAGAAAACATTTCCGTA
This sequence comes from Halyzia sedecimguttata, assembly GCA_937662695.2. Taxonomy (NCBI): domain Eukaryota; kingdom Metazoa; phylum Arthropoda; class Insecta; order Coleoptera; family Coccinellidae; genus Halyzia; species Halyzia sedecimguttata. The sequence goes on from OW569411.2 coordinate 34,868,486, forward strand.
CCTAGCAAAAGGGTATTAAGTCGTAAAATATTGAATTAACAGGAGAGCATAAAATACAATAATTGTACAATACACGCTGCAAAACAAGTAGAAATAATTATTATTTTGCTTGTTTTGTAGCCTGTATACAGGGTGTCCCACTAGAGCTGCAGCGGACGATATAAGCGCAACGGTCAAAGTTTGGCAAAATTTTATGATGAAAACTTGAATTACCCCAAGAATAGCACAACCTAAAAATATTTTCGAATATATCGGGTGTCCCACAAACGAGGAATAGAGGGTGACTTTGATTTTTCAAATGGGACACACTATATTCAGTAGTGTTTTTCAATGCTCTGGAACTTCCTTCTACACTTCTCTCATATTTTTGTTCAACAGTTTTCGAAATATTTGTCATTTTGACAAAAAAATGATACTTGTAGAGGCTATGGTATCCAATTATTTTTCACGATCCCTTGCACATATCAATAACAGCTTTATATGAATTGAAAGACAAGACTTCAAAGTATCATAGCCAGCTATAATAAAGTATCTCCAGCATATGAAGAGTCCACCAAAAGAGTATCAACATGACGAATTTCAAATGGATTTATCTTCATTTTTTCTAATGCAATGCTTATAATTTTTTTCATCATTGTAATCACAAAAAGTGAAGTAAAGTGAATAGTGATTGATGATGAAAAAACATTATATGCAATGCATTTGAAAAAATTAAGATAAATCGATTTGAAATTCGTCATGTTGATACCCCTTTTGTGGACACTTCATATGCTGGAGATGCTTTATTATAGCTGACTATGATACTTTGAAGTCTTGTCTTTCAATCCATACAAAGCTGTTATTGTTATGTGCAAGGGTTCGTGAAATATAATTAGATAACGTAGCCTCTACAAGTATCATTTTTTTGTCAAAATGCCAAATATTTCGAAAACTCGAACAAAAATATGTGAAAAGTATTCAAGAGCATGCAGGAAGTTCCAGAGAAATCAAAAACACTACTGAATATAGTGTATAAATATTTTTAAGTTGTACTATTCTTGGAGTAATTCAAGTTTGCATAAAAAAATTCGCCAAACTTTGACTGTTACGCTTATATCGTCCGCTGCGGCACTAGTGGGACACCCTGTATATTCATAATTTAGAGTAGATTCAGATAATATTCACGTATATGAATAATGGTCAATTTTTCACAGAAACAATAAACTTAATATTCTTTTGATTCCAAAATAATTTCATGACTGTGACTTAATTTTTGTATTTCGCACTCTAATGATGGTAAAATAGGAGTTTTGAGTTTTTAAGCTGGAAAAATGTTTCTGTGCACCAATAAAATAATGATTATAGCATAATCATAAGTACCAGTATGCATTTTTTTGAAAAATGAAAATTGCTTTGTACAGAGTGGTCCAAATTGGACACTTTGGATAGGATCACCAATTTCTAGAGGAGTTAGAGAAAAACTAGCCTACATGCTACGAGGTCGATTTTCGTGAGAAAATGAATGCCGAAAACCGCACATTGATATCTTGAGTTGTTCGAAAGATACAAGGTGTTTTTCAATTTTGTGCATTTCTGACCCAACCCCCCGTAACTTGTTTATTTTTGAATATTTCTTGTTTCTGTGAAAACATTCTTGAGGTACTTTTTTGAAAGGAATCCAATGGTGTTCCTAGTTTTTTATTAAAAAATATGGTTTTGAAGCTATAAATTGGTGTTTCCTATCAAAAGTGTCCAATTTGGACCACTCTGTACAAACCGATCCTTTTTTCTTAAGAAATTAACTAAAAATGTTATTATGTTCCATTCATTTTATTATAATAGTTATATGATAAAGAAAGCCGGCTAATATTGAGAGATCCAAAAAAATAACAGATATTGAACCTAATCGTCAATATTTTCAATCATAATTTTTTCCTAGCTCCTCACAAGGTTGTGAAAGATATTGTGAAATCTTACTGGAACCCACTTTAAGAGTTTTTGAAGATTTTTGTACTTGTCTGAAGTATCTCGTAGGGGAACCATCAATTCTTCTGCAGATTGATGATTACTAATTTTACGCTTCGGAAATTTTGAACAAAATCTGTTTTAAAGCCGAGGTGTTCCTTGTTTAACCTGCATTTTTCGTTATTCTCGATTTTCTTGATGTTTTGTAATGGTGAATACATGCATTGTTTTCTTGGGCCGCGTTTTAATTATGGACTTGATACTGTGTATGAATTGTATTATGAGGGACTTAATACTCTTTTTTGGACGTAATAATATGGTTTTGCCCTAGGTGATATAAGTATAATGTTGGACCTAATACTTGTGAAATTAAGTTAATACTGTTTTGCTCCAGAATCGCAGTGGACTTAATACTGTTTTTTTTTGACAAGTCCAATTGTCTTATAGAGTAGACCACTGAATAGAGCGCGAAATTTTAATCTAGGTGAGCCAAAAAACAGGATAATTAAAATTTTGGACTTAATACCCTTTTGCTCTGAGGTACGGATTTGGAACTACGAGGTTGCCATATTTAAGTATGTTGGAATGATAAACCATTCAAAATGGTTTCATTGATTTTCAAATATTCTCCGTGATGAGCAATATACATTTTGTATATAAGTTTAAACCAATTACTGTAGCATTTTTTCCATGCCGATGGAGGGTTTCTCCAGAGACGGATTAACCGATACGCTTAAGCGTAGGGCCCTAAGACCCATCCGATTTGTCAATATTTTTCAGAATATAAATTTGGCCTGTATGTGAAAATAGAAAAAAAATCGATATAATGTAAATTGTCACAGTCACATGAAACGCAATTAAATGAGAAATGAAAGACCGGGAGCATAAACCGGCCGTTAGTACTAGTAGAAAATTGGTTAGAACAATGACATGAAGTCAGGAGCTTTTGCACGCATGTTCTATTGTCTATTCACCTCTATTGGACACTCTTAATCGAATTTACCATCGAAATAGACATATATAGTCAGATCACAGAATTTTTAATTCTGACATATCGTCACCTCAGAATTACACTGTTGTATGTCGCATTTTTATGATTTTCGAGTTATCAACATCACAAAGTTGTATGTTCCGCAAATATTTGTTTGGTAGAGTCTCAAAACCGTGTCTCAATCATTCCACTGTATGCAACCATAATTGCATAGTTGTATGAATGTTATACAACTTTTTTGCGCGTATGTTCTGGGAAACATCGCGTTGCCCAAATGTATGTAATTTTCGAGTTTTTCGCCGAAAATGTTCTCAAACGATTGGGTTCGATTGGGTCAAATTTGATTCTGTGGCCGGCCGGCCGTTGCCACATAACTTGAGAACGGAAAGAGATAACGAATTGAAATTTTCAGGTTAGGTGGCGGATCCCAATACGACGGACAAGTTCGTTAATAGGCATAATCGGCCCAATGGTTTCCGAGTAATAATTTTGTTTTCAACCAATACTAATCCGATCGAATTGAAACTTGGTGAGTAGTTGTAGAATACAAACCTAAGGACGTTTGTGAAATTTTGTGAGAAAAAAATGAAAAAAAATATTAAAAACTATTATTTATGTCACGAAAACCTGAGAACTGAAAAAGATAGCGGATTGAAATTCTCAGGATAGGTTCTGCATCTGAATGCGAAATTTGAGTTTGTTTATAGGCATAATTGGCCGAACAGTTTTGGAGTTATACCAGTCTGAAATTTGGTTGTTATTTCCTCAATAACTCGAAAAATACAGAACCGATCCAATTCAAACATGGCTATTAGTTGTAGAATGCCAACGCGAAAATTCTTGCAAAATTTCGTGACGATCGTATCACTAGAACATTTTTAAAAAATTATTTGAAAAAAATTATTTGAAAAAAATTATTTATATCAGGAACTATTCGTCCGAAATCGCTGAAATTTTGCGATAGCCTTCAGAACCTAACTCTACTACCAAGATCCAAGTTTGAATACGATCGGATCTATATTGCTGGAGATCTGAGCAGCCTTGTGTGAGTTCAGTAGCTGGATGGGTGACCGTTGCCTCGGTAACTTTAGAACGAAAGGGGATAGGAAGCAATTTTCAGGTTAGGTTGCGCATCCGAATGGGGGGGGGTTAAGTTCGTTTTTGAGCATAATCGGTCAAACGGTTTCGGAGTTATACCCACCTGAAATATTATTTCCTCGATAACATAAAAAATATAGACTCGATCGAACTGAAGCATGGTAAGTAGTTGTAGAATATCGACATAAAGACGAGTGTAAAATTTTGTGAGAACCGTAACCCTAGAAAAATCTAAAAACTTGTTCAAGCACAGACGTGAAGTCTGAAGCTTTTGCGAGTATGTTCTATTGTCCATTTCCTGCATTGAACACTCTTAATTGAATTTACCATAGTAAACTCGATTAAGAGTACAACAAAAACTTTTGAAACTACATCATAGTTGATCAGGCATGTTATTAAAACATTTTTGTTTGAAAATTACGATCTCCGCCTAAACCGGAGGGAGGTCACAGTTGGACGAGTTTCATATCATTATTTATAATTTTTGATGTATCAAATTTTTATGATTAAAAGGTTTCTTTCTGGGTTTTCTCTCCAAAACTCTGAAAAATATCTATAAACTAAAGATTAGTTATTTTGTGCTTTGCTTCTGCGTGAGAAACACAAGATATTTGTCAGAAGCAATCAATGGAACAATGTTGCCTAACAAACAACGACGAAACAACATCAACGAAGAAACAATTATATCGTATGGTTTCGGAGTGTATATCAGACTCCTTTGTTAGACACTTAACGAGAATCTTCAGAATTATTTTGTTGATAGTTATTCTGAAATTCGAGAATTGTCACATTGACAGTATTTGAAAATCATAGTAACATAGTTTTACTTTGCATGTAAATTTCCAAGTTCCAACTCCTTTTTTAATAAATTCAGCCGAATATGGTCAATACCAATTGAGCAATTTGCAAAATTGCATTCTCTGTTCAACAAAATACAAGTTGACTCCTTAAGTTTCCTTTCAATATAATCAGGTTCTGTCATCAGAATCTTTGTATTTCTCCAATCCATCATGTGATCTCCTTGGATTGTACATACATGTTCTGTTATTTTTGATTTCTGTATATATCTATTTCTCAAGTTGTTCTTATGTTCTGACTTTCTTACTTCTAGTGGTCTTGATGTCTCTCCTGTGTACGATTTACCACAAATACAAGGAATATTATATACACAGTTTTTTTATTTTTGTTTTTCATTAATGGGTTTTCTCTCCGTAAATAAAGACCTAAGATCATTTTGTGTTTTGAAGTCGGTTCTTATATTGAGCTTAGAACTAATTCTTCTGATTTTTTCTGAAAGGCCACGAACATAAGGGATCACATTCAACAGATTGGGTTGCTGTTCTTGTTGATTATTCTGTTGTACTTGATTATTTGCTGTTCTATCTAAATTAGTTTCGGAGGGAAAACCCAGAAAGAAACCTTTTAATAATGAGTATACCTCCCACATTATCCTTTAATGATTACTTAATTTTTTATGAGAAATAAAATAGGTATCAATAGAGAAGGAAAGTCTCGCTTGGTGCGGAGTTACTGATGTGAAGCACTGTATATCGAATATAAATATTTTGATATATCGATATTTTCTGCCCAAGTGTCTTCACCGGAAACATTTCTTTTCTTTCGGTGATGAAATGGTGAATGACAATGAGTTTCGGCAATTTGTGAATGAACTCACGATTCCTCGAACTACGTCGCATATGCAACAAAATAAAAGCGACTAAAAGACCCATTAAGTGTTTCGTCGTAACACATATGGCGGCCAAACAACCAGTCAAGATTGGACGTTTCTAAAATTGTAATCTGGTAAACTCCTTTCGACAGGAAGTTTACTTATCAGGAGGCGCGTGTCCGCAGGAAGAATTTCAGAATAGTTTTTTGTTCGCCTCGGACGTTTGCTAACGGAAATGCGAGCTCGGTAGACCCATAAACTAATTTTGTAACGTTTACGAGCCTTACGATCGATGGCTGGTGCAAATGTGCAGAACCGTTCGAACAGCTACTCTTATTCCGAGCTTCTGACGCTGAAGACGACATATCTTTAACTTTTTCAGACGCTGTTGCTTTCCAACATGTTCTTAGGCACATCTGCTTTATAGCGTGAATTTACTTTGAAGTACGAATAAATAAGACAAGCTGGATATAATACACGGTGTGCGCATTTACAACTTACAACTGTCTTCCATATTCTGGTTTGAAGTTATCTGTGTACTGGATATAGGTATGTCCCGAAATATATGCAACAAAATTTAACAGTAGATTCTTGGAGAAAATTTAGGGGACCCCTATTTTTCATTTTTGTGAAATGGGTCCAGAATCGTTTTATGTCTATATCTCAGAACATTGTTGCATACTACAAACCAAATTTCATACACGGTGGTTGTGAAATATGATTAATCTGACAGTCTTACCTTTTGGCATGGTGCCCCGTTAAGACTCTTTTCCTTGGGCACCCTTATCTTTGGAGCCCCAAAACTTTGTAAGCGTATTCTAGTTTTCCAAATTTATTATTTTATAGGTATGCCCGGGTTGTTTATATTTTTTTTGTCTCTCCCATTTATTTTCGTAAAATGAGTTGTTTTCGAGTAAAAAGGCATATTGTAACATCATGCATATCGGGATTTGTAGTCAATCGTAGAAGCCAAAATGGGGTTCTTGATACTAGGTTAACGCATAAATGAACATAAAATTCAATAAATTCCAAGTTTTTGTGAAGCTTTATTAGATTGAAACAAATAAACTAACCGTTTTACTCAAAAACAACTCATTCTACTAAAAAAATGCAAAAGACAAAAATTTTTACAACCAACCCGGACTTTCCTATGAAATAATAAATTTGGAGAAATAAAAATACGGTAACAAAGTTTTCGGGCTCCAAAGACAAGGGGCCATAGGAAAAGTGTCTTAAAGGAGCATCATACCCCAAAAGGTAACACTGTCAGTTTTATCATATTACCCCCATGCATAAAATTTGGTATGTAATATGCAACAATGTTCTGAGATATGAACATAAAACGATTCTGAGGGGCCAAATTCAGAGTCTGTAACTCCGAAATGGGAGCCCATTTCACAAATATAAAAATAGCGGTCCTCTAAATTTTCTTCAAGAATCTACTGTTAAATTTTGTTGCATATATTTCGGGACACCCTGTACAGCGAGTATTCTATACATTACAAATTTTGTTGTCCGACATATGTTTCGGGATCAATGTTTTAATTTTCCGCGATGAAACGTCAATAAGGCATGCTGTTACTCTACTTTGGGTGACATATCCCTAAGTCATATAGCTATTGGGGAGAACGAGGTGTTGTTAATTGGGGGTTAGATAATTATGGAGTACCTATACATTTCGATTTCGATGCCTTCTTGGATATCCAGGTACAATTTATGGGAATTGGAATATTTTCATGCCGAGATCAGATAAAATATCAGTTTCTAGAAAATTTCATTCACTTAAAGGGTTTCATGGGTTTCGTCGGGTAAAAAAAGGCCTATGTTCAATATTTTTTTTTCTATGTAAAAAATAATTTATTTAATTCCAACTTTTTTCTGTCTTATAGATACATATTTAAAGAATAATTTATGAAATTTTCAAAAAAAATTAAATTAAAACTTTGTGACGTCATTTCCGGTGACCCCTCGGAAGAAAAGGTGCGTCCGCGTTGTCAGCATACCTCCTGACGAAATCATCTAAAATGAAAAAACAAAAATATGTCTTTCAGTTAAGACCATAAACTCGTGCTTGAACGAAGGATTTTTTTTTCAATTACAACTATTGAAAAAAAAACAAAATGTCAAGCAAATTTGACCGAAATTTTAATTTTTTTGGAAAAATGTCTGCCAAAATTCCAATTTTTACTTTTTTTTTCTTTCCTTCGTTCAAGCACGAGTTTATGGTCTTAACTGAAACACATATTTTTGTTATTTCATTTTAGATAATTTTGTCAGGAGTTATGCTGACAACGCGGACGCACCTTTTTTCCGAGGGGTCTCCGGAAATGACGTCACAAAGGAGGAGTTTTAATTTTTTTTTTTGAAAATCTCAGAAATTATTCTTTAAATATGTAAAAAGTTTGAATTAAATAAATTTTTTTTTACATAGAAAAAAAATATTGAAAATAGGCCTTTTTTTACCCGACGAAACCCATGTAACCCCTTAACACACTGAATTCTACTTAAAAAGTAGCTAAAATAATGTTTTTACAGAAATGGAAAATTTTCAACAGAAGAAAAGTTACAGCAATATTTCGAAAATGAACATTTTCGAAAAATATCCTGTAACTATGTAACGGTGATAGGCGGTTTTCAGTTTTCAACTATGAGTTTTTCTTGAAAATTGGCCCTTAGACGGCGACATCCGTTTTCGTCCATCTAGTACAGAAATACTACTACTACTACTACTATCAGTTGTGTCCCGAGTGATTGTAGAAATACAAAATAAGTATTTTTATATAAACACAAAAAAATGAGTATTTTTTCTTATTTAATAACACAAGAGCTAAAATTTTACTTGCAAAAGTTCTCGATTGCGAGTTTGTTGCTTGGCAATTTCGCAAATGATATTTTCACAAAAGGGAAATTGCCGAAAAGCAACAACTTTAATATAACAAAAGATAAATTTCACCTGGAAAAATTTTATCTCGAGTGGTTTTCAACGTGGCTATTTCACGAAAATATATCACTATAAATGGAAGAATGAAATTGTTAAATACAATACAAGTTAGGAGATACATTGAGCTGCCCGTAAGAAAACCATAACATTGTGTTTTCCAGATGGTACCATGAAAACATGGTAAACATTTTCTGTGGCAATGTTAGTTTCTTTAGAACACCTTTGCAAATTGTTTTATGCTGATAAGTTGTAGTTCATAAATTGTGTTTGAATCTCATTAATTTCAATTTTGAATAATGGTTCGATTAACGGAATAGCACAAAATAACAATTTTACAAATAATTGGTTAATGAGATAACACCTGAATACAAAAGAAGTAAGTCGCTTGTTTCATGAGAAATTTCTGAATTTGCCGCCTATAATCCAAGGGACAATAAGTGAAATAGAGAAGCAGTTTCTCGAGTTTGGGCATGTAAGGCAGGTTAAAAAAAAAGCACTGACGTGAAGTCAGTACTCTTTGGCGCGCGTGTTCACGGTGGCTAATTTGAATTGAATGATGAGTACTTCAAGCTCAGTGGATAGAGCGAGCCGAAGATCTACCCACGGATAGTGGACACCATTCACTGTCGGTTCAAAAATTAACAATGCTGTATCTAAGCTGCCCTCAGGATAGAGTAACAAAGTTGGAAAAGAACACAAGTGACTCTCCTTAGTCGCACAAGCTCCTAGAAGATTTGGGAGGGTCAGTATAATCCTAATCATGTTTATAGCACGCGCGCCAAAGCAGATTGACTTTTTACACTTTTTCTTTCATTGTTAAGTCAATCTGCTTTGGCGCGCGTGCTATAAACATGATTAGGATTATACTGACCCTCCCAAATCTTCTAGGAGCTTGTGCGACTAAGGAGAGTCACTTGTGTTCTTTTCCAACTTTGTTACTCTATCCTGAGGGCAGCTTAGATACAGCATTGTTAATTTTTGAACCGACAGTGAATGGTGTCCACTATCCGTGGGTAGATCTTCGGCTCGCTCTATCCACTGAGCTTGAAGTACTCATCATTCAATTCAAATTAGCCACCGTGAACACGCGCGCCAAAGAGTACTGACTTCACGTCAGTGCTTTTTTTTTTCAAGTTCCTTTAACAAATATAGCTATCAATACAGTTTGGCTGTTAGCTTTACCGTAGATCGGAAAAAAATGCGGTTGTGGGTCCTCCGTTAGGGACGCAATTGCATCTTCTCCAAATCCGAACGTATTTTAATATAGATCTACCGAATATAGTTATTTATAAATTCGCCTCAGGGCCACCATACAGACATTTCAAATCGGAAACAACGCTATTTCCCCCAAACTGACTTGTGTCCGTGCACTGAATTGACATGAATATTCTTTTAAAACCTCACAATATCGGCTCATTACTCCCAACATAACCCAAACAATCCAAAACCATTCACTTCTCGTCTGCGCAAGAGCAGTATACTCTTGGCTGCAAGTCCTCCCAAAACTACACACCTCACAAAAAACTCCGATTCTCCAACACTAGTGGTTCAGGAGATATCGCTTCTTGAATCCACGCATGCGCAGACCCTCACCAGGGGATTCTATAGCGGAATATCATCCGCCACCCCAAAACCCCAATCCTCTCTGACGAAAGCACCAGCAGTTAAATCACTGATGGTCTGCTCATGCGCATAACGAAAAATGCCCGTAAGGGGTTACATCAATTTCGAAATTAGCCCCAGGGCCACGGTACGGACACTTTAACTCTGAAACAACGCTACATCCCCCAAACTGACTTGTCCTTGCACTGAATTGCTATGAATATTCTTTTAAAACCTCATAATATCGACTCAGCACTCCCAACATGACCCATCCAACCCAAAAACGGTCACTTCTCTTCTGCGCATGCGCAATCTACTCACGGCTAAAAGTCCTCTCAAAATAACACACCTTACAAAAAACTCCGATTCTTCAACACTAGTGGTTCAGGAGATATCACATCTTTAATCCACGCATGCGCAGACCCTCAACAGGGGATTCCATGGAGGAATAGCATCCGCCACCCCAAAACCCTAATCCTCTCTGACGAAAACACCACCAGTTAAATCACTGATGTACTGCTCATGCGCATAACGAAAAATGCCTGTAAGCGGTAACATCAATTTCAAAATTAGCCCCAGGGCCACGGTACGGACACTTTAACTCGGAAACAACGCTACATCCCCCAAACTGACTTGTCCTTGCACTGAATTGCTATGAATATTCTTTTAAAACCTCATAATATCGACTCAGCACTCCCAACATAACCCATCCAACCCAAAAACAGTCACTTCTCTTCTGCGCATGCGCAATCTACTCGCGGCTAAAAGTCCTCTCAAAATAACACACCTTACAAAAAACTCCGATTCTCCAACACTAGTGGTTCAGGAGATATCACATCTTTAATCCACGCATGCGCAGACCCTCAACAGGGGATTCTATAGAGGAATAGCATCCGCCACCCTAAAATCCTAATCCTCTCTGACGAAAACACCACCAGTTAAATCACTGATGGTCTGCTCATGCGCATAACGAAAAATGCCTGTAAGGGGTAACATCAATTTCAAAATTAGCCTCAGGGCCACGGTACGGACACTTTAACTCGGAAACAACGCTACATCCCCCAAACTGACTTGTCCTTGCACTGAATTGCTATGAATATTCTTTTAAAACCTCATAATATCGACTCAGCACTCCCAACATTACCCATCCAACCTAAAAACAGTCACTTCTCTTCTGCGCATGCGCAATCTACTGGCGGCTAAAAGTCCTCTCAAAATAACACACCTTACAAAAAACTCCGATTCTCCAACACTAGTGGTTCGGAAGATATCGCATCTTTAATATACGCATGCGCAGACCCTCATCAGGGATCTGAATTCTATGGCCTCCATACAGACATTTCAAATCGGAAACAACGCTATTTCCCCCAAACTGACTTGTGTCCGTGCACTGAATTGACATGAATATTCTTTTAAAGCCTCACAATATCAGCTCATTACTCCCAACATCCATACAACCCAAAACCATTCACTTCTCGTCTGCGCAAGCGCAGTATACTCGTGGCTGCAAGTCCTCCCAAAATTACACACCTCACAAAAAACTCCGATTCTCCAACACTAGTGGTTCAGGAGATATCGCTTCTTGAATCCACGCATGCGCAGACCCTCACCAGGGGATTCTATAGCGGAATAGCATCCGCCACCCCAAAACCCCAATCCTCTCTGACGAAAACTACAGCAGTTAAAGGACTTCTCATCTGCGCATGCGCAAGACGGAAAATGCCCGGAAAGGGCAGCATGAACCTCAAAAACATATGTTTCGGCATTAAAAGCAAAGTATTCCGCAAAATAGTAGTAATTTTTTCATTTTTTTCATGTCACGTGATCTTCACGAAATTTTGCAAAAGTGTTTGCTTTGGTCTTTTGCATCTAACTACTGAGTTTCAATTTAATCAGATCAGTATTTTTCGAGTTATCGTGAAAACAAAATTTTCAAATTTTCAAATTTTTTTTTTGCCACTTTAGGGCCGTCCGTTCAACACAAAACTTCGCAGGCATATAAAGGTCATGATTCTACAATCTGATGCCAAATCTCAAAAAGATCGAGTGATCGGTTCCGGAAATATTCATAAAAAACGTTTTTACTAAAAACGGCACAACTCCGAAACCGCTCGGTCGATTTTGCCCGTTAACGAACTTGTCCGAGATATTTACGCTACGAAACTACCCTGCAAATTTCAACGCTCTAAGTCGTTCCGTTCGAGAGTTATCGTGCTAACGGCCGGACCGGCCGGCCGTACCGAACGGACAGAATTGAATTTGACCTCGAATTCTTCATCAGGGAGTCGAACCCAATCGTTTGAGACCATTTTCGAAAAAAAATTCGAAAAATACAGACATTGTGACGAAATGATAGCACGCTGTTCCTTGCGGAACACGCGCGCAAAAAGCAGCTGCTAATACACTATGTGAGGCTGAGAAATTTGATTTGATGATTGACTTTGAAGAAAATCCCCATAAATCGAGTAGAGATGCATCCACAACATTCAATGTCAGCCATACATCGATTCTAAACATATTAAAACTAAATAAAATGAATCCCAATAAAATACCTACCCAGGAGCTCTTGGAAGGCGATTTTGATAGGAGAACTTATTTTTGTGAACAAATGATGGACAAGTTGGATAACAATATTATCCAATCAGTAGACAGACGTTTTGTTTTCTGATGAGTGCACTTTTTCTCCCAACGGCCATGCTAATCCTCAAAATTGTCGCTACAGGTCTACCGAAAATCCTCACTGGCTGAGATGGGAACACACGCAATTCCCTCAAAAGGTTAATGTTTGGACAGCATATGTTCGAAGCCATATCATAGGCCCCGCTTTCATTGAGGACAATTTAATGGCGATACATATTTAGTACTGCTTCAAAATGATGTCGTTCCAACTTTGGGAAATTTATATCCTGGGCCTTCATTCACGAAATATTGAGAGAGATCTCTCATACGAGATTTATCACGCCAGTGGCTCTGCGCAAACTCCGTATGTGAATTGTCGGTTGAAATGTGTTTCTCTACTACTAAATAGTGAGGGAGAAGTGAGATGAGATTTCTTGTAGGAGTTCTCGCATGAGAATACTCATCTCTACGAACGTCGAGTATACGGGGCCAGATCAATGAAATCCAATGGTTTCACGAAATAAGATATGGCTCCAACAAGTTGGAACACTACCACATTACCATCGCAATGTCCGCCAGTACCTCGACGCAATTTTTCCAAACCGGTGGATAGGATGGCGAATAATGATCGCCAGCGTGATCTCCTGATCTTAACCCATTAGATTTATTTTTATGGGGATATGTGAAGAGCATTGTGTACAAAACTAAACCCCTTGATTTGAATGACCTATTTTTATTTGAGGTTAGGATGTTGCCAAGGCGTTTGTGGTGAACACGTTTAAAATCTACTTCATTAACATTCATATTTGTTTTGCTACATTCTAGTTTTTGATATTGCACCAAATTTCGCTAATCACTTGATTTTATTTTTTTCTAATTTCATTCTTGCAATAAACATGAAAGTGACTTCTGAATAGAGAATGACGAGAGCTTTCAAACGATGTATCACAAGCCCATAATTCCTATTTGAAAAATTGGGGGTTGTACCAGTCTTTCGAAGGGGGTTGAAGGTAAGGTTCGCAGAAGTATGATAATTAAAAATTGATGTGTTTTGAAATTTCCCATAAATATGTGCAGTAACCAAAATAATGAATTTATTCCATTTGGCTTTTCCACATTATTATTATATTAGATCAAACAAAGTTTTTTTTTTCACAATGACATCATTTCAATTTTTGGATCAAATCAGTATGAAAAATTCTTTATATGGAGATACCAAATTATTTATCTACTAACCGGTATTTAACCCACCACCAAATTCTCGAGATGTGAAGGTAGGTAAATAATCTAGTATACCTGCTTCGGAAATATTAGAATGACATACTTAATCAACACATCTGAAGGCTGATGATCGCATACCCAAAAGGAAACGTTCCCTATGCAGCGAACAATCGAAATGGTTTGGTTCAAAGTCCCAACAACGTTAAACACACAGTAAATTATTAAGCCTTGACTACGCGATACTGGTTCACGATGATTGATAGTAGTTTAAATAAAATTGTGGTGTCTTGAAACGAATGGTGTATATGTATTACATGACTGATATCAGCTTGTTCCATTTGATTTATTGGATCAAGAGAAATTGGACTCACCTCGATGACTTCGTTGAGGTCGGATACGTAGACGGCCTCAGAGTCTAGCACCTCCTGCAGAACTCTCATTTCCGCAGTCATCACCGAAGGTTGTTCTGCGATACCGCTGTCGGCAGACCCTGAAAAGAAATACTTAGTTGATTTTATCATCCCAATCAAAAATAATTAGTTACCACGTTTCAATTATATCGGATCTGTATTATTTGAAAACTAAATTTCAACTGCAAAACCGTTTGGCCGATTATGTCCATTAACGAACGTAACCGTCGCACATCAGGGCCGGTTTTAGGGGAGGGCAACCTCGACTTCGATACAATTGATCACGAGATCTTATTGTCGGTGCATAATTACGTGGGCCTTGTGGATTGTCCCAGGCAGCTCCTGGAGTTTTTCGACCGTACACAGAAAGTTGTACTCGACGGAATACCCCAGGGGAGTATAATGGGCCTATTATTATATTTTAAAAAACTTTTAATTTCGCTTCCCCATAAGATACAGTAATGTCCATTTTTATATGGACGAAGCACAGATATACTTGTCATTTCCTGAGGGAGATATTGTTCTGGCTGCTGAAAAAGTTTATAACGACTTGGCCTGATTTTTCAACGCTGCCCAGGATCATCTCAATTCTCTATATTTTCGGTGGTAGTATTTGGCACTGCTTCTCAGGTTTCTCTCGTCAGACAAACAAATAAAAATCAAACTGAAAGGTCAATGTTACCCTTTTTTAATTCTCGACTCTGAACTACGCTTCAGGGGGCATATAACATACTAATTGATCGTGGCATACTGTAATTTGAAACTGATTTATAGCCTTGACGCTACCTATACAGGAAAACTAAAAAATGCTAGTCCTTTCTCACTTTCTGGAGTAGCATAATATAATGTTAGCTCGTTTGTGGTAAAAAGTTACCGAGTGCAGAATGTAGAGAATTCTTGTCAACGACTAATTAACGGGGGGAGGCGTAGAGATCACAGAACCCCGGCTCTTATGAAATCCGGCTGACTAAATATGCGGAACAGGGTGCACGTACAAATGGCCTATTTTTAAGAAACGAAAAATTCCCTAAAGGGGAAGCGCGAATTCCAAAATTGGCCCAAGGACCACGTTATGGACATGTCACCTAGGAAAATACGATATTTACTCGAAATTTGCTAGCACACACATACAATTGACATGAGGTGGTAATATGGCCTTCCAGTCCCTCCGCAGTCGCTAAACTTTCAGAAAAAATTCGAAAATACACAACTGAAATTCATCGCATCGTTCAACCACTTATTCAATCGCGTACTTACACGTCTACATTTAAATTAGTTGCCCTTGTACATATGCTAGCAATCGCAATAATCAGATATAATAGGTGTAGGAACCGAATTCGAAAGTAAACAGATTATGCTTCACGTTGAAAATAAGTAAATTATTTTGCCTAGTTCGAAATTGTCAATTATTGTTGAGACCCTTATGGGTTTGTTTTCAATGAAAATTTGCACGCCCTAAGAGATAGGTACTTATATTGGTCACCTCAATACCAAAATAAAACTCATTAAGATGTTATGTGGTTTTGGAATTTCAAGAAAAATAGTTGAATATTTTTTCTAGTCATGCGCACTTCATCGCATCTTCATCGTAAGGATGGTAATTATACCATTTGTTGCTGAATTTCAGATTATTCGAATGAGTGTTTTCGGAAATAATCAGAAAAACGCTCCAATTCAAATTGGCCATAACTTCGGAACCACTCAGCGGATTTAGCTCGTTAATGAACTTATCCGAGATATTTGTGCACCAAACCTACATTTCAACTATCTAACTCATTTCGTTCGAGAGTTATCGTACTTACGGCCGAGCGGACATAATTGTATTTGACCCCGTGAATTGAACCTAATCGTTTGAGACCATTTTCGGCCAAAAATTCCAAAAATATATACATCTGGAAAAAATAATAGCACGCTGTACCTGGCGGACCAAGCGCACAATAACACTGCTCATGTTATGAAATCCATTAATTGTGTTGATATTGAGGAAACAACTTTAATAATCGCAGAACTAAGCTGATCACTGTATGCACACTGCACAGGCAGTCTGGCTCACTCTATTTGCATCCCCTCCATTTCTATTTCTCACTGCTTTCTCTCTCTATCCTTCATTCCTATATTTTAAAATTTTTCTCATTAATTTAGAATTCTTAGGGGTTCTAGTTCACATTTGAACAGTTCTAGCGCTCTTAAAAATCTGATTGATGTATATTGCCCAGGGGTATAATAAATGTATTAATATTATCGAATACATTCTCAGTATGTGTAAGTCTAATTTAATCGTTTCAGACCATTTGCAGTCCCAAATTCGCAAAATACAGAAATTTGGACGAACTGATAGCGCCTAGAACGAGCGAACGAAAAATGCATATACAGAGTCTTTCACGAGGAACCTCACCCATATTTATACGGGAAACTACTGAACGTATTTTCATGAAATTCAGCACTTATAAGTACTTCACGATGCTGATGAAATCTAAAATATTTTCAAGGCATGAGCACCTCCGGTTTTTCCGGAAATGACGTCAACTTCCATTTTTCAAATTAGAACACCATTTTTTCATTGCAGAAATAGATTCCTTGGAAAAGTTATTTTGATGTAACATTTTTCAGTTTTGGTTGGAAAATTCTCTCTGAGCGGGAAAATTCGAAAAAAAAATCGAAAAAGGAGCTCCGCTGAAACAAGAATAACTTCGAGGTTTTTGGTGGAAAATTTTCATTTTTGGGATTTTTCAAGATGTAAGATTGATGTATCCACTTTAAAAATCGAAATCGCGATTCATGATACAGGGGGTGAAAAAATCGCTTTCAAAGTTAGGGATGACAAAATCGTGAAAAATCAATTTTTTTAAATTAGAACTTAAATTAGAATTATGGCAGATATTGAATCTACGTTAAAAAATGGGTTCAAGCCCTGTGGACAGGAGCTTTCTGGCACTCTAGTTCAAACAGACAAATTATATCTCCGAAAGTATTGGTTTCTCAGAGTTGGGAATTATATCAATGTATTCATATAATAGAAATGCATCCTAAATGAAATTCAATTCAAATAATAGTTTATTTATCAAGATTAAATGAGCAATCATGAGAATGAGAAAAGCACCATGGAAGAAATCAAATTAAATCTGGCTTATTTTGCCCAATAACGAACTTAACCGAGATATTCATCTCCCTAAACTACTCTGAAAATTTCAACTACCTACCTCATTCCGTTCGAGAGTTATATCTATGTCTATGGATGAAAAGCAGTCTCACTACTCTCAGATCTCTTACTTCATGTTCAGTTCCGAAATGTAAGAATTTTCTGAGAAAAACTAATTTCGGAGCAAACAACTGAGATTTTTCTCACTTCGCTCACAATTCTTCGATAATGTAGGAACATCATTTGACATTATGACAATTCATATTCATACATAGAATAATATCATTCTGTGACAACGTTGAAATACGATTTATTATTGAAATTTTGAAAAATCATATCTCCGAAAGTATTAGCTTATTAGAGTTAAAAATAATATGAGTGGATTCTTATGATAAAACTTCTTATCAAAAAAAAATTAATTTGGAATTTGTTTCGTAAAAAAAAAATTTTTTTTTTGTTTCTCCGAAACCATCTGTCCGATTTTGCCCAATAACGAACTTAGCCGAGATATTTATCCCCCAAACCTACTCTGAAAATTTCAACTCTCTAGCTCATTCCGTTCGAGAGTTATCGTGCCTACGGCCGGACCGGCCGGCCGGACCGGCCGGCCGGACCGGCCGGCCGGACGGCCGGACAGAATGAATTTCTACCACGGATTCTTGATCAGTGAGCCGAACCAAATCGTTTAAGACCATTTTCATCGAAATATTCGAAAATTACAGACATTTGGGCAAATTGATAAGCACTCAGTTCCGAGGAACTAGAGCGCCAAAAATAATGTGAGTGTATGCATCACACCCTTGCCCTGAAGTGGATATTTTCTGAGTTATTCACAAAAAACTGTTTTTCGTCTTGAATTTTCAGCTATTTCTTTTCCCTTCACGCCAAAAAGATGAAATTTTCAGGAACTGTTACTTAAACCATGTTATAGATTTTACTACCCTAATATGCAAGAGAAAAAAGTTACAGGTTGTTCCTAAATAGATGGCGAATTTTGATTCGAATTTGTATCGGAAACCTCTTCATTTCAACTAATCGGCCATCGGTTTTCTCTCCAGTGATAAATAAATAATTCCTTATGAACCATATGCGAAAACTTACCATGTTTTACATTCTTTTTTTTAATGATAGATATCATTAATTACATCTGCCAAATTCCTCTTTATTCAGTAGCATTTTGTGTTTACTATTAATTTGGTGATAATTCGTATTAAGTTATAAAATCGATCACTATGCCTAATTTTACCAATGAAGATTATTTAAATCTCATTCTACTTCATGGAGAATGTAATAAAGTTGTAGATAGAACGATTCGACTGTTCATTGAGAGGTTTCCTGACCGACCCAGACCAACGAGAGATACCATTAACAGAACCATGACAAACTTGAGAAATGTCGGATCTTTCGTTAAGAAAACTATACACAGAGAAAAAAGTGTAGTAGAAGATGAGAACAACGAAATTACAGTTCTTGCATATTTTCGTGTGAATTCTCAATTCTCTCAAAGATGCCGAGATTGATCTGGGATTATCTCAATCGAGTGTTTGGAGAATATTAAAAAAACATAAAATGCACCCATATAAATTCAATAGGGTACAGCATTTGAAGGAAACTGATTTCGTCAGGAGAACAGAGTTTTGCGAAGCTATGATGATTCGATTTCAAGAGAATGAAAACTTTTTGGACTGTATAATTTGGATAGATGAATCTAAATTCACAAAGAATGGTTCTTTCAATAGGCATAACAGTCATTATTGGGATGAAGAGAACAACCACCACTTCAGACAATGGAACTTTCAAGAGACCTGGAGTTTCAATGTTTTTTGCGCCATCAAAAATAATGCAATTCTCGATGTTCACATTTATGATGGGACTTTAACTGGTAAGATAGAACACTACACATGTTTGCATTATTTAAAGAATGTTCTCCCTTAGGAGATAGATATTCTGACATATTGACTCAAATAATTGAGCCGCTAGTACAGAACCATAATGACTTATGGTATCAACAAGATGGCGCGCCTCCACACAATTCACTCAATGTGTCAAATATCCTCTACAGGCTATTTGAAGATCGATGGTTGGCGAACAATGGTCCACATCTTTGGCCACCACGTTCTCCCGATTTAACTCCTTTAGACTATTATGTTTGGGGTAGGATAAATAATATTGTCTACTCAACTCCCCTGACTGATAAAGAGGACTGCATAGAACGAGTCAGAAATGCGTTCAGGTTTGTTTAGATTTTTAGATTCATAGTTTTGAAACTCAATTTGGTTTTTAAACACTTTTGCAGATCTCTTCCTCCCGATGAAATAAGAAGAGCAACGCACGAAGCATTCCTGAGACGTATAAATAAATGTCTAGAAATTAACGGTCAAAACTTCTCTAGTTATAACTGCGAGAGTTTGCCATGGTTCTCCTAATAGTAACTTGAAGTCGGTTTCAAGAAGGGGTGAAAAATCTACAGCATGGTTCAAATAACAGTTCCTGAAAATTTCATCTTTTTGGCGTGAAGGGAAAAGAAATAGCTGAAAATTCAAGACGAAAAACAGTTTTTTGTGAATAACTCAGAAAATATCCATTTTAGAGCAAGGGTGTGATGCATACACTCACATTATTTTTTAACGTAGATTCAATATCTGCCATGAAAAAATGGGGTTCTAATTTGAAAAAATTGATTTTTCACGATATTGTCATCCCTAACTTTGAAAGCGATTTTTTCACCCCCTGTATCATGAATCGCGATTTCGATTTTTAAAGTGGATACATCAATCTTACATCTTGAAAAATCCCAAAAATTAAAATTTTCCATCCAAAAACCTCGAAGTTATTCTTGTTTCAGCGGAGCTCTATTTTCGATTTTTTTTCGAATTTTCCCGCTCAGAGAGAATTTTACAACCAAAACTGAAAAAAGTTACATCAAAATAACTTGAAATTTTCTAAGGAATCTATTTCTGCAATGAAAAAATGGTGTTCTAATTTGAAAAACGGAAGTTGACGTCATTTCCGGAAAAACCGGAGGTGCTCATGCCTTGAAAATATTTTAGATTTCATCAGCATCGTGAAGTACTTATAAGTGCTGAATTTCATGAAAATACGTTCAGTAGTTTCCCGTATAAATATGGGTGAGGTTCCTCGTGAAAGACCCTGTATAATGAGAAGCCAGATGTGGAGACGGGTGAAATGACGTCCAACAAATACCCTTTCTTCTTTCACCTCCAGACATTCCGAAGATGATACAGCTTACACCCGCAAAAAGCGACGTTAAGATCTTTGGCAACGCAATTTTACGATCGGCTATAAATCAAGACATTATCCAATAACTGGTTTGCATTCATGTTGCGCCGCTGTCGGTACCGCTTGGAGATCATTGAACGTACATACGGTCACTGAATATCGCATTAGATGAATTGTCCCAATGAACGTACAGATTATTAGTGTTCTTTGGTATAGATCGAGGAGGTTTGCTTCGGACAGCTTGTTCAAATTCATAGCTAGAGCGATCGCCCATCCAGGTACTGAACTCGCCCAATGCTGCTTGTCTTCCAGGTTAAGAAGATCAAAATTTCAGTGATATCTGACGTAGTCGTAAGATCCTCACGAAATTTATTCGTTTCGGTATTTTTCTAACTAATTACTGAGTTTCAATTCGATCAAAACAGTATTTTTCGAGTTATTGGGAAAACAAAATTTCAGATGGCTGGTATTAAAAAGTCTGGAGAACTTCAACCTTCATTACCTCCGCTATTTTGAAACAGTTATATAAGCCGGAAGTCCTCAAACTATTTGAGTTGGCGGTGTCCTCACAGGTTTGATAAGCACTAATAGTTAGGAACTAGAAAGACTCCACGGCGGCCCAGTGCACAGTCCACAGTTTTGGACCCCTGATATTTGTGATATTCGTCAGGTATTTAGAGTTGCTCTTGGATTGCTCAACGACAGCTGTGAATTCGATTTATTCCCCCCTTCATTGAGGATATTAAATTAGAAATACAACGAATAAACGTAGAAAATCCCTAAGTGTTTCAACACTTGTATCGATATAATAATATAAAATCGGGAAGAATATTTAAAACAATAGGCTAATAGTAGTGACCGACCGAAAGTTCGGTTTCGGTTTCGGCCAGTTTCGGCCAAGAAATCTAGTTTCGGCCTTAGTTTCGGTTTCGGCCCAAAATGGCCGAAACTTTCGGCCGGGCCGAACCTTGAATGTTCGTGAATTATCCTGGTCGTTTGGCCAGGAGTTATAAGTAGGTATACATAATTGTCGTACGAGTTATTGTGATCTATCTTTGTTAAGACTGAGAAAACATGAGAATTCACTTTAATGATTATTAATTAGATTACATAGGGTGATTCAAAATAAGACGTGAAACTTGTTGGAGTATGACTCATTAGCTGTTGTTTAATCCATATTTATTAATAACCGAAAATCAACGGTTTTTGGTGTTCGGGTGATTTTTAAAAGATTTCTGATTTCTTATATAGTACATATTTCGTCATTTTTTTCTACGTTGACCAAATTTGGTGATAATTTTGGTTTATTTTCATCAGAAAATAATATGATATGTACGAAAAAAAGCAAAACTATGCTGTATAAGAGGTTGAAAAAGAATTAGTATGATTTGAAATGTGGTATATGAATAAATGAAAAATCAATTTCTAATATCAATTTGTCTGCAACTTTCGAATTTCACAATTTTGTATGCCAAAATTATTTTAAAAACTTGCCAAATTCCTTCTTTATTCTCTAAAAAATTTCGTTAGATTGCTTAACTAGTTTCGTTTCAGCAGATTTTTTTATAAACAACCTTTTGAATGTCCGGCATTTAAAATAGTGAATGTGTATCAAAAGACAGCGTGAGTAAATTTCAGGCGGAAAATAACAACTGAAGACATCAGAAAGACGGCACGTGCTAGCCTATGGAATGGTGGAACATAATTTATGAATACATTTTCTAATGTAATTTCGAGCTTAGTTGCAATAAAAAATATTGAATTCGTTATGTTCCTCTATTTGCTTCTTATATCCCCTTTCAAATCATACTTATTCTTTTTCAACAGAACCAGTACTCAAATATCTCGGAAACCGTTGATTTTTGGTCCTCAATAAAAATGGCTCAAACCACAGGAAATGATCCATACTAACACCTCCTCTAAGGTTCACGTCTGATTTGGAATCACCATGTATACTTCGACTGATTATTTTGATAACTTGGTTATACCAAAATAATAAATAAAGATCTCAAAAAAAATGCCTTTTTATTTTATTTAACACTCCTTAACTATTTTTATGTATATGCGAATAAATTTGTATAAAATACAGTAGATTTCAGTATGAAATAAAAAGTTTCGGTTTCGGTTTCGGCCGAAACTGAGACCCTGGCCGAAAGTTCGGTTTCGGTTTCGGCTGAAATACCAGTTTCGGTCGGACACTAGCTAATAGTATATTGTTGCATCCTCCTCCCCACATAATCTGCACTCGTCAGTTTCTGCTAGTCCTAATCTCATCATATGCTTCCTAAGGCCACAGTGCCCTGTTAGGAAACCAATGAGGAGCTGCACAGTGCTTTTTACAAGGGCCATATATTTCTCGGATCTGACTGTGAAAGATCCGGAGGAACTTTTTGGAGTGATACATTTCTGGGAGAGATCTCCGAGTTATCTCTTTCAGTTTCTTCTTACATCCAAAATTCACTTTTGTAGGTGTATCTACCAACCCCAAAGTAGGGTTGCGCGCCAATAAAAGGGGTTTGTGCTCCTTTCTTGGCAAGTGTGTTGGCCTCCTCATTTCCTCTAATTCCCGCTTGACCAGGAACACAGATCAAGGACACCCTGTTGTTTTTGCCTACTTCATTGAGTTTTCTTCGGCACTCCCATATAAGCTCAGATTCGATAATATGGAAGCTCAGAGCTTTAATAGCAGTTTGACTGTCAGAATGGATTGCTATATCACATCTCTGATAGTTTCTTTCTAGGTTCATTTCCACGCATCTTTCGATTGCAAGTACTTCTGCCCGGAAGACGCTCGGATAGAAAGCTAGCGATAGTGAGCATTTGGTGCCTGCGCCATATATTCCAGCTCCTGCAGTGGTTTTTGAACCACCTGTGTACCATTTAATGTCATTTTTTAAGAACTTGGTCAGCGGATTCCCTGTTCCACTCTTTTTTCCTACCGAGCATCCTAGTGAAATTCTTTTCGATGCTTACTTTCATAATCATTTCGTCATTAGGATGATTGGCTGATGAAATATAACTGGTAACAAAGGACAAGGCTTTCTGATTTTTAATACTCTCATTACCTGTTCCTTTCCAAGATATTCTGAGAATGGCTTCATGGCTCATTTTGTCTATCACTAGATGAAGTGGTGTGAGATTTATGATAATCTCAATATTCTCAAGTGCCCTGGTACGACAGGTTCCATAGCCTCAGTGATACACACACAGGCCAGCCTTTGTACTTTGTCGAGAGTTTTCCTCGTTACTATTTGGCTTATTTTTGTATACCAGACTACTGCCCCATACGTGATTATGGGTCTCACAATCATGACGTACATCCATCGCAGTATCTTGGGGTTGCAGCCCCAAGTCTTACCGGCTAGATTTCTGAACGCATTAGAGCCTTTTTTGCTTTGCCAGCAGTTATTTCTGCATGCCTATTCCACAGAAGTTCACTATCTAGTATTACCCCTAGATATTTAACTTCAGATTTCCATTCAATAATATCTCCGTTCAAAAAGAGGGATCTCACAGCTGGAGGTTTCCTTCTCCGAGACAACAACAACAACAATAGGCTAAACCAAGGAGTGAGGCAAACAATATGAATACAAATGACGAAATAAACTAAATCAGAACAAACAGTCAAAAAACTACTCTTTTCAAAAATATCATATAAAACTGAACGCATCAGACACGGAAATGTTTGATCTGATGGACTGATAATATCTTTTTGAAGGATCTGAACTTCTTAGCTTCCTACAAACGAACCTTATATAGCCCATCCCATTTTAAATTAGCATGCATTATGACATAGTATATTGTTTTCAAGTTACGCTTCTTTGGTGGTCGCAATAAAAATACTCAAGATAGTCGGGGTTCCTGTTAATGTGAATCTAATATATAAAGTTCAATGTTTTTTTCGTTTGATGGTATTCTATGCGCTGCCATATCGTTCGTCTGATGACGATCAATCTTTGCCTAACTGATTGCTTGCCCTAGCGGAAAGATTTTATAAAAGCTATTGCTAATTATTGTACTATGTTACAATAAGGTTACTGGTAGTCCGTTATTAAACCAAGCCAATATTGTATAAGGAAGATACAGGGTCTTAATAAATGATAAGAAGAAGAAATGTAACATCGAAGTTCGCTTTGAAATATTCTTATTTTGCCGATTCATATATAGGTATACTGTTAACATTTACGACTCCATCCATATAATTTATTTTCTGGCACTACAATTATCAAGGCTGATAATTTCAAAGTCCTGTAAAATAGTCAGTATCCTTAGCGAAGAGTGGCGAAGAATTATTCAAAGCCAACTGCGATGTCACAATCATTTATAAAGACCATGTATTACACATAGAGTTCTTAACTAGCGGGGGTGTAAGGTATGATATCATAGGCTATATCTCATGATTAATGACATGCAATTCGGCATGGGAGGAGAAAAAATGACTTATATTGGCCGGTCAGCTTCCATACGATCCAGATGATTTGACTGCTAAAAGTCCCTAAATTGATGGACTTGTGATGCATCTCTTTTATGGTGGGACTCGCTACTGGATACGTTTGCGATATCCACAATAGTGACCATTGAGTAAGTAAATGAAGTTCTAAGCATTCTGCCAATAGGGTCTCATGGAATGCATTCGTTAATCTATACTTATGCATAGAGTTCACACCTAGAATAAGAGATTTCATAGATTTACCTAGAATAGGAACAGATGCGTTTCAGACTTTTTGGCCTTCATTAGTGTTCTGTATGTCGACAAATCCAACTAAACTGAGGCCTGTTAACCCATAGACCACGTTTCACGTTATGTGTAAACGCTAACCCCATCTATGGGAGGCAACAAAAAACTCAGCCTTCCTCCTTGTTGTCTTCGTTTTCTCGCATAGATGGCGTCAGAGTTTACGCTCAACGTCAAGCGTCGGCTATGGGAAAGTTTAGTTGATTTTGTTGAGAGATACAGAACACTGCTAAAGGCCTAAAAGTCTGAAATGTGTCCGTTCTTGATCTCAGCAAATCAATGAAATCTCCTGTTCGAATTCGAGTTGTGAACTCTATGCATAAGAATAGATATACAAACCCATTCCACGAGACCTTATTGGCAGAACGCTAAGATATTGTTGATTTATTCATAACGGTATCAGCCATTTTTGCACGCATGTTCTGGGGAACATCGCGTTATCATTTCGCCCAAATATCTGTAATTTTCGATTTTTTTGCCGAAAGTGGTCTCAAACGATTAGATTCGACTCACTAATGAAGAATTCGAGGTCAAATTTGATTCTGTCCAGCCGGCCGTTGTCACGATTTCTGGATAGGTGTCGCGTCCCAATAAGACGGAAGAGTTCGTTAATAGGCAGAATCGGTCCAAAAGTTCTAGAGTTATACCTATCTAAATTTTATTTTATTTCCTCCTTAACTCAAAAAATATGTAACCAATTCAATTCAATCATGGTAGTTAGTCGTAGAATGTCCCCTTGCAAATTTTTACGAAATTTCGAGAAGATCGTACCCCTAGAAATTTTTAAAAAAATCATTAAAAATCTTCGAAAAAAGATCTAATATCGCAGAAGACATTTACAGAATAAATATAATTCTTCTTTGATACCAGCTAGTGAATAAATAGGAAAAAACTCAATTGAATAATAGCAGTAGTATAAACGTTTCCAACTTCTTTTTCTGGGCAGTCTGTATGTACCGTTCGGATATATTGGACGAGATTAGAACGGTGGTGTAGAATTAGCATAGAACCCGGACGGTTTGACAATTTAGATAGATCGGTATTGAATAAAACGAAGGCTATATGTACGAGTATATAAGCCTTCGTTGAAATCTCTATGCAGATCGCCAAGAATTTATCGACTGCAGAGACGCTCCGAAGTGTGAGAAAAAGTACTTTACGATTATTCTGTGTTGCTTCACCTGTATGCATCAGGTGGAAGATACGCTCGCTGGTATGTTACGGCATAAGGAATTACTTCGATAATTCCATTTTATTGCCAGAGGAAACAATGGGAAATTTTAAAGGGGTATATTTTAAAAGCGATATTAAACAGTTTGAAACATTACCGAGCAAATGTGATCGAATATATAAAAATTGGTTCAAGCCCTGTGGACAGGAGCTTTCTGGCGCTCTTGTTCAAACAGACAAATTATATCTCCGAAAGTATTGGTTTCTCAGAGTTGGGAATTATATCAATGTATTCTTATGATAGAACTGCATCATAAAGGAAATTCAATTCAAATAATAGTTTATTTATCAAGATTAAATGAGCAATCTGAGAATGAGAACTGCACCATGGAAGAAATCAAATTAAATCTGGCCAATTTTGCCCAATAACGAACTTAACCGAGATATTCATCTCCCTAACCTACTCTGAAAATTTCAACTACCTAGCTCATTCCGTTCGAGAGTTATTGTAGAAATTTTTTTTTTTAATTTTCTAATTTTTTTTTTACACTTTGCGGTAATCTGGTCAATACAAAACTTCACATGCGTATAAAGGTCATGATTCTGCAATTTGATGCTAAATTTCAGATAGATCGGGTGATCGGTTTCGGAAATATTCATAAAAAATGTTTTTACTAAAATAAGCCATAACTCCGAAACCGCTTGATGGATTTCGCCCATTAATAAACTCGTCCGAGATATTTACGCTCCAAACCCACCTGGCAAATTTCAATCCTCTAAATCCTTTCGTTCGAGAGTTATCGTGCCTACGGCCGGCCGGACAGAATCGATTTCGACCTCGGATTCTTGATCAGTGAGTCGAACCAAATCGTTTGACACCATTTTCAGCCAAAAATTCCAAAATTACAGACATTTGGGCAAATTGATATTAAGCACTCTGTTCCGAGGAACTTGAGCGCCAAAAAAACAAGTTTCGTATGACAATTGCCCAAAACAGGTTTGAAGTACCTACAAATAGTTCACAATGTTCCCAAAATAGGCGTTGACAGACCATAATTTAGAATAACATCAAATCGTCATTTCTAGCTGGCGCTATCTCCCGAATGGGAAAGCGGAATAACTCTGATGTCTGCAGAAAAGCTACAGACAAAATCGAATAACGGATCGCATCCCGGTTTCCTTAAGCAGGATTCAGAACGTTTGCAATATAATTCAGACAAACCAAAAATGGATAGCTTTAGTGCCACGAGGCTCAAATTTATCGAAATTTTCATTGGGTTCCTTTCCGGTCACACCTCGTACCGGCATACGATCCCGTATCGCAAAGAGCCATCGCCCTGGGGAAATATTGCAGATACGAAATGGTCGCTATAGTGCGATATAAATAAGAATAAAGTGAAATAACAGTAATTTGAAAGAAGAGCTCCGGGAGTAATAAATACTTCGACATGAAGAACGATTACGGTTGGAAACAACTGCCCAGGACGAGGCGACTAGATTTAGTCCGAGAGTTGCTTCCATATGGCCAAATACTATATTCGGATCTCTACTGTCAACAACTGGACCGGAATTGGAAAAAACAAGGGAGTTGTGTTCCATCAGGACAAACCCAGGCCAAACACGTCTATAGTGACTCGTAAGGGGGCGTCCATAAATTACGTGAGATGTTTAAGGGGGGGAGGGGGTCGAGTCAAATCTCATCTAATCTTACGTTGGATAGAGGGGGGGTCTCGGCAAATAAAGCAAATAAAAATTTTTTTTTCTAAGTAATCATTAAAGGATACCGTGGGAGGTATACTCATTATTGAAAGGTTTCTTCCTGGGTTTTCTCTCCCAAACTCTGAAAAAAATATCTACAAAATAAAAATCAATTATTTTGTAGATATTTTTTTCACAGTTTGGGAGATAAAACCCAGAAAGAAACCTTTCAATAATTTTTTTTCTGATTGATACAAAAAAAATTATACTATTTTGGTCCATTTAATCCAGATTATACATGCTTAAGATTTAATCTTAAGCGTATATCGCAATACGATAAAGATCATTCACTAATTCGTTGGAAAGAAAATAATTTCATTCGTACTTTGGACTTTTTGGCGCTCTAGATCCTCGGAACTGAGTGCTTATTAATTTGCCCAAATGTCTGTAATTTTCGAATATTTCGATGAAAATGGTCTTAAACGATTTGGTTCGACTCACTGATCAAGAATCCGTGTCCGGCCGGCCGTAGGCACGATAACTCTCGAACGGAATGAGCTAGAGAGTTGAAATTTCCAGAGTAGGTTTGGGGGATAAATATCTCGGCTAAGTTCGTTATTGGGCAAAATCCGACAGATGGTTTCGGAGTCACAAAAAAAAAAATTTTTTTTTACGAAACAAATTCCAAATTAATTTTTTTTAATAAGAAGTTTTATCATAAGAATCCATTCATATCATTTTTAACTCTAACAAGCTAATACTTTCGGAGATATGATTCTTCAAAATTTCAATGTAAATCGTATTTCACACATTGATATAATTATTCTATGTATGAATTGTCATAATGTCAACTTGACAGAAGGGAATATTGTAACTTCAAAAATATTGGGGTTGAAATACTCGTATTTTAGCGATGCAACGGGGACCTCACCCGAAAATGTTTGAAAATATTACGTTAATATTGAAAGCATAATTCTGTAGTTCGAGAGAGGAGAAAATTTGGTGAACGTAGATCAGGAAATTTTTGATCGATTACAAGGTAATTTTTTATTTATTACTCATCTTCTTTCATATTATTACTCATCTTCTTTCATACATGTTTTATGGAATACCTACTATTTGTAGTTACTTTAAACCTGTTTTGGGCAATTATCATACGAAACTTGTTTTTTTGGCGCTCTAGTTCCTCGGAACAGAGTGCTTATCAATTTGCCCAAGTGTCTGTAATTTAGGAATTTTTGGCTGAAAATGGTCTCAAACGATTTGGTTCGACTCACTGATCAAGAATCCAAGTGCGAAATCGATTCTGTCCGGCCGGCCGTAGGCACGATAACTCTCGAACGAAAGGAGTTAGCGGATTGAAAATTGCAAGGTGGTTTTGGAGCGTAAATATCTCGGACAAGTTTGTTCGATCTATCTGAAATTTAGCATCAAATTGTAGAATCATGACCTTTATACGCATGTGAAGTTTTGTATTGACCAGATTACCGCAAAGTGTAAAAAAAAAATTTTGAAAATTTAAAAAAAGTTTTTCCACAATAACTCTCGAATGGAATGAGCTAGGTAGTTGAAATTTTCAGAGTAGGTTAGGGAGATGAATATCTCGGTTAAGTTCGTTATTGGGCAAAATTGGCCAGATTTAATTCGATTTCTTCCATGGTGCAGTTCTCATTCTCATGATTGCTCATTTAATCTTGATAAATAAACTATTATTTGAATTGAATTTCCTTTATGGTGCAGCTCTATCATATGTATACATTGATATAATTCCCAACTCAGAGAAACCAATACTTTCGGAGATATAATTTGTCTGT
The DNA here is from genome assembly GCA_937662695.2 of Halyzia sedecimguttata. Classification (NCBI taxonomy): domain Eukaryota; kingdom Metazoa; phylum Arthropoda; class Insecta; order Coleoptera; family Coccinellidae; genus Halyzia; species Halyzia sedecimguttata. The sequence goes on from OW569411.2 coordinate 34,898,777, forward strand.
TTGAACTAGAGGGCCAGAAAGCTCCTGTCCACAGGGCTTGAACCCATTTTTGGCGCTCTAGTTCCTCGGAACTGAGTGCTTATCAATTTGCCCAAATGTCTGTAATTTTAGAATATTTCGATGAAAATGGTCTTAAACGATTTGGTTCGACTCACTGATCAAGAATCCGTGGTCGAAATTCATTCTGTCCGGCCGGTCCGGCCGGCTGTAGGCACGATAACTCTCGAACGGAATGAGCTAGAGAGTTGAAATTTTCAGAGTAGGTTTGGGGGATAAATATCTCAGCTAAGGTCGTTATTGGGCAAAATCGGACAGATGGTTTCGGAGTAACAAAAAAAAAATTTTTTTTTTAGGAAACAAATTCCAAATTAAATTTTTTTTAACAAAAAGTTTTATCATAAGAATCCACTCATATCATTTTTAACTCTAACAAGCTAATACTTTCGGAGATATGATTTTTCAAAATTTCAATAATAAATCGTATATCAACGTTGTCACAGAATGATATTATCACAGATTAACCAGATACGCCACTCCCAGTATTTATGGATGAACTCTGCTTACGCGTAATGTTGACCATGGAATTCTCGGCACCCCCAAATAGTTCCTAGCTCCTAACTATTTGGGGGTGCCAATAAAATCGCAGATATATGATCACGTGACCTCTCGGCCAATCGCAACTATGGTAGAGGCAGAACGACGTTCATTCATAAATTTATAACAACAAACGGAAAGGTTAGCTAAAATACTCAGCTTATGTACGAAAATTTGTAACTCAAGTGGGATTAATTTAATTAATTTTATAAAGTGTAATGAAGACGTTTAAGATGCAGTTTGTGGCGTATGTGCAAGAAATAAAAGGAATATGATTATTAGTGATTTGTGAAGTTGAGGTTAGAGTTTGTTTAAAGAGCGAGAACGTAGTTCATTTCTCTCTGTCATTTTACTACGTCTTCATGGGTAGTAAATCTGAAGGTCAAACCTACGTGCTCCCCGCCAACTGTCGATTGCACTATCTGGTAATCTGTGATATTATTCTATGAATTGTCATGATGTCAAATGATGTTCCTGAGACATTATCTAATCAATCGAAGAATTGTGAGCGAAGTGAGAAAAATCTCAGTTGTTTGCTCCGAAATTAGTTTTTCTCAGAAAATTCTTACTTTTCGGAACTGAACATGCAGTAAGAGATCTGAGAGTAGTGAGACTGCTTTTCATCCATAGACATAGATATAACTCTCGAACGGAATGAGGTAGGTAGTTGAAATTTTCAGAGTAGTTTAGGGAGATGAATATCTCGGTTAAGTTCGTTATTGGGCAAAATTGGCCAGATTTAATTTGATTTCTTCCATGGTGCAGTTCTCATTCTCATGATTGCTCATTTAATCTTGATAAATTAACTATTATTTGAATTGAATTTCCTTTAGGATGCAGTTCTATCATATGAATACATTGATATAATTCCCAACTCTGAGAAACCAATACTTTTGGAGATATAATTTGTCTGTTTGAACTAGAGCGCCAGAAAGCTCCTGTCCACAGGGCTTGAACCCATTTTTTATTACACTTATAACTCTCAGCAATATTGATTACTAGTCGTAAATAAAAGTACGAAGTAATTTTTTTTGGCGCTCTAGTTCCTCGGAACTGAGTGCTTATCAATTTGCCCAAATGTTTGTAATTTTCGAATTTTTCGATGAAAATGGTCTTAAACGATTTGGTTCGACTCACTGATCAAGAATCCGTGGTCGAAATTCATTCTGTACGGCCGGTCCGGCCGGCCGTAGGCACGATAACTCTCGAACGGAATGAGCTAGACAGTTGAAATTTTCAGAGTAGGTTTGGGAGATAAATATCTCGGCTAAGTTCGTTAGTGGGCAAAATCGGACAGATGGTTTCGGAGTAACAAAAAAAAATTTTGTTTTTACAAAACAAATTCCAAATTAAATTTTTTTCAATAAGCAGTTTTACCATAAGAATCCAATGATATCATTTTTGCGCGCGTGTTCCGCAAGGAACAGCGTGCTATCATTTCGTCACAATGTCTGTATTTTTCGAATTTTTTTTCGAAAATGGTCTCAAACGATTGGGTTCGACTCCCTGATGAAGAATTCGAGGTCAAATTCAATTCTGTCCGTCCGGTCCGGCCGGCCGGCCGGCCGGCCGGTCCGGCCGTTAGCACGATAACTCTCGAACGGAACGACTTAGAGCGTTGAAATTTGCAGGGTAGTTTCGTAGCGTAAATATCTCGGACAAGTTCGTTAACGGGCAAAATCGACCGAGCGGTTTCGGAGTTAAGGCCGTTTTTAATAAAAACGTTTTTTATGAATATTTCCGGAACCGATCACTCGATCTTTTTGAAATTTGGCATCAGACTGTAGAATCATGACCTTTATATGCCTGCAAAGTTTTGTGTTGAACGGAAGGCCCTAAAGTGGCAAAAAAAAATTTTGAAAATTTGAAAATTTTATTTTCACGATAACTCGAGAAATACTGATCTGATTAAATTGAAACTGAGTAGTTAGATGCAAAAGACCAAAGCAAACACTTTTGCAAAATTTCGTGAAGATCACGTGACATGAAAAAAATAAAAAAATTACTACTATTTTGCGGAATACTTTGCTTTTAATGCCGAAACATATGTTATTGAGGTTCATGCTGCCCTTTCCGGGCATTTTCCGTATTGCGCATGCGCAGATGAGAAGTCCTTTAACTGCTGTAGTTTTCGTCAGAGAGGATTGGGGTTTTGGGGTGGCGGATGCTATTCCTCCATAGACTTCAGATCCCTGATGAGGGTCTGCGCATGCGTAGATTAAAGATGCGATATCTTCCGAACCACTAGTGTTGGAGAATCGGAGTTTTTTGTAAGGTGTGTTATTTTGAGAGGACTTTTAGCCGCCAGTAAATTGCGCATGCGCAGAAGAGAAGTGACTGTTTTTGGGTTGGATGGGTTATGTTGGGAGTGCTGAGTCGATATTATGAGGTTTTAAAAGAATATTCATAGCAGTTCAGTGCAAGGACAAGTCAGTTTGGGGGATGTAGCGTTGTTTCCGAGTTAAAGTGTCCGTACTGTGGCCCTGGGGCTAATTTTGAAATTGATGTTACCCCTTACAGGCATTTTTCGTTATGCGCATGAGCAGACCATCAGTGATTTAACTGGTGGTGTTTTCGTCAGAGAGGATTAGGGTTTTGGGGTGGCGGATGCTATTCCTCTATAGAATCCCTTGTTGAGGGTCTGCGCATGCGTGGATTAAAGATGTGATATCTCCTGAACCACTAGTGTTGGAGAATCGGAGTTTTATGTAAGGTGTGTTATTTTGAGAGGACTTTTAGCCGCGAGTAGATTGCGCATGCGCAGAAGAGAAGTGACTGTTTTTGGGTTGGATGGGTTATGTTGGGAGTGCTGAGTCGATATTATGAGGTTTTAAAAGAATATTCATAGCAATTCAGTGCAAGGACAAGTCAGTTTGGGGGATGTAGCGTTGTTTCCGAGTTAAAGTGTCCGTACCGTGGCCCTGGGGCTAATTTTGAAATTGATGTTACCCCTTACAGGCATTTTTCGTTATGCGCATGAGCAGACCATCAGTAATTTAACTGGTGGTGATATCGTCAGAGAGGAGTAGGGTTTTGGGGTGGCGGATGCTATTCCTCTATAGAATCCCCTGTTGAGGGTCTGCGCATGCGTGGATTAAAGATGTGATATCTCCGGAACCACTAGTGTTGGAGAATCGGAGTTTTTTGTAAGGTGTGTTATTTTGAGAGGACTTTTAGCCGCGAGTAGATTGCGCATGCGCAGAAGAGAAGTGACTGTTTTTGGGTTGGATGGGTTATGTTGGGAGTGCTGAGTCGATATTATGAGGTTTTGAAAGAATATTCATAGCAATTCAGTGCAAGGAAAAGTTAGTTTGGGGGATGTAGCGTTGTTTCAGAGTTAAAGTGTCCGTACCGTGGCCCTGGGGCTAATATCGAAATGGATGTAACCCCTTACGGGCATTTTTCGTTATGCGCATGAGCAGACCATCAGTGATTTAACTGCTGGTGCTTTCGTCAGAGAGGATTGGGGTTTTGGGGTGGCGGATGCTTTTCCGCTATAGAATCCCCTGGTGAGGGTCTGCGCATGCGTGGATTCAAAAAGCGATATCTCCTGAACCACTAGTGTTGGAGAATCGGAGGTTTTCATGAGGTGTGTAATTTTGGGAGGACTTGCAGCCACGAGTATACTGCGCTTGCGCAGACGAGAAGTGAATGGTTTTGGGTTGTTTGGGTTATGTTGGGAGTAAAGAGCTGATATTGTGAGGTTTTAAAAGAATATTCATGTCAATTCAGTGCAGATCTTACAACAATGGGAATACCCTATGACACGAGTATGATGAATGACCGTACGACATGGAGGCAAGTGGTGCAGTCAGCCAAAACCCACCCAGGGTTGTAGAGCTAAAGAAGAAGAAGAAGAAGAAGAAGAATTCAGTGCACGGACACAAGTCAGTTTGGGGGAAATAGCGTTGTTTCCGATTTGAAATGTCTGTATGGTGGCCCTGAAGCGAATTTATAAATAACTATATTCGGTAGATCTATATTAAAATGCGTTCGGATTTGGAGAAGATGCAATTGCGTCCCTAACGGAGGACCCACAACCGAATTTTTTTCTGATCTACGGTAAAGCTAACAGCCAAACTGTATTGATAGCTATATTTGTTAAAGGAACTTGAAAAAAAAAAAAAAAAAGCACTGACGTGAAGTCAGTACTCTTTGGCGCGCGTGTTCACGGTGGCTAATTTGAATTGAATGATTCAAAAATTAACAGTGCTGTATCTAAGCTGCCATCAGGATAGAGTAACAAAGTTGGAAAAGAACACAAGTGACTCTCCTTAGTCGCACAAGCTCCTAGAAGATTTGGGAGGGTCAGTATAATCCTAATCATGTTTATAGCACGCGCGCAAAAGCAGATTGACTTAACAATGAGAGAAAAAGTGTAAAAAGTCAATCTGCTTTGGCGCGCGTGCTATAAACATGATTAGGATTATACTGACCCTCCCAAATCTTCTAGGAGCTTGTGCGACTAAGGAGAGTCACTTGTGTTCTTTTCCAACTTTGTTACTCTATCCTGATGGCAGCTTAGATACAGCACTGTTAATTTTTGAATCATTCAATTCAAATTAGCCACCGTGAACATGCGCGCCAAAGAGTACTGACTTCACGTCAGTGCTTTTTTTTTTAACTCTAACAAACTAATACTTTCGGAGATATGATTTTTCAAAATTTCAATAACAAATCGTATTTCTACGTTGTCACAGAATGATATAATTATTCTATGTATGAATTGTCATAATGTCAACTTATTTTCCTGAGACATGACATTATCTAATCAATCGAAGAATTGTGAGCGAAGTGAGAAAAATCTCAGTTGTTTGCTCCGAAATTAGTTTTTCTCAGAAAAGTCTTACATTTCGGAACGGAACATGAAGTAAGAGATCTGAGAGTAGTGAGACTGCTTTTCATCCATAGACATAGAATGCAAATAGAATATAAATATTGAAAGCATAATTCTGTAGTTCGAGAGAGGAGAAAATTTGGTGAACGTAGATCAGGAAATTTTTGATCGATTACAAGGTAATTTTTCATTATTACTCATCTTTCATACATGTTTCATGAAATATCTACTATTTGTAGGTACTTTAAACCTGTTTTGGGCAATTGTCATACGAATCTTGTTGGCGCTCTAGTTCCTCGGAACTGAGTGCTTATCAATTTGCTCAAATGTCTGTAATTTTCGTATTTTTCGATGAAACGATTTGGTTCGACTCACTGATCAAGAATCCGAGGTCGAAATCGATTCTGTCCGGCCGACCGGCCGTAGGCACGATAACTCTCGAACGAAAGGAGTTAGCGGATTGAAATTTGCAAGGTGGGTTTGGAGCGTAAATATCTCGGAAGAGCCGATTTTAGTAAAAACATTTTTTATGAATATTTCCGAAACCGATCACTCGATCTATCTAAAATTTAGCATCAAATTGTAGTGTTAAAAAAATTTTTTGAAAATTTGAAAAAAGGTTTTCCACAATAACTCTCGAACGGAATGAGCTAGGTAGTTGAAATTTTCAGAGTAGGTTAGGGAGATGAATATCTCGGTTAAGTTCGTTATTGGGCAAAATTGGCCAGATTTAATTCGATTTCTTCCATGGTGCAGTTCTCATTCTCAGATTGCTCTTTTAATCTTGATAAATAAACTATTATTTGAATTGAATTTCCTTTATGATGCAGTTCTATCATAACAATACATTGATATAATTCCCAACTCTGAGAAACCAATACTTTCGGAGATATAATTTGTCTGTTTGAACTAGAGCGCCAGAATGCTCCTGTCCACAGGGCTTGAACCCATTTTTATGTTATAGATATTTTTCAGTTTGGAAGAGAAAACCCAGTAAGAAACCTTTCAATAATGACTACCTCCCACAGTATCCTCTAATGATTAAGAAGCTTATATAGCTTCCTCATAATACTCAGAGTATTTCGCGTGTTATTGTCTAGCCGACTTGAAGATATGAAGATGATAAGGTGTTAATACCGACACCGTATTGTTTTCGAATATCCCTCGGAAGTGTTTATCTCCGGAATTAGCTTAGTCTAATTACTACACATCACATAAGTGTCGGAATCAAGACTGTCTCTTCTGGTGTTATTGTTTCCAAGCTAGATATCTCTTGGTACAGATATTGCAGCTTCGTTGAAACAAAAGAAGGACGCTGGCTGATAAGAAAGACGCCCGCCAGACGAGCGATATTTGTTTAATCGGTGTGCTATTTGTGGATGAAGACAGAAATAATATTGTCTTCCAGACTGAATACCAATGAGTTCTGAATGAACTATTGAGATTAGAGAGCAATAAATCCAACTATCCGAACTTCATGAAAATATGTAACTGCTGGTTTGTATCGGTTCAGTTTCATTCAGGAAATGTTTACTATACGGACGAGCAAATTTAAAAAATATTGGTTCAAGCACTGATGTGAAGACAGGAGCTTTTGCGCGCATGTTCTATTGTCTACTCACCTCTATTGGACAGTCTACTACGAATTTAGCATTGATATATACCGTTTTCTCAGCTTTTATAATATATGAATACATTTCATACCATTTTAATGTTCAAAACAATTTATACAGGGTGAGTTTTTAAGTTGTAGATAAATTGAATTTAACCATAGATTCATCTCATCAAATAAAATACTTTTTTCATTTTTAACATTTTTCCAGATTCGACACAAGTAAAAAGATACAGGCTATTGAAATTTGGAAAAAAAAACCGGTTTCTCTTTTGTAGCTTTGAAATGGTTATTCAGAAGTGAATGAATTTTGGTATGAAGTTTTCCTACTATTACTGGTTTCCTTGCGAATTCCTAAAACTATGAGAAATTAGCATAATGAAAGCAGATGTAGGTTATCTTGAGTCATTTCTGAAATTCTCTATCCTTTTAGGAAATTAAATTATGCTTTATCATTTCTCAAAAATGTACCATTTTCGACATATTCTCCATTGAATGTCATTAAATATGAAAAAATTTACAGAAATTTACCTGCTTTAATGGATCCGAACCTGGAATACAATCACAGATGATCTGCTAGAATAAAGGCATAGACTGTGTATTGATTTCAAAGTTTACACTTATAGAAATTCAATTCAATCTCGCTTGTATCCAAATTGTTATAATTACCATCTTAAAACGGGATAAGTTAATAAAAACTTATTCAAACATTTCACAGTGTACTTACCTTTTAGGAAATAGATGAATAGGCTTACCATGCATTCATCTATGTATCCCTCGATGTATCCCCAATAGAGAATACAAAATTTTTAAATCATCTGTTATCCATGTCATCTGAACATTTATTTTCATACTGCATCGATTCGAAACAATATTTCTAAGGATTTCTCTAATTTCATCAACTTAATTTTCAACAGATATAACTCACTTCACTACTAATTATTTTATTCGGACTACATAGTATCATTCCACCTATTCATCCCAATTATTCTTGACGAGAAATTCTTAATCTGGATCTACGGAATCATGTAAACAAAAAATAAACATAAAGAACCACCGGCATAATATTCTAAGGTTAGACCAACGATATATTCTGTGGCTAACCTAACACATTTCTGTGCCTGGTTCTGTCAAAGTATAATAAAATATTATTATACTGTGTTTATACGAGGTCGTCACTTGCATAAAGAACATAATAATAATCACATATTGTTTTTCTCGATTCAGTACATTAGAGGTTATAATAAATGTTGTTAGTTGAATATCGATATTATATTCATTTATATGATGCGAATTAAAATATGTAAGGAATGTGAAAATAGGCGAAGAAGATATTGTGGATAATCTTATAGTGGATATGAAATGAAAATCAAGTTGGAGTTAGTGTTTTAATATTCAGGTAGAGCTTTTTCCAAAAATGCAGCTTAAAGATTATTTAAAACCATTTCATAAGAGTTCAGTGAGTAAATAAGATTTCTCAGACAATTTCGTTGAATTTCGAGCATCAGATGATAAAGCTTTCATATAATTATATTAATTATGCGATATTGAATCCACTAAGTGTTTCTGTGTTCAACATTTGAAGACAGTTCAGAGGTGGCTTTGCATATTGTAAAATTTTCAAACGCTCATAACTTTACCTGAGCCGAATCTGGAAAAATGGTAAATGAAAAAGTTGTTCCATTTGATGAGAGGAGTCAATGGTTAAAATTAATGTACAACTTGAAGACTCTCTCTGTATATATGAATACCATTTTAATGACTGATTGCAGTAGAGAATCGCCTATGATCACAGAATTTTTAATTCTGACATATGTATTCTACAAGTAATCACCGAGTTTTAATTGGATCAGATTTGTATATTTTGAATTAAAGAGGAAATAACAAAAACATTTCAGATTAGAATAACTCCATAACAATTTGGCCGATTATGCCAATTAATGAACTTAAATGTCGTATCTCTTTTCGTTCGAAAGTTATGGAGGCAACGGTCACCCATTCAGTTACTGAACTCACACAAAGCTGCTCGGATCTCCAACAATAAATATCCGATTGCGTTCAAACTTGGAACATGAGTTATTGAGGAGAAATAACAAACAAATTTCAGACCAAAACCTTTTGGCCGATTATGCCTACTAACAAACTCAAATGTCGCATTCAAATTAACAACCTACCCTTAAAATTGCAAGTCTCTATCTCTTTCCGTTCTCAGGTTATCGTGACAAAAAATATATTTTTTTAAAATTTTCTAGTGATACGTTACTCACAAAATTTCAGAAACGTCTTTACGTTTGTCTTCTACAACTACTACCAAGTTTCAATTCGATCAGATTTTTATTGGTTGAAAAAAAGAATATTAATTGGAAACCATTGGGCCGATTATTCCCATTATCTGTCGTATTGGGACGCTAGATCGATATTTAAACTCTTAATCCCTGTCATTTTACTCAACAACGCTGAGCAAAGCCCAGATACTTCCGTATTTGTAAAATGTTTAAAAAGGTTTTGGTAGCAGATATGGCTTTCCAAATTCACAGACATCTCAATACACAAAATAAAGCATTGTCCGACAAAAAAAAACAAACCATTTTTGAGTCTTGATCATGATCTAAGCTACTTTCCGTCATTAATAGTAATCATTAATAAAGTAAACATGTCTATAATTATTTCAATGATTTAATGATATAATACTCTACTTTAATTTCTTTATTGTAGTGACAACCAATGTAACTGCTTCGCAAATATACGAATTTAATTTGACATGTCAGAGTGTCCGCACCATGTATCTTGGTTCAGTGGACAAATGATTAGGTTACATTGAAAGAGGTGTTGGTCGAGCCTCGAAGCATACAAATTCTTTTTTAGTCGATCTCTATGAAAAGTGACATTTCACGTACTAATATGTGACCGTAAAATCGACTTTTATTGAAGGCAAGTACTTTGAGGACGAAAAAGTACTTTCTCGTCCGAAAAATTACTTTCTCGTCCGCTATGGTCACTATGAATACGGCATGATACGGTTCAATAAAAACATATAAACCATAAAAGTGTCTGTAAGAATAACTGTCAGTGCTGTGTCACTATGGATACGGTTCAATACAAACGTAAGTGTATGTGTCATTTGCTATTGTGAAATTATTTAAGAGGTCCGAAATTCATAAAAATATATGGAGGTCGACGAAAAACTGTCTATTGTCTCGCCGGATTGCTAAATTTGCAGACTCGACTATAATAGACAGTTTTTCGTCCTTGGTACCTGTTTTTCTCGCCTGAACATGTTATCACAACTCGATGACCAATAACGAAACACCATGTAAAAATTCATAAAAGCTGTCAAATTTACTTTTCTCAATTGAACTATTCCTTCGTTATTCGTGGTTAAAAGTGTTTCAAATTATGGGAAATCTTATATTTTATTGACGTAGAGATTGAATCTTATATCACTAGACACCATGGTCCACTCGCTTATTCAACAAAGGCATCATTAGCAGTATCAGATCCTCGTTGTAACCTGATATTCCAACAGATGAGGGTTTAGTAAAGTAATAAGCAAGTTTCTGCCTGGTCTAGAACGAAGGAGACGAACAGTCCAGTCCGTTTCTTCATCTAATTTTCCTTTTTCTTTCCAGTTGACGTTGCATGGAAGCAGATGATTCATTGGTATCTGAAGAGCGAAGATTTTTGAATAATGGTTCCGGATTAATTGCCATCGACTGGATCAGATATAAAATGATAAATAGATCTTTGTTGATGTGTCGATGAAGAATCCACGTCCGCACTTTGGAAGCCACGAGGTGGAAGAGAAGATTGGACAATTTTTCGACTCTATCATTACGTATACCACATCCGAGAACGCTGGATCATAAATCAGTCGTTTTGGATGCACTCGTAATGAACCTAGACGTTTTTAATTTCTTATTCAGGAAAGACACTTGTGCCATGTGAACGATGTGCATTAACGAACAACATTTTTACATAGTACCATCATCAAACAAGTTTCTGTAGAACGTTGACTTTGATGTGATAATTTATTACGTTTTTGGATGTCGCGTAAATGATTACGCTACTCAGAAAACCTCGAGTAGAAATCAAGCAGCATTTGAGTTCAGCTCCACGTTCTTTCTTTAATTTACATTTCCATTAATTCCTGGAATATTTGATTTACGAGTAGACTTATCATGAATATTGGTTTAAGAATTAACAGTGATAAATCGCATGAAAGGGGAGGCAATTTGACCGAACCATGTAACGAGATTACACGATAATCATCCTTTTAGAACTGAAGCCAGCATTTCATGTCATCGGGTGGCTCTAGTCTAGTTCTTTTTGGCGCTCTTGTTCCTCGGAACAGAGTGCTTATCAATTTACCCAAATGTCTGTAATTTTCGATTTTTTTTATGAAAATGGCCTCAAACGATTTGATTCGACTCACTCATCAAGAATCCGTTTTCAAAATCGATTCTGTCCGGACGGTCGTTAACACGATAACTCGCTAACGGAATGGGCTAGATAGTTGAAATTTTCAGAGTAGGTTTGGGAGATAAATATCTCGGTTAAGTTATTTGGGACATCAATACATCATTGAAAAAAATTACTGAAAATAAACAACTTTTTAACAGTCAAATACTTTCTCTTGTTATGATCGACTTTCATCCTCAACCATTCGAAATCGGTTCCATTCTTTTTTTCTGACCCAAAATTATTATCTGTATTTTTACCCGATTAACAGCCATAATTCGAGTAGATCCTGCACATATAATTCATCACTAAACTCCGGCCGGAATTAATGAGATTAAATTGAATACAAAAATTTGGGCTTGTACCTTGAGCACGAGCAACTTCTTGTACGCATCTCACTATTAATGCGGTTGCTTACCTGCCTCGAGAACTCGACGATTCCTACCGAAATTATGTTACTGGATTAACGGCATGCGAATAAATTTCGCCTTTTTATTTTTCCTCTTTATTCTTCATCCGTAATTTATGGGAGAAATCAGGGAACCAGTTGCACGAGGATTGCGCGAAAAACGATTGCACCTCCTGGGGTTGTGTAGCTACCTGAACAGATCTAGGAAACTGTGATATTAATCGAGTGTCAAAGAGCATTGGTTAGACAGTAGCGAAATCAGAAGTGCTTATTATTCTTCTAGTATTTTGACGCTGCGTCTTGCGGACTATTGTGTCTTACCCTGTATAAATAACTATAGGCTCTTTAGTTCATTATATTCTAGGGTACCGTTGCCGAAGACCTCGATTCAGGTTCAGTATTCATTTTTTGCACGCTTGTTTCTATGACCATTAATACGGTCTTTAAAAGGCTACAATCGGTATCATAAAACGGTTACATTTGGATGACTTGCGTCTGAAGTTGAAAACGAGAAATAATATTCTGCAGAAATTAGCTGGTACTTCATGGGATGCTGATGCAGCTACTCTTCGAACGGCAGCCTTAGCCTTGGTTTTTTCTGCCGCTGAATATTGTTACCCTGTCTGGTTTAATAGTGCTCATACTCAAAAAATTGATGCACAGTTGAATTCATCTATGCGAATCATCACTGGAACTATTAGATCTACACCTATTCATTGGTTGCCAGTTCTTTCAAACATTGTCCCGCCCCACATTCGCAGGCAGACTGCTGTTTCAAATTCTTGGAATAAATTTCATTCTTTTCCGAATTCATTTCCGATTATCTCCTACATTCCAGGCAATAAGATTCCCAGATTGAAGTCACGAAACCCTTTATGGTCCAACTGTTTTCTTAATTCGAATAAAAGTGACAAGGAAGTTTGGCGGTCTGAATGGATTTCTTGCAATTTATTCAACAAAGATTTAATTTCTGATCCTTCAAATAGAGTTCCGGGGTTTGATCTTCCAAGGAGAATATGGTCTATTTTGAATCGTCTAAGAACCGGTCATGGTCGTTGCAACAGCATGCTTTTCAGGTGGAATTCAGTTGAGAGTCCTAGTTGTGAATGCGGGGAAGCAGAGGAAACCATAGATCATTTAGTTAATAATTGTCACATATATAGATTCAAAGATGGTTTTAGGGCTATTCATAATGTTTCTGAATCTTTTTTAGAATGGGTAGCGAGTTTCAAATCTATTTAATGAAATATAGAATATTCCATTTTTAATTTGTTCGTTTTCTCCCGTAGTCTTTTCCTTTTTCAGATTGGGTTTCGGGTACCTTGGAGAATCTTCTCTGCTTGTTGAAGGAAGAAGCGATAATAAAGAAAAAGATGCCCTTCAATATTTAATATTTCAGCATATTTTGTTAACAATTTCAATTTTCATAAATCACAACACTAACGGGGAGATAGGGTTTTTTTTGCTGAGGTTTTTTCCCTAAGCTCTAGTATCATATATCAAATTATATGGTACCCCGTTACACTAACCTCTGCTAACACTTTTTTCATACACATGCTTTATTGTTAGATAAAAAAACAAATTGTAATGCTCAAGTTCAAAAGAATATATATATATATATATGGTCAATCTGGTATCAATCTGGCATCAATCTGACATAAATCTTGCCATCAATACGGACCATCAGTCCATCAGTCTACGCGAATAGAATCTGACATCAATCCAAATTTGATGACAGACGGAACTGATGCCAGATTGACCGTGTATAACCTCCGTCTAATGAACTTCAGATTTGGAAGGCAATAGAATCGTATCGAAGCCAATAGAATCGTATCAGGTATATTTATACCAGGTAACCATATAAACCAAGAGCTACATTACAAGCACTGATAAATGTCCAAGTTATTTGAATGGTTTAGAGTTAACCATATTTTGAGTTATTTCGAAAATATGTTAGGTTGACTTATTTTCGGTCAGAATTTGTGACCATTTGTGATTGCTCTCTGGTCATGCGTATTGTCGCTGAGAACATTCAATATCGTTTTTGCGCGTATGTTCTGGGGTACATCGCGTTATAGTTTTGCCCAAATGTCTGTAACTTTCGAATTTTTTGACAAAAATGGTCTCAAAAGATTTAGTTCGACTCCCCAATGAAGAATTCGAGGTCAAATTTGATTCTGTCCGGCCGGCCGTCCGTCCGTCCGGCCGTTGCCACGATAACTTGAGAACGAAAAGAGCTAGCGACTTGAAATTTTCAGGGTGGGTGGCGCATCACAATACGACGGACAAGTTCGTTAATGGGCATAATCGGCCCAGTGGTTTCCGAGTAATAATTTTGTTTTCAACCAATATAAATCCGATCGAATTGAAACTTGGTGAGTGGTTGTAGAATATGAACTTAAGTACGTTCGTGAAATTTTGTGCGAATCGTATGGCTAGAAAGTTTTACAAAAATTATTAAAAAATATTTTTATTGTCACGATAACTTGAGAACGGAAAGAGATAGCGGCTTGAAGTTTTCAGGTTAGGATGTGCACCAGAACGCGACATTTCAGTTCGTTTATGAGCATAATCGGCCAAACGGTTCTAGAGTTATAGCCATCTCAAATTTGGTTGCTTTTTGTTCCTCATTAACTCGAAAAATACTAAACCGATTGAATTCAAACATGGTAATTAGTTGTAGAATGCCAACGCGAAAATTCTTACAAAATTTCGTGTGGATAGTATTTGTAAAAAGTTTAAAAAAAATCATTGAAAACTGAAAAAAAATATTCTATATATCAGTAACTATTCGCTTGAAATTGCTGAAATTTTGCAAGAGCCTTCATAGCCTAACTCTTCTGCCAAGTTTCAAGTTTTAACACGATCGGTTGAATATTGTTGGAGATTCGAGCATTCTTGTGTGAGTTCAGTAGATGGGTGACCGTTACCTCGATAACTTTCGAACGAAAGGAGATAAGGACTTGCAATTTCCAGGGTAGGTTGCGTATCCGAAAGGGAGAGTTGAGTTCGTTTTTGGGCATAATCGGTCAGACGGTTTCCGAGTTATACCCACCTGGAATATTATTTCCTTGATAACTCAAAAAATAAATATTCGATCGAATTGAAGCTTGGTAACTAGTAGTAGAAAATCATCATAAAGACGTGTTTAAACTTTTGTAAGAACCGTACCCCTAGAAAATTTTAAAAAAATGACGAAAAAAAAAATTTTAAGAACCGCACCCCTAGAAAATTTTAAAAAATCACGAAAAAAAAAAATTGGTTCAAGCACTGACGTGAAGTCAGAAGCTTTTGCGCGTATGTTCTATTGTCCATTCTTCTGTATTGGACACCCTTAATCGAATTTACCATGGTAAATTATGTTGTCCATTCTCCTGTATTGGACACTCTTAATTCGAATTTACCATGGAGAATTCGAATTAAATGTCCAATACAGGAGAATGGACAACATAATTTACCATGGTAAATTCGATTAAGGGTGTCCAATACAGAAGAATGGACAATAGAACATACGCGCAAAAGCTTCTGACTTCACGTCAGTGCTTGAACCAATTTATTGAGTATGAAAGTAATATTTAATGATAATACAATTATTTGGGAGTGATTTATGTTATATTTTGAGTAGGTTAGGTAGGTTAGGTTAGGTTAGCAAAGTTCACAGGCCATCGCTTTGCTCGCGTTTATATGCTATCTGAACTATCTAATTTTATATTCAAAAAGTCAATATAGTATATTGTATTTCGAGTTATAATAAAAAATGTGGGAAAGGCCTGTGGACAGGAGCTTTGGCACTCTTGTTCAAACTTTGAGAAATCATATCTCCAAAAGTGGTTTCTCAGAGTTAGGAACTATATCAATGATTTCTTATAATAGAACTACATAATAAAATAAAATAAATTGAATAAGAATCCATTGATATCCTTCCCAACTCTGAAAAACCCATACTTTCGGAGTTATGATTTGTCAAAGTTTGAACAAGGGCGCCAAAGCTCCTTTCCAAAGGGCTTTCCCACTTTTTCAATTAGGCTTCTGTGCGTCAGTTTTCAAGTATTTTCGTAATTAAATTCAAAACGTAGGTTTATGAATCATCTCATGTTGGATTTACATACATCAGCAAATTATAATTAGAGTGTTCTATGAAATCATATAGAATTCTTCAGAATAATTATTGAAATTTTGAAAAATCATATCTCCATAAGTATTAGTATTAGTATCAATGGATTCTTATGATAAAACTGCATTTCAAAAATGAATTAATTTAAAATTTGTATTGTAAAAAATAATTTTTTTTGTTACCCGAAACCACTATGCCGATTTCGCCCAATAACGAACTTAGCCGAGATATTTATCTCCCGAACCTATTCCGAAAATTTCAACTGTCTAGCTCATTCCGTTCGAGAGTTATCGAGTTAACGGACGGACGGCCGAACAGAATCGATTTTGACCATGGATTCTTGATCAGTGAGTCAAATCGAATCGTTTAAGACCATTTTCAGCAAAAAATTCGAAAATTACAGACATTTGGGCAAATTGATAAGCACTCTGTTCCGAAGAACAAGAGCACCAAAAACTATATGGTGAGCCTTTAGCAATAAAGCTTATTTGAGACATTTTCAGCAAAAAATATTATTTTTCGAATTACTAAGAATAGTGGTAAAAAGTCGAAAAAAGAACAAGTAATAATTATTTGCAATTATTTCAAATCAAGAAAATTACGAATTGTATACTATTATTGTTGCATATTATTATGCTGATCCTCCTAGGTCTTGCCCAAGGAGACTCCTCATAAGCTCTCGAAGGGCTTGAGCGAGTAAGGAGAACCAGTTGTGTTCTGCGTAGGCTTTGTTACTGTCCTTACGCCACCTTACGCACAGCAATGTTAATTTTTGACCCAACAGTGAATGGTGGCGATTACAGTGAATAGAAAATTACTTTCCTAGCCTCGGGATTGAACTTGGGGCTTCCCCTCCCAAGTCAAATGCTCTACCCCTGAGCCAACCGCATTACATAATAAAATTGATTCAAGCACTGACGTGAAGTCAATAGGTTTTGTGCGTATGTTCTATTGTCCATTCTCCTGTATTGGACACTCTTAATCGAATTTACCATGGTTCAAGCACTGACGTGAATTCAGGAGCTTTTGCACCATGGTGAATTCGATTAAGGGTGTCCAATACAGGAGAATGGACAATAGAACATACGCGCAAAAGCTCCTGAGTTCACGTCAGTGCTTGAACCAATTTTTTTTTCGTAATTTTTTTTTTAATTTCTAGCTGTACAGTTCTCAGAAAATTTTACACACGCCTTTATGTCGATAATGTACAACTAGTTAGCAAGCTTCAATTCGATCGAGTCTATATTTTTAGAGTTATTGAGAAAATAATATTCCAGATGGATATAACTCCGAAACCGTTGGGCTGATTATGGCCAACAGCAAACTTAACTCTCGCATTCCGATTCGCAACCAACCCTGAAAATTGCAAGTTCCTATCTCCTTTCGTTTGAGAGTTATCGAGGCAACGGTCACCTTTCCAGCTACTGAACTCATACAAGGCTGCTCGGATTTTCCAACAATATACAGGGCGAGTCTTTGACCACTGCATTAATTTTAAACAATGATTCCTCTCATCAAATGAAACACTTTTTTCATTTAACATTTTTCCAAATTCAGTTCAGGTAAAAAGATACAGGCTGTTGAAATTTTGAAAAAATTTTTTTATTTTGTTGCTTTGACATCCTTTTTTCGAATAAAATGAATGTTGGCGTAAAGTTTCCTATAACTATGATACATATTTTCCAAATATTAGTTATTTTCTACTTCTACTGGTTTTCTAGTTATGGACTCGTGGATTCATAAAACTAAACGAAATTAGCATAAAGAAAGTATATAAAATTTTTCTTGAGTCATTTCAAGAATATTCCATCGTTTTAGAACATTATATTATTCTTCATCATTTCTCCTAAAACGCACCGTTTTCGAGATATTCTTCATTGAATGTTTTAAAATGGAAAACTCCAGAAATTTCACTACTTTTATGGATCCGTCCCTGAGCGTTGGAATCCCGAATCAAGCTGTAAACCACGTTACCATGCCTTATTCTCGTCCGCCAACAATGTCATAGATAATTTATATGCGGGAGTGTATTGGCACATTGTGAAATCTTTAAACGTTTGTAACTTTTTACCTGAGCCGAATCTGGAAAAATGGTAAATGAAAAAAGTGTTTCATTTTATGAGAGGAATCTTTGGTTAAAATTAATGCAGTGGTCAAAGACTCACCCTGTATATACGATAGTGTTCAAACTTCGAACTTGGTAGTAGAATTAGGTTCTGAAGACTCTCGCAAAATTTCAGTCATGTCGGATGAATAGTCTCTGATATATAGAATTTTTTTCAATGATTTTTTAAAAATTTTCTAGTGATACGATCCTCACGAAACGCTGCAAGAACTTTCGCGTTGGCATTCTACAACTAATAACCATTTTTGAATTGGATCAGTTCTATTTTTTCGAGTTATTGAGGAAATAACAACCCAATTTCAGAGGGGTATAACTCCAAAGCCGTTTGGCCGATTATGCTTATAAACAAACTCAAATGTCGCATGCACATGCAAAACCTAACCTGAAAATTTGAAATCGCTATCTCTTTCCATTCTCAAGTTATCGTGACATAAATAATATTTTTTAATAATTTTTTTTTAGTTTTTTAGCCATACGATTCTCACAAAATTTCACAAACGTGCTCAGGTTTATATTCTACAACTATTCAACAAGTTTCAATTCAATCGGATTTATATTGGTTGAAAACAAAATTATTACTCGGAAACCATTGGGCCGATTACACCCATTAACGAACTTGTCCGTCGTATTGGGATGCGCAAACTACCCTGAAAATTTCAAGTCGCTAGCCGGACTGCCGGAATGATGAGACCATTCGTCAAAAAATTACGAAAAAAAAATTGGTTCAAGCACTGACGCGAAGTCAGGAGCTTTTGCACGTATGTTATATTGTCCATTCTCCTGTATTGGACACTCTTAATCGAATTTACCATGGTGAATTCTATTGTCCGTTCTCCTGTATTGGACACTCTCTTAATCGAACGGACAATAGAATTCACCATGGTAAATTCGATTGAGAGTGACCAATACAGGAGAATGGACCATAGAACATACGCGCAAAAGCTCCTGACTTCACGTCAGTGCTTGAACCAATTTTTTTTTTCGTAATTTTTTGAAATTTTCTTGGGGTACGATTCTTACAAACGCGATATTCCCCAGAACCTACGCGCAAAAATGAAAATTTCAAAGATTCATATCCTCTAAGATGTAAGTTTTCCAAAGTGGAGATATGTATGGTATTTTTCTAGTAAAACTTCATCTAGAAAAAATTGGCTATAAAATCTGGGGTAAACTTTTACCCAAAAGAGAGCTGATTCTAACTTTGCTCGTTTTAATGTCTAGGACAATCGAACCTATACCTGGAATATGGTAGTCTACTGTTAGTAATTGCTCTCTCCGCCAGTTATGCTTCACATAGCAGTTGAGGTAGAAATGAATAATTTGATCATACACATAGATGGAACCTCCGCAGTTTGGTTACTTCACAGATCATCAGAAAACAACCTGTGCCAAGATGAAGTGATAGGCTCTATATAGCACACCATTAAATATATTTCAAAAGTTAGTTGGGTTAATGAGAAACTCTAATTCTGGTGTATCTGAGACTTACCTTGACTACCACTGGGTTCCGGATCACTATCCAAGCTTTCTGCTGACGCCAAATAAGCAGATCCAGGTTGGTTGTTTCCGCTGCTTCCACTTGAAGAACATGATCCTATACTTGTCAGGGACACCGGCCTAGAAACCTCGGAAGAATTGGTACTGCTGGAAGTCCCTTGACTACTTTCACTGGGAACCTAGAAGATAAATATAAGTTTAAGGCCTTCTAAAGGAACACTGAAAGTTGAGCGGTTTAAGAAAACGGCACTTCAGGATTCATTTTGAATAGATATTCGAAAGGTTCTATTGATACAAGCAGAATACAGTGGAGTGGCGTAGGAGCTGGAATGAAATTATCTTTCTCTATTTCAGTACCGTAATGAGTCCATTCCAGCACTGAAAACAGTGCTGGAATGAACTCATTCCCGCATTGTTTCTAGTTATAGTATATTATATTATATATAGTATATTTTTCGTTTTGTGGTAGTCAGCACTGACATTCGATCCTATCAAATTTCAACACACGTCAATTGACAATACAATATAATCTGGATATAGTGAAATAATTGTTGAGGAAAACCTTTATTTTCATTAAAAAATATGGTACTAGAGATTTCCTTCTTGCTAATTTTGAATCATTCATGCTATCAGGAAACTGTTTTAAATCTCATCTCCATGCCTTACGTACGTTTCAAATTCAAATTCCGTAATCTGTCAACTTTCGTAACAGTCACACCAACTGCCAAGATACAATACAAAAGTCACTAGGATGTATAATCCGAACTTTTCATTAAATTTCAACAGCATTTCACAAAACTTGCCCGAAATAGAGAAAATATCGTCTAATACTCGTTGCAGAAGGCAATTCCAACACACATGCGTTCGATCACTCGCTCCTTCGTCGCTCGTTTTCGAATTTCGCATTCGTGTTTTAATAGGAGCTCATTCTGCAACTTGTTTTAGAATATACTATTCCGATGACATGATGTATGAAACGTTTACTAATTAAGAAATTGATTAATATAGCACGTACCGTTGATGAATAAAAAACTTATTTCGGAATAATGACTTCTACAAAGCACTATAATGAACATGTTAGGCGATACCAATTTCAGACAATTGTTATTATCATCATTTAAAGTAGGCGTAAAGAGACTTGTGCGGTCAGATAATTTGGGTATATAATATATTTTATTTATGTTTAGGGAATTCACAATTTTAGCAATGTTCTTATCTGTTATCAATATTTCCATATACATTAAAGCAGCGCTTTGGGGGTTAAGTGATAGAAATGCTTAAACTACCCTTCGCCTCCGGAGACCATACAAGCTTTGGCATGTACCTATGTGTATGAAAATAAAGACGATTAAAGTGTCCGCACACGGGCATAACGAATAGACGTGTTTCCAATCTGCTTAGTTTCTTTTCTATACTCGGTTTCCATGGGAACCAAGGACGGTCAATTACTACAATTCAAATTCAAGCGTCGCTACGATCGGAGTGGAAGCTAAAACTCTATGACTTTAGAGCGACATTTGAACTACTGGATCATTCTTCTTCCAAGCAGGTCGCGTGGAGACTAGAGACCACAGAACACTAATAGAGACTCTATTGGAGACCATTGTATCAATCGTCCGAGCATGGTTCCCATGGAAACCCAGTGTAGGAAAGGAACTCAGGAGATTGGAGTCGCGTTAATTCGGTATGCCCGTGTGTGGACGCTCTCATTGATATAAATATGTATAGACGAATTATTGTTTTTGAAAAACAATAACAACCTGAACCCGAATGTGCTGCGCAACAGGCGAACACGCTAACATCTCGGCCGTCGAGGTGTTGTTTCATATTTGAGATTTACATGAATTGAAATTTCAGAAAAAGTTGAGATAAGTTCGAAATTTTATTCTCATAATAATTGCTAAAATACAAAGCTGATTGGGCTGAAATCTAGTACCAACTCGATTGTAAAATAGCGGCTGTATAAGTTTAAAGGTTTGTGCGGAATGTCAACGGAATCGGACAGATAGTTTCGGAAATATAATTTTTCAATGTTTCAATGCGATCGGATCTGTATTTTTTGAGCAATTGTGGAAATATTTCAGAGATACCAGTTCGAAATTTCATTTTCTCAATATTTGCTAAAATATAAAGCTGATCGAGCTGACATTGGTTACTTGATTTTAACGCGGCGACTTGGAGGTTTATGCGGGATTTCAGCGAAATCTCACTGATGGAGCTTTTGCGCGCATATTCTTCTGTCTATTCACGCCTCACACACAATCCGTCTTTTTTCAACCAAGTGCTCGATTTCAATTAGATCTGTATCTTTGGAAATATTGGTAAAATAAAATGCGGCTTGAAGGTTTGTGCGCGCAATCAAACTTCAAAATTTGAAATCATTCGGTCGATTAGTTCAAGAGTTATTGAAGTGTGAAATTACACCCATATGATGAACATCACCCTGTATATCCCAAACAAAGGCACTCAGGCGATTAAAACCTCTTGATACGAGTCTAGCCTGATGGCATTAATTCATGGTATTCGCTTGTCGCATTCTTCCCTGGACACCCTGTATAGACATTTTTCAGTAGGTACCAAATACGAAGTTGGCCATTCCTCTGAATCTGAAACGATTCTCCGCCATTAGTGCATTGAGATTCCGCACAAGAAGTTCCGAAAAAAAATCCTTTCAAGACATCCTTGCACGGTTTACATATTCATAGGAAACCTCCCTCGTTTTTTCTAATCAAGTTACTGAATAAAATTAATCTTTCATCAAAGTCATCAATTCAAATACCGGCTCCATGGAGGATCTCCTTCACGCATTTCTACACCAACGTGTGGGCGGCCCCCGACATGGGAGGATCTGAAACCGGCCGATAATGATAATACTGCGGCGGATTTGAATATTTCGCATTTTTGTTTGGTCAAACGCCAACAGTGGCGCAACCAGGATTTCCGTTATTGATAATATGGAATTTGATGAAAACTGAAGATTTTTCCTGATGTTGAGTGTTCAATACATTTTCAATTTGGAAATCGATATTATAGTGAATATCCAACATGGCGAGTCCAGTCAAACACTTATTCCCCATTGTAACTCTCGCATACGGTTCCATTCGGTTCGGTTCGTTCTTGGTTTCTATTCAATCCCTGGCGACAAGCGTGAAACGGTGCTCCGGTTTAGTTTCGGTACCGAACAGAAACCGTATAGCACCGAATACTCCCTCGACACGAATAGGTTTCAATCAGGTCTGAATTCGTGTCAGGGAACACAGATCACATAACCACGGTTTAGTTTCGGTTTTAAAAGTAAAGTAAATATTTACTTTTGTGTTCTGTGGTTTTAACCTCAAAGCGAGCTGATATCTTTCAATCTTTCCCAAATTGTTTACATATAGATATATACCTAGACAAAAATACATATTTTCCGGATTTTCGCTATCTCAGTATTTATGAGGAAATGAGCAATTTACTAAATGTTGATGTGGATAGACTGATTTCTGCAGTACATCTAAACTAGTGATGTGGGACAAAACTTCCGAAAAATATAAAGATACATTGAAGACGCAGGCAAAAATGTTTGTGTTCAAATTTTGAATGACTTGATGAATTTGACGTCGCGAAAAAATTTGGAATTTCGAATGAGCCCGTTTCAGAAGAAAACATAAAACCTAATGTGAACCATGTGATAAACGTGTATATACTAAAGGGTTTCATTAGTATTTGGTTTCAACCATAGACATAGAATAACATGGACTGGTTATGAGAAAGAGACCATTCATATCAGCACTGAAAAAGGCAAAACTTCGACGCATACTAAGCAGTGCCGCAATATGCCTTGAACTATTAACAATTAACAATTAACAATAACATTCACTATTTAACTATTAACAATAACATCAAGTTATTATTAACTAATAACAATAAACGAGTTTCCAACCCCTTCAGATTTGAATACAGGTAAGTGAAATAGAAATTCAGACACCCCAGTAATATGAATCAATTACAAAGAATTTCCACGAATATGTTTGTTAATTTTTTTTAATTTATTGTTAATTTAACTAATATTTTAACTAAGTACATCTGAAGAACTGCTTTAAATTGTTCATCATGCCTTTTTGATAGGAGAAGAATTGTGGGCTTGTGTGAGGCTCATTTGTCATTTAGAGGAATAATCACGCGGGTAAAAAGAATTGTAAACACAGTGATGATTTATTGTCGGGCATAGAATCAGGAAGGCCTTACACGAAGAACTAGAGGCACAGGACGTGTCAGAAGAACGCCGCCTTTTAGGCTTTAGCCTCTATACTGGGACCACTTCACATCCACAAGATCAATTGCGGGCCAATGGTTTGGGGAGCATGGGAGGCCTATTATCATACGAACTGCTCATCACCGGATCAAAAGTTTTGGACTTCATACCGTCCTCAGCTTGTCCTACCTCTAACTCTTAGGCACCGAAATGATCGACCGAACTGGTGCAAAGAATGGATGAACTGAGACTTCGAATGGAATACTATCATGATGAATCCAGATTCTATTTGGATATGTATGATGGACGTACAAGGGTGAGAGCAGCGTGGTGAGAGACGAGACCCTCAATTTTCTATGAAAAGGCATGTGCACCGCACTGTGGGAATTATTGTATAGGGGGGCCATTGCTTAAGGAAGCAGGTCAACTTTGGTGTTCATCAGAGGCAACATGACAGCCGTACGTTACATCCAGCAGGTGGAGGAACCACATGTTCTGCCATATACACGGAGGCTTCCCATATACCCAGAATTACGATGGCCCATTTAGAAGACATTCAAGTTGATTTGTTGCGTTGGCCCTCTAGATCTCCCGATCTTTCACCCATTGAACGTTTGAGAAATTATGGGTATCCACTCCGTTTACTCCTTCCTCCACAAACTCTAGCGGCACTTCCGCACGAGGTACAAGTATAGCCTGTAATGAAATACCTCAAGAGGAATTCGATCATCTCACTAGGAGTATGCCCAGATGTTTTCTGAGTGCATAAGCTATCATGGAGGCTCAACACATTTTTCTGAGATTTTGATCAATTACTAATCTGACCCTAAGAGACATGAACACAAATAAAAAGTGGGAAAGGCCTGTGGACAGGAGCTTTGGCGCTCAGGTTCAAACTTTGACAATTCATCTCTGAAATTATTGGTTTCTCAGAGTTGAAACTGATATCGATGGATTCTTATAATAGAACTGCATCATACAATAAACTAAATTAAAATTGAATTACGAACTTATCCGAGATATTCATTCCCCAAATCTACTCTGAAAATTATATTATATAAATTGAAACATTTTGCATTCAATCATAATTTGTTTGAAAAATTTAATGCTTGTGGCTTTTACTTGATGCAAATCCATATTAACTCAATGAAAAATTATATACGATTTACACTTATTTATTCAATATTGTGACGCGTATGATGTAGTCTGATGAAGTCGCTGTGTCGACGAAACGCGTCACAATATTGAATAAATAAGTGTAAATCGTATATAATTTTTCATTGAGTACATACTTTGTTTGTTAGAACAGAAATACATTGGACATGTCTGTTATAGGTAGATAAGATTACATGTATGAACAGTGAACACAGATAGATAGAATTCGCATTCCGTGAAAACATAGAAGTACGATGTATTATTGAAATTTTGAAAAAACATATCTCCGAAAATATTAGCTTATTAGATTTGGAAATGATATCAATGGATTCGTATGATGAAACTGCATCTTAAAAAAAAGAATTAAATCCGAAATTTGTAACATACAAAAAATTAGATTTTTCGTTACTCCGAAACCATCCGGCATTTTGCCCAATAACGAACTTAACTGAGATTTTTATCTCCCAAACCAACTCTGAAAATTTCAACTGTCTAGCTCGTTCTGTTCGAGAGTTATCGTGTTAACGGCCGGCCGGCCTGACAGAATCGATTTCGACCGCGGGTTCTTGATCAGTGAGTCGAACCAAATCGTTTAAGACCATTTTCAGCCAAAAATTCGAAAATTACAGACATTTGGGCAAATTGGTAGCACTCTGTTCCGAGGAACAAGAGCGCCAAAAATTGTTGTAATATCCTCATTATTACTAAGTGTTCTTTTATCTATGGCGCTTAGCATATGTCTTTTATGTCATAGCCGTTGAAACTGGTATCTAACATAACATCTTCATCAATAATATGGATAATACTGATGTAGGTACTGAGTTGATTTTTTGTTTCAATGGTAAGTGCTCAATATTGAATTTTTCAACGTCATGAATTTAAATAACATTTTGTTTCTTTTCTTCAATTCTAATATACCATCCATACGTGGAAGAAAATAAATAGAGAGGTGTTTCAAGAATATGTTTCCTATATGTGATATGAAAATGGCAGGAAAATATTTATTCTATGGTATTTATTGTACATATTGTTCTGACATTCACTTTATGATTTTGTCCATCTGCTGCGCTGGGAATATTAACACTGTTTAAACATTGTAGCAGATTTATTATCTGCAATATTTCTGAATTATTCAAGCTGATCTGCAGAGCTTTACTCCGCTCTAAATTATTACATTGGAATTATTTACTCAGGCCGACTTTATATCCAAATGAAGTTTCTCTTCGTCAAATATTAAGATTAATCTTTCGTATTGACTTCAAGGCTTTCATCTGAAATTTGTTTCTATATTTCTAACTCCAAATTTATTCCAAAGCAGTACATGCAGCCTCGAAAACTTTATCATAAACCAAAACGTAAAATTTTCCGAAAATTATCTTCACTTGAATTGTTGGTATCTTGGAGAGGGACTGCATCCCCAAAGGCCCCTTCTGGATGCGCCACTGACCACCGAAGCAGGAATGCGGAGCGGACTCGTTTGCAACCACGATTTTAAAATTAATATGAAAAAAAAAAATTGCGAGTGTATGTCCGCCAATATAGCGGCCTTTTTAAAAGAAAGCGAGTCGAATTGTTAAATATCGCCTTACGTCATGCTAACATGCATCACGCGTGGTGTGAACACGTATGTGATCGTAAAAGATTGCTAACTTTGACGGTTCGATGGTTCTACAAAATCGGGTACGAGGTCTTCCGAAACTATGGAGCAATATGAATTTTGCGAAGCAAATCGCGAGGTGTTTACCCGTAATTCTCATTTTTGGCGCTCTAGTTCCTCGGAACCGAGTGCTTATCAATTTGCCCAAATGTCTGTAATTTTCGAATTTTTGGCTGAAAATGGACTCAAACGATTTGGTTCGACTCACTGATCAAGAATCCGAGGTCGAAATCGATTCTGTCCGGCCGGCCCGGCCACCCAGTAGGCACGATAACTCTCGAACGAAAGGAGTTAGAGGATTGAAATTTGCAAGGTGGGTTTGGAGCGTAAATATCTCGGACAAGTTTGTTAATGGGCGAAATCCATCAAGCGGTTTCGGAGTTATGGCCAATTTTGGTAAAAACATTTTTTATGAATATTTCCGAAACCGATCACTAAATCTATCTGAAATTTAGCATCAAATTGTAGAATCATGACCTTTATACGCAAGTGAAGTTTTGTATTGACCAGGTTACCGCAAAGTGTCAAAAAAAATTTTTGAAAATTTTAAAAATTTTTTTCTACAATAACTCTGGAACGGAAACAGCTAGGCAGTTGAAATTTTCAGAGTAGGTTAGGGAGATGAATATCTCGGTTTAGTTCGTTATTGGGCAAAATAGGCCAGATGGTTTCATATCATAACGAAAAAACAATTTTTTTTTAATAACAAATGTCAAATTAAATTTTTATTTAAGATGCAGTTTCACCATAAAAATCCATTGATATCATTTTCAACTCCAACAAGCTAATACTTCCGGAGATATGATTTTTCGAAATTTCAATAATGAATTGTACTTCTATGTTTTCACAGAATGCTATAATTATTCTATCTATGCTTTTTTATATGATCTGTGTTCATACTCGTTCATGTCGTCCTGTTCTATAAGAGAGAGTCAAATTCATTTCAGCTATTTTAATTTGATTTCTTCCATGGTGCAGTTCTCATTCTCAGATTGCTCATGTAATCTTGATAAATAAACTATTATTTGAATTGAATTTCCTTTATGATGCAGTTCCATCATAAGAATACATTGATATAATTTCCAACTCTGAGAAACCAATACTTTCGGAGATATATATTTATATATATATATATATATATAATTTGTCTGTTTGAACAAGAGCGCCAGAAAACTCCTATCCACAGGGCTTGAACACATTTTTTTTTAACATTTCCCGTTACAGTGACGTCATCGATATTTTTGCGCGTATGTTCTGGGGAACATTTCGTTATCATTTTGCCCAAATGTCTGTAACTTTCGAATTGTTCGATGAAAATGGTCTCAAACGATTTGGTTCGACTCACCGAAGAAGAATTTGAGGTCAAATTTGATTCTGCCCGGCCGGCCGTCCGGCCGTTGCTACGATAACTTAAGAACGGAGAGAGCTAGCGAATTGAAATTTTCAGGGTAGGTGGCGCATCCAAATACGACGGACAAGTTCGATAATGGGCATAATCGGCCCAATGGTTTCCGAGTAATAATTTTGTTTTCAACCAATATGAATCCGATCGAATTGAAACTTGGTGAATAGTCGTAGAATATAAACCTCAGTATGTTTGTGGAATTTTGAATTTTGCGAGAATCGCATCGCTAGAAAATTTAAAAAAATTATTAAAAAATATTTTTTAATACGCGATAACCTGAGAACGGAAAGAGAAAGCGACTTGAAATTTTCAGGTTAGGTTGTACATCTGAATGCGACATTTGAGTTCATTTATAAGCATAATCGGCAAAACGGTTTTGGAGTTATACACCCATCTGAACTTTGGATGTTATTTCCTCAATAACTCGAAAAATATAGAACCGATCCAATTCAAACATGGTTATTAGATGTAGAATGCCAGCGCGAAAGTTCTTGAAATATTTCGTGCGGATCCTATCACTAAAAAATTTTTGAAAAATCATTGAAAATTATTGAAAAAAATTCTATATATCAAAAACTATCCATCCGATAGCTGAAATTTTGCCTTCAGAATCTAACTCGACTACCAAGTTCTAAGTTTGAACACGATCGGATATATATTGTTGGAGATTCGAGCAGCCTTGTGTGAGTTCAGTAGATGGATGGGTGACCGTTGCCTCGATAACTTTCGAACGGAAGGAGGTAGGGACTTGGAATTTTCAGGGTATGTTGCGTATCCGAATGGGACAGTTAAGTTCGTTTACGGGCATAATCGGTCCAACGGTTCCGGAGTTATACCCGTCTGGAATATTATTTCCTCGATAACTCAAAAAATATGAACTCGATCGAATTGAAGCTTGGTAGGTAACTAGTTGTAGAATATCGATATAAAGACGTGCTTAAAATTTTGTAAGAACCGTAGCCCTAGAAAATTACAAAAAAATTATGAAAAAAAAATTGGTTCAAGCACTGACGTGAAGTCAGGAGCTTTTGCGCGTATGTTCTATTGTCCATTCTCCTGTATCGGACACTCTTAATCGAATTTACCATGGTAAATTATATTGTCCGTTCTCCTGTATTGGACACTCTCTTAATCGAATTTACCATGGTAAAGAGAACGGACAATAGAATTCACCCGTCGATTTTTAATTTCAAAAGCAATTTATCGTATGCTTTGTGGAATTTGATATTTCTCATCCCCTACTTTATTTTTTCAATGTATATGGATGTATATGGATTGTAATACATCAAATGAACGATAATTTTATTACCTACTCAACGGTGCGAATGAAAGAAAAAAATTGGTTTTGCCGTTTTTGGCGCTCTAGTTCCTCGGAACTGAGTGCTTATCAATTTGCCCAAATGTCTGTAATTTTCGAATATTTCGATGAAAATGGTCTTAAACGATTTGGTTCGACTCACTGATCAAGAATCCGTGGTCGAAATTCATTCTGTCCGGCCGGTCCGGCCGGCCGGTCCGGCCGGTCCGGCCGGCCGTAGGCACGATAACTCTCGAACGGAATGAGCTAGAGAGTTGAAATTTTCAGAGTAGGTTTGGGGGATAAATATCTCGGCTAAGTTCGTTATTGGGCAAAATCGGACAGATGGTTTCGGAGTAACAAAAAAAAAATTTTTTTTTTACGAAACAAATTCCAAATTAAATTTTTTTTAATAAGAGGTTTTATCATAAGAATCCATTCATATCATTTTTAACTCTAACAAGCTAATACTTTCGGAGATATGATTTTTCAAAATTTCAATAATAAATCGTATTTGAACGTTGTCACAGAATGATATTATTCTATGTATGAATATGAATTGTCATAATGTCAAATGATGTTCCTGACAGATTATCTAATCAATCGAAGAATTGTGAGCGAAGTGAGAAAAATCTCAGTTGTTTGCTCCGAAATTAGTTTTTCTCAGAAAATTCTTACATTTCGGAACTGAACATGAAGTAAGAGATCTGAGAGTAGTGAGACTGCTTTTCATCCATAGACATAGATATAACTCTCGAACGGAATGAGGTAGGTAGTTGAAATTTTCAGAGTAGTTTAGGGAGATGAATATCTCGGTTAAGTTCGTTATTGGGCAAAATTGGCCAGATTTAATTTGATTTCTTCCATGGTGCTTTTCTCATTCTCATGATTGCTCATTTAATCTTGATAAATAAACTATTATTTGAATTGAATTTCCTTTAGGATGCAGTTCTATCATATGAATACATTGATATAATTCCCAACTCTGAGAAACCGATACTTTCGGAGATATAATTTGTCTGTTTGAACTAGAGCGCCAGAAAGCTCCTGTCCACAGGGCTTGAACCCATTTTTTTTTATTAGAACATAAGAAAATAATCTATTGGGTATGGTTACTCGCTCCTTGAAATCGACGAGTTTCCTATTCAAGGATGGAAGATAATTTTAATTTATTAAATGTTCGAATTGAGCACCGTTGAATGCTTGACAATGTACAAGCCGTTCTTCGAAACTCCTCAATGAATTATTCAACGCAGCAACAGTTATTCTTCCGACTTCTCTCTGAATTTTAAGTCGCAGGTCTTCCAAATTATCTGGCTGATATTGGTACTCTTAAAATGGCCCCACAGAAAATAGTCGAGAGGGTTCAAATCTGGATATCGGGGTGGCCATTCAAATGATCCTCTCCTACCAATCCATTTATCAGGAAATGTGCCATCAAGATACCTCCTTACTTCAATTCCATAATGCGGAGGCGCACCATCTTGTTGGAACCAAATATTGTCAGCTACTTGTCGACCATTCACACCAGGAAAGAGATCAATGACTGCAGGTAATATTTAATTCCTCAGTAACTCTAGTCAAATTTACTTCTATAAAAAAGGTCCGATAATATGATGGCCAATTGTACCCAACCACCCATTTAATTTTTCGGGATGTTGGGTGCGAACTTTCTGCACCCAATGAGCATTTGCTGTGGACCAGAAGCGACAATTATGTCGATGGACAGACCCAAGTAAAACGTAGCTTCATCCGTAAAAAGAATTCTCGATGAAAAGGTATCATCCTCATTGCATCTCTCCTGCATTACTTCACAAAACTGCGCTCGGCGGTCGAAATCGTCATCAGATAATTTTTGTGAGCTTTGAATCCTGTATAGGTGAAACATAATTTTTCTAAGAAGATTACCAACTGACCTCTTACTCACACCGAATTCATCGGCCAGTTTTCGTGTAGATTGATCCGGATTCTCTTCTATGGAAAGTAATATATCGAGGGCCTTATCGCCACATGTCGCAGTTGAAGCTCTACCAGATTTTGGAGGGTTTTTAAATTTTCCAGTTTGTTCGAAATGTTAAACCACCCGGCAAACAGTAGTTTTACTTATAGGATTTCTGTCTTCATAACGCTCATTAAAAATTTCGCACACTTGTTCATAGGTCAACTTGCGATCCCCATGTCCCAGAAATATCTGCTGCTTTTCACTCAATTTATTCATATCGAATGGAAAATTCTCGGGAAATATGATGTTATTCGCCTTAGAGAGATCAGTTAGCCACTAACGCGATACCATAAACCTTGTCATCTTTAGTTGATCTGCTAGATCAGGGTTTCACAAACTTTTGGCTCCACGAACCCCCGCTAAAGTTTCCTGATGACCTAGCGAACCCCTTAACTAACTAATTAAGTATAATGCGCGCGCCTCCATGTGTGCCGCACCAGTACGTAAATCTTGTCGCGAACCCCCTACCGGCGAACCACTTTGAGAAACCCTGTGCTAGATTGACAAAAGAATATTTTTTCAACAAAAAAGAAAGTTTTTCTTGACCTCGTCACTTTCATGTGTGTGGGGGCGACACCATATCAACCTTATCTGTTTATTGTTTTATTTGCGATCTAATACATTCATTCGCAGATGTTTTCGACTTGTCTATACATTTTCCTTTTCATCGTAACATTTTTATTGAAAGAATTTTTGAGGTAAAATTCTATTTTCGTTCACATAACTGAATTGGACATCGAATGACCTTTGATGTGATATATCACAAGCAATATTTTTCCAATAGAAAAAAATTGTTGAGGTTTAAGGGTATAATCCCCCAACTTCAAAACTGATGCATTTCTCAAACTTCGAAAATAGAAATCGGCGGGTAGTAGGATATTTTTCAATACTTTTAATTCCAAGAATAAGAAACTGACACAAATCACAAATTGTTAATTTTGTAATAAAAAGTAGCTTAACATATTCTTTTTTCAGTCACACCGCTAAATGTGAAATCGAATATCCTTTCATTTGATATATCACAATCACAATCCATATATTCCTATTTGAAAAAAAACAGTAGAGGGGTGTGGAGCGTAAAGGGTGAGAGATTTCAAATTCAAAAAGCATAGGGAGACCTGCTTTCGAAATCACAAATCCATGGATTCATCTTAATAATAATTAGTAAATGAATAATGGTCTGATTGCGGTACTCTCCAATCACAAATTGTTAATTATTTCCTAATCTTTAATAAAAAACGGCACAACGAATTCTACTTTTAGCCACATCGCTGAATAGGTACTCAAATTACCTTTCATTTGATGTATCACAATCCATATATTTTCATTTGAAAAAATAAAGTAGTGGGTGAGAAATATCAAATTCAAAAAAGCACAGGATGAATTGATTTTGAATGAAAAATCGACGGGTGCGAGGATTTTCCTTAATAATTCTTCGTACAACAATTATTGACGAGTTACTTTTTTGCACGAAGTATACAGGGTGTTCCTTAAGGATATGCTAATATTTGAGAGGGTGATTTTTTGACTCATTTTGAGAAAAAAACTTCCTATGTACTTATGTCCGAAAAGTTATTAACTTTTGAGATACATGGTGATACAATTTTGGTACTGCGATATGCAGCAATTTTTATTTTCAAGAACAGAGCACCTTACAAGAAAACATATTTTTTGGATACTCATTCATTTCGGAACAAATCTGATCTCTTAATTTGCTTTCAGTCGATGTACAAACATTCCACACCGCAGATTTTTGAGGAATTGATCCTGAAATAAAACGATTTTTATGTTTTAAGCGGAAGCCGTGCATCGGATAAAGAAAACCCATGAGATCAAATTTGCTCAAAAATGAATGAGGATCTCAAAAGAAATTTTTATTTCAAAAGAAAGCAGTGCCGTAATACCTATTTATTTCTCCAAAAATATTCAATGCAAAACCCGTTGGACGCCACTGGTAGAGAAAATGAACATATGTGTACATCACAAAATGCAACTTGATGCATAGAAGACATGTACCAAATTTTATAAAGATGTCTGCAATATCATCTCAGTTATTATTAAAAAACAATTTTTTTTTCAAAATTTTATCACCCCATTTCTCAAAAGTTAAGACTTTTAGGACATACGTTCATAGGAAGTTTTTTTCTTAAAATAAGTCAAAGAACCACCCCCTTAAATATTAGCATGTCTTTAGGGAACACTCTGTATATACTGGCTACTGCTTCAGAAGAAGCTCTGACACTTTATTAGCTGACGTTGGCGCTGATATTTTGAAATTGAAGATGCACGTTGGTTGGAAATTGAGCCCTGTTGCGGTGGGGTATGTTGAGAATTCCAGAGAAAATAAAGATCGTATTGCACAAGATATACTTGGTGAAACATATAATGCAGTATGCCCCACTCCCCAAATAACAGCAAGTGCGAGTCATAAAACAAGTTTGTCGTCGGGAATTAATTTAAACAATTGCAATAATTGTGTTATCAATATTTATAGTAATAAATTTATAATTTATGTTCTTATCTTGTGTTATAACAGATAACTAATCACTAATTGAGAAATCCATTTTCCTTCACCGGTTGCTTAATATTTTACTTTGTGTCACTTTATATGTCAAAATTTGAAAAAGTATTTAATCGATCGTTGTGATTTAACGAACCTAATTAATGTCTGCAATGTTAGAAGTTGACCGTACCTCAATTTGACAGGCACACCAAAAATATTGTGTATTGATTTGCAAGTATGTATGCCCAGCATTCAATCGGTCGAAACATTCACCGTCGTTTATTTCACTGCTTATTAATACAAAAATTGATTCAAACCCTGTGGACAGGAGCTTTTTGGCGCTCTTGTTCAAACAGACAAATTATATCTCCGAAAGTATTGGTTTCTCAGAGTTGGGAATTATATCAATGAATTCCTATGATAGAAATGCATCATGAAAGAAATTAAATTTAAACACACGCGCAAAATGTGTAGTTTAAAAAAAATGCTTCAAAAATTATCTTATAAAAAAATGGGTTCAAGCCCTGTGGACAGGAGCTTTCTGGCGCTCTAGTTCAAACAGACAAATTATATCTCCAAAAGTATTGGTTTCTCAGAGTTGAGAATTATATCAATGTATTCTTATGATAGAACTGCATCATAAAGGAAATTCAATTCAAATAATAGTTTATTTATCAAGATTAAATGAGCAATCTGAGAATGAGAACTGCACCATGGAAGAAACCAAATTAAAATAGCTGAAATGAATTTGACTCTCTCTTATAGAACAGGATGAAATGTACGAGTATGAACACAGATCATATAATAAAGCTTAGATAGAATTTTTATAGCATTCTGTTGAAAACATAGAAGTACGATTCATTATTGAAATTTAGTAAAATCATATCTTATTCCGTTCGAGAGTTATCGTGCCTACGGCCGGCCGGACAGAATGAATTTCGACCACGGATTCTTGATCAGTGAGTCGAACTAAATCGTTCAAGACCATTTTCATCGAAAAATTCGAAAATTACAGACATTTGGGCAAATTGATAAGCACTCAGTTCCGAGGAACTAGAGCGCCAAAAAGGGCAATCTACAATGCTTCAATGCCTTAATGCTTCAAAAATTGTCATTAAATTTTTTATCAAGATTAAATGAGCAATCTGCAATGATCAACCTCGTGGAATAGGTTGTTGCAACTTACACTCGGTGCATAGTTTTCACAACTCGAAATAACTAAGGAAAGTATCATGGAAATGTCTAGAGCAAGGCTGGAGACAATCATAGCAGACTGTCCATTTATTTCTGATATTTGAGTAGGTAGTGGATTACGAACAAATTATTTTAATAGTTCAAAATATATTAATAAAATGCTATCCTCTTTTCATAATTTAAAATTAAATAGTTCATACCACTAACACACTCTTTTCTGTATTATGAACATTAAGTCAAGAAAAAATGATTGATACACAAATTTAGATCCATATTTCACTAATTTTTAGCTAGCAATATTATGAAAATACTCTATATAGGAACATGTCTCACTACTTAATGAAGTAAATGATAATATTAACCTCAGTGGTCAACGAACAGTAATTTCTTTTGATGATTCCATTATGTTCTTTTCTCCTATTGCCTCCATAAACTACATCAAAACAGTCTTGTATATATTCACAAATGCAAGAATCGAATACTTGCTTGACAATCTCTAATAGCTAGAAAAGATGACATTTATGAATAGTGATCACAGACAGATTCTGTGTTCACATTCTGTAAATACATAGGACTTACGATGTATTATTGAAACATCATATATCCGAAAGTCTTAGCTTGTTAGAGTTAAAAATGATAACAATGGATTCTTATGATGAAACTGCATCTTAAAAAAATTTGAATTCAAAAGTTGTAATGTAAAAAAAAATATTTTTATTCGTTACTCCGAAACTATTAGACCGATTTTGCCAATAACGAACTTAACCGAGATATTTATCCCTCAAACCTACTCTGAAAATGTCAACTGTCTAGCTCATTCCGTTCGAGAGTTATCGTGTTAACGGCCGGACGGACGGCCGGACAGAATCGATTTCGACCATGGACTCTTCATCAGCGAGTCAAACCAAATCGTTCAAGATCATTTTCAGCCAAAAATTCTAAAATTACAGACATTTGGGCAAATTGATAAGCACTCTGTTCCGAGGAACAAGAGCGCCAAAAATCGTATAAAACAAAGTTATGACACAACCTTAACTCTTAACACGTCAGATATCGCCCGAGATTAATGGCGTCCAGAATTTCCGACGCCTTTAACATATCACCGTCTCCTTTTCAGGAGACAAGAACATTCAATCTTTCCGGGGCGGTCAACTCTGAAAAATGGCAGAGATCATCTGAGGTAATTGAAATGTCAGTTTCCGCCAACTGACAAGCGACAAATATGAGTACGTCAAAGTAACAAACGCGCCTGATAAGAGACTGAGATATATACGACGTGAGCCGCGTGAGCGATTTCCTTTGGAATTGCCAACATGTGTGGGGGACAATGTGTGGGGTGTTAAAGAAGTTTTTATTATCTTGTCTCTGGAAGACGGGACGATACGGTCTGCCTTGTGCGTTTTTTCACGAGTCTGGCGTCAAGCTGCGATATGTGAGGAGGCTAAGATATCTTCAGATCATTAACAGGCTAGGCTAGTCGGTTTCGAGAGGCGTCATAATATCACGAGAATGGGATGACTGAGATAACTTTTTAGCGCACTTTCTCTTGAACACAGAGCACCAATCAATTTTCCCGAATGTCTGTAATTTTCAAATTTTTGGACGAAAATTGTCTCAACCGTTTAGTTACGACTCATTGATGAAGAATCCGAGGTAAAATTTGATTATGTCCAGCCGTCTGGCCGGCCGATTACCCTCGAATGAAATGGGAAATGGGTTGGATGAGTTGAAATTTGCAGTCCAATTACGTCGGTTCATTAATTAGCAAAATCCATGGACTTATAGCCATCTGAAATGTTGTTTTCCCAATAACTCGTGAAATACTAATCTGACCGAATTAAAACCAGGTAGTTAGTTGAAATTAGCAAAATCCATGGAGTTATAGCCATCTGAAATGTTGTTTTCCCAATAACTCGTGAAATACTAATCTGACCGAATTAAAACCAGGTAGTTAGTTGAAAAATGCCGATTCAAAGAAAATATTCAAAAAATAAAACTAATACAGTGAACTAGTTACATTCCAGTCGAACAGCAAATTGTTCATTGATTTCACAAAATTTCTGTGAAGTTTCTTGTGAACGATGTTATTACCGTTGACCAAACTGTAGTATCACGAAAGACGTTTGAATATTGAT
The DNA here is from genome assembly GCA_937662695.2 of Halyzia sedecimguttata. Classification (NCBI taxonomy): domain Eukaryota; kingdom Metazoa; phylum Arthropoda; class Insecta; order Coleoptera; family Coccinellidae; genus Halyzia; species Halyzia sedecimguttata. Next base: position 34,936,008 of record OW569411.2, read on the forward strand.
AATTATTTTAAATATTATACTAAAAATCTTATTACCTATTCAAAGTTCGGTTTTTCGAATTCGATGACCATTATATATATTGAATTCTTATTAATTAATTCTTACGATTTTATTCACTTCTCACAAATGAAATCGAAGGGAAAAATATCGCAGTTGGCTTTGGATCATTCTTTGCCGCTCCTCGCTTAGGATCCTAACTATTTACAGGCTTATGAAGTTAACAGCCTGGATAATTCTATTGTCAGAAAATTAAGTATGTGGACAGAATCGCGAATGTGAACAGGGAATTTGTATACAGGGTGGAAATATGTATAATTTTTACTTTCTAGCCACATATACATACCTCTTTATAGGTTCATTAGGTTTCATTGTAAACATGTCAGATAAAATATGATGGAAATTCTGCAAAAAGAATTAATTAATATAATACTCACAATTCTTTATATTTCAACCTTTTAATGCGTTTTAATGTCATTAAAGTAATCGATACACGGGATATTGGTAATCCATACCCAACATTTCGTTTTTCTAGGATTCCAAGTAAAGAAGTGATGAATGTTGAGTTGAAGCTATATTTTGCACAAGAAAGGAACCAAATCAATTAATTACTCTGAAACCGCTAGAGATAGGGATTAGGAAGTTGATACATAATTAATCAGGAGGCTACGTCCGATCGAAAAACGTAATTATATACGGGTGTTCCATTTAAACATCAAAGTGGTATTACTTTTTGATATAAGCGGCAACACCGCAGCGTTGAAAATATTCTAGATCAATGGAGCAGTGGTTCCTAGCCAAGAAACCAAATTTTCAATAAAATCGTACGTTCCGTTCTCCGTAAGAGTCCAGGGTACCATCGACTGTGACCCAGCCTGTATATATGAAGAGGCAAAATAAGACTATTTTAAAGCCAATTGCGATGTTACAATAATTTATAAAGACCCTATATTTTGCTTTGAAAAGCCGATATTAAAAGGTTGAAATATAAACAATTGTTAGTATTATATTAATTACACTGAATTCTATTTCGTCGCCTCAATAAGAAAATTGCCTAGCTCCATTTTCTTAATGGACTTTTGAGGCGAAAAATGTCTAACTCTAATAATATTTAGAGAAACTCGACAAGTCCTTTCTTGCTACTCTGGATTTACAGAATAATCAATAATTAATACATGGTTGCGTAATCTATTATTTATTCAAAGATTTATCCAATATGTATTAATTTTTGCTCCTCCTGTGAAATTGTCCAATACGGAGTTAGGCAGCTTTCTTATTAAGGCGACGATTTGCAGAGTTTACATCATATTTTATTTGACATGTTTACAATGAAACCTAATGAACCTATAAAGAGGTATGTATAAGTATGTAGATGTGGCTTGAAAGTGAAAATTATAGCTACATATTTCATAGAGAAATTACCCATTTCTAGCTCTGAATAATGCCCTTTACCTTTATCAATTACTTAAATAGGTAGCTAAATCGCAAGAATGCGTGAAAAATATTGACAAAATAATCGTAATGAATAAGGTTTAATGTGCAACTGATATTCAGTACGCTGGTAGTTTAATATAATGAGATATACAAAGATATTCTCCAGAACAGTGAGAAGGTACCGCTGTACTGTACTGTAGTTTAGTACCTGCATGAATGCTCTGGCTATGAATTTGAAAAAGCGCGCCAAAGCAGGCTGACCTCACGTCAGTGCGCGCTGTTCAGGTGAGCAGAGTGTCTATCAATTCATCCAAATGCCTGTAATTTTCGAATTGTTGGCCGAGAATGGTTCGACTCACTGATGAAGAATCCGAGGTCAAACTTGATTCTGTCTGACCGTCCGGCCGGCCGTCAGCACGATTACGCTCGAACGCAAGAGTTAGAGAGTTAAAATCTTCAGAGTAGGTTTGGTGTCCAAATGCGTTAATGCGCAACCATCGAGTGGTTTCTGAGTTATAGACATCTGAAATTTTGTTCTTTCATTCCAATGAATCGAAAAATGCTGACCTGATCGAAGTAAAGTAGGTACATAGTTGAAAAATAAGTCACGAAGACTTGAGCAATATTTTGTGATGATCCCATGACTGGAAAATTAAAAAATTATAAAAAAAAAATCCTGTATTTCAGAAACCATCCGTTAGATATAGTTGAAACTATGCGAGAACCTTCAGAACCTTATTTTACAGTGAAGATCTCTCGGAAGATCTAGATTTGAACTCGATCGGATATATATTGGTGATGATATTGCCGAAATATCGAAATATTACAACGATCGAGATGTACCGGTTCACTGGATTACTCGACGAATTAAGTTGTCGATAGTTTTTGACTTTTGACGTGGCTGGAGAGAATTCTATTGAATCAAGGGGATAGATCGACCGAAGTCAACTTTTACAGGTCGATATGTCAGTAATAACATTCTTTCAATACCTAGTGAGAACTGGATATGTTCCATATATTACGCCCAAGTTCTCGATTCAAACTGTGACGTTTGCGTTAAGCTATTCTCCTCAAGATGTCGGAACTACGAGAAGAATTATTTTTAAATCAATGAAAAATGATACACGATTTGCACTAATTTATTCAATATTGAAACGCTTCACATTATTGAATAAAATGGATTTGCATCAAGTAAAAGCCACAAGCATCCAATTTTTTATTTTCGCTATTTGAACCACGTAACCTCAAAACTTCAATATAGTGACGATTATGGAAACTTCGAGGCTATTTCGCCAAAAACTCTGCCCGTTCCGAACTTTCCATGATATTGATTTGTAAAAATAAATATACATTTTTCAATGTGTAAACAAATTTTCGTCACAGTAGTATATTCGGTTGAGTCAGAAAAGGCGAAAAGATCATATTGGAATATTTTACCAAACTAGCAGTAATGAAGTAGTTGAAGGACCTAGCAGAAAAATAAGAAAATATAAAAATAGTATATTTTGTTCTTACTCTTCAATTGCAGAACGAATCGATATTGTCTTGTTGAAGTGTTATAAAATAGGAAATAGGGATTACGTAAAATTAATGAACGGTATAATCATATCACTATCAATAAGTAACAATTTTAACTAACAATATTATGCTCATTGGTGACGTTTCAAATTGAACTGGAGATGAAATGTCATAAATGATAAATCGAGGTAGAGTTGAATATTTTAAATAAATATGAGGAAACGCCGAGATCAGGTCTGATTCAACTCGGTAAAAACTTGCTCATACGCCAATACCTTAAGATTTCGAAATTTATCAGAATCGAAACGAAAGATAAGCAGTACATAAATATACCTACTCACGTTCATCGAATGTGTAATATCCAACTGTTATTGGGTTATGTTTATTCAGAACTGCAGCCGATCGAGAAAGAATTCTGGTATTTTTTCCAGACTAAATATATGTAATTGGGTGTTATTTCTATATTGTTGCACTGACAATGAAAATGGAGTTGTTTCTCAATATCTTATCACGCTTATCGATAAGGCTATATTGATTGACATTATCTGATAAATAGGTCAAACGTATGTTAGGGAGTTCATAAAATTGAGCTAAAAGTTTAATGGCAAGCTTAAGATCAACAATATGAAGGGATTGGTTTCTGGATTTAGGTATGGGTTCTGCAATATGACCAGGTTGGTTGAATTTCGGTTTTGCTGTTTCACCAAACATAATCCTTATAAAGAGTCCAATGAAGTAATTTTTCACTTCACCGTCTATCCAGTTCTAACCTAATGTTCATTCTGCACTGAACTGTCTCAAATCAATGAAACTTTCTGCTCTTCCGAAACAATAGGTAGTTTCGAAGAAACTAAATTCCTCGCTAAATTCAATCTCTGCAATAATGGAATTCTTAGAGAATAGTATACCTTGGAATATGATAACTGATAAGTTTGATTAAATAATAACCTACAACATTCATAGCAGATTCACGATGTCAATAATTTCATTGAATATTCTTGTTAAATTTTTACTTTGTTTATTTCGACCAACGGAAAAGCTTAGAGAAACGTTATTACTAGAATGTCGTAGTATCACGAAAGAGGTCGAAATATTGATAATTTTATTATAAATATTATATTGAAAATTATGTTCCTCAATTATTATTAGTGAATTGTTATGGTTTAACAAAGATATTCACACTTCACAAATGGAATCGAAGGACAGGTTATTGTAAAAGTGTAGTATTTGGCTTCGCAAATTGAAAATTGATATTCAGTACCCTAATACAGAGTCTTTATAAAACGATTGTAACATCGCAGTTGGCTTTGGAGTTTTATTTGCCGCTTCTCACTTCTTGTGTGTTCTGTATATGCTATATCATATAATTTCTAAACTGACTCAAATTTAGAACTTGGCTGTAAAATTTCATCTATATCGGACGGATAGTTTCTGAGATACAGACATTTCTTAGTGATATTTCAAAATTTTCTAGTGACACGATTAGACAAATTTAAAGAAAAATTTGCGCGTCGGCACTTTAAAACTAATAAACAAGTTTGAATTGGATGGGATTTGCATATTCTGAGTTATCGCGGAAATAACAACAACATCTCAGATGGTTATAACTCCGAAAACGTTTGGCCGATTATGACCATTAACGAACTTAACCTTCGCATTCGGATGCGCAACTTGTCTCTTTCCGTTCGAAAGTTATCGTTGTAACGATTACCCATTCAGATACTGACTCGTCCAACGCTGCTCGGTTTCCAATATCACCAACAATATAGATCCGATCGTAAATTCGGAAATTGGCTGTAGTTTTTTAACGCTTTTGTAAAATTACAGAATATGTTCAATAATTTATAAAATATTTTCTAGTGCTACGATACTCACGAAATTTAGATAAGTCTTTTGTGTCGGCATTCTACAACTAGTTACCAAGTTTAAATTCGATCGAATCTGTATTGTTTGAAAACAAAATTTCAACTCCGATCCGTTTGTATGATTATGCAATCTATCTTGAAAATTTCGAGACGCTCATTCTGGTCGAATGTTATCGTGACAACGGACGGCCGGACAGAATCGAATTTGACCTCGAATTCATCATCAGTGAGTCAAACCTCACTGAAAATTACAGACAATTGGGTAAAATGATAGCACCCTGTTCCGAGCCCTGTACCCTACAACACGTGCGCAAAATTTAATGAAATAAATTACAGAATCAAAACAGAGATAAAAATAATAAAAAAATCTTGTCTCCATCATTTCGCATTCGTAAATCTCGTTATAAGAAGGATCAAATGCACTGGTGACCCAACAAGTGTGGCTGTACTAACATGCTTGACCGAAATGCCAGGAGAGAGCATAATAATCAGGAAATCACGCTCACTAGCGTATACAGGATGAGTCTTTGACCACTGCATTAATTTTAACCAAATATTCCTCTCATCAAATGAAACACTTTTTCCATTTACCATTTTCCCAGATTCGGCTCAGGTAAAAAGTTACAAGCGTTTAAAGATTTCACAATGTGCTAATACACTCCCGCATATAAATTATCTATGACATTGTTGGCGGACGAGAATAAGGCATGATAACGTGGTTTACAGCTTGATTCGGGATTCCAACGCTCAGGAACGGATCCATAAAAGTAGTGAAATTTCTGGAGTTTTCCATTTTAAAACATTCAATGAAGAATGTCTCGAAAACGGTGCGTTTAAGGGGAAATGATGAAGAATAATATAATGTTCTAAAACGATGGAATATTCTTGAAATGACTCAAGAAAAACTTTATATGCTTTCTTTATGCTAATTTCGTTTAGTTTTATGAATCCACGACTCCATAACTAGAAAACCAGTAGAAGTAGAAAATAACTAATATTTGGAAAATATGTATCATAGTTATAGGAAACATTACGCCAACATTCATTTTATTCGAAAAAAGGATGTCAAAGCTACAAAATAAAAACTGATTTTTTTTCAAAATTTCAACAGCCTGTATCTTTTTACCTGAGCTGAATTTGGAAAAATGTTGAATGATAAAAGTGTTTCATTTGATGAGAGGAATCCTTGGTTAAAATTAATGCAGTGGTCAAAGACTCACCCTGTATATGGTCAATCTTAAAATCTTACTTAACGAAATTCCCATAAGTGCATTCGTGAAGCGTGCATTGCTCTTATGGTGACATTTGATGCACTATCTGCTCAACAAACATCCGTATCGATAAATGTTCGGATATGTTCAGAACGAAGAGATGCAAGAACTAGAATCCGTAGCTTTTTGTATTGATCTTACTTCGGATGACTCCACCAATAAAAAGTGGAAAAGTCCTGTGGACAGGAGCTTTGTCGCTCTTGTTCAATCTTTGACAAATGATATCTCCGAAAGTATTGGTTTCTCAGAGTTGGGAATGGATCAATGGATTATTATGATAGAACTACATCATGAACGAAATTAAAATCCCTTTGCATCTTATCTTTTTATGACGGTCCAATTTTCGCTACAAGTTTTTCAAAACTAACAGGAGTCATTCTGAAAAATTGAGTAAATGAAATAGCCAGTTTTAAATATGAAACAAATCTGATGTAATCAGTCCAGAGAGAACTCATATCAGAATACTTATGTAGGAAATCTTAAATAGTGTTACTAAGGAATGACTACCTGTACATTAGTTTGATATCTCGTGCTAAATGTTCCATAATTAGAGAATTACTCGTAAATTATCCTCGACATCCTTGCATCATTCATTTTCGACTCACTAACCCAAAAACTCTGGCTATGAACTTAGCGAATCCAAATTTCAAATTGTTTACATGCTTACATCATTTTCTTTTGACAATGACGTTTATCTTTCAAACTGGACCAAACGACGGCTATCCCAAACATATAGAACGCGATAGATACAATTCGCATTCTGTGAAAACATAGAAGTACGATTTATTATTGAAATTTTGAAAAGTCATATCTCCGAAAGCTTGTTGGAGTTGAAAATGATATCAGTGGATTCTTATGGTGAAATTGCATCTTAAAAAAAATGAATTTGAATTTTTTAATGTGATTTTTTTTTTCGTTACTCTGAAACCATCAGGCCGATTTTTCCCAATAACGAATTTAACAGAGATATTTATCTCTTAAACCTATTCTGAAAATTTCAACTGTCTAGCTCATTCCGTTCAAGAGTTATCGTGCCAACGGAGCGCCGGCCAGTGCGGCCGGCCACACATTATTGATTTTGACCACGGATTCTTGATCATTTAAGACCAATTTAATCCAAAAAATGAAACTCACAGACATTTGGGCAAATTGATAAGCACTCTGTCCCGAAGAGCAAGAGCGCCAAAAAGATTGTTCCAAAAATAATTTTTATATGGAAAAAATAATACATTTTTAAATGATTTTCATTCGAAATGCATCGCCGGAAACCAAACAAAACCGGTATAAGTTAGCGTGAAATGACTACGAGATTATCTTTATTGGTTGCTATTAACCTTCTTTAGTACCTAGAAATATGATTATTTCAATTCATTTCCTCGCTTCCAAGCAGTATACTATGGAGTGGTGACTCAATCTGGTATTCTCGTGACGAGTTTGAATGCGATCTAGGAAATAGAAGACATGCATAATTGAAGAAAATTGCGCCTTTTTCGTGACATTTCATGAACTGTCGCTTTCATCTTTGCGTATAGTTTTAACTAGTTTATTAATACTTGATAATGTGCAATAATTTCTGGATGAGTTGCACAGTGGTAGATTGCTTCTGTCAAATATATTGTGTTTCTTATCTTTTATAGATATTTTTCAGAGTTTGGGAGAGGAAACCCAAAAAGAAAACTTTTAATAATACTTTCTTAATATTGGAAACTTACTGCACTGCGTCAACAGAACTTGAAATTCGCAGGCCAGGTTGTAGACCTGATTACGCCGGTCCACTTGGCTAATGGTCTAAAACCGCCCAAGGGTTTTGGGATATGAAGAATTAATATCTTGCGTAAGTTAGTGGTTTTTGGCGCTCTTGTTTGAATTTAAGTTCTTTCATGATGCAGTTCTTTTATAAGAATCCATTGATACCATTCCAAACTCTGAGAGACCAATAATTGCGGAGATGATTTGCCAAAGTTTGAACAAAGAGCGCCAAAGCTCCAGTCCACAGAGTGCTTATCAATTTGCCCAAATGTCTGTAATTTTCGAATTTTTGGCTGAAAATGGTCTTGAACGATTTGGTTTGACTCACTGATGAAGAATCAGTGGTCGAAATCGATTCTGTCCGGCCGGCCGTCCGTCCGGCCGTTAACACGATAACTCTCGAACGGAATGAGCTAGACAGTTGAAATTTTCAGAGGTTTGAGGGATAAATATCTCGGTTAAGTTCGTTATTGGGCAAAATCGGTCTAATAGTTTCGGAGTAGCGAAAAAAAATATTCTTTTTTACATTACAACTTTTGAATTGAAATTTTTTTAAGATGCAGTTTCATCATAAGAATCCATTGTTATCATTTTCAACTCTAACAAGCGGAGATATGATGTTTCAAAGTTTCAATAATACATCGTAAGTTCTATGTATTCACAGAATGTGAACACAGGATCTGAGTGTGATCACTATTCATAAATGTCATCTTTTTTAGCTATTAGAGATTGTCAATTCGAAGTTGTTATTTTCTCTTGGAAAGCATAAAAAAAAATTACTGTTCGTTGACCACTGAGGTTAATATTACCATTTACTTCCTTAAGTAGTGAGACATGTTCCTATATACAGTATTTTCATAATGTTGCTAGCATTTTACTGAAATATGGATCTACATTTGTGTATCAATCATTTTTTCTTGAGTTTAGGATCATAATAAAGTTAGTGGTATGAACTATTAAATTTCAAATTATGAAAAGTTGATAGTATTTTATTAATATATTTTGAACTATTGAAATAATTTGTTCGTAATCCACTACCTACTCAAATATCAGGAATAAATGGACAATCCGCTATGATTGTCTCCACCCTTGCTCTAGACATTTCGATGATACTTTACTTAGGTATTTCGAGTTGTGAAAACTATGCACCGAGTGTAAGTTGCAACAATCCATTCCACGAGGTTGAATCATTGCAGATTGCTCATTTAATCTTGATAAATAAATTTAATGACAATTTTTGAAGCATTAAGGCATTGAAGCATTGTAGATTGCTCTCTTTTTTATGAGATAATTTTTGAAGCGTTTTTTTTAAACGTCACTTTTTTTAAATTTAATTTCTTTCATGATGCATTTCTATCATAAGAATACATTGATTAATTCCCAACTCTGAGAAACCAATACTTTCGGAGATATAATTTGTCTGTTTGAACAAGAGCGCCAAAAAGCTCCTGTCCACAGTGCTCGAACCAATTTTTTTTTCATAAAACTGATAAAGTTAACTATCTCCTCAGATACTTTCAGCTTTCTTGTTATAATTTAATTTAAATAATCGTTATGCGGAAAGTTGACGTATAATGTATAATCCACCAACATCCAATCCGTTGACTAGTTTTTTACATTTTTATAAAATGTGATTACACATATAAACAAAGTTTCAGCTTTCTCCATATTGTTTTTTAAAATTTTTATTATACATGTTATAGAGGCCGCCAGGGTCACACCCACCGCTACCCTGTCAGCTGACATTCAATATACGTTTACGAACAGTATAAAATTAACCAAATTTGAAAATCTCAGCTTTCTTTCGATGATGACCCAAACATTTCAACTGGCTCCCGGACCAGGAGGAAAGAGCAGTGCAGGGTGGGCGCTGCTTTATGCGTAATAGTATAAGATCAGATGTAGCAATGATGAAGTGTATAACTTCTAGATTGCGTGTAGACTTTCAGTTCTTTTGAGTTTCGAAATTTGTTATATACGCAAAACCTGAGGCCCAATAATTGTCGTGAGCACTGCCAAAATCGGTCGCACTCTCAATTGCGATATGTGATGGTTTAATTCTTTCACTGCCGTAGGCACCATCATCATCATAATATGCGTTATTCAAGAACGGATACCACGGACAGTCCTAAAGAATCGCGCGTTTCCTTGACACACTTGGCCGAAACCTGAGCCTCATAATAATGTCAGATTTAATAAATGAGAATAAAACGCAATGAATCAATCAGGAATGGACACTAATTAATTGGACGGGGTATGGTAATTAGTATCGAATTCAATTAACGATACCGCCGATCTGCCATGGAATCAACGAATGATCGGGTTGTGGGTATATCGAATGTCCGACATCAATGGTTCTTATTCGCGTATTAAGAGGTATTAAGTTAATTTCCGCAAGGATGAATATTTTCTAGATTTTTTAGAATATTAGATGTGAGCTGCATGATGCTGAGTGGCGTCGATTCATTGATTCTTCATATCGATTAGGAATTCATCTCGTTCATTGATCCTTGACTGGGAAAGCCATTCTGGTTTTTGGCGCGCTGTTCTGGTGAACAGAGTGCCTATCAATTCATCCAAATGTCTGTAATTTTGGAATTTTTGGCCGAGGATGGTCTCAATGATTAGTGTCGACTGACTGATGAAGAATCCGAGGGCAAACTTGATTCTGTCCGGCCGTCTGCACGATTACACTCGAACGCAATGAGGTTAGGTTAGGTTAGATTCTTTATTGGTGTTTTACATTATGCAATGTTTACACAAGTCAATTGTAATAATGAATATAAGTCAAATATAGACATTATAAAAACATTCAATATCATATGGCTCCAAATCTATTAAAAATTTTTTAATTACACACTTAAAATCCTTGAAAACCAGAGATCTCATAGGTGTTGGGAGCACATTATACAATTTAAAACATAAATATTCGGGACCACCCTGCGACTTCCTCAACCTTCAGTATGGGAGGCACACATAATTGTTTTTCCTGGTATTATAGGAATGTACATCAGATCTTAATTGTTTTTTCCCGGCTCTATGGTGGGCATATAAGAGACTTTCCAATATGAAAATTCCGGGCAATGTCAACAAGCCCAATTTTCTGAAACCGCTTTTACAACAAGCTCTGTAATTCAGATTATTCAATATTCGAATAGCTCTTCTCTGTAATCTGAAAATTCTATATACCTCTCCACTATTGCCCCACAATAAAATACCATATCTTAGAATAGATTCAACCAGGGCATGATATGCCACTTTGATGGTATTAAACGATACAGATGTGGACAACTGTCTAAGAACAAAAATATTCCTACTTTCACGCTTTGCCAGATGCCCGACGTGAACACTCCAGGTAAGACGAGAATCTACATGTAAACCGAGGAACTTAACCGAACTCTTCTCTACATTTCTCAGGCTGAAATTAACCTTTTTGGTCTTTGCATGGTTCATACTCATTCCATTCAGCGAGAACCACTCCTACGCTCTAGCAGCAGCTGCGTCCGACAACAACTCTACAAGAGCCGGATCATCTGATGAAACATAAGTTGTTGAATCATCCGCGAAGAGAATGCATCTTACTTGTTCAAGATACTCTGGAAGATTATTAATATAAATTAAGAAGAGTAAAGGACCCAAAATGGATCCCTGCGGGACGCCCATCTGAACATTAAGCTTCCGAGAATAACTACTGTCACCGCAATAGACATATTGACTGCGTCCACTCAAATAAGAAGCTAGAAGTTTCATGCTTCCCTGATCGAAACCATATTTCACCAGCTTACTCAAGAGAGAGCCATGCGGCACACAGTCAAAGGCCTTGGTCAAATCAAGAAAAAGTGACACGGTGAACAGGCGCTGCTCAAAACATGATAATACACCATTTACAAAATCAACGACTGCATCTAGCGCATTATGATTCTTCCGAAACCCATATTGGTTTTCTGTAAAAAGCCCATTACTTTCGAAGTGCAATCCTATCTGGTTAGCCATCAACTTCTCCATTACCTTTGAAAAAACTGGCAACAATGATATTGGCCGATAACAACTGACATCTTTAGTATCGCCTCCTTTAAAAATAGGGATTGTCCTAGATACCTTCATAAAATCAGGAAATATTCCCTCATCAAAACATCTATTGATCAACGAAGTAAGTGGCCGAATGATACTACTAAGATTTCTCTTCAACAAAACAGTTGATAGGTTGTAGATGTCCTTAGACCTATTCGTTTTTAGTTCATTAACCGCATCCCTCACCTGAATAGGCCCAACCGTCCTAAATGCAAAATTTAAACCAACATATGTGTTCTCCGGAAACAAATCCTTAACCGAGCTCATATGCGGAATGCTGTCAGCAACAGAAAGGGGTATTGCATCGAAATAATGAGTTTTCAGAGCAGGTTTGGATTCCAAAAACGCCAGCTAAGTTCTTTAATGGATTTGAAGAATATTGATCTGATCTAATTAAATCACGGTAGTTACTTGAAAAATAGCGACACGAAGACTCATGCAAAATTTTGTGAGGATCGCAGGACTAGAAAATAGAAAAAATCGGACTTATCCGTCCGATATTGCTGAAATTTTGCAAGAACCTTCAAAACTTTATTTTACAGTCAAGTTCTAGATTTGAACTCGATCGAACTATATTGTAGAAGATATTAGGGATATACAGAAAAATCACAAATAAAAGTGGACTATCTCTTTTTGGACGTTTGTTTTTGAAGTCGGATTTATGTCTTTGGAAATATGGGAAATATATTTTTCTTCTGGAGCTAAGCAGCCTTAGGCTTGTTCAGTACCTGGATGGGTGCCCGTTCTGGCTATAAATTTGGACAAGCGTCCCAAATCTCCTGAGCAAAGTCCTTTTCCAACAAGTTAAATATCTAACAACTAGTCGAAAAAAATCAACAGCCTCTGAGATTTTCACAGTTTACGTTTCGAAGTTTGTATATTTTATAACACAATGAAAAATCAAAAGCACTGTTATGTATGGATAATATTCAGATAACTTAGGTTTTATCATTGAGATATGCAGTTTCAAGAGAAACAATAGTTTTGCTAATTTAGTCTATATCTTCATCTTATTGATCACATATATCTATATATTTTGCAGGTTGGGGCAGAAAAACGAGAAATTTTAAAAAGGTTGTAAAAAAGAAGATAATCAGATTTTACAAATACTAAAATTTATTATTTGGTTAAAGAATAATATAAAAGAGCATTCATGATTTAATATAGTTGGCATTACATCTGAGGGCTTTGCCCTCGGCTTTGCCAAGATGTATGTATTGAAAAACGCGGGCCAACTGATTCTCCTTACTCGCTCAAGCTCTTCGAGAGCTTATGAGGGGTCTCCTTGGGATCTAGGAAGATCAGTATAATACACGGTGTCCCAAGTTCGAGTGCCTATTAGACGTTTCTGGAGAACAGGACATATTTGGAATCTGAAAATTGGGATTATGATATTGCTTGAAATTTACTACAAAGCAAAACATATTTTCGAAGCCCAAGCACTTCCGGTTATACAGGGAGTGAAAATAAATTTGATGAAAAAAATGTTTCGTCAAGTTTTGCATTCCTGATATGATCAAGTATTCAATGCTGAATACATTTCTGTTAAAACCATTGCATTTATTCGAATAGTTTTCAAAATATCGAAAAAAAACCGGAAAAAAAGTTAAATATGTTTAGTCAGTATTATGTTCATTATTCTTATTTTGAACATCCTTCGTATAATGGTTTCACAATCACACTCGAATGAATAATCCACTGAAACCAATGAAAAGTACGCAATATCAAATTTATGTTACATTATTATTGTCCCGCCGTTCAAAAATACATTATTTTATTATTTTGAATTATTACCAACCTAACTGATAATTTGGCTTGTAGAAAGAATTCCGCTTTCGAGAATTAACTGCTATATCTTCACACCGACCAAGATATTGGTATATCACTTGGTTCATCACAACTCCTTTCATTAACGTTTCATATTCATCCAATTCCGTAACTTACTGACACTCGGATTCACTAGAGTCTTTGAACCAATTTTAATGGTATGTAACGGTCAATAGCAGCTTTACCGAAGAGTTTTCCAGTTCGAGATAAATAAGGGACTTGAAATTTAAACACTAATATCAGACTGACCTGTAGATATTTTCCCAAAGATTTCCTACCCACGGGGGTCCTAGAAGCGATGCCATGTGGCGAAGTGTGCAGGTACGATCCTAAAGGCACTGGTTTAAAACTATCACTCGCGCTCTCATCTTGCGCACTTGTTTCACTACTTTCCGTTTTACAAATAATCGTCTCGCAATCCGATTGGTCCGTATCGGCTTTTCTACCGGAGCCATTGTCATTCGTGAATGTTTCGCAACCGTCCCGTTTCGCGTGCAGGAAGGAGCGATTCGTCTTCCTGTCACCATGACCGGAAGAAATGATGAGTTCCGTGTCTGGCAGGTTGGACAGCATCTTTTGCACGTTCGGCGATATGATGTCCAGAGATTCGTTGCTCCTATTAAGGGTGCAGTTGCTCTTGGTGTGGTTCCTCAGCGACCTATATATGGAGGAATTGGACTTCTTGAAGCCTAAGTTCTCTTCCGACGAGAAGTTTCTGTTGATTTCTTGATCGGGCACATGAGACAAAAGTTTCTGGACACCGGGGGATAAGTGGGCGAAGTTGCTAGATTGATATGTTCGTTTTGAGGCTGGTTTCTGTTTTCCTTCTTCAATTATGGAGTCGAATACGCCCATAATACATGGCATCAACTCCGTTGATGTTCCTGGAACAGAAATCGAGATAAGTGGTAAAGAAGAAGAGTAATAGTATAATTATTGATAAATTCTTCAGTTATATCTTTTGTTGTTCTCAGATTCTTTGGAAAGTGTATCAAATAATAATGATAATAATTTCACTGGTCTACAAGATTTTTGTAACACAAATCAGATCTTTATTTTTGAAATGGCCTTCTAATAATAAGAAAAATATTCCTACAGCCCTAACGCGTACCACTTTTGAATAGGTCAATAATATCCTTTTACATCAGCAGGAAGTAAATTTCATGAGGGGACGGTTAAAACGGATGCATTTTATAACAGGAAAAGTACCTAAACTGGTTGTTTACAATATAAGACATAAAATTAAGATTTAAAATCAGTCAACTGTTGAGTTTCAAAGTGAGTGGTTTTCTGTGTGTAGATAAGAAAGTGTACGAAAATGTCGAGACAGACAGTTGCAGACAGACAGACAGTTGCAAAATCTCTCCTGAAAAATTTTGTTATATTTGTGGAGAATTTATAGAGAAATCACAAGCCAGGCACTTTTCGAGTTAAAAATGCATACTCCCAATATTTTGGTGATTTAATTGGAGATCACGACAAGCAGTGGGCTCCCCATGTGTGCTGTATTAGTTGTAGCGTATCATTGGAGTAGTGGATGAATAGGAAGAGAAAAAGCATGCCATTTGAAGTCCCTATGGTATGGCGAAAACCCATACTCATCATTTAGACGATTGCTATTTTTGCCTGACAAAGACGGAAGGTTATTCCAAAAGGGAAAAGCTCGGAGCACTAGAAGAGAGTTTACTGACTACGACCGAGATCTGTCAAAAACAGCTCTCAGAGCAACCTCAATGGAAAATGATTCTGCCCTCCCTTTTTAGGTTTGAATTCAATTTTGAAGCGAAGTGTAGAAGGTATAATAAATGATTCTCTTGGTTTATAGTCTGCTAACCATAATATGCAATAAGGATAATTAAGTAATCGAATTTTCATCTGCTCAGCCATATCTGTATAGAAGTATTATTTCAAAACAGATAAACATAACCTAATATTTTGAATTGCTCTATCCCTGGCTCGAGCTTTGGAACGCGAGCGAAAATAATTGCCCTGAGAGCAAACAGATTTGCTCTGAATTGCCAATGGAATATGAATCATCGATGTCATTGGATAACGAGAATATGACTGCGAGAATGTCAATGGAAATCGCTATAAGATAATATTAGGACAATGGAAATTGGCTATCAAGGGCGATGGGATCCAGCCATGATGGGTGATTACTGCTGGTTTCTGAGAAGATATGACCCTCATAAAAGGAAAACATGGAATTTAATTAGTATTTTAAGTGAATCTATTAATATTTTTGTTTTTCTTAAATGTAAGGTAGGTACGTTTAGTACAGGTGTAAAACTAAATAGAGTCGATACATACGTAATCAAAATTGAACACAACATCCCCAGATCTCAATATTATAAGGATGGTTGTATGATAGGCAATAATAATCTACTTTACAGGTAACGAAAATCTCAATCTACTGATAGGGTAGAGAGAAGAACTTAGTAAAGTATCACATTTACTCGTATGTGCCACAGTTCTGAAGCGGATGCAAATGAAGCTACAGATATGTCAATAAATATTGACGCAATGTCTCTCAAGAACTATCAACTAAATTATGTCTCCGTGAAAAAACATAATGAATGAATCATCATATTCATGGTCCATGAATATATTAGTCCGGTCGTAACGTAATGTCGACTTGAGACTTAGACTTAATTATTGTCTTTACAACTCCTTAGCCATATACAATTTTTCACCCAACCATTCTTTCTGTTGACAGTTCTAACCTGAACGTTGAGCATGTATAATCTAAATAAACGCGTGACTGTAGTTATAAAGACAAAGAAAGCGTTCGAGGTTCTATGGTTCAGAGCACTGTCCTACTGTCCATGACGACAGCACTATGTGGTCGTCACGTCAAAATCAGCTGATGAGGGTAGAAATGAACCAATTTTTCATAAGAGCGCGTAAGTGATTTTTCTGTGGAAAAAAATTGGTGAACCACAGACGTGAGATCAGTCTTATTTGGCGCGCTTATTCAAATTCATAGCCAGAACGATCAGCCATCCAGGTACTAAACTGCTTGGCTTCCAGGAAAAAAAAATTATATTCCAACAATATATATCCGATCGAGTTTAAATCTAGAATTTAGTTGATAAATATGGTTTTGAACGCTCTTGCAAAATTTCAGCGATGTCTGACGAACAGTTTTTTCTAAAAAAAAAACAAGACACACGGTGAAATATTCATTGATTTTAACCATCAACAAATATTCCGCGTGGCCGGGCTTCATTGTTGAAATCAAATAATATTTCACCGTGTGTCTTGTTTTAGTTATTGGCAATTAGCCACAGTTCACCTCATTCATGTTTTTTCTATAATTTATTTGAAATTTTCTACGCAGTGTGTTTTCCGGAAAATACGAAAATTTTGAACCGCTGAAGCTTATCGGTTGATTTTATGTGTCGTAACGTAATGCACTATGCAACCTCAATATCCGTAAGTGATAATGAATTATGAAGAAATAAGCCATTAGCTTGATATTATTTTCCTTTAGCCTGTACGAAAAATACTGCATGTGGAAAAAAAAAATTTTTCAATTATTCTTAAGAAGTAGAATAAATTGTGCCAATAACATGTTTTATTTCGAATGGTACTAATGTACCCATGAAAAGACGTACTTAGGCATATTTTCAGTAATAATATAACAAGAGAGTGAGAATAAATTGAAAATAATTTGACAGATTTTTTGAAAACTTGTTGCCAGGCAATAGTCATGAGAGCCCGCAGGGCTCGAGTGGCTATTTCCAAAAGGCAACAAGTTTGAACAAAATCTATCAAATTATTTTCTAATTTATGGAACTCGCGAGTTATATTTGACTAGATTATTTCTTGATTCACAAATTTTTACAATAAAAAAGATCAATAAAACTATCATAAAATTATAACTGTTATACTTATACCTACTAAAGTTCTTGAACTAATTTTGCCGTTTTATTCCACATTGTCTTTATTACTGATTCTTTATATTCATTTCCGTCTTTTCTTTTCATGTTATAAGCCCAATCCTTCAAAATCAATGCCAGAGTAAATGTTGTAGTAGATTGATCCAGAATATAATTTCTTTCTTTGGTGAAGGTCTCAAATTGTCTCCATATAGACTGATTACTTATTAGAGTATTTTTCGAAGTAGTTTCTAAAATCTTTTTTGTTATTTCTGCTTCAGAAAAGGTACTAAACCGATAATATTCACCCATTTTGGCGCTCTAGTTCCTCGGAACTGAGTGCTTATCAATTTGCCCAAATGTCTGTAATTTTTTATATATCGCGTTGACACAATTAGGTAATTATTTTGACAACTATCTGACATTTGCTAGGCAAATAAAAGCCACAGTGATTATTCCCGAGAATAATCACAAGAGATTTAATCCCACTCTAATGATGACATAATTGTAACTCACCCTTGTGACAAATAAAGAAGCATTTCATTGGTTTTAAGAAACGTCAAAAAATAAAAATACAATTTCAGATAGCGGATACTATTGCCATATAGGTTGGAATACCAATCTAGTTAGTTGAAAAAATGGAGTATAAATCTATATATTCATCAATAATATTACACCTTGTACAATAGCGCCAAGCAACATTTTTGGATATTTTGTTGAATTTTCAGTGTTCATGTACCTACAGGGAGAAGTAATATTAACAAACACACTATATTTACCTGAATAACTCATATCGAAAGTACCCAAATGTCAGTTTCAGAGGAGTTTGGAAAACATTTATGTAGATGCATTAATATCGATATTTAAAATCGTTCGTTGGTCGAAGAAAATCAAATATGGTATATTGGACATATTTTGATGAATTGAAACCGATTTTTTCCGATCAAAGATGCTGATGTAGATTTTTTTTGTTCTCTACTGATTGAAGGTTTTATTTGTCAAATTGATTTGAAATCTATATCTAAACCATAGACATAAAATAACATGGACTGGTTGTGAGATAGACCGCCGTATTCACAAAGCATTCAATCTCCGTTAAGTCCTAACTGAGGTCCTCAGTTAAGGATAAATAAGAATCGCAACTTCAGTTAACGTATGTAAAGGTGGTTAAACAGGCCCGTTTCACGTTAATTGTCACGTTAACCGAGGTTGCGATTCTTATTTATCCTTAACTGAGGACCTCAGTTAGGACTTAACGGAGATTCAAACACTTAACAATGCTTTGTGAATACGGCGGAGAGACCATTGAAACATATACCTAATCTAATTCGTATTTGCATTGAAATCAGCATTGAAAAAAGACAGAATAGTTAAAGGCAAACCACGGTATATGAATATATTCTTATAATTTGGCGATTGGCAAAACCACAGAACACAAAACATTGGTTTCCTTTATCCTTTGACCTTTCTTGTATACTGTATTGTTTGGTTTCGTGTATTGTGTATTGTGTATGTGTTTTGGTGATTTGTAGACAGAATAGTTAAAGGCAAAATATTTTCATTTAAGTCCGAGACTCGTTTCTGAATATTATGATACTTATAACACAGATTACTGTGCTTACAATCTGAAAATATTTCTCATACATTTCCTTACTGTAATTCATTCAGCTTTTTCGATACTCATTCAAAATAATCAATATATCTCTTAAAAAAATCAGGATTTTCCAATATTTTCCAATTTGTGTATTTGTCCATGGTAAAAGAACACCATTGTTTGTATACCATTATTTGCCTTTACTTATTCTATCCTTCATAACTTCTCTCTCTCTAATGTATTCCGCAACGAACTGTGTGATAAAGTTACGTGAGGGTCAGTCCATGTTATTCTATGTCTATGATCTAAACGCGATACTGTCTCGAAATGCATAGAAAATGGTATATTGGACGCATTCTAGTGAATTGGAATAGTATATATATTCTAATACAAGTTGCAGAATAGGCTCCTATTCAAACACGAATGCGAAATTTGAAAACGAGCTACGAAGGAGCGAGTTTTCGAACGCATGAGTGTTGAAATTGCCTTCTGCAACGAGTATTTGACGATATTTTCTCTATTTCAGGAAAGTTTTGTAAAATACCGTTGAAATTTAATGAAAAATCCGGATTATACATCCTAGTGACTTTTGTATTGTATCTTGGCAGTTGGTGTGACTGTTACCAAAGTTGACATATTACGGAATTTGGATTTTAATCATACGTAGGGCATGGAGATCAGACAGTTTGCTAATAGCATGAATTATTCAAAATTAGCAAGAAGGAAAACTCTAGTACCTTATTTTTCAATCAAAATAAATCTTTTTCCTCGACAATATTTCACTATATCCAGATTATATTATATTGATAATGGACGTGTGTTGAAATTTGATATGATCAAATGTCAGTGCCGACTACCTCAAAACGAAAAATATAACTAGAAACAATGCTGGAATGAGTTCATTCCAGCACTGTTTTTAGTGCTGGAATGGACTCATTACGATACTGAAATAGAGAAAGATTATTTTATTCAGTATATGGAATATGATAACTGATAAGTTGAATTCCTAGAACAGTCCTATGATATAAGGTTGAATTGAATAATAACCTGCACCATTCCATTACAATGATTTCCTAGAATATTCTTGATATTTTTTGACTTATATCACACTTCAGATATTGCTGAAATTCTGCAAGACCCTTCCAAAACCTCATTTTACCGCCAATTTCTAGATTTAAACTCGATCGGATCTATATTGTTGGAAGTATTGTAAAATATATTTTTTTTTATGGAAGCCAAGCCTTGGACGCGTTCAGTGCCTGGATGGGTAACCGATCTGGCTATATAAATTTGAACACAGCTCTCCACCTCCGTACTTCCCCAACTAGTTATTTAATAATTTCAGACTATATACTTGACAATATCACCATATATTATACGTTTTGATAGTAATTGAACAAGTTGACAGAGCTAACCAAATGTAATGTTTTTTGGTCACAGCTATGGCTCATTGATAACATTAGCATGATAATCAGTATATTTAGATTATTCATGTGGTAAATATTACAGTACTAGTGGTTTGGAATGAATAATATTTTAAGGAGAAATGCGATCATATCTGTTTATGTGGTTTGAATGATGACAAATATTCCCCAAAAATGTTGTCGAGATTACAAATCATTAGATATCAGTTATGAATATTAGGAAGATATTTGATATTTGTCTTAACAAGTAACTTCTTGTACCTCTCCTGAAAGTATCATAACATCAGTTCTGTTTAGCAATTATACACTGAGAGAAATCCATCTTCTTTCATTGATAAAGCCCTTATTCGAATGTTATTTATTCACAGTTATAACGGTAAATTTATATTTGATATATTCATGAATTGATAAATTATGTCTTCAGAAACATGCATTCATAGAGAATAAAATATTCATTCACGAGGTATTCAATAATATTTAATATGTATTGGTAATATGTATTTTATATTAATTAATGATTTCATCAAATACAAGACATATTCATTGGAAACAAACTTTCAACTGGTAATTAAAAAACATTTGCGTTTTGTTAATAAATTATTATCAAACTTCTACCAGTTCATGATTTATTCACTCAAAATATAGGATTTATTAACAATGAACAAACTGCATTTGACTTGTTTGAGTTATTCAGGAGTTGATAGGAAATAATCCTTCATTTTTCGAAAAAATAAACTTATATTACAAATGAATAGATCTTGTTACTCTTTGGGTCCAATAGATGAACAGCATTCTGTCACATGGTTAAAATCATATTAAAATTGGCGATACGCGTTGATGAGCAAGCAGCAAGTTCAGCTTCTTCCTTTCCAGTACCTATCCAGTCCAATTTGGTAAATAGTTCGTTTTAAGGTTTCGTTTATTTGTGAAATTGTGAAACAAAAAGGACTATCCTGGAATGAAAATGGATGATTCCACAAAATTGATGCTTGAAAAAAGTGGGCTGGCACCCCTTGCGCCAGTATTTTATTAGGTAAGCAATCATTTCGATTGAGCATTCTCAGATTGTGATTCAGGTGAGTATGGTAACAGTTACCATACTCACCTTAAGAAGTCAAGATGTAATTGACGAAACAATTGTTGCGAAAATAAACAAATTTTAGCGGAAATAAAGTGTTTACTTTAATCGTTCATAGATTGAATTTAATAAAAATCGTTATTTGTTGAAATCAAATATTATTTTAATTGAACATGTTCAAATATAACCAATATTTAAAAAATGATTATCAGATGAAAACATAAAATGCATAACAGAAAACTTGATACTTAACAGCTTTATTAATATTCAATAAGCGAATTCAAATACATATTAAACAAAATACTCAACATTACTGCTACTTATTAAATATTAATTGATATTTTATTCACATTCAACTATATTTATTTCAATGAAATGAGTTTTCACTAATATTGAATGAAATTATTCCTGAATAAATGTTGTATAATATTAAGTGATGATCATTAGTAAGAATTTAAATCAATTATATATTTCGATAGAAGTCTTTATTTGTCCATATGGCCAATACATTATTTATTAATTTGCAATGCATGTCCGATAATATCAAGTAAATACTTCTCTCAGTGTATCATATAAGCCTGCCAAAGCAAATGTGAATATTGCAGGAAAATCAATTATCCAACTCGTATTAACGTCAAAAATAAAATTGTAGCAGACAATAAGTGATCTGACGGAGACCATCCGAGCGTATGAAACGGTTTCTACATCTATGGTCATTCGTTCACGGATCTGAGCAGTGTTTATAAGGTTCATAGAAAGTTAATAGTTGAGCAAACTACGATAAGATCATATACGTCCTCTTGAATTACTTATTCCATCCGGAGATCAAAATGCGTGAAAAAATCGTGTCGGCTTGGCAAAAACGATGGCGTCTATCGGATTTCTTGAAACATAACTCAAGGAAACAAGGCCAACTTGAATATATGCTAGGTCGGGATGAGGATAGGTGAGATACCCATTTGTGGGGATAGCAAAGAACTAATAACTAATCTGTAGGAAGCGCTTATCTTGAGTACTGATAGGTTCGGTCAATACGAATAGATGTCTGATTCAAATACAAATTTAATATTATAATGAAAACGCACAAATGATGGGTCTGATTTGGCGAAAAGTACCGAGTACTAAGTGCCGGACCACACTGCGCGCTATGCGATGTGATGCGAAGCAATACGAAGCGATTCGAGTAGCGGCTAATAGCGATAATGCGCCTCGATGTATAGTGTACACGTTCAAATATACAGTGGCAGTCAAAAGTATGGAATAATGGATTTATTTTCTCCCCTTTCAGGATAAGCGGAAAATGGTTTGATAGGTCAAATTAATTTATTTTTTAAGAAAAATTTACCCGTAATTCTTATTGTTATACCATTTCCCGTCACGTCATCGATATTTTTGCGGGCGTGTTCCGCAAGAACAGTGTGCTTTCATTTTGCCACAATGTCTGTATTTCTCGAATTTTTTGCGAAAATGAACGCAAACGATCCAGTTCGACTCACTGATGAATAATCCGGGGTCAAATTCAATTCTGTCCGTCCGGTCCGGCCGGCTGGCCGTTAGCACGATAATTCTCGAACGGAAGGAGTTCAAGGATTGCAATTTGCAGGGTGGGTTTGGAGCGTGTATATCTCGGATAAGCTCTTTAATGGGCAAAATACCCAGCCGTTTCGGAGTTACAGCCATTTTTAGTTAAAACGTTTTTCAAGAGTATTTCCCAAACCGATCACTCGATCTATCTGAAATTTAGCATCAAACTGTAGAATCATGACCTTTATAGGCCTGCGAAGTTTTGTATTGATCGGAGGGCTATAAAATAGAAAAAAAAGTCAAATATTCGAAATTGAAATTTTGTTTTCACTATAACTCGAAAAATACTGATCCGATTGAATTGAAGCTCGGTAGTTCGATGCAAAGTACCGTCGAAATTACGAAAATTTCGTGGGGATAGGATGAGTAGAAAAAATTAGAAAAATGTTTAACTATTAGCGGAATATTTTGAAATTCCGAAACCAAATATCGAATTGAGTTCAATTTTGGCACTTCGGTGATCAATGATGACCTCTTGGGGTGTGCAAAATTTTACTGAGAACAGACCACTAGGATCCTAACAAAAAATGTATAATTTTGAACCAAACTGGACGAATTATTTCAGTTCGAATTCCTACGTGGAATACGAGTATATAACATCCGGTGAGCATATTTCGACTTGTTTTTTGCGCGTTTATCTGAATCAATGCGATATCTACGAGGGCAACTGATTGAAATATGGACCAGTAACTAGCGTGGCAATTGAATTAATGCGTGAACGATTTGTGGAATTTTAAATTGGTTTTCAAAATTTGTCTGAACGGTGAACGACTGGGGGTGTAACTGGAAGGCCATATTAACAGCTCATGTCAATTCTGTGAGTTTGCTAGCCAGTTTCGAGGAGACAGCGTAATGTTCGAGATGTAGCGTTAATAACATAATCCTTGGGGCCAATCTTGAAATTCATGCTGCCTATTTCGGGTATTTTTCGATATTCGCATGAGCTGACGAGAAATGATTTAATTCTGGAGTTTTCATCTGAGAGGATTGTGGTTTTGAGGTGGAGGATGTTATTCCTCCAAAAAACCTACTTGTGAGGGTCCGCGCATGCGTGGATTGAAGATTCGATATCTCCTGAACTACTGGTGTTGGAGAATCTGAATTTTGTGGGAGGTTTGTGATTTTGAGAGGACTTCTGGCCACGAATTGATTGCACATGCGCAGAGGAGAAATGACAATGTTTGGGATGTATAGGTTATGCTGGCAGTGGTTTAGGAATATTTGTAATGGGTCTAGTGCTGAGCTGATATTGTGAGGTTTTAAAAGAAAATTCATGGCTATTCTGTAAACGGACAAGTTAGTTTGGGGGAAATAATGTTGTTTCCGAGCTGGAGTGTCCGTACCGTGGCCCTGGGGCTAATTTTGAAATTGATATTACCCTTTTTGGGCATTCTTCCTTGTGCGTATGAGCAGACGAGATGTGACTCAACTTCTGGAGTTTTCGTCTGAGAGAATTGGGGTTTGGAGTTGGAGGTGCAGGATGCTATTCCTCCATAGAATCCCCTTGGGAGTTTCTGCGCATGCGCTCCTGAACCAATGGTGTTGAAGAATCAGAGTTTTGTGTGAGGTGTGTGATTTTGAGAGGCCTTTCAGACACGAGTAGATTGCACATGCGCAGAGAAGACGTGAATCTTTTTGGGTTGTATGGCTTATGTTGGAAGTGGTTTGCGTCTAACGGTCATGGATTTGGTGCTGAGCCGATATTGTGAGGTTCTAAGAGAAATTTCATGGCAATTATGTGCACCGACAAGCCAGTTTCGAAGAAATACCGTTGTTTCCGAGCTGAGTTGTCAGTATCGTGGCCCTGTGGCCAATTTATAAATAACTATATTTGGAAGAGCTATATTAAAATACTTTCGGATTTGAAGAAAAGGCGTAAGCAATTGCGTTCCCAATGGGGGTCCCATAAACGCATTTTTCTTATTTCGATCTACGTTAAAACTAATAGCCAGACTGTATCGATAGCCAGATTTGTTAAAGGACCTTGAGAAAATATGAAAAAAGTACTGACATGAAGTCAGTACTCTTTGGCGCGCGTGTTCACGTTGGCTAATTAATTATAATATAATAATGATGAGGATCTCACGCTCAGCGGATAGAACAAGCCTGAGATCTACCAAGAGGGTAGTGGACACCATTCACTGTCGTGTCTAAGCTGGCACAAGGATAGAGTAACAAAGTTGACAAAGAACACAACTGACTCTCCTTAGTCACACAAGCTCCTAGGAGCTTCTGAGGGATCTTCATGGGGAAGTTTTGGGAGGGTCAGTATTATCATATTTATAGCACGCGCGCCAATTGCAGATTGACTTCACAATGAAAAAAAAGGCTAAAAGAGTATTGATGTGGGGTCAATCTGCTTTGGTGCGCGTGCTTTAAACATAATTATACTGACCCTCCGAGTCTTCCCCATCGAGATCCCTCAGAAGCTCCTAGGAGCTTGTGTGACTAAGGAGAGTCAGTTGTGCTCTTTGTCAACTTTGTTACTCTATCCTTATGCCAGCTTAGACACAGCACTGTTAGTGTTCGGCAAAAATTCGAAAATTACAGGCAAAATGATAGAGTAACAAGAGCGTTAAAAATTATCAAAGAAAAGAAAACATTTGTGCACTCGTGCCTCGACTCGTGCGCGAAATTAAAATGTGTGTTTACCATTTGAAATGCTGTTCCTTCAATCAAGGACCGATGGGGAAAGTATGGAATGGTGATAAAATCTGAGTCTCTTTTCATGAGCGTGGGAGTCATTTAAATGTCATAAATTCTAAAAATTCTAGACGTGACATCCATAAAGTTCAACCATCTCTGACAAAATTGAATCTCTCAATAGATTCTTTCATACAGACGGAGAGAATGTTTGCAGGAACACATTCCTTGTTTTCCGTTGGATTAATTCACAGAACCATTGTTTACTCCGGGCTGATAAGACTACACCATAATCTTCATTCTTCCCCTATCGGGAACAACGGCATTATCTCCGCATGTTTATAAATATACTTTATTACAACGATTGTTGTACCAATTCAAGGAAAATTATCTTGTAACTGTAATCGTAGTCATAATTATGGTCTTTTAGTGGTGATTTAATATCGCAGCCACACACGCTGTAACGCTACCAGAGGCGATTATGATGCCGAAGGATCATGCATATGTAAAAGGAATCATTGTTCGGGTTTCAATGGTGGTGCCCTATGAGGAATTCGCCGTTGACTTTCAGTTGCTAAAAATAGAGGTTGTTGACTTTCATACTTCCTCAGAATTGTTTAATATAGGTACTTACTGAAAAATGAACTAGATTTGAAAATGGAGAAGTGTATTGGTCCACAGATTGTTTTGTTAATTAATTCCGGGCAATATTGGTTTATTATTATACAGGTTGTTTCTTTAAGTTGTACATTAATTTTAACTATAGATTCCTCAGGTCAAATAAACTACTTTTCTCATTTACCAATTCCAAGATTCGGCTCAGGTAAAAACTTACAAAAGTTCAAAGTAATGTGCTAATACACTCCTGCACTTCGTTTACCCGCTCAACATAAAGAACTGTTACTGAAATATTCATTGTAGAAAAACAAGAAAACTGATTAAATTGTTTGAGAAAACTTATTTAATCACTCAATTCTTATAATGCAGCATTTGCTGAACGAAAATATTCCACTATTAATTATTCACTATAAAAACACTGAACTTCAACTTAATTTTCATCCAACATCCAGCAATAAAATTGTTTCCACTATAAGATTATACATAATTTGATTATCGCCCATTCTCATTCCAAATTCCATAAATATCTTTATCTCCAAAAAAATTCCAAATCAATTAGTTGAGATGTGATTCCAATTTACAACAGAGAATGCTCATAATAAATAGGCTTGTAAATAAACAAATTCTCAAAAAGCACCAACGTGAAGTCAGGAGCTTTTGCGCATGTACCATTGTCTATTCACACCTCACAAAGTCGATTGAGCTGAGATTCGGTAATTGTAAAATGGTGGCTTGAAGATATGTGCGGTGTTTCCGCGGATTCTGACATATATAGAATGATTCACGAATACCTTTCGTTAGAATATTTCAAAGAAAGACTCGAGATAAACACTTTATAGGTAAGCTTTGTTATGAGAGATGAATTCTAGGTAAAAATTTCGGATTCGTTCGACTTCCGGTTTCACGGGAAATGATACCAACTTTCGTTTTTTAAATGTATTAATACCTAGTTTTTTCATTGATAATCAGATCACCGATTAAATTCTACATCGTTTGATGTGTCAAATATTATTCTCAGAAAATTCGTTAGAAATCTGAAAAAATCCTCTAAATTTTCTCAAATCGGGCTTCATTCCAATGTTGATAATTTGTACTTTTTGCATGAACATTCCTAATTTTCTAACTTCTATCAGAAGATATACCAATGCTTCTCCTTTGTTAATTAAAAATTCAATTGGACATACAGGGTGTTTATATGTCAATGTTAAAGTCAGTCATGACAAAAACCATAAAATTAATTTTTTTCAAATAAGAACGCATGTTTTTTATTGGTTAGCTGGAATTTACGTTAAAAAATAGTTTATTTTTTATAATACATGCTACTGCTTTACCGAATATCTCGGAAAATAAGCATTTTAGAGCAGTAGTATGTATTATAAAAATACACTATTTTTTAACTCAGATTCCAGCTGGGTTTTCATTTGAAAAAAATGAGTTTTGAGGTTTTTGTCATGACTGACTTTGACATTGAAATAGAAAAACCCTGTACGTTCAATTGAATTTTTAATTAACGAAGGAGAAGCATTGGTATGTCTTCATGCAAAAATCTACAAGTTATTAACATTGCAATGAAGCCCTATTTGAGAAAATTCGAAGGGTTTTCCAAATTTTAATATTCACAATTTATCACTTAATTGCATTTCACTACTGAAAGTCGATACCATATTAATATCCAGCAATTAGAAATGAAGTATGAAAGTATGAACTTAAAATTTCCAAGAATAAATTCGAGAATGACAACAACACCCACCAGATGTCACCCATAAATTCTATCGATCGTTAAACGTACCTCTCATATCTCGCCCTAGAGTCTGAAATGCCACCAATCGAAATTCGAAATATCATAACGTTCACGAGATATCTCGAGATTCTCGTAACTCGAGTCGCGTTACCTCATCTCGGCGCCATGATAGACGATAGAAAATCATTCGAATGAATTCGTTTACATTTTTCAGAACATCCCGAGATGTCTTGGGAGTTTCAATAATCAAAATGTTCGATTATTTTCAACCGAGAGGTCCCTTCTCTTTCAAATCCACCGATGCATAAAAGTCATCGGTTGTGGGTGGCAATACATTGACTTCCTCGGTGACTTGATTTGCCATACACTACTGAATAATTCATAACAATCAATCGCCAGATATTGTTTCAACAACATGGCCGCTACATCTATCACCTATATCCGAAACTGAAGAATGCAGGCCAGGCACCATCAAACACAGAATGACTTCGAGCTCGTTTCAAAACTTCAAATGGAAGCAAACAAATCCATGTCAAATTATTGGTTTTGATGATGTAACCTCAACTTTCAACATCTTTTACTCAGCGAACACCATAAGCGTTTGCATGGGAAGCTTGCAAGGCAACTCGTCCCATGATGGTAGACTCATTCACGATTCAAGGAAACGTAAGTGTTGGGTTACGGGTACTATAAGATGATCGGCTGGAACATATCGTAAATATTGTTCTGAATGACTTGAGGAAATGTGCTACGTGCAATCAAATGACACGTACACGTTTATGGTTGATGAAAACACCCACCGAGTTCCTGAATGTTACTCAGAATTCGGATACGTTAGCATCGATACCAAGTTGTATAATTGATAATTTCACAGAAACGTCTTTTTTCAGAGGAACGGACCAATAAAAACTTCGCTAAAGGAGAATGGGATAATTGTGTACCTCTAATTATTACGATTAATGTAGAAAATATTATGAGACAGGCATTTTTGATATCGCAACATTTCAGGAAATGATAATATTGTTTAGTTGATTATCCTGATTCATCGTTGATTTATGTATACGTTACGTTACGAGTTGAATGGCATTGAGTTCAATTATTTTTGCGTGCTTGTACCAGGTCTATAATATCAGTTGTACTTTCCCTAATGTCTGTAATTTTCGAATTTTCAGGCGAAGATGGTATCAACAATTCCATTTGACTTACTGATGAAGAATACTTACATCAAATAAGATTCCGTCCGTCTCTCTGGACACGTTCACTTTTAAAAGAAGGAGACGTGAAACCTGCAAAATCCGCCAATGGTTTTGGAGATATACCCATCTGAAATTTTATTTGCCCAATACTACCATAAATATCGAGTTAATTTGGAATTTTGGCGTAAAAAATCAACTCCAAGATTCATGCGGAGGGTCATAAGAATTGTATCACTTGAAGCAATACAAAATTCTTAAAAAGCACTGATTAGAAGTCAGGGGCTTTTGCACGCATGTTCTATTGTCTGTTCATCTGCTCACGCCTCGCACACCCTCACGAAGTTTAGTATCAATAAAGGAAGCATAAGCACTTGAAAAAATGTATTGAACATCAACTGAATTCAAATTTTAAAATGATATAACTTCAAAAATACAGAGCCGATCAAATTGAAACTTGGTTATTAGCTGTATAATGCCGACCTTCAAATTTGTGCAGAATTTCGTGAGGATTTGAAAAATGATTTTTTTTTTCATTTTATATTCCGGGAACTTTCTGTCAGATTCCACTGAAATTCTGCAGAAACCTTAAACATGGACATTTTACAATAGATTACAGGATTTGCTGTAAGCTATTGTAAAATGTCCATCTTAGCAGATACGACAAGACTACAAGAGATTATAAAGTTTAATACAACAACAAAGCCTCTTTTTACATTTTTTCAAATTAACAGTGGCTCACCAAAGCATATTCTGGAGGAAAACAGGGGACAGTGTTCCAGAAAAAATATCACTCTGTAGATTTGCTATAGAAATTGGCATGTCACATGGTGTGATAGGTATATCAATTATAATATTTATGCCAAATTTCAGCTGAATATTTTGTGAAGTGTGGATACCTACTATGAGAGAAAAACTTGACAAAACTTCAAACTTCAACACCCTGTATCTCGGAAGCGATACGTTTGAGGTCCAATGTTTATGAGACTTTTTTTTCTTAAAATTACTCAAGGAATCTCCTCTTTTCATTTGTACCTCCAATTAAGGAACACCCTGTATATAGCTTTCACTGGCTTCGGAAATTACGTTGTACAAATTTCCTCCTTTCATTCACAAGGAACTTGACGATGTGGAACATGGAGTTGCCACTAACAGATTGACCAATGATTTCATATCATTATCAATTTTCCATCACTCTACCTGTTTGTAAGACTGAAATTCTCACCAGTTGTTTCAAAACCAGGATTTGAATATTTTTCGCTAATATAATATGGGTCTATGTGATAATCATCAGTTTATCTGGTATGAGTTACTATCAGCTATTATGGGTTCTTTGAACTGAAGAATGGCTTACACAAAATGTTTACTAATGATTTCGATTTTTACGTCGGAGGACGACAATGTTTATTGTGGCAGTTTTGATTATTATGGGGCATTCTCCAGTAGGTTATTGCTCTTTCACTTCTCAGAAAACGTATTTGATTACTTCAGTAGTAAGTTCTGAATAAAATTGAAAATTATTAACAAATTGATTATTTCTTATTAAAAACATACCGGAATTCAGGATTTCAGGTAATAATCGGTATCGAAATGTCTCTTGCTACTCGCGAACTACTGATCGTATAATATTACGGTATATTTCAGATTCAGGATTACACCATAAAATAACATTTCATATAAATCCGTTCAATCGTTCCAGATGAAAAGCTCGACTATTACCTACTTCGAGATTTGAGAAGAGGTTACACGAATGATTTCAGTTCGGACTACACCATTTTAAAAATTATTGAGGAAATACTATGCCTAAATCCAATGAATTAACTATAAGAGAGAAATACATAAAACTAGTCATTAAAGTTGCAGATGATTCCATCTGAAGTCACTCACTTTGAGCGGGTAAAAAAAAATGAATCATTTCTTTATAGTGTAGTAGGTTAATTATGGTAATGGTAATGGTTAATTATGTCGTCCATTCTCCTGTATTGGACACTCTTAATTCGAATTTACCATGGTAAATTCGAATTAAGTGTCCAATACAGGAGAATGGACAACATAATTTACCATGGTAAATTCGATTAAGGGTGTCCAATACAGAAGAATGGACAATAGAACATACGCGCAAAAGCTTCTGACTTCACGTCAGTGCTTGAACCAATTTTTGGTTGATCGTTTTGTATAGGAAAAATTGAATACAAAAATAACCATCAATGTCGAATTCCTTTTGCAGAAATGAAATATGAATAATTGATTTCCTATATCATTGAAACAATTTTTTAATCTCACTGCTCTCTCAATTTAACATCAATTATTGAAGAAATTGATTTTCTTCATCGAATCCCTTCTGAAAAATATTCGACTCAACTAACTTATTCGATGGATGGTGATAGCCACGGTGATAGCTGACCTATGTGCGGCATTTCAGCTGATTCTAACGCATAGTTTCTAAAAAATATAAATCTTTGAAGAAAATTTTTTTTATTTTTTTCCAGTAGGTATATGATATTCTATAAAGTTAGCGCATCGGCATTCTACAATCACCACTTTTTAATTGGATCGGATTTATATATTTTGAGTTATAGAGGAAACAACAACAAAATGTAAGATGGGTATAATTCCTAAATCGTATGGCCAATTATGCCTTTTACGTCAGTCGTATTTGGCGATGCGCAACCTACCCTTAAAATTTCAAGTCGCTATCTCTTTCCGTTCGGAAGTTATCGTGGTAACGGCCGGCCGGACAGAATCGAATTTGACCTAGAATTCTTCAGTGGATCAGTGGATCGAACCTAATCGTCTGAGACTATTTTCGGCAAACCATTCGAAGATTACAGACATTTGGTCAAAATGATAGCATTCCACAGGACAAGCGCGCAAAATGGAAAATTACTCTGATATAATTCTAATAGGTTTACATGATTTTTTTATCAGGTGTTCTTCAGGTTGATCGATTCCAACAGAACGGATTTGTTAATTTGTCTAGACCTTGAGTTATTCATTATGTATATGTTCATTGATAAGGATAATGATGTTGATGAGATCATTCTTCCTTGATGAAAAAAATATGAAACCAATGTCGTATACCAGTAGGGGTTATATCGAACTGTCCTGGTATACCAATGATTATTCTATTTTGAGTTCACTGTGGACTTATTATGAACACTATAAAAGAAAATGGAAAGTTTGTTTCTCTATTTCAGTATCGTAATGAGTCCATTCCAGAACTGAAAACAGTGCTGGAATAAACTCATTCCCGCATTGTTTCTAGTTATATTTTTCGTTTTGTGGTAGTCAGCACTGACATTCGATCCTATCAAATTTCAACACACGTCAATTGACAATACAATATAATCTGGATATAGTGAAATAATTGTTGAGGAAAAGCTTCATTTTCATTAAAACATATGGTACTAGAGATTTCCTTCTTGCTAATTTTGAATCATTCATGCTATTAGGAAACTGTTTTAAATCTGATTTCCATGCCCTACGTATGTTTCAAATTCAAATTCTGTAATCTGCCAACTTTCGTAACAGTCACACCAACTACCAAGATACAATACAAAAGTCACTAGGATATGTATAATCCGAATTTTTCATTGAATTTCAACAGTATTTTACAAAACTTGCCTGAAATAGAGAAAATATCGTCTAATACTCGTTGCAGAGGGCAATTCCAACACTCATGCGTTTGAAAACTCGCTCCTTCTTCGCTCGTTTTCGAATTTCGTATTCGTGTTTTAATAGGAGCCCATTCTGCAACTTGTTTTAGAATATACTATTCCGAAACATATGTCAGACGACAAAAAACTGTAGTGGACTACTTTTATAGCGAGTTTTATAGTGTATACCAATGATTGATTGGTGAGCTGAAGATTTGTATTCTTGTTTCAATACATAAAGGGTGTCTCAAGTTTGTCCCATATAAAACTTTCCACCTGAATATGTCGTTCAATATGAATATTTGAAAAGATTCCAAAAACACGGCGATTCTCAATTTCAGGGTGAAATCGATTTACATTAAGTAGTTTTAATGTAGTTTCCACTTGTTCGTAGATCGAGGTTTCAACTTTGAAATTTCGCATGGCAAGTGGGCGTGTGATACGTCGTTTGAAAGCTCTTTTGATACCAACACCGAATCCGCAAAAAAATCCGGAGAAAACATCGAAATGCAATTTTGTGGAATTTTATATTTTTCCCATTAAAATTATTTCATCTTAATTTGTTGAAAACTGTTAAGATTTTCATACATCAAAACATAAAATCTACAGGTTTTTGTTATATCAATTCATCTACGGTTGTTTGCCATAGAAAACAAAATACTAGTAATACGAATTTATAGACAAGGGTTGATTGTTCACTTGGGTGAACACTCGAAACTCAAGTCGGATAACTTATTTAATTTATAATTTATACAAATTTCCAGCTCAATGTAGAGGAAAAAATTAATATAATTTAATAACGTGCTCGTACAGACGTCAAATAATTTTTAAACACAGCATAAAAATCCATCTGTACGGCCAAGGATGTAGTAACACACCACTGCACATACCCATTCACTAATACCAAACGCCTAGACGTCAACACCAAATTGGAAATAAACAAGAAACTGTTTATAATTCAAGGTCCCACACATTTGTCGCCAACTGGATACTTTCTAGACAGGTTCATCAATTCCAGTCAACGCATCGCGACTTAACACCCTTGGGAGGGATAATAACAAATCGAAATTACAGGTTCTTAACCACAAAATCGGAAGGGTGGATCCACGGAGTTGGGAATTTAAAATAACTCTATGGTTTGAAGGGGACAAAACGGAACTCACCTGTGAGTTGTAATCCTGAATTAGTGCACATTTTGATGTCACACAGTCACATAATGTTAAGATAAGGCTGCTAAGAAAGGCACTGCAGCACAAAATTGAAGATATATCGCGATACCAACAATTAGAGATTAAATAACTCGCCAACTGGTAGTAGCAGTAGCGCGTAGCGATCCGATCCACAGAGCATAGTGAACTAACTGACTTAAGTCATTGCGTTACGAATTGATCTAGCGATGGGAGCCTCGACCGCTACGTTGTTCGGGTATGAATCATCTTTTTAGTTTAATTGTCGTTTCTTGCGAGCGGCTAGGGTGACGGCGGCGTTCGGAGAAGTGAGGACTGAGAGGAGATGTGATGCAGAAGCCTCAATGTGATGAATGGACAAGATCTGTACCCCATTGTCTCATGGATATCAGTTTCAGGCGGTTCCGTTAACTGGTGGTTCCTTATTATGTGTATGCTGTTTACGTCTATTTCTGCCTAGAGGGCATTCAGATGCGAAGTTTTTCTTGAGTGCATCTTTTATATCGTTTTTAATATGTTTAGATATGAGGGCACCAATAAAAAATTGGTTCAAGCACTGACGTGAAGTAAGGAGCTTTTGCACTTAATTCGAATTTACCATGGAGCTCCTGACTTCACGTCAGTGCTTCAACCAATTATTTTTTTGGTTTTTTTTTTAAATATTCTAGGGGTACGATTCTTACAAAAAATTTTTTTCGTAATTTTTTTCAAATTTTCTAGGGGTACGGTTCTTAAAAAAATTTAAACACGTCTTTATGTTGATTTTCTACTAATAGTTACCAAGCTTCAATTCGATCGAATCTTTATTTTTTGAGTTATCGAGGAAATAATATTCCAGGTGGGTATAACTCGGAAACCGTTAAAACGATTATGCCCAAAAACGAGCTTAGCTCTCCCATTCGGATACGCAACCTACCCTGAAAATTGCTAGTCCCTATCTCCTTTTGTTCGAAAGTTATCGAGACAACGGTCACCCATTTACTGAACTTACACAAGGCTGCTCGAATCTCCAACAATATTCAACCGATCGTGTTAAAACTTAAAACTTTGCAGTAGAGTTGGGTTCTAAAGGCTCTTGCAAAATTTCAGCAATTTCAGACGAATAGTTACTGATATATAGATTTTTTTTTTAATTTTCATTGATTTCTTAAACATTTTCTAGTAATACTATCCTCACCAAATTTTGCAAGAATATTCGCATTGGCATTCTACAACTAATCATCATGTTTCAATTCAATCGGTTTAGTATTTTTCGAGTTAATGAGGAGAAAAAACAACCAAATTTCAGATGCTATAACTCTGAAACCGTTAGGGCGATTACGCTTATAAACGAACTCAAATATCGTGTTCAGATGCACATCCTAACCTGAAAACTTCAAGCCGCTATCTCTTTCGGTTCTAAAGTTATCGTGACAACAAACATATGTTTTAATAATTTTTTAATAATTTTCTAGCCATACGATTCGCTCAAAATGTCACAAACGTTCTTAGGTTCATATTCTACAACTACTCACCAAGTTTCAACTCGATCGGATTTATATTGGTTGAAAACAAAATTATTACTCGGAAACCATTGGGCCGATTATGCCCATTAACGAACTTGTCCATCGTATTGAGATGCGCCACCTACCCTGAAAATTTCAAGTCGCTAGCTCTTTCCGTTCTCAAGTTATCGTGGCAACGGCCGGACATAATCAAATTTGACCTCGAATTCTTCAGAGTCGAATAACCAATCAACCAAACCGTTTGAGACCATTTTCGTCAAAAAATTCGAAAGTTACAGACATTTGGGCGAAATGATAACGCGATGTTCCCCAGAACATACGCGCAAAAAGTGGAAAAGCCCTGTGGACAGGGGCTTTGGCGCTCTTGTTCAAACTTTGTCAAATCATATCTCCGAAAGTATTGGTTTCGCAGAGTTGGGAATGATTTCAATGTATACTTACGATTCTACCCAAAAACGAACTTATCCGAGATATTCATCATCTCAAATCTACTCTGAAAATTATATCATCAATTGAAACTTAGCCAATATATCCCTAGCAAACAACTCTATGAACTGGCCAATGTACCCGATGTGAGGCAGATATTTGCACTGAAGATTCTCATGAACATCTTTGAGCGGAAAATTCAAATAAAAAAGAAAGATCACCAGTGTCGTACCAGAGCTGCTGAAAAAAACTATGAACTACCAAGATCGATAAAAAGAATTGGCCAAAGATGCTGCACCTACATAGCTCCACGACTGTTGCCTCTAGTGCCCGAAGGAGTGACTAAATTACAAAAATTACGACCATTCAAGAGAGAATTAAAAAAATGGATAATGAATTTTGATAGAACTAAAATACACAAATTAATAAATCAAAGTCAATTATAAATTCCTCCTTTACAAAAATATATAAAATGGATTTGACACATACCTACCTGGACTTGACACATACCTACCCGGACTTGACACAAACCTACCCGGACTTGACAATGAAGAAGGATGGATTTTGGACATAGGAGAGTGAGATAGGAGAGTGATGTGCCGTTCCTGCATGCGTGTTTTACTTTGGAACATATGTTTTTTTTCTTTTTTTTTTGAGTGCATATTATGAGACAATGGATTAGTTTTCAGCGGATATAAAGAAACTTGTTATGTTCAATACTGTGCACAGTTAATACTTATGAAATTAACTCTACAGTGTCATAGAGTTTATTTAATGTAGATTATTCTTCAATAAACTCTTATTCTATTCTATTCTATTCTATTCTATTCCAGATTTGTTTTTAGCGCTCTTGTTCCTCGAAACAGAGTGCTTATCAATTTGTCTGTAATCTTCGAATTTTTGGATGAAAATAGTCATAAACGATTTGGTTCGACTCACTGATCAAGAATCCGTGGTCGAAACCGATTCTGTCCGGCCGTCCGTTAACACGATAACTCTCGAACGGAATGAGCTAGAGAGTTGAAATTTTCAGAGTAGGTTTGGGATATAAGTATTTCGGTTAAGTTCTTTATTGGGCAAAATCAGCCAGATGGTTTCGGAGTAATGAAAAAAAAAAGTTTCTTTACAACAAATTTCGAACTCAATTATTTTTGACATGCAGTTTCATCATAAGAATCCATTGATATCATTTTCAACTCTAACAAGCTCGAAATTTCATTTTCACAATATATCCCAAAATACATAGCCCATCGAGTTGAAATTCAGTGAACGATCGTGAAATAGCGGCCGAAAGATTAGTGCAAATTTGATAAAATCCTCAAGAAATAAAGCAAAAATTCGCATGTCAGTATTGTTCAAATAATTACAAAGTTTCAATTCGATCGGATATGTATTCTTAAAGTTATGGCGGCAACAATATTTCAGATGAGTATATCTCCGAAACCATTTAGGAAATTATACCGATTAACGAACTCAACCGTCGTATTCGGATGCGCAACCTATACCTAATGAAAATTTCAAGTCACTATCTCTTTCCGTTCGAAAGTTATCGTGCCAACGTACGGCCGGCCAGCTGGACTTGATTGATATTGACCGCGAATTCTTCACCAGTGAGTAGAACCTAATCTTTTGAGAAGATTTTCGGCAAAAACATCGAAAGTTACAGACATTTCACAATATTCACTAGAACATGCATGCGCGTAAAAATAAAACTACAGTCAGAGTTTGCACGAAAACTTAGCAAAAGTAGATTTTATTTGTTATGGGTAGTAATGTGATGATGCCCAAGTAGGAAATGAAGTTATGTGTAAATTAAAGGTACTATTAGGAAATTAAGGAACTGCATCGACCAATGTCCTGGTTAAACATCGTGACAGACCAAACAAACAAAACAGTTATAAAATGAAATAGATTCTGTGGTGAATTGAAAGAACTCAAGCATGTTTTGAAATTCTAAAAGTGTTTCTAAATTAGAAAGTAGAATTTCGGATGAAATCTTTAACTAGTTGTACAAATAGGTACCTCACCAACACGGTCCTCCGATTCATAGAAAAACGTCTGTCATAGGGACGGACAAGAAAGTGATAATAATCTTCTTTTTCGAAAGTATGGAATGGAACCCCCAAAATATTCAAACATCTAAAATAAGTATATAATATTCCCCGAGCCGGCTCAGGTGGTGCAGTTGGTATAAAGACCTGCTGTGGTGCCGGGGTCGCGGGTTCGAATCCCGCTCAGGGCATGGATGTTTATTGTGATTGTCCGGTATGAATGTGATTACACTTTATTTCTGCTGGTTAATGACGAAAGTCAAGACCATATTTAGGGACTAGGTCCACCATGATTTAAAAAAAAAAAAAAAATATATTCCCCGAAAAATTGTCAATACATAAAGATTTAATTACAGATATGAGTAACACTCAGTCGTCAGGGAGTATCGAACAGTCAGTGAAGACTGTTCTTACTATACAACACTGATGCGATCTGAAAGCATTTCAGTGAATGTATTGTTGGTGATATTTTAACACACAATACGATAATCTTCGAATGAATAACACACGAAACCTTGTTTATAAAATATGTATTAACAATTTCCTGATAACCAACTCGGAATAATGAATCACATTCAAGATCAAAGTTGAGAGAAGTCACCATTTGAATTTTATTCATGTATATTTTATTTGCGGTATCCTCCAAAACATTGAGATTTACAATTATTCCCGTAGGAACTGACTTGAAAAGATGTTAATTTTTCCAGTTGGTTTCCATGAAAATTCGTTCCCTCAACAGGATATTTTTTCCAATCCCCAACGCTTTGATTGATACTTCCTATTTGTATATGAAATAATAATAAATAATTAATGCCCTGGTGTTTTCAAAGGCACAAATTGGTTTTCGTTTCCAAGGTAATAAAATAAGTGCACTTATTTTATTACCTTGAAATTTTTACTTAATTGTATTAAAATAATTTGCAAACCGAACAAGTTTGTGAAATATATGTACAGGGTGAGCCACGGTCGATGGTACCCTGGCTGGACTGTTACGGAGAACTAGACGTACGATTTCATTCAAAATTTGGTTCCTTGGCTAGGAACCACTGCTCCATCAATCTAGAATATTTTCAGCGCTGCGGTGTTGCCGCTTATATAAAAAAGTACTAACAACTTTGATATTTCAAATGGAACACCCTATGTATTATTACTTTTCAATCAAGCTCCTCATCTCTATCTCTAGCAGTTTTCGAATAATTGATTGATTTACTTCTCTTTATCTGCGAAATGTAGTTTCAATTAAACATTAATGACTTCGGTACTTGGAATCCTAGAGAGCTGAACGTTCGGGTATGGATTACCAATATCCCATAATCATATAAGTTTAATGAAATACGTCTCTAATCGTACAGGGTTGTTGAAAACCCGAGGCTTATCCGAGAAATACTAAAAAGATAAAAAGTGCGTTTCTTCAAATGGAATGACCTGTATATCATAAACATTTATTGAAAAAGAATCAATCAGACGATATAACATGTTCCTATACCTAAATTGTAAGGTTTTCGTATTAAAACACTTCAACTATTCCTGAATCGATGAGCTACGGGGGGCGCCCCCTGACTGGCCCACAGAATATTGTTGATGCCTTCGCGTCATTTTTGCGCGTATGTTCTGGGGAACATCGCGTTATAGTTTTGCCCAAATGTCTGTAACTTTCGAATTTTTTGAAAAAAATGGTCTCAAACGATTAAGTTCGACTCCCCAATGAAGAATTCGAGGTCGAATTTGAT
The DNA here is from genome assembly GCA_937662695.2 of Halyzia sedecimguttata. Classification (NCBI taxonomy): domain Eukaryota; kingdom Metazoa; phylum Arthropoda; class Insecta; order Coleoptera; family Coccinellidae; genus Halyzia; species Halyzia sedecimguttata. Next base: position 34,976,051 of record OW569411.2, read on the forward strand.
TCTGTCCGGCCGGCCGTTGCCACGATAACTTGAGAACGAAAAGAGGTAGCGACTTGAAATTTTCAGGGTAGGTGGCGCATCCCAATACGACGGACAAGTTCGTTAATGGGCATAATCGGCCCAGTGGTTTCCGAGTAATAATTTTGTTTTCAACCAATATGAATCCGATCAAATTGAAACTTGGTGGGTAGTTGTAGAATATGACCCTAAGCACGTTTGTGAAATTTTGTGCGAATCGTATGGCTAGAAAATTTAAAAAAAATTATTAAAAAATATTTTTGTTGTCACGATAACTTGCGAACGGAATGAGATAGCGGCTTGAAATTTTCAGGTTAGGATGTGCACCAGAACGCGACATTTCAGTTTGTTTATGAGCATAATCGACCAAACGGTTATAGAGTTATAGCAATCTGAAATTTTCTGAAATTTGGTGGTTTTTTGTTCCTCATCAACTCGAAAAATACTGAACCGATGGAATTCAAACATTGTTATTAGTTGTAGAATGGCAACGCGAAAATGTTCGCAAAATTTGGTGAGGATAGCATTTGTAGAAAATTTTTAATAAATCATTAAAAATAAAAAAAAAAAATTCTATATATCAGTAACTATTCGTTTGAAATTCATGAAATTTTGCAAGAGCCTTCATAACCTAACTCTACTGCCAAGTTTCAAGTTTTAATATGATCGGTTAAATATTGTTGGAGATTCGAGCATTCTTGTGCGAGTTCAGTAGTACCGATTTGGTGTAGCGTAAGGCTCCGAAGAAACGATCGCTCGACCCGGACTTTTGCCGTCGAGTCGAAGAAGACGAATCGATTTGTGTTTTTCCCAAATTTCGTTCTTCTAGGTTGAGCCTAAATATACTAATTCGATACAAGTTTCGGAGGTTTTGAGTCCGACGATTTTCCATTCAAAAAGTCAATCCGAGAAACGTCAGAATTAATTCGAGAGACGGGGTCGGAAATTTTCGAAAGCGAAACTGACGATTTAGGCCTTTTTGGGGCGTGAAACTTGAAGAAAATGATAGATAGCTTTTGCGCGTATGTTCTATTTTCCATTCTTCTGTATTGGACACCCTTAATCGAATTTACCATGGTAAATTATGTTGTCCATTCTCCTGTATTGGACACTTATTTTATATAGAAAACTGTAATTAGATCTTTGAAATACCATTGAATGAAGAAATTCTTGTAAGTTAACAAAATATCTTTATTTGAACAATAAAAATGCATCATTTTATTAAAATGATAGTTAGACTATCCAATTGCTTCTTTTCTTTATAATATTTTAGCTGTAAGTCAGTATAGCTTAGAAATTTTAAAGTAACGTCCTACAATATTAATTTAAATGATATTATAAATTAAAAAAAAAATTGGTTCAAGCACTGTCGTGAAGTCAGAAGCTTTTGCGCGTATGTTCTATTGTCCATTCTTCTGTATTGAACACCCTTAATCGAATTTACCATGGTTAATTAAGTTGTCCATTCTCCTGTATTGGACACTTAATTCGAATTTACCATGGTAAATTCGAATTAAGTATCCAATACAGGAGAATGGACAACTTAATTAACCATGGTAAATTCGATTAAGGGTGTTCAATACAGAAGAATGGACAATAGAACATACGCGCAAAAGCTTCTGACTTCACGACAGTGCTTGTTTAAATCTTCATTCATCACTTCCACTAATTTTGGCACACAAAATTACCCACCTGATAACTCTTTGGTGCAGACTCTCGCTATTCCGGAGATTACTGAAGAAGTTGTGCTTAAGTCCCTCAAAAAATGCAGATCAAATATGACAGCGGGGCCTGATAGGGTTCCATCTTTCCTGTTAAGGGACTGTGCGATCGTCCTTGTCAAGCCTCTCACTGCAATATATAGGCTGTCCCTTTCTACGCTTTGTTTTCCTGCTATCTGGAAGGAGGGTAGAGTTTGCCCGGTTTTCAAGAAGGGCAGCAGAGGCAACGTTGAGAACTACAGACCGATTGATATTTTGAGCAACTTCAGTAAAGTTTTCGAGAGAGTGCTTCATGATATTATATATGCACATGTGAGCTGCCAGATTTCAGATCGTCAGCATGGATTCGTCAGGGGTCGATCAACGGTGACCAACTTAAGCTGTGTAACTCAATACATCAGTAACGCGTTGGATGAGTCTTCTCAAGTTGACGTCATCTATACAGACTTCACAAAGGCGTTTGACAGATTAGATCATGGCATACTTGTCAGGAAGCTGGCTGCTTTCGGACTGAGTCTCGATTTCCTTTACTTTTTTGAGTCTTATCTTTCCGGTAGGAGACTGTATGTTCAATGTTTCGGTTTTGGATCTGACATGTTCGTGGCGTCATCTGGCGTTCCCCAGGGTTCTATTTTGGGGCCACTCCTTTTCTTGATTTTCATTAACGATATTAGTTTGTACCTGATGTGTTGTTTTCTTCTTTATGTTGATGATTTCAAATTGTTTCGTCGTGTTATGTCTACTGAGGATTGTTGGGACCTTCAGGGTGACATAGATAGGCTGAACCGTTGGTGCAAGGATAACTTACTCCCTCTGAATGTTCAAAAATGTAATGTTATGTCTTTCAGCCGCAAGAAGGCAACAATTGACTTCTCCTATAACATTGATGGCCACGTTCTCGGTAAGGTTGTTGAGTTTAAAGACCTGGGTATCTTGTTCGACCGTGGACTTAGTTTTGTTCCTCATATAAGTTCTATCACTTTGGGATGCTTTAAAACACTTGGTTTCATCCTCAGAAACTCGAAATGGTTGCAGGACAGCAAAACGCTATTTATGTTGTTCAATGCGCTTGTGAGGTCAAGGCTCGAATATGGCTGCCTAGTATGGAACCCGGGGTATAATGTCCATATTAATAGTTTAGAGAATGTACAGAGGCGATTTCTGAAGTATCTATGTTTTAGAATTGACGGTGTATATCCGGGGCGTGGTACACCGCTTGTAAATTTCTTGAACAGATTTCAGGTTAACTCTCTGGAACGACGACGCACCTATTTGGGTATTTTATTTCTGCGCAATATCTTGTGCTCATTGGTCGATTGTCCCCATTTGCTGGCCATGATTAATATACATGTTCCCAGATTGCCCGTACGTACTTTAAGAACATTTTATCTCTCTTGCCCACGTTCTAATGTTCTTCGTTTTTCGACTCTGTACAGGATATGTCATGACTATATATTGTATGAGAGTGTTGTGGATATTTTTGCTTGCGAGCCATCAAGCTTAAGGAGGGCTATTCTGGGTTCACAGATTATGTGATAAAACTGGGTGCGATCTTTTTTCTCACATTGAGTTTTTTTCAGCTCGCACTCGGTTTTAATTTTTTTTTGGTTTCTTTTTTAGTATGCTCATTTAGTTTAGTTTTGTATTTTGTTAAATTTTACCTTATTAATGTAATACTGTTTGTAATTTTCCCATTCTTTAATAGGCTTCGGCTGTTGAATGGTGTATTTCTAAATAAATAAATAAATAAATAAATAAATAAATAAAAGCAAGTTTTCATGCCAATAGGAATATTATGGTACATTTTGTATCAGGCATCCATGAATTGTCATAGAACTTACAAATTATCATAATTTGACGATCGACATCGATTGTAAAGTATTATTGAATTTATGAACTTAGAATTTATTAAAAAAAGATTCAAATGGAAGGCAATAATTATACAAATGAATTTTATATGAAATTGTTTATTCTTCACGGTCAATGCGATCCAATTGTAGCAAGAACATGCAGAATGTTTAATGAGATGTATCATCTTATAACCAAAGAACAAGATAAAATGTGTACGATTGCAGAATAATTCCATCCTTTATGGATCAAAACTTAAAGTGCGACGAACAATCCCGAACCTTATAACTTCAAAAGAAGATAACATTTTAAATGGATTAAGTTATTTTAAGGCAAATCCTCATGCTTTCACCAGAAGTGCAGAATAAGATTTAGGACTAGCTAATACAAAATGTAGCCCAATAATCCCATTGGTATAAAAACTTGCTTTTAATTCGAAAAACCCTATACAATTTAGGTACAGGAACATGTTATATCGTTTGAAAGGAAATTTGATTCACTTTCAATACATCTTATGATATACAGATCCTTCCATTTGAAAAAGCACACTCGGAAAAGCCTCGGATTTTGAACAACCCTGTATGATTAGGGACGTATGTCATTATACGCAAATGATAAACGGGATATGTTAATCCATACCCCAAATTTCAGCTTTCTAGGATTCCAAGTAACGAAGTAATGAATGTTGAATTGGAGTTAGGTTTAGCACAAAAATCGAAATAAATCAATTAATTACTCGAAAACCGCTAAATATTGAAATGATGAAGTTGATACTGAATTAATCAGGAGGTTACGGCGGATCGAAAAAAGCAATAATATATAGGTAGTGAATATATGTGAAATATATGTGAATATATTTGAAATATCAAAGTTGTTAGTACTTTTTAATATGAGTGGCAACACCGCAGCGCTGAAAATATTCTAGATCGATGGAGCTGTGGTTCCTAGGCAAGGAAGCAAATTTTCAATAAAATCGTACGTCCCGTTCTCCGTAAAAATCCAGAGTACCATCGACCGTGACCCCCTTTGTATAGTCTGTTTTAAACGTATGGAATAATCGATTAATTTACTCCCCTTTCAGGAATAGCAAAAAGTGGTTTGATAGGTCAAATTAACTTATTTTTTAAGAACATTTTCCCGTAATTCATATTTTTCTACAATTTCCCGCCTTATGTAGTAACGTCATCGATTTTTTTTAATTGCAAACCTCTAATTTTTTTCATGTCATAGATACATCATAAAATTCAGAATTCAGTAATACCCATGTAACGCAATTTGGGTTAATAATTCTCCAGATATAAATTTTTTGAATTTGAAAAACATGTGTAAATTTTGAAATTTTTAAAAACCATACTTGAATGTGTCATAACTTACTTAACAAAAATTATCAAAGTAAGTATTCAAATACATGGTCATTTATTTATCGACAAATAACATTCGGGCTGGAAACCTCTCATAGGCATTGCAAATATTTTGCATTTATGGCATTTTAATCCCCTAAAAACCCATTCTTGCAATATATTGTTATTTGTCGCTGTAGTTCTCGAAGACAAATGAGGAGTTTCCTCCAACTCTCATAATATTCAATTCTACGTCCCCTAATGGCCGGTCAACCACTTTTTGCATGATCCAATTCCAACGATTTGCAATATTCACTGTAGGTAAGTAGGTACTAGAAGAACACACAAGACATGCCGATATTCTTTGTGAGTTTCAATATCAATACTAGTAACGTTTTTGAAATAAGAAAGTGTTTATTTCATGAAGACTTAATTTAAAATTTTCTACATGTTTTTTAAATTAAAAAAATTAATATCTCGAGAATTATCTACCCGAATGGCGCTACATGTGCATTACTGAATTCAGGCTTGAAATTTAAAAATTGGTTCAATTGTCCATTCTCCTGTATTGGACACTCTTAACAGAATTCACCATGGTAAATTCGGTTAAGAGTGTCCAATACAGGAGAATGAAAAAAAAACATACGCACAAAAGCTCCTGACTTCACGTCAGTGCTTGAACCTTTTTTTCTTCGTATTTTTTTTGAAATTTTCTTGGGGTACGGTTCTTACAAAATTTCAAACACGTCTTAATATCGATATTCTACAACTAGTTACCAAGCTTCAATTCGATCGAGTTTATATTTTTTGAGTTATCGACGAAATAATATTCCAGGTGGGTATAAGTCAGGGACCGTTGGAACGATTGTGACCGTAAACGAACTTAACTCTCCCATTCGGGTACGCAACATAACCTGAAAATTCCAAGTCCCTACCTCTTTTCGTTCGAAAATCATCCATCCATTTACTGAACTCACACAAGGCTGCTCGAATCTCCAACAATATTATATCCGATCATGTTCAAACTTAGAACTTGGTAGTCGAGTTAGATTCTGAAGGCTCTCGCAAAATTTCAGCGATATTGGATGAATAGTTTTTGATATATAGAATTTTTTCAATAATTTTCAATGATTTTTAAAAAAATTTCTAGTAATACGATCCTCACGAAATTTTGCAGGGACTTTCGCGTTGGCATTCTACATCCAATAACCATGTTTGAATTGGGTCGCTTCTATATTTTTCGAGTTATTGAGGAAATAACAACCAAATTTCAGATGGGTATAACTCCAAATCCTTTTGGCCGTTTATGCTCAAATGTCGCATTCAGATGTTCAACTGGAAATTTCAAATCGCTTTCTCTTTCCGTTCTCAGGTTATCGCAAATTAAAAAATACTTTTTAATAATTTTTTCAAAAATTTTCTAGCTATACGATTCTCACAAAATTGCACGAACGTGCTTAGGTTTATATTCTACAACTATTCACCAAGTTTCAATTCGATCGGATTCATATTGGTTGAAAACAAAATTATTACTCGGAAACAATTAGGCCGATTATGCCCATTAACGAACTTGTCCGTCGTATTACGATGCGCCAACTACCCTGAAAATTTCAAGTCGCTAGCTCTTTCCGTTCTCAAGTTATCGTGGCAACGGCTGGACAGAATCAAATTTGACCTCAAATTCTTCATCGGGGAGTCGAACCAAATCGTTTAAGACCATTTTCGTCAAAAAATTCGAAAGTTGCAGACATTTGGGCAAAATGATAACACGATGTTCCCCAGAACATACGCGCAAAAAGGTATCGATGACGTCACCTCTAGGAAACGGAAAATGGTAGAGAAATAAGAATTATCGGAAAATATTCCTTGAAAAATAAATTACTTCGACCTAGCAAACCATTTATCCATATTTCCTATAGGGGAGAAAATAAATCCACCATTCCATACTTTTGACGTCTCGGTATGTAAAGTCTCAATTGTTTACTTCCTCATTCTAGTTACGTTCGGTGGGTGGTAGAACTGAAGAATGCGAAGGCCATGACCATGAATTAACCTTAGATCTCTGCTCGCGATTCAAAGTCGTGCGGGTAATAATCAGCAGTGAAGCAACAACTATCAGTTATTGAAACTATGAGAGGTCTATATATATATGGAAGGTTGCAATGTAAATCAGCATGTAGTGGGAGATCAACTCAGGCTGAAATATTATTATTTACAGCCCACATAACATGAAACGTAATAATTGTTAGTTTTTTAGTTAGTTTGTTAATAAATAAATGTCGATTGAGATCTGAATAATCAACAACATCTGGCGATCGATCAGATTAAGCGAGTAGAATGAAGTATTGAATGATAATTTCGGATTATTGTTTCTTCAAATATTGAAATCTTACAGCCAAAATATTTATGATAACCAATTCCATTTTCACAGCTTCTGATACGAAATATGTAGAATTTATAAATCAAGAAGAAATTATCTATCCCCGAGCGTCCTCCAATTATCTCAACTTTTGGAGGGGGACAAAGTAAGAAAATCTGTTACCCCCTACCAAGATTACGTAAACATTGGTAGGTGCATGTATTTTTCATTCTGTTCTGATTTCTTTATTGATTCATGAGCAGCATGTTATCAACTATAGCTATAGAATAGAGGAATTCAATGCACAATTAATATTCATTATTAAATGGTTCCTTTCTGGGTTTTCTCTAACAAGAACTACCCAATCTATTGAATGTGATCCCTTACATTTGAAGCCTTTAGGGAAAAATCAGGATAATCTGTTATAAGTTCAATATAAGAACCGTTTTCAAGACACAAAATGATCTTAGATCTTTATTAACAAAAACAAAACTCATTAATGAAAAACAAAAATCCAAAAATGTATGTATAATATTTCTTGTATTTGTGGTAAATCGTAAACCGGAGAAACTTCCAGACATAGAGACATCTACAGAAATCAAAAATAGTAGAACATGTATGTATAAACGACAGAGTCTAATTACACTAAAAGGAAACTTAAGGAGTCGACTTGTCTTTTGTTGAATGCAATTTTATAATTGCTCAATAAGTTGGAATTGACCATATTTGGTAGAATTTGTTGAAAAGGGAGTTGGAACTTTCTATGTAAAGTGAAACTATGTTGCTATATGATTTTCAAAGACTGTCAATGTCCAATTTTCGAATTTCAGAATAGCAACCAACAAAAAATAATTCTGAAGATTTTCGCTTGGTGTCTGATCTAGTGTCCGAAACGTTACGAAATAGTTGCTTTATCCTTATGTTGTTTCGTTATTGTTTGTTAGGCAACATTGTTCTATACATTGATTCTGACAAATATCTTGTGTTTCTAACGCAGAAGCAATTCACAAAATAATCAATTTTTTATTTTATAGATAATTTTCAGAGTTTGGGGAGAAAACCCTAATGTATCCCTTAATGAATACTTACAATTAATATTATTCATTCAAGCAAATGTTTGAAATCGTATTCAATTATTAGAATATTAATTTATTAACGATTAACACGTTAATAAATTTCTTTCCATTGAATTTTGGTATAAAAAGTTAACGAAAACCAATAGGTGGCAGAACAAAGTGAATATAGCGGTCGCGGTAGAATTCAAAAAAACGTGAAGCGAGTAAGCATATCAATTATTTTGGGGAATCGCTGAACACTTCACATTTGTGCATATACAAGTAAGGGTTGTCATATGTGATCAAATCAAATTCGACACAATTTTGTGGAAAATCCGAAAAACCTAATAAATATACAGGTTGAGTCTTTCAGTTGTACATTAATTTTAACCATAGCCTCATCAAATAAAACACTTTTTTCATTTACCATTTTTCCAGATTCGGCTCAGGTAAAGAATACAGACTGTTGAAATTGCAGAAAAAAATCAGTTTTTCTATTGTAACTTCGACATGGTTGTTTGGAATGAAATGAATTTTGGTGTGAAGATTTCTATAGCTATGACACATATTTTCCAATTAACAGTTTTTCCTTACTTCCACTGGCTTCCTAATTATACACTCGGAGATTCATGAAACCAAATGTAATTAGCATAAGGAAAGCAGATAAAGTTTATCTTGAATAATTACAAGAATCTTCAATCACTTCATAAAATTAAATTATTTCCCCTTGGTAATAAGTTCTGAGATAATCAACGTTGAATATTATAAAATCTGAAAATAAAATTGAGAATTTGCCTTATTGTGGTAGATCCGCTCTTGACCTAGGATATACTTTATATCGGTGCCACACTTGCTCTTCATTCACATGATATAAATAATTCATTCTCTTTGATTGCCATAATGTACCCAAGCCTGGTACACCGTTTGACAATGACGCATGAAAACGGCAAACGGAGGCATGTATATTAAATCCACGATCGCATAGAATTTGAGAGAGAAAGAGTTTCTGTGAACGTTAACTACTAATTCTGATGATTATCCCAAAAAAATTATCCTCCAAGCTTATGACGGGGGATCAATTAATTTTGGGAGTATTGATAATACAGGATGGCGGTTTAAGAATAGTTATTTACGATACGAGTTGGATACAGATATCATTAAAGCACGAATGTCAAAATTGAACAACGAGGCCGTAGGCCGAGTTGTTTAATTTAACATGAGTGCTTTAATGATATAGTATCCTACGAGTTACGTACAAAATTTTATCTACAACTGCTTGTTTTCATCCTTTCGAGAAATATTCTGAAATGATCAATTAATTCGTACTCTCAATTAAATATTCAACATGAAGCCATAGATAAAACGTTCAGTTTGTCTATGCATGGAGCAAGTCGCGTTGTGCGTTGCTATGGCTACACACATGTAACAATAACAACAGATATAAATGCCGCTTCTTCAAATTTTCATTTTATCTGAATTATATATTAAGTTTCAAAATGAGTTCAAGTGATGAACTTCCTTCTGATATAGAAAACGAAGCGCATAATTTCATAACGGATCTGGTGCCATCTACATCAAAAAAGAAATATGAAGATGCATTTGATCGATATGAAAAATGGTGTAGTGAGAAGAATGTCAAACATATAACAAGCGAAAAGGTTTTGTTGGTTTATTTCAAGGAAATGAGCGAAACACAAAAGCCCACATCACTTTGGTGTTATTATTCAATGTTGAGGACAATAATATCGATAGAAAAGAATGTCGATATCAAGAAATATTTCAATTTAATTGCATTCTTAAAACGAAAATCAGAAGGGTACAAGCCTAGAAAATCCAGGGTACCTATTTATCAAGGAGGAAATAGCAAGATTTTTATTGGAGGCTCCTGACGAGAGATTTCTATGCATGAAGGTAACTTATCGACATTCTTCCGAGAAAAGAATTATGATGCAATAATTATTTCAGGTCATTTTGATTATTGGTCTGGCAGGGGCGTGTCGGCGGGCCGAAATCACAAACTTACTTGTAGAAAATGTAAAAGACGAAGGATCATGTTTTCATATCATCATCCCAACTTGCAAGACAAAGACGAGAAGAGAGTTTTTTGTAACGTCAGGGAACAATGAAGGGTTGAATCACGTGGAAACTATCCGAAAATATATCAAATTGAGACCAGAAAATTGCGATCATGAACGATTTTTCATTTTTTATAAAGCAGGAAAATGCACGAAGCAGCCCGTTGGTGTGAATACCATAGGTAGTGTTCCAAGCCTAATCGCACAATTTCTGCAATTGCCTAATTCAAAGGAATATACTGGGCATTGCTTTCGGAGGTCTTCAAGTTCTCTGTTGGCTGATACAGGAGCTGATCTTTTAACAGTGAAACGACACGGTGGATGGAAATCAAATACTGTCGCTGAAGGGTATATTGAAACTTCTGAAGCAAACAAAAAACGTACCGCAACGGCAATTCTAGGTCTTAACAAGAAAGTCTTTCTCGAACCAAAGAATATTGCCTCTACTTCTAAGGACATAAGTCCAGCGACATGCACAGATGATGTTTATACTCAAAATATTTCTAGTGGAGTGTTAGGCCAGTCATCGTTCCCTATTTCGATTTCAAATTGCAAAGATTTTGTTATTAATGTGTATAATAATAATGATAATAAATAATTCCAATAATCGTAACCTGGATAATTTTCGTTTTGCAATTCTGATATACTTTGATAGGATTGTTATTTCTGTGGTTCTCATTACAGTACAAGAGTTGTAATGAATTCATTACAGCACAAGTGTGTTAATGAAGAATGTTATGACATTTTTATGAGTGTCAAATCACAGTCATTATCTGACAGTTGTAGATAAAAATAGTTAACGGACTTACACAAGAAAGTCGGAATATAAGTGTCGTCTATTGATATGTAATATTGATAGTAAGTCAAATTCTTGCAAGGAATGATTCGTTCGCTTGGATACCATCATTGAGTTAAGTAGTTTAAAGATGAACCTTATTTTCCGTTATAATAAAAAAGCTATACCTATGGCTGATTTTTCGGTAACTCATATACATAACCGAACGGGAGTTTCCAGATGAACTTCTTTTCGCAACGAATTGACTGATAATTACAATCATGTTGTTATGACAGAAATTTTGCATATTATTCGGTTAATAATCATGAAAGTCACCGTTATAGTTATTTACGCTAAATACCCGCCGAATTGGAAGTGAAATTATGATCCTGAAATTTTTGATACGATTATGTGCAAAAACCAGTTTGAAAAGTAATTTGTAATATTGCGGGATAATTGGCTAACTGTGATAGCCCCATAAGCGGAGGACCAAGCACATGCGGTATATGCGTATGATGAAACTCACATAATATAAATCTATGTAAATTTTACAGTCCTTATAGCGTTAAAAAAAAAACGAAAGGAACAACAGAAAAAAGGAGTGGTCCAATTAGGAAGGAAAAGAAAATTAATTATTGGGTTTCACAATATAATAATAGGTATGTTGTTTTGAAAATGGGATAGCACATGAAACATATATGAAAACAACATATTATTATAAATAAACTATTCTTTTCTGAGATTTTCCTACCAAACTCTAAAAAATATCTATGAATTGAAAATTTTAATCATTTTAAAATTGTCACAAATTTCCGAATTCTGATTAAGTCTCCGAAACGTTACGAAATAGTTGTTTCATAGTTGATGTTGTTTCGTTTTTGTTTATTAGGCAAGATAGTTTTATATATTGCTTTTGACAAATATCTATTGTTGCTAACGCAGTAGCAATTTTAAAATAATTATATTTTATAGATATTTTTCAGAGTTTGGGAGAGAAAACCCAGAAGAGCACCATTTCGTGATGAATTCACCTCCTAAAGTATCCATTAATGATTACTTAAACATATTATGTTTAACTATGTGAAACTTATGTTGTGCACGATCATTTACTTCTATAATTTTTTCGGAATGTTTCACCAAGTGATTTGCGAAAATTCAATATCTAGAATTGTCATTTATTTTTTACGCGACGATTGTATCGGTTGCTAATGACGACGAGATGTAAATAACTTAAAAACTTCCTTGGAGCATGACGTTATGAATTATAATGCTTTATGCGTCAGTTTGACGTATACAAATCAAATTAAACCGGTTTCGTCCATCATTTCGAAATAAGGATTGGAAAAAATGTGATATATACTACACGACCTGTCAATATATTAACCAATCTTTTTTGCCAGCCCTCGGGCGCTAACTCGTCTTCGATTGGTAAATGATATTTACATCCCTTGTAGTATAAATAACTATTTTTAATTGACCAGTGAATTGAAAATACACATTATAATTCACTTTCAAAGGTCAATATGGAATAAAATTTATAAATTTCAAGATGACATTATTTAGAATGTCTATATTTAAATGGATTTACGTTTTGAACTGCATGTACGATAAGTACAACTTTCTGAATTTGTATCCAGTTTTATCCGTACGACAAAATTGGGTAAGGAATCTATGGATTTTGGGTAATGCTCGCGTTTGACGCTACGACAGTGTTTTCATAATTTTGTATTCTGTTTGCAGGTATCAAGAATTAGCTTTCATATTTACTCATCGTTCATCCTAAAATCATTAAGATTTCCTTTTTCTCTATAGTCCTACCTACTTATTACAACACTGCGATGTCGCAGTTTTCACACAACCAAGGTCGACTACCACGTTCTAGTGCCAAATGTGAACATGGATGTCATTTCCCTAATTGAATATTTTCAATGTCAATGCAGGCTGCTGGTACTGCTGTTACGAAAAGATGAATAAATAAATGGTTACTAAGGTTGAAATAAATAAAATATTCGGCTCATTTGAGACACGTGCGTAAATATTCGAAATGAATACTTTAATTCGATAAATATCCATTGATATATAATAAAAATACAAGAAGGACATAACATTTTCAAATTGAGACAAAGGGAAGTATAAAAATAATATTCATACTAAAAGACTATTAGCATGCCAAGTCATTCAATGATCATCATCATCAATTATCATTTACAACAATTATGTTATTATTATATCTGGATTCGAGGAGAAAATTGAAACAGATCAAGAAATGAGAACACTAGCGTTGAAAACAATACAACTCGTGAAGAAGGATATAAGTATGGATGATCTCGAATGTAGAAAAATTGGTCATAAAGAAAAACCTAGGATTAGGATCACGTTCAAAAATTATGAAAACAAAAAAACTGTGATGACTGAGAAGCGTAAAACAATTTTGAACACGAAAAAAATAGGCTTACAAGAAAACAATACTCTGTATATCAATCATGAATTAACTAGAGAAAAACAATACCTATTTAAAGAAGCTAGAGAATTCCGGAAACAATACAATTATAAATTCGTCTGGACTAATGAAGAAAATGTTTACCTTAGAAAAACTGAAACGAGTAAAATTCTTTCGATCACTAGAGAATCACAATTAAATGAACTGAAATCCCAAGAAACAAGGGAAAAATCAATAAATGGTACTGGGAAAAAAAACTAATTACATTTCTTTATCTAAACATAAGATCGTTAAAAACCAAATTCAAACACGAAAACATAAATTATTATCTTTGCAAGCACAACTATCCAGAAGCTATTATACTGACAGAAACCTGGCTGTACGAAGACGATTGTAAATTTTTTAAATTTGGGGGATATAAAGGATACTTTAGCTTTAGGAATACTAGGGGAGGAGGATCAGCAATATTCATAAGAAATGATATTGAACATGAAGAGATATACAGTTACCAAGACCATTTTATGAACATTGTAGGTGTACGAGTAATTCGACATAAACTGAATCTGTATGCTATATACAGATCCCAAAAAAATAAGATTGGCCATTTTTTCCCCTTAATTGAACAAATTCTGAGTGGAAAGAATAACGTCATCATAGGGGATATGAACTTGGATATCATGAAACATAATAATATGACAACCAATTATAAAGAAATTGTTATGTCTAATTCTTATAAACTATTAAACACCAAACACTACACTAGAGTACAAAACAAATCGAAGACAAATATTGATCACATAATTCTACCCCAAAAATTAATTGGAACACCTTTATCGGATCATAAAAAAATTGTCTTGAAACTGGAAACCACCACAAAAGCCTCTAATCATAAGAATTCCGTTACTACAAGAATATTGGATAAAATGAAATTATTCAAAAATATTGTGGATGAAAAGATGAAAACTTTTAAATTAGAATCTGGATTCAAAGGGGAAACATTCATAGGTATAATCAAACAAGCCAAAACAGAAGCAACAACAAATAAAACCTTCAAAATAATTGAAAATAAGCAATGGTTCAATAGAAGTATAGCGCAGATTGTTAGGAAAAGGGATAAAGCTTATGTAAAATTCAAAAAATATCCTACAAACATTAATTTAAAGGAAAAATTCATTGAGCTCAAGAAGGCAGTATTTAGAATCATTAGAAGATCAAAACAAAAATATTTTCATAAAAAATTTATAAATGCAAACTCAAATACAACCAAGCTATGGAATACTATAAAGGAATTAATTAACACAACTAAAAAAAGCCAAAATAGAGTCCTAAAATTGTTTATCAATGGGGAAGAATACAAAGATCCAAATGAGATTTCGGATACATTAAATAAATTTTTCATTCAAGTCGAATCTGATACTAACTGGGGCCCAATAGAGGATGAGAACGAGTCAAACAGCGCTGATAGATCAATATATCTGAAAAAATGCACAGAGAACGAACTGAAGGGTATTTTACATAATTTTAAGAAAAATGCTTCTCCTGGAAATGACCTGATTACAGCAAATGATTTGATATTTTTATACCCAGTAATAAGCAAACACCTTCTGTATTTCATAAACAACTCGCTTAAAACAGGGACAATGCCGACTCAATGTCTGGAAAGCAAAATATTGCCAGTATTCAAAAAGGGTGATAGAACCAATCCTAACAACTACCGACCAATAGCACTCACATCAATATTCTCAAAACTCATAGAAACAGTAATTAAAAAAAGAATCTGCTCCTACTTCAATTTCTCTGACTATCAGTATGGATTTCAAAGCAACAGCTCAACCCTTGGGGCAACGACAGATCTAGTACAAAAAATAAGTACTAGCATAGATGCTGGAAACTATGTAGTTGTTATTTTTATAGACTTAAGAAAAGCTTTTGACATGGTAGACCACGATTTGCTATTGAGAAAACTAAAAAACATGGGAATAAACAGAGAAGCTTATTCACTTATAAAAACCTTCATGAAAAACAGAAGACATCACACCGTTATAGGAACTACAAGAAGCTCAGAGGAAAGGGTTTTGAAGGGGGTGCCGCAAGGATCAGTGATTGGCCCACTTTTGTATTTGTTATATGTGGAAGATCTTGCAGCTGCGGGATTGGAGGCATTATATTACATGTTTGCTGATGACACAGCGTTGTTCTACGAGGGAAGGGATCTTGACATTTTACAGCAACGCATTGAGACTGATTTAAAGAAATTTCAGGACTGGCTAACTAAAAATAGTCTCTTCTTGAATGTCGACAAAACAGTCCACAAAGCCATTTGACATCGCAATTAATGGAATAAAAATCAATCAACAAAACTCGCACATTTACCTTGGATTGAAGATTGACACAAAGATGGAATGGACCGGACACATAGATCACTTGTCACGAAAACTCACACCCCTAATTGGAGCACTGAGAAGAGTAAGTCCCTATCTCAATATACAAGCCAAAAATGCCATTTATTACTCGCATATCCATTCAGTTCTTACATATCTGATTAGTATATGGTCCAACACATCAACCAGCAATTTACAGAGAATTCAGAGGCTGCAAAATCGAGCTTTGAAAGCTATATACAATTTACCGAACGACACTCCAACGACTGAATTATATGAAACCCTTAAGATACCCAACATTAACATCACAAAAATAGTTGAGCAGTGCAAACTAATATACAAGATCGAGCATGGCCTACTCAAATTCAACACCGAAATGAAAAAACGACAAAATATTCACAACTATCAGACCAGACAAATTAACAACTTTCATCTAGATAGTATCAGAACAAATAGAGCTAAGAACTCACCATATTATCAAGCTGCAATGGTATTTAACAATCTACCAGAGGATTTAAAACAGAAAAAAACCATTAAATCATTCAATAAGTCAGTTAAATATTTTGCAATGACACATTTTGCATGATGTTTGTTCACTTCGTTTGATTCAATGTTATACTTGTTTATTCTACTGTAACATCGATATATTGATGATTTGTAGTCTTATGTGTTAAATAAATACATGATCCTAATATATAACAATGCCAGATGGCTCGTTAATAAATCAGAAATTAGTTCATTCATGAAGTTAATCACTTCCTTGAGCATGAAATATTCTGATTTCAATCGATAATCAAATAAGATTAGATTTCTCACTTTATTCAGGGTAAAGAAAGATAATAAAATCAAATATAAGTATGTTACAGTTTGATAATGTTCAGTAAATAACATTGCATGGATGGGTTCAGATAATCAATGCAATATCAACACGAAAATTTCAAGCGAAGCAAGGAGCATTTTTGAGCGCATGTTCTAGGAAACAACTCGTGCTATCATTTTGCCCAAATGTCTGTAATTTTCGAATTTTTTGCAGCAAATAATCTCAAACGATTAGGGTCGACCCCCCGATGAAGAATTCGAGGTTAAATTCGTCATCCGGTTTTTACCACGATAACTTTCGAACGGAAGCGACTTGAAATTGTCAGGATAGGTTGCGAATTCGAATGCGAAGGTTGAGTTCGTTAATGGGCATAATTTGTTGTTATTTCCTCAATTACACAAAATAAGAATCCGATCTATTTTAAACTTGGAAGTTAGTTGCAGAATACCGACACAAAAATGTATGCAAAATTTCATAACACTAGAAAATTAAAAAAAGATTATTAAAAAATATCCTGTATGTACGAAACGATCCGTTCTATATTGCAAGGGCCTTTAAAACATAATACTACAACCAAGTTATATATTTAAACACGATCGGATCTGAATTGTTGAAGATATTGAAAAAAAAAACTGGAAGCCGAGCAGGTGACCGTTGCCATGATAAGTTTCGAACAGAAAGCAACTTACAATTTTCGGGGTAGGCTGCACATTCGAATGCGAAAGTTGAGTTCGTTAATGGCCAAAATCGGCCTAACGGTTTCAGAGTTATCCTCATCTCAAATTTTGTTGTTCTTTCTTCAATACCTCAAAAGATAATGATCTGATCCAATTTAAAGTCGGTAAATATTTGTAGAATGCCAAGGGAGAAATTCCGTGAGGATCGTATCACGAAAAAAATGGAATATTTCTTAAAAAAATTATTTTTGTTCAAAAATTTTATAGGTATACCAAAAACGTTTTGTCAGATTCCGCTGAAATTCTGCACAAACCATCAAGCCGAATTTATTTTCCCAATATTTTCAAAAATACATATCCGATCGAATTGAAATTTACTACTCGGTGAAAAAAGACGGCTTAAAGATTGATGGAGTATTTCGTGAGGGTATGTGAGGCGCGAATAGACAGAACAACAAGCGCGTACATGCTCCTGAGTTCACATCAGTGCTTTTTAAGAATTATTTAAATTAATTCTTCGCATTCGCCAATTTGCATCGCCTTGATTGAAAATCAATAGAAGCACTGACCTGCCGTCAACAGCATCAGCGTCCAGTTGAATGATACATAGATTTTACTGATTTTTGACACCTACTTCGACTGAAAACTATGGATGTGGGAGATATATCATTTCAAGATTCTAATATTTCAAATGAGTAATTAATAATAATTGTTGAATTGAGACCTTTGCTATCACTGATGGAAGTTCGCTTACTGGATGAAGGTCTGGGTATTGATCAAAAAACCAGTTATTAAAACAACGCCGACTAGTTTCGGTTTTATTCTAAAACCTTCTTCAGGGCTCTAAAATGAACACAACATTTTTCTTTTAAACTACACATTATTAAATTAACAACAAAAAATTGGTTCAAGCACTGACGTGAAGTCAGAAGCTTTTGCGCGTATGTTCTATTGTACATTCTCCTGTATTGGACACTCTTAATCGAATTTACCATGGTAAATTCGGAGTGTCCAATACAGGAAGACAGACAATAGAATTCACCATGGTAAATTCGATTAAGAGTGTCCAATAAAGGAGAATGGACAAGAGAACATACGCGCAAAAGCTTCTGACTTCCTGTCATTGCTTGAACCAATTTTTTTTCCTGAAGTCAGGAGCTTTTGTTTGTATATTCTCTTGTCCATTCTCCTTTATTAGACACTCTTAATCGAATTTACCATGGTGAATTCTATTGTCTGTTCTCCTGTATTGGACACTCCTAATTTACCATGGTAAATTCGATTAAGAGTGTTCAATACAGGAGAATGGACAATGAACATACGCGCAAAAGCTTCTGACTTCACGTCAGTACTTGAACCAATTTTTTTTCAATTATTTTTTAAAACTTTTCTAGTGCTACGATCCTCAATTAATTTTGCAATAATTTTTGCCTTGGCATTCTACAACTAATAACAATATTTGAATTGGATCGGATTTGCATTTTTTGAGTTGTGGAGGAAATAATAACCAAATTTCAGATTGATATAACTCCAAAACCAATTGGCCGATTATGCTAGTTAACGAACTTAAATGTCGTATTCAGATGCGTAATCTACCCTGAAAACTGCAAGTCGCTATTTCTTTCCGTTCTCAAGGAATCATGAGATACATAATATTTTTTCGTAATTTTTTGAAAATTTTCTAGTGGTACGGTCCCCACAAAATTTTACACACGCCTTCATGTCGATATTCTACAACTAGTTACCAAACTTCAATTCGATCGAGTCTATATTTTTTGAGTTATCGAGGAAATAATATTCCAGATGGGTATAACTCCGAAACCGTTCGGCCGATTATGGCCAACAGCGAACTTAACTCTTCCATTCAGACATGCAACCTATCCTGAAAATTGCAAGTCCCTATCTCCTTTCGTTCGAGAGTTGTCGAGGCAACGCTCACCCATCCAACTATTGAACTCACACAAGGCTGCTCGGATCTCCAACAATATAGATCCGATCATGTTCAAACTTGGAACTTGGTAGTAGAGTTAGGTTCTGAAGACTCTCCTAAATTTCAGCGATATCGGACGAATAGTTTCTGATATATAGAATTTCATTCAATAATTTTCTATGATTTTTTAAAAATTTTCTAGTTATACGATCCTAAAAAAATTTTGCAAGAATTTTCGCGTTGCCATTCAACAACTGACAACTATGTTTGAATTGGATCGGTTTTGTATTTTTCGTGTTATTGAGGAAATAACAACCAAATTTCAGATGGGTATAACTTCAAAACCGTTTTGCCGATTATGCTTATAAAAGAACTCAAATCAGACATTTGGGCAAAATGATAACGCGATGTTCCCCAGAACATACGCGCAAAAATGTTGAAAAACGGAGACATTACAATTATATTTAAATAAATAATATCTAAAGTTGTCTAGACAAAGAAGCAATATCACAAACAACAAAAAGCAGCAATTAATCTATCCTATCAACAGTCAATATATTTATTTCCAATTTTGACGAACAAATATAATTCTATGAGGATCTGTGGGAGTTACTTACAGTTTTAACATGGTTTAGATGTCAGAGCATTAAAAGTTGGAAATGAATACACCTTAGACAACTTCAAAAGAGAACAATCAGAAAACAACTGGCACATTCATTTAACATTTACAATCTGGAATATGTCATACAGATAACATAATATATTGGTGTTTGAATGTTGATTAAGCACTTTGAAATCAGGAACTATGTCTTGTCTTTAATTTTATTAATAAGTTAATAATAAGCTGTATTTAAAGTCTCTATATCAGTTCTCTTATTTATAGAATTTTCATCTTGTCTAATCGATATGATCTCATGAAGTAAACGTTTTCTTAAAATTCCTTGATGTCCTAAAACCATAACTGATTCTATGTTGAAGTCAAAGGAATGAAGCGTACTCGACACATGTTCGACTAGCGCGGTGTTGTTTTCCCTTTTCTTTTTCAGTGGGTTGAAATAGTTAAGGGAATCTCTTTTGTGTTCAGAAATTATATCTTTTGGATAGCGACCAGTTTGCCCTGTATAGGTAGACTGACAATCCGTGCAATAGATTTTATAGATAACACTGCTAAGCAATTCTTTAGGAGTTGGATCTTTTATTTTTGTGAATAGTTTTTTGATAGTATTGGAAGATCTGAAAGCAATGTTGACGTTTAACGGTGTAATTTTTAATTTTATTTGTTCCGACAATGCAGTTCTCTTATTTATAGAATGTTCATCTGGTCTAATCGATATCACCTCATTAAGTAACCGTTGTCTTAGAACGTACGTCAAAATTCAAAATAAATATGACTGTTGATAGGATAGAGCCCTGAAGAAGAATTTAGAATAAAACCGAAACTAGTCGGAGTTGTTTTAAGAAGTGGTTTTTTGATTAATACCCAGACCTTCATCCTGTAAACGATACACTGAACTATATAAGCTTTCCAGAAATCGCCACTTTTCGATTAATATCTATATATATTCATTGGGTATCTTTCAAATAACCGAGATAATATCGATCGAGCAGGGGGTGCAGTCCACCTCCAAAATTCTTATCGTACGACACATAAAAACTTATTCGCTGATTCACCAATGGAATATTTCAGAATAATATTTTCATTCCTTGTCTGAATGATCTTTCAGAAAGCTCAAGTCGATTCGGACGGAATGTTGTACAAATTTTGTCTTCACTGGAAATGTAATTGCCACATTGTGCTGTTGATACATCCCGGCTATCTACGAAGAGTGATATCTTGAACAGTGACAGTGCTTTGAAAAGTTTCACAGGCATAAACAATTTTGATATTTTCAATTGAATAGAAGAGATTGTCATCAAAACTCTTGGAAACAAAACAAAAAAAGCAACTCTATTATACCTCAATCATTACATATATTGTTAATAATTATTTTCACATAATATATATGTATCATATCTTGAAAAAATCATTTTAATTATTGATAACTGTTTTACCAAAGCTTTATCTGGATCATTTAGACACTATAAATCCTCATAAATGAACTAGAAAAGCATGCACCTGAACTTAAATTAAAACATCAGTAATATGTTTACACCTGCTTGATGCTCCGACTTTACAAGAATATACCATACTTTTTATTTTAAGTTTACCATTCTCCACATTAATATGGGCCATCAATTTTATGTGGTTCTGAATTAAGGGCACTACAACTTTGTAAACATAAGGAATAAAAGTCTATAAAACTGGGACCACAATTTGTTTTGTCACACACAATTACATGATCTACATTTAGAACCTCTTCTCCTTCTACAAGGATTTTAGAATTAGGAGTTGAAGCTCCTATGTACTCCAGAAATTGCATCGTCTTGGAAGTTCCCAATTGTTTCTCTTTTGCGATTTAATACATTTATATAATTATTAGAGATAACTGTATTACTTTAGGAACTCATTTTGTACCTAAATATGTATTTAGTTGTAATATTTAAATTCAACTAGGTTATGTTTCTATGTCAGTTCAAAAAAAACCGTCGTCCGATTTCGTCGTTCCATGAAATATAGGGGAAGGAAAATTTTGAACGACAGTCGTTGCTTTTGAGCGACAAAACCTTGTAAATTTTGAACGACAGCGTCGTTGCTTTTGGACGACAAAATCGTCGCATGAATTTTCGCCTTAACGCAACGCTCTGAATGACAGATCGTTAAAATTGTTGATGCGATTACGATCGCGCCCAAGATATCCAGGTCGACCCGTGTGCGTAGGCTCTAAGGTTTTCTCGCTCCTCTAAATATATCTAACGGTACAGATCGAAATATGTCGCCGCTTTTTCCATTATTTTCTGTTTATTTTCTACGAGCGTTTGAAAATTGACAAAATGGAGGAAACGAACATTGAAATAAAACGTCCCGATACTAGCCGCAGTCGACCGATCCTCTGAAACTAGGTTGAAGCACTGAGAAAAATGCAAATTTTATCCACAATGAAACGCCTTCATTACTGTTGGTATAATAGTCCCAATAAGAATTCCTATTGAACGAATGAGATTTCACATTGGTTCAACAAAATCGTATAATCCCTAACATGAAAATCGTTCTCAGAGATACATAGTGTCGTTTACGACACAAAATTACAGCATTTCAGCCAATCAGAGCTAGTCTATACCTATATGCTGTGAAAATCAGGGAACACTATAATCCCTCTCTGAACAATGAAAGTGGGAGAAAATCCATTTGGGAATAAATAAAATAACAGGGTTCTAATGTAACCCTTAGATAAATTACAATGCTTTAGCAGTAGCACGCAAAAACATAAATATGAAATCTCCATTGTTCATTCTTTGCATCCTTCATGGTTCTAATATAGAAATTTGCTGCCTATACCTACATCTTCACCACTAACCCGATCATGATGAAAATTATCCAACTATCGTCTAGTCGCTGTTATCTCCATCGCTGGCACTTTCACATTCAATAAGACATATACCACTCGAGACTAGTCCATCAGATTTCCATACCCGCCTTGCAATTATCCAGTACAGGAAATTCGATTTATACAGAACCGCCGTCAAAATGATATTCCGGCGCCAGTTCCGCCCACTGCACATTATTAGCACTCGACGCCAGTCAATGACATTCCTCTGTTACGAGATCAATCGAAAAAAAAGAAGAGAAAACACTCTGTAGCCGTTTGAACGTGGCTATTTTTCGCTACGGGCCGATTGAAGTAGGACTGGAATGAAGTGCATACTTCAAATCGCAAATCGAGACTGCTTTCCGTCACAACTGAGGAAACTGACACCGCTTCCGGGACCACTAGACCAGAAGAAGGCTGGGTCCCCTATTTCGTACTCGCTAACTATAGAAACGTGAACACCTCAGATAAAGATGTATTATCATTACTTGTGAGTGTTGTCATTGTTGATTTGAAAAGAGGGGACCAGGAAAAAGTGTTTCAAATTTTACACGATGTGTCATTATTTCCTAATTAAGATCCGCGGGAAATACATTGAGGTTCACGGAACAGACACATAGATAACAAGTGGTTCAAGCACTGACGTGCAGTCAGGAGCTTTTGCACGCTATTCACCTCTATTGGACACTCATAATTGAATTTACCATCGATATAGTCCGTTTTCTCACCTTTTATAAAATATGAAAACATTTCGCACCATTTCAATGACAAAGAGAGAATCGTCTAAGATCCCAGAAATTTTAATTCTGACATTCTATCGGAATTGAAATCCGTTAAATATCTTATGAGATACGAAAAAAATGTGGCTTGAAGTTATGTGCGGTATTTCAGCTGATTCGGACGCAGAGTTCCTAAAATATAAAACTTCAAGATAGCTGCAAAAAATAAAAATTTAACCTTAAACCAACAAAATTACTGTAAATAATGTTTTATTCGCCTCTATTGGGCACTCTTAGTGGAATTTACCATCGATATAGACCGTTTTCTCATATTTTATAAGATATTAATACATTTCGTACCATTTTAATGACAGACTTGAGTAATGATAGAATCGTATCAGATCACAGAATTCTTAATTCTGACATACTAATTGAATTGAAATTCCTTGAATATCAAATAATATACGAAAAAACTTACGTCTCAAGTAATTTCAGGGTACGATATTCACGTAATTCCACGAAAATTATAGAGCGTCGGCATTCTACAAGTTTTAATTGGATCGGATTTGTATGGTTTGAGTTAAAGAGAAAATACCAAGAAGATTTCAGATGAGTATAACTCCAAAACAGTTTATCCGATTATGCCGATTAACGAACTCAATTGTCGTATTCGGCTGCGCAACCTACCTTGAAAATTGCAAGTCGTTATCTCTTTGCGTTCTCAAGTTACCGTGAGATACATAATATTTTTTCAAGATCCTTATACAATTTTCTAGTGATACGATCCTCACACAATTTTCTAGTGATACGATCCTCACAAAATTTCATACACGTCCTTATTTCATTTCGATATTCCACAACTAGTTACCAAGTTTCTATTCGATCGGATCTGTATTTTTTAGTTATCGAGAAAATAATATTCCATATGGGTATAACTCCGAGGTTATTGGGCCGATTATGCACAAGAATTCAGATGTACACCTTTCTCTAAAAATTCCAAGTCACTATCTCTTTCCGTTGGAAAGTTATCGTGGCAACGGACACCCATCCAGCTAGTCGAGAAATCACTGACGTGCGGACAGTCTGCTTTGGATCGCTTGTTCAAATTCATAGCCAGAGCGGGCACCGATCCAGACTGCTTGGCCGGTAAGACTTGGGCTGCAACACCAAGATACTGCGATCTATGTACGACATGATTGTGAGACCCATAATCACGTACTTATGTGGTAGTAGTCTGGTATGCAAAAATATGCCAGAATAGCACGAGGAAAACCCTCGACAAAGTACAATGGCTTGCCTGTGCGTGTATCACTGGAGCTATGGGAACCTGTCCTACCAGGGCATGGGACAAAATGCCCCATGAAGCCATTCTCAGAATATCTAGGAGAGGAACAGGTAATTGAAGTATTAAAAACCAGAAAGCCTGGTACTCTCTTACCAGCTTCATCTCCTCAGTCAATCTTCCTAGAGACGAAATGATTAGGAAAGTAAGCATCGAAAAGAACTTACCACGATGCTCGGTAGGAAGAAAGACTGGACAGGGAATCCACCACCCAAGTTCTTGAAATAATTGCCATTAAATGGTACACAGACGGTTCAAAAACCACAACAGGAGCTGGCACTGCAGTATATGGGGCAGGCACCAAATGTTTACTATCGCTAGGTTCCTATCCGAAGGTCTTTCGGGCAGAAATACGTAATACGTGGTAGAGCAATCCATTCTGACAGTCAAGCTGCTATTAAAGCTCTGAACTCTCATGTTATCGAGTCTAATGGCGTATTCCATTGGCAGCACCAGTGCTGCACTGAGCGCAAAAAATGTTGCACTGGACGTCAAAATGTGTCAAAATGCTTGACGAAATTCTCCAATGGAATACGATTCATGCACTCAGTGCGCACGAGTTCTACCAATGGAATACGGCAAGAGCAACAGGGTCTCCTCGGTCTAGGTTCCTGATGGTCACGCGAGAATTAAAAGAAATGAGGAGGCCAACACACTTGCCAAGAAAGGAGCACAAACCCCTTTTATTGGCCCGGAACCCTACTGTGGCGTAGGTAGATACACCTACAAAATAGAATACCGGATGAAAGAAGAAACAGAAGAAACTCTGGAGATCTCTCCCAGGAATGTATCACTCCAAAAAGCTTCGACACCTCAGTAAAAACAGGCTGCTCCTCCTCACTGGTTTTCTCACAGGGCACTGCTTCTTAGGAAGCATATGATGAAATTAGGACTAGCAGAAACTGGCGAGTGCAGATTCTGTGGGGAGGAGGATGAAACTCCTGATCACCTGATAACGGAATGCCTCGCCATCTCAAACCAACGCAAGGAATGCTTTGGGCAAGAAATCTGCAAGAGCGAAGACGTAGCTTCATTGAAGCCATCCCAGATACTGGAGTTCATTAGAACTCTGGAACTGGAAGGCGAGCTGTAGATGGGGATGACATCGAGAGCTCTGACGAGGGGGTACAATAGATCTTAAGGTCGCAGTGCAACGTTACTCCCTACAACAATATAACTATAAGAAACATTGTTCCATAAATTGCTTCCAACAAGTATCTAGTGTACAAGTTCAATTTCTGACGCCGCAGCTTCAAAACAATTAAAAACATTCTTGCATTTTATAGTTATTTTTCAGAGTTTGAAAGAGAAAACCAAAAAAAAAAAAAAAAAACAAATTAATATTGGAATTCTGTTTGCTCTTGAAGAAAAGCAAGCAATATACGTCAAAGCTGCTGAATATTAATCGAGCGAGGTATACAAAAATGTCACCTCTCAATTATACCTTCAATAAACTTCAAACTCAACACAATATCTACATGTATGGAGTAGTTGATGGAACTAATAATTATCCCTTGTAACTTTCATAAGTTCGCTCCAACTAACTGGGAAATTACTAATTTCTGAATATAGCACCTTCTGCATATCCAAGACCGTTATTCCTCATCGCAAATGGTAATTACAACAAAAACGTGGCGACTGTAATTAGAAAATTGGCAATAAAAATTCCGCGTCTCATCTTACACGACTCTTTTTAGGAAACGATGGAAAGTTCGTCAGAATAATTCCTATGTTAATTGCCATCTAAACGATAGACAAACACAAATTAAATTACATGCCTGAATCATTCATTCATCGCTCCGTCGTGTGTCCGAATTACGTAACGACGATTTGGAAAGCCGACATTTCATTGGAACTATTCGGTCGTGCACCTACTTCATTTAACAATTTACCATATGGTCGTTTATTATCCTAATATGTGGATCAATGTCAACGACTCGTTTTGTAATCCGATGGGGAGATCGGAGATAGTCCAAGCGCCATTTTATTCGGTGTTGAGTAGTTTATCGTACATCGAATTTGGAATATTATGTAGGGAGTGTGAATGAAGGGGACATTCAAATTAGAACATTCGACTGGACAATATTTAATTTCGTTGAAATATAAGGTATTTAATTTTGGTTAATCATTGGAGGATATTTCGGAAGGTGAATTCATCACTGAATGGTACCTTTCTGGATTTTTGCCAAACTCTGTAAATTTTTTTTTAATAATTCGATAATGCTTCAGCGTTAGAAACACTATTACTTTTCAAGTTCAATTTCGAAAAAAGTGAAAGCAATTTCGGAAAAAGTAAAACAAAATTCGGAAAAGTTAAAACCAATTTCGGAAAAAGTAAAGTTCTTAAGTTATCGTGAGAGATATATTATTTTAGTGTTTTTAAAATTTTCTATTGATACGTTGTATTCGGAGGATGTACAATCAACCCTGAAAATTTCGAAGTCGCGATCTCTTTCCGTTCAACAGTTATCGTGGCTAAGGCCGGTCGGCCGGACTGACAGAAAAAAAATTGCTGCAAATTTCATAAGAATGTATTTTTCTCTATTCAAAGTGACCGATACTTCCCATTTATGATTATATTGTATTTAATGATTTTCTTAAATGTAAACATATTCCTCCATAACAAATCGCAAAGTACTGACAGTATAACATTTTGTTATACATTCTGTGTAAGATGTATGGCTCATTTTAATTCAGTATCGTTTTTTTTGGAATATCCATTATTTGTGTTTCTTACTATTTATTTTACATTCGGAAATGTGTGGTAAGGAAAACGAAATTTGTAGTCTCCAAAAAATGTTCATTGCGAAAATGTCCTGTCGATTGTGATTTCTGAATACCTACAGATATGGAAAAACTTGAGAAAATGTATTATAAAATAGTTTATTTGGTAAATTTATTCATTCGATACCCGAACTAGAAGTATATTAAGTATTTTCCATTTTGACAATTTCCAACGATTTAGTACACATTTATATTCAATACGTATTTGTACCGAATTTTTTCACATTTCATCATGATCCTTCAATATTTCTTTATAATATGTTTTGAGTCACTTACTACTTAACATTTATTTACATAAATGAAAATATAGTATAGATATGGATGAAAGATATTATTATTATTACTTTTAATGGCAGTGTTAGATTATGTTACAAAAAACATTCCATTTAATAAAACCTGCTATGTTATTGCTTCTACAAATGTTACTTACTACTTGATTTAGCTCCAACAATATACTACTCGTCATTCGGAATTGGCTTACCTGAAACAAAAACAAAATTAGTAATACACCAAAAAAAGTTTAGAGAATTAAAATAAGCCCTATTGTTATATATAAATATATATGCTATTTGGATGTATTCCCCTGGCATGATTTTTAAGACAATAAAACTGCTGGAATGCCAATTTTTTTCTGCTGATTAAATATATAAATATATATAGAAGGATAGTTTCCCCTCTGAGAATAAGTACTTGCTATAACGGGATTGAATTTTAAATCTTTGAAAATAAAAAAAATTGGTTCAAGCACTGACTTGAAGTCAGGAGCTTTTGCGCGTATGTTCTATTGTCCATTCTCCTGCATGTATTGGACACTCTTAATCGAATTTACCATGGTGAATTCTATTGTCCATCCAGCTACTGAACTCACACAAGACTGCTCGGATCTCCAAAAATATAGATCCGATCGTGTTCAAACTTGGAACTTGGTAGTAGAGTTAGGTTCTAAAGGCTCTCGCAATTTCAGTGATGTCGGACGAATAGTTTCAGATATATAGAATTTGTTTCAATGATATTTAATGATTTTTTGAAAATTTTCTAGTGATACGTACCTCATGAAATTTTGCAAGAATTTCCGCGTTGGCATTCTACAACTAATTACCATATTTGAATTCGATCGGTTTCGAACTTTTCGAGTTATTGAGGAAATAACAACCAAATTTCAGATGGCTATAACTCCAAAACCATTTGGCCGATTATGCCTTTAAACAAACTGAAATGTCGCATTCAGATGCACAACCTAACCTGAAAATCTCAAGTCGATATCTCGTTCCGTTCTCAGGTTATCGTGACGAAATAATATTTTTAATGATTTTTTTAAAATGTTCTAGCGATACGATTCTCACTAAATTTCACAAACGTCCTTAGGTTTGTATTCTATAACTACTCAACAAGTTTCAATCCGATCAGAACAACAGATGGTTGGACCTTTTGGTCCAATCTGGACATACTTGGACACAGACATGCTCGCCCAATAATTATTATTGACCCATCAGCTGAAAGAGCCAGACAATGGCTCAGATTCTCGAGGTTAGAAGACCTGATAATTTTAGCAGCTGCATACACGGGTCACTGTGGCCTCAGGACACACCTTAGTACGCTGGAGCGTACTGAGGACTCGAGTGCAGACTATGCCTGGAGGACGACGAGTTTATCGAACACATCAGGTGTGACTGCCCCGCTGAGGACAGGATCAGATTTGAGGAACTAGGAGTCCACAAACTGATACTGAGGGAACTGGACAAGTTTTCACCCACCAGACTCATCTTCCTCATCGGAAGGCTTGAGCTTGCGGGTGAATTATAGATTTAGGTGTGCCACAATAGACCGTTTGGTCGCACTTCATATATGTATAACAGTAATGATAATGGGTTGACAAGAGTTGTTAATAGGGGTTAGAACAATATTCAGTTAATTTATTATTTCTCTTATACATTGCATACCTTAAAGTGTGCAATTTATTGTATATAGTGACCAGTTGGTAAAACGTGACTTGAAACAGCAGATTTATAGATGTTGTTGTTTTGGATGCTCTTCATATCGTGTGAGGATGTTTGCCCGACGTAGCACTTGTTGCAATCTTAACATTTTATTTCATATATACAGGATTCCAACATATTTGGAGTTTTATCGAATGCATTTCCTAGAAGTTGTTTCATTTTCCTGGAAGTTTTGAAAGCCAGTTTTTTATTTACCCTTTCAAAAATATTCTGTTTTTGTTAATTGATTTCGGATGGAACGTAAAAGCTTGGAAACCTTTTTCCGTTTTTATTTCTTTCGTTATGATACTAAAGAGATTTTCATCTTTATGTTCGTTGATAATTTTCTGAACTAGTTGATGACTATCTATACCCGTTTCTCTCGGCATCGCACAAACTATTTTTCCTTTTTTCTTGAAGTTTTCCTTGCTTAGCGGAATTTTAAATAACCGGTTGACGAGGAAATGTAAGCTGTCCGTTTAATGTGACCAGGGAACAAATGAATCAGACGAAATGTAAATATCAGGATTGGTAGGTTTTCTAAAAATATCAACACTGATTGAACTTCGGGTATCTCTAGATAATTTTAAATCTTGATTATTCATCGACCATAATTGTTATATCTTGCACTGGTCTACTGTCTGATTCGCGAACTCTTTATTATACAATGTTCCTATTTTTCCATGATTATTGTCCTGACCGGTATACCTTTAGATATTCACATTCCTTTGGTGATTCCTATGAAGATTTGAATCTTGAATCTTCGTAGTGATGACGATTCATTCTTTCAAGTAAAAACACTGCAATGAAATAAATTCGTTTAACGTTCTTCGAAGTTACTTGTTAGCATACTTCTTGATGGAGAGAATAATATCATGACTGATGGCTTTATTTATTATGAGAAATGATTTGAACTGATAGAGGTAGCGAATGTAAATGTTTAATTGGCTATATAGACGGTATTAAATACTGGTTAAACGAAAAAATCCTCCAGTTGGAATGATAGTACCACCTGTCATGCTATTATTCATTCCTTAAAAAGATTAATTGAACTGAAGTCACCAGAACGATATCGTTGATTCACATCATGACCAAAGGTATTCATAGAAATGTGAATTTTATAATCAGAATGTTATATACAGGATGCTTCTAAGTACTTTCCTCTCCAAGTTATTGCCCTTTGACAGAAGCAATATATAGAGTAATGTCGCCGAAATAGTAATTTACGTAACAAGTCCGGAAAATAGGGTTTTTTTGGACGAATAGACAAAATTCTAGGACGAGCGTAAGCGAGTCCTGGAAGTCTATGAGTCCAAAAAAAACTTTTTCGGGCGTGTTGCGTACAATATTTTTTCGGCAATCGTGTAGAATAACAAATCAATGAGACGACACATTTCTTTTTTATATATTTTGAATCTTATTCAAATTAAACAGAACAGAAAATATCACATGTTGACAACTAATTTTATATGAACTGTCAGCCGTTTTCTCAGTGCTATGGTAACTTCATTTATCAAAAATATACCTACCAAGATTTTCATATTTACAATGACCAAAACGGCGTGATTGTTCCGGCCTAGTCCGGGAAGTACGTACTTCCCGGACTAGGCCGGGAAATGCTTCTTTCTCAAAGAAAAAGCGTCCGGGAAGTGGGCACTTCCCGGACGGTTGCCGAAAAAAATAGTAACGAAACAATATCAACTTCAAAACAACTATTCTGTAACGTTTCGGAGACTAAATCAGACTCCTTCAATGAGCGAAAATCTTCAGAATTATTTTTTGTTGACAGTCATATTGAAATTTGTCACATCGATAGTCTTGTTCGCGTTGGCTAATTTGAATTGAATGAAGAGTGCTTCAAGCTTAGTGGAGCGAGCCTGAGATTTAGTCAGATGGTATTGGACACCATTCACTGTCGGGCCAAAAAATAACAGTGCTGTGCCTAAGCTGACGTAAGGATACAGAAAGTCGGCAAAGAACCGACTCCTGGGAGCTTCTGAGGGATCTCCTTGGGAAAGACCTAGCGCGCCAAAGCAGATTAACCCAACGTCAATGATTTTTTACTTATTTCATAGTGAAGTCCATCTTCATTGGCACGCTTGCTATAGACATGATTACGATTATACTGAACCTCCTAGGTCTTCCCCAAGGAGATCCCACAGAAGCTCCTAGGAGCGTGTGTGACTAAGGAGGGTCTGGTCCATATTTAAATTAGTTTCCTTTATACATATGCTAGCGATCGCAATAATAAGATAAAACAGGTGTAGGAACTGAAGTCGAATGTATACCAGATGTGATATTATACGTACGAAAAGAGCTGAAATAATTGCCTAGGTTGGAATCTAAATTATTTTTTTTCAGGCTCCTAGTGGTCTATTCGCAGTCTGTGCACACTCCAAGAGGTTATTATTCGTCACTGAAATGTCAAAATTAACCCCAATGTGATATTTGGTTTCGGAATTTCAAGCAAAATATTCTGCAAATAGTTGAACATTCTAAAAATTTTTTCTAGTAATGCTATGCTCACGAAATTTTGCGCCGGTATCTTGTATCTAACTACCGAGTTTCAATTCAATCAGATCCGAATTTTTCGAGTTATTGTGAGAACAAAACTTCAAAATTGTTGAATTTTTTTTCCAGTTTCTAATTCACCGATCAAAATGTTTTAACTAAAAATGGCCGCTTGGTGGATTTCGCCCATTAACGAATTCAACCGACATATTTACGATCCGAAACTACCCTGCAAATTTCAACTCTCTATCGTTTCGTTCGATATCGTGCTAACGGCCGGCTTGACGGACGGACAGAATATTATTCGAAGCATCTCTTTCATCTTCAGTTAAAAGTTCGTCAAAAATAAAGTGGATATCGTCTGCTTACATTATTGCGAAAAACCAAACAATAAAATTAGAGTTATACCGGGTGTCCCAGTATACATGTTCCAATGGATTATCTCAGCATTTTTTCATTTTTTTATACAATATAAAGTAAAATATATATCTATGGCAGATGATAGCCCTTCTTAATATAAGGGCCCTGTAGCGGGCATCGAACATCTGAAGTTCTGAATAATCATCGCTTGGACTTGGACCGGTCAGACCTGGTTTTGAAAGAGACCCTCCTGGCCTTACGAGCAACATTTTCATTTTTGAATTCAAATATTGAAGGGATTTCAGGAGTGAATATCTTCGAAAACTAGCGGAGGCGATTCTTCTCCACGAGATCCCATTCGCCTACAGATAAGTATTTTTGAGAGCGGAGACTTTTGAAAGGTTATGTATTATTTTTAATTTGTTCGTTTCCTCCTCTTGTCTTTTCATTTTTCAGGTTGAGTTTCGGGTACCTTGGAGAAACCTATCCGTTTTTTGACGAGGGAATCCACATTGAAGAAATATATCCCCATCAATATTTCTAAATTTCAGCAAATTTTGTAAACAATAGTTACAAATCACCACACTCACGGGGAGAAAGGGTTTTTTGCTGAGGTTTTTCCCTAAGTTCTTGTATCATACGTCGAATTGTATGGTACCCCGTTACACCAACCTCTGCTAACACATATACAGCTCTCAGTCAAAAGAATATATCTCAGAAGGTAAAAATTTGAAAATTTCATAATTTTCAATTCGTTCAAGGAACCTTCAACTGAGAAAAACAATAATTGAAAGTCACTTTCGGTTTGACCAGAAGTGACTCTGACTTTTTTTATCTCAAATAGCACCCTATATATTTCTTGCAATTTTTTATTTCTATACTCAGAATTACCTTTCCATGATGTAGTTCTATCATAATAATCCATTGATATCATTCCCAACTCTGAGAAACCAATACTACGGACACGGAGATATGATTTGTCAAAGATTGGACAAGAGCGCCAAAGCTCCTGCCACAGGGCTTTTTTTGCTAAATTTTAGTTTTTGATGACTAATCACTTGATTTTATTTTTGTCTAATTTCACGCTATCGTTCAAACGATGTATCACAAGCCCATACTTCCTATTTGAAAAATTGGGGGTTGTACCTGTCTTTCGAAGGGGGGTGAAGGTAGGGTTCGCATTTTTACGAAGAAGAATGACAATTTAAAATTTGAATTTGACGTGTTTCGGGATTTTCCATTAATATGTAATTTATAATAGAAGATAAGATAATGAATTTATTCCATTTGGCTTTTCCACACTGAATATGTGACATTTTATATTTTATTACGCAGACGAATAAGTGTTTACATTTCGACCAAAAACTTATTCTGCAGTGATTATACATTGAAATGTTATGAAATATAGAATATTTTTTGTTTCTATTGACACCCCACTAGCTCCTCTACGGCTTGTGTGCCTTATATTGACGGTATTTGGAAACAAACTCAAGCTTGCGGACCACCTACATATCCTCAAGCAATAATAACCAATTGAAATGACTGCTTCAAAAATTAATTTTGACTACTATCCGCTTACCCGTTGGGCCTCGCGGCCACTAGAGATCACCTAGGGTCAGCTGCATGCGGCTCATACGCCGTGAGAGATTTAATTTGTAATACGAAACCCAATAAATTAGCATTGAAAATTAGTGTAATTGAAAGTCGGAATGTCCATGATTAATCGCTGTGCGCAATGCGCCCCCGACCAGGTTGCTAATGCCGGGAAACGGTTTTTGAATTTACGAGTATTAGTCAGTTGTTTAGCAATCAAATATGTATTGTACGATAAATGTGTGTTTTATGGTGGTTGACGGGTACTTATTTGTTGGGTTGCGTTGAGCAATCCCGTTCCATTGTTTGCTTTCATGTTGCCGTCCTAAAGCAGCAGGGTATTGTTAATGACTAGTGAAAAATCAGCGGAGGAATTCTCGTCGCAAAGAATGAATCATTCACGAACACCACTATGCTGATAAAATCAAGATTCCGTATAATGCAAGGTGCATTCCAAATAAAACAGGACTTCGAGATGATGCCAAAAGTGTAAAACAATCGACGTGTAGAAACAGAGTTATTACGTTATAAATGGCGGCATGCAAAATAGGAACGAAAATTAATATCAAACACACTTTCTTCATCATACTTTGGTGAACATTCGGAAAAGGTAATCAGCAAGTAAAAAAATTGAACGGAACCCCTGGCACAACATTGTTCATTGGTGATGAAACGTGACCCATTCAATATGATCCAGAAGCTTGAAGTTGCTAGATGGGCTTGATCCGAGAAAAAATTGAGAAAAGCACTGACGTAAAGTCAGGACCTTTTGCGCAAATGTTGTCTATTCACGCCTCATACGAAGTCGATCGAGCTGAAATTCGGTACTCGATTGTAAAATGGTGGCTTGAAGTTATGTGCGGAATTTCAGCTGATTTTGACGCATAGTTTCTGAATATGAGAAATTTTTTTCAAGTATTAACATAATCACTAAATTTCGCATGAATTAGCGCGTCGGCATTCTACAAGTAATTACCGAGTTTGAATTGAATCATATGGCCAAAACCATTTTGCCGATTATGCCTATTTACGGACTCAAATGTCTCATATGGAAGAGAGAAATTGCGTCACTATCGATTTCCGTTCATAAGTTATCCTGAGATACATCACAATTTTTCATAATTTTTGGCAGTCTTGTTTTAAAATTGTCTAGTGGTACGATCCTCAAAATTTCACATATGTATTTGCGTTGGTATTCTAAAAATAGTTACCAAGTTTAAATTCGATCGGATCTGCATTTGAGTTATCGAGAAAACTATATTCCAGATGGGCATAACTCCGAAAGCGTTATAAGGCCGATTATGCCTATCAATGAACTCAACTCTCACAGTCGGATTCGAAACCTACCCTGAAAATATATCTAAGGCTATCTCTTTCCGTTCGAAAGTTATAGTGGCAACGGTTACCCATCCAGCTACTGAACTCACCAAACGCTGCTCGGATCTCCTACAATTTAGATCCCTAGTCACTTCTCTTTCTTCCCGGTAGATGGCACAATAATCTTCACCATACCCGTTAAATCGACATCATCGGTCATTGCCGGCGACTTATCTCTAGACTAGACACTTCACGCAGAGTCGAAACATGGGACGCCCCTTCAATGAAAACCAATATGTTATGTGGTACCTTACAAACAACGAGTCGAAAAGCCACATAAATTTTGAAACATTTCACAGACGACACATGATGAGGATTATGTAAAATGTCTCTCAATGTGTTGTAAAGAGCCACAAAGTTGAAATATTTTCTATTGGAAGATAGCAAAATTTCCTAAGGCGATATCACCAATTATTCTTCATATGTATACGCCCGATAGGCCATCAACGTAAATGACCTATTATATCTCTATCATGGGATCAGTACTTCACGACTAATGAAGGAAGTTATTATGGTAATGTAGAAGAAACAGTGGATATGCCAAAATAGAGTATGCATAATACTTATGATATATTACTTATGTGTAATATAAAACCTTTGTGTAAAATTTGCAGCGTTTTTCTATTCAGCAGTGGCGGATCAACCTTACCTGGGGGCCACATAAGACAAATTTGGGGCCCCTATACGTTGTAGGATATATAAGAATAAATTACAAAAGCGTTTTATTTCAGGGGCTCCCTTACTTCAAAGTTTTTACATAGTCATAGAATGCTGGAATTTTTGAATATCTTTTCTCTTTCTTTGTGAAACGCCGGGCCGAAAGAAAGGAATGTTGCAATTCTTATGGAGCAAAGGGTGAGAGATTTTTTTGGTTGGACGAAAACCGAGATGTTCGCCCCAAGCGTTCGCTTCGTGTGCTCATGAGAAGATCCGCCACTGCGAAACGGAAAACGGGAATAAACACGAGCAAGTCCTATTTTACAAACCAACACTCCCGAAGAATAAGATCAAGGGCTTACTCGTATACACCTCAAGACGGTCGTGATGAGTGGCCATTAACTCGATCAATTCCCCGCAGCCTCTGATGTATCTATTGTTACGGAGTTTCAAAGCCTATTACCAGAGTTTATTACGCATTTGGAGCTGGATAATACGTCGTTAACGAGGGGTATTTTATATGCCAAATGATCGTTGTAGATATAGCCCGAGTAGACGTTCGCTGATCTAAAACATGAAGTCATTTTTATAAATCATCGTATACCTCAGGCCGGCAACAATTGAGACGATTGCTAGAAGGAGATAAATTCAATGTGCAAAAAGATAATGTTTACTCGTGAAGGTGAGAGTCACAAGAATTTTATGGGTTAGAATGGTCAAGTTTATAGACATTCTGGAAAATTTTGTACAAATTAAAACATTAATGTGTTTTAATTTTATTTAATTATCCCCAATTCTTAATCAGTGTGTTCCGGTTAGTCATAACTTCATTAGAAAATATCCTCCATGGTTCACCAAGGAAATAATTAACGATATCAAAAGAAAAAGTAGAATTTTTAGTAAACTGAAAAGTATAGACTCAGATATTTTCAGGGAACCGATCTCTTCGTCGATCTATCAAAACAAAAATTAATATAGCATACAGGGAATATGGAAACAAATCCGAGAGGGCAATCAGAGAAGATCCTACCAATTTCTGGTCGTACATTCAGAATAAGAAAGGGACATCAAGAATCCCTAGTATTCTATTCTTGGATGATGTTGAATTCAACAGTCCCACAGAAATCGTAAATGCATTCGCACAATTTTTTGAAAATGCATACTCTCCACCCCTACAAACATATGAACCCACAAATTTCATTTCAAACAGTCCTATCATTTTTGTTAAACGTTTTCCAGAAATTGAAGTTTGCAATTATCTCAAAAAATAAAAATCAAAATTTACTACATTGTGCACACCTTCTAGCCATACCATTACAGTCAATCTTCAATTTAGCACTGAGTACAAGATGCTTCTCTAACAAATGGAAAATATAAAAAATTTGACCAATTTTCAAAACTAGTGCCAAAAACAATATCCAAAGTTACCGACCTATCACCCTACTATCCAGATTTGCAAAGGCTTTCGAGATGTGCTTGTACAACATAATATTCCCTGAAGTTAAAAATTTGATTTCAAATAATCAGCACGGATTCGTCAGCAAAAGATCAACAATAACCAACTCAATGTGCTTCACACAAACTGTAAGTAATGCATTTAATAAAAATCTACAAGTAGATACTGTATACACAGACTTCTGAGGGCGTTTGACAGGTTGGATCATAACATTCTCATCAATAAACTTAACTCATATGGATTTGACTTTCAACTCTTGAAACTTTTTCGCTCATACTTAACAGAACGTATCCTATTCGTAGATTATAGAGGTCACAAATCTTTCCAATTCACTGCAAATAGTGGTGCCCCTCAAGGAAGCAACTTTGCACCTCTATTATTCTCATTTTTCATAAATGACATAGGAAATAATCAAAACGTAGGGTATGGACCGGCCTTTAGCATGAACCATTCATATACAGGGTTCGGATAAAGTATGGAACCAATCGAATATCTTTGAAACGAAAAGGATGGTATTTATGAAACCTTGCAGGCTAGGACAACGCATCTGACGCCATCTTCTTTGATACCACTGTACTTCCGGTTTAACCGGAAACACCCTCAACTTTGCTAATTTAAATGAGGCACCTTGTATATATTTGTAGATTTTGAAGGACCTTACTATGTCGAATTCGTACATACTAAGTTTAGAGTGGAAATAATTTGTAAAAACGAGGGATCACACACTTTACAGTTACAGAATAGGTAAATCTATTTACTCTAGCTAGACTAACGAAAATAATAATTAAAACATCATCCATTTCAATGTTCAAAATGTTCGCCGTTCGCCAGCTGACAATACAATGCAAGCCTAATAATTTATTTACTTTGGACTAATGAGAATAAAAACGTACGTACATGTTTTTGGAAATTATTTGTATTAAGACAATATAGAAAAAATCGTATTGAAATATTAATGATGATCATTGAGGGAAAAACTCGCGTATTCACGACATCAATAGTAGTTAATGAGAAACAAGGGTTGATGACAAGTGTCTTCATTGACCCTAGCACTCTCACCTAACGAGGTTCCTCCTGATTTTCCTTTAACTCTGATGGAAGCGAGGATATTAATTTTATTTTTCATGATAGATGAAAATTCGTTTTTAGGAATTCCGAACTTGTTAACGATAAGGGTCTTACTTTCTTCTCCTTTCTCTACTTCCCGAATGAGTTCGAGTTCATCTGCTACTGATAAAATTTACAGTTTTCGCGGATCCATGACTAAAACGCTCTCAGCGCACGACGGCTCAATAAACAAATAAAAAATAAATTGAACAATGTACTAAGCGATTGAAAAATACATATGATGGCTACCAAATGTAGTGATACGTTTGCATGCCGAATTCTTTTCGGTTTCATTCGTTAGATCAAACAGTTCGACTCATAGAGGCGATGATGGTTAGGAGTACGACTGATAGAGGTGGAGGTTCTCTCGTGGACCCTTCCAGCAGTACGACTCATCTACTAGACTCTTTACTCTCAAGAAGTCTGTTCGACTCATTGAGGTGAAAGTATACAGGGTTAGATACCCATGAATTGGGACCGGAAAAAATGTTCGACTTATCTAAGAGTTCGACTTATCAATGTTCGACTTATCAAGAGTTCACTGTATAGGTTTCTCAGAGTTGGGAATTATATCAATGTATTCTTATGATAGAACTGCATCATAAAGGAAATTCAATTCAAATAATAATTTATTTATCAAGATTAAATGAGCAATCTGAGAATTAGAACTGCACCATGGAAGAAATCAAATTAAAATAGCTGAACTGAATTTGACTCTCTCTTATAGAACAGGATGAAATGTACGAGTATGGACACAGATCATATAATAAAACTTAGATAGAATAATTATAGCATTCTGTGAAAACATAGAAGTACGATTCATTATTGAAATTTCGAAAAATCATATCTCCGAAAGTATTAGCTTGTTGGAGTTGAAAATGATATCGATGGATTTTAATGGTGAAACTGCATTTTAAATAAAAATTGAATTTGAAATTTGTTGTTAAAAAAAAATTTTTTTTTTGTTACTCCGAAACCATTTGGCCTATTTTGCCCAATAACGAACTTAACCGAGATATTCCTCTCCCTAACCTACTCTGAAAATTTCAACTGCCTAGCTCATTCCGTTCGAGAGATATTGTAGGGGAATTTTTTTTTTATTTTTTGACACTTTGCGGTTACCTAGTCAATACAAAACTTCACATGCGTATAAAGGTCATGATTCTACAATTTGATGCTAAATTTCAGATAGATCGAGTGATCGGTTTCGGAAATATTCATAAAAAATGTGTTTTACTAAAATCGGC
The DNA here is from genome assembly GCA_937662695.2 of Halyzia sedecimguttata. NCBI lineage: Eukaryota > Metazoa > Arthropoda > Insecta > Coleoptera > Coccinellidae > Halyzia > Halyzia sedecimguttata. The sequence continues at coordinate 35,016,086 of OW569411.2, forward strand.
CATAACTCCGAAACCGCTTGATGGATTTCGCCCATTAACGAACTTGTCCGAGATATTTACGCTCCAAACCCACCTTGCAAATTTCAATCCTCTAACTCCTTTCGTTCGAAAGTTATCGTGCCTACGGCCGGCCGGCCGGACCGGTCGGACAGAATCGACTTCGACCTCGGATTCTTGATCAGTGAGTCGAACCAAATCGTTTGAGACCATTTTCAGCCAAAAATTCGAAAACTACAGACATTTGGGCAAATTGATAAGCACTCAGTTCCCAGGAACTAGAGCGCCAAAAAGTGTAATTCCCTTTCCGGGATTTGAGCTCGCCTTCTCTCGTTCAGAATTAGAATAAAACGTCGGTACTTACCTAGGATATATATTCTTAATTTTCACTTTTGGACATAAAATCGCCACATGGGGGTTTATTTGACGGTTTTTTCCCCTTATCTTCGCTTTTCGTCAACTTCCAGGCCCGAAAACTGCCTTAACGGCCGTTTTCAGACCCCATCTCTCTAAGTCGATTTTGAAGTTTCTCGAACCAACTATTAGCAAGGAATTAGACAATGTATGTCTCAGGAAAATAAGTTGACATTATGAAAATTCATACATAGAATAATTATATAATTCTGTGAAAACGTAGAAATACGATTTATTATTGAAATTTTGAAAAATCATATCTCCGAAAGTATTAGCTTGTTAGAGTTAAAAATGATATCATTGGATTCTTATGGTAAAACTGCTCATTGAAAAAAAATAATTTGTTATGTAAAAAAATAAATTTTTTTGTTACTCCGAAACCATCTGTCCGATTTTGCCAATAACGAACTTAGCCGAGATATTTATCTCCCATACCTACTTTGAAAATTTCAACTGTCTAGCTCATTCCGTTCGAGAGTTATCGTGCCTACGGCCGGCCGGCCGGACAGAATGAATTTCGACCACGGATTCTTGATCAGTGAGTCGAACCAAATCGTTTAAGACCATTTTCATCGAAAAATTCGAAAATTACAGACATTTGGGCAAATTGATAAGCACTCAGTTCCTAGGAACTAGAGAGCCCAAATCCATATCCAAATGTCAAATTCACCACAGAAATGGAAACTAATGGTGCAATTAATGTTTTGGATTTAACAATAACGCAGAAAAACAATAAACATGATTTTTCAATACTTAGGAATCCATCCCATACGGATACAATCATTCATCGATCCTCCTGTCATCCATTCGAACATAAAGTCGCGGCATTTCATAGTATGTTACACCGGCTAATTAATATACCTTTAGCCAAATAAAATTATTGTACTGAATTTAGAAATTATCGAACAAATAGCGGCGAACAATGGACATAATCCAGAGTTAATCAGAAAAATATTGAAGAAGAAACAATTCAGAAAAACAATTAGTTTAGTATTTCCAGAAATTGCTTAAGATTAACATATTTTGGTACATCGAGTCAACAACTTAAAAGGTTTCTTCAAAACCAATAGGTGAATATCTCATTCCGGACAAACAATAACCTTGCAAAACTCATAAAGAACAACAAATCAAAAAGGAATAAAGAAGATGAATCCGGTGTTTATCCATTAAATTGCGGGAGTTGTGATAAATCATATATAGGAAAAACTGGTAGAAATTTTGGCATACAAATAAAGGAACATCATCACAGCTACAAAAAAAAAATAATTCAAATTATTAAAATCATTTATTAGCAGGACATAAGTTTAACCCGGATTTCAAACTTCTACACAATTTGAATGAAGGTGCGCAACTTAATTATTGGGAAGTGGTGGAAATAAATGGAGAAAAACATACGGGTAATTTAGTTAATGAACAATTAGATATAAATTTTTTTCTGCTACACTAGGTATTCAAATAGAGAATCAATTTATAAAACCGTTAGGAATTAATTATCGTAAATGTGTAAAAAGAACTAGCAGTATATGATTATGTAATTAGTTTTGAATAGGTTCCTGTGTCCATGTCATCTAGGTATAGGGATATCATTACTTGTTAAGAATTTAGTATGATGTAGTCTGATGAAGTCGCCATCCAATATCGCTGTTTTGCGAGAGCTTTCAGAACCTAATTCTACAGCTAAGTTCCAAATTTCAACACGATCGAATCTATATTGTGGAAGATATTGAAAAAAATATCGGAAACCGTGCAGCTCCGGCGATGGTTGACCGTTACCTCGATAACTTTGAAACGGCTGAAGATGGCGACTTGCAGTTTTCAGGGTATGTTGCGCATCCAAATTCGACAGTTAAGTTCGTTGATGGGCATAATCGGTCAAAAGGTTTTGGAGTTATACTAATCTGAAATTTTGTTATTATTTCCTCAATAACCCAAAAAAATACAGATCATAAACAATTTAGATTTCCTTATTACTTGTTGAATGCGAACGCACTAATTTTTGCGTAATTTCGTATTTCAGAAACCGCTGAACTACCGCGCATACCTTCGAGCCGCCATTTTACAATCGAGTAAGTACCGAATTACAGCTCGATTGGATGCTTAATTCTACGTGATAGGACGTGCTATGCTGCACGATTTCGAAAATTTAGTATTCGAAAAAATTGGTTTAAGCCCTGTGGACAGAAGCTTTGGCGCTCTTGTTCAATCAAATCATATCTCCCAAATTATTGGTCTCTGGGAATGATATACCTAAATGGATTCTTACGATAGAACTGCATCATGACAGAAATTAAATTTAAACGGACCGATTCTCCCCAATAACCAACTTATCCGAGATATTCATTCCTCAAATCTACTCTGAAAATTATATTTTATCAATTAAAAGTTAAGACAATGCACTTTTGTTTTTATTGGAGATATTCTGAACCCAATTTGATTATGCATCTTACCAAACAATATATTTGCATCAGCATATGGATTACCCTGGGCGTTATATTACCACCTTGAAAGTATGATATCATATCACCCTCATAATTCTAAGATAGCTGAGGTTATTTCATTGGTCATTTTGCATTCAATCATACTTTTGTTTTCTAGAACAGGAGGTGTATCTTATATCAAGAATAACAAACCAGAAATAATTTTGACATTTATTTCTCATAGGAAAATAAGATGTCATGTAAGAACACAGATCATATAATAATTTATAGATAGAATAATTAAGTACAGCATTCTGTGGAAACATAGAAGTACGATTCATTATAAAAAATAGAATATCTCCGAAGGTATTAGCTTTTTAGAGTTGAAAATGATAGGTATCAGTAGATTTTTATGGTGAAACTGCATCTTAAAACAAAATTGAATTTGAAATCATGTAAAAAAAAATTTTTTTTTTCGTTATTCCGAAACCATCAGGCCGATTTTGCCCAATAACGAACTCAACGAAGATATTTATCTCCCAAACCTTCTCTGAAAATTTCAACTGCCTAGCTCATTCTGTCCGAGAGTTATTGTAGAAACAATTTTTTTTTTGACACTTTACGGCAAACCGATCAATACAAAACTTCGCACGCATACAAAGCTCATTATTCTACAATTTGATGCTAAGTTTTAGATAGATTGAGTGATCGGTTTCGGAAATATTCATAAAAAATGTTTTTACTAAACACGAACATAACTCCGAAACCGCTTGGTGGATTTCACCCGTTAACGAACTCGTCCGAGATATTTACGCTCCGAACCTACCCTGCAAGTTTTAATCCTTTAACTCCTTTCGTTCGAGAGTTATCTTGTTAACGGATGGCCGGACATAATCGATTTCGACCACGGTTTCTTGATCAGTGAGGTCGAACCGAATCGTTCGAGACCATTTTCAGCAAAACATTCGAAAATTAAAGCCATTTGGGTAAATTGATAAGCACTCTGTTCCGAGGAACAAGAGCGCCAAAAACAAATTACCCAAATGTGAGGGAAACGTTTTAAACTTTACCTCATCAGATTTATTAACCCGGCGCCTTCGCCAATTTGCAGAACACAAATAACATATAGGTAAGTATATACCATCTATCCTATTTTGCAGATATTACGGGAATGGAAAAATTTACATATCCCTCTTGAATAATCTTCAATTTTCAGACCAAACGTGATAAAACCTCGAAGATACACTGCTCTGAAATATATCGAATATGTCGGTAGACCCGAAACAGTAGGTTTATACCGGAAAGATATTATGTTCAACAGATGAGCATCGATAAAGACCTCGCACATAAACAAACGATCCAACCATCCGTGTACCTAGCTTTCGCGAAGATTCCCGTGTTCGTATTCACTGAATCATTGACCCCGATATATCGGTTGGCGCCTTAGCCGCATTCTTGCCAACACGCGCCGCCGCTGCCAATCACCCGTGAAATAAATCCGTGCATTCCGCTGCACGGTGACGGGACGCCCACGAAAGCTATTGTCATTCCACTGCGACCTACTGTTATCTGTGCAAGAACAAGCACGATCGATTGATGAACATTCGACCTGGGTTGGCCAAGCAGTCTCAAGCTTAGACTTCATCGTCATCCTCATCAAAAAAATTCTTAAAAAGCACTGACCTGAATATTCTATTTTGAGTTCACTGTGGACTTATTATGAACACTACAAAACCCGAAAGAAACGGGTATAGTCATCAACTAGTTCAGAAAATTATCAACAAACATAAAGATAAATATATCTTCAGTAACATAACCTAATAAAAGAATTAAAAATTGATTCAAGCACTGACGTGAAGTCAGGAGCTTTTGCGCGTATGTTCTACTGTCCATTCTTCTGTATTGGACACCCATAATGGAATTTACCATAGTAAATTATGTTGTCCATTCTCCTGTATTGGACACTCAATTCGAATTTACCATGGAAAATTCGAATTAAACAGCGACGCGGCTTCACTTAATTTACTTCCGGCGAAATGCAGAGGGAAGTATGAACTTGCGTACCAACGCTTCATGGATTTTTGCAGAAAAAACAACAGTGTATCCTTTTCTGAGAATGTACTGATGGCGTATGTTGCTGAATTGGCTAAAACAATGAAATCTTCGACGTTGTGGGCACATTATTCCATGCTTCGATCAACTTTGTCTGTTGAAAATAATATTAATATTGCCCAGTACCTAAAACTGAGAGCATTTTTAAAACGTCAAGCTACAGGATACAGACCGAAAAAATCCAAAATTTTAACCCAGGAACAAGTTCAGATATTCATTTTAGAGGCCCCAGATGACATATTTTTTATCGACGAAAGTAAGTGGATATAGATAAAATAGTATTACCCAAAATACATAAAATACGAAATATACAATTTTTGATTACTTTTTAGGTAGCTCTAATATTTGGAATAACAGGAGCCTGTCGACGAGATGAGCTTGTCCGAATGAAAGTTCAGGATATAGAAGATTTCGGTTCAAAAATACTGGTAAAAATACCAGAAACAAAAACAAATAAACCAAGATCATTTATCATTAACGAAACCTATTTTAATGTTTATAGAAAGTCCGTATCATTTAGGCCTAATGATTTTGAAAATCCTAGATTTTTTTTAAATTCAATAAGGGAAAAGGATGGAAGACAGACATTGGAATAAATCAATTTGGAAAAATGCCGCAAATTGTTGCAAGTTATTTAGAGTTGCCAAATCCGACAGAATATACACGACATTTTTTCCGAAGATCATCGGCAACACATTTGGTAGATGCTGGGGCTGATATTCTTTCTTTAAAGCGCCACGGAGGATGGAAGTCTTCCAATGTGGCGGAAGAAACTATTAGACATGCAGCTTCAACGTCTATAAATTCTGGCTGCCCTCCAGTACAATTTACAAATTGTACAAACTGTACAATAACTGTAAATATTAACAGCAATTAATTTGCTTTCAAGAATATCGTTATAAATTAGATGTTTCTTTTATTTCTTTCGTAACAACTTTATCAATATAAAAATTAAAACCATACTTTGTTTCATTTTATTGTAATAATCCATTTGTAACATTACCGCACGCTACAGCAGTGCGGTAAGAATATTACCGCACTGTTATTTTCTAATTGCTTAGCAATTGCCCACTATTCTGGAATTTTGAGCTTTGCGCATAGAAAACAGGTCAAAACAGTGTCACTTTTCCCACGATCGAAGAAAAAAATGTTGTGTTTGTGGTGGCGTAAGGAACACCCATTCGAATACATACATCTACTGTTGGGTCAAAAATAAACAGTTCTGACATGAGATGAAAAACACCTGTATAGCATCAGAGGTTTATTTTCAATAATTGATTCCGAGAATTATTCCTATGATAATAAATCAGTCGAATCGTACGGTTGTGCCATGAAGAACTATGAATCGGCATTTCATCAAAAACGCGTATAGCAGTAAATTTTTTAAAATCTACGTATCACGTAATTTCATGAAAATATCGCCTTAGTTCCGTCCATAACCCTTTGCTCAAAGTCATTATTCCGATAGAATTGGAAAAAATGAAAAATATTAATCATTTCGACTACGGGAATCAATCCCAGTACCTATATATACTTGCCAAGAAGACAAATCCCCACCACCAGGCCAAAGAACCAGTAAGTTACATATCATAGACAAGATATACCAATTCTCACTATAGGTATTGAACAATGTTACGTATTACCGACGTATCGACTCGTCAAATTTGTCCACAGCCAATCTAATTCATGAAATTCTCTACATGACGTTAAAAATCTAAAACTGTTGACAACTTCGCTGGTCGAGTGTAAAACCCCAGTGGACCAGTATATCTCGATCGTTGGAATATTCCGATATTCCGGCAATATCTCCATCAATATAGATCCGATCGAGTTCAATCATCTAGAACTGTAGGTAAACTGTAAAATAAGGTTCTGAAAAAGTTTTCGTGTGGGTTTTTTGCGCGTATGTTCTGGGGAACATCGCGTTATAGTTTTGCCCAAATGTCTGTAACTTTCGAATTTTTTGACGATAATGGTCTCAAACGATTTAGTTCGACTCCCCCATGGAAGAATTCGAGGTCAAATTTGATTCTGTCCGACCGGCCGTCCGGCGGTCCGGCCGGCCGTTGCCACGATAACTTGAGAAAGAAAAGAGCTAGCGACTTGAAATTTTCAGGATGGGTGGCGCATCCCAATACGTCGGACAAGTTCGTTAATGGGCATAATCGGCCCAGTGGTTTCCGAGTAATAATTTTGTTTTCAACCAATATAAATCCGATCGAATTGAAACTTGGTGAGTAGTTGTAGAATATGAACCTAAGTACGATCGTGAAATTTTATGCGAATCGTATGACTAGAAAATTAAAAAAAAATTATTAAAAAATATTATTGTTGTCACGATAACTTGAGAACGGACAGAGATAGCGGCTTGAAGTTTTCAGGTTAAGATGTGCACCAGAACGCGACATTTCAGTTTGTTTATGAGCATAATCGGCCAAACGGTTTTAGAGTTATAGCCATCTGAAATTTTCTGAAATTTGGTGGTTTTTTGTTCCTCATTAACTCGAAAAATACTGAACCGATTGAATTCAAACATGGTGATTAGTTGTAGAATGCCAACGCGGCAATGTTTGCAAAATTTGGTGAGGATAGCATTTGTAGAAAATTTTTAATAAATCATTGAAAATAAAAAAAAAAAATTCTATATATCAGTAACTGTTCGTTTGAAATTGCTGAAATTTTGCAAGAGCCTTCATAACCTAACTCTACTGCCAAGTTTCTAGTTTTAATACGATCGGTTAAATATTGTTGGAGATTCGAGCACTCTTGTGTGAGTTCAGTAGATGGGTGACCGTTTGCCTCGATAACTTTCGAACGAAAGCAGATATGGACTTGCAGTTTTCAGGGTAGGTTGCGTATCCGAAAGGGACAGTTGAGTTCGTTTTTGGGCATAATCGGTCTAACGGTTTCCGAGTTATACCCACCTGGAATATTATTTCCTTGATAACTCAAAAAATAAATATTCGATCGAATTGAAGCTTGGTAACTAGTAGTAGAAAATCAACATAAAGACGTGTTTAAAATTTTGTAGGAACCATACCCCTAGAAAATTTGAAAAAAATTACGAAAAAAAAAATTTTAAGAGCCGTACTATTAGAAAATTTAAAAAAATCACGAAAAAAAAATTGGTCCAAGCACTGACGTGAAGTCAGAAGCTTTTGCGCGTATGTTCTATTGTCCATTCTTCTGTATTGGACACCCTTAATTGAATTTTTCTAGATTTATAATCAGTGAGCAATTATTTCGTGCTCTTGAGTTATCTGGCTTCTGATCTAGGGGGGAATTTTTCTGCAATGGTTGTCGAGTTCTTTTTCATAACAGCCTACTCAAGGATTACTGAGGTACACGCAAAACTCATTGAGAAATAATGAAACCACACTTGAACGAGGAAAGGTAGTAATTACTACGATCGAGATAGTGAAAATAATTTACGAGTAATTGGTTGGAAATTATCAAATAAATGTGAGTGTGAAAAAGCTTCCATCGACGTCAAGATTGATGCGAGTATAGTCTCCTAAATATTCTGTCGAAATATTAAAAGACACGATTTTCATTAAACAAGCACTGACGTGAAGTCAGGAGCTTTTGCGCGTATGTTCTATTGTCCATTCTCCTGTATTGGACACTCTTTATCGAATTTACCATGGGGAATTCGATTAAGAGTGTCTAATACAGGAGAATAGACAGTAGAATTCACCATGGGGAATTCGATTAAGAGTGTCTAATACAGGAGAATAGACAGTAGAATTCACCATGGTAAATTCGATTAAAAGTGTCCAATATAGGAGAATGGACAATAGAACATACGCGCAAAACCTCCTGACTTCACGTCAGTGCTTAAACCAATTTTTTCAACTGACTACCGTGCTTTAATTCGATCAGATCAATATTTTTCGAGTTATTGGGAAAAGCAAGTTTTTAATGGCTATAACTCTGAAATCATTAGGTGGATTTGCGTTCGAGCGTAATCGTGCTGACGGCCAGACATAATCCATTTTGTCCTCGGATTCTCCATCTGTGAGTTGAAACTCATGGTTTGAGACCATTCTCGGCCAAATATCCGAAAAATACAGACATTTGGACGAATCTGTTCATCTGAACACCGCACCGAAAACGATCAGCTCAAGCAGAATTAATCGAAATTCCGAATGTTTCCGACACTGACAAAAACGGCTAGATCATCCAGCCCCATGGTAAAATATGCATCTCCAATTTTATGGACTTGATTTAACATCAACTCAACACTGGAGCGGCCAGCCACATTAAAACACGACACATAACCAGTGGCAAGAGGCCATATAATTTGCCATTATGCGTTTGACATGTTTTGATATAAGCCCATATGATAGCTCCCGTGGATGGTGTTTCTAGCCGGGTAATGAATGTAAACGTCGAAGAATAATGTAATAAATTATCTTCAGTCACTCGGCTGTGATTGCTTATATTATTCATCGATATTTTTGTGACTTAAGTCATCGTTTATATCCAGGAATACAATCGATCATTTTCTTTATTGGATTCTTGTGAAGTTTGAGTAGGACTGACAAATAAATGTGGAATTGATTCTCGCTGTTGGTAGGATATTGCAATGGATGTTTAAAGTTGGATACTTATATAATTGTCCTCCACTTGGGTGGTCTAGAATGAATTTCATGCTATTGGATTATTATTATAAGAACGAGTAAAATGCATAACGTATTTTCGTCAGAATTTTCTTCGTAATTTTGATCGTAGAATGCAATCTTAGATTGAGTTATCCATATCCAATTTGAATTAATAAATATTTACAAAATGCTCGCAGAATCAATGCCAGATCAGTTTTCTGAATCTTCATTGTAAAATTCATAAATCGGCAGGGATTCTGCAAGATTGTCGTGAGGATTGATTAATTCAGAGTGTTGAAGAGGGAGAGCGGTGAGGGAAAGCCTGTCAGGAACGAAGTTCCTTACGTCTTTTCTTTAAATACTAATGTAATTGAATATAGACATGGTATCCCGCGGAGCGGCTGTTGCCACGTAGCCAAAGTTTGATTTTCACCAAAGCAACTCGCGCGCACGCCGAATTGCCATGGCCCCTGTACTTACACTCATCCGACTACCCCTGTACATATGCAAATTCCATTCAGTCCGAATAATATGGTAGCCCATATAGCCTCTGTAGCCACGTGCCACGTACGCAAAGTTTGACGATAATATTAAAAATTAAATTAGAGAAGTTGAACCTATTCTGTTATAATCTAATTACTCACTGACTAAAGTGAAGAGAAAAATCAGGAATAGTATTATTATGGAATTTTGTGAACATTTTGTATTGCGAAAATTATTCTTCTGGTGTGTTAATAGCAATTACTGAGTAATTCAGAACGATATATCCAATGTAGTACCATTTTAGGAGCTGCATGAAAAAGGCATATTTTTAAAATAATCAGCCATTGGTTTGATGTCTAAATGCGCCGGTCGAGTTTGTTAAGTACACCCAATGATTTTTTTGCGGAAATTCGAAGAATTTCGTTTTGTTTGACATTTCAAAATCTTACAAAACATTCTTAGTCTCTGAAGTGTTTTCAATACGTTTATACAACAGATATAACCTAAAGTTGGCAATCTAAAAAACTGTTTTATAATAACTTTATAAGGTTTTTCATTATGAACGGTCTGAATGAAAATATTACAAGAGTCATATCTATAAATTCAATTGATTTTATGTTGCAAAAGGCAATCCTGAAAGTATACAAACATAGAGAAAATATAGATGTCCTGTGTCATTATTGTTCACACGAAGCCATTTTATTTATATATACTTCTAAACTTACAGAAGTATTTTTCGATACGCACAACGAAATTCGCAATGAATATGAAATTTCTTCGTGATACCTAACAGAATTGAATAAAACAAAAAATGAAAATATATCCAATTTGTTCTACAGTTTATTTTTGAGTAATTTTCTGCTCGGGATATGGTTCAAATATCTACACATTGTCGCTGAGTCATCACGAATACCGCCACTTATAAAATAATTTTGCATCATTCCAAGCATTTTGTGATAATTTAGTTGATTTACAATTACTATAAAACATGGTATTATGTTCTACCGCGTGGAAGTCAACATAACCTGCAAAATGAATGAAACTGTTAACGTTTTCCTGTGGAATATCTGATAAATACATATTTTTGCAAAAAAAATCGAAAGAAGAAATAATAGGTAAATTGATAAAGGAATATCATTAACAAGTCGATATCTTAAACACAAACATGATTGTGTTGATAATTTTGCACCTACAAGAAAATTGTCTTCAGTATAGTAGCATAATGCTTCCTGAACGTTTATATAAATAATTCCAAATTAAGAAACAGCGATATATTATTATTGAACCTTCAATTCTGGATTAACTGTGAAGTAATAATGATATGCATATGACATTTGTGCTTTTAGCTAGAAAACTAAAATGCATTTGCTTAATTTGATCCGTGGTAATCATAACTTTTTCAGAAACGTTCAAGGTCGTTTGGGTTGGACATTCAATACGACAAAATAGTTATGAATTAGTTAACGAAACAAAAATTTACTTATGGAAGCAAAATTGTAACTAAAAGCACTATTATATAACTGTTTCATTAAGTCTGCTTATAAAACTGAATTGCTTCTTATTGGGTTCTTTATTAATTCTGGGGATATTTATAATTTTATTATAAATATATTAAAAAACTATTTCAAAGATATTATGTATACATAATATCTTTGAAATAGTTTTTTAATATATTTATAATAAAATTATAAATATCCCCAGAATTAATAAAGAACCCAATAAGAAGCAATTCAGTTTTATAAGCAGACTTGTTTTATAAGTTATAAACTCTTGACAAATAGTTAAGTAACAGTTTTATAATATATTTCATAATTCTGCAGTATAAATGTTTTTCTTCGATCGTGGGAAAAGTGACACTATTTTGACCTGCTTTCTATGCGCAAAGCTCTACATTCCAGAATAGTGGGCAGTTGCTAAGCAATTAGAAAATAACAGTGCGGTAATATTCTTACCACACTGCTGTAGCGTGCGGTAATGTTTCAAATGGATTATTACAATAAAATGAAACAATATATGGTTTTTATTTTTATATTATTTTAATCAAAAATTGTATATTTCATATTTTATGCATTTTAAGTAATACTATTTTATCTATATCCACTTACTTTCGTCGATAAAAAGATGTCATCTGGGGTCTCTAAAATGAATTTCTGAACTTGTTCCTGGGTTAAAATTCTGGATTTTTTCGGTTTGCATCCTATAGCTTGACGTTTTAAAAATGCTCTCAGTTTTTGATACTGGGCAATATTAATATTATTTTCAACAGACTAAGTTTATCGAAGCATGGAATAGTGTGCCCACAACGTCGAAGATTTCATTGTTTTAGCCAATTCAGCAATTCAGCTATCAGTACATTCTCAGGAAAGGATACACTGTTGTTTTTTCTGCAAAAATCCATGAAGCGTTGGTACGCAAGTTCATACTTCTCTCTGGATTTCGCCGGAAGTAAATTGAGTGGAGCCGCGTTCGCGGCTTCTACTAGTTCAGGAGGCATGCAACAATTAATCACTATCAGTTTTCATATTTATTAATTCTTTTTTAATTCCTTATAAAATATAACGTATCAAACAAATCCAGCTTGAATAGTATATTACGCACCGAGGGAGAAAAGTAGGACATTCACGCCCGCGAATGATTGTCTCCCGAGCCGGAGGCGAGGGTGACAATCGCGGGCGAGGATGTCCTACTTTTCTCCCTAGGTGCGTATACGATTTTTTTCTTCTCCGTCTAATTCACTTTCATCAGAGTTAATCAAATCCATTTTTTATTATATTTGTCGGTATTCACTGAAATGATTAACCTTCTTATGACTCAGCTGTCATCAATGAGAATTCATTGATTGTATCGCTTTTCATATAATCGTTTGGATTTTACCGGAACTAGTTCACTGGTAATAGCTGCCCCTTCTTCTTCTAAATTTCTTATTATCTCTTCTTCGTCTATTTCACTTTCATCAGAGTTAATCAAATCCATTTATTTTATATTTGTCAGTATTCACTGAAATAATTAATTATTTTGAATCAGCTGTCAACAACTTGAGATACAAACACGCGGTTGCTAGGTAACCGCCGGGAGTTAAAGTAAATTTGCCATCTCACCGGGAGAGAATCTGGTACTTTTCTCCCGCGTGACAGGGACGAAAAGTGAACTTTTCATCCCGGGGGAGAAAAAAATTATTTTACTCTTGTCATAACAAAGTTATTTCCATGGTTACCACTTCTATATTTCAATATGAACATAGAGAAACCTATTCAAACTTACTTGATTACATCTTGAATGACATATTTTTTAATTAATTTCTTAAATGTAAATCAACGATCGAAGAATAGTACATTGTTTACCGGGTAGGAAAAGCTTAACATTCCTGGACGACTGTGAAGATTTAGCAACACAGAGTCCAGGAATGTGGCTTTTCCTACGAGGTAAACATACTATTTTTCCGCAAATCGTTTAAAATTCGACAGATATTGATTGATTTAAAAAAAACGCGATAATTTTATTCCCAAATAAATGGTGCTTTGAAATTCCTAATAAAATTACTTGGGTTACTATGGAAACGTATTGAGCTTGAATTGTCAAACTTGACGCTTATAAATTTAATTGCTGGTGTTCTCGAAAGTAAAATGATAAGTGATGATGAAATTTCCATTCCTGGGACTCCTCCAGAGCTGGTTGAGGCAGTGAATACTGCTTCAGTAGAATTATTGCCAAAGAAATCAAGAGAAAAGTACGAAAATGCATACAGACGTTTTATGGATTATCGCATGAGTAAAAATACGAGTTCTTTCTCAGAAAATGTTGTGATGGCATACTTCCTAGACCTTTGTTTAAAGACGAAATCTTCAACATTATGGGCCAATTATTCAATGCTGAAGTCAACCCTTGCACTTAAACACAATGTAGATATATCTACATACTCAAAACTTCGTTCTTTATTGAAACGGCAAGCTCAAGGTTATAGGGCAAAGAAATCTAAGATTTTAACGAAGGAAGAAATTGAAAAATTTATCCAGGAGGCTCCAGATAAAGAAAATTTAATGATTAAGGTAATTTACAAGGTTTTAATTTCTATTTAGATTATAGCTTTATTTATTTTTTAGGTGGCTGTAATATTTGGTATTTCTGGGGCCTGTAGAATGGATGAGTTAGTCCGAATGACTGTACACGATATAGAAGACTTAGAATCTAAGCTTTTAATCAGCATACCTGATTCGAAAACCAACAAACCAAGATCATTTGTAATTAATCAGATCTACTTGAATGTTTATCGAAAGTATGTTTCGTTAAGACCAGAAAATATGAACAGTGACCGATTTTTCTTTAAATATCAAAGCGGAAAGGGTTGTAGACAAGTGGTAGGAATTCATCAATTTAGAAAAATGCCCAAAATAGTTGCTACTTATTTGAACTTGGTAAATCCGACAGAATATACTGGTCACTGCTTTCGTCGGTCTTCTGCAACAATATTGGTTGACTCTGGTGCCGACATAACTAGTTTAAAGAGGCATGGGGGATGGAAGTCATCAAACGTTGCTGAAGGATATATCGAAGAATCGCTTAACAATAAGGTTGAGGTGGCAAATAAAATTTTCACAGTACAAAATATTCAACAAAATGACCCTTCCACCCTGCATGTTGTCCAAAATGTTTCTCATAGTTCTAAGAGTGTTCCTCCAATGTTCAATAATTGTACTAACTGTCAAATTACTGTAAATATAACAAATTGATCTTAAAAATGTATTCAGCAATGACTTGATGTTTTCAAAATATAAATTAATTCCTTATAAGCAATGTGTTTTCTATCATTTATGTAGAACACTAACAACTGTACGGAAATATCATTACCTTACAGTAAGGAAATGACATTTCCTTACAGTAAGGAAGTCCTGACTTTTTCTTCAAGAAATTTTGACAGGAATGTCAAAATTTCCTGGCGATTTGCGGAAAAAAAATAGTATGTATAATTCGTGGGAAAAGCATATTCCCACTAATTATACAATATACTATTTCACGATAAATTTATATACTACGATTATCTACAACACAATGAAGTTCATGTAGCTTTAATATAGTAAATTGATATTTTGGTAGCACTAATATGATCCTATACCTATTAAATATATTAGTTGCGAATCATCGGAGTTATAAGACATCTTTGCTGGTTGAGCTTTGACGTTAATATAATAGAGAGATATGGAATAGTCTACAACGTTATGCGGTAATTGCTGCGTGCGGTATTTGACGTTAGACGCATGCGTAATTCGCTTTGTAATGGGCGCTATTAGCGTAACCACATAAAGTGCTTTACGAATGGATTTCACTATGTCTCTAATGAAAACCTTTTTATATGATCGAAACGGAAAGACTAGGTTAGTTAACAATTCTCTATAGTTTACACAGTCTAACGTCTGACGTGTTTGCTATTTGACTTAAGTAAAGCACGAAAGCGCAGAACGTTATTCAAATACTGCATTACCGCTATTTG
This sequence comes from Halyzia sedecimguttata, assembly GCA_937662695.2. Taxonomy (NCBI): domain Eukaryota; kingdom Metazoa; phylum Arthropoda; class Insecta; order Coleoptera; family Coccinellidae; genus Halyzia; species Halyzia sedecimguttata. The sequence goes on from OW569411.2 coordinate 35,031,598, forward strand.
CGTACGTCGGAGTTATACACATTGGCCATATCTCTCTATTGTTGACGCTATGGTATGTTTTTGTCACATAGGAACGAACGTGAACAGAAAACCTTTATTTGATAGTTATTAGGATATTTTTACAAAAAAAATCTTAAGAAATGTATGTATCATCAAAAATCTAAGGGATTTTCTCCAGTTAATTCTATTTTCCCTCTAGATATGGTAGAAATTGAATGTGAGAAGTATTAAATTGCCCCATTGATTGATTTTGATTTTCTGATATAAAGGATCTGTAATATCCATAAATTTCAGTAGTACAAGGTAATACAAAACAGTGAAATATATTGATAATTACATGTAATAGCTGGCTAAAGCTCCAGACCTCAATCCAGTGCTATTCGTTGCGCCCTCCAGTAATTACCTGCCAGAGTATCTTGTATATTCAAATCGGGTCTATTTCATGATAGAAATTCATGCGTATTTTGTCCTTCTGCGATTTATAATATATTTGGTGAATGGTAATTTTTCGTGTTAACTGAATTAGAATCTCCATCAAGCCTAATAAAACTCCTTATTCAGGTATTTTATGAGTAGGTTTCTAGCCAGTATGCGTTAGATCCTCACGGCGCCATTAGTGCGTGGGGGTTCCATTCGGCATTTTTAACACGTAAAATCACATGTGTTATTCGATCTAAAATAGTGCTTATCTATTCCACTCATCTTCGGCAGTTGAGAAACTTAATTTGAATCTTTTGAGGTGCTACACAAATATAATACGGTGCTCAAGTATTTTACGGTTCATATCGCCCACTTCACGATTCGAATGACAATAATGACAACAATGAAGTACCGTTTTTAGATTTTGGCCGGACGGGGAAGGTGCACAGATATTAACCGTATATCCGAGAAAAATTTGAATTGCAGTGAAAATAATTTTCGTGGGCTGCAATACAGTGATATCTGTTCTGCGATTAAATATTGTGTAGTCAATTTTTCTTTCAATTATTTTCTACTTGGGTTAAGTACTGTGGAATCCGTTTATAATGACATCGAAGGGAAATGACAAACACCTCATACTAACCGTACGTCAAACAAAGCATTTTGTAGATAAACAATCTCCTGTTGTGTTTTGTTTACAAGTAGCTGAAATTAAAAATATTGATGGGCATTTCATTCTTCAATATTGACTCCTAGGTCAAAATAGAACATGCGCCCAAAAAGGAGGTAACCGAAACTCAACCTGAAAAATTAATAGACAAGACCAGAAAAAAAAGGAACAAATTAAATATAATACATAACCTCTAAAAAATCACCTCTCCCAAATATACTCCTCTGTAGCCACATGGATCTCTTGAAGAAGAATCGCCTCCACTAATTTTCAAAGATTCTCACTCTTGTTCTTAGAAATCCCTTCTATATTTGAATTTAAAAAGAAAAATGTCGTAGCTCGTCAGGCCAAGAGTACATAATAGTAGGTATAAGAAATACTGCATATCAAATCAATTTAGAAATTGTACTCAATAAGTACGATACATGTATGTATGTATGTATATTTTTAATTTTTTACATAAAATGTCTCACCCAAACGCCGAACGTCGTCAAGTTATCCTACCCAACATTGGCGGTCACTATAAACGGAAATAATTTATTAAACATTTCGTGAGGATCGTATCACTAGAAAATTTTTAATAAATTATTGAAAAAAATTAACCATGGTAAATTCAATTAAAAGTGTGCAATACAGGAGAACGGACAATAAAATTCACCATGGTAAATTCGACTAAGAGTTTTCAATACAGGAGAATGGACAATAGAACATACACGCAAAAGCTCCTGACTTCACGTCAGTGCTTGAACCCATTTGTTTTTTCCTATTTTTTAAAAAATTTTCTAGTGGTACGGTCCTCAACAAAATTTTACACATGTCTTCATGTTGATATTCTACAACTAGTTACCAAGCTTCAATTGGATTGAGTCTATTTTTTTTTTAGTTATCAAGGAAATAATATTCCAGGTGGGTATAACTCCGAAACGGTTAGACCGATTATGCCCAAAAACGAACTTAACCCTCACTTTCGGATGCGGAACCTACACTGAAAATTGCAAGTCCCTATATCCTTTCGTTCAAAAGTTATCGAGGCAACGGTCACCTATCCAGCTCCTGAACTCACACATGGCTGCTCGGATCTCCAAATATATAGATCCGATCGTGTTCAAACTTGGACTACCAAGTTCCAAGTTTGAACACGATCGGATCTATATTCTTGGAGATCCGAGGAGCCTTGTGTGAGTTCAGAGTTCAGAGTTACGTTCTGAAGGCTCTCGCAAAATTTCAGTGATGTAGGACGAATAGTTTCTGAGATATAGAATTTTTTTCCATGATTTTCAAAGATTTTTAAAAAATTTTCTAGTGATACGGTCCTCACGAAATTTTGCAAGAATTTTCACGTTGGCCTTCTACAACTAATAACAATGTTTGAATTGGATCGATTTTGAATTTTACGAGTTATTGAGGAAGCAACAACCACATTTCAGATGGGTATAACTCCAAAACCGTTTGGCCGATTATGCCTATAAACAAACTCAAATGTCACATTCAGATGCACAACCTAACCTGAAAATTTGAAGTCACTATTTCTTTCCATTCTCAGATTATCGTGAGATGAATAATATTCTTTAATAATTTTTGAATATTATCTAGCGATACAATTGTCACAAAATTTCACAAACGTACTTAGGTTTGTAATTTACAACTACTCACCAAGTTTCAATTCGATCAGATTAGTTATGGTTGAAAACAAAATTATTACTAGGAAACCGTGGGACCGATTTTGCCCATTAACGAACTTATCCGTCGTATTGGGATGCGCCACCTACCCTGAAAATTTCAATTCGCTATCTCTTTCTGTTCTCAAGTTATCGTGGCCGGACAGAATCGAATTGGACTTTAAATTCTTCATCGGTGAGTTGAACTCTATGCAAAAAATTCGAAAATTACAGACATTTGGGCAAAATAATAACGCGATGTTCCCCAGAACATCGGTGAAGTTGGCCCTAAGTGTTGGATCATACCACCACCCACAATTTGACTCTTCAACTTCTATAAAGCAGTTACACCATGGAAGACTCTAATTTAACGCGAATATAAATGCTTTTCAGGCCATATCTTATGATCACGTGGAGGTCTCACAATTCAACATCATTAATGGCTTGAGATTGTAATTTATCATAGCATCGTGTAAGTGCAATGATTCTGACATCTGTTAATAAAACGCTGCCCCTAAATATCGACTCAAATAATTCTTGCAGATACACGAGCGACTCTCAGACGGTTCATTCAAATTTCAATAATGAACAGCAATTTAAAAGATTCCCCTCGTTCCACGAATTGCTTATTGCTCGACAGCACAACTTTTAATGAATTTATGGGCATAAACCCATAAATAAATTTCGAGACATGACAGCCGCTTGGTTTATTTATATTCGCCAACCTACCTCCTGCGGAAATCGCAAATTGGAGTTGCAATTGGAGCGGTCACCGTTATGGAACGCTGAAATCGATAGTTGACTGTAAAATTTTAATGATAAAATAGAGTATCATGGGCGCTGCCAAAAGCATTCACACGAAGAATGCCCTGCCATGATCAAGAACTATGATCTAGATACTTCAAGATATCCATGCAGATCAATATCGAATACAAGCACCTTACACAGTCAATATTATTGACCCTATATTTGGCGAAATGCGGTAGCCTCCGCACTGGTCAATAATATTGCTTCAATATTATTCGGTTACGAACTAACTTCGAGTAATCTTCAATGGTACTAATTGAATCACTAAGTGTTTGTTGACCCACCCATCATCCATTCGTACTCCAGATTTCTTTTCGAATCTTTATTTTTTGCGCGTATGTCCTGGGGAACATCGCTTTATCATTTTACCCAAATGTCTGTAACTAATGAGGAATTCGAGGATGAATTTGATTCTGACCGGCCGACCGGACATCCGTTGCCACGATAACTTCAGAACGCAAAGAGATAGCGACTTGAAATTTTCAGGGTAGGTGGCGCATCCCAATACTATGGACAAGTTCGTTAATGGGCATAATCGGCCCGAAGGTTTACGAGTAATAATTTTATTTTCAACCAATATAAATCCGATCGAATTGAAACTTGGTGAATAGTTGTAGAATATAAACCTAAGCACGTTTGTGAAATTTTGTGAGAATCTTATCACCACATAATTTCGAAAAAATTATTATAAAATATGTTTTATGTCACGATAACCTGAGAACCGAAAGAGATAGCGACTTTTCAGGTTAGGTTATGCATCTGAATGCAACATTTGAATTTGTCTATGGGCATAATCGGCCAAACGGTTTTGGAGTTATACCCATTTGAAATTTGGTTGTTATTTCCTCAATAACTCGAAACCAATTAAATTCAAACATGGTTATTAGTTGTATAAGGCCAACGCAAAAATTCTTGCAGAGTCAACGTAGGTTGCGCACCCGAGTGAGACAATTAATTTCGTAGTTCCGCTCTATGTTTTCGGAGTTATACCCACTGGATTATTATTCTCGATAACTCAAAAAATACTGATCGCATCGAATTGAAGCTTGGTAACTAGTTGTAGAATATCTACCTAAAGAGGTGTGTAAAATTTTGTGAAAACCGTACCCGTAGAAAATAAAAAAAAATCACGAAAAAAAAATAACAAGCTATTCTTGGATTCTCTATGGATTCGATTCACTATTATGATGGTTCTCTGACAAATATTCAAGTGTTTTCTAGAAAGATTCGCGAATTCATCCGTATATATGTTATTAATAATTTTGAGAGTGCGCTAAACCTCCCGAGGTTTATTAAAATCAAGAAAAATATTTTCAATTTTCACAAACAGCTAATTAGATGAACCATAAGGCATAAGAGCAATTAATGGCGACTAGCAATGTGTTACAACGCCAGACCAGATCACTACTGATGCTGAATGAATGTTTATTCAAAATGTAGGAATGATATTCCGAATTTTGAAAAAAAGTCTCTTTAAGTTTATTTATGAAACTAATGGATTTGGAGTAAAAAATTACCGTGTCCTTTGCTATTTTCTGCGAAGCTATCGGTGAAGTTGAAAGACCGCTACTTCGACATCTAAATAAGTTGAAAGAAGTGAAATAGAAATTATTGACTTAAACTCCGATAAGGCTGTAACTGGAATGGTAATTGAAAATAATCCACACTACAAAGTAACTATATTTCCTCTCCTAACGTTTCTGCACGTACATAAGAAACAACTTTTACACTAAAATGCATTGTCTGCTGTGGCATTCAAATAGGTAATCAAAATATATTCATGTTTCATTGATGAGGCAAGTATGTACCTACACCATGGACTTGCTTGAATTTCACCAAAAAAAAATACTGTGAATATGGTCGTTTGTGGCATCACAATGAAAATACGGAAACGAATAAACCGAGATAATGCGCTTAGTTCACTAGCCTCCAACTCATTGAGTGTTGCTCCTGCCAAGGACTCATGAACTCTTATTTTAGTGTTACAACGGAACTTTTTGCCAATCGTTATTAGTGCTCATTGTTCCTACAAAATTCTATTAATAAAGCCGCACGGATTGTTTATTCGAGTGTTATTTATTGTCCCATTGTTAGATTTTACGTTTTACTAGTTTTCTCCCTTTGTATTGATCGGCTATTTTCTATTGCTTATGTGCGTTTTGCATACTAATTAAAGAGGAAACCTCCCACTTGGCGCATTGTTAACAGCTGAGGATCGTGCAATAGGTGTCGGTTTAGATGATTTTTCACATTATTCCATTATTGTCGAGTCTAATCGTTTTATATCATGTAATGATTAAATGAGTAACATCTGCCATTAATGTATAGGATTAAGTGGGTATTATATCGATAACGGTTATGAAACATCCAATAACAATAATAATAATTTTTAAAGCGGCTCCAAGATCATCAATATTTACGTCAATATATTGCACAATAATTGATATTGTAATAATATTGAACGTCTGTAGATCACATTGAAAGATTGCCAAATACATATTTCATTGTCTGTAGGTAGTTTTTGCGCAATACTGATTTAGTTCTGAATTAAACGTGTTGGAGTAAACATGACTGCAAGAAAGGAAAAGACGAGGAAAGAAAAATAGTACTCCATTCGCAACCAAATATCATTAAGTTTTATTTAAAACTCTTTGGTATTTCATTTAAATTTTTCGAAAAATAAATACTCCCAAATCGCATTTTTATAATATTAATTTTATGATCACTATCATATTTTTGCTATTAGTTTATGTCTTATATTGAAATTATTATCAAAGAAGCATAGAAATTACGATAATGCGGTCTTCTTCAGGGCAAGTACCAACAACATGCTTCTTCTCTGCTCCTTCTGCGGAATTACCCGTTAACCTTTTTGGCGCTCTAGTTCCTCGGAACTGAGTGCTTATCAATTTGCCCAAATGTCTGTAATTTTCGAATTTTTCGATGAAAATGGTCTTACCGATTTGGTTCGACTCACTGATCAAGAATCCGTGGTGGAAATTCATTCTGTCCAGCCGTCCGGCCGGCCGGCCCGGCCGTAGGCACGATAACTCTCGAACGGAATGAGCTAGAGAGTTGAAAATTTTTCATTATTTCTTCTCTTCTTTAATACATGTTTTATGGAATATCTACTATTTGTAGGTACTTTAAACCTGTTTTGGGCAATTGTCATACGAAACTTGTTTTTTTGGCGCTCTAGTTCCTCGGAACAGAGTGCTTATCAATTTGCCCAAGTGTCTGTAATTTTGGAATTTTTGGCTGAAAATGGTCTCAAACGATTTGGTTCGTCTCACTGATCAAGAATCCGAGTGCGAAATCGATTCTGTCCAGCCGGCCGTAGGCACGATGACTCTCGAACGAAAGGAGTAAACGGATTGAAAATTGCAAGGTGGTTTTGGAGCGTAAATATCTCGGACAAGTTCCTTCGATCTATCTGAAATTTAGCATCAAATTGTAGTATCATGACCTTTATACGCATGTGAAGTTTTGTATTGACCAGATTACCGCAAAGTGTAAAAAAGAAAATTTTGAAAATTTAAAATATGTTTTTCCATAATAACTCTCGAACGGAATGAGCTAGGTAGTTGAAATTTTCAGAGTAGGTTAGGGAGATGAATATCTCGGTTAAGTTCGTTATTGGGCAAAATTGGCCAGATTTAATTCGATTTCTTCCATGGTGCAGTTCTCATTCTCATTATTGCTCATTTAATCTTGATAAATAAACTATTATTTGAATTGAATTTCCTTTATGATGCAGCTCTATCATATGTATACATTGATATAATTCCCAACTCTGAGAAACCAATACTTTCGGAGATATAATTTGTCTGTTTGAACTAGATCGCCAGAAAGCTCCTGTCCACAGGGCTTGAACCCATTTTTCATTTAATATTATTATTAGTCTAGTCAACAAGTGCCTTTTAGGTCAAAACTTTTTAGAGTTCTCCGAAAATTATGATTGAGGTATCATTTGATTCGGAATGGCATGTAGATATTTTTTGATAAAATTCAAGGACCACTCGCAAAAATTGCAAAAGTTATAAACAATTAAGTGAAAAAAAAAGGTGGGTATGGTTTTTTGTACATATCTCAGAAACTATTAACTATTATTGAATTTTATTTAAACTTATTAAATATGAAAATCAAGAACTGAAAAAATTCAGGCGCCTACAGTATAGATCAATGAACAATAGTCTGGGGTCCATTAATCAGAAATTGCTTTCCACTCGTGGAGCTCTATTTTTCGATTGACTTCGAATAGATTACCGTTGGAGAAATCAAAAAATTGTTAAGTTTCACTTTGTTATCAACAATATACTTAGGTTAAAAATTATAAAGCTTAATTAAACATTGAAAAAAATATTTTTTTAAATTTTTTTAATATTGTTTAATTATCTTATAAACAACGCATTTGATTATAACAAGTTTTTAAACAATAAGAGATTAAAATTATTTTTAAGTTGATTTCTGATCATGAGAAAACGGATAATTAGTAATATTAAAAAAAATGTTTAATTAACCTTCATAGTTTTCAAACTAGGTAAATTGTTAATAACGAAGCAAACATTAACACATTTTTCGTTTTTTCCAGCGGGAATCTATTCTAAAGCATTTGAAAAATAGCTTCACGAAACAAAAAATTCTCAGATTAATAGTTCAACAAATATCGCACTTGCAATGTTAATGTTCGTGCTACAAAAATTGTTAATTAACTAATTGAAAAATCGCGATAAAAAATTTTTGGACCACGGAATTTATTGTTCATTGATCTATCCTGTAACTGCCCGAATGTTTTCAGTTATTAATTTTCATATTTAATAAGTTTAAATAACATTTATTCATTAAAGGTCTGAAGTAGGCGTGGCTTGCGTAAGCCGGAGTACCCGTTTTCGGGCGTATTTTATACCCCCTGGGAAAATTATAAATATTGGTTCTACAGTTCCGGGAGATTTGAAGAATCTCAAATAGATTTTGCTGACACCTCCATATAGTTAGCGAAAGCTCGAATGACTTAACAAGAGTTTTTTCTGTTCACTGCCCAACCTGACGGTGTCCTGATATTTTCATTTTTAAGTTGTGATACCAAAGAGTAAGGATCGATATTCCTTATTCAATATTGCATGATCTTTTGATTGATTTATTTGAGCAAACTAGAAGAGAAATGCCTGCAGATTCTAGATGAATTAGGACCTATTATTTTACAATAATCTTTTGTTCATAGATCATTTTCCTATCATGTATAGTAGCAGTCACGAATACATTTTATAGCCTGTTTTATTTTACTCGTTAGAAAAAATACATAATAAACTTGAGTTTACGAAACAAATTGGAAGATGCCAAAGGAACTAACATCCACAGGATGGAAACTACCCTTTTCTTGTCTAGAATACGTATTAAAACAATCATACATTAATGTTGTCTTCATTTTCATGAGAATTTGGATATCAAGAAACCTGAAAAAATCGTTCATACATCAAAGCCGCCACAATGACAAATACTTCAACTTGTCATCGTTGTCATCTCCTCATGACATCTTCACGGTTTCTGATTCCCATACGTCTCAGATAAATTCGTGTTATCCGAAACAGAGATCCAGTCGGAAGTTATTTGTACAGAGGTATCTAAAATAAAATTCCCAAATTAGTAACCGAGATAAAATAGATTAAAATAGCCGTCTTTCGGTCTGTTGGGAGGCATATGGTGCATTAGTTCGATGTCGGTTAGTGAAGGAACTCTTTATGAATCCATCACAGGAACTTTATCAATTGAACAGACCCACATAAGAAATTAGGGCGAATCAAAATGCAGGTATGGACTGTAAAATTTTATCAAGACTGAACTGGGAAAAATTGAAATATTCTACTGCGAAAGTGAATATACAGGGTGGGCCACGGTCGATGGTACCCTGGACGCCGAACGGGGCGTAATATTTTATTGAAAATTCGGTTTCTTCGCTAGGAACCAGTGCTCTATCGATCTGGAATATTTTCAGTGCTTCAGTGATGCCGCTTATATCAAATTTTCGGGTAGATATGGATTACCAATATCCCGTGTATAATTTAGGTATAATGACATACGTCCCTCATCATACAGGGTTGTTCAAAATCCAAGGCGTTTCCGAGACATACTTAAACGATAAAAAGTGCCTTTTTTCAAATGGAATGACCTGTATATCATAAGATGTAATGAAAGAGAATAAAATTTCCGACCAAACGATGTAACATGTTTCTATACCTAAATTGTAAGATTCTCGAATTAAAAGTAAGTTTTCATGGCAATGGGAATATTGAGCTACATTTTGTATTAGGTATCCTTTTTCAATAAAATCTACATTAAAACATTCAACAATAGTTTACAATCGATGCCGATTGTTAAATAATGATAATTTACGTCATGTTTCATGTTCTATGACATTTCATGGATACCTAATACAAAATGTAGCTCAATATTCCCATTGACATGAAATCTTGGTCCACTTGCTTTACTGTGTAGAATTCTGATTAATGTGGGATATTTCAGTGTCTCTAAGGACCGTGTCCTTTTGAAGGGTATTATTTGTTGTTGTCTGGATATCATCCAGAGGTCTATTGACTATTCAAGGATTGATCCATCTTTGGTGTGCGAACATAATCCCATGCAGGAGGAACATTCTTGACCTAAGAAAGTAGGCAGTTATATAGGGAATTGGAGTTTCCATCATCTCATCGTATTCTCTATCGAAAGCCCTATACCTGAATGTTTAAGTGGTACTTGGTACCCCATGGCCCAGAAGTGTCGACATAGGATTTCACCCCTAGAGCCGTAGAGAAGAAGCTGCGTGTATCGGTGAACTATCGGAGCATTTCACAACTCTATCTGAATGTAAACGTTAGCCCATATACCACCTTTCGGCCGTCGAGAACTCTTCGTCGAACCATTTACGGAGTAATATCCCTATATTTTGTATTTATAGTTTAGTGCAAACTAAGATACTTATTGAGTGCTTATTTATTGTAATTGTATAATTACCTTCGGCTCCGAATAAAGTAGTTCTGATTAATAACTGTAATATAATAACCTTTGGTAACGTACAAGTTCTTGCTATCCATATGTTATGCAAGATAATTTTTTTAGTAGTACTCGCGATTAGTATAGACGCTACTGTGTCTGGTGTTTATGATATACGTTGCTGTACACAATCTACAAGAACTGTGTATATGTGATTATAGGTTATAAGCTGTAAGCTAGATTGATTCCCTTGATATCCCACCTTCTAGAATACTACAAGCTGCCCTTTCGCTAAAACCTTAAATTATCACCCCTGAACTTGAAGAGGAAGGGTGGGGCCCTATATCTAAGACCTTATGAGTTAGCCTTATATATAGTTGGTTTGTTACCCTAACGTTATGTTTGGTACCAACATATCTGACAGAAAACATATCATACGTCAGCAGTATACATAAATATGATACAAGGCATGGTGATCATTTTTATTTGGCCACTTGTAATTCGTCAAAAATAAAGAGGAGCATATTTTTTGAGAGTTTAAATAAGTTTAATAGTTGGTCACATATTATAAAAAATTGTCCTAGTCGAAATAGTTTTAAGAAAAATATTGTACTTTATGTATTAAGAAATGAATAATGTAGAAAAAAGAAAGCGAAAAAATGGGAAAAGCCGCGATGAAGGTTTTTTTCTTTCATATTATGAAATGTTTATAATAGCATTTGCTAAATGAATATTATTATTATTATTAAATAGGTAGGTGCTAATAGATTAATGACACCACACTAATTTTATCTATCCTTCATCGAAGGATCCATCAGAACACTTTTCTATCGACTTTCTCTCATTCACAGATCATATCACCTACTGTCAATTTAACAGTTTAGACGCAATTTTCTGTTCGATCTATCAACTCACGAAGTATCTCCATTGTTTCAAACATCCTATGCTTTGAAAGGTACTCGAAGAAATTATTCGTATGGCCTCCGTATTCAAACATGATTACATCAATTGGACATTCAATAATGTCGGAATATCTCAGGAAAAGCCGACCGATAATTAAGGCGATTCAATTCATCTCCGACATTGGAAAGTGTTGAGAAACACGTCCGCCGTTTGTTCGATACCGAAGTGGCCTATCGGACATTTAAATCTCTATGGTTAACGAACGTTTAATCTGTGTACAGCGACAATATGGCGGCATGTACAGAGGAGCGGAAAAGCAAGTAATTCCTGTTTCATGAAAGGATGTACTGTGTTTTCCCGATCGATAGTTTAAATAATTTATTGATTTACGTTTCCTACTGGATATTTATAGAATTCACATTCCCTAAAAGGTAAACTGTGAAAATTTCCGGGGCAGTTAAATTTTGTTTGGATTCCCCAGATAGAGGTAAGCACTTTTGGACAATTGAAAACCAAAATTAATCCTCTTGGTGTTCGAATGATACGAAGAATACTGATACGCACTCGAGCAAAAAATTGGTTCAAGCACTGACGTGAAGTCAAAAGCTTTTGCGAGTATGTTCTCTTGACCATTCTCCTGTATTGGACACTCTTAATCGAATTCACCATGGTGAATCTATGGAAAATGGACAAAAAAACATACGCGCAAAAGCTCCTGACTTCACGATAGTGCTGGAACAAATTTTTTTCATAATTTTTTCAAAATTTAGTACGGTTCTCACAAAAGTTTACACACGTCTTTATGTCGATATTCTACAACTAGTTACCAAGCTTCAATTCGATCGAGTCTATATTTTTTGAGTTATCGAGAAAATAATATTCCAGGTGGGTAGAACTTCGAAACCGTTGGCCCGATTATGCCCAAAAGCGAACTCATTTTCTCCCATTCGGATATGCAACCTACCCTATCTCCTCTCATTCGAAAGTTATCGAGGCAACGGTCATCCATCCAGCTACTGAACTTACACTTGCTTCCAGACAAATCTAAAATCCATTATGAAAAAGAATATCGGCAGTTTTGTGAGTGGCGAAACAAGTACATGTTCAAGGTGCAGAAGAACCGGTGTTGCTGGCGTATTTCGCAAAAGTCTCGAGGAATATTTTGCTTCATCCTTATGGCCGAAATATTACATGTTACGAGCGACTTTAGAACTGAAGTAAGGAGTGGAAATCGACAAAAACGCCGACTTAATACATTTCATCACGCAGAAAAACGTTGGATTTAGAGCAAAAAACAAGTCAATGAATTTGTGCGTTCTGCTCCAGACGAGGAGTTTGATGAAAGCGGCTTTTTTAATTGGAATTGGAGGAGCCTGTCGAACCAATGAATTAGCGAAGATGACCACGGAAGATGTTGACGTTTTAGAGGACAAGCTGATTGCTACTATTCCCGACTCAAAAACCCACAAGAAACGGATTTTCGCTGTGGTATCTAACGGCGAATTCAATCCTGTACTTTTATTTAAAGATTGGTTCAAGCCCTGTGGACAGGAGCTTTCTGGCGCTCATGTTCGAACAGACAAATTATATCTCCGAAAGTATTGGTTTCTCAGAGTTGGGAATTATATCAATGGATTCTTATGACAGAACTGCATCATAAAGGAAATTCAATTCAAATAAAAGATTATTTATCAAAATTAAATGAGCAATCTAAGATTGAGGACTGTACCATGGAAGAAATCGAATCAAAATAGCTGGAATGAGTTTGACTTTCTCTTATAGAACAGGATGACATGTACGAGTATGAACATAGATAATATAAAAATTCATAGATAGAATAATTGTAGCATTCTGTGAAAACATAGAAGTACGATTCATTATTATTGAAATTTCGAAAAATCATATCTCTGAAAGTATTAGCATGTTAGAGTTGAAAATGATATCAATGGATTTTTATGATGAAACTGCATCTTATAGCATTCTGTGAAAACATACAAGTACGATTCATTATCGAAATTTCGAAAAATCATATCTCCGAAAGTATTAGCTTGTTGCAGTTCAAAATGATATAAATGGATTTTTATGGAGAAACTGCATCTTAAAAAAAATTAATTTGAAATATGTAACATAAAAAAAAATTTTTTTTCCGTTTCTCCGAAATCATCTGTCCTATTTTGCCCAATAACGAATTTAACCGAGATATTTATCTTCCAAACCTACTCTGAATATTTCAACTGCTTAGCTAATTCTGTTATTGTTGAGTTATTGAAGAAAAAAAAAATTTTTTTACACTTTACGGCCATCCGATCAATGCAAAACTTTGCATGCGTATAAAGGTCATTATTCTACAATTTGATGCTGAATTTCAGATAGATCGAGTGATCGGTTTCGGAACTATTCATAAAAAATGTTTTTACTAAAAACGCCCTTGACTCCGAAACCGCTTGGTCGATTTCGCCCGTTAACGAACTCGTCCGAGATATTTACGCTCCAAACCCATCCTGCAAATTTCAATCCTCTAACTCCTGTTGTTCGAGAGTTATCGTGTTAACGGACGGACGGCCGGACAGAATCGATTTCGACCACGGATTCTTGATCAGTGAGCCGAACCAAATCGTTTGAGACCATTTTCAGCCAAAAATTCGAAAATTACAGACATTTGGGAAAATTGATAAGCACTCTGTTCCGAGGAAATGACGGCAAAAATAGCTGACTGTCTCGTACTTGAAAATCTTTATATGCATACTGGTCACTGCGTTACAAGATCTTCGGCTAATTTAATGCTGGAAGAGATATATTAGACCTATAAGAACATGGTGGATGGGAATCAAGGTTGCTAGAGGGTATTTAGAAGAAAGTGTGACCAAAAAAGTTTCCACTGGCCGCACTAAATCGAAAGGAGTGCTTGCTCGGTCATTAATCAATCTTCAGAGGATATACCTATGAACGTGGGCGCTAAAGACAAAGGTGTATCCAACACATTTGTAAATTGTCAAAATATTGTTTTACATGTTCGTGAAAACTATTATGCTTTCCTAACTAACGTATTAAATTATGGTAACTAATATATTATGAGTAACTAAGGTTTTATGTATGTTTTGGTACGTTTATGATGTTAATAATATTATTAATAAAGATTACATATAAAAATGTTTAAATCTACGATAAGGAAGTTTACTGATTCACTAAACATACTAATGACACATAGTTGATAGAGTTTTGATATCTATCCAGCTACATCACTGCGTTCTGACCCATCATGTTCATGAAAGGGGCTTTGTTAAGTATGGAATTGTATCGTATTATTAAGACTGACCCAAGGCTTTTAACGGTGAAGCCCGTCTAAAATGGTCCCTCGAAAAGAGACATAATGCTAATGGTTGTCGTTAGCCAATTCTCGTTAAGTCGTGATAATCTCAAGTTGCGTTTTTATCGTGCTCAATTGGACTACTGGAATCTCTTCAAGAATTCCTGAAGCCAACGACTTCTGAGTTGTACATAGTGGGATGCTGTTCAAAATCGGGGTTGTTCAGATTTTGTCAAAATTTAGAGTAGTGGACTGTTACAGACGATTGAGTTGGAAAAACTGTTAAAAACAATTTATTTACATATATACACTGTTTCCAGAGAATGAGACATGAGAATACATATAAATGTATGAGCTGAGAGCAGACTAGCGCAGTGCACCAACGATTAGCTTTTATGAAATTTCAATCGAGAGTAGAACATGAGATTAAGTTGAGATTTTAATTACTGAGGTAATTTGACATAGGTAAAAGCTTGTATGAGTTGGGTGCACATTACCATTCTTGAGTAAGTGATTTAAATTGAAACAATTTTCAAACAATAAACTATTGTGACTTGAATCAATTCTGTGAGCTATTTTGAGTGGATACCAGTAATAATGTATTGAGTAAAGTTGAGCTGAAAATGAGTTGGATAATTGAAGCAATTTTCAAACAATAAACTATTGTGACTTGAATCAATTCTGTGAGTCTGAGTGGATACCATTAATGAATGTATTGATTAAATTTGAGCAGAAAGTGAGTTGAATAATTGAAGCAATTTTCAAACAATAAACTATTGTGACTTGAATCAATTCTGTGAGATCGAACATGTGAGACAATTATTAAATGTATTGAGTAAATTTGAGCTGAAAGTGAGTTGGATAATATTCTAGAAAATATAAAATTCCAATCATGAAAAGCATTTGAATCCATTATGTGAGATCGAACATGTGAGACAATTAAAATGGCGGAACTCTAGTGCAACCTGTCCTGCAAACGAGCTAGTTAAAATTCATATCGAAACTGTCGAAAAGAGCAGACGTTCTGATATTTTATATCGAACAAACCATTGATTATTATATCTAGACAATAAATGAGTTGACTTAAATTTACAGCTGATGCTATTCAATACGAGTTGGTTTCAATACGAGATGATATAATTTGAGAAGATCAATAATTTCATCGTAATATAAAATCATGTTGTATGCACAAATCCAATTAAGAGAAATCATTATGAGATATTCGAATTAATTCAGACACATATGGATGAATGAAAGAACGATTTCAGCCATCAGCATTTCACTCGGAACATGTGCACTTCTGAATTACAATTTACGTTTTGTGAGTTTTGAGAATAAATAAACTAACATTGAGAGCTGTAAATTACCTGTGTTTTCAGGACACTGATTGCACTAGATTAACAAAATTATGAGATGAACTAATGAGCTGTATAGAAAAATGAATGTGAAACTTGTATAAACGCAGAGAAGGCAGTGAGGCTGTCCGCAATGAATCAAATTCACAAGTCGAAGTCGTGGTTGACCGGGGGTCGAATTAAAATTCACCTCGGCGCAGGTTGCTTGAGAAATGCATACTTGTTCGAGATTAAAGAGTTGAAGGCGCTAAATTCAAAAATACTATAGAGCGGAAAGATAGTGTGCAGACTTGTTTACTTGTAGAAGTGCACCTAAGTAGGTTGAATTCGGGACTTCTATGTGGCTTCAAATTGGGGGGATGCTCAATTTTAAACACATGCAAATACCTCTATCCTCTTTGATTCCCCTTTCACTCACAATCAATATTGATTTCAGATCAGAATTCATAAAATATCCCACTCCCACTATTTATTATACAAGGTTTATAATTTTAAACTGAACTTCATGGCTTTATTTAACATGTTTCGGATTGAGTAGGTCAAATATGCACCGTTTTGTTTTATAATTTGTTGTCATTTTAAAGGTATCTTCATAAGTTTTTCAATGCAAGGAAAAAATGAAGAGAAGCAATAAAAATATCTCAAAGTGAAAAACTCCAACCTGGAAATAGTGTTGGACATATGAAGATATTGTACCAAATTGCTCAAATCTTCTAGGTAAACCCTCGGATACAATATCATTCGTATTCCATTTCGAAACGCCCTTTGCAAAGGTCGTTCGTGATTGTCGAAGCACTGTAGACTTCTGGACAAAGAGACCCTCTGTGGGGTATACAGACGGAACCAAGTCCGAAAGAGGCGCGGAGATTGGAGTATATCTCGGGGTATATGGACCAAAACTGTACCTCACTATACCTCTCGGGACGCAACCCTCTGTCATTCAGACAGAGATACTGGCGGTCTACATATATGCGCCAAGAAGGGTGTGAAAAGAAACCTCAATGGAATGAACATATACATTGCCACAGATACCCAGGCCACCCTGAGGGTTTTGGAAGCTTCATCCAGAGTTTTCTCTGAACCTGGGAATGCAGCAACACTATAAATCATCTGACCAGGGGTAACAAAATGTTCAACAATGGAAGCCAAGCAAAATGTTAGCTTTCTGGGAACAAACACCCAGACAACTACCAGCGAAAAGATTTATCAGTTTCTTGCCATCCTACACTAGGAAACTCTTGCGATTATCACACGATGAACTCCGTGTTATTGCGGGACTGCTAACGGGGGCACAACTGGTACAACATATATCATATATACCGTATGTGCAAATCAGCGAATGGAATATGCAGAATGTGGATGAGCCAATGAAACGGCTGAGCACCTTCTATTTCCAGAACTGATTCTTCTATGAACCGCGCACTTGGGGATCCTCACAAAGTGATGCCCAAGGCTCCCAGGGATGTGGTCGGATGGTCTACTGAATTACATAATAGGGTAATAGAACAAAAATCAAAATGAGTTCAGTTCAGGAAGGTAGCACATTAACCAAACCACCCCTGTTCTCAACTTAATCTTATCTAAGCATTTTGGAAAGCTGAGTCCAGGTTCCTTGGAAAATTTCATAGAAAATTATTCAGCAAAGACCTCTACAGACTCTCCATCAGCAAAACACAACGATTTCCCTAGTCTGGGCATGGCTTCGTAAGAATTCACAGTCGAACGGACGAATTTGAAAATTTTCTATTTGCCCGTATGTTCTGGGGAACTTAGCGTTATCATTTTGCTCAAATGTCTGGAATTTTCGATTTTTCCGCCGAAAATGGTCTCAAACGATTGAGAACGGAATGAGATAGCGACTTGTAATATTCAGGGTAGGTGGCGCGTCCCAATACGACGGACAAGTTCGTTAATGGACATAATCGGCCAAACGGTTTCCCAGTAATAATTTTGTTTTCAACCAATACAGATCCGATCGAATTGAAACTTCGTGAGTAGTTGTAGAACACATACCTTAAGACGTTTGTGCAATTTTGTTAGAATCGTATCACTAGAAAATCTAAAAAAAATATTAAAAAATATAATTCATCTCACGATTACTTGTGAAAGGAAAGCGATAGCGACTTGCAATTTTCAGGGTAGGTTGAGCCTACGAATACCTACAACATTTGAGTTCGTTAATGAGCATAATCGGCCAAACAGTTCTGGAGTTATACCTATCAGAAAATTTATTTTCATTTCCTCCTTAACTCAAAAAATATTAAACCAATCCAATTCAAACAGGGTAATTAGTTGTAGAATGCTGACAGGCAAATATTCACGAAATATTGTGAGGATCGTATCACTGGTAAATTTTAAAGAAATTATTGAAAATCTTTGGAAAAAAATTCTATATTTCAGAAACTATATGTCTGATATACTTACAGCCAAGTTCCAAATTTGAACACGATCGGATCTATATTGTTGGAGATCTGAGCAGTAGCTGGATGGGTGACCGTTGCCATAATAACTTTCGAACGGAACAGATAGCAATTTTCAGGGTAGGTTGCGCATCCGAATGGGACAATTATGCGCATTGCTGGGTATAATCGGCCAAACGGTTTCAGGGTTATACCTATGTGGAATATTGTTTTCTCGATAACTCAAAAAATATAGATCCGATCGAATTGAAACTTGGTAAGTAGTTATAGAATACCGCCGCAAATAAGTTTGCGAAATTTTGTGAGGATCGTATCAGAAAATTAAAAAAAAATATCATTTATCCTACGATTACATGGGAACGGAAAGAAGCGACTTCCAATGTTTAGGGTAGGTTGGTCATCCATTTGCGAATGCGACATTTGTGTTCGTTGAGTTAATAATCGTCCACATGGTTTTGGAGTCATACACATCTGAATTTTTGTTGTTATTTCCTCTATAACTCAAAATATACAAATCCGATCCAATTAAAACCCGGTAGGTGTGGAATGCTGACGCGCAAATTTTGTCCGAATGTCCTGAATATCGTATCCTGAAATTACTTGGGAAGTAAGTTTTTTCCTATCAGATATTTGAAGAATTTCAATTCAGATAGAATACATTATATCAGAATTAAAAATTCTGTGATCATATAGACGTTTCTCTCGTTACTCAAGTATGTCATTAAAATGGTACGAAACGTATTTATATTTTATAACATCTGAGAAAACGGTCTATATCGATTGTAAATTCGAATAAGAGTGCTCGATCGACCCGACGTATGAGGTGTGAATAGGCAATGGAATATGCACACAAAAACCCCTCGCTTCACGTCAGTGCTTCAACCAATTTGTATTCTTTAGGTTTAGTAAGATATCGGCACATTCCTAATTGCGATTAATTATGTAGCCTATATCCTTTATAAATACTAATCAATGCCACTTTTCGTTGTAATTTTATAACTCAAGAACGGACTCTCACCTATACAAACCAAATTTTTAGGCTATGTTCGGACTATATTTAGTAGATGGTTTATGTGAAGTTTGCACAAAATCGGTAGAGCGGTTCTTCATTTATCAAAGGAAACTTTTTGAAAATGTTACTATAAACGTGATGTTTTTTTGGATGTTAGGAGAGGGATTTGGGGGAAATTTCGAAGGGGTTTATCGAGGAAAAATACGAAGTTTCGTAGAGTTTCGCGTTTTCGGAGCGAAAACATGGGGGTGTATTTAAAAAAAATCGCGAAAAGGCGAAAAAACGCCGATTTTGGCAAAAGGAGCAGAATTGTGGAAAGCAATTCGCAGGAATGGTGGCGTTCGGAACGACGGTATTTGAGGGAACGCGAAGACGTGATTCGAAATTAGTCCGTAACGGAGCCCTTTTTTTGATCCTCTCTTTCGTTTTCCCGGAGGAACGATAGGAAAAAGTAACTTTTCGCGAAAATTGACAAAATTCTGACGTTTCACTTCTGTGGCGAATTTTAACGCGGCCTTCAAGGTCGACGTTTTCGGTCTGAACGAGCGAGGAGAAATATCAAATCGAATTTGAATTTCGAACGGAATTACTCGAAAATCTTGGAATCGTCTAGAAAACTGCGAGAAATATGAACGAGTAACCGATTTCGATCGATCGCTTGACAAGATTGACGATATTCTGAAAATCGAAAGACGGAAATCATCCGAGTACTAAAAATCTTTATTTGGTACATAATCGTAGTTGATTCACGTAGGCAACGTGGCCGAGTTAGCTGAGGCGTTGCTCACTACCGGTCCTTCCGAGCCTCGCGGGGCGGCGGGATCGAATCTCAGAGCGCCAGAAATAGCTTCCTCTTAAATTTTTTTCATTTTACCGCAATGAAAAACTCAAAGGAGCGTTACTCCAGTAAACGCAACTTGGGATTTTGATCATTTCGTTAAGTTACGAAATCTTTAATGAATATTCGTTCGATCGGACGGATCTTTGTATCAAAATTACTCAAAATATTCAAACATTAAGCAGAAAATTAACGTTGGAATTTAAAAACCCCCAGCCGTTTGTTTATTCATAGTTTTAAAATACCTAGCAATTAATAAGATATTTTTTTGTTTGAATAAATGAATTTGATATTCCAATTAATTTTTTTTTATTATTTCACTTTATGCGTAGCGAAGCACGTACCGGGCCGCTTGTAGTCATATAGTAAGTTCGCCTCTTCCTTATAAGGATTTTATCGACATATTGTGCGTCTATTGACAACAGGGTTCGTTTCGATAATGCAGTCATTAATAAAAGAAAGCACTTTTTCGTGAGGACGAGCATAACAAATCAGAATAATAAATGACTAATATTCAGTCTTTCATGGATGGCAGTTGCATGCAAGCACATATAGTAATGGACACCACCCCTCTTGAACACACTAATATTTTTCTACAAATCCAAAAAGGACAATCACCCTATTCGTTCCATGCTTCCCGATACTACTTTTTCAGACCATCTGCTCATCAATTTCGATAATGCAATTCGACGGACAAGCTTTGAGTATGGCAATTAATCATTCGGTTCATATAGGGGGCAAGATTAAATTGAGTTCTCCATGTCGCCGATATCTAATAGGTACATCATAGAGGGAGTGCCCTGTAATGTTTATGTATATGTCATCGGTGCGTCTACATTTCTACACATAGAAATACAAATGATATGACGATCCGGTGGGAGAAACTTGCACATCCGGCGAATGAAGGACCATGTGATGTGATGCATTTCTATAGGCGATCAGTGCCGGAGGAAGGAAACGAGGGATAAGGTATACATTTAAAGTCAATAAATGACAAAATTCAATGGGAGCAGCAATACCAATAGTAAGTTCTATTGGATCTCCATGTAAAAATTTAGCGAAATATTTACTTCAATTTTTAAACCCATTAACAGGAAAGAAAGAAAGTTTTTTGAAGAACAACAAACACTTTCTTGAAAAACTACAAAATTCAAATTTGAACCAAAATGATATTCTAGCGAGCTTTGATGTTGTCAGTTTGTTCGAACGAAATTAGAAAATTATGACTCGGAGATTAAATATTCAAAATTTAATGCTAATGATATTATGGAAATGCTTGATGTATGTTTGAATACCACATATTTCCAACTAGGAGATGTTTTTTATCGACAAAATTTTGGAATGGCAATGGGTTCGCCTTTATCACCTGTCAGGAGTAATATTATATTCATGGAAAATTTTGAGGAAAAATTTGTGGATACATATTTGTTGAAACCAAAAGCTTGGTGGCGATATTTTGACGATATATTTGTAATTTGGCAACATGGTAGAGAAGAGTTAGGCAAATTTTTCGACTTCATAAATTCAAAGGAACCTACAATAAAATTCACTTTGGAAATAGAGAAAAATAATCAGCTTCCTTTTCTAGATGTTTCGATTATTAGTATCCGAACCATTTCGTAACGAGTGTCTTCAGGAAGCAGACACATACAAAAAGATATTTAAATTTCTATTCAAACCATCAACTTAGTGTGAAAAGAAGTGTTATTGAAACACTTTATGATAGAGCTAACCTAATTTGTTCTACTCTTGAAATTCGCTTCATGATATCGATTTCATCAAAAAATTTCTTGAAGATAATGGATATCCGAGGCAATTCATAAATACATCTATCATGAATTTAGATAAAAGAGCAAATAATCAAGTACAACAGAATAATTAACAAGAACAGCAACACAATATGTTGAATGTGATCCGTTATGTTCGTGGCCGTACTGAAAAAATCAGAGGAATCGATTCAATATAAGAAACGTCTTCAAAACACAAAATGATCTTAGGTCTTTATAAACAAAGACAAAACCCATTAATGAAAAACAAAAATCAAAAAACTGTGTACATAATATTCCTTGTATTTGTGGTAAATCGTACACAGGAGAGACATCAAGACCACTAGAAGTAAGAAAGTCAGGACATAAGAACAACTTGAGAAATAGAGACATACAGAAATTAAAAATAGCAGAACATGTATGTACAATCCAAGGAGATCACAATATGATGTAATACAAAGATTCTGATGACAGAACCTGATTATATTAAAAGGAAACTTAAGGAGTCAACTTGTATTTTGTCGAACAGAGAATGCAATTTTGTAAATTGCTCAATTGGTATTGACCATATTTGGCTGAATTTATTAAAAAAGGAGTTGGAACTTGGAAATTTCTATGCAAAGTAAAACTATGTTACTATGATTTTCAAATACTGTCAATCTGACAATTTTCGAATTTCAGAATAACTATCAACAAAATAATTCTGAAGATTCTCGTTAAGTGTTTGACGAAGAAGTCTGATATAGACTCCGAAACGTTACGATATAGTTGTTTCTTCGTTGATGTTGTTTCGTTGTTGTTTGTTAGGCAACATTGTTCGATTGATTGTTTCTGGTAAATATATTGTTCTTTCACGCAGAAGCAAATCACAAAATAATTAATTTTTATTTCCTAGATATTTTTCAGAGTTTGGGAGAGAACACCCAGAAAAAAACCTTTTAATATATTGTTTTTCGACACGGGGCAACCTTTTGTTTACCCGAATGTCTGTAATACTCGAATTTTTACCTAAAAACGATCTCAATAGATTCCATTCGACATACTGACGAAGAATTCGCAGTCAAATGCAATTATGTACGACGGTAGTACACCCATTTGAAATTAAAATTTGAGTCGGATATTTGGATGTGGAATATCGACTTCGAAAACATTCAATTATCATGTACATATTCGACAAGGATGAAATGAGGAATCTCATTGCACGCATGTTCTATTTTCTATTACACCCTGAGGAAATCTGCATGAAGTTGAGTATGAATAAAGGAAGCAATAACAAGTGAAGAATGAAATTACAAGCCTTCTTTTTAGCGTTAACACGTACAAAAAACTATTTTTGAATATGCCCATTTCAAGTTTTGTTTTCTTTTTTATCGAGGATCTCTGATAACTATATATTTGAGTAATGAATGCTATTACCAATCAGTCTAATCCATTGTTCAATTCTTCAAATTGCATTTTACCACGAAAAGAATTGAAACCTCCCGAAAACCCACTCCATCTTTCCTCATTCTTCCAGACTTTGAAATTTTATCTCCCCAAAATTACCAAAACTACATGTCTCAAAAAGTTAAAATTTGATTTCTAGGCGTAATATTATAGATAATGTGCAGGATTGTATCACTAGAAGGTTAACTACAATTTTTTATGAATATCGATGATATGAATTATCCAAAAACCGGCTATTTTGTTTATTTCTTGATCATAACAGGAAATAAAGTAGGTAATTCCGGGAATAACGTAACTCAATGATGGAAGCTGAGCAAACTAAATAATTTTGCTATGAATTTTATTCACTCTTGAAATTTACTTGGGTCTGTGAATAATATCTAAAGAAGATGATATTTCGATAGATTCACTAAACTGGATCCAAAATATATACATTTGCATAGAAACATTACGTTTTTCGATGAATTTGCCCGTTTGAAATTGGATTTCTTCAAATGATGGATCTTGGATAACCATAAATTTTAGTCGGAACTTTAATAACCACAAATCAGTGAACTCTATTGATCATTTAATGAACGAGCACGCTAAAGCTTCTGACGCCAGAGTGCTGTTATATTTCTATCTTTTTTTTCTTTCCTTTTGTGCCAGGCAACTCTTATTATTTCGCGAACTATTTCAATGTCAAGACATTCACAACAGCATTTATAATTCTTGTTAATCTACTGAATCATAGACTCATTTGATGGAATTAATATGAAGTAAAGAATTGTTCAGAATATGATTGGAGAATTCAATTCGTTTCAATAATATTATCTTGTATTTCAGTTACTATTTTCGGGCAACGTAATTAAATTTTTCTGGGACTTCAAACTACTTATCAACATAACTCAAGAAATATAATTCCATCTGTAAGATGGGAGTTTGATGCTTGCATCATGTGTGCTTCTCATTCGGAATTTCATGACATAGGCATAGACATAGATGGATTATTGTTCAATCTGTTTATCGTTTATTGGAGAGAAGGATGTCGAAATTTAAGGTAGTATTAAAACTAAGATTCCTCATATAAATTGAGAGAGATCTCTTTTTTTTAGGATAATCATAAAAAAAAAAACAACTATACACAATCATCCGATTATCTCACATTCGACAAGCTTAAATCGACGGCAGGTGCCCACTTACGAACTTGATTTTTTTAACACGTGTAGTTTATTACAACTTTCACCCATCATAAAATTATAAATTCTAATCTCATTTACACCTTTTCGTGGACCATCATAGCGTAAAATGATATGTACGCCTATGATACGACGACCATATATTTCAAAATTTAAACAGGCGCTTCAAATAAAGCAGGACTCCTATGAATGAATAAACACAGCTGAAAACAAAGCACCATTGTTGGTCGGGTTGTATGTACTAAAATGGATGAGATGGGACACACGAGCAGCTAATAATTTTTAATTCTTCTCGTTCTTTATTCCGATGATAGAGTTGATCAACGACGTAGATATACCTACTGTGGAAATGACCATCCTTTCCTACTATACATATAATGTGTTGATTATACCAAAAAATTTCACACATTTTCGATTTTTCGATCAGCGACATGATTATAGAACAACACAAGCACCGAATTTTCGTAATACTTCCTTCCGTGACAACCCCGTGTTCGGCAGTTAACGTTGACAGTTGGTAGGTCGAAGAATGTATACTTCAACTTCAACATTAAAATTATTGAAAACGAAATGTTAAAGGAAGCAGAAGATTTACCGCCGTATTCACAAAGCATTCAATCTCCGTTTAGTCCTAACTGAGGTCCTCAGTTAAGGATAAATAAGAATCGCAACCTCAGTTAACGTGAAAATTAAAGTGAAACAGGCTTGTTTCACCAACGTTACATACGTTAACTGAGGTTGCGACTCTTATTTATCCTTAACTGAGGACCTCCGTTAGGAATTAACGGAGATTGAATGCTTTGTGAAAACGGCGGTTAGAGTTATAAATTTTTCGGAGAACCAGAAAAAAAATGTGTATTTTGTGGTGTGAAATTTTCTACAGTTGCAGCAAAAATTAGGCATATGAGAAATATTCACAAACATGATAACACTCATAGTTCGAAGAAGTCTACTTTGCACTGGAAATGAGTTCAATTGGAGAGACATTTGGAATTGAAACATGAAACTGCAGGTTGAATCACTTCACTTTGCTAACCGAGAAAGTAATGAACTTAAGTTTGAAATTGAAAAAGCTTTATGCTGTTCAGACGGCAACAAACCGTAACGATTTTTCTTTTAAGACTTATATTTGTAACCGAAGCAATTCAAGAGGTAATTTATATTAATATTTTCATATTTCATAACATTAAGAACCTATGCACACGGGCATACTTAATCGAAGCGATTCCTCCCCTGTTTTACACTCGGTTCCCATGGGAATCATGCCCTTTGATTGATACAAATGTAATTTCAGCATTGCCAGTCTCACGATTCACGCGACTGGCATGGAAGTAGAATGATCGGGTCGTTCGCATGTCGCTAAAGTCATGGAGGTTCACCTTCCATTCAGATCGTCCGTCCATTGTCTAGGAAAGGGAAATAGCATACTGGAATCAGATAGATTTCGTATGCCTATGTGTGTAAGGTGTTAGGTACATAATATGTGGAAAATAAATATGATGATTTTCTTAGAATCTGAGAGCAAAAAATCTCAGCGAATAGAAAAAACTGGTGGCTCCATAAAGGCGAAGTGTACCCATCCATTCTGACGAAGATTTCGCCAACAAGTAAATAAAATGATATTTTCAGTTCGAATATTATGCAATAATGACAAATGAAATCCCGAAAAATGTGAACTTACTAACAACTCGAAAAATACTCATTTGATCGAATTGAAACTACGTAGTTTGTTGAGAAATACAGCCACGAAGGCTTGTACAAAATTTTCAAAGTTTCAAAAAAATTTATAAAAAAGATTTGTATCTCATAAACTGTGAGATACAGCTGAAATTTTGCAGAGCCTTTAAAACCTTATTTCACAGCCCAGATATTGATTTAAACTAGATGGGGTCTATATTGTTGAAAATATAATTATTTTTCCTGGAAGCTAAGCAGTCACTCTGGCTATGAATTTGAGCAAGCACGCCGAAGCAGACCGACCCCGCGTCAGTGTTTTCCAACTTTTTAATCGTTTAAATTATTCTAATATAGAGCATCCTAATTGAAAGACTCTTCAGGTTCCTCTGAAGTAATGAGCATTTCGAAAAGTGCTTTGATGGGTTAGTAATACCTATACTACGCTTTCTTCGATATCTCCAACAATATAGATCCGATCGTCTTCAAATTTGAAACTTAGCTGTAGAGTTAGGTTTTGACGACTTTCGCAAACTTCCAGCGATATCGGACAGATATTTTCTGAGAGAAAGAATTTTTACCAATGATTTTTTTTTAAATTTTCTAGTGATACGATCGTCACGAAATTTCGCAAATAGTTGCGCGTCGGCATTCTACAACTAATTTCCATGTTTGAATTAGATCGGATCTGTATTGTTCGAAAATAAAATTTCATTTCTGAAACCGTTTGGCTTCGTATTCGGATGCTCAACCTACCCTGACAATTTCAAGTCGCTATCTCTTTCCGTTCGAAAGTGATCGAATTAAGAAAATCACAGACATTTGAGCAAAATGCTCCCTAGAACAAACGCGCAAACAGCGATATTTTTGCGTGAATTCGGCGTATCACAGAGTATACTCAAGCATATGAAACGATGAACTCTTGTGGTTTGTAACATTTCATTTTCGTAAAAACATTGATGAACTAGTACTTCGTTTCAACTATTCAGGGTGGTCAGCTATCGCTCCACAATACAAAAGGCCACTACACTGTTGGTTTGTAGAACAAAATTACTAGATTATCCCATTAAATCTTATGAGATGCATAAGTATTGCGATGATTTTTATACTTGAGCCATTATTGTGCCTGGTATATTTGTGTGGTTAGTCTCTTGATTTGAAACTCCAGCGAATGACGGAGCGTATTATTATAACATTATAATGGTAACAGAACACAAGTGTGGTAGGCGCCAGTCCTGAGTGATTCCTGGAGGCATCCTGATATAGATTATTGACCAATCGACTTCAAATGAATTCAAGCGTTACGCCTGCTTCAAAGACTTAGCTATCTCATAATTCAGGCTACGGAATATAGGCTATAATGGATACCCAGTGGCCAGGAAGGATGTATACCCTCAATCTCAATTTTGCGGCCACACAAGTTGAAGTGTTTGCGGTGGAGTCGAGACTGAACGTTTATATTGGTCTGAAAAAGGCCCCATGACATTAATTCAAATATTCCTGATGTTAGAAATAATTAATTCGCGTAACATGGATTCCATCAATTTGACTTACGTAATGTACGCAGCAAGTTTTACACAGGGAATAATTCTCCTGAAGTGAGAATTTCATACCTTTACATACACTGCCATGCATTGAAATTTCAAGAGTTAGGAGTTATGACTTTACCAAAATATTCAACTTTTAATCCACTAATTACACCTTACTGATCGTAGAGCATTTCGTCAAAAAAATTTGCATTGAACAAAACAATATTTATTATAATATAATTATTGTAACAAATTTACCTTCTATATGGACTTAACTTTCTGCAAGATTGTCCGTAGGGAATACTCTGTTCATGACTGCATTTGAATTCTGAGAAGCCAATATCACTATCCTTAGTCACATATATTCAGTAGACACTAGACCTATCTACCGTTTTCAAAATCACATTTTTTGAGTAATACATTCCTACACTTGCGATTTGTTTGGACCAATTCCGATCGACCGAGAAGCCCGTGCTGCAGCCTAGAGAGGCTTATTGCACCTTGATCGGTCTGCTATTAGCTGACAAGGTCTCATGGTTGATCCCCCTCAGCCAGGGTTGCTATCCTCCATAGAGTACGTAATAATGGGTTTGATTTATATTTACGAACAATATAATAGAGTGATTAATGAAAACTTTGAGAAAAGCACTGATGTGACGTCAGGAGCCTATGCAGGCATGTGTTTTGGGGGGGCTGAACTGAACAACCAAATGATGAATGTTTGACGTATGACGATGAACTCAGAAAAAATTGAAAAAGTTAGCTTAGATACACAATTCCAAAAAAAAATTGGACAATTCTAGAAATTCTTATAGCAAAGCGTGATGCATTAAACTCTTCAATTAACAGGATGACTTAGCTTAAAAACACTAAATTAATACCAAAAGAATCATTCATATGAACCGAAAATTGAAACATTTAATCAGTGATTAATATCTCACTCTATCATTAGGTAATGAAAACTTGTATAACAGTTTTTCCACTCGTATTTAACCTGCGTGAGGAAGTGTGTCGGTCTAGGCCAAATGACTGAGGAAATCATTATGTTTACTAATCCAGATCAAGAATATTACATCGTGTTTTATGGTCTGAACTTGAGACTAATTTTAGATTAGCAGGTTCAAAAGCTTAATAAAGATGTGGTCATTGAACTTTCTTGTAACTTCCGCTGAATTCAGAATACAATGTTATGACGAATCGCATATCATTATTCCGTTTCAAGATGGAACGTTTATTATCTTACATCTTCGTTGTAACTGGAGCTCAACACCTGCAGCTCTTCGTTGCGATATAGGTTTCACATAAAAAATCATTCCCGTTAGAATAATTACCGAATGGGGTCCGAATTCAATTTTTCCATAATTTTGGCTAAAATGATTAAAAAGTTTCATAAGAGATTATCATTTTATAAGTATAGGTAGATACTATAAAAGTGTATTGGTGCAGATGATCTTTAGGGTATTTTTGGCGCTCTTGTTCCTCGGAACAGAGTGCTTATCAATTGTCTATAATTTTCGAATTTTTGGCAGAAAATGGTCTTGAACGATTTGGTTCGACTCACTGATCAAGAATCCGTGGTCGAAATCGATTCTGTCCGGCCGTCCGTCCGTTAACACGATAACTTCGAACAAAAGGAGTTAGAGGGTTGAAATTTGCAGGGTAGGTTTGGAGCGTAAATATCTCGGACGAGTTCGTTAACGGGCGAAATCCACCAAGCAGTTTCGGAGTTATGGCCGTTTTCAGTAAGAAGATTTTTTATGAATATTTTCGAAACCGATCACTCGATCTGACTGAAATTTAGCATAAAATTGTAGAATAATGACCTTTATATGCATGCGAAGTTTTGTATTTTGGCCGGGAATGGTCCCAAACGATTAGTTTCGATTCGAATACACTGTTGGGTCGAAAAAAAAATTGGTCTGTTTGTGGTGGCGTAAGAACCCATTTGAAAACATACATTTACTATTGGGTCAATAATAAACAGTGTTTTGTTTGTGGCGGCGAAACGTATAGCAGTGTTTTTATTTTCAATAATTTATTCCGAGAAATATTCCTAGGACAAATCATAGGTACGGTTGTCGCGAGGACCTATATATGAATTGAAATTTTATCAAGAACGGTATAGCAGTAATATTTTTTATATCTAATAATATACGAAAATACTCACGTAATTTTATGAAAATGTCGATTTAATTCCGTCCTCAAGGCCTTTTCACAAAGTGATCATTCGCATAGAATTGGAATAAAAATGAAAAAGATCAATAACTTCGGCTCCGGGAATCGATTCCGGTACCTACTTGCCAAGAAGACAAATCCTACCACTGGGCCACAGAAGCACTAGATAACTAAAGTGAATTCCGTAACTTGAACTGATGTTATTACTGACATTTGATATGTTCTTTTCAAATTTCTTATTTCAGATAAATATTATCATGTTACATATCATTCGATCTAGTTGAATTCGAGAACTTGGCTGTAAAATAACTTAGGTACATATCGTAGTCAAGAATAGCAATTCTCGCTAGGGATTGAACGGATGTTAGTAATGGCGTATCGACTTATAAAATTTGACTTCGCCGGATCTAATTCACTAAATTCAAAGTAGTCATTAAAGGATACTTATAGCGAATTCCATTGGTAGAACTCGTGCGCACTGAGTGTGTATTCCATTGGCGAATTTCGTCGAGCATTTTGACGTCCAGTGCAACATTTATTGCACTCAGTGCAGCACCAGTGAACCACTGGTTTTGCCAATGGAATTCGTCATTAGGGAGGTACGAAAACTGTTGACAACTTCGCTGGTCGAGTGTAAAACCAGTGGACCAGTACATCTCGATCGATGGATTATTTCGATATTTCGGCAATATCTTCACCCACATATAGATCCGATCGAGTTCAAATCTAGAACTTTACTGTAAAATAAGGTTTTGAAGGCTCTCGCAGATATCTGACGGATAGTTTCTGATATACAGAATTTCTTTAAATATATTTTTTTTAATATCCAGTCATGCGGCCCTCACAAAATTTTGCTTGAATCTTTGTGTCGGTATTTTTAAACTCACTACCGTGCTTTAATTCGATCAGATAAGTATTTTTCGAGTAATTGGGAAAACAAAATTTCGGGTGGCTATAACTCTGAAACTACTCGGTCGATTTTTCCCATTAACGAACTTAGCAGGCGCATTTCGACTCCAAACCCACTCTGAAAATTTCAACTCTCTAACTCATTGCGTTCGAGCGTTATCGTACTGACGGCCAGACAGAAAGAATTTTGACCACGGATTCTGCGTCAGTGAGACGAAACTAATCGTTTGTGACCATTGTCGGCCAAATATTCGAAAATTCACCTGAACAGCGCGCTAAAAATAGGCGTCTGCAATAAAAAAAATCGATTGCGCCACTGCTTGGTAACAGGAAATGGTAGAACAATAAGAATTAAGGGAAAATGTTCTTTAAAGAAGTGGGAAAGCCCCGTGGACAGGAGCTTTGGCGATCTTGTTCAATCTTTGACAAGTCATATCTCCGAAAGTATTGGTTTCTTAGAGTTGGGAATGATATCAATGGATTATTATGATAAACTACATCATGAATTAAATCAAAAGCCCTTTGCATCTTATCTTCATATGAAGGTCCAATTTTGGCTACAAGTGTTTCAGAACTATCACGAGTCATTCTGAAAAATTGAGTAAATGAAATAGCCAGTTTTATTTATGAAGCAAATCTAATGTAATCAGTCAAGAGAGAACTAAAACCAGAATACTAATGTCGGAAATCTTAAATAGTGTTACGAAGGAATAACTACCTGTACATTAGTTGGAAATCCCGTTCTAAATCTTCCAAAATTAGAGAATGACTCGTGAATTATGTCTGCCTATGAACTTAGCGAATACAATGTTCGAATTGTTTACATCCTTACATGAACCAAACTCTCCAGAAATACACCTTCAGTTTCGTTTGACATTAATGACGTTTATCTTTCAAACTGGACTAAACGGCAGCTACCGCAAACAGATAGAACACAGACAGATAGAATTCGCATTCTGTTAAAACATAGAAGTACGATGTATTACTGAAATTCTGAAAAATCAAATCTCCGAAAGTATGAGCTTGTTACGAGTTGAGAATAATAATTATTTTTTGTTACTCCGAAACCATCCGGCCGATTTTGCCCAATAACAAACCTAACCGAGATATTTAGGTAGCAAACCTACTCTGAAAATTTCAACTGTCTAGCTCATTCCGGTCGAGAGTTATCGTGCCTACGGCCCGCCGGACAGAATCGATTTCGACCACGGATTCTTGATCGGTGAGTCGAACCAAATCGTTTAAGACATTTTTGGCGCTCTAGTTCCTCGGAACTGAGTGCTTATCAATTTGCCCAAATGTCTGTAATTTTCGAATTTTTGGCTGAAAATGGTCTTAAACGATTTGGTTCGACTCACTGATCAAGAATCCGTGGTGGAAATTCATTCTGTCCGGCCGTCCGGCCGGCCGGCACGGCACGGCACGATAACTCTCGAACGGAATGAGCTAGAGAGTTGAAATTTTCAGAGTAGGTTTGGGGGATGAATATCTATATAAGTTCGTTACTGGGCAAAATCGGACAGAAGGTTTCGGAGTAATAAAAAAAAAAATTTTTTTTTACAAAACAAATTCCAAATTAAATTTTTTTTAATAAGCAGTTTTATCATAAGAATCCATTCATATCATTTTTAACTCTAACAAGCTAATACTTTCGGAGATATGATTTTTCAAAATTTCAAATGTAAATCGTATTTCACAGATTGATATAATTATTCTATGTATGAATTTTCATAATGTCAACTTGACAGAAGGGAATATTGTAACTTCAAAAATATTGGGGTTGAAATACTCGTATTTTAGCGATGCAACGGGGACCTCACCCGAAAATGTTTGAAAATATTACGTAAATATTGAAAGCATAATTCTGTAGTTCGAGAGAGGAGAAAATTTGGTGAACGTAGATGAGGAAATTTTTGATCGATTACAAGGTAATTTTTTCATTATTTCTTCTCTTCTTTAATACATGTTTTATGGAATATCTACTATTTGTAGGTACTTTAAACCTGTTTTGGGCAATTGTCATACGAAACTTGTTTTTTTGGCGTCTAGTTCCTCGGAACAGAGTGCTTATCAATTTGCCCAAGTGTCTGTAATTTTGGAATTTTTGGCTGAAAATGGTCTCAAACGATTTGGTTCGACTCACTGATCAAGAATCCGAGTGCGAAATCGATTCTGTCCGGCCGGCCGACCGGCCGTAGGCACGATAACTCTCGAACGAAAGGAGTAAGCGGATTGAAAATTGCAAGGTGGTTTTGGAGCGTAAATATCTCGGACAAGTTCCTTCGATCTATCTGAAATTTAGCATCAAATTGTAGAATCATGACCTTTATACGCATGTGAAGTTTTGTATTGACCAGATTACCGCAAAGTGTAAAAAAAAAAATTTTGAAAATTTAAAATATGTTTTTCCACAATAACTCTCGAACGGAATGAGCTAGGTAGTTGAAATTTTCAGAGTAGGTTAGGGAGATGAATATCTCGGTTAAGTTCGTTATTGGGCAAAATTGGCCAGATTTAATTCGATTTCTTCCATGGTGCAGTTCTCATTCTCATGATTGCTCATTTAATCTTGATAAATAAACTATTATTTGAATTGAATTTCTTTTATGATGCAGCTCTATCATATGTTTACATTGATATAATTCCCAACTCAGAGAAACCAATACTTTCGGAGATATAATTTGTCTGTTTGAACTAGAGCGCCAGAAAGCTCCTGTCCACAGGGCTTGAACCCATTTATTATCCAAAAATTCGAAAATTACAGACATTTGGACAAATTGGTGAGCACTCTATTCCGAGGAAAAAGAACGCCAAAAATGAATTAATTAGATCTATCAAACCAGTTTTCGCTATTCCAGAAAGGACAGAAAATAAATCCATTAGTCCATACTTTTGACGCTCACTGTATAACCCTTAATGTGCCCAGGGCACAGATGGTAGGTAAGATTTCTAGCGGCCGCTATTGGACTATTAACCTCTGAACACACACGAGCGAGTACCCTAACAAAGGCTGCTCCCATATCCTCGTGACGCTAGCATCAATTTTTGTCTCTGATTGTAAAAACACCGGCGTCCCATCCACCGCGGCTGTGCTTGACCACCGGATTATCATCACAAAAGAGATCGAGTGCATGTAGCTACCGTAATCTGGGAGGTCATCGGTCGGATGGAGAGTATCGTTTTGCATAAATTTCAAAGCGACTCGTGATCCCCATGGTCTCGACTGCTCTCTGGGTTCCACTTGCACACCTGATTCATAGTCGAGCAATCTCAAGCACGCAAAGTTTTATTGCTTCCTCGGACCTTCCATCATCGGGAGACGACGCGTTGAGGAATTGACTTTACCGCAAACTTGATGCCGGACGATGAAATGTTGCGGTATTCGAGGCGCTGCAAGAACTATTTCACTTTATTATGGTCGGGAAAGATTTTTTTCGGGATGATTCATGACGTGGGGATTCGATGCAGGAATGCCCGGAATTTCGATGTTAAAACAAGAATCTTCTTTACTTGCTTCATCTAAAGGCCGTCAACACGATCGTCTGGATCCCGATATAGACCAATTGTTCCGAGATTATAATATTGCATGAATCGTGAACTTGTAGACTTGGTCATTTTTGACGCGCTTGTTCACCTGAACAGAGAATGGCCGAGAATGGTCTCAAACGATTAATTTCAACTCGCTGATGAAGAATCCGAGGTCGAACTTGATTCTGTCCGTCCGCCTTCCAGCATGATCAGTCTCGAAAGCAATGAGAAGGAGAGTTGCAATTTTTAGGGTAGATTTGTAGTCCAAATGCGCCGGTTAAATTCGTTAATGGACATAATCCGCCGAGAGGTTTCGGAGTTATGGCCATCTGAAAATTTGTTTTTACAATAATTCGATACATACATACTCGTCTGAACGAAATACGTCTCCGCTTTAAGATGAAAAATACCGAGAAAAATACCGACACGAAGACTTACCCAAACTTTTGTAAGGATCGTATGACTAAAAAAAATTGGTTCAAGTCCTGTGGACGGGAGGTTTTTGGCGCTCTCGATCAAACAGACAAATTATATCTCCGAAAGTATTGGTTTCTCAGAGTTGGGAATTATGTCAATGGATTCTTATGATAGAACTTCATCATGAAAGAAATTAAATTTAAAACAAACTTTGACAAATCATATCTTCGAAAGTATCGGTAAGAGTTGGGAATTATACCAATGGATTCTTATGATAAAACTTCATTATAGCAGAAATTAAATTTAAACATCATAAAAGAATTTAAATTCAACAAGAGTGCCAAAAATTATTAATCCAAAACCAATAGACCAATTCTACCCAACAACGAACTCTTCCGAGATATTCGTTCCTCAATTCTATGATGAACGATATATTTTTTCCCCAAAACCATTCTGAAAATTATATTATATCAATTGAAACTTTAGCCAATATTTCAGTTTTGTTTTTACTGGAGATATTCTGAACTCAATATTATTAACTTACCATTACCATTCCCATCATCATATGGATTAACCATGGGCATTAAATATCAAAATTTGACATACCATGTCTCAGAAAAATAAGTTGACATGTATCAACACAGATCATATTATAATAATTCATAGAATAATTATCGCATTCTGTGAAAAAACAGAAGTACCATTTATTATTGCAATTTTGAGAAATCCTATCTCCGAAAGTATTAGCTTGTTAGAGTTAAAAATGACATCAGTGGATTCCTATAGTGAAACTGCATCTTCAGAAAAACTTATTTTGAAATTTGTAAAGTAAGTAGTTTTTTTGTTACTCCGAAACCATCTGACCGATTTTGCCCAATAACGATCTTAGCCGAGATATTTATGTCCCAAACCTCTTCTGAAAATTTCAACTGTCCAGCTCATTCCGTTCGAGAGTTATCGTGTTAACGGCCGGCTGGACAGAATCGATTTCGACCACGTATTCTTGATCAGTGAGTCGGACCAAATCGTTTAAGACCATTTTCAGCCAAAAATTCGAAAATTACAGACATTTGGGCAAATTGATAAGTACTCTGTTCCGAGGAACAAGAGCGCCGAAAACTAAAAAAAAAATCTCAGAAGCTAACTCTAAAATTGGTTCAAGCCTTGGGGACAGGAGCTTTGGCGCTCTTGTTCAAACTTTGACACATCATATCTCTGAAAGTATTGGTTTCTCAGAGTTGGGAATTATATCAATGTATTCTTATGATAGAACTGCATCATAAAGGAAATTCAATTCAAATAATAGTTTATTTATCAAGATTAAATGAGCTATCTGAGAATGAGAACTGCACCATGGAAGCAATCAAATTAAAATAGCTGAAATGAATTTGACTTTCTCTTATGGAACAGGATGACATGTACGAGTATGAACACAGATCATATAATAATTCATAGATAGAATAGTTGTAGCATTCTGTGAAAACATAGAAGTACGATTCATTATTGAAATTTCGAAAAATCATATCTCCGAAAGTATTAGCTTTTTAGAGTTGAGAATAATATCAATGGATTTTCATGATGAAACTGCATCTTAAATTAAAATTCGAATTTGAAAGTTGTAAGTGAAAACAAATTTTTGTTTTCGTTACTCCGAAACCATTTGGCCTATTTTGCCCAAGAACGAACTTAACTGAGATATTTATCTCCTAAACCTACCCTGAAAATTTCAACTGCCTAGCTCATTCTGTTCGGAAGTTATTGTAGAAACAAAATTTGAAAATATTTTTTTTTTTACACTTTACGGCAACCTGATCAATACAAAACTTCGCATGCTTATAAAGGTCATTATCCTACAATTTGATGCTAAATTTCAGATAGATTGAGTGATCGGTTTCGGTAATTTTCATGAGAAATGTTTTTACTAAAAACGGCCATAACTCCGAAACCGCTTGGTGGATTCCGCCCGTTAACGAACTCGTCCGAGATATTTACGTTCCAAACCTACCCTGCATATTTCAATCCTCTAACTCCTTTCGTTCGAGAGTTATCCTGTTAACGGACGGCCGGACATAATCGATTTGGACCACGAATTATTGATCAGTGAGTCGAACCAAATCGTTTGAGACCACTTTCAGCCAAAAATTCGAAAATTACAGACATTTGGGTAAATTGATAAACAGTCTGTTCCAAGGAACAAGAGCGCCAAAAATACATATCCGATCGAATTGAAACTTGGTAAGTAGTTGAAGAATGCCAATGTGCTAATTTTTGCAGAATTTCGTTAGGATGGTATACAAAAAAAATTTCCGCACAAACCTGCAAGCCGTCATTTTACAATCGAGTACCGGATTTCAGCACGATCAGCTTTGAAGTTTGGCAATTACTGTGAAAATTTTTACAAAATTATTAAAAAATATTATTTATGTCATGATAACCGGAGAACGGAAATATATAGCGACCTGGGGTAGGTTGTACATCTGAGTGCGACATTTGAATCTGTTTATAGGCATAATCGGCCCAACATTTACGTAGCTATACCGATCTGAAATATTATTTCCTCGATAACAAAAAAAATACAGACCCGATAGAATTGAAGCTTGGTAACTGGTTGAAGAATATCTACATAAAGACGTGGGTGAAATTGTGAGGACGGACCACAAGAAAATTTTTAAAAAATTACGAAAAAATATTATTTAGTTCACTATAACTTCAGAACGGAAAGTGATAGCGACTTGCGACATTTAAGTTCGTAATTAGGATAATCGGCCAAATTGTTTTGGAGTTATAGTCGAATGAAATTTCGTTGTTTTCATCTATAACTCAAAATATAAAAATCTGATCCAATTAAAACTCGGTGATTACTTATTTTCGTGTTTCAATTCCAATAGATATATTATGTGAGAATAAAAAAAACTGTGATCATAGACGTTATACTGAAGTCTGTCATTAAAATGGTATGAAATGTATATATATTGATAAAAGCTGAGAAACGGTGTATATCGATGCTTAATTCGTAGTAGGGTGTCCAATGGAGGTGAGTAGACAATAGAACATACGCTCCTGACTTCACGTTAGTGCTTGAACCAATTTTTTTCTACTTACATTTAAAAATCGAGTATCGTAATTGAAAGACTCTTCAGGATACTTCGAGGTATTGTGCATTTCGAAAAATCCTTTTCTGGGTTAGTGATACCTACTGTATTTTCCTCTCCTATAGTCTAGGTATTTGGAGGAATGCATCACGATAAGCGACTGTGCCTAATGATCTAGGAAGTGGATCCATTTCGCAACTCTTTGAAATATCATTCCTATCAATGAACAATCGAGGATGCAACAATGGCCCATACCAGGCTGCAGCATCTAAATAGAAAGGACCACACCATCTCTGACATTTGTTATTAATAGCTGTCTTCAGTCCTATGACCGAGATCGGTTTACACCTTGCTCTTACTTATTTTATGGCTATCGTTACAACAATAGGGCAAGTGATTGTTGGAAGAAACGAGATCTATTCTTGTTTTAATTGAGGCTGTACCAACGCTTCGTGTCGGGTTCAGATCAAGACAAAAAACACAATACGAAGTAAACGTGTACCAAGGGGAAGAGCATATTTGATAATGTCAATTTTATTTCTCGATGAATGTGAAGTGGATTTAATTCTATTTTGATTCTTCAACTTTGGATTTGCGTGTTAGGTATCTTAATCATTATGCATTCGCAATTGAAAAAATATCCCGTTGAGTGTATGATGATTAATGTCGAAAAAATGTGCTACAATGTTGAGAAGTGTCAAAAAATACCCCATTTTTAGCGCTCTTGTTCCTTGGAACTAGGGAATCCATTCCGGCACCAAAACTTCAATCCCGCAAACGCGCGGGATTAAAGACATCAATCCCGCGGATCCGCAAGAATGCGGGATTGTTAACAATATACAGGGTCTCCCGGATAAGATGGGAAACATTTTAATGGGAGACAGAATACACCTAGGGGATCCCGAAAAACCCTCAGTTAAGTATCAAGGAGTTCTAGCTTCTAATTTACAGGGTGTTTTTCAAATTTGAATGGAAATTAAAACAACTGTATCTCCTGAACGGAATAACCGATTTATCCGAAATTTTGAATGAAGATAGCTTTCATGAGGTTCCAGAAATATAACATCAAATATCATTCGATTTGCAGGACCGTATCACGTAAATTTGGACAGTTCTAAAAAGTTTTGCGAATTCACCCTGTGCAAGGAATTTCATGGTTTCTTCGATATCTGCGTAAACGGTAACATTCATTTATTCAATTCGCCAAATAATATTGTATTGCACCATCCAGGTTGCCGAGGCCATCCAGGTTGCCCAGGACTGATTTTTTTTCTTGATAGTGACAATAATCTCTTCTCCCGTGACGATATTTAACATCCTTTTCATCTCGTAACGAAGGGAATTTTGAATCTTTATGAATTGAATTAATTGAATATACATTATTTAATGATAATTTCAGTTTTCATTTGATGGAATACATCCGTTTTTTGAAGCGTAATTCAAGGATGGGTCTTTAACAATTATTTATTATTCTGACAATTACATACCATCCTTGAATTATGCTTTGAAAAATTGTAGTATTCCATCAAATGAAAACTGAAATTAACATTCAATAATGTATATTCAATTGATTAAATTCAGATTCGAAATTCACTTCGTTCGGAGATGAATAGGATGTTAAATATCGAGACGAGAGAAAAAAAAATTATTTTCACTATAAAAAAAAATCAGTCCTCAGCAACCTGGATGGTGTCAAACAATATTATTCGGCGAAATTAACGGGTTAATGTTAGAGTTTAAGCAGATATCGAAGAAATCATGAAACTCATTATACAGGGTGATTTCACGTACCTTTTATAACTGTCAAAATCGAATGATATTTGATTGCAGTTTTCTGGAACCTCATGAAAGCTATCTTCATTCCAAATTTCGGATACATCGGTGATTCCGTTCAGGAGATACGGTGATTAACTTCCATTTAAATTTAAAAAACACCCTGTAAATCAGAATCTAGAACTCCTCGATACTACAAATGGGGGTTCTTCGGGATCCTCTAAGTGTTTTCTGTCTACCATTTAAATTTTTCCCATCTTATCCGGTCACCCTGTATATACTCATTGTACTCAACTTATTAAACATGCAAATAAAGAGGTCCTATGCAATTAAAAACATACTATAGTAGTAGCATAATAGTTATTTATGTACCATGGACGAAAAACTATCTATGACCTCTTAAATCATTTCACAATAGCAAATGACAGTTATTCTCACATACACCTATCTTTGTATTGAACCGTATGATACCGTATTCATAGTGACCACCACAGCAGACGAAAAAGTAATTTTGAGGACGAAAAAGTGGTTTTTCTTGTTCTGCGAAATTCCGTATTCGACAGTGAAAGCGCAAATCTCAGTGTCGAATACGGAATTTCAGTATTGAGTCCCGCAGATCTCGCACGGAAAATCCCGCAATGTTGATCCCGCAGAATTTCAGCGGGATCCAGCATTTGCGGGATTGGATTCCCTACTTGGAACAGAGTGCTTATCAATTTGCCCAAATGTCTATAATTTTCGAATTTTTGGCTGAAGTTTTGTATTGATCAGGTTGCCGTAAAGTGTCAAAAATTTTTTTTTATTTTTAAATTTGGTTTCTACAATAACTCCCGAACAGAATGAGCTAGGCAGTTGAAATTTTCAGTGTAGGTTTGGGAGATAAATATCTCAGTTGAGTTCGTTATTGGGTGAAATAGGACAAATGGTTTCGGAGTAACGAAAACCTACATTTTTTTTCACTTACAAATTTCAAATTCAATTTTTTTCAAGATGCAGTTTTACCATGAAAATTCACTGATATTATTTTCAACTGTAAGAAGCTAATACTTTCGGAGATATGATTTTTCGAAATTTCAATAATGAATCGTACTTCTATGTTTTCACAGAATGCTATAATTATTCTATCTATGAATTATTATATGATCTGTGTTCATACTCGTACAAGTCATCCTGTTCCATGAGAGTCAAATTCATTTAAGCTATTTTAATTTGATTTCTTCCATGGTGCAGTACTCATTCTCAGATTGCTCATTTAATCTTCATAAATAAACTATTATTTGAATAGAATTTCCTTTATGATGCAGTTCTATCATAAGAATACATTGATATCATTGCCAACTCTGAGAAACCAATACATTCGGAGATATGTGTCAAACTTTGAACAAGAGCGCCAAAGCTCCTGTCCACAGGGCTTGAACCAATTTTTATAAAATAAGTTCTAGTGGAAGAAAATAGATTTCAATTCCAAATTTCCAATTAGTTGCTCATCCTTATGACGTCACGATTTCGCTGTCTTAAGAAGATGGAGCTATTTCAATTCAGATATTGTGTGTGTTCGAGATGAATGTTAAATTTTATTGTTTATGTGTAATAACACATCAATAAAACTGCAAACAAATTATATTTATTCACACTGCATGTAATAAAATAATAAGTAATATAGGACATGTATGGAACGTCGAGATTCTGAAGTAATATTTTCGAATGATGTACTTAATTTCTGCGAAGATCGATTTGACGTAAGTTTTCATTCTATTATTTTCATTTCTATAAAGTGCATGTGTAATAATTTTGGTTGGAGATTTGAATTGAACATTGAATTCATTTTGGAATCTAAAATATGAATAAAGAATCCACTGAGATATACAGTAGTGTATTTTCCGAAAAACGCACTACCTACTCTATATGCTCAGTGGATTCTTTATTCATATTTTAGGCTCCAAATGATATGGACAATTAATTATATGGAGAAGACATTTCTTTTCACAATGCACCCCTCGATACACCCTTCAAGTTTAAGTTATGTACAATCATTGAGTATTAATATTAATGTATTAATATATTAATACTCAATGGTTGAACATAACTTTTAGTTTAGTCAACAAGTGCCTTTTAGGTCAAAACTTTTTAGAGTTCTCTGAAAATTATGATTGAGGTGTCATTCGATTCGAAATGGCATTTTTTTGAGAAAATTCAAGGGCAGCTAGCAAAAATTGCAAAAGTTATAAAAAATTAAGTGAAAAAAAGGGGGTTTGTTTTTAGTACATATCTTAAAAACTATTTGAGATTTTTCAAATGTGAAAAAGATTCAAAAAGAGCAGGAAATTTCCCAAAAGAAAGTCCTGAGAGCCGGAACGTAGGACCACCATTTATAATATTCCCAGAGGGTTGAAAATATGCCCACTTCGGATCTTTAATGAATAAATATGGTTTAAACGTATTAAATATGAGAATTAGGAACTGAAAAAATTCAAGTGGAGGATAGATCAATCAAAATTTATAAAAAGATGTTTAATGAAGTGAGAAGTTTAAAAACGTGCCTAACATCAAAAATCACACAATGACATGAAAAGATTTTTGAATATCATGTTGTTCAGGAGTTATGAACATTGCATGCGACGCCACTTCAAAGCTGAAACTGACGAATTTCACTATTATGGTAGGTATATCTATGAATCAGACGGTTTCTAGGTCAACATGCAATAATGTAATATTAAATGTTATATAACTCAAGCGATGGTTACCTGTAAGGCATTACAAGTGGAACTCCTACGTATACCTCGAACGTCTTCCTTATTTTACTGTTATAATTTTCGGAACCAGAA
This sequence comes from Halyzia sedecimguttata, assembly GCA_937662695.2. Taxonomy (NCBI): domain Eukaryota; kingdom Metazoa; phylum Arthropoda; class Insecta; order Coleoptera; family Coccinellidae; genus Halyzia; species Halyzia sedecimguttata. The sequence goes on from OW569411.2 coordinate 35,074,287, forward strand.
GCGCGGTATGCATTTAAACAAAATTTATTCATTGGACAAGTTCAATAAAATTGTCGTTGTATAGTTCTGCCCATATAGAGAATTATTTATTGATTATCATATTTATTCAACATAAAACATAGGGCTTTGGCAGTTCAATATGCAGTAAGATGAATTGTAGAAGCACTGGCATGGCTTCAGGAGCTTAAGCGCGCTCGGTCATTACATGATAATAAAAAGGCATTGGTGTCATTACATCAGAACTCAAAAACGAATCAAGCCGAAGTGAGTTTTTTAATGAATGACTGTAAGAATGGTATTTCTTAGTTGTTAATTAGTCCATTTGAAAGGAATTCAATTTGAATCAATTATAAAAAAAATGGGTTCAAGCCCTGTGGACAGGAGCTTTCTGGCGCTCTAGTTCAAACAGACAAATCATATCTCCGAAAGTATTGGTTTCTCTGAGTTGGGAATTATATCAATGTATACATATGATAGAGCTGCATCATAAAGGAAATTCAATTCAAATAATAGTTTATTTATCAAGTTTAAATGAGCAATCATGAGAATGAGAACTGCACCATGGAAGAAATCGAATTAAATCTGGCCAATTATGCCCAATAACGAACTTAACCGAGATATTCATCTCCCTAACCTACTCTGAAAATTTCAACTACTTAGCTCATTCCGTCCGAGAGTTATTGTGGAAAAACTTTTTTCAAATTTTCAAATTTTTTTTTTACACTTTGCGGTAATCTGGTCAATACAAAACTTCACATGCGTATAAAGGTCATGATTCTACAATTTGATGCTAAATTTCAGATAGATCGAACGAACTTGTCCGAGATATTTACGCTCCAAAACCACCTTGCAATTTTCAATCCGCTAACTCCTTTCGTTCGAGAGTTATCGTGCCTACGGCCGGTCGGCCGGCCGGACAGAATCGATTTCGCACTCGGATTCTTGATCAGTGAGTCGAACCAAATCGTTTGAGACCATTTTCAGCCAAAAATTTCAAAATTACAGACACTTGGGCAAATTGATAAGCACACTGTTCCGAGGAACTAGAGCGCCAAAAAAACAAGTTTCGTATGACAATTGCCCAAAACAGGTTTAAAGTACCTACAAATAGTAGGTATTCCATAAAACAAATATGAAAGAAGATAAGTAATAATAAAAAATTACCTTGTAATCGATCAAAAATTTCCTGATCTACGTTCACCAAACTACAGAATTATGCTTTCAATATTTACGTAATATTTTCAAACATTTTCGGGTGAGGTCCCCCCTTTGCATCGCTAAAATACGAGTATTTCAACCCCAATATTTTTGAAGTTACAATATTCCCTTCTGTCAAGTTGACATTATGAGAATTCATACATAGAATAATAATTATATCAATCTGTGAAATACGATTTACATTGAAATTTTAAAAAACCATATCTCCGAAAGTATTAGCTTGTTAGAGTTGAAAATGATATGAATGGATTCTTATGATAAAACTGCTTATTAAAAAAAATTTAATTTGGAATTTGTTTCGTAAAAAAAAAATTTTTTATTATTACTCCGAAACCATCTGTCCGATTTTGCCCAATAACGAACTTAGCCGAGATATTCATCCCCCAAACCTACTCTGAAAATTTCAACTCTCTAGCTCATTCCGTTCGAGAGTTATCGTGCTTACGGCCGGCCGGCCGGCCGGACAGAATGAATATTAGCGTGAAGTTACCCACACATTCCCATCCACAGTTTATGACGTGCAGACTGTCGATTATGAGACATACGGAATTATTCGAACAGTGTTGCCACGTCAACCATGATTTCCTATTATCTCGCATAACTATATGTGTAGTGTACATCTTATGTAGTTAGAAATTAGTACACATGACTGATTGGATATTGAACATTAATTACATAGTAAACAAAACTAGCTTAATAATACAAAACTGGAGCGAATTACCGAGCGTGCTCTAGGTAAGAAGGTATAATTTGATTCTAGATAATGTACCCCTCTCGGCAAGGATTACAAGATTTTTTTTTTTTGATTAGGACTGATATCTATTTATGTTACACATAACAGAACTACAAGAATTTTTGATCGACGAACCGTACAGGGTGAGAAAAAAACTATACAAAAAATGATATTTTTTTTTACTGAACGACGATGTGTGCATCGGTGGAGAAAATAAGACTGATATCTATTTATATTACACATAACAGGATCACAAGAAATTTTGATTGACGAACCGTACAGGGTGAGCAAAATACTATACAAATAATAATTTTTTTTTGACTGAACGACGATGTGTGCATTGGTGGAGAAAATAAGACTGATATATATTTATGTTAAACATAACAGGATCACTAGAAATTTTGATCGACGAACCGTACAGGGTGAGCAAAATACTATAAAAATAATAATATTTTTTTTTGACTGAACGACGATGTGTGCATCGGTGGAGAAACCAATATTGATATCTATCTATGTTACACATAACAGGATTACAAGAATTTTTGATTGACGAACCGTACAGGGTGAGCAAAATACTATACAAATAATAATATTTTTTTTTTACTGAACGACGATGTGTGCATCGGTGGAGAAAATAAGACTGATATCTATTTATGTTACACATAACAGGATCACTAGAAATTTTGATCGACGAACCGTACAGGGTGAGCAAAAAACTATAAAAATAATAATATTTTTTTTTGACTGAACGACGATGTGTGCATCGGTGTAGAAAATAATATTGACATCTATTTATGTTACACATACCAGGATCACAAGAATTTTTGATCGACGAACCGTACAGGGTGAGCAAAAAACTATCCAAATAATATTTTTGGGCGCATGTTCTAGGAGAACATCGTCCTATCATTTCGTCCAAATGTCTGTAATTTTCGAATTTCGAGCTGAAAATTGGCTAATAGACTAATTCGGACTCCCTGATCACGAATCCGGTGTCAGATCTTAGGGTGCCGTCCGGCCGGCCGGCCGGCCGGCAGGCCGGCCGGTTTCCCGGCCGTAAGCACGATAACAGGAGCACCGAAGGTCCTATCGACTTCAAACTTTCAGGGTAGGTTTCTGATCAAAATGCGACGGTTAAGTTCGTTAACGGGCAAAATCGGCCGTATGGTTTAGGAGTTATAGACATTTAAAATTTTGAGGTTATTTCCCTGATATTTCAGGAACTAAAGAAGATGTTGAATCGAAACTTGGTAGTCAGTTCGAGGATATAAACGCGCAACTTTTGGCAAAATTCTGTTATGATCGAAATGTTGGTAATTTTTAAAAAAATATTTCTTTAAATTTTTTCGGAAACTATTCATCAGATTGCAACAAAAACTTGTACTAACGTCAATTGTAGTATTTTGCAACATTGTGCAAAATTTTGGCTCTATACGATTTCAATTTCTGGAGATATAAGACAAAATGTGTCAAATTTCCTGGGTCTCTCTCAGTATTTTCATCGATTATTCTATGAACTCTTTGAATTCCACCGAAAACAAATTCAAAGACATAAACATAAAGAATCAAGTCATAGTTTAGACGTCGAAACAAGGACGATGTTGATCGACTTGAAAAGTACCTCATTTGACGGCTGTTTGTCAAATCAATTAATTCCAATAATTGATGTCAGATTTCCTACATACCAAGTTCAAACACATTTTATTATATGGAAAACACTTATTATGATCACGTTCTACAGGAATTGATACTAAATAGAAGCTAGATGAAGATTATTGTAATGGAAAATTTGTGTTCCAGAATAATATTAAGGTTTTCAACATGATACTGCTTTTTTTCTTTACTGGTCAGTACGGGCCACAAGGAAGATGAACATGCGCCCAAAAGCTCCTGTCCACAGGGCTTGAACCAATTTTTTTTTTTGACGATGTGTGCATCGGTGGAGAAAATAAGATTGATATCTATTTATGTTACACATAACAGGATCACAAGGAATTTTGATTGACGAACCGTACAGGGTGAGCAAAATACTATACAAATAATAATATTTTTTTTTTACTGAACGACGATGTGTGCATCGGTGGAGAAAATGAGACTGATATCTATTTATGTTACACATAACAGGATCACTAGAAATTTTGATCGACGAACCGTACAGGGTGAGCAAAATACTATAAAAATAATAATATTTTTTTTTGACTGAACGACGATGTGTGCATCGGTGGAGAAACCAATATTGATATCTATTTATGTTACACATAACAGGATTACAAGAATTTTTGATTGACGAACCGTACAGGGTGAGAAAAAAACTATAAAAATAATAATATTTTTTTTTTGACTGAACGACGATGTGTGCATCGGTGGAAAAACCAATATTGATATCTATTTATGTTACACATAACAGGATTACAAGAATTTTGGATTGACGAACCGTACAGGGTGAGCGAAAAACTATAAAAATAATAATTTTTTTTTTTGACTGAACGACGATGTGTGCATCGGTGGAGAAAATAAGACTGATATCTATTTATGTAACACATAACAGGATCACTAGAAATTTTGATCGACGAACCGTACAGGGTGAGCAAAAAACTATAAAAATAATAATATTTTTTTTGACTGAACGACGATGTGTGCATCGGTGGAGAAACCAATATTGATATCTATTTATGTTACACATAACAGGATTACAAGTATTTTTGATTGACGAACCGTACAGGGTGAGAAAAAAACTATACAAATAGTAATATTTTTTTTTCACTGAACGACGATGTGTGCATCGGTGGAGAAAATAATATTGACATCTATTTATGTTACACATAACAGGATCACAAGAATTTTTGATCGACGAACCGTACAGGGTGAGCAAAAAACTATACAAATAAATTTTTTTTTTTTGACTGAACGACGATGTGTGCATCGCTGGAGAAAATACGATTGATATCTATTTATGTTACACATAAGAGGATCACAAGAAATTTTGATTGACGAACCGTACAGGGTGAGCAAAATACTATACAAATAATAATATATTTTTTTGACTGAACGACGATGTGTGCATCGGTGGAGAAAATACGATTGATATCTATTTATGTTACACATAAGAGGATCACAAGAAATTTTGATTGACGAACCGTACAGGGTGAGCAAAATACTATACAAATAATAATATATTTTTTTGACTGAACGACGATGTGTGCATCGGTGGGGAAAATAAGATTAATATCTTTTTATGTTACACATAACAGGATTACAAGAATTTTGGATTGACGAACCTTACAGGGTGAGCAAAAAACTATACAAATACTAATATTTTTTTTTTGACTGAACGACGATGTGTGCATCGGTGGAGAAATTAAGATTGATATCTATTTATGTTACACATAACAGGATTACAAGAATTTTGGATTGACGAACCGTACAGGGGGAGCAAAAAACTATAAAAATAATAATATTTTTTTTTTACTGAACGACGATGTGTGCATCGGTGGAGAATCCAATATTGATATCTATTTATGTTACACATAACAGGATTACAAGAATTTTTGATTGACGAACCGTACAGGGTGAGAAAAAAACTATACAAATAATAATATTTTTTTTTTACTGAACGACGATGTGTGCATCGGTGGAGAAACCAATATTGATATCTATTTATGTTACACATTTCAGGATTACAAGAATTTTTGATTGACGAACCGTACAGGGTGAGAAAAAAACTATAAAAATAATAATATTTTTTTTTGACTGAACGACGATGTGTGCATCGGTGGAGAAACCAATATTGATATCTATTTATGTTACACATAACAGGATCACAAGAAATTTTGATTGACGAACCGTACAGGGTGAGCAAAATACTATACAAATAATAATTTTATTTTTGACTGAACGACGATGTGTGCATCGGTGGAGAAAATAAGACTGATATCTATTTATGTAACACATAACAGGATCACTAGAAATTTTGATCGACGAACCGTACAGGGTGAGCAAAATACTATGAAAATAATAATATTTTTTTTTGACTGAACGACGATGTGTGCATCGGTGGGGAAACCAATATTGATATCTATTTATGTTACACATAACAGGATTACAAGAATTTTTGATTGACGAACCGTACAGGGTGAGAAAAAAACTATAAAAATAATAATATTTTTTTTTTACTGAACGACGATGTGTGCATCGGTGGAGAAACCAATATTGATATCTATTTATGTTACACATTTCAGGATTACAAGAATTTTTGATTGACGAACCGTACAGGGTGAGAAAAAAACTATAAAAATAATAATATTTTTTTTTGACTGAACGACGATGTGTGCATCGGTGGAGAAACCAATATTGATATCTATTTATGTTACACATAACAGGATCACAAGAAATTTTGATTGACGAACCGTACAGGGTGAGCAAAATACTATACAAATAATAATTTTTTTTTTTACTGAACGACGATTTGTGCATAAGAGGAGAAAATAAGACTTATATCTATTTATGGTACACATAACAGGATCACTAGAAATTTTGATCGACGAACCGTACAGGGTGAGCAAAATACTATAAAAATAATATTTTTTTTTTTTTGACTGAACGAGGATGTGTGCATCGGTGGAGAAAATAAGATTGATATCTATTTATGTTACACATAACAGGATCACAAGAAATTTTGATTGACGATACGTACAGGGTGAGCAAAATACTATACATATAATAATATTTTTTTTTTGACTGAATGACGATGTGTGCATCGGTGGAGAAAATAAGATTTATATCTTTTTATGTTACACATAACAGGATTACAAGAATTTTGGATTGACGAACCTTACAGGGTGAGCAAAAAACTATACAAATACTAATATTTTTTTTTTGACTGAACGACGATGTGTGCATCGGTGGAGAAATTAAGATTGATATCTATTTATATTACACATAACAGGATTACAAGAATTTTGGATTGACGAACCGTACAGGGTGAGCAAAAAACTATAAAAATAATAATATTTTTTTTTTACTGAACGACGATGTGTGCATCGGTGGAGAAACCAATATTGATATCTATTTATGTTACACATAACAGGATTACAAGAATTTTTGATTGACGAACCGTACAGGGTGAGAAAAAAACTATACAAATAATAATATTTTATTTTCACGGAACGACGATGTGTAGTTTTTTTCTCACCCTGTACGATTCGTCAATCAAAATTCTTGTAATCCTGTTATGTGTAACATAAATGGATATCAATATTGGTTTCTCCACCGATGCACACATTGTCGTTCAGTCAAAAAAAAAATATTATTATTTGTATAGTTTTTTGCTCACCCTGTACGGTTCGTCAATCCAAAATTCTTGTAATCCTGTTATGTGTAACATAAATAGATATCAATATTAGTTTCTCCACCGATGCACACATCTTCGTTCAGTCAAAAAAATATTATTATTTGTATAGTATTTTGCTCACCCTGAACGGTTCGTCGATCAAAAATTCTTGTGATCCTGTTATGTGTAACATAAATAGATGTCAATATTATTTTCTCCACCGATGCACACATCGTCGTTCAGTGAAAAAAAAATATTATTATTTGTATAGTTTTTTTCTCACCCTGTACGGTTCGTCAATCAAAAATTCTTGTAATCCTGTTATGTGTAACATAAATAGATATCAATATTGGTTTCTCCTCCGATGCACACATCGTCGTTCAGTAAAAAAAAATATTATTTTTTGTATAGTATATTGCTCACCCTGTACGGTTCGTCAATCAAAATTTCTTGTGATCCTGTTATGTGTAACATAAATAGATATCAATCTTATTTTCTCCACCGATGCACACATCGTCGTTCAGTCAAAAAAAAATATTATTATTTGTATAGTATTTTGCTCACCCTGTACGGTTCGTCAATCAAAATTTCTTGTGATCCTGTTATGTGTAACATAAATAGATATCAATCTTATTTTCTCCACCGATGCACACATCGTCGTTCAGTCAAAAAAAAAATATTAGTATTTGTATAGTTTTTTGCTCACCCTGTAGGGTTCGTCAATCCAAAATTCTTGTAATCCTGTTATGTGTAACATAAATAGATATCAATCTTATTTTCTCCACCGATGCACACATCGTCGTTCAGTCAAAAAAAAATATTATTATTTGTATAGATTTTTTCTCACCCTGTACGGTTCGTCGATCAAGAATTCTTGTACCTGTTATGTGTAACATAAATAGATATCAATCTTATTTTCTCCACCGATGCACACATCGTCGTTCAGACAAAAAAAAATATTATTATTTTTATAGTATTTTGCTCACCCTGTACGGTTCGTCGATCAAAATTTCTAGTGATCCTGTTATGTTTAACATAAATATATATCAGTCTTATTTTCTCCACCGATGCACACATCGTCGTTCAGTCAAAAAAAAATTATTATTTGTATAGTATTTTGCTCACCCTGTACGGTTCGTCAATCAAAATTTCTTGTGATCCTGTTATGTGTAATATAAATAGATATCAGTCTTATTTTCTCCACCGATGCACACATCGTCGTTCAGTAAAAAAAAATATCATTTTTTGTATAGTTTTTTTCTCACCCTGTACGGTTCGTCGATCAAAAATTCTTGTAGTTCTGTTATGTGTAACATAAATAGATATCAGTCTTATTTTCTCCACCGATGCACACATCGTCGTTCAGTAAAAAAAAATATTATTTTTTGTATAGTATTTTGCTCACCCTGTACGGTTCGTCAATCAAAATTTCTTGTGATCCTGTTATGTGTAACATAAATAGATATCAGTCTTATTTTCTCCACCGATGCACACATCGTCGTTCAGTGAAAAAAATATATTATTATTTGTATAGTATTTTGCTCACCCTGTACAGTTCGTCAATCAAAATTTCTTGTGATCCTGTTATGTGTAACATAAATAGATATCAATCTTATTTTCTCCACCGATGCACACATCGTCGTTCAGTCAAAAAAAAAATATTATTATTTGTATAGTATTTTGCTCACCCTGTACGGTTCGTCAATCAAAATTTCTTGTGATCCTGTTATGTGTAACATAAATAGATATCAGTCTTATTTTCTCCACCGATGCACACATCGTCGTTCAGTCAAAAAAAAAATATTATTATTTGTATAGTATTTTGCTCACCCTGTACGGTTCGTCAGTCAAAATTTCTTGTGATCCTGTTATGTGTAACATAAATAGATATCAATCTTATTTTCTCCACCGATGCACACATCGTCGTTCAGTCAAAAAAAAATATTATTATTTGTATAGTATTTTGCTCACCCTGTACGGTTCGTCAATCAAAATTTCTTGTGATCCTGTTATGTGTAACATAAATAGATATCAGTCTTATTTTCTCCACCGATGCACACATCGTCGTTCAGTCAAAAAAAAATATTATTATTTGTATAGTATTTTGCTCACCCTGTACGGTTCGTCAATCAAAATTTCTTGTGATCCTGTTATGTGTAACATAAATAGATATCAATCTTATTTTCTCCACCGATGCACACATCATCGTTCAGTAAAAAAAAAATATTATTATTTGTATAGTATTTTGCTCACCCTGTACGGTTCGTCAATCAAAATTTCTTGTGATCCTGTTATGTGTAACATAAATAGATATCAGTCTTATTTTCTCCACCGATGCACACATCGTCGTTCTGTAAAAAAAAATATTATTTTTTGTATAGTTTTTTTCTCACCCTGTACGGTTCGTCGATCAAAAATTCTTGTAGTTCTGTTATGTGTAACATAAATAGATATCAGTCTTATTTCCTCCACCGATGCACACATCGTCGTTAAGTCAAAAAAAAATATTATTATTTGTATAGTATTTTGCTCACCCTGTACGGTTCGTCAATCAAAATTTCTTGTGATCCTGTTATGTGTAACATAAATAGATATCAATCTTATTTTCTCCACCGATGCACACATCGTCGTTCAGTCAAAAAAAAAATATTATTATTTGTATAGTATTTTGCTCACCCTGTACGGTTCGTCAATCAAAATTTCTTGTGATCCTGTTATGTGTAACATAAATAGATATCAGTCTTATTTTCTCCACCGATGCACACATCGTCGTTCAGTAAAAAAAAATATTATTTTTTGTATAGTTTTTTTCTCACCCTGTACGGTTCGTCGATCAAAAATTCTTGTAGTTCTGTTATGTGTAACATAAATAGATATCAGTCCTAATCAAAAAAAAATTCTTGTAATCCTTGCCGAGAGGGGTACATTATCTAGAATCAAATTATACCTTTTTACCTGGAGCACGCTCGGTAATTCGCTTCAGTTTTGTATTATTAAGCTAGTTTTGTTTACTATGTAATTAATGTTCAATATTCAATCAGTCATGTGTACTAATTTCTAACTACATAAGATGTACACTACACATATAGTTATGCGAGATAATAGGAAATCATGGTTGACGTGGCAACACTGTTCGAATAATTCCGTATGTCTCATAATCGACACTCTGCACGTCATAAACTGTGGATGGGAATGTGTGGGTAACTTCACGCTAATAGAATGAATTTCGACTACGGATTCTTGATCAGTGAGTCAAACCAAATCGTTTAAGACCATTTTCATCGAAATATTCCAAAATTACAGACATTTGGGCAAATTGATAAGCACTCAGTTCCGAGGAACTAGAGCGCCAATATACTTGATTGATTTGTCCATATTAAGGACAAGAAATTTCATATGAATGATATCTTCTGAAACTTATTCATAAAATATCGGGCAGGGGGTAAAGGAAGACCATATGAGGAGTCAGGAATGGACACTCAAACATCTCTTATACCTTTATTACACTATAGGCTGGTTTATGCTGGCTGGTAACTTTAACTTATTCCCTAACTTAAAAATTGGAACATAGATTTCTAACGCTATGGTTGATACTGAGACTGAATAATCCATTTACTTATTATTAATAATAATAATTTATAAGTTAACGGATTATTTAGTCTGATTATAAAGCACAACACTAAAAATAAATGTCTATATATATTATATATATATGATTAAGTTAAAGTTACCAGCCAGCATAAACCAGCCTTAAGCCTTTTTCGTACCTATTTGTCCGCCTGACTGACTGCGCCTGAAATTTTGAAGAAATGAGCATGCGCCCGGGACTATTTAGTAGACTGTTTCAGACTTAAAAATAAATAGAACTGTGTCTATGTTTTCACCCTGAATCGTGGGGATTTCAAGCCTTTTTGTCGAAATGTCATGTCTACCAACTCAATATTTAACTGTCTGACTTGACGTCTTAACATAACCTAGTTTATTCTATCCTGAATCGCAGCCTAAATTCAATGATACATTTATGTTTATTACTCTGAGGACGTAACTAACTAAACTTACGAAGGCCAGATAATCTGTGATGGCTATCCCCGAGTGATATGAAGTTTCCACCAGTAGCCTAGTATAGCAAAGTAATTAGTAATTTCGTTTTTGGAGGAATGCTTTCTGGAATTACAGTCTTTTTCTGTATGTGAATTTGCACTCTATGTGTAAGCATATTATTATTAAACGTTTCTCCATACATTCTTGAACTTAACACATGGTTTTGTTTTAAAAATATACGAACAAAACAAGGACTTGAGGTAAATACAGAGCGCGTCAAAATTATGGAACAAATTCATTTTCTCAGATGAAAAATTTTTGGCAACAAAATCCTGAAACAGGTCAATTTTTGTTTCACTTTCATCAAATTTTTATGCATTTTTGAAGGATTTTTGTTGCACCTTTTGCCATCCCCATCAACCCTCTAAACTTTTTGAATAGGGAAAGTGGGTCATGTGGTACGTTTTTGGCAAGGTCTTTGTATCTTCTTTACAGGCGTGCAGAAATTTTCATGAAAAAATTTTTCTTTTTCGAAAAATAGTTACTTCAAAGAGGTTTTCAGTATGTGCACTTTGTCATGGCTCATTTACTTTGAGACGATGGTACCTGATGAAATTTGTCACCGAATGAAAGTCGACCATTACAGTTTTGTTCATGCATAACTTTCAACCCCTACGAACCCTTTAATGGAGAAAAAATTGGGGTGTTGAACGTTGTGCATGAGCAAAACTGAAATGGTCGACTTTCATTCGGTGACAAATTTCATCAGGTACCATCGTCTCAAAGTAAATGAGCCATGGCAAAGTGCACATACTGAAATCCTCTTTGAACTAACTATTTTTCAAAAATAAGAACTGCTTTCTTGAAAATTTCTGCACATCTGTAAAGAAGATACATAGACCTTGCCAAAAAAGTACCACAGGACCCACTTTCCCTATTCAAAAAATTTAGAGGGTTGATGGGGATGGCACAGGGTGCAACAAAAATCCTTCAAAAATGCATAAAAATTTGGTAAAAGTCAAACAAAAATTGACCTGTTTCAGGACTTTGTTGCCAAATCTTTTTCTTCTGAGAAAATGAATTTGTTCCATAATTTTGACGCGCACTGTATGTCAATTTCTTCAATGTTTGCAGCTCTGGAATTACTGCCTGAAACAAGCGCGGTGTAATAGTGCCACTCATTTGGGGGGAAATTCAACCAACAAATAGCCATGAAAATAGGCGCAAATATAGGCATGATAAAGTCATAGTGTAATAAGGGTATTATGCCTTATTAGTTTCTGATATACAGGGTGATTCCTGAAAGCATTGAATTTTTCTCTATAAGTTCAAAACTATCGAATCGATTTTGATAATATTTTGCGAGCTTATTGTCTTTGATACACTCAAAAGAATCCGAAAGCAAAAGTGAAAAAAAAAACCAGGACCGTAATAAACTCTAAATTTTTATGTGCGGGTACCAAAACATCATTCTGCACATGGAAAAAAAAATTGTTGTCAGTTTCGTGAAGAAAAACTGCTATGGAAATCAATAATCAATTCGAATGACAGAAAATATCTCGATTTTTTTAAATTAAAAAACAAAATAAACCCCATAATTAACGAAGTAATCGACTGATTTCAATGAAAACTATGATTATGAATGAAGTGCTAAAAAATAATTTCAATGTAAAAGACAGAACCGTATCGGAACCGTTGTTTCGATTAGATATTAAAAACATCACTCTGTATATGTTTCACATTTTTATTATTAAAGAGGAGAAAAATTGTTGTCAAAAGCAATGTATTCAATTAGCGATTTTTTTTTTGTGATGACGAAAACTTTAGGAAAATTCATTACTCGATTTTTGCGGGCATGTTATGGGGACCATCGGGTTATCATTTTGCCCAAATGTCTATAATTCTCTGTAATAATTTTTCGCCGAAAATGGTCTCAAACGATTGAGTTCGACTACCGGATGAAGAATTCGAGGACAAATTTGATTCTGTCCGGCCAGAGTAGGTGGCACGTCCCAATACGACGGACAAGCTTGTTAATGGGCATAATCGGCCCAATGCTTTTCGAGTAATAATTTTGTTTTCAACCAATACAAATCCGATTAAAAATTGGTGAGCAGTTGTAGAATATAAACCTAAGGACGCTAGTGAAAATCGTATCACTAGAAAATTATTAAAAAGTATTATTTATGTCACGATTAATTTTCAGGTTAGGTTGTGCATCTGAATCCGACATTTGAGATCGTTTATAGACATAAACGGTTTTGGAGTTATAGCCATCGTTTGGTTGTTATTTCCTCAATAACTCGAAGAGATTTAAATTTTGAAGGGTTTTGCCGCCTGAATACGCTGGTCAAGTTCGTCGAAGAGCAAATGTCGCCTAATGGATTCGAATATACAGGCTGTCCTAAAATTGAGTTACAAATTTATTGGTATATTCGACGTCTAAAAATAGGACGAAAACCCGATATAAACCAATATCCGGAGGACGGGCAGTGAAGTGAATTCCCTGGACAGTATTTTTTAATCTTTCTGAAACTGACGGAGGAAAATGAGTGAAAATTTGTTAATTTATCAGATTTTTGGGTCACGTGAGTGTTTCAAAAATTTTGTTCTATCTTTACATCGTCCTTTCTAAATCGATATACAAATCAAGAGAGAACAAAATAAATGCACATTACGGCAACATCACCACTAACTCTTACCATCTTACCCTTTAATAACCTATTGAAGATATTTGCTATGTTGAAGATGCAGACAGCAGACCGTTGACTGCTGAGATATCCAAAGAAAGCAAAATTAAACCGAAACACTTGTCCAGTAATAAAAATCCTTTCCATTCCAATTTCCACAACCCCTGTCCAATTTTCGTTTAAAGAACGTAATAACATACATCATCTTGACAGGAACACACCTCGTCGGGTATCAAGTGGTGCATTTTAACGTGTTACGAGCATAACCCGAAGCAGTGGAGTTGCTGTAAAAGATATTTATAGAGGGGATCACCAATTAGTAAAAGGTCCCGAGGAAAAGTAATGATCCGCGTGCATCAAGCATCTGCTGACGATACCGTGGATGTATCATTAATGAACGTTTGTTTTGAGATATCCATAGCAAGCAACGCGTTTATGCTTCTTTTACTTGGGAATGCTTTTTTTGTGAGAGAGGAAGTGTTTAAGGTATCGAAGTCTCCATTCAAAGTTGAACTGGCAGTATTAATTTCCATTTCCAGCATTTGCTGTAATTATACAGGATGAGTCTTTAAGTTGTAGAATAATCATTTTCTCTATTTCAGTATCGGAATGAGTCCATTCCAGCACTAAAAACAGTGCTGGAATGAACTCATTCCCGCACTGTTTCTAGTTATATTTTTCGTTTTGTGGTTGTCAGCATTGACACTCGCTCCTATCGAATTTCAACACACGTCAATTGTCAATCCATATATATAATGTAATCTGGATATAGCGAAATAATTATTGAGACGAAAAGTTTTATTTTCATTAAAAGGTATAATTAGGTACTACCTTCTTGCAGTTCTTGCTAATTTTGAATCATTCATGCTCTTAGAAAACTGTTTTAAATCTGATCTATAGGTATGTACTTATATATACACTGCCTTTTTTTAGGAATGAAGGGAATTTTCCTAATCCAAAGATGAATACATATAGTACAAATGTATCAATAAAAGCTATTAAGCAGCAATTTATATCCTGAACCAAGTATCGTTAGTGCTACAAGAAAATTATGTTTATGTGTCTGTATAATGTACATTTATACGATTAAAGCTTTTGTTACTTTACGAATGATTCAAATCAAAAAAGCTGTTAATCACATAACAAGTATCCTTAGATGGTAAATATCTGTATGTATGTAATTTGTATATTCTCCAGGATGACGTTACAGGTTCATGTTAATTCTTAATTCCTTAATTGTTTATTCCAAAAAAAAGTTTGGAGCTATAAAGATGTATTATCTTGCCAAGGGAAATTAAATGACTGACAATACCTTTGAGTTTTGATATCTATCAAAATTTCAATAAGCCAGTACTTATTGGAAATTATAGTTTAAAAGCAAGTCCATTGATCACCGTCAGTTAGCATATCGTTCTTGGTCTGTTGTGGAGGCCTAATATCTGTATTATGGTGGTTGCGATACTCAACATTTAAACAAATCAAAGATATTTGAAAAACGATGCGGTGAATTTAGTAGGTAAATTTTTGTACTATAGAAAGTAATTCTTGTCTTATGCTATAAAGTCACTAGAGTTCTACGTTTCTTAGAAGAAATTTTGTTTTCAATATTCTTACTATTAGTTATGTCATATTTGAAGAAACTCTTTTAAAGTGTTGGTGTTAATTAAGTGGGTACAGGTAGTAATTACACACTGAAAAAGTATGATGTATTATAAAAATAAAATAGTAAGTCATTCAATTTTTGCTATCGTACAGTTGTTAAATACTTTCACGTTAATATTACAATTTGAACCAGTATTTAACGTAGAGATTCCTGGTATTTTATGATGTGTTTCATTCATTGAAATAGCCTGATTGAAGCATGCAGAGGAGGTAGAAGGCTGGTTATCATGCATAGAATCCTGTAAAGTTCCAATAGAGACTTCTGACATATTCTGCTGTTTAGAAGTCAAAGGCATATTCAGGTCCTGAGTATTTTTGTTGATTTGTTTTGATAGTGTGTTAGAAATATCAATCTTTTTTGATAGAGACGCATCAACATATCCTTCAGCAACTGCTGAACTCTTCCATCCTCCATGTCTCTTTAATGTCATCAAATCTTCTCCGCTGTTCGCTAGATGGGAAGCTGAGCTTCTACGGAAGCAATGACCAGAATAAAGTTCTGGATGGGGCAAATTTAAAAAATTTGCAATTTTTTTTGGCATTCCACCTATTTTATTGATGCCAATAGGTTGTATGCTACATTTTCCTGATCTAAAATTAATGAAGAATCGATCGTGATGTGTATGTGATGGTCTCAATGCATAATATTCTCTAACAAGACTCAACCAGAATGGGTCTGAAATAATAAATTGCCTGGGACTATAAGTTTTTGTATTTGGTATGGTGATCAAAATACAATCATTCTTGAATTCTATGTCTTGAACCTTTATATTGCAGAGCTCTACCCTTCTGCATGCCCCAGCATATCCCATGATTAATATTACCTGAAAGATATTATATTAATCGTACACAGTTAAACATGATTAGATTGTTACCTTAATGTCTAAATAAGTATCGTTTAATGCTTCCTTCAAGAATTTGTCAATTTGTTCGAAATCGAGAACTTTTGATTTCTTCGGTTTGTATTCTTTCGAGAAAGTTTTTAATAAGCATTGCAGTCTTGCAAATTTTGAAATATCAATGCTTTGTCTTATATTAAGCATACTACGTAACATCGAATATGTTTTCCATAACGTAGAACATTTATATGTCTTATTTAAATGTTCAAAATACGCTAACAAAACATTTTCTGAAATTCCAATTACCGAATTCTCTTCGGACCACTTCATGAGTTTTACATATTCTCTTTCATACAAGGATCTGGATTTTTGAGGTATTAATTTATTTGCAATTTCATTTGCAATTTCTCTTAATTCTGGTGGTGTTAAATCGATTTCGTCGGACATAATTTACAAATTAAATGTGTAATTCTAGATTATAATGGAATTCGATAAGTCCGATTCAAATTCAAATTTCGTAAACTGTCAAATTTCGTAACAGTCACACCAACTGCCAAGATACAATACAAAAGACACTAGGATGTATGATCCGAATTTTTCGTTAAATTTCAACAGTATTTTACAAATGAATGAATGAAATAGAGAAAATATCGTCTAATACTCGTTGCAGAAGGCTATTCCAACACTCATGCGTTCGAAAACTCGCTCCTTCGTCGCTCGTTTTCGAATTTCGCATTCGTGTTTTAATAGGAGCCCATTCTGCAACTTGTTTTAGAATATACTATTGTCTAAATGCCTGGAATATTCGAATTTTCTATCGAAAATTGTCTCGAACGATCAGGTTCGACTTACTGATGAAGAATTCGAGGTCAAATCAAATTCTGTCCGACAGGCCGTCCGTTGCCAGGATAACTCTCGAACGAAAAGGGATATCGACTTGGAATATTCAGGGTAGATTGAGCATATGAATGCGACGGTTAAGTGTGTTAATGGACATAATCGCTCAAGCTGTTTTACAATTGAACCATCTGCAATATTGTTTCCCCAATAACGTAAGAATTACAGATCCGATCGAATTGAAACTAGGTATTTAGTTGCAGAATGCCAATGAGCATATTTCTGCAAAATTTCCTGAGGATCGTATCACTAGAAAAAAATATATATTTCTGAAACTATCTGTCAGTTTCCCCTGAAATTACGCACAAACGATTAAGCCGCCATTTTACAAACGAGTACCAGCAGCGGGAATAACGTGTTCATCGTCTGCTGCGAAACAGGTTCTGGAATTTTCTCAGATTGTATAACATTCAATGAAGAATATCTCGAAAACATTCTTAAAAAAAAGTATCATGCATTGCACTCCCTAGAAGCAACGGATTCCCAGAAAAGCACATCTAAAACTTATGATGCCTGCAAATTACCACAGTAAATTGAAAATGGGATTTGCAGATAATTAGGACCTTAGTACCTATATAAAAACCTATTTGCAGAAGATTGAATGTAAAATAAACGATTTATGTGTGTAAATGTCCTCCTGAAACACCCTGTAGGTGTTCATACTAATCCTTATTGTTTCTCATGGTAAGCAAAACAGATGGGTGACTTCTCATAACGAGACCGATTTAACTGAATTTGTAATACCTACTACCAGCTGAAACTAATAGATTTATGAACCAATTTTGCGAATTTGCGAAATATCAACGCCTGTGGCCATTACAGAGTCATTATTTCTATATTCGCCATGCGTTCACCAGCATTTCAATCCTCCGCCGTTTCTCGATATTTTCTGGTTCGATGAGATATTAAGAATTCATTATTTCGAAAGGTCATATTGGTCAACTTGACTTTCACATTTAAGATAACGAATATTCGAATTTCAAGTCTCTTTCGAAAGTTATGTTGCTTATGAAAGAATATGTTAAAAATTATAGATGTTCAATCCAATTCCATTTTTTTAATCCACAAACTTTTGAATCTGTACTGCTCTCCGAAGGTGTAAGTAACAAATGAATATCCATGACGTGGCACGAAATTATACTCACTATTCTCTATTTTCTGGAAAGACTGTAGAACTCACCTGAAACAAAATGTACCTTTTTAAGAACACAGAAAAATGGTAGTGTGAAAAATAATCAAATATAAACGACATATAATATTCCGAGAGGGAAATGCAATAATATCGGAGTCTGAGTTCAAGTCAAATAATGTCATCTATCCTTATGATGACTTTCTATCTAGTGAGGACATGGATCCATCATAATGATAGACGATTTTGATTAATCATTGAAAAATCTACCAGTGATTACGCCTCGGATTACGCTAACACAGTATTTTGTTTATATACATATCAAGAGTAATTCAAAATGTAATGTATCTGAAGAACCTACTGTAAACAACCTACTGAATTCAAAATTGGTTAATTTTCTTCTATACGTCAAGTTTTTTTTTCTTCATCTAAGTGAATGTGACACTACAATGAACCTACATCTTAGTTTTGCATATTAATGTACAACTAATACGGACCAGATAAATAAAAAAGTTCAAAATAATTTAAAAAATTTTAAAATGTACGTTCAGAATTGAAATAACACAAAATAAAAAATTGAAGAGTGGAGGGTGATTCTGCAGGTACCAATTCTTTCTCCGACTGGCGATGGGTGAATGACGCCTTAAAACTTTGCTTCCTCCTTGGCCAGCAGAGCGGATATACCAAGTATCCCTAGTTTCTGTGTTTATGGGATATCACAGCACGTGAGAAGCAATCGAACTGGCCGCCAATATCTGACCAGAAACCAGGTGATCCAAGTGTTCTACTTGTCGACAGAAAGAACATCACCTCTGCGTATAAAACTGGGTTTCATGATGCAATTCGTTAAAACTCTGTCAATTGGAGTAGACTATTAATTTCATTTCGGAATTTCCTAGCCTGTCATTTGAAATGATAAAATCTGTTGTGTCTGCAGATTCAGAAGATCGTGAACTATTTCAGAATTTGAAAAGAATGCTTGGTTGGCATACAAAAACAGCTGCAAAGACTTTCTTGAAAATATACGAGGGCAACATCACATCGAAATTGTCCAGCAACTCTTGGCGAGCATCTAAATGCTTGGTTGAAACATGATCATCCAATTGCACTTTTAACATAGCCATCCTGCTGTCCTCCCGAAAAATCTTGGTGCAGGCAGTGATGACTAGGGTGAGCGATTCCACCAAGATTGAAGGTCATGCAGTCACCATATCAAGATTGATGGGATGTAGATATGATTGCTAAGTATTATTGAAGCGTCAAGCAATGTTGACATGATTAATTCACGAAAAAAAAGCTATAAGCGAACATTTATAACTTAATATGAGTATAGGAATTATAATATTTTCACGCTTGTAAACAATACAGTTAGGATTAGTTTAACTGGTGGAGATGACGTTTAACGACTCACGTACCGATAATTCGGACGTATTTCTGTATTATATTCCTGTGTGAAGAAAACTTAAACCATCCCCATGAAATATCAAGGCGTCTAGAGTCGTCGAATACTTGTCTCTGAACGGGAAATCACTAATACCATATTCATGTTTGCTGTACCATAAATTTTGGAGCAGAACGTTTGTGATCCCCGTTCCCATGGAACTCCATTGGTTCCAGCGAAGTATCGCAAGGTAGAGGACATACCAATCAGCTTTGACCACTTCCTTTCTAATACAGCCCTAGCTAAGGAACAGGGATAAGAACAAGATATCAAGGGTTGACCGAGGTTAAATTCGGGAAGAAGGTTGAAGGAGTGCAGCCGAGCGCGATTGACGGCAGAATCGTTAAGGAAGTTTAATTTTTCTTAGATGTGCGAGTGTCGTAAAATCTTATTAGACGTGTGAAAACAGACTGTTAGACGGCACAGACGTGCAACATACAAGTATATAGTATCGAGACTGTTAGGAACCTCAGTAATCGACTATATTTGATGTATAATTTATTACAACGGCAAAGTTGAAGATTGTAGAGTTATGTAAATAAACCTGTACATATTAGCATACAGCACTCTATTCATTAGCATACAGTGTTCTCTTTAATCCAAAATTGTAAATGTAGAATCATTATCCCCTAGTCAAGGATATAAATCCTTCATATGTATTTGAGTATCTTGTAGTAACTATAATAGCCTTTGTACGAATAATATTATTCTTTGGGAAAACTATATTTGCTAACTTGCCCCTTATTTTTTTGCACATTTTGTATGACATTTGAGACGTAAACAAGGAATCCTGTAGCATAAAAATTTGACGTGATAGACGAACACTGCGGATATTTTTGTTCAAACTTTGACGAATCATATCCCCGAAAGTATTGGTTTCTTAGAGGTGGGAATTATATCAATGTATTCATATGATAAAACTGCATCATAAAATAAATTAAATTAAAAAAAGTGGCATTTAAAAAAAACAAGAATGCCAAAAATTATTAATCCGAAACCACCAGACCGATTCTACCCATTAACGAACTTATCCGAGATATTCATTCCTCAAATCTAACTTTAAAATTATATTACATATATCAATTGAAACTTAGCTAATACATATTGCAGGTTTGTTTTTACTGGAGATATTCTCAACCCAATTTACCAAAGTATATATTTCCACCATCATATGGATTATAGAAAGGCATTATATTATCACCCAAAAATTATAATACCCTATAATCCTCATAATTTTATGATAGCTGAGGTTATATCATTGGTCATTTTGCATTCAATCATAATACTAAACTTATTCAGCATGGATTCAAACCCGAACCTCCTGGGCGGCAGGCAAGCCCGCTAACATGTGACATTGTGACGTGTTATTACAATTCTGAGATTAACATGATTCCAAATTTCAGAAGAAATAGATAACAGTTCGGAATTGTAAATGGCGACTTGAAGGTTTGCGCAGAAAATTCACAGGAATTACCAAGTTTAAATTCGATCGAATCTGTATTTCTTGAATAATTGAGGAACTATTTCAGAGAAGTTATAGATACCAGAAATTTTATTTCCACTATAATTCTTAAAATACAAAGCCGATCCAGCTGAAACTGGGTTTGTGCGGAATTTTGGCGAAATCAGACAGTTAGTTTCTGAAATATAAAATTTTTCGAGAAAATTTTGTTTGTTTTTCCAGTGACACGATCCTCATGAAATGCTTCAAAAATTTGCGCTTCGACATTCTACGAATAATTACCAAATTTCAATTCGACTGGATATTTATTTTATGAGTTATTGAGGAAAATATATTTCAGATAAGTGTAACTCCTTTGCGCCGATTGTACCCATTAACCGTCACATTCGCAACCTACCCTAAAATTTTCAAGTCGCTATATCTTTCCGTTCGAAAGTTAACGTGGCAACGGACGGCCAAACGACCGGCCGGACAGAATCAAATTCGACCTCGAATGCTCCATCGGTGAGTCGTACCTAAAAGTTTGAGACCATTTTAATCCAAAAATTCTAAAATTGTAGACATTGGGCGAAATGATAGCACGCTGTTACCCTAGAACCAGCGTGCAATATCTGGAATTCATCTACCATTATAAATAAGAGAAGTCTAGAATAGTTAAAATTTGCAAATAATTCAAATCGGATGAAGATTGACCAAACCCATCAAAATCGGTGACGTCTATACAGCTTCAATAATCCGACCAAAAGTCACAATTGCGTTGATCCAATCCTGCGTAAAAATGTCGTAGCGCATTCCTTTTCCTGGGTATTTTACAAATTACAAATGCTTGCGATTAGTTTGAGTACATTTCAGTTCAAATTGACATAAAAAGCCGTCTGTTCTCCCTGGCACCGGCGTAAATTGCTCTTTTATTATTGGTAAATATTTACCGGGGAGGTTGTTGACTTTCGCACTAAGAATAGAAGGAATTACGATTGTAGACAGCATTTGATTTTCATTGATGTGTCGGTTTCAATGAGCTTGGCAGAGAGCAAATATTTGAGTATTCGAATTCAGTGTCAGCGAGCAAATACCATAGTGGGTATGGATAATTTCTAGGAAGAGGTACATTAATTTCCACCCGGCTATTTATTAACGACTTAGAACGTAAAAAAAATGTGTTGAATCTTCAAAATAGAATGCATTCGTTAACTACTTTTCAAATATTTCTTCTCCAGATAATAGGTCTCTTGCATGATTTTTTTTATTATTTGAATCGATTATTATATACATAAGATAAGAATACTGAAACTTGGATCAAGCCCTGTGGACAGGAGCTTTGGCGCTCTTGTTCAAACTTTGACAAATCATATCTCCGAAAGTATTGGTTTTCAATGTTAGGGATGATATCAAAGGTCTCTTGTGATAGAACATCATCATAAAATGAATTAAATTCAAACATCATAAAATAATTTAAATTCAACAAGAGTACCAAACATCAATAATCTAAAACCAACAGACTCATTTTTCCCAATAACGAACTAACAAATCTACTATGAAAATTATATTACATCAATTGAAACTTAGCCAATATTCCAGTTTTCTTCATACTGGAAATATTATGAACCCAACTTACCTACCAAAGTATGTATACTCGTATATTTCCATCATCATATGGATTATCCACGGGCATTATATTTTCATATTAAAAGTATAATATCATATCATCCACTTAATTCTACGATAGCTGAGGTTATTTCATTGGTCATTTTGCATTGAATCATACTTTTATCTCTAACAGGAGGGGTATTTTATATCAAGAAAAACGAACCAGAAATATCTTTGAAATGTCAATTAAAGCAAAATGAGATGACATGAATGAACAAAGATCATATAATAATGCATAGATATAATAATTTAGTACCTACAGCCAATGAACTCTATACTAACGTAGTATAGATTTCTATGAGTACAGCATTCTGTGAAAACATAGGAAGTACGATTCATGTTTGAAATTGTTGGAGTTAAAAGTGACATCAATGGATTTTTATGGTGAAAGAGCATCTTAAATGAAAATTGAATTTGAAATTTGTTACTTAAAAAAATTTTTTTTTTCGTTATTCCGAAACCATCTGGCCTATTTTGCCCAATAACGAACTCAACCGAGATACTCATCTTTCTAACCTACTCTCAAAATTTCAACTGCCTAGCTCATTCCGTTCGAGAGTTATTGTAGAAAATTTTTAAAAATTTAAAAAATTTTTTTTCGACACTTTGCGGTAACCTGGTCAATACAAAACTTCACATGCGTATACAGGTCATGATTCTAGAATTTGATGCTAAATTTCAGATAGTGATCGGTTTCGGAAATATTCATAAAAAATGTTTTTACTAATATCGGCCATAACTCCGAAACCGCTTGATGGATTTTGCCCATTAACGAACTCGTCCGAGATATTTACGCTCCAAACCCACCTTGCAACTTTCAATCCTCTAACTCCTTTCGTTCGAGAGCCTTCCTTTTCGTTGGAGAGCCGGTCGGCCGGACCGGCCGGACAGAATCGATTTCGACCACGGATTCTTGATCAGTGAGTAGAACCAAATCGTTTAAGACCATTTTCAGCCAAAAATTCGAAAATTACAGACATTTGGCAAATTGATAAGCACTCAGTTCCGAGGAACTAGAGTGCCAAAAATGGAAAAATTGTCAGGAAAAGCTGAAAAATCGAAAAATTGGATGCGAAACCCAGTCTTGTTTGCGCTGACCTGACAGACGTTGTCCTACTACATTGAAACTCATTGTGCTTGACAGTGCAAACGCAGCAAATCTCGTTCAACAGCTATGCACTAATGCACTAGGATGTCTTTACATAACAGTCCGTCCCAGCCAAGGCGGGTGTTTTTAATTGCGTTTACTGTAAGCCAATGTTCGTGGCCCAACATCATGCCAACATTTGCGAACATTGTATTTATTGTGCGACACATACAGAGAGAAGCCTGTTCACGTGATTGCTAGAAGATGACACTCATTGAGACCACACTATCTACTGTTATTTCATCAAGCTCTATTCTATAATTTTGCTTTCCATCAACACCGATTGATTTATGGAACAAATATACAGGGTGAGTCTTTGACCTCTGCATTAATTATAACCAAAGATTCCTCTCATCAAATGAAACACTTTTTTCATTTACCATTTTTCCAGATTCGGCTCAGGTAAAAAGTTACAAGCGTTTAAAGATTTCACAATGTGCTAATACACTCCCGCATATAAATTATCTATGACATTGTTGGCGGACGAGAATAAGGCATGGTAACGTGGTTTACAGCTTGATTCGGGATTCCAACGCTCAGGGACGGATCCATAAAAGTAGTGAGATTTCTGGAGTTTTCCATTTTAAAACATTCAATGAAGAATATCTCGAAAACGGTGCGTTTAAGGAGAAATGATGAAGAATAATATAATGTTCTAAAACGATGGAATATTCTTGAAATGACTCAAGAAAAACTTTATGTGCTTTCTTTATGCTAATTTCGTTTAGTTTTATGAATCCACGAGTCCATAACTAGAAAACCGGTAGACGTAGAAAATAACTAATATTTGGAAAATATGTATCATAGTTATAGGAAACTTTACGCCGACATTCATTTTATTCGAAAAAAGGATGTTAAAGCTACAAAATAAAAACTGATTTTTTTTCAAAATTTCAACAGATCCTGTAACTTGTTACCTGAGCTGAATTTGGAAAAATGTTAAATTAAAAAAGTGTTTCATTTGATGAGAGGAATCTTTGGTTAAAATTAATGCAGTGGTCAAAGACTCACCCTGTATAATGGTCATATGGGCGAAGATTTATTGCATCATCAGGTGCGTCTTAGAACGTCAAATGCAAATTTGCTAATGAACACAGAAATTGACAATGGAGCATTCATTTTAATCGAGGACATGTACTTGATGCTTACCAAAAAAGGATTATTACAATTAGGAATGACAACGCCCAAACACCCAATGCACGACGCAATTAATCAAAAGTCAGACGCGAAACCCAATACGATTCTGAAGCACTGAAAGAAACCGTTTAAAAAACGTTTCCCTTTTGAAGCAAGACCAAAAATATGCCTGCGGTACGCTCATGAATGTAGTGAACGATGGAACTGGCGGCATTTTTTTGCACGTATGTTCTGGGGAACATCGTTTTACCATTTTGTCCAAATGTCTGTAATTTTCGAATTTTCCGCCGAAAATGGTCTCAAACGATTTGGTTCGACTCCCTGATCAAGAATTCGAGGTAAAATTTGATTCTGTCCGGCCGGCCGTTGCCACGATAACTTGAGAACGGAAAGAGATAGCGACTTGAAATTTTCAGGGTAGGAGGTGCATCCCAATACGACGGACGAGTTCCTTAATGGGCATAATCGGCCCAATGGTTTCCGAGTAATAATTTTGTCTACAACCAATACTAATCGGATCGAATTTAAACTTGATGAGTAGTTGTAGAATATAAACCTAGAGACGTTTGTGAAATATTGTGAGAATTATATCGCTAGAAAATTTTAAAAAAATTGTTGAAAAATATTATTTACGTCACGATAACCTAAGACCGGAAAGAGATAGGGACTTGAAATTTTCAGGTCTGGTTGATAATCTGAATGCGCCATTTGAGTTTGTCTATTGCCATGATCGGCAAAACGGTAATGGAGTTATACCCATCTGAAATTTGTTCTTAATTCCCCAATAATTCGAAAAATACAGAACCGATCCAATTCAAACATGGTTATTAGTTGTAAAATGGCAACGCAAATATTCTTGGAAAATTTCGTGAGGATCGTATCACTAGAAAATTTTTAAAAAATCATAGAAAATTATTGAAAAACATTCTATATATAAAAAACTATTGGTCTGACATCGCTGAAATTTTGCGAGAGCCTTCAGAACCTAACTCTTCTACCAAGTTCCAAGTTTGAACATGATCGGACTGTTGGAGATCCGAGCAGCCTTGTGTGAGTTCAGTAGCTGGATGGGTGATCGTTGCCTCGACAACTCTTGAACGGAAGGATATATGGACTTGCAATTTTGAGGATAGGTTGCACATCTGAATGGGAGAGTTAAGTTCGCTGTTGGCCATAATCGGCCCAACGGTTTCTGAATTATACCCATTAGGAATATTATTTCCTCGATAACTTGAAAAATATAGACTCGATCGAATTGAAGCTTGGTAACTAGTTGTAGAATATCGACATGAAGATGTGTGTAGAATTTTGTGAGGACCGCACCACTAGAAAATTTTAAAAATATTACGAAAAAATATTATATTTCTCATGATTTCCTTGAGAACGGAAAGAAATAGCGACTTGCTGTTTTGCGGGTAGATTGCGCATCTGAATACGACATTTAAGTGCGTTAACTAGCATAATCGGCCAAATGGTTTTGGAGTTATATCAATCTGACATTTGGTTGTTATTTCCTCAATAACTGAAAAACTTACAAATCCGATCCAATTCAAATATGGTTTTTAGTTGTAGAATGCCAACGCGAAAATTCTTGCAAAATTTCATGAGGATCGAAGCACAAGAAAATTTTTAAAAAATTATCGAAAAAAAAATTGGTTCAAGCACTGACGTGAAGTCAGAAGCTTTTGCGCGTATGTTCTCTTGTCCATTCTCCTGTATTGGACACTCTTAATCGAATTTACCATGGCGAATTCTATTGTCTGTTCTCCTGTATTGGACACTTTCAATCGAATTCATCATGGTAAATTCGATTAAGAGTGTCCAATACAGAGAACAGACTATAGAATTCACCATTGTAAATTCTATTAAGAGTGTCCAATACAGGAGAATGGACAATTCGAACTGAGATTGGTGTTCCAATGATTCCCGTAAACAGAACATCATTTCTAATTTTAGATTACAAGTCGTTCCATTCTGGTGGTCATTCCATTCTGGTGCAAAGTTTCGGTGATACATTGCATAAATTGCAAAGGGCATTCGTTAAGTGTTTGTGACATCAACCTCGAAAATTCATGTCTCCTGTTCCCGTGTCGGAAAACTATCAACATTATTTATCTATCTAAGCACCAGAAAAAACCTACAAATGTTCTTTATCAAAAATCAGAAGTACAATTTGTTTTTGAAATAATTTTTGATATTATTTATTCCATTTCGAATTGAATATTCATAACTAAGTCAGAACAACGTTGAGCTAGTTGAGAATAAACCGAAATCTGTGTAACTCTGTATATAGCCTACTTAACCTAAAAGTCACTGCACGAATTAAATCGCACACAACCGATGCCAATTCGTGAAGTTATTCAAGACAGTTTCTTCTTCTTCTACGTATAATAGGCCTTAGGCCTGTTCTTGACGATCTTTCAACCCTTTGTTCAGTTCTGCAGACGTATCTGTGATGTAGATTGCCAGCTGTCGCGCCATCTCTTGAAGGGACGTCCTGGTGACCTTTTTCCAGTTGGTTTAGAATCCCTCGCTATTCGGGCTAATCTTTGAGGGCTCATTCTGCTAACATGCTGGTTCCACCCTCTTCTTCTCTGTCTCCCCCACCGCACAATATCCTGAACGTTACAAAGATCTCTTATTTGACTATTTGGTATTCTGTCAAGCAATGCTTTTCCTGCTATTGATCTCAATGTTCTCATATCCGCAGTCCTTAAGATCTGCTTCGTTTCCGCTGTATCGGCTCTTGTCTCAATAGAATACGTCATAATAGGCCTAACACATGATTTATATATATGATATGACGGATTTTTCCGTCCAGTCTCAGATCCTTATTCCTCCAGATGACATCTCGTAAGCATCCCGGTATATACGCTGCTTTGTTGGCTTGTTTGCGTACAGTTGCTTTTAGGTCCCCGCCACTAGAAACTTCCACCCCAAGGTATTCGAACTTTGACACTTGCTCAATTATTTCGTTCTTTACTACAATTTAACATCTTTTGGGCCCCCTTGCAATAACTAATGATTAGGTTTTAGCTGTTGATATGATCATGTTAAGATATTCTTCTGCTGCCAGTTTGAATGCATGTGCCATGCGCTGTAGGTCATCCTCGTTGTCGGAGATCAGGATTGCGACGTCTGCGTAACACACAACTTTGATCAATTTCGTTGAAAGCCTGTATCCCTGTCCTGTATGTTTTACTTTCTGTACAATCATGTCCATTATTATGCTGAATAGTAGAGGGCTTAGACTGTCTCCTTGACGTATACCAGATCTTATGTCTACTTCTGGTGTTAGTTCATTGTTTACCTTCATTTTCGTTTTGTTAGTATTAATGTCCCTTATAATCTCTACTATACTGTTAGATTGGTTTTGTTCGTTCAACAGTTTCAATACATCTCTCATTATGACACGATCGGAGGCTTTAGCCTTAGCATTCAGCGAATGCAAAGGGCATTCGTTAAGTGCCTGTGACATCAACCTCGAAAACCCATGTCTCCTGTTCCCGTGTCGAAAAACTATCAACATTATTTATCTAAGCACCAGAAAAAGTACAATATGTTTTTGAAATAATTTTTCAAATTTTATTTACTCCAGTTCGAATTGAATATTCATAGCTGAGACAGAACAACGTTGTGAGCTGGTTGAAAATACACCGAAAACTGTAACTCTGTACATAGCCTACTTAACCAATAAGTCACTGCACGGATTAAATCGCACACAACCGCTGCCAATTCGTGAAGTTATTCAAGACAGTTTCTAATGTATTTATCTGGTTATACCGCAAAATAAAATGGATATTAACTGGCGTCCGCGTACTTCTCTAATGAGTCCCGATATCTCAAACGGACTAGATTAATGGCATTTTCAGATTAATTGCGTTTTTACCTCGTATTATTCATTTCATTCGTAATAAAACGTCCACGGATACCAGATTTTTACTTTCTTTGCTGTCTGATGGCGCCACGCTACGATATTCGTCCGGTTGTTATGTCTCGTGATACTTTTCTTATTTGGTATGTTTACTAGAGATTTCCCGGTTGGCGCCGAGTGAAAAGAACGTTTACCATTTTACAGATCGCCAAAGTGCATGGTTTGAATGCAAAGTGAATTTAGTTACGATTTGGTCTTAACCACTATTTCCAGAATCGTAACTATACACTAATGGAATACGTTGGAATTCTCAATTATTTTTTTTGTATTTTCGTTGTTCGGACACTGAAATCGAAAAAGAGAATAGGAGCGGTTCAACTATTACGTATGCAGAGTTTTTCCATTAAGCCATAGGGGTAATGACTTCCTCCAAGGACATACGACAAAATGAGATTGTATAACACAATACCAAATATATATATTTTTGCTTCATATAAAAAGAATTAATCATTTGGACCAAAAATTACCATGTTTGAATTGATTCGGCATCTTTTTTTGGGTTATTGAAGAAATAATAACCAAATTTCAGATTGATATACGTAACTCCAAAACCATTTGGCCGATTATGCTTATTAAAGAACTTAAGTGTCGCATTCAGATGTGCAATCTACCCTGAAAACTGCAAGTTGCTATTCCTTTCCGTTCTCAAAGAATCATGAGAAACATATTATTTTTTCGTAATTTTTTAAAAATTTTCTAGTGATACGGTCCTCACAAAATTTTACACACGTCTTCATGTCGATATTCTACAACTAGTTAGCAAGCTTCAATTCGATCGAGTATATATTGTATCGGAGTATAACACCGAAACCGTTGGGTCGATTATGGCCAACAACGGACTTAACTCTCCCATTCAGATGTGCAACCTACCATGAAAATCGCAAAATTTCAGCGATGTCGGACGAATAGTTTCTGATATATAAATTTTTTTTCAACGCTTTTCAATGATTTTTTAAAAATTTTCTAGTGATACGATCCTCACGAAATTTTGCAAGAATTTTCGCGTTGGCATTCTACAACTGATAATCATGTTTGAATTGAATTGGTTTCATATTTTTCGAGTTATTGAGGAAATAAGAACCAAATTTCAGATGGGTATAACTCCGAAATAGTTTTGCCGATTATGCCTATATAAACAAAATCAAATGTCGGATTCAGAATCACCAACTAACCTGAAAGTTTCAAGTCGATATCTATTTCCGTTCTTAGGTTATCGTGACATAAAAAATATTCTTTTAAAATTTTCTAGAGTCACGATTTTCACAAAATTTCACAAACGTGCGTAGGTTTATATCCTACAACTATTCACCAATGTTTTGCTCTTTGCACCTCTCTCGGCTCAACTCCAAAGGGATTGCAAACATTGGGAATTCCGAATCGGTAATCGGTAGCCAACGTTGCGGAATTGATTGCAGACAGACAGTCCCTAATTAGGGTAAGAAAATTATGCGGAACCTTTGATGGTAGTTTTTTACTACTAGCAGCTAGATTTTGCTCTGGGTCTTTTGTTAGTCATTAAATTGCGTTTCGTGTAACTGTGACAATTTACATGTTATCGCTGCTTATGAAATATAGCAGTCCAAGGAGACAAAGAGATTTTTTTAAATTTTCACTTAAATGCCGAATTTTTATTCCGAAAAATGTTAACAAGATCAGATCGGGGGCCCCTACGCTTAAGCGTACTAAACGTACCGGTAACCCGCCACTGGCGTGCACCACTGATTTAAGTCGTTAACTCCACATTCTTCAAGCAACACAAATCACACAAATTATTATTATTTGCCACAGAAACGACTTCTAGTAATTTTCTACTATTTTGCTATTCTTCGAGGTAAATGATCTTTCCGCCTATTCAAATATCTTGGACAAAAAATGACATAATATCTGGCGAGTCCAGCTCACATTTCACTCAGTCCTTTCTTCGTTTTCTCAGACCCCATTTACAGCACAGATCTATCCAGATATAAATATCCCTAGGATATTCGGAATGGAGTTACATAAGTCTATCTGTTCCGGAAACATTATAATTGGCTCGTTTTCTTACTATATTTTCATGCAGGTGAAACTGCCTCGTTAGTCGGGCCATAGAGAATGGTTTCAGTGTGCTAACTGATGCGCCATTTTGAATCCAACGTATAGTGTACTCGGCTATCAGCAGCCGATCTTGAGAGACCGTGTGGCGTTTGAGGGAACAGTTGGCGAGATTAAAAAAGAGGTTCTCTAGAAGTGTGGCAAAATGGTCGCCGGAGGGAAGCGAAATTCAGATTAAATCTTAATTTTCCCACATTACGGTAAGAACAGGACACAGAATATCGTAGCTGATTGCTCGTTATCATTCTATGGCAATATCTGCTTGTCCCAGTAAGGAGTCGCTCTTGTTGGACAATCAGACCTATTCTGTATGCTATTTCTCGGAAAAGCCAATGATTTGGGACGTATTTAATTATGAACTCAAATGATACACGGGATATAGGTAATCCATACCCGAACTTTCAGGTTTCTAGGTATCCGTACGTCCCGTTCTCCGTAAAAGTCCAGGGTACCATAGACCGCGGCCAACCTGTATAATCTAAATAAAAACTTTGAAGGATTCAAGAAGAAATCATTAAGGGATACTGTGGGATCTATGTTCATTATTAAATGGTTTCTTTCCCAAACTCTGGAAAATATCTATAAAATGAAAAAAATATTATCTTGTGATATGCTTCTGCGTAAATAAACACAAGAGATTTGTCAGAAGCAATCAATCGAACAATGTTGCCTAACAAACAATAACGAAACAACATCAACGATGAAACAACTATATCATAACGTTTCGGAGTCTATATCAGAGTCCTTCGTCAGACACTTAACAAAAATCTTCAGAATTATTTTTCGTCACTCCGAAACCACCCAATAACGCCCAATATCTCCCAAACCTACTCTGAAAATTTCTCATTCCGTTCGAGAGTTATCGTGGTTACGAATGGTCGGACGGCCGGAAAGATTCGATTTTGACCATGGATTCCTGATCAGTGGATCGAACCAAAACGTTTAAGACCATTTTCAGCCGAAATTTCGAAAATTACAGACATTTGGGTAGATTGATAAGCACTCTGTTCCGAGAAACAAGAGCGCCAAAAACCCTGTCTCCCCATGAGTGTTAGGATTTGTAAAAATTGAATTTGTTAACAAATTAGCTGAAATTCAAAATATTGATGGACATTTCTTTCTCAATATGGATTCCTTCGTCAAAAAACTCAGTGGTTTCTTCAACGAGCCCGAAACTCAACCTGAAAAATGAAAAGATAAGAGGAGAAAAACGAACAATTTAAAAATGATACATAACTTTTCAAAAGTCCTCTCTCACAAAAATACTCCTCTGTAGCCGCATCCGTCCCTTGAAGAAGAATCGCCTCCGCTAATGTTCAAAGATATTCACTCTTGTTCTTAGAGATCCCTTCAATATTTGAATTTAAAAAAGAAAATGTCGTTGCTCGTAAGGCCAGGAGGGTTTGGCCAATATAAGCGATGATTATTTAGAACTTCAGATGTTCGCTGTGATCCCTATAGGGTCCTGTAGCGATAGCCCTACATTATAATGTAGGTCTATATCTCCCATAGATATACGTCAGTTGTAGGCGTCCTGGTTAGGATGCCGACGCAGAATCAACCATCACCGATTTCTGATGAGAAGATCCTGGTGAGTATCCATGCCTTATTATTGTGTGTTTCTTGGTCTCATCGCAATCATTACATAATACATGAAAATGCAAAAATTACGTAACGTTGAAAACAAAGGCATTAAATAAAACATGAAAAAGTTATTGACCCAGTCCAACTGACTGTCAAATAGAGTGATGTCGTCCGTATCTTACAAATGATCTGTTCGGCCTTCTGTTGCTCGAGAATCCATCGAGATTAATGTCAAGGTGTTTGCACGGATTCGAATATCTCGACACTTGCAGCCACAATTTTACAGTTTGCCATAATTGTCACATATGGTCAGGACGGGTCGTATTTTTTTAATATACAGGCCGTAGGTGGAGAACAGGGAGATTTTTGTCTGGGGCCTTTCTGGTCAGGTTTGGTTGCGCGTGGGAGCGCAGACTAAACATCCCACTTTTAATGCTAATTCTTTCTTAATCAGCTCCTACAATCCACGTAACGTAGTATTTTATGTCGGAGTACGGTGTGTAGTCGACACGTGGGACCGTGAGTCGATAGAGGTGGTACATTAATTCTTTGTGTTATGATTTCTCGTTCTTCTGGTGGGACTCACAATCGGTTTGTAGACAAGAAATAATTCCTACAAATGAATTACATAAACGTAGTGATTCAACTGGAGTACAATATTGCTACTCTTGTCGTTCGAATCGTGATACTTCACTATTAATTTCTCCCAAATATCTGTGGGTAATTTATAAATTCCAATATAATAATAATATAATAAATAGTATCAAACGATTACGATATGGTTACTGCACGCAGTTTTTGATCCACACAAGTAAGAGAAAACTAAAAGTTTCCTCTGTGAAGTGTATCCGAACAGGTAGCTAACAGAGTGCAATGATGTGTAAGCAGAAATATTCCTCTGACTTCATTTTGTTACAGAGCAGATTTAGATAAACATCTATGAAAATACGGAGATGCATTTTATCAAGTACGTACTCATCGGCTAAGAACTACAAGCCAGGATATTAGTGTACTCGTACGTTTTCCATCTCCGGTCTTTCAATTGTTATGTTATAACTCGGAACAACATTTATTTTGTAAGTATGTTTTGCCAGTCCTACACTGGAAGGTTGTTGATCCCCCGATAATACTTTTTGGCGCTATCCATGCAGACCCTTTTATCAATCTTTTAAAGTGCCTGGATTCTCAATAAAGATATTAATTAAAAAATTGCAATGTCAACGCGTCCGTGATGGCCGGATATTTGAAACCGATTATTATAATTTCTTTTAATATCCATGCGGACCCTTTTACCAATGTTCTAACATGGTTGGATTCTCAATAAAGATACTACTGAAAAAATTCCACTGCTAACGCTTCCCTGATAGCCGGATATATGAAACCGAGTCAAAATCGATTCTGTTCGGCCGTTAACACGATAACTCTCGAACGGAATGAGCTAGTCAGTTGAAATTCTAAGAGTAGGTTTGGGAGATAAATATCTCGGTTAAGTTCGTTATTGGGCGAAATCAGCCTGGTTATTTCGGAGTAACGAAAACAATTTTTTTTTGTTTAGATTACAAATTTCGAATTAATTTTTTTTTAATGAAAAATGTTTTGTGGTCACAATAAAATAGAGATAACTTCTTAGGAATTGCAGGCGTTAATCAAATTCAGAGCATACAAAAATTGTAAGTGGTTTCTCGTACAGATATCCTGCAAAACATGATGTAACAGATTCAAGAAAACATTTTTTATAAACCACGATAACTAACTGTATGAATCGACCAAAAAAATATTATATCAAGAATAGATTTTTTGATTTTTTTTAATTGATAGTCTCAATCATTAATTCTACAGAAATGCTATCAATTCTGGTTATAAAATTATCAAGTAAAGAACACGCGCAATATTATAGAAGTTTAGTCGGATTAAATTTTTTGGTTAATTGAAACTCTATGTTGATATGAAATTAAATTTGAGAATTCTGATTCACTACGATTCCTCAGGTATAGATAAGTATAGATAAGTCAGATTACGTATAGGTAATTCAAATAAAATACTGAAAATTAGGAATCATGACAGATGATTAGGATGGAATACGTATAGTACGCATTTAATAAGGTTATTG
Source organism: Halyzia sedecimguttata (assembly GCA_937662695.2). Classification (NCBI taxonomy): domain Eukaryota; kingdom Metazoa; phylum Arthropoda; class Insecta; order Coleoptera; family Coccinellidae; genus Halyzia; species Halyzia sedecimguttata. The sequence continues at coordinate 35,109,378 of OW569411.2, forward strand.
GTGAAAAACTGATATGACGAAATTTTTCGTTGTCATCCCAAGTATCAGATACAAGGCACAATCACATCATAATATTCATGATTGTAATGCTTGCCTGCCTATATACAGGATGAGTCTTTGAGTTGTACGTTAATTTCAACTGTAGATTCCTCTCATCAAATAAAACAATTTTTTCATTTACCAATTTTCCAGATTCAGCTCAGGTAAAAAGATACAGGCTGTTGAAAATTAACAAAAAAATTGTTTTCATATTGTAGCTTCGACATACTTTTTGCGGATGAAATTATTGTTGGTATGAAGTTTCCTCTAACTATGATACATATTTTCCAAATATCTGTTTGTTCCTACTTCCAATGGTTTCTTAGTTATAGACTCGTGGATCCATAAATCTAAATGGAATTAGCATTAAGAAAGCAGATGAAATTTTTCTTTACTCATTGCAGGAATATACAATCGTTTTAGAAAATTAAATTATTCTTCATCATTTCTTCTTAAACGCACCGTTTTCGATATTCTTCATTGAATGTTATAAAATCAGAAATGGCAGAAATTTTACTAATTTTATGGATCCGCCCCTAAGCGTTGGAATCTCGAATCAAGCTGTTATTCACGTTAACGTACCTTTTTCTCGTTCACTGTCAATGTCATAGTTAATTTATATGCAGGAGTATATTAGCACATTGCGAAATGTATCTCACCCTGTATAGTCTATAGTCATAAGTGCCTTTTAGGTCAAAACTTTTTCGAGTTCTCTGAAAATTATTATTGTGGTGTCATTCGATTCGGAATCGCATGTAGATATTTTTTGAGAAAGGGCCGCTCGCAAAAATTGCAGAAGTTATGAACAATTAAGTGAAAAAAAGGGGCTTTGGTTTTTTGCATATATCTCAAAAACTATTTGAGATTTTTGAAATTTGAAAAAAGATTCAAAAATACCCAGAAAAAGTCCCAACTCCCGGAACTGCAGGACCATTATTTATAATTTTCCCAGAGGGTTGAAAATACTTCCAAAAACGGGTACTCTGGCTTGCGCAAGGTACGGACATTCAATCAACACAACTGGTTCTCCTTACTCGTTCAAGCTCTTCGAGAGCTTATGAGGGGTCTCCTTGTGGAAGACCTAGGAGGATCAGTATAATAATATAGAATATACAATATTTAAACTTATTGAATATGAAATTAAGAACTGAAAATCCCAGGCGCCTACAGGATAGATCATTAACATTGCAAATGTGATTATTGTTATACTGATCATTTTTTCCTTTCGTGGAGCAATTTTTCAAAGGCATTAGAATAGATTCCCGTTGGAAATAAAAAAAATTGTCAATTTTCGCTTTGTAATTAACAATTTACTTAAAAATTATAATGCTCAATTGAACATTGGAAAAAAATCATTTCTTTTATAATATTACTATCGATCCGTTTTCTCATGATCAGGAGCCGAGTCAGGAGTAAGTTGAAAATTATTTTTAATAATTTTTATCTCTTATTGCTTAAAAAATTGTTTAAAAGAATGCGTTGTTTATTAGATAATGTAAAATTTTATTTGGAAACATAATCGTTGATGGAAATTATGATTTAAAAAACACCGTTTCTTAAAAAAAATTATTACTTACAGATGGTTTTTTTTTCTACCACTTGTAATTAATATTAAGGAATCTTTTTTGTAAATCATCATTTATCTTGGTATTTGATATTAAAAAAAAATGATTCTTTGTTGTTGTTATCAACAAATGAATTTTCTGTCTTTATTTTCTTTCTATTTCTACTTAAAAAAAACACAAACAATATTTTTTATTGAACTTTTAATTTTCTGTTCTCTTTCTATTCTTTATTCTCACCTGGTTTTTTATGTTTAATTTCACTATAAATTTTGAACTAATGGAATTGTATCTCCATCAATTCAAAGTTCAAAGTGAATTGCATGGTATACACTCCATGATCATTGTCGCAAAATCAAATGAAAATTCGCAGATGAATCAACACGTTTCGACAAGCTCGGTACAATTTTTGTATGCATGCTCGTGGAACTATGCGCATTGTGCACGCTTGAGGTACTATACAATACAACATTCAGCAGCTGATGCATCCAATCTTATTCGAGAATGAAAAATGGGTTCAAGCCCTGTGGACAGGAGCTTTCTGGCGCTCTAGTTCAAACAGACAAATTATATCTCCGAAAGTATTGGTTTCTCAGAGTTGAGAATTATATCAATGTATTCTTATGATAGAACTGCACCATAAAGGAAATTCAATTCAAATAATAGTTTATTTATCAAGATTAAATGAGCAATCTGAGAACTGCACCATGGAAGAAACCAAATTAAAATAGCTGAAATGAATTTGACTCTCTCTTATAGAACAGGATGAAATGTACGAGTATGAGCACAGATCATATAATAAAGCTTAGATAGAATAATTATAGCATTCTGTGAAAACAGAAGTACGATTCATTATTGAAATTTAGAACTTCATCTTAGCAGAAATTGAATTCAAACATCATAGAAGAATTTAAATTCAACAAGAGTGCCAAAAATTATCAATCCAAAACCAATAGACAAATTCTACCCAACAACGAACTCATCCGAGATATTCATTTCTCAATTCCAGTTTTGTTTTTAGTGGAGATATTCTGAACTCAATATTATTAACTTACCATTACCATTCCCATAATCATAATATGGATTGACCATCGACATGAAAATATCAACCAACAAAAGTATGATAATATTCTAATTTTCATATTCATACCATTACTGGAATGAATTACAATGAGACAACGTCAAAGTTGACATTATAACAATTCATAGAATAGCCACAGAATAATTCTATCATTGAAATTTTGAAAAATCATATCTCCGAAAGTATTAGTTTGTTAGAGTTAAAAATGATATGAATGGATTCTTATGGTAAAACTGCTTATTGAAAAAAATTTAATTTGGAATTTGTTCTGTAAAAAAAAAAATTTTTTTTTGTTACTCCGAAACCATCTGTCTGATTTTGCCCAATAACGAACTTAGCCGAGATATTTATCCCTCAAACATACTCTGAAAATTTCAACTGTCTAGCTCATTCCGTTCGAGAGTTATCGTGCCTACGGACGGACCGGCCGGCCGGCCGGACGGCCGGACAGAATGAATTTCGACCACGGATTCTTGATCAGTGAGTCGAACCAAATCGTTTAAGACCATTTTCATCGAAAAATTCGAAAATTACAGACATTTGGGCAAATTGATAAGCACTCAGTTCCGAGGAACTAGAGCGCCAAAAACACCGATTAAAGTAGGTATGTGTAAATATACATCATACACACGTATAATAATTATGAACATGTATCTTTACATACGTGTATCCATGCAGAATTTGCATTGTTCCATTTTACATATTTTTGTAGGATCAGCGACTAAACTATTTGTATGATATTGATTAATTTGGGTAGAGAATATGCGAATCTATAATGTGGTTTTGGTGTCCTACAGGTATTAAGTATTACCATAAGTTCGATCATTTTCCAGTGTAGGACTAGGAATACCAATTCATTTGTAGGACATTGTCACCATTTAGTTGAGCTGATCTTTACCAATCTACAGTAAAAAGATTCGAGAAAAGCACTGTGAAGTTGGGAGCTGTTACGCGCATATTCGATTGCCTACTCACTCCTCAGCCACCCTCATAAAATACTGCATGAAACTTCGAGTCGTCCTCTTAGTGTTAAGGTGAAAAAATTAAGTTTGACGTGAAAAAATGCATTCAAATTTCGAAATAAATAAAATAGTGAACTTACTCAGCACGGATTAGAACCCGAGTCTTCTGAGCGACAGGCGAGCACGCTACCATCTCGTCTGTCGAGGTGTTGTTACAATTCTGATATATACATTATTTGAAATTTCAGAAGAAGTATATATACTAGTCCGAAATTTTATTTTCACATTAATTCCTAAAATAAAAAAACGATCGAGTTAAAATCCCGTACTCAATTGTAAAATGACAGCTTAAAGATTTATGCAGAATTTGCAGATTCTGAAATATATATTTTTTGGGCGCATGTTCTAGGGGAACATCGTCCTATCATTTCGTCCAAATGTCTGTAATTTTCGAATTTCGAGCTGAAAATTGGCTAATAGACTAATTCGGACTCCCTGATCACGAATCCGGTGTCAGATTTTTGGGTGCCGTCCGGCCGGCCGGCAGGCCGGCCGGTTTTCCGGCCGTAGGCACGATAACAGGAGCACCGAAGGTCCTATCGACTTCAAACTTTCAGGGTAGGTTTCTGATCAAAATGCGACGGTTAAGTTCGTTAACGGGCAAAATCGGCCGGACGGTTTAGGAGTTATAGACATTTAAAATTTTGAGGTTATTTCCCTGATATTTCAGGAACTAAAGAAGATGTTGAATCGAAACTTGGTAGTCAGTTCGAGGATATAAACGCGCAACTTTTGGCAAAATTCTGTTATGATCGAAATGTTGGTAATTTTTAAAAAAATATTTCTTTTAATTTTTTCGAAAAAAAAATTTTTTTTTCGTGAACTATTCATCAGATTGCAACAAAAACTTGTACTAACGTCAATTGTAGTATTTTGCAACATTGTGCAAAATTTAGGCTCTATACGATTTCAATTTCTGGAGATATAAGACAAAATGTGTCAAATTTCCTGGGTCTCTCTCAGTATTTTCATCGATTATTATATAATAATCAATAATATTAAGGTATTCAACATGATACTGCTTTTTTTCTTTACTGGTCAGTACGGGCCACAAGGAAGATGAACATGCGCCCAATAGCTCCTGTCCACAGGGCTTGAACCAATTTTTTATAGATAGGGAGGACGGTCACTTTTTTGAGAAAACAAGGAAAAACTGTACTAATTGACAGGTTAATTAAGTGGGCAAAATGTGGACTAATATCAGGACCTATCTGCAGAGAAAAAATCAACACCCGAGCCATTGTCATTTCTGAGTGATCTCAATATATCTAGTATTAATGCTTCCAAACGTGATGAAAAAAAATTGACATTCAACATAAATAAAGTGGTACATGAGGAAGATGTTTTGTCTTATTTTATATTCACAGTAATAACCAAATAGTAGAAGTCGATAGTGCTGACATCCCATACTTGTAAAATGGCGGCTTGAAGGTTTGTGCAGAATTTCAGCCGAATCTGACCGATAGCTTCTGAAAATAATATTTTGAAGAAAAAAAATTCCTCACGAAAATTTGCAGAAATTTGCTTGTTGGTATTCTATTCAATTGGTAAGTTTCAATTCTATCGAATTGAAAAATTTCGTGAGGATCACATACAAAAATATAAAATATTTCTTCCAAGCCGAATTTAATTATCCCTATATTTTCAAAAATACAGATCCGATCGAATTGAAATCCAGTATTCGGTTGAAAATAAATGTGGGAAAGCCCTGTGGACAGGAGCTTCGGCGCTCTTGTTCAAACTTTGACAAATTATATCTCCGAAAGTAATGGTTTCTCAAAGTTGGGAATGATATCAATGGAATCTTATGATAGAACTGCATCATAAAATAAAATAAATTGAATAAGAATCCATTGATATAATTCGCAACTCGGAGAAACCAATACTTTCGTTGTTATGATTTGTCAAAGTTTGAACAAGAACGCCAAAGCTCCTGTCCACAGGGCTTTCCCACTTTTTCAATTTGGCTTCTGTGCTCAATTCTCAAGAATTTTCGTAATTAAATTCAAAACGTAGGTCTATGACCCATCTCATGTTGGATTTATATCCATCAGGAAATTATAATTACAACACTCTATGAAATCATATAGAATTGAGAATCATTATTGAAATTTTGAAAAAATCATATCTCGAAAGTATTAGTTTGATAGAGCTGAGAATGACATCGATGGATTCTTATGATGAAACTACATATTAAAAGTTGGTTCAAGCACTGTGGACAGGAGCTTTGGCGCTCTTGTTCAAACTATATCTCCGAAAGTATTGGTTTCTCAGAGTTGGGAATGATATCAATGGAATCTTATGATAGAACTGCATCATAAAATAAAATAAATTAAATAAGAAAGAATCCATTGATATCATTCCTAACTCAGAGAAACCAATACTTTCGGAGTTATGATTTGTCAAAGTTTGAACAAGAGCGCCAAAGCTCCTGTCCACAGGGCTTTCCCACTTTTTCAATTTGGCTTCTGTGCCTCAATTTTCAATAATTTTCGTGATTAAATTCAAAACGTAGGTCTATGACTCATCTTATGTTGGATTTATATACATCAGGAAATTATAATTAGAGTATTCTATGAAATCATATAGAATTGAGAATAATGATTGAAATTTTGAAAAATAATATCTCCGAAAGTATTAGTTTGTTAGAGTTGAGAATGACATCAATGGATTCCTACGATGAAACTGCATCTTAAAATAAATTGAATTTAAAATTTGTAATGTAAAAAAACTTTCTTTTTTTGTCGAACCAAATTTTCAACATTTTCAGCCAAAAATTCCAAAATTACAGACATTTGGGCAAATTGATAAGCACTCTGTTCCGAGGAACAAGAGCGCCAAAAAAAAATTAATTTAAAATTTGTAATGTAACAAAAATTATTTTTCTTTGTTACTCCGAAATCACCTGGCCGATTTTGCCCAATAACGAACTCAACCGAGATATTTATCTCCTAAACCTCATCTGAACAATATCGTGTTAACGGCCGGACGGACGGCCAGACAGAATCGATTTTGACCATGGATTCTTGATCAGTGAGTCAAACCAAATCATTTAACACCATTTTCAGCCAAAAATTCGAAAATTACGGACATTTGGGCAAATTGAAAAGCACTCTGATCCGAGGAACAAGAGCGCCAAAGAGACGGCTTGAAGATTTATGCAGTATTTCGTAAGGTGTGAGGCGTGAATAGACAAAAGCAAAAGCCCCTAACTTCCCGTCAGTGCTTTTAAGTATTTTTGGCGCTCTCGTTCTTCTGAACAGAGTGCTTATCAATTTGCCCAAATGTCTGTAATTTTCGAATCTTTGGCTGAAAATGGTCCTAAACGATCTGGTTCGACTCACTGATCAATATGATCCATGGTCAAAATCGATTCTGTCCGGCCGTCCGTCCGGCCGTTACCTAACACGATAGCTCTCGAACGGAGTGAGGTTTGGGATGTAAATATCTCGGGTAAGTTCGTTCTTGGGAAAAATCTGCCAGGTTGTTTCGGAGTAAAAAAAAAAATTTTTTTTACTTTACAAATTTTAAATTCAATTTTTGTTAAGATGCAGTTTGATCATAGGAATCCATTGATGTCATTCTCAACTCTCACAAACTAATTCTTTCGGAGATAATATGATTTTTAAAAATTTCAATAATTATTCTCAATTCTATATGATTTCATAGAATACTCTAATTATAATTTCCTGATGTATATAAATGCAACATGAGATGAGTCATAGACCTACGTTTGCAATTTGATTACGAAAATTCTTGAGAATTGACGCACAGGATTGCAATTGAAAAAGTGGGAAAGCCCAGTGGACAGGAGCTTTGGCGCTCTTGTTCAAACTTTGACAAATCATAACTCCGAAAGTATTGGTTTTTCAGAGTTGGGAATGATATCAATGGATTCTTATTCAATTTATTTCATTTTATGATGCAGTTCTATTATAAGAAATCATTGATATAGTTCCTAACTCTGAGAAACCACTTTTGGGGATATGATTTCTCAAAGTTTGAACAACAGCGCCAAAGCTCCTGTCCACAGGCCTTTCCCACTTTTGTTTATATACATGCCGCTTCCACATGGACTGATATTCATCGATTTCGTTAGCATGGTTTTGAGGACCCAAACATTAACAATCGCCTAGAACCTGTGTGACTGCACGACTTCACTCCAAAACGTAAACAATCGACCTGCTCGATTGCTAAGGTAAATCACTCAATATCAATAAATCAAAACATCTCAATAAATTCCGGACAAATTCCAAATCCTGTATTTGGCCAATACTGATCGAACGGTCCATCAAAATTGTAACAGGTTTCACTCACCTGCACCCGCAGTAATCATGTCAGTCGCGACATGAGACATCACGCTGAAAATCACAGAAACGGAACGGATCCTTGACACTAACCTTTCCTCTAAACATCGAAAGCCGAAGTGCAGTGACTCCACCGGTTGACTTGTGGAGAAAAGACTTTAAGGAAAACAATGTTACGCTATTCCTAATACGGTCTCGCAAGCACAGACCAGAAGAGTTTTATGGCGGCGAGCATCCCATCCGTGGCGTCTGCAGCTTTTTATCGATTCTATATAACTTGGAATTGTCTAAGATCCGCATTAGGAAGACGTTCCATCGTCTTTTATTCGACCGGGAGAGACGAAAATATAACATGTTAATTAATAATAATACGAATAGCTTCCGGAAATAGAGCCAAATTTTGTCTACATATACACTTTTTCAATTTTATTCTGCCACTTTCTTCGAACTCGCGAATATTCCATGGCATTCACAAGATTGATATGAACCTCCCTGTAAAAAAATTCAATTTCACATAAATCTCTTCGTATTTATTATTATTGTAGATTATTATACTGATCCTCCTAGGTTTTCCCCAAGGAGACCCCTTATAAGCTCTCGAAGAGCTTGAGCGAGTAAGGAGAATAAGTTGTGTTCTGTGTAGGCTTTGTTACTGTGCCTTGCGCCACCTTAGGCAACCACCTTATGAACCATAAGGACTGGTTTATGCTGGCTGGTAACTTTAACTTATTCTCTAACTTAAAAATTGAATCATAGATTTCTAACGCTATTGTTGATTCTGGGACTGAATAATCCGTTTACTTGTTATTAATAATAATAATTAATAAGTTAACGGATTATTTAGTCTGATTATAAAGCGTAACACTGAAAATAAATGTCTATATATATATTATATATATATATATATATGTATGGAATGCGTCAAGTTTGAGGTCGTTTTCGGTGGCTTTCTGTCAAGTTTGGAGACACTTGTCAAGTTTGAGGTCCGTCCTCAATCTTTTCTTATGACAAATGGTTAGTTTAGGGTCGTGACCCCAAACTTTTTCAGGAATTGGCTCATTGAATAGTTTGAGGTCATTTTTCAAAAAATTTTTATATTCTGGTAAATTCAACAATTTTCATCCTGAAATAACAATTATTACTTCTGTGTCATCATTTTTATACGCAAATTTATGGACTTTAGTATGAATTCACATACATTTCTACCAAATTAATTTCTACAAAATTATACGCAAATGTTTCATATTTGCGATCCAATTCTGAGGAAACGGAATACTTTCTTGGAAAGTAAAGGTGTTTGAAGCCCAATATTCTCTTTTTCGAACCTCATAAAGATTTAATGAGATTGATGTAATTGTGAGGTTCTATGTTACCCCTCTGCACTACGTAATATCAATACAGGAGAATGGACAATAGAACATACGCGCAAAAGCTCCTGACTTCACGTAAGTGCTTGAACCGTTTTTTTTCGTAATTTTTAAAAAATTTTCTAGTGGTACGGTCCTCACAAAATTTTACACACGTTTTCCTGTCGATCTTCTTCTACTAGTTACCATGCTTCAATTCGATCGAGTCTATTTTTTTTTTGAGTAATCGAGGATACTATAATACGCAAAAAAAAATTTCGCGTTGGCATTCTACAACTAACAACCTTGTTTGAATTGGATCGGTTTTGAATGTTTCGAGACATTGAGGAAAAAACAACCAAATTTCAGATGGGTATAATTCCAGAACTGTTTGGCCAATTATCCCTATAAACAAACTCAAATGTCACATTCAAATGCACAATCTAACCTGAAAATTTGAAGTCACTATCTCTTTCCGTTCTCAGGTTATCGTGACATAAATAATATTTTTTAACAATTTTTTTAAGATTTTTTAGCGATACGATTCGCACAATATTTCACAAAATTCCTTAGGTTTGTATTCTACAAATACTCACCAAGTTTCAATTCGATTAGATCAGTGATGGTTGAAAACAAAATTATTACTCGGAAACCGTTGGGCCGATTATGCCCATTAACGAACTTGTCGCTCGTATTGGGATGCGCCATCTACGCTGAAAATTATCCTGGCAACAGACGGCCGGACAGAATAGAATTTTATCTCAAATTCTTCATCAGTAAGTTGAACCTAGTCGTTTGAGACAATCCTCGGCAAAAAATTTGAAAATTACAGACATTTGGGCAAAATTATAACGCGATGTTCCCCAGAACATACGCGCAAAAACAATTCAATGTTATGAAAGCACTGACGCCGAGAAAGCAGCTTAATGGCACTAGTAATCTTATATTTATAAAAGAAAGTCGTGTAAGTTACTCCACTTATAACTCAAGAACGGCTCTACCGATTTGGCTGAAAATTGGTGGGGAGGTAGCTTAGAACCAGGAGACGGACATAGGATACTTTTTTGTGTTATACAGGGTGTTTTTCTTTTAACGTCAATTACTACTTGCTGTTTTTCCTGCCATAATCGTACAATTTTAGTCATGTGTGTTTAAAAATAAACTTTTGAGGCATACATCATTGAAAATAAACCATTACTATACAGGGTGTCTTTTTTCTCATGGCACAATTGTACGTGATTGAAGTGATTTGTGTCACAAACAAAGCTTTAACTAAATAGGTACCTTGGATGGATTCTCAAAATGTATTTGTCCGAAATCTCCATACAGGGTGTTCTTCTTTTAACGTCAATTGCAACTTGCTGTTTTCCATGCCACAATCGTACAATTTCATTCATTTGTGTTAAAAATTAAACTTTAGAGGGATACATCATTGGAAATAAATAATTAGTATACAGGGTGTTCTTTTTATCATTGCACAATTGTACGCGATTGAAGTGATTTTTGTCACAAACAGAGCATTAACTAAATAGGTAGGTACCTTGGATGAATTCTCATAATGTATTTGTTCAAAATCTTCATACAGGGTGTTTTTCTAACGTCAATTTCAACTTGCTATTTTTCACGTCATCATCGTACAATTTCATTCATTTGTGTTAAAGAATATATTTTCGAGCCGTACATCGTTGAAAATAAACCATTACTGTACAGGGAGCAGTACACCATGCATTTAAGGCGGAACAGAGTTCGCTGGGTCAGCTAGTGATCAATATATTTGACCTATATAGAAACCCATAAACTACTGAAATTTCTGGTTATAAGAGATTCGTTACATCAAGGAAACAATATTCAAGAGCCATTGATTATTCGAGTACCGTCCATTTTTATGTTTAATTTGTACCATAGTTGACAAGAATTCAAAATAAAACAGAAAAACTCTCTTAAATTAAGCATGATACATACATGTTCCGGATATTATGTCCTAATAAATCTCAAATAGAATGAATCTCTTAACATACGTTATTAACTTCATTATAACCCCATTCTAAGCAAATTATTTCTTGAAGTATGCCTAATGTTTAATTATTTCCACTATAACTCAAAAAATATAAACTCGATCGAATTGAAGCTTGGTAACTAGTCGTAGAATATCAACATGAAGACAAGTGTGAAATTTTGTGAGCACCCTGCACCTAAAAAATTATTAAAAAATAACGAAAAACAAAATTGGTTCAAGCACTGACGTGAAGTCAGGAGCTTGTTCTGTTGTCCATTCTCCTGTATTGGACACTCTTAATGGAATTTACCATTGTAAACTCAATTAAGAGTGACCAATACAGAACAATGAACAATATAACAAACGTGCAAAAACCCCTAGACTTCACATCAGTGCCCGAATCAATTTTTATGGTTAACTTGTAACATATTTGAAAAGAATGTAAAATGAATCGGAAAAATTCTCTTAGATTAAGCATGATACATACGTTTTCTAGACCTAGAATTTGTTACTAACTTCATTGTAACATCATGCTGAGCAAAATCTTTCCTGAAATACGCATAATGACTACATATAAATTTCCTGAGGTTTGTCTGCATATAGTATTTCCCGATAACTATCAATTGAAAATTTTCTGATAGGGTTCGTGAAATGTCAGATGTACTCTGCGATTCATCGAATTCTTGATAAAATTCCACGTTTCTCTATATTTTCCAAAAGAAAAATATGTAATCCGTAATGTTTAGGGACGTTTTCAGTGACGTAATGTCAAGTTTGGAGACACTTGTCAACTTTGAGGTCCGTCCTCAAACTTTTTCTGGAGTTGGCTTAATGAATAGTTTGAGGACATTTTTCAAAAATTCCTATATTCTATAGTAAAATCAACAATTTTCATCATGAAATGGCAATTGTTACTTCAAAGTGTCATTATTTGTATACGCAATTTATGGACTTTAGTATGAGTTGACACACATTTCTACCAAATTAATTTCTACAGAATTCTACGCAAATGTTTCACATTTGCGATCCAATTCTGAGGAAACGGAATACTTTCTTGGAAAGTGAAGCTGTTTGAAGCCCAATATTCTCTTTTCCAACCTCATAAAGATTTTATGAGATTGATCATTCAACTGTGAATTATTTGAAACAATTGGATTTGGGGGCGTCTATTATTCACGAGGTTATTAGCTCACATTTTTAGACCACCCCTTCCCCTCAATGATATAATTGTGAGCTTCTATGTTACCCCTCTGAATACGTAATATCAATACAGGAGAATGGACAATAGAACATACGCGCAAAAGGTCCTGACTTCACGTCAGTACTTGAACCGTTTCATATTAGCGATCCATTTCTGAGAAAACGAAATATCTTCTTTGAAGGTGAAGGTGCTTGAAGCCCAAATTTCTCTTTTTCAGATCTCATAAGGATTTTATAACATTTATCATTCAACAGTGAAATATATAATATTCCAGGGGGTATAACTAGACTCGACTCAAAAACAAACTTAACCTCCCCATTCGGATGTGCAGCCTACTCTAAAAATTGCAAGTCCCTATCTCCTTTCGTTCAAAAGTTATCAAGGCAACGGTCACCCATCCAGCTACTGAACTCACACAAGGCTGCTCGGATCTCCAACAATATAGATCCGATCGTGTTCAAACGTGAAACTCGGTAGTACAGTTAGGTTCTGAAGGCTCTCGCAAAATGTCAGCGATGTCGGACGAATAGTTTCTCATATATAGAATTTGATTCATTGATTTTTAAAAAAATTTCTAGTGATACGATCCTCACTACATTTTGCAAGAATTTTCGCATTGGTATTCTACAACTAATAACAATGTTTGAATTGTACCCGTCCTGTATTTTTCGAGTTATTGAAGAAATAACAACCAAATTTCAGATGGGTATAACTCCAAAACCGTTTGGCCGATTATGCTTATAAACTACCTCAACTGTCGCATTCAGATGCACAACTTAACCTGTAAATTTCAAGTAGCTGTCTTTTTCATTTTTCAGGTTATCGTTTTTTTTAATTTTCTAGTGATACGTTTCGCTCGAAATTTCACAACCGTCCTTGGGTTTGCATTCTGCAACTCTCCAAGTGTCAATTCGATCGGATTTGTATTGGTTGAAAACAAAATTATCACTCGGAAACCGTTCGGCCGATTATGCCCATTAACGAACTGGTCCGTCGTATTAATTGGGATGTGGCACCAACCCAGAAAATTTGAATTCGCCAGCTCTTTCCGTTGTCAAGTTATCGTGGCAACGGCCGGCTGGCCTCGAATTCTTCATCGGGGAGTCGAGTCCAAACGTTCGAGATAATTTTGGGCAAAAAATTCGAAAATTACAGACATTTGGGCAAAATGATGACGTTTCTACAGGATTGATCAGGATTTACTTAACTTTATTAGCATATAAGATACAAAATCTGAAAATATTGTACAAAAAATCGATCTAGTCTCAAAGGACGACGTATTGAGGCATTTTATAGTTTAAAGGAACTCGAGGCTTTAGCGTGATTTAAAAAGTAGTTTAGAGGTCAAAATAGCCCTATCGAGTTTATGATGAATGAGCAAAATCCGCCCAATTATTTCGGAGATTTTGTTTTTCCAATATTTCGAACATCGGACGTTGAAAATTAATATCTCTAAAAATAACGACTCCAAGTTCCGAAGACAGAAGCGAACAAAAATTTGATCTCTCGTAAGATTATCGCTAGAGTTTGCTGAAATAATAACTAAAGGGCAACGATAAGATGAGTTAAGTATACGATATATCAGATTCATAATGTTTCCATTATCGCAAAAAATAAGATTTTCCTAGAAGCTACGTAATCCAATGATTGTTTAGGAGTACCTATACGATTTATTCGTTGCTATGATTTTGATTCACTTTTCATCTCATTTCGAGACACTGAAGAATATCAAAAGACGACCTTACCTGATTCACTAAATCGGATCTAAAATCTACAGATTTTTATCGAAAAATTATGTTCTTCAAAATGTTTTTGCTTATTTATTCCAATGAATATTTTGAACAATTTCCTCCATATACCCAATACGGATTTTGTTTTCTCGATAAAACGGATATGTAATATTCAAAGATGAAAGATGTGAAATTGACCCACTTTTGAGAACCGTATGGAATAAGAAAACTTTTCAGCAGCACACATTTTTTTTTTCCGAAAATCGAAAGGTGTAGGGCCAATTTTACACACAATATTGAGAACGCTATAAAAACTTCTTTACGTTCGAATAATCTCACCTTGAAAAGACATGAAAAAAATTTGGCTTAGGACCTCAAATTTGTAATATTAGATTTCCAGGTAATGTTTAATGTGAAAATATATACTAGAACACCGTAGTAATAAGGGCCATTATGAAATTACCCAATATGCGTAGGCAATACAGAATACGAGAGAGTTCAAATTGATCCCACATGTGCGATTTAATCCTTTAAATGAAGATATCAAAGGTGCCGCCCCATAACTTATTTCGACTAATGCATGCCAGTATGCCACCTGACATCGGTGATTCCCCGCTTTTTAACCCACATTCACAACTATGAGATAAGTTATAAAGTGCGGGAATTATATCTCAACAGGACGATGCCAAATATTGTGTAGTACGGGAGCACATTTCCAATATGATAATTTCTGATATAATATGTAATTAGATTAGAAATCCTCGCAGGCAGTAGTAGTAGCAGGCAAATTTTTTCGATGCATTATGATTCCCCGATATCTCCAAAAGAGAGGATTGTGTGAAATGAAATTTCGAATATTAATAGGAAAATTCACGAGGGTCGTATCGTAAGAATCTTAAGAAAATATTATTTGCCTGAAATATCGCAATCGAAATATATTGAGAAAAAAAAATTATGAGCAATATTTGAGTAGTTAATGTGAAATAACGAATTCAATTTCTGAAAATTATAAATCTGAATAACATTATGTACATAAGTATATTAGTGTCTCAAGAACAATCAACTAAATTCAGTTGAAAATTTAAGTTCACGTGCAAAGTATCGATTAAATATACGTAGGTTGATTTCAACTTTCAACGAAAGAATAATTGATCTGTGTATTTCTGTTTATGTTCTAGGAAACAGCATTTTGCCCGAATGACTGAGATTCTCGAATTTAGTACCGAAAATGAGTAGGGTCGACTCACTGATGAAGAATTCGAGGTCAAATTCAATTATCTCCGGCCGGCTGTTACCACGTTAGCTTTCGAACGGAAAGAGTGAAAACAAAATTTTCAGGGTAGGTTGCTTATCCGAATGTGACGGTTAAGTTCGTTAAAGGGCACAATCGGCCAAACCGTTGCGGAGTTAAAATAACTCAAACAATATAGATCCGACCGAATTGAAACTTGGTATAGCTATTAGTGAAATGACAACACACTGCCAAGGTTCGTATCACTAGAAACTTTTGAAAAAATTCTTAAAAACCCCTGACGTGAAGTCAGGAGCTTTTGCGAACTTGTCCCGTTGTCTATTCATCCTCAAGAAGTCGATCGAGCTAAAATTCGGTACTCGATTGTAAAATGGTGAAGGAATTTCAGCTGATTCTGACTCATAAGAAATATGAAATTTTTGAAGAAAACATTTTTTTATATTTTTCTAGAGGCTCGATATTCACGAAATTTGCAGAATATGAGCGCGCCAGCATTAAACAATTAATTACTAAGTTTTAAATGAATTGGATATATATACATATTTTGGGTTATAGAGGAAATAACAAAATTCAAGATGGGTGTAACTCCGAAAGCGATAGGCCGACTTTGCCTATTGTCGAACTAACATCACTTGGATGCGCAACGCGCTGAAAATTGCAAATCGCTATCACCTTTCGTTCTCAAATTATCGTGAGATACATAATATTTTTCTGTAATTTTTTAGTGATACGATCCTCACGAAATTTTGTGTTTGTGTCGGCATTCTGCACCTAATTACGTAGTTTCTATCCGATCGGATCTGATCTGTTTGTAACAAAACTAGTACTCGGAAACCATTTGGCCGATTATGCCCATTAACGAACTTGTCCTTTGCATTTGAATGCGAAACCTATCCTGAACAATTCAAGTCGCTATATCTTTCTGTTCGAAAGTTATTGTGGCAACGGCCGGTCGAACGGCCAGAGAGAATCAAATTAGACCTCGAATTCATCATGGTTGGAGACCATTTTTGGCAAAAATTTCGAAAATTGCAGACATTTGGCGAAATGATAGCACGCTGTCCACACGTGCAAAAAATTATTGAATATTATTCTGTATCTCAGAAACTATCCGTTTTGCAGCCAGGTTTCAAATTTGAACATGATCGGAGATATAGGGTTGGAGATATTGAAAAATTATTGGAAACTGAGCAGCGTTGGACGAGTTCAGTATCTGTTGAGACCGCTAGTATACTACATATATATTGGTAATTATATAGTTAACTAACGTATTCACTAAAATCGATGTCTAAATTCTGAATACGAGTATGTAAACAATACCCAAAAACAATAGCAATACTATGCATTCCTATTCCACTGAGAGAAATCTCTCTTTCTATACATGGCATTGTCTAGATTCCAGATTATAATAATTGTAGGAACTTGATCGAAAACGAAATTATACAAAACGAATGAATGAATAACTTTTGTATTTCACAGTTGTTCTGATTTTTTTAATATCTGGGCAGCATAGAATCCCCAGGAAAGACTCCGTCAGAAAAAACAACATAGATAACTTCTAGTCTAGGACATGCATGGTGTGTTATAAAGGGCAGCGGTGTGGAATCAAATCATTACATAGGACTAATGTTATTAGAATTCCTGTGAATAATCTGCAGGATATTTGTATAATAATCTATTTTCGAAACAAATATTAGTGGTAGTATTTATATGTTATGGGGAAGTTGCTTGTGGAATATACTATCCAATGTTTTGACGAATGATATTTTTACTTGATTATTGTCCTATTGATCGAATTTCTCTAATTTTGAAATATCCGGCATGTTTCTGGCGCTCTTGTTATTATAACCATGACATTAAGGTAGTCTCAATATTCCTTTGAAATATTCCAAGAAAATAAATATTGTGTGTTTCGACAGAAATATTTATTATCAATTCGATAGTATATTGCTTATTTTTTTCAATGATATAGTTAACCAACGTTCACTTTCATAGCAGAGCGCATAGCGTAGCATCGCGCTTAGCATATAGCATCGCATCGCATAGTTCACCGGCTCGGGAGTTTCAAATGCAAAGTTAATTACGAAATTTAGAGAATAAATTGATGAAGATGAAAAATTCGTGATTCTTAGGACTCTTTATACGAATATATACCGAAGAACGGAAGATTGAACGAGAAAAATAGAAAATGAAAATGTCCCCAAACTTGATCGATGTGAGTTTTTTAGAATTTTCGTGGTTTTTTCACTTTTATTTGCTAATGTATACCTATGTATGCAGGAAAAATCGAAGTTTGAAAATGACCCCAAACTTGACGGATTACAAACATATATATATATATATATATATATATATATATATATATATATATATATATATATATATATATATATATATATATATATATATATATATATATATATATATGTCTACCAGTGCCTGGCGCGACGTCTTCTAGTGCGTTCCGGGGTTTGACGCGACATGACGGGGTTTAGCGCGACGTCGCGCTAAATCTTCCATAATTTTACTAGTTTATCGGTGGATAGCGCTACATTACAATGTTGCCAAACTTTACAAAATTACCCAATTCAAAGATTCCATATTTGCTGTAGGTGGAATTGAATATAATTTTCGACTCAACTAAAGAGTGAATTATTAAAAATTGTTCTTAGTGGAAAAAATATGTTTTTCCATTAGTAACAGTCCAATTTCAACTCCAACATTCTGCTGAACATTCATCCAATTGAAGGTATACTAAATAATAAATTTTCAGTTTGTCCTTACTTTGCTCTCCTGTTTTTGCTGTTGAAATATTTATTTTTCAAATGTTTTTATAAATTATAAGTGCTGGTCCTCAGGGATATCTCTAACAAACTATTTTCTCGCTCTAAAAAAAATGCAAAAGACTGATGTTTGGTCAGTCAGTTTTTGCACGCTTCTTCATCTTGGTTGATATACGTTTTATGAAGATGAACAAGCTCACTTCACAGGCAGTGTTGTCTGGGATTTTGTCCCGACAAGCTTCCGTAAGGTTAGCCTTATCTGCATCCCTAAAAGGGGGAAAATTAGCTCACAACCTTACTCATGCATACCGATTAGTCTTACGTCTTTCGTTCTGAAAATCCCCTAGAAGATATTGGATCGCTACGTCAGGGGCAGTTTTCTTACAATGTATCCACTGAGTGTGTACCAGCATACCTTCCACAGTTGGCTTATCTATGCAGCTCTCATGGACTTGCTCTGTGGAGCGGCATGAACGAGGAAAATTCCAATAGATAAGATCCATGTTGGATAACAAACTCATCACGGCATCCCTATATAGTGATCTAGTAAGATTCGGGGCTGGGAGGAGCTGGCCACAGTTACAAGTACTTTTCCCTCTGTATGGTCTCTCCTGGTTGAAGATCAGTTCAATTATAGGCATGCATGATGTGTATGTTCAAGCGTACGACGATAACACAGTCAATAATGCCATGGGCCATGATGAGAAGGTCATTGTCGAAATCCTCTCAAAGGTTCTAACAGTAATACAAGGTTGCTGTGAGAGGGAACAGATGAATGTGGACCATAAGAACTTTATTGTTCCATTCACAAAAGGTAGCTGAATATGGATTCCCCCATTCTGAATCAAGTTCACATTCCCTTTGCGGACGAGGCTAATTATCTAGATGTAATTCTATATAAAAAGCACCTGAAAAAGGTTATTCACAGGAAAAGGCACTGCCTCTGGGCGTGACAGTGGAATGAGGTGTGTACTAGCTCCAAAATAGTTTCACTGGCTGTATTACACCTACGGCAGTATTGATTGGTGCGATTGCTCCTTAAAAGTGGAATCTCAACTCAATCTTACTGAAATCCGAATATGCGTGCATGATGGTGACGAGAGCCTTTCGCTCCACCCCCATCCCAACTATGGAGCTCCTACTCGACGTGATCCGAATGACGGGATACATTATTTCATATGGCTCTCAATGAACCTGATATGTTGAGTTTCATGCCCGAACCTCTGCACGCTGACTTTTAGGCCAACGACACAGTGAGCATGCAGTCTGACCTACCTACAATTAAAACCTACACAGAGTGACCCTACCGTATTGTATTGCCCAGAAGAGAACACTTATCATTCAATCATTGAAGGACACAACTGACTTTACATAAGTGATTTTTGCATTTTTTATCAGTTTGCTGCTTCGGAGTTATACAAATCTGAAATATATATTCCTCAAGATCTCAATTAGTTAGTTGTAGAATACCAACGCGCAAATTTCGTGAGGATCCTACGAAGGCGTAGAAGGACCACATTTAAGAGATAAATATTTTTCTTTACATTTCCGAGTTATTGTAAAAATAAAATTTCGAACTGGTATCTAGTTCTGAAATTTCACATCCTTTTTGGCGCTCTAGTTCCTCGGGACTGAGTGCTTATCAATTTGCCCAAATGTCTGTAATTTTCGAATTTTTCGATGAAAATGGTCTTAAACGATTTGGTTCGACTCACTGATCAAGAATCCGTGGTCGAAATTCATTCTGTCCGGCCGGCCGGCCGGCAGTAGGCACGATAACTCTCGAACGGAATGAACTAGACAGTTGAAATTTTCAGAGTAGGTTTGGGAGATAAATATCTCGGCTAAGTTCGTTATTGGGCAAAATCGGACAGATGGTTTCGGAGTAACAAAAAAAAAATTTTTTTTACAAGGCAAATTCCAAATTAAATTTTTTTCAATAAGCTGTTTTACCATAAGAATCCAATGATATCATTTTTAACTCTAACAAGCTAATACTTTCGGAGATATGATTTTTCAAAATTTCAATAATAAATCGTATTTCAACGTATTCACAGAATGATATTATTCTATGTATGAATTGTCATAATGTCAAATGATGTTCCTGAGACATGATATTATCTAATCAATCGAAGAATTGTGAGCGAAGTGAGAAAAATCTCAGTTGTTTGCTCCGAAACTAGGTTTTCTCAGAAAATTCTTACATTTCGGAACGGAACATGAAGTAAGAGATCTGAGAGTAGTGAGATTGCTTTTCATCCATAGACATAGATATAACTCTCGAACGGAATGAGGTAGGTAGTTGAAATTTTCAGAGTAGTTTAGGGAGATGAATATCTCGGTTAAGTTCGTTATTGGGCAAAATTGGCCAGATTTAATTTGATTTCTTCCATGGTGCAGTTCTCATTCTCATGATTGCTCATTTAATCTTGATAAATAAACTATTATTTGAATTGAATTTCCTTTAGGGTGCAGTTCTATCATATGAATACATTGATATAATTCCCAACTCTGAGAAACCAATACTTTCGGAGATATAATTTGTCTGTTTGAACTAGAGCTCCAGAAAGCTCCTGTCCACAGGGCTTGAACCCATTTTTTTAAAGAATTTTTATAGAGTATTTTGAAAAATACATAATTTCGCATAAGAAATATTGGCAACCCTACGTTTGAGACCTGCCAGGTTAAAATCCGAAAATTACAGACATCGGCAAAAATAGCAGAGACCTATGGTGAGGTGGGTTCTGGGGTGTAAGTAGGTAAAGAGAAATAATAATACCTCGTGTATATTCTAGTATTTGATTTTTTTTCTTTACGCGATCAGCTGCAGCATGACGGTGTGAACTTGTAAATTTTTGGTTATACAATTGGCGCCCAACTTATAGGCCAGCCTTGACTATTGATATTTCTATGTGGAATGAAGTATTTGTCTCATCCATTCACTTTCCAAGCACAGAACATTTTATATTTGCCTATTCACGATGTGTGTGAATAAGTAGGGCTATATATTTCCCAAAATAGGAAAAATGGTTGTAGGTTGCATGAGGTTCCAATCCGGATAGTTTATACAGTGCTTCCCAGCAACTCCGCACCAGGAGGGACTATTCTTTTATATAAAATTGTGGATTTTACTTATTACTTAAAGTTGTTGCATCAACAATGATGTAACAGTAGGCTGAGTGCGACTTCCGGTCTGAGCAGAAATCACCATTAGTAAACAAAAATGTCGACTATCTCAGAAAATTTGAACTTTTTGTATGGGAAGTTCTAAGTAAACTTGTTTTAAATTGCAATTTTGATCAATGTACAAAAATTCAGGTCGGATAACCACAAAAAACATTTTTACTTTTTCTGCTTATAACTCCTTTTTGAGTTTAATTGAATGATTACTGGAAGGAATTTTCATAGTCTGCGATCATAGAAAATAATTAACTGGCATTGAAATTGAACTAACGATGGTTTTTCATGACAAAATTCTATATCAATCCTAAATCTAGCAATAAATTGGCAATTTGCAGCAAGATATGCATTCTTGAGATTCTTTAACATGAATTGAATGTGAAATTGAAAGATTTTAATGGCAAAAATAAGAATGGGATCAACTTTGCACCAGAATGAAATTATTTTTAGGGAAAATCCGAGCAAATGTCGGAAAACCAATTTCAAACAAAATTTGCTAGTTGCAATCATATTCATGCTGACACTAATGTCGTCTAGTTACTGACAAAAAGTCTATTAGGTAATAATTCAATGATTGGAAGAGTTATGAGCAAAAAAGAAAAAAAAACTGTTGGTTTTCCGACCTGATATTTGGCACACGGATCTTAATTGTTATTTCGAACAAAAGAGAGTTCGAATATTCCGAGATACTGGACATTTTTGTTTGATAATGGCAATTTCCGTTCAAACAGGAAGCCTCAGTTGGCCGCGATTTATATAATTTTTTTTCATTTTGGATGCACCCACTTTTTGTAATACATAAAATTCGGAAATATTAATAGAAAAGAAAAGTCCCTCTTTGTGCAGAGTTGTGGGGAAGCACTGTATATGTATTGATATTGATTCAAAAAAAATTGTAATGTAGGTACATATATGACATACTGTTTGCTTTCGAGAAAATAGACTCATTGTGGTTTTCGGAAATCAAACTTTGATAGTCTCATTTGAATCTCCTGTATATCAGAACCTAATGTTACCTACAAAATACCATTAAATACCTTTTGGGAAACCAATTCCATGAAACAGATATGAAGAGGTGTATTGCACTCTCGAGAAATACACCTTGTGTTAGAAGCCGTCATCAGTCATTTTTTTCGCTCTTGTTCCTCGGAACAGAGTGCTTATTAATTGGTCCAAATGTCTGTATTTTTGGAATTTTTGGCTGAAAATGGCCTTACCTATTTGGTTCGACTCACTGATCAAGAATCCATAGTCAAAACTGATTCTGTCCGGCCGGCCGTCCGGCCATTAACACGATAACTCTCGAACGGAATGAGCTAGACAGTTGAAATTTTCAGAGTAGGTTCAGGAGATAAATATATCGGTTAAGTTAATTAGTGGGCAAAATCGGACTAGTGGTTTCGGAGTAACAATTTTTTTTTTTACATTACAAATTTTAAATTCAGTAGATGCAGTTTCATCATAAGAGTCCACTGATGTCATTCTCAACTCTGACAAACTAGTACTTTCGGAGATATGATTTTTAAAAATTCCAATAATTATTCTCAATTCTATATGATTTCATGGAATATAGTCCGTTTAAGATTTATTGACATCAAGGGTGCCTTTGGAAAATCGAAATTCAGTTGGCAACGGTCGATCTTGTTATATTTCAAGTCACATAATTTAGGTTGCTCTCGCATTGAAAATTACCAGCAGCTGATGATCTGTCATTTATTATTTATTTCTTGACAATTTGGATATAACGAAAATCGAGTTTGATTATTTCCGCATCCTTGTACTATTAAAAATGTCTGGAATTGATTACGACACCTATCGCCTAACAAAAAGGGAACGCGAATCAGTATATGGATGTTACTGTGAATTCTTCAGGGACTCTGCAGATATTACCGCCAGCATTGCTCTAGTGTTCCAGGTAAACTGTTATTCAACCACTAAAAGTGATTTCTGATTATTACATTGGCCATAATATTTCAGATTTCTTCAAGTACTGTTCGAAGAATTCTTAGGAAAGGAGAAGAAGACACATCATTAAAACCTGGTAGCAGTTGTGGAAGAACTCTTGTGATATGCGACTATACATTTAAAGAGACATTAAATTAAATTAAAGTTTTTGTGAATTTGAGAGAACACTTCACTTTGATTTGTTCTTTCCTTCATGAGCTCTATGAACTGAGCAAATCAAAGTTTGAATTAGAATTTTAAATCATTATGTATTTCAATATAAATTATAATACTAAAACGACAATTCATAGGAAAATGGCAAATAAACTTTTCTGTTCCTAGTTGCAATTGAAATCCATAAAACTCACAGCTTACGCAAAAAAAATGACACAGTAAAATTTTGGTTCCGATTTTTTTTGTGGAAAAATAAACCCTTGATCTATTATTATCATTGCATAAAGATTATTGTATAATCTTTTACAAGCTATTACTTTCCAAGTTAAATTAAGACAGAAATAATAAGTCTGCTTAAACACTGATGAATTAACTCTTCTTCCAAAATAATGTTCCATTATTCAACCCACCTCTCAATAATTTATACTGACGAAGTAATAATAATAACATTATATTAATGAAATTATTCAATAACCAATATAAAAGCAGATCTTACAACAATGGGAATACCCTATGTCACGAGTATGATGAATGACCGTACGACATGGAGGCAAGTGGTGCAGTCAGCCAAAACCCACCCAGGGTTGTAGAGCTAAAGAAGAAGAAGAAGAAGAATATTGATTCAATAAATGAAAAGTGAGTTTCTTATGGGCTTTTACAGCTTCATTGATTCTCCAATGGCTTTGGATAAGGAACCTAAGTTCTAAGATATATTGAGATGCACATGATTATTATGTCAAAAGGTTCTTCATCCTGCACTAAAAAAAAACTATGCAATAATTTGTTCTTTTTTATTATAAATAATGATTTTTCCAATTACTTGAAATGGTTTCTGGGTATCAACCTCATATTTATGTTTGTTTTGTCAGTCTACTGCAGTTGAACTTGAAAAATTATCCTTCCAAAATCTCAGGATAAAATATTTTCGGGATTTGAATTTCCAAAGTACATCACTAATGCATTTATAAGGGTCTTCAATTAATGACAAATAGGAGATAGCATTGAAAATATTCAAGGTTATATTAATAATTCATTTCTCTGGTTACATAACAGTAACCTTTTTTAACCAGAAATAAAGCACCAACTACACGTTCAAGGCCTACTTCGATGTCAATATATCTTAAACGGATTATATATAAATCCAACATGTGATGACCTACGTTTTGAATTTAATTACGAAAATTCTTGAGAATTGACGCACAGAATCCAAATTGAAAAAGTGGGAAAGCCCTGTGGACAGGAGCTTTGGCGCTCTTGTTCAAACTTTGGCAAATCATAACTTCCTAATTGTCTAGCTTCTATCAGAAGAGAAGCCATTCAATTTTATTGGTCAGCTGGAATCTACGTTAAAAAATAGCGTATTTTTATATTACATACTTCTGCTTTACTTACCGAATATCTCGGGAAATTAGCATTTTAGAGCAGTAGTCTGTATTATAAAAAATACACAATACACGTAGACTCCAGCTGACCAATAAAAAAATGGGTTCTCATTTGAAAAAAATGTGTTTTGGGGTTTTTATCATAACTGATTACAACATTGAGATAGAAACATCCTGTAAGTTCAATTGAATGTTTAATTAATGAATGAGAAGAAGCTATGTCTTCCGATAGAAGCTTGAAAATTAGGAATTTTCATGCAAAAATCCACAAGTTATTAATATTGGAATGAAGCCCTATTTGAGAAAATTTGAAGGGTGTTTTCAGATTTCACACGAATTTTCTGAGGATAATATGTAAGTGACATATTAAAACAATGTAGAATTCAATGGGTGATCTGATTATCAATGGAAAAACTGAGTATTACATTTAAAAAATGAAAGTTGGTATCATTTCCGATAAACCGGAAGTCGGACGAATCAGATTTTTTTCCAATAATTCACCACTCCTAACAAAGCTTAACTATAAAATTCCAAGTTTTTATCTCGAGTCTTTCTTCGAAATATTCTAACGAACGTTCTTCGTGAATCACTCTGTATATTTCTCCGTAAACTTCGGTAGTATCGAGACGGTTAGTGTCAAGTAGGTATTAGATAATATTATACAATATGCCATATTCATTTCATTATTATTTTTAAAATTTTTATAATGCCTATGTCTATAGGGTTTCCCATTTCGAAGGCAATATCTTTTACTTGTAGGGGAATAGCTTAGAACATGCATGGCGTGTTCCGATATTCTTGAACAGTATTGCGCAGAAGAATTGAAATGAAATACTGAATACTGAAATTCACTGGCAACGCTTACTATCACTAAAGAGCGTTCCGAAATGACATACTGCAGCCAGTAAAGCAATATTGGAACACAATTATATGAAAAATTTCCCATCAATTTTCGTCGAACTGTGGAAGTATCACCTCCTGAAATCATTTGCATCAATTTACGAACAGTCTGTATATCACAAAACTCTGCTCAAATTTCCATACGTAAACAAACTGAAACACTCTTGAGTATTTTGCAGCCTCATTTATTATTCGAGAATTTCTACCCATTGCATAGAAATCCCGGGAAGAGATCGTGCACCTGCACCCCAAAAAAACCCAATTTTAATGCGTATAGCATGTTGACCATCTGCCGAAAGACGCACTTCAGTCTCACACGATGACGTAAGTGTAGGCTATGCGAGTAATTCAGAATAATTACGATATCACATAGGCGGATCCACAATACGGATTTTGGAATATATAATATGAGTAAAAATTCGTTAAAAATGCAAAAAATGAAAGTTTCTTCTCACAAAATGTCTGTTAATCATATTTATAGGTACATGTTCGGCTCAAGCAAATATTTACTTCATAAGGTTTACTCTTTTCATTGTCACCGCTGATGCTTAAACTTTAAAATTATTTTTTGGAGCGCTTGTTCCTATCGTTCTTATAAATGTTTGTATTTTTCGAACATTTGGCCGAAAATAGTCTCGAGCGTTTAGTTTCGATTCACTTAAGAATCCGAGGTCAAACTCAATTCTGTCCGGCCGTTAGCACGATAACTCTCGTACAAAATGAGTTAGAGAGTTCGGAATTGCATGGTAGATTTGGGGCATAAATATCCCGGTTGAGTTTTTTTCGGAGTTATGTCCATTTTGATTTCAACTTTTCTGCGCGCGTGTTCCGCAAGGAACAGCATGACCGGTATTTTTTGTATTTCTCGAACGCAATGAGTTACAGGGATGACATTTGCAGGGTAGTTTTGGAGCGTTAATATCTCATTTAAATTTGTTAACGGGTGTAATCCAACTAGCGGTTTCAGAGTAATGTCCATTTTTAGTTAAAAATTTGTTCATCAATATTTCCGAAACCGCTCACTCAATCTATCTGATATTCAGCATCTAATTGTAGAATTATGACCTTTATATATGTAAAGAAATTATAAAACGACATTTCTAGTGAATATTATCAGGAATGGAGAAATTAAGATTCACGTTTACGGTGATAGCGGCGAGTGATGGAAAAACAAACTTGTTATGCATAACCTCAATTGAGACACCCGATGGACGTGTTTATGATATTCCTGATGATTTGAAGCCTGTAAGTAAACACACGAACATAGCAAACTCAGCTGTATTTACGAAAATAAAGAACTCTCTAAAAAAAAGACATCAATCACGAAAGTTGTGGATCATATTGTCTGATGAATTAAGGAAGACCTACTTAGATGAAGGTGAAAATGTGCAATTTAGCGATCAATACTTGGAAGAAGTTATAATTGAAAACAAACCCACGATAAGTGCTAATAACAACACTGAACCTGGAAATAGGAATCAAGGAAAAACAGCAGAAAAATTTTTGCTTGAAAAATTTTCTGGAAAAACATCAAATGTGGACCAGTGGATTCAGGAATTCGAAAATGAATGTGACAGATATGAAATACTGCAAAATGCTCATAAAATTGAAACATCAAAGACACAGAATGCTAAAGACTTCATTAAACTAATCAATAAGGTGACTAATGATAATGAAGTTGGCATGATACTCACAGACCAATATCCAGGAATAAATTCAAAGGAACTAAAAACCTTTTTAAACGGAAAGTCAATACTACTTGTTTTCACAGCAGTAAATGCACCATTTTCTAATGGATTAAATGAAAGATTGAATCAAACTCTGGTAAATAAAATCAGATGCAAAATAAATGAAAGTGGAAAAAGAAAAGCATGGACAACAATTGCCCATGACTGCATAGACAAGTACAATGATACGGATCATACTGTAACTGGTTTTGCGCCAAGATACCTGCTAGATGGGACAGATGTGTCATTCGTGCCAAATGAATTAAAACAGGAGAGAATAGTAGACAACTGGATTAAAGACCGGAAAACAGCATTTGAAAATTCAATCAAGTCACATAATTACAATAAAAAAGTAAATGATAAAAATAGAATGCACCATAATTTCAATATAGGTGATAAAGTCTATGTAGAAAATGGACACAAACTCAATAGAAGAAAATTAGACGAATTAAGGATTGGACCCTATAGAATCGAAGAAAAAATTTCAAATTCAATATATAAAGTGGATACAGGCCATAGAAAATTGGAGTCAAATCTCTTTCATATCACAAAACTCATTCCAGCACCATAGTAGAAAAATTCGTATGTAGGTAATACTCAGCAAATGATGAACATTGCTTTAGGAAAATTTTCAGTAAAAATTTTCCTTTCTGGCGGGGGAAGATGTAAAGAAATTACATTCCTTTATTCCTGTTGAACTAAACGCGCCTCCTATATGCTGTCAACACTTAGAAAAGACGGCGCCACTGTCTACGGAACTACTAATGTCAATGTTTTGATTTTTTTTCAAGATGGATGGAGTGTTATGTGAAAAGCTATAATATTATAAAATTTAACGTATGCAGGGAATCGACAAACTAATTAAATTACTTTAAATGTCGTTTCTTTGTCTTTTCAGGTATGATACTAAAACTAGTGTGATTGTACATAGCGTAAAAATGTAAACTTATGTTAAAATAAATTCTTTGTCTTTTCAGAGCAACACATTTGTTTAATTTGCCGATTCCTAGTAAATCCGGACGAAATTGGCTTATATATACATGCGGAGTTTTGTATTAATCGGATTGCTATAAACTGGCACCAAAATTTAAAAAAATTTAAAATTTTGTTGTCTCAATATATCGAGAAATACAGATCTGAACACCTCTGCAAAATTTCGTGAGAATCACATGACTTGAAAAAATTCAAATAATTACTTCTATTTTGCTTGAAATTCCGAAATCTATTATTTTGAAGTTCATCTTGCCCCTTCCTGGCATATTTCGTTTTGCGCATGAGCAGATGAGAAGTGATTTAACTGCTGGAGTTTTCATCTGAGAAGATTCAAGTTTTGGTGTGGAGGATGCTATTCCTCCATAGAATCCCCTGGTGAGAGACCGCACATGCGTGGATTCCAGATGAGATATCCCCTGAACCTCTGGTGTTAGAGAATCAGAGTTTTGTGTGAGGTGTGTGATTTGGAGAAGATTTTCAGCCACGAGTGGATTGCACATGCACAGAGGAGCCGTGGCAATTTTTGGGTTGAACGGCTCATGTTGGGTGTGGTTTCCGTCTAGCGGTCATGGATTTGGCGCTGAACCGATATTGTATGGTCTTAAAAGAGAGTTCATAGCAATTCTGGGCACGGACAAGTCAGTTTCGAGGGAATAACGTTGTTTTCGAGTTGAAACTGTTGAGTCTATACTGTAGCTCTGGGGCCAATTCATAATATATCTATATGTCGGAGATCTATATTGAGTTACATTCGGATTTGAAGAATAGGTGCTCGCAATTGTGTTCCTAATTTGAAATTCCTGTTACCCCTTTCGGGCATTTTTCATTCAAAGAGTAAACAAGAAGTGATTTAACTACTGAACTTTTCGTCAGAGATGATTGGGGTTTTGAGGTGCAGGATGCTATTCCTCCATAGAATCCCCTTGTGAGAAGTCTAATGGTGACTACTACCCTCTGAGAAGATCTCCGGCTCGCTCGCCAAACTTCACGGTTATCCGAGCAATGGAAACAGATAAAAATTCAATTGAAAGGGATTGCATGCTAAGCGTGCATTCTATCATCTCACCTGCACACCTGTTTACACAATATACAGGGTGGCCGGACGATTGACGTCCATAAGAAAAAACAGGTCCCTCATTTCATGGGGTATTCGAATCACCCCCATGTATATTATCCGATTTTTCACGGTTTCCGAGTTATGAATTTTTTTATGAAATTTGAGAAATTTCAACTTGAACATCTTCGAAATTTAAAAAAAAAAGTACAAGACTTTTCTGATATTTTTTTGTTGTAAATAGATCGCCAGGAATTGTACTCTTATACATAAAATAACCAGCATCGTAACTTTGATAAAAATTATGGAAATGTTGGTCTCAAGTGAGAAAGTTACGTATTTTGGATCATGATCTAAATTTTCAAATTTTAATTAAAAATGTAAACAGGTTACATCATGGTTTCTTTGTAGGCTTAAAAACTGCGCTCAACACTCAGCTTTCAGAATCATTAATAAAAATGGTACTCAACAGTCTACTTTTGCTAGAATTAGCCTTCAAATTCAGCGAGGTGGAAAAAATCAAAGAACTAGACGTTTACTCAAAAGTTATTTTTTGCCATTTTAAGATTTTTCTGATCCAGCTATGATAGAAAATGCTGAGAATTAATGAAAATTAGCTTTATAAGAAAAGTTTTAGACAAGAAAAAGAAAAAGGTATGGCAATAAATCACACATCATGTAGATAAAAAGAAATTTATTTATAAATATTACAATAGGTTTTCAAAGTGGCCACCTCCAGCCACAATACACATTCTACACCTTCGCAAAAAAATTTTCTATCAGTCGCATAAAACCTGCCCTGTTTTCTCTTAGGTCACGTGCGGCTTCTCTTATCTTCAGTCGCAGTTCGTCTTCATTAGAACATTCTCGGGCGTAAACGATTTCTTTGAAATAACCCCAAACGAAAAAATCGATGGGATTGAGGTCAGGTGAGCGTGGGGGCCACTTGATAGGTCCGCTTCGTCCGATCCATCTGTTAGGGTATCGTTCATTCTTTTTTATTATTATGGAACTGGCCCTAAATAAATAAAACCCCCAAATGTTTCAATATTAGCTTTTTGTAGTAATTTCAGGTTAGTTAACGAAGGGAGTTAACCTAGAGAATCTTAAAATGGCAAAAAATAATTTTTGAGGAAACGTCTAGTTCTTTGATTTTTTCCACCTCGCTGACTTTGAAGGCTAATTCTAGCAAAAGTAGACTGTTGAGTACCATTTTTTATTAATGATTCTGAAAGCTGAGTGTTGAGCGCAGTTTTTAAGCCTACTAAGAAACCATGAAGTAACCTGTTTACATTTTTAATTTAAATTTGAAAATTTAGATCATGATCCAAAATACGTAACTTTCTCACTTGAGACCAACATTTCCATAATTTTTATCAAATTTACGATGCTGGTTATTTTATGTATAAAAGTACAATTCCTGGCGATCTATTTATAACAAAAAAATATCAGAAAAGTCTTGTACTTTTTTTTTTTAAATTTGAAGATGTTCAAGTTGAAAATTCTCAAATTTCATAAAAAAATTCATAACTCGGAAACCGTGAAAAATCGGATAACATACATGGGGGTGATTCGAATACTCCATGATATGAGGGACCTGTTTTTTTTTATGGACGTCAATCTTCCGGCCACCCTGTATAATGGAAAATAGGAGCTTATTGATGAAACGAAATTTGATACATAGTACAAGTTTCTGTCTCGCTGGTTCCACTGATCGGACAGCACCTATCATTCTGACAAAATGTTCGTAATTTTCGAATTTTTGGCCGAAATTAGTATAACACTTTTGGATTCGACTAATTGATGAAGAATCCTAGGTCAAACTTGATTCTGTTCGTCCATCCTTAAGCACGACAACTCTAGAACGAATTGAGTTAGGAAGTATGAATTTGCAGGGTAGGTTTGGGGCATAAACACCTGGGTTAACTACGCATCGGAGACAACATTTTTGGGAGTAAAGTTTGATATTTCTAAACCGCGCATCCGCTAATAATGAATTTCGCCCACCCCACACCCCCTGTACGTAGGAGACGGGCTACTTTTGAAATACTACTTGGTAACCTCTATTTATTATAGCAAAATCATATTCTAGGTCAAAAAATACGTATGATATGTTCGTATAATAAACTTTTGTTTATTTGCGAGATAAAGGCCGCAGTACGCGTAACGAAGGCAACAAGAGGAAAAGCAGATAAAAGACCAATCAATCATGTATTTAGCAATTCTTAACAGGCAATGATGGCAATGAATGTTAACTACATGTTTATTTTGTGCTTTTAATCTTGTTTCCTAAGTTGCGTGTAAAGTGCCATCTATAGCAAATGAGCGAACAATTTCCTGGATATCCTCTATTTTTTGACATAGAATTTGATTGGCCATAGAAAATGAGGACTGTTTGAGATTTCAAAGTTACTCCTTTCCCTGCCTACATGAGGTGAGGGAATGGGAGAACTTCAGTACTACCCGATGCGTTCTTTAGACATCAAACTTTTGTCACTACATTGTTTCTCTGCGATGCGTTGTTTTCGAGTAAAGATAAAATTTCGGGTTAATCGCGGTATAATCGGAAATATTACAGACAATAATTGCAACCACCATAACTGCGAATCCACTGAGCTGATTTTTCCCATTAAATATCCTTACCGGAGCATTTCGCCTTCAAATCTTCCCTACGAAGTTAAACTCTCTAACTCATTTCGTTCTATATAGATATCGTGCTTAGTTTCTTCATTTGATTAATATCATATTTCGGGGGATCATCGAATGCCTTCCTCACCGTCCACAATAAAGCGGGGGATAAATGAACTTTTTCATATAGGATTGGTGCAATTTTGAGGTTATATATGTATAAAATAAATATATCGTTTTGAGACTTTTTATTTGGAGGAATTGTGATTATTGGTTGATCGTGAGGTCAGTGAATAATCCGTATAGTTGTTGGGTCCACAGTTTTTCTGTATATTCCAATATTTCGCGATTTGCTTCAGTGCAGACTTTACAGGGACTGTTTGAACCTGCCCGTCGACTGGGATGACCAAACAGAAACATAATAGGATTATTCTAGATTACAATACAAATCTAGAATATTCCTATTATGTTTCTGTTTGGTGGGAATACTTTCTTTACAATACTATATTATTGCATGTGCATAATGCAAATATTCTCATATATGAACATATGAAATCAATTACGTTTAAATTATGGTGGCTTTACTTGATCGAAACCCATATTAACTTTTCAGTTAAAAATTACACATGATTTACACTTATTTATTGAATATTTTGACGTGCTTCGGCGACACGGCGTACAAGAGTAGGATATAGGTAGGCTGAAGGTGTCTGTGTGACAAAACGCTTATCAATATAGAATATATATATAAGAAATAACTGTAAATCATATATACCTTTTCAATTATATTAGTCATGGACATTTACTACTTATTCTTCAGAAATGAGTTAAGGTAAGTAGATTTCATAATTCTTCTATATAAATAGTAATCCATTGTTCAATATACAACAACTTTTTACTAAGGACAATAATACGAGTAATCATCGTTTCGAATATTATAACAATTCATTTAAAGCTTTCAATACTCATCAACTATTTCTGGAAAACAATTACACTTGTTGTATCGCTATGTTCAACTATTCATTCACTTGTTCGAAAATTCCTTGCCTAGAGATTGTCTAAAATAAACTCAAATATCGAATTAGATAACTATAATACCAATTTTTCGTTTGAATGTGATTGCTTTTATAAATAAGACAGTATAATGAAATTTCACAAGTACTTGCAAACATATTTTGTTTTTAATTTGTCATCTCTGAGATTGCATTTTTTGACTTCAAGATATTTTTGTTATGAATAAATTCCTTTTGAAATATCACAAAAAAAGACATTGATGTAAAAAAATTGGTTCAAGCCCTGTGGAAAGGAGCTTTTTGGCGCTCTTTTCCAAACAGACAAATTATATCTCTGAAAGTATTAGTTTCTTTGAGTTGGGAATTATATAAATGGATTCTTATGATGAGAACTGCATCAATTAAATTTGAAGAAAGTGTCGTTTAAAAAAAATGCTTCAAAAATTATCATTTGAAAAAAGAGCAATCTGCAATGCATTAATCCTTCAAAATTTGTCATTAAATTTATTTATCAAGATTAAATGACCAGTCTGCAATTATTCAAACTCGTGGAATGGGTTGTTGCAACTTACACTCGGTGCATAGTTTTCACAACTCAAAATACCTAAGGAAAGTATCATCGGAATGTCTAGAGTCTAGAGCGAGGCTGGGGACAATCATAGCAGACGAACAAATTAATTTAATAGTTCAAAATATATCATTAAAATAATATCCTCTTTTCATAATTTAAAATGTAATAGTTCATACCACTTACACATTCTTTTCTGTATTATGGACCTTAACTCAAGAAAAAAGGTTTGATACACAAATGTAGATCCATATTTCAGCATTTTTTTTGCTAGCAACTTCATGAAAATACTGTATTTAGGAACATGCCTCACAACTTAAGGAAGTAATAGTATATTATTTCATAAGGAGGAGAAGTGTCACTTTTCATGGCGAGCTGGAGTTTACCCGCCGAACGGAGTGAGGCGGGTAATTGAAAGCGAGCCATGAAAAGTCACTTCTACTCCGAATGAAATATGTTATTTTATTTTCAAACGTTTTGAAATTCATAAAAATCTGAATATCCACTTTTGGTTTGATTTACATAAATAATTCTATCCATTTACGATCGTTTTATAATTTAATGAATTATGAAACATTTGCCTAGCTACGGTTGCCACGTAAAATTCATTCTGACAGATATAAAGTAAAATAATTATTAGTTATCATTTGCAAGCTGGTGAGAAGTGGTTGAAAGTGAAAATGTCTTGAAATTGAGGTTTTGGCGAATGAAGCAGTCTCTTCCCTTGGACCATCGAAGTCTATAAAAAAATATTTCGCAGCTTATGATCCCTTCGTGAATTGGTGCAATTCGAAAAACGTGACAGTTTACCAAGAGAATGTGCTTCTAGCTTATTTCAACTTAACTGCTACAGAAAAAAATGGAAATCCTCTACTTTGAGGGACCGATATTCAATGATAAAGTCGCAACTAGCGATCAAACATGAAATACTTGCAGTTTAACGCCCCCTCACCGATTTTCAAAATATTCTGTATATAGTATCTGCATGATGTTGATATACCACAGTTTCAATTTTAGCACTGGCAAATGAGTATTTTTCGAGAAAATTCAAAATGAAAATTGAAATTTAGAATTGTAAAATATCTAGGAACAGCTTAGAAATATCAAAATTATAATTGTCATGTTGATAGATTTATTGAAAATATAAAATTATGAAGTAGTTTATGGGAGAGAAACCGAGGTAACGGAAAAATAAATGAAATTATCCAGTTTGAAAGAAGTCAAAGTTGAAATTGGTATCAAGTTAAAGAGGATATTATTCCAGACAAAACAATACAAGAAGAAACAAGTTATATAGAGATATCTCAGTTTTTTGAAAGGGAGAAGATATTAAGACAGAAATCGAAGGAGGATACAAGGATTTCATTAGATTAAAGGGAGATAATAAGAGAGAAAACGCAAGAAAGAAATTGAAGGTGGATTCAAGGAAAATATTAGGTTAGTTAAAGATACTAGAATCATATTAGGTTCAATATATATATGCATGCTAAATCTATCCAAATTTGTTTTTGTAGCAACCGGTTTTGTCCATTCATCTGTATTATGATAGACACTCAGAAACGTAAGCCCAAACTGGCAGCCATGTTAGTTTTAACTGTTTCCAGGCCCGGCTTTAGAGACGCATTTCGCTTTTCATTATTTCGAAAAAAAATTGTATCGTGAAGTGAATTTTGATGATTTTAAATAGTAGCAAAATAGTCCATTTGCTGGAATCTAAACGGGAGGGGAAGTGAACGAGAGTGCTGGGAGAGGTAATATATTCAATACGATGAATTTTTTATTTCAAAAATTTACTCCAAATTTTAATTTTCGTCATAAATTTTACCATTTTTCTCATTTTATTAGCCAAAAATTTGAAAATTCTAAGCTATCCTATTGAATTTATTACCCCACCCACTACCCCAATTCACTCCCCATACCGTTAGATTGCTCCAAAATAACTGATTTGCCACTATTGAAAATGATCAAAAATCACTGTACAATGCATATTTTCTTCGAAAAACTCGAAAAAGTCGAAATTTACGAGGGGGCGGTAAACTGCAAAATTACCGAAATACATATTGGTAAATATCTGAAGTTGCGCGCATTTTTGAAAAAATCTGATGAAGAGTATCTTGCAAAAAATTCAAGAGTTTTCTATTTTGAAGCACCGGATGACTCATATTTAGGATTAAAGGTAACCATCATATTTCAAGTAATTATAATTTTGTATTTTGATCACGTGGTTGTTTCAGATTGTTCTATTATTCGGAGTAGCTGGTGCCTGCAGATGTGACGAAATGATGAAAATGAAAGCTACAGATATCGAGGACAAGGGAAATATGATAATAGTCAATATTCCTGATAGTAAAACGAGAAAAGTTCGAACATTCACAGTTATTAGGGAGAATAATCCAAATATTTATCGGATATACACTGCGTTAAGACGATTTCGTTGAAAATAGATTTTCTTTGAAATATCAATCTGGAAAATGCTACAGAGCTGTGATGGGAATACATAGTATAGGAAATGTTCCAAGAAGCCAAGTAGTTAGCAGAAGGGTAAATCGAGGATTCGCTGCGAAATAAGAATGAGATTGCTGGTAGGATATTGAGCTTTAACGAATTCCCTGGAACTAACAACTTGAAAGACTCTAATGAGGCATCAGCTTTGGAACAGAATCCGAGACAGAATCCTACCATTTCATTATTACAAGGTTTCAATTTTCAAAACGCGACATTGACCAATTATTATTGTACATTCAATGTAACTTTAACGAATAAAAATGACGTTTGAATTAGAGAATCTTCATGGTAACCAACTCATCTTTTGCATAGAAACACTTTTCCTGCCGGCGGCAGGAAAAGTGTTGCATAGCAACACTTCTCCGCCTAGGCGGAGAAATAGAACTTTTCAATGATCCTCTCAATCGAAAAATGACGTTATTATTGTACGTTTGAAAATAATTAGTATATTACGCACCGAGGGAGAAAAGTAGGACATTCACGCCCGCGAATGATAGTCTCCCGAGCCGGAGGCGAGGGTGACAATCGCGGGCGAGGATGTCCTACTTTTCTCCCTAGGTGAGTATACGATTTTTTTCTTCTCCGTCTAATTCACTTTCATCAGAGTTAATCAAATCCATTTTTTATTATAATTGTCGGTATTCACTGAAATAATTAACCTTCTTTTGACTCAGCTGTCATCAATGAAAATTCATTGATTGTATCGCTTTTCATATAATCGTTTGGATTTTACTGGAAGTAGTTCACTGGTAATAGCTGCCCCTTCTTCTTCTAAATTTCTTATTATCTCTTCTCCGTCTATTTCACTTTCATCAGAGTTAATCAAATCCATTTATTTTATATTTGTCAGTATTCACTGAAATAATTAATTATTTTGAATCAGCTGTCAACAACTTGAGATACAAACACGCGGTTGCTAGGTAACCGCCGGGAGATAAAGTAAATTTGCCATCTCACCGGGAGAGAATCTGGTACTTTTCTCCCGCGTGACAGGGACGAAAAGTGAACTTTTCATCCCGGGGGAGAAAAATAGTATATTATATACCGCGGGACTGAAGTAGTACATTTAATCCTGAAGGTAAAGTTCATGGCCCGACCGCAGGGAGGGCCATAATTTACCTGAAGGATTAAATGTACTTCAGTCGCAAGGTATATACGATACTTTTCGTACTTCCGGTATGATTTTATTAATTATTTCAATAATTTCAATCAGTTTTTTCTCTCTTCAACTCATTTAATAAACTGTCTTTAAAATAAGTTACCATAGTAACATTGCGTTGTGACAATTATAATTTAGAAACATTGTCATTACTAGTGTCAGTTTGTGATTTAATCGTTCCGGGAGTTTCGTCAATATTTAATCCCGGAGGGATTAAATGTGACACTTTAGTACCTGTCACAAGGGAGTGAAGTTGTCACTTTAGGCCCGGAAGTACGAAAAAGGTATTATTAACCTCAGTGGTCAACGAACAGTAATTTCTTCTGATGATTCCATTATGTTCTTCTTTCCTATTGCATTCATAAACTACATCATTAAAATGATCCAATTATAAATCTTCTAAAATATCATCCCCAATAAATTATTCAATATGTAATGAGTCAATATTATTTTCAGTTTCAAAACAGAATAAGAATCGGATACTTGTTTTCCAACAGAAAATATTTTCAAACTATAAACTGACAAGTCCCTAATAGCTAGATAAGATGACATTTATGAACAGTGAACACAGACAGATTCTGTGTTCACATTCTGTGAATACATAGAACTACGATGTATTATTGAAATTTTGAGAAATCATATCTACGAAAGTATTAACTTGTTAGAGTTGAAAATGACAACGATGGATTCTTATGATGAAACTGATTCTTAAAAAAAATTGAATTTGAAATTTGTAATGTAAAAAATTTTTTGTATTACTCCGAAACCATGATGCCGTTTGCACCCAATAACGAACTGAACCGAGATATTTATCACCCAAACCTACTCTGAAAATTTCAACTGCCTAGCTCTATCTGTTCGAGAGTTATTGTAGAAACAAAATTAAAAAATTTGAAAATATTTAATGCTAAATTTCAGATAGATCAAGTGATCAGTTTCGGAAATATTCATGAAAAGCCGTTTTTACTATAATCGGCCATAACTCTAAAACCGCTTGGTGGATTTCGTCCGTTAACGAACTCGTCTGAGATATTTACGTTCCAAACGTACCCTGCAAATTTCAATCCTCTAGCTACTTCAGTTCGAGAGTTACCGTGTTAACAGAAGGCCAGCCGGACCAGCCAGCCGGCCGGACAGAATTGATTTTGACCACGGATTCTTGATCAGTGAGTCGAACCAAATCGTTCAAGACCATTTTCATCAAAAATTCGAAATTTACAGACATTTGGGCAAATTGATAAGCACTCTGTGCCGGGGAACAAGAGCTCCAAAAACAAATGAAGAGAGGGAAGTTGTTTCACTTCGGTCGAATCTAAGCGAGTATCCGGAGCAGAGCGGCTAAGTGTGGATTCATGCAGCATCAAATAACAATTATCAAGTAAAAAGTATCAAATAACAATTATGAATTACAAAAATGCAGCATTCATGCACTCAAATTAACAATTAAGAAATAAAAACCCACAAGTCAAAGATCCGAGGTATTAATTTTTCAAAATAACCTCTGTTCCCCCTATATTTGAAAACAAGTGTTTAAAATTCAATTTTCCAATGTGATAACACGGAACCCACATAAATACACACCAAATAAATAAAATATTTTACAAATTGAGGTTATATTTACATCATCGGACAGTCTAATTTGCGTTCAGCTTCGCACGAGTTGCGTACAAGTACAAAATCTCGTTCAACTAAAGAAGAAAGTTAAAAGTTGGCAAACTTCTACTTATTGTTACTTCTTAATTGATAATTGCTACTTGGCTGCGTGAACACTCTCATTGAGATATATGAAGTTCAACTTTTACTCACTATTTGTAATTTTTTTACATTTTATCAGCATTTAGCGTGAATATAGAGTATTTATGTTTTGGCGTATCATGGTGAATGGAACTTTTTGAAATTTTTTTTGGGTTTACTACAATATTTTTTTTATTTATATCTTCGAATGATTTGAAAGGACATTTGCCGTCCTTTGACACCTTTCAAAAGGACAAAGGACGGTTGGCAACCCTAGTTATAATAGCAAGGAATTGCTTTTAACCACTCTGTTCCGGTTACTTGCTTAAATTCCACTTTTGACTATTATTATCCCCTGAGTTCCTGAGTAGTGTCACAGAATCACAGATTCACAGATCAGCCATCGTGCGATATGTCATTAACTGTTATTCAATCAGAGTTGCTGAAAGCTATAGATAGATGAACGAGTTTAGGTTAGGGTGACCAGACATCCGTCATTGCGACGGACAGTCCGTCATTCAACAAATATAGCTATCAATACAGTTTGGCTGTTAACTTTACCGTACATCGAAAATTATGGTCATGGGACCTCCGTTAGGAACGCAATTGCCTCTTCTCCAAATCCGAACGTAATTTAATATAGATCTACCGAATATAGTTATTTATAAATTCGTCCCTGAGCCACGATACAGAAATTTCAACTCGGAAACAACGCAATTTCCCGGAAACTGACTTGTCCGTGCACAGAATTGCCATGAAATTTCTCTTAAAACCTTGAAATGACGGCTCAGAACCAACTAACCGCTAGACGCAAACCACTCCCAACATGAACTATACAATCCAAACGAGTCCTCTGCGCATACGCAATCTACGTGGCTCAAACTCCCCTGAAAATAACACTTCACTCAAAATTCTGATTCTTCAACACCATTGGTTCAGGAGATATCACTGCTCCAATCCACGCATGCGCAGACACTTCCAAAGGGATTCTATGGAGGAATAGCATCCAGCACCTGAAAACTCCAATCCTCTCATTCAACTCCAGCAGTTAAATCAATTCTTCTCTGCTCATGCGTGAAACGAAAATTCTCCGAAAGAGGTTACATGAATTTCGAACGCAATTTCTTCGCCTATTCTCCCAATCTAAAAGTAATTTAGAATTGATCATCCAAATATAGTTATTTATAAATTGGCCCCAGGGCCACTACACAGATATTTCAACTAGAAAACAACGCAATTTCCTCGAAACTGACTTGCTCGTTTTCAGAATTATCTTGAATAATCTATTAAATCCTCACAATATTGGCTCAGCATAAAATCCATGACCACTGGACGTAAACCCCACCCAACATAAGCCATAAAACCCAAAGACAGCCACGTCAGCTCTGCGCAAGCGCAATCTACTCGTGTCTGAAAGTCCTCTCAAAATCACACACCGCACACAAAACTCTGATTCTTCAATACCATTGGTTCAGGAGAGAGCACCTTCAATCCACGCATGCGCGGATACTCCCGAGGGGATTATGTTAAGTAATAGCATCCTGCACCTCAAATCCCCAACGCTCTCAGGCGAAAACTCCAGCAGTTAATTCACTTATCGTCTGTTCATGCGCATAACGAAACATGCCCGTAAGGGGTAATATCAATTTCAAAATTAGCCCCAGGGCCACGGTACGCACGCTTCAACTTGGAAACAACGCTATTTCCCCCAAACTGACTTGTGTCCTTGCACTGACATGACAATTGACATGAATATTCTTTTAAAACTTCACAATATCGACACAATATCGGCTCCCAACATAACCCATACAACCCAAAAACGGTCACTTCTCTTCTGCGCATGCGCAATCGACTCGCGGCTGAAAGTACTCAAAAAATCACATACCTTACAAAAAACTCCGATTCTCCAACACTTCTCTTCTGCGCATGCGCAATCTACTCGCGGCAGAGTGTTCTCAAAATCACACCATACAAAAACCTCCCATTCTCCAACACTAGTTTTGTTTGTTTTGTATATTATTATACTGATCCTCCTAGGTCTTCCCGAAGGAGACCCCTCATAAGCTCTCGAAGAGCTTGAGCGAGTAAGGAGAACCAGCTGTGTTCCGTGTAGGCTTTGTTACTGTGTCCTTACTCCACCTCAGGCACAACACTGTTAATTTTTGACCCAACAGTGAATGGTGGCGATTACCATGACTAGAAAATTTCTTTCCTAGCCTCGGAATTGAACTTGGGGCTTCCGCTCCCAAGTCAAATGCTCTCCCACTGAGCCAACCGCAGAGAAATAGCTTCCGCCACCACCAAACCCCAATCCACTCTGACGAAAACACAGGCAGTTAAATCACTGATGGTCTGCTCATGCGCATAACGAAACATGCCCTTAAGGAGTAACATCAATTTCAAAATTAGCCCCAGGGCCACGGTACGGACACTTCAACTCGGAATAACGCTATATCCCCCAAACTGACTTGTCCGTGCACTGAATTGCCATGAATATTCTTCTAAAACCTCACAATATCGGCTCAACACTCCCAACATAACCCATACAACCCAAAAACAGTCACTTCTCTTCTACGCTTGCGCAATCTACCCGCGGCTGAAAGTCCTCTCAAAATCACACACCTTACAAAAACTCCGATTCTCCAACACTAGTTGTTCATGAGATAACGCATCTTGAATCCACGCATGCGCGGACCCTCACCAGGGTATTCTATAGAGGAATAGCATCCGCCACCCCAAAACCCCAATTATCTCTGACAAAAACACCAGCAGTTAAATCACTGATGGTCTGCTCATGCGCATAACAAAAAATGCCCGTAAGAGGTAACATCAATTCCTAAATTAGCCACAGGGCCACGTTACGGACACTTCAACTAGGAAACAACGCTACATCCCCGAAACTGACTTGACCTTGCACTGAATTGCCATGAATATTCTTTCAAAACCTCACAATATCGGCTCAGCACTCCCAACATAATTCATACTACCCGAAAACTGTTACATCTCTTCTGTGCATTCGCAATCTACTCGCGGCTGAAAGTCCTCTCAAAATCACACACCTTACAAAAAGCACCGATTCTCCATCACTAGTGGTTCAGGAGATATCGAATCTTTAATCCACGCATGCGCAAACCCCCACCAGGGGATTCTATGGAGGAATAGCATCCGCCTCCCCAAAACCCCAATCCCCTCTGACGAAAACTACAGCAGTTAAATGACTTCGCATCTGCGCATGCGCATAACGAAAAATGCTAGGAAAGGGCAGCATGAACTTCAAAAAAATTGGTTCAAGCACTGACGTGAAGTCAGAAGC
This sequence comes from Halyzia sedecimguttata, assembly GCA_937662695.2. Classification (NCBI taxonomy): domain Eukaryota; kingdom Metazoa; phylum Arthropoda; class Insecta; order Coleoptera; family Coccinellidae; genus Halyzia; species Halyzia sedecimguttata. Next base: position 35,151,971 of record OW569411.2, read on the forward strand.
TTTTGCGCGTATGTTCTATTGTCCATTCTTCTGTATTGGACACCCTTAATCGAATTTACCATGGTAAATTATGTTGTCCATTCTCCTGTATTGGACACTCTTAATTCGAATTTACCATGGTAAATTCGAATTAATTGTCCAATACGGGAGAATGGACAACATAATTTACCATGGTAAATTCGATTAAGGGTGTCCAATACAGAATAATGGACAATAGAACATACGCGCAAAAGCTTCTGACTTCACGTCAGTGCTTGAACCAATTTTTTTTTGCGTGATTTTTTTTTAAATTTTCTAGGAGTACGGTTATTAAAATTTTTTTTTTCGTCATTTTTTTCGTATTTTCTAGTGGTACGGTTCTTACAAGCTTTTGAACACGTCTTTATGGTGATTTTCTACTACTAGTTACCAAGCTTCAATTCGATCGAATATTTATTTTTTCAGTTATCAAGAAAATAATATTCCAGGTGGGTATAACTCGGAAACCGTTAGACCGATTATGCCCAAAAACGAACTCAACTCTCCCTTTCGGATACGCAACCTACCCTGAAAATTGCAAGTCCCTATCGCCTTTCGTTCGAAAGTTATCGAGGCAACGGTCACCCATCTACTGAATTCACACAAGAATGCTCCAATCTCCAACAATATTAAACCGATCATATTAAAACTTGAAACTTAGCGGTAGAGTTAGGTTATGAAGGCTCTTGCAAAATTTCATCAATTTCTAACGATTAGTTACTGATATATAGAATTTTTTTTTTTATTTTCAACGATTTATTAAAAATTTTCTACAAATGCTATCCTCACCAAATTTTGCAAACATTTCCGCGTTGGCATTCTACAACTAATAACCATGTTTGAATTCAATCGGTTCAGTACTTTTCGAGTTAATGAGGAACAAAATTCACGAAATTTCAGAAAATTTCAGATGGCTATAACTCTAAAACCGTTTGGCCGATTATGCTCATAAACAAACTGAAATTTCGCGTTCTGGTGCTCATCCTAACCTGAAAATTTCAAGCCGCTGTCTCATTCCGTTCTCAAGTTATCGTGACAACAAAAATATTTTTTTATAATTTTTTTAAAATTTTCTAGCCATATGATTCCCACAAAATTTCACAAACGTACTTAGGTTCATATTCTACAACTACTCACCAAGTTTCAATTCGATCGGATTTATATTGGATTAAAACAAAATTATTACTCGGAAACCGCTGGGCCGATTATGCCCATTAACGAACATGTCCGTCGTATTGGGATGCGCCACCTACCCTGAAAATTTCAATTCGCTAGCTCTTTTCGTTATCAAGTTATCGTGGCAACGGCCGGACGGCCGGACGGCCGGACAGAATCAAATTTGACCCCGAATTCTTCATTGGGGAGTCGAACTTAATCGTTTGAGACCATTTTTTTCAAAAAATTCGAAAGTTACAGACATTTGGGCAAAACTATAACGCGATGTTCCCCAGAACATACGCGCAAAAATAGGCTTCGGAATCTCAAGCAAAATATTCCGCAAAATAGTAGTAATTTTTTGAATTTTTTCATGTCAAGTGATCTTCACGAAATTTTGCGGAAGTGTTTGCTTTGGTCTTTTGCATCTGAACTGAGTTTCAATTCAATCAGGTCAGTTTTTTCGGGTTATCGTGGAAACAAAATTTTAAAATTTTTGAAAATTTTTTTGCCACTTTATGGCCATCCGGTCAGTACCTAACTTCGCAGGCATATAAAGGTCATGATTCTACAATTTGATGCCAAATTTCAGATAGATCGGGTTGATCGGTTCCGGAAATATTCATAAAAAACCTTTTTACTAAAAACTGCCTTAACTCCGAAACAGCTTGGAGGATTTCGGCCGTTATCGAACTCGTCCGAGATATTTACGCTACAAAACTACCCTGCAAATTTCAACGCTCTAACCCGTTTCATTCGAGAGTTATCGTGCTAACAGCCGGCCAGACATAATTTAATTTGACCTCGAATTCTTCATCACGGAGTCGAACCCAATCGCTTACTACCATTTTCGCAAAAAAAATCGAAAAATACAGACATTGTGACGAAATGATAGCACACTGTTCCTTGCGGAATACGCGCGCAAAAATGAGACTGGTTGCATCGGTTTAGTTGCGGCGATTATTTGGTTGTATATGCGCGCATTCGTATTTAAGGATATGTGTTTCATTTCTGCGACTAAACGATCGCACGACAAGAAAATCACATGTGCGTGCCTAGATTAACTCCACTTTTCTAGGACGAAAACTCCTAAAGTTATATCACTTTTCATCTGCATATAAGCAGACGATCCTCACGAAATGTTGCATTAAAGTCTTCGTGTTTGTACTTTTCAACTAACAACCAAGTTTCAATTTGATCAGATCAGTACTTATTTATTATTAATTACTTCGTTATTGAGAAAACCAAATTTGATATGGCTATAGTTCCGACACCATTTGGCGAATTTGGCACACCGAAGAATTTAACTGAGATATTTATGCCCCAAACCCACACTGCAAATTTCAACTATCTAATTAATTTACTTCGAGAGTTATCGTGCTTATGGACGGGCAGAATTTGATTCGACCCCGCATTATTCATGAACGAGTCGAACCTTACTCGGACAAAAATTCCAAAATGACAATTGGGCAAAACAATAGTAGGATGTCCCTGGTGGAATAATTCCGCAAAAACAATTCATGCCAAAATGATCCGAGGATCACTCTAATAACACAAATTCTTTTAATCGCCTTGATTACATAGATAAGTTATTCTTCATATTCATATAGCTTGAACTAATTCGTTTTATGAATGATTAGAACATTCATTCAGGAATATAATAAATCTTCACTTCATATTCTATATTTTCCGGCACTTAGGGCGACATAATGCGACGTTGCCGATATTAATGAAAATAAGGGGCGCTAAACCCGTCAAGACATATAAAAATATCGTGGCGCGCTAAGCCACGGTAGCTATATATATATAGATTTGTTCGACCGCACATACAGACCCAAATTGACATACTTTACCGATTATACAGTCCAAAAGTGACGTTTTCAGACCCGACTCCGGGTCTGGTAACGTTTACCTATAGAATTGTACTCAGGGACGTTAGGGGATGCCAGGGGTAAATTTTCAGATGGGTCTGAAAAAGCGGTGATACATCATATTATATACAGAAAAGCTTCAGAGTTTGGCCAGTGCGAGGGCGCTTCTGCTCACATTAGCTCGCTGTATATAATTCGTATAGTTGATCAACGTCTTGAGTCCTTACATCCGGCAACGCTGTAGAGCGAGAGTTTGAAAATAATATATTTCCTCCTCTCGATATACAAACCCAAAACCAACACATACGAAAACTTATACGAGCCCGGATAGATAGTCATCGTCATGAGAATTGTTAATTGTGGATTGTTCAAATAAAACTTCAAAATCAGATACTTCTTCCTTTTGATATACAAACCTAAAAACCACACACATGAACGCTTATACAAGCCTGGTATATGGAATCGTCGTCATGGGAGCTGTTTATTTCGAATTCTCAATCATAATTCTAAAGGAGTGTTGAGGACAAATATAATTTCTTCATGGATCATTTTGCAAAAAATTAACATAATAAACAGTAACGAAACCATTCTGTAATATTTCAGAGACTAAATCGGACTCCTTCATCAGATACAAAGCGAAAACTTGACCAATTATTTTTTGATGACACTTATTCTGAAATTTGTTACACTGCAAATTACAGTATTAGCTGAAAGACACGCGGAGAAATATTCATTGATTTTAACCATCAACAAATATTTCGTGGATACGGACTGGTCCCCTCATCGCTCAGTGTTCCCCTAATAGGAAAGCGTCATACAGGGGCAAATACGAACCAGTTTCATGGCTATTACCAATCGTCAGCATAACATTGCCACACTGAATGACAGCTGAAGGAGTCCTAGGAAACATAATCCCAGTTGTTGCGAACAGGTAGGAAGAAAATCTCATCAGCTGCATCTAGGGAAATCCTTAGGAACTCTGACCCTCTGTGATGCGGAAACCATAAGCGATATTCAGTGATGTTCATGCTTTTGCCATAAGAGGGTCAAGGACTGCAAGGCTGTCTACCTGATTTGGCAATTAAGAGCTGTCAAAGCTTTGTGCAACCCATCGTAAGAGTTGGGAATGATATCAATGGATTCTTGTGATAAGACTACATCATAAAATAATTAAATACAAAATGTTTTTGACACATCTCATAATTAGAGCATTCTATGAAATTGTAAGACCATTTTCTGCCAATTCGAAAAATACCGACATTTGGGCCAATTGATAAGCACTTTGTTCCGAACAACAAAAGCAACACAAATAGCAGAATATGTATGTACAATCTATAGAGATCGACATAATGGATTAGACTAAAACAAAGATTCTGATGACGGAATACCACTCACATGAAAAGGAAACATACGGAGACGACTTGTATTTTGTTGAACATACAAAACAATTTCCCAAATTACACAATTGAAATTGGCCATATTTGGTAGTTGAATTTGTTGGAGAAATAGTTAGAACTTCGAAATTTCTATCTGAAGTGACACTGTGATACTATGTTTTTGGCGCTTTTGTTATCAATTCGCCAAAATGTCTGTAATTTTCGAATTATTAAATTATTGGCTGAAAATGGTCTCAGACGTTTTGGTTCGACTCACTGATCAAGAATCCGTGATCAAAATCGCCGTACGGCCATCTGCTAACAAGATAACTCTCAAACAGAATGAGCAAGATAGTTCCAATCTTCACAGTAGGTGAATATAAAAATATTTTTCTTATATCACAAATTTAAAATTGTTTTTTTTTTATATGCAGTTTTCTCATAATAATCCACTGATATTATTTAAAACTCTAACAACTACTTTTGGAGATATGATTTTTCAAAATTTCAATAATAAATCTTACTTCTATGTTTTCACAGAATGCTATAATTACTCGATCGTAGAATTCTCAGGGTTATAATATGATATTATTTTTTTAAGTGATATTTTAATGCCCATGGATAATCCATATGATGATGGAAATATATACTTTGGTAAGTTAATCGAATTGGGTTCAGAAAATCTCCAGTAAAAATAAAACCGGACTATTGGCCAGGTTTCAATTGATATAATATAATTTTCAGAGTGGATTTAAGGAATGAACATCTCGGATAAGTTCGTGGTTTCGGACTAATTTTTGGCAGTCTTTTTTTATTAAATGACACTTTTTTGAAATTCATTTCTTTCATGTTGCGATTGTATCATAAGAATCCATTGAAATAATTCCCAGCTCTAAGAAACCAATACCCACTTTCGGAGATATGATTTGTCAAAGTTTGAACAAGTGCGCAAAATCTCCTGCCCACAGGGCTTTTCTACTTTTTTTATCTTGCAGTTCTATCTTAAGAATGCATTGATATCCAACTCTGAGAATCCAATATTTGGAGATATGATTTGTCAAAGTTTGAATAATAACTCGCTAGTAGTTTGACGAAATCGCCAAAGTCCCTGTCTACAGAGCTGTCCCACATTTATAATTAAATATCAATTCAATAAAAGATTTGATCCGAATCATTCATGACAAATTTGAAAAAAATCTTCTTCAAAGCTTATTATATCTCGCTGTAATCTCATCTTATTTAGTCTAAGAAAACTTAATCATTCTGTGACGAAAGCATGCCCACATTTGTTCTCAATTTTTTGGCAACCATCACTTTCTAAAGTCAATTTAATTCTTAGGAATTTTGTAATTTTTATTCCATTTTCTCTGCATCTGCACATGCAAGTGCGACTGTAATTTCAGAGAAGGACGATTGCAAAAAGCCCATACCATCATTTCAAGAAATAATTAAAGGATACTTTGGGAGGTGAATTCATCACTGAATGGTTCCTTTCTGGGTTTTCTCTCTTAAACTCTGGAAAATATCTATGAAATAAAAAATTTCATTATTTTGAAATTGCTTCTGCGTTAGAAACATTTGTAGATATTTGTAATTCGATTGCAATTACAGAGTCTGATGACATAAAAAGATAACTTAAAGGAGCCGCTCTGTATTTTGTTGATCAAAGAAAACAATTTTACAAATTGCTCAAGATGAATATACCATATTTGGTTGAATAGGTTGAATAATGAATTCGAACTTGGAAATTTCTATGTAAAGTTCCAGTGTTACAATATTTTTTCAAAGACTATCGGCTGTCGGCTTAACAAATTTCAGTATTAGTGTCATCACATATAATTCTTAAGATCTTCGCTTGGTGTCTGATGAAGGAATCTGCTTTAGTATCCGAAACGTTACAGAAAAGTTGTTTCATATGTTATTAGTTATGCTACTGTTCATTAGGCAATATTGTTCTATATATGGCTTCTGGCAAATATCTAGTCTTTCTTACGTCGAAGTAAATTAAAAAAAAACATTTTTTATTTTATGGATATTTTTCAGAATCCAAAAAACATTTAGTCCACTTCTAAATTTGGGGAAATATTCAACTATTTTACGCAAACGGTGTACAGAAATGTATAGGTAGATAATGTTGACTGAATAAAAGGCAAATCTTGTTCAGCGTTGAAAGAATCAATCAACATACGCCGTTTTTTGGATAAAATAATATTGCTTCTAAAATGTTAACAATAGAAATTAATCTGGAATAATAGACTTTCTGTTGAAGGCATATCATCTTTTTCATCGTCCCTTATATTCCTCGGTTTCGTAGAGCCTTCATATGTAGCATTCATTCGGATCCATTTAATTTTTAATGCATCTACTCTCATTTGTCTCCCATATTGATACTTTTCTCGGCACTTCAAATTTACTCTTTTCCTCTTTTCTTCTCTTCTACTTGTTCCAATTCTAACTAATATTGCGTAACTTCATTCTGGGCAAGACTCTTTCCCCTCATCAAGCACCAATAGTACCTTCGCAGTTACAGGGTGTTCCTTAAAGACATGCTAATATTTAAGGTGGTGATTTTTTGACTTATTTTAAGAAAAAAATTCCCATGAACGTATGTCCTGAAAATCTTAACTTTTGAGATACGTGGGGATAAAATATTGAAAAAAAATCAGTTTTTAAATAATAACTGAGATAATATTGCAGACATCTAATGTAATATCTTTATTTTTTTGTTCTACCGTTAGAATCAAATATTTTTAATTTAACAGCTGTACACAGTTATAATTTTGAATAACTCACAGTCTCGTTCGGGTTTATTACTTTGTAATGTTGTCTAATGAACTCTCTATTATTATTATTATTATTATATCTTCATAAGATTTGGTACATGTATTCTATGCATCAAGGTGCATTTTGTGATGTACAAAAATTTTCATTTTCTCTACCAGTGACGTCCATACGAGTTTTGCATTGAATAATTTTGGAGAAAAAAATACTACGCCACTGCTTTCTTTTCAAATAAAAATTACTTTTAAGATCCTCATTCATTTTTGAGCAAATTTGATTCCATGGGTTTTCTTTGACCGACACACGGTTTCCACCTAAAAAAAATAAAAATCGTTTTACTTCAGGATCAATTCCTCAAAAATCTGAGGCGGTGTGAAATATTTGTGCATCGACTGAAAGCAAATAGAGAGATCAGATTTGTTCCAAAATGAATGAGAATCCAAAAAATTAGTTTTCTTGTCATATGCTCTGTTCTTGATTAAAATAATTAAATTAAAATTACTTCATATCGCAGCACACAATTTTATCACCCTGTATCTCAAAAGTTAAGACTTTTAGGACATACGTTCATAGGAAGTTTTTTCTTAAAATGAGTTGAAGAATTGCCCCCTTAAATATTAGCATGTCGTTAAGGAAGACCCTGTATATGCTCTGACATTCTGAAAAAAAATATGTGAAATATATGAATTCTCGCTAATCACTTGGTGAAACATTTTGACAAGTTATTAAGGTAAAGAAAAAACTTGGCTTAAGTTTCTCAATATGATACTATATTCATGACATTGTTCAGTCTTGAACATGGGATAAGCCGGAAACATATATTTATGTCAACAATATGGTATTATATTGTAAAACTTAACGGTTTTTTTCTGGGTTTTCTCTCCCAAACTCTGAAAAATATCTATAAAATAAAAATTAATTATTTTGTGATTTGCTTCTGCGTAAGAAACACAGGATATTTGTCAGAAGCAATCAATTGAACAATGTTGCCTAACAAACAACAACGAAACAACATCAACGAAGAAACAACTATAGCGTAACGTTATAGTTGTTTCTTCGTTGATGTTGTTTCGTTGTTGTTTGTTAGGCAACATTGTTCAATTGATTGCTTCTGACAAATATCCTGTGTTTCTTACGCAGAAGCAAATCACAAAATAATTAATTTTTATTTTATAGATATTTTTCAGAGTTTGGGAGAGAAAACCCAGAAAAAAACCGTTGAATAATGAGTATACCTCCCACAGTATCCTTTAATGATTATTTGTAAAACTTAAGCCAAATGTTTTCAATTGGAAAAAATTGTAATTTTACATCAAATGAAATACTGTGCCTATAGAACTCCTAATGGCTCTTATTTACGTACCTGTTGCACTTTTCATCATCAGCTTCCTTCTTGCAGACTTTAAAATCATTTCATAACACAACTAAAACAATGTAAACGATTCCAGCTTCGTTTTCGCGCCCTTTCGTATATCGAAATTGGCGCAATTAGTCCCGAAGAGCTGGCAACAGCGCTGGGTTCGAAGACGTTGGCTGAAGATACTTGTGGAGTGTATGTGGGATCAGAAAGTCGGCGAAATGATTCGGGATTCGAGAAGTTTGACGAATATACAACTTTTTCGACAGAAAAAAATTCCTTCCCCTCTCAAGATGCCTAAGGAGTTATATTTTCAATCTACCCGTTTTTTGTCTATATACTCCTGAAAACATTTTGGATCATATGGGTCTCAGGTAGCCTTCAGAGTGTACCGGGACTGGATACGTCTATTAGATAAATATATATATATATATATATATATATATATATATATATATATAAATAATAATAGGACTAGCAGGGACCGCAGTCAAGAGTCATCCACAAAGTGTAATTCCATCAACGCTGACTAGCAACATACCGCGGTTTCATCCTTATTAGGAATCGTCAGTGGTGCATAAGTCAACCGCCGATGGAAGAATACACCTCGAAGGAGCCGCCTTATCGAGCCCCAGGTATACCCTCTGAGTACAAAGTACACAAAGCGACACCCAGCGCTCAACCAACCAGGCTCCCGTTGCGGAAAACTCAAAACATAGATCCCTGCGTACATTCTTTGTTCCAAACGTGACTAATTGCAGAATTCTATTTTGAATTCCTCGCAGACGCCACGAGGAACGTGAAAACGCCCTGGTTTTAGTGCGCAATGCGCAGAAATGAATAGGCAAATGAGTGAGTTTCGCTTTTATGGAAAGCTAACCACTAGACATAAATAATAATAGGACTAGCAGGGACCGCAGTCAAGAGTCATCCACAAAGTGTAATTCCATCAACGCTGACTAGCAACATACCGCGGTTTCATCCTTATTAGGAATCGTCAGTGGTGCATAAGTCAACCGCCGATGGAAGAATACACCTCGAAGGAGCCGCCTTATCGAGCCCCAGGTATACCCTCTGAGTACAAAGTACACAAAGCGACACCCAGCGCTCAACCAACCAGGCTCCCGTTGCGGAAAACTCAAAACATAGATCCCTGCGTACATTCTTTGTTCCAAACGTGACTAATTGCAGAATTCTATTTTGAATTCCTCGCAGACGCCACGAGGAACGTGAAAACGCCCTGGTTTTAGTGCGCAATGCGCAGAAATGAATAGGCAAATGAGTGAGTTTCGCTTTTATGGAAAGCTAACCACTAGACATAAATAATAATAGGACTAGCAGGGACCGCAGTCAAGAGTCATCCACAAAGTGTAATTCCATCAACGCTGACTAGCAACATACCGCGGTTTCATCCTTATTAGGAATCGTCAGTGGTGCATAAGTCAACCGCCGATGGAAGAATACACCTCGAAGGAGCCGCCTTATCGAGCCCCAGGTATACCCTCTGAGTACAAAGTACACAAAGCGACACCCAGCGCTCAACCAACCAGGCTCCCGTTGCGGAAAACTCAAAACATAGATCCCTGCGTACATTCTTTGTTCCAAACGTGACTAATTGCAGAATTCTATTTTGAATTCCTCGCAGACGCCACGAGGAACGTGAAAACGCCCTGGTTTTAGTGCGCAATGCGCAGAAATGAATAGGCAAATGAGTGAGTTTCGCTTTTATGGAAAGCTAACCACTAGACATAAATAATAATAGGACTAGCAGGGACCGCAGTCAAGAGTCATCCACAAAGTGTAATTCCATCAACGCTGACTAGCAACATACCGCGGTTTCATCCTTATTAGGAATCGTCAGTGGTGCATAAGTCAACCGCCGATGGAAGAATACACCTCGAAGGAGCCGCCTTATCGAGCCCCAGGTATACCCTCTGAGTACAAAGTACACAAAGCGACACCCAGCGCTCAACCAACCAGGCTCCCGTTGCGGAAAACTCAAAACATAGATCCCTGCGTACATTCTTTGTTCCAAACGTGACTAATTGCAGAATTCTATTTTGAATTCCTCGCAGACGCCACGAGGAACGTGAAAACGCCCTGGTTTTAGTGCGCAATGCGCAGAAATGAATAGGCAAATGAGTGAGTTTCGCTTTTATGGAAAGCTAACCACTAGACATAAATAATAATAGGACTAGCAGGGACCGCAGTCAAGAGTCATCCACAAAGTGTAATTCCATCAACGCTGACTAGCAACATACCGCGGTTTCATCCTTATTAGGAATCGTCAGTGGTGCATAAGTCAACCGCCGATGGAAGAATACACCTCGAAGGAGCCGCCTTATCGAGCCCCAGGTATACCCTCTGAGTACAAAGTACACAAAGCGACACCCAGCGCTCAACCAACCAGGCTCCCGTTGCGGAAAACTCAAAACATAGATCCCTGCGTACATTCTTTGTTCCAAACGTGACTAATTGCAGAATTCTATTTTGAATTCCTCGCAGACGCCACGAGGAACGTGAAAACGCCCTGGTTTTAGTGCGCAATGCGCAGAAATGAATAGGCAAATGAGTGAGTTTCGCTTTTATGGAAAGCTAACCACTAGACATAAATAATAATAGGACTAGCAGGGACCGCAGTCAAGAGTCATCCACAAAGTGTAATTCCATCAACGCTGACTAGCAACATACCGCGGTTTCATCCTTATTAGGAATCGTCAGTGGTGCATAAGTCAACCGCCGATGGAAGAATACACCTCGAAGGAGCCGCCTTATCGAGCCCCAGGTATACCCTCTGAGTACAAAGTACACAAAGCGACACCCAGCGCTCAACCAACCAGGCTCCCGTTGCGGAAAACTCAAAACATAGATCCCTGCGTACATTCTTTGTTCCAAACGTGACTAATTGCAGAATTCTATTTTGAATTCCTCGCAGACGCCACGAGGAACGTGAAAACGCCCTGGTTTTAGTGCGCAATGCGCAGAAATGAATAGGCAAATGAGTGAGTTTCGCTTTTATGGAAAGCTAACCACTAGACATAAATAATAATAGGACTAGCAGGGACCGCAGTCAAGAGTCATCCACAAAGTGTAATTCCATCAACGCTGACTAGCAACATACCGCGGTTTCATCCTTATTAGGAATCGTCAGTGGTGCATAAGTCAACCGCCGATGGAAGAATACACCTCGAAGGAGCCGCCTTATCGAGCCCCAGGTATACCCTCTGAGTACAAAGTACACAAAGCGACACCCAGCGCTCAACCAACCAGGCTCCCGTTGCGGAAAACTCAAAACATAGATCCCTGCGTACATTCTTTGTTCCAAACGTGACTAATTGCAGAATTCTATTTTGAATTCCTCGCAGACGCCACGAGGAACGTGAAAACGCCCTGGTTTTAGTGCGCAATGCGCAGAAATGAATAGGCAAATGAGTGAGTTTCGCTTTTATGGAAAGCTAACCACTAGACATAAATAATAATAGGACTAGCAGGGACCGCAGTCAAGAGTCATCCACAAAGTGTAATTCCATCAACGCTGACTAGCAACATACCGCGGTTTCATCCTTATTAGGAATCGTCAGTGGTGCATAAGTCAACCGCCGATGGAAGAATACACCTCGAAGGAGCCGCCTTATCGAGTCCCAGGTATACCCTCTGAGTACAAAGTACACAAAGCGACACCCAGCGCTCAACCAACCAGGCTCCCGTTGCGGAAAACTCAAAACATAGATCCCTGCGTACATTCTTTGTTCCAAACGTGACTAATTGCAGAATTCTATTTTGAATTCCTCGCAGACGCCACGAGGAACGTGAAAACGCCCTGGTTTTAGTGCGCAATGCGCAGAAATGAATAGGCAAATGAGTGAGTTTCGCTTTTATGGAAAGCTAACCACTAGACATAAATAATAATAGGACTAGCAGGGACCGCAGTCAAGAGTCATCCACAAAGTGTAATTCCATCAACGCTGACTAGCAACATACCGCGGTTTCATCCTTATTAGGAATCGTCAGTGGTGCATAAGTCAACCGCCGATGGAAGAATACACCTCGAAGGAGCCGAGGTGTATTCTTCCATCGGCGGTTGACTTATGCACCACTGACGATTCCTAATAAGGATGAAACCGCGGTATGTTGCTAGTCAGCGTTGATGGAATTACACTTTGTGGATGACTCTTGACTGCGGTCCCTGCTAGTCCTATTATTATTTATGTCTAGTGGTTAGCTTTCCATAAAAGCGAAACTCACTCATTTGCCTATTCATTTCTGCGCATTGCGCACTAAAACCAGGGCGTTTTCACGTTCCTCGTGGCGTCTGCGAGGAATTCAAAATAGAATTCTGCAATTAGTCACGTTTGGAACAAAGAATGTACGCAGGGATCTATGTTTTGAGTTTTCCGCAACGGGAGCCTGGTTGGTTGAGCGCTGGGTGTCGCTTTGTGTACTTTGTACTCAGAGGGTATACCTGGGGCTCGATAAGGCGGCTCCTTCGAGGTGTATTCTTCCATCGGCGGTTGACTTATGCACCACTGACGATTCCTAATAAGGATGAAACCGCGGTATGTTGCTAGTCAGCGTTGATGGAATTACACTTTGTGGATGACTCTTGACTGCGGTCCCTGCTAGTCCTATTATTATTTATGTCTAGTGGTTAGCTTTCCATAAAAGCGAAACTCACTCATTTGCCTATTCATTTCTGCGCATTGCGCACTAAAACCAGGGCGTTTTCACGTTCCTCGTGGCGTCTGCGAGGAATTCAAAATAGAATTCTGCAATTAGTCACGTTTGGAACAAAGAATGTACGCAGGGATCTATGTTTTGAGTTTTCCGCAACGGGAGCCTGGTTGGTTGAGCGCTGGGTGTCGCTTTGTGTACTTTGTACTCAGAGGGTATACCTGGGGCTCGATAAGGCGGCTCCTTCGAGGTGTATTCTTCCATCGGCGGTTGACTTATGCACCACTGACGATTCCTAATAAGGATGAAACCGCGGTATGTTGCTAGTCAGCGTTGATGGAATTACACTTTGTGGATGACTCTTGACTGCGGTCCCTGCTAGTCCTATTATTATTTATGTCTAGTGGTTAGCTTTCCATAAAAGCGAAACTCACTCATTTGCCTATTCATTTCTGCGCATTGCGCACTAAAACCAGGGCGTTTTCACGTTCCTCGTGGCGTCTGCGAGGAATTCAAAATAGAATTCTGCAATTAGTCACGTTTGGAACAAAGAATGTACGCAGGGATCTATGTTTTGAGTTTTCCGCAACGGGAGCCTGGTTGGTTGAGCGCTGGGTGTCGCTTTGTGTACTTTGTACTCAGAGGGTATACCTGGGGCTCGATAAGGCGGCTCCTTCGAGGTGTATTCTTCCATCGGCGGTTGACTTATGCACCACTGACGATTCCTAATAAGGATGAAACCGCGGTATGTTGCTAGTCAGCGTTGATGGAATTACACTTTGTGGATGACTCTTGACTGCGGTCCCTGCTAGTCCTATTATTATTTATGTCTAGTGGTTAGCTTTCCATAAAAGCGAAACTCACTCATTTGCCTATTCATTTCTGCGCATTGCGCACTAAAACCAGGGCGTTTTCACGTTCCTCGTGGCGTCTGCGAGGAATTCAAAATAGAATTCTGCAATTAGTCACGTTTGGAACAAAGAATGTACGCAGGGATCTATGTTTTGAGTTTTCCGCAACGGGAGCCTGGTTGGTTGAGCGCTGGGTGTCGCTTTGTGTACTTTGTACTCAGAGGGTATACCTGGGGCTCGATAAGGCGGCTCCTTCGAGGTGTATTCTTCCATCGGCGGTTGACTTATGCACCACTGACGATTCCTAATAAGGATGAAACCGCGGTATGTTGCTAGTCAGCGTTGATGGAATTACACTTTGTGGATGACTCTTGACTGCGGTCCCTGCTAGTCCTATTATTATTTATGTCTAGTGGTTAGCTTTCCATAAAAGCGAAACTCACTCATTTGCCTATTCATTTCTGCGCATTGCGCACTAAAACCAGGGCGTTTTCACGTTCCTCGTGGCGTCTGCGAGGAATTCAAAATAGAATTCTGCAATTAGTCACGTTTGGAACAAAGAATGTACGCAGGGATCTATGTTTTGAGTTTTCCGCAACGGGAGCCTGGTTGGTTGAGCGCTGGGTGTCGCTTTGTGTACTTTGTACTCAGAGGGTATACCTGGGGCTCGATAAGGCGGCTCCTTCGAGGTGTATTCTTCCATCGGCGGTTGACTTATGCACCACTGACGATTCCTAATAAGGATGAAACCGCGGTATGTTGCTAGTCAGCGTTGATGGAATTACACTTTGTGGATGACTCTTGACTGCGGTCCCTGCTAGTCCTATTATTATTTATGTCTAGTGGTTAGCTTTCCATAAAAGCGAAACTCACTCATTTGCCCATATATATATATATATATATATATATATATATATATATATGATTAAGGGCCGGTATTATAAAACTATTTTGACAGATATCTCGAAGTTAACTTGTGGAATGACGTCACCGTCAAAGTTAACTTCCCATTTCACGAGTTAACTTTATTGGGTGGATGGGGTATCGGTTAAAGTTAAAGTTAAAGTTAACTTTGTAGAAAATGGCGATTTTCGACAGTTCAATGTAAATAATAATATGGCATATAACCTAAGTATTTGATATAATTCTAATTTTATTGTTTGATTTTCAGCAGCGATATATCCAATTTATTTTTGAGGAACTTTTAACTGAAGATGAAGAAGATGCTTTGAATTTTGTTGAAGGCTCTAGGCGAGAAAGGTTATTTAGAAATCGTTTAGACCATTTCACCATGTAACGAAACGGAATATAAAAGCAGATTTGGATTATCAAAAGAGTCTGTACTAGTGTTAATTACAGTGACTATATTCTATAAGAATATAGTCACTGTAGTGTTAATGGGTCACATTGAAGCAAATGGTATTACCAAGCAAATTTACAAAGACCAGCTACCTAATAGGTTTGTATTTCTAGCATCTATTTTAATATCTAGTGTAAATTATAATTATTTTCAGACTGTACTCAAGTGATTTATACAATTAATAAACTTTTAGGGGGAAATGAAACTGAAAATTATCGAAACAGAAGAGGATACTTCTCATATAATGTCCAAACCGTTGCTGATAGTCATTTAAGTATTAGAGATAACGTAGCACGGTGGCCGGGAGCCACACATGACAATATAATATTTTCGCATTCTAGACTCAAGGCACGATTTGAAGAAGGCACCTTTGGTAATAGTTTTTTGGTGAGCGATTCAGGATATACATAGTCCGAGTATATGATGATTCCTCTGGAAGACCCACAAAATCAACCCCAGAGACGCTACAATGAATCTCGAATAAGAACTAGAATTGTTGTAGAAAGGCAGTACGTTGTATGGAAAATAATATTTCCCATACTGCCATTGACGATTCGATTAAAGATTGAAACTACCATGACTGTTATCGTAGCAACTGCAGTGCTTCATGATATCGCAGTAAATATGAGGGAAGAAGAACCTGATCAAAATGTGGCTGTAGGATTGGAAAATTTCAATCAACATATGCCACACAATCAGAATCGTAATTTGATGCGACAAGAATTGATTGAAGAATACTTCCAAACTTTATAAATACATTATATATAAAAAATGTAATCATTTCATTTCAATTCCTATGCCCGAAATTTTTCTTTTATAGATCTTATGACATATCCAACACTTTTTTTTTGCTCATTTAAAAGTAAAGCTAATGAAACGAATGAATATTATTTAACTTTTGACATTAATAAGTGCTCACATGGTCGAGAGGGTGTTCTGATGATTCTAATAATACAGAGTTTGATCAAAATTTCCGATTTATGTATTATTTCAAATATTTGTACATACAATTATTCACAAATTTTCATTTTGAAAAAAGTCCGTAATTTTCTGAGTGTGCGAGTTCTGTGTATAATAGTCCAATGAATTTTCGATAATGGTGGGAGCTGCGAAGAAATCGACACTTTTATTAGTTTGAGGGAGTAGAAGCAAAGGGTAGTAAGACACTTGTTCTTTCTTGAATTCATTTTAATACACAAATAAAAAACTTTAAAGGTGTTAAAAAGATAAGTACAAATTCACCATAGACGTTAGATACTACGTCAATGAAATTCACTCATATGTATTTCATTTATGTAAACAAACGACTTGTCTGAGCATGAGAAGCGAGTGGAGGAGCCTGGACTTCAAATTATTGAATGTTAACGTGCAAAAACAAGGTATCATTCCTTCAAAATTAACGAGGCGACCAATTTTGACTGATATTAGTGATATTCTTCAATTTATCAAGTAATTTTCAAGGGACTGGGAAAAAAATTCAAATGTCGAGTTACTCAAATTAACACAGAACATTCGCACAGACCACAGAAATGGGACTTTTATAAAACCGACATTTTAAGGCTAAAGTTAACTCGACCGATAAAGTTAAAGTTAACTTCGACAAATGTTTATAATACCGGCCCTAAGTTAAAGTTACCAGCCAGCATAAACCAGCCTTTACTCTCGATGAATTAATTCAGAGGATGTTCATTTTATCGCTGAACTGAAAAACAGAGCAGATATTCTTAAGTCATAATAATTAAAGGATACTTTGGGAGGTGAATTCACCACTAAATGAACCATTTAGTGCTTAATTCACCTCCCAAAGTATCCTTCAATTTTTATGACTTAAGAATATCTCTTCTGTTTTTCAGTTCTGCGATAAAATGAACATCCTCTGAGGAATGAAGGTCATTCGACATTTGAAATCGATATCAAAATACATACTTGATATCTACCATAAGCGTTAAGGAATTAATTTTCATCCGCATATCCTACGGAACATCGTGCTATCATTTTGGCCAAATCTCCGTAATTATCGAATTTTCTAACGAAATTGGTCTCCAACGATTATGCCTCACTGATGAAGAATTCGATATCAAATTCAATTCTGTCCAGCCGGTCGTCCTTTGCCACGATAACTTTCGAACGACAGGAAATGGCGACTTAAAATTCTCAGGGTAGGTTGCGCATCGGAATAAAAAATAAGTATGCTAATGGACTTAATCAGCTAAACGGTTTCGGATTTATACCCATATGAAATATTGTTGTCTCGATAACTCAAAAAATACAGATCCAATCATACAATATGTCATATTACGCCGAAATTTCGCACAAACCTTCAAGCCGCCACTTTACCATCGAGTTATTAAAAATTACTCTTCAAAACTTTTTGTATTTATGAAACTATCTGTCATATATCGCTGAAATTCTGTACAAACTTTCAAGCCGAACTTTCCCACAATATTTTCAAATTTTGAGTTGAGTTGTTTAAAAGTTAAATCAATTTGTAGCTTATTTACTACAAAACTGGAAGGTATCGTACGACTCCAGAAAGCTGCCAGAAAGTGGGTTTGTTGTTATATCCTGAAAATCTGCTAGTTAGGAGGGAGGTATTGTCACATAACCACTTGTGATACAGGGTGACAAAGTTGAATCCTTATTTTTATTTCTTGTGAATATATTTCAAAATGTTTGTCATCTTCGAGTAAAGCTTCGTATATTGGGAGTCTCTTTCCACCTACATGTCGGTTCAAATGTTTTAAAGTTTTGGTACGTTCCTGTACCATGGTTTCTACTGGAACAATCGAATTTTCTAACATTATCGTGTAAAAAATATATTCTTGGTTGAGGTCACTGTGAGCAACTGTTTTCAAGTTATTGGTATTTGAAATAATCCATGCATTTGAATTATTTCCGTGGGGCTCGTATATCGCCTCTAAATAGTACCTAAATATCGGAAAATATACGCCCATGGATTTGTCTTCTTTCATTCAATGGTCTTCTACATTGAACATTTGAATTTAGTCAAAAAATGATTCTTGTGTCTTTCGATGATTTTGGTGTATTTGTGGTGTCATTCCGAACGTTGTGACAGTGTAGTTGTTTCCAGTATTTGTGTTCCAATCTTTTCAAATATAATTAGATAAAAGTAATTTCTATAAAGGAATTAGTTTTGAACTTAAAATCTTCAAAATCACTTGCATTGAATATTTCAAATCCCAAAAGCTCAGCGAGAGATCTATACTAAGAATATATTTTACACAAAAATGTTAGAACTTTCGATTATTCCACTAGAAAACAGGATAGAGGTACGTACAAAAATGTTGTGACATTGCAAATTACTGAAAAGAAATGTAGTGGCGCCACACCCCCGAAATGTACAAACAAACTCAGATTTGAGTTTGTCATTGAAAACTTCTCCCAGATGACAAACTTTACTCGAAGGTCACAATTATTCCGAAATGTATCCAAACAAAATTAAAAATAAGAATTCAACTTTGTCATCCTGCTTCTCAGAATGAATATATTTATAAAAACTTTTCTTCCTTATTTTGATACCAGCAACATGCTCCCAAATTTTCTGAACTTAAATTTTTTAAACTTATATTTTCTACCCTGAAGTCTATTCATAATGGAAGTATTAATAATATTTTCACAAAAGTTCTCCTAAACCCTAACTGAATTCATTCAATTAAGTTCTAACTGGAACGATTCTAGATACCGATATTCTGACCTGAAACGTGGCATCCTTTCATGATCCTGAGGGTGTATTTGAGCATGAATTTAAGCGTTAAGACGTGACGAAACTGGAAATGGGAAAGAGTAATGGATTTTTTGTGAACATTAAGTGGTTTTGGTTATTTATGACGATATCGAAGGTTTTAATTAAAGATGAAACCCAATTGGTCAACATGTCTCACATATTGATGTTGTATACACCGTTATAAGAAAAAAAAGAAAAAAAGCAGTATCATGTTGAATACCTTAATATTATTCTGGAACACAAATTTTCCATTACAATAATCTTCATCTAGCTTCTATTTAGTATCAATTCCTGTAGAACGTGATCATAATAAGTGTTTTCCATATAATAAAATGTGTTTGAACTTGGTATGTAGGAAATCTGACATCAATTATTGGAATTAATTGATTTGACAAACATCCGTCAAATGAGGTACTTTTCAAGTCGATCAACATCGTCCTTGTTTCGACGTCTGAACTATGACTTGATTCTTTATGTTTATGTCTTTGAATTTGTTTTCGGTGGAATTCAAAGAGTTCATAGAATAATCGATGAAAATACTGAGAGAGACCCAGGAAATTTGACACATTTTGTCTTATATCTCCAGAAATTGAAATCGTATAGAGCCAAAATTTTGCACAATGTTGCAAAATACTACAATTGACGTTAGTACAAGTTTTTGTTGCAATCTGATGAATAGTTCACGAAAAAAAAATTTTTTTTTCGAAAAAATTAAAAGAAATATTTTTTTAAAAATTACCAACATTTCGATCATAACAGAATTTTGCCAAAAGTTGCGCGTTTATATCCTCGAACTGACTACCAAGTTTCGATTCAACATCTTCTTAAGTTCCTGAAATATCAGGGAAATAACCTCAAAATTTTAAATGTCTATAACTCCTAAACCATACGGCCGATTTTGCCCGTTAACGAACTTAACCGTCGCATTTTGATCAGAAACCTACCCTGAAAGTTTGAAGTCGATAGGACCTTCGGTGCTCCTGTTATCGTGCTTACGGCCGGGAAACCGGCCGGCCGGCCGGCCGGCCGGACGGCACCCTAAGATCTGACACCGGATTCGTGATCAGGGAGTCCGAATTAGTCTATTAGCCAATTTTCAGCTCGAAATTCGAAAATTACAGACATTTGGACGAAATGATAGGACGATGTTCTCCTAGAACATGCGCCCAAAAATATAGGATGAAATATGCTGCCGACACAATAATGATGTGTAATTTAAATGTATTTCATTTCAACTTTATTCAGAGCTTTAGTTCATCAAATATTCAGTCAGTATCAATATACAATTGTTCCATCATTATTTAGTTAGAACGATAAAACAAAGCAGCCCTGAGGAGATTTATATCCATACTTTTGAGAGCAGTCAATGAAATGTAATATTTTCCTTAATCTCTTGATCGTTGGCGTGACAACCCCTACCCTTTTCGGTCTTTCCATGAAGATGCAATTCATTTATTTATTTTTTGCGCGTATGTTCTGGGCAACATCGCGTTATGATTTTGCCCAATTGTCTGTAATTTTAGAATTTTTTTGCGGAGAATGGTCTCAAACGACTAGGTTCAACTCACTGATGAAGAATTCGAGGTCAAAGTTGATTCTGTCCGGCCGGCTGGCCGGCCGGTGCCACGATAACTTAAGAACGGAAATAAATAGCGACTTGAAATTTTCAGGGTAGGCGGCGCATCCCAATACGACGGACAAGTTCGTTCATGTTCCCATAATCGGCCCAACGGTTTCCGAGTAATAATTTTGTTTTCAACCATTACTGATCTGATCGAATTAAACTTTGTGAGTAGTTGTAGAATACAAAGCTTAAGACGTTTGGGAAATGTTGTGGGAATCGTATCGCTACAAAATCATAAAAAAATTTTTAAGAAATATTATTTATGTCACGATAACCTGAGAACGGAAATTTTCAGGTTATATTGTGTATCTGAATGCCACATTTGAGTTTGTTTATAAGCATAATCAGCTAAACGGCTTCAGAGTTATACTCATCTGAAATTTGGTTGTTATTTCCTCAATAACTCGAAAAATTCAGAACCGATCCAATTCAAAAATGGTTATTAGTTATAAGTAGAATGCCAACGCGAAAATTCTTGCAAAATTTCGTGAGGATCGTATCACTAGAAGTTTTTTTAAAAATCATTGAAATAAATTCTATATATCAGAAACTGTTCGTCCGACATCCTGAAATCTTGCAAGAGCCTACAGAACCTAACTCTACATCCAAATTCCAAGTTTGAACACGATTGGATCTATATTGTTGGAGATCCGAGCAGCCCTGTGTGAGAAGTTCAGTAGCTGGATGGGTGACCTTTGCCTCGATAACTTTCGAACGAAAGGAGATCGGAACTTGCAATTTGCAGGGTATGCTGCGCATCCGGATGGGAGGGTTAAGTTCGACCATAATCGGACAAGCGGTTTCGGAGTTATATCGAATATTATTTCCTCGATAAAGATATAAAGACATAAAGATGTGTGTTTCAAAAATTACGAAAAAAAAATTTACCATTGTAAATTCGATTAAGAGTATCCAATACAGTAGAATGGTCAATAGAACATACGCGCAAAAGCTCCTGACTTTATATCAGTGCTTGAACCAATTTTTATTTATAACTTATAGGATTTCGACAGGTCAGTAACCCAAATTGAAATCCACAGATTACATAAAGTAGGATAGCCTTACATTTAGCAATTATATACAAAAACAAAAAAAAATAGAAATCCAAAATAAATTACAAAACGTGCAAACTACACCCGTCGACGTGAAATCCAATCAAACCTCTTTATTTCCTTTTTGGCGCTCTAGTTCCTCGGAACTGAGTGCTTATCAATTTGCCCAAATGTCTGTAATTTTGTAATATTTCGATGAAAATGGTCTTAAACGATTTGGTTCGACTCACTGATCAAGAATCCGTGGTCGGAATTCATTCTGTCCAGCCGGTCCGGCCGGCCGGCCGGCCGTCCGTAAGCACGATAACTCTCGAACGGAATGAGCTAGAGAGTTGAAATTTTCAGAGTAGGTTTGGGGGATGAATATCTCGGCTAAGTTCGTTATTGGGCAAAATCGGACAGATGGTTTCGGAGTAACAAAAAAAAAAATTTTTTTTTACGAAGAAATTCCAAATCAAATTTTTTTTAATAAGCAGTTTTATCATAAGAATCCATTCATATCATTTTCAACTCTAACAAGCTAATACTTTCAGAGATATGATTTTTTAAAATTTCAATGTAAATCGTATTTCACAGATTGATATAATTATTATTCTATGTATGAATTCTCATAATGTCAACTTGACAGAAGGGAATATTGTAACTTCAAAAATAATGGGGTTGAAATACTCGTATTTTAGCGATGCAACGGGGACCTCACCCGAAAATGTTTGAAAATATTACGTAAATATTGAAAGCATAATTCTGTAGTTTGGTGAACGTAGATCAGAAAATTTTTGATCGATTACAAGGTAATTTATAATTACTTATCTAATAAACTATTATTTGAATTGAATTTCCTTTATGATGCAGTGATATCATATGAATACATTGATATAATTCCCAACTCTGAGAAACCAATACCAGATATAATTTGTCTGTTTGAACTAGAGCGCCAGAAAGCTCCTGTCCACAGGGCTTGAACCCATTTTTTTGAATGACCTAAGCGACAAAAAATGTATGTTCGAAAGTTAATAAATCAGTAAAATTAATAAACCTCCTCTACAACTTGAACAAGAAAAATATATCCGATTACTCCCTACAATTCTTGAGTGAATGACATGCATAATTCGGTCGCAGAATACTGGTGTCATAGACACCGTTATATTTAAAATCTAAGAATCTTAAAAAAAAGTTCTGGATTACTTCTATTATGTGCTTGTACACCTCATATTGTGGACTCCATACAACAGACGCATACGTCAGTATACTATTATTATTATTACCTAAGCGTAATATAGGGCCTTAAGGGCATTTGCTGAACTGAGATCTCTACATGTTCTCAGTGAAAATCCGATCATACTATTACCCTTGGTTACCGCCGATTCTATGTGTGGGGCAAATGTCATTCTATTATCGAAAATAACTCAAAGATCCCATACTTCTGTGCAATGTAGCAAGGCTTTACCATCTAAAGTATAGTTAAAATAAAAAGGAATTAAATTACGACTGAAGTCGAGATCCGTTTGAAAACTGATACAGTCAAGTAGGTTACTTATATTAGCAAATATCTTGAACTAATCAGCGTAAGCCAAAATTTTACAGAATTTACACACATCATTCAGAAATATGAGGAACAGAATGGGCCCTGGGGTACTCTAGATGTTATCGAGTAAGGTTCAGATTTATGACCCTTAACTGAAAGAATGAGAACTCTGCCATCTGAGAAGACCATCGTGCACACCGATCTTGTCTAACTTTGCTATTAATATATATGGATGGTTTAAAGCACAGATATTGTATGTCCACTTTTTGATATCTGTATTCCTATGTTCAAAATATCACTTTACACTAACATAGCAGTCTATGCAAATATTGTATGTCCCGAATGACGAGAAGTAAGACACTTTTCTCGTTATAATAGTTGCACAGACTCGTTATAATAGTTGCAGACTCGTTATAATAGTTGCACAAAATTTCACTTTACCCTAACATTGGCAAAAAGTGGACATACAATATCTGTGCTTTAAAACATCTATATTGTGGTCGACTTAGTCAGATGCTTTGCTAAGATCAATGTACACCGCGTCGACCTGCGAACGGTATCATAAACAAGATTGGACTCAAGCGATCTCCTGGGTAAGAAACCGTGCTGTTGAGGGGTTATAACTGACTGAGTGATACGACGAGTATATCATAGATATACTAGATATATGGCATTGCATCTATCCCAATGAGAATACTCCACTCCACTATAGCCACATGCTTCACTGAATCAAGCCAAGCTTAACACAGAAAATCGACTCACAGCACACAACATGACCATGTGGAAAAAAACCTACATCGGTTCAAGTCGTTGCCAGTCCTCCAGGCATCAACTCCACAGTTTTTGACTAACAATTTCTGTAAGTTGTGTGACGTTGACTACTACTTCTGCGGCACGAGATGACGTGGCAACTTATCCTCTATCTCTTCGGTCTCTTCGTGGAAGGCATACTTGCCCTTATTTCCTAAATCGTTTCTTACTGCACTGTCCCTAGACCTGCAGCAGCATTGTACGGAGTAACTTCAATTTCTGTACAACATGAGTTTCCCTTCGACTAATAACCTCTATTTATGCCATACCAAGAGTCCTGTGAATATAAATCGATGCGAAAAGTGTAATACTTTCACCGTTCCCTTAAATGGAGAGGTTTATATATCTTTTTCACTAAATCTTGAAAGAGCTCCAATATTCTGGGTATGAATTACAGAAAATTGAAATTCATTCCTACCCTAAAGAGTTTTATTTAATGAGTTCAATCGAGTTTTTGTTCGAGTTTTTGCACGATGCGGAATTTATGAAATGCGCTTTAATGAAAAATCTATCCCAATGGAAGACTTCCGTAGTACGCGCTTATTTAACGGAACAAGAACAACTGGTCACATGGTCGAATCAGAAATCGACCAAAAGGAATACGGGAATACGTGTTCCGTAGAGTTCAGTACTTGGACCGATTTTGTTCCTCATTTGTTTCTCGGCGTACATCTCGAGAATTACTCGAGAATAAGAACAAATATTGATGTTGGGTCGGCATATTTTGCCAACTTCTGATCTGTAGTGGAGGAATATCAGAAGTTTCGATGGTGTTGTGGCTTCAAAAGCGAGCAGTAAGAGACTTATACTGTCTTGAGGCTAGAGAGAGCCTCAAAGAGGTTTTTGTAACAGAAAAATCACTCACTACACCCTGCATGCATTATTATACTGGCTGGCACCAAATATGTCTGTAATAATAGTGCAGAATTTCCCACAACACCAGCCACCTTGGTAACTCCGTTTCGTCGTTTGACATCTCAGTAATTTATAGACCATGGAGTCCTGCTTTTTAAAATAATATTCCAGATGATATTAAAGCACTTAATGGAACACGGTTTGGTATTGAGGTGAAGAGAGCCACTTTTGAAGACCGCAATATATTACGTTCGCCAGGGCATCTGAAATGACCTGTGTCGATATCGACCTCAAAATTTGAAAAAGAATGGAACATCAAGAAGCGTTGATAGCTTCGAAAGAAACTAATATTGCCACAAAAGGTGTTTTACGTAGTTTTCATGGTACCGTCTGGAAAACACAATGTTATGGTTTTTTTTTTCACATCTTGAAGGCAACTAAGTTTAGTATTATTGTAATAAGATTTGGGAATATTCGAGAGAATATTATAATGAATTTCGGTTATCACATGAAAGTGATAACATTTCTGAATAGAGAATGACGCGATCTTTCAAACGATGAATCACAAGCCCATACTTCCTATTTGAAAAATGGGGGTTGTACCGAAAGGCGTTGAAGGTAGGGTTCGCCATTTTATGAAGAAGAATGACAATTTAAACCTTGAAGTTGACGTGTTTCGGGATTTTCCATAATTATGTACAGTAACCAAGATGATTAATTTATTCCATTTGGCTTTTCCACACTGTATAACAGATCCCTAATATCCGTAAATTTCAGTGGTGTAGTGTTAAAAATCAGTGTAACATATTGATCGTTACAGGAACGTATGTGCTAAAGCTCCTGACCCGATGGCGGTACTTTCATGGAGTCTAACAACTGACTGACTTGTTTAGTACAGACTGAATACATTGAATGATTTTCAAAATTGAGAAGGTTCCATTCTAGTAACTATTCAATATGTTGAAATTTAAATAATTCCCGAGAGAGTTCATTTCTGCATCTAATTAAAATCAATTTATCCATCTTGATATTGCCGCAAAAAGGCTCACAATTCCTTAGATTTAAATCATATAATAAATATCATTTGAATAATTTCCATTTATCAATAAACCATCAATAGCAATCCTGAAGAATTCTTCGTCTCATTTCATTCGATTCATCAGAACCAGATCAATTTGTCCAAATCATATAAAATTCAATAGACAGCTTATCTAAATGAAGATAAATGAGAGGCTATCTACTAACTAAATGAAACCTCTTGGACTTTTTACCGCACAAAACGTGGGCATTTAAACACTGGTTCTACTATAACGTTTTTTTGAACTCCCATCGAAATTCGACTTGTTTGTATACCGGTCGCTTTGATTGTCGGTTTCGTCAATTTGAAAAATGGATTTCTTCCATTTTCGGGCATGTCGTAATTTCATTTTCTTGCAACACTTTTCGAGTCCGTGTTTGACCACGTACTTGAACTTATACTCCCATTACTGAATCGTGTAAATACCACGTTCTGCTTTCGAGTCAGCTGAGCAAGCTGCTGGATCGCCGGTCGTGGAAAGTAGACGGATTTAGATTGCGGTCTAATTATAAATAAGGCTGGTTCACCTCCCCGAAGATGAAGAAGACAGACACACGGACTGAAATATCGGGGAATTTGGTTGAATGTTCATTTCGTATATGTAATAGGATAAATGACCACGACTTCTCCAACAGTCTGATGTCACTTCAGTTCTATTTTGGCTCTCAAATAGCAAAATACAGATATTTGAACGGCACCCAGGTACAAAAACCATACTAAACCAGTTTTCTCTCTATTGCTGAGTGGATATCAAACGATTATATTATATACTAGCTGGCCCGTCAGACTTCGTACTGCCTCCTCAACGCCTGCCCAACGCCAACGCCAACGCCAACTCCAAATCCAACTCTAACTCCGACTCCGACTCCGACTCCGACTCCGACTCCGACTCCGACTCCGACTCCGACTCCGACTCCGACTCCGACTACGACTCCGACTCCGACTCCGACTCCGACTCCGACTCCGACTCCGACTCCGACTCCGACTCCGACTCCGACGACTCCGACTCCGACTCCGACGACTCCGAATCCGAATCCGACTCCGACTCCGACTCCGACTCCATTTCCACCTCCATCTCCATTTCCACCTCCATCTCCATTTCCACCTCCATCTCCATTTCCACCTCCATCTCCACCTCCAACTCCAATCCAACTACAACTACTACAACTCCAACTACAACGCCAACTCCATAACCAATGCCAACCACAATACCTACTCCAACTTCAACTCCAACCCCAACGCCAACTTCAACGCCAACTCAAACTCCAACGCCAAAAACATTTTCCAGTAGACCAAATTGTAAATCTAAACCATTCTCGAGTCTCCACGAACACACACAAAAAATTTCATCAAAATCGGTCCAGTCGTTTAGGAGGAGTTCAGTCACATACACACGCACACAAGAAATATATATATTAAGATTAGACTTACTGATAGAAAATTTGTTATAAAATTTGAAAGTACTATTTTTAGGTTTTTGCTTGCTTGTTTCGTCAGGAACAGCGTACTATCGTTTCGCCCAGATGTTTTCATTTTTGGATTTTTTACCTAAAATGGTCACCATCCAATTTTTTCCATCAGTCCGGCCATAAGCACGATAAATCTCGAACGGAATGAGTTAGAGAGTTGATATTTGCCGGGCAGGTCTGGAGCGTAAATATCTCGGTTAATTTCGTTAATCATTTACGAAACCTGCCGGGTGGTTTCGGAGTTATGGCCATTTAGAGCTTAAGCTTTGATCTTAATATTTGCAAAACTACTCTTTTGATCGGTTCGAAATTTAGCACGAGATTGTAGAATAACGACCTTTATATGAATGCAAAGTTTTGCATCTACTTATCGGATATCTACGTACAGAAAAATGTAGTAAGGCCCTCTGGACAGGAGCTTTGGCACTCTTGTTCGAACTTTGACAAATCATATCACCGAAATTATTGCTTTCTCAAAGTTGGGAATGATATCAATGGAACCTTATGATAGAACTGCATCATAGAAGAAATTAAATTCAAACATTATAAAATAAATTAAATTCAAGAAGAGTACCACCAATAATTCTTAATCCGAAACCACTAGACCGATTCTACCCAATAACGAAATTATCTGAAATATTCATTCCTCCAATCTACTATGAAAATAATAATAGTATATCAATTGAAAATTATACAATATTCCAGTTTTTTTTTTCACTGGAGTTTTTCTGAATCTAATTTAATTAATCTATCAGAATATAGATTTTCATCATCATAGGGATTATCTAAGAGCTAGCTATATACGATAGCAGAGGTCATTTCATTGTTCATGTTGCATTTAATCATACTTTGATAGATCAGATGACAATAATGACATGTATGAACACAGATCATGAAATTCATAGATACGGAAATTATTGTCGATTTCGGCATTTTGTGAAATCATAGAGTTACGATTTAATATTGAAATTTTGAATGAACATATCTCCGAAAGTATTTATTTGTTATAGTTGAAAATTATATCAATGGATTCTTATGATGAAACTGAATCTTAAAAAAAATTGAATTTGTAATGTAAAAATCCGAAAATTTTAACTGTCTAGCTCATTCCGTTCTAGAGTTGTCGTGTGTGTGTGAGTGTGTGTGTAAAAAATTAAAAACTCGAAAACTATCTATCTGATCGAATGGAAACGTAGTTAGTTGTAAAATACCGATACAAAAACTTATACAAAAATTTCAGGAGAATCGCATGTCTAGAAGAAATTCAAAAAATATGTAACTATTTTGGGGAATATTTTGCTCGAAATTCCGAAACCACATATCGGATTGAGTCTAAATTTGGCATTTAGGTGAACAATAACGACCTCTTGGAGTGTACAAAATTTTATGGAAAACAGAACCTTACAGGCTTTCAAAAACAAATCCAAATATAACAAATATGAAATTTCAAAATACCAACTGGTTAGTTTACAACGAGAAATTCTAATTGCAGATAAGTGCAAGCAAGTGATTCACGATGAAATTTCGTTCATTAAAGATCAAATAAAATATTCGGAAATATTCAGAATAACCGAATTGGATTAATTGAGTTGACTCCAACCTTCATCTTTCCCCTCCGACACTGAAGGCCTGTTTTGGGTCGCAGTAGGGACGGTCCTAGAACCGTTCAAAGTAGTCTCACGATTGTTTATTGAGAATGTACCCGGGTAATCTGCCACACAAAACATGTGGCCTACTCTGTAGAACCGTTTCGGAACAGTCCCTACTGCGAACCAAAACAAGCCTTAAAAATTCCACCAAAACCCTCAGTAGGTATATCAAAAACATTTGACCTTGTCGATACAAAATCCCTATGCCATTTAATAAAGTTATTGAAGTGACAATATTTGGAATCTGAACTATTAAAGATATTTCAAAAGATGGCCATCTTTTGAAATATCTTGCGGTATCAAGGTTAGTTGATTACATTTTTCAATTCTTACCAATTAGGGATTGCAATCAAGTCGAGACTATTTTCTCTTTTCTGTCGAGAATGAACTCTCAGTTAGAAAATCCAATGTGATTGTACTTCGTAAGGTAGTTGATTGAAAAACATATGAACAAAATAAAATTTATGACTAATGTAATGACAAACAAAAAAAATTTGAATAATAGAACTATTTTCACAGTCTAACACTTCTAGATTTCACAGTAACAAAATATGAAATGAATAATAAAATTCTAATAACAAAACGAGTTTCTCAGTCTTACACTTTCAGTTTTCACAGTAACAAAATATTAAATAAATAAAGTACATACTACTATATTGAGATCATCTGTCTCTTGTATTGCACAATAACCACAATATATTATTTATTTCAATGAGCATTACTCAATTATTAGTCAATTTTGATTTTGGAAAAAGGATCTTAAAAAACGAATGGTATTTATTGAGTCATATGTCAGTCGATTCCTTAAGGAGCTACAAATATAGCCTACGGCAGAGAAAGCCCTTTCAGCTTCCACACTTGTTGGCTTTATTGTCAAAAAATAATCATGAAGAAAGAGACGAACTAGACACTAAATAGAGCCAGTGATGCAGTAAAGTCAGTGAGGCCTACTAAGGAGTGGGGGAGTGTGGAGAATTTGAAGTTCCAGAAGAATCAGCGTTAATATCACGTCTAATATGACAAACATC
Organism: Halyzia sedecimguttata; assembly: GCA_937662695.2. Classification (NCBI taxonomy): domain Eukaryota; kingdom Metazoa; phylum Arthropoda; class Insecta; order Coleoptera; family Coccinellidae; genus Halyzia; species Halyzia sedecimguttata. The sequence goes on from OW569411.2 coordinate 35,182,246, forward strand.
TGGATCCGGATCCTGTGCCGGATCCGTTATATATTGGTACCGAATCCCGTATAGGCTAAATGATGCCGGATCCGCCGGATTTTCGGTCCGGTTTTTCCGGTTTGCAATCCCTAATACTAATCTAAAAAATGTTTTGTCTTGTTTGACTGGTAACTGCAATAAAAAATGTTTGTTTAGAATTACATTACAAACAAATTAGGAAGATTTGTGAATATAGTATCAAATGATGTGTGAATTTTCGACATTTTGTTGAAAATGACTTGAAAAAGGGACAGATTTTACCGTATTGTTGTTAGACCTATTATAACCTGACTCCTGTACCCTCTTGACGACGACTTTGGAAAAATCCTGTTTAAGAAGATGATATTTTCAAGCATTGAGAAAGCGATCTTGAGTTTACTGAGATATTAAGCTGAACATCTAGAGTGCAGATTTACAGCTTTGATGTATAACTACAGGACTATCTTGAAATGTATCGATTGATCCTCCTCTAATTTCCGTATAACGCAAATAGCTAATGGCTACAAAAATCTTGTGAAACCGCTGAAATATTGTTCCGAATGTTTCAAATGGCGATGACCTATACACTTATAAATAGTATGCCGCGGAAGGATGTTGTTTACCGAGTTTCATCATGATCACCAGAATTAGGAAGCTCATTTCCATAGATTAATTGACTTTCAACATAGAACTCACCATCCGAATTATCATCTCTATGGTAGGTGAAGTATGGAAATTCTTACCTGGAAACAAGATAAAAAAAAATATGAGCATTCTTAAAATATTTCAATATCTCAGACACTCCTGAATTATATTCTTGCCGGAAGACCCTTCCGAAATTCGTGAGTTAAATTTGTTAACAATTCTTTCGTGCATGTTCTATCATTTTGCCCAAGTCTCTGTAATATTCGAATTTTTAGCCGAAAATAGTCTCAAACGATTAAGTTCGACTCACTGACTCACACACTCTCGACTTCACGTCAGTGCTTTTTGCGTGCTTGTTCGGCCAGGAACAGAGTAATTCTGCCGAGATGTTCAAAATAGGCGAAATCCACCGAGTGGTTTCGAAGTTATGCAATTTTTAGTTAAAGCATCTTTCTATTAATATTTCCGAAACTAATCACTCGATCTATCTGAAATGTAGCATCAAATTGTAGAATCATGACCTTTACATGAATGCGAAGTTTTGTATTGATCGGAAAGCTACAAACTGGAAAAAATTTAGATGCAAAAGACCGACGCAAACACTGGGGTCCAAAAAAAAAATTACCATTTAGGACTTCCAAAACTGGGCGAATTATTTCAGTTGTTTGCCACTTGAATCATAACTGTTTAATTTCGAATTCAGTTCCTACACGTGTTTTCACTGATTATTGCGATGGCTACCATATGTAAAAGGACAACTATTTATATATGGACGTGTTAGTTCGGTGGCAATTGAATAAGTGAGTGAACGATATGTGGCATTTTAAATTGTTCTTCCAAATTAGTCTGAAAGTTGAACGACCTGGGGGTAACTGGAAGGCCATCTTACCACCTTGGCAATTATGTGAGTGCTCAAGCCAGTATCGACGAAATAGCGTAGTGTCCAAACTTGAGTGTTCATAACGTTTTGAAATTAATTTTGCCCCTTTCGGGTATTTTTCGTTACGCGAATGATGCAATTGTGCAATTATGTACACGGACAAGTCACTTTGGGAGAAACAGCGTTGTTTCCGAGTTGGAATTGTCCATACCGTGACCCAGCGGCCAATTTTTAAATACATGTTACCCCTTTCCGAAGCTGCGATATCTCCTGAACCACTGGTGTTGGAGAATCGGAGGTTTGTGTGAGGTGTATGATTTTGAGAGGACTTTCAGCCACGAGTAGATTGCGCACGCGTAGAGGTGAAGTGGCTGTTTTCGGGTTGTATAGGTTATTATTAAAAGGTTTCTTTCTGGGTTTTTTCTCCCAAACTCTGAAAAATATCTATAAAATAAAAATTAATTATTTTGTGATTTGCTTCTGCGTAAGAAACACAATATATTTGTCAGAAGCAATCAATTGAACACTGTTGCCTAACAACCAACAACGAAACAACACCAACGAAGAAACAACTATATCGTAACGTTTCGGCCGGCCGTCAACACGATAACTCTCGAACGGAATGAGCTAGACAGTTGAAAATTTCAGAATAGAATTGGGAGATACATATCTCTGCTAAGTTCGTTATTGGGCAAAATTGGTCAGATGATTTTGGAGGAAAAAAAAATTTTTACAAAATAAGTTTTTCTCAAGATGCAGTTTCACCATAGGAATCCATTGATGTCACATGACCTACGGTAAAACTAATAGGCGTAGACAAGACTGCAGTAAGGAACAGAATTCTCAAAGAAACTTGAAAAAATAGTCAGTACTCTTTGGAACGCTAGTTCAAGTTCACAAATTTGAATTGAATTATGAGTGCTTCAAGCTTAGTGGATAGAGCGAGGCGTAGATCTAGTCAGATCGTAGATGGTAGTGGCCACCATTCACTGTCGGGTAAATTTTTTTTTAATGTTTGACCCAACAGTACGTACTGGACTTCTGTTAGACTAGATCTCCGGTTCGCTGTCTTCACTGAGCTTGAAGCACTCAACATTAATATCAAATTTGATAACGCGAACAAGCGCACCAAAGAGCACTGATTTGGCGTCAGTGTTTTTTTATATTTTGAGAATGCTTTCGTTCTCGAATCTTTAACGAATCAATTATACCTGAGTGGAGTCTACACACCTTCTTAACGAGTTGCCACTGATCCCATAAGTTTCAAGGTAATATTCAATGAATGCAATAATCACACATGGATGTTTATACTCCTCCGCATGCAGGCATCTTCCTCCTTTAATGACACTACGCAATATCAGCCTACATAGGTAATCTATCGACCGGGACGCACTCATTACTCTGCTAGTGCACGAGTTCAAACGTTGTCTTCATGCAAAACTCGAGAAGACGGGCAATTCGAATTCTCTGAACGCGACATTAGATGCAGTTCGTGATACTTGGCATGTTTTCTGTCATTATTGCATGCTCGGTCGAGAAGATATGTTTCGAACAGTGATGGAGCATCTATTGGGATACAAAGGGGTTGAAATTGAACGAAACGACATCAACGATATATATGAAATTTTCTGTAACGTTTCAGAGTCTGAATCAGGCTCTTCTTCATCATACACTCAGCGGAAACCTTCAGAAGTGTTCGTTGTTGAACAATTATTTTGAAATTTGTTACACTGACAGTGAAAAATATTGGTTCAAGAACTGTGGACAGGAGCTTTGGCGCTCTTGTTCAAACTTTGACCAATCATATCTTCGAAAGTATTGGTAAGAATTGGGAATTATATCAATGGATTCTTATGATAAAACTTCATAAGAGCAGAAATTAAATTCAAACATAATAAAAGAATTTAAATTCAACAAGAGTGCCAAAAATTATTAATCTAAAACCAATAGACCAATTCTGCCCAACAACGAACTCATCCGAGATATTCGTTCCTCAATTCTATGATGAACGATATATTTTTTCCTCAAATCCCCTCTGAAAATTATATTATATCAATTGAAACTTTAGCCAGTATTTCAGTTTTGTTTTTACATGAGATATTCTGAACTCAACATCATTAACTTACCATTACCATTCCCATCATCATATGGATTAACCATGGGCATTGAACATAAAAATTTGTCATATCATGTCTCAGGAAAATAAGTTAACATGATACAGATCATATTATAATAATTCATAGATAGAATGATTATCGCATTCTGTGAAAACAGAGAAGTAGGTACGATAATTATTGAAATGTTGAAAAATCATATCTCCGAAAGTATTAACTTGTTAGAGTTAAAAATGAAATCAATGGATTTCTATGGCAAGACTGCATCTTGAGAAAAATTTATTTTGAAAGTTGTCATGTAAAAAAAAATTTGTTTTTGTTACTCCGAAACCATCAGACCGATTTTGCCCAATAACGAACTCAACCGAGATATTTATTTCCCAAACCTATTCTGAAAATTTCAACTGTCTAGCTCATTCCGTTCGAGAGTTATCGTGTTGACGGCCGGCCGAAACGTTACGATATAGTTGTTTCTTCGTTGATGTTGTTTCATTGTTGTTTGTTAGGCAACATTGTTCAATTGATTGCTTCTGACAAATATCTTGTGTTTCTTACGCAGAAGCAAATCACAGAATAATTAATTTTTATTTTATAGATATTTTTCAGTTTGGGTGGGAGAAAAAACCCAGAAAGAAACCTTTTAATAATAACCTATACAACACGAAAACAGCCACTTTACCTCTACGCGTGCGCAATCTACTCGTGGCTGAAAGTCCTCTCAAAGCTCATTCGGTTCGAGAGTTGTCGTGTTAACGGCCGGTCGGACAGAATCGATTTCGACCACTTATTCTTGGTCAGTGAGTCGAACCAAATCGTTTAAGACCATTTTCAGCCAAAAATTCGAAAATTACAGACATTTGAGCAAATTGATAAGCACTCTGTTCCGAGGAACAAGAGCGCCAAAAACATAAAAGTAACCCATTTTCACTTCATAGAAAAATTTCCAAGTCCTAAGTCTTTCTTCAACGAATTTAGTCGAATATGGTCGATTTCAACTGTTGTCTTTAGAGTCTGATGACTTAAGAAAGAAACTTAAGGAGAAGATTTGTATTTTGTTGAACATAATTTGTTGAAGAAAGAGTGAGAACTTGGAAACCGGGTTTGTATGTATTTTCAAAGACTGTCAGTGAGGCAGATTTCGGAATAAGTAAGAACAACAAATAGTTCTGAAGATTTTCGCTTAATATCTGATGGATAACTCTCTCGTTGTATCGTTTCTTTACTGATTTTTCGGCAACATTGTTTCATGAATTGCTTTTGACAATTAACTAGTGTATGATTTCTGAAGCAGAATAGTTTTAAAAAGAATTGAAAAACTATTTTATTTTATATTAAATTCTTATTTTCAAGAGTGAAACACCAGAAAAAAAGCATTGAATCATGAATGCATCTTCCATCCTTCAAAGTTACTCCAAATAATGCTAATAGTGAATCAAGTTCCTGGTGTAGAGATCTATCTTATCTCTAGCCATTTCTCGTTCCCGCCGTTAGATGTCGTAATCATCTTCGCCCTGTCCGGTATATCAACCTCATCGGTCATAACAGGCGTCGTACGTCACTTTTAGTAGATCTATGGATAAAGCTCCGTTGTCACACTCGTCTACAGCAGGCTCCTACTAACTGTATTGATAAGTTCAAAGGTAGGAGCTGGAACGAAACGTATTTAGCCCATTCATAAACTGGACTGGCTTATTCAGGCCTTTTATACCTACTCCGCAAATTTCAAGTCTCCATTTAGGTGATTTCGAAAGTTATCGTTTAGGACGGCCAGACGGATGGACAGTATTATTTTACTACGGATTATTAAGTACATCAGCCAAGAGTTCCATTTTCGGCTAAATATTCGAAAATTACAGCAGGCATTTGGGATAGCGACCTCGTAAGGGCTTACAAAAACGATCAAAATTTTAGGCAGTTATGGAAGAAAATTCAAATACCAATATGAAAATACCCACAGTGGAAGTTCGTAGACTTGGAGAAAACCACAGAAATGCGACAATTGAAAACGCTCTACTGCCAAAATTGGTCTAAAGGAACAAAAAGAAAAATTTGTTTGAGCGCAGTCCTTCTGTCTATTCTCGCCTCAAGAAATACCCCAAGAACCTTCAAGCCGTCTTTTTTCAACAGTGTACTAGATTTCAAATCAATCTGATCTATATTTCTTCAAATATTGGGAAGAGAAAATTCGGTTTGTGCGGAATTTCAGTGGAATCTGACAAATAGTTTCTGAAATATAACATTTTTGAAGAAAAATTTGTATTCTTTTTCTAGTTGAAACTATTCAAAAATTAGTGCACCTATATTCTACAAGTACTTACTAAGCTTTAATTGGATCGGATTTGCATTTTTTGAGTTATTGAGGAATAACAACACAAATTCAGATGGGTGTTAATCAGAAACCATTTGGCCGATTATGCCCATTAACTAATTCAACTGTCGCATTCGGATGCGCACCCTATGCCCTATTGCTATATCTTTCCTTTAGAAAGTTATCGTGGCAACGGTCACCCATCAAGCCACAGAACTCACCCAAAGCTTTGAATATTTTTTCAATATATTGGGGGCTCTCGCAGCTATTTTGGGCTTAGTCTTTTTGTCGGCATCCTACAACTAGTTACAAAGCTAGTTTTAATTCTATCGGACCGTTTTTGTTTGATAAAAAATCAACCGTTTGACCGATTATGCCCATTAACGAACTTAACCGTCGCATTCGGATGCCCAACCTACCCTGAAAATTTCCGTTCGTGGCAACGGCCGGCAATACGGTACAAATATATATTATCAAAACGAAACATATGAACCCTTGAAATGAATTTTTATCTGGAAATAATATTGAGACTGTGAGGACCATCGCTACTTTGGAAGAAAATTGGCAAAACTCAAATAGTACTATCAATTTTTAAATAGGAACTTATCTAGTTCTGAAAACTTATAGTAGAATCTGTTAATTGTGTACAATAGTTACCTAGTTGTAGTATGTTGTGTATTCCCGAGTATATTCCTAATCGAATTTCTCTTTGCAATTACCAATATATTGCCAAATTTATAGTAAACTAAGTAGTTGTAGTACTCACAATATTATTTTGCTATTCTGGAAGAAAACCAATGTATAATACAAATAATGCAAATAATTTTTGATAGTGATTTTAAGTTGTGCCGGTTTTCTTACAAAGTAGCGACAGGTAGAAGGAGGTCTAATATGACTGTCGTTCATTCACACAACTGTGATTAGAACGTTTTCGAAACTGTCAAAATCAGAGTGCAGAAAACGACCGATGGTTTGAATCATTGGAGGAGGTTACAGAATGGATTGAGAAACATTCTCATAAAATTGACCACTCTGTAGAAAATGGCCAAGCGGCATCTCATTTCCGTAGATCTGATATTCGATTAGAAAAGTACGATGCCAAAAGCGAAAACATCTCCAATTTCGACCAATGCCAGAAACAGGCCAATATACGATCCACTCAAAGCATATCCACGTTTAGAACGAAATCCATTTCGACTCACTACTCAGACATCAACCCCCGCATTTATAATGACTACTTCTTATACCCCTTCAGTTTCTTCATGAAAGATGCACAAGACTTTTTTCCCTCAATGGCTCCAGATGAATCTTCTTAGTCGCTAGAGTTTTCTTCTGCACGATTGTAACACTACGTTTCGGTATCCCAGAAGACGAGATTTCTACTCACGCCACTGAAGACAACCAACTATGTCGTTGTGGCTATTCAAATCAGTTATTCTGATATGCGTTTGCATAGAATCGTGGCAATTCTGCAAAAACCTCTGATTGCTGAATGGAGTAAATAGCTTAATTATGTTGTTTCCTGTAATGAGAAGACTCAGCGTGATCTGTGCGTGGAAGGACCATTCCAGTAAATGAATAATTGGTGCTGTTATGTTATGATTTGAATAAGGATAAGATTGAGATATGCGGTATTCAAATAAGATTAAATCGTTAGAGGGAGACAGCGAAATTCACTTTCTAACAAGGAAATGAGATGATTCAAAACATGCATATACTACAACCAAACTTATATGGAATCACCCAGTATTTTACAGAAAGAAAGTATTTATAATGTGGTTAGATATCGAAATTTAGTCCATTTCAACATATTTCATTGCAAGATATTACAAAAATGAAATGAAATTCCTAATAATGATATCAAAAGTGACGTGAACTGATTTTATAAAACAAACTGTATGAAGAATTAGAAATCTTTAGTGGAATGCGGACACCTTGGAAGTTTTAATGATCTGTATATCCAACTCTTGCTTCAATTGAAGCACGACCAACGATGTCTTGGTGCATGCATTCTGTATATTCCAGAGGTCTCTTTATTCTTCTAAAACTCCTTGAATCAGATTTTATGTATTTCCCGGATTGTATTGACCAGCTTGTATTGTTTTCACCATAACCCACAAATGTTCAATGGGAGAGGAAACTAGCAGGTTAAGCAGTTGAAACTTTCAGAGCCTATATGCACACGGGCATACGGAATCGAAACGATCCCAATCTCCTGAGCCCCCTGTCTTACTTTTGGTTTCCATGGTAATCATGCACGTCGATTACTAAAAATGTAATTTCAGCGTTGCCAGTCTACACGATTCATGCGACCGGCATGAAAGCGGAACGGGTGAGTAGTTCAAATGTCGCTAAAGACATGGAGGTTTAGCCTCCATTCCGATCGTAGCGACGCTGGAATTTTGATTGTAGTAATCGTCCGCCCATGTTACCCATGGAAACCGAGTCTAGGAAAGGGGCATACTATATTGGAATCTCGTTGATTTGGGATATCCGTGTGCGTAGACTCTTTGACTCAACATAACGACAGTAATAATAAAGAATTGGACTCTCATATGAATTCGTTAATTTCTATCAACTAGCTGACAGATAGTTTCTGAAATATGAAATTTTTATATAAATTTTAATTTTTTCGCACATGTTCTTAATTTCTATCAACGAATATTTTTGCGCGCATGTTCTAGGGAACAGAGAGCTATCAGTATGCAGTCAAAGTGCAGCTTTCAACTCTGACAGTATACTTTTTACATACATATACAAAGCTCTTCTGACGGCTCGTGATTTTGATACAAATGTCAATCGCGAAATTGTCAAGCAACACATTTTGATATCACAATATAGAAAGGACGAAGGAGCGAGTTTTCGAACGCATGAGTGTTGGAATTGCCTTCTGCAAACGAGTATTAGACGATATTCAGACCTATTCGCTAAAGGTTGACTTGGAAGTCAACGTTGATTATTTGACATTAGATTGCCAAATTTCATATGAATCAACCTAAAGTCAACTTTTCCCATTCTGTATCAGTTGAAATCATATCAATTTTTGACTCCAAGTCAAGACGAAGTCAAGAATCTACAAATATCAACATGTACATAGTTTTGGTATTCACTAACCATAATTTTAGTTGATTTGTAGATATATGTTGACAAATGTCAATTGACTCCAGGCAAGTCCTTCGAAGCACTTGCCAAGATATAAATTGTTGACTTGAACCAAAATAAATAGTCTGTGTTAAAACTAAAAATACATTGAAAAACTTCAAATATCACCTGAGAAGTTTTATTTTTCAAAACCCTAGAGAAATGATTCACAGAATAATGGAAAAGGAGATGAGAAATTGAGTGCGCTTCGGGGAAATATTTGTTATATTTGTTTGTAGGGTTTGCTCCATCGGTTCCAGTGCGGAAGCTCCCTAATCTTGTTTTATTTTGTGTTGTTGGCATTGATAGTATCATATTATCATTGCTGCAGTTATTTTGTTTGATGCACATGTATATATATGTCACGCACAGGTTTAACCTCTAGTGACTTTTTTTCTTGGTTTGTTTACTTTAGCTGGTTATCAATGTTTCTTATTATTGTAGTACATATTTGGTAAATAAACTTATTATTAATTAGTGTTTTTACTATATATATGGAATATTTAATATTTTTTTATCTTATAAGAGAAGAATTACAAAAGTAAGTTCAATATTTAATTGAAGATATATTCATAAAATGAAATGAGAATGCATTTTGACGCAAATAATCTTCTTACATTTTCTGATGGCCACTTAAACAATTTTTTTTGCATTTCCAAAGAAGTGTTTTGGCTAAATTACTCCAGGCTTCTTATTTCACAATAGGCTCACTTTTTCCATATCTAAGCACCTCATTGCTCTCAATAAAAGCGATGAGGGCTCTTAGTTGTTGAGTACTGGGTTTTTTCCTGTTGGGGCCATTAACCAATTAATATTATTAATCAACTAGTACTTATTTGTTCAAACTGTACTATATTTATATCAAATTAAACGTTTGTCAAAATAGTGTTCCTTCCGTACTTTCTCCCGCCTCTAAAAACTTCAGATTATTTGAATAATTCGAAAACTATAGGTTAGAATACACATTGGTCGCGTTCAGCAGAAAGATCGGTAGCATGAACCGCTCCGCTACCGATAGGTAGCGGTATCGTAATCTGCCGAACGGACCTCTCTAAATCACAGATGTTTGAAGTTCAGGTTAGGTGATTCGAATTTTCTTTGATTACCTGTCACAAAAATAAATATTCGTTATCATGAATCCAAATATCATTTCATACTCTTCGAAGATGATAATATTACGGCCAACATAAGAAATGAACTTGTTAAATTACTGGCTCAACCTCTGCCTTCATTGGAAGATGAAAACAGAGAATTTGGTTCCAGGAATCAGAATTTTTATGAAGAGACAATTCCTCAATATATGGGTGATTTATTCAAAGACCATTTTAGAATGTCCCGAAATGCAGATACTCCTTTCCGTCGAAAATATATGTCCAGTATCCAATTTTTCGCTCCTTATTTTTAAAATAAATGTCACAACTGTCAAACTTACAACATGTTACCGATACAGAGCGGAAAAAATCTACGCTCCTTAAAATGACAACCGCTACTCAACATGTTCCAAAGTGAGCGTACCGTTCAGCAGAAAAATCATCGAAATGTGACAACTGTTCCGCAACTGTTGGTTCTGCTGAACGCGACCAGTAAAACCAAAGAGTACAACTGATAAAACATAGAATGTTATGAAACTTAAGAACTACTACGCTGTTGTCTGATTTATATATTGAGTTTTCTTGTCAATGTTGACTTATTGTTGACTTTGGTTTCAACATGAGTTAGTGAATATGAAATCAAGTCAATGTTGTTATGAAAATGAGGTAAATCAACTTGACTTCAAGTCAACATTGATAAATGTACATAGATAGTGAATAGGCCTGATTATCTCTATTTCAGGGAAGTTATGTAAAATGTTGAAATTTAATGAAAAATTCGGATTATACATCCTAGTGACTTTTGTATTGTCTCTTGGCAGTTGGTGTGACTGTTACGAAAGTTGACAGAAGATGACGGAATTTGAATTTGTATCGTATACGTAGGGCATGGAGATCAGATTTAAAACAGTTTCCTAATAGCATGAATGAAACAAAACTAGCAAGAAGGAAATCTCTAGTACAATATTTTTTGGCGAATCCTCGTGATGATATATTCCTGATTAAATGGTTTATTTCTGGGTTTCCCCTCCGAAACTCTGAAAAATATCTATTGAATAAAAATTTATTATTTTGTGAATTGCTTCTGCGTAAGAAACACGAGATATTTGTCAGAAGCAAAAAATCGAACAATGTTGCCTAACAAACAATAACGAAACAACATAAACGATGAAACAACTATTTCGTAACGTTTCAAAGTCTAAATCAGAATCTTAACGAAAACCTTCAGAATTAGTTTTTGTTGATATAGCTATTCTGAAATTCAGAATAATTGTCACATTGACAGTATTTGAAAATCATAGTAACAGAAGCCTTACTTTCGTTCAACTAACTGTTTGTTAGTGATGTTTGCTGTCGTTTGCTATAGTTTGACAGATAAACCTTGTTGTTGGTGTCAAACAGACGCTAACAGTTGGTTTACTTAGCATCAGAGCTCAGCCGAAGCATTGTGCTTAGTTCTTGTGAATGTGCTTGAAGCCTTTTTGTGCTCCCGAGTACTGTACTCCCAAGCACTTTTTAAAACCAGTGCTTAGTGCTTAGTATTTCAAGCACTTCATGAAAAGGCTTAGTGCTTAGTAATCCCTTAAGTGCTCCGAGCACTTCCGAGGATTACTAAGCACTAAGCCTTTCCGAAATCTTGTCGTAACACGAATAGACGCTGACGCGCTGTGGTCGGAGAAGTTAATGAGTACCAGATTTATTCCTGACTTCATGTTGATCAATTCGAATTAAATTATGTATCAATGAAAAAATGCCCCAAAGAGCACTGAATTCACGTCTGTGCTTTTTTTATTATTGAGGGAAAGAAAATATTTGGCCCAAGTTTCATAATATAATCCTATGTTGTTGTTATATATGTTTCAGGTTTTGTCCTATTTTTAAATAGGGAAATGCATTTTACATGTGCAGAAAAACGCTTATGGAATTCATATTTCCATTCATTGTATCATTTCGTTAACTAATAAAGACCTTTTCAATATGTGATGAGAATAGAAACTAATTTTGAGTTCCTTAGTTTTATAGAAATTTGTTTCGCTGCACTCTCTTTCTCATCCTCCAATGATGCATATGAGAAATGCAGGTTTACTAGTTAACATGTTTGTCCAATTGAATAAAATTTTAAATAACAATTCGCAGAGAATATCCTCATTTCCATCTAAAAGTGCTTAGTGCTTTGTGCTCAAAAAATCGAAATACTTTTATAAACTGCTTAGTAATCGCAAGCATTCTGTGAAAATGCGGTGCTTTGGGCTCGAGGCTCGAGATCATTTTTATTGAGTGCTTAGTGCTCGAAGCACTTTTCTTCAGTGCTCGGCACAGCTCTGCTTAGCATAGAAATTTCCAAGTTCCAACTCCTTTTTTAATAAACTAAGCCGAATATAGGCAATTTCAATTCAGTAGTTTGCAAAATTGCATTCTCTATTCAACAAAATACAAGTTGATTCCTTAAGTTTCCTATTAACTTAATCAGATTATGTCATCAGAATCTTTGTATTATTCCAATGCATCATGTCCTTGGATTGTACATACATGTTCTGCTATTTTTGATTTTTATATGTCGATTTCTCAAGTTGTTCTTATGTTCCAACTTTCTTACTTCTAGTGGTCTTGTATTTGTGGTGAAACAGGCCTGTTTCACCACCACTAAAAACGTTAACTGAGGTTGCGATTCAAATTTATCCGTAACTGAGGACCTCAGTTAGGACTTAGCGGAGACTGAATGCATTGTAAATACGGTGGATTATGTGAAAATACGACCTTGCAACTCAAACCATCGAGTTTTTTTGTCACTTATAAAAATAAGAAATGCATGAAACAGCCCGTTGCAATTCACACCTTTGGTAAAATACCAAAAGTTATGGCCACTTTTTTTTACCTCACTGAAGAATATACCGGACATTGTTTTTGGCGATAGTCTGCTTCATTTTTGTCCGATTCTGGAGCTGATCAGTGTGCCGTGAAACGACATGGCGGATGGAAAAGCAATACTGTTGCTGAGGTTTACATCAAAAATTAGAAAAAGCAAAAAAAAAATATCAGAACCAATTTTAGCTGCCAACAACCAACCAGGATTACAAGTTTACCAAAAATCATCAACTACTGATGCAAAAACTCGAAAATCCATTGGAATTAATTTTGCAAATTGTAGTAATTGCACTTTTACCATTCATAATAAATAGCTTTGTACATAGTAATGCATTTTGAAAGAACTTTTTTGATATCACCATCACATATTTTTCATATATACTTTCATTATGGTACTTAGTACCATAATTAATTCATTATGGGACTAGTTACCATAATGAGCTTCCTTATGTCATCAGAATTGAGTGACATAACGTTGTCATTATGATAAAGATTATGATCAGTAAAAAAATATTTTCGCTGCACGATTCCAAAACTATAGCTATTTGAGAAAATACTAAACGTGAAACGAAGATAGAGCTTGAAAACCATGATAAAGAAAAGTATTGTTCATCACTGATGTAGAAAACATCATAGAACAAGGATTATCGATACTTAAACCTCAAAAAGAATAGTTTCATTATTACGGGTTTTGAATTCGCTGCGCATTCACCATTTTGTAGTGACATAAAAACGGCTACATGAAGAACGTGAAAATAATTAGATGGCATTTCAATCACTATTTCACTTTTCCTAGTCTAATGAAGCATTTTAGAGCGTCTTCGCATTTGCGGTTGTTCAACTCGTGTTAACAAGACTCGACAAGCGCGTCAGACCAAAACAGTAAAAGTGAAGTAATACCAGATATATCGCAGGAAAAGCTTTTCATCTTACATAATTGGTTAGCCATGAGTGAATTTGTAATAAGGAGATTTGAATGTTCAACTTCACTTCCTAGTGTTCCTCTTCTTCTAGATTATAACTCTGAATGGCTCCATAACGATTCTAAAATGAGCATGAAAAGAAACAAGGAAATAACTATAATTTAATAACATCGGACATATTCTTAATTAAATTTCAACGTTCAGAAGATTTGTTGAAGAGATCAAGATTGTTGAATCCCACATATTTCCGTCTTAACATTACTATATAAAATTCTAAGAGAGGTGCGGTTTCGCAAAAAACATACTTTTTCTAGGTATCTCAGCATACTGAACGGTCTTGAAGGGTATCACTATACATGCAGGGTGAGTCTTTAAGTTGTACATTAATTTCAACCGTAGATTCTTATCATCAAATGAAACACTTTTTTCAGATGCCATTTTTCCAAATTCGGCTCAGGTAAAAATTACAGGCTGTTGAAATTTCGAAAAAAAAAATTAGTTTTTATTTCATAGCTTTGACATCCTTTTTTCGAATGAAATGAATGTTAGTGTGAAGTTTCCTATAACCATGATACATATTTTCCAACTATTAGTTTTTTCTACTTCCGCTGGTTTTCTAGTTATAGAATCTTGGGTTCATAAAACTACACAAAATTAGCATAACGAAAGCAGATCAAGTTTCTCTTGAGTCATTTCGAGAATATCCAATCATTTTAAAACATTTAATTATTATTCATCAATTTTCCTTTCGAGATATTCTTCATTGAATGTTATAAAATGGGAATCTACAGAAATTTCACTTATTTTATGGATCCTTCCCTGAGTGTGGGAATCCCATATCAAGCTGTAAACCACGTTACCATACCTTTTTGTCGTTCACCAATAATGTCATATATTATTTATATGCAGGAGTGTATTAGCACATTGTGAAATCTTTAAACGCTTGTAACTTTTTACCTGAGCCGAATCTGGAAAAATGGTAAATGAAAAAACTGTTTTATTTGATGAGAGGAATCTATGGTTAAAATTAATGTACAACTCACAACTCAATGTAAGACTCACCCTGTATTAAACGCAAAATCGCGTCTTTAAGTCAACTTAAATAAATAAATATATATGAATTATATAAATATATATATAAAATAAACCAAACCTACATTGAATCACCCAGTATTTTACAGAAAGAAATTATTCATGATGAATATGTCGCTCGATATCGAAATATTCATCTCGACATATTTCATCGAAAAACTGGACTAAAGAGCAATAAAAATCCTTATATAATTTCAGAACTGAAATGAGATGTTTAATGCTCATGCTACAGGAAAGAACTCCCTTAATCCAAAGGAAACAAAGTTAAACTAGTATATCCATTAATGTATATTTAGAGGTATGTAGATTTGGTGCATCCCATAATACTTCATCCGAGAGGTCCTCTTGGAAGGTTTTTCTATATAAATGCAGAATAATATTCCACCACACACATTTACTAGCAGGGTTAACAGAAAAACCTTTCAGTGGGTCTGATAGAAGTGGACTGACCTCCTCGTTCCTCGACCTTAATCACCTTGAACATTTGTGGGAAGAGGTGAAAAAATGGGAGCTCGTCAAAACACCCCATAAAAACAAAACACAGAATCACTCAGATATTGAAACAAGCACTGACGTGAAGTCAGGAGCTCAGGTAGTAGTGTTAGGTTCTGAAGGCTCTCGCAAAATTTCAGCGATATCGGACGAATAGTTTCTGATATATAGAATTTTTATCAATAATTTTCTATGATTTTCTTTAAAATTTTCTAGTTATACGATCCTCAATATTTTGCAAGAATTTTTGCGCTGCCCTTCTACAACTAATAACCATGTTTGAATTGGATCGGTATTGTATTTTTCGAGTTATTGAGGAAATAACAACCAAATTTCAAATGGGTATAACTCCAACACCGTTTGGCCGATTATACTTATAAACGAACTCAAATATCCCATTCAGATGCACAACCTTACCCGAAAATTTCAAGCCGCTATCTCTTTCCGTTCTTAGGTTATCGTGACGTAAATAATATTTTTTAAATTTTTTGTTTAATTTTCTAGCAATACGATGTTCACAAAATTTCACAAACGTCCTTAGGTTTATATTCTACAGCTACTCACCAAGTTTCAATTCGATCGAATTAGTATTGGTTGTAGACAAAATTATTACTCGGAAACCGTTGGGCCGATTATGCCCATTAACGAACTTGTCCGTCCTATCCTAATCAAATTTGACCTCGAATTCTTGATCAGGGAGTCGAACTCAATCGTTTGAGACCATTTTCGGCGAAAAATTCGAAAATTACAGACATTTGGGCAAAATGTTAACGCTATGTTCCCCAGAACATACGCGCAAAATGGAGGTTCCCATATAAGCATGCCTCGACGAATTCCTACTTGCATTCATTGGTGGAAAACAGATTACTAACATCTCTTAAAAAGCACTGACATGAAGTCAGGAGCTTTTGCGAGCATGTTCTATTGTCTATTCACGCCTCACACACCCTGACGGAATACAGCATGTTCTTCCAAGCCGTCTTTTTTCAACCGATTACTATTCGTGATTCGCTTCGAAGGTTTGCGCGAAGTTGCAGAGGAATCTTACAGATAATTTCTGGAATATAAAATTTTTAAAGAAGAAAAAACTTTTTTCTGGTGATTTTTTTGAGTTATTGAGGAAATAACAACAGAATTTCAGAAGGGTATAAATCCGAAACCGTTTAGCTGATGATGCCCGTTAATGAACAGTGCTGCAGGTTAGGAGAATGAGTTGTGTCCTGTGTAGGCTGCTAGAAATGTGATTGGAAATTCACAAAAGTTAGTATCTATATACAGGGTGATTCACGAGGACTCGAGATAAACACATGAAATTTTATAGTTAAGCTTTGTTAGGAGAGATGAATTCTTGGAAAAAAAAACAGATTTGTTCCACTTCCGGTTTCACAGGACATTATACCATCTTTCGTTTTTTATGTGTAAGTAATACCCATTTTCAATCTAGAATCTAAACCATTTAATCATATTACACGATAAGATTTAATCAGACATATTGTTTGACATTTATAGATTCTTTCTCTAGATTGGGAGAATGTTATCCAATCCTTCAAAAAGAGGCATGGAAATAGTGAATAAATTGCTGAATAAATTGCTTATTTACTTTACCCACTGATGGTGGTGGTGTGTGGATCGAAAATCTATTGTTTCCTGCTAGAATAAGATTCTAAAAAATCGAGAACCATTCGAATATAGGAAAGCTTGAACACACCCAAATCGACTGTGAAATCTATAATAGTTATATCTGGTCCAACAAAATACAATAAATTACCAGGAGGCAAGAAAAGCGTCGTGATGCACTTGGAGGGACAGGGTAATATTACTCAAATAAGCAACTACGTTAAGTTCAAGTCATATATTAAGGCCTAATAGACTGTAAAAAGAGTGAAACGTTCTTGATGCAAGTTATCGAGAAATCTATTGTGTGTTTGAATCATTTCTCTGACACTTTCCAATGACCGAAGGGCAACATAATATTTCCTGATTAAAATTTGTAATATACACTTCAATATAAGAGACCTATCTATGTAACTCGATCGCATACTACATTCTCTGCATAATGTGATTGATTTATTTTTCCGAAATAAACTTTGCAGGTGTATTGAGCTTCCGTAGGAAACGAATGTGGATATTAATAGTTTCCTTTTACTCCTTCTTCGGAACAATTCATCAAAAACAGAGGGGTCTTAGATTACATGATCATACACATACAACCGCAATCGCGAGCGAGGATTTCAAATACCTTAAGAGATTTTTGCGCGCATATTCTAGAGGACCGCGTGATATTATTTTGCCCAAATGTCTGTAATTTTTGAACTTTTTGGCGAAAATGGTCTCAAACGATTAGGTTCGACTCGCTGATGAAGAATTTCGGGGTAAAATTACATTCTGTCGACCGTCTGGCCGTTGCCACGATAACACGAGCGGAAAAACATAGTGAGTTGAAATTTTCAGGATAGGTTGCGCTTCAAAATGTGACGTTCAGTTCGTTACTTGATATAATCGGTTAAAGGATTTCTTAGTCGAAATTTTTTTTAAACAATACAAATCCGATCGAATTGAAACATGGTAACTAGTTGTAGAATGCCGACGCAAATAAAGGGTCCGCCAAATAACTTTTTTTTTTAAATGCAATAAAAAATAATACTGAATATTTTCTCAAATTTATTTTTTTATTTTAAGTACAATCCTTCCGGTTAATAATGGAAAATAATTTCATTCAAATGGCTGCCTCGGCTAGCCATGCAGTAGCCTACACGATCGGTCACATTTTTAAGCACATTATCGATTGTGTGCAGCTGTATTTCACCAATGGCTTCACGAATATTGTCCTTTAAAGCGTCAATTGTCTCTGGCTTGTTGGCGTAACACTTATCTTTAACGGTACCCCACAAATAATAGTCCAACGGTGTCAAATCGCAGCTCCGAGGTGGCCAAACGACACCAGCTCTGCGGCTGATAATGCGATCTTCAAAAACAGGGCGCAAAACATCGAGTTTAGATTCGGCTGTGTGGCACGTAGCACCGTCCTGTTGAAACCAAATGTTGCCAATATCCTCCTCTTCAATTTTTGTGAACAAAAATTCGTTCAACATGGCCCGAACATGTTCTAATTTGAAACTTGGCTTAAGAATTAGGACTTGAAGGCTTCAGCAATACATACATTTTTTTAATAATTTGTTTTAAGTTTTTTAGTGATTCTCAACAAATTTCGTATTTTTGTCGGCATTCTACAACTAATTACCAAGTTTCAATTCGATCGAATCTGTATTGTTTGAAAATGAAATTTAAACTCGGAAACAGTTTGGTCCATTAGGCCCATTAATGAACTTGTCTCTCGCATTTGTATTAGCAACCTAGTCTCAAAAATTTCGCTATCTGTTTCCGTTCGAAAGTTATCGTGGAAACGGCTCATTCTCTATGAGAACATATCATTGCAAAATTTGGAACAGTGCTCTTGGTCTGCAAAACCTAATTTTACAGCCAAATTCTAGATTCAAACAATCTATATTGTTGAAATATTGGGAAAATGTTTTTCTCCCTGGAAGCCAAGCTGCCTTTGGCAAATTTAGTACCCGGATGGGTGACCGCTCTAGCTATGAATTTGAAAAAGCGCGCGACTACGCTGAACACACGTCAGTGTTTGCCGCCTTATTTAATAATAATTATATATAATTTTTCCATATAATCAACAAAATTGTTTTCGCTGCACTATTGAGAAAATAATAAACAGAAATCATACGAATGTAAAGAGGTCTCGAGAATGCAACCTTGAATTCAGAAAACTTCGAAGTTCCATCAACGAAATCATTCAGCTGGTAATTTTCCTCAATGCTGCAGCTCATACACCTTAGATATTAGTTAGGTACAGTCATCAACGAGCACAAGATAATGACATTATACTTGAGTTCGATCAAATTAAACACTATTAAATCAGTGGCGTACTGTTCGTAACATCCATTTGGCTGCACAAACACAATAGCCATATAGGGCCACTCCCTCGTCAACTTTTGACGGGAAACTACATACCTGTCAGATAAACTGCACCTCATATCAGACTCCACCCTCGCGAAAACGTCCACACAAAAAAATAACCTAAATCACATTCGTCCAATGGACCCAAATCTGCTAAACATTACGGCCGCACAACTTATAATTAAATAGTTTAGGAGAGTAAACAATCCATTGAATAATCACCATTCACCAGACGTTAATGATAGCAAACGGACGCTCTTTTGTTTCGCGTCGACAGTGACTCAGAGTGAATACGTTCCACCTTTAGCTGGTGGCGAGAATAATAATAATTATTAGTTTTGATTACTCCAAGGACAGGCTGCGAACGGAATGGTCGAAATGGAAATTACTTTTTCGACACGATTTCATTGTTTGTTTTTACGATTTCTGGTGAAATGGTATAGCGCGAAAATTGATCACATATTTGAAAATATTAGATTTTTCGATATTAGACTATAAAAATGGGTTCAAGCCCTGTGGACAGGAGCTTTCTGGCGCTCTAGTTCAAACAGACAAATTATATCTCCAAAAGTATTGGTTTCTCAGAGTTGGGAATTATATCAATGTATTCATATGATAGAACTGCATCCTTAAGGAAATTCAATTCAAATAATAGTTAATTTATCAAGATTAAATGAGCAATCATGAGAATGAGAACTGCACCATGGAAGAAATCAAATTAAATCTGGCCAATTTTGCCCAATAACGAACTTAACCGAGATATTCATCTCCCTAAACTACTCTGAAAATTTCAACTACCTACCTCATTCCGTTCGAGAGTTATATCTATGTCTATGGATGAAAAGCAGTATCACTACTCTCAGATCTCTTACTTCATGTTCAGTTCCGAAATGTAAGAATTTTCTGAGAAAAACTAATTTCGGAGCAAACAACTGAGATTTTTCTCACTTCGCTCACAATTCTTCGATTGATTAGATAATGTCTCAGGAACATCATTTGACATTATGACAATTCATAGAATAATATCATTCTGTGACAACGTTGATATACGATTTATTATTGAAATTTTGAAATTCATATCTCCGAAAGTATTAGCTTGTTAGAGTTAAAAATGATATGAATGGATTCTTATGATAAAACTTCTTATTAAAAAAAATTTAATTTGGAATTTGTTTCGTAAAAAATATTTTTTTTTTGTTACTCCGAAACCATCTGTCCGATTTTGCCCAATAACGAACTTAGCCGAGATATTTATCCCCCAAACCTACTCTGAAAATTTCAACTCTCTAGCTCATTCCGTTCGAGAGTTATCGTGCCTACGGCCGGCCGGACCGGCCGGACAGAATGAATTTCGACCACGGATTCTTGATCAGTGAGTCGAACCAAATCGTTTAAGAACATTTTCATCGAAATATTCGAAAATTACAGACATTTGGGCGAATTGATAAGCACTCAGTTCCGAGGAACTAGAGCGCCAAAAATGGGTTCAAGCCCTGTGGACAGGAGCTTTCTGGCGCTCTAGTTCAAACAGACAAATTATATCTCCGAAAGTATTGGTTTCTCAGAGTTGGGAATTATATCAATGTATTCATATAATAGAACTGCATCCTAAAGGAAATTCAATTCAAATAATAGTTTATTTATCAAGATTAAATGAGCAATCATGAGAATGAGAAAAGCACCATGGAAGAAATCAAATTAAATCTGGCCAATTTTGCCCAATAACGAACTTAACCGAGATATTCATCTCCCTAAACTACTCTGAAAATTTCAACTACCTACCTCATTCCGTTCGAGAGTTATATCTATGTCTATGGATAAAAAGCAGTCTCACTACTCTCAGATCTCTTACTTCATGTTCAGTTCCGAAATGTAAGAATTTTCTGAGAAAAACTAATTTCGGAGCAAACAACTGAGATTTTTCTCACTTCGCTCACAATTCTTCGATTGATTAGATAATAGTCGAATTTAAGTGAATAACCGAAACAGTGCGGTTAAGACCAATCCCTTGCTATTATAACCGATTGGTTATATTTAGCAAAGGATTGGTCTTAACCGCACTGTTCCGGTTATACGCTTAAATTCGACTAATGTCTCAGGAACATCATTTGACATTATGACAATTCATATTCATACATAGAATAATATCATTCTGTGACAACGTTGAAATACGATTTATTATTGAAATTTTGAAAAATCATATCTCCGAAAGTATTAGTTTGATAGAGTTAAAAATGATATGAATGGATTCTTATGATAAAACTTTTTATTAAAAAAAATTTAATTTGGAATTTGTTTCGTAAAAAAAAATTTTTTTTTTTGTTACTCCGAAACCATCTGTCCGATTTTGCCCAATAACGAACTTAGCCAAGATATTTATCTGCCAAACCTACACTGAAAATTTCAATTGTCTAGCTCATTCCGTTCGAGAGTTATCGTGCCTACGGCCGGCCGGACCGGCCGGCCAGACCGGCCGGACAGAATGAATTTCGACCACGGATTCTTGATCAGTGAGTCGAACCAAATCGTTTAAGACCATTTTCATCGAAATATTCGAAAATTACAGACATTTGGGCAAATTGATAAGCACTCAGTTCCGAGGAACTAGAGCGCCAAAAACATTTGGTACGAAACAATGTATCCATTTCAATACTGCATTAATACAGATTCCATCAACATATTTGGTATTGATAATCTGAACAAACTGAGGAAAATCATGTAAATATCACAGTTCCTATAGCTAGCAGCTAGCTACTATTCACCATTCGAAACTCAAAAGTATTGGCCGGCGTGAAGTGAGATGCTTAAGCACGCTTATTCATATAATCCTTCCGAAAATTAACACTCTATTCAACATAAGCCACAGAAAGGAACCATTTAGTGATGAATTCTCATCCCTAAGTATCCTTTAATGATTAATTATTCATAAGATGTATATTATACAGGGTGTTTACTTGATAGCGTTAACCTGTACTACCCTATACGAGTTTAAAATATCTATATGTGATAGTAATCCATTGCATAACAGAGACATAGGTTATTCAAATTGCTCAAAAAATCCAGGTCCGTATAAAAAATATATGACTTCTTTCAAGCCCTTATCAACATTAAATTGTTAAAATGTATTGTCCAACTGATTGAATATTCCTATTTAATTTCCAAAAAACATATTAATTGTGAAAAAATTATTTGAAATTAACAACAATGAATAAATAAATGAACAAATAAAAGACTTAAAATGAATTGAAGAGAAGTTTCGAAATAATATTATTAATAATGATGTGCGGAACAATACAAGCGGTCAATAAAAAAAAACTATATGAAGTTTGTTTTTTGTGTCTTTATTCAAAGAAATTTTTTAACTCACCAAGTTTATACGTATAATATGTAAATCTATACCATTTTACTTTTTCTTCAAATTATGATCAATTCTATTAATGTCCAGTTTAAGAAATATTTATCAACAATAGGATATCTATACACGTGAAATTCCATTGGATCCAGAATTTTTCATGTATGCCTTGTTAAGTCAGCACCTTAGAGAACAACTCAAACATAACTTTTTCAATATACAATGTTTCAATAGGACAATGTTTACATCTTGATATCTTCATCAGAACAATGATGATCACGCATCATACTAAAGTACCATAAGTAGTTTTTTCTCAAGCACCAAACGCGTCCAATGTTTTGTCGAACAAGCAAAAGTAAACAAGAAATCTGATCAAGAAATAAAAAAGTAAACAATTACAGACTTTACACGAGGTGGTACAAGGTTACTTTCTGCTTTATCTGAATGCTAGTCATTAATCAATGGATAGATAGATAAACACAAATTGACCTGTCGTTGAAGATTGAGCCTCGACTGAAATTGTTATATCTGTAAATGGTTTTGTTGTGTTCTCCGATCGTCACAATGACTTCTTTGTCATCATCTCGGTCAACTTTAGGTGAGAAACCGATATTTCCAGTTCCGATAGGTATAATTGGGAAATAACAGAGATTCTTACGAAAGGGCTTTCGAAATGAATGAATTTCATTCAAGCTCTACACCACATTAGCAGATATCGCTACAATTTAGTAGTGATCTTAGTTGCTCTGATGAGTCCACTAAAATGGTACATTGAATACAAGAATGAACTTGTTGACATTGTTTTGGTTTATGATGAATCCAGTTAAAATTCGACAATTATATTTTCGTCTTACCTAATACGTTCAAATTTCAACTGAATTCGCCATAAATCAGGAAAATGTCAATATCTTTTTTCCAGACGTACCTACAATAACAATTTCTTATTTTGATAGAAATGATGACAGAAAAGATATCAATTTCTCCGCAGCGGCAGTTTTATTTTTCTTTTCCCTCCCTGTCTCACATGGCTTACAAAACTTCATGTTATGTCCCATTTTTCAGATTTGCTAAGGTGAATTGTAAAGTTTTTGAGCTGATGCTGAACATATTTTGTGTGATATTCCCCTTTTTTCAGATAAACAACGAAAGTATATTGCTTATTTTCCACTACCAGGTGATGTTTTGAAGAAAGGTTTTAGGAATACATATTTTGTTTCAGGAACATCAACATATTTCTTAATTGGATATGAAATCTATATATATATATATTTTTTTGTTGTGTTTGTTATTGTCAGGAGAAGGTTCTTATGACAGAAAAAATTTTAAAAATTGCGCTGAAAATTAGAAAATTTAAGAATCGTTATTTAAGAAAACTTAACAACTATTAATATTATTTCTAATCTAACCTTAGCGCTTTGGACCACAAACAAAGCATTAACTAAATAGGTACCTTGGATGGATTCTCATAAAGTATTTGTCCGAAATTTTCATACAGGGTGTTTTTCTTTTAACGTCAATTGTAACTTGGTGTTTTTTACGCCAATCGTACAGTTTCATTCAATTGTGTTAAAAAATATACTTTCGATGCATACATCATTGAAAATAAACCATTACTATACAGGGTGTTCTTTATATCACGGCGCAATTGTACACAATTGAAGTGATTTGTGCCACAAACAAAGCATTAACCAAATGCTGGATGGATTCTCATAATGTAACAATTTTGTTTTTCCTTCGATGTATGGACATGGCGCATGGACAATTATACATCGCGTGTTCGCGCGTCGGAAAACCGTCATCTTTGTTTATTTACGCACCACAAAACAAAACAAAAAATATTAATAAATAGTTTATAGGAAAGCTTTAAATTGATTAAGATACTGTATCATAACTGTGTGTGTCTGTCAAAAACAAATTGAAACCTTATAAATAGCCAGTATTTCAGGAAAACTCTGTTTTGTGAGTAAGCAAAATAATGTGCAATTAATCAGCAATAATAATAAAACTTCATTCATAACGAGCATTTTTTTTCTTAAATTAGGCGGTGCAAGGTCGCTCGGCCAGCTAGTATGTAAATGAAATCATTACCTTACGAGCGTTCAACGGTACAATTTAAGAACACCTGAAATTCTCCTACGTTAAAGAAATAAATTGGTTATTGATATTATTATACTGAACCTCCTGGGTCTTTCATGGTCTTAGGAGCTTGTGCTAAACTATTTCAAGCTCTTAGGAGCTTGTGCTTAACAAGCTTACCTTTTTGCACTCTTGTTCCTCGGAATAGAGTGCTTATCAATTTGCCCAAATGTCTGTAATTTTAGAATTTTTGGCTGAAAATGGTCTTAAACGGTTTGGTTCGACACACTGATCAAGAAACCGTGGTCGAAATCGATTCTGTCCGGCCGTTAACACGATACTCTCGAACGGAATGAGCTGGGCAGTTGAAACTCTTATCTACCGATAAGAGACAAGAAATATATACTTTGGTAAGTTAACCGAATTGGGTTCAGAATATCTCCAGTAAAAATTAAACTGGAATATTGCCTATGTTTCAATTGATATAATATAATATAGTTTTATTTCTTATTGATATTCTCGATTTCGGAATAAATAGTTCATAGAAACATATATTATGTATGTGAGTTTTACTAATATGGTGTATATCACATCAAAAAATTGAATGGGTAATTTACTGAGGTGGAAGTTAGTTTATATTTGAAATAATAATTTATATCAAATATCTTATGCATGTTTCAGTAAGAATGTTATTTGCATACGTTGATATAAAAGGTTAGTCCAGTTCTGATGATAGCCATATGGAGATATCAATGTAAAGAAATATGATATTTATACTGAAGTGTTATGTTATGCCAATTACTAGTATTAATTAATTTTCAGCTTTTTATGATGCAGTTCTATCATAAGAATCCATTGATATCATTCCCAACTCTTCTACCCTTATTACACTACGCCTTTTTCGTGCCTATTTGTCAGCCTGACTGACTGCGCCTGAAATTTTAAAGAAATACGCATGCGCCCGGAGCTATTTTGTAGACTGTTTCAGGCTTAAAAATAAATAGAACTGGCTCTATTTGTTCCCCCTGAATCGTGGGGATTTGAAGCCTTTTTGTCGAAATGTCATGTCTACCAACACAATATTTATCAGTCTGACTTCACGTCTTCTTAACAGAACCTAGTTTATCGCAGCTTCGTAAATTTAATAATAAATTTATGTTTATTACTCTGAGGACGTAAACTAACTAAACTTATGAAGGCAAGATAATCTGTGATGGCTATCCCCGAGTGATATGAAGTTTTCGGCTAGTATCGCAAAGTAATTATTAATTTCGTTTTTGGAGAAATGATTTCTGGAATTACATTGTCTTTTTTCTGTATGTCGATTTGTACTCTATGTAGTAGCATATTAAACGTTTCTTCAGACATTCTTAAAACACTATGGTATTGTTTTAAAAATATACGAGCAGAACAAGAACTTACGGTAAATATGTCAATTTCTTCAATGTTCGCAGCTCCGAAATTACTGCCTGAAACAAGCGTGAAAAAAGCGCGGTATAATATTGCCACATCAAAATAGACGCAAATATAGACGTGAAAAGGGCATAGTGTAATAAGGGTATTACGGTGAGTGTCACAAAGCTTTGACAGCTCTTAGTTGCCAAATCAGTCTGATACTATGTCAATTTCCAGTTCAATTTTGTCCTCAGAGCTTTCCCACTTTTATGTTTTAGGCGAGTGCCGATTACATGTATTGAAAAGTTCAAATTGATAGTTGGTCAAATTGATTGGTGGTTTTGATCCTGAATACATATCCTGGAATTACATAACTGATTTTGTGCCAAGAAATGAAATAATAATTAAAAGGCACGGGGGGAAATCATGCGATGTCACATTTTTATACAGTGCAATAACAAGTATTTTCCAAGTTTAATTCAACGAACATTGTCTTTGTGACATTGCATGTTTTTCTCCTGCACGCTTCAATTATAATAATTATAATAATTCTTAAAAAGAGCTGACGTGAAGTCAGGAGCTTTTGCATGTATTTTCCATTGTCAATTAACGCCTCATACAAAGTCGATAAAGCTGAAATTCGGTACTGTTGCAAAATGCGGAGTTTCAGCGGATTTCAACGGATAGTTACAAAATTTCGGATGGGTATAACTCCAAAACTGTTTGGCCGATTATGTCTATTGACGGACTTAACTGTTGCATACGGATGCGCAACCCTTCTCGAAAATTTCAAATTGCTATCTCTTTCTGTTCAAAGTTATCGTGACAACGGCCGACTGTCTATAATTTTCGATTTTTTTGCCGAAAATGGTCTCAAACGTTTGGGTTCGACTACCTGATGAAGAATTCAAGGTCGAATTTGATTCTGGCTGGCTGGCCAGCAGTTGCCACGATAACTTGACAGAAAGAGATAGCTATTTGAAATTTTCAGGGTAGGTGGCGCATCCCAATACGTCAGAGAAGATCGTTGATAAAATTTGGATGTTATTTCCTCAATAGCTCGAAAAATACGAAACATATTCAATTCAAACATGGTTATTAGTTGAATGCCGACGCGAAAATTCCTGAAAAATTTCTTGTTGATCGTATGAGTAAACATTTTAAAAAAATCATTGAAAAAAAATTTAAATAGCAGAAACTATTCGTACGACATCACTGAAATTTTGCGGGAGTCTTCAAAAACTCCACAGCTCAGTTCAAAGTTTGAACACGATCAGATCTATATTGTTGGATATCCGAGCAGCCTTGGGTGAGTTCAGTAGCTGGATGGGTGACCGTTGCCCAGATAATTTTCGAACGGAAAGAGATAGGGACATGCAATTTTCAGGGTAGGCTGCGCAGGCAATCTGGAATATCATTTTCTCGAAAATAATCGGCCAAACGCTTCCGTAGTTGAATTTTTTTCGAACAATACAGATCCGGTCGAATTGAAGCTTGGTAAATAGTTGTAGAATATTGACATAAAGACATGAGTGAAATTTTGTGAGGACCGTACCACTAGAGAATGTCAAAAAAAATTTAGAAAAATATTATATATATGTCACGATATCTTGAGAACGGAAAGAGATAGCGACTCTTGTTTTAGAGTTATCCTCAACTGAACTTTTGTTGTTATTTCCTCTATAACTCAAAATATACAAATCTGATTCAATTGAAACTCGGTGATTACTTGTAGAATCCCGAAACACTTATTTTCACGGAATTTCGTGAATATCGTATCCTGGAGTTACTTGAGGCGTAAGTTTTTTCGTATTTCAATTCCAATAGAATACATATGTCAGAATTAAAACTTCTGTGATCATAGACGATTCTCTACTGAAGTTTGTCATTAAATTGGCATGAAATGTATTCATCTATGTATTATAAAAGCTGAGAAAACGGTATATGGGTGATTCCGTTCTAACTGTGATATTCAATGTCCTGTATTGTTTGTTCTCATAGGTCATTAATTAATAATCAATTTATGAAATTTTTGTGCTTATTGGAAAATTATGAACATATTTCAACATCATTTTCATATAATATAACTTGCCACTTACAGAAAACTTACAATATATCACTTAAATGTCAGTACCATGTCCATTTCTAGAATTTATTTATTAAATGTCAGTACCGTGTCATGTCCGTTTCTAGAATTTATTTATAAATTGTTAGTTTTTTTGTCGTAATAAATGATTTAAACTAATTACCTCATAAATTCTAATGTTTATGATCAAACTGAACAAAATTGACACATTTTTTATTTAATGTATTAAGTAAAGCTTTAAAGACAAAAGTTATTGAACCGGAATTCAATGTTAACTTAATACATTAAACCGAAAATGTTTCAATTTTGTTCAGTTTGATCA
This sequence comes from Halyzia sedecimguttata, assembly GCA_937662695.2. Lineage (NCBI taxonomy): Eukaryota > Metazoa > Arthropoda > Insecta > Coleoptera > Coccinellidae > Halyzia > Halyzia sedecimguttata. The sequence continues at coordinate 35,211,000 of OW569411.2, forward strand.
TAAACATTAGAATTTATAAGGTAATTAGTTTAAATCATTTATTACAACAAAAAAAACTAACAATTTATAAATAAATTCTAGAAATGGACATGACACGGTACTGACATTTAATAAATAAATTCTAGAAATGGACATGGTACTGACATTTAAGTGATAAATTGTAAGTTTTCTGTAAGTGGCAAGTTATATTATATGAAAATAATGTTGAAATATGTTCATAATTTTCCAATAAGCACAAAAATTTCATAAATTGATTATTAATTAATGACCTATGAGAACAAACAATACAGGACATTGAATATCACAGTTAGAACGGAATCACCCATATATCGATGCTAAATTCGTAGTTCGAGTGTTGAATAGAGGTGCGAAGACAATAGAACATGCGCGCTAAAGCTCCTGACTTCATGTCAGTGCTTGAACCATTTTTTTAATTCTAATTTAATGTCTTTTCTGTATCAACCAGCCTTCAACTCTGATACAAATGTGGACCTTGACTGACGATTTGACGTTGATAGTTACATCTTGAAGCAAGTCGTAGGGTGCGTTTGTACTTAAATACAACAATGTTATGTCCCTATTGGAAATCCCAATATGACAGCCTGGAGGATCATATTGAGCGTTCTTCAACTTTCGATAACCTTCAGCAACAGTTTAATTGCTTGTAACTCAACCCATACTTCATTCAAATTTATTCGAATAGCTAAAACCAACCGTTGTATCTAGTTTCCACCACTAAAACAATCATCCAAAACGCCACACAAGATCCGAACACCGCATCCTCTAGTAAATCCCACACATATCAGCTTATCTCCCATCGTAATCATACCCTCACATTCGCTATTTATATCCTTACCAACACCAACATCACTATTTACACGCCGTCGTCCTCGCAAAAAAAGTTCATATTGCGTATGATGATACGCCGGAGTTGATGATGGAAAATCGTTTCGAGCTGCGATCTGGCGTAGAAGTTCGTGCCAACAAGCCAGATAAAATATGTAATGTCCTTATTTAGCCGTCCAACCATTAGAATGGCCCGTAATTATGTATTTATGTTATCTTTTGCGGTAAGTGATAAGTAATAATTCCAGGTTTAACGCGAGACCATTACAATTTTGCTCTCGGTTTATGACTGGGACTATGAAATCGAATGAACTGATTCAGGTGTGTCGGCGAAGGAGGGATAAACGAGTTCCTTCCTTACAACTGGCTGGTTCAGGATGGATGATTGAAAAATGTTTGGAAATTAATAGGTGTTTCTAGATTACATATTATAGTTTTAGTGAAAATGAACATATTGCATGGTACGCTTCTTTCCCAACACGGAATCAAATATATATTGAGGGGCATTTTTATCTTTAATATCGATTCTATCTTCCAATTAAATACTCATTGTTTTGAAACTGCCTTAATTTATGAATAAACTATGTCATCTCCCTTAAAAACATATTTTTCTATGAATGATAATTAAATTAATAACCCATATTGTAGTCATCGCTAGAACAGTTTGTGTTGATCCTACACAAAACATGTCATGTTATATGTTACTGGAGTAAAGCAATTTTGCTATTAAACTCTATGCCACAATTATCCTTAGACGGAGGTTAGACGTTCAATTTGGCATCAGTTTAGTCGGATATCAATCGTGGATTGATGTCAGATTGACGGGAAACTGATTGTATAAGCGTAGACTGATGGTCAGGAATGATGGCCAGCTTGATGCCAGATTGACCGTATAACCTCCGTCATAGTTGTGTCCTTTTGATTGTCTAGTAAACAAATGACTATTCGTTGCGTATGTAATCTAAGATACTTTTAGTTACCTAGAGTAAGAGAGATTGTTGGGAAGTTCAGGAGGGATTGAAATAAAACCATAATATAAGTTGAAAAGGATAATCTACGAACGACATCATTTACCTAAGATTGGGGAAAAGATCCCCTCTCTTTCCGAATATTATATCATTAAAAGTTGATATTAATCGGTACATGCAAAATGATGTAACTCAATAGCATATACGTGTATGCTGGATCTAAATAGGTAATAATGATAATGTGAGATTTCTGATCCAATAGATATGTTTTTTGGAGATGATCATGGATCCACCACTCACCTGTGGTAATTACAGTGACTATCCTCCAGCACAATTATTCAGTTTTCACATGATATTTTTTTACAAGATATTATCAGAAAAGAGTATTTCTCTCTGATTGAAACTCAATTAAGATATTATATTCTGCCATGGAGCACCTGCTCAGGGTTGGATAGACTGTTTCGAGTCCAAGGTAAAACATTTATAATCTTGATAACTTGAAATAGACGGAGGGTATCTTGACTCTGATAGGCCTTTTTGTGTTGTTAACACTTATTCAGAGAAAATCGATGCTGTTTATTTATGAAGGGCTCTTTAGAATAAAATTTCAACTGATGAGATATCAAACCATCCAGTAGCTTAGGTAGGGAAGCCTGGACACGTATACCACTGTAGTTCTTCAAATCCTGTTTATTCCCTGATTAGAAAATTGAGCGAATGTCCAAACTCTTTCAATGTTCAAATTCTTTTATATTTAAAATCAATATGATTTGTGCTATTGGCATTATTTTTAATGGGTTTGGTGCTTGAAAATGTTCAGATGAGAAATGTTGAGTCTGACACGAAAGGGATAAACATTTTCTTGAATTGCTCTACTAAGTCACTATACTAATTTTCCTTGATAGATATGTTTATTTGTTACTGCTGAAAAGTGAATACGTCTATAATCCTCTTATTGTAGGTATGTTCTGAGGAACATCGCATTATCATATTGCCCAAATGTTTGTAACTTTCGAATTTTTTGACGAAAATGGTCTGAAACGATTTGGTTCGACTCCCCGATGAAGAATTCGAGGTCAAATTTGATTCTGTCCGACCGTTGCCACGATAACTTGAGGACGGAAAGATCTAGCGACTTGAAATTTTCAGGGTAGGTGGCGTATCCCAATACGACGTGCAAGCTCGTTAATGGGCATAATCGGCCCAATGGTTTCCGAGTAATAATTTTGTTTTCGACCAATATAAATCCGATCGAATTGAAACTTGGTGAGTAGTTGTAGAATATAAACCTAAGCACGTCTGTGAAATTTTGTGAAAATCGTATCGTTAGAAAATATTTAAAAAATTATTAAAAAATATTTTTTATGTCACGATAACCTGAGAACGGAAAGAGATAGCGATTTCAAATTTTCAGGTTAGGTTGTGCATCTGAATGCGAAATTTGAGTTTATTTATAAACATAATCGCCTAAACGGTTTTGGAGTTATATCTATCTGAAATTTGGTTGTTATTTATTCAATAACTCGAAAAATATAGAAACGATCCAATTCAAATATGGTAATTAGTTGTAAAATGCTAACGCGAAAGTTTTGGCAAAATTTCGTGAGGATCGTATCACTAGAAAGTTTTTAAAAAATCATTGAAAAAAACTCGAAATATCAGAAGCTATTCATCTGACATGAATGAAATTCTGCGAAAGCCTTCAGAACCTAACTCTACTGCCAAGTCCCAAGTTTGAAGTTTGAAGTTGAGGTTGCGTATCCACTAGAGGTAAGTAGGTAATAGAACATGCGCGCAAAAGCTCCTGACTTCACGTCAGTGTTTGAACCAATATTTTTAATTATTCTTAAAAGCTAAAAGAGCTTCTGCGAGTTTGGAGAATCAGTTGTGTTCAGAGTCTTCTGAGTAGGCTTTATTATTATATCATTACGTCACATCAGGCACAGCACTGTTCATTTTTTACCCAATAGTAAATGGTGGCCACTACCACTGAGCTAGAGACACTTTTAATAATCTATAGCTTTGTATTCCATTAATATTTTTCATCCAAAATAATATTTATAATAAATGAAATTCAGTCAACTTTTTCCAGGGACAAGTACCAATTGAATTTAGATAAGATGAGTGATAGATCTATTAAAAGTCCTGGATGAAGTTAGTCGTTCTCTCGACAGTGAAGCAAAATAATTAATGTAATTATAAAAGACCCCCAATATTACTTGAAGTTATTTATCTATGAGTAATGTTCGCTATACAAACTGTCTAATTATATCCGATATATCATATACTATTTAGGGCGGAGGGGGATACCAACTATAAATAAATCCGAAACCAATAAGGAAGGAATTCAAAGGTTATCGATATCAATATCTAGTAATCGGCGGATACTTCCGATAAAGATAAAACTTGACATAATTACGAAATAATGTTGATCTTCATATTCGTTTTCCCAATATTTCAGTAGTTATTGAAAAATACGTTCAATAAGATTTATACAAAATTTCGGATCATAGGGCTAGATTATTTTAAATTATGAGTAAGTGGCTTCAGGACTGGGCAAGTCCTGAAGCCAATAATCAACATCCTACCCATATATTAATAGGACAATAGAAGTCAAAATGATTTTAAAATAATCATTTGAAAAAATATTCTGTATCTCAGAAACTATTCATCAGATAACACTGAAATTTTTCATGAAATGATTTTGGTGGGATTCAATTTCTTTTTGGAGCTCTTGTTCCTCGGAACAGAGTGCGTATCAATTTGTCCAAAAGTCTATAATTTTCGAATTTCTGGCTGAAAATGGTCTTAAAACGATTTGGTTCGTCTCACTGAGTTAGAGGATTGAAAATATCTCGGACGAGTTCGTTAACGGGCGAAATCCACCAAGTGGTTTCGGAGTTATGGCCGCTTTTAGTAAAAATATTTTTTATGAATATTTTTCCGAAACCGATCACTCGATCTGTCAGAAATTTAGCATCAAATTGTAGAATAATGGCCATTATATGCATGCAAAGTTTTGTATTGATCAGGTTACCGTAAAGTGTAAAAAAAAATAAAATTTTTGAATACACTACAATAACTCTCGAACAGAATGAGCTAGGCAGTTGAAATTTTCATATATACGAGTATATGAAAATGAAGTGAAGTTCTATCGTAAGAATCCATTTATATAATTCCCAGTGACCAATGATTTCGGAGTATATGATTTGTCAAAATTTGAACAAGAGCGCCAAAGCTCCTGTCCACAGGACTTGAACCAATTTTTTTGTAAGAAGCTTTAGCATCAGCTATTCCTATTCCCATCGCCCACTTTCTATCTGTGCTTTCCTACTATTCCAGCACAGTCAATACAATAGTTTCATACTCAGATCTGCACATCTCTTATAGTGGTTGGAGGGTAAAAAGATTTCATTATTTTTCTGTTGTTTGTTCTCTTATTCTATTCTGGATACGAAATTAAGGATTTCAGGACTTGAGAAAATGTCCAAGTGTTTTTGATTTAATATTCAGACTTGTAACCCCAATTAAGTGGGTAATCAGTGTTTCTTTCGGATACGCGTCGGCATTATACAACTAATTACCATATTTGAACTGAATCGGATCTGTAATTTTTGAGTTATTGAGGAAATAACAACAAAATTTTAGAATGGTATAACTCCAAAACTATTCGGCCGATTATACCTATTAACAAACTTAAATGGTGCATTCGGATGCGCAACCTACCCTGAAAATTGCAAGTCACTATCTCTTTCAGTTCGCAAGTTATCTTGGTCCCGGTCACTCATCCAGATACGGAACTCACCCAAAGCTGCTAGATAGGTTTCCAGTATTTCTCCAATATCCCCTACAATATAGATCGGATGGTGTTCCTGAGACTACCAAATACATCTAGTCCTAATAATATTCAGACAAAAACTATGAGAGTTTAAAAAAATATGCCGAAACAGTTCGAGAAAGATTAGGTAGAGCCCTGCTGTTTTTAGCTTGTCTTGGCGGAGGGGCTGTCATGCCCCCAGATTATATGAATAATATTCATATCTTGAAGCCCTAATAGTTAGGAGCTAGCTAGGCAGAGTTTGGGAACTCTTGACCTATCATTCAATGGTTTTTTGGGGTTTTCTCTCCCAAACTGTAAAATAAAAGAATTTTTTAATTCTTTCGAATTGCTTTGGTTTCAGAAATCGATCGAGCAATTCATGGAACAGTGTTGCCTAACAAACAGTAAGAAAAGGACACCAACGATGAACCAACTTTTCTGTAACGTTTCAGAGCCTAAATCAGATTTCTTCATCAGACAGTAAGCAAAATTGTTTTATTTTATAGTTATTTTTTCAGAGTTTGGTAGAAGAAACCCAGGAAACATCATTGAATGATGAATACCCCTCCCAAAGTATTCTTTAGTGATAACTTTTGACCTAGACAATGCTCAAAAATCCTTTATTGCGGATATCATACACAACGACAGTTTACGAATCTCGACGAGGCGTTAAATTCTGCCAATATGATCAAAATATCGCATATATGGTCTATTTGAGGAATTCGGCGTTTCTTAACGAAACTACATTTCTACTACGACTACTTATATCTTATATCGCTGCATATATTATGCAGTCCACCTTGAGTGAACGTATTCCATCGTAATTCAAATTTTCGACACGAAATTTCGCATTTGAAAGTTGCCAGTTTACTGACCCCCTTCAATACGCTTCGCACTCTATTACCACCAGCAGCTCGAATTTTGAGGAAGGTGTAACCGAAAACCAGGCACCTAGATCCTATTTCGATAGTTAATTGTTTTGAATATAGTCATGCACTCATGAACTTGATATGATGGTGAAGGCAGCCTTCATCAGGTGTAGTAAAAGAAACAGACGAAACATAACACAACTGTTGGAGACAGTCGAGGTGAACATCAACTAGGCAAACTGTTGAGAGATTTGTACGTTCTTCAGGTGAATTGAAGATAATATTGCATACTTATAATTCGAGTATTGACGCTTGTATATACACCAGTTTTCAGAGTTGATCAGTCCTCAGTTGATATAGATGTTTCAATCTTATACCGATAGAGGCTGGCAATAAGTTCGCCGAAATGTCGGATTAGAGCCGTGAATTTCACGTTTCCGACAATTTCAAACTTTTACAAGTATTTCAAAAGTTCAGTCGACTTTTTTTCAAGGTTGCATATTGATATTGTTTGTGTGTCTACATTGCACGTACTGGTGGAGAATTAGAGATAAAATTAAATTATATATATCCATTCGGCCATCCGATTGTAAGCACGAAAATTTCCGAGGGAAATAACGGGTAATTCCGCAAAAGGAGCAGGGAAAAACATGCTGCTAGTACTTGCCGACATGTGTTTCTGCCTCGGTTTCATCAAATTGGCTTCTTCAGGGCAAGGCAAACAAGAAACCAAGGAAAACATGGAATGAAAACTAAAACCAGGTGACACCACAACAGGATCGAGAAACCAATTTGTGCCTTCAGCTCTATGAGAGCTCCAATTCGGAGGCAAACTATCGCATCAGCCCGGAGGAAGCCTAAGAAGCCTGTGCGATGCGATGCGACCGAGGATATGAAATAAAGAATTGAGAATAATGGGAACAAGTATACTTAAATGAAAAAGTTTAACGGGCAATTTCGCTAAACGAGCAGAGAAAAGTCACGCTGCTGGTACTTGAAACACGTGTCGGCAAGTATACCAGCAGCATGATTTTTTTTCTGCTCCTTAACCTTTTTCATTTAACTATACCTACTTCTCCTCATTATCCTCATTTTTCCCAAATGTCTATAATTTAATAGAATATTTTTTACCTAAAATGTTCTTAAACGCCTAGTTTCTACTCACTGAACAAGACTCCAAGGTAACAACTCAATAAAGCTTAATTATGTCAGGATAACGAAATGATTTTTAGAGGGTTGAAATTTGCTGGTTGTAGAATAAATGCATCGGTTAAGTTCGTTAGTAGGAAAAATCTGATGAATGCAGATTTATCTTTATCCATCGGCAATAATGTTTACCCAATAACTACAAAAATATGAAACATTGAAAAATTTTGTATCTCAGAAACTATGCGCCAGATATTGCTGAAATTTTGCAAGATTTTTAACTTACTACATTAATGGAAATATTGATAAATATTTTTTTTTCTGGATGTCAATAAGCCTCAAACGACAGAATTTGAAAAAGTGCGACAAAGCCGATCGACCTCATGCCAATGCTTTTCCAACATTTAATTAACTGATTTTTATGGCAAATCACTACTCCGTTGATCTTGGATCTATGGTCACCTATGATATGTCCATAGAAGCCATCTGAACTGATTTTGATCCGAATTTCTCCAGGTATGATAAACACACCAAAGTTTTAGACATCTACAATGTTCTCAATTGTAATTCAACTCCGTTGAAATTCAGGTAAGCGTGGTAGAAGTGATATCGATTAAAGGTTTGCCCTGAATATATGTTCAACTTAGCGATTATCTCTTAAAAAATCAAAACTGAATACAGCATATTCACAGCGAGTCTTGTATTAAAAACAAGCATTGACGTGAAGTCAGGAGCTTTTGCGCATATGTTCGATTGTCTACTCACCTCTATTGGACACTCTACTACGAATTTAGCATCGATATACACCGTTTTCTCAGCTTTTATAATATATGAATAAATTTCATACTATTTTAATGACAGACTTCAGTATAACGATAGAATTGTCTATGATTACAGAATTTTAAATTCTCACATAATATGTATTCTATTGGAATTGAAATACAAAAAAACTTACGCCGTAACTCCGGGATACAACATTCACGAAATTCCGCGCAAATGAGTGGGTCGATACCAAGCTTCAATACGATTGGGTCTGTATTTTTTGAGTTATCGAGAAAATAATATTCCAGATGGGTATAACTCCGAAACCGTTGAGCATATACTTAATTCTCCCATTCGGAAGTTATTGAGACAACGGTCACCCATCCAGCTGCTGCCTCACCCAAGGCTGCTCGGATCTCAAACAATATAGATCCGATCGAGTTGAAACTAGGAAATTGGCAGTAGAGATATGTTTTGAGGGCTCTAGCAAAATTTCAGCGATGTCGGATGAATAGTTTCTGATATATAGAATTTTTTCAATAATTTTTTCAAAATTTTATTGTGATACGATCCTCACGAAATTTTGCAAGAATTTTCGCATCAGCATTCTACTTCTAAGAACCATATTTGAATTGGATCGGTTTCGTTTGTTCCTAGTTATTGAGGAAATCACAACCAAATTTCAGATGGTTATAACTCGAATAACTCCAAAACTGTTGGGCCGATTATGCCTATCAACCAACTCAAATGTGGCATTCACATGCACAACCTACCCTAAAAATTGCTTGTCGCTATCTCTTTCCGTTCTCGGGTTATCGTGACATAAATAATATTTTTTTGATTCTCGCAAAAATTTCACAAGCGTCTTTGTATTAGTATTCTACTCGGGATTCTACAACTAGCTACCAAGTTTGAGTACGATCGGATCTGAATGCCCGTCGTATTTGTATGCGGCACCTACCCTGAAAATTTCAAGTCGCTATCTTTTTGCGTTCTCAAGTTATCGTGGCAACGGCAGGCAGAACAGAATCAAATTTGACCTCGAATTCTTCATCAGTGAGTTGAACCTAATCGTTTGAGACCATTATTGGAAAAAAATTCGAAAATTACAGATGTTCCCCAGAACATACGCGGAAAGCTTATTGGTTATTGTTTATATTGTTTTATTGGTTATTGGTTATAAGTTTTTGGTTCATATATATTTCGTATTTTTGTCACCTATTGGTAATTTGTATAATATGTTGGAGAACGAAAATTAATATTTCTATTGTTGACTCGACAAATCGGAATGCTGAAAACTGTCGAACTAAAAATATTGTACAACACAAAAAAGTGGCACGTCAAAATCAACCTGAATTTGAAACTACACTGAAACTCATTCTCCTCAATGTAATGCATTAACCATTAAATTTTATGTTCCGAAAATTGAAACGCGGAATCGATACACACAAAGACATGAATTAGAGGGCATGTTGAATATCTTCATTCGTATCTACTCCACACTGAATGAACGTTTCCATTCTATCTCCAAGACTCCATTTACTAATGAGAACAAGCCCACTTTGTCGAGTTGTTTCACAACTGCACTTTACCTCTACAGCGTTCACGGTCAGCCATATGGCGTTTATATCAATTAACATTGTGTGTAAAATAACATTTTCAAATGGTTCAATACACATTTTTTCGTGATATTACGCTACCCATGTTGACATTAACCGAGCTGCGTTATTGATTTACAGTTAGAGAAACGTTAGTGAGGTGTTGGTACTAACATATTGGAGTGTTGTGGGTAGTTGTAATTGCGTGGTACTGCCAGGTTGCAGGTAGACCTTGTGGGCTGCTCCGTCTTCGGCGGATGTCAATTACTCGAAAATACACTTGAATATCGAATCTGCAATTGCGGAGATCGAGGCGGAGATAAGAAAGAGTTGTGGAAATTCTGCCACATATATGAGGGAGAAATTCAGCGTTCGTGGTGACGCAAGCGAGTCGATATTAATTCTCCATAGATTACTCGATAATAATATAAAAACTGGGAGCTGATAGTTACAGTTTAATTTCCTTCCTTGTCAGGAAGCTATAACCCTCGTAGTTTCAAGACTTCCAAGATCGAGATTCGCAGAACTCTTTAATGACTTTATGAATATAAATCTGCCATTGACGTGATTCGCCAACGGAATAAAACTATACCGAGATACAGAATAGCAAAAGTAGATTACTATTGCTAGGGTATTGCCCAGCCAATACTTCGGGGTATTTGTTGTTTCTTAAAAAACTTAAGTGAAACGTTACTAATAATAAATTAGATTTCAAAACTGCGATCTTTAACGGGGTAGAACACTACATACAGATCGGCGTTTTTCAGCTTCCCATTATCATATTAAAATTTTTTATCCTGCGAGTGTCGTTTGGGACCATAGTCTCCATATTTTCAAGATATTAAGAAGTATACATGGTGTTTCAAAAAAGGCTAGTCATCTCACAACTTCCTGTGATACCCTGTATCACATTCACGCAATTCACGAAATAATATAATTTTTTTATTTTATAGATATTTTTCAGTGTTTGGGAGAGAAAACCTGTAAAGAAACCACTTGATAATGAATGTACCTCCCAAATTGACCTTTAATTATTACTTAGAGCACTATTTATTTTCGACCCAGCAGTAAATGTATGTATTAGAATGGGTTTTTACGCCCCCACAGACACAGTCCTGTTTATTTTCGAACCAATAGTGAAGTAAAGTATTTAGGTCGAAATTAATCGTATGGGACCATTCTCGGCCAAAAAGAGGAACAGTTTTTTTGGACGTTTGTTTTTAGAGTCGGATTTATATTTTTGGAAATATTGGGATTTATTTTCCTGCAGCTAAGAAGCTTTGGGCGAGTTCAGTACCTGGATGGGTGACTGCTCTGGCTATAAATTTGAACAGCGAGCCAAAGCCACAGAGCTTACCCAACTTTTTTATGAATAATTTTTTTTATTTTCTAGTCATACAATAGTCACGAAATTTCGCAGAAGTCTTTGTGCTTTGTCCAATCTGCTAGGTGCCTAGTTTAAATTCGATTTGATAAGTAGGTTTCGAGTTCTCCGAAGCCGCTAGGCAGATTTAGCTGAATAACAAACTTAACAGCCACATTTGGACTCCAAACCTACCCCTCAATTGTCAATTCATTTCGTCCGGGGGAGAGAGAGAGAGAGAGAGCGAGAGAGAGGGAGAGAGAGAGAGAGAGAGAGAGAGAGAGAGAGAGAGAGAGAGAGAGAGAGATAGTTTATCGGTGTTCTTACAATTTCAAGAATTGCTTACACAGGTCATGGTCTACATATGTAAATAGATAGGGAGCATGTTTTATGAGCAGCGTGAATATATAAAATAATTGATCAATAAATTAAATATATATGCAATAATATAGATAAAGTAGCTTAATGAGCTGTCTGAATATATAAAATGAGTTATACCGCCGTATTCACAAAGCATTCAATCTCCGTTAAGGCCTTACTGAGGTCCTCAGTTAAGGATAAATTTGAAGCGCAACCTCAGTTAACGTATTTAACGGTGGTGAAACAGGCCTGTTTCACGTTAATTTTCACGTTAAACTGAGGTTGTGATTCAAATTTATCCTTAACTGAGGACCTCAGTTAGGACTTAACAGAGATTGAATACTTTGTGTATACGGCGGTTTATAAATTAAGTGTATAGATGAAATAATGTGTACCGGGTTTCCCACTATAACTTGAACCCCCCTTTAACTTTGTTACGAATGGAGATACAAAAAATTGTTCTGTACAAAAGTTGTACGAAATCAACTAATTGTTTTCTGGGTGTTTTCACAAAATGAAATATATACAGGGTTAACAAGATATTGAGTGCGACTTCATTTTGTTTAATGAAACACTCTATATATATTTTATATTTGGCTAGTTCTTTCTCACCTGATTTCGAATATATATGCATATGCTGCTTTATCTCTCTTATTTTGAGAACTACAGAGTCTTAAATTCTGGGTACTACCTAGAAAACCCAGTAGTCAAGTGAGAGGCTGTGCTTAATCAACTAACTGCATTGGTAACGATATTACACACTCCATTGGTAACAATATTTTCACTTTATTGGGAGAACAACTAAAACAAAGCATAACCAATGCAGTTAGTTGATTTATCACAGCCTACCACTCGACAACTGACTACTGAGGTTCCAGGTTGAACCCAGAATTTAAAACTCTGTAGTTCTCAAAATAAGAGAGATAAACCAACACATGTAATAAACATATAAAAAAAATATAGGGTGTTTCATTTGAAAAAATGAAGTCGCACTCAATATCTTATCCACCCTGTATATATTTCAATTCGTGGAATCGTCCTGAAAAAATTCACTTGATTTCGTACAACTTTTGTACGGAACGTTTTATTGTCTCCATTCGTAACAAAGTTGAAGGGGGGACCCCCCCCCCCAAATTATAGTGAGAAACCTGGTACAAATTAAAATAAATAAATAATAAATTAGACATACCGTGTGAATACATGATTCTGTTAAATAAAATATTATTACAGGTTATAATATATACAGAACAAATATATAAATTAGGTACAACAAACAGGTTAAAACATGTACAAAATATACATACATATATGGATAAATTACAATGTGAACACATAGAGTAATTACGAAAGAAACATTTTTGACTAATATGTCTTTCATTTGCCCCTGAAATTTTGATTTTGGCAAGTTTCTAAGTCTGAGGGTTACTCTATTTATTATACATTATTATACAACAGATATAGCAAAGTACTCCGCACTATTTAGTAATTTTGGGAAACTAAATGCTAGAGTCCATTTTCGTTGAAAAATTTGAAAATTACAGACAAATGAGCAAGTTGATTGGCACTCTGTTCAGAGGAAAAAGCGCGCCAAAAAGGTTAACGATCGATATTAGAACCTTCTCTCGTAACAGGTACGGCTATGACCACAAGCTATTAAGTTTCAACGTCAATGAACTAGATGATAATTCATCCTCGTATTTTTAACGAACAATTCCTAAAGCGCAATTACGATCTAAATAGAGCTCATTATTGGTCAATTATTCATATGTATAGGCGTTATTCAGAATCTCGTCCATCAACTTTACACCTAATGGATAATAACTTATCATTTGACTCCACTTTCCCTGCAATACCAAAAATTGAGAAATTATTATGTAAATTCATGAACATTCCAGAAAGCTAAATGTAATGAATTTGATTGAAGCACTGGCTTGAACTCAGGAGATTTCGCGCGCATGTTCTATTGTCTTATTTATTATTGACACCGCACAAACCCTCACGAAACAACTCGGCTATAGAGGACTTGTTACAATTCTAACATTTACATCATTTGACATTTCGGAAGTACTCATACAACGTGTACATTCTGCAAGGGAAAATGTTCAGCCTACAATCAACATATTGCGGTCGTATTTTGCCTGCACTCAAAGTGAACTAAAATGACCCCGTACATACAGAGTAAAGGCTGGTTTATGCTGGCTGGTAACTTTAACTTAATCATATATATATAATATATATAGACATTTATTTTTAGTGTTATGGTTTATATTCAGACTAAATAATCCGTTAACTTATTAATTATTATTATTAATAATAAGTAAACAGATTATTCAGTCTCAGTATCAACCATTGCGTTAGAAATCTATGTTTCAATTTTTAAGTTAGGGCATAAGTTAAAGTTACCAGCCAGCATAAACCAACCTTAAGTGTTCGAGTAGTACATTAATTTTAACCGTAGGTTCCTATCATCAAATGAAACACTTTTTTCATTTACCATTTTTCCAGATTCGGCTCAGGTAGAAAGTTACAAGCGTTTGAAGATTTTACAATGTGCTAATACACTCCTGCACTTTTTTTCCATCTCAAACACATAACCCCGTTTCTTGATATGGGTTATATTCGTTTTTATCAACTGACGATTGAAATCCTATAAAAGAGTTTGGCGAAACGTTATTAGTCTCTCAATTTTTATGTTTTGTAGCTTTTCGCAGTATTCATAATGGAAAATTCCAATTAAAACACCTAATATCCACATGATTCGATTCAATTTCCACTATAAGATTAGGTATACACGATTTCATCATCGCCTATTCTCAAATTCCTCAGATATCCTAATTCAGAAATGAATACCTACAATGATATCCTATAATAATCCGACCACATTAAAATCTCTATGAACGATCCATATGTTATGTATGGAACGAACGTTCAGTGGAAGTGAAATCGAAGAAATCACAAATTGTCAGCCTTGTGAGCATAGATTATTATGATTGTGATGGTAAACCAGAAAAAACGGCGGCAACTCTATATTCTAACCTTCCGTCTTTGACGGATCTATAAATGAACTGAAACTCCTGGAATTTTTATCAGATTTTATAACATTCAATGAAGAATATCTAGAAAATGGTGTATTTTAGGAGAAATATTGAATAATAACGAAATTTCTCAAAATATACATTGTCTGCTTTCGTTATGCTAATTTCATTAAGTATTATGAGTTTGCGAGTGGGTGTATCGGTGGGTTTCTCAAAACTTGGTCAGCTCTTAATTGCCAAATCAGTGTAATTCTATGTCAAAATTCCAGTTCATTTTTGAGTCGAACCAAATCGTTTGAGACCATTTTCAGCCAAAAATTCCAAAATTACAGACACTTGGGCAAATTGATAAGCACTCTGTTCCGAGGAACTAGAGAGCCAAAAAAACAAGTTTCGTATGACAATTGCCCCAAACAGGTTTAAAGTACCTACAAATAGTAGGTATTCCATAAAACATGTATGAAAGAAGATAAGTAATAATAAAAAATTACCTTGTAATCGATCAAAAATTTCCTGATCTACGTTCACCAAATTTTCTCCTCTCTCGAACTACAGAATTATGCTTTCAATATTTACGTAATATTTTCAAACATTTTCGGGTGAGGTCCCCGTTGCATCGCTAAAATACGAGTATTTCAACCCCAATATTTTTGAAGTTACAATATTCCCTTCTGTCAGTCCCGACATAAATTGAGAGAACTGAGCATTCGTCTACGGATGAAAAGCAGTCTCACATTTCGGAATAAACTTTATTCTCATAATTCTTCGATTGATTAGATAATGTCATGCCATGTCATAAGATGACATTATGACAATTCGTACATATATACATATATATACATATATACATAAGAATAATTATATCAATCTGTGAAATACGATTTACATTGAAATTTTGAAAAATCATATCTCCGAAAGTATTAGCTTGTTAGAGTTAAAAATAATATGAATGGATTCTTATAGTAAAACTGCTTATTGAAAAAAATTTAATTTGGAATTTGTTTTGTAAAAAAAAATTTTTTTTTGTTACTCCGAAACCATCTGTCCGATTTTGCCCAATAACGAACTTAGCCGAGATATTTATCCCCCAAACCTACTCTGAAAATTTCTACAGTCTAGCTCATTCCGTTCGAGAGTTATCGTGCCTACGGCCAAACGGCCGGACCGGCCGGACAGAATGAATTTCGACCACGGATTCTTGATCAGTGAGTCGAACCAAATCGTTTAAGACCATTTTCATCGAAAAATTCGAAAATTACAGACATTTGGGCAAATTGATAAGCACTCAGTTCCGAGGAACTAGAGCGCCAAAAACTGGCAATTTCATGTAGGCCTGACATCGACTCTGATAAGCTTTACAACAATATTGAGACAAATCTTACGAGAGTCGCTCCAAATGGCGCCTATTCAATTCTTCGTGGCATAATTTTAAGCATGACTAACTTTAGCGACAAACGGAAGGATTTATTAGCAAAACAATCATCTAAACCATTGCTTCAAGTAATACGTTTTCTTGCGTTTTTCGCGGTACATTAGTTTACGTGACAGATTAAAATCATAATAGCGAGAATTAGAACGCCGTGATAAGCCATTTCTCAATATTTCACGTCTCCGGTGTAAATATTTCATTTGCCTTATCGTCGTTCAAACAATGGAAATACCGTCGAAATTAAACAGAGTAATGTGTAATAGCGAAAAATAGAATAAATGTCGAGGTTATTGCAACGCAGCACGAAGTAGGTAAATTGTGCCAAATACCGCCGTATTCACAAAGCATTCAATACCCGTTAAGTCCTAACTGAGGTCTTCAGTTAAGGATAAATTTGAATCGCTTAGTTAACGTAAAAATTAACGTGAAAATTAACGTGAAATAATAGGCCTGTTTCATCACCGTTAAATACGTTAACTGAGGTTACGATTCATATTTATCCTTAACTGAGGACCTCAGTTAGGACCTAACGGAGATTGAATGCTTTGTGAATACGGCAGTATATCTCCCATTCGGAGGAATTGAAAATAATGGCACACAAATTTCCATCAATAACTAATTTTCAGTGAAACCATAGGATTCTAGGAGAGTCAGAAAACAACAATTAAATATTGGGGCTCTTCTTTTCTGAGATACAGGGTGATTATTCAGGCTGAACTTTCGGTTAGCCATAACTTTATTGAGAATGGAATGTGTAATTTACCTTTGTTTGATTGTAATAATGGCTATCGTTTCATGTCGCGTACAGGCTAACGAACTCGCTACTAATTTTTATTGCTGCAGTTTTTCTCAGAAAAAAAATATTATCATCATTACTTATGACCTCCAATGATATGTGCACACGATCAAAACATGCAATTTTTGTTAAATCATCAAATCATAAAATACATTACAAAAGTAACTACACTCTTGTCCACTACGAATTTTGTCGTCTGACAAATGTTTCGGAAACGATGTTTCCATCTTCAAAGACGAAGCGTTACCAAAGCAAGCTATCCACATTATGCCCTTAGTCATACACCAATTAGTGAGACTAATGAGTTGTTAATAGGGGTTAGATCATTGTTGAGTAAAATATCTTTTCTCTTATACATTTCGATCCCTTGAGGTGTTTCTACGTACAATTTATTGGAATTTTTCAACAATATGACGGAATTTTCTGAAATTGTCTTGTCCACTACGAATTTTGTCGTCTGATATATGTTTCGGAAACGATGTTTCCACCTTCAAAGACGAATCGTTACAAAAGCAAGCTATCAACATTATATCCTTAGTCATACACCGATTATTGAGAATAATGAGTTGTTAATAGGGGTTAGACCATTATTGAGTAAGAGATCTTTTCTCTTATACAATTCGACCCCTTCAAGGGTTCCTGTGTACAATTTATTGGAATTTTTCAACAATTTGACGGAATTTTCTGAAATCGGGTGGCCAGTTGTTAAAACGTGATTTGCAACAGCAGATTTATCAATGTTGTTGTTCCGAATGTGTGCCGCATGCTCTTTATACCGTGTGAGGATATTTCTGGTTGTTTTCCCGACGTAGTACTCAATAGATGGGTATTTAAATGTAATTAAATGTTTAAATTACCGAAGTGCTATTTCGGGCAAACAACCAGAAACATTCTCACACGGTACAAAGAGCATACGGGACACATTCGGAACAACAACATCGATAAATCTACTGTTGCAAATCACGTTTTAACAACTCTCCACCCAATTTCAGAAAATTCCGTCAAATTGTTGAAAAATTCGAACCAAATTCCAGAGGCCTGTTCCGTAATTAACCTAAATAGCCTCCTTTAAGTTAAGGCCACTTTTTGAAAAAGTCTCCTTTAAACCGTCTACTGGTTAAAGTTTATTCCTTTTATACACCACCGTTATATTTCCTACGGTTGGCTACTCTGATATCTAGTGATTTTATATATGCATTTGGGGATATTTCATCTAAATTGACATTTCTTGTCAAATACGTCTGAGAAAAAGAATTTTAATTAGTATTCTGTGTACAAATGTTATTATATTTAATGGTTATGTAAAGTTATTTTATTATGAACATAATATGATTTGAAGTTGGTGAAGATCAGTTCGTAAAAAAATGTAAGATAAGAAGCGAAAAATCACCTTCACTGTACAAGAGCAGTTACGACTACTCGATTCAATCTTTGCGGAGAGAGATGTTATTGAGAACATAACCACAAATAAATGTAGCAATGACGAAAAGGTATGTAGTGTATAATAGTTGTGAATTTAGGATTTAGAGAATGGCTAGTGTTTTCAATAAAAAAAATGTTATAGGATAAAGCCTGGCAGAGTTACATTAGCATTCAACTCTACCGCTCTTTATTGCCGGACTAAAGTCGAAGTTCGACAATCTCAAAGCAAAATCGAGGAAAGTGGTAGCTTCAAAACGCATTCATGTGGAAGGAACTGGTGGTGGTTCTCCTATAATGGAAACATTTGATCCAATTGTAGAGAACACCCTAAAAATTTTGAATAGGTACCAGAACAGAAGTTGGATTGAGACGATGTATGTATGTAATATAATTATGGAAACATTGAGTAATATAGTTTTTTGCAGACGATTTTAGCCAAGTATACACCTGCTGTGACTGATCCTCTGGTGTGTAATAGTTTGAGACCTTTCCAATTAAGAGTAACATAATTTTTAATTCTCAATTTCAGAATTCTGTATGTTTGAGGAACGAACCCCAACCAATTAAATGCCAGATTTCTACTGAGAACACTCAGCACGATGAGGTAACTAAAAATGGTATGATGGACCATTCAACTCTATTGATATTTTTCTTAGACATTCAGAAAGAAAATCTAGCCCTCGACCGACCCCTCGATGAACCAAAGCAATCGGTATACAAAATGTCCTTATTGAGGTAAGTATAACCCTCCTTTATTGTTATTTAATTGATTATTGAATATTACATTATTATAGAGAGAAGCAATACAATGGTCCTCATATACAGCAATGAAACTGAAGAAGCCGGTCATTAAGCAACTGAGACCCCATGTTCGCAATCCGATCTTGGTAGCGTATTATTTGGGGAGGACAAAGTTGGTTGCTGTACAAACTTTGGCAAGCAGGGGACAGGAGGAAAAACATGTCAAAAAACAAGAGTTTTTACAATTACAAATGATTGTATTAAAACAGAAATTGAACATGGAATGAAATGTCGAAAATAGAATGGAATTAATACTCATTTGTAGTTTTTATTGTTGTCTGGATATAAGGGTCAAAATATTGACTGTTGAATAATAACTCCATGTGCATTTTCAAGAATAGCTATAAATGATCGAAAAGAAGTGTTTGTGCTTAAAATTTTCTCTTTGATTTTTAAATTTAATACTAGCAGGATACTTATCCTTAGTTTTTGTAGAGGGTGCATAGCTATTACCTCCATTCTTAGTGTAATAATTATAATTATATCTGGGGACTGATGAACTACTCAGAATTCAAGTAGGACAATCAAATACGCAATTTTGATAATAGATATTCATATAGGTATTCATAACTTATATATATATATATATATATATATATATATATATATATATATATATATATATATATATATATCATACACTACATATTGCCAAAACGTTCATTAATAATTAATCGTCTCACTTAACGAGCTGTGCTCAAATTAACTTCGTTCATTCTGGCGTGACCTTCCTCTTGGACCTCATTTGACCATTCACTTAGGAATATCTCATTCATATCTAAGGCGGTTTATGTAGTACAACTGTAGCGACTATGATAGCCCTTGTGATTGATAATTTTACCCTCATTCCATATGAAAGTATTGGAAAACGACGTATCCAAACCCCATATTTCTTCTCCGCTACATTTCTTGTTCTAATGATCGATTCATTATATAAATTTGATGCACCAGTTCGGGCTGCTGTCAACTTAGTTATTAGGTGCGGCTGAAAAGTATATCCACTATCACCAAGTAATAAGAACCATCCAAGTTTGTTTACAATTGCATACATTGTTATTCAATTAATTTGTAGTGAATAAACGATATTATTATGAGTATAAAACAAGCTTCTCACCTGTTGCTTGGAAAGGACAATGAAGGTGCAATTTCTTGAAGGAGTGACAGCACAGTTGCCCCTCCTTCTGTAGATTTTGGGACTTCTCACAAATATGTCTTGTTTTAATCCAGACTTTCAAACTCGAATGACACAAATTTCAGGAAATTTACACATCGAAACAAGGTTATGTTTACTAGTCATAGAGCATGCGCGCCCAAAGAGTATCCTTTTCTTGTCATTAAGTGCCAATATTGGGACTTTATGATGAACGACAGCTTCCTTTATCCTTAAAAAGAGTTTATGAAACTCGTTTTCTCAGTAAAAGAAGACTTTGTCGAAAAAGTAGACTTCACTTTCAACCCATACTTGAGTGTAGAAATTGATAGCATGCTTTAGTAACGCTTCGTCTTTAAATATGGAAACATTGTTTCCGAAACATATGTTAGACGAAATTTGTAGTGGAGAAGAGCGTAGTTGATTTTGTAGTGTTCAAAATCAGTCCAAAGTGAACTCAAACTATAATATTCATAAAATACATAATATAAAACAGCCGCTATTGATTTCTAGTTCATTCTTGATTCTCCCTGAACAACTGACAAAATCTCAGCAAATGTTATTCGTATTCCGCCTCCTACTTCCTCGTTCCCCACCTGCCGATGAGTAAACATTGCCTCGTATGAATAATAGGATCCCGTTCGAAACTTTCAGGTATGAATTCCACATCAAGCCTGGACCCTAATATTTTTCAAGTACATACTGAATTGTTGCCAAACAGACAGAATGTGCATACCTATATTCAAATATAATGGTATTAAAATATACAGGCTGAGTCTTCAAGTTGTACATGAATTTTAACCATAGATTCTTATCAGCAAATGAAATACTTTTTTCACTAACCATATTTACAAATTCGGCTCAGGTAAAACGATAAAGACTGTTGAAACTTCAAAAAAAAATCTGTTTTATTTTGTAGCTTTCACATGCTTTTCCCGAATTAAATGAATGTTGGTGTGAAGTTTGCTATAACTATGATGATACATATTTTCTAAATATAAGTTTTTTCCTACTTCTATTGGTTTTCTAGTTATAGATTCGTGGATTCATAAAACTAAACGAAATTAGCATAAAGAAAACAGATACAGTTTTTTTGAGTCAATTAAAGAATCCTCAATCATTTTAGAACATTAAATTATTCTTCATCATTTCTCCTTAAACGCACCGTTTTCGAGATATTCTTAATTGAATGTTATAAAATGGGACACTACCTACTTTTATGGATCCACCCCAGAGCATTAGAATCCCGCATCCATCAGCTGTAAACCACATTAACGTACCCTTTTCTAGTCCACCATTAATGCCATAGATAATTTATATGCAGGAGCGTATTAGCACATTGTGAACTCTATAAACGCTTATAACTTTTCACCTGAGCGGAATTTGAAAAAAAGGAACCTAAATGAAAAAAATTGTTTCATTTGATTAGAGGAATCTATGGTTAAAATTAATGTACAACTTTTATGTTGGGTTTCACGAAGCTTCGATTAGCTTAATCGTGGATTTAATTCGATGGTTGTATGAAAAATGAAGTGAAACTCGACATAGAATCGCACTAATTCGGCAATTAAGAGCTGTCAAAGCTTTGTGAAACCCAATGTAAGACTCACCCTGTGTAATAAACTTCCCGACCACACGACATCACTTCGTGTTGCATCTTTCAAAAGCTGCGCAGACGAGGTATTTTATTATATGATTATTTGACCCACCGTTTCTAGTCAATCTGTTAAATGCAATCTGTACATTTGAATGTATTGATCGAGATTTTATTTGTGAATGTTTCTTCCTATTATTTATGTTGAATTGGGTTTTTTTTACAGCAATTTATTGAGGAAATAAATGAGTATGATACAAGAAGATTGTCAGATTACCAAACTCTGACCCTTCTGAATTTGAAATTTAGGGCTTAGAATGTTTAAATAATAAATATTGGAATAGTGGTTTGGTATTTTACTCCAATAGTCGAATATATTCGAATGGTCGAACATTCGAATAGTTGAATACCAGGGTTCGAAAATATCATGATATTTATATAAATATCAAAATATCGGATATATATCCGATATATATCAATTTCCAATTTCCAATTTTCCAATTTATTTTTAAAAACAATTTTTAAAGTTTTTTCCTAATTGAAATCAATAAATTAACCGCATTAAAATGGTGATTTACTTAATTTATTGAAAAATGCAAACAAGATTCTCAAAAACAAAGAAAATAACAAAAATAAAAAAAAAATTGTTAGTTAAAAAATTCATCAAAGGTATCAGAAGGAGTCTCCAGTGTAGACGCAGTGGGCTCATCCCATATACATTCTATATTGCTACTATGTATTGCAAGCTCTAGGTGTAGGTGCATGCTCTCTGTTTAGATATTAAAAAAAACAAGTTTGGCTGTTTTGTCACGTTACAATCGATTTCTTAATTTTGATTCTACCCAGCCGAATGTTGAAAAATACAATTCCGTGGCGAAGTTATAAAATCACCATCTAAAGATATACTAAGATGAAGTTGGGGATTCCCCGAAAATGCGTTGCTTCATCCATCGGACAAATGGTCAGTATGTCGGTAAATACTTTTCAGCTGTTGGCTGTGGCCCCTTGACGAGGGCATAGGCGGGCTCTTAAATCATGATTGATTATAATTTTTTTAAGCAGTGTCTCACATTTCAGTAAATTTATAAATATCCGTGATATATATCACTGCTTATAAATATCGATATATATCGTGATATATATATATTATCATGATAAATATCGGCGATATATATCGGTCGAACCCTGTTGAATACATTCATATAGTCGAATATTCGAACATAATTCGTAGCCCTAGATAACTGACTAGATTGTTACCACAGGGAGTGTTCAAAAATACTGTATTTCGGAAGCCGGGAATAATACTGACAGATGTTACCATTCATGCACATTCATATTTCCCAGCCATTTGCATTATAGCTAGTTCGTAACCGCTTGCAAAGATAAGAGTGTGTATCGAATAGCCGAATATTCGAATAGTCGAATTTTTTACATTAACACTAGATTTGAATTTAGGATAGTAGAATATTCAAATATTCGAAAATAATTCCGAGCCCTAGTCTGAATCACTGACAGTCAAATTTTCAACTAGGGCTGGGTATGGACTCGAAAAAATGCCATCTCAATGCTCCGCCTTCCAGAGGTAGAAGAGTAATCATTTTGCATGCTGGAATTGAACAGGGATTTGTTGCAGAATCACTTTTAACTGCCAAAAATATAAAAGATCCGTGTGCGGATTTACATGAAACACATCTGGCCCAGTTTTTTATCGAGAATCCCAAGAGACTTTGAATATACACTATGAAAAGTGGAGTTTATTGTAACATTTTGTAAATAAAATCATGCTATTCAATGATAACATATCATCAATATCACAAACAAGCTTTTACTCGGGTTAAAATTTGATTCAGTGAATCAGAAATTCGAAATATGGATGCAATTTTTTTTCAAATAGAAATATCACAAACCATTCTGTGAAATATTAACAATCGAATCAATCAATAGGTGTGATACTCGAATTTTATACCAAGCTTTATGAAGTAATGAAAGAAAATTAATAGCCCAATTCAAAATGAATAGTTTGGGGGAAATAGCCCGAACGATATTGGAATTCAATGTTCTTCAAGACGTAAAGGGGAAATATTTCCTAGGTAGTTAGTCAACAAGTGCTTTTTAGGTCAAAATTTTTGCGTATACTCCGAAAATTATGATTGAGGTGTCATTCGATTCGGAATGGCATGCAGATATTTTTTGAGAAAATGCTAAGACCGCTCGCAAAAATTGCAATTAAGCGAAAAATGGGTTCAAGCCCTGTGGACAGGAGCTTTCTGGCGCTCTAGTTCAAACAGACAAATTATATCTCCGAAAGTATTGGTTTCTCAGATTTGGGAATTATATCAATGTATTCATATGATAGAACTGCATCCTAAAGGAAATTCAATTCAAATGATAGTTTATTTATCAAGATTAAATGAGCAATCATGTGAATGAGAACTGCACCATGGAAGAAATCAAATTAAATCTGGCCAATTTTGCCCAATAACGAACTTAACCGAGATATTCATCTCCCTAAACTACTCTGAAAATTTCAACTACCTACCTCATTCCGTTCGAGAGTTATATCTATGTCTATGGATGAAAGGCAGTCTCACTACTCTCAGATCTCTTACTTCATGTTCCGTTCCGAAATGTAAGAATTTTCTGAGAAAACCTAATTTTGGAGGAAACAACTGAGATTTTTCTCACTTCGCTCACAATTCTTCGATTGATTAGATAATGTCATGTCTCAGGAACATAATTTGACATTATGACAATTCATACATAGAATAATATCATTCTGTGACAACGTTGAAATACGATTTATTATTGAAATTTTGAAAAATCATATCTCCGAAAGTATTAGCTTGTTGCAGTTAAAAATGATATCATTCGATTCTTATGGTAAAACAGCTTATTCAAAAAAATTTAATTTGGAATTTGCCTTGTAAAAAAAATATTTTTTTTTGTTACTCCGAAACCATAGTCCGATTTTGCCCAATAACGAACTTAGCCGAGATATTTATCTCCCAAACCTACTCTGAAAATTTCAACTGTCTAGCTCATTCCGTTCGAGAGTTATCGTGCCTACGGCCAGCCGGCCGGACCGGCCGGACGGCCGGACAGAATGAATTTCGACCACGGATTCTTGATCAGTGAGTCGAACCAAATCGTTTAAGACCATTTTCATCACTCAGTTCCGAGGAACTAGAGCGCCAAAAAGAAGGAGGTTTAGGTTTTCGCCAATATCTCAAAAACTATATGAAATAATTCAAATTTGAAAAAAGATTCAAACAGCAAAACTAAAAAAAATCACAACTGCTTGAACTGTAGGACCAATATTCATAATTTTCCTAGAGGGTTGAAAATATGCCAAAAAACGGGTGCTCCGGCTTGCGCAAGCCTCGCCCCTTTCGTACCTTTGATGAATAAATATTATTTAAACTTATTAAATATGAAAATAAAAAATAGAACGAATTCAGGCGCCTGCAGGATAGATCAATGAAAAATGACCCGTGGTCCAAAAATGTTTATCACGATTTTTCAATTAGTTATCCATCAGTTAATTAACAATTTTTTATAGCACGAACATTTGATTAACATTGCGAGTACGATAACTGTTAAACTATTAATTTTTTACTTTCGTGGAGCTATTTTTCAAACGTCTTAGAATAGATTCCTACTGGATTATTTGAAAAATCCTTAATTTTAGTTTTGTTATGAACAATTTCTTAAGTGAAAAATTATAAAGCTTCAACTTATATTATTATTATTGATCCGTTTTCTTATGATGAGAAACTCTCAAAAATGATTTTTAATAATTATTATCTCCTACTGTTTAAAAAATGTTTAGTAACCAATGCATTGTTTATGAGATAATTTAAAATTTTCTTTTGAAACAGAATTGAAGCCTTATAATTCTTCACTTGAGTAAATTGTTAATAACAAAACGAAAATTAACAATTTTTCAAATGTCCCAACAGGAATATATTCCAAGACCTTTGAAAAATAACTCCACGAAAGGATAAAATTTCAGATTAATAGTTTAACAATTATCGCACTTGTAATGTTAATGTTCGTGCTACAAAAAATTGTTAATTAACTAATGGATAACTAACTGAAAGGTAGCGATAAACATTTTTGGATCACGGATTATTGTTCACTGATCTATCCTGCAGACGCCTGATTTTCTTAAATTTCTTATTTTCATATTTAATAAGTTCAAATGATATTTATTCATGAAAGGTCCGAAGGGGGTGATGCTTACGCAAGCCGGAGTATCCGTTTTCGGGAGTATTTTCAACCATCTGGGAAAATTATAAATATTGGTCCTAGTTCCGGGAGTTGGGACTTTTTTTAGGAAATTTCCTCCCCTTCTTGATTTTTTTTTCAAATTTCAAATATCTAAGATAGTTTGAGATTTGAGATATTGGCAAAAAAACCAAAGCCCCTTCTTTTTTTCACTTAATTGTTTATAACTATTGCAGTTTTAGCGAGCGGCCTTAGCATTTTCTCAAAAACTATCTACATGCCATTCCGAATCGAATGACACCTCAATCATAATTTACGGAGAATACGCAAAAATTTTGACCTAGTTTTGACTACCTAGTTGACTAGACTATAGGGTGCTATAAAATTTTCTTCGCTGCACGATTTAAAAGACATTATTCGAGGAAATATGTGCCAAAATATACATACAAGGAAAGGATCGTAACTGAAGTCACCAAGTCCACACGTGTCCAAAAAAACACCCATCGCCTGCCTTGTCCAACAAACTCATTGACCCAAAAACCTTCGATATTTTTTATCATGAACAGGCAATTATTCCGACAAAGATACTGCCAGGAATCCCGCCTTAGACATTTTAAAATGCGGTGTAGTTGAGAGGCATTCGTAAAGTCCGGAACACAAAATTAATCACGTGCTACGAGTCTCTGTAAAAGTTTTATTTTTAGAGGTTCGTGCGTCTAGGTAGGGGACCCGTTTAGGGTAGGTGTGTTCGATGGTGAATATGTTTGATATTTCCAAGAACCTGGTTTCTGAATTGATTTGCAGATCACGTAGCTAGGGTGTGATCCTCCGATTTGGTGGTGGCAAGAATGTAAAACACTGGAGATTTATAAAAAATTTAAATAATTCTTTCTACGATATAAGACGTCTCCATAGGGATAATTCAATTTAAGTTTCTTGAATTTCAGTACTGAAAAATAGATAAAATGTAATATTATCTAATTTATATTTTTAACAATGGTAATAATAGTCTAGCCTTTTGATAGGAATGTAATAAATCAACACTCCTCAAAAAAATGCATGCTACAAAAAAAAATTAAATTTTTCAGTTATTCTTGACGATCTAGTTTTTGAAACTTGCAATAAATCAGAAGCACGGTTCTCACGGAAACAACAAAAAAAAATACATTTTTTTTGCTCGGTCCTCTGGCTTTTTTTCGGTTAAACCAACATATTAACTGAATAGCCTATTTATTGAGCTTCATTTTCCTTCTTTTAAACGCTTGATACGTCCAGTTATAGCGAAGATATCCGAATATCGCGATTATATCTGGTTAACGATCAGCAACCAAGGATCGTACAAAAAATTGAACGACAGTTTCTGAAACCAGAATTAATTTCCTAGCAAGATCTGCCAAGATATTTGAAAAAACAACTTTTTCTTCCGAAATTTCAATTTAAAACAAAACGAAAAAAAATACTTTTCAGTTGTTTCGGTTTATTAACCATATCTTACCGGATACTGATGGGAAGGCTCAAAGTTTTGGAAAAAAATGAAGTAACATGATTACAGTTCTTTTACATTGTATAATCTCCGTTAAAAAAGATTTTAATTCGATCGGATTTGTAGCTTTTGAGGTATCGAGAAAATAATAGTCCAGATGGTTATAACTCCGAAAGCGTTGGGCAGCTTATGTCCATCAACAAGATAAACTCACCCATTCGGATGCGCAACCTGCCCTGAAAATTACAAGTGGCTATCCGTTCAAAAGTTATCGTGGCAACGCTCAAACATCCAGCTACAGAACTCACCCAAGGCTACTCTTTATCTCCAACAATATGAAGCCGATCGTGTTCAAACTTGGAACTTGGCTGTAAAATGAAATTATGAAGCCTCTCGCAAAATTTCAGCGATTTTGTACCGATAGTTGAGAAATAGACTTCTTTTTTGCGCGTATGTTCTGGGGAACATCGCGTTATAGTTTTGCCCAAATGTCTGTAACTTTCGAATTTTTTGACGAAATTGGTCTCAAACGATTCAGTTCGACTCCCCAATGAAGAATTCGAGGTCAAATTTGATTCTGTCCGGCCGGCCGTCCGGCCGTCCGTTGCCACGATAATTTGAGAACGAAAAGAGCTAGCGACTTGAAATTTTCAGGGTGGATGGCGCATCGCAATACGACGGACAAGTTCGTTAATGGGCATAATCGACCCAGTGGTTTCCGAGTAATAATTTTGTTTTCAACCAATATAAATCCGATCGAATTGAAACTTGGTGAGTAGTTGTAGAATATGAACCTAAGCACGTTTGTGAAATTTTGGGCGAATCGTGAGGCTAGAAAATTTTAAAAAAATTATTAGAAAATATTTTTGTTGTCACGATAACCTGAGAACGGAAAGAGATAGCGGCTTGAAAATTTCAGGTTAGGTTGTGCATCTGAATGCGACATTTGAGTTTGTTTATGAGCATAATCAGCCAAACGGTTTTAGAGCTATAGCCATCTGAAATTTTCCGAAAATTGGTGGTTTTTTTTTCCTCATTAACTCGAAAAATACTAAACCGATTGAATTCAAACTTGGTTATTAGTTGTAGAATGCCAACGCGAAAATGTTTGCAAAATTTGGTGAGGATAGCATTTGTAGAAAATTTTTAATAAATCATTGATAATAAAAAAAAAATTCTATAAGGTGTGTGAATAAGTCTTTCCCGTTTTTTTCAAATTTTGAGCCTTTATTGTGAAAAAATGGTTACAAATGAATTATTGAAAGTATTGGCCATCGCTAGCTACAACTTTTTCCCATCTTTCTGGCAACATACGAATCCCGTTGCGAAAAAATTCGACCGGTTTGGCCTCTATCCAGTCATCCACCCATTTTTTGGCTTCCTCGTAGGAATGGAAGTGCTGGTCAGCCAGGCCATGCGTCATCGATCTGAAGAGATGGTAATCAGACGGAGCAATGTCTGGACTATACGGCGGGTGGGGTAGGACTTCCCATTTGAGCGTTTCTAAGTATGTTTTCACCGGCTGTGCAACATGTGGGCGAGCATTGTCATGTTGCAAAATAACTTTGTCGTGCCTGTCGGAGTATTGTGGCCGTTTTTCTCGCAGTGCGCGGCTCAAACGCATCAATTGTCGTCGATAGACCTCGCCTGTGATCCTTTCATTCGGTTTCAGAAGCTCATAGTAAACCACACCTAGCTGGTCCCACCATATACAGAGCATGAGCTTGGCGCCATGAATATTTGGCTTGACCGTCGATGATGATGCATGGCCGGGTAGTCCCCATGATTTTCTTCGCTTCGGATTATCGTAACGGATCCACTTTTCATCGCCAGTCACGATACGATGCAGAAAACCCTTTCTTTTATGTCGCTGAAGCAGCTGTTCGCAAGTGAAAAAACGCCGTTCGACGTCTCTCAGCTTCAGTTCGTACGGCACCCAATTTCCTTGCTTTTGGATCATTCCCATGGCTTTCAAACGCTTGGAAATGGTTGTTCGGTCAACTCCCAATGCTTCAGCAAGTTCTTCTTGCGTTTGACACGAATCTTCATCAAGCAAAGTCGCCAATTCTTGATCTTCAAAGATTTGCGGCCGCCCGGAACGCTCCTTGTCTTCCACGTCGAAATCACCACTTTTGAAGCGTCGAAACCATCCGCGAACACTTGAATCATCGACACAACCTTCTCCATAAGCTTCCTGAAGCAATCGATGCGCCTCGGCAGCAGATTTCTTCAAATTGAACCAATAAAGTGAAACTTCCCGCAAATGACGTCGACTCGGCTCAAATTTCGACATTTTCACAATATCAAAAATTTATGATGCGAAAAAATTTCAACTAATGTGTTAGTGTGGAATTGTTGACATATGAATAAGCTTTGATTATGACATATGTAACCATTGAATACTCGCACAGTATTGGTGGCGCCATCTCTTACAAAAGACGGGAAAGACTTATTCACACACCTTATATATATCAGTAACTATCCGTTCGAAATTGCTGAAATTTTGCAAGAGCGTTCATAACCTAACTCTTCTGCCAAGTTTCAAGTTTTAACACAATCGGTTGAATATTGTTGGAGATTCGAGCATTCTTGTGTGAGTTCAGTAAATGAGTGACCGTTGCCTCGATAACTTTCTAACGAAAGAAGATAGGGACATGTAATTTTCAGGGTAGGTTGCGTATCCGAAAAGGAGAGTTGAGTTTGTTTTTGGGCATAATCGGTTTAACGATTTCCGAGTTATATCCACCTGGAATATTATTTCCTTGATAACTAAAAAAATAAAGATTCGATTGAATTGAAGCTTGGTAACTAGTAGTAGAAAATCAGCAAAAAGACGTGTTTAAAATTTTGTAAGAACCGTACCCCTAGAAAATTTGAAAAAAATGACGAAAAAAAAAATTTAAGAACCGCACCCCTAGAAAATTAAAAAAAATCACGAAAAAAAAATTGGTTCAAGCACTGACGTGAAGTCAGAAGCTTTTGCGCGTATGTTCTATTGTCCATTCTTCTGTATTGGACACCCTTAATCGAATTTACCATGGTTAATTATGTTGTCCATTCTCCTGTATTGGACACTTAATTCGAATTTACCATGGTAAATTCGAAATAACCTGTATTGGACACTTAATTCGAATTTACCATGGTAAATTCGAATTAAGAGTGTCCAATACAGGAGAATGGACAACATAATTTACCATGGTAAATTCGATTAAGGGTGTCCAATACAGAAGAATGGACAATAGAACATACGCGCAAAAGCTTCTGACTTCACGTCAGTGCTTGAACCAATTTTTTGATTTTCAATATTTTTTTCAAGTGCGATCCTCACGAAATTTCCCAATAATTTGTGCGTCGGCATTCTTCAACCAATTACCATGTAGGAATTGGATAGGATTAGTATTTTTTGAGTTATTGAGGGAATAACAAAATTTCAGATAGATATAATTCTAAACCATTTGGCCTATTATGTCTATTAATAAACTCAAACGTTGCATTCGGATGCGCAACTTATCCTAGAAATTGCAATTTGCTACCTCGTCCCGTTCTCGAGTTATCGTAAGATAAATAATATATTTTACAATTCTTTTTTTCATTTTCTGGTGATATGATCCTCACAAAATCTCATATACATCTTTATGCCAGTATTATACAACTAGTTACCATGTTTCAATTTGATCGGATCAGTATTGGTTGAAACTCAGAAATCGTTGGGCCGATTATGCCCATTAACGAACTTGTCTGTTGCATTTGGACACGCCACCTATACCCTGAAATTTTAAGTCGCTATCACTTTCCGTTCTCAAGTTATCGTGGCTACGGCCGGACATAATCAAATTAGAGCTCAAATTATTCTACAAGGAGTCGAGCCCAATCGTTTGAGACCTTTTTCGGCAAAAACATCGAGAATTACAGATATTCGGGCAAAAGGATAACTCGATGTTCCAAAGAACATGGGCACAAAAAATGACTGAAACCGTATCAACAGATTTATATTAATGTTGCTTTGTATATACGGTTGTAATGCTCATATCAATATGAAATCATATCAATATGAAATCATATCAATATGAAAATGGTTCACCGTAATATTCTATTGTCAGAGTTAACAAAAAAAATGGTGGTTTTTAAATGAGTATATGTACATATTTGAAAATGAAAGGAATCTGTATCGAATGGAAAATATGAGGCCTTTATATACAATTTCCAGCGTTTTAAGGTTTGTAATTTTCTTCAACTTGATTCGTCTAATATCATTCATAGTTCTAAAACAACATCCATATATTGCTATTGTAAGCATTCTTCTTTTCATCTGACTGCCTTATTTTAGAGATCTGCTAAGGAAGATGGAACTTAATGAAACGTATACATATTCCAAACTGGTATTTTCCATTTCGATTGCTCATGTTCACTAGTGTTGGGATAAAGTATGGAACGAAGTAAATATCTTTTGAACGAAAAGAACGATATTTATCAAAATTTGCAGGTAAGTGCAATGGAACAAAATGCATCTGATGTACATTTTTTGTAAATAATATACTTCCGGTTGAACCGGAAATGCTATCAACTCCCAGAGAATAGAGAAATTTCTTCATATTCAGTTTTGTATGGCATATTTCCCGAGAATCAATATTTTATTTCAAAATCTTTCGATCCCAACCAATTCTGAAGATAACTGGAAGAAAAATGAATTGCTCCAAATGAAAGTTCTGGCTAATTTGCTCTGAAGATACCAAGACTAAATGGGACTAAAATTTTATTATTCTCATGCATTTACAATATATGTTCTCGAAATATAGGAACGTAGTTCCCACCGATGTTGTTGAAGCAGATTACCAATGTCACGGTTAATTACACCATGAAAAGATCAGTATGGAGTCATCAAGGCAACTGCCAGGTGAATAGACCTGAGAACTGCAGTGAATGAAACACTTTTTCTGAGAAATATATTCTATAGAAATCCCAAACCATCCTCCTCGATAAATGCAATAATTTAATGGAAGAAGATATTATAGTTTCGAGTATTTCACCGAAATACTGACACAAAAATATATAAATGAACTGAAATAGCGGAAATGCTTTTTTACTGATTTGTTGCACCTAAAACACTAGTAAACATCATTAGGTGACAGTTGATGATTGCTAGTGGTATATATTGGTAATTATGTACCTATGTATTTGAATATTGGCGCCTAAATAATAGTGCGCATACATTACATCTAGTATGAACTTATTACAAACAGAGAAATATTCTTCGATTAAACATCAACAGCAATTATTCCAACGTGATCAGACCAGAGCTAGCCACGTCATCACCCAACGCTTCTCTAAAGATGAAAGTGTCCCACAGTGTAGCGACGTATCGGTTTCATGGTTATTGCTAATCGTCAGTGTAACTTAGCTCTGAGTGACAACAAGGGGCTGAATGAAACTTAAACCCTATGGTGGCGACTTAAATGACAGGCAGTCTTACCAGCGCCACCTATAGGAAGATTCTTACGAACTCCAACCCTTTGTGTTGTAGAAACCTTGAGCTATGTTCATGACGTTCATCCTTTTGTAGTCGGAGGAGTCCAGGATTGCAATGCCGTCTTCTAATATGACTATTACAACGTAGAAACGCTCTGGTCAGTGTGGTGAAGACAAATAAACAAATCAACAAATAGTTCTGTTTAATCGATGGATATTTCTCCGGGTGTAATTAGTTCATACTATATCAGCTACAGTCACCAACTAATGGTGTCGTCTTCACCACACTGACCAAAGCGTCCACGCTCTAACAATATTTTATGTTCTTCAAATGTATGAATTCATAAATCAAAAGTTCGTAAGGATCGTAGGACTAAAATATTCTAAAATGATTAAGAATGAATCAAATATATATATATCTCTCAGAAACTATCCGTCAGATATCGTTGAATATTTGCGAGAGCCTTCATAACCTAATTTTACAGTCAGTTCAATTCGATAGGATCTGGGTTGTGTTCGAAAATTAACTCCACGGAGTAGAGTAGAGTTTTTGAAGGTTTGACAGATTTACTCTGGAGTTTACTCTGACACTGACACTGACAGTGGCAGAAGGTGCCAATATCGGAAAATAGGTTATGTTGGTTTAAGAAAGAACTTATTTTTATTGTTTGCTTCAAATATATGTAACTCTAATCATAAATATATATTGTGAGCAGTATTACTATTAAATTACCTCACAGAACATTCATAAAACAGTGAGACAAAGATACTAGATTTTCCGTCCCATGAGTAATGTCAATTTTGACAGGAGTAAAATAAAATCGGAGTCGAATACTCTGAAATTTCGAACGACAGTCATGGAGCAAAATTTACCCCAACCTTTCAGTTTTCGAACGCAATGGAGTTAATAATACTTTACGGAGTTAATATTCGAACACAGCCCAGTATTTTACTACTCATTGGGAAAATATCGAAAAATTAGAACTGAAACAGTGGCCCACTTTCATTCTTCATTGGGGAGTTGAACCAAATCGTTTGAAACCATTTTCGTCAAAAAATTCGGAAGTGACAGACATTTGGGCAAAATGATAACGCGTTTCCCAGAACATACGCGCAAAAATATCAGCGAATTCCGGCGATAATTGAGTTTTTCTTAAAAAAATCTTATTCTTCTAGTGATACGATCCTCACATTTTGCATGAACCTTGAAGTCGATATTCCACATCTAAATATCCGAATTAAACTCGAATTTCAAATCGGTGTATATTTCCGTAACATTTAGGAGGATTTTTCCCTTTCATGAACTCGATCGCCGTATCCAGGCTCCAAACCTACCCTGTAAATTTCAAGTCTAAGTTCCTTATTACGAAAGATATCTTGTTCACAACCGGACGGACGGGCCATTGGAAAATATTCAGAATTTGAAATACCTAGTCCACCCTCAATTTAATTTTACATGAAGCAGTGGAAAATCCATCAGAAATTCCATTTGGAATCAGAATATCTCATTCAAGAAAACAAACTTATTGATACCATTCTTTCAAGATAAACCTCTGCGTATCTATCCCACACAAGAAGGGCCACCTCCGTCGTAATAAGAAACCGAAGAAAGCTTTTTAGCAAGTTATCAGATGATAGAAGGTATAACGTACCTCATAAATTGCATGATTTATCAATTTCTCCTGGAGGCAAATGGGTTTTGACTGCAATGTTGATAAAAGGAACCCAAAGTCCCATCGGGTGTTTTTATCTCTTCCTAGATAGTTTTGTTATCCTTCTAATCGAGCATTAGGCTGGTGTGTAGGCCCATTACGCGTGATTTCTAACCCTTCATTGCAGCACCCGAAGACCTAAGCTCAGATTTTATTTTCAGACCAAGTGTAATCAACTAAAACAGGTTTAGAACCCAGTTTCAAAGCGATCTTTTATGAGATGGATATCGGAGATATCACATTACAATGATTCTTCAGCACCTACCACTTTCTTGTCATAAATATTAATATCTCCATGCTATTCTATATAAGATGCATGCCCGTTAATTCTTCAGTTTTAGTTTTATGGACGGAACACTTCATGCTGTGAGCGATCCTTTATAATCTCGTGCATAGGTAGATAATATGGGTATCTATTTCTCGGGGGAGTCAATTTCTGAAGGAATCTAGTTTTTGGATTATTACGTATATAAGGATTAGTGTGATTGTTTTCACACCGAACTAAATGTTTTTATTGCAAAATAGAATCCTTTAATGATTACTTAAACGTTTTTATTCAGGTTTATTGACGAACTGGTATTGAGATTGCAGTTGGTTAACCTGATATCCATAATTATGTTTGTATTTCATAAAATGAATTATTCATAAGATTGAAAGGGTATACATAACCTGAAACATGATTGTTGGCGCTCTAGTTCCTCGGAACTGAGTGCTTATCAATTTGCCCAAATGTCTGTAATTTTCGAATATTTCGATGAAAATGGTCTTAAACGATTTGGTTCGACTCACTGATCAAGAATCCGTGGTCGAAATTCATTCTGTCCGGCCGGTCCGGCCGTAGGCACGATAACTCTCGAACGGAATGAGCTAGAGAGTTGAAATTTTCAGAGTAGGTTTGCGGGATAAATATCTCCTCTAAGTTCGTTATTGGGCAAAATCGGACAGATGGTTTCGGAGTAACAAAAAAAAATTTTTTTTTTTACGAAACAAATTCCAAATTAAATTTTTTTTAATAAGAAGTTTTATCATAAGAATTCATTCATATCATTTTTAACTGTAACAAGCTAATACTTTCGGAGATATGATTCTTCAAAATTTCAATGTAAATCGTATTTCACACATTTATATAATAATTCTATGTATGAATTGTCATAATGTCAACTTGACAGAAGGGAATATTGTAACTTCAAAAATATTGGGGTTGAAATACTCGTATTTTAGCGATGCAACGGGGACCTCACCCGAAAATGTTTGAAAATATTACGTAAATATTGAAAGCATAATTCTGTAGTTCGAGAGAGGAGAAAATTAGGTGAACGTAGATCAGGAAATTTTTGATCGATTACAAGGTAATTTTTTAATTATTACTCATCTTCTTTCATAATATTACTCATCTTCTTTCATACATGTTTTATGGAATACCTACTATTTGTAGGTACTTTAAACCTGTTTTGGGCAATTGTCATACGAAACTTGTTTTTTTGGCGCTCTAGTTCCTCGGAACAGAGTGCTATCAATTTGCCCAAGTGTCTATAATTTTGGAATTTTTGGCTGAAAATGGTCTCAAACGATTTGGTTCGACTCACTGATCAAGAATCCGAGTGCGAAATCGATTCTATCCGGCCGGCCGACCGGCCGTAGGCACGATAACTCTCGAACGAAAGGAGTTAGCGGATTGAAAATGGCAAGGTGGTTTTGGAGCGTAAATATCTCGGACAAGTTCGTTCGATCTATCTGAAATTTAGCATCAAATTGTAGAATCATGACCTTTATACGCATGTGAAGTTTTGTATTGACCAGATTACCGTGTAAAAAAAAATTTTGAAAATTTAAAAAAAGTTTTTCCACAATAACTCTCGAACGGAATGAGCTAGGTAGTTGAAATTTTCAGAGTAGGTTAGGGAGATGAATATCTCGGTTAAGTTCGTTATTGGGCAAAATTGGCCAGATTTAATTCGATTTCTTCCATGGTGCAGTTCTCATTCTCATGATTGCTCATTTAATCTTGATAAATAAACTATTATTTGAATTGAATTTCCTTTATGATGCAGCTCTATCATATGTATACATTGATATAATTCCCAACTCAGAGAAACCAATAATTTCGGAGATATAATTTGTCTGTTTGAACTAGAGCGCCAGAAAGCTCCTGTCCACAGGGCTTGAACCCATTTTTGGGCGCATGTTCTAGGGGAACATCGTCCTATCATTTCGTCCAAATGTCTGTAATTTTCGAATTTCGAGCTGAAAATTGGCTAATAGACTAATTCGGACTCCCTGATCACGAATCCGGTGTCAGATTTTTGGGTGCCGTCCGGCCGGCCGGCCGGCCGGCCGGCCTTCCGGCCCTAGGCACGATAACAGGAGCACCGAAGGTCCTATCGACTTCAAACTTTCAGGGTAGGTTTCTGATCAAAATGCGACGGTTAAGTTCGTTAACGGGCAAAATCGGCCGGACGGTTTAGAAGTTATAGACATTTCAAATTTTGAGGTTATTTCCCTGATATTTCAGGAACTAAAGAAGATGTTGAATCGAAACTTGGTAGTCAGTTCGAGGATATAAACGCGCAACTTTTGGCAAAATTCTGTTATGATCGGAATGTTGGTAACTTTTAAAAAAATATTTCTTTTAATTTTTTCGAAAAAAAAATTTTTTTTCCGTGAACTATTCATCAGATTGCAACAAAAACTTGTACTAACGTCAATTGTAGTATTTTGCAACATTGTGCAAAATTTTGGCTCTATACGATTTCAATTTCTGGAGATATAAGACAAAATGTGTCAAATTTCCTGGGTCTCTCTCAGTATTTTCATCGATTATTCTATGAACTCTTTGAATTCCACCGAAAACAAATTCAAAGACATAAACATAAAGAATCAAGTCATAGTTTAGACGTCGAAAGAAGGACGATGTTGATCGACTTGAAAAGGTACCTATTTCAAGAAATGCAATAATGAAATGCTTAATTTATGGATATAATATTATCTAAGTATTGTTGGGATCGGGCAGTTGGAAAATGAAAAACAATTATTATGATCACATTCTACAGGAATTGATACTAAATAGAAGCTAGATGAAGATTATTGTAATGGAAAATTTGTGTTCCAGAATGAACATGCGCCCGATAGCTCCTGTCCACAGGGCTTGAACCCATTTTTTTTTTAATAGTCCATTCGGTAATAAATCAAAACAATAAAATACTATTGAATTCTGGTCCGAACATACATACGCCCTGCTTCAGTAAAACATCAAATAATGTACGACAAAACCTACTCCTCAAGCAATTTTAGGATACGACATCCACGAAATTCGGAGAATATTTGCGCATCGGCATTCTACAAGTAATCACCGGGTCTTAATTGGATCGGATTTGTACATTTTGAGATATAAGGCTGGTTTATGCTGGCTGGTAACTTTAACTTATTCCCTAACTTAAAAATTGAAACATAGATTTCTAACGCTATGGTTGATACTGAGACTGAATAATCCGTTTACTTATTATTAATAATAATAATTAATAAGTTAACGGATTATTTATTCTGATTATAAAGCATAACACTAAAAATAAATGTCTATATATATTATATATATATGATTAAGTTAAAGTTACCAGCCAGCATAAACCAGCCTATAGAGGAAATAACAACAAACATTCAGATGTGTATAACTCCAAATACATTTGGCCGATTATGCCTATTAACGAAATGACATATCGCATTTGGATGCGCAACCTACCCTAAAAATTGCAAGTCGCTATGTCGTTCTGTTCTCAAGTAATGTTGGGATAAATAATATTTTGTAATAATTTTTTTTCAATGTTCTAGTGATACGATCCTTACAAAATTTCACAAACTTCTTTGCGTCGGCATTCCACACCTTCTTACCAAGTTTCAGAGTTATACCCATTTGAAATACTGTTTCTTCAATAACTCAAAAAATACAGATCCGGTCCAATAGAAACTTTGTTATTAGAAGTAGAATGCCGACGCGCGAATTTTTGCAGATTTTTTGAGGATCGTACCAATTGAAAAAAAAATCTGCAAAAATTTGATATTTCAGAAAATATCGGTCAGATTCTGCTGAAATTCCGCGCAAACAAGTCTTCATTTTACAACCGAGTACCGGATTTCTGCTCGATTGGCTTTGGATTTTAGCAAATATTATGAAAATAAGATTTCGAGCTGGTATCTACTTCTCTTAAATATTGTTTCCCCAATAACTCAAAAAATATGCGTTCGAATTGAAACTCAGTAATTAGTTGAAGAATGCCGCATGTAAATTTTTACAAGAATTTCGTGAGGATCGCGTAAGGAAAAAAATTTTTTCTTGAAAAAGTTATTACGCTGACATTCCAAACGAACTTTCAAGCTGCCATTTTACAATCGAGTACCGGATTTAAGCTCAATCAATTAAACGTTGAACTGGTATCCACTTCTTCTGAAATTTCAAATCATGTAAATCTCAGAATTTTAACAATACAGCATGCTCGCCAAAGTGAGTTTATCGAATCTTTTTATGATTATTAATATACAATAAGCCTCAAAAGGATGCTTTCGATGTTGTTAACAAACTTAATACAAAATTCTTGCGAGTTATACAGAAAAATAAAAAAATGGAAAAGCGCTGACATGAGGTCTCTCTGCTTCAGCGCGCTTGTTCATATTCATAGCCAGAGGGGTCACCCATCCAAGTACTGAATTAGCTTTATGATGCTTCCAAAAAAAAATATATATTCACAATATTTCCAACAATATAAATCCGATCGAGTTTAAATCTAGAACTTGGCTATAAAATATGCTTCTTGCAAAATTTCAGCGATATCTGGGGGATAGTTTCTGAGATACAGAATTTTTTGGTTGAGTTTTTTAGAACTTTCGAGTCATACGATCCCTACGAAATTCCGTTGGTATTTCTCAACGAACTACTGAGTTTCATTTCGAGTTTCGAGTTTTATATAAGGTTAAAATTTCAACTCTCTAACACATTTTGTTAGAGAATAAGCGTGCCTATGGTCGGGCGGACAAAATTAAGTTTGAACTCTGATTCTTCATCGGCGAGTCAAAACAATTCTTGATATTCACCAAATAACTATCAACAAAATAATTCTCTCGATTTTCGTTGAACGTCTGAAGAAGGGGTCTGATATAGACTCCGAAACGTTACGCTATAGTTGTTTCTTCGTTGATGTTGTTTCGTTGTTGTTTGTTAGGCAACATTGTTCAATTGATTGCTTCTGACAAATATCCTGTGTTTCTTACGCAGAAGCAAATCACAAAATAATTAATTTTTATTTTATAGATATTTTTCAGACTTTGGGAGAGAAAACCCAGAAAAAAACCGTTGAATAACAAATAAAGAGTTAATAAAACCCAAACAAATTGCAAGTCTTTCAATCCGTTCTTCATAAGAATTCAGCGAAAGCGGGCAATAAAATCCTCAGTTAAAGTAAAAGAGATAAATAAAACATTCAACAGATCATAATTGCACAATTGTGTCTTCAGTTGAAAATAATGAATAAATTTCAAATGATGATATTTCTCAATATACTGCTGATAGTTTTATGGATCCAATCACATAACTTGACCACTTGAGAAGTATTATCATCGATATCATAAACGCTATCGGTTCGATCAAGGAGTCAAGTGTTTAATGTATATCTTAACTTCGATGAAGCTTTTGATATGTTTGGAAACAATCTAAAAGAGTTCAAGAGCTCTCCAAGGACCTCTGGCAATTAAGTTCGCTAGATATTATGAGTCCACCTAGATGGCCTCAGTTTATGATTTCCGTTTGTCGCATTCCTTCCGGGACACCCAGTATATAGGATGAAAGCATATATTACTCCCTCTTGCCACGTTATAGATTGGTAAATTCCATCAGATGAAATTGCTAATGGATAATTTCAAAAGCTAACATTTGTAGGCATTCATATTCATACCGAATATTGAAGAAAATCAAATTTCTTAGGTACAAGAATTTCTAAGTAATCATTAAAGGGTTCTTTGCTAGGTATATTATTATTAAATTAACAAGTCAAGAGCGTTCCTGCTAATCGGGTCCTTCCCGATTAGCAGGAACGCTCTTGACTTGTTGATTTATTAACAACGGTATCGCCATTTTTCATTATTATATTATTATTATTATTATTATTATACTGATCCTCCTGGGTCTTCCACAAGAAGACCCCTCATAAGCTCTAAGAGCTTGCCCTGAGTTAGGAGAACCAGTTGTGTTCTGTGTAGGCTTTGTTACTGTGTCCTTACGCCACCTTAGGCACAGCACTGTTAATTTTTGACCCAACAGCGAATGGTGGCGATTACCGTGACTAGAAAATTTTTTCCTAGCCTCGGAATTGAACTTGGGGCTTCCGCTCCCAAGTCAATTACTCTACCACTGAGCCAATCGCACGAATATTCATTACTAAATGGTTCCTCTCAGAGTTTTCACTGCCAAACTCTGAAAACTTTCTGTAAAATAAAAAAAGGGTGGGAAAGCAGGAGCTTTGGCGCTCTTGTTCAAACTTTGACAAATTCATCTCCGAAATTATTGGTTTCTCAGAGTTGGGAATGATATCAATGGATTCTTATAATAGAACTAAAATTAAAACTAAATAACGAACTTATCCGATATATTCATTCCTCAAATCTCATCTGAAAATTATATTATATCAATGGAAACTTTTTCCGGTTTTGTTTTCACTGAAGATATTCTGAATATATTTTCACCATCATATGGACTATCCAGGGACATATAGGGTAGAGGTAATTATAATATCCTATAATTGTTCATTTATCATTCAATCATACTTTGTTAGAACAGAAATCAATATATTTGACATATCTGTCATAGGTTGATAATATTATATTTATGAACAGTGAGCTCAGATAGAACACAGACAGATAGAATTCACATTCTGTGATAAATATAGAAGTACGATGTATACCGCCGTATTCACAAAGGATTCAATCTCCGTTAAGTCCTAACTGAGGTCCTCAGTTAAGAATAAATTTGAATCGCAACCTCAGTTAAAGTATTTAACGGTGGTGAAACAGGTCTGTTTCACGTTAATTTTCACGATAACTCACGTTGGGATTCTTATTTATCCTTAACTGAGGACCTCAGTTAGGACTTAACGGAGATTGAATGCTTTGTGAATACGGCGGATTATCTCCGAAAGTATTACTTGTTTGAGTTGAAAATGATATCAATGGATTCTTACGATGAAACTGCATCTTAAAAAAATTTAATTTGAAATTTGTAATGTAAAAAAAAATTATTTTTTTGTTACTCCGAAACCAATTTTGCCCAATAACGAACTTGGCCGAGATATTTATCTCCCAAACCTACTCTGAAAATTTCAACTGTCTAGCTCCTTCCGTTCGAGAGTTATCGTTTCAACGGACGGACGGACAGAATCGATTTCGACCACGGATTCTTGATCAGTGAGTCGAACCAAATCGTTTGAGACCATTTTCAGCCAAAAATTCAAAAATTACAGATATTTGGGCAAATTAATAGGCACTCTGTTACCAGTAACAAGAGCGCCAAAAATGTTGTTTTGTAAATAGCTTCTGCGATAGAAACACAAGACATTTGTCAGAAGCAAAGTATAAGACAATGCTGGATATCAAACAATAACGAAAAAACATCAACGATAAAACAACTATTTCGTAACATTTCGGAGACGAAATCAGACTCCTTCGGCAGACACCAAGCAAAAATCTGGTTGTTGATAATTTTTTGAATTTCAGAATAACTGTCAACAAAGAAATTATGCCGAAGATTTTCGCTTTACCCGAAAGGACCGAACCATTTAATTATAAGAATTTCTAGTTTTATTCGACAACTACAAGTAAGTGCATTTTTATCCCTATGCAAAAGGTGTGATTGGTAGCAATAAGATAATAATTATGGCTATGAAGTCACCGTTCAAAGTTCGCCAGCATCAAGTCGACTAGATTCAATGAATATGAACCTATGACACATGACATTGAATAAATTGCAGTACTGAATACTACTTCAATCATATCATATCCATCATAATTATTACAGGAACGTACTCCATCGTAGGGAAGATGTTTCTTGGTGTCTCGTGTGCATTTGTTCATCAGACTACAAACCCCAAAATCAATTATGCTGCGACAATACTGTTAAACCGGGAGCCCAGAGACTTTAATAAAAATTTAATAGCCTGCTAATTTTTCGTAAGCGGCTTCATTCCAGGGAGGAGCCCAAATTTTTCTTCTGCGAATATCATCGGAACAGACAGAGACAGAGATTATGAAAACTTAAATAATACCAGTTAAATTTGTAAGTAAACAAACTCAGAAAAATATCTATAAAATAAAAAATGTATGATTGTTTAAATTGCTTCTGCATAAGAAAGACAAGATATTTGTCAGAAACAATCAATCGAACAATGTTGCCTAACAAACAATAACGAAACAACATCAACGATGAAACAACTAGATATTTCGTAACGACACTCACTTAACGTTAGACGAAAATCTTCAGAATTATTTTTTGTTGATAGCTATTCTGAAATTCGAGAATTGTCACATATTTATCAGTTTGGGAGAGAAATGCCAGAAAGAAACCATTTAATATTGTAAGTAAATGTTGAGATTATTTTATAAATAATTTGAAATAACATTCATCCTACAAAAAAATGGTTTAATCAAGATATCTACCCTCCCAAACATGTAGCAATTACTCGGTAATAAAAAATTACCAATACCCACATGATTTTTGGCGCGCTGTTCAGATGAACAGAGTTTCAATCAATTCATCCAGATGCCTGTAATTTTTCGAATTTTTGGCCGAAAATGGCCTCAAACGATTAGTTTCGACTCACTGATGAAGAATCTAAGGTCGAACTTGTTTCTGTACGGCCGGCTGTCCGTCCGTCAGCACGATTACGCTCGAACGCATGAGTTAGAGAGTTGAGATTTTCAGAGTAGGTTTGCAGTCCAAATGAGTTCGTTAATGGGCAAAATCAACCCAGTGGTTTCTGAGCTATAGCCCTCAAATTTTGTTTTCCAACAACTCGAAAGATACTGATCTGATCGGATTAAAGTGCGGTAGTTAGTTGAAATGTACCGGCACGAAGACTTCTTGTCGACAATTGCTAATGACTAAAAGAGACACGGTGAAATAATCGTCGATTTGAACCTAAATTACGCCGATGATTAGTAACAACCATGAAACCGGTACATATATGCCCTGAATGACACTTTCCTCTTTGGGGTAACACTGAGCGAGGTGGCTAACCCCAATCACGAGGGAATGTTTGTTGATGTTTAAAATCGACAAATATTTCACCGTGTGTCTTTTAGTTCTTAACAATGAGCTACAATCACCGTATGTTACCTATATACATCTGAAATTGCATGGTTTTCAAGATACAGGCTGAGAAAGGCGTTTAGGAAAGGACACTTTGATACTTTATTTTTTCTATTATTTCTTTTTGGCTCCCTTGTTCCTCGGAACAGAGTGCTTATCAATTTGCTCAAATGTCTGTAATTTTCGAATTTTTGGATGAACATGGTCTTGAACGATTTGGTTCGACTCACTGATCAAGACTCCGTGGTCAAAATTCGGCCGTTAACACGATAACTCTCGAACGAAATTAGCTAGACAGTTGAAATTTTTAGAGTAGGTCTGGGAGATAAATGTTTCGGCTAAGTTCATTATTGGGCAAAATAAACCCGATGTTTTCGGAGTAAAAAAAAAATATTTTT
Organism: Halyzia sedecimguttata; assembly: GCA_937662695.2. NCBI lineage: Eukaryota > Metazoa > Arthropoda > Insecta > Coleoptera > Coccinellidae > Halyzia > Halyzia sedecimguttata. The sequence goes on from OW569411.2 coordinate 35,255,588, forward strand.
TTTACATCACAAATTTCAAATTCAATATTTTTTTGAGACGCATTTTCACCATAAGAATTATTATATGATCTGTGTTCATACATGCAACCTTATTTTCCTACAAGGGACATGTCAAATTTATTTCAGCTATCATATAATTATGAGAATTATAACATGATATTATACTTTTTGGGTGATATTTTAATGACCGTGGATAATTCGTACGATGGAAATATATGTGCCCACTCTGGTAAATTAATCAAATTGGGTTCAGAATATCTCCAGTAAGAACAAAACTGGAATATTGGCTAATTTTCAATTGATATAATTAGGGGCCGACAAGACAAGAATTCTTGTCTTAATAACAACTTCTTGTCTTGTCTTGAGATAAAGTCAAGAAATTTAAAAAATCTTGTCTTGACGTGTTATATCTTGTCTTGACTCAAGAAATTTAAATATCTTGAAATTTCTTGATTAACCGGTGATTCCCCGGCGAACTTCCCTGATCTTTACTCGTTGTCTGACGAACTCAAATGACGTCGCGCAGTTGCTCACTTTACACTGTTTAGTTAAGTGAGGTTATTATTATCAAGGGGTAGTCATATAGAAATAGAAGAAATATTCTATGATGTCTGGTGGTAGTCTTATTTCACCATGAGTGACAGTGACTCATCAGTTAACAGAGTACGTCTGCTGAGCCATTTGGCTCCGATTCTGGCTCAAAATATTTACCAACCAGCAATAGACAGAAAGGTAATCATTACGGTTTTAATAAATGTATGAAATGTGAGTGAGGCTATCGCGACTACGACTAGTGCCTGTGAGAATGACAAAACGGAATCTGAAACCGTATCCGTCTGCGGTTGCGGAAGGAAAAATCGGAAGCGTTCGCCACTATAGGATAGTGGTACCAGTGTCAATACTGACCGAAAGATGTTTTCGAAATTGCGGTGGACATCAGTACCAACGGCAAAAACAAAAAAGATAAATTAGCCAAATGTTTACCATGGTGGTACAAAAAATTTTGTGGGAACTTTGTGCCCATAATTTTGCAGAGTATTTTTGTATTTCTCGGGTAATTACTATTAAGGGCTCTGTAACGTGCGACGTGCACTAAACTGAGTATTATACAAACTATTATAATAAATCTCAAATTACATTTTCTTCACTTTGAACCCGGAATATTGAAAACTTATATGTTTTCAAAAAAATAACAAGTGTTTAGCTGAAAATTAAAAATTCCGGGTGCAAAGTGGAGAAAATGTAATTTGAGATTTATTATAATAGTTTGTATAATACTCAGTTTAGTGCACGTCGCACGTTACAGAGCCCTTAATAGTAATTACGCCCGAGAAATACAAAAATACTCTGCAAAATTATGGGCACAAAGTTCCCACAAAATTTTTTGTACCACCTCCGAATCACAATAGCGAAAAGTGCATGTATTGGATCGGGTAAATTTGTTTTTTACCTAAAATGGCTTAAAATGATCTAAATTGTACAAAAACATCATTTGAGCAAACAAAATTTTTTGTCCGAGTGTCTGGGTGTATGAGTGTGTGGATGTATATTTACTCGAACTGCTCGTATTGTTATTGAGCAATATCCCCCCACTAATAAAGGGGGAAGGGGGATAATATTCAGAAAAAATCGCTTCATTAATTAAAAATTTGATAAAACCTTTATATTCTCAAACTTATTTATTTTTATAAAGGAAAAATATAATTTTATATTTTTCAATCCTTATGCTAAATAGCAGAAAGGCTATTTTCAAGAGCAGTTTTAACAATAACAAAGCCAAGGAATCAGCTAGGTGTTGACTCCATAAGAAGTCTTATGTGCCTTAATTCATGACTTATGAATTCTGATTTAAATTCAATATTAATTTTGATATTTTTCAAATTCAGTTCCAACTTTAGTTTAAACAGAATTATGATTTATTATTTTTTATTTACATTTCTCTGAATCTTTCTAGCAAATAATGTGATAATAAATTGAAAAATGTTATGTTATGATATATTTTTCCCTAATAAATAAGTTTTAGCGTCTTCATTGCTAGTGAAGATATTTCAAGATTTCTTGTTTTCTTGACAAGAAATCTTGGTATTGAGATACAATTTCTTGTCCTGTCTTAAAATCAAATATTACTTCTTGTCTTGATCTTGTCTTGAAATCAAGACAAGATCTTGAAATTTTCAAGAAACTTGGCGACCCCTAGATATAATATAATTTTCATTGTAGATTTGAGGAATCAATATCTCGGATAAGTTCGTTATTGGGTAGAATCGGTCTGATGTTTTCGGATTAATAATTTTTGGCACTCTTGTTTTTTTTTCAATGACAATTTTTTGTATTTAATTTCTTTAATGATGTAGTTCTATCATAAGAATCCATCGTTCCCAACTCTGAGAAACCAATACTTTCGGAGATATAATTTGTCAAAGTTTGAACAAGAGTGCTAACAAAGCCTATGTCCAAAGGGCTTTCCCACATTTTTTTATTACCGAGTAATTATTACATGTTTGAAAAGGGGGACAATCTTGGGTAAACCATTTTTATTGTAGGACAAATGTTGTTTCAAATTATTTATGAAATAATCTCAACATTCACTTAAAAATTAAACTGGTATTAATCAAGTTTTCAAAATCACCAAATGGCTGTTAGCTACCTTTTCCGATGATTTTCGCAAAGAAAAAAGTTGGACGTCTCGCTAAATTGTAGCCGCTTACAAAATATTTGCCAGGTATTGATTGTTTGCTTCAAAGGCCTACGACTCCCGTACTATTCGGATATCTCCATTATCCCAGCACGTGGACAGCAGATGGTGCGGAACAGGGTTGAACACTCAACGAACGATCGCGATAAATCAGAAAATTTGGGACTTTTGGGAGTCCGCTTCCAACGTCCCTTGTTTTCATACTTCGTTTCTTCGACTAACTAATCATTATCAAGACTGGTTAACTTTTTGAAATGAGAGCGTAGAAAGAATTAATGACCTGTCTGTTTGTTGATCGGATATTCGATATTTCGTATAGAAGGACGAACATTTTCAATAATGGAAATGTCGTTGAACCTGAATCAGTACTTTTAAATGTTTGGATCGTATCGATGCTTTCAAAGATTAATTATTTGATTAAGGGAAAGAAAACACTTGGCTTAAATTCCACAATATACAGGGTCTTTCACGAGGAACCTCACCCATATTTATACGGGAAACTACTGAACGTATTTTCATGAAATTCAGCACTTATAAGTATTTCACGATGCTGATGAAATCTAAAATATTTTCAAGGCATGAGCACCTCCGGTTTTTCCGGAAATGACGTCAACTTCCGTTTTTCCAATTTGAACACCATTTTTTTATTGCAGAAACAGATTTCTTAGAAAATTTCAAGTTATTTTGATGTAACATTTTTCAGTTTTGGTTGGAAAATTCTCTCTGAGCGGGAAAATTCGAAAAAAAAATCGATTATAGAGCTCCGCTGAAACAAAAATAACTTCGAGGTTTTTGGATGGAAAATTTTCATTTTTGGGATTTTTCAAGATGTAAGATTGATGTATCCACTTAAAAATCGAAATCGCGATTCATGATACAGGGGGTGAAAAAATCGCTTTCAAAGTTAGGGATGACAAAACCGTGAAAAATCAATTTTTTCAAATTAGAACCCCATTTTTTTATGGCAGATATTGAATCTACGTTAAGAAATAATGTGAGTGTATGCATCACACCCTTGCCCTAAAATGGATATTTTCTGAGTTATTCACAAAAAACTGTTTTTCGTCTTGAATTTTCAGCTATTTCTTTTCCCTTCACGCCAAAAAGATGAAATTTTCAACTGTTATTTGAACCATGCTGTAGATTTTTCACCCCTTCTTGAAACCGACTTCAAGTTACTATTAGGAGGACCATGGCAAACTCTCGCAGTTATAACTAGAGAAGATGCTCAAAGTTTTGACCGTTAATTTCTAGACATTTATTTATACGTCTCAGGAATGCTTCGTGCGTTGCTCTTCTTATTTCATCGGGAGGAAGAGATCTGCAAAAGTGTTTAAAAACCAAATTGAGTTTCAAAACTATGAATCTAAAAATCTAAACAAACCTGAACGCATTTCTGACTCGTTCTATGCAGTCCTCTTTATCAGTCAGGGGAGTTGAGTAGACAATATTTTTTATCCTACCCCAAACATAATAGTCTAAAGGAGTTAAATCGGGAGAACGTGGTGGCCAAAGATGTGGACCATTGTTCGCCAACCATCGATCTTCAAATAGCCTGTAGAGGATATTTGACACATTGAGTGAATTGTGTGGAGGCGCGCCATCTTGTTGATACCATAAGTCATTATGGTTCTGTACTAGCGGCTCAATTATTTGAGTCAATATGTCAGAATATCTATCTCCTAAGGGAGAACATTCTTTAAATAATGCAAACATGTGTAGTGTTCTATCTTACCAGTTAAAGTCCCATCATAAATGTGAACATCGAGAATTGCATTATTTTTGATGGCGCAAAAAACATTGAAACTCCAGGTCTCTTGAAAGTTCCATTGTCTGAAGTGGTGGTTGTTCTCTTCATCCCAATAATGACTGTTATGCCTATTGAAAGAACAATTCTTTGTGAATTTAGATTCATCTGTCCAAATTATACAGTCCAAATAGTTTTCATTCTCTTGAAATCGAATCATCATAGCTTCGCAAAACTCTGTTCTCCTGACGAAATCAGTTTCCTTCAAATGCTGTACCCTATTGAATTTATATGGGTGCATTTTATGTTTTTTTAATATTCTCCAAACACTCGATTGAGATAATCCCAGATCAATCTCGGCATCTTTGAGAGAATTTTGAGGATTCACACGAAAATATGCAAGAACTGTAATTTCGTTGTTCTCATCTTCTACTACACTTTTTTCTCTGTGTATAGTTTTCTTAACGAAAGATCCGACATTTCTCAAGTTTGTCATGGTTCTGTTAATGGTATCTCTCGTTGGTCTGGGTCGGTCAGGAAACCTCTCAATGAACAGTGGAATCGTTCTATCTACAACTTTATTACATTCTGCATGAAGTAGACTGAGATTTAAATAATCTTCATTGGTAAAATTAGGCATAGTGATAGATTTTATAACTTAATACGAATTATCACCAAATTAATAGTAAACACAAAGTGCTACTGAATAAAGAGGAATTTGGCAGATGTAATTAATGATATCTATCATTGAAAAAAAAGAATGTAAAACATGGTAAGTTTTTGCATATGGTTCATAAGGAAATATTTATTTATCACCGGAGAGAAAACCGATGGCCGATTAGTTGAAATAAAGAGGTTTCCGATACAAATTCGAATCAAAATTCGCCATCTATTTAGGAACAACCTGTAACTTTTTTCTCTTGCATATTAGGGTAGTAAAATCTAAAACATGGTTAAAGTAACAGTTCCTGAAAATTTCATCTTTTTGGCGTGAAGGGAAAAGAAATAGCTGAAAATTCAAGACGAAAAACAGTTTTTGTGAATAACTCAGAAAATATCCACTTTAGGGCAAGGGTGTGATGCATACACTCACATTATTTTTTAACGTAGATTCAATATCTGCCATAAAAAAATGGGGTTCTAATTTGAAAAAATTGATTTTTCACGATTTTGACATCCCTAACTTTGAAAGCGATTTTTTCACCCCCTGTATCATAAATCGCGATTTCGATTTTTAAAGTGGATACATCAATCTTACATCTTGAAAAATCCCAAAAATGAAAATTTTCCATCCAAAAACCTCGAAGTTATTCTTGTTTCAGCGGAGCTCTATTTTCGATTTTTTTTTCGAATTTTCCCGCTCAGAGAGAATTTTCCAACCAAAACTGAAAAATGTTACATCAAAATAACTTGAAATTTTCTAAGGAATCTATTTCTGCAATGAAAAAATGGTGTTCTAATTTGAAAAACGGAAGTTGACGTCATTTCCGGAAAAACCGGAGGTGCTCATGCCTTGAAAATATTTTAGATTTCATCAGCATCGTGAAATACTTATAAGTGCTGAATTTCATGAAAATACGTTCAGTAGTTTCCCGTATAAATATGAGTGAGGTTCCTCGTGAAAGACCCTGTATAATACAATGTTGTTGTCATAATATATGTTTCGTGTTTTACCGTATTTTCAAAACTGAGGGTAATAAACTTAACAATGCCAATGCCAAGTAGTGGGAATAGGTGAAATTCCAGTTGATCGTTATTGACAGATAGTTTTTTAATATGATTATTTCAGTATCGTAATGAGTTCATTACAGCACTAAAAACAGTGCTGTAATGAACTCATTGCCGCATTGATTCTATAGTTATATTTTTCGTTTTGTGGTAGGCAGCACTGACATTCGATCCTATCAAATTTCAACGCACGTCAATTATTGTCAATATAATATAATCTGGATATAGTGAAATAATTGTTGAGAGAAAAAGTTTTATTTGCATTAAAAAACAAGGTTCTATAGATTTCCTTCTTGCTAATTTTGAATCATTCATGCTATTAAAAAACTGTTTTAAATTTTATCTCCATGCCCTACGTACGATTCAAATTCAAATTCCGTAATCTGTAAACTTTCGTAATATTCACACCAACTGCCAAGATACAATACAAAAGTCACTATTATATTAGAATATTATACTATTAAGGATTCCAAGATATCTAATCGTTTACTTCTATTGCCTGAATATATTATTTCGGTTTTGGTAAAATCTATTAAATTATTTTCATCTATATAATTACACTTTCCTCCTTTCACCTGAAAATCAGAAAAAGTAATTAGAATAAAAAAAAATTTTCATCGAATAACGGACAAATATTATAGATGAATTATTTAGGTAGAAGAAAAGGATATATAATATAGTGTCCGACCGAAACTGGTTTTTCAGCCGAAACCGAAACCGAAACCGAACTTTCGGCCAGGCTCTCAGTTTCGGCCGAAACCGAAACCGAAACCGAAACTTTATATTTCATACTGAAATCTACTGTATTTTTTACAATTTTATTTGCAAATACATAAAAACAGTTAAGCAGTGTTAGAGATAAAATAAAAAGACAACTTTTTTGATATCTTTAATATCTTTATTTATTATTTTGGTATTACCAAGGTATAAAAATAATCAGTCGAAGTATACAGGGTAATTCCAAATCAGACGTCAACCTTGGAGGAGGTGTTAGTATGGATAATTTGCTGTGGTTTGAGCCATTTTTATTGATGACCAAAAATCAACAGTTCCCGAGATATTTGAGTTCTGGTTCTGATGACAAAGAATTAGTATTATTTGAAAGGGGATGTAAGAAGCAAATAGAGAAAAATAACGAATTCAATATTTTTTGTTGCAAATGAGCTCGAAATTCCATTAGAAAATATATTCATAAATTATGTTCCACCATTCCATATAGGCAAGCACATGCCGTCTTTCTGATATCTTCGGTTGTTATTTTCCGCCTGAAATTTACTCAGGCTGTCTTTTGATACACATTCAATATTTTATATGCCGGACATTCGAAACGTTGCTTATAAAAAATCTGCTGAAACGAAACTAGTTATGCAATCTAACGAAATCTTTTATAGAATGAAAAAGGAATTTGGCAAGTTTTTAGAATAGTTTTGGCATACAAAATTGTTAAATTCGAATTGCAGACAAATTGATATTAGAAATTGATTTTTCATTTATTCATATACCACATTTCAAATCATACTAATTCTTTTTCAACCTCTTATACAGCATAGTTTCGATTTTTTCGTACATATCATATCCTTTTCTGATGAAAATAAACGCAAATTATCATCAAATTTGGTCAACGTAGAAAAAATTGACGAAATATGAACTAAGTTCAGAATTCTTTTAAAAATCACCCGAACTCCAAAAACTGTTGATTTTCGGTTATAAATAAATATGTATTAAACAACAGCTAATGAGACATACTAACTCCTCCTCCAAGTTTCACGTCATATTTGGAATCACCCTAAGTAATCTAATTAATAATCATTAAAGTGAATTCTCAGTCTTAACAAAGATAGATTACAATAACTTGTACGACAATTATGTCCACCTACTTTTAACTCCTGGCCAAACGACCAGGATAATTCACGAACAGTCAAGTTTCGGCCCGGCCGAAAGTTTCGGCCATTTTGGGCCGAAACCGAAACTAAGGCCGAAACTAGATTTATTGGCCGAAACTGGCCGAAACCGAAACCGAACTTTCGGTCGGTCTATCATTAAATTAATCATCCCACAAAAAAAGCGACAAAATTTGCAATATACTAAAAAATCATAAAATTAACACCAGTTGTACAAATATGAAAAACCTTGGTTTACTCTTGATCACTAACAAAGATTGTCTCGAGATTGGGGAAAAAAGCGGTATTTACAAGTTATATTGTAATGAATGCCCTGCATTCTACATAGGTCAGAACGAAGGTTCCATAAATATTAGGGTACATGAACTCACAAAATCTATACTTCAAAATGAAATATCAACTGATTTTGCAGAAAATTACATAAAAGAAAATCATTTCATAGATTCTACCATAACCGAAATATTACATTCAGGCCATAAAAGTATATCAGATATTTTGGAATACCTCTGATACGGACAAAAACTACCAGTCACTAATGATCCACTGGATATTCATCTATCCCCACTCCTTGCATTGTTAAGTATATTCTCCTCAGTTTTTAAAATGGTTTAAAATCTGGAACATAGGTAGCATATGTCAGCAACATATTGTTCATATTGTGAAACTTAAGTGATTTCTTTGGCTCGATAATGTAGCAAAATGTTTCAGCAAGTGGTTTGCGAGAACTCAATATCTTTAATATTTTTTACCAGGAGTTACTCATCAAAACAAACATTTCACCAAAAACATCCTCACAAAATTCCCCAATGAAATTAATCCTAATATGGCCCCAAACTTCTAAATAACGATCACGCCTTTATAAAGGTTCTCGCAGCTCCTTATAAGGAGCTGCGTGAACTGAATCAGCTGTCCAATGAAAAGGAATTCAAACCGATTATCTTCTGGATTCAAGTTTTAGACCCGAAGTCACATCTATTGGCCAATTTGAGTGGCATTATTTTAGTACAATTTTCTGAAAAATATTTAATTTCTTTTTTGTGAACTTTGTTAACGGGGGCATTTCGATATCAAACCTACCCTGCAAATTTCAAGTATGTAGTTAGTATTATTTGAAAGATATTCGCAGTGAATATTCATCAGTGACTAATGTGTTCATTACCGGCTTAAAATTCGAAAATTAATGACATTTGGACGAAATAATAGCAACCTGAATCAAGCTGAGTAAAGTAGATTAAGTAATCAATAAAGGATACTGTGGGAGATATACTCAGTATTAAAAGAGTTCTTTCTGGGTTTTCTCTCCCAAACTCTGACAAATATCTATAAAATAAAAAATTAATTATTTTGTGATTTGCTTCTGCGTAAGATACACAAGATATTTGTCTGAAGCAATCAATCGAACAATGTTGCCTAACAAACAACAACGAAACAACATCAACGAAGAAACAACTATATCGTACCGTTTCGGAGTCTATATCAGACTCCTTCGTCATACAGTTAACGAAAATCTTTTTGGCGCTCTTGTTCAAACAGACAAATTATATCTCCGAAAGTATTGTTTTCTCAAAGTTGGGAATTATTTCAATGGATTATTATGATAGAACTGCATCATGAAAGAAATGAAATTTAAAAAAAGTGTCGTTTACAAAAAAATGCTTCAAAATTAGCATTTAAAAAAAGAGCAATCTGCAATGGTTCAATGCTTTAATGATTCAAACATTTTCATTGAATTCATTTATCAAGATTAAATGGGCAATCTGCAATGATTCAACCTCGGATTCAACCTCGTGGAATGGGTTGTTGCAACTTACACTCGGCGCATAGTTTTCACAACTCAACAAATACCTAAGGAAAATATCATCGAAATGTCTAGAGCAAGGCTGGAGATAATCATAGCAGATTGTCCTTTTATTCCTGATATTTTAATAGTTTTAATTATTTTAATAGTTCAAAATATATTAATAAAATACTATCGTCTTTTCATAATTTAAAATTGAATAGTTCATACCACTTACACATTCTTTTTTGTATTATGGATCTTAACTCAAGAAAAAATGTTTGATACACAAATGTAGATCCATATTTCAGAATTTTTTTGCTAGCAACATTATGAAAATACTGTATACAGGAACATGTATCACAACTTAAGGAAGTAAAAGGTAATATTAACCTCAGTGGTCAACGAACAGAAATTTCTTTTGTTGATTCCAATATGTTCTTCATTCCTATTGCCTTCATAAACTACATCATTAAAATGAGCCAATTCTAAATCTTCTGAAACTTCATCCTAATATTTATAAATAAATTATTCAATATGTAATCAGTCATAATGATTTTCGGTTTCAAAACAGTCTTGTATATATTCACAAATTCAAGAATCGGATACTTGTTTTCCAACAGAAAATATTTTCAAACTACGAATTGACAAGCCTCTAATTGCTAGATAAGATGACATTTATGAACAGTGAACACAGACATATTCTGTGTTCACATTCTGTGAATACATAGAACTACGATGTATTATTTTGATATTGAATTTTGAAAAATATCATATCTCCGAAAGTATTTGCTTGTTAGAGTTGAAAATGATATCGATGGATTCTTATGATAAAACTGCATCTTAAAAAAAATATATTCTGAAATTTGTAATCTAAAAAAAAATATTTTTTTTCGTTGCTCCGGAACCAAGTCCGAAACCATCTGACCGATTCTGCCAAATAACGAACTTAACCGAGATATTTATCCACTAAACCTACTCTGAAAATTTCAACTGCCTAGCTCATTCCGTTCGAGAGTTATCGTGTCAATGGAAGGCCGGCCGGACAGAATCGATTTTGACCACGGATTCTTGATCAGTGAGTCGAAGTGAATTCAAGACCATTTTCATCAAAAAATTCAAAAATTACAGACATTTGGGCAAATTAATAAGCACTCTATTCCGAGGAACAAGAGCGCAAAAAACAACAAAATAATTCTGAAGATTTTCGTTAAGTGTTTGACGAAGGAGTCTGATATAGACTCTGAAACGTTACGATATAGTTGTTTCTTCGTTGGTGTTGTTTGTTAGGAAACATTGTTCGATTGGTTGCTTCTGACAAATATCTTGTGTTTCTTACGCAGAAGCAAATCATAAAATAATATTTTTTTTATTTTATAGATATTTTTCAGAGTTTGGTAGAGAAAACCCAGAAAGAAACCTTTTAATAGAAGAATAGATTAACTACTATAGCTATTTTCGTCAACCAAAGGCACGGCACGCCAATGACATTACATCCCCATAATGGCCTTTTAATAACCTCCATGTATTTATTCAGTTAAGCGAGAACGCCCAATTTGTTTACTTTTCATTTCCGATTAAACGTTTCGAATTATAGTTCAGAGGGGTTCGATCAAAAGGGTGATTAACCCCTTTATTCCCATTGCAACACTTATCGTGAAAACAGCGATAATTTGGGGTTCTCGTATTTGAAGTACTTGTTTTATTTTAGTTATGACTTCGGAGAGATATTTTTCTAGTTAATGCTATAGGTAGGCATATATTGCAGATTTTTTATGGTCTGCGATGTTTGATTTTTTTGGGTTTTTCGCTCATGTAGTTAACATATTTCAGTTATTTGGAGATAACTAAACTTGATGTTATCTACATATTTCAGTGATTTGAAGATATACAAACGTATGAGGTAACGCATCTGGTCCTTCCGTGTACAGTCGGTCTTCGTTGACCGACTCCTCATTTAGGAAATATCAAGTTTAGATCGGACATTGACAGTTCACCATTTTTTGGCTATGCTGAAATCAAATTTCGTAACATCTTTGTCGCGCATATATCCTGGTGTCCCTGGTGTTAGATGGGGTCTCGGATAAACTGATCACCAGGAATGTTATAACCTCTTGTACGTTCCAAACTTATCATAACCATCAATTATACTTAATAAAATTATTAATCTTAGTCGTTGTATTAATATATTTTTCAATTTATACTAAATTTGGAGCTCCAAAGTGGCCGTAATGACCTTTTTAGAACCTTTTATAGACATCTTACTTTAGGTATATTTGACACGTTTGACAACACGTTATAACTACTACGAATGTCAATTGGTTTTGGTATACCCTTTGCCCTCATATCGAAAGACTTCAGTCGGCATATTAACAAAATTCCAACAAAGAAAATTGTTTGGCGAAAACACCCGAACATCATGACCAGTGACTTTCCATGCTGATTCCAATCTCCGAATTGGAAAAAAAAATAAGTAGTAAATTACGTTTGAAACCATTTTAGCTGGCTTGAGCTTAAACTATCAATATGTACTTATACTGAACAAGTTGCAAAAGCACTGTGGCAATTAGCTTTGGCGCGCTGTTCAAATGTTTAGCCAGAGCGGTCATCCATACAGGTACTGAACTCACCCAAGGCTACTTAGCTGCAGTTGAAAGAATAACATTCCCAATATTTCCAATAATACAAATCCTACTGTAAAAACAAGCGTCCAAAAAAAAACTGGTCCACTTTTTGACCGAGAATGGTCACAAACGATTATTTTCACCTCAAATACATACATACATTCACTGTTGGGTCGAAAATAAACAGCGCTGTGTCTGTGGGGGCGTGAGGACCCATTCAAATACATAGATTCACTATTGGTTCGAACATGAACAGAGCTGTGTCTGCGGTGGCGTAAGGTCCTGTTCGAACACATTCATTCACTGTTGGTTCAAAAACAGTGTTTGTAGGGGCCTAAGGTCCCTGTTCAAATAAATACATTCACTGTTAGGTCTAAAATAAAAAGTGCTTTGTTTATGGTAGCGTAAGGACCCATTCGAATACATGCATTTACTGTTGGGTCGAAAATAAACAGTGCTTTGATTGTGGTGGCGTAAGGACACAAATCTGTTCAATCATACAATTGCGCATTGAGATAAAAAAATTCCCTGTATAGCAGTGGTTTATATTCAATAGTTTATTTCGAGAATTATTCCCATGACACAAATCAGTCAAATCGTACGGGTACGATTTGACTGATTTGTGTCATGGGACAACCGTGGTTGTCCCATGATGAACTATGAATTAACGTTTTATAAAAAACTCCCTGTATAGCCGTAATTTTAATATCTAATAATATAGAAAATACTCACGATTCACGTAATTTTATGAAGATATCGACTTAATTCCGTCCATAAACCTTTTCTCAAAGTTGTTATTTCGATAGAATTCGAAAAAAAAATTAAAAAGATCTATGATGTCCGGCAGTCAATCCCGGTACCTATCACTACCTAAGTGTTAGGATCACGGAGATCTACCCCTTAGCTATCCATCTAGTAGGTACAGCAACTTTTGTTTTTACTGACCTTTGATTCCTTAAATAATCATTTAAGGCTACTGTGGGAGGTATATTCATCATTAAATGGTTTCTTTGATTCCTTGTTTTCAAATTTCTAATTTCAGAAAAATATCATCATGTTATATATTATTCGATCAAGTTTAAATCGAGACCTTGGCTGATACATATCCAATTCTCACTAGGTATTGAACGAATGTTATTACTGAGATATCGACATGTCAAATTTGACTTCGGCCGATCTAATATCCAAAACCATTGACAACTTGTTTGGTCGAGTGTAAAATAATGGACCAGTATATCTGGATCGCTGAAATATTTCGGAAAAATCATTGATGAAGATTTTTCCGAAGAGATCCGATCGATCTCGTACTTCACTCTAAAATAAGGTTTTAAGGGCTCTCGCAGAATTTCTACGATATCTGACGAATAGTTTCTGAGATGCAGATTTTTTTATATTTTATTTTATTTTCCAGTTATACGAAATACATGAAATTTTGGAGAAGTCTTCGTGTCAGTATTTTCCAACTAACAACCGCGATTTACTCGGCACTCTAATTCGATTAGATCAGTATTTTTCTAGTTATTGGGAAAACCAAATTTGAGATCATATATCTGAAACCCCTCGGTGGATTTTGCCTATTAACGAACTTAGTCGGCGCATTTGGACTCCAAACCTACTCTGAAATTTACAACTCTAACTCATTGCGTTCGAGCGTAATCGTGCTGACGGCCGGCCGGACAGAATCAATTTTAATCTCGGATTTTTCGTCAGCGGTTCGAAACTTATCGTTTGAGACTATACATGGTGAGTCTTTGACCCCTGCATTAATTTTAACCAAAGATTCCTCCCATCTAGTGTTGTGAGTGTGGAAAATGTCTTAAATACTCCTCTGATAAATACTGAAAAATTTCCGAAAATTATCATTACTTCTAAAAACAGTCGACATTTAGAGTTTTTTAGTATTTATGGAAATTATCGAAAATGTCTGGATAAATATCATAAATTTCTTTTCTATTTAAACATTTTTTGAAAATTTTCATTTTGTCCGATATTTATTCTTCTTTTCTACTTGGATCGAAGATGCTCAACGATCTGAGATGCCAATTTTACAAAATTTTTTAAAGAAGTTTGTTTTTTTCTACTTGGATCGACGATGCTTAACGATTTGTGTTGCCATTATACAGAGTTTTTGGCGCTCTAGTTCCTCGGAACTGAGTGCTTATCAATTTGCCCAAATGTCTGTCATCATAGAATTGAGGAATGAATATCTCGGATGAGTTCGTTGTTGGGTAGAATTCGTCTATTGGTTTTGGATTGATAATTTTTGGCACTCTTGTTGAATTTAAATTCTTCTATGATGTCAAATTCATTTCAGCTATTTTAATTTGGTTTCTTCCATGGTGTAGTTCTCATTCTCAGATTGCTCATTTAATCTTGATAAATAAACTATTATTTGAATTGAATTTCCTTTATGATGCAGTTCTATCAACTCTGAGAAACCAATACTTTAGGAGATATAATTTGTCTGTTTGAACTAGTTTCTTAAGCAGTTTATTCTTTTCTACTTGGGTCGAAGGTTCTTAACGATCTGTGAACCAATTGGAAAATTATACAAAGTTTTTTTTAAACAAGTTTATTTTTATTATTTAACAGTCTAATTAAATCGATTTTTCTAATAATAATTCTTAATTCAGAACCTGGCTCCGGTCCTTTATCACTGATACTCAATAAAATAACACGATAATAACTCATTCAATGATAAGTTATTTGTTATTTCAAATTGACCATGAAAAATTTCTTAAAATGCCTCAAATTGTCCTGATATTTTAACTTAACATGTGACAATTGTCATATTTTTCCCGATTTTTCCGCAATGTCCGTAAATACTTAAATACTCAAAATGCTCGACCTTGGGGGAAAGTTTCGGACATTTTTCCAGGATATTTGTCCTCAACTTGAAAACTCGAGTATTTCACATCACTACTCCCATCAAATAAAACACTTTTTTCATTTAACATTTTTCCAAATTCAGCTCAGGTAAAAAGATACAGGCTGTTGAAATTTTGAAAAAAAATCAGTTTTTATTTTGTAGCTTTGACATCCTTTTTTCGAATAAAATGAATGTTGGCGTAAAGTTTCCTATAACTATGATACATATTTACCAAATATTAGTTATTTTCTACTTCTACTGGTTTTCTAGTTATGGACTCGTGGATTCATAAAACTAAACGAAATTAGCATAAAGAAAGCAAATAAAGTTTTTCTTGAGTAATTTTCCGCACCGTTTTCGAGATATTCTTCATTGAATGTTTTAAAATGGAAAACTCCAGAAATTTCAATACTTTTATGGATCCGTCCCTGAGCGTTGGAATCCCGAATCAAGCTGTAAAGCACGTTACCATGCCTTATTCTCGTCCGCCGACAATGTCATAGATAATTTATATGCGGGAGTGTATTAGCACATTATGAAATCTTTAAACGCTTGTAACTTTTTACCTGAGCCGAATCTGGAAAAATGGTAAATGAAAAAAGTGTTTCATTTGATGAGAGGAATCCTTGGTTAAACTTAATGCAGTGGTCAAAGACTCACCCTGTATACAGATACAGACTAAATACAGATATTTGGACTAATTGATAGGCACTCTGTTCACTTGACCAGCGAGCCAAAAACTACTCCAAGTCAGAAATACACGGATTATCGGTTTGATAATAATTCAGATCACAAAATTTTCAACTATATCATCTCATTATTTCAACTTTTCCCTGCGATTCTCCCACTATTTCTGCATTAATTTGCGTACTCGAATAACTTTACGTTTCAAATACATCCAGTTTCATTCAAAAAACCAGCAAATAAATCTTTCGAAGAACCTTCAATCCTCTGACCCTCTTGTGTTGGAGTATACCACTTCTTTCTCATTGTTATATAGATAGGTGAGATAATACACATTTCAGCTGCACCATAGGCTCATCATCATGAAAAAGATATTAACTATATTTCAAATTAAGCTTCCATACCAATCAATGCCGTCATGTAATATACGAGTGAATAGCGCTGAGCGCTAGGCTTGAAAGACATGGTTCATCAACTCGTTCGCTGTAACCATCGAGCAGATGAAGATGGGGTCGTCTTGGAACATATGTAAACTATCGTGTAAGACTTAATGAGTAATCCAAAGTGAGTACAGAACGAGTGATTAATGGTGTATGGATGGGAGCCGAAATATTAAGATTCCGAAGAAGAACCCAACAGACACGAAATGAGTCTCAATATGAATATTCTATATACAGTGCGCGTCAAAATTATGGAACAAATTCATTTTCTCAGAAGAAAAATATTTGGCAACAAATTCCTGAAACAGGTCAATTTTTTTTTCAGTTTTACAAAATTTTTATGCATTTTTGAAGGATTTTTGTTGCACCCTGTGCCATCCCCATCAACCCTCTAAATTTTTTTTAATAGGGAAAGTGGGTCATGTGGTACTTTTTTGGCAAGGTCTTTATATCTTCTTTACAGGCGTGCAGAAATTTTCAAGAAAAAAATTTCCTTTTTTAAAAAATAGTTAGTTCAAAGAGGTTTTCAGTATGTGCACTTTGTCACGGCTCATTTACTTTGAGACGATGGTACCTGATGAAATTTGTCAACTAATGAAAGTCGACCATTACAGTTTTGTTCATGCAGAACTTTCAAACCCTTCACGAGAAAAATTAGAATGTGAGGGGGTTCAAAGGGGTTGAAAGTTGTGCATGAATAAAACTGTAATGGTCGACTTTCATTCGGTGACAAATTTCATCAGGTACCATCGTCTCAAAGTAAATGAGCCATGACAAAGTGCACATACTGAAAACCTCTTTGAACTATAACTATTTTTCAAAAAAGAAAAACTTTCTTGGAAATTTCGGTACGCCTGTAAAGAAGATACAAAGACCTTGCCAAAAAAGTACCACATGACCCACTTTCCCTATTCAAAAAATTTAGAGGGTTGATGGGGATGGCACAGGGTGCAAAAAAATCCTTCAAAAATCCTACAAAAATTTGGTAAAAGTGAAACAAAAATTGACCAGTTTCAGGATTTTGTTGCCAAATATTTTTCTTCTGAGAAAATGAATTTTTTCCATAATTTTGAGGCGCACTGTATATCAGAAATTCGATTCAAACGTATAATAATAATAATAATAATAATTTATTCATCCTTTAGGACATGTACATACATGTATAGGACAAGTCAAATTAGAAAAGGAAACAATAGTGCAATTAATCAGTGATACAATCATCATAGTATTCTTTGACAGTGTAATAACATCTACTTAACAACAGGCTTTTAACATTTTTCTTGAATTTATTATAATTGAGAGATCTTATTCCTAATGGTAGATGATTGAAAAGTTTTATACATTTATAAGTAGGGGACATCTCGAACTTAGCGGTTTTGTGCTGAGGAATATATAATCTTCCCTCACTTCTGGTGTTGTAATCATGAAAGCTGGATAATTGAATGATATTTTTCTCGTTCTCCTTTACATACAAATGGGATTTCAGGATAAAAACACAACACAAAGTAAGAATACCATTTTGAACAAACAAAGGTCTGCATGACATACGCGGGGTTATATTGTACATCATGCGTAGAATGCGAGTAGTAATACTACAGGGTTTCCCGACCAAACAATAGAAATCATGACGTCACATTTTGGGTGACCGCTTTGTAGGAATTAATGAAAAAATTCTCGGCGACGTAGAGATTCGAACCGGCACCCTTCAGATTATGAGCCCGACGGGTTACCCGACCCGGCCACTCAGGCTCGACGTTATGGAACCATCTTTGGAACTACATATAGAGATCGCGCAGGTAGCGCCTTTTCAGGGGAACATTCTAGAACTAATTAGCATGTTTGAATAGACATTGTGGGTGGGGTCGAGTATTTTCATTGTGAAATGCCTGTTATCGGAATCATTCAATAACATATTCCTATATACTAGTTATGATTGAATGCAAAATGACCAATGAAATAGCGTAATCAGCTATGATTATATAATTTTCAGAGTATATTATCGTGAATAAGTTCGACATTATTGGGTAAAATCAAAAACAATTTTAAAGGCATTAAGTATTTTTGGGCGCATGTTCTAGGGGAACATCGTCCTATCATTTCGTCCAAATGTCTGTAATTTTCGAATTTCGAGCTGAAAATTGGCTAATAGGCTAATTCGGACTCCCTGATCACGAATCCGGTGTCAGATTTTTGGGTGCCGTCCGGCCGGCCGGCCGGCCTTCCGGCCGTAGGAACGATAACAGGAGCACCGAAGGTCCTATCGACTTCAAACTTTCAGGGTAGGTTTCTGATCAAAATGCGACGGTTAAGTTCGTTAACGGGCAAAATCGGCCGGACGGTTTAGAAGTTATAGACATTTCAAATTTAGAGGTTATTTCCCTGATATTTCAGGAACTAAAGAAGATGTTGAATCCAAACTTGGTAGTCAGTTCGAGGATATAAACGCGCAACTTTTGGCAAAATTCTGTTATGATCGAAATGTTGGTAATTTTTAAAAAAATATTTCTTTTAATTTTTTCGAAAAAAAAAAATTTTTTCGTGAACTATTCATCAGATTGCAACAAAAACTTGTACTAACGTCAATTGTAGTATTTTGCAACATTGTGCAAAATTTTGGCTCTATACGATTTCAATTTCTGGAGATATTAGACAAAATGTGTCAAATTTCCTGGGTCTCTCTCAGTATTTTCATCGATTATTATATAATAATCAATAATATTAAGGTATTCAACATGATACTGCTTTTTTTTCTTTATTTTCTTTACTGGTCAGTACGGGCCACAAGGAAGATGAACATGCACCCAATAGCTCCTGTCCACAGGGCTTGAACCAATTTTTATTGACATAACGTGAAATGTCTATTATCCACATCATTCAATACCTTATTCTTATAGTAGTACATACATTCTAAGATTACATAACTTTCAACAGAGGGATTAATTCTACAAAAGGAATTTATTAAATCTTCAATCGAATTTTGATTATTCTTCTGAGATAGATCTTTCATGATATCTAAGAACTTGTAATAGTAGGTAAAACGATATTTTTAAATTTTTCAACATCTGTAGGCGATGGGAAATTATAGCAGCATTTAATTGGATCAATTTATTCAAGTCGGCATCGCTGAAATACATGCAGTTTTCCCATTTGGTAGCGCGGGTCATCACACCTTTGGATTTTTCAACTTCAACGCCACAAGATATTATACATTCGTCAAAAGATATTATACATTCATTAGATATGAGCATGACTGCAGGTTCAAAATTTCTTGCGGGACTTATACGACAATCAATAGAAGCAGACCCACATTCCATTTCCAGATGATTTTTATGTGTAAATTCCTATGAGGATTTCTAAGCTCGATTTTAGCAAAAATGGTTCTTTTCACATGAATATATGTAGATTTCTCAGCATCTCGAGATGATTGGAAAATTATTACTGCTCTCCACGCAATACTTTTTCAACCAAATAAACATCATGCTGCCATGTTTTTTGCAATTCTTCTTGATAGAAAGCACCACTTATTGGTCTACCGGTAAAGTAGGTAACTCACTGGGTAGGTAAGTTGGACTTTTGTGATTTTAAATAGTTTAGTAGTCCATCGATACCCTTTTGTGAAAACGTGTCTAAATTTACGTACAATTCTTCTGAAATTTATGAGGTCGTGCTATTTTTATGTGACTGAAGGCTAATTTATCTATGTCGTTCTTTGTATTAACGTCACGGGGTTTCATGCCAATAGTTCACTGTTTTTGGGTGCATGTTCTAGGGGAACATCGTCCTATCATTTCGTCCAAATGTCTGTAATTTTCGAATTTCGAGCTGAAAATTGGCTAATAGACTAATTCGGACTCCCTGATCACGAATCCGGTGTCAGATTGGGAGCTAGTTTGGAAGAATTAGCGTCGACATTAATTCTGGACAATTTTCAAAATTTAAAAAAAGAATTTGCAAGTTTTTGTGATGACGACTTTGAACTCCTAACAAGGAAGGGTATTTTTTGTTATGATTACATGACGGACTGGGACAAGTTGAATGAAACAACACTACCATCAATAGACAAATTTTATAATAAATTGAACGATGCGCACATTGACGTGAAAAGATATCGTCATGCTCAAAACGTTTGGCAAAAATTCGGTATAAAATCATTGGGTGAATACAGTGACCTATATATGAAAACAGATAGACTTTTGCTCGCTGACGTGATGGAAAATTTTAGGCAAACAGCATTAATGACATACAAACTTGACCCAGCATGGCATTATACTATGCCTGGGTACAGCTGGGACTGTATGTTGAATTATACTAAATGTAGGTAAACTGCAATTACTTAAAGATATCGATATGATCATGTTCGTGGAAAAGGGTATACGAGGGGGTATGAGCTGCTGCATGCACAGATTGTCTGAAGCCAATAATCCCCAGATGCCTAATTATGACGTCTCAAAGCCCGAGTCATATCTGCTTTATCTTGATGTTAATAATTTGTATGGCTGGGCAATGAGTCAATATTTACCATTTGGGGGTTTTGAATGAGTAGACATATCTGTAGATGTGAGCATCATGCCTGACGATTCTCCTGAAGGATATATTCTTCAAGTAGACCTGGAATATCCTCACCACCTACATGATCTGCATAAAGACCTCCCGCTGTGTCCGGAGCACAGCATCCCCCCCCGGGCTCAAAGTTTTCCAAATTACTCTGCACACTCTCTGATAAGAAAGACTATATAATTCATTATCGGAATTTGAAAACTGTTTTAGAATTAGGTTTGAAAGTAACACAGATTAAAAAAGTTTTGAAATTTAAGCAGTCTCCATGGCTAAAACCCTATATTGACCTTAACACGGAATTGCGAGCAAAAGCAACAACAGCATTCGGAAAAAATCAATTTAAATTTGCAAATAATTCAATTTTTGGTAAAACGATGGAAAATATTAGATTGCACAGAGTTGTACGCCTGGTATCCAAATATGAAACCAGGTACGGGGGCAAAGCATTTGGATTAGTTCGCCAAGATTCCATAGTCGCACAATTTTCGGTGAAGATTTGATGGCAATCGAACTTAATAAGAATGAGCTCTTATTTAACAAACCACTTTACATAGGTCAGGCATAGTATGCATTACCACTACTTTTTAGCAATCGACAAATGAGAGTATTGTTGAAACATATCTGGGGCGGTTTTAAGATCGAAACACCCAATAATTGTTAATATTTCCCCTTTTTTACCCAGATGAAGGAACCTCCTATATTTCCTTCTATCTGGGCTTTGATATACATTTTGAGACTGAAACAACTCACTACTACAAATACCATTGTAACTATTACATCTCTTAGTGCAAGAGACATAACTATTCTTGATCTGTCGCGAAACAATAACATTGTCTTGTCTTCGTTGGCAACTTATTAGTCACTTCTGCCCTTTTCCTATAGAAGGGAGATTTTATATTGTATCAATAGTGCATTGTACAATAATTCGTGCTTGTTATCGAAGTAACGGTAACAACAAAATACAGTTAATTGTTTATTAAAAGTGCGTTCGAATATTTCACCACTTCCTATCCTCGTAATTGTTACTTTATTACAAGTAACAACTTACGCAGTAATCAATGAGATTACTACTGGGTGCTTAATGTTAAGTATACCCCCTTCAAGCATCACCCTGATAAAACAATCAGGGTGTATAATTCTGGTCCTTCGAAAATAATTATATCCTGATAAAAGCATCAGGACTCACATATTGTCCTTCGAAACCATAACAGTCCTGATAAACTAATCAGGATACAACAAGAGTATTTTTAGCAATTCTTGAAAATTGTATGTACAGGATGTTTTACAAGATGTGGAATACAGAAAATAATTTTCTCAGTCTAGACCAGCGCTATCAACAAGTCATTATGAGTAAATATTAGGCATAGGCCTATACTCATTCCCTGAAATTGTCATCAAGATCCATGCAGGCTTTCAAGGATTATGCCGAATGAAAATTTTTGATGAAATACATCCTGTATCTCTTAAACGAATATAGTTAGGACACATTGCGAACACTGATTTAGACTCACCAAAATGTCCTGCACCTGTACTGAAAGCCTGCACAATCATTCGTGAAACACCCTGTATATATCGAATACCACACCTATAATGGACGATTACGTTGGAGGACTGATAGTTAATTTAACGACAAATTTGATAATGTCCATCCGTGGGACCGTTTGTACGCACTGTAACTTTAGAAATTACTTAGTTACTAACTGCATAGCTGGGCATGATGCACCCAGTAGGTCTCAAAATAAAATCCTTCAAATTTTAATTATATAATAGAATATTTTACGAAAAACGAATTGAACCAAGTTTGAAGCCGCTTTAACTTTATGCCGAATTTCCTCCATATCAACCGAAGAAGCATAGATAAGCTTATTTTAACAAATTTTTTTAAAGGGTTCTGTTAAAGTGCGTTACGCTGCCATAGCTGCCAGACCAGACTTTTTAGAAATTTCCTTTGAAAGCATTTAAAAAATCACTCATTTGTTGAATAATTTTATTTGGGAATACCTGTATATTAGAAAATAATTTCCTGAGATACAGAATTGAATCTACAAAGGGCGTGCTTTCAAACGAAATTTCTAAAAGGTCGGGTTTGGCAGCTATGGAAGCGTAACGCACTATTGCAGGACCCTGTATACCTCGAGAACAACTCTCCATGTGCATCTTGGAATTTGTATACAAGGTGTTAAAAACAACTGTAAAAGAGCTCAAATACGTCTAGTTTGTTATATAAAACTTTTTCGAATTCACACCCCTAGCTGAGTTATAAACCCTTGAAAGGATGAATTGATTTTTCAGTTTTCAATTTTAATGTACCGACCCAAAATATTCAGACACATTCATTTTAAAAAGTATTAATATACGATACGTGGTATTAGTACCACTAATTTTTAAACCCGCTACTATATTTACTTGGGGTTGAAACAAACAAGCCCTTCTATAAATTATTCCATAACTTCTCAGACATTCGTGAAATTAGAAAAGTGAATATATTTTCCGAAAGAAAATGCAATTATGGAAATGTTTTGTCTCTCGTATTTAATTCGTAACTTCAGTAGTTTCGGAGGCAATTATTGAAATGTAAGATCAATTTTTCTACGGTTGATACCAGGACCCCGAGATATCTGTAACTTTTAACAACTTACCCCCTTAACGGGGGGGTGCAAGTCGGAATATTAAACTCATGAAACTGGGGAAGTTTCCGAAGATCCAGAAACATTTAATCTGGTAGGTAAAGTAAAATTAGCGAACAAACAAGATAAAAATTATTAAAACTTTGTGTGGGTCTGTGTAGGAAACTAGGATAGAATCCTAGAAAGCTGAGATTTGGTACCTAGGCTAGAACAAGCATACAAACAACAACAAAAAATGAGAAATTTATAATTTTCTCCCTCTATTCCCTTATTACGGGGAGTGCAGTTTTGTATATAATTTTTATTAAATTCAATTACATTTGATGTAAATCCGGATGCAAAGATTCACAAGAAGCTTTTACAGTTAAAAAGTTATCAGATCACATAAATATGGAAGCCTCTAGCTATACAAGCAGTTTTTCTAGAAGGTCGAAAAGTATGGCTAGGCTAATTCATAGAACTATTGCATGACACAACTTTCTAACAGTGAAAGCTTCTTGTGAGACTTGGCAACCATCAGTTTTACATAAAATATTTTTGGTGCTAAAAGTATATCTGTAAGATAGTAAGTTTTTGAAAATATAATTTTTTGATGTACAATCATTTTCATTGAAATTCAATTGATACTTAAGGACTCAAAATAAGATAGCAGTTCACAAATGACTTATTAATTTTTTCACAGGAAGGATAATGAAAAAATATACTAATAGATGTATAAACATATTTCAACTGTATCCGCTTTGTATCCGCTTTGTATCCGCTTTGTATCCGCTTTGTGTGAGCTTTGTATCCGCTTTGAATCCGCTTTGTGTGAGCTTTGTATCCGCTTTGAATCCGCTTTGAATCCGCTTTGTATCAGCTTTGTATGAGCTTTGTATGAGCTTTGTATGAGCTTTGTATGAGCTTTGTATGAGCTTTGTATGCGCTTTGTATGAGCTTTGTATCCGCTTTGTATGCGCTTTGTATGAGCTTTGAATCCGCTTTGTATCAGTTTTGTATGAGCTTTGTATGAGCTTTGTATCCGCTTTGTATGAGCTTTGTATGCGCTTTGTATGAGCTTTGTATCCGCTTTGTATGCGCTTTGTATGAGCTTTGTATCCGCTTTGTATGAGCTTTGTATCCTCTCATCCGTTGTAAGTTTACTTTTGTAAGGCGAATTCTCCGTTTGGGCGGCAGACGAGCGTTACATGCAATGCTCGTAGACCGTCCACACGGACATTTCGCCTTACATTACGCGTTACATTACACTCGTCTGGACCCAGCATTAGAATGAGTTATCGGACAAGCTTGAGCCCAATTCAGAATCACGTTCCTCTTCATCTTAAAACATAATAATGTCACACCTGGAAATAAACTTGCCATCCCTAATATATTTTTGTGTGTAGTGCTAAGAATGCCTGCTTGATCTGAGATGTTGGTTTGACATGCGTTGTCAAATTTTGGATATTCGAAGTTCGAAATTGCTTCAATTAATTCAGTTGCTTTATTTATAGAAATTAAGAAAGAATTTACAAAATATTTGATGTGAGAGACTGGTTGAATCAGGATAACTCACAATATTCTGTTATTGGAATTGGTCATGGTCGCCAATTTTCATTACAGAAATTAAGGTGTAGGTTTTCCCGACAATATTTTGACTCTTTTGAAAATAACTTCAATATTGTAAATCCACTTCCAAAATTATTTTGAATGTTTATTGATATAATTAATATTGATTCATGTCTCAAGTTGTACTGCCTTTATTTTCTAGTCATTTCCTGTGCAATAGTTGTTATATATTGTGATATATTTTAATTCGGAAAGATTTATGTTGAGATATTTATTTTCATATTGTTAAAAATTCAAAGAAAAATATTGAACCAAGTGAATGTACCAGAAAGTTTGCTTAGTAGGTATATAGTTATTTTTGTCATGACTACAATTAACAGTGCTGTGCCTAAGCTTCCTGAAGGATACAGCAACTGTTTTGGCGCGCCAAAATAGTTGCTGTATCCTTCAGGAAGCTTAGGCACAGCACTGTTAATTGTAGTCATGACAAAAATAACTATATACCTACTAAGCAAACTTTCTGGTACATTCACTTGGTTCAATATTTTTCTTTGAATTTTTAACAATATGAAAATAAATATCTCAACATAAATCTTTCCGAATTAAAATATATCACAATATATAACAACTATTGCACAGGAAATGACTAGAAAATAAAGGCAGTACAACTTGAGACATGAATCAATATTAATTATATCAATAAACATTCAAAATAATTTTGGAAGTGGATTTACAATATTGAAGTTATTTTCAAAAGAGTCAAAATATTGTCGGGAAAACCTACACCTTAATTTCTGTAATGAAAATTGGCGACCATGACCAATTCCAATAACAGAATATTGTGAGTTATCCTGATTCAACCAGTCTCTCACATCAAATATTTTGTAAATTCTTTCTTAATTTCTATAAATAAAGCAACTGAATTAATTGAAGCAATTTCGAACTTCGAATATCCAAAATTTGACAACGCATGTCAAACCAACATCTCAGATCAAGCAGGCATTCTTAGCACTACACACAAAAATATATTAGGGATGGCAAGTTTATTTCCAGGTGTGACATTATTATGTTTTAAGATGAAGAGGAACGTGATTCTGAATTGGGCTCAAGCTTGTCCGATAACTCATTCTAATGCTGGGTCCAGACGAGTGTAATGTAACGCGTAATGTAAGGCGAAATGTCCGTGTGGACGGTCTACGAGCATTGCATGTAACGCTCGTCTGCCGCCCAAACGGAGAATTCGCCTTACAAAAGTAAACTTACAACGGATGAGAGGATACAAAGCTCATACAAAGCGGATACAAAGCTCATACAAAGCGCATACAAAGCGGATACAAAGCTCATACAAAGCGCATACAAAGCTCATACAAAGCGGATACAAAGCTCATACAAAGCTCATACAAAACTGATACAAAGCGGATTCAAAGCTCATACAAAGCGCATACAAAGCGGATACAAAGCTCATACAAAGCGCATACAAAGCTCATACAAAGCTCATACAAAGCTCATACAAAGCTCATACAAAGCTCATACAAAGCTGATACAAAGCGGATTCAAAGCGGATTCAAAGCGGATACAAAGCTCACACAAAGCGGATTCAAAGCGGATACAAAGCTCACACAAAGCGGATACAAAGCGGATACAAAGCGGATACAAAGCGGATACAGTTGAAATATGTTTATACATCTATTAGTATATTTTTTCATTATCCTTCCTGTGAAAAAATTAATAAGTCATTTGTGAACTGCTATCTTATTTTGAGTCCTTAAGTATCAATTGAATTTCAATGAAAATGATTGTACATCAAAAAATTATATTTTCAAAAACTTACTATCTTACAGATATACTTTTAGCACCAAAAATATTTTATGTAAAACTGATGGTTGCCAAGTCTCACAAGAAGCTTTCACTGTTAGAAAGTTGTGTCATGCAATAGTTCTATGAATTAGCCTAGCCATACTTTTCGACCTTCTAGAAAAACTGCTTGTATAGCTAGAGGCTTCCATATTTATGTGATCTGATAACTTTTTAACTGTAAAAGCTTCTTGTGAATCTTTGCATCCGGATTTACATCAAATGTAATTGAATTTAATAAAAATTATATACAAAACTGCACTCCCCGTAATAAGGGAATAGAGGGAGAAAATTATAAATTTCTCATTTTTTGTTGTTGTTTGTATGCTTGTTCTAGCCTAGGTACCAAATCTCAGCTTTCTAGGATTCTATCCTAGTTTCCTACACAGACCCACACAAAGTTTTAATAATTTTTATCTTGTTTGTTCGCTAATTTTACTTTACCTACCAGATTAAATGTTTCTGGATCTTCGGAAACTTCCCCAGTTTCATGAGTTTAATATTCCGACTTGCACCCCCCGTTAAGGGGGTAAGTTGTTAAAAGTTACAGATATCTCGGGGTCCTGGTATCAACCGTAGAAAAATTGATCTTACATTTCAATAATTGCCTCCGAAACTACTGAAGTTACGAATTAAATACGAGAGACAAAACATTTCCATAATTGCATTTTCTTTCGGAAAATATATTCACTTTTCTAATTTCACGAATGTCTGAGAAGTTATGGAATAATTTATAGAAGGGCTTGTTTGTTTCAACCCCAAGTAAATATAGTAGCGGGTTTAAAAATTAGTGGTACTAATACCACGTATCGTATATTAATACTTTTTAAAATGAATGTGTCTGAATATTTTGGGTCGGTACATTAAAATTGAAAACTGAAAAATCAATTCATCCTTTCAAGGGTTTATAACTCAGCTAGGGGTGTGAATTCGAAAAAGTTTTATATAACAAACTAGACGTATTTGAGCTCTTTTACAGTTGTTTTTAACACC
The DNA here is from genome assembly GCA_937662695.2 of Halyzia sedecimguttata. Lineage (NCBI taxonomy): Eukaryota > Metazoa > Arthropoda > Insecta > Coleoptera > Coccinellidae > Halyzia > Halyzia sedecimguttata. The sequence goes on from OW569411.2 coordinate 35,283,632, forward strand.
TTGTATACAAATTCCAAGATGCACATGGAGAGTTGTTCTCGAGGTATACAGGGTCCTGCAATAGTGCGTTACGCTTCCATAGCTGCCAAACCCGACCTTTTAGAAATTTCGTTTGAAAGCACGCCCTTTGTAGATTCAATTCTGTATCTCAGGAAATTATTTTCTAATATACAGGGTATTCCCAAATAAAATTATTCAACAAATGAGTGATTTTTTAAATGCTTTCAAAGGAAATTTCTAAAAAGTCTGGTCTGGCAGCTATGGCAGCGTAACGCACTTTAACAGAACCCTTTAAAAAAATTTGTTAAAATAAGCTTATCTATGCTTCTTCGGTTGATATGGAGGAAATTCGGCATAAAGTTAAAGCGGCTTCAAACTTGGTTCAATTCGTTTTTCGTAAAATATTCTATTATATAATTAAAATTTGAAGGATTTTATTTTGAGACCTACTGGGTGCATCATGCCCAGCTATGCAGTTAGTAACTAAGTAATTTCTAAAGTTACAGTGCGTACAAACGGTCCCACGGATGGACATTATCAAATTTGTCGTTAAATTAACTATCAGTCCTCCAACGTAATCGTCCATTATAGGTGTGGTATTCGATATATACAGGGTGTTTCACGAATGATTGTGCAGGCTTTCAGTACAGGTGCAGGACATTTTGGTGAGTCTAAATCAGTGTTCGCAATGTGTCCTAACTATATTCGTTTAAGAGATACAGGATGTATTTCATCAAAAATTTTCATTCGGCATAATCCTTGAAAGCCTGCATGGATCTTGATGACAATTTCAGGGAATGAGTATAGGCCTATGCCTAATATTTACTCATAATGACTTGTTGATAGCGCTGGTCTAGACTGAGAAAATTATTTTCTGTATTCCACATCTTGTAAAACATCCTGTACATACAATTTTCAAGAATTGCTAAAAATACTCTTGTTGTATCCTGATTAGTTTATCAGGACTGTTATGGTTTCGAAGGACAATATGTGAGTCCTGATGCTTTTATCAGGATATAATTATTTTCGAAGGACCAGAATTATACACCCTGATTGTTTTATCAGGGTGATGCTTGAAGGGGGTATACTTAACATTAAGCACCCAGTAGTAATCTCATTGATTACTGCGTAAGTTGTTACTTGTAATAAAGTAACAATTACGAGGATAGGAAGTGGTGAAATATTCGAACGCACTTTTAATAAACAATTAACTGTATTTTGTTGTTACCGTTACTTCGATAACAAGCACGAATTATTGTACAATGCACTATTGATACAATATAAAATCTCCCTTCTATAGGAAAAGGGCAGAAGTGACTAATAAGTTGCCAACGAAGACAAGACAATGTTATTGTTTCGCGACAGATCAAGAATAGTTATGTCTCTTGCACTAAGAGATGTAATAGTTACAATGGTATTTGTAGTAGTGAGTTGTTTCAGTCTCAAAATGTATATCAAAGCCCAGATAGAAGGAAATATAGGAGGTTCCTTCATCTGGGTAAAAAAGGGGAAATATTAACAATTATTGGGTGTTTCGATCTTAAAACCGCCCCAGATATGTTTCAACAATACTCTCATTTGTCGATTGCTAAAAAGTAGTGGTAATGCATACTATGCCTGACCTATGTAAAGTGGTTTGTTAAATAAGAGCTCATTCTTATTAAGTTCGATTGCCATCAAATCTTCACCGAAAATTGTGCGACTATGGAATCTTGGCGAACTAATCCAAATGCTTTGCCCCCGTACCTGGTTTCATATTTGGATACCAGGCGTACAACTCTGTGCAATCTAATATTTTCCATCGTTTTACCAAAAATTGAATTATTTGCAAATTTAAATTGATTTTTTCCGAATGCTGTTGTTGCTTTTGCTCGCAATTCCGTGTTAAGGTCAATATAGGGTTTTAGCCATGGAGACTGCTTAAATTTCAAAACTTTTTTAATCTGTGTTACTTTCAAACCTAATTCTAAAACAGTTTTCAAATTCCGATAATGAATTATATAGTCTTTCTTATCAGAGAGTGTGCAGAGTAATTTGGAAAACTTTGAGCCCGGGGGGGGATGCTGTGCTCCGGACACAGCGGGAGGTCTTTATGCAGATCATGTAGGTGGTGAGGATATTCCAGGTCTACTTGAAGAATATATCCTTCAGGAGAATCGTCAGGCATGATGCTCACATCTACAGATATGTCTACTCATTCAAAACCCCCAAATGGTAAATATTGACTCATTGCCCAGCCATACAAATTATTAACATCAAGATAAAGCAGATATGACTCGGGCTTTGAGACGTCATAATTAGGCATCTGGGGATTATTGGCTTCAGACAATCTGTGCATGCAGCAGCTCATACCCCCTCGTATACCCTTTTCCACGAACATGATCATATCGATATCTTTAAGTAATTGCAGTTTACCTACATTTAGTATAATTCAACATACAGTCCCAGCTGTACCCAGGCATAGTATAATGCCATGCTGGGTCAAGTTTGTATGTCATTAATGCTGTTTGCCTAAAATTTTCCATCACGTCAGCGAGCAAAAGTCTATCTGTTTTCATATATAGGTCACTGTATTCACCCAATGATTTTATACCGAATTTTTGCCAAACGTTTTGAGCATGACGATATCTTTTCACGTCAATGTGCGCATCGTTCAATTTATTATAAAATTTGTCTATTGATGGTAGTGTTGTTTCATTCAACTTGTCCCAGTCCGTCATGTAATCATAACAAAAAATACCCTTCCTTGTTAGGAGTTCAAAGTCGTCATCACAAAAACTTGCAAATTCTTTTTTTAAATTTTGAAAATTGTCCAGAATTAATGTCGACGCTAATTCTTCCAAACTAGCTCCCAATCTGACACCGGATTCGTGATCAGGGAGTCCGAATTAGTCTATTAGCCAATTTTCAGCTCGAAATTCGAAAATTACAGACATTTGGACGAAATGATAGGACGATGTTCCCCTAGAACATGCACCCAAAAACAGTGAACTATTGGCATGAAACCCCGTGACGTTAATACAAAGAACGACATAGATAAATTAGCCTTCAGTCACATAAAAATAGCACGACCTCATAAATTTCAGAAGAATTGTACGTAAATTTAGACACGTTTTCACAAAAGGGTATCGATGGACTACTAAACTATTTAAAATCACAAAAGTCCAACTTACCTACCCAGTGAGTTACCTACTTTACCGGTAGACCAATAAGTGGTGCTTTCTATCAAGAAGAATTGCAAAAAACATGGCAGCATGATGTTTATTTGGTTGAAAAAGTATTGCGTGGAGAGCAGTAATAATTTTCCAATCATCTCGAGATGCTGAGAAATCTACATATATTCATGTGAAAAGAACCATTTTTGCTAAAATCGAGCTTAGAAATCCTCATAGGAATTTACACATAAAAATCATCTGGAAATGGAATGTGGGTCTGCTTCTATTGATTGTCGTATAAGTCCCGCAAGAAATTTTGAACCTGCAGTCATGCTCATATCTAATGAATGTATAATATCTTTTGACGAATGTATAATATCTTGTGGCGTTGAAGTTGAAAAATCCAAAGGTGTGATGACCCGCGCTACCAAATGGGAAAACTGCATGTATTTCAGCGATGCCGACTTGAATAAATTGATCCAATTAAATGCTGCTATAATTTCCCATCGCCTACAGATGTTGAAAAATTTAAAAATATCGTTTTACCTACTATTACAAGTTCTTAGATATCATGAAAGATCTATCTCAGAAGAATAATCAAAATTCGATTGAAGATTTAATAAATTCCTTTTGTAGAATTAATCCCTCTGTTGAAAGTTATGTAATCTTAGAATGTATGTACTACTATAAGAATAAGGTATTGAATGATGTGGATAATAGACATTTCACGTTATGTCAATAAAAATTGGTTCAAGCCCTGTGGACAGGAGCTATTGGGTGCATGTTCATCTTCCTTGTGGCCCGTACTGACCAGTAAAGAAAATAAAGAAAAAAAAGCAGTATCATGTTGAATACCTTAATATTATTGATTATTATATAATAATCGATGAAAATACTGAGAGAGACCCAGGAAATTTGACACATTTTGTCTAATATCTCCAGAAATTGAAATCGTATAGAGCCAAAATTTTGCACAATGTTGCAAAATACTACAATTGACGTTAGTACAAGTTTTTGTTGCAATCTGATGAATAGTTCACGAAAAAATTTTTTTTTTTCGAAAAAATTAAAAGAAATATTTTTTTAAAAATTACCAACATTTCGATCATAACAGAATTTTGCCAAAAGTTGCGCGTTTATATCCTCGAACTGACTACCAAGTTTGGATTCAACATCTTCTTTAGTTCCTGAAATATCAGGGAAATAACCTCTAAATTTGAAATGTCTATAACTTCTAAACCGTCCGGCCGATTTTGCCCGTTAACGAACTTAACCGTCGCATTTTGATCAGAAACCTACCCTGAAAGTTTGAAGTCGATAGGACCTTCGGTGCTCCTGTTATCGTTCCTACGGCCGGAAGGCCGGCCGGCCGGCCGGACGGCACCCAAAAATCTGACACCGGATTCGTGATCAGGGAGTCCGAATTAGCCTATTAGCCAATTTTCAGCTCGAAATTCGAAAATTACAGACATTTGGACGAAATGATAGGACGATGTTCCCCTAGAACATGCGCCCAAAAATACTTAATGCCTTTAAAATTGTTTTTGATTTTACCCAATAATGTCGAACTTATTCACGATAATATACTCTGAAAATTATATAATCATAGCTGATTACGCTATTTCATTGGTCATTTTGCATTCAATCATAACTAGTATATAGGAATATGTTATTGAATGATTCCGATAACAGGCATTTCACAATGAAAATACTCGACCCCACCCACAATGTCTATTCAAACATGCTAATTAGTTCTAGAATGTTCCCCTGAAAAGGCGCTACCTGCGCGATCTCTATATGTAGTTCCAAAGATGGTTCCATAACGTCGAGCCTGAGTGGCCGGGTCGGGTAACCCGTCGGGCTCATAATCTGAAGGGTGCCGGTTCGAATCTCTACGTCGCCGAGAATTTTTTCATTAATTCCTACAAAGCGGTCACCCAAAATGTGACGTCATGATTTCTATTGTTTGGTCGGGAAACCCTGTAGTATTACTACTAATGCGCTTCTGTAGAATGAAAGCCCTACCACTATCTGATGAGCTTCCCCAAAGCAGAATGTTGTATGATAAATGACTATACACGAGGCTGTGATAGATATCCTTAAGAGAATCCGAGGGAATCATATTTCTCACTCTACTCATTGCATAATAGGAACTGTTTAGTTTCCGACATACCGATTCAATATGGACAGACCATTTCAAGTTTCTGTCAAGGTGGACTCCAAGAAACTTGGCATTCTCTCCAGAGGAAATGTCACGATCATGAGCGCGAAGGATCAGCTTCCGGTCATTATGGCTTAACGTGAAATAAATTATCTCGGTTTTTCCGATGTTGATCATCAAGTTGTTGTGATGGCACCAATTCACAAAATTACTCAAAAGAATCTCACATAATAATTGTAGATCCTCAAAAGACACCGCTGAAACTGCCACAGCAGCATCGTCAGCAAAAAGGTTCAACAAAAAGTTCTTGATAAGTGAAATTCCCTGGAGGTCCAAAGATCTGATGAACATTCTTTGAAGATTTTCAGGAAGGTCATTGATGAAGAGGAGAAACAAGATAGGCCCAAGGACAGAACCCTGTGGCACACCCAAGTTAACCCCATGATCTGAAGAGAACGAATCTACAACCTTCACCCGCATACACCTACCCTCAAGGTAGCTGCCAAGCCATTTCAAAAACACACCTCGAAATCCTAAGGTGTAGCATTTGTCCAGAATAAATTGGAAAGATAGGCTATCGAAAGGCCTTGAAAGGTCGAAGAAAAGTCCTGCCACATGAAAACCGCTATCAAGACTCTCATATACGTAATTGACGAAATGGACGGATGCAGACTGTGTCGAATGACCGGATCGAAATCCATGTTGAGCAGAGGCGAGCAAATTGAACCTATCTAGGTAGAATTTCCGACCAAAACAAATCATCAAGTATGATTTTGGTTAATTCACTGATTTTCCCTAGAATTTCAAACTAATAATTAACCTTGTTGCGCGAGCAGAGAAAATCATAAAAGCTAATGCTCACAGAATTTTGAGACTCAGGCCTAAAAAACATATAGAATGCAGAGGAAGCAAATATAGAAAGGATAGCGGGAGGGACGAAGACAGTAACTAGAATTGGGAAAAACCAAATAGCAGAAGCAGAAGAAATAGGTCATTCGACATTCAGTTCAGAAGTCGAGACCGGAAGAAATATAACACAGTTAGTCGTAAAATTTACACCATCTATATGTATTTACACTGTAAATAGATAGAGTGGCAGCCATTCACACAATTCAAAAATTAATTATACAGTTTAAACTTTGAAGATATCATCCAGATTAAAATGGTTCAAGCACTGACGTGCAGTCATGAGCTTTTGCGCGCATGTTTTATTGTCTATTCACCTCTATTGGGCACTCTTAATCGAATTTAGTATCGATATATACCTATTTTATAAGAAATGAATACATTTCATACCATTTTAATGACAGACTTGAGTTTATGGAGGAAATAAATATTCACATTTCAGATGAGTATAACTCCAAAACCGTTTGGGCGATTATGCCTATTGACAAACTCAAATGTCGCATTCGGATGCGCAAACTACCCTAAAAATTGCAAGTTGCTATCTCTTTCCGTTCTCATGTTATCGTGAGATGAATAATATTTTTTAATAATTTATTTTTAATTGTCTTTCAAAAATTTCAAAATTTCACAAACGTCTTTGTGTTAGTATTCTACAACTAGCTACCAAGTTTCAATTCGATTGAACGGAAAAAGTTAAATGGCAAAATTCTAGGTAATAAAAATATCTACTTTTGTATTTATTTGAAATAATTTATATGAAATTTCAAATAACCAAGTTTTTTTTCACCAAATTTGGTGAAAACTTTACTTTTTATGTCCTAAAATTTTGATCTAAACTATTCATTTTTTCACCTTATTTTGTCTTGATATCGAAAGAGCAACCTAATGTTCAATCCAAAATTCTCCTGTCAAAATATCTGCTTTTTAAAAAAGTTCGTTGAAATCTCTACTTTCTGATGGTGTAGAAAAATATACATTACTATGGTAAATTTTCTCAGAAAATGCTACGATATAACATATAACTGGTGACGCCCAGACCTCGCCAGACCCTCCTAACCCCTTTCACACTTCTCTATGAAATACCTTTTGACGAGCAGAAATTTTCCGTTGGTCACTCAGGTATATAAGTTATCTTAAAATAGCAATAAATAGGCATCTACGCATATAACATAAAGAAGATTCTACAACCTTCTCATTTTCTCAAAATATTGTATTATTAAAAATTAACTTCATTAACTTAGAATTTCCAGGAAACTTTACCATAGTATTGTATATTTTTTTTACACCATCAGAAAGTAATAGATTTCAAATTTCAACGAACAAAATGCTCACCGACTTTTTTAAAAATCAGATATTTTAAGGGGAGAATTTTCGATTGAAAATAAGGTTACTCTTTCGATATTAAGTCAAAATAAGGTGAACAAATATTTATTTTAAATCAAAAATATGTGTCTGTTTGGGACATAAAATGGTAAGTTTTCACCAAATTTCGTAAAAAAAAATAGATAGATAAAAATAAAAAACCAAAAACTTACCTGTTTAAATTTTTTACATAGATTTCGAGGTTATGCGAAAAAGTGTAAATACGTTTTTTTACCCTTAATAACTCATTCCCTTCCACTTCCAGACCTCAGATCACCCGTAAATTATTTGTCCTTTCATTTTTGTGATACTCTCTTCCTTTCCTAATGAGTTTGATCCTACAATCATTTTTATTTGTTTCAAAAATTATCGACCCTATACGGTATAGTGTTTGAAATAATTTCTAATGAGTAATCGAAGATCTGCATATACAGAGTTTCCAGAAATGAAGTTATAAATATTTAATGGTTTATTGTACAACAACAAAAAATTGGAAAGCTTCTGTTTTTGAAATGTAATTGAAGTAAATTCCCTGAAAGCAGTTATTTTTTATTTTTACCGAAACTAATGAAGAAAGGCGTGTGAAAATGTATGCATGCCATAGATTCTTTGGCCTCAATGAAATGAACAACAGATCGCTCAAGTCAAGTCAGTGACCGGTGATATGCCGGGGGAGCAATATGCTCCATAGTTTTTTCTTGGAACATTTTGAGTATCTTGAATACAAAAATAATATGTTATAGACGGTACATATAGAATGGATTTTTCTCAAAAACGGTGTATGCTACGAACAAAAGACTGTTATACCTTGTGTAGAAATGTACCTTCTACAAGATTTTGTATTCAAAATACCGAATAAATTTCTATAATGCCTCCTTCCGGTATTACAGTAACTGACTGCACCTGGGCCATTTGATGTAATTCATTTCATAGATGTCTAAAAAAACAAGCGCAAATACTCGAGGAAATGTACAAATATGCAATCACTTTCCTCCATCAGTTTCGGAAAAACTAAAAATTAACTGTATTCGGGGTATTCCCTTCAACAGCCTCCATTTCAAAAACCGAGCCTTTCCGTATATAGTTTTATATGGAGTCTTTGACCTATTTTTTGACTTAGAGGATACCATTGAATTTTTCGAACTTAATTCCGGGACACCGTTTTTATTAAAATTTTGAGGAAACTTCAATGATGCCTTCCCCATATATTACATGAGTAATGAATGAATGAGCACAAATACAATTGAAAATGCGCTTGTTATGCCCTCGGTTATGCCTGTAGTCCGAGCTGTAGTCATTACATAGTACTTTAATGATATTAGCAATTGTAAACATATTAGTATGAATTTAATGCAAGGAATTTTCAAACACAATCAGTTGTTAGATAACTATTCAATCGCTCGAGGTTCGAGGTGAGCTACGCAATAATTAATTAGTACATTAATTAATAGTATATTATTTAACGAGCGGTAATGTAAGTCATAACTCACGCAGATGAAGTTTGCAGCGCGAGCCGGAGGCGAGTGCTGTAATTCATCAAGTGAGTTATGGCCATTACCGCAAGTTGAATACTATACTTTATCTACGACTATAACAATAAATACAAAATCTAAAATAAATTATGATATTAACTAGATGATGAAAACGATTGAATTATTATGAGATCTACTACCTTTGTTGCCAAATATTTCTGATCAGGAGCTTCATTTATGAAATCATTTAGTTGTTCTGGCGTCAAACTTTCTGCCTTTTCAGCTACATGTTTCTCTGATTGACGTTTAAGAAACGCACGTATTTTTAAATAATTATCTATATTGATTCCATTATCATCATATGATAACACTTCTTTCATACACATGCTTTATTGTTAGATACAAATTAAATTGTAATGCTCAAGTTCAAAAGAATATATATATATATATGATGAGTGTGCTTTTTGGCATGGAGCAGAAAGTCCATAGAGACGGTGCTGAGTTCACTAAAATGTGCCAAAGAACATTCAATGTAAACGATTACTTGTTTTTGCCGCTACACCAATCTTGAAAATATTTGTATACAACTTTATACTTGTTTTGAGATCTTTCGGCAATAAATTCTGTATGGTGACATTAGCCGCTTCTCTTATTTCTGGAGGTGCACATAATAATTCATCTTCACTATCAGAATTCATCGTTTTCAGCAAAATATTCACAGTAATTAGGTATCAACTCAATTTCAAAACGTCAAAATTATTCAGGTGACAGAAGCACAGACCCACCTTGATATTCAACTGGTGAATAATTCCGCGAATAGTAGTGAGTTATAGCGGTGAGTTATTATTACTCACGGTGTTTGTTTATAGATACTATTAATTGAATGAAAGTAATTGAATAATGAATATATTATTTAATAGGAGTAGATAAATATAGATTATTTATATTGGTCATCAATTAAGTTAACTCATGTTTCAATAATTCATGACATCTATTTTTTTGCGCACTTATACCAGGGTGCCATCAATTTGTCCTAAGAGGTCTGTACCTACATATATCGAAAGATAAAGTTTTGTTCGTCCGTCCAGCCGCCGTTTGCAAGCAACAATAGCATAAGAAAGGAAATTTAGTTCTCAAGTTTAGGGTTTTAAATTTTAAATTACTTTTTTCTAGTTCACAAATTGGCAACAGTGCCTAAAACTCAGGCTAGGAACGTGTTATTTGTCAATATAACCTTACTTTGTGCAAAGAATAGAGAAGTATATCTTCTTTATTCTATGCTTTATGTCAGCGCCAGACTTTCGTGTAATTTGTCAATATAGCTATTTCCGTTCACCTAGTCAACGGAACAATTTGTTGTCCTTTTTGGCGCTCTTGTTCCTCGGATCAAAGTGCTTATCAATTTGCCCAAATGTCTGTAATTTTCGAATTTTTGGCTGAAAATGGTCTCAAACGTTTTGGCTCGACTCGCTTATCAAGAATCCGTGGTCAAAATCTGTCGAACGGAATGAGCTACACAGTTGAAATTTCCAGAGTAGGTTTGGGAGATAAATATCTCGGTTAAGTTCACTATTGGGCAGAATCGGCCAAGTGGTTTCGGAGTAACAAAAAAATATCTTTGTTGCATTACAAATTTTAAATTCAATGTTTTTTAAGATGCTGTTTCATCATAAGAATCCATCGATGGTTTTAGGGCTATTCATAATGTTTCTGAATCTTTTTTAGAATGGGTAGCGAGTTTCAAATCTATTTAATAAAATAAATAATATTCCACTTTTAATTTGTTCGTTTTCTCCCTTTGTCTTTTCCTTTTCCAGATTGGGTTTCCGGTACCTTGGAGAAACTTCTCTGTTTGTTGAAGGAAGAAGCTATAGTAAAGAAAAAGATGACCTTCAATATACTTCAGCATTTTTGTTAAAAATTTCAATTTTCATAAATCACAACACTAACGGGGAGATAGGGTTTTTTTGCTGAGGTTTTTTCCCTAAGCTCTAGTATCATTTATATCAAATTATATGGTACCCCGTTACACTAACCTCTGCTAACAGTTTTTTCATACACATGCTTTATTGTTAGATAAAAAACAAATTGTAATGCTCAAGTTCAAAAGAATATATATATATTGATATTATTCTCAACTCTAACAAACCTTCAGAGATATGATTTTTCAAAATTTCAATAATAATTATTCTCAATTCTATATATAACTCCGAAAGTATTGGTTTCTCAGAGTAGGGAATGATATTAATGGATTCTTATTTAAAATTTTTTATTTTATGATGCAGATCTATCATTAGAATCCATTGATATCATTCTCAACTCTGAGAAACCAATACTTTCGGAGATATGATTTGCCAAAGTTTGAACAAGAGCGCCAAAGCTCCTGTCCACAGGGCTTTCCCACTTTTTAGCACTCTTGTTCCTCGGAACAGAGTGCTTATCAATTTGCCCAAATGTCTGTAATTTTCGAATTTTTTGCTGAAAATGGTCTTAAACGATTTGGTTCGACTCACTGATCAAGAATACGTGGTCGAAATCGATTCTGTTCGGCCGACCGGCCGGCCGTTTACACGATAACTCTCGAACGGAATGAGCTAGACAGTTGAAATTTTTAGAATAGGTTTGGGACATAAATATCTCGGCTAACTTCGTTATTGGGCAAAATCGGTCAGATGGTTTCGGAGTAACAAAAAAAAAGCAATTTTTTTTACTTACCAATCTCAAAATAAGTTTTTCTCAAGATGCAGTTTCACCATAGGAATCCATTCATGTCCTTTTTAACTCTAACGAGCTAATACTTTCGGAGATATGATTTTTCAAAATTTCAATTATAAATCGTACTTCTGTGTTTTCACAGAATGCGATAATTATTCTATCTATGAATTATTATAATATGATCTGTGTTGATACATGTCAACTTATTTTCCTGAGACATGATATGTCAAATTTCGATATTTAATGTCCATGGTTAATCCATATGATGATGGGTAATGGTAATGGTAATTTAATAATATTGAGTTCAGAATATCTGCTGTAAAAGCAAAGCTGAAATATTGGCTAAAGTTTCAATTGATATAGTATAATTTTCAGAGTGAATTTGAGGAAAAAATATATCGTTCATCATATAATTGAGGAACGAATATCTCGGATGAGTTCGTTGTTGGGTAGAATTGGTCTATTGGTTTTGGATTAACCCAGATGTAACCAAAACTTTTACTTGGAAGTATTTTAATCCTGATGATATTTTTGGGTTCAGATTTAGAATCCAAATATATTCAGTGAAAACCATTTTGAAAAATTTTGATTAGTTTTCGAAAAAACAGCCGTCCTTTTAAAAGGACCGTGGTAAGATGGACTACTTTGGATTTCTAAGTTTCAATCAATATGAGAAAGGTTCATATTTCTTGATTATAAAAGAAAAATATTTTTTTTTATGGAAAAGTAGAAAGCATTCTTTAGGATGGAGGCCTACTTCACCTTTATCGCACAAGAAATTAACCTATTTATGGAAATACTCTTATGTTGTGTATTTTGATAAATAACCAAATGGCCGATGTTGTCGTACCGGGAATGACTATGAAAAGTAGCACTGAAACGTAGAGGCCCACTTTTCCTATTTTTTTTTATGATTCAAGAACTCCCTGTGCAATTTATCTTATAAAAGCGCCAGTTGAATTTATTGTTATTGTTTCACCGACTTTCCATGAATAATTTTTTTTCGCTTTGCTGCCTGAGGAATCATGTTGGTGATCCTAACGAAGGTTGACAAGAAAAGATCATCTTCATCAGAGTCGGAATACTAATCAATTCATCTAATTTCCGCCTCGGCTGTAAGATGCTTAGCAGGTATATTGTGAACAGTAACCTCGTCTTCTCTTCCCGAATCTTCATATGTGACTTTAGAATTTGTATTTTCAGGTGGCGACAATATTATTTCATGCGACGTCTCCAAACCATTTTCTACATATTTTCAATTTCCTCCATTATTTCATGGAGACGCGAAAGACGTTTGAAATAACTTTACTGTAGAAAGTGAACAAATTGTCATTTTATTTAAGGGTAATCGTAGTACCCTATAACGCCAGGGTCCTTTATAAAGGACGACAATATTGATGTACCAATTTTGAAAATATGAAAGAGTGGATGAAAAGAAATTCTTATTGGAAATCAAGCTTATACTATATTCAATAAGTTAATGGTCCAATAAAAACTAATTATCATAAAATAATCTTAGAATGCTTAACTACAGTTATCTCTAGATGCCATTGAGAATTTGCTCTTCTTTAACTAGCACTTCGATTCTCAAGAACTATTGATGGAATGAAAAATAAACAAACAACAGTTGGATAGATAGCCTAGGAAGTAATGAATGCAGTGCCATCCCTGACAAAAAAGTCGAACTCTTGTATTACAGACTTTTGTAATGATCCTTTTAAAAGGACCTTGGTATAAAGTGGGTTAATAATTTTTTTGCACTCTTGTTGAATTTGAATTCTTTTATGATGTTTGAATTTAAATTCTGCTATTATGAAGTTCTATCATAAGAATCCATTGATATAATTCCCAACTCTTAACCATACTTTCGAAGATATGATTGGTCAAAGTTTGAACAAGAGCGCCAAAGCTCCTGTCCACAGGGTTTGAACCAATTTTTTTTATATTAACCTATCGCAAATTCTGCGAATACTACGAGGAGGTTAAACGAATGCATAATGTATGGACATTGTTAAATACAACTCACAAAAAAAGTTATGGTCTGACGCGTATCAACTTAGTTAACATACTTCATCTAGAATCAGCAAAAGAACTCTTTCCGCAAATGAAAATGGCAATACCACCACTGTATACTCCATTCACTTTTATAAAGTCTCCCGGTTGGCCATGATTTAGGTGTATCACGTTTTTGTAACTAAAGCAGAGGCAGGTTGGCACTGCTGAAATATCGTCAAGGTCAAAACAATTCGCTGAGACGTTGCCGATTTCTACTCTCAAAAGTCTCAAACTTAAGATAATCATAACATTAAAATCTGCAATAGGAAAACTTCATTCTGAAATGTTGAACTCTCTAATGAAATTACTTAGTTTCCTATCATTATATTTTATTAAGATATAAAAATGACTCGGGTTTCGTAGTACTACTACATTTTGAAACTGGTGTATTTCAAGTTGTGCAAAAAGGTATTTAAATGTCTTCTTGAGATAAGTGGGGAATTCTATAGGTGCGCCTGTTTGTTTAGGAGTTTTCCTGTCGGTTTATTCAGGTACTTTTATTATTTTTTCTCAAATCTTCTCAAATTCATTATTTTTTCGAAGTAAATTCACATTCTGAAAATATGTACGTAATTACTACGACTTCTATGTAGAGAGGACAACGTTGCGTAGTTATCTGACAGGAAAATGACTATAACCTAACATTTTCAAAATATACATGGTGAAATGTGTCAAATTTTCATGGCCAACCGGGAGACTTTATAAAAGTGAATGGAGTATACCTATATGAATCAAAATAATAGAAAAGCATGATTACTAATCGATTTGCTCGTTCGAAGATTTCAATGGAAACGAGTTTTTGTGTTTTATTCATTAGTAAACGAGTCATAAATCATCATCTATATCGTAAGAGAAGATTGAAATATCTATATAAAAAAATGCTAGAAAAGCACTGACGTGAAGTCCGGAGCTTTTGTGCGCATATTCTGAAGTCTATTTACGCCTCAGACACCCGCACAAAATCCTTCCTTCAAACCGTCTTTTTATGATTAAAACGTAAAATTCAATGCACTGGGGCCATCGAGGCTATCTCGACCATAGAGGTGTTGTTGTAATTCTGAGAATTACATGATTTGAAATTTCAGAAGAAGTAGATACCAGTTCGAAATTTTATTCACAATAATTACTAAATACAAAGTCGATCGAGCAGACTGGTCTATTTGCGAAATCGCGGCTTGAAGATTTGCGCAGATTCTCAGCGGAACATGACAGATAGTTTATAAAATAGTAAAATTTTTAAAAATAATTTTTTTTTTTACGAATATTTTTGATAATATTTGTGCATCGGCATTCTACAACCAATAAGCAATTTTCTGTTCGATCAGGGATGTATTTTTGAGTTATTGAGGAAACAATAATTCGGAAATCATTTGGCCGATTATAACCATCAACGAACTTAACCGCTGTAGTCGGATGTGCCACCCACCCTGAAAATTTCAAGTCGCTATATTTTCCAGTTCTAAAGTTATCGTGGCAACGGACGGCTGGACGGAATCGATTTTGACCTCGAAATCTTCATCAGTCAGCGAGTAGAACCTAATCTTTTGAGACCATTTTCGGCATAACATTCGAAAATTACAGACCTTTGTGCAAAATGTGCACGCTGTTTCCTTAAACATGAGCGCAAAAATCAAGGGATCATATGTCCCGCTTTCGATCTTGATGTCCCCAGCGAGGGCATACAAATCCCGCTTTTTCACCTCCATTAAGTTAGCAGAGCCACTTGCGAAAATTTCAATGAAACCTACTGCATTAATTATCGAATATTTGTCGAGAATTTTTCATGAAAGAAAAAAAATTGTCGCGCGCTTTTTTTTTATATATGGGGTCGCTCTGCTAACGTAATATTAAGTTAGCAGAGCCACTTGCAAGAATTTCCATGAAACCTTTTGCATTAATTCTCGAATATTTGTCGAGAATTTGTCGTGAAAGAAAAAAGTTTGTTGCTCGCTTCGTCTTTTATATATGGGCTAAGTTAATATTACGTTGGCACAAATCACGTAACTTAGTTAATTGTATTATTTTTCAACCAGAAATTAGCTAAATAATTGTTAATTGTCGAGAATTCGTTGTGAAAGATAAAAGTTTGTCGCACGCTTCGTTTTTTTTTATACGGGCTAACTTAATATTAGGTTCACAGGGCTACACAAAAATCACGTAACTTGGTTAATTGTATTTTTTTTCCACCAGAAATCAACAAAATATTTGTCGAACGATCCAAACTTATTTGTCGTGACCTCGGTCGTGACAAAAAAAAATGTTCGCGCCCTTAGTTTTTTTTTGAAGGGGTGGCTCTGCTAAATTAATATTAAGTTTGCAGAGCCACTTGCAAGAATTTCAATGAAACCTATTGTATTAATTGTCGAATAATTATCGTGAAAGTAAAAAGTTTGTCGCGCGCTTCGTTTTATTTATATGGGCTAACTTAATATTAGGTTAGCAGGGCTACACACAAATCACGTAACTTGGTTAATTGTATTTTTTTCCACCAGAAATGAACTAAATATTTGTAAAACGATCCAAACTTATTTGTCGTGGCAGAAAAAAAATTGTCGCGCCCATAGTTTTTTTAAATGGGGTGGCTCTGTTAAATTAATATTGAGTTAGCGGAGCCACTTGCAAGAATTTCAATGAGAGCTATTGCATTAATTGTCGAGAATTTGTCGTAAAAGAAAAAAGTTTGTCGCGCGCTTCGTTTTCTTTTTATATGGGCGATTTTAATATTAGGATAGTAGAGCCACAAACAAATCACGTAACGTGGTCGATTCTGATTGTATTTTTTTTTCAATCAGAAATGAGCTAAATAATTGTCGAACGACCAAAACATAATTGTCGTGACAGAAAAAGTTTGTCGCTCGCCCAGTTTTTTTTATATGGGGTGTCTCTGCTAACTTAATATTAAGTTAGCCCATATAAAAAAAAGAAGCGCGCAACAAATTCTTTTCTGTTACGACAAATACGTTCTGGTCGTTCGACAATTATTTAGTTCATTTCTGGTTGAAAAGAAAATACAATTAACCAAGTTACGTGATTTGTGTGTGGCCCTGCTAACCAAATATTAAGTTAGCCCATATAAAAAAAACGAAGTGCGGGACATACTTTTTTCTTTCACGACAAATTCTCGACAATTAATGCAATATTTATTCATTTAAATTCTTGCAAGTGGCTCTGCTAACTCAATATTAAGTTAGCTGGGCCACCCCATATAAAAAAAACTAAGCTCACGACATACTTTTTTTTCACGACAAATTCTCGACAATTAATGCAATAGGTTTCGTTGAAATTCATGCAAGTGGCTCTGTTAACTTAATATTAAGTTAGCAGAGCCACCCCATATAAAAAAACTAAGCGCGCGACAAATTGTTTTCTTTCACGACAAATTCTCGACAAATATTCGACAATTAATGCAATAGGTTGCATTGAAATTTTCGCAAGTGGCTCTGCTAACTTTATGGAGGTGAGCTGACCTGATTTGTTTCTAAATTGATCTCATGAAAAAATTTCTTGAAGATAGTGGATATCCGATACAATTCATAAATACATCTATCATGAATATAGACAGAGAAGCTTCTAATCAAATAACAATTAATTAAGAACAATAACAAACTAACCAGCCAGAACAACAACCCAATCTATTGAATGAGATCCCTTATGTTCGCGGCCTTTCAGAAAAAATCAAGAGAACCGGTTCTAAGTTCAATATAAGAACCGTTTTCAAGACTATAATATAAGTTTTTTATTTACTCAGATCAAATCAATTAATGAAGAAGAAAAGTAAAGTAAAAAATTGGTTCTAGCCCTGTGGACGGGAGCTTTGGCGCTCTTGTTCAAACTTTGTTAAATCATATTTCCGAAATTATTGGTCTCTGGGGATGAGTAAATGGATTCTTACAATAGAACTGCATCATGAAAGAAATTAAATTCAAACAGAACGATTCTCCCCAATAACGAACTTACCGAGAAATTCATTCCTCAAATCTACTCTGAAAATTATATTATCAATTAAAACTTGGACAATATTGCAATTTTGTTTTTACTGGAGATATTCTGAACCCAATTTTATTATGTATCTTACCGAAGTAAATTATTTCCATCATCATATGGATTATCCACGGGCATTATATTCTCAACTTAAAAGTATAATATCATATCATCCTCATAATTCAACGATAGCTGAGGTTATTTCATTGATCATTTTCCATTCAATCATACTTTTTTCTATAACAAGGAGGTGTATCTCATATCAAGAATAACATACCAGAAAAAATTTTGACATTTATCTCTCATAGGAAAATAAGATGACATGTAAGAACCTCGGTAAGAACACAGATATTATAATAATTCATAGATAGTAGATATAATAATTGAGTTCAGTATTCTGTTTAAACATAGAAGTACGATTTATTATTGAAATTTTGAAAAATCATATCTCCGAAATTCAATCAATGGATTATCACGGTGAAATTGCATCTTGAAAAAAAATGAATTTGAAATTTGTAATGTAAAAAAAAATTTTTTTCGTTACTCTGAAACCATTTGTTCGATTCTGACCAATAACGAACTTAACCGACATATCTATCTCCTAAACCTTCTCTGAAAATTTCAACTGTCCAGCTCATTCCGTTCGAGAGTTATCGTGTTAACGGATGGCCGGCCGGACAGAATCGATTTTGATCGCGGATTCTTGATCAGTGAGTCGAACCAAATCGAAAATTACAGACATTTGGGCAAATTGATAAGCACTCTGTTCAGAGGAACAAGAGCGCCAAAAACTACATACCTACAGTATTCCTTGTATTTGTGGTAAATCGTATACAGGTAAGAGTCAAACAAGTAAGAACAACTTAAGGAAAACCGACATACTTACAAAATTCAAAAATCCCAGTACACATAGGTACCCATAATAGATTGGAGATCGGAGTAAAACAAAGATTCTGATGACATTAAATGGAAACTTTTCGACATGTATTTTGTTGAACAGAGGAAATAGTTTCGCAAATTACAATTCGAATTGACACTATTTGTTCAAGAAAGGGTAAGAACTTGGAAATTACCATGTAAAGTGAAGATTTCCAATTAGTGTCTGATGAAGGAGTCCGATTTAGGCTCTGACACGTTACAGAAACGTTGTTTTATCCTTGGTATGTTTTCGTTACTGTTTATTAGGTAATATTGTTGTATATATTGCTTCTCACCAATATCTAGGGTTGCTACCACAGAAGCAATTTCAAAACAATTAATAAAGTATTATTTAATGAGCGTATTAGCCTCACATCACTGCCATTTTTCAAGAGGGTGAAATTCAAGAAACGAGCCGGAGACGAGTTTCGTTAATCACCCGAATGAACAATAACACTCATAAGAAGCGAATTCAATAGGTGTGCTGTTTATGCTTTATCCACGAGCATAGTCTCGAATTGTTGGAATCAAATGCATCCCGACATGACATTTCACACAGGTAACATTTCATGGATTGTTTACCATGAATTTTCATTGGCACATTCTACAACAGTCGTGGATAAACAAATGTATACCTGTTATAGATATTTATCAGTTTGGGAGAGAAAATCCAGAAAAACCCATAGAATTTGAATGTACCTCCCAAAGTATAATTGGATGAATTCTTGTGAAATTAGAAAATCGTCATTATCCACCCCAAAATATCCTTCCCTACATCTAGGTTAAACTCACAACAAACATATTTCAAGGTCAATGCAGTTTCGGCGATCTGATCCATTGCAACTGACATTTGGGTCATTGTTTCCTGAAATCTAAAACGACCGATGTCACGTTCCCCTATTTTCTCCTGACCTTCAACATCATCCCTTGGCGCCACTACCCCAATAATCAACAACTCACCCCAGAATTCTTCCCACGTATCATCGTCATCGATGAGACAGTCGCTCATGCTCATTGTCAGCAGCCAAAAACCAAATTGTCACATCGCACTCTATCGCACCACTATTTTTTCGCACTGTTGGACACAGGGACGCGTTTTTTTCGCGTAAACAAATCCGCAGGTTCACCGTTCCCGCTGAGGATGCACAAAAACACGTTCGACCATGGCACGTCGCGACCATGAATACGAAACGAATGGTGGAGAAAATTGGTTGATGTTGATGGGTCTCAGCGACCGAAAGCCGGAGTTGCGGCAGTCGGGTAACAGCGAATAGTGACTGGGACTGGGGGAGAGAGGTGGGAGATATATCTTTTTGTGCGAGGGAGAAGGATCGAGATTCGGTATTGGAAGGAACTGAAAGCTGAGATTTATAGAGACGCAGTATGTATTCGATATTCCTCGTACCAGTCCGATTTAATTTTATGATTTCCCCCAAAATACGCTTTCTGTATGGACGGGCGAACATAATATTTTAAATACCGTGACCCCTAGAATCGAAACAGACATCGAAAACAAAAATTCACTCACGTGACTTCAGGAGCTTCAGCCCGCTCATATATTTATCCCATAAACAGTCATCTACCCATTGCAGCCCCCCTCCAAAGATAACAACATTTTCAATTTTCATTGTCAAATGTCAAACATTAATATACATTCCTTATTTTGTTGTTCAGTTCAGCCCCCCACATAACAAAATCCTGGCTGCGCCACTGTATCTACCCATTCGTGTACAATTTCTAAAATTAGAAATTTTTTTCAAAAAATGGTTCAAGCCCTGTGGACAGGAGCTTTTTGGCACTCTTGTTCAAACAGACAAATTATATATCCGAAAGTATTGGTTTCTCAGAGGTCGGAATTATATCAATGGATTCTCATGATAGAACTGCATCATGAAAGAAATTGAATTTAAAAAGACAAATTATATCTCCGAAAGAATTAGTTTCTTAGAGTTGGTAATTATATTTATGGATTCTTATGATAGAACTGCATCATGAAAGAAATTATATTAAGAAAAAGTGTCGTAAAAAATGCTTCAAACATTATCTTAAAAAAAAAGAGCAATCTACAATGCTTCAATACTCTAATGCTTCAAAAATTGTCATTAAATTTATTTATCAAGATTAAATGAGCAATCTGCAATGATTCAACCTCGTGGAATGGGTTGTTGCAACTTACACTCGGCGCATAGATAATCATAGCAGATTGTCCATTTATTCGTGATATGTAACAGTAATTTCTTTTGATGATTCCATTATGTTCTTCTTTCCTATTGTCTCCATAAACTACATCGAAACAGTCTTGTATATATTCACAAATTCAAGAATCGAATACTTGCTTTCCAAGAGAAGATATTTTCAAACTACGAATTGACTATCTCTAAAAGCTAGAAAAGATGACATTTATGTATAGTGAACACAGACAGATTCTGTGTTCACATTATGTGAATACATAAAACTTACGATGTATTATTGAAACTTTCAAACATCATATCTCCGAAAGTATTAGCTTGTTAGAGTTGAAAAGGATAACAATGGATTCTTATGATGATACTGCATCTTAAAAATATTTGAATTCAAAAGTTGTAATGTAAAAGAAATATATTTTTTCGTTACTCTGAAACTATTGGTCCGATTTTTCCCAATAACGAACTTAAGCGAGATATTTATCCCTCAAACCTAATCTGTAAATTTCAACTGTCTAGCTCATTCCGTTCGAGAGTTATCGTGTTAACGGCTGGACGGACGGACGGCCGGACAGAATCAATTTCGACCACAGATTCTGATCGTTCAAGACCATATTCAGCCAAAAATTTGAAAATCACCGACATTTGGGTAAAGTAAAAATAAGCACTCTGTTCCGAGGAACAAGAGCGCCAAAAAGAGACATTTATTTAGTTGAGCAGATTCTTCCACTACATTAATTTTATTGCTTACTCATTTGATGCTGGTATTATAGGTACAATAATTATGCTATGTGCCACATTTAGCAGGTATAGGCTTAACAACATAGCACGATGACGAATGGGAGCAATCACCTACTTTTGGCGCTCTTGTTCCTCGAAACACAGTGCTTATCAATTTGCCCAAATGTCTGTAATTTTCGAATTTTTGGCTGAAAATGATCTTAAACGATTTGTTGCGACTCACTGATCAAGAATCCCATGTCAAAATCGATTCTGTCCGGCCATCCGGCTGTTAACACGATAACTCTCGAACGGAATGAGCTAGACAGTTGAAATTTTCAGAGTAGGTTGGGAGATAAATATCTCGGTTAAGTTCGTTATTGGGAAATTTTTACATTACATTAGAAATTTTAAATTCATTTTTTTTTAAGATGCAATATTATTATAAGAATCCATTTATATCATTCTCAATTCTTACAAACTAATACTTTCGGAGATATGATTTTTCAAAATTTCAATAATTCTATATGATTTCATAGAACACTCTAATTATAATTTACTGATGTATGTAAAACCAACATGAGATGATTCATAGACCTACGTTTTGAATTTAATTACGAAAATTCTCGAAAAGTGACGCACAGAAGCCAAATTGAAAAAGTGGGAAAGCCCTTTGGACAGGAGCTTTGGCGCTCTTGTTCAAACTTTGACGAATCGTAACTCCGAAAATATTGGTTTTTCAGAGTTGGGAATGATATCAATGGATTCTTATTCAATATATTTTATTTTATGATGCAGTTCTATCATAAGAATCCACTGGTATAATTTCCAACTCTGAGAAACCTCTTTTGGAGATATGATTTATCAAAGTTTTAACAAGAGCGCCAAAGCTCCTGTCCAAAGGGCTTTCCCACATTTTTAATCATGTCCTCTGATAATTTTTATATTATGTGTACAATGTAATTCGATTGGATGTGTACCTACTACTTATAAGCATGTTGCATAGCTTGGTACATTGTAACCTTTTAATAAAAAATTGTGACGTTACGTTAAAGGCGATAAAATTAATAAAAATCTTATTCCTGATATGTACTTTTTTTCGTTTTATAAATATCTGATAATCCTACTTACCAAAGAATTGTGTCACTAGCTAACTTTTGTGTACGTATAACTTTATAACTTTGTATAGGTATGTGATAGTTTTAACTTTCACAGTAATATGTCACATTTAAAGTAATATTGTTACAAGTACTTAAATATTGGCTATACATAGTTACAGGTATGTTTTTTAAAAAAGACTCTTCAAAGGAGTCAAGGGACAAACCAGTTCTGCTGTAGAAGCTTGAAAGTTCTTTAATGAAACAAATCATAACGTAACAAACAATGAGTGCTTTGATTTAAATCAAGGACTAGTTGGTGATAGAGACAATAATTCTGATACATGGAACTAAATATTGTTAGTGATATTAACAAACTCCAGTAAATTCTACAACAAAGTTCTTAATCTATTACCAAAACGCAATGTGATATGCATTAAATAATCCTGTAACTATAACATAACTATCATGTAAGTTTCGTTTCATATAATACAAAATGATTTGATACAATTACAGGAATATTTTAGCAGGAATATTCTTGTTATGTTTACAAAAAGTTTTTCTGTCCCCAATTTCACTGGAACTTCCAGTATAGAAAATAAATTTCACGGATCATGCTTTTTATTTCTCAGTGCAAACGTCCTTAGGTTTGCATTCTACAACTACTCACCAAGTTTTCATTCGAACGGATTTGTATTGTTTGAAAACAAAATTATTACTCGGAAACCATGGAATTATGCCCAGTAACGAACTTGTACCTATCCTGAAAATTTCAAGTCGCTATCTCATTCCGTTATCGTGGCAAAGGCCGGCTGGCCGGACAGAATCAAATTTGTCCTCGAATTCTCCACAGGGAGTCAAACCCAATCGTTTGAGGCCACAAATGATGAAGCGATGTTCCCCAGAATATACGCGCAAAAAGGTTTATCGGGTAATTCCGTATAGATGCAGAAATAATTAGTAAAAGATGGAAGGTACTTGCCGTTCACATTAGTCATCGTTTTGGTTTATTTTATCGCTTGAAAACTATGAATTCCGATGATTTGAGACAAAGTTACAAAAAATTGGCTGAAATCTATCATGAAGACGTAAACAAGAAAAAGTTAGAAATGGAATGTCTACATTTAACAGAATAATTAAAAACTAATCAGCGAAAAATGAAGGAACTATACTAGAAATCTATCATCCTTTGAAAGAGAATAAAATTGAAGACACCTTTCCTAATGTAGAAATCGCACTGATAATATTTTTAAGCATCATGGTAACTAACTGCAGTAGATAACGCTCCTTCTCCAGATTAAAACGAATAAAAAATTTATTAAGAAGTACAATGCTTAAAGAGAGATCAATTCAATGCTTAAAGAGAGATCAATTAAAGGTGATCAATTGATGGGTGAGTTTTTCAACATACAATTCATTAAAGTACCTAGCACAAAAACACTACACCACTTATATTTGTATTTAAAATCTTGACTTTGTATAGTGAAATAATATGTGTTGTGGTTTTGTAAATTCATATCAGTGAAAGTCATTTGTAAGCATTAAATCATTTGTCGAATTTAAGCGAGTAACCGGAACAGAGCGGTTAAGACCAATCCCTTGCTATTATAACCGATCGGTTATGTTCAGCAAGAGATTTGGTCTTAACCGCTCTGCTCCAGTTACTCGCTTAAATTCGACTATTGTGTATTCAAAGTTCCTTACACATTACATTACATTATTCACTTGTAGGTACCTGACTATATGAGGGAACCTTTCAAATATGTTTTGGGAACAATTAGATAGAAAAATCTCATTGTTATTAGAATCTGCATAATTCATTAATGTTATTATATAAGAGGTGTGCAGTATATAATTTATACCAGTGCATTACACAAAAGAATGCTAAAGGCTCCATTCTTCTGACTTTTCTAGTAATCATTCTTTACAAATTTTACTCAAAAAGGTTTTAAAGTTTCCTGATTTTTTTGTATTCTTTAGTGACCGCAGATAAAATCCACCCATCTTCGGAAAAGAAGGCAACTGAAGTATCAACATAGGATTGGCGCAGAAGGGCTAAGGAGAGGAGCTTGTCCAGCGAAAAGAACGCAGAACTCTGAAGTGGATTCTTTAACATTTTCAAATAAGTATACTTTTTTGTGTTGTGTTTATTGGTTAGAATTTTATTTTTCAGTTATGAATTATTTTCACTGTGTTTTCTTTGCAAGTAATGATATTCAAGGAATTCTTTTGTGAATTAAACTAAATTTGTTTTGATTTATTTAACAAATTCTTTCCAAGACAATGAAGAAGAATGTTCCATTTTCAAGATTTAGATCTTGTAATCAAAAGAAAGGATATTTTTTCATTTCAAATGGTTTTCATTGCATTTTCAATTTGAATATTATAGTAACGAATAGAGTAAAAAAATCTTGTCACTTTAATGATTAAACTAGATTCGATATTCTTCAACCGATAAGATTCAAATATTGTTTTCAAAAGGAAAGTCATTTTTGGCGTTTCTTTTGATAAAAATGTTTGAATCTTATTGGTTGAAGAATATCGAATCTAGTTTAATTTACAAAGGATTTCTCCTGAACATATATATCGGTAACGGACATCTCATGGATATCCATAACAGATGTCTTATGGATGTCTGTAACAGATATCTTATGGATGTCGGTAACGGATATCCTATGCATGCCCGATTTGGTGGCCGCCAGATATCTTTAGGATATCCAATAACCTCCCAGGATATCCTATGAATGTCCGAAATATCCGCTACGGATATCCATAGGACGAACTTGTGCTATCTGGGTTATTATCGTGGAACCTGAAATCCTTACTACCTATTTTCACTGGTAAGTGTAACTTTGCTCAAATAGAATATTGGCATCACACGAATATGGGATAATAACTATTGAAGATGGTTGATGTATATGAGGAGAGGATGAAAAGATATTGTTCGATGCTATATCTGGTAAATGTAAGCTTAATGTAGGGAGTGCATTGGACTAATGTTCTTATTATTAAATACTTAATACATTATTGCGTAAGAAAAAACAATCAATCAGTAGTCCTGTTCACACGCATAGAATATGATTTTGTTATTGTACATACTCCTTTAACCTATAAAAGTATAGCTACACTCTCGTCCACTACAGTTTTTTGTCTGACATACGTTTCGGAAACGAAACATACACGCTTCGTCTTTGAAGATGGAAACTTCGTTTCTGAAACATATGTCAGACGACAAAAAACTGTAGTGGACAAGAGTGGAGTTACTTTTATAGTGGTCATAATAAGTCTACAGTGAACTCAAAATAGAATATACTCCTTTAACCTCTTCAATATCAAAAATCTATAATGTCCAAATGACTTCAAATTATGAGAGGTCAGATGGAGCTATTGTTTCTCATTGAAAGGGAGATTATGAGTTATGTATCAAAATAAGAAATTAGTTTACATCTACCTTTTATCACCATAAACCAATTTCTAGTTGCAGGAGTTGTCTCCAAAATTTATTTCTTGAATAAAAATTAGTTCATTGTTTATTAGTGTAATCTTCATGCAAATCCATTCGTACCAATAACCTAAGATTTGACGCATGTGACTAATCAGGACCATTTATAAGCTTTTTTAAATTTTTTTCAGACCCAAAAGTTCCACTACAAATTGCTTATGTGCCAAGATTAGTTGCCGCAAAACTCTAGAAGGTGAACATTTGGATGTAGAAATCTAAAGAAATCACTTCAGAATATAGATCTCATGTAGTACAGTTTTCTAAATATGTAATACATTTGTTCAAAATTATTAAATACAATTACATTTATCTGTCATCCCACAGTCATTGATCACCTTAAGATTAATAATCTAGTTGCCTTTCCAAAATTACTTTGAACCTCATTCATAGATTAATTATTTGATTTTCCATACTTAATACATTTTCAAATATTTACACAAATAAAAATTTTATTGACATTGTGCTCGGCCAGAATAAGCAATCCAATTGTTGATATGTTCGTCGTATTAAAATTCATTTTCCCCAATAATTTTTCACTCTTTACATGCATAGACAAAGATTTATTTATCGACTCATTTCCTTTATTAATTAGTGCAATTTTATGACAGAATTATGGTTTATTTTCATTTTACTTTTTGGCGCTCTAGTTCCTCGGAACTGAGTGCTTCTCAATTTGCCCAAATGTCTGTAATTTTCGAATTTTTGGCTGAAAATGGTCTCAAACGATTTGGTTCGACTCACTGATCAAGAATCCGAGGTCGAAATCGATTCTGTCCGGCCGGTCCGGCCGGCCGGCCGTAGGCACGATAACTCTCGAACGAAAGGAGTTAGAGGATTGAAATTTGCAAGGTGGGTTTGGAGCGTAAATATCTCGGACAAGGCCGTTAATGGGCGAAATCCAACAAGCGGTTTCAGAGTTATGGTCGATTTTAGTAAAACATATTTTTTATGAATATTTCCGAAACCGGTCCCTCGATCTATCTGAAATTTAGCATCAAATTGTAGAATCATGACCTTTATACGCATGTGAAGTTTTGTATTGACCAGGTTACCGCAAAAAAAATTTCAAAATTAAAAAAAAATTCCTACAATAACTCTCGAACGGAATGAGCTAGGCAGTTGAAGTTTTTAGAGTAGGTTAGGGAGATAAATATCTCAGTTAAGTTCATTATTGGGCAAAGTAGGCCAGATGGTTTCGGAGTAACGGAAAAAAAATTTTTTTTTTAAGCAACAAATTTCAAATTCAATTTTTATTTAAGATGCAGTTTCACCATCGAAATCCATCGATATCAACTCGATATCAACTCCAACAAGCTAATACTTTCGGAGATATGATTTTTCTAAATTTCAATAATGAATCGTACTTCTATGTTTTCACAGAATGCTATAATTATTCTATCTAAGCTTTATTATATGATATGTGTTCATACTCGTACATTTTATACTGTTCTATAAGAGAGAGTCAAATTCAGTTCAGCTTTTTTAATTTGATTTCTTCCATGGTGCAGTTCTCATTCTCAGATTGCTCATTTAATCTTGATAAATAAACTATTATTTGAATTTAATTTCCTTTATGATGCAGTTCTATCATAAGAATACATTGATATAATTCCCAACTCTGAGAAACCAATACTTTCGGAGATATAATTTGTCTGTTTGAACTAGAGCGCCAGAAAGCTCAAGTCCACAGGGCTTGAACCCATTTTTATATTGATTCTGTAGAAGAGGAAATGTCTAGTTTCATAGTCTTATAAAGTACAATAATCTCAATTTTATAAGTTTAAAAAAATTTTTTTCTTGAACGGAAGTGTCAGTATAATCAGATCAATATCAATTACCTACAGATATCGTAAACCATAGTCAGCTTCAAAGTGCCAGTGAGAAATCACACAAAGACTTAAGAAATACCATTCACTCATTTTGTCTGATTCTATTTTATGCACTATTGATCAAACTAAATGGTCAACGTACCATCTGCTCCTGTTGGTCCTTGGACACAATTCGCCATTCTTGTCTGCACATTTCGGAACTCGGAGTCGTGACAATTATGAATAGATGAAATAAGTCTAAAGTCACGCGACATCATTAACGCTAATTAAAAAAGCCTATTTGTATTATGTGATACTATGAATAACTATCTAGATACTTACATCAGATTAAACGCCATCTTTCGTGCCTTCAACTTTCTTCGTGTCTCTAAATTTCGAGACTCTCTACATTATATTACTTTACACTATGTTTTATTATTATAGTATCTGTCTCTTAATTACCATAATTTTTTCTGCTGATGTTCAGGGGCAATCATTTTATAAAATGATGTGTAGGGCCTATTCTAACACGAGAAATTCATATTAATTTCGTTCGCAGCATTTAACCATATGTATTTAGTTAAATGCTTCGTCTTCAAGATACTGGACGATACCTATTCTGCAGTAATAAGAATAAAATTTTCCAAAAGCACGTGCAGTCAGAACCTTATGCGCGCATGTTCTTTTGTCTATTCACGTCTCTTACACCCTCACGAAATACTGCATGAAGTTTCGAGTCTAAATCCAGAATTTGGGTATAAAACAAGATTTTCAACACTCCCGAAAAATTTCAGCGATATCTGATGCATGATGTTTCTGAGATAAGAATTTTATTTCAATCATTTTTTTCAAATTTTAGAGTCATACGATCCTCGCGAAATTTTGACATTGGTTCTTCATCAGTGAGTCGAAACTAAACGTTTGAGAGCATTTTCGGCCACAAATTCAAAAATTACAGACATTTGGGCAAAATGATAGCCCGCTGTTCCCTAGAACATGCGCGCAAAAATCCTGCAAGCATTTTGTACCATAACTCCGAAACCACTCGCCGGATTTTGCCTATTATATCGGACTTCAACTCTATAACTCATTTCGTTCGAGAGTTCTCGTTCCTAGGGACGGCCGGACGAGCATTATTAAGTATGACCTCGGATTCTTCAGCAGTCAGGCGAAACTAAACGTTATGGGTCAGTCAAACTTTATGCGTCAGTCGAAACTAAACAATATGTGTAATTTTAAATTTGTGGAAGTGGAAATGGAACTGGAAGTGAAAGTGGAAGTGGAAGTGGAGGTGGAGGTGGAGGTGGAAGCGGAAGTGGAAGTGGAAGTGGAAGTGGAAGTGGAAGTGGAAGTGGAAGTGGAAGTGGAAGTGGAAGTGGAAGTGGAAGTGGAAGTGGAAGTGGAAGTGGAAGTGGAAGTGGAAGTGGAAGTGGAAGTGGAAGTGGAAGTGGAAGTGGAAGTGGAAGTGGAAGTGGAAGTGGAAGTGGAAGTGGAAGTGGAAGTGGAAGTGGAAGTGGAAGTGGAAGTGGAAGTGGAAGTGGAAGTGGAAGTGGAAGTGGAAGTGGAAGTGGAAGTGGAAGTGGAAGTGGAAGTGGAAGTGGAAATGGAAATGGAAATGGAAATAGAAATAGAAATAGAAATAGAAATAGAAAAAGAAATAGAAATAGAAATAGAAATAGAAATAGAAATAGAAATAGAAATAGAAATAGAAATAGAAATAGAAATAGAAATAGAAATAGAAATAGAAATACAAATAGAAATGCAAATAGAAATACAAATAGAAATATTCATTCATCCTTCCTGACATTACAAAAGATGTATAGGACAAGTCAATCTCTTATTCTAAGAAATGTGTTTGAGATTATCTTAAAATTATCACATAAATAAAAAAGAAAAAATGCATAGGTACAACAAAATACAGGCGGCACCAGCATAGAAGTTCCTTGAAGCTATCCTGGAGCTTTTATTCTTGATCATAAATTTTATTGTCTTTTTGAAACTACCAAAAGAGCCTATATCTTTAATGGTAAGTGGAAGGTGATTGTATATTTTCACTATTATAATATCTAAAACTATTTTCCAGTTTTGTGTTTTATGCCTGGGAACACATAGAAGTCAGAGTTCCTGGTGTCATAATTTTGTTATGAATTGAGGAATTGAGTTGAAATTTATCGATATTTTTCCTCACATACAAAATACAGTGGTAGATGTGTATATGCTGTAGAAAGGCATAATTCTATATTTAATAAATGCGGACTGAAGCCTAGGCCGAACATTTTTCGAATTATTTTTTTCTGTGTTACAAATATGTTTTAACATCTATGGAATTTCCCTATAAAATCAAATTATAACATAAGTGAGTGTACACTATTCTCTAGTATACGTTAATAATTGCACTGATCGGCATACAGCCTTGAAATAGCAAAAAATGCCTTATTCAATTTTAGTTTAACTGCGATAACTTGCCGGGTCCACCTGAAACTGGAATCGATATGTAAACCCAAAAACTTTGTTGTTGTAGTTCATTCAATTATATTACTAGAAGTAGTAGGAAACTAAGGGAATGAAAATATATTTCTTGCTTCTTATGGATATTGACCATTAAATCGGTACCTACGCCTACACCAATCTACAAAAGAACTTACAGTATCTTTAATGGATGATGTGGGTTTCCCCGAAGTGCACTGAGACCGCCAGCGATGTATCATCCGCATATATCTTAAGCAGTTGCGAATTTAGGTGGCCTGGCAAGTCATTTATGAAAAATAGAAATATTAGTGGCCCCAGTACAGACCCCTGAGGAACTGCCGCATTCATAATATGTGAGTCGGAAATAGCTTCCTTTACATTGACTATCATATTTCTACAGTCCAATCCAAAAATGATCCTCCGAATACATCACCAAAAAGGAACTTTAACACATTAATCTCGAACTTAGAGTCAGTCCTCAATTGCTTAGGGGTTAACAAAAATAGAGTAATCATTTGTGATGGTTTTAATGTTAAGTTTAGTATAAATTGTGATATTGAATTTGTTTTATATAGGGAGCCAAAAGCAGTTGTTGATCTTTTGACGACCTTTGGTTTCAAACAGAAAATATTTGAACGAACTAGATACAAGAATTGTGTTGATAACATATTCACAAACGTTGGCTCATATAGGGCCGGTTTCTCAATTGCGAGTTGACGCATGTATTTAGCGATATTCATGAATGCGCAACACTCAGGTTACCCGCAACCTCGGGTTAACTCGTAATTGAGAAACCGGCCCATAGTGAACTAGCGGGGGTGATAGGCACGGAGTTCCCAGCTAGTATCTATAATCTATGGACTCTATGGTTCTCAGATCATGACGCGCAGTTCTTGCAGGTAACCAGCTTGAGTGTGAGCTCTAACTATGCCCAGAGAACAACAAGGCCTCTAACTCAGAGAGGTTTCAATATCATGCATTACGAACTTGAAAATGTTAACTGGGATTTTGTAAACAATGAATTTAATTGCAACGATTGTTTTGAAGAATTCCATAACACTATTTTACATATCTTCAGGTTGTACTTCCCAACTCAAACTAGGAGGGTGAACAACTCAAAAAAGGATTGTAGGTGGTTCACTCAAGAGCTTCGAGATATGAGATCATCACTACTTTTTGCTCGGGATCTGTATGTGAGACTTAGGTCGGATGATCTTCTAGGTGTCAGAAATATCATAGCTCCGAGGTATAGAAAAGAGATAAGAAGAGCTAAAATAGTTTACTATGATGGGAAAATAAAACGCTCGAACAATAAATGTAAAACTACTTCGCAGTTACTAAAAAACCATTTACAGAAAGCAAAGGCTTCAACTCCTCTGGACATTGCTACAGATGAATTAAATTAGTATTTCTCCAAAATTCCACAGTAAATCATGTCACACCTTCCCAGACCCACTATAGAATTCGAGGAATCATTCAAAAAGCAGATTCCTCCCAATATCAAGTTTGGATTCCGTGAGGTAAGTTTCAATGAGGTGCGTGAAGTGGTAAAGAATATAAAGAATAGCAGAAGCACCGATTACTATGGTCTCTTTGTGCAGATAATAAAATCGAATATAAACGGTATAATTCTGCCCCTTACTAAACTCATAAACAAATGTTTAACAACAGGCTGCTTTCCAAATTGTTTAAAAATTTCGAAAGTAATCCCCATTCATAAAAAAGGGGATCGTAGAGAAGAGAGTAACTACAGGCCCATCTCACTTGTTCCGATATTCTCCAAAATTATCGAAAAAATAATATAGCCACCCAAGTAATAAATTATTTCGAGGAAAACGATCTATTCTCAAGTAGTCAATTTGGATATAGAAAAGGTGAAAACACGGTACAAGCAATTACCAATTTCATTAATTTTACAACTGAATGTTTTGAACTGGGTAAACACTGCTTGGCTTCTTTTATCGACCTATCAAAGGCTTGTGACTGCGTGACCCCAGATAAACTGCTATATAAGCTAGAGAGGTATGGTTTTGATTCTACAGCGATGAAACTAGTCGAATCATTTCTGAGTGATAGGAGGCAGGAGGTTTTCGCTGATGGGGTTTACTCGGGTATGAGAGATGTAACCATGGGAGTTGCACAGGGCTCTAATTTTGGGCCAGCATTATTCTTAATTTATATTAATGATCTGCCTGATTATGCTC
The DNA here is from genome assembly GCA_937662695.2 of Halyzia sedecimguttata. Classification (NCBI taxonomy): domain Eukaryota; kingdom Metazoa; phylum Arthropoda; class Insecta; order Coleoptera; family Coccinellidae; genus Halyzia; species Halyzia sedecimguttata. The sequence continues at coordinate 35,316,340 of OW569411.2, forward strand.
CTGAAGCCAAGATCACACAATATGTCGATGACACAACAATTGAGATTGGGTCAGAGAATGTCGAAAGACTGTATGAACTGGAGAGAGTTACTCTAGCGGGGGTCTCCGAATGGTTCATAGCTAATGGTCTTAGCATGAACGAGAGCAAAACGCAGTCTCTAATCCTGAGTCTGAGAATGGGGCATGCTGGGGAGAACACCAACACAGTGAAATTTCTGGGCGTACATCTGGATTCTTCCCTGTCCTGAAATGTTCATGCAGACGAACTAACAGTGGCCGCCAGCAGGTATATATTCGCCTTGAGAGTCCTCTTATACTCATTGTCTAGGGGAACTTTGAGATCGGTATACTTTGCGTTGGTGGAGTCTATAGACTGAGGTATGGGGTGGTGTTATGGGAAAATGTGCCCGACGAGAATCGGTCTTCAGACTACAGAGACGTGCAGTTAGGATTATAGGTGGATTGGGATATAGAGAATGTTGCAAAGGGGTTTTCAAGAGACTTCAAATACTTCAAATAAAAATGATTTCATTTCTTTGGTTGTAGCACCTTTATTCTGTCATTACACTACCTGTTCACACTGTAATTTACCTATATATGTATACTCTGTATACATTTTCACCTGTCTGTTCTTATTAATAAATTGTACTGTATATATTTTAAACTGTAAATATCATTTTATCTATTCAACCGAACCTTGTTTATACACTGTATGTCCCATTTATTATGTTTTCATTTTAATTTGTATATACTATTTTTTTATCTATACACTTAACTTATTTTCACTATACGTATTCTTGTTTTATGTATACATTTAACTTATTATCACTTATTTTATATATTCTGACAGCAAATTAGCTATTTTATTTATATTACTGCACAATTTTATTTGGTCTAAACACTTAAATTATTGATCAATTATTTTATATATATTAATGCTGCTCATAAAACATGCTCCCTATCTATTTATATAGTTCTGTTGATTTTTGTTTTGTGACAGTCTTGTACTTATACATCCATCTATTACTTATAACTATGACCTGTGTAAGCAATTCTTGAAATTGTAAGAACACCAATAAACTCTCTCTCTCTCTCCCTCTCTCTCTCTCTCTCTCTCTCTCTCTCTCTCTCTCTCTCTCTCTCTCTCTCTCTCTCTCTCTATCTCTCTCTCTCTCTCTCTCTCTCTCTCTCTCTCTCTGACACAGGTCGATAATTGGCCAGATTTTCCGGATCATCTTTCTTTTCAATTGGAATGACTTTAGCAAATTTAAGTGGAAGTTTAGTGGAATTTTACATGGAGTAGACGATATTGGCCTTCAGTTCTCAAAATATTTATTAAGATTTTGATCCGTTACGTTACCTAAATATCCACCAAATACATTTGCTATATGTGAAGGGTGTGTTGAAAATCCTCCATCAAAGTTGATTGTTAAACCCTGGTATTTTTTTGTTTTTCCGGTTTCTTTGTTAACTACATTCCATATTGTTTTAGGCTTATTATTAGACTTGTGTATAAGTTGCTCCTTAAATTGCCGTTTAGCATTGCTGAGCAACATATCGTGTTTGATTTTTTCACTTTTATATAATTATTGGACGCCAGTCCCTAAATTTTCTCCCAAATGTCTGTAATTTTCGATTTGTTTGCCGAAAATGGTCTCAAACGATTGGGTTCGACTCCCTGATGAAGAATTCGAGATCAAATTTTATTCTGTCCGGCCGGCCATTGCCACGGTAACTTGAGAACGGAAAGAGTTCGCGACTTGAAATGTTCAAGGTAAATGGCGCATCCGAGTAATAATTTTGTTTTCAACCAATACAGATCCGATCGAATTGAGACTTGGTGAGTAGTTGTAGAATACAAAACTAAGAACGTTTGTAAAATGTTGTGAGAATCGTATCAGCAGAAAATTTTAAAAATTTAAAAATATTATTCATATCTGGATAACTTGAGAACGTAAAGAGATAGCCAGTCGCAGTATTTAAGATAGGTTGTGCATCTGAATGCGACATTTTAGTTTGTTTAAAGGCATAATCGGCCCAACGGTATTGGAGTTAAACCCATCTGAAATTTGGTTGTTATTTACTCAATAACTCGAAAAATACAAAATCGATCCAATTCAAACATGGTTATTAGTTGTAGAATAGCAACACAAAAATTCTTGCGAAATTTCGTCAGGATCATTGAAAATCTTTGAAACAAATTGTATGTATCAGAAGCTATTCGTCCGACATCGCTGAAATTTTGCGAGAGCCTTCAGAACCTAACTCTATTGCCAAGTTCCAAGTTTGAACACGATATGATCAATATTGTTGGAGATCCAAGCAACCTTCTGTGAGTTCAGTAGCTGGATGGGTGATTATTTCCTCGATAACTTTCGAACGAAAGGATATGGGGACTTGCAATTTTGAGGGTAGGTTACATATCCGACCAGGAGAGTTAAGTTCGTTTTTGGTCATAATCGGCCCAACGGTTTAGGAGTTATACCCACCTGGAAGATAACTCAAAAAATATAGACTCGATCGAATTGAAGCTTGCAAGGTAACTAGTTATAGAATATCGACATAAAAACATGTGTAGAATTCTGTGAGAACCGTACCCCTGGAAAATTTTTAAAAAATTACGGTAAATAAAAATTGTTTCAAGCACTGACGTGAAGATAGGAGTGTTTGCGCGCATGTTCTATGGTCCATTCTCCTGTATTGGGCACCATGGTAAATTCGATTAAAAGTGTCCAATACAGGAGAATGGACAATAGGACATGCACGCTGATGAACCATTTTATTTTACTTCTGTCGTTACCCATTCCGATGTTTAATAAACTGTGTGCTTTATTATTCCGTTTTAAGAGGGCATTGTATTTTATCCAAATAATAGGGTAGAATATTCATGAAGGGGTTTATACAGTCTTCAATATTAGATTGAAGATAAACTTCCTTGAAATCTGCTGAAGAGAATGCGTTTCAAGATTCATTCATATTTAGTGAAGACATATCTCGATAAAAAAGTTATATTATAGCCAGATATAATCTATCTTTGTTGCTTATGTTTGCCTTATCTTATTCATGAAGACCCGGCTTGTATAGGACCAAAGAAGTGACTCTCGGGTTAGAGCGTACAAGAAAATCATGCAACCATATTTTGTTCTTTGAAATCATCAAATAATCAATGTTCAGATCCCCACAGAGAAAGATATTGCATGGGACTGCATAACTCCATTATAGCCCATTGTTTCTGAAAGAATGTGTCCAAATCTTCCAATGGAGGCCTATATATAAGTGCACTTATGGCACAAGTCCTGTGGACAGGCCCCTCCATCCCTTGTCTATGCCTCCATCGACACTGCACAACACTCACAATACCTCTCCTTACTCAAGTGTGAGATTTTTATTGGCTGGAACTTGATATTCTCTTTAATGTAGATGATGGTTACTCCATGAATATTAGAAGCACGGCAATAGTTCGAGGCGATTACATAAGCATTCAATGTCATAAATTCGATGTTATCTTAACTGCACCGATGTCCAGATAGGCTTACTACATCAGGAGATTTCTGAGCTATTTAGACCCCATTTTCAGAAAAATGGATGATAATCAATTTTCTCCTTTGATTTATCTGCAAAAATACAGCTCTATAGATGAAAATACATCTAAAGAGAAATACATAGGTTATTGATTTCAGCTTTCTACGTGTTTTTGCCAAGATACATTTATACTGATCGTTTCAATTTTCTTTCTTCATAAGGATTGATGTGAAATACGAATTTCAGAGTATTCACTTCGATATTGAAATCCCTTCTTGATTCCTTACTTTCCTATCGCCACCACTTTCAAAACACACAGTTTCCGCATCGACGAAGCAAGTGCAGGGGGTGTAAGGGTCGCTTTCTGTAGTGAGTATTTTTTGTTTTTAAGAAAAAAATTACATTTCGGGAGGGGGTTTGAACCCCCCTTCCCCTGGTCTACGCCCTTGATTCGAGGTTTTTTAAGTATTCATAGTCCAAACAAATAAGAGCCTCGGAGATCTCCAATTACAGAAGTTCGAAGCCTCTAACCTCTAATGGTTCATTATGGTTCTTCAAAGTGGTTCCGCAATTATAAAGGGTGTTTCACGAATTATTGTACAGGCTTTCAGTGCAAATGTAGGGCATTTTGGTGAGTCTAAATCAGTGTTCGAAATATGTGCTAACTATTTTCGTTTAAGAGATACAGGATGCTTTATGTAATTTATCAAAAACTTTCAATCGGCATAAGTTCTTGAACGCCTGCATGGATCTTCATAAAAATTCCAGGGAATGAGTGTAGGCCTATGCCTAATATTCAACCATAATGACTTGTTGATAGCGCAGGTCCAGACTGGGAAAATTGTTTTCTTTATTCCACATCTTGTAAAACACCCTGCACATCAAATTTTCAAGAAGTGAAATTTCTCTCAGAATCTTCTATAAATACTCTTTCAAACAAGCATATTGGCAATAATGGCACACCTCATATGAATATTTTATGAATCATTGAATATTTGGAAGTTTCAATTTATAATAAACACGGACCTGTGAATCTCCAAATAATGCGTTTATTCATACTGAATCAATTGAAATTCTCAGTAACATCACTCAATTATAGTGTTGCATCTTATTCCTTCCAATAGGTACATGAATTTAGGAGTTCCGCATTTGATGATCTATTTACCTGAAAATAGAAATGATAGGAATACTCATTTTCAAATTATTCATCTTTAAAAATTCTTTTTTCGAATAATTGAAACACAGATGTTAGCTTAATTGAAAATTGTATGTCAAACAACCGAAAACTTGAATTAAGTATGAATAGAAGTGTGAAGGAATAGAGCTGCGTGTGTTTTGGTTCCCTATCTGAGGCTCGAAATAACATTGAACATTTATAATAATTATACATATTATATTATTGGACTATTATAAAATGGACTTAAAAATTAAAATGTAAAATGTATCTTAAAAAACAAATTAAAATAAAAAATAATAATAAATAAGAACAAAAATCATAACTTGTTTTCGAAAATACCACCTCTTTCTTCTAAACCACTTCTAGCTCTTGTGATCAAATGCGCTACAGCTTTCGTTATAATTTCTGGTCGATTTCGTATCTCTTCACATGAAGCTTGAATACGATTAATGAATGAGAATGTGATTATTTGTTCTCGAAAATTCCTCTATTTCTTTTTGCTAGTGCTCTCGAATGATGGAAGCAATATTCCGAGAGGAATTTACTTCCAACATGATTGGGCTCCGGTACATTTGACCCGTGATATGAATACGATTAATCAGTTGCTCGCTATACACGATTTCTTCGGGTAAACTTTATTTTTCAAGTGTTCCAGAGGAAATAATCCAAGCATGTAAGATCGGTGATCTTGCGGGCCAGTCACCCTTAACCAAACCAATGAACTGGATAAACTCCATTCGAATGCGCTACTATAGTATTGCATTCGAATGGAGTTTATCCAGATCATTGGTTTGGTAAAAGGGGACCTTATGACTGGACCGCAAGATCACCAATCTTACATGCTTGGATTATTTCCTCTGGGACACTTGAAAAATAAAGTTTACCCGAAGAAATCGTGTATAGCGAGCAACTGATTAATCGTATTCATATATCACGGGTCAAATGTACCGGAGCCCAGTCATGTTGGAAGTAAATTCCTCTCGGAATATTGCTTCCATCATTTGAGAGCACTGGCAAAAAGAAAAAGAGGAATTTTCGAGAACAAATAATCACATTCTCATTCCTTTAATTCCCTTTTATAATGGGTACAATGTCAAGTTATTCAAAACAAAGAGTTTTCTAAGATGAATAATTCGAGAATGAGAATTTCTATCATTTGAACCATATTTTCGAACATAGTAGTATTTTTTTGAAAAAGTCTTTTGAGTAATCTGAAGTCGAAACCCTGAATTTGTGTATTGTGTGAAATAAGATGCACCACACTCCTGAAGTAATGATACTGAGAAATATAATTCATTCAATATGTATTAACGCATTATTCGGAGGCATACAGGACGGTTTTCACTATGAATTGAAAATTCCAGATATTCAATGGTTCATGAAATATTGATGGGAAGTATGCCATTATTGCCAATAGGCTTATTTGAAAGAGTATTCATTGTAGATTCTGAGAAAAACTTCTTGAAAATTTGATGTAGGTACAGGGTGTTTTACAAGATCTGGAATAAAGAAAATAATTGTCTCAGTCCGGACCTGCGCTATCAATCAGTCATTATGAGCGAATATAAGGCATAGGCCTATGCTCATTTCTGAAATTTTCATGAAGATCCATTTAGGCATTCAAAAGTTATACCGATTGAAAGTTTTTGATAAAATACATAGAAACTCCTGTATCTCCTAAACGAATATAGTTAGGACATATTTCGAACACTGATTCAGACTCACCAAAATGTCCTGCATCTGCACTGCAAGCATGCATGTACAATCATCCGTGAAACACCCTGTATATAGAATTAAAAAACCAAATAAATAATTCGAGCACTGATGTGATGTCAGGAGTTTTTGCGCGCATGTTCCATTGTCTATTTCACGCCTCACACACACCCTTGCGAAATACTGTATGAAACTTCAAGCCGTCTTTTTTCAACCGAGTACTAGATTTCTATTCCATCGGATCTGTATTTTTGGAAATATTGTGAAAATAAAATGCGACTTGGAAATTTCAGCGGAATCTGACGAAATATGACATAAAGTTGATTATGAATAAAGGCAGCGTTAACACGTGAAAACATGCATTGGGCATCAAATTAATTCAAATTTTAAATTGAAATAATTCCAAAATACAGAGCTGATCTAAATTAAATCAGGTAATCGATTGTAAAATGGCGACTAGAAAGTTTGTGCGGAATTTCAGCGGAATCTGACAGATAGTTTCTGAAATATACAATTTTTGGAGGAACATTTCTATTTTTTTTAGTGATACAATTTTCATGCGCAAATTTCCGGATTCTACGAATAATTACAAAGTTTCAATTCAATCGGATCTTTATTGTTTGAGTTAGTGATGAACCAATATATCAAATGGGTATATCTGCAAAACCGTTGCTATCTCCATTCAGAAGTTATCGTGGCAACGGCTGGTTAGTCGGTAGGACAAAATTGAATTTGAACCCAAATTCGCATTCAGTGAGTCAGACCTGATCGTTTGAGAACATTTTCGGCCAAAAATAAAAAAAATCAGACATTGGGCATTTCAGCACATTTAGACATTTCAGCACCACCCAGGTACCGGGCTGAATTGTGAATCTAAACCAACCAATCAAAAACACACAAAAAATTCATCAAGATAGATCGAGTCGTTTTCGAGTTCAAATAAACCAATTGCAGCGCCACCTACCGAGTTCAATTGTACATATTAACCTGTAACCCATTTAAACACACACCATTTGGGCAAAATTATCCTGTTCTTCCCTAGAACATGCGTGCAAAAATAACAAACAACATTTTCGTCGGGAAAAAATAGCTCATAGATCGATTTCAGCACCACCTAAGTACCGGGCTGAATTGTGAAACTAAATCACCCACTCAAAAACACACAAAAATTCATGAAGATTGGTCAAGCCATTTAAGCGTTCCTATTAACCAATTGCAGCACCACCTACAAGATCCAATTGTACATCTTAACCACCCTGAGACCCACTCAAATACATACACAAAATTTCATCAGGGTTAATCAAGCTGTTTTTTACACCCCTTAAACCTTATGCGCTGCTACCTACTGGGTCCAATTGTTAATCCTAACTACCCTGAGACCCACTCAAATATTTTTACTAAATTTCAAGTTGTTGTATTGTTCAAGTTGTTTTCGAGTTCCTATGAACCGATAGAGCGCGACCTACCGGTTAAGTTATTGAAGTGGCTGAACTCGGCAGACGTTGTCCTGGCATCAGACGATATTCTCTCAAAATAAACAGAACATTGTCGGCGCATCCGCCAATTACCACTCTTGAATTTTTCGATGTTTCAGCTGTTCCGAGTTCTTTCACTCGAAAGTTATCATGTTTGCAGGCGCACGGACCGAAAAAGTTTGCACATATGTTTATTAATTCCTGTACGAAAAGTAACGTTTGTCTTTATTTGTATCCAATTGCATATACATTGTCGGAAAATTTTCTAGATTGTGCGTTGCAATTACAACAGAAATATACAGAGTCTGAGGCCGCCACACCACCATGGGCAAGGAGGTGATAGGGTACCATTAGGGTGTCACACTTTCTGTTGTTAAACTGACCTCCGGGTCTTCTGATGGAAGTTAGGGATAGTTTAAGCCATCAGGGGTGAGTTTCCTTATTTTTCAAATATTTTAGAGACCAATTGAGAGCAATGAAATTTGACGTTTTGAATAAGCAGCTCAACTACTTTGAAATCCTGGTGAAATAAGTTTTTGTATCCCCCACTAAAACGAAAGGAAGGGGGTGGGGTACTTTTTAAAATATATGATTTATTCCACGGTACGTACTATACCCTGTATGATACCCCTAATGATACCCTGTATAATTTGTCATTTTTCAATTCTACGACAAATTTTAACGCAAGTTTGTGGGGAGAATTCTTTTATTCAAGCAGCCGTTTATGATTTATTTTTTAGGCAAATAGGCGCGTTTTCAAGGCTTGTAAAAATAACGAAATATTATGGAAACAGATAATTTTTTATTTGCGGATAGCATACGTTTTGTGCTAACAATTCAATCATTAAATGAAATATTAGAAAAAAATTAAAAATGCCAAAATATACCGGGTATCACATTGAAAATTTTGAAGTTGTGAGATGACTAGCCGTTTTTTGGAACACCATGTATACTTCTTAATATCTTGAAAATATGGAGACTATGGTCCCTAACGACACTCACAAGAGAAAACATTTCAAAATGGTAATGGGAAGCTGGAAATCGCCGATCTGTATGTAATGCTCTACCCCGTTATCGAAAATGCTGTGTCTTCGTGACATTCTATTGAAAACATCGTTGTAACCGCTTGAGCCCCAAGTGTCAACGATACACCAAATGAAACAAAACGATCACAGTTTTGGAATCTAATTTATTCTTAGTACGATACCGTGGAAAAATATCATTTAAGTATTTTAAAAAGTACCCCCACCCCGTACCATTTGTTTTAGTTGGGGTTACAAAAACTTATTTCACCAGGGTTTCAAAGTAGTCAAGCTGCTTACTCAAACCGTCAAATTTCATTGCTCTAGCTCAACATCTCTAATTAAAATATTTGCAAAATAAGGAAACTCACCCCTGGTTTAAACCATCCCTAACTTCCATCAGAAGACCCGGAGGACAGTTCAACAACAGGAAGTGTGACACCATAATGGTATCCTATCACCTCCTTGGCCATGTCGGTGTGGCGGCATCGTGACCCTGTATAAATTCTGACATTCATAAAAACCCGTCAATCTTAAGAATTGATGATTATTTCAAACAGGAATAACTCGGAAACCATTTCGCCATCAAACTTAACAGAAGTTATCGTGTTTACGGCCATTTGTCATTTGCAAATTATTAAATTAGAGAAATTTTGACGAAATCGTAGTAGCCCAGAACAGGCGAGCAAAAATGGATCTGTCTGCCACACAGAGCTCCATTCTATCAAACTTGTGGAGCGGAATCAATGAAACTTTAACCGGAATAGATGGGCATCATTCAGATTGGTGAAGAGAGTCCTTCGAATTCTGAAGAATATGGGTTTATGTTTCTAGCACTTCATCCGCACAGTGCTATTAAGTATTCATATTGCGAGACCAAACGAATCCTACAGCCCATAATCCCAACCGGTGAACATGCTTGGCAACAGAAAATTCAACATTGCAACGGCATGTGCGTCTTTCATTTTTGCAAGGTGCTATCTCTTTTCGTTCGTTATCGTGACAAAGTTCACCCATCCTGCTACTGAACTCACTCAAGACTGCTAGGCATCCAATATTTTCAACACGCTTTTATTAGCTTCACCTGTATGTTTGGTTGTTTGTAAACGACTTCATTGAACACGATTGTGACCCATTTAAGATGATCAGATGTTATTTAAACTTTGCAGACTTTTCAGGAGCCGATGATATTATAATAATTTGATAAGAGTATACCATTATCCTGACAGGGATCGCCAGGGTTAATAAATTTCTTTAGGGCTTTCATGTTACCTGCACCTTCACCATTTTGCAATATATATATACCTACCTACAGGAAAATGTTCTCTCAAGAATTATTTGAAAATTTAATGCTTTTGATCAAAACAGAGAAAACTTCGTTAAATATAGGAAACATAGAACCTTATAGTATTAGTTAAAAAATCTTTCAAAGTGCTCACTGTTGATGAGAGAAATGTGAAAGTTGTTGAATTTTTTTCCACTGAATAGTAGTAAAGTATTTTATTCATATAATCGTTGGATTTCTAACCTTCAGAACAGTCGGGAAGCGAATCATTATACATACTTCACACTTTCCCGGCTAGCAAATATTACTTTACCGGCTTGCTTGTGTCACTTTATATGGAAATAAATGAGAATGAATTCCCACCAATTAATATACGATTCGTAGGCATATGCATACCTTCCCCTGCTTTTCACAGGAAAAAGGCCATCGGATGCTTGTTCTGCAGCTAATCGAAGTTCTGGTGGTGTGGACTCAAATTCGCAATCGGTCAATTTTCTTTAATATTATCATAAATTAAATAGGTATTTTGCATGTAACACGAAATACCATATGTATATGTTTTTCTGAATCTACTTCAATAGCAGATCATCATGTATGCCCTCATACACTCATAAATTTATAAAATTCGAATATTTCGGTATCGAAAATCGGTAAATCAAGAAGCAAATTCAAATGAGCTGAAACGCTTCTGAATCGTTGCTATGATAGATGACGTAATCAAAATTTACCATCTGCTTGTTACAGCCAATGCTGACTTCGAGCCATTTGTAGGGAGCTGTGTTACACTGAAATAAAGAGTGAAACGGACACGAGAATAGAGTGAGAGTAGATATGACGGGTTACGTCACGGACTGGCGCCCAAGTTTCGGTCGTTCGAACAGGCATTATGTGCAACCAAATTTAAATGATCGTTTTCTCGTTGAAAACTGAAATTTTTGACGGCGGTTGAATTTTTTCAGTATTCTTATTCCTATAATAATCGATTCCAAAAAAAAATTCATGCAAGAGCTAGAGACCTATTGTGAATAATGACCCAACTTTATATGTTGCCAAGCAACGGACTCACAAAATGCTTGAAATTAATTTGTAATACATATTATAATAAAAATTAATACAAATAAGGGAGACCCTAATAATTACTTATTATAATTTTTTTTTATTATTAATGTGATAGATTGTGAGTATATAATAGTATACAAACCTTGGGGCAAAATCAATCCAGCTTCACGTCTGTAGCATAATTCGGTGCTTCGCACCTCCGTATGCTACCTTGCCGTTCGGCTGTAATAGATTACTGCCTCGCTCATAGTATGTAATAGAAATTTTTTTTCAGAACTTCAACTATCATTATTGGAATTATAGTCCTCGCGTGTAAAATAATAATAAGATTGGATAATTATCAATCTGTGATAAATCGAACTAAACACGAGAAAATGAATAATAGTTTTAAATACTTAAACAAGAGGCTTTATAATGATAAATCGAACTTGAAAGTATACAATAATTTTTGCAAAAGGCTGGACGAAAAATGTAAGTATTATTAAGAGTAAAGCGTGGGGTGCTCAATAGTATCAGTTCTTGAAAATATTCGATTGGTACAATCAGTGAAAAAATAGGTAAGAAATTCAAAAGTGTGCGATTCATAAAATATTGAAAAAAAGTTGTGCCAAAGGCGCGAAAAATATAGCACGGAGCACCCCACGCTTTTCTCTATATAATGCTTAATTATTTTATATTTTTTGGATCGATTTATCATTTTAGGTTTTTAAGCTATCATTATATCAATATCTCCAACAATATAATACCTAGATCCGATCAATTTGGTACTTGGTTGTAATGTTAGGTTTTGAAGGCCCTCGCAAAATTTCTGAAATACAGATTTTTTTTCAAATATTCTAGCCATACAAAATTCACACGAATTTTCGCAAAAATTTACGGGTTGGCATTCTGCAACTAATTACCAACTCTAAATCAGATCGGATCTGTATTTTTTGAGTTATTGAGCAACAAAATTTCAGATAGGTATAATCCAAAACGGTTTAAACGAACTTAATTGTCGCTTTCGGATGCGCAACCTACACTGAAAACTACAAGGCGCTATCTCTTTCCGTTCAAAAGTTATCGTGGCAAAGGGTCACACATCCATATACTGAACTCGCCCAAAGCTGCTCAGTTGCCAATATAGTTCCGATGTTGTTCAAATTTGGAACTTAGCCGTAGAATTAGGTTTTGAAGGCTCTCATCAGCGAACTCCGAAAACGTTTGGCTGATTATGCCATTAACGAACTTAGCTGTCGCATTCGTATGCGCAACCTATATACCTACACAGAAAATTTCAATTCACTATATCTGTTTCCGTTCGAAAGTTTTCGTGGCAACGGCAAGGCGAACACAACCGAATTTGACCTCAAATTCTTCAATAGTGAATCGAACCTAATCGTTTGAGACAATTTTCGGGAACTATGTTCCCTTAAATTTGCTTCAAATCCTTGGAGTTTAGCTTTATGTTTGAGATATCTATCGTTGATGAAAAATAAAACACAATCCAATTTCTTTTGAATTTTCATTTCCATATGACAACCAGACTATAAATTCAAGGAATATTTTTTATCATAAAAGGGCGTCGCTAGGTTTTCTTTCAATGAACTATTGAAGGAAGACAAACATAAAACCTACATTCGTTCAGTTCATAAAATTATCAAATACTAAAGACATAATGAACATATTATGTCTTTAGTACAAATTTCAATTTTAACAGACTAAAAGGAGGCTTTCTATACGTATACGAACTAGATTATCTTGAAAATTTAACTGATCCTTATAATTCATTCAGCAATGGAAAACAACTTCACAACGGAAGACTTCAGTGCTTAAGTTGGAAAAACAAGGATTTCATAAGGAAAAAAGTTCATACCAACATATACCTAAGCGCTTTTCTAGAAATCATCTAGCATTTGGCGTTCCTTGGACGGAAGTCACGGTCAATCTGGTATCAGTCTTGCATCACGAAAATTGGTTCTATATGCGTAGATTGATGAACTGATGATCAGGATTGATGGTAATACTGAAACCAGACTGACCGTGTAATCTCCGTCATATAAATCAATAATTATGTTTATACATGTTGGCATTTGATATACTCGTATATACTCTTTTGAATTGTCAAAATAGATTCAACAATAATTTCCAATTATTTTTTGTTTCTCAAGGTCAGTCAATCTATTTGAATCTTCGATATAATCTAGCTGTATTTCCTATGTCTAGAACATGAAACATGATAAGCGCTTTTGTCTAATACTTGACCTGAGTTAGGATATTTCAGAAGGAAAGGATGCAAGATACTGTTGGTTTTATTATATTTGTTGCTTTTTTCTGTTTTTAGATTCAGAACCTTTTTCCAGTGAGAGTAATCACTCCAAAGCGACGCCCTTGTTGTAATGATTATTTAACTGGTAATTTTTTTATTGGTACACATACCCCGATGAAGATAAGGAAACAATGTATTTATTAAATTTCACGACAACTGAATAACACAAAATATATAATATGCAAAATGGATGGGAATAAAAAATTGTAAATTTCACACTTGTTTGAGCATGTATGTTAAGCACAAATACTGTTCAAGTTAAAACCAATCATGATTATGAAGAATACTTCGGGAATGTACATATAAATATATAGGTACTTATTTCACTGGTCTTGACGCTACCTCACAACCATTTCTAACCAATTATCAGAATAAAGTTTCCCGATTTTTCACTTTTGAATATACTACAATATATATATATCTTTATTTGCTACACTGTTCCCTGTGTTCATATTTTATTTTAAAGCTCATTCTCACAACACAAATACAGCTGATATACGGTTACCTAAGAATTTCTTGATACTATAACTATTTAGTCTTAGTTTATCTCATTTCTGGAATCGCTGTTTCTGATAAAATTAACCTTTCACGTAGCATATACATAATAGTAATTAAAGAACAATGTTACGGCAATAATTTTCGATTTGAAATAACCTTCCAGTACTTGAACGAATTAAAATTATCAATATATTATTTTATGCAAGCTTAAATAACTTGGACAAGAAAAGAGTGCAATTAAATTAATAAAAATATCAACAAAAATAATCTCAAAATAAAACAAAAATAACAAAAAAAATTCTAGATCATAAATTAGATTTCTGTTTGTGTGTGTGAAAAAGTTTGCTGCAATTCGTTTGATGTCTGTTCAGTTTTAGGAATATTTTCTGCCTGCTCTTTCCACAATTCAGTCTTTTTGAATAGGAATCTTTTTACATTTTCCTCCATTTCTTGGTATTTTGACCTATCTAAATTTTGAAAATTTTCTTTGTTTTGGACCCTTTCGTTTATAACCGTGTCTTCTTCTGTCGTTGTAATGTCTACATCTTTCTTAATTAAATTTATGTTAGCCAACTCCTGATCAATATTTTTGTGAGCGTGAACAAGATTGAGTTTACTACTGTATGCTTTAACTATCTGACTCTTCTTCTCGTTTTGTATGCAATGAGCAATCGACGAAGTGAATGCAGCAATTGGTTTACTATTTATATTCAAAGGAACATTATTTGTAATTTTGAAACTCTGACCAAGCTGAGCCTGGTTCATTGGAAGTACTTGATGTTGTGAAACTTCGTACTTTTCAATCAAATTGGAACTACTATCTACCAAACTGGGTTGATTGATTTTATTATTATGCTCAACATTGACATCACTAACTGAACTCAAATTCAAACTGTTTGGTTCTAAGATTACGCTGTTTGAATCAGAATTTAAGTTGATATCGAGATCTATAAGACTGGAGGCGTTCGAACTACTTTTTTCCACAAGAAAATTATTTGGTTGAACTTTTACAATATTATTGCAATTTTCAAGTTCGAAATTTGGCACTTTAGTATTCGCTATATCTGTGCTTCTTGGTAATTTTAAAACCTGAAAGTTAGGCTGAGGTAAGTCATTACAAGTTTTGCAAGACTGTTTTGACTCTTCAGTTTGAGTCTCTGTATCATGGTATCTATTGGGGTCAGTTATTTTCATATTTTTTGAGCATGTGCATGTGTCGCAATGTTTGATACACATCCTTTCTTTCTGTCTTTCCTCCAGAACTTTAGCCATTATTGCAGCTGAAACTACATCAACTGGAGAAGTTGAAGGATTCACTTCGACTTCAATTTTTCTGTCTTCTTTTGGAGATTTTGGAACAGAGTAAAACATAGCTGTGGGTGGGAAAGTGGGTATGGGAACTTTAATACTTTTTGGTTCAATCAATTTCCTTTCTTCAGGTTTCTTTTTATGTGTCATGAATACGGATACCTCATTTTGAATCTCTGGTGGTAACTAAAAGAAGAGTGGCGTAACATTTCGCATAGCTCCATTATTTTAACTTACAGTATCAAATTTATGGGCAACAAAGTTGCTCTGCTTGCACTGAAGAAACTGTATGGCAACATTCACATCTTTTTTGTACCTTTCCTGAAATATCAATGGTACCAATTATTAAAATATATGTCTCAAAAGGACAGAGGATGGAAAAAAATAATACTTTGGATAAGAATGGATGTTCCCATTTGAAAATTAAATGAATGTAGAGCAAAATTCAAAATATATACAGTATTTCCAGGAATTTGTGTAGTGATTATGAGTTATAAAACAAACTTCTCCATCTTTGAGTACCGTAAAAGGTGGTGACTTGAAATCACGGGGGTGTCTTGAAACATTCTGCACAATTTTATTGATACCTCTACTGACATCAGTTGGTGAGTAGTGGAAGGTCCAGTGTCGGACCATTCCTTGTGTAAGTATGCCTAACCTAAAATAACTGTGTTTCAACCACCGATAATAAATCGTCCGCCTGAGAAGAAATCAATATTAATGAACTGAAATCTAGTGAAATATTTGGGGTGAATACTTCCGTGTATACAGACCAATCCAAGAAATTTAATTGTGAGTACTATTTTTTTTCCGAATTCGCATACTGTTGACAAGAGATTATATCCCTTGAACATCTTTCAATATAATGAAAACAGAACACAGAACCGGCTATATTTATTTTGGTAATTTCAGTGGTCACTTGAAACAAAATGGTGAAGACGTATAAACGAAAGATTAGAGCTAGACACTATGTGAATTATGAAGGAGAACAACTGCAACGGCCCATTGATAAACGGAAGAGTGGAAAGAGTGAGATTCTGTCCTTCACACTCCTGAAAGAATGCGACGAGGTGGTTTTCAATTCAAAGATATCACATTGATTTAAAATAATGAAATAAAATTGTTCCTTATTTGAATATTAAACTTTTCTGTGATTTTGTTGATATTTAATTCATTTCAAAATATTTATCTACTTATGATTTAATCAGGTATAATTTTTAGAATACGGTATGCATTTCAAGACGCCTATACTGCAGCAAGACATGCAATATCTATGGGATACAATGCGTATTTCAAGTCACCCCTTTTTGGTGGTGACTTGAAATGACGGATATTTAAAAAAAAAGACATATATAGTCGACTAAATAATATTTCGGTCAACATAATATGTTCGTTAGATTCTAGATTTTGATATAAAAGTATCAATTTTCGTTTATCAAATTTTTCTCTAATTTTATCACTTTTGGAAGTTTGTATCCATTTCAAGTCACCACCTTTTACGGTACATGTACACATAATATACCTAGATTAGATATGCATCTTGTGAGAGATTCGTCATTATACCATTGGTTTGTTTACATGAATATACAATAAAAACCATGCAATTTGCAGAAAAAACGATTTCCTTTTGGTGAAACTACTGGGATATCACCCAACTTTTGGATTGATTCAATCAATACCTTATGTTGGATCCTGATTGTTTTATCAGGATGTTGTGGTTCGAAGGATCAAATATTGTGTCCTGATTCTTTTATCAGGATAATGTTAATGAGAAGGCCCAGAATTTTACACCCTGATTGTTTTATCAGGGGGATGAGTAAAAGGGGTATACTTAACTTTAAGCACCCAGCAGTAATCTTGTTGATTACGGCGTAAGTTGTTACTTGCAATAAGATAACAATTACGAGGATACAAACTGGCGAAAGATTCAAACCCAGTTAACTCAATGGACAAATATTCACGTTTTAGAATCGAGCTCTTTGTTGAGAAAATCAAATCTACACCGTAGATGTATACATAAATTTCCAGCTGAACCTAGTAAATTATTTTCAAGTTATCAAAAATTGGTTGAAATATGTTTTTCTATGATTCTTGAGAAATTTGCGATGAAATTCAAATGTTATCTTACATGCAACTACTTGATTCAAACTAGGTTTAAATGAAATTAGATGTAATATTCTATTTGTTCTCTGACAAAAAACTATGGGTAAAGTTGGTATTCAGAAAATTTAATTAAGAATATATAGCTTTCTACTCTATACACAAGCAGTGTGGATATCCATTTTTAGAGAACTTCTACTTCATTGGATTAGTTTTATGTTTATTATGTCTATATATTATCCACTTGAACGGTAGCTATTATACAATAGACATAGTATTATACATTTCTATGACTGTTGTATAAACATTGTATATAGATAACATATCTATCTATCATAGATAAAATTATTATCTATATGCAATGGTATAAAAGGAACCGTAGTCATAGAAATGTATAATACTATGACTATTGTATAAAAGGTACCGTTCAAGTGTTCTCTCTCAATATGGACTCAAACTAAACTAAAATTTTTCGTCCAAAATTTACAACTCTAAACCACAGAGCAATAAACTATATGGATTGACCATATTTGTGTCTCAATGTACAATCAACCGATTTGAAATTAGATGTACATAATTTTGATTTTGGGTGACATGCAAAATAAATTCAAAATGTTTTACCCACAAAAGGCATTCTGGCCTTCTGGAATCTGCACGACTCGATGGTATGAGTTCATCGAAGCAAACCATATGATTTACTATTAATATCAGAGCTATGCCGAGCACTGACGAAAAGTGCTTCAAGCCCTAAGCACTAAGCACTCAATAAAAATGATCACGAGCCTCGAGCACAAAGCACCGCGTTTTCACAAAAGGCTTGCGATTACTAAGCACTTTATAAAAGTAATTCGATTATTCGAGCACTAAGCACTAAGCACTTTTAGAAATCTGTTGGAAATGAGGATATTGACTCCGAAAGGTTATATAAAATTGTGTTCTATTGGAAAAATATGTAAACTAGCAAACTTGCATTCCCCATATGCATCATTGACGGATGACGAATGGAGTGCAGCGAAACAAATTTCTACGAAACTAACGAACTCAAAATTAGTTCTATTCTCACACAGTTTTAAAAGTTCGTTATTATTTTAGTATATCATGATACAATTAATGGAAATATGAATTCTCTAAGTGTCTCAGTTTTTTCTGCACATATAAAATGTATTTCCCCAGTTCAAAATGGGATAATACCCGAAACATAATATATGACATCAACATAATTATTATAATATGAAACTTAGGCCAAGTATTTCCTTTGTCTTACTAATAAAAAAAAACACTGACGTGAACTCAGTGCTTTTTTGGGGCAGTTTTTCATTAACCCATAATTTAATTTGAATTCATCAAGATGACATAAATGCTTTTTTAAATTTTTCAAAATGCCAAAAATATAATCTGCAGAAACCGGACAACATTATTTTCTATTGTGATTGTATTCATGAGCAATTTAGCATCGAAAATTTAAATATGAATATATCGGATAAATCTGTGAATTCACACGACAATTTTCTAAAATAATTCACTTATATCATCTTGATAGACGATCCACTTAATAATGTTTTGATATTGAATAATTTTCAGGAGTTGGTATTATTTACATATCAACGTCCCATTCCATGAATCATTAACGGTGGGTTTCATAATAAATTTTAAAGTTCCTTCAAATTTAAAGTATCCTTCAAAGTGACATTTTGGTTCAAAATATCTAACTAAAGGATGCTTTAAATTTAAAGGAACTTTAAAATTTATTATGAAACCGGCCGTAACCAACAACTGATAATTACAAGATTTACAAGTTCCGTTCATGCCTCAATTGATCTCTCTGGTACACGTAAACTCCTCCGACCACAGCGCGTCAGCGTCTATTCCTGTTACGACATGTTTTCGTAAAGGCTTAGTGCTTAGTAATCCTCGGAAGTGCTCGGGAGCACTTAATGGATTACTAATCACTAAGCCTTTTCATGAAGTGCTTGAATTACTAAGCACTAAGCACTGGTTTTAAAAAGTGCTTGGGAGCACAGTACTCGGGAGCACAAAAAGGCTTCAAGCACTTTCACAAGCACTAAGCACAATGCTTTGGCTCAGCTCTGATTAATATATTGATGGATCTCCCAAAAGACTCATAGAATTTATGTGTAGTATACAACTTAGGATATAGAATAACTATTCTATATTCCAAGGTAAACAATGTAGATGTTTCATGCTTCTTGATCTCTAATAAATAACCATAGATGAAATTGCATTGCAACAGGAATAAAATTGGATTAAAAATCTATATAATTCTAAAATAGACAGAAAATAATGTTTCTCAATTTCAGTATCGTAATGAGTCCATTCCAGCACTGAAAACAGTGCTGGAATGAACTCATTCCCGCATTGTTTCTAGTTATATTTTTCGTTTTGTGGTAGTCAGCAGTGACATTTGATCCTATCAAATTTCAACACACGTCAATTGACAATACAATATAATCTGGATATAGTGAAATAATTGTTGAGGAAAAGCTGTATTTTCATTAAAAAATATGATACTAGAGATTTCCTTCTAGCTAATTTTGAATCATTCATGCTATTAGGAAACTGTTTTAAATCTGATATCCATACCCTACGTACGTTTCAAATTCAAATTCAGTAATCTGTAAAATTTCGTAACAGTCACACCAACTACCAAGATACAATACAAAAGTCACTAGGATGTATAATTTTTCATTAAATTTCTACAGTATAGTATAAAACTTGCGTGAAATAGAGAAAATATCGTCTAATACTCGTTGCAGAAGGCAATTCCAACACTCATGCGGTCGAAAACTGGCTCCTTCGTCGCTCGTTATAGGAATAGGAGCCCATTCTGCAACTTGTTTTAGAATATACTATTTTACTTCAATGGATTCAAGTAATTCTCCATGTACACAACTGAGTATTTCACTTGAATTTTTGATTGATTCAATTCGAACTAGTGTTGTTGAACAGGAATAAAATTGGATTAAAAATCTATATAATTCTAAAATAGACAGAAAATAATGTTTTTACTTCAATGGATCCGAGTAATTCTCCATGTACACAACTGAATATTTCACTTGAATTTTTGAATGATTCAATTTGAACTAGTGTTAGGTATTACAAATCAATAACATTTATTTACCATTCAATCATCCAGTGCAGCCAAGACCACCTAAAGGACTAACTCTGGGTGGTACTGGCACAGCACTCTAAAAACTCTAAACACATCAGTGTTTTTATTAATTTCTATAATTTTATTACATGCTACATAGAACAGAGAAAAGCATTATAGCAGGCTAACCATGATGAAATTTTGATCTGATTCTTGAGGTAATTGAAAATACATTATGTTGTTTTAATGAATGATAATGATGATGATGTAATGAATGAATTAATAAACTTATAATAATGATAATAATAATAATAATAATAATAATAATGAGTGTGGTAGTTTCAATACCATATAAATTGAGAAATTTTAGTATATGCAATATCGAATTATAAATTTCTACTGAAAGATTTTTGAATAGGGATATTTTTTTTAAATCAGTGCTCATGAACTGAAGTTTTGTGAAATTTAATTATAATTGTTTAGGAACAAAGTTATAAGTAATCATTAAAGGATACTGTGGGAGGTATACTCATTATTAAAAGGTTTTTTTCTGGGTTTTCTATCCCAAACTCTGAAAAATATCTATAAAATAAAAATTAATTATTTTGTGATTTGCTTCTGCGTAAGAAACACAAGATATTTGTCAGAAGCAATCAATTGAACAATGTTGCCTAACAAACAACAACGAAACAACATCAACGAAGAAACAACTATATCGTAACGTTTCGGAGTCTATATCAGACTCCTTCGTCAGACGCTTAATGAAAATCTTTAGAATTATTTTGTTGATAGTTATTGTGAAATTCAAGAATTGTCACCCAGAAAAAAAACCTTTTAATAACAAAGTTATATTCAGAAATTTTCATATACTGATATACAAGCTGATATACTGGGTGATATGTTTTGGAATCGGGGTACCATGTATTTCTGAAATTCATTATATGGGCTAGTAATAGATCATAATATAATTACTACTAATATATAGGGTGCAATATCAACAATTTCCGGGGCCCTGCGCTTGAAAACTTTGGGGGCCCCTGCCCCTACTTTTTCTTCTTTTTTACTTAAATTCGAAATAAAAAAAAAACAATGGTATGATTATATGACGGATTAGAAGTCAAATACCAACATAAATAATCAATTACTCCAACACTTTTGAGTTTTCGACAATAATATATTGAATAAAATGCACAAAAGGCCGATTCATATCATACGTCCCGCTCGGCTCAGCTCAGCTACGCCAAAATATCTTCAATGGTTTTTTAGATAAGTTCGGAGACGGATGATGTGAATTAGTACATTTAAAATTCTAAATCCCATTGAAAGATTTTTTGGCGTGGCTGAGCTGAGCCGAGCTGGAAGTAAATATGAATCAGCCTTTAGAAAAAAGAATAAACTGTACTTGAACGTTACTATCAACACTTGCAATCTTTCTTTGGGTTATTAAATATGAATACGAAATATATGTAGAAGGAGTGTTTTGCTCTTTACACCCCTCTCTACTCAATATCCACTCGGCAGTACTAAACTTCAAAGGGAATGACTACAGATTTATTGTATTATGACTGTGACAATTTACATGTTATCGCTGCTTATAAAATATAGCAGTCTAAGGAGGCAAAGAGGTCGGATCGGGGGCCCCTGTGGGCCACTGAAAGGGTGGTAATCAATGTTAATGTGTTACAAATTTATATGGCATGCAGGAAATGCAAAAATAGACGGAAAATATTCTATAGAGATACAGAGACTTAAAACTGTTGGAAAAATTCAATAGTTTTTGAATATCTAAAAATTGGACGATTGGAAGGAAGCAAAAATTTTCATAATATTAGTGTTAATTAATATATATTAATAATTAGTATTAATATCATAATCCTATTATATATTAATAGTAATTACATCTATTACTAGCCCATATAATGAGTTTCAGAAATACATGTTAGCTAGATTCCAAAACATATCACCCAGTATACCAAAATTTCTATATTATTATTATTATTATTATTATTATACTGATCCTCCTGGGTCTTCCACAAGGAGACCCCTCATAAGCTCTAAGAGCTTGCCCTGAGTTAGGAGAACCAGTTGTGTTCTGTGTAGGCTTTGTTACTGTGTCCTTACGCCACCTTAGGCACAGCACTGTTAATTTTTGACCCAACAGCGAATGGTGGCGATTACCGTGACTAGAAAATTTCTTTCCTAGCCTCGGAATTGAACGTGGGGCTTCCGCTCCCAAGTCAATTACTCTACCACTGAGCCAATCGCACGATATAATCTTATCATTACTAAAAATATACTAATTAGATGTTATCTAATGTAAAGTAAATGGAATAGATATTCCGCCGTATTCACAAAGCAATCAATCTCCGTTAAGTCCCAACTGAGGTCCTCAGTTAAGGATAAATTTGAATCGCAAACTCTGTTAACGTAAAAATTAATGTGAAACAGGCCTGTTTCACCACCGTTAAATACGTTAACTAAGTTTGCGATTCAAATTTGTCCTTAACAAGGACCTCAGTTAGGACTTAATGGAGATTGAATGTTTTGTGAATACGGCGGATAGTGGTTTGCAATTGAAAAAAAAACTTAAAATACTTTAAATATCTATTCCATTTAGGTACTTGATTTTCATTCAGTTGTATAGGGCCTCCACGAAAATTAATTGGTAATCACTGTAATCAGTATTAAACAATTTGAAATAAAAATTTACTGTATTAAACTGAGGATTATTCTTAAGTCAGGATATTGATATGCTTAAGTAGATGTTATCAAAAGGAATTGCATTATCCAATCTATAATTTCTATTTTAGAATAAATATATATTCCATTCTATATATTTTCTTCAAGCAGAAAATAATCAAGGTTAGATAGACTTCAAGGTAGACATGCAGTTAATTAATTGTGATATTATTGTGCACTCAAACCAGAAATATTCCTTTTATCACCTCTCAACACAAATCAAAAAAGATAATAGACAACTAAGTATATGAATTCAACAACACAACAGGAGTAGATATTAGGGAATTTCAATGGATCATTTGAGTTTGGAATATTTTATGAGCCATGAATCAATACCAATGATTGTTCAATTGTATACTTACATTACTTTCCGTCAGTTTCTTCACTGTATAATTTGCTTCAGCTAATTTTTCAGATAAAATAGCAACATCTTTTGCTAGTGCACTTTTATCAGTTTCACATGCATCTACTAATTTTAATAGTTTATCCTCTAATCCTTGATTCACTCTTTGGACACGTTTATGTGCATCAGACAGCCTAAAGATTCAAAACACAACCATAAATAATTGATTATTATTTGCAATATCACTCTTTTAGTTGAATTGTTATTCCAGATAAGGTTTTGTCATTTTTACCAACTGATTAATAAATATCGTAAACAATCATTCATTATTATGAATTATCAAGAAAGAACACATTATGTTGCAATCAACAGAGTAAAGTAATTAGAATAGAATATATATTATGTTTAATTTGACCTCATTGAATTAGACGATTACTAAAAGAAAACAACAATCTTTCACTAAAAATGGGATTAATATCCGGATAATATTAAAATGTTCATGAAGGGTATACTGAATATTATCATGTTGCTTCAACAAATTTTTCTCAAAACTAACCTTTTATATTTATCTTCACATGTAACTAACTCATCTTTGAGCAGCATCACTTCATCACCATCAACAGTAGACTCGTTTAAAAAATTGGTCTCCATCCTTATGATATGACTGTCCCTTTCAGCAAGCTTCTGTTTGAGATTTTCAATTTCAAGATGAAGATGGATATCATTGTCAGCTCTTCCACAATGCTTGCACGTACATCCACATTCCTGGAAAAAATACGTAATAATACTACACGGAAACCACTGGAAATCCCACTAAAATTGATGGTTTCATCAAGGTTGATCTCGAAATATACCTTGCAATTGTTGATCATTTTAAATCAGGATTGAAACAAAGAATATTGGCACTTTATCACACTATTCATTCACACATAAGTAGTTCGAGTTCTAAATGGAAATTTTGAGATACTGGACTTGAAATGCGAACATTAAAATAATACGCCACCGCTCCACTGTTTTATAGTGATAGTATTTGTTGTCATTTTGAAGTGACGTCTTATGAATTTCTGACAGCAGTGACAGCAGTTTGTCATCTGTCAGCTGATTTATTCATGATCTCCAGTTTACATGTGCGCGATTTCGTGTTATGCAACTCATCATACATTAGCTGTAACTGAAAGTTGTCTAGCTAGTATTAAAGTCCTCATTAGTTTCCAGGATTGTAGTCTCTGAAGATGGATAATTAATTTTTGTTCGTGGATGACCTTTATTTAAAATCCATTTGGGCACTCATTGCTCCCCTAAACGGAGATAGAAAATAAAAAAAAACATTGAAGAAATGTGTGTCCCAGAAACTATCGGTCAGGTATCGCTGAAATTTTGTTCGTATCGCTAATTTTTGTTCGTGGATGACCTTTATTTAAAATCCATTTGGGCACTCATTGCTCCCCTAAACGGAGATAGAACATAAAAAAAAAACATTGAAGAAATGTGTGTCCCAGAAACTATCGGTCAGATATCGCTGAAATTTTGCAAGAGCTATCAGAAGCTTATTTCACAACGAAGTTCAAGATTTAAACTAGATCGGATCTATATGGTTGGAAATATTGGGAAAATTAATTTTTTTTTTCCTGAAAGCCAAGCAGCCTTCGGCGAGTTCAGTACCTGGATGGGCGGCCCCACTGGCTACGAACTTCAACCAGCACGCCAAAAGAGACTGACCTCATACCTGTGCTTTTCCTTATTTGCCTTTAACTTATTGAATATCCATTCCTCAAAAACTATGAATATAGATATTACGTTAAGTTATATAGATGTGGAAATTGTGGAATAAACAAATTATAATAGGTACCTAGGTTACCTAGGTTAATATTAATATATGTACCTACTACATAAATTAATACTTTCATTCAAATTCTTTCTTCGCAGTGATCATCTAACATCGATTAATTATCTATTTCTTTGTAGTTTTACAATACTTTTACTATTCGACCTTATTTTTTCGCGCTCTTACCAGAAATATGTATGTGTAACTTGACTGATGGAGATTTCATGATCATATTCAATTCTGATGGTCCGTCCGACCGGACGACCGGTACTCCATTTATCAGCACCATAACTTTCGAAAGAAATACCCGGAGGACTTGGGTAGGTGATCTGGCCAGGCCTGGTAAGGCCAACCTAGACCAAGGCATAGGGCGCAAGCCAGGGAAGGCGCATTGAACACTCAGGAATAAATTTCAAATTTCATGTATGTCAGTATATACTTACTTGAAAATTTGTATTCTTCATAAAGAGAATCTGCCGGAACAGTCATATTGATTGTTTGGCAATAAGACTTTCTGTCTCATAGCAATAGCAATGTTAATATATTTTATTACTTCGACTTGCATCAATAGTCCGGTCAAAATAGACATTTCAAATAACAAAAATTTCAGCGATGTCGGGCGAATAGTTTCTGATATGATAGTTTTGAATGATTTTTTTTTTATTTTCCAGCGATCCTCAGGAAATTTTGCAAGAATTTTCAAGTCATTATTCTACAACTAATAACCATGTTGGATTTGGATTCGATTCGTATTTTTTGATTTATTGAGGAAATAATAACCCCATTTCAGATGGGTATAACTCCAAAACGGTTTGGCCGATTATGCCTATTGGCAAACACAAATGTCGCGTTCAGATGCACAACCTACATTAAATATTGCGACTCGTTATCTTTATCCTTTCTCCAGGTTATCGTGACATAAATATTATTTTTTAATAATTTATTAAAAATGTATGAAACTTTCGACTCACTGATGAAGAATTCGAGGTCAAATTAGATTCTGTCCGGCCGGCCGTCCAGCCGGCCGTTGTCACGATAACTTGAGAACGGAAGAAGATAGCGAAGATACAAATACGACGGACAAATGGGCGTAATCAGACCAACGGTTTTGGAGTTATACTCATATGAATTTTTGTCCTTATTTCCTCTATAACTCAAAATATACAAATCTAATCCAATTAAACTAGGAAATTACTTGTAGAATGCCGACCTACAAACTTTCATTTAATTTCGTGAACATCGTATCCTGAAACTATACTTGAGACTTTTTTCCGTATATTATTAGATATTCAGCGAATTTCAATTTCAATAGAATACATTATGTCAGAATTAAAAATTCTGTGATTCTCTTAATACTTAAGTCTGTCATTAAAATGGTATGAAATGTATTCATATATTATAGAAGCTGAAAAAACGGTATATATATATATCGGGTGTCCATAAATAGTTTCCATAATAATCTAATAGGCCACTCACCTTGGGACACCCGATATATACAGGGTGAGTCTTTGACCACTGCATTTATTTTAACCAAAGATTCCTCTCATCAAATGAAACACTTTTTTCATTTACCATTTTTCCAGATTCGGCTCAGGTAAAAAGTTACAAGCGTTTAAAGATTTCACAACGTGCTAATACACTCCCGCATATAAATTATCTATGACATTGTTGGCGGACGAGAATAAGGCATGGTAACGTGGTTTACAGCTTGATTCGGGATTCCAACGCTCAGGGACGGATCCATAAAAGTAGTAAAATGTTCTAAAACGATGGAATATTCTTGAAATGACTCAAGAAAAACTTTATATGCTTTCTTTATGCTAATTTCGTTTAGTTTTATGAATCCACGAGTCCATAACTAGAAAACCAGTAGAAGTAGAAAATAACTAATATTTGGAAAATATGTATCATAGTTATAGGAAACTTTACGCCAACATTCATTTTATTCGAAAAAAGGATGTCAAAGCTACAAAATAAAAACTGATTTTTTTTCAAAATTTCAGCAGCCTGTATCTTTTTACCTGAGCTGAATTTGGAAAAATGGTAAATGAAAAAAGTGTTTCATTTGATGAGAGGAATCTTTGGTTAAAATTAATGCAGTGGTCAAAGACTCACCCTGTATATATACATCGAAGCTAAATTCGGCCCAACGTTTTCGGAGTTATATCCACTAGATTATTATTTTCTCTATTTCAGTATCTTAATGATTCCATTCCAGCAATGAAAACAGTGCTGGAATGAACTCATTCCCAGACTGTTTCTAGTTATATTTTTCGTTTTGTGGTAGTCAGCACTGACATCCGATCCTATCAAATTTCAACACACGTCAATTGACAATACAATATAATCTGGATATAGTGAAATAATTGTTGAGGAAAAGCTTTATTTTCAAAAATATGGTACTAGAGATTTCCTTCTTGCTAATTTTGAATCATTCATGCTATTAGGAAACTGTTTTAAATCTGATCTCCATGCCCTACGTACGTTTCAAATTCAAATTCCGTGATCTGTCAGTCACACCAACTACCAAGATAGAATACAAAAGTCACTAGGTTGTATAATCCGAATTTTTCATTAAATTTCAACAGTATTTTACAAAACTTGCCTGAAATAGAGAAAATATCGTCTAATACTCGTTGCAGAAGGCAATTTCAACACTCATGCGTTCGAAAACTCGCTCCTTCGTCGATCGTTTTCGAATTTCGCATTCGTGTTTTAATAGGAGCCCATTCTGCAACTTGTTTTAGAATATACTATTCTCGAAAACTCAAAAAATGCAGATCTCATCGAACTGAAACTTAGTAGCTATAATAACGACCTAGAGACGTATATGGAATTTTATGAGGATCCTATCACTAGAACATTCTAAAAAAATTTTTTTTCCTAATTTAAAAAAAAAATTCTAATGCTGTCCTCACAAAATGTTACACGCGTCTTCATGTCAATATTCTTCAACTAGTTACCATGCTTCAATTCGATCCAGTCTATTTTTTTTTGAGATATCGAGGAAATAATATTCCAGGTGGGTATAACTCCGAAACCGTTAGACCGATTATGCCAAAAAACGAACTTAACCCTCCTATTCGGATGCACAACTTACCCTGAAAATTGCAAGTCCCTATCTACTTTCGTTCGAAAATTATCGAGGCAACGGTCACCCATCCAGCTAGTGAACTCACACAAGGCTGCTCGGATCTCCAAAAATATAGATCCGATCGCGTTCAAACCTGGAACTTAGTAGTAGAGTTAGGTCCTGAAGGCTGTCGCAAAATTTCAGTGATGTAGGATATAGAACTTTTTTCAATGATATTTTAAAAATTTTCTAGTGATACGATCCTCACGAATTTCTGCAAGAATTTTCGCGTTGGCATTCTACAAGTAATAACCATGTTTGAATTGGATCGGTTTTGAATTTTTTCATCTATTGAGGAAATAACAACCTAATTTCAGATGGGTATAACTCCAAAACCGTTTGGCCGATTATGCCTATAAACACACTCAAAGGTCACATTCAGATGTACAACCTAACCTGAAAATTTGAAGTCACTATCTCTTTTCGTTCTCAGGTTATCGTGACATAATATTTTTTAATAATTTTTTTAAAATTTTCTAGTGATACGTTTTATTTGATCAGATTAGTAATGGTTGAAAACAAAATTATTACCCAGAAACCGTTGGGCCGATTATACCCATTAACAAACATGTCCGTCGTATTCGGGGATGCGCCACCTACCCTGGAAATTTCAAGTCGCTATCTCTTTCCCTTCTCGAGTTATCGTGGCAACGGATGGTCGGACAGAATCGAATTTGACCTCAAATTCTTCATCAGCGAGTTGAACCTAGTCGTTTGAGACCATCCTCGGCAAAAAAATCGAAAATTACAGATATTTGGGCAAAATGATAACGTGATGTTCCCCAGAACATACGAGCAAAAATTATGAAAAAATCTGAAAATCTGTTCGGAGGAATAAGAGCGTCACAAATAGTGAACTCACTCAGCGCGGATTCTAATCCGAATCTCCTGCGCGGCAGGCGAGCACGCTAACATCGCGGCCATCTAGGTGTTGTTAAAAATTTGAGATTTACCTGATTTGAATATTCAGAAGAAGTAGATACCAGTTCGAAATTTAATTTTCACAATTGTTCCTAAAATACAAAGCTGATCTAGCTGAATACGGTACGCAATTGTGAAATGGTGGCTTGAAGGTCTGTGTAGAATTTCAGCCGAATCTGACAGATAGATATCCTTATGAAATTTTGCAAAAATTAGCGTATCGGCATTTTACAACTAATTACCAAGTTTCAGTCCGACCGAATATGTATTTCTTGAGTTATTAAGGAGACAATATTTCAGCCAGAAATTCATGTTACCCGTTACGGGCATTTACGTTATGCGCATGAGCAAACGGGAATTGATTTAACTGCTGGAATTTTCGTCCGAGAGGATTGGGGTTTGGAGGTGCAGGATGCTATTCCTCCATAGAATCCGCTTGTGAGTGCCCGCGCATGCACGGATTGAAGCTGCGATAACTCCGGAACCAATGGTGTTGAAGAATCAAAGTTTTTTGTGAGGTGTGTGATTTAGAGACGCCTTTCAGCCACGAGTAGATTGCGCATGCGCAGCGATTCTTATGACGAATGATAGTATGGGTGACTTTGATAATCTATGTAAACTTATGAATTATTATCAAAGTAACTCCAAGTACCTACATATAACATTGATAAAGTAAAAATATTCTGAATTATTTAATATGGTTTACATTGTAAAGCAGATTGACCCTACGTCAATGCTTTTTTACACTTTTTCTTTCATTGTTAAGTCAATCTGAATTTGGCGCGCGTGCTTTAAACATGATTATGATTATACTGACCCCTCCAAGTCTTTCCCACGGAGATCCCTCAGAATCTTCTAGGAGCTTGTGCGACTAAGGAGAGTCAGTTGTGTTCTTTTCAACTTTGTTACTCTATCCTTATGGCAGCTTAGATACAGCACTGTTAATTTTGCACCGACAGTGAATGGTGTCCACTATCCTTTGGGTAGATCTCCGGCTCGCTCTATCCGCTGAGCTTGAAGTACTCATCATTCAATTTAAATTAGCCACCGTGAACACGCGCGCCAAAGAGTACTGACTGCACGTCAGTGCTTTTTTTATTTTTTCAAGTTCCTTTAACGAATATAGCTGTGAATACAGTTTGGCTGTTAGCTTTACCGTTGATCGAAAAAAAGTGCAGTTATGGGACCTCCGTTAGGAACGCAATTACCTCTTCTCCAAATCCTAACGTAATTTAATATAGATCTATCGAATATAGTTATTTATAAATTCGCCCCTGGGCCACGATACAGATATTTCAACTCGGAAACAACGCTATTTCCCCGAAACTGACTTGTCCGTGCACAGAATTGCCTTGAAAATTCTCTTAAAACCTTAAAATGACGGCTCAGCACCAAATGCATCACCGCTAGACGCAAACCACTCCCAACATGAGCCATACAATCCAAACGTCTCCTCTGCGCATGCGCAATCTACTCGTGGCTCAAAGTCCCCTGAAAATAACACTTCACACAAAATTCTGATTCTTCAACACCATTGGTTCAGGAGATATCACTGCTCCAATCCGGGCATGCGAAGACACTTCCAAGGGGATTCAATGGAGGAATAGCATCCAGCACCTGAAAACTCCAATCCTCTCAGACGAAAACTCCAGCAGTTGAATCACTTCTTGTCTGCTCATGCGTGAAACGAAAAAACTCTGAAAGGGGTTAGGTACATGAATTTCGAATTAGGAACGCAATTTCTTCGCCTATTCTCCAAATCCAAAAGTAATTTAAAATTGATCATCCAAGTATAGTTATTTATAAATTGGCCCCAGGGCCACGACACAGACATATCAACTCGAAAACATCGCTATTTCCTCGATACTGACTTGTTCGTTCATAGAATTGTCTTGAATTTTCTTTTAAAACCTCACAATATTGGCTCAGCACAAAATCCATGACCGCTAGAAGTAAACCGCACCCATCATAAGCCATACAACCCAAAAAGAGCTACGTCACCTCTGCGCATGCGCAATCTACTCGTGTCTGAAAGTCCTCTCAAAATCACACACCGCACACAAAACTCTGATTCTTCAAAACCATTGGTTCAGGAGAGATCGCACCTTCAACTTTCAATCCACGCATGCGCGGATACTCCCAAGGGGATTCTGTTAAATAATTGCATCTTGCACCTCAAATCCCCAATCCTCTCAGACGAAAACTCTAGCAGTTAATTCACTTATCGTCTGCTCATGCGCATAACGAAAAATGCCCGTAAGGGGTAATATCAATTTCAAAATTAGCCCCAGAGCCACGGTACGCATACTTAAATTCGGAAACAACGCTATTTCCCCCAAACTGACCTGTGTCCGCGCACTTAATTCACATGAATATTCTTTTAAAACCTCACAATATCGGCTCAATACTCCCAACATAACCCATACAACCCAAAAACACTTCTCTTCTGCGCATGCTCAATCTACTCGCGGCTGAAAGTAATCCCAAAATAACACACCTTACAAAAAACTCCGATTCTCCAACACTAGTGGTTCAGGAGATATCGCATCTTTAATCCACGCATGCGAAGACCCTCACTAGGGGATTCTATGGAGGAATAGCATCCGCCAACCCAAAACCACAATCCTCTCTGACGAAAACACCACCAGTTGAATCAGTGATGGTCTGCTCATGCGCATAACGGAAAATGCCCGTAAGGGGTAACATCAATTTCAAAATTAGCCACAGGGCCACGGTACGGATACTTCAACTCGGAAACAACGCTACATCCCCCAAACTGACTTGTCCTTGCACTGAATTGCCATAAATATTCTTTTAAAATCTCACAATATCGCTCAGCACTCTCCACATAACCCACACCACCCAAAAACAGTCACTTCTCTTCTGCGCATGCCCAATCAACTCGCGGCTGAAAGTCATCTCAAAATCACACACCAAAAACTCCGATTCTCCAACACTAGTGGCAGCATGAACTTCAAGAAAATAGGTTTCGGAATTTCAAGCAAAATATTCCACAAAATAGTAGTAATTTTTTGAATTTTTTCATGTCACGTGATCTTCACGAAAATTTGCAAAAGTGTTTGCTTTGGTCTTTTGCATCTGACTACAGAGTTTCTATTCAATCAGATCAGTATTTTACGATTTATGGTGGAAACAAAATTTTAAAATTTTTGAAATTTTTTTTGGCCATCCGGTCAGTCACAAAAAACTCCGATTCTCCAACACTAAAGGTTCAAGAGATATCGCATCTTGAATCCACGCATGCGCAGACCGGCACCGGGGGATTCTTTGGAGGAATAGCATCCTCCACCCCAAAACCCCAATCTTCTCAGAAGAAAACTCGAGCAGTTAAATGATTTCTCGTCTGTTTATGTGAATAACAAAAAATGCCGAAAAGAGGCAGTTACACCCCCAGTCGTTAACCGTTCAGACAAATTTTGAAAACCAATTTAAAATTTCACACATCGTTTACGCATTAATTCAATTGCCATGCTAGTAAGTAGTCCATATTTTAATCAGTTGCCCTCGTACATATCGCAGTCATTCAGATAAACGCGCAAAAAATACGTCGGAACGAAATCTGATCACCAGAGATATTCCATGTAGGAATTCGAAATGAAATAATTTATCCAGTTTGGTAGTTCAAAATTAAAATTTTTTGTTTTAGGCTCCTAGTGGTCTGTTCGCATTGAAATTTTGCACACCCCAAGAGGTCATCATTGGTCACCGAAGTGCCAAAACTGAACTCAATCCGATATTTGGTTTCGGAATTTCAAGCAAAACATTCCGCTAATAGTTTTTTAAAATTTGTTCTACTCATGCTATCCCCACGAAATTTTGCACAAGTGTTTTCGTTTGTACTTCGCCCCTAACTGCCGAGCGTCAATTCAATCGGATAAGTTTTTCTTGAGTAATAGTGAAAACAAAATTTCAATTTCATTTTCAAATATTTGTCTTTTTTTCTAGTTTACAGCCATCCGATCAATACGAGACTTCGCAGGCATATAAAGGTCATGATTATACAATTTGAAGCTGAATTTCAGATAGATCGAGTGATCGGTTTCGGATATATTCTTGAAAAACGTTCTAACTAAAAATGGTCGTGACTCCGAAACGTCTCAATGGATTTTGCCCATTAACGAACTCGTCCGAGATATTTATGCTCCAAACAAGCCCTGCAAATTTCAATGCTCTAACTCGCTCCGTTCTGTCGACGGACAGAATTGAATTTGAGCTCGAATTCTTCATCAGGGAGTCGAACCCAATCGTTTGAGACCATTTTCGCAAAAAAATCGAAAAACACAGACATTGTGACGAAATGATAGCACGCTATTCCTTGCGGAACACGCGCGCAAAAATTGGCGTTGTATATTTAACTATGTCATTACTATTATTTCATCCAATTAGTAGGTTTACAGCTTCATCCTCGTTACCGTTCGGCAGACCTACAACAAAACCAGTTCAAGTTTTTGACCAGCTTCGATAACTTTCGCCCGAATTTGCCATCTATGCTAATGACCGTAATGAGTGTAGTGCCACATTAGTGTATTTCATCTCGGATGATCTCGGCAAAGGCGGAACAGCTGTGATATAATTCAAGGCGATGCCGAAGCCCGCATAGTCACCTTTGCCTGAGGGTCTGTTGAGGTGGGTACCCTGGTTGGGTTAGGAACGGTCATGATGCAAACGATGCAGTGTTGCGCGATCTCTGGTAATATTTTCCTAAATGTCTGTGTGAGTGTTGCAGGGTCTTCTCCATTCCGTTCTTTTACATACCAAAGATACTTGGATGAGTCTTCCTTGGTTGTACAAGGTCACTATTACATTGCATCCAAAATTACCACAAAAACTCAAATTAAATGTGGTCAATTTTAATTATGTTCGTCCGGTCACCCGTTTAAGATGGGTGTATATTGGTTGTTACATGAGTGGTTGGCCATAGCCTGGTGGTAAATGCAGGTCATGCAGGCCCTTCAGAAATATTGGTTCTTTTGTATCCAAAGGCAGTTAGTGTTGTTGATGCAGGGTGATTCATGAATGTTGGCCCGAATTTGCGATATCCATAACTCGGGAATCAGTGCTCTGATTTCGATTAAATTTGGTGGGTTGTTCACTCTCAAAAATTCTTTAAACCGACTCATGTAATTTGATTATATTCAGGACAGTACTCAGAATATCGAGGTTTTTGGCGCTCTTGTTCCTCGGAACAGAGTGCTTATCAATTTGCCCAAATGTCTGTAATTTTCGAATTTTTTGATGAAAATGGTCTTGAACGATTTAGTTCGACTCACTGATCAAGAATCCGTGGTCAAAATCGATATGTCCCTCCTTTAACACGATAACTCTCAAACGGAATGAGCTAGGTAGTTGAAATTTTCAGAGTAGGTTTAGGGGATAAATATCTCGGTTAAGTTCGTTATTGGGTAGAATTTCTCTTGAAACAAGTGTGCCTTTTGAAACGAATTACATGAGTCGTTTCGAAGAATTGTTGAAACTGAAAAACCCCACCAAATTTAATCAACATCGGACCACTGATTCCTAAGTTATGGATATCAGAAATTCGGACCAATAATCATAAATCACCCTGTGTAGCCGAAACTAAATTGGATACAAAAAAACCATTTTTCTGAAGGGCCTTGATGACCTGCATTTACCACTAGGCTAGGGTCAACCAATCATGTAACACCCTGTATAACAAATAAAACAAGTTAAAATTAAATAAGAAACGAATTAACATAAAATAAGAATGTTCAACATGCACATTTCAATGAGATCGTTTATACACGAATTAAGATAAAATAAGAAATGAGAATAAGAGCTAAAGAACTTTCATCTTGATTTCTTATTTTATTTTGTTTGGAAAATGATATGGCGCATGCTGAAAGAGTGAAATTCATAAGACTCGCACAAGACATAAAAGTCATTGTCAAAAAAGCTGCGATTTGATTGGTTCATTCTCATTTCTCATTTTGTTTTAAGTCATCTGTATAAATCAATATATATTTCATGAGAGTTTAACGCTTTTATGGAAAAGCTTACTAGCAAATTTTTGCTAGTCCTATCCTCTTATTTATGTACTAGTGGTAAGCTTTTCCATAAAAGCGTTAAACTCTTTTGATATACCTATTTCTGCATGCATTGCGTATTAACCGGGGCGTTTTCACCTCCTCGTGGTGTCCGCATGAAACTCTAAACAGAGTTGTGGAATTACCCACGTTTGGAACAAAGAATGTACGCAGGGATCTATAGTTTTGAGTGGTCCGCAGTGGGGAGCTTGGTTGGTTGAACGCCAGGAGCCGCTTCTTTCTACTTCGTACTCAGAAGTGATTGCTGTATTTTGATTAACCGGCTTCTTCGAAGTGTATTGTGTATTGTTCATCAGCGTTGAGTTGTGCTTCACTGTTCCTATTCTCTTATTTAAATCAATAAAATATATAGCGTTAATTGTTATTTTTATTTTAATTTGGTTTCATTTATTTGCTGTATAAACCCTGAAACCCTCCATTATCCACCAATATTCATTGAATAAATATATTAACCCGTTTGATCTATTGCTTTCTCCATATTTTGAAAGATGAGATCACACAGAGTTTAAGCCGAGATATTAGATGTACAGGGTGGGCAAAATTGATGATACCTGAATTACGACTGTATAACCCTATGGGATAAAGGAAAATGAATTGTATATTGCGTAGCAATTGAGGAACTTATGATGCCATTAACTACATTCTTCATTTGTTTTCGAGTTATAGGCCAAAATTGAAATTTGGGTGATTTCAACATTGGTCATTATCTGCGTTCCTGTCTGTGCTTAGAAAAATTCACCATTTTTTTCCGTTAAATATGTAGGTAATATATAATATAAAGAAAGTGTCTGTATAATATTTTTATTTCATTGTCGTAGCACAATCAGGAACGTAGATAATGATCAATGTTGAAATAGCCCAAAATTCATTTTTGGTCTATAACTCGAAAACAAAAGTTATAGGAATGCAGTTAAGGGCATTATAAGATTCTCAAAAAAAGACAAACGCAATGTACCATTCATTTTCCTTTATGTCTAAAAAGTTGTAGTTTAGGTATTATCAATTTTGCTTACCCTGTACATAAAGTAACGAGTTGAATGTTAATGCAGAACTTCGTGAGGGACTATTTATAATTTTCGAAATAGATATTTATTCGGAACGTCATAATTCCACGATTTAGATACGATGTTATAGCAGAATTTTTTAGAGCTCTCTAGGCCGAAGTGTTAATTCTAGATACAGTCAGGCAGGTCGTGTTCGGTCCAATGGAGTAGCCAAAATATTTGTTCATTCATTGGCCGCAATTACAGAATTAATATCCCTAGATGGAGAAAGAACAAATTCAAGATAGAACGGAAAATCTATTGGCGTTTTCTGGAAATTATAAAATTCGATTGATTTGTATATTTGTTATCTAGGAATGCCAGTATGGTCATATCTAATATCTAACATCCATAATTGTAGAAATATGGATCATGCGGAGTAATATAAATAAGTGGAAAAGTTTAACGGGTAATTCCGCAAAAGAAGCAGATTAAAAATAATTCTGCTGGTACCTGCCGACACGTGTTTCTGCTAGTTGGCTTCTTCAGGACAGGGCAACCAAGAAACCAAGAAAGATGGAAATAAATGTGAAAATAGGTGACACCACACCAGGAGCGAGCAACCAATTTGTGCCTTCAGCTCTAGGACCTCCATTTCGGAGGTAAACTATGGCATCGGCACGGAGGAAGCATAAGCTACCTGTGCGATGCGACCTCAACCCGAGGATATGAAACATAGAAATATGGATCATGCGGAGTAATATAAATAAGTGGAAAAGTTTAACGGGTAATTCCACAAAAGAAGCAGATTATTAGAGCTGAAGGCACAGATTGGTTGCTCGCTCCTGGTGTGGTGTCACCTATTTTCACATTTATTTCCATCTTTCTTGGTTTCTTGGTTGCCCTGTCCTGAAGAAGCCAACTAGCAGAAACACGTGTCGGCAGGTACCAGCAGAATTATTTTTAATCTGCTTCTTTTGCGGAATTACCCGTTAAACTTTTCCACTTATTTATATTACTCCGCATGATCCATATTTATATGTTTCATATCCTCGGGTTGAGGTCACATCGCACAGGTAGCTTATGCTTCCTCCGTGCCGATGCCATAGTTTACCTCCGAAATGGAGGTCCTAGAGCTGAAGGCACAAATTGGTTGCTCGCTCCTGGTGTGGTGTCACCTATTTTCACATTTATTTCCATCTTTCTTGGTTTCTTGGTTGCCCTGTCCTGAAGAAGCCAACTAGCAGAAACACGTGTCGGCAGGTACCAGCAGAATTATTTTTAATCTGCTTCTTTTGCGGAATTACCCGTTAAACTTTTCCACTTATCCATAATTGTATTTTGAACAATTTTATGAATTATCCATTCTCTTTATATGACCCACAAATTACCCAATTAGTTAGATTTTTAAAGTGAGAATATCTGGAAACTTTGCAATTCAAATTTCAACTCTCAATTCGCTATAACAGGGGTGCGAATTCGAAGAATTTGTATCTGAAAAACTAGCCTTATTTTTAGCTTAGCAATCGGCTCCAAAAATTTGACGGCCTATTTGTGAAACGCCCTATATGTAAGGGTTCAGCTTTCCGCAAAAATATTCAGTGATCTAAAACACACATTCGAAAAATCTGTTTCCGCCCGGGATCGAACCGGGGACCTTCCGCGTGTTGGCGGATGTGATAACCACTACACCACGGAAACTGGTGATACATATTTTGATGAGGAAGAATTTTCCTACCCGTACTTCATAAAAAAATTGGTTCAAGCCCTGTGGACAGGAGCTTTTTGGCGCTCTTATTCAAACAGACAAATTATATCTCCGAAAGTATTGGTTTCTCAGAGTTGGGAATTATATCAATGGATTCTTATGGTAGAACTGCCTCAAAAAGAAATTAAATTTAAAAAAAGTGTCGTTTAAAAAAATCAAGAGCGCCAAAAAAAGAGCAATCTACAATGCTTCAAAAATTGTCATTAAATTCATTTACCAAGATTAAATGAGCAATCTGCAATGATTCAACCTCGTGGAATGGGTTTTTGCAACTTGCACTCGGTGCATACTTTTCACATCTCGATATACCTAAGGAAAGTATCATCGAATTGTCTAGATCAAGGCTGGAGACAATCATAGCAGATTGTCCATTTATTCCTGATATTTGAGTAGGTAGAGGCTTACGAACAAATTATTTTGATAGTTCAAAATATATTAACTAGCAACATTATGAAAATACGTATATATAGGAACATGTCTTACTACTTAAGGAAGTAAAATGTAATATTAACCTCAACGAACAGTAATTTGTTTTGATGATTCCATTATGTTCTTCTTTCCTATATTGCCTTCTTAAACTACTAAGCATTAAAATGATCCAATTCTAAATCTTCTAAATTATATTCCCGAATGTATACGTAAATTATTCAATATACAACCAGTCAATATTATTTTCGGTTTCAAAACAGTCTTGTATATACTCACAAATTCAAGAATCGGATACTTGTTTTCAAACTACGAATTGACATGACTCTAATAGCCAGATAGATGACATTTATGAACAGTGAACAAAGACAGTGAATACATAGAACTACGATGTATTATTGAAATTTTTAAAAATCATATCTCCGAAAGTATTCGCTTGTTAGAGTTGAGAGAGATATCATTGGATTCTTATGATAAAATTGCATCTTAAAATAATTTAATTCAAAAGTTGTAATGTAAAAAAAAAACATTTTTTTTCGTTACTCCGAAACCATCAGGCCGATTTTGCCCAATAACGAAATTAACCGAGATATTTATCCCTTGAACCTACTCTGAAAATTTCAATTGTCTAGCTCATTCCGTTCGAGAATTATCGTGTTAACGGACAGACGGACGGCCGGACGGAATCGATTTTGACCATGGATTCTTGATCGATGAGTCAAAACAAATCGCTTAAGACCATTTTCAGCCAAAAATTCAAAAATTACAGACCTTTGGGCAAATTGATAAGCACTCTGTTCCGAGGAACAAGAGCGCCAAATATACTGCTTCTGCTCGTGATCAAATTGTAAACCTTCTGTGTGATGAGCGGTATCCATGAAAACACGTCAACAACGAAAACTGGATTTCATTATTCTAAAATCAAATTTACCTTTACTTAGTATACTCATATACACCACAGGTTTTTTTTGCTGAGGATTATTCCCTAAGCTCTAGTATCATACTTCGAATTCTATATGGTACCCCGTTACACTAACCTCTGCTGCACTTTTTGAGCGCATGTTCTATATAGGACTACAAGGGAACAGCGTGCTATCATTTTGCCCAAATGTCTGTAATTTTCGAATTTAAAGGGTTTTCCAATAAGAGGTATTATTTTGATATTCAAAGAAAAATGCCATTTTTCAATATAAATGATCGGATGTTTATTTCATTATAAAGAAGAAGCTATGCCGTTAATAATGGAAAATAACATCAGGCAAATGAC
Source organism: Halyzia sedecimguttata (assembly GCA_937662695.2). Lineage (NCBI taxonomy): Eukaryota > Metazoa > Arthropoda > Insecta > Coleoptera > Coccinellidae > Halyzia > Halyzia sedecimguttata. Next base: position 35,356,407 of record OW569411.2, read on the forward strand.
CACCACGACCAACCTTCCAAGACCATATCCTTTTAATGAAATTTTCCATAACCAAATCGCAAAGTGGCTGCCCTATGTCCTGGATAGCCTCACGAATTCCATCTTTGAGGTATTGAATCGACGCTGGGCTATTGGCGTGGCCTCAAAGGAAGAAGTCGCAAGGTGTTAAATTGCAAGATCTCGGTGGCCAATTGTGATCACCCCTTCGAGAGATAACACGGTCCGGAAACTTTTCCCGCAAAAGATCAATGGTTTCGTTGCTTGTGTGGCACGTAGCGCCGTCTTGTTGAAAGTAAACGTTGTCCAGATCAATACCATCCAATTCCGGCCATAAAAAATCATGAATCATCTCTCGATAGCGCAATCCATTCACCGTAACTGTGCTCCAGCCTCATTTTCGAAAAAGTATGGTACAATGACTCCGCCGGACCACGAACCGCACCAAACAGTCACACGTTGAGGATAGAGAGGCAATTCAACAATAACTCTTGGGTTTTCCGAGCCCCAGATGCGCCAATTTTGCTTGTTGACGAAGCCACCGAGGTAGAAATGGGATTCATCACTCAAGATGATTTTTCGATGGAATTCCGGATCATTTTCATGCATTTCAACGACCCAATCAGCAAAGACACGACGATGTTGATGATCGGCCGGCCTGAGCTCTTGTGTTAACTGAACTTTATAAGCCTTAAGACCCAAATCTTTATGCAAAATACGGTGTAATGACGTTTGTGGAATGCCTAATTCCAAAGAACAACGAGGAATGGACAAACCTGGGTTTTCTTCAACACTTTCGGCTACAGCAGCAATATTCTCGGCTGTTCTTGAGCGACGTGCACGGGTTTTATTCTTCACATAACTAACTAGTCCCAACAGCTCGAATTTTTCCACCAATTTCTTTATTGCGGTCCGACAAGGTGCTTCACGATGACCCAAAAATGTCCGAGTTTTACGAACCGTCTCTGCCAAATTTTCACCATTTTTATAGTGAATTTTAATAATTTCAATGCGTTCTTGAAGCGTGAATCGTTCCATTTTTGGCGCTCTAGTTCCTCGGAACAGAGTGCTTATCAATTTGCCCAAATGTCTATAATTTTCGAATTTTTGGCTGTTCGACTCACTCATCAAGAATCCGAGGTTGAAATCAATTCTGGCCGGCCGTAGACACGATAACTCTCGAAAGAAAGGAGTTAGAGGATTGAAATTTGCAAGGTGGGTTTGGAGCGTAAATATCTCGGACAAGTTCGTTAATGGGCAAAATCCATCAAGCAGTTTCGGAGTTATGGCCGATTTTAGTAAAAACATTTTTTATGAATATTTCCGAAACCGATCACTCGAACTATCTGAAATTTAGCATCAAATTGTAGAATCATGACCTTCATACCTATGTGAAGTTTTGTATGAACCAGGTTACCGCAAAGTGTAAAAAAAAATTTCAAAATAAAAAAAAAAATTTCTACAATAACTCTCGAACGGAATGAGCTAGGCACTCGAAATTTTCAGAGTATGTTAGGGAGATGAATATCTCGGTCAAGTTCGTTATTGGGCAAAATAGGCCAGATGGTTTCGGAGTATCGAAAAAAAATATTTTTTTTAAGTAATAAATTTCAAATTCAATTTTCATTTAATATGCAGTTAGTTGCAGATAGTTAGATGCAGATAGTTTCACCATAAAAATCCATTGATGTCATTTTTAGCTCCAACAAGCTAATACTTTCGGAGATATGATTTTTCGAAATTTCAATAATGAATCGTACTTCTATGTTTTCACAGAATGCTATAATTATTCTATCTAAGCTTTATTATATGCTCTGTGTTCATACTCGTACATGTCATCCTGTTCTATAAGAGAGAGAGTCAAATTCATTTCAGCAGTTCTCATTCTCAGATTGCTCATTTAATCTTGATAAATAAACTATTATTTGAATTGAATTTCCTTTATGATGCAGTTCTATCATAAGAATACATTGATATAATTCTCAACTCTGAGAAACCAATACTTTCGGAGCTATAATTTGTCTGTTTGAACAAGAGCGCCAGAAAGCTCCTGTCCACAGGGCTTGAACCAATTTTTGTATATAATATAATTTTCAGAGTAGATTTGAGGAATGAATATCTCGGATAAGTTCGTTATTGGGGAGAATCGGTCTGTTTGAATATAATTCCTTTCATGATGCAGTTCTATCGTAAGAATCCATTTATATCATTCCCAGAGACCAATTTTTTCGGATACATATATGATTTATCAAAGTTTGAACAAGTGCGCCGTATTCACAAAGCATTCAATCTCCGTTAAGTCCTAGCTGAGGTACTCAGTTAAGGATAAATAAGAATCACAACCTCAGTTTAAGTGAAAATTAACGTGAAACAGGCCTATTTCACAACCGTTACATACGTTAACTGAGGTTGCGATTCTTATTTATCCTTAACTGAGGACCTCAGTTAGGACTTAACGGAGATTGAATGCTTTGTGAATACGGCGGTATATGTATCCTCATAAATGAATTAGAACAGCATGCACCTGAACTTGAATTAAAACATCAGTAATATGTTTACACCTGCTCCATGCTGCGACTTTACAAGAATATACCATACTTTTTTTTTAAGTTTACCGTTCTCCACATTAATATGGGCCATCAATTTTATGTGATTCTGAATTAAGGGCACTACTTTGTAAATATAAGGAACAAATGTCTATAAAAATGGGACCACAATTTGTTTTGTCATACATGATCTACATTTAGAACCTCTTAGTCTTCTCCTTCTACAAGGATTCTAGAATTAGGAGTTGAAGCTCCTATATGTACTCCAGAAATTGCATCGTCTTGGAAGTTCCCATTTGTTTTTCTTTTGCGATTTAATACATTTATATAATTATTAGAGATAACTGTAGTACTTCCGGAACTCATTTTGTACCTAAATATGTATTTAGTTGTAATATTTAAATTCAATTAGGTTATGTTTCTGTCAGTTCAAAATAATCTGTCGTGGCGATTTTGTCGCTCCATGAAATATAGGGGCAGGGAAATTTCGAGCGACAGTCGCTGGTTTTGAACGAAAAAATCGTCGAAATTTTGGGCGACAAAATCGCTGGTTTTCGGCGACAAAATCGCCACATGAATTTTCGCCTTAATACCGTCGCGCAACTAGTGTGGACGGCATCGCCTAACAACGTAACATCGCAACAGCGCAATATCGGAGTGTTCCATCGGTTGTCGGTATTTTTGCGTCACATCAAAGGAACGATACGGAGTGATGTTGCTCCACTCGTTTTCATGTCTGTACTGATCTGCGTAACACGATTGCGATTTGTTTTCGGTTGCATTTTTATTCGATTGACAAAGTGTTTAATTATACAGGGTCTTTCACGAGGAACCTTACCCATATTTATACGGGAAACTACTGAACGTATTTTCATGAAATTCAGCACTTATAAGTACTTCACGATGCTGATGAAATCTAAAATATTTTCAAGGCATGAGCACCTCCGGTTTTTCCGGAAATGACGTCAACTTCCGTTTTTCAAATTAGAACACCATTTTTTCATTGCAGAAATAGATTCCCTAGAAAATTTCAAGTTATTTTGATGTAACATTTTTCAGTTTTGGTTGGAAAATTCTCTCTGAGCGGGAAAATTCGAAAAAAAAATCGAAAATAGAGCTCCGCTGAAACAAGAATAACTTCGAGGTTTTTGGATGGAAAATTTTCATTTTTGGGATTTTTCAAGATGTAAGATTGATGTATCCACTTTAAAAATCGAAATCGCGATTCATGATACAGGGGGTGAAAAAATCGCTTTCAAAGTTAGGGATTACAAAATCGTGAAAAATCAATTTTTTCAAATTAGAACCCCATTTTTTTATGGCAGATATTGAATCTACGTTAAAAAATAATGTGAGTGTATGCATCACACCCTTGCCCTAAAGTGGATATTTTCTGAGTTATTCACAAAAAACTGTTTTTCTTCTTGAATTTTCAGCTATTTCTTTTGCCTTCACGCCAAAAAGATGAAATTTTCAGGAACTGTTACTTAAACCATGTTTTAGATTTTACTACCCTAATATGCAAGAGAAAAAAGTTACAGGTTGTTCCTAAATAGATGGCGAAAATTGATACGAATTTGTATCGGAAACCTCTTTATTTCAACTAATCGGCCATCGGTTTTCTCTCCAGTGATAAATAAATAATACCTTATGAACCATATGCAAAAACTTACCATGTTTTACATTCTTTTTTTTAATGATAGATATCATTAATTACATCTGCCAAATTCCTCTTTATTCAGTACATTTTGTGTTTACTATTAATTTGGTGATAATTCGTATTAAGTTATAAAATCGATCACTATGCCTAATTTTACCAATGAAGATTATTTAAATCTCATTCTACTTCATGGAGAATGTAATATAGTTGTAGATAGAACGATTCGACTGTTTCCTGACCGACCCAGACCAACGAGAGATACCATTAACAGAACCATGACAAACTTGAGAAATGTCGGATCTTTCGTTAAGAAAACTATACACAGAGAAAAAAGTGTAGTAGAAGATGAGAACAACGAAATTACAGTTCTTGCATATTTTCGTGTGAATCCTCAAAATTCTCTCAAAGATGCCGAGATTGATCTGGGATTATCCCAATCGAGTGTTTGGAGAATATTAAAAAAAATTGGTTCAAGCACTGACGTGAAGTCAGAAGCTTTTGCGCGTATGTTCTATTGTCCATTCTTCTGTAGTGTACACCCTTAATCGAATTTCTTCTTCTTCTTCTTCCTTATATATAAGCACAGTTTGCTTGTTTCTCTTCGGTTCTCTGCCTGATTTCAACCTATTGGTAGGTTGTCGCTCCATCGTTTACGGGGTCTTCCCACGCTCCTGCGTCCCATCGGTGATCTGCCCCTCGCGATCTTTACTATTCTGTCGGTGATCATACGGTTAATGTGTTCGTTCCACTCCTTCTTTCTTTGTAGTACCCATTCGTTTATGTTGTCGACTTTACACACTGTTCTTATGTCCTCGCTCCTCACCCGATCCACAAGTGTCTTGCCAGCTATCCTGCGCAGTACTTTCATCTCCGTGGTCTCTAGGATCTGCCTTGTCCTCGAAGTTTCAGGCCTAGTCTCTGCAGTGTATGTTAAGATGGGTCTGATCGCTGTCTTGTATATTCTGGACTTGACTTCAGTTCTAATATGTTTATTGCGCCAGATGGTGCTGTTGAGACATGCGGCTGTTCTTGCTGCCTTCAAAGCTTGCCTTCTCACCTCCGCTTCAACATCCCCGTACCCAGATATTTCCACGCCGAGATACCTGAACTTCATCTCCTGTTGTATTACGACTTTGTCTACCTCTAATTCGCATCTGAGCGGTGTTTTGGAAGTAGTCATGCATTTAGTTTTTGTCACTGATATATTCATATTAAGCTGTTTTGCCACTGTGTTGAATTTATGCAGCAGCCTCTGTAAATCATCCTCACTCTCTGCTATTAGCACCACATCGTCAGCGTAACACAAGATTTTAACTTCTCTATCGCCCATTTTGTAACCTTTCAGTTCACGCACCCGCCTTATCAGCTCGTCCATTATGATGTAAAAAATTAGAGGGCTAAGAGAGTCTCCTTGTCGTATACCGTTATTTACCTCAATTTTTTCAGTCAGTTCTCGGTTTATCCTGGCCTGAATCCAACTGGTTTGGTATATGTTTTCAATCGTTTTAATGATGTTTTGCGGTATTTGTCTATCGTGTAGAAGGTATGTTATATCTTTCATCTGAATGCGATCGAAAGCCTTTTCTAGATCGATGAAGCACATGAACGCTGGGCGATTGTATTCAATCGATTTTTCAGTTATTTGTCTTAGAACAAATACGGCATCTGTACATGATCTTCCCGACCGAAACCCCTGCTGCTCGTCTGCTAAGGGAGTGTGTTCATTAATTTTTTTTGCAAGGATTTTTGTAGTTAGTTTCAAAGTGGTAGAGAGAAGATTGATCGCTCTATAGTTCGCTGGTACTTCCTTATCTCCTTTCTTGAACAAGAGTATTGTCGTGCTAATTCTCCATTCGTCGGGTATTTTGTGATAGTGTAAAATGTTATTGATCATGATCTTCAGTTGTTCTGTCAGACTCTCTCCTCCGTACTTCAGCAGTTCATTGGTGATACCATCAGGTCCCGAACTTTTTCTGTTTCTTAGTTGCTTTAGAGCTTGTTCCACGTCCTTCTTTTCCACAATTATGTCGTTGTTAATAATGATCTCGGGGGTGCTAAGTTCGAATTCAGTATGCTGTTTCTTGTATAGCTCCTTTAAGTAACTGACCCAAGTATCCTTTGGTATGCGGTTACTGCTAATTAACTCGCATGCTTCCTTTCTCTGGTCTCTGATCAGTCGCCATATCTGCTTTTGTAGGCCATAGAAATCGCTTTCCATTCTCTTTGAGAAGGTTTCCCAGTGCTTATCTTTAACTTGTCTCACTAGTGTGCTCGTAATATTTCTAATTCTTTTGTACTCTTCGTGATCTTCCACAGATAGCGTTGTCCTGTATTTTAGGTAGGCTTTCTTTTTCCTTTTACATTGCTCCTTAACTTCCTCGCAGAACCAGGGGGTCCTGTTGCATCCTGCTTTACCCGGGATCACTTTTCTTGTTCCGAGTGCTTCGTTGGCTGCTTCGATGATATTTCTCCTTAGTTTATCCCAGCTGTTGTTAATATCACCTTTTTCCACCAATGGATTGTATTCTATTTTTTCCTTGAGGCGCTGTTGGTATAATTGCTTGGTGGATTCATTCCACAATGCTCCCACGTTTATTTTTTCCTCTGGTGAGGTTGATCCTGTGTTTTTGTGTGGTTTTAGTTTAATCTTGATTTTTCCCTGGAGTAATTTGTGATCGCTTCCGATGTTAGCTGAATTTAGGGTTCGTACTTCCAATATCTGAGGTGGTTGTAGGCATCTGTTCGTTATTATGTAATCGATCATGGATTGTTGTCCTCTAGTATTGCTGAAAGTATACTTGTATTGGGGTTTGTGGTCGAAGAAGGTGTTATTGATTCGGAGTTCATTGAGTGCACACATGTTGACTAGGAGTTCCCCATTATAGTTCAGTACATCTTCGTTGAACCGTTGTTTAATTCCAGATAAGACCTCGTTTCCAATACGAGCATTGAAATCTCCCAGCATTATCACTGGTTTGCGCTGTGGGATAGATTCAACGACACCCTGGAGTTGGTCATAAAATTCTTCCCGTATTTGTTTCATTTTATTGTCTTCGGGCGCATACGCGGATATCATATAAAGTTCTTGGCTTCCTGTGTGCAATTTGACAGTCAGTATTCTCGAGGATATATATTGACATTCTCCTATGCAGTCCTTGTATTTATTGTGTAAAGCTATTGCTACGCCTTCCCTTGCCCGCTCATCCTTAATCGAATTTACCATGGTAAATTATGTTGTCCATTCTCCTGTATTGGGCACTCTTAATTCGAATTTACTATGGTAAATTCGAATTAAGTGTCCAATACAGGAGAATGGACAACATAATTTACCATGGTAAATTCGATTAAGGGTGTCCACTACAGAAGAATGGACAATAGAACATACGCGCAAAAGCTTCTGACTTCACGTCAGTGCTTGAACCAATTTTTTTTTCGTTATTTTTTTTAAATTTTCTAGGGGTACGGTTCTTAAAATTTTTTTTTTCGTAATTTTTTTCAAATTTTCTAGAAGTACGGTTCTTACAAAATTTTAAACACTTCTTTATGTTGATTTTCTACTACTAGTTACCTAGCACCATTTCGATCGAATATTTATTTTTTGAGTTATCAAGGAAATAATATTCCAGGTGGGTATAACTCGGAAACCGTTAAACCGATTATGCCCAAAAACGAACTCAACTCTCCCTTTCGGATACGCAACCTACCCTGAAAATTGCAAGTCCCTATGTCCTTTCGTTCGAAAGTTATCGAGGTAACAGTCACCCATTTACTCACACAAGAATGCTCGAATCTCCAACAAAATTTAACCGATCGTATTAAATCTTGAAACTTGGCAGTAGAGTTAGGTTATGAAGGCTCTTGCCAAATTTCAGCAATTTCAAATGGATAGTTACTGATATATAGAATTTTTTTTTTTTATTTTCAATGATTTATTAAAAATTTTCTACAAATGCTATCCTCAACAAATTTTGCAAACGTTTTTGCGTTGGCATTCTACAACTAATAACCATGTTTGAATTCAATCAGTTTAGTATTTTTCGATTTAATGAGGAACAAAAACCACCAAATTTCAGAAAATTTCAGATGGCTATAACTCTATAATCGTTTGGCCGATTATGCTCATAAACAAACTGAAATGTCGCGTTCTGGTGCACATCCTAACCTGAAAACTTCAATCCGCTATCTCATTCCGTTTTCAAGTTATCGTGACAACAAAAATATTTTTTAATAATTTTTTAAAAATTTTCTAGCCATACGATTCGCACAAAATTGCACAAACGTGCTTAATTTCCTATTCTACAACTACCCACCAAGTTTCAATTCGATCGGATTCATATTGGTTGAAAACAAAATTATTACTCGAAAACCACTCGGCCGATTATGCCCATTAACGAACTTGTCCGTCGTATTGGGATGCGCCACCTACCCTGAAAATTTCAAGTCGCTAGCTCTTTTCGTTCTCAAGTTATCGTGGCAACGGCCGGACGGCCGGACGGCCGGACGGACAGAATCAAATTTGACATCGGATTCTTCATTGGGGAGTCGAACTTAATCGTTTGTGACCATTTTCGTCAAAAAATTCGAAAGTTACAGACATTTGGGCAAAACTATAACGCGATGTTCCCCAGAACATACGCGCAAAAACATAAAATGCACCCATATAAATTCAATAGGGTACAGCATTTGAAGGAAACTGATTTCGTCAGGAGAACAGAGTTTTGCGAAGCTATGATGATTCGATTTCAAGAGAATGAAAACTTTTTGGACTGTATAATTTGGACAGATGAATCTAAATTCACAAAGAATGGTTCTTTCAATAGGCATAACAGTCATTATTGGGATGAAGAGAACAACCACCACTTCAGACAATGGAACTTTCAAGAGACCTGGAGTTTCAATGTTTTTTGCGCCATCAAAAATAATGCAATTCTCGATGTTCACATTTATGATGGGACTTTAACTGGTAAGATAGAACACTACACATGTTTGCATTATTTAAAGAATGTTCTCCCTTAGGAGATAGATATTCTGACATATTGACTCAAATAATTGAGCCGCTAGTACAGAACCATAATGACTTATGGTATCAACAAGATGGCGCGCCTCCACACAATTCACTCAATGTGTCAAATATCCCCTACAGGCTATTTGAAGATCGATGGTTGGCGAACAATGGTCCACATCTTTGGCCACCACGTTCTCCCGATTTAACTCCTTTAGACTATTATGTTTGGGGTAGGATAAAAAATATTGTCTACTCAACTCCCCTGACTGATAAAGAGGACTGCATAGAACGAGTCAGAAATGCGTTCAGGTTTGTTTAGATTTTTAGATTCATAGTTTTGAAACTCAATTTGGTTTTTAAACACTTTTGCAGATCTCTTCCTCCCGATGAAATAAGAAGAGCAACGCACGAAGCATTCCTGAGACGTATAAATAAATGTCTAGAAATTAACGGTCAAAACTTTGAGCATCTTCTCTAGTTATAACTGCGAGAGTTTGCCATGGTTCTCCTAATAGTAACTTGAAGTCGGTTTCAAGAAGGGGTGAAAAATCTACAGCATGGTTCAAATAACAGTTCCTGAAAAATCATCTTTTTGGCGTGAAGGGAAAAGAAATAGCTGAAAATTCAAGACGAAAAACAGTTTTTTGTGAATAACTCAGAAAATATCCATTTTAGGGCAAGGGTGTGATGCATACACTCACATTATTTTTTAACGTAGATTCAATATCTGCCATAAAAAAATGGGGTTCTTATTTGAAAAAATTGATTTTTCACGATTTTGTCATCCCTAATTTTGAAAGCAATTTTTTCACCCCCTGTATCATGAATCGCGATTTCGATTTTTAAAGTGGATACATCAATCTTCCCAAAAATGAAAATTTTCCATCCAAAAACCTCGAAGTTATTCTTGTTTCAGCGGAGCTCTATTTTCGATTTTTTTTTCGAATTTTCCCGCTCAGAGAGAATTTTACAACCAAAACTGAAAAATGTTACATCAAAATAACTTGAAATTTTCTAAGGAATCTATTTCTGCAATAAAAAAAATGGTGTTCTAATTTGAAAAACGGAAGTTGACGTCATTTCCGGAAAAACCGGAGGTGCTCATGCCTTGAAAATATTTTAGATTTCATCAGCTCGTGAAATACTTATAAGTGCTGAATTTCATGAAAATACGTTCAGTAGTTTCCCGTATAAATATGGGTGAGGTTCCTCGTGAAAGACCCTGCATAGTGGACGGAAGAATCTACCATAGAGTTCATTGAAAATTATCAAAATGGAGAGATTGCATCAAATTAACAAGTTGGAAGAGCATTGTGGCCAGGAGTTTTCTCGCGCTTGTTTAAATTCATAGCCAGATTGGTTGCCCATCCAGATACTACATTCGCCCAAAGCTGCTTAGCTCCAGGAAAAAAATAATATTCCCAATATTTCCAAGAATATAACTCCAACTGTAAACGCAAGCGTGCAAAAAAAAAACTGGTTCACTCTTTGGCCGAGAATGGACTCAAACGATAAGTTTCCCTTTTTTATGGTGGTGTAACACAAACAAATCAGTTCAATCAAACGATTGTGCCATGAGATAAAAAAACCCGCCATTGAAATTCGTAAAATATATACCTATGTAATAATATAGGAAATTATTCAGGTTTCACATAATTTTATAAAAAGATCGACTTGAATTCAATAGATTCATCAAAGTTATTATTTCGATAAAAATGAAAAAAATTACGAAAAGGATCAATTTCAGCTGCGGTAATCGATCCCGGTATCTAATTGCTATGAACCAAAATCACTAATCAATACGCTACGCAGGGTATGTACGCTACAGATTTAGGTTGAAAGCTGGGACTTGAACGAATATCATTACTTATTTTCGATATGTTGTCACAATTTTCTAATTTCATGAAATTATCATCATGTTACATATTATTCGAGGATTTTATCCCTCATCTTCACTTTGCCATGATTTCCATTCGAAAACGGTCCGAATCGGCATATTTTGCGATCTACGCAAAGACGTCGGGATTCCATAAATTCTTTCCAGGCACATTAAAAATCAAAAACTGTTGACAACTTAGCTTGTAGAGTGTCAGTGCCTACATCTAGATCGTTGAAATATTTCGATATTTATATCGGCAATATCTTCACCAACATCACCTCACGAAATTTTGTGTCTTCGTGTCGGTATTTTTCAATTAATCAGATCATTATTTTGCGAGTTATTGGGAAAACAAAATTCAACTTTGAAAGCACTCGGTGGATTCTGCCCATTAACGAACTTATCCGGCGCATTTGGACTCCAAACCTATCTGAAAATTTCAACTGTCTAACTAATTGCGTTCGAGCGTATTCGTTTCTTTGGTCAGTAATGATGCATAAATATATAGGCTGCTGCAACAACCTCCATATTTTTGACGAACTTCACAAAACTGAACAAAATTTTATGGAACGATAGAATGTTCTGCTCATATGTTACGCAACGATGTGCTGTACCCACGTTGAAAATCTCTGAACATCGTATCTCCAACGCGTCATTAAGAAACCATCGTCAAAGTCTGAAGTAAAGAAACTTCTTTCACTCGAAAGAAGAGAACTGAGCCTGGTGACTGGATTACTAACTGGTCACCAGTTCAACAAACATCTGAATAGGATGGGATTGGCCGATAGCGCTCTGTGTCGCTGGTGCAAGAGCATGGAAGAAACAGCTGAACATATTCTGTTCGACTGTAACAACCTTAAAGAATTGAGGGTCATACACCTAGGCAACCCAACACCTACGATTCCTATGGTGAGAGGGACTTCTCCTTTTAAGCTCGCGGCATTCCTGTCAGCGTGTTTTTTGGAATGAGTCTCACGAGTCTGTCAAGCGGAAGAACAATGGGCCAGAAGGCCTCAGTTCAGCCTGAGACGGCACCGCGGAAGAAGAAGAAGAAGATCTCCAACGCGTAACCACGATTGTTGCGCGACGGTACCCGGGTTGCACTCGACTTTCATTCAATACGGGCACAGGTCGTTCATTGTTTTTAATATTTACCATTTACCTCATTCGCCAATCGCGAAACTCAAAGAACTGAAGTTTAATTTTGCCAGATCACACACCCTCAGTGTCAGTCCTCAAATCCTCAAGGCAACTTTATAACATGAAACAATTGGCACCTACAATATCTATCTATTAGCATAATCATAAATAAGGTATACTACTTCAGAACAATGGTGCAGCCAGGAATTTGTAATGGGGAGGGGGGTTGAAATTTTTTATGGGGGGGGGGTGGTCTGAACTGAACAACCCAATGAGGAGTGTTTGCCTTTTGACGATTAACTTTGAATTTGAATTGAAAAGGTTGGTATCTGCGGCCCCAAAGCCCCCCTTGGCTGCGCCAGTGCTACAGAACGTAACTTTTATTCCTCTCTGGACTGCTACTCTGCCCCGCAGCTCTCCCTCACCAGCCGCCCCTGAGTTTAAGTTCAAAACATATTTCTACAGCATAGTTCCAAATCTGAACCGACTCGGATCTATATTAGTGGAGATATTGGAAACCGAGCAGCGTTGGGCGGGTTCAGTATCTGGATGGGTTCCGTTACCACTTTTGAACGGAATAGCGACTTGCAATTTTCAGGTTAGGTTTGTTAGTCGGGATAATCGGCCAAAAGATTATGGAATTATACCCATATGAAATGTTGTTATTTCCTCAAAAACACTAAAAATACAGATCCGATCCGATTTAAACCGAATTCGACAGTTAAATTAGTTAATGGGTATAATCGAAGACCGGATTGTACTTGAGTTTTTGAGGAAATAACAACAAAATTTCAGTCCAAAACCGATATGCCTATTAATCAACTTAAATGAAGCATTTGGATGCGCAACATACCTACCCTTAAAAGTGCAAGTTGCTATCTCTTTCCGTTCTCAAGTTATCGCAAGATAGGTACATAATTTTTTTTAATAATTTTTAAAAATGTTCAACAATCTTCACAATATTTCCTATACGTCTTTCTGTCGGTATTCTACAACTAGTAACCAGGGTTCAATTCGATCGGATCTGTATTGTTGGAAATCAAAATTAGCGGAAACCGTTCGACCGATTATATGCTTATTAACGAACTTGTCCGTCGTATTGGGACGCGCAACCTACCCTGAAAATTTCGAGTCGCCTTCTTTTTCCATTCGAAAGTTATCATGGCAACGGCTGGCCGGACATAATCAGGGAGACGAACCTAATGATTTGAGACCATTTTATGAAAAAAATTATAAAATTACATTCATTTGGCAAAATTATAGCACGCTGTTCCCAGAACATGCGCGCAAAGCTGATCAACTATTTTGCGTAAAATTCCGAACTCACATATTGGATTGTGCATCCGCATGCGACATTTAAGTTAATTAATACGCATAAACCGCCAAATTGTTTTGGAGTTATACTCATCTGAAATTTTGTTGTTATTTCCTTTATAACTCAAAATATACAAATGACGAATCCGATTCAATTAAAACTCGGTAATTACATGTTGAATGCTGACGCGCTAATTTCCGCGGAATTTCGTGAGAATCATATCACCAGAAAATAATTTAAAAATCTATTATCAGAAACTTTTCGTCCAGCATCGCTGAAATTTTGCGAGAGCCTTTAAAACCTAAAATTACTTGAGACGTAAGTTTTTTCGTACATCATTAGATATTTAACGAATTTGAATTCCGATAGAATACAAATGTAAGTAATAAAATTTCTGATGTGATCATAGACGATTCACTCATTACTCAAGTATGTCATTAAAATGGTACGGAATATATTAATATCTTACAAAACTGAGAAAACGGTATATATCGATGCTAAATTCGATTCAGAATATCCAATAGAGGTCAATAGACAATAGAACATGCAAGCAAAAGCTTCTGACTTCACGTCAGTGCTTGAAGCAATTTTATATATTTCATTCCTTAAATTTTAGTTGAATTTATACCTTACTTCTTACTTCATGTAGCCCTGTATTTATTAAGCTAAGCTCCCATTACTATTTAAGCTTCAGAAGGAAAAAATCTTATTCACAACTGAAATACTCACTATAATTATTCACTTAGTAGTCCCACGAAAACGAGAATGGTTTCTTATATCGTGAACGCTAAAACATGTCATTGCTTTCTTATCGAATATCGGATATCCTACTCGATATAACCCATACTTACTTTCGAACAAATCGCGGTTTCTGGAGATCAAAGTTTAATTATCTTAACTCAGTTTAATATATTGATCGGAAAAAATTTTGTTAATAAAAAAATAAATATTCGATCGAATTGAAGCTTGGTAACTAGTAGTAGAAAATCAACATAAAGACGTGTTTAAAATTTTGTAAGAACCGTACCCCTAGAAAATTTGAAAAAAATGACTAAAAAAAAAATTTTAAGAACCATCCTCTAAAAAATTTCAAAAAAATCACAAAAAAAAAAAATTGGTTCAAGCACTGACGTGAAGTCAGAAGTTTTTGCGCGTATGTTCTATTGTCCATTCTTCTGTATTGGACACCCTTAATCGAATTTACCATGGTAAATTATGTTGTCTATGAGAATGGAATTGAAATTTTTTAGAGGACGGTTCTTAAATTTTTTTTTTTCGTCATTTTTTTCAAATTTTCGAGGGGTACGGTTCTTACAAAATTTTAACACGTCTTTATGTTGATTTTCTACTACTAATTACCAAGCTTCAATTCGATCGAATATTTATTTTTTGAGTTGTCAAGGAAATAATATTCCAGGTGGGTATAACTCGTAAACCGTTAGCCCGATTATGCCCAAAAACGAACTCGACTCTCCCTTTCGGATACGCAACCTACCCTGAAAATTGCAAGTCCTTATCTCCTTTCGTTCGAAAGATATCGAGGCAACGGTCACCCATCTACTGAACTCACACAAGAATGCTCGAATCTCCAACAATATTTAACCGATCGTATTAAAACTTGAAACTTGGCAGTAGAGTTAGGTTATGAAGGCTCTTGCAAAATTTCAGCAATTTCAAACGAATAGTTACTGCTATATAGAATTTTTTAAAAATTTTCTACAAATACTATACTCACGAAATTTTGCAAGAATTTTCGCGTTGGCATTCTACAACTGATTACCATGTTTGAATTCAATCGGTTAAGTATTGTTCGAGTTAATGAGGTACAAAAAACAACCATATTTCAGAAGGCTATAACTCTAAAACCGTTCGGCCGATTATGCTCATAAACAAACTGAAATGTCGCGTTCTGGTGCACATCCTAACCTGAAAACTTCAAGCCGCTCTCCGTTCTCAAGTTATCGTGACAACACAAATATTTTTTAATAATTTTTTACTAATTTTCTAGCTATACGATTCGCACAAAATTCCACAAACGCGCTCAGGTTCATATTCTACAACTACTCACCAAGTTTCAATTCGATCGGGTTTATATTGGCTGAAAACAAAATTATTACTCGGAAACCACTGGGCCGATTATGCCCATTAACGAACTTGTCCGTCGTATTGAGATGCGCCAGCCACCCTGAAAATTTCAAGTCACTAGCTCTTTTCGTTCTCAAGTTATCATGGCAACGGCCGGACAGCCGACCGGACAGAATCAAATTTGACCTCGAATTCTTCATTGGGGAGTCGAACTGAATCGTTTGAGATCATTTTCGTCAAAAAATTCGAAAGTTACAGACATTTGGGCAAAAAGATAACGCGATGTTCCCCAGAACATACGCGCAAAATATTTGTTTCCGCCCGGGATCGAACCGGGGACCTTCCGCGTGTTAGGCGGATGTGATAACCACTACACCACGGAAACTTGATACAAATTGTTGGTCATAGTTACGTACTTACCTTGCTACCATCTTGAACTAGTATGGCGATCAGCGAAATATATTATATTTATATAAATATACATACTAATGATTAAACCCATAAACATTATCTTAGTAATTCTATGATTTTACCACATCAATTTGAATAATTCCGGCGAAAATTATACATAATGTAAAAAAAAAACAAATTAAGTAGGGGAGCAGGGGGGGCGGCCATTAGAATAATGTGACAGTGGCGTAGATAGGGAGGGGGGGTTTAGCTTTAGCAAGTAATGTCTACAAAATAACCAGTTGGATAGCATTGAGGTCAGAACCTTTGTGTTCGTCCAGGTACTGATGTACTCACCCAAAGCAGCATGTCTTCCAGGAAAAAAAATATATTTTCTTTTCACGATACTTCCAATACCATTCATGATACTCCGATCGATATAGATTCGATCGAGTTTAAATATAGAACTTGCGCGTAAAATATGTTTTGAAGGATCTTGCATAATTTCAGCGATATCCGAACTGTGATAAAGGTAAGTCAAAAAATATCAAGAAAATTCAATGAAATGATGGAAATCGTGAATCTTCCATGAATGGTGCAGGTCACGGGCGTAGCCATGGGGTTGTTTTTGGGGTTTAAACCAACCCCCTGAAATGTTCAATGTGTTAGATTAATATTGTATTGAAATAACGAGTGAAAAATTTTTCAACATAAATAAAAGTCGTTATTCAACGGTTTTTTTTTTGGGTTTTCTCTCCCAAACTCTGAAAAATATCTATAAAATAAAAATTAATTATTTTGTGATTTGCTTCTGCGTAAGAAACACAGGATATTTGTCAGAAGCAATCAATTGAACAATGTTGCCTAACAAACAACAACGAAACAACATCAACGAAGAAACAACTATTCGTAACGTTTCGGAGTCTATATCAGACTCCTTCTTCAGACGCTCAATGAAATTCGAGAGAATCATTTTGTTGATAGTTATTTGGTGAAATTCAAATAACTATCAACAAAAAATAAAAACCGTTGAATAATGAGTATACCTCCCACAGTATCCTTTAATGATTACTTAATAAAAGTCATATTTTTGTTTCATTTTCTTGAATGTTTGTTAGACTTGAGAAAGATATCAATTGATTCTTATGATGAAACTGCATCTTGAAAAATTGTAATTTGTAATGTAAACCACCGATTTTGCACAATAACGAACTTGACCGAGAAATTTATCACCCAAACATACTCTGAAACTATTTAGCTCATACCGTTCCGGAGTTATCGTGTCAACGGACGGCCGGACAGAATAAATTTTGACCACTTATTCTTGATCAATTAATCGAGCCAAAACGTTTGAGACCATTTTCAGCCAAAAATTCACAAATTACAGACATTTGGGCAAATTGATAAGTACTCTGTTCCCAGGAACAAGAGCACCAGAAACTGTTAAACAAATTTATACAAAGAAATTAAAGTTATTATATCTTCATTTATATGACGGTTAAATCTATTTTTTTCTAACGGTGGTTCAGAGATATTGGAAATATTCAATGGTATTTTTTTAGGATTCCTAACCCCGAGCCTAACCCAAACTCTCAAAAATATTTATAAAATGAAAATTACATTTCTTTAGAAAATTGCTTATGACTTAGAAACACTAGATATTTGTCAGAAGCAATATAGAGAACAATGGTGCCTAATAAACAGTAACGAAACAACACCAACGATAAGACATCTTTTTTGTATCGTTTCAGAGCCTGAATCAGACTCCTTCATCAGAAATTATTTGTTGTTGAACACTTATTCTGAAATTTGTCACACTCATAGTCTTTGAAAAAAACATAGTAACCCAGTTTCAATTTACATAGAAATTTCGAAGTTTTAACTCTTTCTTCGACAAATTCAGCCACATGTCGTCAATTCCAAGTGAGCAATTTAAAAAATCGGATTTCTCTGTTGAACAAAAGATGTAGGTACAATTCGAGTCCTTAAGTTTCCTTCTTATGTGATCAGACTCCTTTATTAGAATCCTTTGTTGCACTCCAATGTATCCTTTTATAGATCTTTGTCAGAGTTTGGTGGAGAAAATCCAGATAAAAATCATTGAGTGATGAATGCACCTCCCAAATCCCAAAGTATCCTTTAATGATTTATAATATTTATATTTAAAATAGTATCTACCTTTTTGTGAAAATGTAAAACAATACTTGAGGATCAATCAATATAATGACATGCAGTTCAATAAATATAGTTGTTATTATTATTATTATTATTATTTTATTATTATTATTTTGTATCTCATGTTCTGGGGAACAGCGTGCTATAATTTTGCCCAAATGTCTATTCTAATATTTTGCCGAAATTGGTCTCAAACGATTAGGTTCGACTCACTGATGAAGAATTCGAGGCAATTCTGTCTGGCCGGCCAGGCGGCCGTTGCCACGATAACTTGAGAACGGAAAGAGATAGCGACTTGAAATTTTCAGGGTAGGTGGAGCCACCAAATACGACGGAACGAGTTCGTTAATGGGCATAGTCGGCCCATCGGTTTCCGAGTACTAATTTTGTCTTCGACCAATACAGATCCGATCGAATTGAATCTAGTTATAGAATACTCAAAAATTAAAAAAAAAACTTTTAAAAATATTATTTATCTCATGATCACTTGAACGGAAAGAGATAGCGACTGGCAATTTTTGAGGAAGGTTCCGAATGCAACATTTGAGTTTGTTGAAATGAAAAATCAGCCAAACGGTTTTGGAGTTATACCCATCTGAAATTTAGTGGGCATTTCCTCTATATCTCAAAAAATACGGATTCGATCCAATTAAAACACGGTAATTTGTTGTAGATTGCTGACACGAAAATTTTCGTAGAATTTAGGGAGGATCATATCACTAGAAAATTTAAAAAAATCATTGAAGAAATTCTATATATCAGAAACTAATCGTCCGACATCGCTGAAAGTTTACGGAGCCTTGAAAACCTAACTCTACAGCCAAGTTCCAAGTTTGAACACGATTGAGTCTATTCTGTTGGAGATCCGAGCAGCCTTGGGTGAGTTCAGTAGCTGGATGGGTGACCGTTACCTTGATAACTTTCAAAGGGAAAGATATAGGGAATTGCAATTTTTCAAGTTAGGTTGCGCATCCGAATGGGAGAGTTAAGTTCGTTATTGGGCATAATCAGCTCAACGGTTTCGGAGGGTTACTCATATGGAATATTTTCTCTCGCCAACTCAAAAAATTAAGATCCGATCAAATTGAAACTTGGTAACTAGTTGTAGAATATCACCATAAAGATGTATGTGAAATAATGTGAAGATCATACCTCTAGACAATTTTTTACAAAATTATGAAACAATATTAAGATAACTTTAGAATGAAAAGAGATTACGACTCCCAATTTTCAAGGTAGGTTTGTTTATTTAAGATAGAATTACAAACGGGCGGTTCAACCCATAAACAGTAGATATTCACAAAGTATTAGGAAAAAAAAAATCATACAATTAAAATACAAATTCGAATTTACTATAATTACAAACTAACCATAGTGCAAAATAATATTTCCTCCAACATAATAAGTAAAACCACTTATGTGACAACATCCTGTGATAGCTTTCATTATTTTAAATTGAGAAAGAGATGGACTAAAGGGATCAGTGTCACCAAACTTAGAGTTAAACGTCGTAAAAAATCTACACACTGGCGAATTCTGAGTAACTTTTGAAGACGAAAAGAAACAGCAAATGTTTTCTTTGATCTTAATCTTCTCTCGGGTACTCTAATAGATAACAACTCCAGAATTGAGGGGACCATAAAGATGCCGTTCAGAACTATCTATAGAAAAGTATTTTTTTTATTCTTCTGCAGTTTTCCAAACTAAGAATATTGAACCTAGATTGCGCATCTAAATGCTGCATTTAAGTTCGTGAATAGGCATAATCGGCCAAACAGTTTTGGATCATCTGAATTTTTGTTGTTATTTCCTCTATAACTCTAAATATACAAATCCAATCCAATTAAAACTGGGTAATCACTTGTAGAATACCGACGCGCTAATTTCGACTCGGAATTTCGTGAATATTGGATCCTAAAATTACTTGAGGTGTAAGTTTCTTCATATATTATTAGATATTTAACGAATTTGAATTCCGTTAGAATAAATTTGAAAATAAAAATTCTGTGTTCTTACAAGTATTACACATTACTAAAGTCTGTCATTAACATAGTACGAAATGTATTAGTATCTTATTGAAGCAAACGGTATTTATCGATGGTAAATTCGATTAAGAGTATGCAATAGATGTGAATAGACAATAGAACATGCGTGCAAAAGCTCCTGACTTCACGTGAGTCCTTGGACCAATTTTTTTCACCCCTATCCTGTATAACGTCATAAATGTCTTTTCATTTCGAACGCTCGTTATAATATAATTAATTGATGAGTTTCAAGAGTTTTATATCCCAGAAGAACAATTGTTTTAACATATGCCATTGATGTGCACTATTGCAATTATAAAAAAAATTACAAAATACTCCCAATATATCAGATTTATGTGTCAATGTGGCAACGTCGTATTTATATTTTCTGATCCACGCCGGACGAGTTCGCATGAGAACCAAAACCAAGTGAACAACTGCACTACACCGACCATTTAAATTCAAACCTGTCCGACCGGATAGAGATGGAAGCAACGGAAAAGAGAGAAGAGAATAGAGCAAGGGATTGAAAACCGAAATAGGGACCGAAGGGGCAATAGGGCTTCAGTCAGCTTTCAGTTCTTGAAGCTCGAGAGCTCGCGAATAGAGGAGGCACGAAGCTCCTATTTGTCAAAACTGAACGAGCCGATCTGTTTGCGACTTTGAAACGCCGGTTGTTGTTCGAATTTTTTTTAGCGAATATTCGCATCCGGTACGATGAAGAATCGCAATATTTATGAAATGTGATTTTTGACGTTGTTATTGCATTTATAAGTGCCGAGATGAGCTTTTCAAGATCGAGAGTTAGTGGATTAGGTGCTATGTGGATTGGTGTTTTATTTTTGGGTAGGTTAACTAGGGAGAATTTTATGGTGTTGTGACGCTGATCTAAGTTTAGAACATATTATTCGAATTATTAATCTTGTGTTTCAACTTAAAAATGATGTGTCAACTCATTCACCTTCTTTGTTACTTTACAATTCGGAATTGAACGTTACAACCCTGGAAATAAAAGAAGAGAACGAGAGAAACAATGTCGAACTATATCTGTAATTAATTTTTGTAGAGTTATACTATTTCTGTATATGAAATGCCGTCATTTCATTAGTATTATTTATCTACGAGTCTAACAGATATTCCTTGTTAATGTTTGGTGGAAATACATGAAGGAAGGTGTTCATTCAATCAATTCATAGCATTTCAGTTAAAATTCATTGTTTGTTATGTTTTTGTTCAACTTCTCAATGAATGTTGTAATAGTAATCAATCAGTTCAGATCGCTGTTGTGATGAAATGTTAACAAATAATAAAAATAATATGTCTGTGTACCTACTGTCAAGTTAAAGTATTTTAATAGTTGATTGATGGAAACTAAAACAATATTGACGTAGGTTATTCGAAATCCTATTCAATTAACCCTTCACATTTCGATCTATCCTATAGATATAACATTGACATATTCCGAGACATATTCCGAATATCATGTCAACACGTTCATTGGTTTTCGTTCTTTCCTATATTTCCAACCAAAGTTTTTAACCCCTTGTCGTAAATCAAACCTATCAATCAGATGAAAAGATGAAGAGTCTTTTGAAATTATGATTCTCTGTTTATTGAATGAAAACTTACTGTGGTAGGTATTTTTTCCTTTTTTTTTCGACAATATTCTGGAAACAATTCCTAATGAAACTAATGATTATATCAGCATGTAAACAACCAAGGCAGTACCTAGACAACAAAAAAAAATCTGGGGAGTCTGTTGACTTGAGCTCGAGAAAAATATTGCGATCTAGGTTTCATCAAGTATAGCTGGTATGTTCAAAAACAATTTTGTCATTTTTTGTCCACGAAAGATCGCATGATTGATTTTGCCAAAATAATAATCACATTTTATGTTCGGTTTGATCCAAGTATCTATTTTGCAGATTTAGGCTGGCCACAAACAGCCGGAATATCTCTCTGAATTCATATTCTTAATTCATAGTGTGAATTATGGATACTTGCAAAATCTAAAAATTAATACGCTAAAAAAATCAGACTGTGTGATGAGAATAGTTAATTAGTATACAATTCCGTGTTTTCTGAATTAATAATATGAATTAAGAGTAGGAATTCAGAGAGATATTCCGGTTGTATTAGGCCAGCCTTATTCGTAGAATATTAATTTAACACAACTTGCGAAAAAATCAATGATCTCCTCGTAGTCAATGTTCATTACTCGGTGAATTGACATTAACGCCAATTCAGTATCTCCTGACCTGTGGAATTTTTCAAATAGGTTTTGGAGTATTTCAGCGATGACAATCACGTGTATATCTATTTTAACAGGTATTTTGGCCAATACTTTCCAAAGTTCCCTTCATCTCCTTGACCCCCCTATACCTACGCCAGTGAGACTGGGCAACCACAAATTTGGATGCACCTTTTTCTTGGAGAAAATTCGGTATTAAATGTTCACTCTGTATAATAATAGTTGTTAGCGAGGTACAGAATCTTATTTTGGTGCTCCAAATTGGAATGATTCTTGATAATCTCACTAAAACAAGATCGATTTTCATCTCTCAATTCTTTATAAATAAAAACATATTTCAAGAACAACTCCCAACAAATTCATTAAGGATATGACGAATGAGACATCTCCTTTTTCTGTGAACATCGCTTAATAATTGACCCTCCTTTCACTTTCCAGACACTTGATGATGCCCAATTTTTAACCTCTTTGCATACTCAGCTAAATGGTCATTTAGTGCCGAGGCCGAGTATTATTTACCAGGTGTTCGCGGCATTCATTATTAAATAAATGGAAATAATAGCCACCGAAAGGATGAATTATAAAGGCACCAATGTGGTTTCATGAGGTTAAGGGCGCTGATCAGTTGAATGATGAAAGAATTTTAATGATTTCTGATTCCTTACTACAAATCTTAAGATTTTTAATCTATTTTTGAGAATATGTCAAAGTATTATCCCTTATGAATTGTTTTTCAAAGAATACATACCTAAATAGGTATATTTCCATTGACACGCTCGGAGCACTCGGAGCAATATTTTCGTTTTCCATTGGAGAGATGGGATCGATCATTTATATTGCATTGACAAATCTGTTTGCTCTCAGGGCATTTATTTTAGCTCGCATTTTAAAGTTCGAGTCAGGGACATAGCAATACAAAATATTAGCTTATGTTTATCTATTTTGAAATGATACTTTTTTCGTCGACCTCTATGAAAAGTGACATTTTACGTTCTAATTTGCGGCCGTAAAATCGACCATTATTCAAGGCAGGTACTTTGGGGAAGAGAAAGTACTTTCTCGTCCGCTGTGGTCACTATGAATACGGCATGATATAGTTCATTACAAACACAAGTGTATGTGCCATTTGCTATGGTGAAATTATTCAAGAGGTCAGAAATTCATTAAAATATGTGGAGTTCGACGAAAAAATGTAATATGCACCTCGGCGAAAAACTGTCTATTGTCTCGCCTACTTGCTATCTATTATCTCGCCTATTTGTAGACTCGACTATAATAGACAGATTTTCGTCCTTGATACATAAATAACTATTTCGCGTTCTTACTCCTCGGAACAGAGTGCTTATCAATTTGCCCAAATATCTGTAATTATCGAATTTTTGATTGAAAATAGTCTCAAACGTTCTGGTTCGACTCACTGATCAAGAATCCGTGGTCAAAATTGATTTTGTCCGGCTGGCCGTCCGTCCGTAAAAACGATAACTCTCGAACGGAATGACCTAGACAGTTGATTTCGTTGTTGGGCGAAGGTAAAAGTTGGTGGTTTTGGAATAACAATTTTTTTTAAGATGCAGTCCCATCATAAGAATCCACTGATATCATTCTAAACTCCAACAAACTAATACTTTGGGAGCTATGATTTTTCAAAATTTCAATAATAAATCGTAATTCTATGATTTCATAGAATGTTCTTATTATAATTTGCTGATGTATGTAAATCAAACATATTAGGTGAGTCATAGACCTATGTTTTGAATTCATGATTTTTTTATGATGCAGTTCTATCATACGAATCCTTTGATATCATTTCCAACTCTTACGGTGGGTTTCACAAAGCTTTGACAGCTCCTAATTGCCAAATCATTGTGATTCTTTGTCAATTTCCTGTTCATATTTGATGCAACCACCGAATTAAATTCACAATTAAGCTAATCGAAGCTTCGTGGAACCCGCCATGAGAAATCAATACTTTCAGAGATATGATTGAAATATTTTGAATAATTGCTCGCTACATCGCGTTATCATTTTGCCCAAATTTCTGTAATTTTCGAATTTTTTGCTGAAAATGGTCTCAAACGATTGGGTTGGACTCAATGTTGAATAATTCTAGGTCAAATTTGATTATGTTCGTCCGACCGTTGCCACGATAACTTGAGAACGGAAAGAGATAGCGCCTTGAAATTTTCAGGGTAGGTGATGGCGCGTCCCAATACTACGGACAAGTTTGTTAATGGGCATAATCGGCCCAACGGTTTCCGAGTAATAATTTTATTTTCAGCCAATACAGATCCGATAGAATTGAAACTTGAAAATTATTTTAATAGTATATGTTTCATTTGTTTGAAATAATAAATATGTACTTTATATTCTTGTTGTTCTTTATTTGAAAACTTATCTGCTTATACGACAAAATATAGCAATAAAATGCAATTCTCTTTTAATAATTTAATAGTTCATACCACTAACACATTCATTCTGTATTATGAACTTTAACTCAAGAAAAAATATTATATACACAAATGTAGATCAATATTTCAGCATTTTTTGTTAGCAACATTATGAAAATACTGTATATAGGAACATTTCCCACTACTTAAGGAAGTAAAAGGTAATATTAACCTTGGTTTATCGACCAACAGTCAATATTATTTTTGGTATCAAAACAGTCTTGTATATATTCGAGTATATATTCACAAATTCAAGATGCGGTACCTTGTTTTCCCACACAAAATATTTTCAATGTACGAATTATATAAACAAAAAATACAGACATTGTGACGAAATGAAAGAACTTTGTTCCTTGCGGAACACGCGCGCAAAAAGATGGCATGAATGAACAGTACGATGTATTATTGAAATTTTGAAAAATCATATCTCCGAAAGAATTTGCTTGTTATAGTTGAAAATATTGACGATATCAACAAACAGAAATTTCCTTTGATGATTCCATTATGTTGTTCTTTCTTATTCATAAACTACATCATTAAAATGATCCAATTCTAAATCTCCTGAATCATCATCCTGAGCATCATCCCCAGTATTTATACATAAATTCTTCAATATTCAACAAGTCAATTGTTTTTGGTATCAAAAGAGACTTGTATATATTCAAAAATTCAATTCGGAAACTTGTTTTCCAACACAAAATATTTTCAAAGAACGAATTATAAACAAACTAGAACAGAAATAACATTTCTCTTATAGGTAGATAAGATGATATTTATGAACAGTGAACACAGATAGAACACAGACAGATTTCGCATTGTGTGAAAACATAGAAGTACGACGTATTCGTGAAATTTTGTAAAATCATATCTACGAAAATCTTATTAGCTTGTAAGAGTTGAGAATTATATGAATGGATTCTTATGGTGTGGAACTGCATCTTGAAAACAATTGAACTTGAAAATCTTGAAATTTGTAATGTAATTTTTTTTTTATTTTCGTTACTCTGAAACTGATTTTGCCCAATAACGAACTGAACCTACATATTTATGTCCCAAACCTACTCATTCCGTTCGAGAGTTATCGTGTTAACGGCCAGACAAGCAGGGCAGAATCGATTTTGAACACGAATTCTCGATCAGTGAGTCGAACCAAACCATTTATGACCAAAAATTCGAAAATTACAGACATTTGGGCAAATCGATAAGCACTCTGTCCGAGGATAAAGAGCGCCAAAGGAGGGGAGAATCATTTCCCATTCCCATGGAGGTTGCTCTCAGAGCGGTTTTCGACAGATCTCGGTCGGAGTCTGTAACTATCTTCTCCCGGGCCCAGACGGGTGTAATGTAACACGCATGGCGTAATGTAAAGCCGGGTCCAGACGGGTGTAATGTAATGCGTAATGCAAGGCGTAATGTAATGCGTAATGTAAGGCGAATTCTTCGTGTGGACGGTAGACGAACGTTAGCCTCCACACAAATAATTTGCCTTACATTACGCATTGCATTACGCGTTACATTACACCAGTCTGGACCCGGCTTTCAAATGATTCGAGCGTTACAATGGAAATAGCGGCAACGGCGAATTGAACTGCACTGCACGGAACGACAGAGTTTATAAATTGGGCTTAACGCAACAACTCCAACGATAAAACAACTTCTCTGTAACGTTTCAGAGCCTAAATCAGGCTCCATCACCAAAAGAAAATCTTCGGAATTATTTGTTGCTAAATACTTATTCTGAAATTTGTCACACTGGCAGTCTTTGAAGAAACCCAGAAACACGTAATTTCACTCTGCAAGGAAATTCCCTAGTTATAACTCTTTCTTTAATAAATTTAGCCAGATATGGTCAATCCCAACTGAGAAATTTGTAAAATTGTTTTCTCTCTTCAACAATATACTCCAATCCTTAAGTTTTTATGTCATCAGTCTACGAATTCATCATCGGTCAAATGGAATCATTTACTGCTCAAAATTAGAAAATTACAGGTATGATCGCTCGAAAATGAAGTAAATATTCAAGTTTTCATAAGTATGGTGGAAACATGGAACACATTGCATCCTCCCCGCCTCCAGGTAATATAAGAAATCTCGTTACACCACAGTGCTCGCATCCTATATACATAAATAACTAGCATTGTACGATGCCCTCCATATACCGGTTCATCGAATCATCAATAAGGCCAATGTGACTTGAGAACCAGGTGCTTCCCCCCAATATTATCCCTAAATACAAACACAATATGCATAATAAACCCGATAATAAATTTCTTCCTCCTTCTGAACTGCTGTAACTATATTCATCCCCTGTTTCAGCGCACATCTGCCACTGTGCCGACGATCTGTACTTTACCAAAAGTCCCCAGAACCTGGAAGTGGTGCAGGGTAGATCCGTGACCTTACCCTGTGAAGTGGCACCCGCAGAAGGGGTTAGGAACTATTGGGAGCTGAATGGTGAGTAGATGTGTTTATGTATGAGATGATATTTAAGGATTAAGTTTCAGTGAAGGAGTCGTACAGGTTGCTGGTAGCTAGATAATACAATACCGGGTCTTTTTTTCAATCCCGGGATTACGGGATTTTTTATTCACAATCCCGGGACTATCCCGGGATTACACTATGTGGCTTCTAAATGAGCTCAAATGAAAAAAAAAATTGTGTGTAATTTCTTCAAAAAAGTTCATAATGTAAAAGAACGAATCTCAAACAATAATAAGAAAGACGCAAAATAATACACTAAAAAACTATAATGTGAAAAAAAAGGAAAAACTGGCTAGAATTTTTTAATTTATTCATATAAATATTAAATTATCTAATGTTTCATTTCTAAGCCTGCTTCGTATCTTATTTCCAACATAAGTATATAGCAAAGGAAAACACTCGCTAGGGTTCTACGCTGGTTGGAGGAATAGACATTAGGTAATTATATGCCTTTTCCATGTGATATCCAGGAACTCCACCATTTTCAAAAATCGATATTTCTTTCATTTTGCCTGATGTTAACAAGTTTGGGGTCAAGAAACTGTGAGAGAAACTTTACCTGATGACCCGCATAGTTTCTACTGCTCTGCGAGCGTTTGGTTTATTTACTCAAACCATTTTTCCTATGCGTTGGAGTTTTGACTATTTAATTAATAATTCGAATCATATGAAATAATATCCCCCCGAATGTTTCGCGTATACTTTTATTCATATCACCTTCAATTACCCATAATATTTATTCCTTTATAAGAACGCGTCTATTAATATTTGAGACAATCCCGAAAATCTCGGGATTAACCAAGTACAATCCCGGGATTTTCGCGGACAGAAACCGGCCGAGATCCCGGGATTGTATTCTCTACTGGTAGTAGTGATGTGAAATACTCGAGTTTTTAAGTAAAGGACAAATATCCTGGAAAAATGTCCGAAACTTTACCCCAAGGTCGAGCATTTTGAGTATTTAAGTATTTACGGACATAGCGGAAAAATATGACAATCGTCACATGTTAAGTTAAAATATCAGGACAATTTGAGGCGTTTTAAAATATTTTTGATGGTCAATTGGAAATAACAAATAACTCATCATTGAATGAGTTATTATCATGTTATTTTATTGAGTATCAGAGATAATGGACAGGAGCCAGGTGTTCTGAATTAAACATTAGTATTAGAAAAATCGATCTAATTAGACTGTTAAATAATAAAAATAAACTTGTTTAAAAAAAACTTTGTATAATTTCCCAATTGGTTCACAGATCGTTAAGAATCTTCGATCCAAATAGAAAATAATAAACTGCTTAAAAAAAACTCTGTATGATGGCATTATAAATCGTTAAGCATCTTGGATCCAAGTAGAAAAAAATAACCTTCTTGAAATTTTTTTTTATAATTGGCATCTCAGATCGTTAAGCATCTTCGATCCAAGTAGAAAGAAGAATAAATATCGGACAAAAATGAAAATTGTCAAACAATTTGTAAGTAGAAAAGAAATTTATGATATTTATCCAGACATTTTCGATAATGTCGATAAATACTAAAAAACTCTAAATGTCGACTGTTTTTAGAAGGATTGATAATTTTCGGACATTTTTCAGTATTTATCAGAGGAGTATTTAAGACATTTTCCACACCCACAACACTAACTGGTAGCTTTTAGTGTCGGTATTTTAGTAATGATATCAATGGGAATTTGTTTTATGGTCCTCCCAATGAATATAAGCATTTATTTGTACCCCACTGCCCAAAAACGCTTGTTTTCAAAATTTAGGCACAGATTCTATCTATATGGAATCTGATGATTTTTCGAGCGCATGTTCTAGGGAACAGCGTGGTATACCAAGTGTGTGTAATTTTCGAATTTTTTGCCGAAAATGGTCTCAAACGATCAGGTCCGACTCACTGCAGAGGAATTGGAGGTCCAATCCAATTCTGTCCTACAGGGCTGCCGTTGCCACGATAACTTTCGAACGAAAATATATAGAGACTTGCACATGCAGGGTAGGTTGCGCATCTGAATGTAACGCTTGAGTTCATTATTGGGCCTAATCGGCCAAATGGTTTCGGAGTTATACCCATCTGAAATATTTTTACCCCAATAACTCAAAAAATACATATCTGACCGAATTGAAACTTGAAACTCGAATTAGTTGTAGAAAGCCGAAGTGCAAATTTTCAGCAAAATTTCGAGACGATCATATCACTAGAAAAAAAATTGTCTTCAAAATTTAATATTTCAGAAACTATCGGTCAGATTGTTCTGTCTGGCCGTCGGTCCGGCTGGCCGTTAACACGATAACTCCCGAACGGAATAAGCTAGATAGTTGAAATTTGCAGAGTAGGTTTGGGAGATAATTACAAATTTCGAATTATTTTTTTTTAAGATGCATTTTCATCATAATAATCCATCCAAATAATTTCCAACTCTAACAAGGTAATACTTTCGGAGATATGATTTTTCAAAAGTTCAATTATACATCGTACTTGTGTGTTTTCACAGAATGCGAATTCTATCTGTCTGTTTTCTATCTGTGTTTACTGTTCATACATATACGGCATGATACAAAGAATACAAGATATGATATTGCCCATCTTGCTGTGATGTATATGTTCGTGGTTTTTGGCACTCTTGTTTGAATTCAATTTCTTTCAAGATGCAGTTCTATCTTAAGAATCCATTTATATCATTCCCAACTCTGAGAAACCAATACTTTCGGAGATATGATTTGTCAAAGATTGAACAAGAGCGCCAAAGCTCCTGTTCACAGGGCTTTCCCGCTTTTTTTTATTTTTTTTTATTGGTACAATTTATCCGACCCTCTAGAGACTGTTCAATCATTTGTTATTAGCCAACGTTTATTTTTTATAGCAGCCATTCAAATTACTTTAACGTTTTATTCAAATAAAACTCCTAGTTAACTCATAAGTGGTTTAGCATTACAGCAAATATATTCACACTGAGCAGGGATTTCATTTGAACGTTTTCTGCAAAAAGTTGATTTTACATTACGTATATAAAACTAATTTTTGACAATTTGTGGATTGGACGTATTCTGCTTGACGACGTCCCTATATAGTTACATAGACAACCTAAGCAGATTCTTCGGAGAGTGAATACAGTATATCTAGGTACAATTTTCTGATATACCGTAAGTAATCGTGCTCTAATGACTGCCAGACGGGTTGGGTTGCAAATCGGAATGATAGTGGTGGTGATTTAGGGATTTATTGAGATCTACGAATGGAGGTATAGACAGATATTTAACCCGTATTACCAGGTCAGGTACCATAGAAGGGTGTAGAACCGGATTCGGTCAATTTATTTTCTTGTTTCAACTTGTTGATGGCGTTGATTCATAATATCGTGAATGCTCAGAGATACGCAGGGTATTAGAACACGAAGTCCTGCGGCTTTTATGATTATGAGCAATTGACTATGTAGTATACGGAAACGAATTGTTTTTTTTTATATAGTGCAATTGTGTATTAGAACTATGAGATCATTCTAAGCCATATAATTTGTAATTCTTCATTCATAAGAGCATTTATTCTGACAATATTATGTCACCTGTTACATGAAAACAATCCCTGAAAATTTTCATTGAATGGTTTATTCATCTCCAATTCAAAATCTAAATGATCAGTTGGTTTGAGTTCTTGGGTCATAATAATTTTGTATGGATGTAAACCAAGGTCTTTTCGTAAAATTCGCCACAAAGACGTCTGGGAGATCCCTAGTTCTTGTGAACGATGAGAAATCGATACATTTCGGTCTTCACGAACACTTTCACGTAAACAGCAATATCTCTTCACTTCTTGAATTTCTTTGTGTCACTAGCACTGTAACTTCACGAAGTGTAAAATTTGTTTCCAACTTTCAAAGTAAAAGCACGTAAAGTTAGAGTTCCAGAACGTGATTTTTCATAATAAATTTGTATTATCTGTAAACGTTGTTGAAGCGTGTACCTTTCCATGATTAAATGGTAGACATTGACAAATACAACTGTCAATGTCACAAATAGAAAATGGCTGCCGTGCGTGAGTAATGACAATTTGAAAATGGGGCGTTCCCGTTGAAGGAACCTTTATTATCTAAGTAATCATTGGCGAATACTTTGCGAGGTGAATTCATCACTAAATGTTTCTTTTCTTGATTTTCTCTCCCAAACTCTGAAAAATATCTATAAAATAAAAAAAATATATTTTGAAATTGCGTTAGAAAAACAAGTTATTTGTTAGAAGCATTATATAGAACAATGTTGCCTAATAAACAGTAACGAAATTACATCAACGATATAACTATTTTGTAACGTTTCGGAGACTAAATCAGACTTCTTCACCAGACACCAACCGAAAATCTTAGGAGTTTTTTTTATTGACAGATATTCTGGACAAATTTCTAATTTCAGAAAAACTGTCAACAAAAAATAATTCAGAAGAATTTCGCTTGGTGTCTGATCTAGTCTCTGAAACGTTGCAAATTAGTTGTTTTATCGTTCAGGTTGTTTCGTTATTGTTTATTAGGCAATATTTTTCTAGTTATATATTGCTTCTGACAAATATCTTGTGTTTCTAACGCAGAAGCAATTTCAAAATAATAGATATGTTTCAGCTTTTGAAAGAGGCCCTTTAGTGTTAATATTATCCACTTCTACTGATTGTGACCATTTCTAGAGGAACTTCTTAAAAATATTCACAGCTTTGTCCTAAGTTGTACATAATGTAACATCGCCAAGAGAATAGAGCGACCCAATCAAGCAAAATCTGTGTAATCCAGCAGTACCAGAACAGTCATTTCATGAGTAATAATGATGAAAAATGATTACGTTATTACTTGAAGTATCATCGAATAAAGTGGATTTCTTGAGTTTTTTACTTTACCGTATCCGGTTGGATATAAGAATTCACCATCATTCATTCAATTTCTTTCCAAAAAAAAGATTACACCACCTCGGAAACTCCAGAATAATGAGGGCTATTCACAACTTTTTCCTAGGACTATTCTGTCACCTTCACCTTTGACGTCAAACATCAGAGGTGACAGAGTGTGGATTTCTGAACGCACCCGTATAATGAGTTTCTCGCGGCAAAGCATGAAGTGAATATTGTGGCACAAGTAGAGGAAAAAATGGAAACAGGATGAATGGAATTTCCAACGAAGTTTACGGATTAGCAATTTACGGACGACGGGGTTTTCTGTATGGCAAAGTCCTGAATATTCTTACAAGAGAAAAATATCAGCGAACAGTGGGGTGGACGAGAGGATAATTATCTGCCACTTGGAAAATTCCGCTTGCTATTGCCCATTCAACACGATCCAGTTCCAACATGCTACAAAATGCTGATGCCAGCTTTAGGTTGTCATGTGAAGAGTCTTCAGCTGAAAAATTCTGTGCGATCTTGTTGAAAATGCCAAGTGGAAACTCGTTAAAATCGCAAAATTCGTCTGTAATTAAAATTTTTCACCTGAGGGGCGAACAGTAGGATGATTGAATCAAACAATTTCCTAATAACAGTTTTGCGGTTTTATTGAGAGTTGTAGCTGTGGATTGGATTTTTTTGCTACGAATAAACGTGGATCAATTAGTTCTGGTGTATCTAGGCACAAATAGTTTTTAAATTTTTTAATATGAAACACCCTGTGTCTCAGTCACCTCTTTGTCTAAGTGATTTAGGTTAAATGTTAATATTTTGAGCTCAAGATTCAAGAGTTGAAATATTTCCAATTATTAATAACCCTGTAGATCCGATCGAGTTTAAATCTAGAACTTGTAAAATAAGGTTTTGAAGGCTTTGAATTTTAGCGATATTTGACGGGTAGTTTCTGTGATGCAGATTTTTTTTTATTTTCTTTTATATTTTCTAGTCATACGACCCTCACAAAATATTGCATGAGTTTAATCATCGGTATTTTTGGCGCTCTTTTTCTTCGGAGCAAAATACTTATCAATTTGCCCAAATGTCTGTAATTCTAGAATTTAGTTCTATCATAAGAATCCATTGATATCATTCCCAACTCTGAGAAACCAATACTTTCGGAGAAATGATTTGTCAAAGTTTAAACAAGTGTACCAAAGCTCCTGTCCACAGGGCTTTGCCACATTTTCAACTAACTACCGAGTTTCAATTCGATCAGATCAGTATTTTTCAAGGTAACAAAATTTCAGATGGCTTTAATTGCAAAATTAAAATGTTGCTCATTAACGAACTGAACTGGCGCATTTGAACTCCAAAACTACCCTGCAAATTTCAAATCTCTAACTCATTTCGTCCGAGAGTTATCGTTGCTATCTTTTTACGATCTCAAGTTATCGTGAGATACATAATAATTTTTAATATATATTTTTTTAAATTTTCTAGTTATACGATCCACTCGAGATTTCACATACGTCTCTGTGTTATTGTAAAACTAGTTACCAATTTTCAATTCGATCTGTATTGTTTGTGAATAAAATTAGTACATACTCGGAAACCTTTTGGCCGATAATTTAATTTTGATGATTATTCATTAACCGTCGCATTCAGATGGGCAATCTATCCTGAATTTTAAGTCGTTATCTCTTTCCGTTCAAAAGTTAAGTTTGTGCTCTGATTCTTCATCATTGACTCCACTGAGTCCATTTTCGGCCAAAAATTCGAAAATTACAGACATTTGGGCAAATTGATAGGCGCTCAGGGGAACACGGATTACAGAAAATATTTGACTATGCAGAATATAAATATTTTTGTAAATAAACCTTAAATTCTTGCAGGCTCTTCATTAGAAAATACCACTCGTCGTTATCAGAGGGGGTCGGATCTACACATCACCAGGGTCGACAGAGAACGCGATTCTGGTCAATTCACCTGCGTTGCTGTCGACTCCAAGGGAGTTTCCATCACCAGCTCCTCGGCATCTCTAAATATACAATGTGAGTAAACATTGATAAGTAATCATTAAAGGATACTTTGGTAGGTGCATGCAACAAAATCAAGATGCATAGAATAACAAGGTGTGGACACTCCCTACTAATTCCTGCTAAAATTTTCGGCCGAAAAACGGACCAAGAACTGTCAAATCACGTACTTTATGTACTACTTCACTTTATTAACGATGGTGCCGCTAGGGTCGATTTCGAAGATTCTGACAAGCGAATAAATGAAAACTGACAAGCGACAAAGTTCACTTTTCACCGTTGCTAGTTTGTAAATTCAAATTAAAAGAATATAATGAAGCAGTTTATTGAAAAATCAATCCATTTTTTGATTAATCAGATATCTGTTCGGAGATAATATGTAAACCACATTGGTTTGGAACAGAAATTTCATCTTGCCAAGACATAATGAGGTCAAATAAGGGATTTATCAGTAAAGGAGTTTCTTTGGAACATTTTGAATGGAACTGTAAATGAAGAAATCTGTGAAATCATTATTTTTCCATTACGAAAGATCACATCCAACGTCATTAGAGTACAAGCATTTAATTTATGTATTTTGAAATACTTTGATTGATACAGAATTTTCTGTAATACCTCTACATACAATATCTTTCGATATCATATTATTATTCAAATGTAGTAATTCCTTTATCATGTAAGGCTCTTTTAAATTGAGCATTTTACTTATTATATTATATGTATAATTTGAAATTTCATCAAAACATTCTCATGTATACAGCATTTTTTCAGTCACCCAATACCCCTTGACAACTTTTCATGTTCTCAGCAATTAGATTGCTGAATATAGATATTTAATTCGATAGCTATTATTCAGAACTAAGTATATACTGATGAAATATCGAAAAATGATTCATTAAATTGATAAACTAACCAAATAGAGGGTAGTTTACTACGTTTCAATCTTTTATTCAATATACATATTCGCTAGAAAAATATTTTGAACAAACAAATGTTCTAATTTTCGATACCCTACCTCTAGCACAAGCCAGTTGCCATTCTTGTCGTTTAACAATATCCTTGAAACAAATAATATTATAGTATAAGAGCGCCAAAAAGAATGACGCCTTAGGAAAGCTATTCAAATTGATGAAATCACACTGTGTGGTTGCTCTGAACTTTGTTCTCTGCTAGTCCTTTCATCGTTCACAAATAATATTGTTAGTTTTCATAACATGGCATTTCATTCCTTCTCAATATATAACTGAATTGTATAATGAATATAATTATTAATCAATAGAGTTATATCTTAATTTCAACTGTTAAAACAGTTTATGTTCATCAACCGGCAAGATTATAGTAAATCAACAAGTCTTACGTTCTCCTATGTTGATTTATTAACAATTAACGGTATCAGCGATCTTTCAATATTATTAATATTAAAATTAATAACTATCTTGATACTAGAAATCTGCCCCTGATCCGGTAAGAATATACAATTGTTAAAAAAATATATTCGCATAAAAACGAAGTATTTTCGAAATGAAAATAGTATTTGATTAAAATGGTTCTGGATACTCGTTCAGAGTTCACACAGCAAACATTTGACTTACTTTCGGCGCGGCAAACGACTTTCCACAAGAAACTGGAATAAGCAAAGATTCAAATTTAATTTGACATGTCGGTAATTTTGTCCATAAAATTTCTACTGCCGGCATCTATCGGCGAAAATTGAAGTAAAACAAAATCCTTGTATTTTGACAGTATTTGGACCGCAAATCGGCCGAAAATATGTCAAAGAGTGTCTTCACCATGTATTCTATGCATCTATAACAAAATGTAATATAAATATTTGTTGCTTGTAAATTTCGCGAATGACATTTGTGTCAAAATCAAGAGACGAGATGCGAGTGATTTTGAAAAAAAATTCATAACATCTCGAGAACTCTCTCGAGATTCTCAAAAAATCGAGTGAATTCATTCCAATGTTTTTCGGCGGAGTTGAAATGAGAGATCTAGCTGTAGCAATTCAAAGTAATTTGCCGCTCTTTCGCTTCTGAATGAATCATTTAGATTCATTAGCCATCGTTATTCATCCTCTTCTACCGAGAAACCATTCGATTGTCGTGTTTAGAGAAGTTTGACAATCCAAAGGTGGTAGATTCGAGAGGTACCTAATATAAATCGAGGATTTGATAATATGATATGAATCAACAAATCCAATTGAATGTTGCTTTGAATTGTTCGAGAGCGGATTAAAAAGGTGAGTAAATAAAATTAGACAAGTGGATTTATTAACTTATAACATACTTATTAAATGGATATTTATTATATCTTCGAACAATATTTCAAATGATAATACCAAAAAAATTATGCCCGTAAAATATATTCTCGTTTGCTGATATATTTTAGCAGGAATGGGAATTAGTCTACAATTAAGAGTAGTTCTGAAAAGGAAATTGAATGAACTGAAATCTATCATTGAATAAAAAGCTATCCATTCTCTTCATTTCTTCAATGGAACATGGCCAATGTACATTTAGTCTTTAAAAATTAATATTTGGAAGATTCTCTGAGAACAATATTTTACGACCACTCGGGTACCAACCAGTGCTCACCGTTCAGAGTATTCTTCAGCCGGGAAATTCTTCGTTTCCCACCCATCCAAGAGTGAAATAATGAATATCGAATACTACCAAAACAAAGCTACTGAATTTGATAACCAAAAGATTGTATAGCACTGGATGGCGGATGAAAAGGTGTTTTACTCGAACTTGAATTCTGTATACACACAAAACGTGAGCTGTAAAATTTTCATAAGCGGTTAGAACACAAAATTCCTTATATTTGTCTAAACGCTGAAACTAAATCCTTTATGTACGTCTAATGATTTCACATTCACACTTCACTTTTTCATACCTCGTCAAACACAGACCATATAATGTTGCTGTTAAACAAATGTAATTGAGCGTAGTATGCTATACAGGGTGATCCAGATCTTAAGAAATTTTAACCACGTATTCTACGTCAAAAATAAGCCCTAGTTTGTCGTATCAACATATGTCGAGAAATGCTTACTCTCCGAGATAAAGGGTGTTAAAATTATAGAAAAAAAATCTTCTTTATTAATAACTTACACTTCATAAAATATTTCTATGAAATTTGGGACGTAGGTTTTTTAGGATCAAGGAGCACTTTCTGCATATATATCTTTTTTTATTCTACCAGTGGCGTCCGTACGGCATCGAGACTGAATATTTTTAAGCAAAAAAAATACGCCACGGCTTTTTCCAACAATAAAAATTACTCTGGAAATCCTTATTCTCTTGACTTTTGGATGTACGAGCCACCGTTTTCGAGTAAAAAAATAAAACACATTCGCTAAAATCCACATGCCATTCGACAAAGAAATGTCCAATTAGAATTTAGTGTTAATTTTTGGCTTGGAACTTAAAATAATGACCTATTTGGACCCTATTTCTTAACACAACGAGTTATTGGTGAAATTTTTTTACAAATTCTAATGGCAGAGCATGCCAATATGTAGGAAAATGTTCCAGCAGAATCAAGATTAGCGGCTTGGTTTCAACTTGACGTTTGTCCAGCCTACTTTCATAGAAATGTTAGGAACTGGTTGGATAACAATTTTCCAGAAAGATGGATCGGATGTAATGGGCCAGTCAGTTGGCCTCCACGGAGCCCCGATTTTACTACCCCTTTAGACTTCTTCGTATTTGAAAGAAATCGTATATGTGACCTCTGTGAACTCAAGGGAAAAACTTACTGGCCATATTCAAAATGCTTGCGAGGAAGTAAGAAATCGAAATTTAGCTGCTGCTGTCGGATCTGTTAGACGTCGATGTGAATTATGTGTTTAGCAGAATGGTTCATACTTCGAACATCTTCTTTAAAGTCGTTTTTGATTGTGGCTGTTAGCTCTTATTTTTTCTTTAATTACACGTTTCGTTTACAAAGAACCTTATTATTATTAAGTACCATATCAAATTTGAGCGATTTCTTCATGCATGGGAATGTGTTTTATATTGTACTCGGAAACGGTGCCTCGTACGTAAGCCAAGAGGCCGAATT
The DNA here is from genome assembly GCA_937662695.2 of Halyzia sedecimguttata. Classification (NCBI taxonomy): domain Eukaryota; kingdom Metazoa; phylum Arthropoda; class Insecta; order Coleoptera; family Coccinellidae; genus Halyzia; species Halyzia sedecimguttata. The sequence continues at coordinate 35,394,763 of OW569411.2, forward strand.
TGCTTCAAATTAAATAAGGATTTCTAAAGTATTTTTTATTGTTGGAAAAACCAGTGGCATACTGGTGGCCACTGGTAGAAAAAAAAAAATAATTATATGCAAAAGTGCTCCTTGATCCTTATAAGACCTATGACCCAAATTCAATAGAAATATTTCAAGAAGTGTAAAAGTTATTGATTAAAAACATTTTTTTTCTCTATAATTTTAACACCCTGTATCTCGGAGAGGAAGCATTTCTCGACATATGGTTATATGACAAGCTAGGGCTTATTTTCGACATGGAATACGCGGTTAAAATTTCTTGGTTAAGATCTGGATCACCCTGTATATTCTGAATTTCATTTCAAAATGCTTATATGATCACAAGAAATATATTTTCCAATTTGTACAACTGAAATGTTTGGAGTGCCACGAAATATCAATAGGTTATTATTTTGGTTTATAATTCCCATAGATTCAACCTTGGGCATATAACATCAGAGAAATATTACCCCCCTCTCAAGTTTGTAGTAGATGGTACCTGATACGTATGCCATTATATTTTGAATCATAAAAACACTGGTGGGCTGGGCATATTTGGTGTTAGAATTTTCAATAAATGCTTCATAAACTTTTTCAACTATTTACTTTTTTCGCCACATCTTGACAACACACAATTCAATCGAGTTTACATTTAAAATTCCTGACATGCAAAAAAATAGTAGCACGGAATTGATGAAAAATTCCTAGGAAATTCGGATAAGAAAGAATTCCAATTTATCTTATGACTTTCCCGTTGCCGGTGGAGATCCTCATGTACTGTTCGGAGAAACTTCAATCAAAGGTTTATCGCTTAGTATTCAACACGGATAGACAATTGCCTCGGCAGATTCGCGAATGGCGCGAGAATTTTAAACAAAGGCGTCCTCCATAATCCAATTTAAATGGAAATATTCGACATAACGTCAATGATATGGAGCATCCCGTTCCCGGCATTCACGGCTGATCCGATAGGATGGAGATGATTTTCCTTAAATATATCGATTATACTATTTTTACTGGATAAGTGATGGGTATAGTGGATTAACCGTGTCGTGAATTTTCAAAATTAAGTATCTATCTAGGATTTCAGACTTTTTGGTTCGAAACTATGTTTGCGTTTTTTTAGGTCAAGGGTTTGCAAACTTTTTATTTGAATGAGAGACGACTCGACAAGGCGTCAGCAGTTTATAGCAGTCGACACTTTTGGGGCCCATTCAAGTTACAAACAAAGATCAAAGGAAGTTTCAGATTTAATCCAGCTTTTACTGAAACACCAAAATTCGGTTTGCATTATGCATTCTGTTTGAAACTCGTCAAGTTAGTAACAAATTTCGAAATCGTTTTTTCGATCATTTCAAACTTTCTTCAAAAGCTGTAACCTTTTTAGTTTTTAACTGCTGAGTATACCCGTATTCCCCATTTATGGTGATATGGCATGGTGTGAAGTTTTCTATCACTATGAGACACATTTTACAATTAACAGTTTTTTTCTACTTCCAATGGTTTCCTAGTTATAGATTCGTCCATAATTATTCGTTCATAATTATGGGAAGTTATCATAAAGAAAGCCGTTAAAGTTTATCTTAAGTTATAAGAAACTACAATCGTTCTAGAACATTAAATCATTCTTCATCACTTCTCCGAAAACGTACCGTTTTCGAGATATTCCTCATTTAATGTTAAAAAATCAGATTTTCCAGAAGTTTCACTGCATTTATGAATCCGGCTCTGAACGAGAATCCTCGCAGAAAGGAGAAGGAGACGTTGCCATCGTTCATAGATAATTTATCCTGACAACGCAGACACAGGAAATCCTCGAACCTCCATAGACATAAAGACATAATAATGAATACCAAAGTTTGGCAATCTCTTGGACATCCATATAACACTTCTAGAAAGACTGAAAGAGGTAGAGCTAGTATATCCTCCTTATGTTACATATGATTTTTGTGCACTTGAATCATAGACGAGATATTATATTACTTGAATCTTCCTTGTTTAGAAAAGTAGTCTGAAAGCGAGAAAAGTTAATATTAAATAAACATTATCTTATAATCAAATTTCTTGATGAATTTTTAGTTTCAAATTTCATCTTATTCGTACATTGTGCAAATTTACCTGTAATTCAAACAACTTGAATTGCAGGTTATTCATGTTTTAGGAAATAGATGAATAGGATTTTCATGATCTGTATTATTCTATGAATACCACCAATAGTGAATAAAACTTCTAAATTATCTGTTATCCATATCATCATTAGATTTATTTTTTGACTCAGTTGATTCTGCACAGTCATTCTAAGGATTTCACTCATATATAGAACATAATATCAGAAGCTGCTATAGAAGTCCGACGCACTACTGCAGGACCCTGTATATTCTCTTTCTGGGCGTTCAACCTGATCGAAATTATCTAAGTCATAACTTATTAATTCGTTGCGAATGCTTCAACACCTCTGGCACAATAAACCTACCACCATAATAACATACTGAAATAATTCCAAGGCCAACTCTCCCGGTATCGAAACGACCTATCCGTCTGGCGCATCAACTGGGGTCTCTCATGCAAAAACTTGATCTCACCGCAACTTGATCGACAGACAGACATTTTTCAATCATCCCGCTGAAATGCACCGGACGATTTTCGTCGTAAGAAATCGAATCAATTTAAAAACAAAGGGACATTCTATTGTTATTCGGTGCGGCTTTGGACGACGCTCTGTTCGCCATCCTGTCTTGGATTTTTTGTTGTTTGTTGTTCGTCGGGTAGAGAGGGCTGACGGTGTCGTAGAAATTCATGGCGTGGGATTTGGCAAAAAGGCAGACAGACGTCGTTCGTTCCGAATTTTGTGTATACATATATTCCATTCCGTATTCATGGGGGCTAGAATGAGATTGGAGACGTCGTTGGAGGATTCGGGAGATGGAGGTCGGGATTTGAAAGAAATTGCTAGCAACCATGCTGGCCTAGAAATATTCAGTATTCATTCATCCATCCCATTCGAGGCCTGGTTCATGCTCTCGATCTGTCTGTAATATTTGAAAATTTGAAAAGGGTGCTATAATTTAGTCCAAACCTTTTCTTCTTTTTGGCGCTCTTGTTCCTGGATGGGAATGAGCTAGACAGCTGACATTTTCGGAGTAGTTTTGGGAGATAAATATCTCGGTTATTAGACAAAATCGGCAAAGTGGTTTCGGAGTAACAAAAAAAAATTTTTTTCACAAATTTTAACTTTATTTGTTTTTAAGGTGCAGTTTTACCATAAGAATCCATTGCTATCATTCTCAACTGTAACAAGCTGGCACTTTCGGAGATATGATTTTTCAAAATCGATCGTAATTTTATGATTTCATAGAATGCTCTAATTATAATTTGCTGATGTATGTAAATCCTACAGATGAGGTGAGTCATATCCCTACGTTTTGAATTTATTATATTCGAATATTCATTCTTAAATTCATTCGATTATTCGCATAATTCATTGAAACAAATATTCATGAATGGTTATTCATGAATATTCAACTATTCTTACGAATATTCATTGTATTAATGAATTGGTTCAAGCACTGGCGTGAAGAAGTCAGGAGCTTTTGCCCGCATCCTCTATTGTCTATTCACCTCTTTTGAACACTCTCAATCGAATTTACTATCGATATAGACCGTTTTCTCAACTTTTATAAGATTTGAATAGATTTCGTACCATTTTAATGACTTGAGTAAAAATGTACTTGAGTAAGATCACAGAATCTTCAATTCTAACATATGTATTCTATTGGAATTGATATTCGTTAAATATCTAATAATATAGGAAAAAACTCACGTCTCAAGTAATTTATCGAAAGATCGACTTAAATTCAGTAGATATACTATTCTTATTATTTCCATAGAAATGAAAAAAAAAACGAAAAAGAACAACTCCGGCTACGGGAACCGATCCCGTAATGTCATTAATACCTTCGAAAAATTTTCACAATCTGCTTATTTCAGGATACGATATTCACAAAATTCCGCGAAAATTAGTGCGTCGTAATTCTACATGTATTTACTGAGTTTTAATTGGATCGGTATTGTATATTTTGAGTAATAGAGGAAATGACAACAAAATTTCAGTTGGGTATAACTCCAAAACCGTTAGGCCGATTATGCCTATTAACGAACTTGACTGTCACATTCGGCTGCGCAACCTACCCTGAAAATTGCAATTAGCTATCTCTTTCCGTTCTCATGTTATCGTGAGATAAATAGTTTTTTTTTTAATTTCCTAGTGATACGATCCTCACAAAATTTCACATACGTCTTTATGTCGGTATTTTATAACTATTCGCCATATTTCAATTCAATCGAACTTGTATTGGTTGAAAACAAAATCAGTACAAGGAAACCATTGGACCGATTTTGCCCTTTAACGAACTTCTCCGTCGCATTTGGACGCGCCACCTACCCTAAAAATTTCGAATCGCTATCTCTTTCCGTTTGAAAGTTATCGTGGCAGTGACCGGACGGACAGAATCCAGTTTGACCTTGAATTCTTCATCAGTGAGTCGAATCTAATCGTTTGAGACTATTTCCGGCAAAAAATGATAGCACGCTGTTCCCCAGAGCATGCGCGCAAAAAAATTGACTATGCTAGAACTTCAAATTTTAATCGTGAAACTTCACAGTTTAATTTGAGTCTACTTACTACTTTCTACCACCTAAAAACTTTTCCACTTACTACCGAAGCCCTAGATCTTTGGTAATCAATAGCAATAAAACATAAATATTTGACAAATCTATTGAGCGAACAGGTAATACTGAACACAGTTCTTAGTTATACCAGTTACATTAATGTTAAACCGATTTCCTTATGCATCGAAGTCCTTGGTTAATCCCGAAATTGGTCATATTCTCATAATTATATTTTCGCTTGTAAAATCCAACAATTCATACGCAAAATTACCCCTGGGGTACCTAAGTAAATCCTTCGTCTGCACTCAAGCCATTCGTTATCTATAGATCTTAATATTAGTTCTATAACGGTAGGTTTCACAAAGATTTGACAACTCTTAATTGCTAAATCATTGTGATTTATCACCAGATCATTTTTGATGCAACCATCTTATTAAACCCACAATTAAGCTAATCGAAGTTTCGTCAAACCCACCATAAAGCTTTGAAAATTACCCAGAAATGTATTGTACTGAATTTCATCGCCTTCATTACTTTGTTAACACTCTTCAGATGTCTGAAGATTAACGGAAGTTCTAAAGTGCAGCAACAAAATGTTAGCATAAAAAATTTGTGTGTAGTAAAACATGTTAATTCACAAAAACAAGTTTTAATTATTCCTGAATAGTCAGTTAAACTATCATTCAAACATCTATTCGCAACTTCGAGAATTAATGATTATTCAACTAACTACTACACGAATATTGAATGAATACATGAATATTGGATGCATGATTAATTATGCATAAATAAATGTATATTCGAATAAATATTCAATGAATATATTCATTCATTCATGATTCTCAGGCGTAGTCCAAATAAAAATTTAATTATGTTCGCTTGTAAGCACGATATATTTCTTTAAAAAGAAATATCTTAGAAATTTGATATTTGCGACTAGGTTTTAAGGTCAAATGGAAAGTTCACAAAAAGTATGACCTGCTCAATGGAGATCTGTAGAACTGCATCTAGAAGAGCGCAATGAACGTATTTGGTTTCCAAACCTTTGAGACGAGACTATTCTTGACCAAAACTTCGAAAATTACAGATGTTTGGACGAATTGATAGGCACTCTGTTCAGCGAGTCAAAAATGGATCTAGACCATAGACATAGAATAACATGGACTGGCCCTCACCTAACTTTATCACACAGTTCGTTGCGGAATACATTAGACAGAGAGAGATGTTATGAAGGATAAAATAAGTAAAGGCAAATAATGCTATAAAAACAATGCTGTGTTTATACCATGGGCAAATACACAAATTTGAAATATTGGGTATATTGGAAAATCCCGATTTCTTTAAGAGGAATATTGATTATTTTGAATGAGTATCGAGAAAGCTGAATGAATTACAGTAAGGAAATTTATGAGAAATATTTTCAGATTATAAGTATCAGAATATTCAGAAACGAGAGTCTCGGATTTAAATGAAAATATTTTGCCTTTAACTATTCTGTCTACAAATCACCAAAACACATACACAATACACGAAACCAAACCATACAGTATACAAGAAATGTCAAAGGATAAAGGAAACCAATGTTTTGTATTCTGTGATTTTGCCAATCGCCAAATTATATGAATATATTCTTATACTATGGTTTGCCTTTAACTATTCTGTCTTTTTTCAATGCTGATATCAATGGTCTCTTCCTCACAACCAGTCCATGTTATTATGTCGATGGTCTAGACAAATACTTCGATCATTCACGAGCCCTTTGGCCTTCTATATAAAAATTGGAACTAGGCTATTCCAGGTAGTCATAATTTGGGATAATGAATCGATTTTTTTTTGGTGATCCTGGGTTTTTATGAAAATCTTCGATCTTCGTAAGGGCCTCGATCCTTTATTCATTTTCATTTCAATTTCAAGGTCCATTGGAGGACGGCGTTTTGGTTTCTCCGACATAAATCCGGCTATTGTGCTTTTTGTGGGCTGAATCAGTGATGCGAGAGTGAGATCGAACAGGAATTTTCGACGAGACTGTTTTTTGCGTTGTCACGGAAGGAATATAATCACTCTTCATCCGGTCGGTGGAATGGTGGAACAGGGAATGTTTTCTGAATTTTAAGTATGAAAAATTGGTTCAAGCACTGACGTGAAGTCAGGAGCTTTTGGCGCATGTTCTCTTGTCCATTCTTCTGTATTGGACACTCTTAAACGAATTTACCATTATACCTTTTCAATTGCGGAAAAGGTAAATCCAATTTCGGACAAAATAAGAAAGAAGAAATTCAATACGCGAAGATAACGAAAATAATACTCCTATATCATATTTCATGAATGTTTCTAGAATCTAATTAGATACATAAAATATAACCTATAAATTGAATTGACATTTCTTTAACTCCAGTTAAAATGCGTAACCGACCAATTTTGGCGTGGTACGTTTTTGACGCAGATTAGTTTTTAATATCGTTTAATCTATATGGTGCAATTCGAAATCAAGGTGAACCAAAGTTAGTTCATGATAACCTGAGTTTAGAGGGTTGGTGAAATCGGCCCACAGCCTTGGAAAATAGAGAAAGTATCGAAGAACTTTTAGCTCGTGTCCAAGATGGATTAGAATCGGAGAACAACATTTTGATGATCTAGAATCTATAGGAGATACATACCTACTTGAGATATCGGTTATCCAAGGAATCTGTCCTTTTGGTTTTAAATTTAATCGAAAAAATGCTGGAGTATCCAACAGAACTGTTGTGGTTCTTCAATAACCCAGTTACTCAGTTTTCAGACATGATATACATCTTCAACTGATAATATTGGGGAATTTCTAATAATGAAAACAACTCGCTTTAAGACGGACGTTACACGGTCAGTCTGACATCATTCTCGCATCAATCTAACATCAGTATTACCATCAATCCGGATCATCAGTCCATCAATCTATACGCATATAGAACCAATTTCGGTCAATCTGACATCAATCCATGATTGATTTGATGCCAGACTGATACCAGATTGACCGTGTAACCTCCGTCATACTCTTCTAACGCACATGGCCAGAACTATAGGTTAATTTCTTAGGCTCTATGGTTTAATCATATAAATAATAGTAATTCAATACAAAAAAATTAAAATGAATTTACACAATTAACACTGAGCGAAAAGGTGACCTAGCTTGGCTGACGCAGAATATTTGTTGATGGTTAAAATCAATGACTATTTCACCGTAAGTCTTTTTTAGTTAATGGCAATGAGCCATAGTTCACCTCATTATAAGATGCACCTATTTTTCCCCCGAAAAAATCCCTATAAACTCCACTACTGCCCCGGGTTTGGATCTGTAAACTCATCTATCCGCGCTATAAAATGAACAGCCATCGAGTAAAATACTAATTCTCATGCAGCTTAATCCAATTTATACCGTAATTACAAATAGCACAGAAATAATAAAGAAGAGGACAATCATCATTAGATCTGGCTACGCTCGGCTTGGTACATTTCCGGCCAAGATTGCCATCTCGGCATCACGTACCCAGAATGACACTTCGTTCGGGTAGAACAGGTTTTCATAGTCATTTTTTCAGACGGATATTCCCACACTTGACTGCAGGCGGAGCATCAAAGTTGTTCGAAGACCGCAAAAATCGCACGAATATTAGGCTTTACTACTGAGGCACAGCGGTTCATATTGCACGATAAAATAGACGTTCCATCTCCCTACAACCCTCCACCTACTTACCATAAAAGTACCGCGGAAAACGCCCATGAAGAAAATATTTGGGAAAATTATAATATTCATTCAGTAATATTTAATTACTTTGATTCTTAATTAATTCTGACGGCGTAGGCTGACCGTTGAAGACTAGAGGTAAAAATACTTTCGATCAATGAGATTCAAATCAACATTCCCTTCGGTAATTTTCTTGTTTCCCCTAACTAAGTTTTTCTTAGGCCTTCAACCGAGCTTTTGAAAGAATTAATGAGCACCGTATTTGCATTTTTCCGAGCTCATTGTCGACCGGCGCTGGTGCGGAGGACCAAATAAAGCCACTCTCATCCGATATGCAAATGCCTGCAGAATGGAAATCTCGAAAACCAGGAAGCTAGACCCACCCGGGGACCTAATTGAACTCTCAATTATTTTGAGACGGGATTCCTCGGGCTTTTGTTTGTCAAGTACCCCGATATTCATCTGAAGGTGGTATAATAATGTCATACGTTGAATGGAAGGTTGTAAGGGACTTGTAGACGAGAGAATGGCCTCTACCTCTCCGATTGTAATTCATAGACGGAACACCGCCTTGGGATCAACACAGTGCGAAGACTGCGAAGTTCAAGAGAGAGAGACGTTTCATTGACCGACCGTCTATGGATGCGATGGCAACTTTGAATAGTAATATTAGTAATATACCTTCCAGCATCTAACCAGAAGCAAATTGGTGGAGCTTGTTTGCAAGGATAAAGTTTTCGTAGAACAATAAAATCAGAACGATGATTGAAATTTTAGTTACTGATTAACTTCGCGCTTGTTGCCGAGTGATGCTATTCTTTGACCGATTGTATGAATTTTGTAAGTTATCGTTCTTGTGGTAGGATTACCCTTTATATGTACGGTAACTTTGGAAGAAATATCGTACGAATTTGATATTTGCATGGTAGGTCCAGATATGCAGGGTGATTCATAATTCGTGCGCACTATTTTGGATTCTGATGCAAAATTAAATTTTAATAAAATAATTCGATAGTTTCGACTCACTGATAGAGAATACAATCCCGGGATCCCGAATCTCGGGATCCCGGGATCCCGGCCGTTTTCTGACCCCGAAAATCCCGGGATTGTACTTGGATAATCCCAGGATTGTCTCAAACATTAATAATCGCGATCTCATAAGGGAATAATTATGGATAATTGAAGGTGATATGAATAAAACTATACGCGAAACATTCGGGATATTAATTCAAGATAATATGATTCGAATTATTAATTAAGTAGTCGAAATTCCAATGAATAGGAAAAAAATGTTTCAGTAAATAAACCAAACGCTTGCAGAGCAGTAGAAACTATGGGGGTGACCAGGTAAAGTTTCTCTCACAGTTTCTTGTAACCAAACTTGGAAAAATCAAGCAAAATGAAAGAAATATCGATCGCTTTAGCGAAAGCCCCAGAAAAAACACATGTATTTTTATTTCAATTCTAGCTTCAATTCGTATTTGTCTACGGCCCATGATAAAAGGAAAGCTTTTTTCTTTTCTTTGTATCACTCCCTTCAAATTTAAAAAATTCAAAGTAGTTTTTTAATTATTCTTATTTTCAAATTATAGTTTTTTGTTCAGTGTATTTTGTTCGTCTTTCTTATTATTGTTTGTGATTTATTCTTTTACATTATAAACATCTTTAAAGAAATTACACAAGTTTTTTTTCCATTTGAGCTCATACCACATTGAGAAACCACATATTCTAATCCCGGGATCCCGGGATTGTGCATAAAGAATCCCGTAATGCCGGGATCGAAAAAAGAACCCGGGATTGTATTCTGTACTCACTGATCAAGAATCCGAGGTCAAACTGTATTATGTCCGGCCGTCAGCACGATTGCGCTGGAAGATTAACACCGAAATTGTTATGTTATTTCGGTGTTAACGGCTCGAAAGCAATGAGTTTTAGAGAGTTGAAATTTTAAGAGTAGGTTTGGAGTCCAAATGCGCCAGTTAAGTTCATTAATGGGCAAAATCCACCCAGTGGTTTCAGAGTTATAACTATATATAACAAAATATCAGATGCTATAGCATCTGATATTTTGTTTTCCCAATAACTCGAAGAATACTAATCTGATCGAATTAAAGCGCGGTAGTTTAGTGGAAAAATACCGGCATGTTGACTTATGCAAAATTATTTGAGGATCGCATGGCTGGAAAATTGAAAAAATTTTATTTAAAAAAATTCTGTATCTGAGAAACTATCCGTCAGATATCGTTGAAATTCTGTGAGAGCCCTAAAATCGTATTTTACAGTAAAGTTCTAGATTTGAACTCGATCGGATCTATATTGGTCAAGGGATGAGGGATAAAAACCATCGAATATGTAACATGATGATAATTTCATGAAATTGGAAAATTGTGAGAATATATCTTCTGAATTTAAGTTCATCTTTCAATAAAATTACGTGAAACGTGAATCATTTCGTATATTATTACTTATTTTACGAATTTCAAGAGCGGGTGTTTTTTATCTTATGGCGCAGTTGTATTATTGAACTGATTTGTGTCCGTACAAGCAAAACACTGTTTATTTTCGACCAAACAGGAAATGTATGTATTCGAATGGGTCCTTACACCACCAAAGATCCAGCACTGTTTATTTTCGACCAAAAAGTGAATGCATGTATTTGAGCCGAAACTAGTCGTTATTTTGGGCACTTGTTTTTATAGTCGGATTGATATTCTAGAAAATATTGAAAATATTATTTTTTTACTATTGCTGAGTAGTCTTGGGCGAGTTCAGTACTTGGAAGGGTGACTGCTCTTGCTATTCATTTTAACAAGCGCGCCAAAGCTCCTGGCCACAGTGCGTTTTCAACATATTGAAGGATATATTTTTGATCCATGGAATTATACGTAGTCTTAATCCTTTTTCTTCATCTTAAGAATTGTTTCTTATCAATGTAAATCAAGATATAGTAAAAATAAATTGCCTTTACCTAGCAACCAATGTTATTTAGAATAGATTGCTGAATTGCTTGTTCTATTTTAAAACTTGTAGGTATATCTTATTGACAAAGGCGAAAACGCAAAATTTTATTCTTATTTTTTGTTTAAAATTTAATTTTGTATCAGAATCCAAAAAAGTGCTCACGTGTTATGTATAACCGTGTATACCCATTAAAGGTTTCTGTATTCTTAATTATTGCAATACTACAGATCCAACCAAGTTGGAATCAGAAGATATATGCAAAATATTTATTTAAGTGTTTCTGCTCAATATTGTGAGGATCATATTTTTTCATGTTCGATACTCATTCACTTGATTCAGCTATAAATTTGTATGTGAATATCAGGTATCAAAAGGATATATTCTAGAAATCGACTAAAAACTTGTTCCCCCTACAAATGAAGTTTTTCTGGAAATTACAGTACCTACTCGATTGGGGGATATTCTAGTAAAACAAGCTGCAAGATACTGAATAAAATATACCCGACACGTACTTACAGTTAATATTATTTTTCTACAAACGTCAAAAATTGACAAGGTTCGCGCATTGACAACAATATGCGAAGTGACCCTTTTTTTCATTTTCCTTCGTTACCATGACACCGTGCGCGAAGTAGTGTGCGAAATACCTACTTCGCACACTGCATGTAAACTATATGGAATTTTTATATTTTAACCTTTATGTTCCTCGATTTCTCCGGTGAAAGATTTAAAATTACAGATTTCGCCGCATCTGGCGAGTTAGGTGAGGTACTGCTTACATCATCGTCGCTCGAAATTTCCATTATTTCACAGTTATAAATATCACGCACGAAATTGACGCGAATAAAAAGTTACTCCAAAATAATTATCAAGAACTGTCACTTTGAAATAATGGTCAACAAATGCCATTTTATTTCCATAGTTACAGTAATTACTTGATTTGGAAAAACAGTTTAAGCCAGTTCCATACTATTTTTCATATTAAGCTAAGCATGTTACTTATTTTAGAACAATATTTTTGAAGTTTGTAGAAAAAATTTTGTTTGCATCTCATGCGCGAAATACTTTGGTGATCTCGTCTATTTTTTTTAACTCGGCTGCGCCTCGTTAAAAAAAATCAGTTCTCGATCACCAAAGTAGCATTTCGCGCACTAGATACAAAAATAACTATTTTCTACAAACGTCAAAAAATGACAAGGTTCGCGCATTGAAAACAATATGCGAAGTGACCCTTTTATTCATTTTCCTTCGTTACCATGACACCGTGCGCGAAGTAGTGTGCGAAGTACTTACTTCGCACACTGCATGTAAACTATATGGAGTTTTTATATTTTAACCTTTATGTTCCTCAATCAAACAAACAAATGCCATTTTATTTTCATAGTTCAAGTATTTACTTGATATGGAAAAACATTTTAAGCCAGTTCAATACTATTTTTCATATTAAGCTATGCATGTTACTTATTTTAGAAAAATATTTTTGGCGTTTGTAGAAAAAATTTTGTTTGCATCTCATGCGCGAAATACTTTGGTGATCTCGACTATTTTTTTAACTCGGCTGCGCCTCGTTAAAAAAATCAGTTCTCGATCACCAAAGTAGCATTTCGCGCACTAGATACAAAAATAACTATTAAGATTCGGTAGAGTCACAATATTGGATTAAATATCTCAAGGTGATGACTTCAGAAATGTTCAATTGAATCGGTATTCACTCGATTGAAATTCCTCAAAATGACAGAGATAACTGCATATAATTAATTATTCATCCCAATAATTATTTTAAACCTAATAATGGCAACAGTTATAAAAGCGAAATTTATTTGAAAAACCTGTTGTGTTAGCGATTCAATTGATATATATATATATATATATATATATATATATATATATATATATATATATAATGGAAAAGTATAACGGGTAATTCCGCAAAAGGAGCAGAGATAATCATTCTGCTGGTACCTGCCGACACGTGTTTCTACTAGTTGGTTTCTTCAGGACAGGGCACTCAAGAAACCAAGAAAAGGTGGAAAGATAACTGAAAAACAGGCGACACCACAACAGGAGCGAGCAACCAATTTGTGCCTTCAGCTCTAGGACCTCCAATTCGGAGGTAAACTATGGCATCGGCACGAAGGAAGCATAAGCCACCTGTGCGATGCGACCCAAACCCGAGGATATGTAATATGAAAATAGGATAACGCGGATAAGTTTATTAAAATGGAAAAGTATAACCTTTTGCGGAATTACCCGTTATACTTTTCCATTTTAATAAACTTATCCGCGTTATCCTATTTTCATATTATATATATATATATATATATATATTTGTAATAAATATTTGGAAATTTGAATGACTTATTTCAATAATCCATCATTAGCATTCCTAAAGCGTTATTCTCTTTGTAAGGTTCCGTATTGCGCGCTGCGTATTAACCAGGGCGTTTTCGCTCCCCTGTGGTTCACTGCATGAGACTCCAAGCGGAGTCTTGCTAATTACCACAAAGGGGAAAAGAATATACGTAAAGATCTATAGTTTTGAGTAGCCGCAGCGAGGAGCTTGATTGATTGAATTCCAGGTTTCACTTCTGTCTACTTCGAACTCGGAAGTGATTGCTGGATTTTAATAAACCGGTTACTTCGTAGTGTTTTTTTCATCGGCGTTGAATTATGCTTCACTGATCACTGATGATTCCTAATAAGGATGAAACCGCGGCATGTAGCTATTCAACTTTGATTAAATCATACATAATCTGTGGATTGCTCCAAAACTTTGGTCTCTGCTAGTCCATTCATATTTTCATATTCATTGAAGAATTCTTCTGAATTTGCCCATTTGAAATGTTTTTCTTGATATGATGGATCTCTGGCAATTAACCTTATAGATTGAGGTACTTTTTCGAAATCGCAAGAGAATCTTATTACAGAAATGCGGTTGTAACTTTTTCTGAAAAATTTCTAATTCAATGTAGTTTTGTACGTAATTCACGTAAACAATGTGAATTTTATATTGGTATGGTACTACAACTACATGTTTTTTAGCTATTTTACTATTTTCTACCTTTTTTTTTTCAATTGACCTCAGCGACGAATTATTAAGCTTAGAATCAAATTAATTTTATTGAACACGGTGAGATCGAATCCATCATTTTATGGAACTCAGAATTCCATCCAAAAACACCATAATTTACAATATTTGAATATAATTTGGGTGTATGTTTAATGATTACAGCTTTTCATGTAAGCAAATCTGAGCCAGTGATTTTTTTAATTCAATGAACGGGCGCGCTAGAGCTCCTGATGCCACGACAGTTATTCTAATTTATTTTCTTAGTTGGGTGATTCCGTTCTAACTGTGATATTCAATGTCCTGTATTGTTTGTTCTCATAGGTCATTAATTAATAATCAATTTATGAAATTTTTTGCTTATTGGAAAATTGTGAACATATTTCAACATTATTTTCATATAATATAACTTGCCACTTACAGAAAACTTACAATATATCACTTAAATGTCAGTACCATGTCCATTTCTAGAATTTATTCATTAAATGTCAGTACCGTGTCATGTCCATTTCTAGAATTTATTTATAAATTGTTAGTTTTTTTTGTCGTAATAAATGATTTAAACTAATTACCTCATAAATTCTAATGTTTATGATCAAACTGAAAAAAATTGACACATTTTTTATTTAAAGTATTAAGTAAAGCTTTTAAGCTTTAAAGACAAAAGTTATTGAACCGGAATTCAATGTTAACTTAATACATTTTACAAAAAATGTGTCAATTTTGTTCAGTTTGATCATAAACATTAGAATTTATGAGGTAATTAGTTTAAATCATTTATTACGACAAAAAAAACTAACAATTTATAAATACATTCTAGAAATGGACACTAGTAGCCAGCAGTCCATATTTTGGGATTCAGATGAGCCAGCAGATCTACCTAGCAATAGATCCACATTTTTCTGGTAGATCTACATTTTTACGGTAGATCTACATTTTTCTGGTAGATCTACATTTTTCCGGTAGATCTACATTTTTTTCGGTAGTTCTACATTTTTCCGGTAGATCTACATTTTTCCGGTAGATCTGCATTTTTCCAGTAGATATACATTTTTTTGGTAGATCAATATAATCGGTAGGTCAATTGAACCCGTAGTTCAATGCCATCTAACGGGTCCTGTTGTGATTCTGAGTATCATTCACACACGAAAGTCCCATCGAAATATGTCAGGAGTTTTTGAGTTGCTGAAAACCGAATATCGCGCTTCCTACCGAATCGTATTGTGAACCTAAGGCCTTGCGAAACACAATCACAAAGATTCATCAAAATCGGTATAATTATTTTTGAGCTCCTGTAAACCGATTATAGTGCCACCTACCGGGGAATATTGTGGATCTGGAACTTAGTCAGATAGACACACAAAGTTTCATCGAAATCGGTCCAGTCGTTCTTGAGTTGTTATAAACCAAATGCAGCGCCACCTAACGGGTTTCTATTGTGACACTGAGAGCCACTCAAACACGTACACAATGTTTCATCAAAATCGGTCGAGGCATTTCTGAGTTTCTACAGACCGATAGCAGCGCCACCTACCGGGGTATATTGCGGACCTGACACAGACTCAGATACACACACAAAGTTTCATCGAAATCGGTTCAGCCGTTCTTGAGTTTCTATAAACCGAATACAGCGGTTTCGAAGTTGACATTTTTTTAAAAACACCCCGTATAGCAGCGGTTATCATTTCATAGCGGTTTTACAGTGTTGAGAATTCTCTTTACGATAGATCTGTAGGGGTGACACTTTACTTGAAAAATCCTGTATAGTTAATTTTCTGCTTAATGTTTGAATATTTTGAGTCATTTTAATGCAAAAATCCGTCCGATCGAACGGATATTCATTATAGATTTCGTAACTTACCGAAAAGATCCAAATCCCAAGATACGTTTACTGGAGTACGCTCCTTTCAGATTTTCATTAGGTAAAAATGAAAGAAAACTAAGAAAAAGCTATCTCGGACGCTCGGAGATTCGATCCCGCCGCTCCGCGAGGCTCGGGAGCTACAAATCTAATTACCAACACCTTAGACCGCTCGGCCATGCCAGCTTCGAGAATCGTGCCCGATTTTCTGGCACATAAACATTTTAAAGTACTGGGACGATTTCCGTCTTTTGATTTTCACAATATGGTCAATCCTGTCAAGCGATCGATCGAAATCGGTTACTCGTTCATATTTCTCACGGTTTTTCTAGACGATTCCAAGATTTTCGAGTGATTCCGTTCGAAATTCAAATTCGATTTGACATTTATCGTGGCTCGTTCGGACCGAAAACGTCGACTTTGTAAGAGCCGCGTTGAAATTCGCCACAGAAATACGTGAAACGTCAGAATTTTGTCGATTTTCGCGAAAAAGTCAAATTTTCCTATCGTTCTTCCGGGAAAACGAAAGAGAGAATCGAAAAAAGGGCCGTGTTACGGACTAATTTCGAATCTCGTCTTCGCGTTCCCGCAAATACCTTCGTTCCGAACGACACCGTTTCTCCGGATGCCTCCACACAATTTTGCACCTTTTGCCAAAATCGGCGTTTTTGCGATTTTTTTTAAAATACACCCCCGTCTTTTCGCTCCGAAAACGCAAAACCCTACGAAACTTCCGTCTTTTTCCTCGATAAAACCCCCGGAAATTTCCCCCAAACCCCCCTCCTAACATCTAAAAAAACGTCACGTTTATAGTAACATTTTCAAAAAAGTTTTTTTGTTCCTTTTCTATGAAACCCATCTTCATTTTAGTATTGGGATGACACCGTACTGACATTTAATAAATAAATTCTAGAAATGGACATGGTACTGACATTTAAGTGATAAATTGTAAGTTTTCTGTAAGTGGCAAGTTATATTATATGAAAATAATGTTGAAATATGTTCATAATTTTCCAATAAGCACAAAAATTTCATAAATTGATTATTAATTATTGACCTATAAGAACAAACAATACAGGACATTGAATATCACAGTTAGAACGGAATCACCCAGATGCTGTTTGGGATCTGGTCCGACACCTGGACCTTCAGATTATAAGCGATCATGTATTGATAATGTGAAAATTGTTTGCAGTTTTATATATTTAATAAAACTATCATTAAGTCGAACATTAATTTGCAAAACATTCATTTTGACTCTTCCATCAAAATTTGTGTTTTTCCTTAATCCATGCGGTATATGGCTCTACCCCCTCTTGAATATTTGATTGTCTTAAACCCGTTCACTAGCTCGTTATTTCAACTGCGGAGAAAAATATTTGTTTCCGCCCGGGATCGAACCGGGGACCTTCCGCGTGTTAGGCGGATGTGATAACCACTACACCACGGAAACTATCTGTCAGGTTCTGGACATAGGCGTATTTAGTGAAATGGGTATGTGTTTGTGGTACCGTTTTGTATTCTTGGTTTCCTCCCGACCTTTACCCGGGAATACGACAAAACCCAAAATCCGTGTTTATACAAATTACTACTTTTCGGGTACGATTATCCAACAATTTTTCAGGAAAATATTGGTTTGATATTAATTTCAAGGAGTACCTAACTAGGTACACCTACGCAATACCGCACTCTGCACAGGTATGAGTGGTATGGTAACATTTTTCTTTCGAGGTTATGCGCCTAAAATATTAAATAATAAGCTACTTACAGCGAATTCAAAAGATCCGGAAATTGGAGACCTACCATAGGCGTCCGTTAAGAATATTGGTACCGAATTAGAATGTCACGATATTTTCAATAAGAATGGTCAGATTAAAATGATATATCATGACAAAACAATGCTACCTAATAAAAATCTCAGTTCGACAATAACGAGCCTATTCTCATTTTTTTTACATTGCGAATAAAAAAAGTATTGGTTTCTCAGAGTTGGGAATTATATCAATGTATTCTTATGATAGAACTGCATCATAAAGGAAATTCAATTCAAATAATAGTTTATTTATCAAGATTAAATGAGCAATCTGAGAATGAGAACTGCACCATGGAAGAAATCAAATTAAAATAGCTGAAATGAATTTGACTCTCTCTTATAGAACAGAATGACATGTACGAGTATGAACACAGATCATATAATGAAGCTTAAATAGAATAATTATAACTTTCTGTGAAAACATAGAAGTACACTGAGAGAAATGTTAGGGTTAATAAATAATAATTCTTTATTTGGGATAGATTTATTCATTATTAATGAATTTTATTAATTATTAATAAATGTTATTAATAGTTAGATCCACTTGATTTTAAGCTTATTCCTCAGAAATATATTATTTATTTAGGCAATATTTATTAATTATTAGAAAGGTTTATTAATAGGAAATAAATCTAATACAGAAAAGTCATGTTCGAAAATATTATTAACTATAACAAAATGATTTATTTCCAACAAACAAATATTATTTCAAGTTAAAATTTGCCTTATTTCTGTCAAACAAATATTTGTTGAATCATCATTTAATCAACATTTATTTATTAATAATAAATCTTGATTAGACCTGAATAAGTGTTTATTTACGCTCGGATCCTTATGTTCCCGACCCCACCCCATCATAGCGAATTGCGACTCTGAAAATCTTCTAATTCTAATTCAGACTTTTCCTTTTCTTCAGTCAGCTAGGATATGGTTAGGATAGTGTATTCGTGAGTTACTACGAACTAAAAGTTTTGTGATAAGTGTGTGAACAGAATGTCCGATTTCCAGGAGTTTTTGTTTGAAAATGGTTTGAGCCATTTGAGAAGTATATTCGAGTTGGTTAATTCAATCAAATCAATGGAGTACTCTATAAGAAAGGAGTGGTAGCTTAGATAGAATAATTATAGCATTCTGTGAAAACATAGAAGTACGATTCATTATTGAAATTTAGAAAAATCATATCTCCGAAAGTATTAGCTTGTTGGAGTTGAAATTGATATCGATGGATTTTCATGGTGAAACTGCATCTTAAATAAAAATTGAATTTGAAATATGTTACTTAAAAAAACATTTTTTTTTCGTTATTCCAAAACCATCTGGCCTATTCTGCCCAAAAACGAACTTAACCGAGATATTCATCTCCCTAACCTACTCTGAAAATTTCAACTGCCTAGCTCATTCCGTTCGAGAGTTATTGTAGAAAAAAAAATTGAAAATTTGGAATTTTTTTTTTGTTTACACTTTGCGGTATCCTGGTCAATACAAAGCTTCACATGCGTATAAAGTTCATGATTCTACAATTGGATGCTAAATTTCAGATAGATCGAGTGATCGGTTGCGGAAATATTCATAAAAAATGTTTTTACTAAAATCGGCCATAACTCCGAAACCGCTTGATGGATTTCGCCCATTAACGAACTTGTCCGAGATATTTACGCTCCAAACTCACCTTGCAAATTTCAATCCTCTAACTCCTTTCGTTCGAGAGTTATCGTGACCTCAGATTCTTGATCAGTGAGTCGAACCAGATCGTTTGAGACCATTTACATCCAAAAATTCGAAAATTACAGACATTTGGGCAAATTGATAAGCACTGAGTTCCGAGGAAATGGAGCGCCAAAAAAAGACCGAAAGTGTTATTCTGTTTGTATAGGGTTGTTATCGTAATTTCTTCAGAATATTGAATTATGGAAAAAAATCTGCATTGACAAAAGCATTATCATCTTTTCATATGTAGTAGATAACAGTGAATTTCACCCTAAAGGGGTTTTTTGCTTATATAGGGTTGTTATCGTAATTTCTTCAAAATAAAAATTGGCGGAAGTAACCTACATTTATAGTCGGTTTAACAAGCAAAATCTCATTTTCTTACGTAGGGTATAACAGGGTGAATTTCACCCCGACAATATTCCTTTGCTTCTATAGGGTTTATACAATAAGGTGAACTACAGCTAATTGCTGATAACAAAAAGATACAAGGTGGCATGTTCATTGATTTTAACCATAAAAAAATATTCCCCCGTGATCCGTCACCTCATCGCTCAGTGTTCCTCCATAGAGGAAAGTGTCATTCAGGGCAGATACTTACCGGTTTCATGGTTATTCATAAAATACCGACGTTCAAATATTTGCGAATTTTCGTGAGGATAGTATCACTAGAAAATTAAAAAAAATTGTATATATCAGAAACTATTCGTCCGATATTGCTGAAATTCAGGCTTCAAAACCTAACTTTACAGCCAAGTTCCAAATTTAAACTCGATCGGATCTATATTGTTGGAAATCCGAACAGCCTTGTGTTAGTTCGGTAGCTGGATGGGTGACCGTTGTCACGATAACTTTCGAACGGAAAGAGATAGTGACTTAAAATTTTCAGAGTAGGTTGCGTATCCGAATGGGACAGTTAAGTTCGTTACTGGGCATAATCTGCCCAACGGTTTCGAAATATTATTTTCTCGATAACTCAAAAATATAGATTCGGTCGAATTGAAATTTGTGAAATTTTGTAAGGATCGTATCACTAGAACATTTTAAAAATTTATGAAAAACTATTATCTATTTCACTATAACTTGAGAACGGAAGGAGATGGTGACTTGAAATTTTCATGGTAGGTTGCGCATCCGAATGTGCGATTTAAGTTCGTTAATAGGCATAATTGGCCAAATGGTTTTGGAGTTATATAAATCCGATCCAATTAAAACTCGGTAATTACTTATAGAATGCCGACGCGCTCTATTTCGCGGAATTTCGTGAATATCGTATCGTGGAATTACTCGAGACGTAAGTTTTTCCGTATTTTATTAGATATTTAACGAATTTCAATTGCGATAGAATACATATCGTCACCTCGGAATTATACTGTTGTATGTGCATTAAAGTAGGTTGTGATAAAAAAGAAAAACAAAATGTTGGTGTTTGTGGCCCTACAGTTGGTAAAGTTACACTTAACTGGGAAGGTGGTGTAAGTATATTTGATTTTGTTAAATTAGCTAGAAGACTCAAATTAAATCAGAGTTTTCCAGAAATCAGGCTTTGAAAAAAAATATACAATGTTATTCTAAGGAAACCTTTATTCTATAAAAAGAGCATGAATGTATTGATTTAAACTAACATAAACATATTTTATAATTCTCCAACAAATAGAGAAAACAAATATAAATAATAGTTATTTATGTATCAAGGGAGTTATGAGGATGTTAACTACAGAGGGAAACAGATTGCAATCCCGAGGGACGTAAGTTCCAAAGGATTGTTAAGTTGCCCGAGGTTGTTAACATTCAATAACTCACGTGATGGATAATTACATACTTTTATTTCATACTGTATAAAAAAAAATTGACAATTGAATATTTGAATGTTTAATCATTTTACAATTGTTTGTTTGCTTTCGTAAATACATTAGAGGGCGTTAAAGATCTATAACTGCTCAGTATAATCCCAAGGGTGTTATAACTATGTTAATAGTTACGGTAACTAAGGATTTATTTCTTCATAATGTATCAGTATGAAATAATATTTATTTATTTATGTATCAAGGGAGTTATAAGGATCTTAACTACAGAGGGCAACAGAAGGCAATCCCGAGGGACGTGAATCCCGAGGGATTGTTATGTTGCCCGAGGTTGTTAACATCCAATAACTCACGTGATTTGACAATTGAAAATTTGATAGTTTGAAAATTTGACAATTATTGTCGATTTGCTTCCTTAGAGGGAGTTGAAGATCTATAACTGCTTAGTATGGGAGTATAACTCCCAAGGGAGTTATAACCATGTTTATAGTTACGGTAACTAAGGGTTTATTTCTTCATTATGTATCAGTATGAAAAATAGTTATATAACCTTCATACAACTATGCAATTATGGTTGCCTACATAGGAATGATTGAAATACCAAGAAACCAAGCAAATATTTGCGTAACATATAGCTTTGATGTTGATAACTCGATAATCATAAAAATGCGACAGTGTAAAGTCAGTGTAATTCTGTGATATTAGACGATTCTCCCATTACTCAAGTCTGTCATTAAATAGGCACGAAATGTATTCATTTATCTAATAAAAGCTGAGAAAACGGTTTATATCTATATATGGTGAATTCGATTAATAGGGTCCAACTGAGGTGAATAGACAATAGAACATGTGCGCAAAAGCTCCTGACTTCACGTCAGTACTTGAACCAATTTTTGGCGCTCTTGTTCCTCGGAACAGAGTGCTTATCAATTTGCCCAAATGTCTGTAATTTTCGAATTTTTGGCTGGAAATGGTCTTAAACGATTTGGTTCGACTCACTGATCAAGAATCCGTGGTCGAAATCGATTCTGTCCGGCCGTCCGTCCGGAATGAGCTAGACAGTTGAAGTTTTCAAAGTAGGTTTGAGGAATAAATATCTCGGTTAGGTTCGTTATTGGGCAAAATCGGTCTAATAGTTTCGGAGTAACGAAAAAAAATATTTTCATTTACATAACAACTTTTTAATTAAATTTTTTTTTAAATGCAGTTTCATCATAAGAATCCCTTGTTATAATTTTCGAATCTAACCAGCTACTACTTTCCGAAATATGATGTTTCAAAGTTTCAATAATACATCGTAAGTTCTATGTAGTCACAGAATGTGAACACATAATCTGTCTGTGTTCACTGTTCATAAATGTCAACTGGGAGATTGTCAATTCGTTCGTACTTTCTCTTGGAAAACAAGTATCTGATTCTTGAATTTGTGAATATATACAAGACTGTTTTGAAACCGAAAATTATATTGACTGATTATATATTGAATAATTTATGTATAAATATTGGGGATGATGTTTCAGTAGATTTAGAATTGGATCATTTTAATGATGTAGTTTATGGAGGCAATAGGAAAGAAGAACATAATGGAATCATCAAAAGAAATTACTGTTCGTTGACCACTGAAGTTAATATTACCTTTTGCTTCCTTAAGTAGTGAGACATGTTCCTATATATAGAAATATAATAACAACTTGTAAACACTTTTTTAAAAAATATGGAGAACTATTGAAAGCAGTTTATTCTAATGAAGAAATACAACGATCTAATCGATACGATAGTTATCTACAGACTTGCCTTATCCTACGAGGTATCCACCTTACGTGAACTACTATGCTGAATAAGCATTCTGGCGGTCAACGCTACCGCTCGCAACTATGCAATATTGCAATATGTTTCCTTTGAGGAATGTACGGGATCAGCTTACATATTACCTCCCCCTTTTAAAGAACTGAGTTCAATCTCAATGGTTGAACTCTGTTTTTCAATCAGTTTTGAAAATTTAATTATGAATACCTTATATAATATATTGAAAATTCCAATTAAACAGATTATTAGGAAAATGAAATAAAGAGAGGAAATATAATTAGGGTGTAAATTCCACTTATACAAGTTGGATTCTGCAAAATATGATACATTCAAAGGTTCTATGATTAAATCCTGAATATGTGAGAAATTCATATTATTCAATTGAAATTGATGGTACACATGATTAGTTGTTGATGGATGAAATGTCTTGTGACCATTGGATATGTGACATTTACTCTCTACTAAAATAATTTTTCTTGGTTCATGTTCATATGATAGATGTCCTGAACAATTTTCTTTCAACAAATCATTAAATACAGATAGATAATTTCCATCAGGTAATAATATCAAGTCGTTTTTTCCTGAGCACTTTGTCTGGAACAGTTTTCTCTTTTTTCTTTCACAAACTCACTATAACATAAGGGTGGTTTCACTAGTTTATTCTGCGGGCACAACATCCATTCTTCTACATGTTGACAATCTTCATATAGGGACCACTTGATTTCTTCTTGTTGGATCAATAGATACTTCGGTTGATCTATAGGGTAGGTATTTAGGAAGGGAATAAATTTAAGTTCATAGGTTTCGAAAGGAATGGGATTTACCAAAGGTACTCTAATCACAAATAATATTTGTTCGTTTTGAATTTTAACTGATGTGAAACATACTGAGTAGAAATCTTTCAAGTATATCAAATGCCTAAGTAAATCATTATTTTGGACATAGTTTCTGAAATAATTTAAAGGTAATATTGATTCATGCAACAAATGTAGTCTAGCAAAACTAACGGCTGTATTGATTTCTGCGAATATCCTAGATATTTTAATTTGTTCGAATTGTAAAAGAATAATTTTGTCTAGAATCTGTTGAAGTTTCATGAACTTATTCATTTGTTGTACCATGATATTCGTTTGATTTTGGAATCTATTGGATATAGAATTAATTACACTTATAACTTGATTTTGACTTGTTTCTATGGTACCTACATTGTTTTGTAATTTTTGAAAATACTCTTGATATAAAGATTCATCTTCGTCATCTAATGTGCCAAAGAGAAATTTTGATATTCTTCCTCCTATATTTATTAATCCTCTTTTATGCCTTGCTGGAATTAATTCCTCTAGAGTTTGCTTGTTTGAAATGAGTTGGTTTAATGAAGAATCTAGTAAGTACTGAACCATAATTTCTTTGGTTTCATTCTTATTAGTTATCTCGTTGATGATTTCTTCATGTTTGCTCAAAATTAATTTAAATTGGGAGAGATTATAGTGATACATTAAAATATGATCCTTTTCTACGATATATGTTTTGGGGCCATTGAAAGAGATAATATTATTGTGGATTTCCTCCGTTTTAAGGCAAATGGAGATTTTCAGAAATGGTAGGAGAGTTACTATGAGGGGAGTAATCATCCTGAAACAAATGATGTTTATTTCTTTCGTTGTTTGATTCTATTTTTATGATAGATATGGCCTTTATCAGGCTCATTTATCAGAATATTATCCAAAATTTTTATTTTTGATTCTTTAAATCGAGGTTTCAATTTTGCATCTGCTGGTAATTTTAAATACGTTTTTCTTTTTTCGTCAAGAACAACATTTTCTGTTCGGTGCTGATTTTCCTTCTGCCTTCTGATTTCGTTTTTCTTATTGTTATTCGTTAGAACTTCAGAAATGTTTTTCAAATTTTGATTATATTGTTCAATATAGTTTGATACTTTCTCGTTTTCAGTATTCTCAACAGGGAGACTATAATTCAAATCCGATTCATTACTCTGTAAGATCTTGGTGACTTGGTTTTTCATATTTTCATCTAAGTGATCTAAATCTACTGATAATTTCTCTCGAGGTTTTACTTGTTGTAAATGGAGTTCATGGGAAACGATTCCATTAGTCAGTATTTTATTTTTAAGGTCTAAATTGAGTTGCAAATCTTTCATCAAATTATATCCTATAACGCCGTCATATTGGGGATGAAATTTATAAACTACGAATGGGTACGTTGTGTCACAACCAAACATATCAAGAGGAAATAGAAGTTTATTTTTACAGAAGTCTTTTCCTGTAGCTGTTGTGAAATTCGTCATTTCTTCATAGATTGAGTTAGGAAAATAATTATACGCAATCATTGGATCAATAATGGAAATGGAGCTACCTGAGTCTACTAACAATTTACAAGGGGGGTCTTCTAACCTTATATACGGGAGACTAGCGATTCTTTCATGGTTGAAATTTAGGTCATGTGTGACTGGTAGGCAGTTTCTTGAAAATTTTGATCTACATTATATGATTGAGCTTGTTCCGAATTTTGATAATCCGTATCGTGGTTTTGATCGACATCTACGTCATATTGTTCGTATTCACATGATTCATTTTGTTGTTCCGTGTTATACAATTCTTCTGACATGAAATTTGGTGGTGCATTGGGCCTAAAATGATTTTCTCTAGGTTGATAATTCGGTTTTTTCTGTCTTATGCTTGTTGACTCATTTGGTCGTTTAGTTGGCAAAATTCTTGTTCTTACGGACATTGGTTCTGGTCTGTTATTAGGTCTATAATTGGGATTAGGTTTGAATACATCGGGTGGTTTTCCAAACACTTGATCATTCGTGAAAAATTTTGGTTGGGTTATATCTCTACGTGATTGCATTTGTAAGGGTTGACTTGGAAAGTTACTATACCCTTCGTTATTTGTGAAAAATTTTGATTGAGCTAAATTTCGATTGGGTTGCATTGAAAAATTTCTATTTTGATTATAATTTGTTTGTTGAAGTATATTATGATTTGGGAAATTAATTCTTTCATTCTTCATTGGAGGACTATGTGAAAATGACTTAAAATTTGGAATGAAATTTAACTGTTGTCGCTTAATTTCTCGATTTTCCAACATTTTGCAGGTATCATCGAAATTCTTAACATTACTATCTAAAAGATTCCTGACATTTTCATCTACGTTGTTGTAAATAACTCTGTGTCCAATTTTTTCCGATATATTTCTATAAATTACGAGTTCATTCATATTAAAGCCTTGCATTTGTAATTGGTAGTCAAATTGTAATTTCGTATGTTTAATTCTTTCAAGGAAATCTAAAAGGGATTCTTTATGTGTTCTGCGCAAATTTTGATATTGATCTTGCAATACATCAAAATTGATTCTAAATCCAAATTTATTGATTAATGCTGGTTTCAATTCTATCCAGGAGTTTGGAATAGGTCCTGAATTTATAATTATTCGAGCTTCATCAATGATTCTAGATTTTATCATGGCAAAACAATATTGAGTTATTCTAGAGTTTCCTGTTGAACCAAACTTTTCTATATAATTTTCTATCTCTACAATAAATGATTGTAATTCGTGAGAATTTCCACTAAATTTTGGTAAGAGATCTCCGAATAATTTTAAATCATTAATATCAGCATTTGCGTGACTAACTGTAGGTTGAGTCATTTTTAAATTCTTAAATTGCTCTAATAAATTCTCAATTTTGGAATATGAGATATACTCAGTTTGTTTCTTACAAAATAATAAAAAAAAATTAATCTAATATTCCTTTGGTCTAGGGAATAGGAAGTCATAGATCAACTTACTTTCAGTTCTTCCAATCCTCGCTGATAGGCGCTACTCGATCAGTCTAAGGGTGTCTTCGAATGTTGAAAAGTTCGCAAGCAGGTCGGAGAGGGTTCACCTTTCTGTTCGACAGGGATTCAGCCTTTCTTCTTGATCTCTTGCTCACTCGTGGGTTGGTTGTAGGTTCTTGATCAGTTTCACCGGTATGGGATTGACGTCACAATTTTCTCACAACTTTTTTCTGGATACTGTTCTAAGAAATGATTTTCACGTATTTTTTTCAAAAAAAACTAACATCCTCGTCGCCAGAAATATAATAACAACTTGAAAACACTTTTTTAAAAAATATGGAGAACTATTGAAAGCAGTTTATTCTAATGAAGAAATACAACGATCTAATCGATACGATAGTTATCTACAGACTTGCCTTATCCTACGAGGTATCCACCTTACGTGAACTACTATGCTGAATAAGCATTCTGGCGGTCAACGCTACCGCTCGCAACTATGCAATATTGCAATATGTTTCCTTTGAGGAATGTACGGGATCAGCTTACATATTAATATACAGTATTTTCATAATGTTGCTAGCAATAAAATACGGAAATAAGGATCTACATTTGTGTATCAAACATTTTTTCTTGAGTTAAGGTTCATAATACAGAAAAGAATGTGTTAGAGCCGACGCACACGGGTCGACCGGCATATATTTGACGCGATCAGAATCGCATCGGCAATTTCAGCGACCTGTCATTCAGGGCTTTGCTTTATCGTTCAGTCTTATGATCACAGAATAAAATTCATTCAAGCCAGAAATTCATCGAAGCGCATAATATTTACATTCCACATAACCTTACTTCCAACATACAATAATATTGAATACAAGAACGAAATCAATGCAAAATGATGAATAGGAAAAGCTCTATCACTCACCAACAATTTCCGATGCCAAAATTGAATTCAGTTATGTTATCTGCGATCTACCATATCCACTACTCTATTCTATGATCTTCCTGGTTAGAAAAGAATGATCAAGGGCGGTATCTCCGCTCGAATTTTTGCATTTATAACCACTATAGTATATCATGTCTATGCATATATCATAGATGCTTATAATTACATTCTATGCATCTTATATGCAAGATGCATAGAATGTAACGAATTAATATTCTAAAACTAGACGTCATACTCGTTGCGATTTGGAGCGTACGATTTGGAAAGAACGATTCACGCGATCGGAGTGCAGGAAGTATATACCGACATATCGCGCGTCGCTGACGTCATGGAGGTAAGTTTGTGTAGTTCTAATTTATATTTATATTGATTTGGACCATTATTTTTTGTATAAATGGCCCATTCCTTCTATATTGAATTATAAGTAGATACCTGAAGAGTCTAGGGAAAAAAATTGGCTCAGTTATAGACAAATTATCGAAAAAAAGGAATTTTATGAAGATTCTCGCTTACATCAACCTCAATTACCTTTTTGGGCGCATGTTCTAGGGGAACATCGTCCTATCATTTCGTCCAAATGTCTGTAATTTTCGAATTTCGAGCTGAAAATTGGCTAATAGACTAATTCGGACTCCCTGATCACGAATCCGGTGTCAGATTTTTGGGTGCCGTCCGGCCGGCCGGCCGGCCTTCCGGCCGTAGGCACGATAACAGGAGCACCGAAGGTCCTATCGACTTCAAACTTTAAGGGTAGGTTTCTGATCAAAATGCGACGGTTAAGTTCGTTAACGGGCAAAATCGGCCGGACGGTTTAGAAGTTATAGACATTTCAAATTTTGAGGTTATTTCCCTGATATTTCAGGAACTAAAGAAGATGTTGAATCGAAACTTGGTAGTCAGTTCGAGGATATAAACGCGCAACTTTTGGCAAAATTCTGTTATGATCGAAATGTTTTAAAAAAATATTTCTTTTAATTTTTTCGAAAAAAAAATTCATCAGATTGCAACAAAAACTTGTACTAACGTCAATTGTAGTATTTTGCAACATTGTGCAAAATTTTGGCTCTATACGATTTCAATTTCTGGAGATATAAGACAAAATGTGTCAAATTTCCTGGGTCTCTCTCAGTATTTTCATCGATTATTCTATGAACTCTTTGAATTCCACCGAAAACAAATTCAAAGACATAAACATAAAGAATCAAGTCATAGTTTAGACGTCGAAAGAAGGACGATGTTGATCGACTTGAAAAGGTACCTATTTCAAGAAATGCAATAATGAAATGCTTAATAATTTATGGATATAATATTATCTAAGTATTGTTGGGATCGGGCAGTTGGAAAATTTTTTAATAAAAAAATTTGTACCGACGTTAAATCAAGCATTCTACACGAGTGTGCAAAATTTCAGTTATTATTATTATTATTGATAAGGGGGTTACGTTGCACCGCGACCTTGAGATCTATTGTGCCCCAAATTTCAGTTCGATACGATCTCAATTCCAGAAGATATTGCTTAAAATTCACATTCCAGCGTGTTTTGACGTTCTATGGTCACATAAAGTCGTCACAAAAATCTATTTACCTCATTTGACGGCTGTTTGTCAAATCAATTAATTCCAATAATTGATGTCAGATTTCCTACATACCAAGTTCAAACACATTTTATTATATGGAAAACACTTATTATGATCACGTTCTACAGGAATTGATACTAAATAGAAGCTAGATGAAGATTATTGTAATGGAAAATTTGTGTTCCAGAATAATATTAAGGTATTCAACATGATACTGCTTTTTTTCTTTACTGGTCAGTACGGGCCACAAGGAAGATGAACATGCGCCCAATAGCTCCTGTCCACAGGGCTTGAACCAATTTTTTCTTCTACCTTCCAGATACATACGAGTACTTTATAAGTTGTTAGGTACTGATAAATAATCTGTAAAATACCCATAAATTCTTCTGCAATTTTAATGAATTTCAATTTCTAGGCCTCTCTCAATTTAATATTCGTTGGGGAAGTAGATAAGTAATGAAAGGCGTGGAACAATGTGGATAATTGTTCGGGAGTTTGGTAGTTATTCCCCAAGAACTTGAAATAATTCAAGCCAAATTCCAAAAATCTAAGACCTGTGGTTAGTCAAAAATTTTGTATATTTGATTGGATTATAAATATAATTGTATGTATTTATTTTAGAAAAGTGCTACCTAAATTATAATTATTTACAAAATACATTCAGAAAAGTGTGAGACCAACATCATTTACTTGTTTTATTCTATACTGGAATATTTAATACACATGAAATCGTTAAAATTATGTTAATAAAGAAATTATTGTTCATAAAGATTTGTTTCATTTTGAAGTATATATCCTTTCGAATTTTGAAAACAGAATGATAAACATTCCGAGAATTCAAACTTGAGGGAAACACAGAGCATCATTGTAATTATATACTAAAATGACATATATTTCAACAAGCGGACACCCCTTAGAACCATAATGGAATGTACCCACTTATTTTTAATCTCTCTAATTTATGGCATAAATGTCACTACTTTTGTGCACAGTTTGCAAGGAAGGCAGTACTTCTTATGTTATATTCTGTGGTCCTAACTAACCAAGTAAGAATGTAAGGTTATGTGGAATGTAAAAATTTCGCGCTTCAATGGACTTCCGGCATGAATTAAATTTATTTTGTGAATATAACACTGAACGATAAAGCAAAGCCCTGAATGACAGATCGCTAAAATTGCCGATGCGATTCGGATCGCGTCAAATATATGCCGGTCGACCCGTGTGCGTCGGCTCTTAGTGGTATGAACGATTAAATTTTAAATTATGAAATGAAAAGAGGATAGTAAATATATATTTTGAACTATTAAAATAATTCGCTCGTAATCCACTACCTACTCAAATATCAGGAATAAATGGACAATCGGCTATATTGTCTCCAGCCTTGCTCCAGACATTTCGATGATACTTTCCTTAGATAGGTATTTCGAGTTGTGAAAACTATGTACCGAGTGTAAGTTGCAACATTCCGCGAGGTTGAATCATCGCAGATTGCTCATTTAATCTTGATAAATAAATTTAATGACAATTTTTGAAGCATTAAAGCATTGAAGCATTGTAGTTTGTTTTTTTTAAAGATAATTTTTGAAGACTTTTTTTTAAACGAAACATTTTTTAAATTTGATTTCTTCCATGATGCAGTTCTATCATTGGAATCCATTGATATAATTCCCAACTCTGAGAAACCTATACTTTCGGAGATATAATTTGTCTGTTCGTACAAGAGCGCCAAAAAGCCTGTCCACAGGGCTTGAACCAATTTTTTTAACTTCTTACGGAACGTATGTATCTTCCCCATTCCTTCCAAGTAATCTAGACGAGCCAAAACAGATAATTCATCGGGAAATTAGATTACATGCTACCGCATCTTTCTGAAATTGGAGCTTCACGTCGCGTCGCGACGGTTCGTTTCCCGGAAGTCGGAAAGAGTTTCCTACTGTGAGCTAACGACTCCTTACTTCAACCCTTCTCCAGTGGTGCGAGTGGTTTTCTCCGAATGCACGATCATATCAACAAATTACACCCCGTTCTCTTGTCTTCTTGCTCAGCACTTCCTCTAATTGGCAAGGGTTGAAGAATGCGGAGAAGCAAACACGTAGCTCTGTATGCGACTGATGGAGAGGGATGTGATGTGTGGGTTTTCGCGTGATGAAGTGAATTATGAATGCTTGAGCATGAATTGTTCATGTAACTGGATTATTCAGTTTGTCGTGTATAGGAACTTATGGTTTCTAAGCGATTTCTGTGGATAATTCAGGAAAATATATTTTATTGCTTTATTATTATAATTTTTTTTTTGTCGCGTAAGAGGAAAAACCTTTTATAGGCGCCGCATTCGGCAGTGTGAGACTCCAGATGTTATTTGGTTACTCACTAAAAAACCTCTCACTCTTCTTGGACTGTTCTTCGTCCTGCCCTTACAGCGTCCCTTAACAAAAGAGATGAGCTGCAAGTGGCCTTCATAGTTGATGGGACCTCATCATCGTAGTGACCCGAGCAACACTGCTTTCTGCATTCTGTTCGCCAAAACCTCGGCCAATGATGTACAGGCCGGAATAATCTTCAACTCTGTCACATAGTTCGCTCTCATTCCGCCAAGGCATCCTATGACCAGAACGACCATTTTTCCTTTATACCCTGGATATAGGGTTCCCAGCTCAAACAGCAAATCCTTGTATTTCTCCCTCTTCTGTTGTTCTTTCATCACCACATTATTTTCAGCGGGGGAGGAAAATTCGACAACAAACAATTCCCTGAGATCTTTGTCCACCAGTACTATATCTGGCTTTATGGCATGGATCTGCCGAGTTGTTGGAAAAGCATAGTTCCAGTAGATTCGAGCTCTATCATTTTCGATGACTGATTCAATTTCAGGAGGCACAAATGGTAGCACTGGCTCCTTATCTATACCATAAACTTCTCTCAGATGGAAGTAGAGAATCCGAAGTGCCGCATTGTGTCTTTCTGTGTATCCTGATGGAGCGTGGACTCTGCAAGCAGACAGGATGTGCATGACAGTTTCCTGCTGACTGTGGCATGCTCTGCAAGTTGTTGGGGTGTCCACTTTCATGATGTTCTTCTTATACCATCTTGTATTTATCACTCCATCTTGACAAGCCATAACGAATCCCTCCGTTTCCGACTTTAGACCAGCCGACTTCAAAAACGCAAAGGATAGATCCTCCGATAGGCCCTGATCTTTCAAACTCCTGAAATATATAGAGTGCAGACTCTTACTCATGTGGTCTTCGAGTAACGTCTTCAGTTGTGCCTGTCTGATCTCTCTGCCTACTCTTCTCTGGTCTATTGGCGTGATAGGTGTTCCCACTAGCTCATAGTCGATGGATACTGCAGTTATGCTGAGTTTTTCCAAGGCTCTCCGTCCAGGTCTAAATAGGAAAGCTCCTTGGTTCCTAATTTCATGATGAGCTACCATTTTCAGAAGCGGATCTTCACTTCTCAATATCCTTATTATTATTATTATTATTATACTGATCCTCCTGGGTCTTCCACAAGGAGACCCCTCATAAGCTCTAAGAGCTTGCCCTGAGTTAGGAGAACCAGTTGTGTTCTGTGTAGGCTTTGTTACTGTGTCCTTTTATCATGATATAAGGAGAAAGATCATTTGGGATCCCAGCTTCCTTGTTCAACGATTTTAATTAAAGGATACCTACTTTTGGGAGATGCATTCATCATTCAATGTTTTTGGCGCTCTTATTCCTCGGAACAGTGCTCATCAATTTGCCCAAATGTCTGTAATTTTCGAATTTTCGGCTGAAAATGTTCTTAAACGATTTGGTTCGACTCACTGATCAAGAATCCATGGGAAAAATCGATTCTGTCCGGCCGTCCGTCCGGCTGGCCGTTAACACGATAACTCTCGAACGTTATACCTAAGCTAGACAGTTGAAATTTTCAGAGTAGGTTAAGGAGATAAATATCTTGGTTATGTACGTAATTTTTGGGCAAAATCAGCCAGGTGGTTTCGGAGTAACAAAAAAAAAATTTAAATTAAAATTTTTTAAGATGTAGTTTCATCATAAGAATCCATTAATGTCATTCTCAACTCTAACAAACTAATCCTTTCGGAGATATGATTTTTCAATAGGTTATTATTCTCAATTCTATATGATTTCATTGAATACTCTAATTATAATTTCCTGATGTATATAAATGCAACATGAGTTGAGTCATAGACCTACGTTTTGAATTTAATTACGAAAATTCTTGAGAATTGACGCAAAGAAGCCTTATTGAAAAGAGGGAAAGCCCTGTGGACAGGAGCTTTGGCGCTCTTGTTCAAACTCTGACAAATCATAACTCCGAAAGTATTGGTTTTTCCGAGTTTGGAATGATATCAATGGATTCTTATTTAATTTATTTTATTTATGATGCAGCTTTATCATATGATTTCATTGATTTCATTCCCAATTCTGAGAAACCAATAATTTCGGAGATATATATTGTCAAAGTTTGAACAAGAGCGCCAAAGCTCCTGTCCACAGGGCTCTCCCACATGTTTTTCTGTGTTTTCTCTCCCAAACTTAAAAAAAAAATCAATAGTTTTGAAATTGCACATAACAAAAGATATTTGTCAGAAGCAATATTTACAACAATGTCGCCTAATAAACAGTAACAAAACAACACCAACGATTAAACAACTTTTTTGAAACATTGCGGAGCCTAAATCAGACTCCTTCATCAGAGAAGAAGCGAAAATCTCCAGAATTACTTAAAGGAGCTCAATAAATAATAACCTTTTCTTGAACAGATTGTCGATTGGATGAAATTATAGCTTTCCACACAAGATCGCCCACATAAAAGCGGCGAAATAGAGAAGCGTGAAGCAAAGCGCCACCCAACTGATATAAGTAGTTTGGGATCAGGCTGTGAACAAATTATGTATCGTCTTTTAAATCATTTTTCTGAGCAGTCCCGGCTTGTATAGGTACAGCCCCCTAAAGATGTCACCAGAAAAGCTATTTTTGATATTTATCTTAAAAATAAAAATACTGGCAAAAATTTGATTAAGGTGACATTTTTTGGTGGTGTTCCCCTATGTTCGCAAAAGGGAGAAAAAGCCACCCCTAAAATTTGTTTCGCATCATGTACCTACCTTCATTATTCGTATAAGTTTTTGCGCGCATGCTCAGGGGATCAGCGTGCTATCATTTTGCCCAAATGTCTGTAATTTTCGAATCTTTTGCCGAAACTGGTCTCAAACGATTAGGTTCGACTGAATGATGAAAAATTCGACCTCAAATTTGAATCTGTCCGGCCGGCCGGCTGTTAAAACTTGAAATTTTCAGGGTAGGTGGCGCGTCCAAATACGACGGACTATTTCGTTGATAGGCATAATCGGCCCAACAGTTTCCTAGTACACATTTTGTTTTCAAGCAATACAGATCCGATCAAATTGAACTAGTTGTGGAACACCGACATAAAAACTTGTGTGAAATTATGTCCGGATCATATCAC
The DNA here is from genome assembly GCA_937662695.2 of Halyzia sedecimguttata. Classification (NCBI taxonomy): domain Eukaryota; kingdom Metazoa; phylum Arthropoda; class Insecta; order Coleoptera; family Coccinellidae; genus Halyzia; species Halyzia sedecimguttata. Next base: position 35,429,985 of record OW569411.2, read on the forward strand.
TAGAAAATTTTATGTATCTCGGGATAACTTGAGAACGGAAAGAGATAGCGACTTGTAATTTTCAGGGTAGGTTACCCATCCGAATGTGACATTCAAGTTCGTTAATTGGCATAATTGGCCAAACGGTTTTGGAGTTATACACATCTCAAACTTCGTTGTTATTTTCTCTATAACTCAAAATACAAATCCGATACAATTAAAAGTCGGTAATTACTTGTAGAATGCCAACGCGCTAATTTTCGCTGAATTTGATAAAATCCTAAAATTACTTGAGACCTAAGTTTTTGGCGTTCTTGTTCCTCGGAACAGAGTGCAAATTTTTGGCTGAAAATGGTCGTAAACGCTTTGGTTCGACTCACTGATCAAGAATCAGTGCTCGAAATCGATTATGTCCGGCCGGCCGTAACCACGACAACTCTCGAAGGGAATGATCTAGCCAGTTGAAATTTTCAGAATAGGTGTGGGAGATAAATATTTCAGTTAAGTTCGTTTTTGGGAAAAATCCTTGGTTCGGAGTAACGAAATATTTTTTTTTACATTACAAATTTCAAATTAATTTTCTTTCAAGATGCAGTTTCATCACAAGAATCCTTTGATATAATACTCAACTCTAAAAAGCTAATACTGATTTATATATATTATTGCCGCTCTTGTTCCTCGGAACAGAGTGCTTATCAATTCGTCCAAATGTCTGTGTTATTTTCGAATTTTTGGTTAAAAAATATGGTCTCAGACGTTTTGGTTCGACACACTGATCAAGAATCTGGGGTCAATTTTTTTTTACATTACAAATATCAAATTCAATTTTTTTTAGAATCCCGTTTCATCATAAGAATTCATTGATATCATTTTGAACTCTAGCAGAGTAAAACTTTCGGAGATATGATTTTTCAAAACTACAACAATTGATCGTAATTTCATGATTTTTTTAATTCAATTTCTTTTATGCAGTTCTATCATAAGAATCCGTTTATATCATTCCCAACTCTGAGAAACCAATACTTTCGGAGATATGATTTGTCAAAGTTTGAACAAGAGCGCCAAAGTTCCTGTCCACGGGGCTTTTTTCGTATATTATTAGATATTCAACGAATTTTAATTCCGAAAGAACACATATGTCGGAATTAAAAATTCTGAGATCTTAGACGATTCTCTTATTGCTGAAGTCTGTCATTAGAATGATACGAAATGTATTCATAAAAGCTGAGAAAACGCGGTATATATCGATGGTAAATTCGATTAAGAGTGTCCAATAGAGGTGAATAGACAATAGAATATGCGCGCAAAAGTTTCTGACGTCACGTTAGTGCTTCAACCAATTGTTTTTAGATGGTGTGATAATCTCGAAATATGTGAAATCAAGCAAACCCGTTTCTCGTGGAGGCTGCAAACAAAAACGCCGACCATTCCTGACGATGCCTTCAGTAATTCACAGGTATAATAAACAATAAGGGGAACGTGGGCGGAATGTGTCGCCGTCAGAAATAAAATTATGATTCAGACGGGCATAAAACCAAGATTCCTACACGGCCGACTTCGATTCGCAATCGAGTGCGTATCCGTTGGCTCTTTAGTTCGGACAAAGAGGCTTTCTGTGTATGCGTTTCATCTCGATGGTGTAGGGATGTGCTAATGAATTTCCTGCCTCCGATAATGATGCACTGACAGAGAGATATGATCTGGAGTACCTGCTCGTTATTGAGTTGTCGACGCATTTGTTAATGAAAGTTTTTTGATGAAGTGATATGCGTTTTTTCAATGCGTGGATACAACATTTTTGGCGGTGAAATTACTTGATGTAGTGATGCCATTTATTCTCGTTTCCTATATACTTACTCTGTGTTAATTAATATACAGGGTGAGTCTTTAAGTGGTACATTAATTTTAACTGTGGATTCCTCTCATCAAATGGAACAACTTTTTCGTTTACCATCTTTCCAGATTCGGCTCAGGTTAAAAGTTACAAGCGTTCAAAGATTTTATAATGTGCAACGCCAGCCCTGAACTGTCGTTAAGTGTTGAACACAGAAACACTAACTGGATTCAATATCGCAGAATTAAATGAAAGCTTTATCATCTGATACTCGAAATTCAACGAAATTGTCTGAGAAATCTTATGTATTCACTGAAGTCTCATGAAATGGTTTTAAATAATATACAAGCTGCATTTTTGAAAAAATCTCTACCTGAATATTAAAAAACTGACTCCAACTTGATTTTCATTGAATATCCACTATAAGATTAACCACAATATCTTTTTCGCCTAGTTTCACATTCCTAACATATTTTAATTCGCATAATATAAACGAATATATCATCAACATTTATTATAAACTCTACTCTATTGAATCGAGAAAAACAATATGTTCTCTATGCAAATCACAGAACACAAATGATTGCAAATGCAAGTGACGACCTCGTATAGACACAGTAAAATAATATTTTATTATACTGTGACAGAAGCAGGCACAGAAATGTAATAATCCAACCTGTTCTATGGTCTTACCTTAGATAATTACGCCGGAGATTCTTTGTTTACATACATAATTATAATTCCGTCAACTTTGAGATCAATACTCAGTCTATGCCTTTATTCGAGCGGATCATCTGTGACATAAGCAGGAAAATTTCTGTAATTTTTTTCATATTTTATGAATTCAACGAAGAATATCTGGAAAACGGTACGTTTTAGGAGAAATAATGAAGAATAATATAATCTTCTAAAAGGATAGAGTATTTCAAAAATGACCCAAGATAACCTTCATCTGCTTTCATTATGCTAATTTCTCATAGTTTTAGAAATTCACGAGTCTATAACGAAGAAACCAGTAGAAGTATGGAATAACTGTTAATTGGAGATTATGTGCCATAGTTATAGAAAACTTTATACAAAAATTCATTCTATTCTGAATAACCATGTCAAAGCTACAAAAGAAAAATAGATTTTTTTTTCAAATTTCAACAGCCTGTATCTTTCTTCTTGTGCCGAATCTGGAAAAATGGTAAATAAAAAAAGTGTTTCATTTGATGAGGGGAATCTATGGTTAAATTCAATGTACAACTTAAAGACGCACCCTGCATGTCTTATTGCCTCAACTGCAGATTAATTTAAACTGGCGAGTAATTATTCAAACTGTGACAAATCATATCTCCGAAAGTATTGGTTCCGCAGAGTTCGGAATGATATCCAAGGATTCTTATAATAGAACGGCATCATAAACTAGCGAGTAATTATTCAAACTTTGACAAATCATATCTCCGAAAGTATTGGTTTCTCAGAGTTGGGAATGATACCAATGGATTCTTATAATAGAACTGCATCATAAAAAATTAAATTCAAAACGTAGGTCTATGACTAACCTTATAGGTTGGATTTACATACATCAGCAACCTTCGGGTTTGTTATTAGTAATCCCCTTACACAATAATTAATCGTAAATTTATGATTTCATAGTCATAGAAGGCTTTAATATTCTATGACTATGAATGAATTCATAAAATAACGATTAATTATTGTGTAAGGGCATTACTAATAACAAACTAGTAGGTTGAAATGATCTATTCTCCAAAGTATTACATTAAATAAAGTAGTGCGGTTTTTCAATAATAATATTGCTTAATGAGCAATGAGTCAGGTATGTTAACTTTGCACTACGGTTCTTGCGGCACAAGTCCTTGGGGACGCAATTCTCGAAATCGTTCAATACATACTGGCTAGACGCACCTAACCTAGTATCAGATGGACTTAGTGGAAGATTTCCACTAGGGATGCACTTGGACAAGCCGGACTGATATTCGAGGAATTAGTCGGTTAGTCACGGCAAAAGATCGAGATTGCGTTTCTCGCTAACGGAACTGTACTGTAGGCTGCTCTAGAGGTTCCTTTGCCGGACGCCCCTAACAAGAGTTCCACGGTAGATGCACTTGTTGATAAGAGTGTCAAACAGAAAGTTGAAGGCGGTTGAGTGTCGTAACAACTGTTCGCATTAAATGATCGTTAGAACTATGTTCGATAACACTCTCCTGCTGCACTTAAGGAAATTCGAAGCGACGCAGCGAGTATTATGCAGGCGCTAGTATCGCTGTCGTTCTGCTGGAATTTTGAAACATCATAGCTCGGAAAGTATTAGTTTGATAGAGTTGAAAATTATATGAATGGATTCTTATGATGAAACTGCATCTCAAAAAAAAATTGAAATTTGTAATGCAAAAAGAATTTGGTTTCTCGTTACTCCGGAACCATTAACCCAATAACGAACTTAACCGAGATATTTATCTCCCAAACCTACTCTGAATATTTCTACTGTCTAGCTCATTCCATTCGAGAGTTATCGTGTTACCGGCCGGACAGAATCGATTTTGACCACGGATTCCTTATCAGTGAGTCGAACCAAAACGTTCAATACCATATTCAGCCAAAAATTCGAAAATTACAGACATTTGGGCAAATTGAATAGCACTCTATTCCGAGGAACAATAGTTCCAAAAACTATTGTAACCCGTCAACCATAGTACGAAAATCATGGACTTCTCTTTGCCAGATATATTGAATCTAAGAGGTGAAACTTGGGGGTTGTAATTGAAAAAAACTTATTCATCGTAAAATAAAATTACGAAAGCACCACCTTGGCATCTGGTGCTTCAGCGTGCTCTTTCATTGAATGATTTTTTAATATTTCACTTATTTATGACATATAACAAAAGTTGAAATCTATAGATTTTTAAAACAAATTTTTTATATGGAATAACTAAGGAACATGGGCTAATATCCTTCATAATTTTATTTTTTCGATATAAAGGGTGAGTCTTTAAGTTGTACATCAATTTCAACCATAGATTCCTCTTATCAAATTAAACACCTTTTGATAATTTACCTACCATTTTTCCAAATTTCGCTCAAGTAAAAATCATTTTATTTTGTTCCTTTGACATAGTAATTTTTAATGAAAATAAGGTTGGTGAGTTGGGGACTCATTTCATGGATATTCTTTCATTTTATAAAATTGAATTATTCTTCATGTTTTCTCCTCAACTGAACCTTTTTCGAGATTTTTTCACCTTAGCTTTGGAATCCTTGAATAAAGACCGATTATGCCCATCAACAAACATAACCGGCCCATTCGGATGGGCAACATGCCCTGAAAGTTGAAAGTCGGTATATATTGCCGCTAGAAGGTTATCGTTGTTACGGACGGCCGGACAGAATTGAATTCGACCTTGAATTCTTCATCAGTGAGTCGAACCTGATCGTTTGACACCATTTTGGACCTGTAAAGTATGTCCCAAGAAAATTAATTTCTATGAATGAAAAATTATGTGAAGTGATATTACAATCATTCATATTTTTTTTCATATCCATATTATTATACTGATCCTCCTACGTCTTCCCCAAGGAGACCCCACAAAAGCTCTTGAGAGTAAGGAGAATCAGTTGTGTTCTGTCTAGGATTTGTTACTTTGTCCTTACGCCACCTCATCACTGTTAAATTTTGACCCAACAGTGAATGGTGGCGATTACCGTGACTAGAAAATTTCTTTCCTAGCCTCGGGGTCAGGGACTCCGGCTCCTGAGTCAAATGCTCTGAGCCAATCGCACTGCATTAAATAAGAATGATTAGAGAATCGGCTTAGTCGACGAATATCATCGAAATGCAATATTATATCTGTGGTTTCTGACATCAAGATCATTATATTAACTTTCAATATTCACAATTCTTCAAATGCAGTAACTTCATCTATGGTTATTTCTCAGTTATCTAGAATGATTTAAAACAAGTACTCAAACAGAATACACATATATTTTATGCATCCATCATTATATCAACAGTGCATCGCACCCATAGCAAAGATGAGTTCGTTAACTTAGGTACGCTCTCAAAACCATGAAGTCATGATATATGATGATGAAGACTATGAAACTAATTTCTTGGACATCCTAGTGATACCTTTTATTGGCGCTCTTGTTCCTCGGAACAGAGTGCTTATCAATTTGCTCAAATGTCTGTAATTTTCGAATTTTTAGCTGAAAATAGTCTTAAACGTTTTGGTTCGACCCACTGATCAAGAATCCGTGGTCAAAATCGATTCTGTCCGGCCGTCCGTAACTACAATAACTCTCGAACGGAATAAGCTAGACAGTTGAAATTTTCAGAATAGGTTTGGGAGATAAATATCTCGGTTTATTTCGATATTGGGTGGTTTCGGAGTAACGAAAAAAAATTTTGTTTTTTTACATTACAAATTTCAAATTAATTTTTTTTTAAGATGTAGTTTCATGAGAAGAATCCATTGATATCATTCTCAACTCCAAGAAAAAAAGACTTTCAGAGATGAGATTTTTCAAAATTCAGTTACGGAAATTCTTGAAAATGGACGCACAGAAGCCAAATTGAAAAAATGTTAAGGCACGCGGTGTTCCCAAGTGGTCACCCATCAAAATACTTACCGCGCCTGACGCTGCTTGGTTTCAGTGTTCGAACGGTATCTATCATATTCAGTGTGGTATGGCCGCGAACAATATATCTTCCTCTAACTCTGCAATTATATTTACGATGCAGTTCTATTTATGCAAGATTGCGAAACGTTCCTATCACATCTGAAAATGTCAAACAAAATTATTCCAGAATTCAAAAGAATATCGTCATTTTTCCCGAAATTAGTATCCCACAATTTAACATTAATTTCTAGGACACATACATGCCATCTTGAGACTCTCAAGAGATATTATGATGATGTGGTATTGACAGCCCTGTGCTAATTTTGTATGAAATGGATAATGTCGAAAACATAAATTTGATATCTCCTAATTTCGTAGCTACGGGGTCAAAATTAAAGTTTTGGCGCTCTTCTTCCTCGGAACAGAGGGCTTATCAATTTGCCCAAATGTCTGTAGGTAATTTTCGAATTTTGGCTGAAAAGGGTCTCAAACGTTTTGTTTCGCACTGATCAAGAATCCGTGGTTGAAATCGATTCTGTCCGGCCGTCCGTTAACACGATAACTCTCGAACGGAATGAGCTAGACAGTTGAAAATTTCAGAGTAACTTTGAGGGATATCTCGGTTAAGTTTGTTATTGGGCAAAATAGGTGGTCGGAGTAACGATAAAAATTCTTTTTTTTTACATTACCAATTTCAAATTCAGATTTTTTAAAATGCAGTTTCATCATAAGAATCCATTGAAATCATTCTCAACTCTAACAAACTTATACTTTGAGAGATATGATTTCTCAAAATTTCAATAATTAATCGTAATATTATGAGTTTTTGAATTTCTTTTATGATGCAGTTCCATCATAAGAATCTACTGATATAATTCCCAACTCTTTCGGAGATATGATTTGTCAAATTTTGAACAAAAGCGGCAAATCTCCCTCCTGTCCATTAGGACATTTTTTTTAAATGAATTTTCAGCTGAATCTAACGTATTGAACTTGAAATATTGCGTATTTCTGAAAATTAGATTTTTTTCTTCTATTGATTTCACAGAATTTTGAAGAGTCATATTTTAGGCGGATACTGTCCAATTTTCTATTTGAACCCAAAACCTTCCTTGCAGATTTAATGAAAGGTTTCCATCATACAAACCGAACTCGGAACAAATCGAACTCGTGTATTAGTCAAGTTGCTTTTCTTTACTCTATATTTATGAAAGTTATTACAGAATGTTCTGCACCTTAATTGTTCAATTAAATTAATTGAAAAGTGAGGTACTCTAAGATATGATTACCAATTCAATGCACAGGTGCATTTCGGAAACAGCTGGAATATTGATTGAGCTATGGAATAAAATATCTTATTGGTCGCAGTGCAAAAATTTTCTCTCGAGGCCAAAAACTATAGTCTAAGATCCGAACCTAAATTGACCTTCACCGAGCTGATAATAGAATAAAACATATTTTATAATAAATTTTATATATTAGAAAATATACTAAAAATGGGTTGGCTGAAAAAATCTATTTTTACTAATTATTTTAAAAACTATTTTCAATTTAATTTTGCAACATCAAGATACAAAGAAAACTGACTCAAAGTATAAAACGTATAGAATGTGCAGCCGTTAAGTTGCCTATTATTTACCTGGACGAAATACTGGGTTGCCAGGTACAAACAGGTATGTCGATGGCAGTTACTTTCACTTGATCGGATAATAGAAAAAAAATTGTATCATCATAAGAGCTGTTTAATTGCGAACACGTCGATGTAGGGTTGTCTGCAAAATTTTTGGTCCTTAAAGGGGTTTGCGAATTTTAAATATTTAAATGTCAACGCCCGTGGAAATGTGTGACAGAGAGATCCGAGGTAAGTATACCGTGTAATAATAAGGGACATTGCAGTCGCACCTGATGGGACCTCAAATATCAGCAAGTGCGCATGCTCGGTATTTAAACTGTAGGAAACAGTGAGCGTTATTTTGGAGCAACTGACATTTGAGTTAAGTTATTAAATACATAATAATCTAATATAATTCTAAATTGTGAAACAATACAAGATCAATTAAATCAATATGCGTATAGATTGACTTAGAATTATAATGAGATATCTATAATAGAAAAGTGTTTGTACCTCAAAATATAATAACATAAATAATAAGAATATTAATTACTTTAAAAATGTTTTTTATGCTCTTTCTAGAAAAAATAATGGAGAAACAAAGTGGATAGGCCAAAATTCAAATTAAAAATAACCAAAAAAATAGACTAAAGATCTATTATTGCGTTTAAATTTTAATAGAAACAGCATAAATACAAAAATAATATTCATGAAAAATATATCCTGATAATTATTTTCTATTCCATATCTGATTCATCAGACGTGTAATTGAGACTCTCGAATTCATGTGATTCATTACATTCGTTCTCATTTTCTTCCATTTCGACAATGTCTTGGATTTTAAAAGGAGTTTGATCTCCGATAAAACCTGTTGGTTTTGAAGAATCATTCAAATGCCAACCGTAGTTTTCAGGATTCAACTTCGCACATATAGAATTAGTTGCATTAAGCCACATGAATTTACATATATTGTCCCATCAGGTGCGACTGCAATGTTGGGTCCTTTATTATTACACGGTAGGTATACTCACCTCGGATCTCCCTGTCACACATTTCCACTCGCGTTGAAATTTAAATATTCAAAGTTCGCAAACCCCTATAAGGACCAAAAATTAGGCAGACAACCCTATATCGATGTGTTCGCAATAAAACAGCGCTTATGATGATATTAATTTTTTTCTATTATCCGTTCAAGTGAAAGTAACTGCCATCGACATACCTGTTTGTACCTGGCAACCTAGTAGTCCAGGTAAATAATAGGCAACTCAACGGCTGCACATTCTATACGTTTTATACTATAAGTCAGTATACAAATTTTCTTATTATCTTGATGTTGCAAAATTCAATTGAAAATCATTTTTTTTTAAATAATTAATTGGATTTTTTCAGCCAACCCATTTTTATTATATATTATCTAATATACTAAATTTATAATAAAATATGTTTCATTCTATTTTCAGCTCGGTGAAGGTCGATTCAGGTTCGGATCTTCTACTACTACCTCTCATGATTGAAAGTCATCTCATTTAGATTCATCTATTAAATTAATTTCCCTTCGAAAATTTCATTCTCCAATAAAATATAAAAAGCATTTACGGGCACATAATCCGTAATCGAAGGCTGTCTGATACCGCTTTCCAATCGGCTCCAACTCCTGCTACCCACCACTCTCGAACCTCGCCGAAAGGTACATTCAGCAGGGGTATTAAATTACGAAGAGGGACTAACGCTCGAAACCCGAATGATTTAACGATTGCTCATAATAATCAAGTTGCCAGTTATCTTTTCTCATTCTGCCTGCTCACGCTGTTTTAGTGATTTATCACCTGGAATACCTTAATTATTTCCTGGAGGATGGGCAGCGTCTTTATGGAAGAAAGAGAATATGATATGAAGGTAGGTATGGGATAGATTTGGCATCTATTGTTCGAAGAAGATGACAATATCGATGCATAATTCATAGATTAATCATCATTAATGAAGAAAAAGTGCAGTGCGGAATAGAATGATCGGTTGATAAAACAAGTTGAATTAATTCTGTGGCCAGGCGGATTTGGCGCGCTGTTCGAATTTATAGTTAGAGCGGTCCCCCATCGAGGTACAGAACTCACCCAAAGGTGCTTAGCCCCAGGAAAAAAAATAATTTTCCAAATATTTCCAAGAATATAAATCTGACTATAAAAAATTGGTTGAAGCCCTGTGGACAGGAGCTTTCTGGCGCTCTAGTTCAAACAGACGAATTATATCTCCGAAAGTATTGGTTTCTCAGAGTTGGGTATTATATTAATGTATTCTTATGATAGAACTGCATCATAAAGGAAATTCAATTCAAATAATAGTTTATTTATCAAGATTAAATGAGCAATCTGAGAATGAGAACTGCACCATGGAATAAATCAAATTAAAATAGCTGAAATGATTTTGACTCTCTCTTATATAACAGGATGACATGTACGAGTATGAATACAGATCATATAATGAAGCTTAAATAGAATAATTTTAACTTTCTGTGAAAACATAGAAGTACGATTCATTATTGAAATTTCGAAAAATCATATCTCCGAAAGTAATAAATTGTTGGAGTTGAAAATGATATCAATGGATTTTTATGGTGAAACTGCATCTTGAATTTGAAATTTGTTACTTAAAAAACAAATTTTTTTTTTCGTTACTCCGAAACCATCTGGCCTATATTGCCCAATAACGAACTTAACCGAGATATTCATCTCCCTAACCTACTCTGAAAATTTCAACTGCCTAGCTCATTCCGTTCGAGAGTTATTGTAGAAACATTTTTATTAAATTTTCAAAATTTTTTTTTACACTTTGCGGTAACCTGGTCAATACAAAACTTCACATGCGTATAAAAGGCATGATTCCACAATTTGATGCTAAATTTCAGATAGATCGAGTGATCGGTTTCGGAAATATGAAAAAAGGTTTTTACTGAAATCGGCCATAACTCCGAAACCGCTTTATGGTTTTCGCCCATTAACGAACTTGTCCGAGATATTTACGCTCCAAACCCACCTTGCAAATTTCAATCCTCTAACTCCTTTCGTTCGAGAGTTATCGTGCCTACGGCCGGCCGGACCGGCTGGACAGAATCGATTTCGACCTCGGATTCTTGATCAGTGAGTCGAACCAAATCGTTTGAGACCATTTTCAGCAAAAAATTCGAAAATTACAGACATTTGGGCAAATTAATAAGCACTCTGTTCCGAGGAACTAGAGCGCCAACAAGCGCCCTGGAAAAACTGTTACACTGTTGGGTCGAGAATGGTTTCAAACGATTAGTTTCGACTCAAAGACATGCATTCACTGTTGGGTCAAAAAAGAAAAGAGCTGTGTTTGTGGTGGCGTAAGGACCCATTCAAATACATATATTTACTTTTGGTCGAAAATAAAGAGTGCCTTGTTTGTGGCGGCGTAATCTATAAGAGTGGTTTTATTTTCAATAATGTATTCCGAGAATTATTCCTACGATACAAATCTGTCGAATCGTACGATTGTTCCATGAGAACCTATGAATTAACATTTTATCGAAAAAGCAGTAATTTTTTAATATTTAATAATATATGAAAATACTCACGTAATTTAATGAAAATATCGACTTAATTCCGTCCATAACTCTTTTCACAAAGTTAGAATTCCGATAGAATTGGAAACAAAAATGAAAAACATCAATAATATCGGCTACGGGAATCGATCCCGGTATACTTGTCAAGAAGACGAATGCCTATCACTGTGCCACAGAAGCACTAAAAAATTTATATGAATTCCGTAACTTGAACTTATGTTATTTCAGACCTTTGATACGTATCTTGTTTTCAAATTTCTAATTTCAGAAAGATATTATTATGTTACATATTATTCGATCAAGTTTAAAGTCATAGACAAGATATATCAATTCTCACTAGGTATTGAACGAGTGTTATTTCTTACGTATCGACTGGTCAAAATTTGACTTCGGCCGATTCATTAAATTCTCTACATTACGTCAAAAATCAAAAACTGTTGACAACTTCCTCATCCGGCAATATCTTCACCAATATATATCCGATGGAGTTAAAATCTGGAACTCTAATTTGAAATAAGGTTTTGAAGGCTTTCGTAGACGTATATCTCTGACTGCTAGTTTCTGAGAGAATTAAAAAAATTTTTTTTTTATTTTCCAGTCATGCGTTCCTCATAGAATTTTGAAGTCCTCGTGTCGGTATGTTTCAACTAAATACCGCGCTCTAATTCGATCAGATCAATATTTTTCGAGTTACTGGGAGAACATAATTTCAGATGTCTATAACTCTGGAAGCACTCGGAGGATTCTGCACATTAACGAACTAAGCCGGCGCATTTGGACTCCAAACTTACTCTGAAAATTTCAACTCTCTAACTCACTGCGTTCGAGCGTAATCGTGTGGACGGCCGGACAGAATCAATTTTGACCTCGGATTCTTCGTCAGTGAGTCGAGATTAATCGTTTGACACCATTCTCGGCCAAATATTCGAAAATTACAAACATTTGGACGAATTGATAGGCAGCCATGATCATCTTCCTGATCATCATGAATAGAGAATATTTGTCGAAAAGCATGCCATCTGAAAAGACGAAATTGATAGCTGCCACCGGTATAACTAATTACCAAGTTTCAATTCGTTCGGATCTGTATTTTTTGAGTTATAGAGAAAATAATAACAACATTTCAGATAGGTATAACTCCAAAACCCTATGGCCGATTATATCCATTAACGAGCTATTGTTAAATTGCAATTAGCTATCTCTTTCCGTTCGAACTTATCGTGACAACGGCCGGCCGGACAGAATTGAATATGAACTTGAATCCTTCATCGGGTCAAAGCTAAACGTGTGAGATCCTTTTCGGCTACAAATTCGAAAATTGCATACATTTGTGCAAAAAGATAGTCAGTGGTGGACTTCATATAAGCTCACGAAGAGCTCGCTTGTGAATCCGAACACCAGGGGGCCCCGAAAATTTCGGGTTTCGTCCAGCCAAAAAAATCTCTCACCCTACCCAAATCTACTCTGAAAATTTCAACTGTCTAGCTCATTCCGTTCGAGAGAGAATCGATTTTGACCACGGATTCTTGATCAGTGAGTCGAACCAAATTTTTTGAGTCCATTTTCCTCCAAAAATTCGAAAAGTAAAGACATTTGGACAAATTGATAAGCGCTCTGTTCCGAGAAATTAAAAATATTGATTGAGAAATTCTAAAAAATACAATTCTCTCATTGTAATGGATTATGTATTTTGGGATTAATAAGCTTAAATTATACTAACTGACAAAGAAACTGCAACACTCCGAAGGAGCTGAGTAATTTTAATTTTTTTTGGTAAAACATAGATAGTATAGCAAGGAGTAAATTATTAAAATTTGGAGAAAAAAATCGTGAATGTTTTTTCATGTAGATATTTTTTGTTACTTACATATTGTAGCCGTTTTTTGCCTTTTTTGAAATTTTACAACAAACCAGCTGTTCGAGGAGACCCAAAGTCGATGTTTAGTTGTTGTTAAAATACCTAGAGCACGTGTACGCGGAATTTATCGCCAGCTAAGTGAATTTGAAAGAGGTCGAATTATTGGTCACGGGAGGCGGGGTTGTCATTTCGATATCGCTAACCGTACGAAAAGAAATCCAACTACTGTTATGAGATGTTGTCAAACGTGGTTTGATAATGCCCAAAATCGAAGAAGAGGAGGCACCGGACGTCGAAGGGGCACAAAAGAAGTTCAAGACTAAGACTTATGGCTATTAGATAACGATTTGCGACAACTCGATCTTTGGCTGATGAGTGGTTAGGAGAGCAAGGCCATCCTGTAGCTATCCGATCGGTTCACCGCCGGATGAGGACCTTTGGACTGCAGCATTATTGACCCCATATTGTGTTACCTCTGATGGTTGAGCATCGCCGGCAACGATTACAGTGGTGCAGAGAACGTCAACATTGGAATGGAATGGCATCAGGTCGTCTTTTCTGATGAATCTCGATTCTCCTTGGGTGCACATGATGGCCGAAGAAGGGCTAGACGAAGTCGGGGAGAAAGACGTGAACCTCAGTTTGAAATTGAGCTTCATGTACACCGGACAGTAGGCGTTATGGTCTGGGGTGCTATTGCACATGCAAGAAGGTCACCTTTAGTCTTTATTCGAAAAACATGACAGCGCTGCGTTACTTTCAAGAAATAGTGGAGCCATACGTTCTCCCTTACCTTATCCGGCTCGAGAGTCATGGGTAGAAGGCTTGGAAATTTACCCTAGCCCCCACGGACTTTGGCGGCTCTGAGACATGAACTACAGGTAGCTTGGCATAGTATCCCGCAAGAAGAAATAGACCATCTTATTGCATCAATGCCAAGACATGTTGGGGAGTGAATAGATAATCGAGGTGGACAAACACATTAATAAAAATTTATTAAAAACAAATTGTAAACCCTCCTTTTTTTTTCTCCAAATTTCCATCATTTACTCCTTGTTATATTATCTATGTTTTACCAAAAAAAAAAAAAAAAATTAAAACAGCTCCTTCTGGGTGTTGCAGATTCTTTGTCCTTCAGTATATTATTATTATCCTAATAAAGCACCCTTCATCAGAGATAAGATGTCGAGCTTTCCTTGAATTATTCGAATACGTTTTCCCGAACATCCCACGCTAAAATTCACGCTAGTGGATTGTCTTACCACAAAGGCCGGGCTTCAATAATAACGAACGAACTTAAATAATGATATACCTACCGTATCCAGCTCCGGAGTTTCCTTACAGCCGTCCCTCTTTAATGAACATGTTTTGTATGGAGAGCATTCGCGAGTCTATTATCCCGTCTCCATGCATCAAACAGAGGAACGGAAAAAAAATACATTCGAATACGACGGGAACAGAATTCAAATTATGCACATATTGGTCCTTCTTTGTAGATTATTCGATACCCGGCTGGGTTCAGCCACCCTAGTGGAGTGAAACTTTGAGGGCAGACGTAAAAATCAATATGTTTTCCTTTACTTTAATGTGTTGCAGCATCCGCAACTTCCTTTTGCAATTTCAGCACTTCTTTCTTATGATACCTTCAGTTAATGTATTCGACTTTTTGCGTAAAGGGTTTGAAAAAATATGTTACAGTACTTCGATAGCTTCTCCTTTATATTAAATATGGAAAAATGTTCTTCGAGAATACTCGCTAAAATTATTCCTAAGAGATGAAGAAATTAAAAGTAACTATTTTTTCACTCCGAAATATCAACACTTATCAACTTAGACTAAAATTGCTGATTAAATAATCATTCAGCCATATTGCGATTATTCGCTCAATCTCAAGTTGAATATTCTGCAGAAATTTCAAAATCGTGGAATGAGAATAATATCGCCTCACCCTTATA
The DNA here is from genome assembly GCA_937662695.2 of Halyzia sedecimguttata. Lineage (NCBI taxonomy): Eukaryota > Metazoa > Arthropoda > Insecta > Coleoptera > Coccinellidae > Halyzia > Halyzia sedecimguttata. The sequence continues at coordinate 35,445,426 of OW569411.2, forward strand.
AGATCTATGTTAACAACTCTCAGTTGGTTTTCAGTGGAAAACAGATTGTTTAATTTGATTTTGCGCGCATGGAGAACGGAAAGAGATAGCGACTTTTTTTTCGTTAATAGGCATAATCTGCCAGTTCTGGAGTTATACCTATCTGAAATGCTGTTTTTATTTCCTCCTTAACTCATAAATGAAGGGGCAAGTGGAAGAAGGAGTTATGTTACAAATATGAGTTTGCGAGAAAATTAGATTTTAGTGAAGTGAGCTGGCATTTTTTGATGGAAGGTAGTTTAATAATTTGATTGGTGCAATTGTGAGGATTAGTTTTTGGATGATTTTTCATGATTTACAGCATTCTGCTATCATATCTCTTTTCGATTTAAATTTTGATTCATGCGTACATAACTCCTTCTTCCTTTGCGTGCTTGATGTTTAACGTAACATAGCCCCTTCTGCCACTGTGTATCTGCTCAGATATGGAGAATAGAAGCAAATCCTGACGGGACAAGTTAGATATGCACATAACACCTTCTGCCATGATATAACCGAATATTTTCAGAAAATGTCACTTGACCCCTTCTTCCACTTGCCCCTTCAAATTTGAAACCAATCCAATTCAAATATATGGTAATTAGTTGAGGAATGCCGACGCGCAAATTTTTACGAAATTCTGTGAGGATCGTATCTCTAGAAAATTAAAAAAAAACATTGAAAATCTTCGAATAAAATTCTATATCTCAGAACCATCCGTCTGATATCACTGAAATTGCGGAAGGCTTCAAAACCTATTCTTACAGTCAAGTTCCTAATTTGAACACGATCGGGTCTATATTCTTGGAGATCTGAGCAGCACTGAGTGAGTTCAATAGCTGGATGGGTGACCGTGGCCACGATAACTTTCGAACGGAAAGAGATAGCGACTTACAATTTTCAGGGTAGGTTGCGCATCCGAATGACACAGTTATGTTTATTTTGGGTATTATCGGCAAAACGGTTATACATCTGGAATATTGTTTTCTCGATAACTCAAAAAATATAGATCCGATCGAACTGAAACTTGGTAAGTAGTTGTAGAATACCGTAGAAATGAAAAAAATCATTGAAACAAATTCTATATATCTGAAAGTATTCTTCTGACATCTCTGAATTTTGCGAGAGCGTTCAAAACCTAACCCTACAACCAAGTTGCAAGTTTGAACACGGTCGGATCTCTATTATTGGATATCCGAGCAGACTTGTGTGAGTTCCGATATCTTTAAAGGAATTTAAATCTAATACTCAGTTGAATAAATACGGAAAGAAGATTTATGCAGATCTTTATTTCGTATATTATTAGATATTTAATGAATTTCAATTCCGATAGAATACATATATGTCAGAATTGAAAATTATTTGATCTTAGAAGATTCTCTCATTACTCAAGTCTTAATATGGTACGAAATGTATTCATATCTTATGAAAGCTGAGAAAGCGGTCTATATCGATGGTAAATTCGATTAAGAGTGTCCAATAGAGGTGAATGGACAATATAACATGCGCGCAAAAGCTCCTGACTTCAAGTCAGTGCTTGAACCAATTCTTTCAATTGGGCTTTTGAAATCTACGTATTTACTTCAAAGGGAACTTTAGAAAGCTTATGCATCATTATTAATTTGTTCGTTTTTCTACTCTTGTCTTTTCATTTTACAGGTGAGTTTCGGGTACTTTGGAGAAACCTCTCCGTTTTTTGACGAATGAATCCATAATCTAGAGTGAAATACCCATCAATATTTTGAATTTCATCAAATTATCTATTGCTATTGTACCATGCGTCGAATTGTATGGTTACACTAACCTCTGCTAAACTTATACAGATCTCAATCAAAAGAATATAATTATTATGTACTTCAAAGTGCACCTAAACTATGGAAATTTAAGGGGGAATCAACAATTTTTTTGTACGATCACTGAGAAAATAATAAACCAGTAGAATGTCTTGACCTCCAAAAGTAGAGGAATAAGCAAAATAAATAACTGGCTACAGAGGTATTCATAAAATAAATTCCGCTACATTTTGCCCCGCTTGAAATTTTCTGGGGGACACGGTTTGATAAGCACTTTTCAATGTTTCGTCACAACAAATAGCTATATTCTTTTGAACATAATTTTCGTAGCTTTCTACCTCCGGAGTGAAGAATTGTCGACAGATATGGTATCGGAATCAACACTTTCTGGGATATGAAAATTTAAAGTTGGGAAAGCCCTGTGGACAGGAGCTTTGGCGCTCTAGCTCTCTAGCCACTAGTGAGTAATTATTCAACTATCAACTTTGACAAATCATATCTCCGAAAGCATTGGTACATTCAACATTGGTGTCTCAGTCTCAGAGTTGGGAATGATATCAATGGATTCTTATGATAGAACTGCATCATAAAATGGGTTCTATACAGCGTGACCAAATATTATTTTCGAAATCTACCAAACGTTCAGCAGAAATCTACTTTTTTCTACCAAAGTCAATTACAGAAATCTACCAAAAATCTACCGCCAACTTTTCGCGCTTTCTGTTGCATTGAAAGCAGAAAACTGTAATGTTTTGTGGCAGATTATCGAATCATGAATGCGATATTAATCGCATTCATACTATTATGCAATTAAAAAGTGTTTATAAATGTACTTATATATTTGGAAAAATAATAAATAGAACATAAAAACAACAACTGAACTAAATTACAAGTACTTAAAATATCCTAATCGAAAACAAAAAACACATCAACATTATAGCTATATTATTCCTTCACATTTTCATATAACGTCTTAGTGGAAGACATCAATTTAAACATGCTACTGCCAGGTTCAAAATCGCAGCATGTTCCGCATTCTTTCAGACCTTCTATTGCATAGATAATTGAAGAAACATTTTTATTCAAAAATTTATTTCTGTATAGATAATTCAAGAAACTTCTTTTCATTATTGCTATCCGATAAATTCCCAACATCCGACCAGAATTTCTCCGCATTAGTAACCATGTTACTACTAGAACTTGAACTTAACAAATTACCTACTTGAGAATCAAGTTTCAGTAACCTGTATTGATTCTGAATAGATTGCATCTCATTTTCTCTGATCAAATTCGGAATTGGCTCAGAAGATTCACAAGGCTTCTGAATTCGCCATACACTGCGTTCTGCGGATTTAAAAATGAAAGTTCCGAACTCAAGCAGTAGTGTTCTACCGCTTTCAGTCTTGAAAGCAGAATTCTACCAAGAAAGTTGAAAAATCTACCAAAATCTACTGCTCAATTTCTTCCTACCAACAATATTGAAATTTCAACCAAAATCTACCAAAAAAGTAGATTTCTACCAAAATTGGTCACGCTGGTTCTATATCTGATGCCACGTAACGTAACACTCCAATGAAATAATGAAAAAACACAACTTAACACTCCCGTCTCCCGTTCTGCACTTGAAGAAATTCGTATCGACGCACTGAGTACTGTGCAAGTGATAATATCGCGACATGTAACACTCCCGCTGCCCGCTGTGCAGGAAATTCGTACCAGCGCAGTGAGCATTATACAGGTGCTAGTAAATAATATCTCCGAAAGTATTAGCTTGTTAGAGTTGGAAATGATATCAATGGATTGTTATGATGGGACTCATTGGTCCTGAACTGGCTTGTGGAATCTATCTCAAGGCAGAAAGGTGTGCTCAAACATGCTCAACAATTATCGGTATGCCAGATGATGCAAACTTACCAACTCAAACTCTACAGGTCAGACCTGTGAGTTTTAACATGTGCTTATACGAGACACTGCAGCCTCAGAAAAACCCTAAGTAACTTGGGGTTGAGAACTCTGAGTGCAAATTATGCCTGGAGTACGACGAGTCTATCGAGCATATCATGTGTAACTGCCCTGCTGGGACAGCATCACAGATTTGAGGAACTAAGAGTCCACAAAACTGAGACTGAGGGAACTAGACAAGTTCTCACCCACCAGACTCATCTTCGGATTGGGAGATGGGAAGATCTTATCTTATCCGATCAATACCAAACTTTGCATACCTAATTCTAAACCTTCTAAGCCTTGTATTTCAATTAGATTGAATCAGCAATTTCGGAAATATTCGGAAAATAAACCTTAAACTAACAATAGCTATAACTCCGAAACGTTCGGCCGATTTTGCCGGTAAATGAATTCAACTGAGATATGTATGCCCATCGTGGTTATGGCCCATCCGTAAGCACCGGACGCACGGAACTGTATTTGACCCCGGATTATTCATGAGAGTGGCGAATCCAATCGTTTCAGATCATTTTCGTCAAAAAATTCCAAAAATAGAGACATTAGGACAGAACGATAGCACTCTTTCAGAAACTCATTCCCGTTACAACGAAACTCCAAACAACAGATACATAAATCGCTGAGCCGGCCGAGAAAGGAGCGTAACAAAAAGGTCTCTAATTATGACAAACAGGTTCGCCGGTCAGCATGTTTATAATTCAGCAACCTTCCCGATTTTATGGTCTCGGCCATTCGAAAATATGAGGTCGAGCGATCCTAAGTAGCCAACAGGGCCTCTTTTAATTAACTTTCCAGACAGGTTCAAATTTCTTTCATCGAGCGGGCAGGTCCGAAGTTGGAAATTTTATTTCGCTTGGATCCAGTTCTTAGATCCAAATTATATTCATTTCGTTGGAGCGAATTTTGAGTTGGAATCTGAGGAATATCTTTACCTATTTTAGTTTTTACCCTTTCGTTTTTTCGAATTTCAGCCTTGAAGTTACGAACAACTTAAAATTGGATGTTGCGAAAAAAAGATTCAACGTGATGATATTGATATAAATATCGAATTGCTTGTAACCTCATTTTCATCGAGTTCTTTCACTGAATAACACATAATATTTTCTGCATATATGTCCTCATAACTCTCAAAAAATTATGTTCTATTTACGTTCGTGAAATATCAAAAGTACTCTGTGATTTTTACTTAACGTTGCATCCTTCCGCATTCTTAGCCCTGTTTTGTCGTAAATTATAACAAGGAAAAACTACTAAAAATAACTTCAACCACACCTATGATACTCGAAGAAAAAAACAATTATATTATTCCTTACCATCGGATAAGAGTGTCCCTGCTAGTTAACCATCCGGCTTTATAGCCAGACTGTTTAATAAGCTACTAGTAAAAAGGAGTTACTTTCTTCAATATTCAAAATAATTGTTCACGAAGAAGGTTTCGACATGTGCTATTTTAAATAATTTATAGAAGAAATAATGTGTGGTAGAAGAGATATGATTTTTATATAGTAATAATAAACTGGCTGCAAACAAATTGTACATTATAATAAATTTTTAACTATAGAGAAGCTAAGTTCAGAATGGCATATACAAGATGTCTTTTGCTCTACCACTCAACTTCCCTTGATTTTAGCAAAGACAATTCTTAAGAAAGAAACCAAACCTGAAACGTAATAAACATAGCTGTCATTAAGAAAAAAAATAATAAATATTAAAATTATAAAACACTAATCTCAAGACACAACTCAGAGAGCACTGAATCGATCAACCTTGCTCTCAAAGACTCCCGAAAGAACATGTATGAAAATACTGTGCAGAATATGTCATCATATTTATTATGAAGCTCTTGTTTATTGTACGAAAAATCATAGAAGTGCGAAAGTGCGGGGTTATGTGAACTTTTCTTCCTTCTGGCATTTTTATTAGTGTATCTGTCTGGAAAGTGATTTTGTTGTATAGGTAAGGCGGTGTTTCAGTCTTAAGAATTTTGAAGTTAAGAGTACCACATTCAAGATCAAACCTATTTCTCAATGACAGCGAATTAACACCTTTCAATGCGTGTGTCTTAGACGTGTTTATACTTAGGCCATGATCATAGCGTATGTTGTAGAAGGCACCCAGATCCCTATTCATCCTATTAACAGCTAGAGCCAAACCCCGAGAATGAAAGGACATATAGATCTAATAATATTCCCAATAATGTAGGTATTTCGAATGAAACGAAGGGATAATAGAATATAACAAAGGGCTTAGAATGGACCTTTTGAGAACGCCTCTATTCAAGAACAAAAATTCCGACAAAGTCTCGCCAGTTTTGATCTACGATCCTACAAATAAGATAAAATTAAACTAGTAGCGAGATCGTGAAGTTCAACAGTCACATCACATGGCAAATGATGTCGAAGGCTCAGCTAGAATCAACGAAAACTAATATAGTTATCAAATGTAGATCAACAGCATGTTCAAACTTCCGTTTTCTCTGACTGGTATGTCTGCAGAGCTTTTGATAAATTAAATGGCAGTGATTAAGCTTAATGAGTCAAAATGAACGAAGCAATTAGCAGACAAAATCATCCAGTAATCTCCCACTAACTCCAACACCCAAATTAACTTTATCATTCCTGTCAACGCCTTTAAACCTATCACTATTCCATAATTTCTGCATCCGATTCCGCCTTATGCAAATCGAGAACAGGAAAAGAACATGCTTTCCCGAAAAATATATCCCCAACCTTCACGTAATCAGATCTTCCGTAAGTCGCCAGGAATCGCCCCCAGTCACATTTAGCTTAATTGGGAAACTTCCCCGTATTCGATGGGTGGATCCCGTTAGGGGGGGATGAGTCAGTAGGGGGGTAGCAGGAAGCGATGTAGTGTCTCTTGTGAACTGCCGCCGTATATTTTACAGTTCGGATGTTGGAAAATTTCCGAATTAACTAAACATTCAATCGGTTAACCCGGGGGTGCGAAAACAAGCGTTTAGGGGAAAGGGGAGTAGATGTTTCCATCAGGGAGTTGATGCAAAGCATGGTGGTCACGTTGTCGAATTGAGTACGATATGTCTATTCTAAAAATATTATTTCCAGGTACACGAATTCACAGTTTATTTTCATCGTTTAATTCAAGATATACATATATCACAGATCACAGAATGAACTCGTATGGCGAGATGAAAAAAAAATGGCATGTGATAGAGGGAATTAGCTATCGCAACAAAGGCTTTGCTTTTGGGAATTGGTGATCATACCACACGATGAGATTCACAAGTATACGGTGGTTAGATCTCGATGGGAGTTTATCGAAACGTGATAATTTTTACCAATATTTACTATCGCTATTAAACGGTTCCTTTCTGGGTTTTCCCCCCCAAACTCTGTAAAATATCTATAAAGTTAAAAAATTATTTTTTGTGAATTGCTTCTGTGTTAGAATCACAAGATATTTGTCCGAAGCCTGACAAACAATAACGAAACAGCATCAACGATAAAACAACTATTTTGTAACGTTTCGGATTCTATATCAGACTCGTTCGTCAGACACTAAACGAAAATATTCAAAATTATTTTTTGTTGATAGCTATTCTGAAATTCAAAAATTGTCACATTGACAGGCTTTGAAGATCATAGTAACATAGTTTCACTTTGCATAGAAATTTCCAAGTTCCTACTCCTTTTTCAACAAATTCAACCAAATATGGTCAATTCCAATTGCGCAATTTGCAAAATTGCATTCTCTGTTCAACAAAATACAAGTCGGCTCCTTAAGTTTCCTTTTAATGTAATCAAACTCTGTCATCAGAATCTTTGTTTTAGTCCAATTCATCATGTGATATCCAAGGATTACACATACATTTTCTGATATTTTTGATTTCTGTATGTCTCTATTTCTTAAGTTGTTCTTATGTTCTGACTCGATGTTTCTCCTGTATACGATTTACCACAAATATAAGGAATATTATATACAAAGTTTTTCGATTTTTGTTTCTCATCAATGGGTTTTGTGTTTCTTAATAAAGATCTAAGATCATCGTGAAGTGTTCTGATAACACCTCTTTCCACACTAAGTTGATGGTTCGAATCGAATAGAAATTCAAATATCTATTTCTATGTGTCTGGTTCCTGAAGCCACTTGTTTCGAAATGGTTCGAATACTTGATTATCGAAACATCTAGCAGGAGAACGGACAATAGAATTCATCATGGTTAATTCGATTAAGAGTGTCCAATACAGGAGAATGGACAATAGAATATACGCTCAAAAGCTCCTGACTCCACGTCAGTGCTTGAACCAATTTCTTACTGTTAGAATTATTCATCGATTCTCATGTCACCCATTCGAACATAAGGTCGCAGCATGTTACACCGGCTAATTAATAATATACCTTTATCTGAAGAAAAGTATTGTAAAGAATTTGAAATTAGGGAAGAAATTGCAGTAAACAATATATACCTATGATCCAGAATTAATCAGAAAAATGTTGAAGAAAGAACAATTTGGAAAAACAATAATTAATTTAGTATTTCAAGATTAAGGATGAAAATAAAATATTCAATAACTTGACATACATTGGCAAATCCAGTCACCAAATTAAAAGGTTTCTTCAGAACCAACAGGTAAATATCTATTTCTAGACAAACAATAGGACTAGTTTTGAATAAGTTATAAGAAGAAGAAGAAAAGAAAGTCTTTATGTCCAGGTCATCAATTGTGATGTATAGGGAGATCATTAACTGTTAAGAATTCAGTATTATGCAGCCTGAAGAAGTCGCTGTGTCGATGGAACGCGTCACAATATCAAATAAATAAGTGTAAATCATAGATAATGAAATTAAAAAATTGGTTCAAGCCCTCTGGACAGAAGCTTTGGCGCTCTTGTTCAAACTTTGACAAATCATATCTCCGAAAGTATGGGTTTTCAGAGTTAGGTATGATATCAATGGATTCTTATGACAGAACTTCATCATAAAATAAATTAAATTCAAACTTCACAAAATAATTTAAATTCAACAAGAGCGCCAAAAATCATTAATTCAAAACCAACAGACCCATTTCAACCAATAACGAACTTATCCGAGATATTCATTCCTCAAATCTACTATGAAAATTATATTACATCAATTGAAACTTAGCCAATATTCCAGTTTTGTTCATACAGAAAATATTCCGAACCCAATTTACCTACCAAATGGTATATATTTCCACGGATTTTCCACGGGTATTATATTATCATCTTAAAAGTATAATATCATAACATCCCTTAATTCTACGATAGCTTAGGTTATTTCATTGGTCTTTTGGCATTCAATCATACTTTGTTCTCTATGACAGCAGGGGTATTTTATATCAAGAATAACGAACCAGAAATAAATTTGAAATGTCACTTAACGCAAAATAAGATGGCATTAATGAACACAGGTCACATAATAATTTATATATAGAATAATTAAGTAAAGCTAATGAACCCTATACTAACGTAGTATAGAGTTCTATGAGTACAGCATTCTGTGAAAACATATAGAAGTTCGATTTATGTTTGAAATTTTGAAAAATCATATCTCCGAAAGTATTAGCTTTTTAGAGTTGAACATGATATCGATGGATTCTTATGATGAAAATGCATCTTAAAAAACATTGAATTTGAAATTCGTAATGCAAAATTTTTTTTTTCGCTACTTCGAAACCATCATGGTGATTCTGCCCAATAACGAACTTAACCGAGATATTTATCTCCTAAACCTACTCTGAAAATTTGAACTGCCTAGCTCAATCCGTTCGAGAGTTATCGTGTTAACGGAGGATCGGCCGTCTGGAGAGAATAGATTTTGACTACGGATTCTTGATCAGTGAGTCAAACCAAATCGTTCAACACCATTTTCATCAAAAAAATCGAAAATTACAGACATTTGGGCAAATTGATAAGCACTCTGTTCCGAGGAAAAAGAGCGCCAAAAAGAAGTTTTCAAATTTCAGTTCTGATGGAAAGTTGAAAATACCAAAATATAGTTTTAATGAATTGATGAGAAGCAAATTTAAAATTCAATAAAGTAGTTTTGGACGACCTCATAATTGGTTCTAGAATGTAGTAGGAAATTCAATTAAATCGACATTAAAATCAAGTAGCATTGTTTTACCCTTTCGTTCGACTTACAACCTCGCCTGAGCGCTTTTATGTTGCATCCCAACAACTTCAGCGAAATACTTCAACTTAGAAAATTGAGAATATACACCTCGATTACTATTATACCCAGAGATATTGTGTTTTCGTGAAAGGCTGGCCACTTCGTTAAACGAATTTCGTGTCGAGAGCAGGTTGGAGTTGTATTCCACAGAGGATTTTTCAGTTGAAAATGTTTTTCGCTTGGAGAATAACGCCAGAGACGTTTATTGCTTTCGTCTCTTGCGGTCCTTGTTAACTGGTTATTTTCTTCGGAATAAAATCGCATCTTGAAGAATTATCAGTAAATGTAATAAAAAATAAACGGAAAAATATGTATTCGTTTCAGTATGTATTAAAAAATTTGTTCAAGCACTGACATGAAGTCATGATATTTTGCGCGCATTTTCTATTTTCTATTCACCCCTATTGAACACACCTAATCGGATTTAGCATCGATATATAGGTACCGTTTTCGCAGGTCTAATAAGTTATTCATACATTTCATACCATTTTAATGACCAGACTAGACTCATGAGAGAATTGTCTAGGATCACAGAATTTTCAATTCTGACATTATGTATTCTATTGGAATTGAAATCCGATGAATATCTATAAATATTCGAATATTCTGACGCCTCAGGTAATCTCAGGATACGATATGAATTCACGAAATTCCGCGAAAATTAATAATTACCGAGTTTTAATTGGATCAGATTTTTACATTTTGAGTTATAGAGGAAATAACAACAAACTCCATAACAGTTTGGCCGATTATGCCAATTAATGAACTTAAATGTCGCATGCGGATACGCAACCAACTCTGAAAATTGCAAGGCGCTATCTCTTTCCGTTCTCAAGTTATAGTTATATTTTTCTATAGTTTTCTTGTGATACGATCCTCACGAAATTTTGGTACAATACAAACATAAGCGTATGTGAGAATAATTGTCATTTCCTATTGTGAAATTATTTGGTGCGGGATTGGATTACCTAATGCCGATTATGCCTATTAACAAACTCAAATGTCGCATTTGGATGCGCAATCTATCCTAATTGCAAGTCGCTATCTCTTTTCGTTCACAAGTTATCGTGAGATGAATAATTATTTATGAAATAATAGTTTTGAAAATATTTTTTCATTTTTTAAGTGATACGATTCTCACAAAATTTCAATGATGTCCTTATGTCAGTAGGTCTACAACTAGCTACTAAGTTTCAATTCGTTTGGATCTGTATCGATTATGCCCATTAACGAACTTATCCGTCATATTTCGACGCGCCTCCTACCCTGAAAATTTCAAGCTATCTCTTTCCCTTCTCAAGTTATCGTGGCAACGGCCGGACAGCCGGATAAATTCAAATGTGTACAGGCAACTTACCTGAAAATTTCAAGTCGCTATGTCTTTCCGTTCTCAAGTAGCAACTGCTTGGCTTGATTGGGTTCGACTCCCTGATGAAGAATTCGAGGTCAAATTTGATTATGTCCGGCCGTTGCCACGACAACTTGAGAACGGAGAGAGCTAGCGACTTGAAATTTTCAGGGTAGGTGGCGGATCGCAATACGACGGACAAGTTCGTTAATGGCCATAATCGGCCCAATGGTTTCCGAGTAATAATTTTGTTTTCAACCAATATGAATCCGATCAAATTGAAACTTGGTGAATGGTTGTAGAATATAAACCTAAGCCCGTTTGGGAAATTTTGTGAGAATCGTATCACTAGAAAATTAAAAAAAAATTATAAAAAAATATTTTTAATGTCTCGATAACCTGAGAACGGAAAGAGATAGCGACTTGAAATTTTCAGGTTAGGTTGTGCATCTGAATGTGACACTTGAGTTTGCTTATAAGCATAATCGGCCAAACGATTTTGGTGGTGAAGTCAGGAGCTTTTGCGCGTATGTTCTATTGTCCATTCTCCTGTATTGGACACTTTTAATCAAATATATTCGATTAAGAGTGTGTCCAATACAGGAGAACGGACAATAGAATTCACCATGGTATATTTGATTAAGAGTGTCCAATCAGGAGAATAGACAATAGAACATACGCGCAAAAGCTCCTGACTTCATGTCAGTGCTTGAAAATTTTTTTTTTTTAATAAATACAGCCAAATATGATCAATTCCAATTGCGCAAAAGTTCCTGACTTCACGTCAGTGCTTGAACCAATTTCTTCCCCATGTTTATGATATCGTCCAAGACTGCCTACAATATTCAACTGGTTGAAACCCTGGAAGTAAGATGCATTATTTCTCTAAATGTGGGGTTTAAGGCATTAACGGTGGGTTGCATGTCCTTAATTGTCACATTAGTGTGATTATACGTCGATATCCAGTTCATTTTGAATGAAACCATCGAATTTAATATATAATTAAGCTAATCCAGGCTTTATGCAACTCACCGTGTGGCACCAAGTGGGAAACCAAATTAATCAGTGCATGGAAATATTGGAAATCACTGTGTTCTCTCAAAATTGCAACACAATTTCCGAACTCAACTATAAAACATTCTCTTAATGAAGTAGTTTCCCAGAATACATGGATACGCCTGTCTTATAACCATTCTGCTACAAGTCACAGGTATGCTCAAAAGAATCTGCTTTTTCTTCAACACCATAAATAGCATTTATCACCTACGGTTTACCAGAATAGATGTGTGAGTGAATGTGACGACTCCTCGAGTTCTTGGAGAAAACGAGTATGAAGATTCGAGGGAAAAACTGTCAGCTATTGAACTGGCATTTAGGCCGTGTCTCTATCAAGGATATTACAGTTATTTTCAAGCAAAACATCCAAAATGGGAAAAAAGCACTGGATGTTTGCATGGATCGACAAAACAATGCTATCGAAACCGATGAAAATCAATCCATGTGGAAGTCGTGTTAATCAGAAAAAATCCATTCACTTATTTCAGTTCAGATAATATTATATCTGGTGTGAGTAACTGGTTGTAGAACTTTCATCTGCTATCATGAATTCAAATTAATACGCAGGGTGATTCATTCGGAAATGTGCATACAGAATGGGGAAATGGAGGACACTGAGGTGCTTCTAAATAACCTATATTTTATCCATCGTTGTTTATAACCAAAATACAGGGTGATTTATTAATTTTACCCATTGTTTCATTCAATCATAACTTATGAACCACCCTATACATTTTTGTAATATTTGGTTCGTATGTTCTTTGTCTACAGTGGTGTCAATAACATAATAAAAATAGTCTTTTTCTAAGTCCGGCCTTAACAAAATTAATAATTAGGTTTCGACTCGAAACAACAACCTGTAGGTATATATAGATATTTTAAAATTTTATTTTCATATCTGGAAAGAGCAGAAAAAGTATGTAAAACTAAATGTAATTTGTTGTTTCCGTATGCAACCTTTTCGCGCGTTCTCGGGAACATCGCGTTAACATTTTGCCCAAATGTCTGTAATTTTCGAATTTTTTGTCGAAAATGGTCCCGAACGATTAGGTCAACTCACTGATGAAGAATTCGATTTCAAATTTGATTCTGTCCGGCCGGCCGTTGCCATGATAACTTGAGAACGGAAATTGATAGCGCCTTAAAATTTTCAGGGTAGGTGGCGCCTACAAATACGATGGACAATTTCGTTAATGGGCATAATCGGCACAACGGTTTCCGAGTAATAATTTTGTCATCAACCAATACAGATCCGATCGCATTGAAACTTGGTAGCTAGTTGTAAAAGACGTTTGTGACATTTTGTGAGAATCGTATCAGTAGAAAACTTTTAAAAAATTATTAAAAAATATTATTTATGTCACGAGAACGGAAAGAGATAGCGACTTGCAATTTTTAGGATAGGTTGTGCATCTGAATGCGACACTTGAGTTTGTTAATATAGGCATAATCAGCCAAACGGTTTTGGAGTTACATTCATCTGAAATTTGTTTGTTGTTTTCTGGAAACTCGAAAAATACGAAACCGATACAATCCAAACATGGTTATTAGCTGTAGAAAGCCGACGCGAAAATCCCTGCAAAATTTCGTGAGGAACGTATCACAAGAAAATTTTAAAAAATCATTGAAAACAATTCTATATATCCGAAACTATTCGTCCGAAATCGCGAGAGTCTTTAAATCCTAACTCTACTGCCAAGTTTCAAGTTTGAACATGATCGGATCTGTATTGTTGGAGATCCGAGCAGCCTTGGGTGAGTTCAGTAGCTGGATGGGAGACCCTTTAACTCGATAACTTTCGAACGCAAAGAGATTGGGATAGGCAATTTTCAGGGTAGGTTGCGCATTCACATGGGAGGGTTGAGTTCGTTGTTGGGCATAATCGGCCCAACAGCTTCGGAGTTATACCCATGGAATATTATTTCTTCGCTAACTCAAAAACTACAGACCTGATCGAATTGAAGCTTGGCAACTGTCTGTAGAATATCAACATAAAGACGTGTGTGGAAATTTCAGAGGATCGTACTACTAAAAAATGTTCACAAAATTACGGAAAAATATTATTTATCTTACGATAACTTGAGAATGGAAAGAGATAGCGACTTGCAATTATCAAGGTAGGGTGCGCATCTGAATGCGACATTTAAGTTCGTTAATTTGCATAATCAGCCAAATTCTTTTGGAGTTGAACTCATATGAAATGTTATTGTTATTTCCTTTATAACTCAAAATTTATAAATCTGATCCAATTAAAACTCGGTGATTATTTGTAGAATGCCGACCGACTAATTTTCGTGGAATTTTGAAAATATTGTATTCCGGAGTTACTTGAGGCGTAAGGTTTTTCGTATGTGAATTCCAATGGAATTCATATGTGAGAATTTAAATTCTGTGATCATAGACGATTCTCTCGTTTTACTGAAGTCTGTCATTAAAATGTATTCATATAATATAAAAGCAGGGAAAACGATGTATATCGATGCTAAATTCGAAGTAGAATGTCCAATAGAGGTGAGTAGAGAACAGAACATACGCGCAAAAACTCCTGATTACACGTCAGTGCTTGAACCAATTGTTACTTATTTACTTGAGTCAAATGTAGATGTTTCCCAAATGGTACTTTCCCAGCTTTTATCTATAAAATCATCAACTTTTTCTTATTCTTCTAATTTCTGGAGCCCAATCTTGTTGAAAAACGAGAGGACATGTCCGTATTTTATACAAATTATTATTATCAACGACTAACTTTCAGAGCCTCTGTATCCATAAAAAAGTTATCAATTAACATTTGTTCATTGCACTACATTAAAAAACAATTATAAAAATAGGAAAAAATACCCATTCCGAAAAAAGCATAACTTTATTTTGAACAAAAATAACGTTACACCAAATTTTTTCAAGAATTAGACATAATGTAAACAACATAAATTTATAACAGTTGTTCAAAGTGGCCTCCGTTTTGCCTGATACATTTCTATGCTCTTGAATAATAATAATTTGCTCATTGATAATAATAATTTGTCCAGAATATGGACATGTCTTCTCGTTTTTCAATAAGGTTGAGATCCAGAAATTAGGAACATAAGAAATATTATTTTATGGTTTAAAGCTGGGAAAGTACCATTTGGGAGAGAAAATTTACTTTTTTTAAACTTTGTGCCACCTCATTATCTAAACATCTACATTTGACTCAAGTTAATAAGTAAAAATTGGTTCAAGCCCTGTGGACAGGAGCTTTTTGGCGCTTTTGTTCAAACAGACAAATTATATCTCCGAAAGTATTGGTTTCTCAGGGTTGGGAATTATATCAATGGATATAATTATTGATACACAAATGTAGATCCATATTCCAGCATTTGTTTGCTAGCAACATTATGAAAATACTGTATATAGGAACATGCCTCACTACTTAAGGAAGTAAAAGGTAATATTAAGCTCAGTGGTCAACGAACGGTAATTTCTTTTGATGATTCCATTATGTTCTTCTTTCCTATTGCCTCCATAAACTGCATCAAAACAGTCTTATTTATATTCACAAATTCAAGAATCGAATACTGCTTGCCGAGAGAAAATATACGAATTGACAATCTCTAATAGCTAGAAAAGATGACATTTATGAATAGTCACACAGACAGATTCTGTGTTCACATTCTGTGAATACATAGAACTTACGATGTATTAGTGAAACTTTAAAACATCATATCTCCGAAAGTATTAGCTTGTTAGAGTTGAAAATGATAACAATGGATTCCTATGATGAAACTGTATCTTAAAAAAATGAATTCAAAAGTTGTTTTGTAAAAAAAAGTTTTTTTTGTTACTCCGAAACTATCAGACTGATTTTGCCCAATAATGAACTTAACCGAGATATTTATCCCTCAAACCTACTCTGAAAATTTCAACTGTCTAGCTCATTCCGTTCGAGAGTTATCGTGTTAACGGCCGGCCGGACAGAATCGATTCCGACCACGGATTCTTGATCAGTGAGTCGAACCGAAATCGTTTAAGACCATTTTCAGCCAAAAATTCGAAAATTACAGACATTTGGCCAAATTGATAAGCACTCTGTTCCGAAGAACAAGAGCGCCAAAAAGGTTCTATACGGAAACATCAAATAATTTAGTCTTACTTATTTTTTCTGCTCTTTCCAAATTTGAAAATAAAATATTGAAATATTGATATACAGGTTGTTGTTACTAGCCGAAAGCTACTTATTAATTTTTATTTATATAAGGAGGTTCATAAGTTATGATTAAACGAAAAAATGGGGAAAATTAATAAATCACCTTTTATCTTGGTTATAAACAGCGATAGATAAAATGAAGGTACCCTTACTGTATGCGCATTTCCCAATGAATCACTCTGTATATTTCATTTGTGTTCCAAATCTGTCGAGCATATCGCTGTGTATATGAAAATTTTGGAGTTTAATCCCGCTTACACAAAAATTCGATAGCACTGTAGATACATATCCTTCTTGATGTCCAAATCATATTCTTCTTCTATAACTAACTTTTTTAATTCATTGATAAATTGATGATACTATAATCTCAATACTACAATAATACTCAAATACTATAAAATACTGATTATCGTGGACATTTCCACATGTTTCAAAATTGAAGGACAAAGGAGCATTGGGAAATTCAGAATAATCTTTCAACCTACATACATACACTCACTGTTTGATATTCACTTCCGTGCTGTTAGGTAGGTATACGGTTGAATTTCGTGCTCGTATCTTTTCCGGTGTTTGCTCTTTTCCATTTATACGTGGTTGTTATGTTTGTGTATGAAGAAGAAATTGGCCTCGATCAGCCCCGTGGCTTTGTATTCTTGTCTATTAATATCATTTTTTGTGTTCTTTAGGTTATATACGTCTTGTAGTACACAGGATGTAGTATATATAGGAAGATATGAAGACAATAAATTATTCAATCACAGGAAAAATGGACAAACCTAAAGTTATCATCATGTACATTCCAATTTCAAAATATATATTATAATTCCTAGAGATGGAATATTTATATGGCATTCAAGAATATCTCCATGTACCTATGATTATTTTCTTCAAGTAGTAATGAATCAATAAATCCACACTGCAGATTCTACACCAATGTTTTTAGATTTTATTGAAATTGTACCGATTATCTCTATTTCTAATTATCTATTAACTTCTTTCTCGTATTCCGAATTTTGGGGTAATATTTTCTCGAATAATAAGCTAGGTTTTTTCCATGAATAAGTTCACTGATTTTGAGTTCCATCCTACATTGCTGAATTTATCGGACGTTCTGTTTGATGATGATGAGAAGTCTGGTTTGAACTCAGGTTTGAAATATAACATAAATAATACTCAAAATGAAAGAAATTTACATTTGCTAGCGATTGAATGTGAGAAGGTGATTGAGGTCAATAACTTTCAGGATAAAACTATGTTGCATGGTTTAATCGATTCTGCTATTAAACGAAATTCTAACTATTCTCCTAATTCAAGAAACTAACGTAACAAGTACGAAAAAATTAGTCTTGAAAACATTACAAATAAAATATCTGATAATAACTTGGTGATTTCCAAAGCAGACAAAGGAAATTGTTTGGTTGTCCTCAATCGGTCAGATTATGTTAATAAGGTCACTGCATTTTTAAATGAAAATTATTTTTCTAGCGTCACTTCTAACCCTTCTTCCAAGTTTACATTGTACACTAGAAAGATTTTAGATATCACTTCATATACAATTTTCCATTATGAATCTAACCCAAAAAAACTCCTTCCAATGAATTGTCAAACTCCTCTTTTATACGGATTACCAAAAATACATAAAACGAACATCCCCATAAGACCTGTGGTTTCTTACGTCGGTTCTCCTGCTTCTAATTTGGCTTCTTGGTTGAATTATTTACTTAGAGATCTTTTTGATTTTCACAACCCCTACTCCATTAAAAATTCCATAGATTTAACTCTCAAACTTTCTTATTCCAAATTACTCTATTCTGGTTTGTTTTGATATTGTCAATTTGTTTCCCAGTGTTCCTCCTGAAGATTGCATTAGAATCGTTAGAAACCTTCTTTTTGAATCCAATATTAACTTTCACAATTGCTTAAATATTTGTCTTTTATTAGATACAGTCCTCAGACAAAACTTTTTTCAATTCAACAATAAATTTTTTCGCCAAAATTCAGGCTTAGCCATGGGTTCTAATTTATCTCCTCTCTTAGCAGAGATTTTCCTATTTGATCTTGAAAAGAAACTTAATCTTTATCACAACCACCACAAAATTATGTTTTATCATATAGATATGTAGATGATTTATTGGTTTTGTTCAATGGTAATCTTGCTGAACTCAATGACTTACTATGTTATATGAACTCTCTTCACTCTGCTATAAAGTTTACTATGGAAATTTAAACCAATCATTCATTAGCTTTCCTGGATTTACTGATCACTAAGAAAGACCAGCACTTCGAATTTTCTATTTATCGGAAACCTACTCATACAGATAATACTATACCCTATCACTCATTTCACCCATACACACATAAGTTTGCTTCCTTCAATTCCCTGTTTTCTAGGCTTTTCTCTGTTCCTTTAAGTGAAGATAATTTTACCAATGAACTTAATATCATCCGACAAATAGGTGCCAATAATGGTTTTCCTTCCCATATTATTGAAAAAGCTTACAGTCGTCATGTTTTTAAAAATTTCAATCGTAATCTTGTTACTCCTAACCCACTATCGTTCGATTCCTTACGATCATAAAATAAAATCAAAAGTAACCGTCACTACCATTGACTGATTGATGAGACAAGAAATCGTTGAACGAAGGCTATAAAATTAATAACAATGAAATAAGTACAAAACTGAGAGCTACTTAGTAGTAAGAACAGTGTTGAATATTACTACTTATTTAGACTGATTTAATTGAGAAAAAAAGAATCAAAATGAATAGTCCATTTGAACATTCGATAAGTGAAAATGACCATTCCAGTAAATTCAATGGCACGATTGGAAATGTTCAAAAATACTCCAAGTCTCGGGTTGATTCTGCTTGTGATAAATTTCACCATCGCCGTGGTAAATTTCACCCTCAATTATATCGTGGTTATACTCTGCTACGATTATAAAAGTGCCGCGATTTGTGGTAAATTGTACCATCAATTGCAATATGATTTCACTGTATTGAATGTATAACGCTACTATTACTAACGACACTATCCATCTTTTGGTTGGGTTTAGAGTACTTTTCACGTTGTTGTTACGATCATCACTACATCATTGTGGAATTAATCAAGAAAAATGTCTGGCGCTATGCGCACCATTCTGTGCGGTTGATACCATCGCGATACCAGTAACAATTACCGTATTTTTCTCTGCGTGAAATGTTGTAGTTATTTCCCAAAAAAATTTCAAAAATACAGCTCCGATCGAATTGAAGCTTGGTAAATAATTGTAGAATGCAGACGAGCAAATTTTTGCGTAATTTCGTTAGAATCGTATAACTAGAAAAACAAAAAAACTTTTCATAGAAAATTTTATATTTCCGAAGCTATCCGTCAGGTTCCGCACAAACCCTCAAGCCGCATTTTATTTACCCAATATTTCGACATATACAGTTCCGATCGAATTGAAATCTAGTACTCGGTTGAAAAAAGACGGCTTGAAGATTCATGCAGTATTTCATGAGGATGTGTGAGGCGCGAATATACAAAAGAACACGTAATCATTGAAGGATACTGCGGGAGGTATATTCATTATTAATGGTTTCTTTCTGGGTTTTCTCTCCCAAACTCTGAAAAATATCTGTAAAATAAAAAATGTATTATTTTGTGATTTGTTTCTGCGTAAAAACCAAAGAGAATTGTCATGAATCAATCAATCGAACAATGTTGCCGAACAAATAATAAGGAAACAACATCAACGATGAAACAACTATATCGTAACGTTTCGGAGTCTATATAAGAATCCTCCGTCAGATACTCAACGAAAATCTTCAGAATTAGTTTTTGTTGATTGCTGTTCTGATATTCGAGAACTGTCACATTGATTTGTCTGTCGAAGGATATAGAGTCCGAAACGTTACGATATATTTGTTTCATCGTTGATGATGTTTCGTTATCACATCATCATTTTATAGATATTTTTCAGCGTTTCGGAGAGAAAACCAAGAAAGAAACCATTTATTAAAAAAACCTGTGCTTAAAAGCTCCTGACTTCACGTTGGTGCTTTTTAAGATTTTTTTAATAGCTTCATAATATAAAAATTGGTTCAAACCCTGTGGACTGGAGCTTTTTGGCGCTCTTGTTCAAACAGACAAATTATATCTCCGAAAGTATTGGTTTCTCAGAGTTGGGAATTATATCAATGGATTCTTATGATAGAACTGCATCATAAAGGAAATGCAATTCTAATAATAGTTTATTTATCAAGATTAAATGAGCAATCTGAGAATGAGAACTACACCATGGAAGAAATCAAATTAAAATAGCTGAAATGAATTTGACTCTCTGTTATAGAACAGGATGACATGTACGAGTATGAACACAGATCACATAATAATTCATAGATAGAATAATTATAGATTCTGTGAAAACATAGAAGTACGATTCATTACGAATCATATCTCCGAAAGAAGTAGCTTGTTAGAGTTGAAAATAATATCAACGGATTTTCATGGTGAAAGTGCATCTTAAAAAATATTGAATTTGAAATTTGTAAGTGAAAAAAAAATTTTTTTTTTCGTCACTCCGAAACCATCTGGCCTATTTTGTCCAATAACGAACTTAACCGAGAAATTTATCTCCCAAACCTACCCTGAAAATTTCAACTGCCTAGCTCATTCTGTTCGAGAGAAAAGCGAGAACAAAATTTAAAAATTAAAAAAAATTTGTTTGCCACTTTAAGGCAACCCGATCAATACAAAACTTCGCATGCTTATAAAGGTCATTATTCTACAATTTGCTGTGAATTTCAGATAGATCGAGTGATTGGTTTCGGAAATATTCATTAAAAAATATTTTTACTAAAAACCGCCATAACTCCGAAACCGCTTGGTGGATTTTGCCAGTTCAGGAACTCGTCAGAGATATTTCCATTCCAAACCTACCCAGCACATTTCAATCCTCTAACTCCTTTCGTTCGAGAGTTATCGTGTTAACGGACGTCCGGCCGGACAGAATTTCGACCACAAATTGTTGTTCAGTGAGTCGAACCAAATCGTTTGAGACCATTTTCAGCCAAAAATTCGAAAATTACACATATTGGCAAGTTGATAAGCACTCTGTTGCTAGTAACAAGAGGGTCAAAAAGCCAAATATTGGAACATTTCTATGTTTTTTTACTCGAAAATATTCATTTTTTCAATAGATATTAACGTTTCAATTTTAACATCCATGTTCAAGAAACATCGATGTTCCACACCCGATGTTTTCACGACATCGATGTTTGCTTTCGATGTTAACATCGATGGTCAACATCGATGTTTTATGCCGATGTCCCAGCACTATCTACCATGTACCTTGAAATTTGCAACAAAGTTTGCTTAAGAATGATGACTGGTATTTACCTTAATTGAGTCACGAATCACAGAGATAAAATCGTCATAAATCAACTCCCTACTAAAAACTAGTTCAATATTTCTTATCCTCGCTTGTTACTACTAATAGTACTAATATATCTCGGTACTTTATTAATAACGTACTACCAGTGATATGTGGAGTGAAATGGTAAAGTTATGCTTCCCATCTGCCGCAGAGGCATCGAAAAATAAAAGAGTGACGCATGGGACTACATTCCGCGGATTTTTCGCTATAAGAAATGACATTGAATAAAGCATGGACGGATATTGAATCGGATTCTTTGCTGGAGCGCGGATACCAACTGAAATGGCGCGGCGAGTGACTTGGATCATGACGCTGAACGTATGAGGAGGTATGCTCGCCATGAGTTTGGAACATGGAGGAAGATATATGAGGCAGTCTGACGTTAAACCGTGCTAGAATGTGGAAACCGTAGAATAGTTCCCAGTTCTATACAGGGTTAATCCTGATGAACTGTAAATATATCTCAATGAAAAATTATATACCTACGATTTACACTTATTTATTCAATATTGTGACGCGTTTCATCGACACAGCGACTTCAGTTAAGTTAAGTTATTATCTCCCTATACCTAGATGACATGGACACAGAATCATTTAAAACTAATTACATGAGAAACTTATTTAAAACAAATTACATAATAGACTTATTTAAAACTAATTACATGAGATTTCACTGCTGGATTCTTTGTACGCATTAACAATAATTCATTCCTAATGCTTTTATAAATTGATTCTCTATTGGAATAGAACGGTGAAAAATTTAGATCTAATTGTTCATTAACAAAATTACCCGTATGTTATTCCCTATTTATTTCGACCATTTCCCAGTAATTGAGTTGTTTATTCAAATTGTGTAGAATTTTGAAATCCGGGTTAAACTTATGTCCTTCTGTTAATAAATGATTCGAATAATTTGAATTGATTTTGTTATATTTGTAGCCGTGATGATGTTCCTTTATTCTTATGCCAAAATTTCTACCAGTTTTTCCTATATATGATTTGTCACAACTCCCGCAATTTAATTGATAAACACCGGATTTATCTTCCTTATTCCTTTTCGATTTATTGTTCTTTATGAGTTTGGCAAGGATATTATTTGTCCGAAATGAGATATTCACCTGTTGATTTTGAAGAAACCTTTTAAGTTGTTGACTCGGTGTACCAAAATATGTTAAGCTATTGAAATACTAAACTAATTGTTTTTCTAAATTGTTTTTTCGTCAACATTTTTCTGATTAACTCTGTGTTATATCCATTGTTCACCGCTATTTGTTCGATAATTTCTAATTCTGTACCATAATTTTCTTCGGATAAAGGTATATTAATTGCCGGTGTAACATACTATGAAATGCCGCGACTTTATGTTCGAATGGATGACACGAGGATCGATGAATGATTGTATCCGTATGGGATGGTTTCCTAAATATTGAAAAATCATGTTGATTGTTTTTCCGCGTTATTGTTAAATCCAAAAAATTAATTGCACCATTATTTTCCATTTCTATTGTGAATTTGACATTTGGATGAATGCTATTAATAAAGTCTACAAATATTTTCAGTTGCCGGTCTGTTCCTTCAAAACACGCGAGCACATCATCTACGTATCTAAACCAATATATATAAAAAAAATATACATAAAAAATTTTTTTTAATATTTCATACAGAGATAAAGGACATTCAGCTGGTTCCAAAAAAAATCAAGTCATCAACCATTCGTTTGAATTTTAAGTCATATTTTCAAAATACCGTATTGAACTAATTATCACAAATTCTTGAAATTTTGTATACAGGGTGTCCCGGCACTACGGGACTCTTTCTCAGGTGTAAATATAGTAGGTATGTAAAGACGAATCAGGTCATGCGGAGATATGTGCCTCCAGATGTTTCCTGGTGTTTTGTCAGTCGTTTCCGAACGACTCTGGTAATTTTTTGAATTTGAGTCAATACAAATATAAGTGATGATTTGTTTTCAACACCTTCCCCATAAGGCTTCAAGATCGCCAGGGACGGACTGAACATAGCACTTAATCATTCAATCAATCAGAAACTTTTTTTTGATTGAAGATTCATTTTAATGAATGAATATCAAAATATTTTTTCAGGAATATTGCTAGCTGTTTATTGTTGTATGGGAACAAAAACTTCTCTACTTGTGATTGTTCATCAATCTGAAACCATTGAAAAAATACATACAGTTTTCATTCGAATTTATTCTAATTTTGTATAAAAAATATTTATTTATGTACCAAGGATGAAAAAGTGTCTATTATTGTCCAGCAGGCGAGGCAATGGACTCCTAAATAATTTCACAATAGCAAATTACTGTTTTTCTCACATTCTCTTATGTTTGTATTGAACCATATCATACCGTATTGATAGCGGACCACAGCGGACCAAAAAGTGTTTCCGGACGAAAAAGTACTTTTACTCACAATCGATTTGTAATCGATGGATTTCTAACCTTCAGAACAGTCGGGGAGCGAATCATTACATACTTTATACTTTCCCGGCTAGCAAATGTTACTTTACCGGCTAGCTTGTCACTTTACCTGCTAGCATGGCAATATATTAGAATTAACTCGATATTCATTAAATATAGGAAGAACAAAAAACATTTGGAATTATAAATATTAATAGTAACGTTAGAATTATGATTACTATTAACAGTCAAAGCAAGAACTTGTGGCTTAAAGCTATGAGTTTCAGAATTCGATGATGATGGCGACGTTCCAGGATTTTCTGCATGAGACAGCATATTAGCTATTTTTATTCTTCATGCAAAGAATTCATCACATAACCTTCAGCCACGGTACTGGAGTTCCATCCCCCTAATCTCTTCAACTGGTGGAATGTCCACCTGTATTTGCTAATAATGTCGCTGAAGTACATCTGAAACAATGCCCGGTGAATCCATTAACATTATCTAGTGTCGAGAAGATTGCCCAAAAGGCTGTCGTGTAACATTGCAAACCTCATTTGTAAGAATAACCTTTCACAGACGATGTTGTTGCGCCTGTAACAGAATTGTTTTACTATTTCATCCATTCCGGTTTTGTAATTACAAATGTATGCGAGGAATGGGTTTTGGTTATAGGTATCGTTATCAAAATCCGATTTCCTAAAATTTCCAAATCATCTATTCTAATTTCTATATTTTAAAAATGCACTGATGAAATTGAAATATTACTTTTTGAGGGAGATATTCTATCGGAGAATGAACATTTGACTTTTTAGCTTCGTATCCCACATTCAGCTAGTATGTTCGCAATTTTGCGTAATTACTGATGTCAACATTATGCCTGATATTTAATAGTGTTCGTAGCATCGAGTACTTTGACCATAATGTACCGGCCTTATACTGATTACTCAAATTCACCGAAATAGGCGAGGAGCACGCTCTCAGAGGTGTGCAGCACACATTTTCTCAGTCACCAGTTAATATTCGTAGTTAATATCGTATTCACATACCTTACATACCCCTGCTTTTCACAGGAATAAAGCCTTCCGATTCTGCAGCTACTCGAAGTTCTGGTGGTGTCATAGACATAGAATAACATGGGCTGGCCCTCACGTAACTTTATCACACAGTTCGTTGGGAAAACATAAGAGAGAGCGAGCGAGATAGAGAGAGAGAGAGATAGAGAGAGAGAGAGAGAGATAGAGAGAGAGAGAGAGAGAGAGAGAGAGAGAGAGAGAGAGAGAGATGTTCTGAAAGATAGAATAAGTACAGGCAAATACATGGTATAAAGACAATGGTGTTTTTGTACCATGGGCAAATGTAAAATAAAGGAAAACCCCGATTTTTTTTGGCGCTCTTGTTCCTCGGAACATAGTGCTTATCAATTTGCCCAAATGTCTGTAAATTTTCGAATTTTTGGCTGAAAATGGTCTTAAACGATTTGGTTCGACTCACTGATCAAGAATCCGTGGTCGGAATCGATTCTGTCCGGCCGGTCGTTAACACGATAACTCTCGAACGGAATGAGCTAGACAGTTGAAATTTTCAGAGTAGGTTTGAGGGATAAATATCTCGGTTAGGTTCGTTATTGGGCAAAATCGGTGTGATAGTTTCGGAGTAACGAAAAAAAAATTTTTTTTTACAATACAACTTTGAATTCAATTTTTTTTTTAATGCAGTTTCATCATAAGAATCCATTGTTATCATTTTAAACTCTAACAAGCTAATACTTTCGGAGATATGATATTTCAAAGTTTCAATATTACATGGTAAGTTCTATGTATTCACAGAATGAGAACACAGAACCTGTCTGTGCGACTATTCATAAATGTCATCTTTTCTAGCTATTAGAGATTGTCAATTCGTATATTTTCTATTGGAAAGCAAGTATTCATTGAATTCAAGATTCTTGAATTTGTGAATATATACAAGACTGTTTTGATGTAGTTTATGCAGGCAATAGGAAAGAAGAACATAATGGAATCATCAAAAGATATTACTGTTCGTTGACCACTGAGATTAATATTACCTTTTACTTCCTTAAGTAGTGGTAGTGAGACATGTTCATATATACAGTATTTTCATAATGTTGCTCGCAAAAAATACTGGAATATGGATCTAAATTTGTGTATCAATGATTTTTTCTTAAGTTAAGGTGCATAATACAGAAAAGAATGTGTTAGTGGTATGAACTATTAAATTTCAAATTATGAAAAGAGGATAGTATTTTATTAATACATTTTGAACTCTTAAAATAATTCGTTCGTAATCCACTACCTACTCAAATATCAGGAATAAATGGACAATCTGCTATGATTGTCTCCAGCCTTGCTCTAGACATTTCGATGATACTTTCCTTAGGTATGTCGAGTTGTGAAAACTATGCATCGAGTGTGGGTTTTGCAACAACCCATTCCACGAGGTTGAATCATTGCAGATGGCTCCTTTAATCTTGATAAATAAATTTAATGACAATTTTTAAAGCATTGAAGCATTGTAGATTGCTCTTTTTTTAAAGATAATTTTTGAAGCATTTTTCTTAAACGACACTTTTTTTTAAATTTACAGAGAGTAAAATTCATTTCAACTTATTTTAATTTGATTTCTTCCATGGTGCAGTTCTCATTCTCAGATTGCTCATTTAATCTTGATAAATAAACTATTATTTGAATTGCCTTTCCTTTATGATGCAGTTCTATCATAGGAATCCATTGATATAATTCCCAACTCTGAGAAACCAATACTTTCGGAGATATAATTGGTCTGTTTGAACAAGAGCGCCAAAAAGCTCCTGTCCACAGGGCTTGAACCAATTTCTTAAGAGAAATATTGATTATTTTGAATGAGTATCGAAAAAGCGGAATGAATTACAACAAGGAAATTATGAGACATATTTTTAGATTATAATGAAAATGTATTACCTTTTACTATTCTGTCTACAAATCACGAAAACATATACACAATACACTAAACCAAAAAATACAGTATACAGGAAAGGGCAAAGGATAAAGGAAACCAATGTTTTGCCAATTGCCACAGTATAAGAATATATTCTTATACCGTTGTTTTGTCTTTAACTATTTTCTTCTTTTTTCAATGCTGATATCAATGGCCCCTTTCTCACAACCAGTCCATGTTATTCTATGTATATGGGTAGTGTGGATTCAAATTCGCAATCGGACATTTTTCGTTAGTATTGACAAAAATTGAATTGTGCATAATGACCCAACTGTCAGATCCAATCTATGGTTTAAACAACTAACTTTTTATGTTGCCATGCAACGGATTCACAGATTACTAGAAAATAATTTGTAATATTATAATAAAAATTAATACAAGTAAGGGAGACCCTAATAATTATTATGAAAATTTAATTATAAATGTGATAGATTGTGAATAAAATAGTATACGAACCTTGGGAAAAATCATTCCAGCCACACGTCTGCAGTCGTTCAGCTGTTATAGATTACTTCCCCGCTCGGTGAGTAATATTTATATCTACTATTTACGTTCCGCAAAGTACTTGCCTACAAAAATAGTCGAATTTACAGCCGCAAATTAGTACGTAAAATGTCACTCTTCATAGAGGTCGACGCAAAAAATTATTATGCATAATGTCACTACAGATGGATATACGGATATGCATTTAATATACGGGCATGCACTTTGTAATGCTGTTGAGGCAAGGGAGTTCTACGCGGAGCACTTCCCAAACAGAAATTTGCCGGGTAAAAATACATTCTAGGCTGTGTATCGAAGACTTCGAGAAACTGGTAAATGATTCCATATGTGTATAAAGGCTGGTTTAATAATAAGTCATTAGAGTCCCTTTAAATTTAAAGCCTCCTTTATATACATTTTGGTTCAAAAGGTCCAACTAAAGGATGCTTCAAATTCAAAGAGACTTAGAATTTTTCACTGAACAACTCTCAAATTTAGTAGATGTTCCATTGCTAGTTCGCTATAGAATGCATGATGGAGCACCTCCTAATTTTGGACAACATGTCAGGCAACATTTGAACAACACATTTCCAAATCGATGGATTGGAAGAGATGGACTTGTTGCTTTGCCACCTCGGTCTGCAGACCTCAATACACTGGATTCCTTTTTGTGGGGCCATCTGAAAGATTTAGTTCACAAAACATATGTGAAAACCCAGGAAAATCTCATTGAGAGTTTCAATTTTCATTGCGAGGAGATAAGAAATAAACTGTTAAAAGTTATGTTTCGAGTGCAAAGATTATGCCTGTGGTGCCTGAGGAAATGCATTGAATTTTGGGATGCACATATTGAACATAGATTGTTAAGATTTTCCACTATGTAATCATTTATTAGTTTCTCGAAGTCTTTGATCCACAGCCTTGAATATATGTTTACTTGATAAATTTCTGCTTATGGGGTCCTTCGCGTATAAAACCTCTAACAGAAACTCCGTTGCCCTAACATCATTACAAAATGCAAACCTGTGCATTAAATGCTTATATACTTATGCATATATTTCACAAGTCAAATAGACCACAGGGGGTTCATTGATTTGCCGAGAAAGCAAGAGCAGACGCGTTTCTGCTTCTTGGCCTTAATCAGTACTCTGTAGCTTCTCAACAAATTCAACTAAACTGAACCGGGTTAAGCCTCTCAGAGCCGGCTTGGTCGATCATACCTAATCGCCCACGCCACCTATGAGACAAAACACGGAAATCAGCCCTTCCCCACCGGTGAATATTTGAAGCGTGAAATATATGCATAAGTATATTAATTATACGAAGCCATTATGAAGGACCCTATTGACAGGAACGCTCTGGAGTTGTTGATTTATTAACAACGGTATCGCCATTTTTCATTATTACAAATTCAAATAATTACCAGAATCAGTTGAGTCGTTCGGAAGTGATCACAACTAAAATTAATTATGCGAGTACCATTTGGAGGCACATATCGACGCAGGGGGGCGTCGTACGAAAAAAAATCGTAGCATTCCTGACTCATCTTTATATAATTAAATGGTTCCTTTCTGAGTTTCATGACCGGAGTCTATTTTTCCTATATATTTAGAAATTATAAAGAATATCACTCTGTATATGGAATAGTAGAAAGCCTATTATGGGAGTTCAAATTACACTACATACCCTCCAATATGGAGCCATAAAATATCATGGCACACCATTAGATTCCGAGAAAAATATTCAATACGGGTACTCGGAACTTGAATTATTTTGACGCCCTGGAAAAAATACTCAGTAGGATAACATCGCTTTACTTATTTTGGTTAGGTAATAATAAGCCTTTCTGCAAAATTTGCAGCGTTATTTCTTCCGGATCAGTATGAAAATCAATATATGCACAACGAATGAACGAAATTAAATTGGATTCTTCGGGGTGAATAGCTCACTCAATTTAAATTCGACGAGTCAAATACCCCTGCAAAACGTTCGATCTTCCGAAAAACAAACACAGATGACTCCACCCACCGTTTCGTGTTATGTATAGTTAAGCGAAACATAGAGCCGATCGACAAATAGAAATGCCAATTCAGAATAGAAGAAGAGTAATGTTCTCCCGTCCGTGGACGCAGCTGCTATAATCACCCTGAGGCGGGGAAGATAGGTCGGCAAACCGCACCATGGTGTTGTAATTCTTGTCTTTGCCGATCTAATTAAAATTCTCCGCAAAGAAGTAGGGTTGCTTCGTATGAGCCTAGACCGGCATGAAAGAAGAAGGGAAGTGGTGAGAATTCTGATGAGAGGTTAGAATACAGCAGTATCCACGAATGAGTGGGTGGAAATTGTGGAAACTAAAGCTATTGATGAAGGAATGGAATTCTACAAAGACGCCGTACTTCATGTATCTCTATTCCGGTTGAATTTGGGATGCCTTCAATAATGATTTACTGTCGAACTACTGACTGCTATTCAATCCTTTCGTTTTTTTTTAGTTTCCTGCAACTAGATTTAGATTGAGAACCAGGGTTGTTTGGGAAATATGCAAGAACGACTATCATTTTGATCTCTTGTGCTATTATCTTACTCAGTTAATCTCTAGTCTACAGTGCGCGTCAAAATTATGGAACAAATTCATTTTCTCAGAAGAAAAATATTTGGCAACAAAATCCTGAAACAGGTCAATTTTTGTTTCACTTTTACCAAATTTATATGCATTTTTGAAGGATTTTTGTTGCACCCTGTGACATCCCCATCAACCCTCTAAATTTTTTTAATAGGGAAAGTGGGTCATGTGGTACTTTTTTGGCAAGGTCTTTGTATCTTCTTTACAGGCGTGCAGAAATTTTCAAGAAAACATTTTTTTTTTTTGAAAAATAGTTCTTTCATAGAGGTTTTCAGTATGTGCACTTGGTCATAGCTCATTTATTTTGAGACGATGGTACCTGATGAAATTTGTCACCGAATGAAAGTCGACCATTACAGTATTGTTCATGCACAACTTTCAACCCCCTCACGTGAAAAATTAGAATGTGTGAAACACTGCGCTTCAGTTATGATCTTAAGTAGGTATGTTATTAGTACGTTTCTACTGAAGTTATTTTTATTTTTTTTCTTGAAAATTTCTGCACTCCTGTAAAGAAGATACAAAGACCTTGCCAAAAAAGTATCACATGACCCACTTTCCCTATTCAAAAAATTTAGAGGGTTGATGGGGATGGCACAGGGTGCAACAAAAATCCTTCAAAAATGCATAAAAATTTGGTAAAAGTGAAACAAAAATTGACCTGTTTTTGGATTTTGTTGCCAAATATTTTTCTTCTGAGAAAATGAATTTGTTGCATAATTTTGACGCGCACTGTATATACCTTTTCAAGTTCAATTTCGGAAAAAGTAAAAGCAATTTTGTCAAAATATTCAGATTTACTTACAATTTCTGAAATTAGTTTTACTTTTTCCGAAATTGAACTTGAAAAGTTATAGATTGCCTCGACTTCTCCAAAACCGACAACATGCCTGGCAGTCTTTGCGTCATTTTGTGAGAATCAAGAACTAGCTCACCCAAGTGCGTTGTTCGGAGGCGAGTCAATTCTGGACATACGTATAAAATTTGTTCAGCCGTTTCGTTGGCCTATCCGCAGTTTCTGCATATTTTATTCGCTGATTTACCCATACGGTACAGATGATATTACTTGCAACTAACCCTCATGGTTAAATCCGAATAATTCAAGTATGTTGGTTACTAATACTGAATTATAAAAAAGCACTGAAGTGAAGTCAGTTCTCTTTGGCGCGCTTGTTCACGTTAGCTAATTTGACTTGAATGGTGAGTGTTTCTAGCTCCTTGGATAGAACGAGCCGGAGATCTAGTCAGACGGTAGTAGCCACCATTCACAGTGCTGTGCCTAAGCTGGCGTAAGAAACAAAGTTGACATAGAACACAACTGACTCTCCTTAGTGGCACAAGCACCTAGAAGCTTCAGAGGGATCTACTTGGGGAAACCTAGGGGGGCCACAAGTGACTTTTAGGTCAAAACTTTTTAAAGTTCTCCGAAAATTATGATTAGGTGTCATTACTGTCATTCGATTCGGAATGGCATGTAGATATTTTTTGAGAAAATTCAAGGGCCGCTCGCAAAAAATGCACAAGTTATAAACAATTAAATGAAAAAAAAGGGGGTATCAAATTTGAAAAGATATTCAAAATACGTCCCAACTCCCGCAAATGTAGGACCAATATTATAATTTTCCCAGAGGGTTGAAAATACGCCCGAAAACGTGTACTCCGGCGCCACTTCGGACCTTTAATGAATAAATGTTATTTAAACTTATTAAATATGAAAATTAAGTGGTTTTTTTCTAGGTTTTCTCTCCCAAACTCTATCAACAACAACAAACAAATATCTATAAAATAAAAATTAATTATTTTGTGATTTGCTTCTACGTAAGAAACACATGATATTTGTCAGAAGCAATCAATTGAACAATGTTGCCTAACAAACAACAACGAAACAATATCAACGAAGAAACAACTATATCGTAACTTTTCGGAGTCTATATCAGACTCCTTCGTCAGACGCTTAATGAAAATCTTTAGAATTATTTTGTTGATAGTTATTTTGTGAAATTCAATAATGAGTATACCTCCCACAGTATCCTTTAATTATTATGAAAATTAAGAACTAAAAGAATTCAGGCGCCTACAGGATGGATGAATGAACAATAATCCGTGGTCCAAAAATTTTTATCTCGATTTTTCAATTAGTTATCCAATATTTTGGCAATTTTGGCAATGTATGCTTCCATAGTATGTTTTTTGTATTTTATATTCGGTAGGTGGATGTGAATGAAACACACTGTATTATTTTCTAATTCTTTGGCGATCGATTTCGGCTCCGATTAAGCCATCATCAGGCCAGCTGAAATTACATTTCCGCAATTTTAAACAATGTTATTAGTTATCCAATAGTTAATTAACAAGTTTTTGAAGCTGCAAGAGCGATAATTGTTAAACTATTAATCTGAGAATTTTTCCTTTCATGGAGCTATTTTTCAAAGGCCATAGAATATATTTAAACTTATGGACATACAATCTCATTAGATTAAATGTTATAGTAAAATTAAACATAAAAAAACAGGTGCGAATAATTAAATGAAAGAGAACAGAAAATCAAGAGTTTAATGAAAAATATATTTTTTTTTTAATAATACATGATTGTTTTTTCAGTAAATAAAAAAAAACAGAAATTCAATTCATTTATTAATAACAAATCTTTTAATAAATTAGATAAATAATGATTTTAAAAAAGATGATTCCTTAATATTAATTAAAACGTATTAAACATCATTTTTAAATAGCTTCATCATGAGAAAACGGATCAATAGTAATAATATAAAAAACATGTTTTTTTCAATGTTCAATAATTAAGCTTTATAATTTTCAACCTAAGTAAATTTTTAATAACAGACTTCAGTAGAGAACCGTCTATGATCACAGAATGTTCATTCTGACGAATGTATTTTCTATTGGAATTGAAATACGAAAAAATACATGCCACGAGTAACTCCAGGATACGATATTCACGAAATTCCGCGAAAGTTAGTGGGTCTGCATTCTACAAGTAATCACCGAGTTTTAAATGGATCAGCTTTGTTTATTTTGAGTCATACAGGAATAAACAACAAAATTTCAGATGAGTACAACTTCAAAACAATTTGGCCGATGCGCAACCTACCCTGAAAATTGCAAGTCGCTATCTCTTTCCGTTCTCATATTATCGTGAGATACATAATATTTTTTCATAATTTCTTTTTAATTTTCCTTTGACGATGCTCACGAAATTTTGAAAGAATGTTCGCGTCGGCATTTTACAACTAATAACCATGTTTGCGAGTTAATTTCACGGAATCCGTTTGCGCTTTTTGGCGCTCTGGTTCCTCGGAACTGAGTGCTTATCAATTTGCCCAAATGTCTGTAATTTTGGAATATTTCGATGAAAATGGTCTTAAACGATTTGGTTCGACTCACTGATCAAGAATCCGTGGTCGGAATTCATTCTGTCCGGCCGGTCCGGCCGGCCGGTCGTAAGCACGATAACTCTCGAACGGAATGAGCTAGAGAGTTGAAATTTTCAGAGTAGGTTTGGGGGATGAATATCTCGGCTAAGTTCGTTATTGGGCAAAATCGGACAGATGGTTTCGGAGTAACAAAAAAAAAATTTTTTTTTACGAAAGAAATTCCAAATCGAATTTTTTTTAATAAGCAGTTTTATCATAAGAATCCATTCATATCATTTTCAACTCTAACAAGCTAATACTTTCGGAGATATGATTTTTTTAAATTTCAATGTAAATCGTATTTCACAGATTGATATAATTATTATTCTATGTATGAATTCTCATAATGTCAACTTGACAGAAGGGAATATTGTAACTTCAAAAATATTGGGGTTGAAATACTCGTATTTTAGCGATGCAACGGGGACCTCACCCGAAAATGTTTGAAAATATTACGTAAATATTGAAAGCATAATTCTGTAGTTTGGTGAACGTAGATCAGGAAATTTTTGATCGATTACAAGGTAATTTATTATTACTTATCTAATAAACTATTATTTTAATTAAATTTCCTTTTTGATGCAGTGATATCATATGAATACATTGATATAATTCCCAACTCTGAGAAACCAATACCAGATATAATTTGTCTGTTTGAACTAGAGCGCCAGAAAGCTCCTGTCCACAGGGCTTGAACCCATTTTTTTATGGGCTTCCTTCCCAATTTCTTCTTCTAAAATTTCACAAAACGCCACAAATTCTTCGTGTGAAGTGTCCATTGCAAACAAATAACACACATTCAATTTTGAAACAAGCCAGTCAGGTAATAAACCACTGATATACAAATAAATGTATCCGCGGAAGTCCGCGCTCACGTGCGGTGGTTCAAAATTTCCATACCGTAGGTCGAAATAAAAAAAATGTAATTTAATCTAGATTTCCCAAATATATAGTTTTATCGGCACCAGGGTCACGGTACATACATTTAAAATCGTAAACAACGCCATTTCCTCGATGACTTGTTCATGCACATAATTGCCATTAATTTTCTTTTAATAGCTCACAATATCGGCCCTGCACCAAATCCATGACTGCTAGACATAAACCACTTCCAACATAAGCCATACAATCCAAAAAAATAAACCACTTCTCCTCTGCGCAAGCGCATTCCACTCGTGGCCGAAAGTCCTCTCAAAATCATACACCTCTACCATACTTAACTCTGATTCTTCAACAACAGTGGTTCAGCAAATATCGCAGATTCAATTCACTCATACGCGGACCAAGGGTAGGTTTTTGGACTATAGTTTATAGAACAAACTAACTGTTTTTTTGTATTGAATCGCCTGTTGAAGTTTGTAAATATCATTATGGAACACGCCGTATATTCATTTTGATATCTGGCAATGCATAAATTACTTTGCTGAAGTCATAACATTGGATTGAAAATCTATAGACTCGTCTATTACAATATAGTGAGATTCATTTATTATGCCACTAAAGCTCATGTCGGTTATTTTATAACTTTTTTCGATTTTGTGATTTCATCAGGATTGAATCACTGTTTCCGAACATTCCATGGCATCCCTGAATAACTGTGAATGAATATTTTTTTAAGGGAGAAACCGTCGTAACCTCTAAAAAATCCCAATTCTTCCTGGCGTTTCATTAAAATTTCATATCTTCCGCAAATCTAAGAACCTACCCTTAACCCTTATCTTTCTCGTTTCCCACCCCATGAATGTTTTATATATTCAAACCATTTCGCCCGACTCGCATCAAATATCAATTTCGTGCAAGAATTAACATAGATCGTAAACAACGCCATTGAAATTCTGCGCGAATTCGATTTCAAAAACGCATTTATTGCGAATTCCTTTCAAAAAGAATTTTCGTATAGCGTGTCGACGGAAATCATGACTATTATGATATTCGTCTCTCGTTACGTGAGGCTTTTTACTCCCCAGAAGCTCCGCTAATGCCTCAACCGCAGCTTTGGCATTATCCACTCTCCGTTCTCTCTTCCAGTACTCCACAATAAAATATTCACGCGTTTGAGGATAGGGATATAACGGGATCCGAGCTTTGAGGACAATTTCTCCTGGATAACAACTTGTAACGAATGAGCCGAAGAATTTTTTTGTTTGATGTCCCAGTAGAGTAGTTATCACATTTGCCTAAGTGAAGAAAATGTGGGAATGTTTCCACTGCTGCAGATGCGCTTGAAAGGGTTCTTTAGCGGAAGCGAGTAGTAAATGTGTGATGAAAAATTATGGTCTTACGGGATTACTGCTTCAATTTATGCGAATATGACAGATTGCAACATGTAATATAGAAATATACTTAGGCGTATTTCCCCGGGGAGTTTCATGAAGGAGTTTGATTTAGGCTCCAAAAAGTTGTCTCATTATTGGTCTTCTTTCGTTACATTTATTTATTTGTTTATTCATGCATATGAGTAAAAAACCTTAATAGTTTATTCATTTTAATTAGCACGAAATAAACAAATTAAAAAATGTCTTTCCCGGAAAAACACAGATAGTAAAATGAATGCCCGTTCTCCCCTCCCTATCCTTCCAAAGAAACAAAAATAAGATAATTGTTCCGACTCATGAAGATGTAGAGCAGAGGGAGAGAGAGCAGAACGAAAGACTTCTCAACCAAGATCTAAAACAGCCGGTAAAAATCTTTATTACCTACAAGAAAACATTGTTCCATTAATTGCTCCTGACAAATATCTAGTGTAGTATAATTCGGAAATTTCTCATGAAACAAGCGACATACCCACTCCTTTTTGTGTTCGGGTGTTATCTCCGTAACCATTCATTTGTCAAATTGTTATTTTGTGCATCTGAATGACCTAGGACATGTAGGTCAAACTAGATGACAGGTGACCAGCAGAGTATAAGAACACCAATTGGTGGTACAAGAAGCTGAACTATCTTCAACGGTCTTTGAACATCGTGGAGAAACAGGCCATAGGATTAAGTTTGGAAACTTCAACACCGTCGCCATCGTAACTATTCCCGTGAGTCGTGATATTCGTTTAAGCGTGGAACTAGAGAATCGGCGCGACTGACTCGATAGCCTCAGTTTGGCCATTACCTGAAAATCTTCGATTTCTCACCTCCCTAACAAATAGGCCCTGGCCTACTACAACTGTTTCTCCAACTCAACCGCAGACACCTACAAATACCCTGATATTCCCTTCCATACCTCTCTTCTTCGGAATATTACCAGCATATTACCACATCCGAGTCAGGAGCTTTTTGGCGTATGTTCTATTGTCCATTCTCCTGATGTATATACAGAAGAATGGACAATATAATTTACCATGATAAATTCGATTAAAAGTGTCCAATACAGGTGATTGGACAGTAGGACATACGCGCAAAAGCTCCTGCCTTCACGTCAGTCCTTGAGCCAATATACCATGATAAATTCGATTAAAAGTGTCCAATACAGGAGATTGGACAGTAGGACATACGCGCAAAAGCTCCTGACTTCACGTCAGTCCTTGAGCCAATTTTTTTTTAAATTTTCTATGGGGACGGCTCTTATAAAATTTTAAAAACGTCTTTATGTCGATAATTTACAACTAGATACCAAGCTTCAATTCGATCGAGTCTATATGTTTTGACGTATCGAGGAATAGTATATTCTAAAAAAATGGGTTCAAGCCCTGTGGACAGGAGCTTTCTGGCGCTCTAGTTCAAACAGACAAATTATATCTCCGAAAGTATTGGTTTCTCTGAGTTGGGAATTATATCAATGTATACATATGATAGAGCTGCATCATAAAGGAAATTCAATTCAAATAATAGTTTA
Organism: Halyzia sedecimguttata; assembly: GCA_937662695.2. NCBI lineage: Eukaryota > Metazoa > Arthropoda > Insecta > Coleoptera > Coccinellidae > Halyzia > Halyzia sedecimguttata. The sequence continues at coordinate 35,483,161 of OW569411.2, forward strand.
TTTATCAAGATTAAATGAGCAATCATGAGAATGAGAACTGCACCATGGAAGAAATCGAATTAAATCTGGCCAATTTTGCCCAATAACGAACTTAACCGAGATTTTCATCTCGCTAACCTACTCTGAAAATTTCAACTACCTAGCTCATTCCGTTCGAGAGTTATTGTGGAAAAACTTTTTTTAAATTTTCAAATTTTTTTTTTACACTTTGCGGTAATCTGGTCAATACAAAACTTCACATGAGTATAAAGGTCATGATTCTACAATTTGATGCAAAATTTCAGATAGATCGAACGAACTTGTCCGAGATATTTACGCTCCAAAACCACCTTGCAATTTTCAATCCGCTAACTCCTTTCGTTCGAGAGTTATCGTGCCTACGGCCGGTCGGCCGGCCGGACAGAATCGATTTCGCACTCGGATTCTTGATCAGTGAGTCGAACCAAATCGTTTGAGACCATTTTCAGCCAAAAATTTCAAAATTACAGACACTTGGGCAAATTGATAAGCACACTGTTCCGAGGAACTAGAGCGCCAAAAAAACAAGTTTCGTATGACAATTGCCCAAAACAGGTTTAAAGTACCTACAAATAGTAGGTATTCCATAAAACAAATATGATAGAAGATAAGTAATAATAAAAAATTACCTTGTAATCGATCAAAAATTTCCTGATCTACGTTCACCAAACTACAGAATTATGCTTTCAATATTTACGTAATATTTTCAAACATTTTCGGGTGAGGTCCCCGTTGCATCGCTAAAATACGAGTATTTCAACCCCAATATTTTTGAAGTTACAATATTCCCTTCTGTCAAGTTGACATTATGAGAATTCATACATAGAATAATAATTATATCAATCTGTGAAATACGATTTACATTGAAATTTTGAAAAATCATATCTCCGAAAGTATTAGCTTGTTAGAGTTGAAAATGATATGAATGGATTCTTATGATAAAACTGCTTATTAAAAAAAATTTGATTTGGAATTTGTTTCTTAAAAAAAAATTTTTTTTTTGTTACTCCGAAACCATCTGTCCGATTTTGCCCAATAACGAACTTAGCCGAGATATTCATCCCCCAAACCTACTCTGAAAATTTCAACTCTCTAGCTCATTCCGTTCGAGAGTTATCGTGCTTACGGCCGGCCGGCCGGACAGAATGAATTTCGACCACGGATTCTTGATCAGTGAGTCGAACCAAATCGTTTAAGACCATTTTCATCGAAATATTCCAAAATTACAGACATTTGGGCAAATTGATAAGCACTCAGTTCCGAGGAACTAGAGCGCCAAAAACAAGTTGCAGAATGGGCTGATATTTAAACACGAATGCGAAATTCGAAAACGAGCGACGAAGGAGCGAGTTTTCGTACGCATGAGTGTTGGAATTGCCTTCTGCAACGAGTATTAGACGATATTTTCTCTATTTCAGGCAAGTTTTGTAAAATATTGTTGAAATTTAATGAAAAATTAGGATAATACATCCTGGTGACTTTTGTATTGTATCTTGGCAGTTGGTGTGGCTGTTACGAAAGTTGACAGATCATGTAATTTGAATTGTACGTAGAGCATGGAGATCAGAGTGAACAGTTTCCTAATATCATGAATGATTCAAAATTAAGAAGAAGGAAATCTCTAGTACCTTATTTTTTAATGAAAATTAAACCTATCCTCTCAACAATTATTTCACCTTATCCAGATTATCTTATATTGACAATAATTGACGTGTGCTGAAATTTGATAGGATCGAATGTCAGTGCTGACTACCGCAAAAGTAAAAATATAACTAGAAACAATGCGGGAATGAGTTCATTCCTGCACTGTTTTTAGTGCTGGAATGAACTCATTACGATACTGAAATGGAGAAATAATAGTCCAGGTGGGTATAACTCTGAAACCGTTGGACCGATAATGCCCGTAATCAAACTTAACACTCCCATCCGGATACGCAACATACCCTGAAAATTGCAACACCCTATCTCTTATCATTCGAAAGTTATCGAGGCAACGGTCACCCATCCATCTACTAAACTCACACAAGGCTGCTTGAATCTCCTAAAATATATATCCGATCGTGTTCAAATTCAGAAGTTGGCAGTAGAGTTAGGTTTTGAAGGCTCCCGCAAAATGTAAGCTATGTCGGACGAATAGTTACTGATATATAGAATTTTTTTCAATAATTTTCAATGATTTTTTAAAAATGTTCTAGTAATACGATCCTCATGAAGTTTTGTAAGAATTTTCGCGTTGGCATTATACAACTAATACCATGTTTGAATTTAATCGGTTTAGTATTTTTAGAGTTATTGAGGAAATAACAACCAAATTTCAGATGGTTATAACTCCAAAACGGTTTGGCCGATTATGCCTATAAACAAACTGAAATGTTGCATTCAGATGGACAACCTTACCTGGAAATTTCAAGTCGCTATCTCTTTCCGTTCTCAGGTTATCTTGACATAAAATATATTTTTTATAATTTTTTTTGAATTTTCTAGTGCTGCGATTCTCACGAAATTTTATAAACGTGCTTAAGTTCATATTCTACAACTATTCAGTAAGTTCCAATTCGATCGAGTTTATATTGGTTGAAAATAAAATTATTACTGAGAAACCATTGGGCTGATTATCCCCATTAACGAACTTGTCCATCGTATTGGGATGAGCCACTTACCCTGAAAATTTCAAATCGCTATCTCATTCCGTTCTCAAGTTATAGTGGCAACGGACGGCCGGACAGAATCAAATTTGTCCTCGAATTCTTCATCAGGTAGTTTAACTCAATAGTTTGAGACCATTTTCGGCAAAAAATTCGAAAATTACAGACGTTTGGGCAAAATGATAACGCGATGTTCCCCAGATCATACGCGCAAAAAAAAGAGAATGATTCGGAGTCCAAACGTCGAATCACCATAAGTTATTAGCTCAGTTGTTAGAGTGTTGTACCCGGAACCGAAGGTCCCGAGTTCATTTCCGAGGCTAGAAATTAGTTTTCTTGTCAGACGCTAGCGGCCATCATTCACTGTTGGGTACAAATATTAACAATGAAATGCCAAAAGTGGGAGGGACACGGTAACAAGGTCTACACAGAACACAACTCATGCTCCTAACTCGCACAAGCTCTTAAGCGCTTATGGGAAGTCTCCTCGGAAGACCTAGGAGGGTCAGTACAATTTAATAAAAACCGCACTTATTCTATATCTATTGGAGTGAAATTCGTGTATGTACCTCAAAAAGCAAATATTACCATTAAGATTGAGGTTCTAAACTCTTCTGTCCAATTGACCAATTTTGGGGGATGGAAAATTTAAACGGAATTCTATAAAAAATAAAAATATGTATTCCAAAAGGAACACTTTTGTCAAGCTGAATCTGAAACTTTGCTTCGCAGTGCTCTACGGTCACAAGTTCATGAGTTCTGAAAATTGGAAAAGCACTGAAGTGAGATTAGTCTGATTTGGCGCGCTTTTTCAAATTCATATTCAAATTCAGTCGCCCAATGCTGCTTGGCTTCCAGAAAAAATAATATATTTCCAATATTTCTAACAATATATTCGATATCATATCTAGGTCATCGACATAAAATCTAGAACTTGGCTGTAAAATAAGGTTCTGAAGACTCTTGCAAAATTTCAGCGATATCTGATGGATAGTTTTTGTGACACTTGGCGGATTTCGTCCATTAACGAACATATCCGAGATATTTATACCCTAAACCTACCCTGACAATTTCAACGGTTTTACTAGTTTAGTTTGGAAGTTATCGTGCTCACTGCCGGCCGCACGGACAGAATTAGGTTTGGTCTCGGATTGTTCATCAGTATAAGTTGAAACTAAACGTTTAAGACCATTTTCGTCCAAAAATTACAGATGGACAAAATGATAGGCGGTCCGTTCAGGGGAGAGAAGAAGCGCTTCAAAAAGGAGAAACGATCACGCTTTCGAAGCACAATAATATAATTAATTATACTACCGCGGCTTCGTTTGGGGTTGGTAAGTAACATGAGAGCGAAGTCATGTACGTATAATTACGCTAATTATTATGTGTTCGAGAATATATTGAGGAGTATTTCATTTTAATGGACAGTTGTTTATCTTAAGAGACTTTGAGAGTTTTAAATACCTCAAAAGTCTCAGTTTCAGTAGAATGATAATGAATATCGCTTTATTCAAGTAATCATACATTGTTAGGTGAATTCATCATTAAATAGTTTTTCCAATTATTTTATTTTATAGTTATTATTTCAGAATTTGGTAGAGAAAAATCAGAAAAAATTCTATTGTTCTTTTCATGATGTGCAACTCACCCTGAAAATGCAAGTCGCTATCTCTTTTCGTCCCCAAGTTATCGTGAGATTTAATTTTTTTTATTTTCTGGTTATACAATCCTCACAAAATTTCACACACGTCATCATGTCGGTATTCTTCAACTAGTTACCAAGTTTCAATTTTATCGGATCTGTATTGCTTGAGAACAAAATTTGTACTCGGAAACCGTTGGGCTCATTATGCCCATTAAGGAACTTGTCTGTCGCATTTGGACGCACCACCTAGCCTGAAAAATTCAAGTCGCTATCTCTTTCCGTTCTCATTTTATCGTGGCAACAGCCCGCCGGCCGGCCAGACAGAATCAATATTGACCTCGAATTCTTCATCAGTGAGTCGAAAACATGCGCGAAAAAACCATTGAACGATCTCTATATTTGTATGTGTTGTGCGCATGAGATGAATTTTATCGCAAATTTTATATGACATGTTTAGGAGAGAGCATTTTCATGATAATTGTTTCATTTTAATTCCAAATAATACCTACTGCAAAAGTTAATCATGGAGAAGTTTCAGGGGGAGGATTTAAGCACTCTTTTGCTGCTCAATTACAAAGAATTATAATTTAAAAGTAATGAACTGATAGTTGTGATTTAAGATATGAATTTCAAGATCTTCCTCAGACACTGTCTCTATATATATATATATATATATTCTTTTGAACTTGAGCGAAAGCTAACCACTAGTAATCGTAGATGAAAGGACTAGTAGAGACCAAAGTTTTGGAGCAATCCACAGAGAGTGTATGATTTCATCAAAGTTGAATAGCTACATACCGCGGTTTCATCCTTATTAGGAATCATCAGTGGAGCACAATTCAACGCTGATGAAAACAACACTACGAAGTAACTGGTTTAAAGGAAACCAGCAATCACTTGTGAGTAGAATTTAGACACAAGTGACACCTGGAATTCAATCAATCAAGCTCCTCGCTGTGGCTACCCAAAAACTACAGATCTCTACGTATATTCTTTACCCCTATGTGGTAATCAACAAGTACTCGGATTGGAGTCTCATGCAGTTGACCACTGGGGAGCGAAAACGCCCAGGTTAATACGCAATGCGCAATACGGAGCCATAAGAAGAGAATAACGCTTTAGGAAAGCTAACCACTAGTAATCGTAGATGAAAGGACTAGTAGAGACCAAAGTTTTGGAGCAATCCACAGAGTGTGTATGATTTCATCAAAGTTGAATAGCTACATACCGCGGTTTCATCCTTATTAGGAATCATCAGTGGAGCACAATTCAACGCTGATGAAAACAACACTACGAAGTAACTGGTTTAAAGGAAACCAGCAATCACTTGTGAGTAGAATTTAGACACAAGTGACACCTGGAATTCAATCAATCAAGCTCCTCGCTGTGGCTACCCAAAAACTACAGATCTCTACGTATATTCTTTACCCCTATGTGGTAATCAACAAGTACTCGGATTGGAGTCTCATGCAGTTGACCAGTGGGGAGCGAAAACGCCCAGGTTAATACGCAATGCGCAATACGGAGCCATAAGAAGAGAATAACGCTTTAGGAAAGCTAACCACTAGTAATCGTAGATGAAAGGACTAGTAGAGACCAAAGTTTTGGAGCAATCCACAGAGTGTGTATGATTTCATCAAAGTTGAATAGCTACATACCGCGGTTTCATCCTTATTAGGAATCATCAGTGGAGCACAATTCAACGCTGATGAAAACAACACTACGAAGTAACTGGTTTAAAGGAAACCAGCAATCACTTGTGAGTAGAATTTAGACACAAGTGACACCTGGAATTCAATCAATCAAGCTCCTCGCTGTGGCTACCCAAAAACTACAGATCTCTACGTATATTCTTTACCCCTATGTGGTAATCAACAAGTACTCGGATTGGAGTCTCATGCAGTTGACCACTGGGGAGCGAAAACGCCCAGGTTAATACGCAATGCTTTCCTAAAAGCGTTATTCTCTTCTTATGGCTCCGTATTGCGCATTGCGTATTAACCAGGGCGTTTTTGCTCCCCATTGGTCAATTGCATGAGACTCGAATCCGAGTACTTGCTGATTACCACATAGGGGAAAAGAATATACGTAGAGATCTGTAGTTTTGGGTAGTCACAGCGAGGAGCTTGGTTGATTGAATTCCAGGTGTCACTTGTGTCTAAATTCTACTCACAAGAGATTGCTGGTTTTCTTTAAACCGGTTACTTAGTAGTGTTGTTTTCATCAGCGTTGAATTGTGCTCCACTGATGATTCCTAATAAGGATGAAACCGCGGTATGTAGCTATTCAACTTTGATGAAATCATACACACTCTGTGGATTGCTCCAAAACTTTGGTCTCTACTAGTCCTTTCATCTTCGATTAGTGGTTAGCTTTCCTAAAAGCGTTATTCTCTTCTTATGGCTCCGTATTGCGCATTGCGTATTAACCAGGGCGTTTTCGCTCCCCATTGGTCAATTGCATGAGACTCGAATCCGAGTACTTGCTGATTACCACATAGGGGAAAAGAATATACGTAGAGATCTGTAGTTTTGGGTAGTCACAGCGAGGAGCTTGGTTGATTGAATTCCAGGTGTCACTTGTGTCTAAATTCTACTCACAAGAGATTGCTGGTTTTCTTTAAACCGGTTACTTAGTAGTGTTGTTTTCATCAGCGTTGAATTGTGGTCCACTGATGATTCCTAATAAGGATGAAACCGCGGTATGTAGCTATTCAACTTTGATGAAATCATACACACTCTGTGGATTGCTCCAAAACTTTGGTCTCTACTAGTCCTTTCATCTTCGATTAGTGGTTAGCTTTCCTAAAAGCGTTATTCTCTTCTTATGGCTAAGATATATATATATATATATATATATATATATATATATATATATATATATATAGTTATAAAGTGTCATTCTCACCTCCAAAATAGAAACTCCTTTTGCGTTGTCACTTCATATATAACGTAGTCACCTCCGAAATCGGAGGTGACAACGTTTTGACTTGTTTCTTAGCTTGTTGGACTCAGGAGACTTCAGGGATCAACATATCAAAAAATCGATTTGAGGTCACTACGCACCCCATTTCTATACAGTACAATCTTTTAGTTCGAGAGTATATCACGGGCGCTAGTGTGCCGAGCAGTATACGAAGGAAACACTCTAGGATACGCGCCAAGCGTAGTGGCCTCCAGAAATGGCAACGTTGGTTTTCACGCGCTCTCGAACCATATGCTCCCAGGCGGCATTCTCAAAGCAACTTTTTATGGCATTCTTTCGTAGGTTATTAGGGAGAACTATTCAGAAACAATAATATTGACTTCTTCATCGAATTGAAAGATTCTTTTTCTCATCGTATGTGTTTATCCCTTGGATATTTTTGTGCCAACCATGATATCAATTGATGCTAGGAAATGAGATTTTATTGTTTTGTAGATAATCTAGAGATGAATCAGGTGTAATATTTTGCATGATAATTCTAATAGTTGTTATTAATACAACAAGTTAGTTAAATGAATGTTTATTGATGAAGAGAAAATTAACCCAATCATTTCAAGCCTTCCGTAAGTAAGATAACTCTCGAACTCTCGTGTAGTTATTCAGAATAAATATAATAAAACACTGAATAGAAATTAGTACTCCCCGGCACGCTTGTTCACTTTGACAAATTTGAATTGAGTGCTAGCTCAATGAATAGAGCTTTTGTCTCGCAACTGGAGGTGCCAAGTTCAATCCCGTGGCTAGGAGTGACATACGGTAGTGGCTACCATTCACTCTTGGTTAAAGAATCAACAGTGTTGTTCCTTAGGTGGCGTAAAAACAGACTAGCAAAGCCTGCATAGAATACAACTGATGATAACTAAAATAATATAATCATAATCATTTCATTAACAAGCACGCCAAAACAGATTGACTTCACTATGGAAAAGGTTATAAAGTCAGTTATAAGGTAAGTCTGCTTTGACACGCTTGATAGTGACATGATTATGATTATAGGATTTCACTGTGACAGGTTGGTCTTCCCTCAGAAGTTCCTAGGGCGTTTTTCGAATAAGGAGAATCAGTTGCGTTCCGTGTATGCTTTATTATTGTATCCTTACGCCTGAGCCACGTGATTGAACCCGGGACCTGTGGTTCCGAGTAGGGAATTGAATCCCGCACCAAAATCTTAATCCCGCAAACGCGCGGGATGAAAGTTATTAATCCCGCGGATCCGCAAAAATGCGGGATTGTTAAAAATATATGTAATCTTTGTACTCAAACTATTAAACATGCTAATAAATATTGGTTCAAGCACTAATATGTCAGGAGCTTTTGCAAGTATGTTCTATTGTCCATTCTCCTGTATTATTGTATAATAGCTGTATAATACAGGTATTCTACAACTAGTTACCAAGCTTCAATTCGATCGAGTCTATATTTTTTTAGTTATCGAGGAAATAATAAACAGTTGGACCGATTATGCCCGTAAACGAACTCAACTCTACCATTCAGATACGCAATATACCCTGAAAATTGCAGGTCCCTATGTCCTTTCCTTCGAAAGTTATCGAGGCAACGGTCACCATCCATCTACTGAACTCACACAAAGCTGCTCGAATCTCCAACAATATAGATCCGAGCATGTTCAAACTTGGAACTTGGCATTAGAGTTGGGTTCTGAAGGCTCCAGCGATGTCGGACGAATAGTGACGGATATAAAGAATTGTTTTCAATAGTTTTCAATGATTTCTTAAAAATTTTCTAGTGATACGATCCTCACGAAATTTTGCAAGAATTTTGCGTTGCCATTGTTACCATGTTTGAATTTAATCGGTTTAGTATTTTTCGAGTTATTGAGGAAATAACAACCCATTTCAGATGGGTATAACTTCAAAACCATTTGGCCGATCTCTTTCAATTCTCAGTTTATCGTGACATAAAGAATACTACTTAATAATTCGTTCTAAATTTTCTAGTAATACGATTCTCACGAAATTTCACAAACGTGCTTAGGTTTATATTTTACAACTATTCACCAAGTTTCAATTCGATCGGATTTGTATTGGATGAAAACAAAATTATTACTCGAAAACCGTTGGGCCCGTTATAACCATTAACGAACTTGTCCGACTCATTGGGAACCCAATCGTTTGAGACCATTATCTGCAAAAAATTACAGACATTTGGGCAAAATGAAAACGCGATGTTCCCCAGAGCATACGCGCAAAAAGGTCTTATGTAATTGAAAACATACTTTAGTAGTAGCATATGAGGTTTTTTATGTACCAATGACCAACAACTCTCTATTACTGTCGAGCTTTCTCTGAGGAGAAGCCGAGGATAGCAAGCAGGCGAGGCAATAGACAGTTTTTCGCCAAGGTGCATACTTCATTTTTTCGTCGACCTCTACATACTTTTATGAATTTTGAACCCCTTAAATAATTTCACAATAGCAAATGACAGTTATTCTCATATACACTTATGTTTGTATTGAACAGTATCATGTCATATTCATAGTGACCACAGTGAATTACAGTTATTCTGAAAGGCACTTATGTTTGTATTGAATCGTATCATGCCGTATTCATAGTGACCATAGCGGACGAAAAAGTACTTTTTCTTTTTCTAAGTAGGACGTTTGCGCTTTCATTGTCGAATACGGAATTTTAATATTAAGTCCCGCAAATCCCGCACGGAAAATCCCGCAATGTTGATCCCGCAGAATTTCAGCGGGATCCCGCATTTGCGGGATCCAGCAATTGCGGTATTGGATTCCCTAGTTCCGAGTCAAACTCTCTACTAACTGAGCTAGAAGCAGGCATCATTAAATAAAAATTAGTCAACGTGAGTAAGTGCCGTAGAGTACTGACTTCACACCAATGCTTTTTTGTATTTTTTTCCGAATCATTCGATCCAACTGAAACTGAGCACTAGTTTGTAGAATTACGACCTGAATATGCAGTTTTGTATATATCGGGAACTAGGGAGAGAGAACAAGAATTAGAAAGTTTTATTATCATAATAACTAGAAACTTACTTTTGTAATCAAAATGAAACTCAGTAGTTAGTAGTAAAGATCCACCAAATGATTATTAATAAAAAATAAATTGGTTCAAGCACTGACCTGAAGTCAGAAGCTTTTGCGCGTATTTTCTATTGTCCATAAACATTTTTTCGTCATGTTTTTCAAATTTTCTAGGGTTACGGTTCTTACAAAATTTTAAACACGTGTTTATGTTGATTTTCTTCTACTAGTTACCAAGCTTAAATTCGATCGAATATTTATTTTTTGAGTTATCAAGGAAATAATATTCCAGGTGGGTATAACTCGGAAACCGTTAGAACGATTATGCCCAAAAACGAACTCAACTCTCCCATTTGGATACGCAACCCACCCTGAATTGCAAGTCCCTATCTCCTTTCGTTCGAAAGTTATCGAGGCAACGGTCACCCATCTACTGAACTCACACAAGGCTGCTCGAATCTCCAACCATATTTAACCGATCGTGTTAAAACTTGGAACTTTGCAGTAGATTTAGTTTCTAAAGGCTCTTGCAAAATTTCAGCAATTTCAGATGAATAGTTACTGATATATAGAATTTTTTTTTTCAATTTTCAATGATTTTTAAAAAATTTTCTACGAATACTATCCTCACGAAATTTTACAAGAATTTTCGCGTTGGCATTCTACAACTAATAACCATGTTTGAATTCAATCGGTCTTGTATTTTTCGAGTTAATGAGGAACAAAAAACAACCAAATTTCAGATGGCTATAACTGTAAAACCGTTTGGCCGATTATGCTCATAAAGAAACTCAAATGTCGCATTCAGATGCACAGCCTAACCTGAAATCTTCAAGCCACTATCTCTTTCCGTTTTCAGGTTATCGTGACAACAGAAGTATTTTTTAATAGTTTTCTAGAGATACGATTCTCACAAAATTTCACAGACGTGCTTATGTTTATATTCTACAACTACTCAGCAAGTTTCAATTCGATCGGATCTATATTGGCTGAAAAAAAAATTATTACTCGGAAACCACAGGGCCGATTATGCCCATTAACGAACTTGTTCGTCGTATTGAGATGCGCCACCTACCCTGAAAATTTCAAGTCGCTAGCTCTTTCCGTTCTCAAGTTATCGTGACATTAACAAGACCGATTGGTCGCAGTGGAGGGGCGGGTTTCGTCTGCCCAGCACAAACCATAATAATAATAATAATAATAATAATATCGTGACAACGGCCGGACTGCCGGCCGGACAGAATCAAATTTGACCTCGAATTCTTCATTGGGCAGTCAAACCAAATCGTTTGAGACCATTTTCGTAAAGAAATTCGAAAGTGACAGACATTTGGGCAAAATGATAACGCGATGTTCCCCAGAACATACGCGCAAAAAGCTATTAAAAATAATCACTTCGTGAATCGTGAGTGATAGACGAGAGTTTATAGCTCTAGCATTCAACTGGGTATATCCTGCAAAGTGCTAGTTACATGCCCAATGAGGTGAGCAGTTTTTGATTTGTTGGCCCGCTTGTTCCTTGGAATAATCAGAATGATTAATAAAATATCCACTGTCAAATACAGCACGATCACTCTCGATCGAAATGAGTTAAAGGGTTCACTTTTGCAGAGTAGGTTTGGGGCATAAATATCTCGGTTAGTATCATTAGTTGGTAAAATTCCTTGAATAGTTTCGGAATTATAGCCATCCGAAATTTTGTTTTTCTAATAATTCAAATTATACTGATCGGATCGAATTGAAAGCCAGTTGTTATTTGAAAAATACCGACAAATAGACGCATGAAATATTTCGTTAGCATAAAGAAAAAAAATATTAGAAAGCGCTTATGTGAGGCCAGTCTTCCTTAGCGTGCTTGTTTATGACATCATTCAATTCTGATTTGTCAACATGAACAACCGCGCAAAAGCACACCTACCTCACGTCATTGTTTTTTTTTTTAATTTTTTCATACATAGCACAATCAAGGAAAGAGGAAAGACCACAAGAAAAATGATTTCTTCAATTGGCTCTCTTGGAGAACACACATAAATTTCAATACAGACTTATTTCTCGGTTGGTTTGTTTTGGATATGACTAAAATTTAAACGCTCTAATATATCTTCTTGGTCTATAAAAATGAAAATCATTCGGATGAAATTGTTCGTCCTGTTGCGTAAATCATATATGGAACATGAAATAACTGGAAAATCATGGACGTGAAGTCAATATACTTCAGTGAACTTGATCGAATTTAAAGCCATCCAGAAACTGAAATCATCTGAGGCTACTGGACTTCCAGGAAAGAAAATACTTTTTCCAATATTTCCACCAATATAAATCCGATCGAGTTTAAATTTGAAACTTCGCTGTAAAATAAGTTTCTGAATGCTTATGAAATTTGTTTCGTTATTTTTCAGCAAACTACCGAGTTTCAATTCAATCAGATCAGTACTTTTGGAGTGTTTGGAAAAACAAAATTCAGATAGCTCTAACCTCTGAAACTATCTAGCGGATTTCGCTCATCCGGGATATTTGGACAGAATTGAGTTTGACCTCGGATTTTTCATAAGGCAGTCGGAACTAATCGTTAAAGACTTTATTTTGATCAAAATGATAGACAGAGCCAGGAAAAGAAGCGCGCAAAAAGGGAATCAAACACGACACCGCAATTCTTCAGACAGACTCAGGAAAGTAAGCAGCCAGACTATACTTCATGAAAGGTCTATTCACTTGAATATAATGATGAATGCAAAAGTTGAAAATTCAAGTCTAAAGAAAAATTTTTCTCCGAAATTCTTCCGAAATGTTTCTTCATTCCCACAATTGTGCGGAGTTCGATATGAAATAATTTTTCTAGGTCAACCCTCTCCTTGTCAGATTGATCTGTGATTTTGTCTCGGGAAATATTCATGAATTACAAATAGTCTCACAAATATATGCACCATAAAAAAAATCAGAGTAAAAAATATTGAGTTTAATGATATTTTTCCCTCATAGAATATTTCTCACCGAAATTCAGGGAGTTATTAAGAATATTCAACAATAGAAATACAAAACCTATTGAATGTAACGGTATTTTCAAAAGAGGAATACGTCGCTTATTCTAGTGATCCAAATGAATGATAGATTTTATTTTTCGTTATACTATTGATGTGATTTGAAGATGTGTGTACCTATTCGTAAGCTTTCAAAATTCGAAAATATTCATCAATGCTTTTCGAATGAAAAACAAATGAATGTCGAAAAATTTACTTCTCCGATTTTTCCAGAAAAGATATTGGCTTGGAAGGCCATAGTCCATAAACCAAAAAGTTTGATGATTGCTCGCTCAGTGGATAGAGTGAACAGGAGATCTAGTCAAACGCTAATGGTCACCACTCACTGTCTGGTCAAATATGGAGAGTGCTGTGCCTAAGCTGGCGTGAGGATACAGTTACAAAACCAGCACAGAACACGACTGATTATCCTATCTCGTACAAGCTCAGTGAGTCGAACTCAATGGTTTGGGACCATTTTCGGAAAAAAATCCAAATGTACAGGCATTGTGGCAAAATGATAGCACGCTGTTCCTTGCGGAACACACGCACAAGAGGAAGGTTTGCGTCAGGGGACCCTCGTTATTAACGAAGTTGCTTACGCCAATGGGCGTAAGCAACAATTGTAGAATGCTACAAATCCGAATATAATTTGATAAAGATCATTCAAATAATGTTATTTATTAATTCGTCATGAGAAATAGGACACAAACGACTCATATGTTTACTCAGTGGATAGAGTGAACAGGAGATCTAGTCAAACGCTATTGGTCTCCACTCACTATCTGGTCAAATATCGAGAGTGCTGAGCCTAAGCTGGCGTGAGGATACAATAACAAAACCAGCACAGAACATGACTGATTATCCTATCTCGTACAAGCTCCTAGGAATTTCTGACGAGTCCATTCGGGGAAGACCTAGGTGTTTCAAAGTTTGACAAGAGTGCCAAAGCCCCTGTACACAGAGTTTTCCCACTTTTTGATAACATGATTATGCTGACCCACCTAGGTCCTTTCCAAAGTGAACATCCTCAGAAGCTCCTATAGGAGCTTGTGAGAATTATGAGAATCAGTCGTGTTGTGTGTAGGCTTTGTCACCATATTCTTACACCAGCTCAAATTACTTATCATCCAATTCAAATTGATCAACGTGAACAAGCGTCCCAAAGAGTACCGACTTCAGATTAGTGCTTTTCAAGTTTTTATGATAACTCTGTTCGTTACTACAGTCTGGTCTACGCCTATTAGTTTTACCGTCGGTCAAAATGAAAAAATATAAAGAAGCACTGACGTAAAGTCAGTACTCTTTGGCGCGCGTGTTCACGTTGGCTAATTTGAATTGAATGATGAGGGTTTCAAGCAGAGTGGATAGAACGAGCCGGAGATCTACCTAGAGGGTAGTAGACACAATTCACTGTCGGGTCATAAATAAACAGTGCTATGTCAAAGCTGGCATAAGGATAGAGCAACAAAGTTGATAAAGAACACAACTGACTCTCCTTAGTCACACATGCTCCTAGGAGCTTCTGAGGGATCTCCTTGGGGATTAATTGGGAGGGGCACGCGCGAATTGGGAGGACAAGCTCCTAGGAGCTTGTGTGACTAAGAACGGACGGACAGAACTGAATCTGACCCCGGATTATTCATCAGTGAGTTGAACTCAATGGTTTGAGACCAATTTCGAAAAAAAAATCCGAAAATACAGGCATTGTGGCAAAATGATAGCACGCTGTTCCTTGCGGAACACACGCAGAAGAGGAAGGTTTACGGTCAGGGGACCCTCGTTATTAACGAAGTTGCTTACGCCCATTCTACAAATCCGAATAAAATTTGATAAAGATCATTCAAATAATGTTATTTATGAATTCGCCATGAAAAATAGGACACAAAAGACTCATATGTTTACTCAGTATCAGACCCCCATGACCTATCCACGGAATTCACTTTCATCCAAGCACAAGCAATACAAAAAATAGTCAGCACACTAATGCGCATGCGCAGTTTACTTGACACTGAAAGTGCTCTCTTTCATGCTGCCGGCCCACATAACCGCGAACAAACCGCTTGCTCATGAACAGAACGAAGATTGTCCGAAAGGGGCACCATGAATTCCAAAATTGGCCCAAGGGGCACTGCAAATCGGCAAGAACGCTATTTCTCTGAAACTGACGTGCACGCGCGCGCACATAATAACCTTTCCCCTCAAAAACTCGGAATATTGGTTCAGCACCGGACCCATGACCGCTAGATGTAGAGCACTACCAATCTAACTTGTACAACCTAAAAACAGTAAATTGTCCTTTGCGCATAAGGAGTCCATTCGTTAATGCCTTCTCAAAATCACACTTCATACAAAACTCGAATTCTCCTGCACAGAAAGTCCAGGAGATATTGCAACTTTAATCCACGAATGTGCGGACCTCTCGAGGGGATTCTATAGAGGAATATAATCCTGCACCTCATAATACCACTCCTCCCAGAAGAAGACTCCAGTAGTTTTCTCACTTCTCATCTATTCATGCGCAGATCGAAAAATATACAAAAGGGGCAGCGTAAAATTCATAATTAGCCCAAGGACCACGTTATGAACTCTTCATCTCAGAAACTACGCTATTTTCTCGAAACAGGCTTGCACACACATAATTGACATGAGGAAGTAATAATGCTCTCCAGTCCCTCCCTTACCTACCGCTCCTGATTCAGTCAAATTTTGAAACAAAATTTAAAATTCCTCATATCGCTCATCCACTTATTCAATATCCACCATTCTTACACTTTTCAGTCCGTGTAAGAAACGACGGAAATGTTAAGTTTCTTCAAAACCATCCTGTTCATATGCAAAACTCCCAAAGTAAGATTTTACAATTTTACATTGAAATACAATTCCACACATCATTCCTCCCCTTTTTGAATCGTTTCTGTAGTTACGCTTTTTCGATCGGTCCCGTATATACTAGGGATCGGAATTTTGTGTCAGGCAAAAATTTCGACTATTCGAATATTTGAATTTGTTCACCAACAAAAATATGAAATTTCGAATAGTCAGACTAATCAGATCTAGTGCGTAGTATCGGAGATATTAAAAAAAAATGGGTTCAAGCCCTGTGGACAGGAGCTTTCTGGCGCTCTAGTTCAAACAGACAAATTATATCTGGTATTGGTTTCTCAGAGTTGGGAATTATATCAATGTATTCATATGATATCACTGCATCATAAAGGAAATTTAATTCAAATAATAGTTTATTAGATAAGTAATAATAAATTACCTTGTAATCGATCAAAAATTTCCTGATCTACGTTCACCAAACTACAGAATTATGCTTTCAATATTTACGTAATATTTCCAAACATTTTCGGGTGAGGTCCCCGTTGCATCGCTAAAATACGAGTATTTCAACCCCAATATTTTTGAAGTTACAATATTCCCTTCTGCCAAGTTGACATTATGAGAATTCATACATAGAATAATAATTATATCAATCTGTGAAATACGATTTACATTGAAATTTAAAAAAATCATATCTCCGAAAGTATTAGCTTGTTAGAGTTGAAAATGATATGAATGGATTCTTATGATAAAACTGCTTATTAAAAAAAATTTGATTTGGAATTTGTTTCGTAAAAAAAAATTTTTTTTTTGTTACTTCGAAACCATCTGTCCGATTTTGCCCAATAACGAACTTAGCCGAGATATTAATCCCCCAAACCTAGTCTGAAAATTTCAACTCTCTAGCTCATTCCGTTCGAGAGTTATCGTGCTTACGGACGGCCGGCCGGCCGGACAGAATGAATTCCGACCACGGATTCTTGATCAGTGAGTCGAACCAAATCGTTTAAGACCATTTTCATCGAAATATTCCAAAATTACAGACATTTGGGCAAATTGATAAGCACTCAGTGCCGAGGAACTAGAGCGCCAAAAATGATAAATTGGTTCAAGCCCAGTGGACAGGAGCTTTGGCGCTCTTGTTCAAACTTTGACAAATCATATTTCTGAAATTATTGGTCTCTGGGAATGATATAAATGGATTCTTTCGATAGAACTGCATCATGAAAGAAATTAAATTCAAACAGACTGATTCTCCTCAATAATGAACTTATCCGATATATTTATTCCTCAAATCTACTCTGAAAATTATATTATATCAATTAAAACTTAGACAATATTGCAGATTTGTTTTTACTGGAGATATTCTGAACCCAATTTGATTATGTATCTTACCAAAGAATATATTTCCATCATCATATGGATTATCCACGGGCATTATATTATCACCTTTAAAGTATAATATCATATCATCCTCATAATTCTACGATAGCTAAGGTTATTTCATTGGTCATTTTGCATTCAATGATACTTCGTTTTCTAGAACAGGAGGTGTAGTTTATATCAAGAATAACGAACCAGAAATAATTTTGACATTTATCTCTCATACGAAAATAAGATGACATGTAAGAATACAGATAATATAATAGTTCATAGATAGAATAATTTAGTACATCATTCTGTGAAAACGTAGTACGATTCATTATTGAAATTTCGAACAATCGTATCTCCGAAAGTATTAGCTTGTTGAGTTGAAAATGATAGTAGTGTATTTTCATGGTGAAACTGCATCTTGAAAAGAATTAATTTGAAATTTGTAATATAAAAAAAAATATTTGATTCGTTAGGTACTCTGAAACCATCAGGCTGATTTTGTCGAATAACGAACTCAACCGAGATATTTATCTCCCACACCTACTCTGAAAATTTCAACTGCCTAGCTGATTCTGTTCGAGAGTTATTGTAGAAATAAAATTAAAAAATTTCAAATTTTATTTTGACACTTTACGGCAACCCGATCAATAAAAAACTTCGCAGGCACATAAAGGTCATCATTCTACAATTTGGTGCAAAATTTCAGACAGATCGAGTGATCTACTTCGGTAATATTATTAAAAAATGTTTTACTAAAAACGGCCATTACTCCGAAACCGCTTGGTTGATTTCACCCGTTATATTTACGCTCCAAACCTACCCTGCAAATCTTAATCTTCTAGCTTCTTTAGTTCGAGAGTTATCATATTAAAGGACAGCCGGCCGGACTAAATCGATTTCAACCACGGATTCTTGATCGGTGAGTCGAACCAAATCGTTTAAGACCATTTTCAGCCTCGTTGGTGCACCCTGGGTAACGCTAAAGAGCTAACAATCAAATTTGGCAGCCGGACAATATTTTGATCTCCCGGCTAAAGTACATGATGCCTGGCGCGACACTGAACCCAATCGGGCCATCTCGGGACCTTTCGACAAGAAATCTTGGATCAAGACTCAAGATCTGCCAGCGAAACATACACATATACACTTTTATGTGTTTATATCATGTGCAGCCATACGATAAATAATAAATAATAAATACAGACATTTGGGCAAAATGATAACGCGATGTTCCCCAGAACATGTAGGAGAGCCCTGTGGACAGGAGCTTTGGCGCTCTTGTTCAAACTTTGACAAATCATATCTCCGAAAGTATTGGTTTCTCAAACTTGAGAATAATATAAATGGATTCTTATGATAGAACTGCATCATAATTATAATTTCAGAGTTAGAGGAAGAAATCATGTTTACAGCTCTTAATTGCCAAATCAGTGTGATTCCATATAAATTTTCAGTTCATTTTTGATGCAACCACCAAATTTAATCCACAATTAAGCTAATCGAAGCTTCGTCAAACCCACCATGAATATGTTAGATACCGTCCGAATACTGAAGGCAATCAGCGTCGGGTGTGGTTAGTACTTGAATGGGTGACCGCTTCGGAACACCGCATGCTGTAACATTTTTCCAAGTTGGTCACTGTACGTCAATTTTCAAGAATTTGCGTAATTAAATTCATTTAATTCATTAAAATCATAGAATCAAGAATAATTATTGAAAATTTGAAAAATCATTCTCCGAAGGAATCAGTTTTTCAGAGTTGAGAATTATATCAATGGATTGTTATGATGACACTGCATCTCAAAAAAATTTAATTTGAAATTTGTAATGTACCTAAAGAAATTTTTTTTCGTTACTCCGAAACAGGCCAATTTTGCTCAATAACGAACTTAACTGAGATACTTATCTCCCAAACCTTTTTGAAAATTTCAACTGTTCAGCTTCTTCCGTTCGAGAGTTATCGTGGTTACAGAATCGATTTTGACCACGGATTCTCGTTCAGTGAGTCGAACTAAAATGTTTAGGACCATTGTCAGTCGAAAAATCGAAAATTATAGACATTTAGGCAAATTGATAAGCACACTGTTCCGAGGAACAAGAGCGCCAAAAATAATGACTAAGATTCGTGTAGGAATACCTATTCTGATAGACGTGCATACAAACATTTTTGATTTGTATAACAATATCCGTGTGTTAAGCACTTGATTCAGAAATGACGATCATCTTTTAAGACAAAGCCCCATTATCGAATGAGATCCCGCCATGAGACAGTTTCAACTCAATGTAGTACGCGCTCAATATTATTGTACAATATTTTGATTTGTGCAATATAAATTGATCGTGTGTGGGCGGTATTGAGAGGTTGCGCAATAGCGCAATATATTGCACAACCATCAATATCGCACCAACCAACATATTGTACAATAATATTGACTGTCTAAGGGCCACTGTCAATATATTGTGCAATCCACATTGCACAATAATATTGAGCGTGTATGGGCCGCTTAAGGGTAATTTGGCGCTTATGCAATGTACACATATCTTTCAAATTATAGTTGATCCGTTACATCTGATACGAGATTCGATATTCATTGACCTATAACCCAAATACCCTCTAACTTCCCCATATGAAGTATCGAAGATGGAAATGTATTCCAGATTCCAGATTTAAACTCTCTATAGATCAAATCTATATTGTTCAAAATATTGGGAAATATATTGTTTGCTGGAAGCTAAGTCGTGAGTTCAGTACCTGAATGGGTGACCACTATAGCTATAAATTTGCGCCAAAGTAGACTGACCTCACGTCAGAGCTTTTTCAATTATTCCTCTCTCAATAAGACCAGTTATTTTTTTGGCGCGTATGTTCTGGGGAACATCTCGTTGTCATTTTGCCCAAATGTCTGTTTTTTTTGCCGAAAATGGTCTCAAACGATTGGGTTCGACTACCTGATGAATAATTCAAGGTCAAATTTAATTATGTCCTGCCGGCCGTCCGTTGCCACGATAACGACTTGAAATTTTCAGGGTAGGTGGCGCATCCCAATACGACGGACAGGTTCGTAAATGGGCATAATCGGACGAATGTTTTCCGAGTAATAATTTTGTTTTCATCTAATACAAATCCAATCGAATTGAAACTTGATGAGTAGTTGTAGAATACACATCCAAGGTAGCTTGTGAAATTTTGTGAGAATCATATAACCGAAAAATTATAAATAAAATATTATTTTTGTCACTATGACCTGAGAACGAAAAGAGATAGGCTAGGTTGTGCATCTGAATGCGACATTTGAGTTTGTTCTTAGGCATACTCGGCCAAACGGTTTTGGAGCTATACGCTACTGAAATTTGGTTGAAATTTGCTCAATAACTAAAAAAATACAGAACCGATAGAATGCCAACACAAGAACTTTTGCAAAATTTCGTGAGGATCCTATGCTTAGAAATTTTTCAAAAAGTCATTGAAAAAATTCTATATATCAGATACTGTTCATCCGACATCGCTGAAATTTCGCGAGATCCTTCAAAACTGAATTCTACTGCCAAGTTGCAAGTTTGAACACGATTGGATCTATATTGTTGGATATCCATGCAGCCTTGTATGGGTTCAGTAGCTGGAGGGGTGAATGTTGCCTAGATGACTTCCGAGAGAAAGGAGATAGGGACTAGCAATTTGCAGGGCAGGTTGCACACCCCAATAGGAGAGTTATGTTCGTTATTGGGCATAATCGGTTTCAGAGTTATACCCACCTGGAATATAATAGAAATGAAGCTTGTTAACTAGTTATAGAATATCGACATAAAGACGTGTGTGAAATTTCAGGAGAACTGTACCCCTAGAAAATTTTAAAAAACTTGCGAAAGTCAGGAGCTTTTGCGCGTATGTTTGATTAAGAGTGTCCAATACAGGAATGGACAATAGAACATACCTGCAACAGCTACTGCCTTCACATCAGTGCTTGAACCAATTTTTGAATGAATTATTTTCCTCTTATGGAATTATTTATTAGTCAGTCACGGCGTATTGGTACCTACTCGAAAGTAGTTGTCTGAAAAATTTCAGGAAAACTATCAAAGAAATTGGGACAGACTTTTTCGACGTTTTCATGTGATAAAATCTGAGTAGTTTGATTTCCCAATAACTTTTTTTGACGTTTTTTATCTTACAATTCCTAAAAAATTTCGTAATTCAATATTTTACTTATTCTTTATAGAGAATCGATTATATGAAGATAGCGGAATGAGATATTTGCAAAGTTATAAGTATACTAGATGCAGTACAGCTAACTTCAGATATTTATATTCCAGGAAAATGACAAGAATAATTCCAAGATAGATCTTCACGTAAATATGAGCAATTAGGTCTATTTTTTAAATGGAAAATGAATAAAATTAGAATCATTAACTTTCGTTCAATCACTTTAGTGTTGTGAAGAAAAATAATGCCAACATTTTCCGTTCAGAGTACTCATTCGATTCCAAGAACGCATTTCTCTCAATCAGTAACTTTTTACATAATGGGATATTCTATACTGAAAATATGAGCTACTGTAAAGCCTATGAATCTTTTGAATTCACCTATTAATAGTTAACATTTATTAACAACAACAACTTTACAAACTTCGTGGACAAAATATTATAAATTTTAACGAAATTTTTTATCGGAATCAAATACTCAAGAATGCCATAAAACTTGTCAATACTAATTGCATTGAATCCAATGCTATGATTTGCAGTTTATAATGATAGATTTTCAGTTTTCGAATCGATGTTCATTTATTCCTAGCTAGATCATGAAACTTATATATTAATTCTTGCCTGCTAAATTTGAAGCGTGTGGAATTCCCAGGGTATGTTTATAACTCATCCATTTCATGACATTAACTGCTCATAAATCAAACGGAGGAGTAACAGCTGCATTCCATATATAAGATAATATCAAACCATCGTACGTTGTGGCCTCCGAAGATCTGACAACCTTGCAGGAAGTAATAGCGTACTACCAATACAAAATATATGCGGAGGAGACAACGTCTGGTTCGTATAAGGAAAATTTATTTGGAGAAAATCATTTCCCCTCTTTAGGAATCCTAATTCTTTATCTTCCCCTCTTTATCTATAAACAAGAATTATTTCGATAGGACATCCCCTTCACCCGGAGGTCAGGTCGCCTTATGAACTTAACGGAGGTGAGAACGAACTACGAATCCATATATATATATATATATATATATATATATATATATATCTAAATATAATTATTTTTATTACATGTTCTTTGATCTGTATAACTGTTTGTACATATCCAAATGGTAATTGTATATTTATTTATATTCTTCATTTCAGGTGAGTACCCCAACTATCTCTGTGTCGTAAACCGTGAGTATCAATCCAAAATAAGAAATGATGAAGGACTGGTGAATGGAAACGAAATTTCTCTATATATCTCAGTCTTTTGAGTTTTGCGAACATGTTACAGGCCAACGACCTCAGTTCGAACCAAGGACAACAATACCACTGTTCATGGCTTTTAGTTTCCCAACACCATTTTCTTAAACGATGTAAAACACAAGAGTCGGCTAACATTAAGTAAGATTTGCAATGCAAATTACAGTTACGAATTTGTGTCATTTGTGGTAGAACAAATTAACCCGTATTTCCAATAGCGTTGTCGAGAACTTCTGTCAAACTTCAAAGGAGACTTGGTTAAGGACTTCCTCGTTTCATCTTTAAAACTTGTAACTGATTTTGTTTTATGTTTGAAATCAACTAGATTTTAACATAATCAATATACCTACTTCTGTAATATAACTATTGATATTATGCTGAAATAAATGGAGACGATCTCTTTTTAGCAGAGGATCGTGTCGCAAGTTGAGAAGCCGGTTATCTGAAAAATTTCTCGAAAATTTGGTGGATCGATGGTCAAAAGGTATAATACAAACAAAACAAGAGAGGCTCTGGGTATGATTAGGTTTGAAATGCTGAATATTTCGTATAATATGTCATAATGACTTATTAAATTATGATTATTTTGGAACTCAAAATTTCCACTCGTTTTTACAACAGAAATTGAAGATTAAGTCTGTGGCAGATAATTGTCTTACATTAGGGTTTTCTAGCGGTCTTCGAACACCTGAAGTTCCGAATAATCATTGCTTCGATGGTCGAACCTGGCCAATGAGAATCACGATTTCATTTTTGAATTCAAATATTGAAGGTATTTCTAAGGACTAACTTTCAACATTAGCGGAGGTGATTATTTTTTTTTAACAGATCCATACTGTTACAGTGGACAATTTTCTTGAGAAGGGACTTTTGAAAGTCTGTATATTATTTTTAATTTATTCGTAGGCAAAAATAAAATTTTGTTTTTCACATAATTTAGTTATTTAAATAAAAGTTTACGAATTAAAGAATTAATGACAAATGGCATCTTTTGCAATTGCACATTTCATGTAGTTAATTCATTCGTTATAACCAACCATATTTATCTGATAGGTAATTGAAATTATTATATAAAATCTGTACCAACATTATTCATTATAATAAACGGATCAAATCAACTTTACGTTTGACCTATAGATCTGTCACGTTTGTCTACGAAATTAACATACTGTTGTAGGTACCTATTTCCCTAAATCTGTATCCGATTTATCATAAATAGGTGGAAGAAAGCTGACCATTAGCTGCTAGGCAATCCGATTCGTTTTAAAAATATCAGCCAGACCTAGAACTATATCTAATTTTGCGCGCTTGTTCTAGGAACAGCGTGCCCATTTTGCCCAAATGTCTGTAATTTTCGATTTTTTGCTGAAAATGTTAGGAATGATTAAGAATTCTAGGTAAAATTCAATTCTGTCCGGCTGGCCGTTGCCACGATAACTTTCGAACGGAAAGATATAGCGACTTAAATTTTCAGGGTAGGTTGCGCATATAAATGCGACAAGTTAGTTAATGTGCTTAGTCGGCCAAACGATTTCCGAGTACAAATTTTGTATCAAACAATACAGATCCGATCGAATTTAAACTTGGTACATAGTTAGGGAATGCCGAAATAAATAATTATGCGAAATTGCGTGAGGATAGCATCACAAGAAAATTTTAAAAAAGTATTAAATAATAAGAAAATATCGGCCCGATATTGGGAGAGCCTTGAAATCCTAATTCAAAAGCCGAATTCCAAATTTGAATGTATATTGTAGGAGTTATTAAACACATACTGGAAACAAAGCAGCGTTGGGGGAGTTCAGTATCTGAATGGATGACCGTTATCACGATAACTTGCGAACGGAAAGAGATAGCGACTTGTAATTTTCAGGGTAGGTTTCGCATCCGAATATGAAATTTAATTTCGTAAATAGGCCTCATCGGCCAAAAGGTTTTAGTGTTATGCCTATCTGAAAGTTTGTTGTTATTTCCTCAATAACACAAAAAATGCAGATTCGATCCAATCCAATGCAAACATGGTAATTAGTTTTGAAAACCGACGCACAAATTTCTGCGAAATTTTGTGAGGATCGTATCACCAGAAATTAAAAAAAAAAAATCAGTGAAAAAAATTCTATATCTCGGAAACTCTTCGTCTGATATCGTTGAAATTTTGCGAGCGTCTTCAAAACCTATTCAGTTCTAAATTTGAATAAGATCGGATCTATATTGTTGGAGATCCGAGCACCCTTGGTTGAGTTCAGCAGCTGGATGGGTGACCGTTGCCATGATATCTTTCGAATAGAGAGAGCTAGCGACATTCAATTTTCAAGGTAGGTAGCGCGTCCGAATGGGACATTTAAGTTAGTTAATGTTCATAATCGGCAGAACGGTTTCGGAGTTACTTTTTATTGATATTTTCTCAATAACTCAAAATATAAAAATCTGATGCAAATAAAACTTGGTAATTACTTATAGAATGCTGACGCGCTATTTTTCGCGGAATTCCGTGAATATCATATCACTAAACAAAAATTTTTGTATCCAAAATTTTATAAGTAAATGAGCCATGACAAAGTGCACATTCTGAAAACCTCTTTGAACTAACTATTTTTCAAAAAAGAAAAATGTCTTCTTGAAAATTTCTGCACGCCTCTAAAGAAGATACAAAGACCTTGCCAAAAAAGTAACCCAGGACCCACTTTCCCTATTCAAAAAATTTAGAGGGTTGATGGGGATGGCACAGGGTGCAACAAAAATCCTTCAAAAAATTTGGTAGAAGTGAAACAAAAATTGACCTGTTTCAGGATTTTGTTGCCAAATATTTTTCTTCTGAGAAAATGAATTTGTTCCATAATTTTGATCGCACTGTATACTGATCGAGTGCGTACATAAAACGGAGATGAAATCCTCATCAGCAAAATCGCCACCTGTATGGCAGAATGAAAATGGGAATGAATTTTTAGAACTCTACCAGGGTCATCCAATAATATGGGATGCACATAGAAAGGACTATACAAAATAAAAACTAATAGCTAACTTATAGCTGACCCGTGGCACAGTATTCAGAGAGAAATCGGGATACTTTACTCTATTGATGACATAAATAAGAATCATTGATGAGTACAAATCGACAATATAGAAAAAAAGTTTGTGATAATTCTCGGTCAGGCTCATTGACAGATTCTGTTTCTGTTTCACAACCGTATAACTACAATTTTTGAAGAAAACAATTTGGCAAAACATTTCGAAAATTACAGACATTCGGACAAAATGATAGCACACGGTTACCTAGAGCATGCGCGCAAAAATAGACATAACGTCGTATTCACAAAGCATTAAATCTCCGTTAAGTCCTAACTGAGGTCCTCAGTTAAGGATAAATTCGAATCGTAACCTCAGTCAACGTATTTAACAGTGGTGAACCAGGCCTGTTTCACGTTAATTTTCACGTTAACTGAGGTTGTGATTCAAATTTATCCTCAACTGAGGACCTCAGTTAGGACTGCGATTGAATGCTTTGTGAATAGGGCGGTAAATTATGTTAGTAAAATTATGCTGCATATTCATGTCGTATTTTTTTTGTTGTATTCAATGGTATTTGCTTCTGAAACATTATCCGCCGTATTCACAAAGCATTCAATATCCGTTAAGTCCTAACTGAGGTCCTCAGTTAAGGATAAATTTGAATCGCAAACCTCAGTTAACGTGAAAATTAACGTGAAACAGGCCTGTTTCACCACCGTTAAATACGTTAACTGAGGTTAACGTATGGCATATACATACACGCATGCATGGGTCAGTATTGTATATACGCGCTTCGAGAAATTTCGATTTCTGTATCTGACATCTTCACGTTGGACGGGAGAGAACTGGAATAGCCAACGTTGGCGCCAACATGTGGATGCCTCACGATGTTAACGGACCAACGCAACGTTGGGTCCAACATTGACCCAATGTGTGGAGCCGGCCTTAGGCCTTAGTGTGGGGGTTGAGTAGGTTGAAGATTTAACACGACGTGTTCAATCGTGGCGATGAACACCGAATAATACCCACCTGGAATATTGTCTCCTTGATAACTCAAAAAATAAATATTCGATCGAATTGAAGCTTGGTAACTAGTTATAGAAAATCAACACAAAGACGTGTTTAAAATTTTGTAAGAACCGTACCCCTAGAAAATTTGGAAAAAATGACGAAAAAAAATTTTTTAAGAACCGCACCACTAGAAAAATTCAAAAAAATCACGAAAAAAAAAAATTGGTTGAAGCACTGACGTGAAGTCAGAAGCTTTTGCGGGTATGTTCCATTGTCCATTCTTCAGTATCACCCTTAATCGAATTTACCATGGTAAATTATGTTGTCCATTCTCCTGTATTGGACACTCTTAATTCGAATTTACCATGGTAAATTCGAATTAATTATAAATTTTCTAGGGGTACGGCTCTTACAAAATTTTAAACACGTCTTTATGTTGATTTTCTACTACTAGTAACCAAGCTTCAATAAGATCGAATATTTATTTTTTGAGTTATCAAGGATTAATATTCCAGGTGGGTATAACTTGGAAACCGTTAGACCGATTATGCCCAAAAACGAACTCAACTCTTCCATTCGGATACGCAACCTACCCTGAAAATTGCCAGTCCCTATCTCCTTTCGTTCGAAAGTTATCGAGGCAACGGTCGCCCATCTACTGAACTCACACAAGGCTGCTCGAATCTTCAACAATATTCAACCGATCGTGTTAGAACTTGAAACTTGGCAGTAGAGTTAGGTTCTAAAGGCTCTTGCAAAATTTCAGCAAATTCAGACGAATTGTTACTGATATATAGATTTTTTTTTTCAATTTTCAATGATTTTTTAAAAATTTTCTACAAATACTATCCTCACGAAATTTTGCGAGAATTTTTGCGTTGGCATTCTACAACTAATAACCATGTTTTAATTCAATCGGTTTAGTATTTTTTTGAGTTCATGAGGAACAAGAAACTACCAAATTTCAGATGGCTATAACTCTAAAACCGTTCGGCCGATTATGCTCATAAACAAACTCAAATGTCGCATTCAGATGCACAACCTAACTTGAAATCTTCAAGCCGCTATCTCTTTCCTTTCTCAGGTTATCGTGACAACAAAAATATTTTTTAATATTTTTTTAATAATTTTCTAGCGATACGATTCTCACAAAATTTCACAAACGTGCAAAGGTTTATATTCTACAACTATTCACCAAGTTTCAATTCGATCGGATCTATATTGGTTGAAAACAAAATTATTACTCGGAAACCATTGGGCCGATTATGCCCATTAACGAACTTGTCCGTCGTATTGAGATGCGCCACCTACCCTCAAAATTTCAAGTCACTAGCTCTTTCTGTTCTCAAGTTATCGTGGCAACGACCCGACGGCCGGTCGGACAGAATCAAATTTGACCTTGAATTCTTCATTGGGGAGTCGAACCAAATCGTTTGAGACAATTTTCGTTAAAAAATTCGAAAGTTACAGACATTTGGGCAAAATGATAACGCGATGTTCCCCAGAGCATACGCGCAAAAAGAACGAAGTCTGTTGGGCCCATTGCCCATTACACAAGATGCGGACTTTATTAGTACTGAAAAGACAACAATATCTCCTCACAATGGTGAATAGTAGTCGGTGATTCATTGCCAGGCCAGACCTCGTACAACTGGGCGCTCAAGTTCAATACCACTCGCGGCTACTCAATACTGCAAGCATTAATGGCTTCCTTGCCATTCAAAGGAATTATTTGTGTAGGTACTGTGTGGTAATGTCGCGCTTCGAGTTAAATTTGAGTTATAAGATTCACCGACACTTTCTTTCTTTCACGCTCATACCAGAGCGCTACCGTTTTGTCAAAATGTCAGTATTTTGTGAATTTTGAATTTGGTTCAGGCGGGCTCATTGTTAACAGAACCTGCATGTTTCACTTACCTACTTCCTTTGCTGGTTGTCCGTCAATAACAAAAATTTGGTTCTGTGGTTTCTTTGATATTCTGGTTTTCCATATCCCCACTTCTAAACTTCGTTGCCGAAAATATCTCTTATGTTTTTGATACATAGTATACAGACTGTTTACAATTACTCCACGTTACATTACCATTCAACGTACATGGAAGAGAAGGTGAATTAATAATTTGGATGTTCTACAGCCATGTATACAATTACCCCGATTTGATGTTTACATTTCCACCGAAATTGATACATATTTCCGTTTTAAACTACTGTCACTTGCCAAACTATGGGTACCTAATGTAGATATGAAGAATTTGTTATGCTGCTAAATGAAATAATTGCTCAAGTATTCTACTGAAAATTTATTTCGTCAGATAAAATATCCTTGCTCAGAGGGAGGTTTCCTTTATGCCCGCATGTTCTAGGGGAAATCGTGCTATCATTTTGCCCACATGTCTGTAATTTTAGATTTTTTTTGCCGAAAATGGTTTCAAACGATTAGATTCGAATAACTGATGAAGATCCATCTGGAATATTGTTTCATAAATAACTCAAAAAATTCAGATCCGATGGAATTAGTTGTTGAATAATCATTAAAGGATACTGTGGGAGGTATACTCATTATTGAAAGGTTTTTTTTTGGGTTTAAAGAAAACTAGCAATCACTTATGAGTAGAATTTAGACACAAGCGACACCTGGAATTCAATCAACCAAGCTCCAAAAAAAAAACCTTTCAATAGTTGTTGAATGCCGACACGAAAATTTTTGCGAAATTTCATGGAGATCATACCAAAAGAAAAATTGTTTGTCAGATTCCGCTGAAACCTGCACAAACCTTCAAGGCGCCATTTTACAATCGTGTACCGGATTTCAGCTTGCTCGGGTTTGTATTATCGCAAATCCTAATGTTTTTACCAGAAGTGCTTCTATTCAGGATTCTTCGAAGGTACCACATGCACCCGGAGGAAATTTGCAAAAGTTAATACCTGAAACCAGGAGACCTTCAAAATAAGATCCGTTATTGTGAAACACTCCTGAACAAGATTCAAGATAATCCACATTTTAAAAAAATATTATTTGGACGGACGAAGCGAATATTTCAAGAAAGGCATTTTTAATAGAAAAAATTGTTTCAAGCACTGACGTGATGTCAGGAGCTTTTGCGAATCGAATTTACCATGGTAAATTCAATTAAGAATGTCCAATTGAGAAGAACGACAATAGAATTCACCATGGTAAATTCGATTACGATTGTCCAATACAGGAGAATGGACAATAGAACATACGCGCAAAAGCTCCTTCTGACTTCACGTCAGTGCTTAAACCATTTTTTTTTTTTTTATGTTTTTTTTCAAAATTTCTAGAGCTACGATCCTCACGAAATTTCGCAATCATTTTCGCGTTGGAATTCTACAACTAATAACCACGTTTGAATTGGATTGGATCGAATTTCAATTTTTTGAGATATTGAGGAAATAACAACAAACCTTCAGATAGGCATAACTCTTAAAAACCATTTGGCCGATTATGCTAATTAACGAACTTAAATATCGCATTCAGATGTGAAATCTACCCTGAAAACTGCAAGTCGCTATTTCTTTCCGTTCTCGAGGAATCATGAGATACATAATATCTTTTCGTCATTTTTTTTTTAATTTTTCTAGTGGTACGGTCCTCACAAAATTTTACACACATCTTCTTGTTGATATTCTACAATTAGTTACCAAGCTTCAATTCAATCGAGTCTATATTATTTGAGTTATCGAGGAAATAATATTCCAGATGGGTATAACTCCAAAACCGTTGGTCCGATTATGGCCAACAGCGAACTTGACTCTCCCATTCAGATGTGAGACCTATTCTGAAAATTGCCTAAATCTTCTTTCGTTCGAGAGTTATCGAGGCAACGGTCACCCATCAAGCTACTGAACTCACAAAAGGCTGCTCGGATCTCCAACAATATAGATCCGATCATGTTCAAACTTGGAACTAGCTAGTAGAGTTAGGTTCTTAAGGCTCTCGCAAAATTTCAGCGATGTCGGAGGACTAGTTTCTGATATATAGAATTTTTTTTCCATAATTTTCTATGATTTTTTAATGATTTTCTAGTGATACGATCCTCACGAAATTTTGCAAGAATTTTCGCGTTGCCATTCTACAACTAATAACCATGTTTGAATTGGATCGGTTTTGTATTTTTCGAGTTATTTAGGAAATAACAACCAAATTTCATTGGGTATATCTCCAAAACCGTTTTGTTCCCCCCAGAACATACGCGAAAAAATGACCTTTTTTAGGCTGACGAAATCCACGTATTGGCTAGAAACGAGTGTTCAGAAGAAGTTCAGTTTCATTTCAACGTATTTTGCCTAGAAAAAAATTGGTTCAAGCCCTGTGGACAGGAGCTTTCTGGCGCTCTAGTTCAAACAGACAAATTATATCTCCGAAAGTATTGGTTTCTCTGAGTTGGGAATTATATCAATGTATACATATGATAGAGCTGCATCATAAAGGAAATTCAATTCAAATAATAGTTTATTTATCAAGATTAAATGAGCAATCATGAGAATGAGAACTGCACCATGGAAGAAATCGAATTAAATCTGGCCAATTTTGCCCAATAACGAACTTAACCGAGAAATTCATCTCCCTAACCTACTCTGAAAATTTCAACTACCTAGCTCATTCCGTTCGAGAGTTATTGTGGAAAAACATATTTTAAATTTTCAAAAATTTTTTTTTTACACTTTGCGGTAATCTGGTCAATACAAACTTCACATGCGTATAAAGGTCATGATTCTACAATTTGATGCTAAATTTCAGATAGATCGAAGGAACTTGTCCGAGATATTTACGCTCCAAAACCACCTTGCAATTTTCAATCCGCTTACTCCCTACGTTCGAGAGTTATCGTGCCTACGGCCGGTCGGCCGGCCGGACAGAATCGATTTCGCACTCGGATTCTTGATCAGTGAGTCGAACCAAATCGTTTGAGACCATTTTCAGCCAAAAATTCCAAAATTACAGACACTTGGGCAAATTGATAAGCACTCTGTTCCGAGGAACTAGAGCGCCAAAAAAACAAGTTTCGTATGACAATTGCCCAAAACAGGTTTAAAGTACCTACAAATAGTAGGTATTCCATAAAACATGTATGAAAGAAGATGAGTAATAATATGAAAGAAGATGAGTAATAAATAAAATACCTTGTAATCGATCAAAAATTTCCTGATCTACGTTCACCAAATTTTCTCCTCTCCCGAACTACAGAATTATGCTTTCAATATTTACGTAATATTTTCAAACATTTTCGGGTGAGGTCCACGTTGCATCGCTAAAATACGAGTATTTCAACCCCAATATTTTTGAAGTTACAATATTCCCTTCTGTCAAGTTGACATTATGACAATTCATACATAGAATAATTATATCAATGTGTGAAATACGATTTACATTGAAATTTTGAAGAATCATATCTCCGAAAGTATTAGCTTGTTAGAGTTAAAAATGATATGAATGGATTCTTATGATAAAACTTCTTATTAAAAAAAATTCAATTTGGAATTTGTTTCGTAAAAAAAAATTTTTTTTTTGTTACTCCGATACCATCTGTCCGATTCCGCCCAATAACGAACTTAGCCGAGATATTTATCCCCCAAACCTACTCTGAAAATTTCAACTCTCTAGCTCATTCCGTTCGAGAGTTATCGTGCCTACGGCCGGCCGGACCGGCCGGACAGAATGAATTTCGACCACGGATTCTTGATCAGTGAGTCGAACCAAATCGTTTAAGACCATTTTCATCGAAATATTCGAAAATTACAGACATTTGGGCAAATTGATAAGCACTCAGTTCCGAGGAACTAGAGCGCCAAAAAAGCAAGGTGTTCTATTTGGAATAGTTTGCTAATACTTTCTGATGTAAGCAGCACCACTGCAGCGCTGAAAATATTGAGATCGATAGAGCGGCGGTTCTTACGCGAGAAACCAAATTTTCAATAAAATCGTACGTTCCTTCTCCGTAAAAGTCGAGGGTACCATCGACCGTGGCCTGTATATAATATATAGTAAACATCCTATGAAGATTAGGATGTACCATGGCCTGCGTTAAATAAATTATATTATTTGAATAATAATAAAAAGAAGCTTGCAAAAGCTCCCTCCTTCACGTCAGTGCTCTTCTCGAATTTTCTGGCGCTCTTGTTCCTCGGAACAGAGTGCTTATCAATTTGCCCAAATGACTGTAATTTTCGAATTATTGGATGAAAATGGTCTTAAACAAAATTGATTCTGTCCTTCCGGCCCTCCGTTAACACGATAACTCTCGAACGGAATGAGCTAGACAGTTGAAATTTTCAGAGTAGGTTTGGCAGATACATATCTCGGTTAAGTTCATTATTGGGCAAAATAGGCCTATTAGTTTTTTTTATATTACAAATTTGAAATTTATTTTTTTCAAGATGCAGTTTCATCATAAGAATCCATTGATATAATTTTAAACTCTAACAAGCTTATACTTACGGAGATATGATTTTTCAAAATTTCAATATGAAATCCTAATTCTATGATTTCACAGATGCTGTAATCGAAAATCAACGTCCGTATTTTTATCGATGAATTTCATGATCTGTGTTCATACATGTCATCTCGGTGAGACATGTCATATTTATTTCTAGTTGTTCTAGAAAACAAAATATGAGTGGATGTAAAATGACCAATGAAATAATATAAATAAGATAATATAATGCCCTTGGATATAATGCATATGATGATTGAAATTATATACTTCGGTAAGTTAATCAAATTGGGTTCAGAATATCTCCAGTAAAAACACAACTGGAATATTGGCTGAGTTTCAATTGATATAATATAATTTTCAGAGTAGATTTGAGGTATGAATATCTCGGATAAGTTCGTTATTGGGTAGAATTAATAATTAATCATTTTTGGCACTCTTGTTTGAATTCAAATTCTTTCATGATGCAGTTCTATCATAAGAATCCATTTATATCATTCCCAAGTTTGAGAAACCAATACTTTCGGAGATATGATTTGTCAAAGTTTGAACAAGAGCGCCAAAGCTCCTGTCCACAGGGCTTTCTCACTTTTTTATAGTCGTCATTAACAGCACGCACGACCCAACTTTACGACACATGTCATGTTTGTTTCAATCCAAAACCGTCCAATAACTTTGACTACTCTATTCCTATGCCCGGTAGAAGCCCCAACAACGTTTTCGACCCCTTTTAATTCACAGTTCGCCACCGGGGTTACAACAACCCCCCATCCTATATATTTCTATTTCTTGACATTTATAGCCGCATTATTTAAGCAGCTTTGCGCCATTATAGTGCACATACGCGACGACTATCCAGTTATGATTCATCAACGGGGTTTCCACCCCCCGAGTGCGATATAATTCTGGAATAGCTAGCTAGATCGGGTGTGACGGTGTTTGGTCGTGTATAAAAATTTAATAAGTACTTTCCGATAGTTTTGATGAAAAAATAAAGGCAAGGGATGGTCAAGGTCGTCACAGTATTATATCTATGCATTTGTTATGGAATCGCGATTAATCGTTATTGGGTGAAATAGATAATAAAGTTGTTTCAATGACTGAAGGAAAATTAACTTGTTTCTATTTCTTGATGCTGAAAATTTTAAGAGGTCGTTCTTTAGCAAATAGTGATGGAGATGTTCCACATAATTTAACATCAGCCTACTTTTCAACAGATTATAACGTCTCTGAATATATGAAATGAGAAGAGGGTCTGAGAAATATTTAATGTTTCTGTAATTAAACTAACAAATTAAGTAGAAAAAGTCAAGATACAAAAAAATTGCGTTGGTATTGATTTTTTCTTTTCACATCAATTTTTTACTTTGCAAATTATTGAAACATCAAAAAGTTCTCTTGGAAAATATTGTAGAGGTTGATTTTCTCATCTTTTTGTGATATACGGAATTAAAAAAACTGTCAAGAAGTGACATTGAATTAGCGTTAGCGATTTGCCAAATATAAATCCTCTAAATTGTTCCATAGAGTAGTTATTCAATAAAATCATTGTTTTCCCCCAATTTCAAAGGGCAGTAACTTGCAGGGGAAGAGGATCAGAAAAAAAAATTGCTTCTGCGCGTCTGTTCTATTGTCTACTCAGCCTCTATTGGACACTCTTAATTGAATTTAGCATCGATATACGTATACCATTTTCTCAGCTTTCATAATTTATGAATAGATTTCATAACATTGCGATGACAGACTTCAGTAACGAGAGAATCATCTATGATCACAGAATTTTCAATTCCGACATATGTATTCTATTGGAATTGAATTACGAAAATACTTACGCCTCAAGTAATTCCAGGATACGATATTCTCGAAATTTCGCGATAACTAGTGGATAGGCAACTCAAAAACCATTTGGCCGATTACGCCAATTAACGAACTTAAATGTCGCATTCGGATACGCAACCTAACCTGAAAAAAAGTTGCAATCTCTTTCCTTTCTCAAGTTATCATGAGATACATAATATTTTTTCGTAATTAAAAAAAAATCTAGTGGTACGGTCCTCACAAACACACACGTCTTTATGGCAATATTCTACAACTAGTTACCAAGTTTAAGCTCGATCTGTATTTTTGGAGTTATCAAGAATATAATATTCCAGATGGGTATAACTCCGAAACCCTTGGGCCGATTATGCCCAACAAATAACTTAACTTTGCCATTCGGATGCGCAACGTACCCTGAAAATTGCCCTATTGCCTTCTCCCTATTTCTTTTCGTTCGAAAGTTATCGAGGCAACGGTCATCCATACAGCTACTGCTACTCGGATCTCCAACAATATGGATCCGATTGTGTTCAAACTTGGAACTTGACAGTAGAGGTAGGTTTTGAAGGCTCTCGCAATTTCTGCGATGTCGAATGTCGATGATTTTTTAAAATTTTCTATTGATACGATAGTCACGAAATTTTGCAGAATTTTCGTGTTGGCATTCTACAACTAATTACCATATTTGAAGTGGATCGGATTTGTATTTTTCGAGTTATTAAGGAAATAACAACCAAATTTCAGACTTCAAAACCGTTGGGCCGATTATGCCCATTAACGAACTTGTCCGTCGTAATTGGAAGCGCTACCTCCCCTGACCCCCCGCTATCTTTTCCGTTCCCAAGTTATCGTGGCAACGGCCGGCCGGCCGGACAGATTCAAATTTGACCACGAATTCGTCATCAGTGAGTCGAACCTAATCGTTTGAGACCATTTTCGGCAAAATTTCGGAAGTTACTGACATTTGGGCAAAATGATAACGCGATGTTCCCCAGAACACGCACGCAAAAATAATAGGTAAGATTGATTTCCATTCATTTTTGCTCTGAAACCATGACTTAATATAATATCGCTTCAATTGGACACCTTCCCGAAATGCTTTATAAAATATTTGCGTTATAGGTGTTTTATCTACAGCCATACCTATACAGGGTGAGTCTTTGACCACTGCATTAATTTTAACCAAAGATTCCTCTCATCAAATGAAACACTTTTTTCATTTACCATTTTTCCAGATTCGGCTCAGGTAAAAAGTTACAAGCGTTTAAAGATTTCACAATGTGCTAATACATTCCCGCATATAAATTATCTATGACATTGTTGGCGGACGAGAATAAGGCATGGTAACGTGGTTTACAGCTTGATTCGGAATTCCAACGCCCAGGGACGGATCCATAAAAGTAGTGAAATTTCTGGAGTTTTCCATTTTAAAACATTCAATGAAGAATATCTCGAAAGCGGTGCGTTTGAGGAGAAATGACGAAGAATAATATAATGTTCTAAAACGATGGAATATTCTTGAAATGACTCAAGAAAAACTCTATATGCTTTCTTTATGCTAATTTCGTTTAGTTTTATGAATCCACGAGTCCATAACTAGAAAACCAGTAGAAGTAGAAAATAACTAATATTCGGAAAATATGTATCATAGTTATAGGAAACTTTACGCCAACATTCATTTTATTCGAAAAAAGGATGTCAAAGCTACAAAATAAAAACTGATATTTTACCTGAGCTGAATTTAGAAAAATGTTAAATGAAAAAAGTGTTTCATTTGATGAGAGGAATCTTTGGTTAAAATTAATGCAGTGGTCAAAGACTCACCCTGTATAAACTATGTAAAAAAATTAAATATTTGGAAAAAATTTTAAAATGTATTGCAAATCGGAAGGATTGAGGCTATTACATTATTCGATTGCTGTTTTAGTATATTGAGGGAGGTTCTGAATAACTTAGACAAAATTTGTATGTCGCTCCCATAGTGAAGTATCCAGTCCATTAGGGTGGGCTAGATAGTCAAATATGACATGTGGGGCAGTTTCGTCTGCCCCCCACATTTCCTACAAACAGGGTTTTCTTTCGAGAACCATGTTGTTCAGGGGCTTTTTCAGGGTACAGTGTCCGGTTAGTAGGCCAGTTACTTCCATGAGCTTACTCCTACTCAGTAGTAGGACATATTGAGTTAGTTGGGTGCAGGGTGCAGCTATATAGCGTCCAGCCATCACTGAACCGTCCGTGAACCGTGTTAGTTCACTGTGTGATCTTTTCGTCTTTTCTCCAATTCCCTGCGGTGCTTTAGCCCCAGCTTGAAGGAAGGATCAAATTTGTGAGTTACTGGGCTCCAGTCGCTCATCCTGTTCAGGACAGTTTAACGGGTAATTTCGTATTATCCTGATTTCTTTATGTCAACTTCAATATCAAAGAACTAAAGAATGGACAACATAATTTACTATGGTAAATTCGAGTAAGGGTGTCCAATACAGGAGAATGGACAATAGAACATACGCGCAAAAGCTCCTGACTTCACTACAGTGCTTGAACCAATTTTTTTTTTTGTAATTTTTTTGAAATTTTCTAGGGGTACGGTTGTTACAAAAATTTTTTTTCGTAATTTTTTCAAATTTTTAGTGGTACGGTTCTTAAAAATTTTAAACACGTCTTTATGTTGATTTTCTACTAATAGTTACCAAGCTTCAATTCGATCGAATCTTTATTTTTTGAGTTATCGAGGAAATAATATTCCAGGTGGATATAACTCGGAAACCGTTGAACCGATTATGCCCAAAAACGAGCTTAGCTTTCCCATGCGGATACGCAACCTACCCGAAAAATTGCAAGTCCCTATCTCCTTTTGTTCGAAAGTTTTCGAGGCAACGGTCACCCATCTACTGAACTCACACAAGGCTGCTCGAATCTCCAACAATATTTAACCGATCGAGTTAAAACTTAAAACTTGGCAGTAGAGTTGGGTTCTAAAGGCTCTTGCGAAATTTCAGCTATTTCAGATGAATAGTTACTGATATATAGATTTTTTTTTTATTTTCAATGATTTCTTGAAAATTTTCCATAAATACTATCCTCACGAAATTTTGCAAGAATTTTCGCGTTGGCATTCTACAACTAATAACCATGTTTCAATTCAATCGGTTCGGTATTTTTCGAGTTAATGAGGAGAAAAAAACTTTCAGATGGCTATAACTCTGAAACCGTTAGGCCGATTATGC
The DNA here is from genome assembly GCA_937662695.2 of Halyzia sedecimguttata. Classification (NCBI taxonomy): domain Eukaryota; kingdom Metazoa; phylum Arthropoda; class Insecta; order Coleoptera; family Coccinellidae; genus Halyzia; species Halyzia sedecimguttata. Next base: position 35,521,646 of record OW569411.2, read on the forward strand.
TTATAAACAAACTCAAATGTCGTGTTCAGATGCACATCCTAACCTGAAAACTTCAAGCCGCAATCTCTTTCCGTTCTCAAGTTATCGTGACAACAAAAATATATTTCAATAATTTTCTAGCCATACGATTCGCACAACATTTCACAAACGTGCTTAGGTTCATATTCTTCAACTACTCACCAAGTTTCAATTCGATCGGATTTATATTGGTTGAAAACAAAATTATTACTCGGAAACCATAGGGCCGATTATGCCCATTAACGAACTTGTCCGTCGTATTGGGATGCGCCACCTACCCTGAAAATTTCAAGTCGCTAGCTCTTTCCGTTCTCAAGTTATCGTGGCAATGGCCGGACAGAATCAAATTTGACCTCGAATTCTTCATTGGGGAGTCGAACCAAATCGTTTGAGATCATTTTCGTCAAAAAATTCGAAAGTTACAGACATTTGGGCAAAATGATAACGCGATGTTCCCCAGAACATACGCGCAAAAATAATAATACGATCGAATTGGAACTTGCCAGTTAGTTGTAGAATGCCGATGCGCAAATTTTTGCAAAATTTCGTTAGGATCGTATAACTAGGATATTTTGAATTTCAGCAACTATCTGTCAGATTCCGCTGGTTTTAATTTCCCCCTTTGTTCATTGAATCGATTAGACCAGTATACTCGAAGAATCATTCAAGGGTAACGATATTTTCATTTCCGCATCTCACCATTCCACCATATTGTTTCCTCCTAGAACGATTTTTCCTTCGACAATACTTTCTGCAACCCAAAACGACATTCTCGAACTTCTCGATAGTTATTCCAGAAGTCGTGCTGTTTATTAGCCATAAAAAGAACCCGATAAAAGTTCGCTATCCGGCAGATCTCGACCCCACCGCGTAGGGGTTCGGCAGGGTCATAATGAGCGCATTCGTGTCCCGATCGACTTCGTCGCCAGGTCGCTAAGCTAGACGAAGAAGCCTTTCACGTTTTAGCTCGGAGGATATAGCCTTTCGGAACAGCACTCTGGTCCCGTGCAGTGGAGTGGCATTTATGAATATGGGGAAATGCACTCGTAAAATGAAGATATAAGCGCGGTCGGCATTTTTAATGAAAATAAATGCGAGGCAGTCTTGGGCTTCTATACGGAAAATTGATATCACGTGTACCAATTAGGTTCGAGTGCAGGAAATGGATCTAATTGGTCCGTTTTGCGATGTATTAATGTTACTTTCGAGGTGACCCTTTTTCTAATAATAGCATTATCAACTTTTGCAATGAAATTGAATCATTTCATGAGCATGGCTTGTGGAAGAATATCTTACGCCGTGTCCACACTAAGCGAACATTGTTATACATTCACAACCCACCTGTATCAGTACAGTTCTTTCCAGCACGGAATTATCTCGCATTTTGTTGCTTCGAAGACAATTTTGGTTTTGTTTTGTGAATTGAAATTATCATGGAGGATTGATCCATAGAAAAATGTTTCAACTTAATCAAAGAATATAATTAAAAATGTGAGTGCTTGTATAAAACGGATAATAGGAAATATACCATTTTCCCATTTTACAACTACAAGGCGTTTTATGTTTACTCTATTCCATTTTTGCGCGATGTTCTGAGGAACATCGCGTTAGCATTTTGCCCAAATGTCTGTAATTTTCGAATTTTTCGCCGAAAATGGCTAATTCCACAAATGTCCTTAGGTTTGTCTTCTACAACTGATCTCCAAGTATCAATTCGATCGGATTTGTATTGGTAGAAAACAAAATTATTACTCGGAAACTATTGGGCCAATTATGCCCATTAACGAACTTGTCCGTCGTATTGGGATGTGCCACCTACCCTGAAAATTTCAGCTGGCTCTTTCCGTTCTAAAGTTATTGTGGCAACGGCCGGCCGGCCGGACAGAATCAAATTTTACCTCAAATTCTTCATCGGGAAGTCAAACCCAATCTTTTGTGACCATTTACGGTAAAAAATTCAAAAATTACAGACATTTGGGCAAAATGATAACGCGATGTTCCCCAGAACATACGCGCAAATATGGAATAGAATTAACAAATAACACCCTGTAAATCGCTAACGGTTTGAAATGGGAAAAAACAGTATTTGGATATAAAATTTAGGATTGAACCATTTTTTGAATGGCATAATAAAAAAGGTGTGTCCCTGGGAAAAAAAATTGACGGCGCCGCGACGCCAGCCATCCTTATTTTTTTCGCGGACATGCATCTCAAGTTAACGATGACTTGTACAAAACGGCATTTACAGACTTAAAATATATTTGGCCGTTTCCGAGAAAATTGGAGTGACCAAGATAAGTGAATCACCCTGAACATAGGTAGAATGTGCCTTTTCATTAATTTCCAGAAAAAAAATCAATAGATTGGATTCTGCAGTAACTTATATTCATGCATAATTTTTTATTCACATTTTTGTTGCACGCTTGTTCTCCTGAGCAGTGTGCCTATTAATTCGCCCAAATGTCCGAATGGTAACAAATGTTTAGTTTCGACTAATTGATGAAAAATTCGTGGTCGAACATAATTCATTTTGTCCGGCTGTAGACACGATTACTATCGAACGAAATGAGAGATCAGATTTGCATGCAGGGTGGGTTTCGAGTCCGAATGCGCTGGTTAAGTTCGTTAATGGGCTAAATTTGTCAAGTGGTGTCGGATCTATGACAATCTGAAAATTTGTTTTTTCAATATTTCGAAAAGTGCCGATTTGATGGAATTGAAACTCGGTAGTGAGTTGAAAAATACCGACACAATCACTTGTGTGAAATTTCTTGAAATATCTTGACTTCATTTTTGATATTTTGAAAACTATTTTAACTTATGCGGGCAAAAGCTCCTCTGACTTCACCTAAGTACTGAGCAGAGACAGTCTGTATATGTGCGTGTTTGTTGAGTTGCCTGCAAACCAGGCGGTTTATTTGTCTGAAAACTTCGTATTTTTATTGTTATCTGTATCCATGTGTGAGAATATTTTTTTTAGCGTATACCTCGGCGTACTGATTCTTTTTAATTTACTTCTCGAATTAACATCGATAGACAAATCTTCGGATTAATGAAACTTGCCTTGAGCCTTTTGAAAGCCTTTACTGTTTCGCTTGCTATACAATTTATGGTAAGAATATCAGTTTTAGCTTGGTCAACGTTTTAGGTAAGAATTTGTACTTTTGTTTTGTTAAAGCAGTGAATAATTGTAAACGTTTTAGATTCATTAAATAATTGAAGAATACTGTCCGAGACCATTTTTCTCGACAACCTACACCAGTATTCGGAAAACCACCCCGTCTCAGCACAGTACTTTTTAAAAAAAAATTTCAGTTTATTTTCGATATTTTGAAAACTATTTTGACTGCGGTTTTGGACTTATGCACCTGAAATTTAGTTGTTATTTACTGCATAACTCAAAAAAACACATATCCGATCTAATTTGTACTTGATAATTAGTTGTAGAATGTCGAACCACAAATTTTTGAGGAATTTCGTGAGGATCGTATAACTGAAAATTAAAAAAAACTCATTGAAAATAATCCGTCTGATATCGCTGAAATTTTGCGATAGCCATCAAAAACTAATTTTACAGCCATAGTTTTGAGTGTGAACACGTTCGGATCTGTATTGTTGGAGATATTGAAAAACTATTAGAAACTGAGTAGCCTTGGTGGAGTTCAGTAGGTGGATGGGTGGCCGTTGCCACGATAACCTTTGAATTGATAGAGATAGTTACCTGCAATGCAATTTTCAGGGTAGATTATGCATCCGAATGTAACAGTTAACTTCGTTAAACGGCAAACGGTGTCGTAGTTCTATCCATCTGAAATTTTATTGTTATTTCCCAATAACTCGAAAAATACAAATCCGATCTGATTAAACTAATTAATTACTTGAAGAATGTCAACTCACTCATTTTTGAGAAATTTTGTGAGGATCGTATCACTAGAAGAAAGAAAAAAAAATTCTTCATAAATGTTAGATTTCAAAAACTATATCGTTCAAAATCTGCTGAAATTCCGCACATACCTTGGGAGACGTCATTTTACAATGGTGTACCAAATATTAGCTGGATCGACTTTGGATGAGGCGTGAATAGACAATGCAGCATGCACGCAAAACTCCTGACTTCACGTCAGTGCTTTTCAAGAATTTTATTATTCATAGAAATGCACAGTTTTTAAAAGTCCCTTAGTAAAATGCTAGTTGGTTGTTCAGAGGAACAATATATTATTTATAATTTACCCAAGGCTTATCCTATAATCATATCACATTCATGAGACCGTCTTGAGCATGAAGCTAAAATAAATCAAGACGTTTACGAGCCTACGCATTCGCCATTTTGTTCGGCGGAAGTACATTCCAAATAGTGTAAAAAAACGTAGGAACGATTTGAAAACAAATGTTATTCCATCAGTGACGTTTCGATAGATATATGATTCCTCTAGAGCTAAAAAGAAAAAATATAATATACACATTTAATATACTACAACACAAGATGAAATGAACAATGAAAAGAAAACAACACTAATAATAGTAATAATGATTCTACGGGAAGTAGACAATAGTCCAAACTATATAAATTACAAAAAAGATGTCAACCTTATAAACATTACTATTCTGAAACTGCAAACATTGCAATAATAATATAAGCTGAATAATTCAATTTAATTTAGAACAACTAAAATCAAGGAGATGATTGATAGGATTGAGGGGTTAGCATACATGTATGATCAGTGAACCCAGATAGAACACAGACAGATAAAATTCGCATTCTGTGAAAACATAGAAGTACGATGTATTATTGAAATTGTGGAAAATCATATCTCCGAAAGTATTAGCTTGTTAGAGTTAAAAATGATATCACTGGATTCTTATGATGAAACTGTAATGTAAAAAAAAATCTCCGAAACCATCCGGCCGATTTTCCCCAATAACGAACTTAACCGAGATATTTATCTACTCTGAAAATTTTAACTGCCTAGTTCATTCCGATCGAGAGTTATCCTGTTAATGACCGGCCTAACGGCCAGACAGAATCGATTTCGACCAAGGATTCTTGATCAGTGAGTCGAACCAAATCGTTTAAGATCATTTTCAGCCAAAAATCTAAAATTACAGTCATTTGGGCAAATTGATAAGCACTCTGTTCCGAGGACCAAGATAAATTCTGAAAAATACAGGTGAAGGTAAAGTTGGGATTAAAATTAATATTTTCCAATTTTTTGCTAAAAAGAAAATAATTTATAGATTTTACAGAAACAGATATATTACATTCAGGCAATCAAAGTGAGCGATTAGATATTTTGGAATGTCCAGTTATTTCCGACGCCCAGAGACAAAAACTACCTGTCACTAATGATCACCTAGAATTTCACCTTTCCCCACTACTATATCATCTGTAAAGTAAATTGCCTTGTAAAGTTCATTATCCACGGTTTTAAAAGTTGGATAAAACCCGAAACATATACATTGGGCGTCGAAAGTATGGAATAATGAATTTATTCTCTCCTCCGAAGCAACATTTTATTAAAATGGAATTGTTTACAGACAAAACTGTTGCTATTGATTACATTACAATCCAAACTGGATGATGGATTCACATATCATTTACTGAGAAAGTGAATGTATGGGCCAAAACTGCCAGGAAAGGTGTTATATAGGGCCTGTCTTTTTTGAATGTCCAAAATATTTAGATTTATTACGGGATGACCTGATTTTGGCCTTTGCGGTTCTTTCTGAACTATATAGATCCAGATCTCCCAAATGAAACGCTATGGTTTCAACAGGATGGAGGTCCACCCCATTATTTTCAAGATGTAGGTACGTGATTAACTGTACGAAGTGTTCCAGAACAGATGGATCGGTCGGCGAGGTTTTATTGAATATTGAAAGGCCAGTCCTGGTCCAGATATGACCAATATGAGCAATACAGCCTGAGACTCCCCAAAATGTTCCCGAGTATCGAATCGATTGTCAAGAAGTGGATGTCCATTAATTTGAACACTTACTCAGATAATTTTTCAAGTTATGACAACCTCAAGTATCGTTTTTGCGATAAAAATGTGTTTATTTGTGGAAGACTTAATTTCAAAATTTTCACGTGTTTGTCAAATTTAATAAATGAATATCTCGAGAATTATTGACCCAAATGGGGTTAAATGTGCATTACTGAATTCAGAATTTCATGATCTATTAATGGCAAGAAAATAGGGGCTTGCAATTTGAAAAATTTGTTCAAGCCCTGTGGACAGGAGCTTTGGCGCTCTTGTTCAAACCTTGACAAATCATATTATTATTATTATTATTATTATTATTATATCAAGAATCCGAGGTCGAAATCGATTCTATCCGGCCGACCGTCAACACGATAATTCTCGAACGAAAGGAGTTAGAGAATTGATATTTGTAGGGCAGGTTTGGAGCGTAAATATAACGGGCGAAATCCACCAAGCGGTTTCGAAGTTATGGCCGTTTTAAGTGAAAACATTTTTTATGAATATTTCTCCGGAACCGATAACTCGATCTGTCTGAAATTTAGCACCAAATATAGAATAATGACCTTTATATGCATGCGAAGTTTTGTATTGTTGAGGTTGCCGTAAAGTGTAAAAAAAAAATTAAGAATTATTGAATTTTGTTTCTACAATAACTCTTGAACAGAATGAGCTAGGCAGTTGAAATTTTCAGAGTAGGTTTGGGAGATAAATATCTCGGTGAAAATCGGCATGATGATTTGAGAAGTAACAAAAAAAAATTTTTTTTTACATTACAAATTTCAAATTCAATTTTTTAGAAGATGCAGTTTCATCATAGAAATCCATTGATACAATTTTCAACTCTAACAAGCTAATACTTTCGGAAATATGATGTTTCGAAATTTCAATAATGAATCGTACTTCTATGTTTGCTGAACCAACTTAATTATTTTATATATAAATTATTATATGATCTGTATTCTTACATGTCATCTTATATCTCCGAAATCATTGGTCTCTGGGAATGATATAAATGGATTCTTACGATAGAACTGCATCATGAAAGAAATTAAATTCAAACAGACCAATTCTGCCCACTAACGAACTTATCCGAGATATTCATTCCTCAAATCTACTCTGAAAATTATATTAATTCAATTATTAAAGCTTAGACAATATTGCAGTTTAGTTTTTACTGGAGATATTCTGGACCCAATTTGACTATGCATCTTACCCTAGAATATATTTCCATCATCATATGGATTATCCACGGGCATTATATTATCACCTTAAAAGTATAATATCATATCATCATATTATATCTCCGAAATCATTGGTCTCTGGGAATGATATAAATGGATTCTTACGATAGAACTGCATCATGAAAGAAATTAAATTCAAACAGACCAATTCTGCCCACTAACGAACTTATCCGAGATATTCATTCCTCAAATCTACTCTGAAAATTATATTAATTCAATTATTAAAGCTTAGACAATATTGCAGTTTAGTTTTTACTGGAGATATTCTGGACCCAATTTGACTATGCATCTTACCCTAGAATATATTTCCATCATCATATGGATTATCCACGGGCATTATATTATCACCTTAAAAGTATAATATCATATCATCATATTATATCTCCGAAATCATTGGTCTCTGGGAATGATATAAATGGATTCTTACGATAGAACTGCATCATGAAAGAAATTAAATTCAAACAGACCAATTCTGCCCACTAACGAACTTATCCGAGATATTCATTCCTCAAATCTACTCTGAAAATTATATTAATTCAATTATTAAAGCTTAGACAATATTGCAGTTTAGTTTTTACTGGAGATATTCTGGACCCAATTTGACTATGCATCTTACCCTAGAATATATTTCCATCATCATATGGATTATCCACGGGCATTATATTATCACCTTAAAAGTATAATATCATATCATCCTCATAAATCTACGAACCAGAAATAATTTTGACATTTATCTCTCATAGGAAAGTAAGATGACATGTAAGAATACAGATCATATAATAATTTATATATAAAATAATTAAGTTGGTTCAGCAAACATAGAAGTACGATTCATTATTGAAATTTCGAAACATCATATTTCCGAAAGTATTAGCTTGTTAGAGTTGAAAATTGTATCAATGGATTTCTATGATGAAACTGCATCTTCTAAAAAATTGAATTTGAAATTTGTAATGTAAAAAAAAAATTTTTTTTGTTACTCTGAAATCATCATGCCGATTTTCACCGAGATATTTATCTCCCAAACCTACTCTGAAAATTTCAACTGCCTAGCTCATTCTGTTCAAGAGTTATTGTAGAAACAAAATTCAATAATTCTTAATTTTTTTTTTACACTTTACGGCAACCTCAACAATACAAAACTTCGCATGCATATAAAGGTCATTATTCTATATTTGGTGCTAAATTTCAGACAGATCGAGTTATCGGTTCCGGAAAAATATTCATAAAAAATGTTTTCACTTAAAACGGCGATAACTTCGAAACCGCTTGGTGGATTTCGCCCGTTATATTTACGCTCCAAACCTGCCCTACAAATTTCAATTCTCTAACTCCTTTCGTTCGAGAATTATCGTGTTGACGGTCGGCCGGATAGAATCGATTTCGACCACGGATTCTTGATCAGTGAGTCGAACCAAACCGTTTAAGACCATTTTCAGCCAAAAATTCGAAAATTACAGACATTTGGGCAAATTGATAAGCACTATGTTCCGAGGAACAAGAGCGCCAAAAATATCGATGCCGTCACTGCTTGGTCCAATGGTAGAAAAATAAATTAAATTGTCCTTTCAAGCCATTTTTCGCTATTCCTGGAAGGGGGGAGAATAAATCCATTATTTCATACTTTTAACGCTCACTGTATATGGCAACAACATGGTATTATATTGTGAAGCTCAAGCCAAGTATTTTCGTTCAAAATTGTCAAAATATTTCACCTAGTGATTAGCGAGAACTCAATGCCTTTGACTGAATATCAAGAACGGTTATGTTATGAACTGGCTTTCATAAAGTAAATAATTTGAAATATTGTAAATGTAGTGAGTCAAATTCCATAGAAAATAAGCTCAGTTCGAACATAAGAATCGACGAAGCCAATCGTATTATCACTTATCAGCATAACAGTTCGTTGTACCAAATTAATACCATGAATAATTCCACTTCCAGCAGTGAAATATTCAGGAGAAACGTCCCATATTCACCTACACTCAAGCTTTTACGACCCATAAAAAGTATCCCGATAAGAAGAGAGTGCTATCTGACAAATCGGTAGAGACTTTCGAAGCACTGACAGCAGAAGAAGTATGAACGAACGTGCTCCGTGAAATATTAATTCGACACTGAGTGTTCCATAAAAATGGTGAAAGGATGGAAATAACAGGTGAAGTGGCGTTGCATTAGCTTCGACCTCCAACACACAGGACCCTACTAAGACCTAAGACAACGATGCCGTATACGTCGTGACGTATTTTAAAAGCTATCCAAGAGGCTTTGAAGAGATAAATTTGATCGGGAATGAGAAAGTTCTATTTCGTTTGGTGGTTCATAAAGTGGAGAGTTTATGGTTCGTGTCGGTTCATTCGACGATCAATCAGCAAACAACTGTCTCATGTACATGCATGTTTAGATGTATTGCTCAACAATGAATATTTTACAGGCTGTCTTGCCATTTCACAGATAACATTTAACCGTATACTCTGGGGCTCGTTAAGAACGAAAAATGATAAGAATCTTAAATGCACAAATATGGCGCGCTTGTTCATTGTATGATGAATTTCAATGATTTATAGTTCCTATAACACCAATTGCAAATCAATTTGGAGAATTCAGCAAAATTCAATTATTTCCTCAATAACTCATAAAATACAGATACTTTCAACTTTCAAGCCAACTTTTATTTCGCCTGGTGTGTGAGGCGTGAAGAGACAGAAGAACAGGCGCGCAAGAACTGCTGACTTCATGTCAGTGTTTTTGCGCGTATGTTCTGGGGAACATCGCGTTATCATTTTGCCCAAATGTCTGTAATTTTCGAATTTTTCACCGAAAATGATATCAAACGATTGAGTTCGACTTCCTGATCAATAATTCGAGGTCAAATTCGATTCTGTCCGGCCGACCGTTGCCACGATAACTTGAGCACGGAAAGAGATAGCGACTTGAAATTTTCAGGGTAGGTGGCGCATCCCAATAGGACGGACAAGTTCGTTAATGGGCATAATCGGCCTAACGGTTTCCGAGTAATAATTTTGTCTACAACCAATACTAATCCGATCGAATTGAAACTTGGTGAGTAGTTGTAGAATATAAACCTAAGAACGTTTGTGAAATTTTGTAAACATCGTATCGCTAGAAAGTTTTGAAAAAATTATTAAAAGATATTTTAATATAAATACCTGAGAACGGAAAGAGATAGTGACTTGAAATTTTCAGGTAAGGTAGAGAATCTTTTGCGCGTGTGTTCTCTTGTCCATTCTTCTTTATTGGACACTCTTAATCGAATTTACCATGGTGAATTCTATTGTCTGTTCTCCTGTATTGGAAACTCCGAATTTACTATGGTAAATTCGATTAAGAGTGTCCAATACAGGAGAACAGGCAATAAAATTCACCATGGTACATTCGATTAAGAGTGTCCAATACATCAGGAGAATGGACAATAGAACATACGCGCAGAAGCTCCTGACTTCACGTCAGTGCTTGAACCAATTTTGTATGAATTTCTTTTAAACGTACAATAACAATCTTATATTTTGATAGACAGGATGACATGAAAGTTCAATTTCTTCGCCAGGGCAGTATCACATTTTCTTTTCCCTCCAGCGGAGTAATTCAAATCCACAGCTGAATATATCACGTATTTAATACATAATTTTGAAAAAACAAATAGCATATTCCATGTGGAGGAGAAGAGATTTTTCATGGCTTGCCTTATATTAAAATATATAGTACAGGACGACCCGAAATTAATGCAACACAATTTGGACACAGATTCTCGAGACAAAATTAGGAGACCCCTATGTTTTATTTTTGCCAGAGGGCCCCTTCTTTCAGAGTTACAAGCCCCTGAAATTCGTCCATCAAAATATTTTTTTTTATATCAGGATCCAGTCACACGAAAATCACTGAATTTAGTACACAGCAGTTTTATGACATGCGAAATCTCATAGTGCTAACTCCTTTTGGGCGATGGACCCCCTTGGGACACTTTTTACAAAATGTTTTTGGAACCACTAAACATTAACCTCTTATTTGAATTCCTTGAAAATTGCTACACTGTTAGAAAGTCAATTGAAAAAATTTCTTGTCTCCTGCAATTTTTTCATGAAGCGCAAGATGTTTGAGAAAAATTTAAAAATGTGATTGACAAGTAGAATTCCATACGAATCACATTATTAGATTTTTCTCAAAAATCTTGTGTTTCATAAAAAAAATTGCATGGGACAATAAAGTTTCTTAATTGAATGGATTTTCTAAATGTTTAACAAGTTTCAAATAAGCAGTTAATGTTTAGTAGTTCTGAAGACATTGTAATGGCGGGTCAGTAAGAAGTGTATTGAGTTGGTCCATTGCCAAAATAGGTAGTAGCACTATGAGATTTTCGTATGAGCGGATTCTAAAATCAAATGTGGAAAGCCCTGTGGACAGGAGCGTTGGCGCTCTGGTTCAAACTTTGACAAATCATATCTCCGAAAGTATTGGTTTCTCAGAGTTGGGAATGATATCAATAGAATCTTATGATAGAAATGCATCATGAATATAATTGCAGAGATAGAGGAAGAAATATTGTTTGTTGCCATACCACACATTATTAGATTTTTCTCAAAAATCTTGTGTTTCATAAAAAAAATTGCATGGGACAATAAAGTTTCTTAATTGAATGGATTTTCTAAATGTTTAACAAGTTTCAAATAAGCAGTTAATGTTTAGTAGTTCTGAAGACATTGTAATGGCGGGTCAGTAAGAAGTGTATAGAGTTGGTCCATTGCCAAAATAGGTAGTAGCACTATGAGATTTTCGTATGAGCGGATTCTAAAATCAAATGTGGAAAGCCCTGTGGACAGGAGCGTTGGCGCTCTGGTTCAAACTTTGACAAATCATATCTCCGAAAGTATTGGTTTCTCAGAGTTGGGAATGATATCAATAGAATCTTATGATAGAAATGCATCATGAATATAATTGCAGAGATAGAGGAAGAAATATTGTTTGTTGCCATACCACACTGAATATGCCAGATACCGTCCGAACACTGAAAACAAGCACCGGGCGCGGTAAGTACTTCGATGGGTGACCGCTCGGGAATAGCGCGTGCTGTAATGTTTTTTGAAGCTTCTATGCGTCAATTTTCAAGAATTTTCATAATTGAATTAAAAACGTAGGTCTATGACTCACCTCATGTGGGATTTACAATTTACATATGTCAACAAATTATAATTAGAGAATTCTATGAAATCATAGAATTAAGAATAATTATTGAAATTTTGAAAAATCTCCGAACGTATAAATTTGTTAGAGTTCAGAATTATATCAATGGATTCTTATGGAACTGCATCTTAAACAAAATTGAATTTAAAATTTGTTAAGTAAAAAAAAAAAATTTTTCGTTACTCTGAAACCAACGATAACGAACTTAACCGAGATATTTATATATTTATCTCCCAAACCTACTCTGAAAATTTCAACTGTCAGCTCATTCCATTCGAGAGTTATCGTGTTAACGGTCGGATGGCCTGAGAGAATCGATTTTGACCACGGATTCTTGATCATAGTGAGTCGAACCATTTTCAACCAAAAATTCGAAAATTATAGGCATTTGGGCAAATTGATGCTCTCTGTTCCGAGGAACAAGGGCACCAAAAAAAAAGACTATTTCAAGGGGCGAAATTCGGGGGGCTGTAACTCCGAAAGAGTGGGCCCCCAGAAAAAAATCAAAAATAGTGGTCTCCTAATTTCGTCTCGAGAATCTGTGGCCAAATTTTGTTGCCTTAATTTCGGGATACCCTATATTATAAATTGATAATTCAGGCGCGCCATGAAAAGTCACACTTCTACTCTGCATATAATAAATATACTATACTCTGAAAACGACCGGAAAGGCCTATATTAAATGATAGATATAGTGCGTAACACAAACGGTAAAGTAGAAACTGTCAAAGATAGTTGGAAGAAATAATATCACTGCATTATTCTTAAACGTGAATATTTGAGAAAACAATGAATCAAAATCGGGATTTGTTATGATTATTATCATGAGATAAGCTTCGGTTAAATTTTATTTATTGATTATAGGTATATCTCAATAACTGACTGCCAACCTAAATATCGAATTGAATCATATACTCGGTCTATGAGCCCCCTCCTATGAAAACAGAAACAAGAAGTTCCGTCCTCTTTTTATTTATTTTTATAACTCCAACCTCCACCAGAACCCCATATGCTGCTACTCTGAATCACATCCGTGAAATCGTTGCATTAATTCCCTCGTAAAACACATGAAAAGCCCCTAAAGATCAGACATGAGGACGCAATAAAACCTAATGAACAGCCTTAGTTTTACTACGCTTCGGCGACTTTTCAACTATGTACTTATTTAAGGACAATCCTTTGCCTCTGTCTGTAACTAATATTTTGAGGGAGAATTGCTACTCCCGATTTCTACCCAGGAGGCACGAAAAGATTTTGGCGCGCTGTTCATCTAATTATCAATCTGATGAGATCAATGTAAATTATTAAATGATTACATACTATAGCATTAATTCGATTGATGAATTATTCATTCCGAACGCATGGACGCCATTGTTTCAAGATCCAACGGCCAATATTGTTATTATGAAAAATCAATGGTTAGTGAATTCAGATTGATGCTCTAATAATAATTAAGAATATAACTTAGCTACCTGTACATTTTTTTGACATAGTCTCCTTCCTAATCCCCAACTTTGCAATGAATTTACAACTCTCCATTAGGAACTTAGGAATTCTGCAAACTTCTGTTCCATGTGTGCAGGAAGATTGATTGTAGACACACAAAACAAAAACGGTGATATTTCAATGTATACAAACTAAACACTTTCAAACTACACTATGATGATGCTTGTTGATTAATATCATGAATAAACTACGCATATTTCACAAATTAGTTCAATCGCGTTAGCAGGTTGTCTCAAGTCGAATAGAGAAACGATGAGTATTGAGTTTGAGTGGATGCTATGAATCGGGTGGCGCGCAACCCTGCATTCGAGCATAATCGCTTATATTCGACTGGTTTAATGAATCAACATTAACTGCCGTAGTAAATTTATGGAACTAAAGTATCTCGCATAGTATCGCTAAATTGTTATGGCTATTGGATGCCGGTTAGAAAACTTTGGTTTACCGTGGCAATTCCACATTTGAATGAGATAATAAAACACTTTCATTGGTGTAATAAGAAAAACGTAGTAAGATCTGTTTAATAACTATAGCAACTCAATTTACTATGTCTATAGTGCTATTTTAATCGAATAGTAAGAAATGTATCAACCCTAGTAAGAATATTTTCGGTAAACCTTTCTCATTGAATCATTTCTTTCAGTGAGTCACTTCTTCCTTGCTATACATTTTCATATAGAAAGTAGATTTTAAATTGTATAAATATTACATTTGTATAATTACTTCGTGCTTGTTATCACATTGTCGGTAACAAGAAACTACAGTTTGTTGATGTATTTAAAGTGCGTTCGAATATTTCACCACTTCCTATCCTCGTAATTGTTATCTTATTGCAAGTAACAAGTTATGCCGTAATCAACGAGATTACTGCGGGTTGCTTAAAGTTAAGTATACCCCTTTACTCATTCCCGAACTTATCCCCCTGATAAAACAATCAGGGTGATGTATAATTCTGGTCCTTCGAAATAACATTATATCCTGATAAAAGAATCAGGATTCAACAATAGGTTTTACTCCTTTCAGGGAAAAGGCGTGCTAAAACCGGATCCACCTTGTATAATAATTCATCATTCACTTGCGTTGGACTTTAATTGATGATTTCATCCTCGAAAATGTCAATGAAATACGTTCATTAAACCTACCGACCTTCGTATTCGACAATTTGCTGCAAGCTTGGCAACTTCACATCTTATTCGGCCAATGACTTTCTAGCCCTTCAAACGTCGTCGAACTGAAATGAATAACTTGTTGTTAGACGGGATCAAATCCGGCTTATTACTCGAATAAAACATCCCTGCAAGCTTTACAGAGAGAATTAATATTTCGATTCATAACTTTGTTCAACAACTATGAAGCCTATCAAGTTCGCCCGAGTTCGGAGTTAATTAGTTTGTCAAAGGGCCATACAGAGCAACATTCACTTTGAGACTTGACTATTGTTCGAATTTACGTAATATACAAACCACTTCTCCCGTAGAGTATCAGTTACCAGAAATCATAAAGAATTTATTCGGGGGAGATTTTTCCCCTGGTAGTAAACATTTTAATCCTATACAATCTTCTCTCTTACGTTAGTTCTATAAACAAGCACTGACGTGAAGTCAGGAGGTTTTGCGCGTATGTTCTATTGTCCATTCTCCTGTATTCGAGGCCCTTAATCGAATGAACTAGTTTACTATGATAAATTCGATTAAGAGTATCCAATACAGGAGAATGGACAATAGAACATACGCGCAAAAGCTACTGATTTCACTTCAGTGCTTCAACCAATTTTCTTTCGTAATTCTTTTAAAATTTTCTAGGGGTACGGTTGTCACAAAATTCTACACACGTCTTTATATTCATATTCTACAACTAGTTACCAAGCTTCAATTCTATTTAGTCAATTTATCGTGGAAATAATATTCCAGGTGTGTATAACTCCGAAACTGATGGACCGAGTATGCCCAAAAACGAATATAACTCTCCCATTGGGATGTATAATCTACCCTGAAAATTGCAAGTTCCTATCCCCTTTCGTTCGAAAGTTATCGCGGCAACGGTCACCCATCCAGCTGCTGAACTCACACAAGGCTACTCGGATCTTCAACAATATAGATCCGATCGTGTTCAAAATTAGAACTTGGCAGTAGAGTTAGGTTTTGAAGACTCTCGCAAAATTTCAGCCATGTCGGACGAATAGTTTCTGATGGATAGAATTGTTTTCAATAATTTTTTAAAAATTTTCTAGAGATATGATCCTCACTAAATTTCTCAAGAATTATCGCGTTGGCATTCTATAACTGATTACCATGTTTGAATTGGATCGGTTCTGTATTTTTCGAGTTATTGAGGAAATAACTACCAAATTTCAGATGGGTATAACTCCAAAACTGTTTGGCCGATTATGCCTATACACAAACCGAAATTCAGATGCACAACCTTACCCGAAAATTTCTAGTCACTATCTCTTTCCGTTCTCAGGTTTTCGTGACATAAATAATATTTTTTGATAATTTTTTTTTAATTTTCTAGTGATACGATTTCCACAAAATTTCACAAACGTCCTCAGGCTTGTATTCTACAACTACTCACCTACTCACCAAGTTTCAATTCCATCAGACTTGTATTGGTTGAAAACAAAATCATTACTCGGAAACCATTGGACCGATTATGCCCATTAACAAACTTGTCCGTCGTATTGGGATGCACCATCTACCCTGAAAATTTCAAGACGCTATCTTTTTCTGTTCTCAAGTTATCGTGGCAACGGACGGTCGGACAGAATGAAATTTGTCCTCATTAGGGAGTCGAACCTAATCGTTTGAGACCATTTTCGGCGAAAAATTCGAAAATTCAGACATTTGGGCTAAACGCGATGGTCCCCAGAACATACGCGCAAAAGAGATAATTATGAAACCACTTCACTTGTCATTGGGAACTTTATCTTGCTCGTTCATTGAATGATAAAATAGATTCCACAGATTTGTAACTAGGGATGCAAAAGATACATCGATATCTTAGAAACTAGAATACAGGAGAATGGACAGTGGAACATACGCGCAAAAGTTCCTGACTTCACGAAAAAATTGAATTAAAATTTGTTTTTCATGTACACAGTGATGTTTCGGTACCCGGACGTAATAAAATAATGTTCTAGTATGGTTCTGTTCCTTTTTGATGCTCTTGTTCTTCGGAACAGAGTGCTTATCGATTTGCCCAAATGTGGGTTTAGGAGATGAATATCTTGGTTGAGTTCGTTATGTTCTGGGGAACATCGAGTTATCATTTTCCCCAACTGTCTGTAATTTTTGGATTTTTTGCCGAAAATGTTCTCAAACGATTGGGTTCGACTACCTGATGAAAAATTCAAGTCAAATTTGATTTTGTCCGGCGGGCCGTCTGTTGACACGATAACTTGTTAACGGAAAGATATAGCGAATTTTCAGGGTAGGTGGCGCATCACAATACGACGGACATCTTCGTTAGTGGTCATAATCGGCCCAATGGTTTCCGAGTAATAATTTCGTTTTCAACCAATACTAATCCGATCGAATTCAAGCTTGCTGATTAGTTGTATCATACAAACCTAAGGACGCTTGTGAAATTTTGTGAAATCGTATTGCTAGGAAATAAAAAAAAATTATTAAAAAATATTGTTTATGTAACGATAACCGAAGAACGGAAAAAGATAGCGACTTGAAAGGTAAGCTTGTGAATCTGAATGCGACATTTGAGTTTTTTTATAGGCATAATCGGCAAAACGGTGTTGGAGTTCTACCCATCTGAAATTTGGTTATTTCCTCAATAACTCGATCCAATTCAAACATGGTTATTAGTTGAAGAATGTCAACGCGAAAATTCTTGCAAAATTTTGTGAGGATCCTATCACTAGAAAATTTCTAAAAAATCATTGAAAAATTCTATGTATCAGAAACTATTCGTCCGTCATCGCTGAATTTTGTGAAATCCTTCAGAACCTATAACTCCACTACCAATTAAGTTCGAAGTTTGAACACGATCGGATCTATATTGTTGGAGATCCGAGCAGCCTTGTGTGAGTTCGGTAGCTGGATGGGTGGCCGTTGCCTCGATAACTCTCGAACTCTGTTGGCCATAATCATCCCAACGGTTTCGGAGTTATACCCATCTGGAATATTATTTCCTCGATAACTCAAAAAATATAGACTCGATCGAATTGAAGCTTGCTATCTAGTTGTAGAATATCGACAGATGTGTGTAAAATTTTGTGAGGACCATACCACTAGAAAATGTTTTAAAATTACGAAAAAATATTATCTTTCTCACGATACCTTGAGAACGGAAAGGAATAGCGACTTGCATTTTTCAGGGTAGATTGCGCATTTGAATGCGACATTTGAGTTCTTTAATTAGAATAATCGGCCAAATGGTTTTGGAGTTATAACAATCTGAAATTAGGATATTATTTCTTCAATAACCCAAAAAATACAATGCCGATTCAATTCAAACATGGTAATTAGTTCTAGAATGCCTCGCAAAAATTTTTATCAAATTTCGTGAAGATCGTATTACTAGAAAATTCCAAATAAATCATTGAAAACAATTTACATATCAAAAAGCATTTTTCCGAAATATCTGAAATTTTGCGAGAACCCTCAAAATCATGAATGTTATGATGACATATTAAATTATAACATGAATTTTCGGGCTGATTCACAATAGAAAGTGAAGCTGTATGAAGATGTGAAGATGTATATATGGGAGATGATAGCCCTACATTAGAGTCCTGTAGCGGTCTTCGAACATCTGAAGTTCTGAATAATCATCGAATTTACCATGGTAAAATCGATTAAGAGTGTCCAATACAGGAGAATGGACAATATAATCTACCATGGTAAAATCGATTGAGAGCGTCAAATACAGGAGAATGGACAATCGAACATACGCGCAAAAGCTCCTGACTTCACGTCAGTTTTGGAACAAATTTTTTAAGATGCAGTTTCACCATGATAATCGATTAATATAATTTTCAATTATAACAATCTTATACTTTCGGAGATATGATTTTTCAAAATTTCAATATTAAACCGTACTTCTATGTTTTCACAGAATGCTGTAATTATTCTATCTATGAATTATTATATGATCTGTGTTCATACATGTCATCTTATTTTGATATAACAGACATGTCCGATTTATTTCTGGTTCGTTACTCCTGATATAAAATACCCCTACTGTTCTAGAAAACAAAGTTTGATTGAATGCAAAATGACCAATGAAATAAATCCAGCTATCGTATAATTATGAGAATTATATGATATTATACTTTTCTGGTGACTTCTTTAAACCCTTTGGCGTTCACCATATTGATGAGGAGATAATTATTAAATGCCTGTCTGCTCGACTAGTTTCGGTGAGTTTTCTGGTGATAATATAATGCCCGTGTATAATCCATAATGAGGATGGAAATATATACTTTGGTAGGTTAATCAAATTGGGTTCAGAATATCTCCAGTAAAAACAAAACCTGAATATTGGTTTCGATTGTTATAGGTATGTATCTAATATAATCGGTCTGGTGGCTTCGGATTAATAATTTTTGGCACTCTTGTTTTTTTTTTAATGACACTCTTTTGAATTTAATGATGCAGTTCTATCATAAGAATCCATATCATTCCCAACTCTGAGAAACCATTACTTTCGGAGATATGATTTGTCCAAGTTTGAATAAGACCGCCAAAGTTCCTGTCCACAGAGGCTTTCTCACTTTTTTTCATTTACGCTTTTGGATTCTTTCAAATGTATCAAAGTTAATAAGCCCGCAAAATATTATCAACATCGATCCAACAATTTTGAACTTGTGGGAAAGTCCTGTGGACAGGAGCTTTGGCAGTCTTGTTCAAACTTTGACAAATCATATCTCCAAAAGTGGTTTCTCAAACTTGGGAATTATATCAATGGATTCTTATGATAGAACTGCATTATAAAAGAAACTAAATAAGAATCCATTGATATCATTCCCAAATCTGGAAAATCAATAGGTACTTTCGGAGTTATGATTCGTCAAAGTTTTAACAAGAGCGCCAAAGCTCCTGTCCACAGGGCTTTCTCACTTTTTCAAGTTGGCCTCTGTGCGTCAGTTTTCAAGAATTTTCGTGATTAAATTCGAAACGTAGGTCTATGAATCATCTCATGTTGGATTTACAAACATCAGCAAATTATAATTACAGTGTTCTATGTAATCATATAGAACTATTGAGAATAAGTATTGAAATTTTGAAGAATCATATCTCCGAAAGTATTAGTTTGTTATAGTTGAGAATGATATCAATGGATTCTTATGATAAAATTGCATCTTAAAAAAAATGAATTAAAAATTGGTGAATAATGTAAAAAAAAATATTTTTTTGTTACTCCGAAACCACTTGGCCGATTTTGCCCAATAACGAACTTACCGAGATAATTATCTCCCAAACCCATTCAAAAATTTCAACTGTCTAGCTCATTCCGTTCGAGAGTTATTGTGTTAACGGCCGAACGGCCGGATATAATCGATTTTGACCAAGGATTCTCGATTAGTGAGTCGAACCAAATCGTTTAAGACCATTTTCAGCGAAGAATTCAAAATTTACAGACATTTGGGCAAATTGATGAGCACTCTGTTCCGAGGAACAAGAGCGCCACAAAGCGGGCTGTTTTCTTCGAAAGCGGGGACATAATAAAAGTCATGTACAGGGTGTTTCACAAATAGGCAGCCAAATTTCAGGAGTAGATTCTACAGTTAGAAATAAGGCTATTTTCTCTTATAAACATTTTTAGAAGTCTCTTCCTTGTTGAGATATACCATCTCGAAGGGTGTGACAATTTGACAGTGACAAAGCAAATTTCATTCGAAAATTTGTTTGTCTCTTCAATTTTTGTCGTTAAGGCGATAAATTTTAATAAATCGAAGATGAAAGGAAACCCACTGTGAATTTTAATAACAAAATTTAGACTGAGAGTAAGTGAGCAGCAGGTATTATTCTTATTTCTTATGTACACAAGCTATATTGCTTGAATAAGTGATAAAAATTAACTGCCGAATTGTTCACCTGCTATTTTTATATAAAAAACTAAACTTATTTTTAGCTAAGGAATCTGCGCCTAAAATTTAGCTGGCCATTTGTGAAATACCCTGTATAATCACTTTTTGAGTGCACCTCCTTTTATTTGAGTTTAAATTAAGTTCACATGACAAAAGCCAAAATATCCATAGAAAATATATTTGAATGAAAATGTGTTACTTTACTATGTAGTACTAATAATATATACCTTTAGTTTAATCAACTCCTCTCTTTTGCGCGTATGTTCTGGGGAACATCGCGTTATCATTTTGCCCAAATATCTGTAACTTTCGGATATTTTTACGAATATGGTCTCAAACGAATTGGTTTGACTCCCCAATGAAGAATTCGAGGTCAAATTTGATTCTGTCCGGCCGGCAGTGCGGCCGTCCGTTCGTTGCCACGATAACTTGAGAACTGAAAATCGAAAAATACAAAACCGATTGAATTCAAACATGGTTATTAGTTGTAGAATGCCAACGCAAAAATTCTTGCAAAATTTCGTGAGAATAGTATTTGTAGAAAATTTTTAAAAAATCATTGAAAATTGAAAAAAAAAATTCTATATATCAGTAACTGTTCGTCTGAAATTGCTGAAATTTTGCAAGAGCCCTTAGAACCTAACTCTTCTGCCAAGTTTCCAGTTTTAACACGATCGGTTAAATATTGTTGGAGATTCAAGCAGCCTTGTGTGAGTTCAGTAGATGGGTGACGGTTGCCTCGATAACTTTCGAACGAAAGGAGATAGTGACTTGCAATTTTCAAGGAAGGTTGCGTATCCGAATGGGAGTGTTGAGTTCATATTTAGGCATAATCGGTCTAACGGTTTCCGAGTTATACCCACTTGGAATATTATTTCCTTGATAACTTTTCAAAAAATAAAGATTCGATCGAATTGAAGTCTGGTAACTAGTAGTAGAAAATCAACATAAAGAAGTGTTTAAAATTTTGTAAGAACCGTACCCCTAGAAAATTTGAAAAAAATGACAAAAAAAAAACTTTTGTAAGAACCGTACCCCTAGAAAATTTCAAAAAAATCACGAAAAAAAAAAAGGTTCAAGCAGGACGTGAAGTCAGGAGCTTTTGCGCGTATGTTCTATTGTCCATTCTTCTGTTTTCGATTAAGGGTGTCCAATACAGAAGAATGGACAATAGAACATACGCGCAAAAGCTCCTGACTTCACGTCAGTGCTTGCCAATTTTTTTTAAGGAGAATAGCAGTCGAATAATGAATACTCGGAAAGTAGGACTGAGCCTGTCCGAACAGGACATTGAATTTTGATTTAAAAATCTGAACGTCCCGCTAACATCGAGACGTCTATCAATGCTGACTTTAATTTACCTAACCAAATACCATGTGCATTCACCATTGAAAATGCACATAGGAATAGTCATTACTATGACTATATGATATGAAAAGTAATTTCTGGTCCACAAAAGAGAAATGATGTAAAAGTAGACAACGCATTTCTGACTATGCAACTGCATCCTTCAAACAAACTCTTTATCTTCTAACCCATTCGACCGTCAATACCAACGAACTCAAACAATGCAACATAAATTTCACCTAAGTCAATATCCATCCCGCCTTCCACATGTTCGCCAATTTTCTATGGTCTTCCAATAATCCCCGGCGTACATAGACAGCGGTCCATCAAAATTCAAGACATGTCAATTCGTTCCGTACACTCTCCTCCAAAACAGGCCGGCAACCCCTAGCACGTGCTCCGCGCACCGCCAAAACTCGCTCCATGCACTGTACGCTGCGCGTAACCATAGAAACGGGTCGATGTTTCGGTCATAAAATTTTATGGCCTTGCCGTGGACGCACGCAGCCGGCGTCTTGATTCTGTGATTCAACGGTCGACGTCTCGCCGAGCGTCGGCAGCGCCGTTATGTCTGAGGGATGCTCGTAAAAACCAATGGCGTACGTGAAATAGGGGTAGGCTTCGCCGGATAGTGCGTTAACCTCTCTAATCGCTGAAATATAAGTGGGAAAACTTTCTACTGAACTGTGAGATTATTCGAGGGATGGATATTTTATTGTAGGGGCGATGCCTTTCATTCCGTCTCATTCATTCAATTTTGGCGTTTATGACGCGAACCAGTGGCAGAAGCAGCCACTTGTGCTTTCAGGAAAATTAATTCTGAGGAGGAGTTTCTCGTTCGGGGTTGATGGTCATCTTCGCAAATCTCGAAATGAGGTATAAAATATCTGCATCTACCGGATTCCCTGAGTTTTCAAAGAAGTTTCAACGATGTTAATAAATAATTAGTCACGATTTTACATTAACTTTCCGTTATTCCTTCAGGGACAATATTTTGTGGAACGTCCAGAACGGCACACTTAATTATAAAAGTTTATGAGGTCTTGATGTATTGATGCAGGAAGTCTTTAATGAGTCGTTTCCTCAACAAAATGTAGAACGGATGAAAAAAGTGGGAAAGCCCTATGGATAGGAGCTTTGGCGCTTTTTTTTCAAACTTTTGACAAATCATATCTCCGAAAGTTGTGGTTTCTGAGAGTTGGGAATGATATCAATGGATTCTTATGATAGAACTGCATCATGAAAGCATCATGAACTGCATTCAAAAAGTGTGACTTAAGAAAAAAGAAGAGTAGGTACAAAAAATTATTGATCTGAAACCACCAGATCAAATCTACTCTGAAAATTATATAATATCAATTCAAACTTAGCCAATATTCCAGTTTTCTTTTTACTGGAGATATTCTGAACCTAATTTGATTAACTCACCAAAGTACATATACATATATTTCCATCCACGGGCATTATATTATCACCACAAAAATATAATATCATACGAGTATATCCTCATAATTCTACGATAGGTGAAGTTATTTCATTGGTTATTTAGATTCAATTATACTTTGCTTTCTAGAACAGGAGGGGTATTTTATATCATAGCCTTTCGATTGCAAATACTAGCTAACTGTTTAGGTCTATTAGCATTTTGCATTATCATTTGTGATTGTTTGCTACCAGAAACAAACTGGTTTGCTATCTATTTACGTTACAAGCAAACATTCTTGGATATATGTTTGCTGTCATTTGTACGTTGTGACTTGTGGGGGAATTGGGTTATGTTGCAAATTTATGAAGTTTCCTTAATTTATTTATTTATATCCGCTTTTTTCACACTAACGAGCGAATTATCACCCCTTTACATGTTATCTATATATGACGGCCCAATTTTGGCTACAAGTGTTTCAAAACTACCAAGAGTCATTCTGAAAAATTAAGTAAATGAAATAGCCAGTTTTATTTATGAAACAAATCTAATGAAATCAGTCGAGAGAGACAACTCAAATCAGAATACTTATGCAGGAAATCTTAAATAGTGTTACTAATGAATAACTACCTGTACATTAGTTGGAAACCCTGTTCTAAATAATTGGATAAGCATTCTTCTACGAATGGAGGCCTAAAATGGGTCAACCTTTCTCGGCTCCACATAAGAAGAGAAATTCTTTTTTTGCTGAAGGTTCGTAATTATTGTCCAAAATATTACTTAATAAAAGTTCATCTTCCACCATAATTAGAGAATGACTAGTAAATTATGCTGGACTTCCTTGCACTATTCATGTTCGACTCACTAATAAAAAAACTCTACCTATGTACTTAGCGAATCCAAATTTCAAATTGTTTACATGAGTACCTACATCAACCAAACTGTAATCAGTAAGTTGAACGAACGTAAGGTTTATGAGTAACGAACCAGAAATAAATTTGACATGTCTCTTGTAGGAAAATAAGATGATATGAATGAACACAGATATATATGATCTGTGTTCTTACATGTCATCTTATTTAATTCATAGATAAAATAATTACAGCGTTCTGTGAAAACATAGAAGTAAGTTTTTGTACTCCGAAACCATCAGGCCGATTTTGTCCAAACGCGAACTTAACCGAGATATTTGTCTCCCAAACCTACTATGTAAATTTCAACTTTCTAGCTCATTTTGAGTGTTATCGTGTTAACGGCTGGACCGGCCGGCCGGACTGATCTTGACCACGGATTCTTGATCAGTGAGTCGAACCAAATCGTTTAAGACCATTTTCATCCAAAAACGAAAATTACAGACATTTGGGCAAATTGAAAAGCACTCTGATCCGAGAAACAAGAGCGCCAAAAACATAAAATGAAATTGGGAAAGCACTGACGTGAGGTCAGTCTGCTTTGGCGCGCCTGTTCAAATTCATTGCTAGAGTGGACACCCATCCAGGTAATGAACTCATGCAAGAAATAAAATTTTTATCAAATTAAAAGTGATAGCTTTTCATTGTTCTGGAGAATATCCTTGTATTTTTCATAATATTCAAATATCAGGGTACGGAATATCAATTGTAGAATGAACCTTGTTCTATTCGATTATTTTGTTCAATATTCTTCATTCTTTTGTTCTAGGTATTTAAGTAATTGAAAGAGGTATCGTTGTTGGACATTAATCACGGCTAGGTATGGGTAAATTCTTTATGAAATACGTATAATTTTTACTTTCAAGCCACTTCTTCATAGATATATAAACAGGTTCCGTTGTAAACATGGCAGAGAAAATGATGAAAATCTGCAAATAGAGTAATGTGTCATTAATATAATAATCAAAATTGTTCGATTTCAACCTATTTGATATCACTTTTCAAAACAAAATAATACACTTTTATATGAACCTATTTTCCTTCGATTCCATTTGTAAGAAGTGATTATCTTTTTTTAAAATCGTAAGCATTCATTTATTAGAATTCAAATGGAGGAATAGAAATTCCATTTTTAATATAATTATTGTAATA
This sequence comes from Halyzia sedecimguttata, assembly GCA_937662695.2. Classification (NCBI taxonomy): domain Eukaryota; kingdom Metazoa; phylum Arthropoda; class Insecta; order Coleoptera; family Coccinellidae; genus Halyzia; species Halyzia sedecimguttata. Next base: position 35,547,472 of record OW569411.2, read on the forward strand.
ATTATCAATATTTCAACGTTCGTGATACTATACAGTCTGGTCGATGCTAATGACGTCGTTCGCTAGAAATAAGAAAATTCTGTGAAATCAATGAACATTTTGGTGTTCGACAGGAATTAAACTGATTCACTGTATTAGTTTTATTTATTGATATATTTTCCCAAATACTGCTCCGATCGAGTTTAAAAGAAGAGCATAACTGTAAAATGAGGTTTTGAAGGCTCTCGCAAAATGTCAGCGATATTTGATGATTTCTGAGATACAGAATTTTTTGTAAATTATTTCAAAATTTTCTAGTTATACCGTCATATTTTTCAATCAACTACCAAGTTAGACAATTCAGATCAGTACCTTTCGAGTTATTAGGAAAAAAACATTTAACGAACTTAACCGGCGAAATTGGACTCCAAACCTACCCCGCAAATTTCAAATATCACAATTAAGTTCGACCTCCGATTAATCAGAGAGTCAAAACTGAACGCTTAATAACATTTCCGGCAGAAAATTCGAAGATTGCAGAATTTGGGCAAAATGATAAGCGTTCGTTCAGGGTAACAAGCGCGCCCTGCGCGCCCAATAGTGTCAAAGTATCGTTCAGAAATGTATGGACCCCATTGATCTAATATGAGGTTGATATACTTAGGTATACAACAGGAGTATTATCCACTTGGAAATATTGATGTTATAAAAAAAATGGGTCAAGCCCTGTGGACAGGAGCCTTCTGGCACTCTAGTTCAAACAGACAAATTATATCTCCGAAAGTATTGGTTTCTCAAAGTTGGGAATTAAATCAATGTATTCTTATGAAAGAACTGCATCATACAGGAAATTAAATTCAAATAATAGTTTATTTATCAAGATTAAATGAGCAATCTGAGAATGAGAACTGCACCATGGAAGAGATCAAATTAAAATAGCTGAAATGAATTTGACTCTTTCTTATAAAACAGGATGAAATGTACGAGTATGAACACAGATCATATAATAAAGCTTAGATAGAATAATTATAGCATTCTTTGAAAACATAGAAGTACGTACGATTCATTATCGAAATTTAGAAAAATCGTATCTCCGAAAGTATTAGCTTGTTGGAGTTGAAAATGATATCGATGGATTTTAATGGTGAAACTGCATCTTAAATAAAAATTACAGACATTTGCGCAAATTGATAAGCACTCAGTTCCGAGGAACTAGAGCGCCAAAAAGTGTAATTCCCTTTCCGGGATTTGAGCCCGCCTTCTGACGACTGACTAGACGAACCGGCTATCGGGCTCCTCGTACGATCTTGTCGATCTCCGGTATTAGAATAAAACGTCGGTACTTACCTGGGATATACATTCTTAATTTTCACTTTTCGACATAAAATCGCCTCATGGGGGTTTATTTGACGGTTTTTCACCCTTGTCTCTCTAAGTCGATTTTGACGTTTCTCGAACCAACTATTAGCAAGGAATTAGACAATGTCATATCTCAGGAAAATAAGTTGACATGACAATTCATACATAGAATAATTATATAATTCTGCGAAAACGTTGAAATACGATTTATTATTGAAATTTTGAAAAATCATATCTCCGAAAGTATTAGCTTCTTAGAGTTAAAAATTATATCATTGGATTCTTTTGGTAAAACTGCTTATTGAAAAATATTTAATTTGGAATTTGTTATGTAAAAAAAATTTTTTTTTTGTTACTCCGAAACCATCTGTCCGATTTGCCCAATAACGAACTTGGCCGAGATATTTATCTGCCAAACCTACTCTGAAAATTTCAACTCTCCAGCTCATTCCGTTCGAGAGTTATCGTGCCTACGGCCGGACAGAATGAATTTCGATCACGGATTTTTGATCAGTGAGTCGAACCAAATCGTTTAAGACCATTTTCATCGAAAAATTCGAAAATTACAGACATTTGGGCAAATTGATAAGCACTCAGTTCCGAGGAACTAGAGCGCCAATAATTATCTTATCATTAGAGGATACTTTGGGAGGTATATTTATTAAATGGTTCCTTCACGGATTTTCTCTCCCAAACTCTGAAAAATATCTATAAAATAAAAAAATTATTATTTTGTGAATTGCTTCTGCGTTAGAAACACAAGACATTTGTTAGAAACAATGTATAGAACAATGTTGCCTAACAAACAATAACGAAACAACATCAACGATAGAACAACCATTTCGTAACGTTTCGTAGACTAGATCAGACTCCTTCGTCAGACACCAAGCTCTTCAAAATTGTTTTTTGTTGACAGTTATTCGGAAGTTCGACATTTCTCAGAGTTTTGGAGAGAAAACACAGAAAGGAACCATTTCGTAATTAAATATCAGTTTGAATTCCAAAATATGTTCTGAAAAATAATTTCATATCACATAGTGGGGACAATTAGTCGCTGAATTATTGATTGTTCGTGCGAACTCTCAATTTTTCCTCGGAATTGGACATGTAATGGCAAATAAACACGTGAACAAATGCCCGGATCTCTAAATAATCAATCATTCGCAAAGGATTTTTCTCATTTCTGTTAATATTCAATGGATGATGGCTCTACTAGCGGAATCAACTTTTATAATAATTAACAGTTACCGAACAATATTGCATTTGCAGGATTTTGATTATGATATAGGTAATTGGACTCCTAGGAAATATATCATAAGATTCCAAGAGCTTGTATCAGTTTGTTACTCTATCCTTACGCTACCCACAGCACGATAATTTTTGGCGCTCTTGTTCCTCGGAACAGAGTGCTTATCAATTTGCCCAAATGTCAGTAATTTTCGAATTTTTGGCTGAAAATGGTCTTAAACGATTTTGTTCGACTCACTGATCAAGAATACGTGCTCGAAATCGATTCTTTCCGGCCGTCCGGCCGTTAACACGATAATGGCGCGTTTACATTAGTCAAGTGAATTGATCAAGTCAGTTGAATTCAAGTGACTTGAAAGCGAATCGAATGTGTAAACCACCCAATTCGTTTCACTCGATCGGCTGAATTGAACGGCATCTCAGTTGAAGCACGGTCAACTTTGTGCATTCAAGTGACTTGATCAACTCACTTGACTAATGTAAACGCGCCATAACTCTTGAATGGAATGAGCTAGACAGTTGAAATTTTCAGAATAGGTTTGGGAGATAAATATCTCGGCTAAATTCGTTATGGGACAAAATCGGAGTAACGGGAGTAATGGATTTCGGAGTAACAAAAAAAATTTTTTTTTTACAATACAAATTTCAAAATAAGTTTTTCTCAAGATGCAGTTTCACCATAGAAATCCATTGATGTCATATTCAACTCTAACAAGCTAATACTTTCGGAGATTTTCGGAGATGATTTTTCATAATTTCAATAATAAATCGTACTTCTGTGTTTTCACAGAATGCGATAATTATTCTATCTATGGATTATTATAATATGATCTGTGTTGATACATGTCAACTTATTTTCCTGAGACATGATATGTCAAATTTTGATATTTAAAGCCCATGGTTAATCCATATGATGATGGGAATGGTAATGGTAAGTTAATAATATCGAGTTCAGAATATCTCCACTAAAAACAAAACTGAAATATTGGATAAGTTTCAATTGATATAATATAATTTTCAGAGTGGATTTGAGGAAACGAATATCTCGGATGAGTTCGTTGTTGGGTAGAATTGGTCTATTGGTTTTGGATTGATAATTTTTGGCACTCTTGTTGAATTTGAATTCTTTTACGATGTTTGAGTTTAAATTCCGCTATTAAGAAGTTCTATCATAAGAATCCATTAATATAATTCCCAACTCTTACCAATACTTTCGAAGATATGATTTGTCAAAGTTTGAAGAAGAGCGCCAAAGCTCCTGTCCACAGGGCTTGAACCAATTTTTACCAAACAGTACGTGGTTACGGGGAAGGAATTTCAGACCCATGCTCTAGCTCGGCGGCTCCGAGGGTACTGACTACTGGGTTCGATTCCCGTAGCGGAAGTAGCTTTATATCAATATTTTTTCATTTCGACCGAAAGAATAACTTAAAGGGGCTTCACTTCCGTAGACCAGACTGTCCTAATATCATGAAAGACGTCTAAATAATGTTCATAGGATTCACCGAAAATACCCTCAACTTCTCTATTTCATATGGGACACCCTGTATCCTTTTGAAGATTTGAGAAGATCTTGCTATCTCGAATTCGTATATACAAAGTTTATTGGAAATAATTTTCAATCTTTGACAAATCATATCTCCGAAAGTATTGGTTTCCCAGAGTTGGGAATGATATCAATGGATTCTTGTGATAGAACTGCATCATGAAAGAAATTCAAAAAGTGCCATTAAAAAAAAAACAAGAGTGCCAAAAATTATCGATCCGAAACCAATAACGAACTTATCTGAGATATTCATTCCTCAAATCTACTCTGAAAATTATATTATATCAATTTAAACGTAGCCAATATTCCAGTTTTGTTTTTACTGGAGATATTCTGAACCCAATTTGATTAACTTACCAAAGTATATATTTCCATCATCATATGGATTTTATCCAAGGGCATTATATTATCACCCAAAAATTATAATATCCTATAATCCTCATAATTTTACGATAGCTGAGGTTATTACATTCGTCATTTTGCATTCAATCATTGTCATTGTTTTCTAGCACAGGAGGTATTTTATATCTTGAGTAACGAATTTTGAATAGTACCGTAAATAAATATGACATGTCTCTTATCGGTAGATAAGATGGCACATATGAACAAGCATCATGAAATTCATAGATCCAAATACGATTACAGCATTCAGTGGAATTATAGAATTACTATTTAATATTTAAATTTTGAAAAATCATATCTCCGAAAGAATTAGCTTGTTAGAGTTATTATTATTATTATTATTATTATTATTATTATTACACTGAACATGATATCAATAGATTCTTATGATGAAACTGTATCTCGTTACTTTTTGTTACTCCGAAACCGTCCGGCCGATTTTGCCCAATAACGAACTTAACCGAGATATTTATCTCCCAAACTTACTCAGAAAATTTCAACTGGGTAGCTCGTTCCGTTCGAGTGTTAACTTGTTAACGGTGGTCGGGCAGAATCGATTTTGACCACGGATTTTTGATCAGTAAGTCGAACCAAATCGTTTAAGACCATCTTCATCATAAAATTCGAAAATTAAGACATTTGGGTAAATTGATAAGCACTCTGTTCCGAGGAACAAGAGCGCCAAAAACGAGAAATAAATCACTTTATAGTTAAGGAATAGCTATAAATGTATTTTCTTTAGACTAATGAGAATAATACTTTAAACAAATTCACTTCAAATGTTCAAAAGCTCGCTGTTTACCTCTTGACAATATGCAAGCCTATTGATTAATTCGAGAATAACTCTCTTCAAGACTTCTCCACGTATTAGTTCACATTCATCAATAATTCTTTGTCCCAATTGTTGCATCTTGATCGTCTAACATAAACACGTGATATAGATAACCCCAAAGAAAAAAATTTAACTCTAAAGGTCCGGAGAACGAACAGGTCATACTACGAATCCTCTACGTCAAATTCATCGATTTGGAAAAATCCCTAACTCGTCAAACATAGTGCGGAGGCGCTCCATCTTGTTGAAACCAAACATTTTGTGTTAACTACCCATTCTGGTGCAGGAATAATTTGGTTATTCAGTAAATCGGCAATTCCCATCCAAACATTCAACTATTGTGGATGCTGGGTATGTGCTTCATGAATCCACTGAGGATTCTTATTTGACTAATATTTTTTACCATCCCAGTTGCATTAAAACTAGTGACCGACCGAAAGTTCGGTTTCGGATTCGGCCAAGAAATCTAGTTTCGGCCTTAGTTTCGGTTTCGGCCCAAAATGGCCGAAACTTGACTGTTCGTGAATTATCCTGGTCGTTTGGCCAGGAGTTAAAAGTAGGTATACATAATTGTCGCCCAAGTTATTGTAATATATCTTTGTTAAGACTGAGAATTCATGAGAATTCACTTTAATGAGTATTAATTAGATTACACAGGGTGATTCCAAATAAGACGTGAAACTTGGAGGAGGAGTTAGTATGTCTCATTAGATGTTGTTTAATCCATATTTATTAATAACCGAAAATCAACAGTTTTTGGAGTTCGGGTGATTTTTAAAAGATTTCTGAACTTAGTTCATATTTCGTCAATTTTTTCTACGTTGACCAAATTTGAAGATAATTATGGTTTATTTTCATCAGAAAAGGATATGATATGTACGAAAAAGTCGAAACTATGCTGTATAAGAGGTTGAAAAAGGATTAGTATGATTTGAAATGTGGTAGGTATATGAATAAATGAAAAATCAATTTCTAATATCAATTTGTCTGCAACTTTCGAATTTCACAATTTTGTATGCCAAAATTATTTCAAAAACTTGCCAAATTCCTTCTTCATTCTATGAAAGATTTCGTTAGATTGCTTCACTAGTTCCGTTTCAGCAGATTTTTTTTAAGCAACCTTTTGAATGTCCGGCATTTAAAATAGTGAATGTATCAAAAGACAGCGTGAGTAAATTTCAGGCGGAAAATTACAACTGAAGATATCAGAAAGAAGGCATGTGCTTGCCTATATGGAATGGTGGAACATAATTTATGAATACATTTTCTAATGAAATTTCGAGCTCATTTGCAACAAAAAAATATTGAATTCGTTATTTTTCTCCATTTGCTTCTTACATCCCCTTTCAAATCATACTAATTCTTTTTCATCAGAACCAGAACTCAAATATCTCGGAAACTGTTGATTTTTGGTCATCAATAAAAATGGCTCAAACCACAGCAAATTATTCATACTAACACCTCCTCCAAAGTTGACGTCTGATTTGGAATTACCTTGTATACTTCGACTGATTATTTTTATAACTTGGTTATACCAAAATAATAAATAAAGATATCAAAACAGTTGTCTTTTTATTTTATTTAACACTGCTTAACTGTTTTTATGTATATGCAAATAAAATTGTAAAAAATACAGTAGATTTCAGTATGAAATATAAAGTTTCGGTTTCGGTTTCGGCCGAAACTGAGACCCTGGCCGAATGTTCGGTTTCGGTTTCCGTTTCGGCTGAAAGACCAGTTTCGGTCGGACACTAATTAAAACGTTGTAATATTTCAGTAACCGTCAAACTTGATATGATATTTCTTTCAAGATTCGAATAACTTAAAATATTACACACTTCTTCATGAGTTCTAACACGATCACCTTAACCGACCATCATTGATATTTCAATATGATCTTTTTCACTGAAATGAACCATTCTTAATCGTACAATTTATTTCTGTCAATTAATTTGGCAACAGTTACCTATTAGATAGTATTCGTTTATTTCTTACCACATTGTATTAATACAAAGAATTTCTAAAAACACGTGTATACGTTTATATTCTCATTAGTCCAAAGTAAATAAATTAATAGACTTGCATTGTATTGTCAGGAGGTAAACGGCGTGCATTTTGAATATCTGAAGGGATTTTGTTCAAATTAGGATTCTCAATAGTCTTGGGTAAATAAATTTACCTATTCTGTTACTGTAAAGTGATTTATTTATAGTTGTTACAAATTATTTCCGCTAAGCATTGTATGTAGGTACAACAAGGTCTTTTAAAATCTGCTAACAGATACAGGGTACCTCATTCAAATAAAAAAGGTTGAGAGTATTTGCGGTTTAACAGTAGTATTAAAAAATTTAGCATCAGATGGATGATGATTCATTGTACTAGCCTGAAAAGTTTCATAAAAATCAACCTTTTCGTTTCAATAGTTATTTATGTACCAAGGACCCAAAACTGTCTATTATAGTCGAGTATGAAAATTGCGATTTTGGTCGATCAAGAATCCGTGGCCAAAATCGATTCTATCAGGCCCGCCGCTAACACGATAACCCGAACGGAATGAGCTAGAGCTAGACAGTTGAAATTTTCAGAGTGGGTTTGGGAGATAAATATCTCAGTTAAGTACGTTAATGAAAAAAAACTTTTTTACCCTACAAATTTATTTTTTTTTAAAATTCAGTTTTATTATAAGAATCCATTGATATCCATTTCAACTCTAACAAATTAATACTTTCGGAGATATGATTTTTCAAAATTTCAATATTAAATCGTAACTCTATATTATGATTTCACAGAATGCTGCAATCGAAAATTAACGTCCGTATCTATGAATTTCATGATCTGTGTTGATAGATATCATCATTGTCATCTCATCTACACATAAGAGACATGTCAAACAAAGTATGATTGAATGCAAAATGACCAATGAAATAACCTCCGTTATCGTATATAGCTCTTGCATAATCCTTATGATGATGATGATATATATACTTTGGTAAGTTTATCAAATTGGGTTCCGAATATCTAGTAAATTAGAGGAATGAATACCTCGAATAAGTTGGTTATTGGGTAGAATCGGTCTGGTGGTTTCGGATTAATTTTAATTTTTGTTGAATTTTATTTCTTTTATGATGTTTGAATTTAATTGATTTCATGATGTTTGAATTTAATTTCTTTTATGATTAGGGCTTCACACGAGACGAGAGTAGACGAGAATATAAAAAATCTCGTCTCGGTTTCGCCAATTCCCAAAAAATTAAGTCTCGTTTAAGTCTCGGTCTCGTCTCGTTAACAGTTGTCTCGTCTCGTCTCGCTTATTTCTGAATAATGATAATAAATATTTTAATATATAAACGAAATGATAGATAACAATGAATAATTTTGTAAAGCTATATTTATCACGCTCTTATACAAAATTTTTTGTACATGTGCATATTTTTGCGCGTATGTTCTGGGGAACATCGCGTTATAGTTTTGCCCAAATGTCTGTAACTTTCGAATTTTTTGACGAAATTGGTCTCAAACGATTTAGTTCGACTCCCCAATGAAGAATTCGAGGTCAAATTTGATTCTGTCCGTCCGGCCGTCCGTTGCCACGATAATTTGAGAACGAAAAGAGCTAGCGACTTCGAAGTTTTCAGGGTGGGTGGCGCATCGCAATACGACGGACAAGTTCGTTAATGGGCATAATCGGCCCAGTGGTTTCCGAGTAATAATTTTGTTTTCAACTAATATAAATCCGATCGAATTGACACTTGGTGAGTAGTTGTAGAATATGAACCTAAGCACGTTTATGAAATTTTGGGCGAATCGTATGGCTGGAAAATTTTAAAAAAATTATTAAAAAATATTTTTGTTGTCACGATAAGCTGAGAACGGAAAAAGATAGCGGCTTGAAAATTTCAGGTTAGGTTGTGCATCTGAATGCGATATTTGAGTTTGTTTATACGCATAATCGGCCAAACGGTTTTAGAGTTATAGCCATCTGAAATTTTCTGAAATTTGTTTGTTTTTTGTTCCTCATTAACTCGAAAAATACTGAACCGATTGAATTCAAACATGGTAATTAGTTGTAGAATGCCAACGCGAAAACGTTTGCAAAATTTGGTGACGATAGCATTTGTAGAAAATTTTTAATAAATCATTGAAAATAAAAAAAATATTCCATATATCAGTAACTATTCGTTTGAAATTGCTGAATTTTTGCAAGAGCGTTCATAACCTAACTCTATACTGCCAAGTTTCAAGTTTTAACACGATCGGTTGAATATTGTTGGAGATTCGAGCATTCTTGTGTGAGTTCAGTAGATGGGTGACCGTTGCTTCGATAACTTTCGAACGAAAGGAGATAGGGACTTGCAATTTTCAGGGTAGGGTGCGTATCCGAAAGGGAGAGTTGAGTTCGTTTTTGGGCATAATCGGTTTAACGGTTTCCGAGTTATATCCACCTGGAATATTATTTCTTTGATAACTCAAAAAATGAATATTCGATTGAATTGAAGCTTGGTAACTAGTGGTAGAAATTCAACGTAAAGAAGTGTTTAAAATTTTGTAAGAACCGTACCCCTAGAAAATATGAAAAAAATGACGAAAAAAAAATTTTAAGAACCGCACACCTAGAAAATTTTAAAAAAATCACGAAAAAAAAAATTGGTTCAAGCACTGACGTGAAGTCAGAAGCTTTTGCGCGTATGTTCTATTGTCCATTCTTCTGTATTGGACACCCTAAATCGAATTTACCATGGTTAATTATGTTGTCCATTCTCCTGTGTTGGACACTTAATTCGAATTTACCATGGTAAATTCGAATTGAGAGTGTCCAATACAGGAGAATGGACAACATAATTAACCATGGTATATTCGATTTAGGGTGTCCAATACAGAAGAATGGACAATAGAACATACGCGCAAAAACTTCTGACTTCACGTCAGTGCTTGAACCAATTTTTTATAAATTTAAATACTGTTAATTTCATCTTTTAAATTACTCGAAGACCAAGAATTCAAACATAATCTCGCTCGCATCACATCACCTTGCAATCATGTACTTGATTTGCCATGATAAAACCTGCAGTGGAAAATAATCTTTCAACAGATACGGATGTAGCCATTAATAAATCATCGGCCATCTTGGAAAGTGTAGGAACTTTTTCATGCACTTTCCACCACTCCAAAATATAATTTTGATTTTATTTTATTTTATTTGCTCTTTCTAACAGCAAATGATCTTCAAACTCAGTTTTCCTGTTCCGAAGGTTTCGTTCATGTTTTAAAGAGGCTATCGATGTCGATATATTTTTTAAAAGAATTGGACAAATTTATATGGTTTTCAATGAATACATTCTCAGTGGGTAGATCATTGAAGGTGTTCTTGGTGTATTCCTAATAACACTTTTCGAAACATCGAATAACTTCATTTTTCATTTCTTTACCAGTTTTATCAATTTTATCATACGTACTTCCACAGCTGAATACAATAATTGTTCACATCTTCACTACAAGAAGCACAATAAATAAATAATAGTTTAAAAAAACTAAAAAAACACGCTTTTATAGCTAACCGAACTAAAAATTAGAAAATAATTTTTAATTTCAGAGAGTTTATAATACAGTAGTAGAAGATCGAACAATCAATTAGAATTTATCACCTCAAAATAAAATTATAATAAAGTTTAAGTTATTAACAAAAGAATTCAATTCAGAGTAAACAGCGTGGGGTGCTTGATAAAGTAAATGTAGCAACCATTCTATTGGCAACTATCTATGAGAAGAGAGTTATGAAAAGTAGTAAAATGCACCCCACGCTTTTTACTCTGAATTGAATTCTTTTGTTAATAACTTAAACTTTATTATAATTTTATTTTGAGGTGATAAATTCTGATTGATTGTTCGATCTTCTACTACTGTATTATAAACTCTCTGAAATTAAAAATTATTTTCTAATTTTTAGTTCGGTTAGCTATAAAAGCGTGTTTTTTTAGTTTTTTTAAACTATTATTTATTTTTCATTTTTTAGTTCGATTTATCAATTAGTTATTTGTTGACATGTGGTATTGAAATGTCTCACAAATTATTTCGCAATCTCATCATTTCATTCAAAATTTTATTAATCCTGGCGGTCCCAATAAGGATAATGGGAAACTGTTAGAACATGTTAGAACTGTTAGAATATGAGCCCAAAATGATATATCGCATGCGACAAATCGCCTTGCGATAGACAGGCTCCACTCTGTGAGATTTTGTACATGAGATACAGATAGTCCGCCGTATTCACAAATCATTCAATCTCCGTTAAGTCCTAACTGAGGTACTCAGTTAAGGATAAATTTGAATCGGAACCTCAGTTACCTAAAGTGAAAATCAACGTGAAACAGGCCAGTTTCACCACCGTTAAATACTTTAACTGAGGTTGCGATTCAAATTTATTCTTAACTGAGGACCTCAGTTAGGACTTAACGGAGATTGAATGCTTTGTGAATACGGCGGAGTATCTGTCTGCGCTTGTCGCTCATGCGATATCGCATCAGTATGAACTGGACCTGAAACATCACGTTGCAAATTGGCGGAGGTGCCCGGTATGAGATAATATGCTATAAATAATAATCAATTTTTGTGGATAATAAGGATAATGGGAAACTGTTATCAAATTATTGCATTGTCATCGGTTCTTGATACGTATGCAAAGTTTCAAATTAATCAGACTTCTGGAAACTGGTGAAAATTAAGTTCAAAGATTCCGTTACATACATAGTCAGATACAACCCAAGCTAATATAAAAGCGCTTTTTACTCTGAATTGAATTCTTTTGTTAATAACTTAAACTTTATTATAATTTTATTTTGAGGTGATAAATTCTGATTGATTGTTCGATCTTCTACTACTGTATTATAAACTCTCTGAAATTAAAAATTATTTTCTAATTTTTAGTTCGGTTAGCTATAAAAGCGTGTTTTTTTAGTTTTTTTAAACTATTATTTATTTTTCATTTTTTAGTTCGATTTATCAATTAGTTATTTGTTGACATGTGGTATTGAGATGTCTCACAAATTATTTCGCAATCTCATCATTTCATTCAAAATTTTATTAATCCTGGCGGTCTCAATAAGGATAATGGGAAACTGTTAGAACATGTTAGAACTGTTAGAATATGAGCCCAAAATGATATATCGCATGCGACAAATCGCCTTGCGATAGACAGGCTCCACTCTGTGAGATTTTGTACATGAGATACAGATAGTCCGCCGTATTCACAAATCATTCAATCTCCGTTAAGTCCTAACTGAGGTACTCAGTTAAGGATAAATTTGAATCGGAACCTCAGTTACCTAAAGTGAAAATCAACGTGAAACAGGCCAGTTTCACCACCGTTAAATACTTTAACTGAGGTTGCGATTCAAATTTATTCTTAACTGAGGACCTCAGTTAGGACTTAACGGAGATTGAATGCTTCGTGAATACGACGGAGTATCTGTCTGCGCTTGTCGCTCATGCGATATCGCATCAGTATTAACTCGACCTGAAACATCACGTTGCAAATTGGCGGAGGTGCCCGGTATGAGATAATATGCTATAAATAATAATCAATTTTTGTGGATAATAAGGATAATGGGAAACTGTTATCAAATTATTGCATTGTCATCGGTTCTTGATACGTATGCAAAGTTTCAAATTAATCAGACTTCTGGAAACTGGTGAAAATTAAGTTCAAAGATTCCGTTACATACATAGTCAGATACAACCCAAGCTAATAAAAGCGTGTTAAAAACAATAAATTTCTCCAGATGTTCAAATAGAGACGAAATTTTAAAAGCATTAGGATTTAGAGGCAATTTAAGTTGTCCGTTAAGTATTGAATTCATAATGGGATCGGTTTTTATGGTTGTGAATTCTATTTTTTCTTGAAAAATAATCTCAACTGTTGCAAGGTCTTTAGAAATATCGTGTATTTCTAGAACGAACGATATATAATATCGCCAAAATATATCGGTAATTATAGTGAAAACTCTTCATGTGTTTTCTGTGGGTGTTGAAAAAGGTCGAGTCGTGTATAAGAAAAGTTTACTGTATGTTTTTGTAGTAAATAAGACGATATTCCAGGTAGAAATTTTCGAGCCAAAGAAACCTTTTCAATAGTATATACACGTTTATTATTCAGTAGTTTATAGACACATTGACTCAACGGAGAGTAAAAAAATCGACCTTGAAAAAAACACATTCAAACCAAAAATATAAAAATCTGCTAGGATCGATATTTATGATAAGATATACTTTACTATAAGAAATTATAAGAACAGTTAACTAGTTGAAATAAAAATGTGAAAAAATTATTTTAATCAACAATAAAATATTTCACAGATAGTCACAAGAGTTGATATTTTGTAAAATATATTGATCTCTATGTAGACCTTATTTCTAATTTTTCGAATAAACACTTCATAAAACAAATTTAACGAGACCAAAAACGAGACTCTCGGGTTGCGCTGTACACGGAAAGAAATCTATTCTCGAACTAAGTGAATAATATTCGATTGAAGTAAACGATAGAGTCATATATGAGCAAGAATATGATGTAGTTGATTCAAATATACTTTATTCTCAGAATTCAAATAAACTAATAGTTTCGTCTGAGTAGATCATATACATACTTGAATTTAATAAATTACGTTTTATTGATTCAAGAATATTTAAATATTCCGTGAAAGTATAGTAAAATTGTTGAAATGAGTATTTATAATATTTCGTACAAGTGAAACATTGTTTCAAAATGAATTATTGTACATCTTAATATCAGTGGATTCTTCTTTTGAAGGAAAGATACCAAAAACTTGAATGAACGTAATAAATTTACTTAATCCAACATTACGAAAATGTTGAAATGAGCATATCATATTTTCAAATCGAATCTTATTTAATACTCGTCTTTAGAAAACAATTTTTGTGAAGTAAATTATAACTTCAGATTTAGTTTTCGGTCCACTTGCAAGAAATAAATACCAGTTTCATTCAATCCATTTATATTCTCACTCTGAACCAATGAGAATTCTGAATATTCAGTTTGAATTTAGTATGTTCTCAAGAGGAAAAATTGGATTCCTTCATATTAGTTTTTACTCTACTCTGTAAAAATCAATCTTATACTTAATTCGAAGACTAATTATTCTCTTACCGAAGAATAAATGTATGTTGAAATAAGTAATTTATAGTATCAATTGAAAATCTATTTTATGCTTGTTCTGAGGACATAGAGATATTCGTTAGAATTAAGTTTGAGGTTTTACTATGAGAGTCAGTTCAATCTTTTGAATTATTTGAAGACTGCCCATTGCTATGATTTTAGAATAAGGATTATATTTATGAAACGAGGTTTACATTATTCGAAAACACATTTATTATACTTCTAACAGAAACATGAACAAAACAAAAATATAAAAAAGACAAATCAATGAGAACAAATATAAAAAAAATGCTACTGAGTTATTCAACAAATAAAACAACCTGACTAGGTACAAAGAATCACAATAATATTAATCAATAATTAATAATAATAATAATACAATTATTATAATTGAGCTGGGAAAAAAAGTAAAGAAAATGAACATTCCATTCCATGCACAAAAATCATAATCCTATAAAAGAATAGGTATATTATCACATATTTGATCACATAAAGATTCGTTAATATTCTGAACTATCAACATAAAAAGTAACATCAGAAGAGCCACAAATAACAAATTTTTCTTATACGACCAAAGAATGAGTCAAGCGAATTATGTTTTAGTAGTGAGCTACTGACATTTATTTACTATCTACAAAGGATGAAAAATGTGACGGACGATTCGTATATGAATTCGCGATCCCGAATATGTCAAGACTAACTAGAGTAACTAGAACGAAGAAAGGGTTCAATATATGTATGATGGAAATATGCCATTCAGCAGAGTGGCCAGAGTGGGAATGTCCCTGTTCTGTTAGCATTTGGTTGTGTTGGGAACTCCTGGATCTGAACGTATAACTCCTCCCTTCCCAGAAGTTGCGTCACGGGGTGAAGAAGGTTTTGCTGGTTTGTTGGACGGCCGCTTCCGGTTCCGGTCCTGCAGAAAATATTAATGATGAAAAAAACAATATGTACAAAATTCCAATAAATGACTTTTTGGTTGTGATTCTTCCATGATGGGCCGAATTTCTCCTTGTTTCCTCTTGAGGTTGTGGATCTGGTCAACCTTTTTTCATCGGATTTCAAAATATTGAACTAAATTTTATTTAAACAGTTGGAAACAATTAAAAATAATTTTGATAATAATTATGTTTTTAATAATTTCATATCATATCAGTAAATTTTCAAAATGATGGATGGACTTCGATACATTTATCAATTTTTGGCGCTCTTGTTCCTCAGAACAGAGTGCTTATCAATTTGCCCAAATGTCTGTAATTTTCGAATTTTTGGCTGAAAATGGTCTTAAACGATTTGGTTGGACTCACTGATCAAGAATCCATGGTAACAAAATCGATTCTGTCCGGCAGGCCGTCCGTTAACACGATAACTCTCGAACGGAATGAGCCAGACAGTTCAAATTTTCAGAGTAGGTTTAGGAGATACACATCTGGGTTAAGTTCGTTATTGGTAAAAATCCATTGATGTCATTCCAAACTTTAACAAGCTAATACTTTCGGAGATATGTTTTTTCAAAATTTCAATAATTGTTCTCAATTCTATATTATTTCATAGAATACTCTAATTATAATTTCCTGATGTATATAAATCCAACATGAGATGAGTCATAGACCTATGTTTTGAATTCAATTACGAAAATTCTTGAGAATTGACGCACAGAAGCCAAATTGAAAGGTGGGAAAGCCCTTTGGACATGAGTTTTGGGAATGTTATCAATGGATTCTTATTTAATTTATTTTATTTTATGATACAGCTCTATCATAAGATTCCATTGATATCATTCCTAACTCTGAGAAATCAATACTTTCGGAGATATAATTTGTCAAAGTTTGAATAAGAGCGCCAAAGCTGCTGTCCACAGGGGTTTCCCACATTTTTAATAAATGACTCCTTACATCGCATCTATATCCCTACAGACATTTCTCATGTGAATTTGAAATCCGATGAAATAAGTTTCAAACAAAAGTTACTCCTTCTATATGAATAATGAGAATCTGCTCTTAAGAATATGCCTTTCTATTTAAAAAAATCAAGTTGATCTTGAAATAACCTTGAAGTCAAGTTTAAAAAAAATGTAATTTTTTTTCCTTTATACCTAACAACTTTCAATTGAAACATTTTAGTTAAAGTACATAGTTTCTGAGATAATTTACCGTCTCAAGTTGAAAGCCGCACCCTGTATATCTCAAAAACATCCAAGAAAATTGATGAAGGTTAAAATTAATGTGGGAAAGCCCTGTAGACAAACTTTGACAATTCATATCTCCGAAATTATTGGTCTCTGGGAATGATATAAATGGATTCTTACGATAGAACTGCATCATGAGAGGAATTAAAATCAAACAGACCTTCTCATAGGAAAATATGATGACATGTAAGAACACAGATCATATAATAATTCATAGATAGAATAATTAAGTACAGCATTCTGTGAAAAACATAGAAGTACAATTCATTATTGAAATTTCGAAAAATCATATCTCCGAAAGTATTAGCTTATTAGAGTTGAAAATAAGATCAATGAATTTTCATGGTGAAATTGCATCTTAAAAAAAAACGAATTTGAAATTTGTAATGTAAAAAAAAAATTTTTTTTCGTTACTCCAAAACCATCGGGCCAGTTTTGCCTAAAAACGAACTCAGCCGATATATTTATCTCCTAAACCTACTCTGAAAATTTCAACTGCCTAGCTCATTCTGTTTTGAGAGTTATTGTAGAAACAAAATTTTGAAACTTAAAAATTTTTTTTTTACACTTTACGGCAACCCGATCAATACAAAACTTCGCATGCGTATAACGGTTATTATTCTACAGTTCGATGCTAAATTTCAGACAGATCGAAATACCAGTTTCGGAAATATTCATAAAAAATCTTTTCAGTAAAAACGGCTATAACTCCGAAACCGCTTGATGGATTTTACCCTATGACGAACTGGTCAGAGATATTTATGCTCCAAACCTACCCTGCAAATTTCAATCCTCTTGCTCCTTTCGTTCGAGAGTTATCGTGTTAATGGCCAGCCGGCCGGACAGAATCGATTTCGACCACGGATTATTGATCAGTGAGACGAACCAAATCGTTTAAAACTATTTTCAGCCAAAAATTCAAAAATTACAGACATTTGGGCAAATTGATAAGCACTCTGTTCCGAGGAACAAGAGCGCCAAAAATCGTGTTCTGAAAAAGTGGTATTCTCAATGAAACAGGATAAGTATTTTTGGGAACGAATCATGTCGGAAATTTAAAAGATGAGCACCAAGACTACTAAGAGTATTATTTGAAGACTCAAGAGAAAATAGATTTGTGGTTTGAAACGTATAAGATTATACCAGAATACATCTTTTTCTTCTGAATCTCAATATAAATTTGAATAAATACTGGACTTACCTTGAAATATCCTTATAACACTGTCCGAGCATCCCCATTCTCTCATTAAGTTTTACATATTTAACCAAACAATACTAAAACCGTCTTTGAAACACTAAGCAAATTAACTCCTTAAAAGACGCGTTACGAACAAGTCAAGAGTGATATACCCTTTCGCGAACTGCATAGATCTCGTAGAGGGCGCTTTTCAGTATATTGCTGAATAATTTACTTGAATCTAGTGGATGCAGAAATTCATATACTTGGAATACGATAAAAATGATCGCAGGTGGATTAGGGAGTTTTCATTGGCTAACTACTGGAAGAAGAATTGGCGAGTTAGTATATTGCTAAATATTGCACTTGAACCAAGTGAATGAAAATTTCATTAAGATAACTAATGGTTTCACTCAAATTTTGATAATCAACGAATTGTTCAACCACTTTCCTCTCTCTCTCTTTCAATTTTACGGAATTCCTAAATAACAGGAATATTTTCCAGAATGTAACAGATTTGATGATCTTTGTTGAGTCACTTCGTGTGATGATTTTTTCTCTCTAATAGTTTTACTTCACTGGGGCATAATATTGTATTATAAATCGATTTGGAAAAAGATATATATACGAACTGGGGACCCAGTTCGAGTCTTCTATGATATGATATTCATTTTAGAATATCTTTCCAGTCGAATCATTGCATTCGTCGAATTAGTTTTTGAAATATCGAAATAAAAATGAAAAAAAAATTTGGAACTGCGTTGTCGGTATTATCTTCGTTATTCCTACACTCAATATCTTAAGCATAAAACGTTTTCACGTCTTCGAAGTAGAAAAATGTGTGAATAGTGAATTTTGAAAATCTCGTCACAGGGTGTTCCAAATACTGTGTCAAAAGTTAATTAACATTAAACTACATCGTGCAAAAGTTTCATATTATAAGATTAGATACACCTGTCAATCATAAATTACTAGAATATTTGATTTTCTATGGTAACAGATTATTGTTAGGGCGATGCATTCATAGGAATCAATGTGCATTGAATGAAATTGACTCTACGCATAACGTGAAATGTATGTACTTTGACCGACATTAAACATTTGCCGATAATTTTCGTATTGAAATCTGAGAAGAAAGTCTATTTTAACTTTTGTTTCAGATTGGAATTCGAATTAAATCGGCTATATAATTAACTAATAACTTATCGTATTCAACCTGAACGTTTTGCTGGCAATATTTCATGGTCGATTTAATCTGTTTTGGCTGAATATGCTGGATAAATAAAATAATGAATTAAAAAATACCTCATACATAAAAGTGATAATTCCAAAATTCAATTCATAACTTCATGTTATGTTTTAGTAGAAGTTATTATTTCAAGAAAACCAACTCCTTGGATATATAATATGGAATAAGGATGCTGCAATTCTCGAACTAAGAGTATTATATTTTCGAATTTAAGATATCATATAGTTACCTGAAATATAGAAGAACTCTCGAATTGATTGAACTGAATGGTTTGAAATGAATTGATCATTTACTCGGATAGAGAAGTTCATTCTTCAATTAAGTATAAGTTTTTGAAGTAAAATAAATTCGTTCCAAGTATACAAATTTTCCCTTTATACTTGTTCCAATCCAATATATACTCGAAACAACTCGAATATTCCAAGAATATCTTGATTCTTGGTTTGATAATAGATTTCTTTCCGTGTATGTGATCTCGGTATCGCCTATAATATTTTCCAAAACGTCTTGTCTCGCTTTTCCGAGACGAGAACGAGACGAGACGAGAAAAATCTCGCTCTCGTGTGAAGCCCTATTTATGATGCAGTTCTATCATAAGAATCCATTGCTTTCATTCCCAACTCTGAGAAACCAATACTTTCGGAGATATGATTTGTCAAAGTTTGATCAAGAGCGCCAAAGCTCCTGTTCACAGGGCTTCCCACATTCTTATTGAGAATTTTTTTGATACTTTTGTTCTATGATAGGTGGAGCATATATTCTTTGTGTTCCGAAATTGCTGGCACTACTGGCCGCAGTAAGTCATTTCGGAACGCTCTTAAGTAACAGTAAGCATCGCCAGTGAATTTCAGTAATATCTGACGTTTCAATTTACTGATCAGTACTGTTCAGGAATATCGGAACACGGCAATTGAATAAATAAATATTGGATTTTTGTTACTGATAATAGATCTTTATTGGGTCATGAGATATCGTAATTAACTTCAATATTCTAGACAAAAGAGTGTCGAAATTTCCATCCTTATGAATCACCTCACGTCTCCTGTCGCAAATCCGACAAGCCGAAAATCAAAAATACAATTAGATTTCGCCCCCAGTCGGACGCACGGACGGAACACGCGTGGGAGGTAACGGGAAAATGAAAAATAATAAATAACATCAAGAAGGCCTAGCGTCGGTCGTGCCGCGAATGTCGTCGCCGCCGCCTCCGCACAAAGACGTCATAATTCGCCGTTACCGGGCCATGTGCTGCCTCTCCTTCAGGATTTCCAGGGAGATTGCTTTGACCCGTCTCGGGATCACGGCCGTCGTCGGGGGCACGTCTTCTGTTCCTTTTTCCACAGAAATGTAATTTGGTCCTACATGCGGGATGATGTTCCGGCGTAATCATTAGGTTCGACGAATGGAACGCGCCAAAGTAATGCGTCTGGAAAAGTTATAATCTGGAGAGGTAAGAATGAAGATATTTGATACGGGCATGGACGCGAGGGCGTAACTGGGGATTTTGCGTGGATCGGTGGTTGAAATCCCGCGAATTTGTTTACTTAAGCCACATCCGAAAGCAAAGCAACATGAGTCGGTGCCCGTGTTGCATATTAATTGAAAGTTCATAGAAGTGAGTTAGCATCAGTGAGTTAGCGTTTGACCGTAGCGAATCTTGAATAGAATCAGTTCAATACAACCCGGTTTAGACCGACTGGCAGTTATTCATCTTATTCTACTTTATAATTATTATCGGGGTAAAGACTTCTTCTCAGTAATAAGTCAGTTGTACCAGTTTTTCCGCGCATGTTCTAGGGAACAGCGTGCTATCACTTTGCCTAAATGTCTGTATTTTTCGAATTTTTTACATAATCGGCCAAACGGTTTCGGAGTCCGTCTGAAATATTGTTTCCTCAACAACTCAAAAAATAGAGTTCCGATCAAATTGAAACTTGGTAATTAGCTGGCAGCAGGAAAATTTCTGCGAAATTTCGTGAGGAACGTATCACTAAAAAATGTGGGAAAGCCCTGTGGACAGGAGCTTTCTGGCGCTCTAGTTCAAACAGACAAATTATATCTGGTATTGGTTTCTCAGAGTTGGGAATTATATCAATGTATTCATATGATAGAACTGCATCATAAAGGAAATTCAATTCAAATAATAGTTTATTTATCAAGATTAAATGAGCAATCATGAGAATGAGAACTGCACCACATTTTCAAATTTTTTTTTGACACTTTGCGGTAATCTGGTCAATACAAAACTTCACATGCGTATAAAGGTCATGATTCTACAATTTGGTGCTAAATTTCAGATAGATCGAGTGATCGGTCTCGGAAATATTCATAAAAAATATTTTTACTAAAATCGGCCATAACTCCGAAACCCCTTGATGGTTTTCGCCCATTAACGAACTTGTCCGAGATATTTACGCTCCAAAACCACCTTGCAATTTTCAATCCGCTAACTCCTTTCGTTCGTGAGTTATCGTGCCTACGGCCGGTCGGCCGGCCGGACAGAATCGATTTCGCACTCGGATTCTTGATCAGTGAGTCGAACCAAATCATTTGAGACCATTTTCAGCCAAAAACTCCAAAATTACAGACACTTGGGCAAATTGATAAGCACTCTGTTCCGAGGAACTAGAGCGCCAAAAAAACAAGTTTCGTATGACAATTGCCCAAAACAGGTTTAAAGTACCTACAAATAGTAGGTATTCCATAAAACATGTATAAAAGATGATAAGTAATAATAAATACCTTGTAATCGATCAAAAATTTCCTGATCTACGTTCACCAAATTTTCTCCTCTCTCGAACTACAGAATTATGCTTTCAATATTTACGTAATATTTTCAAACATTTTCGGGTGAGGTCCCCGTTGCATCGCTAAAATACGAGTATCTCAACCCCAATATTCTTGAAGTTACAATATTCCCTTCTGTCAAGTTGACTTTATGACAATTCATACATAGAATATACATAGAATAATTATATCAATCTGTGAAATACGATTTACATTGAAATTTTGAAAAATCATATCTCCGAAAGTATTAGCTTGTTAGAGTTAAAAATTATATGAATGGATTCTTATGATAAAACTGCTTATTAAAAAAAATTTAATTTGGAATTTGTTTTGTAAAAAAAAATTTTTTTTTTTATTACTCCGAAACCTTCTGTCCGATTTTGCCCAGTAACGAACTTAGCTGAGATATTCATCCCCCAAACCTACTCTGAAAATTTCAACTCTCTAGCTCATTCCGTTCGAGAGTTATCGTGCCTACGGACGGCCGGACAGAATGAATTTCGGCCACGGATTCTTGATCAGTGAGTCGAACCAAATCGTTTAAGACCATTTTCATCGAAATATTCGAAAATTACAGACATTTGGGCAAATTGATAAGCACTCAGTTCCGAGGAACTAGAGCGCCAAAAATATGGGAAAGCCCTGTGGACGGGAGCTTTGGCGCTCTTGTTCAAACTTTTGACAATTCATCTCCGAAATTATAGGTTTCTCAGAGTTAGGAATGATATAAATGGATTCTTATAATATAACTGATTCATAAAAGGAACTAATTTAAAATTAGATGACGGACTTATACCAGATATTCATTCCTCAAATCTTCTCTGAAAATTATACTATATCAATTGAAACTTAGCCAATATTCCCGTTTTGTTTCCACTGAAGATATTCTGAACATAACTAATTATATATTTCCATCATCATATGGATTATCCAAGGGCATATAGGGTAGGGGTAATTATAATATCCTATAGTTGGTCATTTTGCATTCAATCATACTTTGTTTGAACACAGATAGAACACAGACAGATAGTCTGTGAAGACATAGAATTATGATGAATAATTGAAATTTTGGTGAATCATATCTCCGAAAGTATTAGCTTGGAGTTGAAAATGACAACAATGTATTCTTATGATAAAACTGCATATTAAAAAAAAATTGAATTCGAAATTTGTAATTTAAAAAAAAATTTTTTTTCGTTACTCCGAAATCGATTTTGCCCAGTAACGAACTTAACCGAGATATTCATCTCTCAAACCTACTCTGAAAATTTCAACTGTCTAGCTCATTCCGTTCGAGAGTTATCGTGTTAACGGCCGGCCGGACAGAATCGATTTCGACCACGGATTCTTGATCAGTGAGTCGAACCAAATCGTTCAAGACCATTTTCAGCCAAAAATTCGAAAATTGCAGATATTTGGGCAAATTGATAAGCACTCTGTTCCGAGGGACAAGAGCACCAAAAAAATGTGTTGAAATTCCGCACATACCTTCAAGCCACCATTCTACAATCGAGTACCAGATTTCAGCGCGATCGAATTTGTACTTTAGCAATTATGGTAGATTAGTATATTCTAAAACAAGTTGCAGAATGGGCTCCTATTAAAACACGAATGCGAAATTTGAAAACGAGCGACGAAGGAGCGAGTTTTCGAACGCATGAGTGTTGGAATTGCCTTCTGCAACGAGTATTAGACGATATTTTCTCTATTTCAGTCCAGTTTTGTAGAATACTAGTGAAATTTAATAAAAAATTCGGATTATACATCTTAGTGACTTTGGTATTGTATCTTGGCAGTTGATGGTGTGACTGTTACAAAAGTTGACAAATTACGGAATTTAAATCGTACATAGGAAATGTAGATCAGATTTGAAACAGTTTCCTGTTAATATAAGTAATAGCATGTATGATTCAAAATTAGCAAGAAGGAAATCTGTATAGTACCTAATTTTCCAATGAAAATAAAACTTTTCCTCTCAACATTAATTATTACACTATATCCAGATTATATTATTGTCAATTGACGTATTTTGAAATTTGATAGGATCGAATGTCAGTGCTGACTACCAAAAAACGAAAAATATTACTAGAAACAATGCGAGAATGAGTTCATTCCAGCACTGTTTTTAGTGATGGAATGGACTCATTACAATACTGAAATAGAGAAATCAAATTCTGCTGCTGTCATTTCAAATGATGTTAATCTCATTGTATATACGTACCTTCCGTAGCCGAATTGCCTAATTCACTTACTTGACGAGTGGGAGTTGCTGGTTCAGTTCTCCACAGAGTAGGTTCACCTTTTTATTTATTTTAATATTTCAAAACAGTTGATGCACCATGAATTTTCTTGTGTGTTAATGAAACGGCTTTCGAGTACTTATTTTGTTTTCAAACAATATCCGATGGAATTGGAACTTGGTTACTAATTGTAGGATACCGGGATAAAGACGTATGTGTAATTTCGTGAGGATCGTGTCTCCAGAATTCTTTGAAAAAATTCGTAAGTAATATTATGTATATCACGATAACTTGCGATAAGAAAGAGACAACGACTTGCAATTTTCAGGGTAGCTTGCGGCAGTCGGCCAAACGATTTTAGAGTTTTATCCTCCATCTGAAATTTTGTTATTGTTTCCTCAATAACTCAAACATACGAATCCGATCCAATTCAAACGTGGTAATCAGTTGTAGAATGCGCTCCTGCATAAACAACTGAACAAATTCAATTAATGAAAAATCATTTCAAAGATTTTTGGTTAGTGTTCGTTTTCAAAGATTTCCCATCTCTCCTCAATTTATTTTAATGAAAGAAATTGGAGAAGCACTGACGTGAGTTCAGTCTGATTTGGCGCGCTTGTTCAAAATCATAGCCTGAGTGAACACCCATCTTGGTACTGAACTCGCCTAAAGTTACTTCTAGCTTCCAAGAAAAAATATAATTTCCAAATATTTCCAATAATATAGATCCGATCGAGTTTAGATCCAGAACTTGGCTGTATAATAAGGTGTTGAAAGCTCTTGCAAAATTTCAGTCGTATCTGACGGATTGTCTCTGAAGTACAGATTTTTTTCAATGATTTTTTAACAAATTTCCTAGTTAAACTGTACTCACAAAATTTTGCGTAAGCCTTTGTAGCGATATTGCATCACAAATTTCAAATTCAATTTTTTTTTAAGATGTAGTTTCATCATAAGAATCCATTGGTATCATTATCAACTCTAACAAACTAATACTTGCGAAGATATGATTTTTCACATTTTCAATAATTAATCGTAATTTTATGATGTCATAGAATGCTCTGTGTCGGAGGTTATCAATCATGGATTGCTATCAGATTGACGGGAAACGTACTGATTGTATACGCGTGGATTGATGGACTGATGGTCCGGATTGATGGCAAGATTGATGCCAGATTGATATCAGAATTATACTAGATTGACCGTGTAACCTCCGTCTAATTATAATTTGCTAATGTATGTAAATCCAACATATGAGGTGAGTCATAGACCTACAATTCACCTCCATAAAATTAGCAGAGCCACTTGAGAAAATGTCAATGAAACTTATTAGATTAATTGTCGAGAATTTGTCGTGAGAGAAAAATATTGGTGGCGCGCTTAGATTTTGTTTATATTCACACAAGTGAAAATTTCAATGAAACCTATTGCGTATTGTATCAATTGTCGAGTATTTGTCGTGAAAGAAAAAGATTTGTCGCGCGCTTTATTTTTTTTTATATGGGGTGGCTCTGCTAACTTAATATTTGGTTAGCGCATCCACTTGCAACTTTCAATGTAGCCTATTGGATAAATTATCGAGAATTTGTCGTGAAAGAAAAAAATTGTTGCGCTCTTAGTTTTATCTTTTTTGGGGTGGCTCTGCTAACTTGATATTAAGTTAATATTATATTAGTTATATTAATATTTGGTTAGCAGAGTCACACACAAATCACTTAACTTGGTTAATTGTATTTTTTTTCATCCAGAGATGAACTAAATAATTGTCGAAGGACCAAAATGTATTTGTCGTGTCAGAAAAAAATTGTCGCTTCCTTAGTTTGTTTTATATTTATTAAGTGAGCAGAGCCACCCCATATAAAAAAACTAAGAACGCGACAATTTTTTTTCTGTTACGACAAATACGTTCTGGTTCGTTCGACAATTATTAAGTTCATTTATTGATTAAAAAATACAATTAACCAAGTTACGTAATTTGTTTGCTCTGCTAACCTAATATTATGTTAGCCCATATAAAAAAAACTAAGGGCGTGACCAATTTTTTTCTGTCACTACAAATACGTTTTGGTCGTTCGACAATCATTTAGTTCATCTCTGGTTGAAAAAAATACAATCAATCAAGTTACCTGGATATATAACTGAAAAGTTAGAAAATTTATTTATTTACATATATATGCTAAAAGGAATGCTTTTTGCGCTGTTTTAACGTCAGATGGACCTCGACAAATACTCGACAATTATTTCTAACCATTAAGATTATACTACATATTTATGGAATGTTCATCGAGTAACATACATATAAAAAACATAAATATCTAAGAAACAAGTGGGCCAAAAACAACCCAGAATGATCATATAATATCACAAATATAGAATCGTGAAATTGATTTCGAATCTGTGCACTTCATTAAAATTTGTAATACATACTGAACAAAAGACATAAAATAAGATTAATATAAATAAAAAACAACTTTCTGTGCACGTCGCCATTTTATACAAGTCTTAAACTGATAAGAGATGACACTGAATTTGAACGTTGAAACTAATTTTCAGTATTACATTCTAGTGAAATTAATCAAATGAGCACAAAGGAAATACTGAAGAAATTATCAAATGATAAATATGTAATAAGTAAATGTAAATAAGTAATGGTAATGAGATGATCGAACTTGTGGGAAAACCTAAAATGGCGAATGTCCAGTGCAACCGGTCGTGAAAACGAACTAGGCTAAAATTCATATAAAACCTGTTGAAAAGAGCAGACTTTGTGATATTTTATATCGAACAAACCATTGACTGTTATATCTATACAATAAACGAGTTGACTTAAATTTACAGCTGATGCTATTCAATTCGAGATGATATAGTTTGAGAAGATCAATAATTTCATCTATAATCTAGGAAATCATGATGTATGCACAAAATCCAATTAAGAGAAATCATTATGAAATATTAGAATTAATTCATACACATGTGGATGAATGAAGGACCGATTTCAGCCATGAGCATTTCATTCGGAACCGGTGCACTTCTGAATTACAATTCACGTATTGCGAATTTTGAGAACAATTAAATTAACATTGAGAGCTGTAAATTACCTGTGTTTTCAGGACACTGATTGCACTAGATTAACAAAATTATGAGATGAACTAATGAGCTGTAGAGAGAATGAATGTAAAACTTGTATCAAAATCACAAGTCCAGACAAATCACAAGTCCAGTTGTCGTTGACCGGGGGTCGAATTAAAATTCACCTCGGCGCAGGTTTCTTGAGAAATGCATACTTGTTCGAGATTAAAGAGTTGAAGGCGCTAAATTCAAAAATACTATAGAGCGGAAATATAGTGTGCAGACTTGTTTACTTGTAGAAGTACCCCTATGTAGGTTGAATTCAGGAATTCTATGGAGCTTGAAATTGGGGGGATCTCAATTTTAAACATTCCGCCCGCCATCACCAACAGCATTGGTGATTAGTTGTGGAGGAGATCATCTTTCGTGGGGCTGTCTCCATATGAGGATGGCACAGGTAAAATAGCTAACTTAGTGATGAGTCGAGTGAACGTAGATGTGGAGGTCTTGTGAATGACTACTCAAACGAGTCCGTCCTGTCCAGGGTGTAGGGCACTCGCCCTAATGGCCACTTGCATGGTGGGAGTCGTTCATCGGTGAGGAGCACCAGGGAACCAATTTTGATTCCATGGGATGGATGGAGGTTGAGATGGAGAGCTGGAACACCTCGCTTTTCTGCACACATGACGCAATTGAGAATATAGGATTTGACTGGGGCTCTTCCACCAATTATCCAATACTGCTGTCGGATTGTAGACAGGGTAATCTGAGTGCTTCCATGCAGGGTACGCCTATGTGCTGCATATATAATCAGATAAGTGAGTTTGGAGTGTCGTGGCAAGATTGCGAGGTGTTTGCTATCTGGGTCTAGTAGAGAGTTGGCTATTCGTCCTCCAACACGAATAACTCCTTCATGATCGATGAAGGCTGTGAGGCGACTGAAGACATGCGACGTTGGAAGCGATGACTTCGATGATAAGATCTTGAGCTCATGTGCAAAGTAGGCAGCTTGAGTGTTCTTTATCCAGAAGATTCTAGATCTGTCCAAGTCAGTTGAGTTGAGTGGAGTGGCAGGAGACGTATTTGGAGTTTTCTTGAGTCGTTCGAGTACTCTAAAACAAATTGAGGTAATTCGTAATAAACGAATAAAAGAGGAGTATTGGGAAAGAAATCCCATTGACATGTGGGAGTTGTAGCAATGAATAGTGAGACTGTTGGTTTTCTCTTCAGATTCACAGGCATTGGTCACCGCCGGCTGACGAAGAGGCCAAGAATCCGCTGACTTGGATAACCATGGTGGTCCCGTCCACCATAGGGAGCTGTTCAGGAGCTGAGCTGAGGGGTTGCCTCTTGATGCACAATCTGCTGGGTTTTCTTTGCCGGAGATGTATCTCCAATGGGTCCTTGGAGTAAGTTCTTGGATAAGCGTTACTCGGTTCCGTACAAAGTCCTTCCAGCGAGATGGGTGAGACTTGATCCACGCTAGTGAGACAGAGGAATCCGTCCACAAAGTTGCTGATGAGATTTCCATATCTAGAATTGAACAATCATAGTGAGCTAATTTGGCCAGGAGTAGGGCAGCAGACAATTCGAGTCTCGGGATTGTTAATTTCTTCAGAGGTGACACTTTGGTTTTGGTGCAGACATATGCAACTTTTTTGCGATTTGAGAAAGGACTAAACGTTTTGTGATTATAGACCCAGATTTATCTGTGTTGATTCTGAATGAGAAGTAGTTCCTGTGGGTGCCAGTTAAGACCCAGTATTCTCGTTGTAGTAGGACAGTCATCAAATGAGATTGGAGAGCAGGAGCTGGTCTCTTCGCTGATCATGTAGAGCAGAGCAGAGTGGTTGGATTGCCATTTTGCCAAGGGGAAGCCGCCCGCCATGCAGAGATTCTGCAAATCTGTTGCTATGTGGAGAAGTTCCTTGGTGTCGGCTCCACCATATATGTCATCGACATAACGTCCCTTCGTTAAAGGTGGAATTGCGAGTGGATACTTGTGACCTTCATCTTCGATGAGTTGGAGTAGGAATCTGATTGCCAAGAATGGAGCTGACTTGGTACCATAAGTAACAGTGGCGAGGTGGTAAGGAACAATACGGTTGTCGTTGTCACACCATAGAATGCTTTGAAGGTCCCAATCGTCAGGATTGACCATAATTTGCCTATACATCTTAGTGATATCTGTGGAGAAGACAAAGTTAAAACGACGCACCCAAAACAATACGTCAACATCATCGAGCTGTAGTTTCTCTCCAGTATGCATAATGTAATTGAGAGAGTGGCTTGTTGAGGTTGGACTGGAACCGTTGAAAACAACTCGCAATTTGGTGGAGGTGCTGTCTGGCTTGAGAACTCCATGGTGTGGTAGGAAGTACCTTGAGGATGTTCCGTCTTGAAGGGTCTCCTTCATGTGGCCGAGTTGCTCGTATTCAGTCAAGAACTCCGTATAGAGCTGGCAATATTCAGGGTTCTTGTCGAACTTTCGGAGTAGACTGACTGGTTGATGACTGCCCGAACACTCAGCTGGTCGTAGAGTTATTACTTCCCTTCTTGAAGAGAGCATCATGCAACATTGAATGATACTTGCTGAAACACACTGAAAAAGTAATTGTGGTTCGACAAGAGTTGACATTATGACGGCCTGAGTAGTTGGAACAGAACTGTCGTCGAACAACGAGGCTGCAGCGTTGGTCTTTCCTCTGTGGTGAGTTGGACTGGCGAAGATCTTCTTCAATTGATCTTCCCTAGCTTCAGACTATCATTTGGGTTGGACGTGGTGAAATCTGTGTTATTATGAGATGAAACAATGATCATGTAAACCCAACCCAATCATCCGGCCCGAAGGACCAAATGTTCAAAATCGGGGTGTTCAGATTTTATCATATTTTCAAGCAGTGGACTGTTTCAGAGGATTGAGTTGGAAAAATTGTTAAAACCAATTTATTTACATATACATATTGTTAAAACAAAATGAGAGACATGAGCATACATATAAGTTCAAATAGTGAGGAAATAATCACCAAAAAAACACAACGTTTACAGTGATGGAGAGCAATGAAATAGTATTAAAATATGAGAAGGGCGATTCCACCAGAAAAACAGAAGGTTTACAATGATGATCTAATTGAAAACGTAATTGCTTGAGAGTACTAAAGAAAAGAAAATATATGCATGTATGTATGGAGAGTAGACTAGCGCGGTGCACCAACAATCAGCTTTCATGAAACTTAAAATGAGAGTTGAACTTGAAATATAATTGATGATGTAATTTCAGAAGAGCAGTTACATACAAAAGCCTCAATCTGTTGAGTGCACGTCGCCATTTTATACAAGTCTTAAACTGATAAGAGATGACACTGAATTTGAACGTTGAAACTAATTTTCAGAATAACATTCTAGTGAAATTAATCAAATGAGCACAAAGGAAATACTGAAAAAATTATCAAATGATAAATATGATCTTAAGTAATGGTAATGAGATGATCGAACTTGTGGGAAAACCTAAAATGGCGAATGTCCAGTGCAACCGGTCGTGAAAACGAACTAGGCTAAAATTCATATAAAACCTGTTGAAAAGAGCAGACTTTGTGATATTTTATATAGAACAAACCATTGACTGTTATATCTATACAATAAATGAGTTGACTTAAATTTACAGCTGATGCTATTGAATACAAGTTGGTTTCAATACGAGATTATATATTTTGAGAAGATCAATAATTTCATCGTAATCTAGGAAATCATATTGTATGCACAAAATCCAATTAAGAGAAATCATTATGAAATATTAGAATTAATTCACACACATGTGGATGAATGAAGGACCGATTTCAACCATTAGCATTTCATTCGGAACACGTTCTGAATTACAATTCACGTATTGCGAATTTTGAGAACAATTAAATTAACATTGAGAGCTGTAAATTACCTGTGTTTTCAGGACACTGAATGCACTAGCTTAACAAAATTATGAGATGAACTAATGAGCTGTAGAGAGAATGAATGTAAAACTTGTATCAAAATCACAAGTCCAGACAAATCACAAGTCCAGTTGTCGTTGACCGGGGGTCGAATTTAAATTCACCTCGGCGCAGGTTTCTTGAGAAATGCATACTTGTTCAAGATTAAAGAGTTGAAGGCGCTAAATTCAAAAATAGTATAGAGCGGAAATATAGTGTGCACACTAGTTTACTTGTAGAAGTACCCCTATGTAGGTTGAATTCAGGAATTCTATGGAGCTTGAAATTGGGGGGAAGCTCAATTTTAAACAACTGGAAATGTAAGTTTTTTCATCCAACAGGCTGAATACATAAAAAACTAAATCATTATCGCAATGAAATATCTAGTACAAAAATTAAAATATTAATAATTGTAGACTGCTTGGTGTTCTGGTAAGTTTTGATTCTTTATTAGGCGTTACCAGTTTCGGTGTATTGGGTAAATTACTCTTGGGTGTGCATGGTATAATATTCAACACTGGTACAATTTTAACAGGTGATGGAATCTCATCAGGTTTAAATGTACTCCTACAATTGTCAACTCTAGTAGATATATTTCTCTAGAAAATAAAATTTTCATTATACGCACACAGTTACATACATGAATGGGCTAAATTGTTATCATACAATTCGTCATTAGTTACCTCGAAAGCATCATAGTTTGTGGCATTTGTTTCATTGAGGTTCTCCTTGTTGTTGTTGATAGTCTTCATGTTCAAATCTCTACAACATCTGTTCAAGCTGAAACCAAAGTTTATCTTAGCTATTGGACCAACGAATGGATGAAATAGCCAAAAATTATGAGGAGCTGAGAAAGCTCCTCATTTCCAGATATATAAATATATATTATCCTTTGGATGTTGCATTTTGCGTATGATTCAATGACATTTGATCATGAATTAAATCCTTGGTGTATTGAAAAGTTTTCGCAAACATATTTTGAAAAAATCGGGGTTAAGTAAACCCTCTAACTTTATGTACATTTTTACTCACCTTTATAAACTTTTGCCGAAGATTCAACTTTTGATTTATTTCCAGTTGATATAGGTTTGTATAACTTCCTTTTCATAGTCGTGGGCTGTGGTATGGGGCACAACTTCGATGTAGAGACCTGCTTACGCTCGGTCAGTTTGATCTTGCGTTCCTATTGGAAATTAATACTATTGATCAAAAATATAGCACCCCGACATGATATATCTATATAAATTTTGGGAGAATTGGAGCAAAATATGGGTCATTCCCTTTGATTCCTGAATATGGGAAATATAATTTTTATCCAGCCAAAATCTGAGATAGCGAATAAGTCGATAATAATAATAATAATTTAATAATAAAATTCCTCAATGTCATGTTGTACAATGAGGCAAAACATAATCGTACCTGATCTCTCTGTAAGTGCAAGTTTTCGATATATTCCATAATTGGGGTTCCGAATGTCAAGAACGATGTTCCCGTTAGAGCCTCGTAATCAAACGCTAGTTGTTTAATTTTATCCTCGAGCAGGGGTATTTTCTTCGACAGTTTCTTCCTCTCTTTTTCTTCTTGTAGCAGATAACCCCCTCTGTTTTTGTATCTATTAGAGCCAGCTGTATTATTGTTCTCCATCTCAAGAAGATGACTCCACAACGCCTGATGTTCGGTGAAGAGTTTGATTAAGTTTCTGTAAGAAATATATCGTAGTTCAGTTGAAACAAAAGAGGAACGACCGGCAAAAAATCAGACTTGAAATTCCCAATAGAAGCTAAGCTATACTGATTGGAAATTTTATTTTCCAACATTTCCAAAACAACAGTTCCGATCGCGTTGAAAACTGGTATTCAGGTGTAGAGTAACCATTGTTAACTTCGTGGTTTCGTTGTACTTATCAGGATATTATAGAAGCACCGACGAGAACCTAATAAGGTTCGAAACATACTTGTCTGCTCTCGTTTCCAGACATTCAAGAAATAATTTTGAGTATTGTGTTGGGATTTTATTAGAGTTGAGTTTTACTTAATTTGGGTATTTGCACTTAGAAGTTTCATGTTATTGCATGAAATATAGTGAACTTAATAATCTTATGTTGGGTTTTATACCTATATTTTGCTTAAATGAATTAATTAGAATTTAGATTCACTGATTCAAATTTCTGCTACCAAGCCCTCTCATTGACATTACATATAATTAATTCACAATTGATTTCTACTCACTCATTTTTGGAATAAACATTTTTCCATTTGCTTATTTCCATCTCGTGCAATGACAGCAGATCCTCGGTATAAAAATCAGAAGTTAGCCATTGATATCCTGTTTGTTTTTCCTCGTTCAGATGGAAACATGTACTCCAGAGTTCACGAAGCAGAAAATAAATTAAA
This sequence comes from Halyzia sedecimguttata, assembly GCA_937662695.2. NCBI lineage: Eukaryota > Metazoa > Arthropoda > Insecta > Coleoptera > Coccinellidae > Halyzia > Halyzia sedecimguttata. The sequence continues at coordinate 35,581,075 of OW569411.2, forward strand.
TTACCCTCTTATATTAACTTCAAACATACAGTTCAATAAGAAAAGAGGAAATAAATCAGCAGCTATGTTCATGGATGTCCAGAAAGCCTTCGATATATGTACCTACCTTGATATTTGCTTTTTTTAGCTCTTCACATCTTTTCACCTCCGCCCTCAACGCCTTCAAAGTAGCGACTGAATAGCCATCAAACTGTTCATAAAAGGAATGCCTTTTCGTTATACTTTCTTCTAGGATCTCCCAAAGATCATCAAGGGTCTTTCTCAGGCGTTCGACTTCTTCCTTCACGCTTACCAATTGTTGAACCATATTATCATGACATGTTTGCAGTTTTTTCATATTTGTGTCTGTGATATCGGAGTTGTTCTTTATTGCTGATAGAATGTCCCTCTCAAAGTCGGTTTTCGGTTTAAGCCCTAATTTTTGGGCCATCCTCCCTATGGCTGTTTTCAGTGACATGTAACGTTCCTCTCTATCAAATTGTTCTTGTTCAAGAGATTCGACAAAGCGCTGGACTTTTTCGGTTTCTTCTCTTTACGGAAGTGGGGAAACAGATAGTTTGTATGGAGTTTTTTCTAACATATTGCACAGTTCCTGCTGTTCCTCTAGAAGATCTTTTATTTCTTTCTCCCTTTCTTTCATGAGATGTGACAGTCTATAATGAAATAGTTATTAAAGTATCAAGGATTAAATAGTGGTTTATCAAGTGTGTCAGTACTATTTTAAGATTTAAGAAGACATTGGGTAATTTGAATATCTTCCTTACCTTTCCATCCTATTCATTAAATCTTTTTTCACAAGATAAAATCGCTCATTGGGATTTATATCTTGCAAATCTTCCTTAAAACCAAGCTCATTGGCGTATTTACATGTTTTTGCCATTAATTCAGTGATATCATCCAGCAACTTTGACTTCATTTCCGAAACGTCCTCCACTAAATCTTCATATCTTTCTTCGATCTTCCTTTTGAAAATGTCAACCCATTTGTCCATTTCAATTTCATTTACGCCCAATTCAATGATTATCTTACACCAATTCAGAAAATACTTCTCAGTACAGGAGTCCAAATATTTTTTGAGTTCTTGACTCTCAATGCTACAGAAGTTTCGATTTGTATTATTTGTATTATTCAATCTAAAAGGGAGTATCAGCAGTAGGAAATTCCTGTTAAACAAACAACAAAGTAGATCTACTCACAACAAAATGTTCAGACTCTTTATATCTTGATATCCTTTAGTACTTATACATGTAAATATTAAAGACAATTCTTTGTAAACGAAATAGTTTTAACATAATCTTAGTGTTTTCAAAGGAGTAAAAGGCTATCTTGAAGGCCAGGCATTATACTTACATGATAGGGTTTATACATCTGGATTCCATTTTTTTTGCTGGTAGATATTAATCAATAAACCAAATCTATAAATATTCTTTGAAGATACATATCTACCAGCAAAAAAAAATGGATTCCAGATGTATAAACCCTATCATGTAAGTATAATGCCTGGCCTTCAAGGTAGCCTTTATCTCCTTTGAAAACACCAAGATTATGTTAAAACTATTTCGTTTACAAAGAATTGTCTTTAATATTTACATGTATAAGTACTAAAGGATATCAAGATATAGAGAGTCTGAGCATTTTTTTGTGAGTAGATCCACTTTGTTGTTTGTACAACAGGAATTTCCTACCGCTAATACTCCCTTTTAGATTGAATAATACAAATAATACAAATCGAAACTTTTGTAGCTTTGAGAGTCACGAATGGGCGCAAGAACTCAAAAAATATTTGGACTCCTGTACTGAGAAGTATTTTCCGAATTGGTGTAAGATAATCATTGAATTGGGCGTAAATGAAATTGAAATGGACAAATGGGTTGACATTTTCAAAAGGAAGATCGAAGAAAATTTGAAGATTTAGTGGAGGACGTTTCGGAAATGAAGTCAAAGTTGCTGGATGATATCACTGAATTAATGGCAAAAACATGTAAATACGCCAATGAGCTTGGTTTTAAGGAAGATTTGCAAGATATAAATCCCAATGAGCGACTTTATCTTGTGAGAAAAGATTTAATGAACAGGATGGAAAGGTAAGGAAGATATTCAAATTACCTAATGTCTTCTTGAATCTTAAATTAGTACTGACACACTTGATAAGCCACTATTTAATCCTTGATACTTTAATAACTATTTCATTATAGACTGTCACATCTCATGAAAGAAAGGGAGAAAGAAATGAAAGATCTTCTGTATGAACAGCAGGAACTGTTCAATATGTTAGAAAAAACTCCATACAAACTATCTGTTTCCCCACTCCCGCAAAGAGATGAAATCGAAAAAGTCCAGCGCTTTGTCGAATCTCTTGAACAAGAACAATTTGATAGAGAGGAACATTACATGTCACTGAAAACAGCCATAGAGAGGATGGCCCAAGAATTAGGGCTTAAACCGAAAACCGACTTTGAGAGGGACATTCTATCAGCAATAAAGAACAACTCCGATATCATAGACACAAATATGAAAAAACTGCAAACATATCATGATAATATGGTTCAACAATTGGTAAGCGTGAAGGAAGAAGTCGAACGCCTGAGAAAGACCCTAGATGATCTTTGGGAGATCCTAGAAGAAAGTATAACGAAAAGGCATTCCTTTTATGAACAGTTTGATGGCTATTCAGTCGGTACTTTGAAGGCGTTGAGGGCGGAGGTGAAAAGATGTGAAGAGCTAAAAAAAGCAAATATCAAGGTATGTACATATATCGAAGGCTTTCTGGACATCCATGAACATAGCTGCTGATTTATTTCCTCTTTTCTCATTGTATGTTTGAACTTAATTTAAGAGGGTAATTTAATTTATTTTCTGCTAGATATTTGTGGAAAAATTCAGAACTGAACTTCGTGAACTCTGGAGTACATGTTTCCATCTGAACGAGGAAAAACAAACAGGATATCAATGGCTTACTTCTGATTTTTATTCCGAGGATCTGCTGTCATTGCACGAGATGGAAATAAGCAAATGGAAAATTTTTTATTCCAAAAATGAGTGAGTAGAAATCAATTGTGAATTAATTATATGTAATGTCAATGAGAGGGCAGTGTAGCATAAATTTCAATCAGTCAATTTAAATTCTTATTAATTCATTCAAGCAAAATATAGGTATAAAACCCAACATAAGATTCTTAAGTTCACTATATTTCATGCAATAACATGAAACTTCTAAGTCCAAATACCCAAATTAAGTAAAACTCAACTCTAATAAAATCCCAACACAATACTCAAAATTATTTCTTGAATGTCTGGAAACGAGAGCAGACAAGTATGTTTCAAACCACATTAGGTTCTCGTCGGTGCTTCTATAATATCCTGATAAGTACCACGAAACCACGAAGTTAACAATGGTTACTCTACACCTGAATACCAGTTTTCAACGCGATCGGAACTGTTGTTTTGGCTATGTTGGAAAATAAAATTTCCAATCAGTATAGCTCAGCTTCTATTGGGAATTTCAAGTGTGATTTTTTGCCGGTCGTTCCTCTTTTGTTTCAACTGAACTACGATATATTTCTTACAGAAAATTAATGAAACTCTTCACCGAACATCAGGTGTTATGGAGTCATCTTCTTGAGATGGAGAACAAGAATACAGCTGGCTCTGATAGATACAAAAACAGAGGGTGGTATCTGCTACAAGAAGAAAAAGAGAGGAAGAAACTGTCGAAGAAAATACCGAGGATAAAATTAAACAACTAGCGTTTGATTACGAGGATCTAACGGGAACGTCGTTCTTGATATTCGGAACCCCAATTATGGAATATATCGAAAACTTGCAGTTACAGAGGGATCCGGTACGATTATGTTTTGCCTCATTATACAACATGACATTGAGGAATTTTATTATTAAATTATTATTATTATTATCGACTTATTCGCTATCTCAGATTTTGGCTGGATAAAAATTATATTTCCCAGTTCAAGAATAAAAGGGAATGACCCATATTTTGTTCCACTTCTCCCAAAATTTATATAGATATATCATGACGGGGTGCTATAGTTTTTAATCAATAGTACCTATTAATTTCAATAGGAACGCAAGATCAAACTAACCGAGCGTAAGCAGGTCTCTACATCGAAGTTGTGCCCCATACCACAGCCCACGACTATGAAAAGGAAATTATTCAAACCTATATCAACTGGAAAGAAATCAAAAGTTGAATCTTCGGCAAAATTTTATAGAGGTGAGTAAAAATGTACATAAAGTTTGAGGACTTCATTTCCGAAACGTCCTCCACTAAATCTTCATATCTTCCTTTTGAAAATGTCAACCCATTTGTCCATTTCAATTTCATTTACGCCCAATTCAATGATTATCTTACACCAATTCAGAAAATACTTCTCAGTACAGGAGTCCAAATATTTTTTGAGTTCTTACGCCCATTCGTGACTCTCAATGCTACAAAAGTTGCGATTTGTATTATTTGTATTATTCAATCTAAAAGGGAGTGTTAGCGGTAGGAAATTCCTGTTGAACAAACAACAAAGTGGATCTACTCACAAAAAAATGTTCAGACTCTTTATATCTTGATATCCTTAAGTACTTATACATGTAAATATTAAAGACAATTCTTTGTAAACGAAATAGTTTTAACATAATCTTAGTGTTTTCAAAGGAGTAAAAGGCTACCTTGAAGGCCAGGCATTATACTTACATGATAGGGTTTATACATCTGGATTCCATTTATTTTGCTGGTAGATATTAATCAATAAACCAAATCTATAAATATTCTTTGAAGATATGTATCTTCAATCGTTGAGCTAAGAATTCAGCATATTTTATTTTCATCAGAGAAATATTTCTCTGATTTTCATTTACATCTTACATCGTTTAGTCTCATCAAAATTTACGAAACATATACTTTATAATAATTCATACAATAATGGATATTGTAATACCTAGAATAAATTCAAGTAGGAGTATAGTATAGTTTCTTAATTTTACAAATTACTGAACTCCTATGAAAAAAAAAATTCGCTAATATGGCCTGGCAAAATATTGCAGAGCAAGAAAAATGTTCTGTGATGATAACGCAGAAATCATTAATAGTTCTGTGGGCACAAAAATAGCTGCGTTCGCCACAGAAAATAATTTTCTCTGATCGGTCATGTGATCTGAGAGCTGACCACAGTTTGGAAGTCTATGGTCTTTAATTGAGATCAGAATTATGGGTGTTGCACTCCCGGCAAGCACCGGGGGCGCCACAGATAATGATTGGAAGACCCCTATAACCTAAAATAGGCTTGTTCGGGACCATACCTCTACCGGAAGAAGAAGATGAAAAATTAATTGATCGATCAAACGAACTTGTGAAGTTCGATCGAAATTATAACGTGCGTTCAAAATACTTCGTGGTCAAGTAGGCTATGGAATTTTGAACGTCAATATTCTGCGTCTGAACGTAGTTCAGACATTGACAGTTTTAAAATTCCATAGCATAGCCTACTTGACCTCGAATTTTTTTGAACGCTCGTTACTAGGCGCCTCGCCGAAGAGATCACTGTTAACTAGGTAGTACGGTTCTCTGTCACACATTTTTAAAGGAAGAAGAAGACGGAATGCATTGTCTATAACACATGTACCCGGGGATTCGATTATTATTTTATGGTGTCACCGCAATATTTTCTTATAAGGAGGGTTTATTCAATTTATTGGGCCTGAGTGATCTCTTCGACGAGGCGCCTATAGTATAATTTCGATCGAACTTCTCAAGTTCGTTTGATCGATCAATCATACAACGGCGCCTCGCCTTCAAGATCACTGTTAACTAGGTAGGATATTTAAAGTTAAAATATTGCGGTATTCTCGTATTGATTCCTGCATAAAATAACTTACTAATAATCTTGTAACTTAAGGGCTTTTCGGAAAGTGTGATCGAGTTAACTCAATCAGTCCTTCACAAATCAGCGCGTTCCATAGATTAGAATGGAACGCGCTGATTTGTGAAGGACTGATTGAGTTAACTCGATCACACTTTCCGAAAAGCCCTATTGTTACTGAAGAACTTGTTTATGCTCGTAGCCTGCCTGATATCCACAGAACATAGATGCATAGAATACATGGTGAAAACACTCTTTGACATATTTCCGGCCGAATTGCGGTCCAAATAGTGTTGTGAGTGTGGAAAATGTCTTAAATACTCCTCTGATGAATACTGAAAATGTCTGAAAATTATCATTACTTCTGAAAGCAGTTGACATTTAGAGTTTTTTAGTATTCATCGACATTATCGAAAATGTCGAGATAAATATCATAAATTTCGTTTCTACTTGAAAATTGTTTGACAATTTTAATTTTTGTCCGATATTTATTCTTCTTTTCTTCTTGGATAGAAGATGCTTAACGATCTGAGAGGCCAATTATACAAACATTTTTTTTAAAGTAATTTTTTTCTACTTGGATCGAAGATTCGAAGATACTTAACGATTTGTGATGCCATTATACAGAGTTTTTTTAAGAAGTTTATTCTTTTCTACTTGGATCGAAAATTCTTAACGATCCGTGATACCAATTGGTAAATCCTACAAAGTTTTTTTAGACAAGTTTATTTTTATTATTTATCAGTTTATAATTAAATCGATTTTTTTAATACTTAATTCAGAACCTGGCTCTTGTCCTTCATCTCTGATACTCAATAAAATAATACCATAACTCATTCAATAATGAGTTATTTGTTATTTCCAATTGACCTTAAAATGCCTCAAATTGTCCTGATATTTTAACTTAACATGTGACGATTGTCATTTTTTTCCGCAATGTCCGTAAATACTTAAATACTCAAAATGCTCAACCTTTGGGGAAAGTTTCGGATATTTTTCCTTTTATAAAAACTCGAGTATTTCACATCACTATTTATAGGTAACAAGACTTTATGAAGAGTATCATAAACAAGCCCTGTGGACAGGAGCTTTTTGGTGCTCTTGTTCAAACAGACAAATTATATCTCCGAAAGTATTGGTTTCTCAGAGTTGGGAATTATTTCAATGGATTCCTATGATATAAATGCATCATCAAAGAAATTAAATTTAAAAAAAGTGTCATTTAAAAAAATGCTTCAAAAATTATCTTATAAAAAAAAGAGCAATCTACAATGCTTCAAAAACTGTCATAAAATTTATTTATCGAGATTAAATGAGCAATCTGCAATGATTCAACCTCGTGGAATGGGTTGTTGCAACTTACACTCGGTGCATAGTTTTCACAACTCGAAATACCTAAGGAAAGTATCAGCGAAATGTCTTGAGCAAGGCTGGAGACAATCATAGCAGATTGTCCATTTATATTTGAGTATATTTGAGTAGGTAGTGGATTACGAGCAAATTATTTTAATAGTTTATATATTAATAACATACTATCCTCTTTTCATAATTCAAAATTTAATAGATCATACCATTAACACATTCTTTTCTGTATTATGAAAAAATGATTGATACACAAATGTAGATCCATATTTCAGTATTTTTTTGCTTGCAACATTATGAAAATACTGTATATAGGAACATGTCTCACTACTTAAGGAGGTAAAGGTAATCTTAACCTCAGTGGTCAACGAACAGTAATTTCTTTTGGTGATTCCATTATGTTCTTCTTTCCTATTGCCTCCATAAATTACATCGAATACCACTTCCTTTCCAAGAGAAAATAACAACTATGAATTGACAATCTCTAATAGCTAGAAAAGTTGACATAAATGAATAGTGATCACAGACAGATTCACAGATTGTGTTCACATTCTGTGAATACATAGAACTTACGATGTATTATTGAAACTTTGAAACATCATATCTCCGAAAGTATTGGCTTGTTAGAGTTGAAAATGATAACAATGGATTCTTATGATAAAACTGCACCTTAAAAAAATTTGAATTCAAAAGTTGTGATGTAAAAAAAAATTTTTTTTTCGTTACTCCGAAACTATTAGACCGATTTTGCCCACTAACGAACTTAACCGAGATATTTATTGGATTCTTGATCAGTGAGTCAAACCAAATCGTGCAAGACCATTTTCAGCCAAAAATTCGAAAATTACAGACATTTGGGCAAATTGATAAGCACTCTGTTCCGAGGAACAAGAGCGCCAAAAATACAATCAACCAATTTACGTGACTTGAGTGTGGCTCTGCTAATCTAATATTAAGTAAGCCCATATAAAAAAAACTAAGTGCGCGACAGTTGTTTTTCTTTCACAGCAAATTCTCGACAATTAATGCAATAGGTTTGATTGAAATTTTGGCTTGTGGCTCTGCTAACTTTATGGAGGTTTTGAATTTAATTTCTCATCATAATTTCCAAGATCCTCAAGATCCAATGCCTCCCCAGCATTTCTATTTCAAACCCATTTGTTAACGATATGACCAAACTAATCGATGTGTGCATGGGAATTGTACTTCCTTCATGATTTATTTTGTACTTGCTAATAGATGTGGGCAAGGTCGGGAATATCCAAGTACCAACAAGATCATTCTGACTCAGAGATTATCCTGAAGGTGCCACTGTTTTTAATACACATAGAAAATTATGCACATATCCTATAAAACCCTTGAAGGATCTGCAAAACAAGAGTAAATATATACATCAAACATTTCAGGATCAAAGGTATGCGACTAATACTCTCGCGAAGAAGGGGGTCGTCTGATATGTAAATTAACCCAACTAAAGAGCGCCTTAAAAGTCTTGGCTCGCTGAAGAAACGGAATTATTCATAATGTGTCGTTCGATCAAATCGATTTGCATCGATTCATTTGATGTTACCGTTTATATTTTGCAATGGTCCGCATATCCGAGATCAATTCAGACGTTAAAAATTCTTTGAGTATGATTGCAGAAGACCGCGGCTGTGCGATGCAAATGAATGGATGCTTTGATCTTCGCTGTTGGTCCTTCGGACGGGATGTCGGAACTGAGCGTCCGTCAGACGTTGCATTGTATGGGATTAAATTAAGCAGGATCGCGTTAATTGCGCTCGGATCGTAAGGAATGCTGAACATTTGGGATTCCGGTTGTTTCAAGGTTTGCTGTTACCCTCTAGGGTTGGAATTCGCATTGAGCAAGGGACTTTGGCTCAACAACTTTTCGGCCCAGCGGTGTGGGGGAAACTATATATGTTACCATAATATGTTGATATTATTACACCTAGTCAGATGCAACGTTTTGACATTTTCCACAGGTTCCAATTAGGAAGCGAGCAGTGGCGGTTCGTGAATATTTAAAGTGGGTCAGCATGTATATACAGGTGGAGTCTTCAAGTTGTCCATTAATTTTAACTATAGATACCTCTCATCAAATAAAAAACTTTTGTAGTTTAACATTTTTCCAGATTCAGCTCAGGTAAAAAGGTACAGGCTATTGAAATTGCAAAAAAAATCAGTATTCCTTTTGACGTGGTTATTCGGAATGAATTGAATTTTGGTGTGAAGTTTTCTATCGCTCAAACACAAACCATGCTTTTATTTGAAATCAGACAAAGGTAATTCAATTGTTATCATCTCGAAAACAGGAACTGAAATCCAACCGTTTGAATAAATGCGTTACACAATTTAGAGACACTTTGAGAAAATGCATAACTACATTGAAAGAGCAGGACAAATTCAAATTGTAAACTTCTAGGAAATACATTCGATAACACCGGACATGTTAAAATCGGCTATACAGGGTGAGTCTTTAATTTGTACATTAATTTTAACCATGGATTCCTCTCATCAAATGGAACAACTTTTTCATTTACAATTTTTTTCAGATTCGGCTCAGGTAAAAAGTTATAAGCGTTTAAAGATTTTACAATGTGCAAAGCCACCCGTGAACTGTCTTTTAGTGTTGAATACAGAAACACTTACTGGATTCAATATCGCATAATTAAATGGAAGCTTTATCATATGATGCTCGAAATTCAACGAAATTGTCTGAGAAATCTTATTTACTCACTAAAGTCTTATGAAATGGTTTTAAATAATCTTCAAGCTGCATTTGTGAAAAAAGCTCTATATGAATATTAAAACACTGACTCCAACTTGATTTTCATTCAATATCTTCTTCGCCTATTTTCACATTCCTTACATATTTTAATTCGCATCATATACACGAATATATCAATATCCAACTAACAATATTTATTATAACCTCTACTCTATTGAATCGAGAAAAACTTCTGTGTTCTCTAAAAGTTCTCTATGCAAATGCAAGTGATGACCTCGTATAGACAAAGTAAAATAATAATTATAGAATATTACGCCGGTGGTTCTTTATGTTTACATAATTCCGCAGATCCAGATCAAGAATTTCCCATCAAGAATAATTGTTTCATATTCACTATTGGGGATAAATAGATGAGTGCAAATCATGGTAAGCCTATTAATCTATTTCCCAAAAGATAACTACCCTGCGAACTATTTGAATATTATGATTATAAGCAATCAATTCGGAAACAAGCGAGATTGAATTGAATTTCTATAAGTGTCAACTTTGAAATCAATGCTCAGTCTATGCCTTAATTCGAGCAGATCATCTATGATTATTTTCCAGTTTCGGATTGATAAAAGCAGGTAAATTAATTAAGTTAATTAATTAAACGAAGAATATCTCGAAAAAGGTACGTTTTAGGAGAAATGATTAAGAATAATTCAATTTTCTGAAAGGATAGAGTATTTCAAAAATAATATGATGAAGATAACCTTCATCTGCTTTCTTTATGCTAATTTCTCATAGTTTTAGAAATTGGCGAGTCTATAACGGAGAAACCAGTAGAAGTGGGGAAAAACTGTTGATTGGAGATTATATGCCATAGTTATAGAAAACTTCGTACCAAAACTCATTCAATTCTGAATAACCATGCCAAAGCTACAAAAGAAAAACTGGTTTTATTTTCAAATTTCAACAGCCTGTATCTTTTTTCTTGTGCCGAATCTGGAAAAATGGCAAAGGAGAAAAGTGTTTTATTTGATGACAGGACTCTATGGTTAAATTTAATGTACAACTTACCCTGTATATGAAATTAAATGTTTAGCTTGCCATAAACATTCACACACGGTATAAAGAGCATACGGATCACATTCGGCACAATAACATCGATAAATCTGCTCTTACAAATCACGTTTCAACAACTGGCCACTCTAATTCAGAAAATTCCGTCGAATTGTTCAAAATTCCAATAAATTCTACATATAGGAACAGTTAAAGGGATCGAAATGTATAAGCGAACAGATATTATACTCAATAATGATCTAACCGCTATTAACAACTCATTATTCTCACTGATCGATTTATGGCTAAGGGTATTATGTCAACCAGTACTTGAGTGCAGAAATTGATAGCATGATTTAATAACACTTCTTTAAAAATGGGAACATCGTTTCCGAAACATTTGTCAGACGACAAGATTTGTTGTGGACAAGAGTGCAGTTACTTTTATAGTGTATTTTTCCTACTTTCACTGGTTTGCTCGTTATAGATTCGCGAATAACACTATGAGAAATTACCGTAAGGAGAGCAGAAGAAGGTTATCTTGAATCATTTCAAGAATACTCAATCATTTCAGAAAATTAAATTATTTTTTATCATTTCTCCTTTTTTCGAGATATTCTTGTTTCCAAATTATATGTTATATTATCATCTTAAAACGGGATAAGTTAATAAGTATTACTTGATTCTGTAATCAAATTTGAATGTCTGGACAAATCATAATTATTCATACTTATGGACTCGTTTATAGGGAAGGTATTGGAAATAAATCAATACTGATATTTTCATTGATTCAAATTCGAATAATTATCTGAATCGGTTGAGTCATTCGGAAGTTACCACAAAAAAACTGAATTATTGGAGTACCATATGGAGACACCTATTATCTTCGCAACGGGGCGTCGTAGGAAAAAATTCCTGACTCGTCTTTACATACTTTATTTACACCTGAGAAAGAGTCACGTAGTGCTGGGACACTCTGTATATAAAATTAGTAATATTCAATTACTTACATATAACGTAAAATCACCCGTAAATCCTAAAAAGTTGACTCCTTGATCAAGTCTCAACCCTCATAACCGGTTTAATATTACCCTCTTTCAATCTGGTTAATGTTAGATATTGTATGTCAATAGCCGATAGCTTCCTCCCAGCCCCGGATGAGCGAAATGCGATCCGAAAAACTTGGGGTGGTGGTTTGAAAGTTGTATTTGAAGTTTAAACCCTTCTCAAGAGAATCCCCATATGATCCTGTTGGTAGAGCGACAGACATGAGCATCAAAGAACTCCCGTTGGCGATATGTTGTGAACACGAACAGATTTCTCTGCGGTCCCAAAAATTTCTCAAACTGTAACGCTCTTTTCGTACTAAAAGATTTCGATCATAAACCAAGAAACAGTGCCAAAGGATCGTGAAGGTTCAGTATGTTTTCATCGTAAGGTCTATCTATCTATATTATTTGTCTTCACCAACGTTTTCCACACTTTCTCCATTAGATTTTCAGAACTCTCTATATACTAATCGTAGAACAGTGGTTCCTAAACTTCTCAAAATCGTTACCCTTGTGACCTACAAGGAAAACTGATTATACCTCCCCTTTTCAAATGATATCGATGAATACCATTCATGCGAATACAAATGTACTTTGGTAATCATATTAAATTGCACAAAAGTATACATCATTAAATATTATTGCATTATTGATGGCTTGCAGTAGGAAGGTTGATATTGTTTCGAATTCACAACTTTTTCCATTGTTGAGTTCAGTTTTTCTCAAGTCATGTTCCACACTAAGACGATTGCTGGCCTTATGTCAGTTTTGTTATCTACCAGCTGCTCTCACGTCATGCAACCGTTGACGAATCGTCCTCTAGATCCATACGTTGGTAAAGCTTCAAATAACGCACAAAATTCGCAAATTCATCATGCGTTGTCAAGATATAAGAATAATGTTCTCTTGTAATTTGGTACTATTAATTCCACTGAATAATGATACGACAGCAAGTGAATTCATTTTCTCAAATGAACTCCTGAAATCGAGCAGAGAAAAATTGGCACTGAAAATATATGAAATACCTATACGTATATAAGAAAAATTAATGAATTATTATTATACAGGGTGTGTTTAAATTGATGCGAAAAATTGTATGAATTGGTTCTTCAAAAAGAACTATCCTCACGAAAACTCTAAATTTTCAACTAACTACCGAGTTTCAATTCGATCAGATCAGTATTTTTCGAGTTATTCGGAAACTAAAATTTCAGATGACTATAACCCCGAAATCACTCGGGGGATGATTCCCATTAACGAACTCAATCGAGATATTAATGCCCCAAACCTACCCAGCAAATTTCAACTCTCTAACTAATTTTGTTCGAGAGTTATCGGGCTTACGACCTGAGAGACGGAATTAAGTTTGACTTCGGATTCTTCATTAGTGTGTCAAAAAACGTTTTTGACCATTTTCGGCGATAAATTTGAAAATTGCAGTCATCTGGGCTTTTAATGCTTGCTGTTGATATACATCGAATTTCATTCACTTTTCATCAAGAAGCTCACATGTTCCATCATATTATGTGTTTAAACGAGTCTGTAGCTCAGTTAGTAGAGCGCCTCCTTTCAATTGAAATTTTAACTGTGCCTATCGTTTGGATAATCGCAAAATTATACACAGTTATGTAGGTTCATTAATCATTATGCTAAATATTGACAGTGAATTTCAACTACATCAGAAAATTCCCTCAGTTCATACTATGAAAACTATTTTATAATTTTTTTATTTTTATTTCTGTTCCGATCCATACAAAACTTCGTATACTATTTATTCAGGTTGTCATTCTTCAACTAAGTGCTGAATATCATTTAGATCGAATAAGTAGTTTCGGAAATATTCGGGAAAAAAAGCTTAAACGTAAAATGACTACAACTCTGAAACCACTCTGATTTTGATTGAAGAACTTGAATTGAATTGAATTCCGCGCCATTTTTGACTGTCAATTTTTGAGTCAGTCATATTTGTTGTTTGTTCAAATAAAACATAGACATTTACCAAAATGGGGCGTTATGGCTTGGAAGAACGTGTTAATACTGAAAACCCATTATAAAAATGGGGAAAAGTTTACTATGACGATTCGCAAGTTACGTGATCATTTCGGCGTTCTATTGAGAACTATTGAGAATTAGATCGAAAAATTTTAGTAGACGTTTTCATTGAACGATGACAGAGACCTTACCCGTCATCGGCCGAAAAGATCGACGGAAAACATCGCAGCTGTGAGGGACAGTGTGGCAGCACGACCAAGCACCCCCATTCGACATCGTAGCCAGGAACTAAACATTCATTCGCACACTCTTCAACGGATTTTGAAAAAGGATTTACACCTTCATGCTTACAAAATCCAGATGACTCAACGGTTGCAACCTAACGATCATAAACATCGCAGAAACTTTACCTTGCTAAATTTCAGCTATATCTAATGGATAGTTTGTGAGATACAGAATTTTTTTTGAACGTTTTAGTCATATATGATTCTCCTGAAAGTATGCATCGAGTCGTGTCATTATTTTTTCAGTAACTACTGTGTTTCAATTCAAAATTTCAGATGGCTATAACTCCGAAAACACTCGATTGATTTTGCTCAGTGATGAACTAAGCCGAGAGTTATCGTTACGGCCGACTAGACAGAGAGAACTGGATTTGACCGACCCACAGATTATTCATCAGTGAGTCGAACACATTTGGTTGAGACCATTTTTGTCCAAAGTTCCGAAAGTACAGATATTTTGGCAAAACGAAAACAAACGTTCCAAAAATAGAATAGTAGGAAAGTACTTAAATAACCCTAAAAAGAATTATTGTCTCTAGGGAAGGACCTAAATTATATATAATATTAACCGGAAGGAAATTCCTAAATGAAAGTTTGAGAACCTCTGCAGCCACAAAGGGCCCGTGTATTGGCAGAACTGCTGCCAGACCAGACATCCAAGGAAGATGTAAACTCCTGTTAGACCGAGGTGCTAAAGACTGAACGATAAAAGCCGTGTTAAGTGAATCTGTTACGCTTTATGACGAGGATAGATCGTCGGCAACGTGTAAAAAGATGGCTGCCATCGTGTATTGTATATTTACACTATCTTCTGAATACGTACTGTCTATTTACTCTTCCAAGGAAGCCGTAGATTGCGTTTACTTTAACTTTCTCGTTTTAGAATTTTTAACTTCTTTGACTTTTGCCGCCATCCACATTCGACTGGTTATAACGTAAATCTCCGGTATGGGTATGTATATAATATATAACGGTATTTCTGGAAAAATATACGGGAAAATCCGAAAAGGCTTTGAAATTTTATCATTTGACAAGACGATTCAGCAGACCGTGGAGACGTTTATTGATAGGAGAACACGTGTTCTTACTTGTCCTCCCTCCGGTGTAAATTTTGGAGTCTAGAATGGTGATAAACTTTGTTGGTGGTGAAAGAGAGCTGTGTCATTGAGATATTGGTAGGTAAATAAGATGAGTTTGTTTGGTCCAAGATTATCCCGCTTTTATCCCCAGGAGTTGTTGAAATTTGATTGCTTGAGGCTACGCACGGCACTAACGCCTGGTGGATATCTGGTGTTTCAAAGAAAACATGACATTAAACAGAATCGAGGGATAAATTTCAGATATTCATATCTGAAACTGTAAATGAGGATAATTCACGAATGATTGTCCCTTACAGACGCAAACACGTTTATACACTTGGTCCATCGGTGTTGATGTGTTTCAGAACCTTTTGAAAATAAATCAGAACTTCAGCCATTCATTCGAGTTAGAGGGAAACCCTTATGCCGCCATTCCATACTTTGTTAATGCGCGTATGTTCTGGGGAACACCGCGTTATTATTTTGCCCAAATGTCTGTAATTCGGCCGGCCGGCCGTTTATACAAGAACTTGAGAACGTAAAGATAGCGACTTTTCAGGGTAGGTAGCGCGCCCTAATACGACGGACAATTTCGTTAATGGGCATAATCGGCATAATAGTCTCCGAGTAAAAGTTTTGTTTTGAACCAATACAGATCCGATCGAATTGGAATTTGGTGAGTAGTCGTAGAATACAGATCTAAAGACGTATGTGCCATTTTGTGACAATCGTATCACAAGAAAAATAAAAAAAAAATATTAGCAAATATTATTCATCTCTCGATAACTTGAGAACAGAAAGAGATAACGACTTGCATTTTTCAGGGTAGGTTGAGCATCCGAATGCAACACTTGAATTCGTTAATAGGCATAATCGATCGAACAGTGCTGGAGTTATACCTATCTGAAATGTTATTTTCATTTCTTCCTCAACTCAAAAAATGTGAAACCAATCCAATTCAAACTTGGTAATAAGTTGTAGAATGCCGTCGCTCACATTTTTACGAAAGCGTGAGGAGAGCATCACTAGAAATTTAAAAAAATATCACTGAAAATCTTTGAAAAAATCCCATATCTCAGAAAATCTCCGTCTGATATAGCTCAAGATGGAGATCTGACCAGAACTGTGAGAATTCAGTAGCTGGAAGGGTGGCCGTTGGCACGATAATTTTCGAACCGAAAGAGATAGTGACTTGCAATTTTCAGGGTAGGTTGCGCATCCTAATGGGACAGTTATGTTCATTGTTGGATATAATCGGCAGAACGGTTTCGGAGTTATGCACCCCTCTCGAATATTGTTTCCTTGATAACTCAAAAAATATAGTTTCGATTGAATTGAAACTTGGTAAGTAGTTGTTGAATACCGACGCGAAGAAGTTTGTGAAATTTTGTGAGGATCGTATCACTAGAAATTTTTAAAAAACTTATTGAAAATTATTATTTATCTCCCGATTACTTGAGAACGGTAAGATATAAGGACTTTCAATTTTTATGGCAGATTGTGTATTCTAATGCAACATTGGAGTTCGTTAAAAGGCTTAACCGGCCTAACGGTTTTGGAGTTATATCAATCTGAAATTTGGTTGTTATTTCCTCAATAACTCAAAAAATACGATGTCGATGCCAATTCAAACATGTTAGTTAGTTCTAGAATGTCAACGCAAAAATGTTTGCACAATTTCGAGAAGATTGTGTTACTAGAAAATTTTTAAAAAATCATTGAAAATCATTGAAAAAAATTCTATATATCAGATATTATTCGTCTGACATCGTTAAAATTTTGCGAGAACCTTCGAAACTTAACTCTACAACCAAGTTGCAAGTTTGAACACGATCAGATCTCTATTGTAGGAGATCCGAGCAGACTTGGGTGAGTACGGATATTTTAAAAGGAATACATACAGCAAGAGGATTTATGCAGATTTTTTTTTGTATAGTATTAGATATTTAATGAATTTCAATTGCGATAGAATACATATGTCAGAACTTAAAATTATTTGATTTTGGACGATTCTTTCATTACTCTAGTCGGTCTAGTCTTTTAAATGGTATGAAATGTATTCATATCTGATAAAAGCTGATAAAACAGTCTATATCGTTAAATTCGATTAAGAGTGTCCAATAAAGGTGAATGGACAATAGAACATGCGCGCAAAAGCTCCCAACTTCACGTCAGTGAGTGTTTGGATTCTGAACTTTACCTAATCATTATGCTTATTATGTCCGTTGGATTCACAAGTCAACTATTCAATTTGATATCTTCTTGGAAATTGAGATATTTATGGAATTTCGAAAATGAGAATGTGCGATGATCACATTGTGGTTGATCTGGTGGTGGGAACAATGCTATATTAAATGATAATCAAGTAAAAATACAGTGTTTCAATATTCACGAATTGTGAAATATTTTCGTTACGAATACTGCAATAAGCACCAAATCATAGAAATTGAGTGAGTTAATAAGATTTCGTGAACAAGATGAACAGCTTTTGGTTCATATATCATACAGATTTCAGTTTTGAGTGTTATCTGTGTTGAATGTGTGAACAAAGTACAGGAGTGTAGTAGCACATTGCACAATCTTTGAACGCTTGTAACTTTTAATGCTGAATGAAAATGTCATTTATGTACCAAGGACGAAAAACTGTCGATAGTCCAGCCAGCAAGCAGGCGAGACAATAGAGAGTTATTCGCCGAGATTCATATTGCATTTTTTCGTCGACCACTACATACTTTTATGAGTTTCGGACTTCTTACATAATTGCACAACAGCAAATGACAGTTATTCTCACAGACGCTTCTGTTTTTATTGAATATAGTGACCTCAGCGGACGAAAAGTATTTGCAGACGAAAACGTTATATTGCGGCCAAAAAGTACTTGACTTCAAAAATAGTCGATTTGTCAGTCGCAAATTAGCACGTGAAATGTCATTTTTCATAACGGTCGACGAAAAAAGGATTTTATTCGATGGGAGGAATCTATGGTTCCAAGTATTGTTTGATTGAGCCCCCATAATTGCGCCCAAATGTCTGTAATTCTCGAATTATTTGCCGAAAATGGTCTTAAGCGTTTAGTTTCGACTCACTAATAAAGAATCCGAGGTCAAACGTAATTATGTCCGTCCGGCCGGCCGAACGAGAGCACGATAACTATCGATCGAATTGATTTAAAAAATTGAAATTTGCAGAGTAGGTTTGGTGTCCAAGTTCGCCGGTGGATAAACATGAACTGTCTCCTGACTCCCCGTGTTCGTGTTCATACGAGTCGCCTTCCTTTCACCGCCACGTTAAGTACCTATTATTTCCCAATCACGCTATTGTATTTTGCCAATTATTTAATAAAAGTCCCAACCGACTTCACCAATCGATGCTTGGAAACGAAACTCGATAAACAGTTCGCAAACCGGCGCGGCGTATATCTCCCCCCTGCTTCGATGGAAATACAAATAATCGAATGACGAGATAAATTTTGGCCGGCCTTCACCCTCGGCCCGCGAAAACGCCGGAGATGTTATCGTTAGACAGTAAACACCTTATTTATTGTTTCAGGGATCGGAGAACCGGCCGTGCAGTTACAAGAACCCGAGTCGACCGCCCTTATCCAGGCCGGAAATGACGTCATCCTCAGATGTCATTTGGATGCTTCCGGAGATGTGCACTACGAGTGGTTCAGGTGAGATCTGGGGTCAAAGGTCGAAGGAGGATTGAGGGTCGGACGGGGATTTCGATTGTTTTGTTTCGTCTCTGACGAGACGACTGTGAGGTGGATGATTCCGATTGAACAGGCTCGTTCCAGAGAAATATACATATACTAACTGACAAATAAACTGCAATACCCAGAAGGAGCTGTTCAAATATTAATTTTTTTTTGTAAAACATGGATAGTATAGCAAGGAGTAAATGATTAAAATTTGGAGGAAAAAATCGTGTAGGTTGTTTCAAACCATCTGTTCGAGGAGATCCAACGTCGATGTTTAGTTGTTGTTAAAATGCCTAGAGCACGTGTATGCGGAATTTATCACCAGCTAAGTCAATTTGAAAGAGGTCGAATTATTGGTCTACGGGAGGCGGGGTTGTCATTTCGAGAAATTGCTAACCTTACGAACAGAAATCCAACTAATGTTATGAGATGTTGTCAAGCGTGGTTTGATAATGCCCAAAATCTAAGAAGAGTAGGCACCGGACGTCGAAGGGGCACAAATGAAGTTCAAGATCGACGTCTAAGACTTATGGCTATTATAGAGACCGATTTGCGACAACTCGATCTTTGGTTAATGAGTGGTTAGAGGAATAAGGCCATCCTGTAACTATCCGAACGGTTTACCCCCGGATAAGGTCTTTTGGACTGCAGCATTATCGATTCCATCTTGTGTTACCTCTGACGGTTGAGCATTACCTCTGACGGTTGGGCAACGATTACAGTGGTGCAGAGAACGTCAACATTGGAATGTGGAATGGCATCAGGTCGTCTTTTCTGATGAATCTCGATTCTCCTTGGGTGCACATGATGGCCGAAGAAGAGTTCGACGAAGTCGGGGAGAAAGACGTGAACCGCAGTTTGATATTGAGCGACATGTACACCGGACAGTAGTGTTATGCTCATGTTGCCAAAGTTAGTTCAGAGCTAGATCTTTCACCCACAGAGCATGTTTGGGACATCACTGGAAGAAGGCTTGGAAATTTACCCCAGCCCCCACGAACTTTGGTGGCTCTGATACATGAACTACAGGTAGCTAGCTTGGGATACCCCTCAAGAAGAAAAAGACCATCTTATTGGATCAATGTAAAGACGTGTTGGGGAGTGTATACTCCATTCACTTTCATAAAGTCTCCCGATTGGCCATGAAATTTTGACACATTTCACCATGTATATTTTGAAAATGTTAGGTTATAATCATTTTCCTGTCAGATAACTACGCAACGTTGGCCTCTCTACAAAGAAGTCCTAGTAACTACTTATTTTCGCAGTGTGAATTTACTTCGGAAAAATAATGAATTTGAGAAGATATTATGTGAATTTAATAACTCCACAGTACTGGCGACTGTAGAAGAAAATTTTTCCTCTGTTACTGGAAATATTTCACGTATATAAACTGGTTGGAAGATTCAATTATGCTATTTTCTTGTGTGGAAATCAAGAATCAAGTGTCAGAATTTTATTGAAAATAATGGACAGAGTAGTCCGTTGCTTTGTGATAGTTCTTAGAAAAATTTGTTCAAGCCCTGTGGACAGGAGCTTTCTGGCGCTCTAGTTCAAACAGACAAATTATATCTCCGAAAGTATTGGTTTCTCAGCGTGAGAATTATATCAATGTATTCTTATGATAGAACTGCATCATAAAGGAAATTCAATTCAAATAATAGTTTATTTATCAAGATTAAATGAGCAATCTGAGAATGAGAACTGAGCCATGGAAGAAATCAAATTAAAATAGCTGGATGAATCTGACTCTCTCTTATAGAACAGGATGACATGTACGAGTATGAACACAGATCATATAATGATGCTTAGATAGAATAATTATAGCATTCTGTGGAAACATAGAAGCACGATTCATTATTGAAATTTCGAAACATCATATCTCCGAAAGTATAAGCTTGTTGGAGTTAAAAACGGACAAATTATATCTCCGACAGTATTGGTTTCTCAGAGTTGGGAATTATATCAATGGATTCTTATGAAAGAACTTCATCTTAGCAGAAATTGAATTCAAACATCATAGAGGAATTTAAATTCAACAAGAGTGCCAAAAGTTATCAATCCAAAACCAATAGACGAATTCTACCCAACAACGAGCTCATCCGAGATATTCATTCCTCAATTCTATGATGAACGATAATATATATCGTTACTCAAATCCACTCTAATACACCAATATTTCAGTTTTGTTTTTAGTGGAGATATTCTGAACTCAATATTATTAACTTACCATTACCATTCCCATCATCATATGGATTGACCATCGGCATGAAAATACCAACCAACAAAAAGTATGATATTATATTATAATTCTCATATTTCTACGATTGCTGGAATGAATGAATTAGACAACGTCATGTCTCAGGAAAATAAGTTGACATTATAACAATTCATAGAATACCCACAGAATAATTATATCATTCTGTGAAAACAGAAATACGATTTATATTGAAATTTTGAAAAATCATATCTCCGAAAGTATTAGCTTGTTAGAGTTAAAAATGATATCAATGGATTCTTATGGTAAAACTGCATATTGAAAAAAATTTAATTTGAAATTTGTTATGTAAAAAAATTTTTTTTTGTTTTCCGAAACCATTTGTCCGATTTCGCCCAATAACGAACTTAGCCGAGATATTTATCTCTCAAACCTTCTCTGAAAATTTCAACTGTCTAGCTCATTCCGTTCGAGAGTTAATCGTGCCTACGGCCGGACCGGCCGGCCGGACAGAATTAATTTCGACCACGGATTCTTGATCAGTGAGCCGAACCAAATCGTTTAGGACCATTTTCATCGAAGAATTCGAAAATTACAGACATTTGGGCAAATTGATAAGCACTCAGTTCCGAGGAACTAGAGCGCCCAAAAAGAATAAAAGTACCGGAATAAGCCAGCAGGAAAACTTCTAAACGAACAAACCTATGGAATTCCCCACTTTTCTCAAGAAGACATTTAAATACCTTGTAGCACAACTTGAAATACATCAGTTTCAAAATGTAGTAGTAATACGAGTCATTCTTATACCTCAATAAATATAATGATAGGAAACTAAGTAATTTCATTCGACAGTTCAACATGTCAGAATTAAGTTTTCCTATTACAGATTTCGGTTCTGTATAGCACTTCTGCTTCTTCAAAACTACAGCATTTTCAATTTCAAAGCGTATAGTTCTTTATTATTCGAAGATAATGGTCTGTCCAAAATATCTTGTCTAAGATTGAAGATTATGTTATGATTATGTTGAGAGTAGAAATTGGCAACGTCTCGGCGAATTTTTTTGACCTTGACGATATATCAGCAGTGCCAACCTGCCTGTGTTTTAGTTACAAAAACGTGATAGACCTAAATCATGGCCTACCGGGAGACTTTATAAAAGTGAATGGAGTATATACATAATCGCGGTGGACAAACACATTATTAACAAATTTATTAAAAATTGTAAACCTTTCGTTTTTTTTCCTCAAATTTCAATCATTTACTCCTTGTAATATTATATATGTTTTACCAAAAAAAAATTGAAATTTAAACAACTCCTTCTGGGTGTTGCAGTTTCGTTGTCAGTATTTGGATATTTATTCTAGGATCGAGTTCTTTGTGCAAAAAATTATAAAACGCGGTATGGAGCATAAGCGCGCTCGTCTATTGGATGATAAATAGATTGCTCAGTTATATCACCAAACATTATTTCGAATATTGAACTCAATTATAATGAGAAACAATTTTGATTTATTTTCTAGTAATAGCATATTTACGAATTGTTGCATATGTTTTCTCGTCGATATTCTTCAACTAACTACTAAGTTTCAATTCGATCGTTTCAGTGTGATGAGAAAAAAATATTCAAGTGGTTATATAATTCATCAGTGAGTTGAAACTAAACGTTAAAGATCATTTTCGGACAGAAATTGGAAAATTTCAAATAGTTGGGCAAAATAATAGGCATTCGATTGATTTTCCAGACCTGTATATACATTGTTACAGTTTCAATGTTGTGTTATTTCAATGTGTCTTGCTGTCTATTTCTTAAAAAAAATATTCACCATAAGCTATTCATTTCTCCAGAAACGGTGACCGTTTGACGAAATCGCCTAGGATTGAAATAAAAAAGAAAAGACTTCATCTAAAATCTGTGAAACCTATCGACAACGGAATCTACAGGTGTGGCGCTAAAAACGAGGCAGGAATCGAATACAGTAGAACAAATTTTGTACTTGCTGTCCAAGGTAATAATATTTTCAAAGGAACTTCTATGCAACAGATTCTCAATTTAATGAATTTTTTCAGGTGACCATGTTCCAACAATCCAAATGCCTCCAACCAACCGAGCAACCAAAGAGGGGTCTTCAGCGTTTTTCGATTGCATTTACCAAGGCGCTGATGTCACAGAGTGGTACTTTAGGGATGTGGGACCTTTACATTCCACCGAAAAGTAGGTTCCATCCTCAAAAATCAATGTATTTATTTATTTAACCATAAATAAGGTTGATGATTTACCTATAAACCTAACAAAGAAAAAAGTACATAGGTACTATGATAGTTGAACGATGAACAATCGGCCGAAATGGCGACCGAGAAGAAAAAAAGAAAATATAAGAAGCTAAGTGATTAATGCGATCGCCATTCGTCCAGTCCATTATTGAATGCATTAACAGTTTGAAACTCCAAAATCGTTTAAGGCAGCTGGTTCCACGCGTTGAATACCCGGTTTGGAAGGAACATCTGGCATGGCGATGTTTTGAAGGGTTCCTTGGACAACTTGAAGCGGTAGCCACGCACGGTGTTTGTGTTGAGATGGAGAAAGTCTCTTATTTTCTTGCCAAAATGACCATTCAAGCTAGGCAACTCAAAAATAGGTAGGCGATCTTCATAGGATGGGCGAAGGTGTGATTATGGAAGACGTGTGACCCAACGCTGAAGAGACTCCAGGAGATTTTCATCATGTTTAGCTTATGGCCACCATACCTGACCAGCATACTCCAATACCGGTCTTATGTACGTCTTAAAGAGGAATTTCCAAGTTGATACTTCGGAGTTTTTGAAAGTCTTGCTGAGAGGTATGTTATTCGTTTCGCCTTTGTCGTAACAGACCCAACATGGTCGGACCATGCAAGATATGGACAAATAGTAACTCCAAGATTGACATGGTGACAGCAGCTGATGACCATCGATTGAGTAAGATCGTTTTGGGTTGTTCCTGCCAATGTGAAGAACACAATATTTCTGGATGTTGAGAGGAAGCATCCATTCATGGCACCATCTAGCAAGGATATCCAGGTCCTCCTGAGGAGTGTGCGCATGAAGAAAGGTAAGGTTGAAGAGTTTGGTGTCATCAGCGAATGAGGACAGGGTGGACTTCAGGAGGAGAGGTAGATCAGATATACTTAACAGAAAAATAATTGGGCCCAGAACAGATCCCTGAGGGACAGCAGATGTTACAATCCTCTCCACGGAGGAGTAAGCATCACCCACCCTAACGCGAAACTTGCGGTTGGTCAAAAACGACCTTATCCAATTTAAAAGTCCACCCCTAATTCCCAGATGCTCCAGCTTAGCAAGGAGACGCCTGTGGGGTACTCGATCGAACGCCTTTGAAAAGTCGAGGTAAACAACATCG
This sequence comes from Halyzia sedecimguttata, assembly GCA_937662695.2. NCBI lineage: Eukaryota > Metazoa > Arthropoda > Insecta > Coleoptera > Coccinellidae > Halyzia > Halyzia sedecimguttata. The sequence goes on from OW569411.2 coordinate 35,605,799, forward strand.
ACATGAGATCCAGAATATAATGCTTTTGTCCAAGCAGCGATACAGGACAGTAGATTTGTTGTAGTGGAACAGTTTGGAAGGAACCCGGGTTGGGAACCTGGAACCAGTTTCATGTCCGAACAATATTGTAGCGAGTGGTCGAAGATCCTCTCTAGAACTTTAGAGACGGAAGAAAGGATGCTTATTGGATGATAATTGGAGGGATCTAGTTTATCGCCCTTCTTGAAGATGGGGGGGATTGATGAAAAAAGCCAATCTGAGGGGATACAGGATTGAGTGAGCGATCTGGAAAATATCATGTGTAGGAAACAGAAAAAGCTTTGGCGCAAAGCTTGAGTAGACGTGTGCTGACTCCACCGTTGCTGGGGGCCGTGTTCACCTTAACTTTGGTTAGATACTCCTCTATAATTTGTTGATCTACCAGGATGTCGGATATTTCTCGCGTTACGCGGACAACAGAAGGAGTCGGAACAACACCATCAGGCTCGGCAGAGAAAGAAGAAGCCAAGATCTCAGAAAACACATCAGCAGATCATTGATCATTGACGATTTTACATAGCTAAATAACTTCTTCCTGTTCTTGGACGTAACAAATCCTTTTTCGTATGAAGTCCTCGCCGTCTGAATGCACTGAGCCACAAAGTTCGAGAATGACCGGTGATTTTCAATGAAGTCTGAGAATCCGCTCGTCAATCCACGGTTTCAGTGGGTTCTCTCTCGTGGTTTCTGTCTGTTCATTAGCAGATACAGCCTCTCGAGTTAGCTCGAGAAAAAACTTCCACTTAGAATCGACATCAGAAATATTCATAATGTTGACCTAGTCGAAGGCACTGAGGTAGGCGGAAACTTTTTCATAGTCTATGAACCTAAAAGTCTTCTCACGTTTATGTGCAATGGGTGAAAAGAGCAGCTGTGTCTCCGATATCAACACCAAGTGGTCGGATTTTCATAGGGGGGAAAATTAATTCCGGAGACAATGTTCACGTCCGAAACTATATATAGATCGAGCATAGAGGGAACCTGACCTACTCTGAACCGTGTAGGCTGGGACACCAGTTGCCGACAACCAGAGTTATGAATAAACTCAGCATAGGAGTAGGACGGTGAGCTCTGCGAAGGCATCGTTGTAAGAGTCCAATCGATGTCTGGACAGTTGAAGTACCCTGTGATTAAGATATTGTTATATAGTGACGAAGCTGTATACAGGAATTGTATGCACTCTGAGTCTGAAGTGCATGGACGGGGTCGATAAACGCACCCAACAAGAAGAGAGGCGTGCGGGTTGGAAATGACCAGGAAAAGGTTGTCTATGCCTGGCCAATCATTTTGAATGACATCGAGTTTTGAAACTTTTAGTGATATTGTCACTAATAAAGATACAGACTCCACGGTAACCAATAGTTTCGGAACTATCGCCTAGTTGGAATTTCAAAACTTAATCTTCTTCTCTTTCTGCCGCTTCTGATCGAATATTGGCGATAAGTGCAGCAGTAGCTCCTCTATTCTCGCAACTCATAAGGGTTTCTACCTTCATATTTGTCCAATTCCTAATATTATTTTGAAGGTCATTGGTCTTCTGACTGGGACTAGTTTTCCCTCCACTTTTCCTTTAATGATAAGTCGCAACAACTCGTATTTAATATTTCGGATTATATGGCGAAGGAATGTACTTTCTCTCATTTTAGCAATGTTTAAAAGTTCAAGTTCTCTTAATTCGGTTTAAAAAGGATGCATCGGATATGTACAGGAAATCTTCAACATTCAAAAAAACACCCACAATTGAAAGTCATCAATGTTCCTCATAGGTCCATACCATACAGTATTACTGAATAACCTAACCATACGGTAGCTGTGTCTGCTACCGTAGCAGTCGCTTCTTTCTAGAAAAGATACTTCGGGCACATTCTATCCTCGCTCTTACCTCTACTCTGGTTCTAGATTTTCAGTAATCCAACATCCTAGATATTTTTATTTAAAAACTACCATTGCATTGATGTTTTGTTCATACTTATATCCTGTTTGGGAGATCTCATTTAATAAACGCTGTGAAGAGGGATTGTTGGCTCTCAGCAATAATATCAGTATCGTAAGCGTATGTTAAATTGTTCATGATCTTACCATTAATCATTATACCTTCTTTACTATCATTTAGAGCTTTAACAATCATTTATTCACAACAAAAGCGGGCACAGGATATAGCCCTGTCTAAATCCTCTTTGTATATCCACTTCTTGACTCGTACCACTTTATGTTCTAACAGTCTTAACCTTCAAATGAATTTTATTACTTTTCAGGTATAAGATCCATCCTAACCAAACACTGGAAATAATGAAGGTGCAGAAGACTGATGAAGGACTGTACAACTGCGTGGGTATAAAAAGTGAATCCACTGAAGTTCCTCAAAGTTACACTGCTGAACTGAAAATTGCTCGTGAGTAGATATGGGCTATGTTTCTTGCTCCTTTAATATGCATTGGAAATTTTCTCTAAATCTCTTATAGAACTTAACCTCATGAATGACCAGTCATTTGAACCTACATTACCAGAAGGAGGAAAATTCATTCTTGCTGAAGGCTCTTCATTCCAGCTCACTTGTTTAGAACCAAAAAGTTTTCCAGAAGCTAAAAAATGGTGGGTGAATTTTGCAGGTCATACGGTAAGTTGAAATGATTTTATATGAATATCATGGTAGTGAAAACTATTGAATTTAACAAAAAATATTTTTGGTATCGATAAAGCTTTTTCATACAGATCGAAAACCATTTATTGCTTTCTTGTTCTACAAGTTCCAGAATATTGCAAACTGTAATACAACATAACAGCCGATTGTAGTTCTTTGAAATTGTTCACATCTCTCAAGAGATATGAGAAATGTTCAAACTTTTGAAAGCGACTCACTTCAAGGAATATTGATTTTACGAGTAGAAATAATCTGAAGTTTCCACAAATGTTGGAATCCCAATTTTTCACAAAAATTGGAATCTGAATTTTTCACAAGCAATAAAGAAATTAGTTTAAAAGAAAAGTTTTCCTTGTATTTTAGTCGAAGCTAGACTAGTTCAAAAGTTTCCCAGGGTTGATGGGCCAAAAAATCTGAAAGAGGAAAAATTTAATGTTTTCCTCGATATTATAAACGTAAATACCAAATTTCAACTACCAAATGCAATATCGGCTCAAACCTACCCTGTGATATTTATTCCGTAAGTTATCATGACAAACGGACAGAATTGAATTTGACTGCGGTTAATCTGACTTAATCAAATACAATCATTTTTGAAGTGAAGAAAACAACTTGGAAAATTTTCGGCTTAAAATTCGAAAATTACAGACATTTGGCCAAATAATAGCGCCCTGGAAAGAGTGACAAAAAATAAATTTTCTTTCATTGAATTAATTTTTCTAGCATACCTAATGCACTACTATGTTTAGTTCATGAGCTATAACAGAATTGATTCGCCCAAAATTGGATGATGTACAACGAATAAAGAAAATCGGTACATTTTGATGAGGAAATAATATTTCACTGTGTGAAACTTGTAGCGTTTCTATAATCAAGAAGTTAACAAAGTAAACAGAAATAAAAAAGGTCATTATGATGTCCATAAAATAGTATATACAAGTCTGAGTTCTTAGAATGCATACAAGGTAGATAGACAGAAGGACGTTCGTAAATATGACATTTTATGACTACAAGGCATCCCTAAAACATTAATCACAATGTAATATGTTTAACACTTGAATGGTCGTGAAGATGTGAGGTATGCTTGTCGAATGTTTATCTACATGTGTTATAATAGTGAGAATACAGTTATATTATGAAATATTTGATAGGGATATTTGAATGATAGAAATATTATCACTCAATTGTAATAAATCTTGCTCCCCAATTTTTTGACAAGTGGGACAGAAATACGTCTCCACCTGTGTAGGTATCCGAAATAAAAGGTGTTTCAATGAAAGCCCAGTATTTGAAGTTCGAATAATTAACCATGGTTTTCGGAAGCAAAGTATGGTAATATTTTTTCATTTATGATGTATACAGTTTGGAATGATATAAAACGACACATCAGGTAAATGTAATCTAAAAGAACTAACATAGCGGTAGGAAACTATAGAAGATTGAAATAATGCAACTTGCACTTGATGCACTCAATCCACAATAGACCCAAAAAGCAAGTTGCATTAGTGATCTCTTTTAGACTGAATTTTACGTCATGTACCTGCCAATTCGGATTTATCAAACATCTGGTATATGTCCACCATGGCTTCTCTGGAAAATGTGTCATTTTTTGTCAAATTTTGCCACAACAATTTATGTTTTGTATGTGTTTGCCGTCCGGGGAAATGGAAACCTGTGTCACCTTGTTGGTGCCCCGAACGGAAAATTGTGCCTCTTGAACTTCTAGTTTCAGTTCAATGTGGACTGATCATGAACGCTAAACTCTTGTCCGCTACAGATTTTATCGTCTGACATATGTTTCGAACACGATGTTTCCATCTTCAAAGACGAAGCGTTACTAAAGCATGCTATCAATTACTACACTCAAGTATGGGTTGACATTATACGCTTAGTCATAAACCGAATATTGAGAACAATGAGTTGTTAATAGCGGTTAGATCATTATAAAGAAAAACATCTTTTCTCTTATACATTTCTATAACTTCAAGTGTTCCTAAGTACAATTTATTGGAATATTTCAATAATTCGACAGGACTTTCTTTCGATGTTCCAACGATGCAGATTGGCTGATATAGTCGGGCAGTCAATCAGTCGTACTGCATTTTTCTAGATGAAATCCAAAAGTTGGAAAGAATGCCCGCGTGTTGAGCTACGGTCATGAGAGCAGTATTCAAGTCAGTATTAGTTCAGTATTAGTCGCAGAGGATCCGCAATAGTAGGGGAGCCCAAGCGGGGATTTTGGGATTTACTACAGCGCGGCAGATAAATATATAGGGGGATACCTTGTACCTGGTTAAGTTTTTCCACCAAACATGAGCCATATATATATGGCCGCCCGTCAAGGATGAAGCATCAGATTAGTAAAAAAAAGTTGATCATCGGAAATTCTCCAGCGCGTCAGATTAAGGTAGGGTGAGTTAGTTACATGCTAAAAAGTGTATATTCCATTAATCTGACAATTCGAGAGTGACGTAAAGAAGGGGGAGGGTTACAAAGTTGTAAAAAAAAAACGACATCTTGACATTCTCGAGCGCAGTAAATTTTTTTTTTATTTTGAAGGGAATGATGCAAGAGTTACGAAAAATATATAATCTGACGATTTTGACAAGCCGAAGTATTAAAAATTAATTGATAAAGTTGAATGCGTGCAGCTATGCCATGCCTATATTCCCCTCTCCGTCTTTCTATTCTCCTCTCTCTCTTTCTCTATCTATTGTTCTCTCACTCCGGAAGAGGATTCTACTGATGAAGATGATTAAAAAAAATACCCTTAAAAATTAAATTTTGTATAATTATTATTTTTATAGATATACTCCTCAAAACAACACAAGCTTTTTCATTTGCACGCTATTTCCTGAGCTTTTCGATTAATTAAGTTCAATGATTTAAAAAAATAAAAAAAAAAAAAATTTATTGTCAGATTTAGCGAATCCCTCCAGACAATCGTCAGATTAAGAGACAGCACGTCTAGGCCATATTGATGAACCACATATATCTTAATCTGACGCGCTTGAGTATTTCTAAATGGCGATTTTTTTTTGCATATTCTAATGATGACCACGAGTTTGCGTTACATCCCAATCGTCAGATTATTATACAAGAGCATCTTTTAAGGTTCACTTAACACCCCCTTAGAAAATCTGACGAGCTCGATAAAAAAATTTTTTTTTTCATTTTCAACCCTTACGTATGATCACCTCCATCATGGAAACGGTCAGATTAACATATGTACATGTTTTAAAATACGTAGGACACAGATGCTATCAATATCTGACGCGCTGGAGTATGTCCACGTAACGGTTTTTTTTTATATTTTTGAAAATTTATATCCGCTCACCCCACCGATGAACAGGTATATATTATACAACATTTTTTTCTTCTTATCATCTAAGCTTGACAACCCAATAGCTCTCTATGACGCTCGAGTAAATCCCGAATTAGCTACCTGGGCTCCCCTACTACAATGTTATCCACATGTTTCCTCCAGCGGACCGAAGACAATCACGCCAAAACATTGAAACACTTGATGAAAACGAAAAAATAATTTTATTTTGAGGAGAACAGTTTTGGTTACAAACGGTTTTTAACCAAATTGTTACTGACTACCCTTCTTGGGTGATCCTGTATCCTTGTATTGATCGGATTGCCGTAAAATGACAAAAAAAATCCTAAACTTTTTAAATTTTGTTTCTACAATAACTCTCGAACATAATCAGCTAGGCAGTTGAAATTTTCGGAGTAGGTTCGGGAGATGAATATCTCGGTTAAACTCGTTATTGGGCTAAATCGGCCCAATAGTTTCGGAGTAACAAAAAAAAATTTTTTTTTACATTACAAATCTCAAATTAATTTTTTTTTAAGATGCAGTTTCATCATAAAACTCCATTGATATCATTTTCAATTCTAACAAGCTAATACTTTCGGAGATATGATTTTCAAAATTTCAATAATACATCGTACTTCTATGTTTTCACAGAATGTTATAATTATTCTATCTATGAATTATTATATGATCTGTGTTAAACAAGTATTTGAACACGAGCGCCACAGGGCTTTCCCACTTTTTCAATATCAATGTAGCATGAAAATATCCGGGTATTTGCACGTATGCTTTAGGAGAACATTTTTCGTTTTAAACCATCGAAAACATTCGGGATGATTGTCAAAAAGATTTTATTTATTGGAATTACAGTTAGTATTATTTCTGCCCTACAATTAAAATTGAGTGAAATTTTTTTCGGGAAATTGTCCTTCATACACCCCTCGTGCTTACCAACTTATCCAATATTTTCCCGCATATTTTCGTGCAGTCGGGAAAATATTTGAGTATTTGGCAAGCACTCGGGATATAACTACTGAATATTCTCGAATAGTGCAAACCTAACCAACACTGACAGAAAGACATTAGTCGATAACCATTTGCTCCAAATAAATCTTTCTGTTCAGAGGTCTAGTAGGTGAAATTGCCTTCACTGTGCATGATCAGTTGGCAGGATTTGTCTTTATTGAAAATCCTTCGAAGAATTGATCTCGTAATGTCTGTTTCTGGTTGATAATGATGAAACGACGTCTACTCTCGGCCTCACTCACTCGAATTGCCGTGATGTTTCGTTCTGAACCACCTTCACCAAGCTCGGGTGTTTAATCACTAACCAAAGCAGTACTTTCGAATTAATCCTATTCACAGCAGATGACTTAGGAACATCATTGCGACTGAATAGTAAATATTGGATGCTTTTAACTTTTGATTACTCCCATAATGTGTTATATCCATCTTTCATATAATTATCATCATGACTTCCAAACTAGCATATTCAAATATAGCTCCCTCTATATGAAGCACCCCCTATATTCTCAGAATTTACTTACAACGAGGGCGGGACAGAATCTTTGATAAACTTCAAATGATTATCAAATTTGGTGAATTCCCAGCTATTATAAATGATTTTCTATAGATTTCAGATGCGGGCGAAGTCAAAGTCGATGATGATGGTCGGTTGATCATATCGAAAATAAATCTGGAACACTCTGGAAATTACACCTGCGTAGCAGAAAATGTGGCTGGTAGAACTGAAAAATTGATTGAACTAATCGTCATAAGTAAGTATTTCCTCTATCCATTTCATAAATTTTTAAATATTCTGTATCTATAGTCTAGTCAAGTGCTTTTTAGGTCAAAATTTTTGCAGATAGTATGTGAGGAAATACGAGGGCCGCTCGCAAAAATTGCAATAGTTATAAACAATTAAGTGAAAACAAAAGAAGGAGGTTAAGGTTTTCCCCAATATCTCGAAAAATATTTGAAATGATTCAAATTTGAAGATTCAAATAGAGGAGGAAATTTCCTAGAAAAAAAGTCCCAACTTCTGGATCTGTAGGACCAATGTTTATAATTTTCCTATAGGGTTAAAAATACTCCCGAAAACGGGTACTCCGACTTGCGCAAGCCTCGCCACCTTCGTACTTTTGATGAATAAATATTATTTAAACTTATTAAATATGAAAATAAAAAATGTATTCGCCTGCAGGATAGATCAATGAACAATAATCCGTGGTCCTAACATGTTCATCCCAAAAAAATCATGCAAATACCTGGGCATACAAATTGACAGCAAGATGAACTTTAAAACACATCTAAAATGCCAAAAAAAAGCTGCTATCACACGAGCTGGGCACTTTAGGTCCCTAACTTTTAAAAATCTAGGAATCAGTTGCAAAACGGCAACCAAGATCTACAAAATGATATGCAGACCTTTATTGGACTATGGACATACAATTTTCACAAATTCACCAAAAACAACCCGGAATATAATAGCAGTAGCAGAAAGAACTTGCTTACGAAAGATTACAAAAATAAGACACCCCAACAACGCACTCCACAACCCATCCAATCAACTTTTATACCAGATGACGGAAATAGAGCCAATAACGGAAAGAATGCAGAAACTCTGCAAAAAGATCATCACAAACCACGATAATGTAAACATAATTGAACCATTGCTACACCGATACAATAGAGAATCTACACCAAAGGCAAAGTTACCAGCTTTGCCACTTTTCGAACATCTGGAATCCCTAGGATAACAATAATTGTCAACACTCAATTTAAATAAGTTGTATTCTAATTCTTTTATATACAAAATGTAGATAACTGGCTGGAAGACTGCGGTCGATAGCCAATTGATTGCAAGGTCAATCAAGTTGATTTCTCTCTCTCTCTCATGTTCATCGTGATTTTTCAATTAGTTATCCATTAGTTAATCAACAATTTTTCGTAGCAAGAACATTAACATTGCAAGTGCGATAATTGTTAAATTATTAATTTGAGAATTTTTTCCTTTCGTGGAGCTATTTTTCAAAGGTCTTGGAATAGATTCCCATTAAAAAATTTCAAAAATTGTTAATTTTCGTTTTGTTATCAACAATTGACGTAAGTGAAAAATTATAAATCTTCAATTATGTTCTCAAAAGAAAATTGTAAATTATCTCATAAACAACGCATTGGTTTATAACAATTTTTTGAACAATAGCAAATAATAATTATTAAAAATCATTTTTAAGTAGTTTCTGATCATAAAAAAACGGATCAATAGTAATATTATAAATTGAAGCATTATAATTTTCCACTTGAGTAAATTGTTCATAACAAAACGAAAATTATCAATTTTTAAAATTTTCCAATAGGCATCTATTCTAAGGCCTTTGAAAAATAGCTCCACAAAAAGAAAGAATTCTCAGATTAATAGTTTAGCAATTATCGTACTTGCAATGTTAATGTTTTGCTACAAAAAATTGTTAATTAACCAACGGATAACTAATTGAAAAGTCGCTATAAACATGTTTGTACCACGGATTATTGTTCATTGATCTATCTTGCAGGTGCCTGAATTTTTTCAATTTTTATTTGCATATTTAATTAGTTCAAATAATATTTATTCATGAAGGGTCCGAGGCTTACAAAAGCCGGAGTACCCGTTTTCGGAAGTATTTTCAAACCTCTGGGAAAATTATAAATATTGGTCCTAGTTCCGGGAGTTGTGACTTTCTTTAGGAATTTTCTTCCTTTTCTTGAATCTTTTTTCAAATTTGTGTTATTTCAGATAATTTTCGAGATATTGGCGAAAAACCAAACCCCCTTTTTTTTTCACTTAATTGTTTATAACTATTGCAATTTTTTCGAGCGGCCTTAGCATTATCTCAAAAACTATCTACATGCCATTCCGAATCGAATGACACCTCAATCATAATTTTCGGAGAATACGCAAACATTTTGACGTAAAATGCACTTGTTGACTAGGCTACTAGCCAAAAATCGGAATACAATGCAATACTTGATCAAAGTGTAATAGTAATATGAAAGACTACGTAATTTTCATACTGGATTACATTCTTAAATGAAATCCTCCGGAAATACAAAAACTTTTCTACTTATCCTTCGGAAATGTATACATTTCTCATGAAATTACGAAATTAGGTACTAGCTGTCTCGACAGACGTTGTCCTGCTCGAACATTTGAATCTCTGCTATTAGCAGGTTTAACAAACGGCTCATTTTTAGAATTGTATTTGAAATATGTACTGCCATATAAGTGACATAAGTTTCATGTTTCAATCCTTTCGTTTTCTCATTGTTCGATTTGCCCAAATCAAATTGAAAAAATAGTAAAATTTCTCGTTATCTTGCGTCGTTCAATTCTCGTGTCATGCCCGGACGATATATGTTCTGATATGTGAAATATCACTACCGGGTCCAATTGTAAATTTAAAACACCCTGCGACCACTCAAACACATACACAAAATTTTATCAAGATCCAATAAACCGAATGCAGTGGCACCTACCGGTTCAGTTATCAGCTGCTGGCTGAAAAGCTGAACGTCAATATGTCAATGTTTTGTCAATATGCTGAAGATATCTCCCACTGTGTTCAGTCTCGGTCACTTTTCACATTATGAGATTTTAAAAACTTTTCCGAACGATTTTTTAAAAATTTTCTTTTATACAATCCTTCTCCTGAGAACAACAAACATATCAAAAAAAGAATTATGAAATTGGGTGCCGGTGATGCGCTCACATACCTTTCGGCGATTAATTTTTATTAATATATAGTCCGCCGTATTCACAAAGCATTCAATCTCCGTGAAGTCCTAACTGAGGTCCTCAGTTAAGGATAAATTTGAATGGCAACCTCAGTTAACGAGAAAATTAACGTGAAACGGTCCTGTTTGACCACCGTTGAATACGTTAACTGAGGCGATTCAAATTTATCCGCAACTGAGGACCTCAGTTAGTACTTGACGGAGATTGAATGCTTTGTGAATACAGAATAATCTGTATATCTGGTAATGGGTATTACACTAACTAGCATCTTCAAATTTGCATTTTTTCTGACAGGACTACATGAAGGACCTTTCATAATATAGTCTCAAACATCTTGTACGCTCCCATTTGGTATAACTGATTTATTATTCAATATCGCGAATGCAGAGCTTGAGAAACCCGAATTGAAGTGAACAAAGAAGAAGAACACTGAGATGATATAAAGTAATAATTATTAAACATAATGGATCGGTGGAAATCAATACGGCTGTAACGAGTATTGTGGTTAGAAAAAACAAAAGCCGTCACGGGTGGCCTCGCAGATGTCAAACATTGAATTTAATTAATAATTGATTTGAAAATATTCTATGCAATGAAAATTGAGTAGATATACACCAAATATATACGCACTTAGTACACGTATAACGTATAAATGCACACCCTGATTATTAAAATGCTACTTACTCTTGGCTTAAATCACTTGTGATAGTATAGAATACTCGTATACAACAATGTATACACTATAGGCCTGTTTTTGATTCGCCGTAGGGACGGTTCAAAGCAGTCACACAGTATTTTATTGTAAACGGACCTGATGGGCTAAATCTTTCACACGCTACGTTTGTCCTATTCTTTAGAACCGATTCGTAACCGCCCCCACTGCGAACCAAAATATTGCTGGCCCCATACAGCCAGAATATCTCTCTGAATTCATATTCATAATACATGCTTTCAATTTAGGTAGTAGTGTCCCCTCAAATTCTGAATTTGATAGAGTTTTTATAGATCGATCTATCAGAATGATACTGGCGAGGGTTATTAATTCCGAATCTGAAAAATTAGGACCATGAATTCAGAGATATTCCGGCTGTTTGAGGCCAGCCTTATAGGTTTACGAGCTTAGTGCGGCGGGGGAGGGTAGAGAGTAGCACAGTCACTTGTTGGCGTGGCGACGCAAACGCGATAGAAACACTTTCGTATATTGCACTGAAAGGGGTTTGATGAATCAATGGAATTTTGCACTTAACAATTTTTTTCTCGTGAAAGTCAGACATTTATCATACTATCATCCTGAAAAGAAAGGAATCAGATTAGTATCGCAAAGCATTTGTTGAACATATTCGTTAATGATTTTTTCAGCACCCCCCAAAATAGAAACACAACCAACCAACCTTACAATCATGGAGAACACCGAGTTCAAAATGGTCTGCAGATACAAGACTCAATCAAAATCCGCGACGTCTGTGAAATGGAGAAAGGAGGGCAAGTTACTAAAACACGATTACGATCCTACCAACCATCATCAGAGGATCAAAATATTTCGAGAAAACGCCACTTTGCTAATACACAATGTTCAACCCCAGGATCGTGGTGAATACGTTTGCGAAATCTCAACTGATAGATTGGCACCAGTCACTTCGCAGCCTGCCAGTGTAACAATTGTTGGTAAGTTTACATACATACTATAGTTCACGAATAATTGAGGAGCAACTTATCAAAACGCATTAAGTCCAAAAACCATTTTATTGGGAATCAACGAAAAACGATTTTTTCTTCCACCCTGGCTTATAATTTGAGTATGTCGAGTTTGTTTGATAGAGATTTACATCTAAAGGTGATAACTAATCTCATTCACATCAATATTGATCAGATATACACAGAAAATGTAAAAAACGTTTGGACTTAATGCGTTTTGATCCATCTCATTGTATATAATGCGTTTTGCTGTGGTTGAAATTGAAAATAATGCTGTTTGTTGCGATTTTTTATACATTTTAGAGAACAGTCTGCACAGTAAGTGTTGGCCTGTAACCTAATTAACATGAGCAAATCGATAAAAAATGTTTTTGGTAATTTCTTATTTGTTTTAAAAATGCAAACGTAAACATAATTCTTTGCGATGCGGCTTACGTACTTTGGATTTGAATTACATAGGGATATAATGCCATTTGGAAGATTTTGTTTACATAGGGCTATAGAGCAATTGAAAACATATCTGAATCCGCTTCAAACTCAATTTCGCCCAAATTGGACATAATGCGTTTTGAAAAGTTGCTCGTCAATTGTCCCTAACATAAAAATTGGTTCAAGCCCTGTGGACAGGAGCTTCGGCGTTCTTGTTCAAACTTTGACAAATCATATTATCTCCGAAATTATTGGTCTCTGGGAATGATATAAATGGATTCTTAAGATAGAACTGCATCATGAAAGAAAATAAATTCAAACAAACCGATTCTCCCCAATAACGAACTTATCCGAGATATTCATTCCTCAAATCTACTCTGAAAATTATATTATATCGATTATAACTTAGACAATATTGCAGTTTTGTTTTTACTGGAGATATTGTGATCCCAATTTGATGATGTATTTTACTAAGAAAATATTTCCATCATCATAATAATATGATGATGGAATAATCCATATTATGGATTATATTGTCACCGAGGGGTAAACCACTAGGAATTCTGGTGTACAAGAAAGTAGAATTCCATGGAATTCCTATTGAATTCCGAGGAATTCCTATTGAATTCCTGGAATTCATATTGAATTCCTGGAATTCCTATTGAATTCCTGGAATTCCTATTGAATTCCTGGAATTTCAATTGAATTCCATGGAATTCCGCAGAATTCCTATTGAATTATTAAGAATTCCTATTGATGTTAGAGTGCGACACCTATCGGACAATCATGTATACAGCTCCGAATAGTTGGTTTTGATCGAGGGGTAAACCGCTAGGAATTCTAGTGTACAGGAATATAGAATTCCAATAGAATTTCAAAAGAATTCCTATTGAATTCCTAAAGAATTCCTATTGAATTCCAATGAAATTCCGGTTGGGTTGGAATTCTGGTGTAAAAATTTTTGTCAGTGGTTTCCCCCTCGATTATCACCTTAAAAGTATAATATCATATCATCCTCCTAATTCTACGATACCTGAGGTTATTTCATTGGTCATTTTGCATTCAATCATACTTTGTTTTCTAGAACAAGAGGTATATTTTATATCAAGAATAACGAACCAGAAATAATTTTGACATTTATCTCTCATAGGAAAATAAGATGACATGTAAGAACACAGATCATATAATAATTCATAGATACAATAATTAAGTACAGCATTCTGTGAAAACCTAGCAGTACGATTCATTATTGAAATTTCGAAAAATCATATCTTCGAAAGTATTAGCTTGTTAGAGTTGAAAATGTTATCAACTAATTTTTATATCTTTGAAAAAATTGAATTTATTTGAAATTTGTGATGTAAAAAAAATATTTTTTTTCCTGTCTCCGAAACCGTCAGGCCAATTTTGCCCAGTAACGAACTTAACCGAGATATTTATCTCTCATACCTACTCTGAAAATTGCAACTGCCTAGCTCATTCTGTTCGAGAGTTATTGTAGAAACAAAATTTAAAAATAAAAAAAAATGTTTGATATCTTACGGTAACCCGATCAATACAAAACTCCACATGCATATAGAGGTCAATATTCTACAATTTGATGCTAAATTTCAGATAGATCGGTTTCGGAGATATTCATAAAAAATGTTTTTACTAAAAACGGCCATAACTCCGAAAACGCTTGATGGATTTCGCACGTTAACGAACTCGTTATTTATACTACAGACCTACCCTGCAAATTTCAATCCTCTAACTCTGTTCGTTCGAGATTCCGCTTAAATTCCGCAAAAACCTTCAAGCCGCCATTTTACAATTGAGTACCGGTTTTCAGCTCGATCATTGATTAATCTGCTAGGCCTTTTAGAAGAATTTCAGAATGGACTGCCACTGCCACATTGTCAGAAAGCTAATGGAATGCAAGCTCCTACTTTGCATTTCCTATGACAATTTGTTATTTAAATAGGAAGGTTTAACGGGTAATTCCGCAAATTGAGCAGAGAAAAATTATTCTGCTGTTACCTGCCGACACGTGCTCCTCCTAATTGGCTTCTTCAGGACAGGGCAACCAAGAAATTAAGGAAAATATGGAACTAAAACTGAAAATAGTTGATACCAAACATGAGCGAGCAACCAATTTGTGCCTTCAGCTCTAGGACCTCCAATTCCGAGGTACCTCCGAATTTCCTCTGCTCCTTTTGCGGAATCACCCCTAAAACCTTTCCACATAAATATACTTCTCTGCACTATCCATATTTCTATACAATCGGTTATTCCAATTTGCCTAACAATAAGAAGTAAGTGTTCATGATTTTATCTATGAAAATATCGCCTTTCTGTGAATGGGTTTTGCAAGATCGCAATATTGTTTTGTGTTTTCGCCTAAACCTAAACTAACTAATATGGTCTATGTTGTTAATTTCAGAAATATTGAAATTTGTGCCGCCACCTGTCGACCGAAAGCTAGAACTGGGCAGCATCGCTAAAGTTCACTGCAAAGCGCAAGGAACTCCTCCGCCAAATGTGCGTTGGGAGAATAATGCAACGGGATCCGATAGTTTTCCCAGCCACATCACAGATATGAACGGTACCCTACATTTCAATGGAGTTTTGATGGAAGATAAGGGACAGTATAGCTGTATAGCCTCCAGTATTCAAGGCCTCATCAACACATCAATAGTAATAGACGTCGTAGGTACGAATCCAAGGAAATATTTTATGTTTCTCTGTATGTATCACACTAATTTTGGTGTACGCGCAGATATGAAGATTATGTCTATCTGAATAAATCATTTATATTTTACGTTCATACTACCGATATCAAACGCAAATTAGTCTGTAGTTTGCTTACGTTCATACTGCGAAATTCAATCACATAATCTATAATTTGCTCGCGTATACAGGGTGTCAAGGAAAAAGTACCATGCTTAGTGCCACGCGATAGAGGGCCATAAAATATGAAATAAAGGTCCTATGAATATATGTCCGAAACTGCTTCCTTTAAGAAATACAGGGTGTTAAAGTTTATTTTTTTTTTTGATAACTTTGGACAAAGAGGTAAGAATTGAACAAAATGTGGTATGCGGGGGTTTTGTATGATGCAGAATCCAAATATCCTATTAGTTTTTAGATTACTAAAAGAGGGCGCCACATACAGGATTCCTTCACATTTAAATCAACCCTAACTTTTTTGCCTTACAGTGTATGTCATTCTGGACTAGAAAAAGCGCTTCCTCTATCTTTTTTCCCCTCAAAAAGGTATAGGTACTTTGTTGAAGTCGCTAGGACCAACGGTTACCGGTAACAACGCATCGAAAAGTTATGATGCACGCATTTTGTCCAGAAGCGCCAAAGTAACCTACTTGGTTAGGGTTGATTTAAATGTGAAGGAATCCTGTATGTGGCGCCCTCTTTTAGTAATCTAAAAACTAATAGGATATTTGGATTCTGCATCATACAAAACCCCTGCATCCACATTTTGTTCAATTCTTACCTCTTTGTCCAAAGTTATAAAAAAAAAACCAAATAAAAAAATAAACTTTAACACCATGTATTTCTCAAAGGAAGCAGTTTCGGACATATATTCATAGGACCTTTTTCTCATATTTTATGGCCCTCTATCGCGTGGCACTATGCATGGTACACCCTGTATACTGCCAATTAAAAAAAAAAGTGTTTTCATGCATACAACAACAATCTCATATTTTGATCGACAGAATGACAGGAAAGTTCAATTCCTCTGCTGGGGCAACTTTTCCTTTTCCCTCCTTCTGGAGTAAATATAAATCAAACTCAGGGCTGAATATAAAAATTATTACGTATTTCATACATAATTTTGAACCGTCTGAAAAAAACATAGCATATTTCATTTAGAGGAGAAGTGATATTTCATGGCTTGCCTTCTATTACCCGCCGAATGGAGTGAGTCATCATGAAATGAACATGAAGTTTTAAGGAGAAATAATGAGAATAATTTAGTTTTCTAAAATGATTGAATATTCTAGAGATGACTCAAGATAAAGTGTCCATCTGCTTTCTTTTTGCTCATTTCATTTAGTTTTATGAATCCGCGTGTCTATAACTAGGAAACCATTGGAATTAGGAAATAAATGATTATTGCAGAATATTTTACACAGAATTTCATTTCATACGGAAAAACTGTGTCAAAGCTACAAAATAAAAATTGGCCCTGTGGACAGATGTTTTGGCGCTCTTGTTCAATCTTCGACAAATCATATCTCCGAAACCGAAAGTATTGGTTTCTCAGAGTTGGGAATGATATCAATGGCTTCTTATGATGGAACTGCATCATAAAATAAATTAAATTAAATATAAATCCATTGATATCATTCCCGACTTGGGGAAACCAATACTTTCCGAGCTATGATTTGTCAAAGTTTGAACAAGAGCGCCAAAGCTCCTGTCCACAGGGCTTTTCCACTTTTATGAATTTGGCTTCTATGCGTCAATTTTCAAGAATTTTCATAATTAAAATCAAAACGTTGGTATATGACGCTGTAACGCTCCCTTTTCGGAATAATAATCAGAGACAAATAATCGAAGTACTTTAGTCAAACTCGAAACCTAAGAAAAAGAAAGAGTGCTAGAATGAACTCGGTTCGCTATCAGCAGATATGGCGTTGGTTTGATAAGATGGAATTGAAAGGGGCGCCAACGTATTTGTTCTAGCCACTCCAACTATAAACTAAATAGGTAAAAAAAAGGAAGAAAAAAATAATAATTATCAATTAACCTGTGTCGGCCAAAACACGTAAATGCCTAGCAAGTTAATAATAAAAAAAAACGGTAACCAAAAACTCACTGAAAATAATGATCTAGAGAAAAGATGTAAATAAAGGAAAAAAATACGCGGTGACTAGAGTCCCGACTCGGGATCCGTGTCCAGTCCCGAATGACGTCATTAAATTCGGGACTGATATTCGGTACCTACATCTAGTCTCGAATAACTACAACAAATGACGTCATTAGAAGTCTTGTCGGGACCCGCATACGGTCTCGAAATAAGAAGAATCATATCCATTAGGCACAAACCTGATATTATTTAATTCAAATGAATGTTACAATATTATATTTTTGAACAAAATTTATTTAAGTCACTAATGTTGTTTACAGAAAATGAAAGGGCTTTTCGGAAAGTATGATCGGGTCCATTCTAATGTATGGAACGCGCTGATTGGTGAATGGACTGATCGATCGTTAACCCGATCACACTTTCCGAAAAGCCCTAAGGTAATATGAATCCTAAATTTAAACATTCTAACGTGTGCATTTTAAACAGTACCACTGCCTCGCTTTGGAATTTTCTTCACGTTTATGCATTTCAAATTGAAATAATGAAGGCAGGTTTCACATTTCATCGAGGCGATATAAGAATCTAACATTGTGTCGGATATAATACCGCACATTTCGCATAGATATTTATTAGCATCCTTTTCGGACAACATTTATCAACCAAATCCAAAATTCTAAAAATGATAGCCAGACTTTACCGGATGGAATTTGGCAAGATGAAAATAATAATGAAAATATGTGCAATTATGGGGATATTGGGTCCATAAAAATGCCTGAGATAAAAAAAATATAAACCAAAAGGTCCGCAATCGACGTGAAGTAAAAATGAAAAAACGAAGTTGTGGATTTTGCTAACTTGGGTATAAAAAGAGAACAGGAGAAAATGTTGTCTTGGGTTTTAAGAGAAGAAGAAGCAGCATATAACGCTATTCAAATTGGTGAAAAAGTTGAGGTTTGCCATAATGAAAGTCATCCAGAGAAAGTGTCGGGCGTTGAAATGGATCCCGAAGTTGACCATCTGAAAAGGACGCTAATAAATATCTATGCGAAATGTACGGTATGTTATGCGACACAATGTTAAGGCTGGTTTATGCTTGCCAGTAACTTTAACTTAACACTAAACTTAAAAATTGAAACAAATAATTATCGTGCTATGCTTTATACTCAGACTTAAGAATCCGTTAACGTATTGATTATTATTATTATTATTAATGAGTTAACGGATTCTTTAGTCTGAGTATAAACCATAGCACTAGAATTCTATGTTTCAATTTTTAAGTTGAGGGTTAGTTAAAGTTGCCGGCCCTCATAAACCAGCCTTTAGATTCTTGCATCGCGTCAATAAAATGTAAAGCCTGCCTTCAGTATTTCCATTCGAAATGTATAAACGTTAAGAAAATTCCAAGGAGGCAGTGGTACTGTTCAAAATGCACACGTTAGAATGTTTAAATTTAGGATGAAAATTACTTCATATTCTGTAAACAATCAAACATTAGTTACTTTGAAATAAAATTTTTCAAAAATATAATATTGAGACATTTATTTGAATTAAATAATATCACGTATATGTGCCTAATGGAGGTATGATTCTTCTTATAATTTCGGTAGTCGGGACGGACCATCAGTCCCGACAAGACTACTAATGACGTTATTTGATGTCGTTATTCAAGAATAGATGTAGGTACCGAATATCAGTCCCGAATTTAATGACGTCATTCGGGACTGGACATGGATCCCGAGTCGGGACTCTAGTCACAGCGAAAAAAATATATCAATATACTTCGAAGTCAAGTTCTATTAATCATTCAATTCAATAACAAGAACGTTTCATGAGCATTTTGAAAATTTACAACTAAATTCACCCTATGCTTGATCAAGCCTCTATTAATAAAAGTAATATATTCAAAATTTCAATTTAAAGGATTAAATAATTGTATCCTTTCAACAATAAGAAAATTATGTTATTACCAATTATTTTGGATATTCAATTCAAATAGAAAAATAAACAATTCAGTATAATATTTTGATTGAAAATTAAACGAATATTTTAGCGCAGCCGCTGTGATGTCGACGACTATGTCGAGAAGGACAAAATGGAGTCTCAAATGTCGATGTTAAAATAAGGTTTCCTACATACCAAAAATCTCGAAACCAAATGAAAATTCCAAGGTTTTCAAACCTGTCACCAGTTTTATATTTTATCCCAGATCTTAAAAGAATCCAGCACGATCTCAATGATCCCTCTTTGGTGTAATATGACGTGAAAGTTGAACCGGGTCTTCTCGTTCGGGATAATGTATGGATATTTCCTCAAAGTATGAAAACTGCGTTATTCCAATTGTCTTCAATGATGGAAATGTCGACGACAAGTCGAACTAGGAAATAACGAAAAAAAATTGGAAAAATAAAGGTCCTGGAAATCGAAAGGGGAAATTAAAATTCATTTTAGGCAGACAGAAAATGACACTTACTGAAGTTGCTGGGCGGCCTTGTGATTTAATTCTCTCACTAACTTGTTAATTAATCCCCAAAAGGGTAATAAATATACGGTGCTCCTACTACCAAATCAGCAATATATTCAGGATAGTATAGTGAATATTTTTAATCCAAACTAATATGGAATTTTCGACGGAAAATGTATTCAAATATAGCACTACAAAACAAGCTTGTCGAGTTTTCATTCGTGAATTTCAGAATGAAGGAATAATTTGCGATTCTTACCAACACATGGAACATATATGCTTTTATTTTTAAATAATCGCCGATTCGCATACGATGAAAATATTGTAGGCAAACCCACACTGCATACTTCAATCCTGCATTAAGTGTTGCAGCCCTTTTCATGAGATTTCAAAACGTTATAACGCATCTTATGTTCGATGATATAGAATTGAGCATAATTATTGAAATTTTGAAAAATCATATCTCCGAAAGTATTAGTTTGTTAGAGTTGAGAATGATATCAGTGGATTCTTATGATGTAAACCGCATTAAAAAAAAAATTTAAATTTTTAATGTAAAAAAAGAAATTTTTTTGTGACTTCGAAACCACATGGCCGATTTTGCCCAATAAAATATACTTACTTACCTAGAAAATTTCAACTGCCTAGCTCAATCCGTTCGAGAGTTATCGTGTTAACGAACGGACGGACGGACGGCTGGCCGGACAGAATCGTTTATACCATGGATTCTTGATCAGTGAGTCGAACCAAATCGTTTAAGACCATTTTCAGCCAAAAATTCGAAATTTACAGACAGTTGGGCAAATTGATAAGCACTCTGTTCGGAGGAACAAGAGCGCCAAAAGCTAATTATTTTTCGCAATTTCAGCCTGTATCTTTTTACCAGAGCCGAATTTGGAAAAATAGTAATTGAAAAAAGTGTTTCGTTTGATGAGAGGAATCTATGGTGAAAATTTATGTACAATTTAAAGACTCACCCTGTTTATTTTGTATAGTATCTACATATCTATATAAAAGGTGAGTCTTTAAGTTGTACGTTAATTTTAACCATATATTTCCCTTACCAATTAAAACAATTTTTTCAATTACCATTTTTCCATATTCTTCTCAGGTAAAAAGGTACAAGCATTTAAAGATTTTACAATGTGCTAATACACTCCTGCATTTGAATTTCAAAATACCCCAATAGCTTACAGGTTAATTCCAGATTTTATAACATGCAATGAAGAAAATCTCAGAAACGGTGCGTTTAAGGAGAAATGATAAATAATTTAATTTTATAAAATTATTGAAAACTAGCTGGCCCGGCGAACTTCGTACCGCCTAACCTAATAAAAAAAAATTCTCGGTATGAATGAAGTTTTATTATTATTTTCGATTAATTGCAAATGATGTCGCTTACTTATAAAACAGAGTTTTCCTGAAATACTGGCTATTTATAAGGTTTCAATTTCATATTGATAGACACACACAGTTATGATGCAGTCTCATAATCAATTCAAAGCTTTCTGATAAACTATACGTTTTGTTTTGTTTTGTTTTGTGGTGCGTAAATGAACAAAGATGACGGTTTTCCGATGCACGAACATGCGACGTATAATTGTCCATGCGCCATGTCCACACATCAAAGGAAAAATAAAATTGTTACATTATGAGAATCCATCCAACGTGCCTATTTAGTTAATGCTTTGTTTGTGGCACAAATTACATCAATCGCGTACAACTGTGCCGTGAGAAAAAGAAGACACTGTATAGTAATGGTTTATTTTCAATGATGTATGCCACGAAAGTATATTTTTTTACCTCAATTGAATGAAATTGTACGATTGGCGTGAAAAACAGCAAGTTGCAATTGACTTTAAAAGAAAAATACCCTGTATGAAAATTTCGGACAAATACAATATGATAATGCATCCAAGGTACCTATTTAGTTCATGCTTTGTTTGTGGCACAAATCACTTCAATCGCGTACAATTGTGCAGTGATATACAGAATACCCTGTATAGTAATGGTTTATTTTCAATGATGTATGCCTCGAAAGTATATTTTTTAACACAATTGAATGAAATTGTACGATTGGCGTGAAAAACAGCAATTTGCAATTGACGTTAAAAGATAAACACCCTGTATGAAAATTTCGGACCGGTACATTATGAGAATCCATCCAAGGTACCTATTTAGTTAATGCTTTGTTTGTGGCACAAATCACTTCAATCGCGTACAATTGTGCACTGATATAAAGAACACCCTGTATAGTAGTGGTTTATTTCCTATTATGTATGCCTTGAAACTATAATTTTTAACACAATTGAATGAAATTGTACGATTGGCGTGAAAAACAGCAAGTTGCAATTGATGTCAAAAGAAAAACACCCTGTACGAAAATTTCGGACAAATATGACGTTAAAAGAAAAACATCCTGTAGGAAAATTTCAGACAAATACATTATGAGAATCCAGCCAAGGTACCTATTTAGTTAATGCTTTGTTTGTGGCACTAATTACTTCAATCGCGTACAATTGTGCCGTGAGAAAAAGAACACTCTGTATAGTCATGGTTTATTTTCAATGATGTTTGCCTCGAAAGTATATTTTTTTAACACAATTGAATGAAATTGTACGACTATGGCGTGAAAAAGAGTTGCCATTGACGTCAAAAGAAAAAACTCCCTGTAGACGTTTTTATTTATATTTATTCACCTTTTTTTTAAGGCAAATTTGCTTTGTTTTCGGGATTGAAATTTCTTGTAAAACGTCG
Organism: Halyzia sedecimguttata; assembly: GCA_937662695.2. NCBI lineage: Eukaryota > Metazoa > Arthropoda > Insecta > Coleoptera > Coccinellidae > Halyzia > Halyzia sedecimguttata. The sequence goes on from OW569411.2 coordinate 35,628,730, forward strand.
ACTACTCTACAGCGCTTTATGGCCTATTTCCTTCGAAAGACTTCATAACAAATGCTAAAATGCATTCAACAACTGAAGTGTTAAGAAACTCATCACTTTCTTAGCACATTGCCCAGTGCTGATATTCGTTTTCTCTAGAGGCTATTGTAACCCCTAAACTGCGGAAGTTATCCATCAGCTGTTGCTGACATCTTTTATGCAGAAAATCAAGTAAAGTCAGTTCAGATACGTGGGACAAATTCCAGATTTCGAATTCCTAAGATTAAACATCCTAGAAGTTTAGTCATTGGTGCTGGAATCCGAAATTTCGGAGATATTCCCACCCTATTTCCAAAATGACAAATAAGAGTAACATATTGTAACATATCAGGGTTGTTTTGAGATCGAAATCCCAATCATTGTTAATATTTCCCCCGTTTTTTCTCAGATGAAGGAACCTCCTATTTTCTTCTTCTTTTATATACAATTACACTGAAATAATTCACTACTACTACTTCTATTAGTGCAAGGAACATCACTTATATTTTGATCGTTCGTGAAACTAATACCTCTTTAGTTCTCCTTCCAACTATGTAATCACTTCTTCCTTGCTATACATTTTCACATAGAAGGAAGATTTTGAATTCCACTTCCTATCTTCGTTATTGTTATCTCATTGCAAGTAACAATTTACGCCGTAATCAACGAGATTACTGCTGGGTGCTTAAAGTTAAGTATACCCCTTTACTCATCCCCCCGATAAAAAAAATCAGGGCGTAAAATTGAAGTCCTTCGAAATAACATTATCCCGATAAAAGAATCAGGACTCAACATTGGTCCTTCGACCATAATATCCTGATAAAACAATCAGGATTCATCAGTGTCATTAGTTATAGGAAACTTCACACCAACAAACATTTCATTCGGAGAGATCATGTCAAAGCTATAAAGTAAAAACTGATTTTCTTTTTAATTTCACAGCCTGAATCTTTTTAACTCAGCAGAATTGAACTCAACATACACTGCTCCACAAAAGTTAAGGTTTCGCAATTTTGTGACCGTTTCAAAAGTTGTCTATTCTTGTCTCGTTTGATGACTATTTCAGTTTCAGGCAAGCTCTTGTCATTTGCGATTCTGAGAATTTTGGATCAGTTATTGTTTTACCTTCTTACAATCAACATTGATTCAAAATCTGAAAATTTGTTTCGCAATAATGCCTAGACACAAACTTAGTTCGGATCAAGATGTATAGAATAACAAGGTGTCGACACTTCTTACTAATTCCTGTAAAAATTTTCGGCCGAAAAATGGACCTAGAATTTTCAAATCACGAACTTTGATGTACTTCTTCACTCTGTAAACGATGGTGGTGCTAGAGTCGATTTCGCATATTCTGAAAACCGAAAAAGTTCACTTTCCACCATTGTTAGTTCAAAAATCGAAATTCAAAGAATATAACGAAACAGTTTATTGAAAAATGTATTGACTTTTTGATTAATCAGACATCTGTTTAGACATTATATGCAACCCCATTTGTTTGGAACAGAAAATGTATCTTGCCAAGACTGAAGTAACTGAAGTAGAACAATATCCTTGTATTTTGACAGTATTTGGACCGCATTTCGGCCGAAAATATGTCAAAGAGTGTCCGCAACATGTATTTTATGCATCTATGTTCAGATGAAGCCAATAGGGCCATGGGTATTATTGAGGCGGGACCTAATCATATAGATGTTGCGAATTTCTTTCAAGTTAGTCAAAGTGTAGTTTCCCGACTCGTCCATCGATATCGAGAAACTGGAAACGTGACCGAAAGATCGAGAAATGATCAGTTTCTGACTGTGTCTACCCGTAGATAGCCTTTGAGTACTTGTCGAATCATGCAACAGTGCCTTTTGAAAGCAACTGTTGTTTTGGATTCGATTGAAACAGTTCGTAGAAGACTTCGAGACGTTATATACATTCTCGAAGACTTTTGAGAAGGATTGCACTAACTCAAAATCATATGCAACTTTGATTGGCGGTCTGTATTGTTCACAGATGAGTCGAGATATGGATGGTTTTCAGTTAGTTGGCGTGTTCGTGTGTGGACCCATCCTCTGGTGCCCAGAAATCGCAGATCGGTTCAGGAAGTTTATCCGTTCAGGGTGGTACAGTTACTGTTATTGTTATAGACAATATTATTCCTTTGTTTCATGATGCTATCGGGCCTAATTTCTAATTTTCGGATGATAATACGCCATCCCATCATGCGAGAATTGTCGATGAAGCTCTGTAAATCAAAGGTATTCCACATTTAACCCTGCCCCCTCGGTAGCCTGAACGCAATCTCATTAAACACGCTTGGGATCAGCTACGAAGAGCTTTGGGTTCTCATCAAACACATCTACATACACTTTAAGAACTCAGATGGCTTTTACAGCAACTCTGGAGATAAATTGATTAGGCTACTTTCAACAATATGCAAAGGCGTTGTCCGGCTGTGGTTGATGTTCGAGGACGCCATACTCTTTACTGAACATTATTTTTAAAATTTTTTGAGTGAATTGCTCTTCACTACAAATACTAAAAACAAATTTTCCCTGAAACTGTGAATCTTATAAAGAAATTGGCATATTTAAAAAATGGAAACGTTTAAAACAGTCTCGAAATTTCTGAACTTCCTTAACTTTTGTGGAGCAGTTTACTTATATGCGATGAAATACAAAGTAGTATGTTGATTTTCACTAATTATTTGAGCACTGTGACGTGTTGTTCGATGAAGTTGCAATGCGACGAAACAGTCCAGTACTCATTTAATTAGTGTAAATCAACCTACCATGTTTTATCTCATTTGACAAGGATTTTATCAACTAAAATCTTCCAATATTAAAAAAATATATATATATACAATAATGACAAAAAACTTATTAATGTTCAAGCTGATAAACCACTATCTAGTACCTAATATTAATGCCCTAATGAAATACTAAGCATAATAATATTTGGAATATTGATATCTACTCAAATCTTAGGAACAAATAATAGATACAAACATTTTTTTTTCTGTATAGTTTCTCCGAAATTCAACGTAACCCCAAAGAATCCGACGGAAGCAATTGAGGGTCAGAGTGTGATAATAGACTGTGTAGTTGAGGGAAAACCAAAGCCCACGATTAACTGGGACAAGAATCTGGTAATGAACGATTTCGACAAATCACGGTTCAGCGTGCTTGAAAATGGAAGCCTCTTCATTTCGGAAGTGAGAAAAGACGACGAGAACAAATATGGTTGCACTGCTGGAAGCAGTGCTGGATTGAATCGGAAGGAAACATTGCTCATCGTAATACGTAAGTTGAAAAACTGATTTTTATATATATTCTAATCGAATGAGTGTATGCCAAGGATAAATATCTTATGAGTTTTTATGGGTTCCGTAAAACGGGCTGAATAGGGTGAATTTTCAATTTTATTAAGCTGTAATTTTTTTTTGGAAGAGGGAAGAAAGAGATTTTCATTCCAAAATATGAGTATCAACTTCTTGTCTGGATTGCACCAATCAGTTTCCATTTTTATTCAAATTTGGAATTTCTATATTTTTTTGCTCGTATGTTCTGCGGAACATCGCATCATTTTGCCCAAATGTCTGTTATTTTCGAATTTTAGGTCAAAAATGATCTCAAACGATTCGGTTCGATTCCTTGAGGAAGAATTCGAAATCAAATTTGATTCAGTCCGGCCAGCCGTTGCCGCGAGAACTTAAGAAAGGAAAGAGATAGCGACTTGTTCAGAGTAGGTGGCGCATCCCAATACGACGGAGAAGTTCGTTAATGGACATTATTGGCCTCGTTATTGGCCCAATGGTTTCCGAGTAGCGATTGCAATCCCCACTTCCCCACTCCTTAGTACGCCTCACCGACTCTTCTGCATCACTGGCCCTGTTAATTATTTTTTGAAAATAAGGCAAACAAGTGTGGAAGCTGAAAGGGCTTTTTCTGCCGCAGGCTATATTTTTAGCTCCTTAAGAAGTCATCATTAAAGGATACTGTGGGAGGTATACTCATTATTGAAAGGTTTTTATAGATATTTTTCAGAGTTTGGGAGAGAAAACCCAGAAAAAAACCTTAAGGAGTCGACTCAATAAACACCATTTGTTTTTTAAGATCCTTTTTCCAAAATCAAAATTGACTTCTAGTAATGCTCGATTAAATAAATGATATATTGTGGTTACGATTCCCACAAAATCTCACAAAAGTGCCGAGGTGTATATTCTACAACTATTCACCAAGTTTCAATTCGATCGGATTTGTATTGGTTGAAAACAAAATTATTACCCGGAAACCATTGGGCGATTATGTCCATTAACGAACTTGTCCGTCATATTGGGTGCGCTAGCTCTTTCCGTTCTCAAGTTATCGTAGCAACGGCCGGACGGCCGGCCGGACAGAATCAAATTTGACCTCGAATTCTTCATCGGGGAGTCGAACCCAATCGTTTGATACCATATTAGGCAAAAAAATTTTAAAATTACAGACATTTGGACAAAATGATAACGTTCCCCAGAACATACGCGCAAAAATTCTATATATCAAAAACTATTCATCCGACATAGCTGAAATTTTGCGAGAGCCTTCAGAACCTAACTCTACTACCAAGTTCTAGGTTTGAACACGATCGAATATACCGGATGTCCCTCAGCCCTTTCAAAAGATACAAATTTGAAAATTTTGATTTTCAATTCGTCCAAGGAACCTTCAACTGAGAAAAACAAAAATTGAAAGTCACTTTCGGTTTGACCGGAACTGACTCTGACATTTTTATCCCAATTAGCACCCTGTATATTTTTGCCAATTTTTGTATTCTACTCAAAATTACCTTCCCAACGATGTATCCACTTTGTATTTTACATTTGATTTGAGGGAGAAAACGCCAATTAAAATTTCAAATTGAAAGAATTACAGTAGGCTACGATATTTTGTGTAATCTTGATTTTGACTTATAATCCGTGTGTGCCGATCCATCGATCTTCAAATGGACCGATAGGATGGCCTGCAAGATCTCAACATTTAACACCGCTAGATTTCTTCCTTTGGAGATATTTGAAAGATCGTGTGTACCGGACTCCTCCTATTGATTTAGAGGATCTAAAAAACAAAATAAGGAATGCATATAGAGCCCTTAAAGCTGAGGTGTTGAGAATTGTTACTTTGTGTGAACTAGTCCACCGAGCTGAAAGATGTGTAGAAGCAGATGGTCAACATTTCGAACATATGATTTAGTTATTATAGGTATTTTTTGCCCCTTTTCTTGTAATTTTTCGTTTCTTTCACTATTCTTTCTTTGTTTAACGTTCGGTAAAATACATAGTTGATTTCAACTTGACGCAGGTTGTTTTTATTGATCTCGATTATTGAAGTCAAAATCAAGATTACACAAAATATCGTAGCCTACTGCAATTCTTTCAATTTGAATTGAATTTTCCGGTCAAACCGAAAGCGACTCTCAATTTTTGTTTTTCTCAGTTGAAGTTTTCTTGAACGAATTGAAAATAATAGAATTTTCAATTTTTTATCTTTTGAAATGGCTGAGATAATCTATTGGAACATGTATACTGGGACACCCAGTATATTGTTGGAGATCCGAACAGTCTTGTGTGAGTTCAGTAGCTTTATGGGTGATTATTGCTTCGATAACTTTCGAACGAAAGGAGATAGGGACTTGCAATTTTCAGGGTAGGTGGCTAATCCGAATGGGACGGCTAAGTGCATGGGCATAATCGGCCCAACGGTTTCGAAGTTATACCCACCTGGAATATTATTTCCTCGATAACTCAAAAAATATAGACTCGATCGAATTGAAGCTTGCTAACTATTTGTAAAATATCGAAATAACGACATAAAGTGTGTAAAATTTTGTAAGAACCGTACCCTTAGAAAATTTTTAAAAAATTACGAAAAAAAGATTGTTTCAAGCACTGCGTGAATTCAGGAGCTCTTGTGCGTATACATATAGTCTATAGTCCATTCTCCTGTGTTGGACACTCTTAATCAAATTGACCATGGTAAATTCGATTAAGAGTGTCCAATACAGTAGAATGGACAATAGAACATACGCATAAAAGCTCCTGACATCACGTCAGTGCTTGAACCAATTTTATTTATAGATAGGGTCAAGTGAAACATCCGCTTGAAATTCATCAAAAACTTTGTCAACCGTTACCAAGCAGTGAAGTTATCGATATTTTTTGGCGCTCTAGTTCCTCGGAACTGAGTGCTTATCAATTTGCCCAAATGTCTGTAATTTTCGAATATTTCGATGAAAATGGTCTTAAACGATTTGGTTCGATTCACTGATCAAGAATCCGTGGTCGAAATTCATTCTGTCCGGTCCGGCCGGCCGGCCGGCCGTAGGCACGATAACTCTCGAACGGAATGAGCTAGACAGTTGAAATTTTCAGAGTAGGTTTGGGGGATAAATATCTCGGTTAAATTCGTTACTGGGCGAAATCGGACAGATGGTTTCGGAGTAACAAATAAAAATTTTGTTTTTCACAGAACAAATTCCAAATTAATTTTTTTTCAATAAGCAGTTTTACGATAAGAATCCAATGATATCATTTTTAACTCTAGCAAGCTAATACTTTCGGAGATATGATTTTTCAAAATTTCAATGATAAATCGTATTTCACAGATATAATTATTCTATGTATGAATTGTCATAATGTCAACTCATTTTCCTGAGACATGTCATTATCTAATCAATCGAAGAATTGTGAGCGAAGTGAGAAAAATCTCAGTTGTTTGCTCCGAAATTAGTTTTTCTCAGAAAAGTCTTACATTTCGGAACAGAACATGAAGTAAGAGATCTGAGAGTAGTGAGACTGCTTTTCATTCATAGACATAGAATGCAAATAGAATGTAAATATTGAAAGCATAATTCTGCAGTTCAAGAGAGGAGAAAATTTGGTGAACTTAGATCAGGAAATTTTTGATCGATTACAAGGTAATTTTTCATTATTACTCTTCTTTGATATATGTTTTATGAAATATCTTCTATTTGTAGGTACTTTAAACCTGTTTTGGGTAATTGTCATACGAAACTTGTTGGCGCTCTAGTTCCTCGGAACTGAGTGCTCATCAATTTTTCGATGAAAATGGTCTTAAACGATTTGGTTCGACTCACTGATCAAGAATCCGAGGTCGAAATCGATTCTGCCCGGCCGGCCGTATGCACGATAACTCTCGATCGAAAGGAGTTAGCGGATTGAAATTTGCAAGGTGGGTTTGGAGCGTAAATATCTCGGACGAGCTCATTAATGGGAGAAATCCATCAAGCGGTTTCGGAGTTATGGCCGATTTTAGTAAAAATATTTTTTATGAATATTTCCGAAACCGATCACTCGATCTATCTAAAATTTAGCATCAAATTGTAGAATCATGACCTTTATACGCATGTGAAGTTTTGTATTGACCAGATTACCGCAAAGTGTAAAAAAAAATTTTGAAAATTTAAAAAAAGTTTTTCTACAATAACTCTCGAACGGAATGAGCTAGGTAGTTGAAATTGTCAGAGTAGGTTGGGGAGATGAATATCTCGGTTGAGTTCGTTATTGGGCAAAATTGGCCAGATTTAATTCGATTTCTTCCATGGTGCAGTTCTCATTCTCAGATTGCTCATTTAATCTTGATAAATAAACTATTATTTGAATTGAATTTCCTTTATGATGCAGTTCTATCATAAGAATACATTGATATAATTCCCAACTCTGAGAAACCAATACTTTCGGAGATATAATTTGTCTGTTTGAACTAGAGCGCCAGAAAGCTCCTGTCCACAGGGCTTGAACCCATTTTTTTAAATTGCAAGCCTCATTTTTTTGCTGACATGGATAGATCATAAAATTCTGAATCCAGTAATGCACATGTAACTCCATTTGGATTAATAATCCTCGAGATATAAATTTTTTGAATTTAAAAAACATGTGAAGATTTTCAAATGAAGTCTTCATGAAATAAACACTTTTTATAACAAAATGATATAAGTGTTGATACTGAAACCCACAAAAAACATTCTAGACCATCTGGATATCTTATGTGTTTCTCCAGTACTATTTGCCTATAGTGAATATTGCAAATCGTTGCAACTGATCATCGTATCTGAATTTAATTCGAATTTATTCAAATACTGTCAAAATCTGAACTAAAGATGGTTCACCGTTTATCGGCATCATACAAAATAGAAATTCTCATCATTAGGGGTTGTGGAGGAAAATGTACCCATCAAGAAGTTTGTCATTATTTTAATGAAAAATATCCTAATGCTGAAACTGTAACTCAGGGTGCTGTTAGTGAATTCATAAGGAAGTATGGAGAGTTCGGGTACGTGAAGGATCATCCAAAAAGTGGTCAACCGGCAATTCCAGAAGAGGTAGAATTGAACATTTTATAAGAGTAGGAGCACTACTGCGGTAAATATCAATATATCGCAAAAATCGGTTTTAATGAAATTGAAATTCAAGAATAATAATAATGTATTACACGAACTGAATGAAGATGATTTTGACCGCAGAACTCAGTTTTGCGAACACATGCTGAATCTTTGCAACGCCGATGTGGGGTTTCCAGCTCGAATTTTAGTGATGAAGCAACATTGGAATTGTCAACATACAAAACTGTCGCTATTGATCAGATCACAATCTTAACTGGATGATGGAGGCACATACAATTTACTGTGAAAGTGTGAGCTGGAACTGTTAGGAACAGTTTTATTGGAGGACTGTTAACAGGTCCAAAATATTTGGATTTATTATAGGGATTTCGGTGTTGGCGGTTCTTTTTCCGAGCGATGCAGATCCAGATCTCCCAAATGGCCGCAAAAACTTCAACTGGATGAAATTAAATTTCAATAATTTCAAGATGTACGTGATTACCTGAACATGGGGATCGGTCAGCGAGGTTTTATTGAATGGCCGGCTGGGTCTTCAGATCTGACGCTGTTAGAATTTTTCTTGTGGGGTTATATCAAAAGCAAAGTTTACCCCAATCGGCCAAACAGTATCAAGGAGTTGAAACAGAGGATTCGGGATGAAATAAGAGCAATACAGCCTGAAACTCTACAAAATGTTGGTTCCGAGTTTCAAGCTCGATTGGAGTTCTGTCCAGTAGTGAATGGCCATTAATTTGAACACTTACACATAATTTTTGTTATGGCATCTTCAAGTTTTTGCAATAAAAATGTATTTAGTTGTTGAAAACTTTTTTCTAATTTAAAATTTAATATCCCAAGAATTATGTTTCAAATTACCATGGCAAGAAAAAAATATCGATGAAGTCTCTGCTTGATGACGGAGAATAGTAGAACAGTAGAATTCCGGGAAAAGGTTCCTTAAAAAATTATTATAATACGACGAGTAATTTGGCAACTTGAAATGATCAATGTTTTGAATATTCCACGTTTCAGTTAAAATGATAACATCATTGTTAAAATTTAGAGATTCTAAGTAAACGACAAATTCATCGAATATTTTCCGCAATCTTCGTATATTCTGCTGCAAGATATTTATTCCAGATTTCAGACTGTGTGTAATTATTCCTTCCAATTCGTTACAACTTCCAACTATATATTCATCCATCCTGTAATATTCCTCCATCTCATTTATATATTCCAGCAAATAACAACAAATACAAAATATCAAATTAAACACAAACAGATCATTCTCAGATAATCTTTCCACGAAAAAAAAAATCATCAAACAAAGTATCGAAGTTAATTATCTCCGTTAACACCCATACGTTCGAGCCTTCATTAGCACACTTCCCGATACTGCGTTGGGATTATAATGATTTATATTACAAATTACAATAGATTGAAATACACACATACAGTGGACTCCTTATTAAGGAGTCCACTGTTTTGATTTCGATGTTATGAAAATAACTATTTGTCAGATTCTGCTTGAATTCCGCACAAACCTTCAAGCCGCATTTTATTTTCCCAATATTTCCAAAGATAAATTCACTCCTACAATAAAATGTCTATTTGAGCATCGCATTTATATCACTTTGACATCGATAAAAAAGCTGCATCGTTTTTTACAGCGATAAAACACTCTCCAGCTCGAAATCAAGCCGTACTGGCTCGTTTCCTAGCAACATAACAATATGGCTACCATAAAATTAAATTCGTGAATTTATCATACGTAAAAGCACAAGAGCTTTTTTTTATCGGATAAACTTTTATTTTTTACGAAAACTAGATTGCTTAGAAATTTAACGAGAACAAACGAACTGATAAAAACTCGACAGCGAAGCTGGAGAGTTTTTATAAGTTTCGTTTGTTCGAGTTTAAATTGCTTGAAAGCAATCTAGTTTGAGTTTACAAAATAGAAGTTTATCCGATCTTAAAAAAATGCTCGAGTGATTTTTAGCTAGATTAATTCACGAATTTAATTTTATGGTAGCCATATTGTTATGTTGCTAGGAAACGAGCCAGTACGGCTTGATTTCGAGCTGGAGAGTGTTTTATCGCTGTAAAAAACGATGCAGCTTTTTTATCGATGTCAAAGTGATATAAATGCGATGCTCAAATAGACATTTTATTGTAGGAGTGAATTTATCTAGCTAAAAATCACTCGAGCATTTTTTTAAGATCGGATAAACTTCTATTTTGTAAACTCAAACTAGATTGCTTTCAAGCAATTTAAACTCGAACAAACGAAACTTATAAAAACTCTCCAGCTTCGCTGTCGAGTTTTTATCAGTTCGTTTGTTCTCGTTAAATTTCTAAGCAATCTAGTTTTCGTAAAAAATAAAAGTTTAGCCGATAAAAAAAAAGCTCTTGTGCTTTTACGTATGATAAATACAGATCCGATCGAATTGAAATCAAGTACCTACTCGGTTGAAAAAAGACAGCTTGAATGTTCATGCAGTATTTCGTGAGAGTGTGTGAGGTGTGAATAGACAAAAAGCGCGTAAAATCTCCTGACTTCACATCAGTGCAAGAATTATCGTTTGTATTCCTTCGCATTGCTGTGTTTCTTGAGTGCAATAAATATCGGTTTTGAGCTTGAATGCTTTATAATGGATAATTATATTAAATATCATAAATTAAATAACTCCAGATAGCACCAACTGAATAAATTGACAACAATGGGGACTATTCTACACAAAAGATGCAAATTTGCACTCAACGATAAGTATCGTTATCTCTCTTATTAGCCCAGTCAGGAAAGTTATGAAAATCCCAGATAAGTCCTGCCAAAAATGGAGCTGTTGCAAAAATTACCAACCAAGACATTATTAGGAGGAATATCCCTGTAATAAGCATCTGATAAGTTCTCATATTGCAAGGTGCCGCAGCTATAGCATTAGGTGGTGTTGATACTGGCAGTGTATATGCGAAGGAACACGATAAAGAGACAGGAAACATCAAGTAAAATGGATGAATTTTGAATTTTCTTGCCAATTCTGCCATAACAGGAAGAGTTATATTGGCTATCGCCACATTGCTGGTGAGTTGGGTCAAAAGACCTGCAGCCACACAACCTATGACCATAATAGCATAAGGATCTACCCCCTCCAATCCACTCAAACTATTAATGATGTAATCATTCATTTTGCTCGACTTCGCTGCATCAGCAATTGCAAATCCACTACCAATCAAGAAAATTAAGCCCCAAGGCATTCTTCTAGAAATAAATTTCCAAGTTACCAAGCCCGTTGAAGCTTCCTTAGGTCTTCTCTCTTCATCTTCGCTGAACACATAGAAAAAATTAGGTTTTGCTGGTATACAAAACATTAAGAGGACTATAACGGTACCCACTGCACCATCTTGGACTTTAATGTCCGTTAGTTTCTCAGCCCAACCAGGAAATGTGCGAGGTTCCCTTGTTACCCACAGAATAATAGCTAGGATGAAACAGGTCAGGACGGCTATTTCATGGAAGGACATAGGCCCCATCTGCTTCCTTCGTTCAATAATTACTTGTTCAGATATAACTTTTCCTTCGGGTCCTATGGCTATACTCTGTGCATCTTTCGAATTCGGCCTGAACAGGCCAAGAAACCATATCTGAAGTATCAGGATTGCAAAAAGGAGTATAATTATGACTATAGGCAGAGCTATCAGCATGAAATATCCGAAATCTAAATCAGGCCCGTCTTTAAAAGTAGTTTCGAAAATTCCTTTGAAGCTTAGGTTGGTACCAGTTCCTATAAGCGTGCCCATGCCACCGATGGATGCAGCATATGCCGTGCTGATGTAATAACACATGGTGGACCTTGTAGGTTTCCTGGTATCTTCCACTTGTTTTAGCGAATCGTCTTCGGTTGGTACATAGATATTTCCGATTCCTTGTTCCTCTAGTTGGAGAAGAATCGAACTTATTATTGGTATCATAATGGCTGTTGCTGCTGTGTTAGAAATCCACAAAGAGATAAAAGCCGTTACACACATTACACCCAGATGGAGCATTTTTGGACTGGACCCTACGATATAGATGGCCGCAAGTGCAATTCTCTCATGCAGACGGGAATATTCAACGGCTGCAGCTAGTATCAGTCCTGTTATAAACATCACATTTGCGTCTTTCATGTAGCTTTTACATACATCGTCCGTATCCATGAGATTGAAAATGGGAAATAACAGGATCGGGATGAGAGAAGTGATAGCTATGTGAATTGCTTCGGAGATCCAGTACCCTGCCATAAGTAAAATCACGTAAAGACATCTCTTGTGCTCGCTGTAGTCGATGATCAGGATGGGTAGTAGTATGATGGGCCAGATTACGCTAAACGCTGCTTTCCAGTATATGCGAATAGCGAAGAGAAGATCAGCACAAAAGCCCATTCTCACAAAACCGGTAAATGTCAAATTTGATTGACAACAGTCATATTTTTGCGCGTATGTTCTGGGGAACATCGAGTTATCATTTTGCCAAATGTCTGTAATTTTCGCTTTTTTTGCCGAAAATGGTCTCAAACGATTGGGTTCGACTCCCTGATCAAGAATTCGAGGTCAAATTTGATTCTGTCCGTCCGGCCGTTGCCACGATAACTTGAGAACGGAAACAGATAGCGACTTGAAATTTTCAGGGTAGGTGGCGCTTCCCAATACGACGGACAAGTTCATTAATGGGCATAATCGGCCAAACAGTTTCCGAGTGGTAATTTTGTTTCAAACAAATACAAATCCGATCGGATTGAAACTTGGTGAGTAGTTGTAGGTCTAAAAAATATTAATTATGTCACGATAACCTGAGATAGCGGCTACCAATACAAATCCGTTAGAATTGAAACATGGTGATTAGTTGTAGAATACAAACATAAGGACGTTTGTGAAATTTTGTGAGAATCTTATCATTAGAAAATTTTAAAAAAATCATAAATAAATTGGTTCAAGCACTGACGTGAAGTCAGAAGCTTTGGCGCGTATGTTCTATTGTCCATTCTCCTGTATTAGACACTCTTAATCGAATTTACCATGGTGAATTATATTGTCTGTTTTCCTATATTGGATTGAGAGTGTCCAATACAGGAGAACAGATAATAGAATTCACCATGGTAAATTTGATTAAGAGTGTCCAATACAGGAGAATGGACAATAGAACAGACGCGCAAAAGCTTCTAACTCCACGTCAGTGCTTAGACCAATTATTTTTTGTTTGAATACAGAGCTAGATTATTTAAAACTATGAAGTGCTCATTTCTTTTGCGGCATCTCTAGAACTTCATTTGCTTTTCTGAAGAAGGCGTAATTCAGATGGCAACCGATTTACCTTTATTTTTGTCAGTAAGTTCAATTCCGAATAAAATGAATGAATTATCCAATATGAACCGTGGAGCGAGAAAGATTATTTTGTACGTCATGACATTTGTCATGGAGTGGAAATAATAAAATAACACATGTCAAAGAAAATTTGACCTCAAAATTATCATTTGTTTATTTTGTCCTTCGTTATTAACATATCCCTAGATTATTAATATGGAGACAGCAGCTGTTTTGGCAATAACAAATACAGTTATGGCGTATTCCATTGGCAGCACCAGTGGTGCACTGGTGCTGCACTGAGTGCAAAAAATGTTGCACTGGACGTCAAAATGCTTGACGAAATTCTCCAATGGAATACGATTCATGCACTCAGTGCGCACGAGTTCTACCAATGGAATTCGCTATCTGTTTAGTTGTAGAAGAATTGTTGTTGAGTAGTGACGAAGAAAGTGATGTACTTCTTCTTCTTCGTCTTCAATCAAACGAAATCTACCCTGGGCAGCAGATCCCCCATTTGTGGACCAGGGGAAAAACTTGGCTCAGCAGTGATGCTATGTACCCAAAATCCTTAGTCGAGGTTGCTTCTTTTCTTGATCCACAGTAGTGTGGGATGATTACTGGGGCTTCGGAGTCTAGGGTGGACATATATCATCTCAGATATAAAGGACATATAAGATTAAGTGATGTACTTACGTCTTACTTACCTACCAGTTTCTAAAATATTTTTCACATCCAATTGCAGAATTCTACCATTAAATAAAATATTCAGCCTTTTCGTATTATCCATGTTTGGGGATATAAAGGGTGAGTCTTTGACCACTGCATTAATTTCAACCAAAGATTCCTCTCCTCAAATGAAACACTTTTTTCATTTACTATTTTTCCAGATTCGGCTCAGGTAAAATGTTACAAGCGTTTGAAGATTTCACAATGTGCTAATACACTCCCGCAAATAAATTATCTATGACATTGTTGGCGGACGAGAATAAGGCATGGTAACGTGGTTTACAGCTTGATTCGGGATTCCCAAGCTCAGGGACGGATCCATAAAAGTAGTGAAATTTCTGGAGATTTCCATTTTAAAACATTCAATGAAGAATATCTCGAAAACGGTGCGTTTAAGGAGAAATGATGAAGAATAATATGATGTACTAAAACGATGGAATATTCTTGAAATGACTCAAGAAAAACTTTATATGCTTTCTTTATGCTAATTTCGTTTAGTTTTATGAATCCACGAGTCCATAACTAGAAAACCAGTAGAAGTAGAAAATATGTATCATAGTTATAGGAAACTTTACGCCAACATTCATTTTATTCGAAAAAGGATGTCAAAGCTACAAAATAAAAACTGTTTTTTTTTTAAATTTCAACAGCCTCTATCTTTTTACCTGAGCTGAATTTGGAAAAATGTTAAATGAAAAAAGTGTTTTATTTGATGAGAGGAATCTTTGGTTGAAATTAATGCAGTGGTCAAAGACTCACCCTGTATAGTTTGTAATCCCCAAAGATAGGTTAGAAATGAAATGACATTTGGAAGAGCTATCTATTATAAGCGGGAGCGAAAAGATCTGATCTTCTTGCTCGCTGTGATAATAAAAGATCATGATGCAGAGTGAAGCGAGTGAGGGGAGCATATAATCTAGTGAGCAAGTGCTTTTTAGGTAAAAAGTTTTGCGTATACTCCGTAAATTATGATTGAGGTGTCATTCGATTCGGAATGGCATGTAGATAGTTTTTGAGAATATGCTAAGGCTGCTCGCAAAAATTGCAATAGTTATATAACAATTAAGTGAAAAAAAATTGGTTCAAGCACTGACGTGAAGTCAGAAGCTTTTGCGCGTATTTTCTCTTATCCATTCTCCTGTATTGGACAGTCTTAATCGAATTTACCATGGTAAATTCGTGGCGATGCGATGTTTCAGCGATGTCGGACAAATAGTTTCTGATATATAGAATTTTTTTCAATAATTTTCTATGATTTTTAAGGAATTTTTTTGTGATACGATCCTCACGAAATTTTGCAAGAATTTTCGCGTTGCCATTCTACAACTAATAACCATGTTTGAATTGGATCGGTTTTGTATTTTCCGAGTTATTGAGGAAATAGCAACCAAATTTCTGATGAGTATAACTCCAAAACCGTTTTGCCGACTAAGCCTATAAAAAAACTCAAATGGCGCACTCAGATTCTCAACCTAACCTGGAAATTTCAAGTCGCTATCTCTTTCCGTTCTAAGGTTATGGTGACGGAAATAATTATTTTTAATCATTTTTTAAAAAATTTTTAGCCATACGATTCTCACGAAATTTCACAAACGTCCTTAGGTTTATATTCTACAACTGCTCACCAAGTTTCAATTCGATCGGATTAGTATTGGTTGTAGACAAAATTATTACTCGGAAACCTATGGACCGATTATGCCCATTAACGAACTTGTCCGTCGTATTGGGATGCGCCACCTACCCTGAAAATTTCAAGTCGCTATCTATTTACGTTTTCAAGTTATCGTGGCTGGCCGGGCCGGACATAATCAAATTTGACCTCGAATTCTTGATCAGGGAGTCGAACCCAATCGTTTGAGACCATTTTCGGTGAAAAATTCGAAAATTACTGACTTTTGGGCAAAATGATAACGCGATGTTCCCCAGAACATACGCGCAAAAATGGGCTTTGCTTTTTCTCCCAAATACAATCTGAGATAATTCAAATTTGAACAAGAACTGGCTTGAAGTCAGGAGCTTTTGCGCATATGTTCTATTGTCCATTTTCCTGTATTGGACACTCTTAATCGAATATACCATGGTGAATTATATTGTCCGTTCTCCTGTATTTACCATGGTAAATTCGGAGTGTCCGGATTATGTTCGGCCATTGCCACGATAACTTGATTACGGAAAGAGATAGCGACTTGAAATTTTCAGGGTAGGTGGTGCGTCCCGACACGACGGACAAGTTCGTTAACGGGCAAAATCGGCCCAACGGTTTCCGAGTAATAATTTTGTTTTCAACCAAAGAGATCCGATCGAATTGAAACTTGGTGAGTAGTTGTAGAATACAGACTTAAAGTCGTATGTTTAATTTTATGAGAATCGTATCACTAGAAATTTTTGAAAAAATTATTCAAAAATATTATTCATCACACGATAACTTGAGAACAGAAAGGGATAGTCACTTGCAATTTTCAGGGTATGTTGAGCATCAGAATGCAACATTTGAGTTCGTTAAAAGACATAATCTGCCAAACGGATTTGGAATTAGATCAATCGGAAATTTGGTTGTTATTTCCTGAGTAACTCAAATCATACGATGCCGATTCAATTCAAACATGGTCGGCATTGTAGCACTAATTAGTTCTACAATGCCGACGCAAACATTTTCGCAAAATTTCGTGTGAAGATTGCAGAACTAGAAAATTTTAAAAACATAATTGGAAATTATTCTATATATCAGAAACTATTCGTCCGACATCGCTGAAATTCTGCGAGAACCTTCAAAACCTAATTCTCAAACCAAGTTGCAAGGTTGAACACGATCGGATCTTTATTGTTGGAGATCCGAGCAGACTTGGGTGAGTTCTGATATTTTAAAAGGAATTTAAATCTAATACTCAGTGGAATAAATACGGCAATAGGATTTATGGCATATTTTTTTTCGTATATCATTAGATATTTAATGAATTTCAATTCCGATAGACTACATATGTCATAATTAAAAATTCTTTGATCTCAGACGATTCTCTCATTACTCAAGTCCTTAATATGTTTCGAAATGTATTGATATCTTATAAAAGCTGAGAAAACGGTCTAATATATATGGTAAATTCGATTAAGGATGTCCATGCACGATAAAACATGCCCGCAAAAGCTCCTGACTTCACGTCGGTGCTTGAACCAATTTTTCAATATGTGCGCATGCTATAAGTTTGCCCAAATGTCTGTAATTTTCGAATTTTTTGCCTATAATGGCATCAAACGGTCAGGTTCGAGATCGAATTCAATGCTGTCCAGCCGACCTCTGCCACTATAACTTTCGAACGGAAGAAGATAGCTACTTGCAATTTTTAGAATTGGTTGTGCATCCGACTGCGCTGGTTAAGTTTGTTAGTAGGCATAATCGGCCAAACGGTTTCGGAGTTTACCCATCTTTATCAATCCGATCAAATTAAAGTTTGGTAATTAGTCGTAAAATGCCAAATAGCAGATTTGTACAACATTTTCTGAGGATCGTACCACTAAAACAAAAAAAAATTTCTTAAAAAAATATTGAAAATTTTGTTGAAAATTTCATATTACGTAAACTATCTGTCAAATTTCGCTGAACTATAGCAAAAACCTCTGAGCTGTTATTTTACAATCGACTACCGGATGTCCGCACGATTAGCTTTATATTTTTGGAATTATTTTATTTTAAATTTTTTTCACGTGTTAGTGCTACCTTTGTTCATACTCAACTCCATGCAGTATTTCGTGAAGGTGTGTGAATCGTGAATGGACAATAGAACATGCGCGCAAAAGCTCCTGACATCACGTCAGTGCATTTTAAGAATTTTTCAATATTGTTTTGAAAACGCTAAACTGCATTGATGGCATATGAAGACACTGTCAGAGATGTGGGACTCTCGAAAAATATCGTGCAAATGGGGGCAAATGTTTTCATGGTTCAAATTTGAAAAGGGGGAAAAGCTGAGTTCCTTGTTTATTCCCATAGATGGCGGGAGCGTTTTAGGTCGGCTATGCGAAGGTTAACATGGCTCAGTTCAGTTGAAATTGTCCTGAGCTGCAGAACACAGATGAAAACCAAGAAGTCTGAAACGCGTTTGTTCTTGCTTTTCGGAAAACCAATTAAATCCCCTGGGTGTCAATTTGATTTTGAACTCTATGCATGAGTATAATATTTCTACGCACCCAATTCGAGACCCTATTGGCAGAACGCTCTGAACTTGTTGATTTATGAAAAATATAGGACTGAAAATATCCGTTTCATAAAACACTATCGTATCAGATTATTTTATTGTCATTTATATAAAGATATACACAAAGAAATTTTTATGTTTTTGGAGTATGTCATCTAATATATTCTCAACAGACATCGATTTTTCATCAGATAAAATTGATATCTAAGCAACAGTTTTGAAGGTCAGACAACAATATATACATATTCCTTTTTTTAGTTTCTTCCCTAATTTTAGAGATGTGTATGCGTGTTTCTCCTACACAAAAACCATCGTAGGAAAGCCAAATTTGTTCAATAACAGGGGTTATGTTGGGGCGACATATTCACATGGTTACATGATGTAACTGAATTTCCCACCACAGGTATTCTGAACAATTTTCCTTGGGGCATACACACACAAATCTTATACTGAGTCCTCAAATGATTAGATTGTTTAACTGCACCCTTTGGTGCATTTTTCATATTGATAAAGATATCCTTCTTACTCGTCATTGTGATAGAGCCGTTTACTGTCTTGAAATGCAGGTCTTGATCAGCGCTCCAAAAAACCAACTTTCCGTTAATAGTTGTACCTTCAGCGCCTTTAAAATGTACAAACTTTCCCTGTATGTTCAAATCTTCTTTAATAGGGCTGGAGATTCTGTTCGTTAGCGCCAATTTTGTCTTCAAGTTGTTGAGTCTCTTGATGGAGTTGAAGGTTGGATCTACCGAAGAGTAGATCAACTTATCATTTTCGTCTTTGATGACGAATTTGTTGATACTATCGAAGGTTGTGGAGTTTCGGTCCATTTTGAATTTGTTGGAAATCCGGCCGAACTTAGAAGATAGGCTGAAAATTACCGGGCTCTCTTGGGAGGATAATTCGATTGGAATATCTTTGAAGCCTTCGATTTTACCATTTCTCTTATAAAGGTGTCCTAGGTCAGTCTCCCCGAAGAATTTTATAGCGTCTTGGTTCTGTATGAACTCTATAGATTCCATGTTACCACCCATACGAAGAACACTTAGTATTAGGAGGGTTAGGCAAAGGTTTCCTATGGCTAGTATGATAAGAATCACCACTAAAGTCCAGAAGGCGAACGTTTTTCTACCAGTGAACTGCAGTTTTTCGATGTAATCAGAATTGACAGGCATGTAACCGCTCTTGAAGTTACTGCAGTAACTTTGCTCTGGCGAAGTTTTGTCTTCAAGTTCGCTCGATTCACACACGTAGTCATTGTATAGCACTTTAGAGTCTGATTGTTGATATTCCGTCATTTTTAGGACGAAAACATTCGTAAATGCTGCGAATATATTGTGGTATATTTTTAGGAGTAGAACTAATGGAATGCCGAATATAATCGTTATCGAGAAAGCAGGTGCGCATGCGAGTGCGGTTCGAGATTTACAGCGTCGCGACGCATCTCAGTGGCGGCCCGTTGTCAATTTGTTTTTCGAATTAAATCAAACACGGTGATGTTGACATGATGATTTACACTGCTTTATTAATTAATTAAAACCAGAGGCGCCTCGTGATAGTATAAGGTGGTGAGATACGTCAAAATGAAATTATTATTATTGTCATAATATACCTTTTAAGTTTTCGGAAGAAGTTAGATGGCTACTTCATCAGGTACATATTAATATTTTATCAATAATTTAATTTATTGAATTCCAAAAAAAAATTGTTTTACATTTTATTTTTATGGAAGTATAAAATTAGGCCAATGAATATTTAATTTCATTCTAAACAGAGATTTTTCTAGACCTCACTGATACACAAGACATTGACTCAGATCTGGAACGGGTCACTTCACAAGGGAGTGCCGTATTTTACACTTTTATTCTTGTATTAGGAAGCGTAATTATACTTAAAATGCTTGTGGATGCAAATAGAGAATGAAAAATTATTAAAAAGCACTGACGTGAAGTCAGGTGCTTTTGCGCTCATATTCTTCTGTCTATTCACGCCTCTCACGTACTAACGAAATACTGCATGAACCTTCAAGCCGTGTTTTTTCAACCCAGTAACAAATTTCAATTCGATCGGATCTGTATTTTCGAAAATATTGCAAATATATTTTTCGGCTTGAAGGTTTGTGCGGAATTTCTGCTGAATCTGTCAAATAGTTTCTGAAATATGAAATTTTTTAGGAAATATTTTCATTTTTTTTCTAGAGATACGATCCTCACTAAATTTCGCAAAAATGTTCAAATTAGCGCATCGGCATATGTATTTACCAAGTTTAAATTGGATCCTATTTGTATTTTTTGAGTTTTTGAGGAAATAACAAAAACATTTCATAAGGCTATAACTCCGAAACCGTTCGGCCGATTATGCCCATTTCCTTTCGAAATTATTCCATTCAAAATTATTGATAGGAAAAGATTTTTCATTAGAAACGTCAATTTATACTTTCATGAGTTGAATACGATTCATTAGAGGTAGAAACTGTCGCAACTGGCGTCCAGACCTTTTTCTCATGTGTCTGAAATCTCGTCATGACTAAGCGGTTCCTTTCTGCGTTTTCTCTCCCAAACCCTACAAATATCTATAAAATAAAAAAAACTTTAGAAGTCTCAAGTTATCGGCGGCAAGGTACCTAATCGTTCGAGACCATTTTCAGCGAAAAATTCGTAAATTACAGATGTATGGGCAAGATGATAGCACGCTGTTCCCCTGAACATGCGTGCAAAAACAGATATTGATAGAAATGAGTTTGAAATTTTGATTAATCTGTCGTCATTTCTGTTCCGAGCAAAATCGAATCAGTGGACACACCATGGTTGAAGAAATCTTAGTGCCACATATCAATAAAATCATGTCATATCAGTCCCTTTATAACTTTTTTTGCTAAGGATATGTTTAAATTCCGGTACCGCAATTTTCGTAGAAACCATAAATCTTCGCCCATTATTAAATTTCTCCATTTGGAATTCAAATTGATAATTCACATTGAAATGTTGAAATTTGGATATTTTAAGTTTTCTGAACCGTATTTCCAACAGAATGAGAGCATCCACATGTTTTTGCGCGCTTGTTCTAGGGAACAGCTCCTAAACGTCTGTAATTTTGGAATGTTTTGCCGAAAATGATCTCAAATGATTAGGTTCTACTCACTGATGCATAATTCGAGGTCAAATTCGTTTCGGTCCGGCAGGCCGTCCACTGTAACATTCGAACGAAAAGAGATAGCGACTTGCAATTTTCAGGGCTGGTTGCGCATCCGAATGCAAAGGTTGAGTACGTGATTGGGCATAATCGTCCAAATGGTTTCGGAGTTATACCCATCTAAAATTTTAAAATATCTTCAGAACGTCATGAAAATGCTGTAGGAGAGTCAGTAGATTTTTCAGGCAACTTCACCGAATAGAATTCATTATCGAATTTTTGTAAGGTCACGTATCTCATATTCCTGTCACATATGGATTCAAAACTGAAAAGTTCGCATGCCAATGAGTTATTAATTAGATTATTCCAGATAATCCTATATATCATTTAATATTCACCGATTTACCATGGAGAATTACGACAAAGTGCAATTTCAGTTTTTACGAATTGGATGGAGGCGGGCCAAAGTTCCGCTTTTATAGCAATCACATTTTCTAGTCAGACGGTATTGGCCACTATTCACTAAGGACTGTGGCTAAGATGGCGCGTGGTCTCTTTAGCAAAGCCTAAACAGAACTCTCTCTATTGATTCTCCTAACTCATACAACCTTCAGAGAGGTCTTCTCGGAAGAGCTAGCGGGTTCAGGTTGATAATTATAATTGAAACTGTTCTTAATCTTACCTTATTCGTATATAGTTGAAGACAGCAAGGAGAATTGAATATTGTTTTCTAGGAGGTGTGTTTTTGATCGAATGTTTCTCAGTATTCACATCCAACTTGGTCTTAATTATTCATATTTTGTAGGGCTTCACGCCAGAGCGAGATTTTTCTCGTCCCGTCTCGTTCTCGTCTCGTAAAAGCGAGACGAGACGAGACGTTTTCAAAAATATTATAGGCGATACCAAGACCACATACAGCACAACACGAGAGTCTCGTTTTTGGTCTCGTTAAATTTTTTGTATGAAGTTTTAATACGACTCGACTTTTTTCAACACCCACAGAAAACATTCGAATATGAAGAGTTTCCACTATAATTACCAAGATATTTTGTTTATATTATGCATCGATCGTTCCAGAAATACACGATTTTTTAGAAGATTATTAATTCTTTATGACCTTGCGATAATTGAGATTATTTTTCAAGAAAAAATAGAATTCACAACCATAAAAACGGATGCCATTATGAATTCAATACTTAACGGACAACTTTATTGCCCCTAAATCCCAATGCTTCGAAAATTTCGTCTCTAGAACATCTGGAGAAATTTATTCACTTGTGCTCCTTGTAGTGAAGATGTGAACACTTACTGTATACATCTGTGGAACTACGTATAATAAAACTGGTAAAGAAATGAAGCTATTCAATGTTTCGAAAAGTGTTATGAGGAATACGCCAAGAATGGCCTCAATGGTCTACCCACTGGGATGGTATTCTTTGAAAACTATACCAAATTGTTGAATTCTATGAAAAAATGTATCGACATCGATAGCCTATTTAAAACATTAACAACAAAACTTTCGAAATATTGGAAAGCTGAGTTTGAAGAATATTTGCTGTTCGAAAGAGCAAATAGGAATCAAAATATTTTACAGTGGTGGAGACTGATGAAAAAGTTCTTCCTACACTTTCCAAGATGGCCGATGATTTATTAATGGCTACATCCGTACCTGTTGAAAGATTATTTTCCATAGCAGGTATGATAATGGCAAAAAAACACGTACATCATTGAAAGATGATGTGATGCAAGCGTGATTATGTTTGAATTCTTGGTCATCGAGTAATTTAAAAGTTGAAATTATCAGTGTTTAAAATTAAAAATAATATGTACATGTACAAATATATTTGTATAAGAGCGTAATAAATATAGCTTTGCAAAATTATTCATTATTGTATACCTACCATTTCGTTCATATATTATAATATTCATTATCGTTATTCAGAATTAAGCGAGACGAGACGAGATAACTGATAACGAGACGAAAACGAGACTTAATTTTTTGGAAATTGGCGAGAGCGAGACGAGATTTTTTATACTCTCGCCTACTCTCGTCTCGTTTGAAGCCCTAATATTTTGAGGGCATATAATAGTTATTTATGATAGGTACTAGTGTGTTATGTTGAAAATAAGTCACGCGAGAAAATGTATACCACGAGGCCGCAAGGCCGAGTGGTATACATTCTCAAGTGACTTAGGAAACATAACATACGAGTAGCATACAATGCCAACAAGTGGAAGAAATCGTTTTTTTATGAGATACTAATAATTAATAAGCTTTGTGATCAAATCAAAGCTACTTGCTGCACAGTACCCTATAAATGTCACAATGTCGACTTGACAGTGACTTTTTTACATTTAGGTCAAAGTTGTTGTACCGATATGGGTTATGGGATATGGGATATGGGTTGTACCGATATGGGAGCGTCTGATTCCAATTAACCAATGAATTTTACAATGACTTCAAATTCGAATAAACCGTTATCAATGTGAGTTATGCTTGTAATAGGAATAAATATATAGAATACTACTTTAAATATGAATGTGAGTTATAAACCATAACTCACTAGTGAGTTATGGATTATAACACACTAGTGTGATATTTATTTATTTATTTATTTATTAACGGGATAAACCCAATTTCACAAATCAATATAACTATACAATAACAATAGTTAATTCATAATACAACTTAATACATAATACAACCTAATACAGATTGTGAAAAAAAAAAAAAAAAAAAAACAATACAAAACTTCCAGAAATGATGGTTTACTGGTTTAAAATGACATTCATAATGACAGTCATAACTGTCATTTGTTGGATAAAATATATTAATGCATTCCTTATTATCTGACCAAACTAAGTTATTTGATTTCTACATTTTCAGCTTCTGACGACTCCACTGTCACTAAAGCAGTATTGATAACTATGTCAGTAGCAGCGGCGTATATAATACTAGTTGTAGGACTAATGGTCTGGTGCCGTTATAGGAGAAAATCCAGAAAAATTCCTGCAACTGAAGGTAAATATTCATTTCCAAGTGTATTTGGTATTTTTGCGGAATGCAGTTTTTACACAATTCTAATGGTGTTGCAGGAAAAATGGAGAACGGTGATGTTGAACATACTGAGCTGAAGGAAGATCAGAATTCTGGTAACTCTAAGAAGGGTGTCAACGGCATCGAAAATCACAAAGAGGGACAGAAAAGTGATGGAGCTGAAACGACACATTCTCAAAGCTCAGGACAGTCGCGAAAATCAAAATCCAGCTACGATAAAGTTGCTATCCCTAAGAGCAATCTCAAGGAAACCAAACTTATAGGTAAGCGAAGAATAGCTAGTCAGGAACGAAACTTAAAACGCTTTTTCTTGAACTCCGAATGTTATTGGAAATGAAATCTCTATGTTCGAAAATGAAATCTGTATGGTACTCATAGACATAAAATAACATGGACTGGTTTTGAGAAAGAGACCATTGATATCAGCATTGAAAAACGACAGAATAGTTAAAGGCAAACCACGGTATAAGAATATATTCATATAATTTGGCGATTGGCAAAATCACAGAATGCAAAACATTGGTTTCCTTTATCCTTTGACATTTCTTGTATACATTGTATATGTTACGTCTCTTGACGTCACATTTTGGGAAGCGCTGATTTGTTTTTCTAAACAACGGAGCTCGCGTGAATATTTGTCTATTGGGTTAACCCCAGCAAACACAAATTCATCTCAGTAACGTATCAGACATATAACTTGGTTCTATGCTATATAACAATGTACAATACTTGTTCTTTGATCGTAACCTACAATAAGAGCTCTATGTCCGCCTTGCGCCGGCCTTCTGTTACATAATTTGTAACGAACTTGATACATTACATGTAACAAACAGAGATAATGTAACTGCGACAGCACAATGCAGATGTATATGTTATATGACAAACCTATGTATCAGACATATAACTTAATGGTTCTATGCTATATAACAATGTACCATTCTTGTTCTTTAATTGTAACCTACAATGTGCGTTCCATGACCGCCTTGCGACGGCCTTCTGTTACATAATTTGTAACGATCTTGATACATCGCATGTATCAGAAGGAAATAATATAACTGCGGCAGCGCAATGGAGACGTATATGATGTGAGACAGATTATTATACCTACGGGGTGTTTTCGAAGGTGAGTCTTAGTTTATAACAGAAGGTAGAACTCGTAAAATAAATCATTTCACCAAAAATGGCATATATATAATATGCATGATAGGGCTGCGATCCACCCTCGAAGTTGCATACGACTTCGCGGGTGGATAGCAGCCCTATCATGCATATTTTATATATGCCATTTTTGGTGAAATGATTTAATTTTATGAGTTCTACCTTCTGTTAAAAAAAACTCACCTTTGAAAACACCCTGTATTGTATTTTGTATGTTGATTTTTGGGGTTTTGGATATATGCCATATCTGTTAAACAAATAATATTAATATTTATTTTTGTTCAAAATAATAGTTGGCACATAACAAATAAAAAATAAAATGCATTAACAAATAAATAAACAATGAAAAAAATGTATTTCTAAATTTATTGGTACATACTTTCAAAAAGATTAATGTATATAAATATAAAAATAAAATAATGCATACTCTTTCTTCACTTCTGTCTTGTATGTCTCAAAGAGCTGAGCCTTATCCAGTTAAGGCATATTTTGCAAATTCTGCGCTCTCTGTAAAGCAGCTCTGCTGTGATGCAAAATCTAAATCAAAATATAATATGGATTAATTAAAAAAATATCATCAAGAATATTTAATTATGAGGCTTTCTGATTGGATAAATATGTTCATTAAATATTATAATCATAATAGAGATAATTCTAGACCGACTTACAAATTGGTATACACATTAGTAAAAAAGAAGAAAAACATTAATTTCATGCATTTACCTAGGGGCAGTTTCGTTTTCAAGATCTTTGAAAATGTATTCTGCTCATCAAATTTACTCAATCTGTTAAAGTTATTAAACTTTCTACTCCCACCCCTCATGCGATCTAAAATTGGAAACTTACAAAATAAATAACTCGTATTTCAATTTTCAATTGTTATAATGAGGTTAAAAGCAATAATTGAAAATATAAGTTCAGTTGGGAACATATTATCAAAAACTAATTTACAAAAAATGTAGTTAGCAATAACAATAATTTAAAGCCTTAGATTTCAATCTACGCTCTTGTCTAGTAGACAATTCTATAAAAGATTTACGTCTCTTATATACATTATAAATAATTGGCTACCTACTTCGAAAGTTTTAAATAAAAACAGTATTTATCTATATAAACATTATAAACCTTATAATATATACATTCTCACCAGAGTTGATATTTCCTCTCCAAGTTATAGGTGTGTTACCCCTGTCCAATTTATAGATCTTTTATTTATTTGAGCACGTGATTCTTCAGGTCCTTAATAACACCTGCGTCACCTGCAAAAATATTTAATATTTCTCAGTCCTTGGAATGCATATTCATGAGTAGTGCAAGACTTAACTATAGCATACGCATTATTAATTAATTATTGGAAAATGCACTCAAGTATGATATAAAACTACCCGAATTGGATCCCCAGAAGACATTCATGGAAGTTTACTCAGCGAATTTAGAACACTATTCAATCAAAGATAATACTGGCCAATATATTTATTCCAAATAATTAACTCTCTCATAACAGACCGAATTCGGGATAAGAATATCAGGAATTAAATATCCACAAGGCAGGGCGTCGTTTAGAATCTTGCATTTTCAGCAATATATCCAGAATATAAAAAAAGTTACGTCATCGTTATATATATGGTTTACATTTCTGCGAATATAAATATGTTACATAAATATCATATGTTTCCAGATGGTAGAATTGTTATATGCATTCTATATGTAGCAAATACATAATTCAGGTTATATTATTCTATCAATGTAACAGATATATAAAAAGAGCAATGTTCTCAAACTTATACAGCAATGGTATATTAATTTTCATACACAAGAACGGGTGTGTTTGCTGGGACTGGGTTTTAGTTTACCATGTGTGGTCTCACCCTTGAAATTAATATTTTTACGAAAAGATAACTGCAAGTAGAATACCTTGTTAAGCTCCGAACCTTGTTGAGCGATTGCCTATTGCCTGTAAAAGAATGATAAAAATGTATTTAACTTCTAAAGTGCTATGAAACGTATCAGTTTCTAGACACATTGCCTAGTGTGTTATTCTTTTTGTCTAGACGATTTGAAAACCCCTAGTCTGTGAAAACTTATCTATCATCTTTCGTTGATAGATTTAGATTATATGAGGAAAACGAGTGATGTTTGGTCCCGATAGTGGGAGAAATTCGAGATTTCGAATTCCTAATATTGAACAACCTAGAAAAGTTCACTGATTGGTGCTGGCATCGGGAATCTAGTAGGCATTCCCACTATTTTTCATAAACGACAAATGAGAGTATTGTTGTCACATATTATAGGGCGGTTTTACGATGAAACCCCAATCATTGTTAATATTACCCCCGTTTTCCACCCAGATGAAAGAACCTCCTATTTTCCCTCTATCTGGGCTTTGATATACATTTTACACTGAAATAATTCACTACTACTATAGTCCGTTTAAGATATATTGACATCGAAGTAGGTCTTGAACGTCTAGTTGGTGCTTTATTTCTAGTTACAAAAAATTACCACAGATTACCAGATAGTGCCAATTACTGTTCTGTAACCAGAGAAAATAAATATTAACATAACCTTGAATATTTTCAATGCTATCTCCTATTTGTAATTAATCGAAGACCCTTATAAATGCATTCTTGATGTACTTTGGACATTCAAATCGCGAATGTATTTTATCCTGAGATTTTGGAAGGATAATTTTCCAAGTTCAACTGCAGTAGACTGATGAAACAAACATAAATATGAGGTTGATGCCCAGAAACCATTTCAAGGAATTGGAAACATAATTATTTATAATAGAGAAGAATAAATATTGGATAGTTTTTTTAATGCAGGATGAAGAACCTTTTGACATAATATTCATGTGCATCAATATATCTTAGAACTTAGGTTCCTTATCCAAAGCCATTGGAAAATCAATCAAGGTGTAAAAGCCCATAAGTAACTCACTTTTCATTTATTGAATCCATATTGGTTATTGAATAATTTCATTAATAATATGTTAATAAATATTATGTTATTATTATTACTTCATCAGTATAAATTATTGAGAGGTGGGTTGAATAATGGAGCATTATTTTGGAAGAAGAGTTAATTAATCAGTGTTTAAGCAGTCTTATTATTTTTCTTAATTTCACTTGTAATGTAATAGCTTGTAAATTATTATAATCTTTATGCAATGATATCTAATAGTTCAACTGTTTATTTTTCCACAAAAAAAAATCAGAACGAAAACTTTACTATGTACATTTTTTTTACATAAGCTGTGAGATTTATGGATTTCAATTGCAACTAGGAGCATAAAAGATTATTTGCCATTTTCCTATGAATTGTCGTTTTAGTATTATAATTTATATTGAAAAAATAATTTATAATGAAAAAATGATTTAAAATTCTATTTCAAACTTTGATTTGCTTAATTCGTAGAGCTCATGAAGGAAAGAACTAATCAAAGAAAACCTTCAGTGAAGTGCTCTCTCAAATTTTCAAAAACTTTAATTTAATCTCGAATTTAATGTAATGTTTCTTTAAATTCAAAGTCATATATCACAGGAGTTCTTCCACAACTGCTGCCAGGTTTTGATGATATGCCTTCCTCTTTTTTCCTAAGAATTCTTCGAACAGTACTTGAAGAAATCTGAAATATTATGGCCAATGTAATAATCAGAATACACTCCTAGTGGTTGAATAACGGTTTACCTGGAACACTAGAGCAATGCTGGCGGTAATATCTACAGATTCCCTGAAGAATTCACAGTAACATCTATATACTGCTTCGTGTTCCCTTTTTGTTAGGCGAGAGGTATCGTAATCAATTCCAGACATTTTTGATAGCACAAGGATACGGAAGTACTCAAACTCGGTACGATTAATTATAAACACACATGTAAAAACTATCCCAAATTGTTCGATTTTCGTTATATCGAAATTGTAAGAAATAAATAATAAAGTTTCATCAGCTCATGGTTATTTTCAATGCGAACAACCTAAATGATGTGACTTGAAATATAACTAGACAGACCGTTGCCAACTGAATTTCGATTTTCCAAAGCCAGCCTTGATGTCAATATATCTTAAACGGACTATACAATTACCACTGTATCTACCACATCTCTTAGTGCAAGGGACATTACTATTATTGATCTGTCGCGAAACAATACCATTGCCTTGTCTTCGTAGCAATTTAGTAGTCACTTCTTCCTGATTGGTATACAATTTCATATAGAAGGAAGACTAAATTGTATAAATATTACATTTGTACAATTAATTCGTGCTTGATGTCGAAGTAACGGTAACAAAAAATATAGTTTATTGTTTATTCAAAGTGCGTTCGAATCATTTACCACTTCCTATCGTCGTAATTGTTACCTCTTTCCAAGTAACAACTTACTCATCCCCCTGATTATGATGAAACCATCAGGGTGTAAAATTCTGGTCCTTCGAAACATAACATCCTGATAAACTAATCAGGATTCGACAGTATATATTGTTTGGTTTCGTGTATAGTGTATGTGTTTTGGTAATTTGTAGACAGAATAGTTAAAGGCAAAATAATTCCATTTAAATCCGAGACTCGTTTCTGAATATTCGGATACTCATAATCTGAAAATATTTCTCATAAATTTCCTTACTGTAATTCATTCAGCTTTTTCGATACTCATTCAAAATAATCAATATTTCTCTTAAAAAATCGGGATTTTCCAATATACCTCAATTTCCAATTTGTGTATTTGCCCATGGTATAAAAACACCATTGTTTTTATACCATTATTTGCCTTTACTTATTATATCCTTCATAACATCTCTCTCTCTATAATGTATTCCGCAACGAACTGCGTGATAAAGTTACGTGAGGGCCAGTCCATGTTATTCTATGTCTATGATGGTACTTCATTTTTGGCGCTCTTGTTACTGGTAACAGAGTGCTTATCGATTTGCCCAAATGTCTGTAATTTTCGAATTTCTGGCTGAAAATGGTCTCAAAAGATTTGGTTCGACTCACTGATCAAGAATCCGTGGTCGAAATCGATTTTGTCCGTCCGTTAACACGATAACTCTTGAACGGAATGAGCTAGACAGTTGAAATTTTCAGAGAAGGTTTGGGAGATAAATATCTCGGTTAAGTTCGGTATTGGGCAAAATCGGCCAGATAGTTTCGGAGTAACGTAAAAAAATTTTTTTTACATCACAAATTTCAAATACAATTTTTTTTAAGATGCAGTCTCATCATAAAAATCCATTGATATCTTTTTGAACTCCAACAAGCTAATACTTTCGGAGCTATATTTTAATAATACATTGTACTTCTATGTTATCACACAATGCGAATTCTATCTGTGTTCAATGTTCATACATATCTTATCTACCTGTGGCAGATATGTCAAATATATTGATTTCTCTTCTAACAAAGTATGATTGAATGCAAAATGAACAATTATAGGATATTATAATTACTACTACCCTATATGCCCTTGGATAATCCACATGATGATGAAAATATATTCAGAATATCTTCAGTGAATATAAAACCGGAATATTTGAATTGGAATAATTGATATAATATAATTTTCAGAGGAGATTTGAATGAATCCCCAACTCTGAGACACCAATAATTTCGGAGTTATGATTTGTCAAAGTTTGTACAAGAGCGCCATAGCTCCTGTCCACAGGGCTTTCCCACATTTTTTTCATATAATATATATATATATAAATATATCGAGAAATATAAGTTATCGAGAAATGTCTGTTTTTTGGACATATTGTTCCAAGATTTTGGCGAAAACTGTATACACGGTGTTCCTTGAAAACATGAACATCTTAACTTTTAAGATATCGGGTGATAAACTTTCGAGAAGAAAATCTTTGTTTGCGAAATAGTATATTCTAATACAAGTTGCAGAATAGGCTCCTATTCAAACACGAATGCGAAATTTGAAAACGAGCGACGAAGGAGCGAGTTTTCGAACGAATGAGTGTTGGAATTGCCTTCTGCAACGAGTATTAGACGATATTTTCTCTATTTCAGGCAAGTTTTCTAAAATACTGTTGAAATTTAATGAAAAATCCGGATTATACATCCTAGTGACTTTTGTATTGTATCTTGGCAATTGGTGTGACTGTTACCAATGTTGACAGATTACGGAATGTGAATTCGAATCATACGCATGGAGATCAGATTTATAATTCCCTCCCCATTATTTCACTATATCCAGATTATATTATATTCATAATTGACGTGTGTTGAAATTTGATAGGATCAATTGTCAGTGCTGACTACCACAGAGCGAAAAATATAACTAGAAACCATGCTGGAATGAGTTAATTCCAGCACTGTTTTTAGTGCTGGAATGGACTCATTACGATACTGAAATAGAGAAAATCATTTAATGAACAGACGCATACACACACTCATGTATAATAGAAGTTGGCATATATATTATTAGTTCTCACACATATCGAAGTGATCTTCCATGAAACTTAGTCATGAAAATATTATTTTCATAGGTCGAGGAGAATTTGGAGATGTGTTACTGGGAAAGATATCAAAAAGTCAAATCCCAAGCCACGACAACCGAAAATCAACAACCAACAGCATAACGGAGGATAAAGATGTCCTTGTGTTGATAAAAGCCTTGACTCATACGAAGGACGAAAACTGCCTCACGGATTTTAAGAAAGAGATCGATATGTTCACGAAACTCTCTCACGAGAATGTCATACAGATGATAGGCCTTTGCAGGGATTCCGAACCGCATTACATGCTGCTAGAATACACAGATTGGGTGAGTAAAAAATTTGAGACAAATTTGGTTATTTTATTTTCTACATGGAGGAAATTCAATACAAAACAACGTATATGAAAGAAATCATTCATATTGAGTGCATTGAAAGATTAACGAAATTAATGAAAACTGAACAAAACTAGGTATGTACATAAAAAATAATGTACCTTAATGCATCATACATTGCGAAAGTTTTCAATGAATAACGTTTGATAAGCAGCAAAGTGCGATTATGTTAAATCGATTATCAGGAATTGCTGAGATAATGGATAAGCCTCATTTACTGTTGCGGTTGTTTCGGGTTTTCCAATAAAAACATAACCATTTTTGGCGCGTTTGTTCCTCGGAACAGAGTGCTTATCAGTTTGCTCAAATGTCTGTAAATTTCGAATTTTTGGCTGAAAATGGTCTTAAACGTTTTGGTTTGACTCACTGATCAAGAATCCGTGGTCAAAATCGATTCTATCTGGCCGTTAATACGATAACTCTCGAACGGAATGAGCTAGACAGTTGGCATTCTCAAAATAGGTTTGGGAGATAAATATCTCGATTCCAATTGATTTTCACAGGTTTTAGGTCCGGGGTTATTACAAAATCAAATTTCCTAAAAAAAGGCCAACTAGTTTCAACTTTATTTCAAAGTTTTCTTCAGGGCTATTTTTCTCTTTGTTTGATTTCCTCGTCAGGGATTTGAATTTTGGAAATGTCAACAGTGTTTTGACAGTATCCCATGGAAGTAGTTGTTGACATTTCCAAAATTCAAATCCCTGACGACGAAATCAAACAAAGAGACGTTTAAACCACAAACTCTGAGAAATTAATGTTTTTGTTGAAAAACGTTCAATAAGAGATAAAGAACAATACGCAAAAATGATCTAACTGCTAACCCATAGACAAGAATCTTGTCTATGGGTTAGCAGTTAGATCATTTTTGCGTATTGTTCTTTATCTCTTATTGAACGTTTTTCAACAAAAACATTAATTTCTCAGAGTTTGTGGTTTAAACGGTTGTTGCATAACACCGTCCAAATAGCCCTGAGGAAGAAATAATTGAATTTGAAATAAAGTTGAAACTAGTTGGCCTTTTTTTAAGAAATTTGATTTTCACCTTATGACTAAGGGTATTAAGTCAACGCGAACTGGAATGTAGAAATTGATTGCATGCTTTAGTAACGCTTCGTCTTTGAAGATGGAAACTTTGTTTCCGAAACATATGTCAGACGACAAAAACTGTAGTCGACAAGAGTGTAGTTACTTCTGTACTGTTCATAATAAGTCCACAGTGAACTCAAAATAGAAAATAAGATTGGTTCATACACTTCAGTAAAATAAAATAAGAACCAATCAAATCACAGCTTACTTGACAATGACAACTGTGTTTTCCGCAAGTTCTCTGAATTTCACTTTTTCAACATACGCATTATGAATTTCCACACGAAATGAAATAAAATAAGACATAAAGATTAATGTTGGCGATCTTTTGATGATATTGATATTTCTTATTATATCTTATTTATTTAATGTTACAACAACAAATCCGTATAAAATGTTAGAGTAGGAATCATAAAAAGTAATAACCACAAATCATACAAAAGAAAAATCACTAGACTGTATGTCTTCTCAACAACAGTTAAGCCCAAGTTTGTTAAATCAAAAGACTGAAGAAGACTGTATGCTTCTCAACAACAGTTTAGCCCAAGTTTGTTAAATCAAAAGATTTTCTTCATTTAATAAATGAACAAAAACATTTCAATACAGAAATTAGAAAACATTCTAAACGCAATCCATATAATAATATTTGGACTTATCAACACACATTTTTAATTTTCTCTCTTGTCTAATTTCATGTGGTAGTTTGTTAAAAATCATAACACCAACAAATAGGCGTGATCTAGTTGCTTTGAATGTCCTAGCTTTCCTTTGGGAAATGTGGAATATTATATATTATAATTATGTTTGAGCCTGTTCAATTTTCTTATTTTATTTCAAGTTTCTTATTTTATTTTAATTTGTTGTATTTGCAGTATAAACCCACCTTATTATGATAAAATTCAGATTGAAAGCTTGAATGGGTAGATGAAGTTCGCGAATGGGTAAAATTTGTCAATTGATTACCGAACTATGCTCATGCGAAATTTCATTATCATAATGTCTCAAAAATTCAGATCCATTAAGTTTGAATCGAGAAAATAGATGTAAAATATTGATTTAAATCATAACGCTAAATCTTGTGTGGGTCCATTTGAAATTATCAAACTATATTATTATTTGAAACGTGATTTTCTACCGTACTGATTTGAATAGGCTGTGTAGGTTTATAATGTTGTTGGAGGTCGTGTGATAAAAACCTGGAAGAAGTAAATTTATTTTTATCCGTTTTTGTCCGGTCCGGTCCTAAATAGCCATAGACAGGTGGTCAATAATGAAATATTTCGGAATTAATAAGTGTTATCCAATTTTATTGTGGGTTGTTCTTTTTGACTTATATTTTATACAAGCACATATGGGACTTCAGGAGCTTTAGCGCACTCGCTCATTTAATGATCAATAAGTTTCACTGATTTGTTATATCGTACACTTCTGAAAACTATCATAAACTATGGTTATTAGAGAAAGGCCATATCAAGAAAACAACATACTTTATTCGTATGAATATCATGAACAATTTTTTTTTAATATGCCTATTTTAAATAATGTATTATCGATAAGGAATCACTGATAACCATAGTTTTCAGTAGTGTATGTTCATATAATTACTTTATGTCACTGACCAAGCGTACTAAAACGTCTGAAGCCAGGTCATTGCATTTATATTTTATGTTGATAAAGAATTATCTAAAAAAATGTTATCTTCAAGGGCGATCTCAAACAGTTTTTGCTGGCAACACAGAAAGGTTCCTTACCACCTCTCTCTCCGATCCAAGCGGCCGGTGTGATACACCAAATTGCGAAGGCCATGGACCATATTTCCTCGAATCGAATGGTTCTCAAGGATTTGGCCGCCCGCAATTGCTTAGTAACTTCTTCTTTATCCGTTAAGGTCGGCCTTCCAAGACTCACTAGAGATCCATACAGTCAGGAATATTGCAAACATGTCAACCAGGTAACTGATCACTCCTCAGTGGCGAGAATAATTTTCACATGACTCTATTTGATACCCTACACAGATCATCCCGCTGAGATGGATGTCATACGAGGCAGTGTATGAAGACGAGTTCTCCACCAAGAGCGACGTGTACTCCTTTGGTGTCGTTGTCTGGGAGGTGTTCAGTCAGGGAGAGTTACCTTTCCCCAAGTTGAACGATAATAGTGTGCTCACGAAACTGAAGGAGAAGAATTTGGAATGGAAAGCCCATTCGTCGACTCCTGAAGACATCACTGCGGTTCAGGTGAGTTATTACTGCAACGAAATCAGTATAGCATTTGGTTGGGGCGTAACTTGTTTACTAAGAGTTTTTTGCTAGCATGATCTAAGGAACAGCGTGGTATGTTTCTAATTTCGCCGAAATGGTCTCAAACGATCTGGTTCAATTCACTGATTGAAAAATTGGAGGCCAAATTAAATTATGTAATGGCCGTCCGTTGCCACGATAACTTTCCAGCGGAAAAAGATAGCGACTTGAAATATTAAGGGGAGGTTGCTCATCTTAAGGCCAAACGGTTTTGGAGTTATACCCATCTGATATTTGGTGTTTTTCCTCAATATCTCAAAAAATACAGATCCGAACAAATTCAAACTTGGTAATTAGTTCTAGAATACCAACGCGCAAATTTTTGCAAAATTTCATGAGGATTGTATCACTAGCTAAAAATAATGTTTTTCATAAAAAAATTCATAATTCAGAAAATATCTGTCAGATTCCTAGGGAAAACCCTTTCGGGGGCCATTTTACAATCGATACCGGATTTCGGCGTTTTTTTACGCGTTAACACACAAAAATATGGTTTGGAGGTTCATGCAGTATTTTCGCTATTGTCTTGTGTTGGATATTATAGAATCCAGCAGAAATAGCCTCAGATCAAGTGAAATTCAAAATACACATTTTTGCACGAGTCTCTATTTCATAATCCAACTCATAATATTTTTTTTATAGATGAACTGCTTGGATGTGGATCCACAGAAGAGGCCGTCATTTTCTGAACTAGCGAGCAGCATGGCAGAAGTTCTGTCCAAAATGTAAACAATTCCGTTCATGATTAGAGAATACCTAGTTAACCAAGTACATCCGATGGTCAATATTCGGCATTACAATTTTGAATAATGTAGACCGAATATGATAAGAAAATAAGTATATGAATTGAATACTTTGGCTACGAGTCAAATGTTTCACAAGTGATATTTGGTTTGATAATTTTTCTATTATTAGATTAACATTTTTATATTAATATCATTCATATTAAAATTATCGGAAGTATTTAGGACTCACTTGTGGAACAAATGACTACCCCCGATTACTCACATTTATAATAATTAATTTTTTCGGTATGGAGACTGTGGTGGAATGAACTAATTCCTCAATAATTCAATATTCATCGAATACATCTCCATGCAGGGAACTCTCTCTTAAGAAAGATGTATAAATGAGAATATCCACTATTAATCGAAATGTGAGGCTAACCCGAATTTTGTAAGTTGTGAATCATTGTTAGTAATCATAAGCTTCCATTATATACTTATAAAAATCCAAGCGATATTGTATGCCTTATGGACGTGTAGTAGCGATATATCGCTGCTTCCAAAAATATTTTTTTTTCTTATTGATCTCGTCTATGAAAATTTATTGTACATATCATTTTTATTAGATAAAATGCGTTCTTAAATCATATCATTAGCGTAAATTCATGACGAACACGTGACCTTTTGTATATTTGGTGTCAGATTCGCTACAACACACTGCCAAAAATGTTCATAACGTCCAATGGGTCACAGCACTTACTAAGTATAAGTTTTTATATTGTAAATTTTATGCATTTTATGAAGATACTGTAATATTATCAATCTGTAATTTATGTAATTCATCGAACACAACCAAAGAGAGATTATTTCAAATGAATTGATTTTGTATATGTTTTGATATGAAAATTTGCATCTGTATATTTATTTATTTAGATATGTGAAATATATAACTGGCTACCTATTTTATAACATTCTAGATAGACCAACGAAAACTTAAAATATAAACTGCCAATGTTTTAATCTGCGTTTAGCATGAGAAAACATTCTTTTATATGTAGGGGGTATGTATGTTCTTCCTATAAATACTCATGAATTGGTGACTAGAAAATTATGTGTATTGATGGTGTGATGTCCATTTGATGTTATTAAATCACAGAGTTTTCATCCACTAAGCATTAAGCAAGTAGGCTGTTGCTCATGTTTTAGTTTTCAAATAGAAATTTGAAATAATTTTCCCACATGATATCAATCCTATCTTTTGTTCATTTCCATACTGCTAATATTTGTCCAGGAGAATTATCTCCTTCACAAAGCTGATGATTTTCCTGGAACAATATATGTGCCAGGATCTCACCTCCTAGCGGAGTATGTCACAATTTGTACACTTTGCATTGGCCAAATATGTACTGTGTTTTTCGCTGCCATTTCACATAGCCTACAAATAGCAGAATATGATTTCGATCTTTCGCGGGTGGTCTCACTACGCTGTTCAGCTGAAATCCCTATTAGCAGTCCAATTGTGTTCTTCGACAACGATAATGCTAGTTGCGCCTATCCTTTTGAAGGTGCAATAAGATCTTAGGCTTGCCTCTGTCTTGTAGTATCAGTGTAGTTTATGCAATCATTAAAAGATCCTACTCTGAGAGCTACATTAATCATTCATTTTTTTTCTGGGTTTTCTCTCCCAAGCTCGAAAAATATCACCAGAATAAAAATTTTAAATTGTTTTGAAACTGCTTCTGCGTAAGAAACACTAGAATTTTGTCGAAAACAATATAAAGGACAATGTTGCCTAAACAATACCGAAAAAAACACCAACGATAAAACAACTTTTCTGTAACGTTTCAGCTAAATCAGACTCCTTCATCCGTTATTAAGCGAAAATGAAAAAATGAAATGAAATTTGCCAGTCTTTCAAAAACATAGAAAGCCAATTTCACTTTACATAGACATTTTCAAGTTCTAGCCCTATATTTAACAAATTTAGCCAATTACAGTCCATTCCAATTGAGCAATTTGCAATTAGTTTTTTTATGTTCAACAAAATACAAATCGACTCCTTAAGTTTCCTTTTAATGCCATCAGAATCTTTGTTTTATTCCAAACTATTATGTGATCTCCAGTGATTGTACATACATGCTTTTTTTATGTCTCTGTTCCTAAAGTTGTTCTGACTTTCTTACCTATAGCGATCTCGCTGTTTCTTCTGTATACGATTTACCACAAATACAAGGAATATTAGATCCACCGTTTTTGGATTTTCATTATTCGTTTTTGTCTTAGTCAATAAATAACTTAAATAATGTTTTATTCTTGAAAACGGTTCTTATATTGAACTTCTCCTCAAAGGCCGCGTTGATTGTTATGTAGCTGTGCTTGATTAATTGTTATTTGATAAGAAGAGCAACTTAAGGAATAGAGACCCATAAATCAAAAATAGTAGAAGAGTTTGATGACATAATAAGGATACTTATGGAGCCGAATTGTATTTCGTTGAACAGATAAAACATTTTTGCAAATTAGTCAATTAGAATTGACCATATGTGGTTAAATTAGTTGAATATAGAGTTGAAGAAATTTCTATTTAACATAGTGTTACTATGTTTTTTTTCAACATCAAAAATTCTGAAGTTTTTCGCTTAGTGTCTAATGAAGGAATCAGATTTAGACTCTGGAACCTTATATAAATATTTTTTTGTCGTTGGTGTTGTTTCGTAATTGAATATTAGTTAAAATTTTTCAATATTTTTCCTTCTGATAAATATCTTGTTTTTAGTAACGCAGAAGCAATTTCAAAACAATTAAAATGTTTCATTTTATAGATATTTTTCAGAGTTTCAGAGAAAAAAACCAATGAATAGTGACATTACTTTAAAATTTTTCACCCAAATTTATTAACAACAGTGAAGTATCAAGCGCTTAGAAATCGGACAATTTAAATTCTCTTCGACTATTGGTCCTATTGTGAATTGAGAATCATATGAGAGATTTTGATGAAACATTTCAACATACAAACGATTGAATTTATCTTCACATTCAAGAATAACCAAAGCACCTTTAAGTTGAATTAGTATTTCTAGTCACCTGAAAATTTCCGAATAACTGATAGTCTTTACCCGATGCACTTTTGTCATATTTATTATTGTATAGTTTTATCATTATAACGTGAATTATGTTTTTATAATCGATGCGTAATTGAAGTCTGTAGTATAGCTATTTATATTGAACTCATTTCATATTTGAATTGTTTATGAACTGATTGATGGTTTTTGTATATATACTCTTGTAAAATATTTATAAAGTTGCTGATATGTCTATAAAAATGTAACGTATTTATAAACTAGGTATCGTGCATAGGATAAATTTTGAGGTTTAGCTTTTTATAATGATTTTATACCTGTACGTCTGACTTTTTATATTGGAGCGTAATTGTATAATTTGTAATATGTATTCGAATAAAATACATAATATCATATTATTGATCTCATTCTTCACTCACCTCACTCACTATAGATCGATAACTGAAATGATAAAATTAAATAAATATAGAAGTGAAATGTCGCTTTCTTAAGCGAAATTACAAAGAGTGTGCTTCTACAGTTATACGGATTCTATATCAAACTGTCGACAAAATAACGTGAAGTCAGGAGCTTTTGCGCGTATGTTCTATTGTCCATTCTCCTGTATTGCACAATAGAACAAACGCGCAAAAGCTCCTGACTACACGTCCGTGCTTGAACCAAGTTTTTTTTTCGTAATTTTTTTTTTATTTTCTAGGGTTAAGATACTAACAAAGTTTTACACACGTCTTTATGTCGATATTCTACAACTAGATACCAAGTTTCAAATCGATCGGGTCTGTATTATTTGAGTTATCGAGAAAATAATATTCCAGAAGGTTATTACTCCGAAACCGTTTATGCCCAACAACGAACTTAACTCTCCCATTCGGATGCGCAACCAAGCCTGAAAATTTCAACCCCCTGCCTTTTTTCGTTCGAAAGTTATCGAGGCAACGGTCACCCATCCAACTACTGAACTTATCCAAGGCTGCTCGAATCTTCGAAAATATACATTCTGATCATATTCAAACTTGGAATTTGGTGGTAGAGTTAGGTTTTGAAGGCGGTCGCAAAATTTCAGTGATGCCGGGCGAATAGTTTCGGATAAATAGAATTTTTTTTCAATGGTTTCCAACTATTTTTCTTCAATTTTCTAGTGATACGATTCTCGCGAAATTTGCAAGAATTGTCGGGCCGGTATTTTACAACTAGTAACCAAGTTTGAATTGGATCGGTTCTGTATTTTTCGTGTTATTGAGGAAAAAAAACAAACTTCAGATGGGTATATCTCCAAAACCGTTTAGCCGATTATGCCGATTAATAAACACAAATGCCGCATTCAGATTAACAACCTACCATAAAAATTACAAGTCGCTATCTTTCTCGGGTTATCGTGACGTAAATAATATTTTTTAATATATTTTTTTAAATTTTTTAGCGATACGATTCCCACAAAATTTCACAAACGTCTTCGTATTTGTATTCTACAACTTACTACCAAGTTTCAATTCGATCGGATCTGTATTGGTTGATGACAAAATTATTACTCGAAAACCGTTGGGCCGATTATGGCCATTAACGAACTCATCTGTCGTATTTGGATGCGCCACCTAACCTGAAAATTTCAAGTCGCTATTTCTTTTCGTTCTCAAGTTATCGTGGCAAAGGCCGACCGGCCGACCGACCGGACAGAATCAAATTTGACCTCAAACTTTTCATCAGTGAGTTGAACCTAGTCGTTTGAGACCATTCTCGTCAAAAAATTTGAAAATTACGAGTAGGGCTAAGTCCATCGAAGACTTATTGCATCGGAAGTTCAATGAATCGAAAGTTCACTGCATTGAAGGTTCACTCAATCGAAAATGACGCCCACTTTCTCCTGATTCGCTGAACGTGAAATCTCCTATTTCGACCGTCTTTTCCGTACTTTGGCTGGATGAGAGGTAATCGGTTTCATTGAGTGTACGTCAACAAAGCTCAATCTGAACTGTCTAACCCAGGGGTCGGTCACATGCGGCTCTTTCGATGAGAAGTTGGGGCTCTTTAGTTCCATACGCAAATATTATTTATTCTTATAAATGAATAGATTAGTTCTAGTTCTAGTTTATTCATGAAAGTATTATTTATTGTTGGCAAGAATAATATTTCTGGCTTTTTAAAAATATTAAATTTTGTAAATTTAAATTTTTGGTTCTTCTGACTCAAAATGTTGCCGACCCCAGGTATAACTTAAAATTTAAAATAATTGAAGGATGAATGTGAATGTGTTCGAAAATTTTCAATTAGTGAAACATTATGGAAAATCTTTGTACCTATGCGTTATAAGTACAGTGCAGTAATAAGTAGCATGCAGAAATTTGTCAAGAAGAAAACATTCTCCAGTGAAGCTATGAAAATATGAATATATAATATTTACTCGAGTATTATATACTGATTCGAAATAAAATTGAAATCTAAATAATATGCTTTATTATATAACATTTTTAATCTGACGACATATTTATATCACTTTAGCAAATCTATCGAAGCAAGTTGAAATGTTCATCAATAAGAAGAGTAGGA
Source organism: Halyzia sedecimguttata (assembly GCA_937662695.2). Classification (NCBI taxonomy): domain Eukaryota; kingdom Metazoa; phylum Arthropoda; class Insecta; order Coleoptera; family Coccinellidae; genus Halyzia; species Halyzia sedecimguttata. The sequence continues at coordinate 35,671,293 of OW569411.2, forward strand.
TATTTTGTTACACTCTAGAACTTTATTTATGTTTAATTGGTTTCTGTATTACTTCTCATTCGTAATAAATAAATATGTTTAAAGATATAACATTTTAATACTGAGTTAGAAATATATCACGAGAACGATGGCAGGATGCCAGGAATGAAGGAGAAAGATAGGTATATTAATATATTTTCATTTTAAATTCAGTTCTTTTAAAAGATATTCTGATATATAAGTATAAATTAATTTGAAAGTTCTCAATTCCTGTTCAGTGTTTCCACTTTGGCAAGGATAAAATTCCTAACGTGCACAATGAAAAGGATATTTAAATCCTTAAATCAATAATGTTGTTTTTATTTCTTCTTGAAGTCAATAACTACAATTCGAAGAAAATTCGAAGTGAACGGGTTTCGCACCGAGCCAATTTATCTCGATGCTCTTTTCTTCTTGACAAAATTTCGTATTTTGATTTCAGTTTTATTTCCAATCAGGATATGATACTCGAGTAAAATAGATTCTTACATTATATAAGTTCTATAGGTAATGGATAATATTGTTTGAATCAATGAAATAGTTTTCTTCAGTTCCAAGTCCTGCAGTAATTTTCCTCTGGAAGATGGACATACTGTATTAACTGCCTCTGATGTTAAAAGAAAATGCAGTCAGTTGAATAAAAAACCATGAACAATCGTTGTAAAATAGATGTTTTAAATAAGATGTTCCTATTTTCCCAATGTTATACCTTGTTATCAGAATTCCAATTCAGCGAAAATGGCATAGTCCTGCTTGACAAGTAAGCAAAGATCGTGATATTTTCATTAGCAATATCGTGGATGTTTTCTTGTTGACAAATTTCAGCACGTTACAAAATTCAACTTATAACGCATAGGTACCAAGATTTTCTATAATGGTTCACTAATTGAAAATTGTCCAACACATTCATCCTTCAATTATTTCAAATTTTAGGTTAGACCAGGAGTCGGCAACCTTTTGAGTCAGAAGAGTAAAAAAGTACAATTTTAAAGTTTTTAAAGAGCCAGAATAATTATAATTATTCTTACCAACAATAAATAGTACTTTCATAAATAAAATTTTTAAATAAAAAAATTAATCTATTTATTCATTAGAATAAATAATATTTGCGTATGGAACTAAGTGCCGCAGCTTCATAACCAATTAGCCGCCGACCCCTGGGTTAGACAGAGTCCGCTTTGTTGACTTACACTCAATGAAACAACTTATCTCTCATCCAGCCAAACTACGGACGAAGACGATCGATGTAGGAGATTTCACGTTCAGCGAATCAGGAGTAAGTGGGCGTTATTTTCGATGGAGTGAACTTTCGATGCATCGAACTTTCGGTTTTTTTTGATGCAATGAGTCTTCGATGGAGTGAGGCGCCCCGAAAATTACAGACATTTGGGCAAAATGATAACGCGATGTTCCCCAGAACATACGCGCAAAAAATTACAGGATTCTCGACGCTTCCCCAACAAATTGACGAACATCCGTTGAATTTCACAAAAATTCACAGAAATCTCAGAAAAAATCTAAAATAATCGAGAAATCGTAGTGGTGCGCCTTACATGCACTAGCTGTTATGAATTCATTTCTATTTGTACGATCCTCACGGAATTCTGCGAAAATTTGCGCATAGGCCTTATACAACCAATTAGCAACTTTAAATTAGTTTAAATTCGATCGGATCTGTATTGTTTTAACTAACTTAACCATCACATTCGGATGCGCAACCAACCCTGAAAATTGAAAGTCGCTTTCTCTATCCGTTCGAAAGTTAAGGTGACAACGGGCGGCCGGTCGGATGGATATGTCTTATTCATCAACAAAGTCAAATATGTTATTTCTTATAGCCAGAGAAAGCCTCACTTTGAAGAATACTTGGCTGGCTGTTTCGTTCCCCATGTCACATGATCTCCATTAAAAGGAGTCCCAATGTCTCCTCAGATTACAGTGACCGGTAAGGAGGCCAACAATATTTGCGCGCGTGTTCCGCAAGGAACAGCGTGCTATCATTTCGTCACAATGTCTGTATTTTTCGAATTTTTTTTCGAAAATGGTCTCAAACGATTGGGTTCGACTCCCTGATGAAGAATTCGAGGTCAAATTCAATTCTGTCCGTCCGGTCCGGCCGGCCGGCCGGCCGGCCGGTCCGGCCGTTAGCACGATAACTCTCGAACGGAACGACTTAGAGCGTTGAAATTTGCAGGGTAGTTTCCTAGCGTAAATATCTCGGACAAGTTCGTTAACGGGCGAAATCGACCGAGCGGTTTCGGAGTTAAGGCCGTTTTTAATAAAAACGTTTTTTATGAATATTTCCGGAACCGATCACTCGATCTTTTTGAAATTTGGCATCAGGTTGTAGAATCATGACCTTTATATGCCTGCGAAGTTTTGTGTTGAACGGACGGCCCTAAAGTGGCAAAAAAAAATTTTGAAAATTTGAAAATTTTGTTTTCACGATAACTCGAAAAATACTGATCTGATTAAATTGAAACTCAGTAGTTAGATGCAAAAGACCAAAGCAAACACTTTTGCAAAATTTCGTGAAGATCACGTGACATGAAAAAAATTAAAAAATTACTACTATTTTGCGGAATACTTTGCTTTTAATGCCGAAACATATGTTTTTGAGGTTCATGCTGCCCTTTCCGGGCATTTTCCGTATTGCGCATGCGCAGATGAGAAGTCCTTTAACTGCTGTAGTTTTCGTCAGAGAGGATTGGGGTTTTGGGGTGGCGGATGCTATTCCTCCATAGAATTCAGATCCCTGATGAGGGTCTGCTTATGCGTAGATTAAAGATGCGATATCTTCCGAACCACTAGTGTTGGAGAATCGGAGTTTTTTGTAAGGTGTGTTATTTTGAGAGGACTTTTAGCCGCCAGTAGATTGCGCATGCGCAGAAGAGAAGTGACTGTTTTTGGGTTGGATGGGTTATGTTGGGAGTGCTGAGTCGATATTATGAGGTTTTAAAAGAATATTCATAGCAATTCAGTGCAAGGACAAGTCAGTTTGGGGGATGTAACGTTGTTTCCGAGTTAAAGTGTCCGTACCGTGGCCCTGGGGCTAATTTTGAAATTGATGTTACCCCTTACAGGCATTTTTCGTTATGCGCATGAGCAGACCATCAGTGATTTAACTGGTGGTGTTTTCATCAGAGAGGATTAGGGTTTTGGGGTGGCGGATGCTATTCCTCTATAGAATCCCTCGTTGAGGGTCTGCGCATGCGTGGATTAAAGATGTGATATCTCCTGAATCACTAGTGTTGGAGAATCGGAGTTTTTTGTAAGGTGTGTTATTTTGAGAGGACTTTTAGCCGCGAGTAGATTGCGCATGCGCAGAAGAGAAGTGACTGTTTTTGGGTTGGATGGGTTATGTTGGGAGTGCTAAGTCGATATTATGAGGTTTTAATAGAATATTCATAGGAATTCAGTGCAAGGACAAGTCAGTTTGGGGGATGTAGCGTTGTTTCCGAGTTAAAGTGTCCGTACCGTGGCCCTGGGGCTAATTTTGAAATTGATGTTACCCCTTACAGGCATTTTTCGTTATGCGCATGAGCAGACCATCAGTAATTTAACTGGTGGTGTTTTCGTCAGAGAGGATTAGGGTTTTGGGGTGGCGGATGCTATTCCTCTATAGAATCCCCTGTTGAGGGTCTGCGCATGCGTGGATTAAAGATGTGATATCTCCTGAACCACTAGTGTTGGAGAATCGGAGTTTTTTGTAAGGTGTGTTATTTTGAGAGGACTTTTAGCCACGAGTAGATTGCGCATGCGCAGAAGAGAAGTGACTGTTTTTGGGTTGGATGGGTTATGTTGGGAGTGCTGAGACGATATTATGAGGTTTTAAAAGAATATTCATAGCAATTCAGTGCAAGGACAAGTCAGTTTGGGGGCTGTAGAGTTGTTTCAGAGTTAAAGTGTCCGTACCGTGGCCCTGGGGCTAATTTCGAAATGGATGCAACCCCTTACGGGCATTTTTCGTTATGCGCATGAGCAGACCATCAGTGATTTAACTGGTGGTGCTTTCGTCAGAGAGGATTGGGGTTTTGGGGTGGCGGATGCTTTTCCGCTATAGAATCCCCTGGTGAGGGTCTGCGCATGCGTGGATTCAAGAAGCGATATCTCCTGAACCACTAGTGTTGGAGAATCGGAGTTTTTTGTGAGGTGTGTAATTTTGGGAGGACTTGCAGCCTCGAGTATACTGCGCTTGCGCAGACGAGAAGTGAATGGTTTTGGGTTGTTTGGGTTATGTTGGGAGTAATGAGCCGATATTGTGAGGTTTTAAAAGAATATTCATGTCAATTCAGTGCACGGCCACAAGTCAGTTTGGGGGAAATAGCGTTGTTTCCGATTTGAAATGTCTGTATGGTGGCCCTGAGGCGAATTTATAAATAACTATATTCGGTAGATCTATATTAAAATGCGTTCGGATTTGGAGAAGATGCAATTTCGTCCCTAACGGAGGACCCACAACCGAATTTTTTTCTGATCTACGGTAAAACTAACAGCCAAACTGTATTGATAGCTATATTTGTTAAAGGAACTTGAAAAAAAAAAAAGCACTGACGTGAAGTCAGTACTCTTTGGCGCGCGTGTTCACGGTGGCTACTTTGAATTGAATTATTCAAAAATTAACAGTGCTGTATCTAAGCTGCCATCAGGATAGAGTAACAAAGTTGGAAAAGAACACAAGTGACTCTCCTTAGTCGCACAAGCTCCTAGAAGATTTGGGAGGGTCAGTATAATCCTAATCATGTTTATAGCACGCGCGCAAAAGCAGATTGACTTAACAATGAAAGAAAAAGTGTAAAAAGTCAATCTGCTTTGGCGCGCGTGCTATAAACATGATTAGGATTATACTGACCCTCCCAAATCTTCTAGGAGCTTGTGCGACTAAGGAGAGTCACTTGTGTCTTTTCCAACTTTGTTACTCTATCCTGATGGCAGCTTAGATACAGTTTTTGTAAGGAGTGTTATTTTGAAAGGACTTTTAGCCGCGAGTAGATTGCGCATGCGCAGAATAGAAGTTTTTGGGTTGGATGGGTTATGTTGGGAGTGTTGAGTCGATATTGTGAGGTTTTAAAAGAATATTCATGGCAATTCAGTGCAAGGACAAGTCAGTTTGGGGGATGTAGCGTTGTTTCCGAGTTGAAGTGTGCGTACCGTGGCCCTGGGGCTAATTTTGAAATTTATGTTACCCCTAACAGGCATTTTTCGTTATGCGCATGAGCAGACCATCAATGATTTAACTGCTGGTGTTTTCGTAAGAGAGGATTGGAGTTTTGGGGTGGCGGATGCTATTCCTCTATAGAATCCCCTGTTGAGGGTCTGCGCATGCGTGGATTAAAGATGCGATATCTCCTGAACCACTGATGTTGGATAATCGTAGTTTTTTGTAAGGTGTGTGATTTTGAGAGGACTTTCAGCCGCTAGTAGATTGCGCATGCGCAGAGGAGAAGTGACTGTTTTCAGGTTGTAAGGGTTATGTCGAGAGTGCTGGGCCAATATTGTGAGGTTTTAAAAGAATATTCATGGCAATTCAGTGCACGGAGAAGTCAGTTTGGGGGATGTAGCGTTGTTTCCGAGTTGAAGTGTCCGTACCGTTGCCCTGGGGCTAATTTTGAAATCGATGTTACTCCTTACGGGCAGTTTTCGTTATGCGCATGGGCAGACCATCAGTGATTTAACTGCTGGTGTTTTAGTCAAAGAGGATTGGGGTTTTGGGGTGGCCGATGCTATTCCTCCATAGAATCCTCTTGTGAGGGTCTGCACATGCGTGGATTCAAGAAGCGATATCTCCTGAACCACTAGTGTTGGAGAATCGGAGTTTTTTGTGAGGTGTGTAATTTTGGGACGACTTGCAGCCACGCGTAGATTGCGCATGCGCAGACGAGCGAGCCGAATGTCTACCCAAAGGATAGTGGACACCATTCACTGTCGGTTCAAAAATTAACAGTGCTGTATCTAAGCTGCCATCAGGATAGAGTAACAAAGTTGGAAAAGAACACAACTGACTCTCCTTAGTCGCACAAGCTCCTAGAGAATTTGGGAGGGTCAGTATAATCCTAATCATGTTTATAGCACGCGCGCCAAAGCCGATTGACTTAACAATGAAAGAAAAAGTGTAAAAAGTCAATCTGCTTTGGCGCGCGTGCTATAAACATGATTAGGATTATACTGACCCTCCCAAATCTTCTAGTAGCTTGTGCGACTAAGGAGAGTCAGTTGTGTTCTTTTCCAACTTTGTTACTCTATCCTGATGGCAGCTTAGATACAGCACTGTTAATATTTGAACCGATAGTGAATGGTGTCCACTATCCTTTGGGTAGATCTTCGGCTCGCTCTATCCACTGAGCTCGAAGTAATCATCATTCAATTCAAATTAGCCACCGTGAACACGCGTGCCAAAGAGTACTGACTTCACGTCAGTGCTTTTTTTATATTTAATATTATGCCATTCGAAAGATGATTCAATTCTAAATTTTATTTCCAAAAAGCATTTTTTCCCATTTTAAACCCGGAAGGGGTTAAAACGATTTCCGGCTCTGGATCAATTTTTAGGGGCTAGAGCACTAATTTGCCTGGGCTAGATGGAAAATATTGAAATTTACAAATTATATTATCACTCCATAGAGAAAGCTATTATGATAATTGCCGTATGTTTTGTACTACATAATTTTTGTGATATCCATTATGATGTTTGGAGTTGATGTGAAAATGCCGTATTTGAGTCTAGTCCTGAATTTGCAACTGACACAGAAAGGAACGGAATAGTAAAAATTGTTACAATTGCTAATGATGTGTTATGGCAAAACCATACCCAATGAATATTGTGTATTTATTTACAATGTATAGCTTGATTTTAATCTAATAATGAGAATGAATAATATACTGATAAGAAGCCAATAGAAAATAAATGTAGGTAGATACACTATACAGCAGGGTTTCTTAAAGTGGGGTCCATGGACCCCTTGGGGGTCCATGGCATGAATGTCAGGGGTCCGTGGTAGGTCAGTTAACTCACAACATTTTTTGAATAGAGAATTGTGTAGTACTCAAAAACCGCCGTATGAAGCCAGTAAAGTTGTCAGAACATCTTAAAACTGCACACCCTGGGAATATATCTGACAGCACTGATGATACTCGTGCTAAGAGGTTTAAAAATGCCTGCACTTTATCTAAGCTTTGATTCACTTCGACACAAAGACCATGTCTGTTGGAATAATTGATGTTACAATGTGGTGACAACACGACGGAAATTACATCAAAAACTTAGCCCAGAACAGCGTGGATGCAGAGTCCATTTTTGATTTATATGGATAATATCAGCGATGAAGATCGTATTGAAGATGACAATTGACCCGAGAGAAGTTTTGAAGGCTGAATTTCTTGCAAATATGTCTTGGCGAGTTTGCGTTTGTGTTTTTAGGGTAGGTTGTGCATCTGAATGCGACATTTGAATGTGTTAATAGTGTGATGTTCTCGGGTGGTTCGCCTTAATCTAGCATGCCGAAGGGGTACAAGTAAAACACTTACTCTCGGAGATGATAGGTTTAATCACACATTGTCTGAGTACTGTAGACTCTAGACTAGACTAGACTAGACTAACTAGAATGACTGGAATGACTGACTGCTCCCATTTGGAGACGGTGTTTATATTTACCATTCAAGGTAGCGTTTATAAACTTCTTGATCAACAATCGAAAGATACATGTGATTTATATAAACAATTATACAAACAATCCTTGTGGATTGATTAACTCAATGGCATGAGTAATATGATATGCTATAGGGCCAATTGGGCCACTACAATTTTGCCAAATGTCTTTAATTTTCGATTTTTTTGCCTAAATGGCAAATTTCACAAACGTTCTTAGGTTTGTATTCTACAGCTAATCACCAAGTATCAATTCGATCGGATTTGTATTGGTAGAAAACAAAATTATTACTCAGCAACTATTGGGCCGATTATGCCCATTAACGAACTTGTCCGTCCTATTGGGATGTGCCACCTACCCTGAAAATTTCAGCTAGTTCTTTCCGTTCTCAAGTTATCGTGGCAACGGCCGGAAGGCCGGACAGAATCAAATTTTACCTCAAATTCTTCATCGGGTAGTCAAACCCAATCGTTTGAGACCATTTCCGGCAAAAAATTAGAAAATTCCAGACATTTGGGCAAAATGATAACGCGATGTTCCCCAGAATATACGCGCAAAAATGGAATATAATTAACATATAACACCCTGTAGATCGCTAAACTCTTTGAAATGGGAAAAAACGGTATTTGGAAATAAAATTTAGAATTGAATCATCTTTCGAATGGCATAATAAAAAAGGTATGTTCATGGGAAAAAAATCGACGGAGCCGCGAAGCCAGCCATCCTTATTTTTTTCGCCGACTTCTACACGCATCTCAAGTTAACAACGTTTACAGAAATTAAATATATTCGGCCGTTTCCGAGAAAATTGGAGCTCCCAAATTAAGTGAATCACCCTGAACATTCTTCAATATCTTGCCGGATTTTGCTGAAGGAGAGTCCACAAATTGATGCAAGGCCTATAAGAGGAGATGCAGCTCCGGTTTGGCCATCTGCCTCCCATTATTGCCCCTTATTCCCTCGTGAGCTGGCACCCACATCACTATGGGACCATATTGCATGATCCAAGCTCATTGAGTACGTTATGACAGTCCAAAATAACTTTAGAGCTTATTTGATAGGACTGTAAAGCTCTTATGGCGGACTGGCTATCTGCGAGAATATAGATTGGAAGATTAGATGTGCCCCTCAAGATATTCCCCCTTGCACAAGCCGCAATAGTTTAATTTCTGCCTGAAATACTATGGCGTGCAACCGCAACCTTATAGCTTCAAGGCTTTCCTAGGTCTCGGCCCATATATTATACTGCGCCGACACCCGCAGCTAACACAAAGCAATCTGTAAACCAGAGTAGGCCCCCATATTCAGCCTCAGAATCTCTTTGACTGTCTTCTCCATTCCCTCGATGGAGATATGTGATGATTTGTCAAAACAGTGTACAGGGTACAGGAGTCATTCGATCCGTCGGATCCGAAGATGATCGCCGTCTATGCTGACACCAGTCGAATAAATCAATTGAAACGTTTTTCATAGAATTCTTTATTAGAGAAAATATGGATGGATTTCATGTTGGGCCACTGTAGAATGATTTTTCATCGCTGATTTATAATAGTACCTATTATTGAATAATATTATTATGACTGTCATTCACAAGGGTGAAGTTTACAAGGCGAGCCGAAGACGAGTTTCGTAAATCACTCTAGAGCAACATATAATAAGTCATAATAAGCGAATAGAATACTATGCTTTATCTACGACGATTAATTCTGTCTTAAATAATCTCAAATTGTTTCAATCCAATGATATTTAATAATAATAATAATAATAATAATGACTTTATTGACACAGAAAAAAATATACACAGTACAGAAAAGAATTAATGAAATAATTATCAATCTTAGGGCGGAGTTCAGATGGACACAATTTGTATCCCCTGCTCTTCCACTCAAACCCTAAACGAAAAATTTATTCATAAATAATGGATATGGCTAATGAAGTAAAACATTATTGAGGAATTTGATGTGCAGGCATTTCTAGACAATTTCATGTACTAGAGCAGAAGGGGTAGAAGGACGTAGCAATAAATCTCAAGTTAAATGTTCACTCAATTACCAGTTTGCTCACTCAACAGAATTTTAGTCAAGGCAACTTTAAAAGCGGCAATAGAAAGCGATCCCAACGATATGTACGGCAATGAATTATAAATTTTATATATGTTATATGTGAATGATCTTTGAAAAACGGACAATCTATGGGGTGGAGGGGATATCAATCCGCGGCTTCTTGTATTTACATCATATGGATATCACCTCTAAACCGAACTTTTCTGTACAAATATGCGGGCTTTTTGGTCAACACAACTCGATAGTACAAAACTGACTGAGCCAATCTAAATCTATTGGACATATTCAACCACTTAACATCCTTCAGCTTGTGAGAAATATGGTCAAACTTCCTTATTCCGAATATAAATCTCAAACATGAGTTCTGTATCCTCTGTATCCTATACAACGTTGCCTTGTCAAGACATGGGTAATACACCTGCGAGCAATAATTGAATCTTGACAGAACCAGGGCGTTACAAAGGTTAACTTTCAATGAAGAAGGCAACGAAGATCTATGAGGATACAGCAATCTCAAAGCGTAAATAGATTTCTTTATGCAACCTGCAACATGTAGCCTATACCGAAACGTGTTATCCATAATCAAACCTAGGTTACGCACGCTCTTGACAATAGGTATTATTTGTCCGCTTATTTTGAATGCTGCAATGTTTGTTATGAAAGAACAGCGATCCTCATTCCCAAACAGAATGGCCTGTGATTTTCCAGGGTTAATCCTCAACTGATGCTCCCCAGATAATTTCTGGATTATAGCTAAATCCTCATTCACTCTACTAATACCCTCTTCAGCATCATCTGGATGGAAACTGTAGTAAAGTTGGGTATCATCAGCATAAAAATGGACACTACAATGTTTAAGATAATTTTTGAACAGGTGAGTGTACACAATAAAGAGTATAGGCCCCAAAATTGAACCTTGGGGAACGCCCGTCGAAAGTATTGAGGAGTTTGAGGTAATATTATTTATTTTAACTTGTTGAGTTCTATTCTGAAGATAACTGGCCATAAGTGAGACGGCGGCTTGGGATAACCCGAGGTATTGAAGAATGGCAAGCAGAATTTTATGAGAAATAGTGTCAAAAGCCTTCGTGTAATCCAGTAACACCAAAACTGTGATGAGACCACCATCGGTTGCAGTTATTATGTCATCAGTTATTTTTAGAAGTGAAGTGGTGCAACTATATCCCGGTCGAAATCCAGACTGGGTATCGGGTATGATGTCATAAAGCGATAGGTGATCTCTTAAACGTTTTGATGAAGCCTTTTCGAATATTTTTGATATGGTCGGCAATATACTAATTGGTCTCAAATCAGAATAATCATTGACACTATTCGATTTCGGATATGGCACAACCAAAGCCCTCTTCCAAACAACAGGAAAGTAGCTACTAAGTATGCAACTGTTAATGATATGGACAATAAATTCCAATATATAGGGGCAACATATTTTGAGCATGCGCAAATTTATCTCGTCCACACCCCCAACTAGCAAAAATAATTTTATAAAGGTTGTAAGAACTGCTTTACAGCATATCTTATAGAAACGTGAAAATCTTATAATGTGGATATAAACCACTATACAATGTCTTTACAACCAAAAAGGGCCCCACTTTACACAACTGTTCAGTTCTTTTAGGACATCCTTTAGTAAACTACACAACCGTTTTAGGATGTCTATATAGCTGTCCTATAAGTATGTCTTCAAGATTACTTATACAATGTATTTGGGAACTGAAATTTCTGAAATTTGGTGGTTTTTTGTTCCTCATTAACTCAAAAACTAATGAACCGATTGAATTCAAACATGTTCATTAGTTGTAGAATGGCAACGCGGAAATGTTTGCAAAATTTTGTGAGGATAGCATTCGTAGAAAATTTATAATAAATCATTGAAAATAAAAAAAAAAAATTCTATATATCAGTAACTAATAGTTTGAAATTGCTGAAATTTTGCAAGAGCCTTAATAACCTAACTCTTCTACCAAGTTTCAAGTTTTAATACGATCGGTTGAATATTGTTGGAGATTCGAGCATTCTTGTGTGAATTCAGTAGATGGGTGACCGTTGCCTCGATAACTTTCGAACGAAAGGAGATAGGGACTTGCAATTTTCAGGGTAGGTTACGTATCCAAAAGGGAGAGTTGAGTTCGTTTTTGGGCATAATCGGTCAAACGGTTTCCGAGTTATACCCACCTGGAATATTATTTCCTTGATAACTCAAAAAATAAATATTCGATCGAATTGAAGCTTGGTAAGTAGTAGTAGAAAATCAACATAAAGACGTGTTTGAAATTTTGTAAGAACCGTACCCCTAGAAAATTTGAAAAAAATGACGAAAAAAAAAAAATTTAAGAACCGTACCCCTAGAAAATTTCAAAAAAATCACGAAAAAAAAATTGGTTCAAGCACTGACGTGAAGTCAGAATGGACAACATAATTTACCATGGTAAATTCGATTAAGGGTGTCCAATACAGAAGAATGGACAATAGAACATACGCGCAAAAGCTTCTGACTTCACGTCAGTGCTTGAACCAATTTTTTTCTATTACTATTGGGTTATGTTTATATGTTTGTAGGTAAATGTAGATAATTTTATAACGTAGAACATGAGATAAATTTATTCCTATCCACATTTTTATTCTATAAGGTCTTCATAAGCGAGAATAATGTTTTAGTTATAAGATGATTATAAAATAGTTTTATATCTATTGTGTAGTGTTCAACTTCTGCGTAAAGCAACAATCTTATTACTTTTCTTAAAGAACTCTAATACAACTATTTATACAGCTTCCTTTATAACCATCTTTTTAACGTCGCTATTATAAGTAATACAATAGCTATGCAACCGTATTCTAATCTGTATAACACTGTTTTGAAATTATTTTATAGGAATTTTATAGTACGTTATGCAACTGTTATAAAATTTGTCGTATGATATGAGTTGTGAGAACGTATATACAACAGCATTATAGAAATCCATCTATTTTATGATCAAATTGTCGTATTGAGACGCTTAAAAAAATAATGTTATCCTTTCAAGCGGCGCTATCCGACAGTTAAGAAACTATTTCGTTCTTTTAGGGGTCTATTTTGCTAGTTGGGACCTGTAGCATTAGTTTTAATGTCATCAAGGTATTCCGCAACTTCAGCCACACAGACCAATGAGAAATCTGTTTTTGATGTGAAATCACAAAATAACTTCTCATTATAAAACCTAATCCTATCATCAGACACTTCTCCGCTTGTAGGTGACGCAATATTGACAAAATACTCATTTAGTTCGTCGACATCGGCCAGAACATCAGGTATGTTGGTTTTACCAGCTTTACCTATATTCAAGTATCTCAAGTTCTTCCATAAGCTACTGGAGCTTTGATTTCTCATTACTTCCGAAAAATATCTAATTTTTTCCCTACGAATAGCCAAAGTGGTAGAATTTCTTAGAGATTTGTACGAATTCCAATCAGCTAACGATCTAAACCGCCTATATGTGCCCTTCATCCTATCACGCTCATTTAACCTGGATATCATTTCTAGTGGATTGATACAATGGTCATTGGCCACTACAGATTGATATTTGATTGGTGATTAACGAATGCCATTATACTTAAGGAAACACACTATAATGAATATATTATACAAAAGTTGTGAAAAGTTTATGAGGTTAATCTCAACTGATCTGCCCCTGGATAACCCAGCACGGGAACGGTGTACAAAATGGCGAAAGCGTTAACATATCGAAAGATTTGCGCATTCGCCATTTTGTAAATCTTCATTTGAACTAGCAATCCACAACAACATTTGTTAATGTTGTTTGCATGATGAGCATGACTCTTATAAAGAGAGGAGGAGGATTAACACTGAAACTTTTTCATCTTCAAAGTTTTCTCGAAACCGTTTTTTGAAATATTGAAGACGAATTCTTATTTTTGTTCCAAGAAATACGCTTATTTTTTGGCACGCTGTTGAGGTGAACAGAGCGCCTATCAATTCGTCAAAATGTCCGTCATTTTCATTGATTTGGCCGAGAATGGTCTCAAACAATTATTTTCGACTCACAATATTCAAAATAGATTCTGTCCGGCCGGCCGTCAGCACGATTACACTCAAATGCAATGAGTAAGATAGTTCAAATTTGCAGAGTAGGTTTGCGCTGGCTGAGTTCATTAATGGGCAAAATCCAGAGATATAGCCATCTGGTTCCAGAATTAGCATGCATAGTCATCTGAAATTTTGTTTTCGCAATAACTCGAAAAATACTGATCTGATTGAATTAAAGCGTGGTTGTTAGTAATAATACCGACACGAAGACTTATGCGAAATTTTGTTGGGATCGCATAACCGGAAAACCAATTTTAATTCTGTATCTCAGAAAATATCCGCCAGATATCGTTGAAATACTGCGAGAGCCTTCAAAACCTTATTTTTCAGTAACGTTCTAGATTTGAACTCGATTGGTGAAGATATAACCGAAATATTCCAACGATCGGGATGTAAACCGGTTCGCTGGTTTAATACTCGACCAGCGAAGTTGCCAACAGTTTTTCATTCTCGAAGTGATGGAGAGAATTTAATGAATAAGATCGGCTGAAATCGAATTTGGCAAGTCGAAATGTCAGTAATAATAACATTCGTTGAATACCTAGTAAGAATTGGTATATCTTGTTAATGATATGTTACTTATTTTACAGCCAAGTTTTCGATTTAAACTTCATCAAATAATATGTAACATAATAATATAAGTGCTTCTGCATGTGGGCCAGTGAAAGACATTCGTCTTCATGACAAGTAGATACCAGGATCGATTCCCATAGCCGAAATTATTGATCTTTTTCATTTTTGTTTCCAATTCTATCATAAATCTAACTTTGTGGAAAGGGTTATGGACGGAATTAAGTCAATATTTTCAATTCATAAGTCCTCACGACACAACAGTAAGATTCGACTGATCTGTATATCATAGGAATAATTCTCGGAATAAATTATTGAAAATAAAACCAATGCTGTACATTAATCCGCCACAAACAAAGCACTGTTTATTTTAGACCCTAAAGTAGATGTATGTATTCGAATAGTTCCTTACGCCACCACAAGCACAGCACTTTTTATTTTTGACCCAACAGTGAATGAGTGTATTTGATTCGAGACTAATCGTTCGAGACCATTCTCGGCCAAAGAATGTACCAGTTTTTTTGAACACTTGTTTAACAGTGGGATTATTATTCTTGGAAATAATGGGAATATTATTTCTTTTTCCTGTAGCTAAGCAGCTTTGGGCGAGTTCAGTTCCAGCGTGCCAATGCTCCTGGCCACAGAGTTTCCAACTTTATGATATTGCATGTGACATCGTCCTACTTAAACCATATTATGTCGTCAAGACCAATTGCTTCCAATTGAATTATGAAAACTTAGGATATCATGGATTGATATTTTTTTCGCTATTAATCTTTACTGCATTACCTGCTTCGTCTTCAAAGAAAAATGGCCCTGTCCTCCAGACTACAACGCAAACGATACAGTAACCCGTTCTAGTGCGGTTGGCTCAGTGGGAGAGCATTTGACTTGGGAGCGGAAGCCACAAGTTCAATTCCGAGGCTAGGAAAGAAATTTTATAGTCACGGCAATCGACACCATTCACTCTAGGATCAAAATTAACAAGGCTGTGCCTGATGTAATCATCAATCGAGGTTTCTCGGCCAAAGAGTGTACCTGTTTCAACGCAAACGATACAGTAACCCGTTCTAGTGGGGTTGGCTCAGTGGGAGAACATTTGACTTGGGAGCGGAAGCCACAAGTTCAATTCCGAGGCTAGGAAAGAAATGTTATAGTCACGGTAATCGTCACCATTCACTCTTGGATAAAAAAATTTATCAGGACTGTGCCTAAGGTGGCGTAAGGACACAGTAACAAAGCTTACACAGAACACAACTGGTTCTCCTTACTCGCTCAAGATCTTCGAGTGCTTATGAGGGATCTCCCTGGGGAAGACCTAGGAGGATCAGTATAATAATATAAATAAATAAATAAAAATATGTATTGCCTTCTGTTGAATCACTCGTGGATTTTCTGAATGTCAAATGCAATATTCAACAAAATGTACGAAGCCATCGAGGTGAAATGAACCCCCTGCATCACTGAAAACTGAAAATGAGTTTGTCGTCAAAATCAACATTCACTTATAGTTGTTCAATGATACAATTGGTGAACTCCATCCGCTAAGCGTTTTCTATTGGCAGCATTCTTTCGAACTGCTGTGCCGTTTTGTTCTGAACAACCTCTACAATCTCATGTCTGTCTTATCTGTATGCTTACTCTTCTTTGGTCTGTTGCCGTGATAGGCATCCCTGCTAGCTCATGATCGATGGATAAGCCCGTTATATACTGTGCTCCTCCAAGGCTCTCTGTCCAGCTCTGACTAAGGAAAGCTTCTTAATTCCTGATTTCATGATGAGCTACCATTTTCAGAAGTGGGTCTTCATATCTCGATACCCTTATTGCCATTTCCTACGTTTGTTGATGGTGTTGATATTCCATACTTTGCAAACCCCTGCCTTCCTGCGTTCGTGGAAGGTATATCCTTTGTATCGAGTAGTTGGGATACAGGCTAGGATTCATGTTCATCATTTTACGTGTGGATCTGTCGAGCTCGCGAATTTCATTCACTGTCCACTCCATTTTACGAAAATTTAGACCTCTATGTCGAATGGTGTATTTTTGTTGATGAGATAGTGCTTTATTTCCATCGATATAGAATGTACCAACAAAATTCTGAAATATGAATTAAATTAAATAAATAGTACATATATGATTTCATAAGGTGGAGAAGTGTCACTTTTCATGGTGAGCTTGAGTTTACCATTGAAAGTTAGCCACGAAAAGTCACTTCTACTCCGAATGAAATATGTTATTTTATTTTCAAACGTTTGAAATTCATAAAAATCTGAATGTCAATATTCGCTATAAATCCATGATTAGGTGTTGAATAGAGTATTTTTCTTGATGATATAGTGCTTTATTTCCATCTATATAGAATGTACCAACAAAATTCTGAATTAAATCAAATCAATAGTATATTATTTCACAAGGAGGAGAAGTGTCACTTTTCATGGCGAGCTTGAGTTTACCATTGAAAGTGAGCCATGTAAAGTCACTTCTACTAAGAATTAAATATGTTATTTTATTTTCAAACGTTTTGAAATTCATAAAAATCTGAATATCCACTTTTGGATTGATTTACATTTACGCACATTCTATCCATTTACGATCGTTATAATTGAGTGAATTATGGAACATTTGCCTAGAAACGGTTACCACGCAAAATTCATTCTGACATAGGTATATAAAGTAAAATAATTGATAGTCATCATTTGCAAACTGGTGAGAAGTGGTTGAAATTGAAAATATCTTCAGAAATTGAGGTAATGGCGAATGAAGCAGCCAGCCTATTCCCTTGGACCATCGAAGTCTATTGAAAAATATTCTGCACCTTATGATCACTTCGTGAATTGGTGCAATTCAAAGAATGTGACAGTTTACCAAGAGAATGTTCTTCTATCATATTTCAACTTAATGGCTCGGAAAAAAAATAGAAATCCTCTACTTTGTGGGCCTGATATTCAATGATAAAGTCGCAACTAGCGATCAAACGTGAAATAGATATTGGTTGCGCGCATTTTTGAAAAAATCTTATGAAGGGTATCTGCAAAAAAATCAAGATCAATTTTCTAAAGAAGAGTTCGAACGTTTTCTCTTCGAGGCACTGAATGATTCATATTTAGGATGAAAGGTAACTATCATATTTCAAGTAATTTTAGTTTTGTATTTTGATCACGTGCTTGTTTCAGATTGTTTTATTATTCAGAGTATAGCTGGTGCCTGCAGATGTGATGAAATGGTGAAAATGAAAACAACATCAGATATCGAGGACAAGGGAAATATTATAATAGACAATATTCCTGATAGTAAAACGAGAAAAGTTCGAACATTCACAGTTATAAGGGAGACTAATTTAAATATCTATCGGAGATAAACTCCGTTGAGACCAAAGGATTTCGTTGAAAATAGATTTTTTTTTAAATATCAATCTGAAAAATGCTACAGAGCTGTGATGGGAATACATAGTATAGGAAGTGTTCGAAGAAGGGTTGCCACTTTTTTGCAATTGAATCATCCAAACGAATACACAGGTCATTCAAGGAGGTGAACTTCTGCTACACTACTTATAGATGGAGGAGCCAGCATTGAGTCTTTGAAACGACACGAATGTTGGAAGTCAAGTAGTGAAGCAGAAGGCTACATCGAGGATTCGCTGTGAAATTTTGAATTATGAATTGAAATTTTGAATCTCATTTGAATGAGATTGCTGGTAGGATATTGAGCGTCAACGAATTCCCTGCAACCAGCAACTCAGATTACCCTATTGAGGTAGCAGCTTTTGAACAGAATTCGAGATAGAATCCCTACCAGTTCATTATTACATGGTGTTAATTATCAAAATGCAATATTGACCAATTGTACATTCAATGTAACTTTGACGAATAAAATTGGTTCAAGCCCTGTGGACAGGAGCATTGTCGCACTTGTTCATAATTTGACAAATCATATGTCGGAAAGTATTGGTTTCTCAGAGTTATGGGAATGATATCAATGGATTATTATGATAGAACTCCATCATAAATATAATTGCAGAGTTTGAGGAAGAAATATTGCCATACCACACTGAATATGCTGGATGCCGTCCGTACGCTGAAACTAGGCAGCATTGGGCGCGGTTAGTGCTTGGATGGGTGACCTCTTGGGAACACGGCGTGCCGTACCTAATCTTTTTTCAATTTGGCTTCTGTGCGTCACATTTCAAGAATTTTCGTAATCAATTTCAAAACGTAGGTCTATGGCTCACCTAATATTGGATTTACATACATCAGCAAATTATAATTCGATTGTTCTATGAAATCATATAGAATTAAAAATAATTATTAAAAGTTTGAAAAATCATATCTCACAAAGTATTTGTTTGTTAGAGTTTAAAATGATATCAGTGGATTCTTATGACGGATCTGCATCTAAAAAAATAAATTGAATTCAGAATTTTTAATGTGATAATTGTTTTTTTTTGGTACTTCGAAATCACCTGGCCGATTCTGCCCAATAACGAATTCAACCGAGATATTTATCTCTCAAACCTACTCTGAAAATTTCAACTATGTACCTCATTCCTTTCGAAAGTTATCGTGACCGGCGGGACGGCCGGACAGAATCAATTTTGACCACGGATTCTTGATCAGTGAGTCGAACCAAATCGTTTAAGACCATTTTCCCCCAAAAATTCGAAAATTACAGGCATTTAGGCAAATTGATAAGCACTCTGTTCCGAGGAACAAGAGCGCCGAAAATGACGTTTGAATAGCATAGCAACACTTCTCCTCCTTGGCGGAGAAATAGAACTTTTTGGTGATACTCTCAATTGAAAAATTACGTTATTATTGTACGTTTGAAAATAATAGTTATTTATGTATCAATGACGAAAATCTGTCTTCTATAGTTGAGTGTGCAAATTGCTATCCGAGGCGAAGCTGAGAATAACAAGCAGGCGAGACAATAGACAGTTTTTCGCCGAGATGCATATTACATTTTTTCGTCGACCTCCACATATTTTCATGAATTTCTGACCTAAATAATTTCACAATACCATCGTATCCATAGTGACCACAACACTGACAGTTATTCTTACAGACACTTGTCTGTAAGGAACCGTATCATGCCTTATTCATAGTGACCACGGCGGACGAGAAAGGCTACGCCTCAGATAGCAAATTGCAGACTCGACTATAATAGACAGTTTTCCGTCCTTGGTACATAACTAACTATTTTTCGATTTCCTAAAAAATGTTTTCAATTTTAAAGTTAGCATGTTTACAAATTAAGCCATTGATATATCTCGGAGCTTCTTTTTGTAGCTGGCTGTTGAGCCATCCTTGATTTGGGTTGTCTCCAGTACACCTATCTGTTTCATTTCAAGAAATTTGAAAGATTCTTCATCTTCGAGGTGCCGAATGATATTTCTCCCTTCTAGTTCGGTGTCATTACCTGCTTCTTCAATTCTTATAATTATTATCGTTAGGTACTCATTATAATCATTGTTATCGTAAAGGAAATCGTGATACTGAAGCTTTCAAACAGAATAATTCCAAATATTCTCCCAGACAAATAGTCTTCGAGTATAATATTTCAAGAAAATCGAATAAAAATATACCAACATGCAACGACTTTTGTTGTGTTATATTACTGATCCCGAAATGACACCTTATTCATATTTCGAGCATCGAATTCTCCATGTCGACTTCTAGATCTCGCCACCTCATATTACATCTTATTATTCGCATTCCAATTTCGAAAACTGTCGCGATTGAAGTCCCATGAAAAGATCCGATGATAGACAGCCCCTGACGAAGGTCGACCCCGACATTGTCACACCCGTCCCTTCGTTTTTCGGCCAGAAATAGACATATTATACACATCTTCGGGCAATTGCCGTTCCAGTTATAGGACAAAAGATGCCCTGGCAGAATGTTTGTATACAGTCGGACTATTATCGAGGCAATTCTGAATTCTATATCAACACAAAAATAATTTTCAATTGTTGTACACGATGCTTATATGTTCGAGTCCACATGTTGGAGGCATTTGAATGGTCTGGTTTCGGATGGAGGGTTTTTGAAATGCTGACAGCTATCGGAGTTCTTCGGTTTGCTTTCATAGTGATCAGTGTTTGTTTCTTTTGATTGGCGGGTATAATGGGATAGTTGTAAGGGGAACATGTCAGTTTGGTATTGTGGAGAATGTCATGTTGTAGGTGTGATGAGATGCTGAGGAAATACGAATTCTGTAGTTGTTGTTTCAACCATGTTACAAGGAAAATCTTTGAAAGACTTTACGTGACGTCAGGAGCTTCACTGCCTCCGTATAATTCTAATCAAAAGTTACGCATATCCAAGGAACATCAAAGTCACTTATCGATGCAAATCTGTAGATCTTTGATCCAGTTAAATAAATATGTCATCAAAGTAACTAAAGTCTCTATTGATATTGTGACCCAAAATATTATTGATAGATAATACCAAAATGCATAGAATAACAAAGTGTCGACGCTCCCTGCTAATTCCTGTTAAAATTTTCGGCCGAAAAACGGACCTACAATTGCCAAATCACGTACTTTATGTACTACTTCACTTTGTAAACGATGGTGCCGCTAGAGTCAATTTCGAAGATTCTGACAAGCGAGTAAATGAAATCTGACAAGCGACAAAGTTCACTGTCCACCGTTGCTCGTTCGTAAATCCAAATTAAAAGAATACAATGAAGCAGTTTATTGAAAAAATCAATTCCCTTTTTGATTAATCAGACATCTGTTCGGACATTACCTATATGTAAACCCCATTTGTTTGGAACAGAAATTTCATCTTGCCAAGACATAATGAGGTCAAATAAGGGATTTATTAGTTAAGGAGTTTCATTGGAACATTTTGAATGGAACTGTAAATGAAGAAATCTGTGAAATCATTATTTTTCCATTACAAAAGATCACATCCAATTTAATCAGAATATAAGCATTTAAGTTATGTATTTTGAAATACATTGAATAATACAGAACTTTCTGTAATACCTCTACATAATATCCTTCGATATCATATTATATTCAAATGTATTATTATTCAAATGTATTAATTACGTTTATCATGTAATGCTCATTTAAATGGAGCATTTTACTCATTATTTTCGATGTATAAAATTCGAAACTTCATTAAAACATTCTCATGTATACAGCATTTTTTTCAGTTACCCAATACCCCTTGACAACTTTTTTGGTTCTCAGGAATTGAATGATTAGATTGCAAAATATATTTGATTCGATAGCTATTATTCAGAACTAAGTATACTGATGAAAAATAGAAAAATTATTCAAACAGGTTTTCAGTATGTGCACTTTGACATGGCTCATTTATTTTGAGACGATGGTACCTGATGAAATTGTCACCAAATGAAAGTTGACCATTACAGTTTTGCTCAGGCACAGCACAACTTGCAACCCCCTAACGCCCCCCCTCCCATTTTTTCTCCATTAAAGGGTTCGTAGGGGTTGAAAGTTGTGCATGAACAAAACTGTAATCGTCGACTTTCATTCGGTGACAAATTTCATCAGGTACCATCGTCTTAAAGTAAATGAGCCATGACAAAGTGCACATACTGAAAACGTATTTGAACTGACTATTTTTCAAAAAAGAAAAATTTTTTCTTGAGAATTTCTGCACGCCTGTAAAGAAGATACGAAGTCCTTGCCAAAAAAGTACCACATGACCCACTTTCCCTATTCAAAAAATTTAGAGGGGTTGAGGGGGATGGCACAGGGTGCAACAAAAATCCTTCAAAAATGCATAAAAATTTGTTAAAGTGAAACAAAAATTGACCTGTTTCGGGAGTTTGTTGCCAAATATTTTTCTTATGAGAAAATGAATTTGTTCCATAATTTTGACGCGCACTGTTTAACTGAATTGTATAATGAATATAATTATTAATTAATAGAGTTATACCTTAATGTTTCAACTGTTAAAACAGTGTATATTCATCAACCGGCATGTGGCAAGATTATAATAAATCAACAATTCTAAGCGTTCTCCTATGTTGATTTATTAACAACGGTAGGTATAAGCGCGCGATCTTTCAATATTATTAATATTATAATTAATACCTATCTTGATACTAGAAATCTGATCTGGTAAGAATAAACAATTGTTAAAAAAACTATATTTGCATAAAAACGAAGTATTTTCGAAATGAAAATAGTATTTGATTAAGATTAAGATTAAAATGGTTCTGAATACTTTGTCCGGGGTTCACACAGCAAACATTTGGCTTACTTTCGGCGCGGAAAACAAGGACGTTGAACAAAATACTCAAAATACCAAATTTCAGCAAACTGTACGACCAGGTACGACTTTCCACAAGAGACTAAAATAAACGAAGATTCGAATTTAATTTGACTTGTCGATAATTTTGTCCATAAAATTTTTACTGCCGGCATCTATCGGCGAAAACTGATGTAGAACGAAATCCTTGTATTTTGACAGTATTTGGACCGCAATTCAGCCGAAAATATGTCAAAGAGTGTCTTCACCATGTATTCTATGAATCTATGATAATACCCAAATCAAATTTATAGCAACAAATCAATCGTTTGCTTGGATACCGTCACTGGAGATTTGAGTTATAGGTATACTTTTGCAGTTTCCGTGCCATATTTGTGTTATGATAAACAATTCTTAAAAAGCACTGTCGTGAAGTCAGGAGCTTTTGCGAGCATGTTCCATTGTCTATACACGCCTCATACATAGTCGATCGAACTGAAAGTACTCGATTGTAAAGTGGTGGCTCGAAGGTGCGGAATTTAAGCTGACAAAATAACTGTCAATAATGTTTTATTCGCCTCTATTGAAAACTCTTAATCGAAATTGCCATCGATATAGACCGTTTTCTCAGCTTCTATAAGGTATGAATACATTTCGTACCATTTTAATGACAGACTTGAGTAATAAGGCAATCGTCTAAGATCACAGAATTTTCAATTATGACATATGTGCAGAATCTGACGGATAGTTTATGAAATATAGAATTTTTTTAATTTTTTGCTATTGATACGATGTACACGAATTTTCACAAAAATTAACGAGTCGGTATTCTACAGATAATTGGCAAGATTAAATTGGATTCGATTTGTATATTTTGAGGTATTGAGGAAATAACAACAAAATTCAAGATGGATATAACTCTGACACCGTTTGGCCGATTATGCCAATTAACGAATTCAACTGTCCGAATGGGATGCGAAACCTATCCTGAGAATTGCAAGTCGCTATCTCTTTCCGTTCGAAAGTTATGGTGGCGACGGTCACCTATCCAGCAACTGAACTCAATCAAGGCTGCTCAGATCTTCATCAATATACATCCGATATTGTTTAAATTTGGAACTTGGCTATAAAGGTAGTTTTTGAAGGCTCCCGCAAAATTTCGGAAGATATAGTTTCGAAGTTAATGCCCTCTGAAATTTTGTTTCCCGAATAACTCAAAAAACTACTGATTTGATCGAGTTAACGCTCGGTAGATATTTGGAAAATACCGACATGAAGACAAAATTTCGTTAGGCTCGTATGACTAGAAAATTAAAAAAAAAAATAGTTGGACAAATTCTCAGAAACTATTCGTCATATATTGCTGAAATTCTGCAGCTTTCAAAACCTAATTATACATCAAATTTCTAGATTTGAACTCGAACGGATCTATATTGTTTTAGACATTGGCAAAATATCGAAATATTTTAACGATTACAGTGTACAGACCTACAATTTGATAGAACTAGAAAGGGCGTAGGAATTTGTTTAAAATATGATTTTAAATCGATATTTAATCCATACTGGTGGAGACGAGTTAAATATGGTACTTATGGACTCATTTGAAAGAATTGAGATCCATGTATTTAGGTTTGATTGAAAGTTTAACTTTTTCCAGATATAATAGACTATCCAAGATTCGAGGATTTGCCGAAATTGGAAATATTCTATATAATATAAAACAAGAAACAATGGAAAAGCGGAAATCACTTATAATTTCGAAGCATTTTCCATATTATCAGAATTTTTGGCGCTCTTGTTCCTCGGAACAGGGTACTTATCAATTTGCCCAAACATCTGTGCCGTCTGTTGCCGTCCGTCGTTAACACGATAACTCTCGAACAGAATGAGCTAGACAGTAGAAATTTTCAGAGTAGGTTTGGGACATAAATATCTCGGCTGAGTACGTTATTGGGCGAAATCGGTCAGATGGTTTCAGAGTAAAATTAGGTATAAATTTCGAATTCAATTTATTTTAGGATGCGGTTTCATCATAAGAATCCATTGATATCATTCTCAACTCTAAAAAGCTAATATTTTCGGAGATATGATATTTGAAAATTTCAATAATACATCGTACTTCTATGTTTTCACAGAATGCGAATTCTATCTGTCTGTGTTCTATCTTTGTTCACTGTCAGACATGTCGAAGGTATTTCTGTTCTAACAAAAGAAGTATTATTATTATATAATAAATTCATTATTAGTTTTGACACATCAAATTGAACTTTTCTGTTTTGAAAAGTAAAGGTGTTTGCATTTTAATTTCAAAATATCAAAACATGCCGAATTTCACGAATTGCGAAATGACTGACATGCATTTCATGTAGGGTCTTGCAAATGGGAATTCAAGAAAAGCTCGACGTCTTGACAACACAATAATGAATTTATTCACCACAGCTTACTAACTGGAGGATTTCGAGAGAATCGTTCAAATTTTGCTTTTCGAAATCGGTAGCAGATACGACAAAACTACAAGAGATCATAAAGTTTAGTATATACCTAACAATCTACTTTTTACATGTTTTTTTAAATTAACAGTGGCTCACCAAAAAGAGGTTCTGGAGGAAAACATGGGACAGTTTTCCAAAAAAATATCATCCTGTTGATTTGCTATCGCAGTTGGCATGTCACATGGTGTGAACTATCAATTATAATATTTAATGTCAAATTTCAGTCGAATATCCTGTGAGGTGTAGATAATATAAGAGAAAAACATGAAAAAAAAATCAACTTTAACACCCTGTATCTCGAAAGCGAAACGTTTGTTTATGAGACTTTTTTTTCTTAAAATTACTCAAGTAATCTCCTCTTTTCGTTTATACCTCCAATTCAGGAGCACCCTGTTTTGGTGAGCAGATAAAATATCTGGTGTAAACTGGAAATTGGCTAAAATTTCATCACCTTGCACAGAATACATCGCACCCGTCGTAGAATAAGGAGACAATTCAAAAAATGGGTTCAAGCCCTGTGGACAGGAGCTTTCTGGCGCTCTAGTTCAAACAGACAAATTATATCTCCGAAAGTATTGGTTTCTCAGAGTTGAGTATTATATCAATGGATTCTTATGATAGAACTGCATCATAAAGGAAATTCAATTCAAATAATAGTTTATTTATCAAGATTAAATGAGCAATCATGAGAATGAGAACTGCACCACATTTTCAAATTTTTTTTTTGACACATTGCGGTAATCTGGTCAATACAAAACTTCACATGCGTATAAAGGTCAAGATTCTACAATTTGGTGCTAAATTTCAGATAGATCGAGTGATCGGTTTCGGAAATATTCATAAAAAATATTTTTACTAAAATCGGCCATAACTCCGAAACCCCTTGATGGTTTTCGCCCATTAACGAACTTGTCCGAGATATTTACGCTCCAAAACCACCTTGCAATTTTCAATCCGCTAACTCCTTTCGTTCGAGAGTTATCGTGCCTACGGACGGTCGGCCGGCCGGACAGAATCGATTTCGCACTCGGATTCTTGATCAGTGAGTCGAACCAAATCATTTGGGACCATTTTCAGACAAAATTTCCAAAATTACAGACACTTGGGCAAATTGATAAGCACTCTGTTCCGAGGAACTAGAGCGCCAAAAAAACAAGTTTCGTATGACAATTGCCCAAAACAGGTTTAAAGTACCTACAAATAGTAGGTATTCCATAAAACATGTATAAAAAAAGATAAGTAATAATAAATTACCTTGTAATCGATCAAAAATTTCCTGATCCACGTTCACCAAATTTTCTCCTCTCTCGAACTACAGAATTATGCTTTCAATATTTACGTAATATTTTCAAACATTTTCGGGTGAGGTCCCCGTTGCATCGCTAAAATACGAGTATTTCAACCCCAATATTCTTGAAGTTACAATATTCCCTTCTGTCAAGTTGACTTTATGACAATTCATACATAGAATATACATAGAATAATTATATCAATCTGTGAAATACGATTTACATTGAAATTTTGAAAAATCATATCTCCGAAAGTATTAGCTTGTTAGAGTTAAAAATGATATGAATGGATTTTTATGATAAAACTGCTTATTAAAAAAAAAATAATTTGGAATTTGTTCTATAAAAAAAAAATTTTATTACTCCGAAACCTTCTGTCCGATTTTGCCCAGTAACGAACTTAGCCGAGATATTCATCCCCCAAACCTACTCTGAAAATTTCAACTCTCTAGCTCATTCCGTTCGAGAGTTATCGTGCCTATGGCCGGACCGGCCGGACAGAATGAATTTCGACCACGGATTCTTGATCAGTGAGTCGAACCAAATCGTTTAAGACCATTTTCATCGAAATATTCGAAAATAACAGACATTTGGGCAAATTGATAAGCACTCAGTTCCGAGGAACTAGAGCGCCAAAAAGGTCCATTCTGTGTTAGTAATGGTATTGAACTCAGTAAGGGCCGGTTTCTCAATTGCGAGTTAACCCGAGGTTGCGGGTAACCCGAGTGTTGCGCATTCATGAAAATCGCTAAATATATGCGTCAACTCGCAACCTCGAGTTAACTCGCAATTGAGAAACCGGCCCTAAGTAACCCTTTTCGTACGTGCAATATCGGAATATCTCAAGTTGGCCTCTCCACCACATAAAAAGCGCTGTTTCTTTATTCTATGGGTGGGGAAAATACTTAATGTCCAGGGAAGAAAGGGACAACTCAATTGACTATTAGGTGCTAGAGTTATAATTTTCAAATGAATTGCTGTAGGAATTACGAATGTTCAGCGTGTTTAATTGAATAAGTATAAAAAAGTATAGAACAAAAACTTCAAATATGATTTCCCAACAAAATCAATTTTTGAATTGTACCCTTATTCTACGACGGGTGCGACATGTTATTCTACATGCATATTAGTTATGTATATACCTTGGTATTCCATGAATCTTTGGTATGAACTGTTTAATAAGCTTGTAAACAACGACTGTTGTATACATGCATGTCAACAAGACGTGACATCAGGTAATAATTAAGTAAATACATCGTTACTACGTGCTTTCAAAGCACTTCAACGTTGCAGTTGCTCATTATAAGCTGGTATCATAATGAACATTTTCATGTGGGATTAAAATAAAATAGAAAATCCAAAACCATTAGGTATTGAAGAAAGTTTAGAAAGAAGTTTAGGAGCAACTTTGATATATCAAAATTATATTTGTCATGAAGATAGACAAAACTTGAAAAACTTAAATTACGAAATAGTTTCCGGAAGACAGAACCTTGGAAAAAGTGAAGTAAAAATTGAAATTATTTTGTTCGAAAGATTAGTCAGGCTTCTTGGAAATTAGTCCGGTCAATTTAGACATTCGTTACATAAATTCCCACTAAGCTGAAAAACGGTGAGATTGTTTAAAATATCATTAAAAACAAAATTTGAAAGTTCCCTATCTTTCCCCTGTAAGGAAAAAATTTTATTCAAGGTCAAAGGTCAAAAAATAAGTTTTTTGCGATTTTCAGTAAAACGGTAAGTTTTATCATAAAAAAACCTCAGACAAAAATGATAGATCATAAAACTATCTACAAAAAATTTATAAATAGTTTTTTCTCTACGAGCCACCGTTTTTGAGTTATAACGATTCAAAAAGTTGTAAAAGTTGTAATCGTCATAATATGCACACGTTTCCTCGCCACCTATGAGGTAGTGTACTTGGCGCGTTTTTTTTAAAGAGGTTTCCCCAGTATAGGCCAATTCCACGGGTCAGTTTTGATCCTGTTTAATTTGAAACTATAGAAAAATAATGGATATTAGCAGAGATTGAAAAGATAAAAGCATTTTGATTAAAAAAAAGTGGTGAAAATTAATCGTCCGAGTCGTAACTCTCAAAATCTTCTCCTTGTTCTTCGTCTTGATTTTCTTGTTCGTCTTGTTCTTGTTCTTCTTGTTCTTGTTCTTCTTCATCTTCATCCTGAGTGCATGTAAACTGCGTTAATAGCGATGTATCGCATGTTGCCTCGTTGGAATCAAACGGAACCTCTACTGTTGGTGATTCAATATTAGAGCACAGCCGGCCTTGACAATATGTACATGCCGGAGAACAGAACAGTCCAACTTTTTTTCCAACCACATTTAGCACTGCATCCCTTTTTGCAGTTGCAAAAAATCGAGTTCAGCAGTTATTCCGGCGCAGGTGGAAGTAAAGTGTGCACTGGTTCTAATGAATTGTTGACCTACTTCCAACCCCAGTCTGTAGGGTCTAGCTGACCAAGCCACACTTGAACTTGGTAATATACCCTAAGAAGGTGTTGATGAGCAGCAATTGAGGTTGGAGGAAGACAAGCTAATTGTACCTACTTGTATTTTACTTTTGGTGTTTTTAACGAAACATGCATATCTATACTTATGCAAGCAGGTAGTATTTTTAGGAGCTCCGTACCTATGTTCTATAAAGAAGAAACCGAATGCCGTTAGTAATAATTTCTTATCGAGTACAATTACTATTTCTAAAAACTTCAGACATTCAATTAAATTTTGTTTCTCAAATAGTTTGAAAACTGTTATTTTACCCCTCCTGTAAAGTGCAGATGTCGTATCACAGCCAGTTATTGCGTGTAAAAATAGTACATGATTTTGACACTTTGCAAAAGTAGATAAACTTTTTGATGAATACAATTCCGATTGATGTTGGGCTTTTCCTGGTTTTAAGAAGAAAATAGTTTTTTCAGTTGGAGTTCGAGCAGTCAGTAATACGAGTAAGTCTATATCTTCCCAACAACAATAGTTGTATTTGTCAAATTGAATTGCTCAATTGGTGTTTCAATTATCAATACATCAGCATCATTATTAGCTCATGTTAACATATATCACAACTATAGGGATGTATATGGCGTACTCATGCATATTATGACGATTGCAACTTTTTGAATCGTTATATCACAAAAACGGTGGCTCGTAGAGAAAAAAGTATGAATGATTTTTTTGTAGATAATTTTATGATCTACAATTTTTGTCTGAGGTATTTTTATGATAAATCTTACCGTTTTGCTGAAAATCGCGAAAAACTAATTTTTTTGACCTTTGACCTTGAATAAAATTTTTTCCTTACAGGGGAAAGATGGGGAACTTTCAAATTTTATTTTTGACGATATTCTAAACAATCCTACTGATTTTCAGCTTGGTGGGAATTCATGTAACTTTACTCTTATTATTTGGCCTAATTTGACCGGAATAAATAGAAGATTAAAAGGATATAAAGGCTCCTAAAGAAAACAGAACTTAAATTTGAAATTAAGATCAAGAACAGATTTTTCTGAAGTAAATAAAATAAGAAATAAAGCAAAAAATAATACTAAGACGTCACTGAGGTTTATTTTGTAAAGGAGGGAGAAAAGAATTAGAAAAGTAACCTAGAACTGAAGAGGTATCGCTGGTTTTTCGGAAGGAGGAAGAAAATAAGAGAAAAGGCGAGACTGAAAACGGAGAGACATTTAAGAATCTTGGAAGAAGGAATATAAGATTAGGTTAGTTATAGATATTAAAGTAAAATCTATTATGTTTTGTAGATGCTCACTTAATGTTAAATATTCAATAAAAATTTACGAATTTTAATTTATTTCAATAAAAGATTCACCCCTGGACAAATTATTGGAATTAGGTATAAAATAATTGACAACCAAGCTATTGATATCATATCTGTATCTACCTACCAACAAGAATAAGTCTCATTACACTAGGATTGAACCATAATTCGAAGCTGAGATCAACTCTTCCTCAATTCAATGAGACAATAAAGCAGAAACCCAACAATATCCTTCCAAATAAAGGACTCTACAGGTAGACAGGAAAAAAAGAATCCATTTTCCCCTCTCAGAAGTCAAGATATCAAACAGCATGTCAGAATGAAAAAAACATCACGACCGCATTCATAATTAATAAAAATATATTCCTCCACTTTTCCATCGCAACGGAGCTAATAAATTGAGTTATTTAAGGCCCGGAGAAAATAGCATGTAGGATATCAACATGCCTTTAATATTTCATATTATAAGATGAGACAAAAAGCACAATACGAAACTTACTTACTGCATAGATCGCTCCCCCAGTTTCTCGTACAAAAGACGAATGAAAAAGCGGCTCCGCCTTCCCAGCCCGACCCATCCAATGGCGGCAAGTCCGGTGACGCCATCTTGAAACCGGATTTGTGGCGCGACGACAGCGCCGCGACGGCCCGTTTTGGTATTAAGCGCGCAGATACTTTGTGAACTTTGCTATACACGCGTTCTGAATGTTGTTGTGCTGCTGCAATTGTGGATAATCGATATAGATATGCCCTAAGAAAATGACGAAACAATGCTTGTTATAGTTTTCTAACAATGTGTTCCTCTGGGTGATTATCAAGGGTCCAATGACTCTTTTGTCTTTGATAAACTGTTGTTTAGACGTTGCTAAGGATACAGTTTTTGCCCGAAGTGCTTTTCACGTGCACAATTTGAGAAGACATCCTACTTAGGTACTTAACTTATGCGACTAAACAAGGTGCGTTGACGAAATTTTTCCCCCAGAACAAACGAATTACTCAAGTAAGTATCTACCAATTAATTTAAATTGAGAGTGTGGAGCGCTCCAGGGGGTTCTTTTGTGGTCGTTTTTCACGCTAGGCTCTAATTCATTCGATTAGACTTCCGTTGGTGTAGGGGATTGAACGCCACAGGTTTCTTTGTGTTGAAATTATCTCAGTAGTGGAAATCAGCTGATTACTGTAAGACATGTAATAGATGGCTTCTGAACATGAAATCAATTTATCGGAAATATTTAAAGGACTATACGAAAGAAACCTGATATGATAGGTGTAAAAAGGCATACTCGCAAAATTTAATTATAAATACCAAACTAGGTAGATCAAAAAGTATTTTCAGTTTCATTCATACATAGGTAGGTATATAGGTATAAAAGGCACCATAACAACCTTGATACCTAATTGGACTGTGAAATTTATTTCTCGGAACTGAATATTTTAAAAAATGAAGCAGATGTACTTGTTGAGCAAACTTTTAATGAGATCGAAAAACATAGCTAAATTATTTCCTGTAGGTATAGCCTACAGGTACTGTTATCTGTGCATGATAATCTGGACATCATTATTTGCATAATAATGTTTTATATCGGTAGGTATACCGAAAACTAAAATAAGCGTTGGTAATATATTACACGCGAAAATCAGCGTTTGTATACAAACGCTGATTTTCGCGTGTTAGGTATAAATGGGTATCTTTCTATGAAAATTTTAATAATATAATAATGTTGAGTCTTATTTGGTGGAGGCTTTCAACTAGTTATATTGAACAACATGGAACGTAACCACGGATATCCTCAACAATAGTAATATTCCAATATAGGTAGATATCTGTATATTGTATCTCAGTAACTGTTGAAGCTATAACATGTAA
Organism: Halyzia sedecimguttata; assembly: GCA_937662695.2. Classification (NCBI taxonomy): domain Eukaryota; kingdom Metazoa; phylum Arthropoda; class Insecta; order Coleoptera; family Coccinellidae; genus Halyzia; species Halyzia sedecimguttata. Next base: position 35,703,361 of record OW569411.2, read on the forward strand.
ATATAGACAATTTGTGATATAAGTATGTAATCATATAATACATTTGACAACACATACCTACAAATGACATTTTTGAAGAATTTTTGAGAGTTTATACCTATGTTTTGTTACAACAATTATAGATTTCTTGAAATAATTTTAGTTGGTCATTCATAAAACATTAGATAGTTTTTAAACATAATATACAAGGAACCAGAGTGAACTATTCCAATTAGGGGAGTTTTGCCCCTGTGAAGCGATTGAAATGTAGATTATGAGATATGAGATGATATTTGGCCAATTTATATCTGCAGGTGATCTTTACCTCATCTATTTTATGATAAGAAATTGGATCTCTCTACGGAAATAGCTCTTTCAAATAAGAATGATTGATTTAATGAATTTAACCAAGTTATTGGTATAGGTATTCTTGAAATATTTCACATCACTACAAGAATAGAAATCCTATAATGTATTCGAATACCTATTCGATATCTCTGAAGCCATGCAAATGAAGTGTTGATAAGAGGACATGATATGCCAAAGAAGTCAGACCTAATGTTCTTTTAAAAGAAAAAACTCTTCCTTAACCCTTAATTACGAACACCCCACCCTGTCTCACAGACGCGAGACGCATAAGCAGAGGTACAAACCTAAACCATAATGTATTTGAGGCGGTGTATCATTGAATGCCCCACTCCATGTAATTTCAATTCATACTCAAATTTACGCCTGTACCAAGAATCAGTTAGTAGTTTTGCTCTCTCTATATGCCTTTAAAAAGTAGTTTGAAATTCCGAGGCCGTCTAAGAGGTGGTGTACCTTTTAGTATTTGTTTAGGTAAAGTTTTCCCATCTGTTAGGCGCGTTTTAGGAAGAAAATAGCATTTCAGCTAGTTTTTCCAGAATTGCATCCCTGATACAACAACATACCTAAAACGTTATATTTCAGGTAAATTCGGTAAAGCAGAAAACCGATCTGAGGAAGAAGAAAAACTTGAATTGTCAAAATCCTATTTGCTTAGAAAGTTGTTCAGACTGCGAGATTTCATCGCATGTTGTTTTTGCGCGTATATATGTTCTGGGGAACATCGCGTTATCTTTTTGCCCAAATGTCTGTAATTTTCGAATTTAAAACGGCCTGATGGTTTTCCAAGTAATACTTTTGTTTTCAACCTATATAAAACCGATCGAATTGAAACTTGGTGAATAGTTTCAGAATATAAACCTAAGCACGTTTGAGAAATTTTGTGAGAATCGTTTAGCTAGAAAATTAAAAAAAAAAATTTTTCAAATATTTTTTATGTCACGATAACCTCAGAACGGAGATAGCGACTTGATATTTTCAGGTTAGGTTGTGCATCTGAATGCGACATTTGAGTTTAGTATTATTATTGGCATAATCGGCAACCGGTTTTGCAAAACCGATCCAGTTAAAACATGGTTATTAGTTTGTAGAATTCCAACGCAAATGTTCTTGCGTAATTTCGTAAGGATCGTATCAAGAGAAAATTTCTAAAAAATCATTGAAAAAAATTCCATCAGAAACTATTATTCCGACATCTCTGAAATTTTGCGAGAGGTTTCAGAACCTAACTCTACTGCCAGGTTACAAGTTTGAGCACGATTGGATTTACCGGGTGTCCCAGTATACATGTTTTTTTATCTAAAATAGCACCCATACATTTTTTGCAATTTTTAATTCTACTCAAAATTACCTTACCAACGATGTATCACACTTTGTATTTTACATTTGATTTGATGCAGAAAACGTCAATTGATATTTCAAATTGAAATAATTGCAGTAGGAGTAGGCTACGATATTCTGTGTAATCTTGATTTTGAATTCAATAATCGAGATCAATAAAAAAACCATCCTCAAGTTGAAATCAACTATGAATTTTACCGAACGTTAAACAAGGAATTAATAGTAAAAGAAACAAAAAATTACAAAAAAGGGGGCAAAAAATATCTATAATAACTAAAGCATATGGTCGAAATGTTGACCATCTGCTTCTACATATCGCTGCATGGTCGGGAAAAAGACTATGATAACTCAGAAAATGTTATTTTTCAGGATCGCGGTTTGAAGTTTTGATAATGTATTAATTAATTACCCTTTAAAATGGGTAGCTTTCTGCTATAAAATAACCAGCGTCCTGCTGGTTATTTTATAGCATGAAACTATTTATGCTATGTTCACTATCGCCTTGGTAACCCCCTTTTTTAGCCCCATTTCTGAGCATTTTACCCCCAATTTTGAGATGGGATAATATTCACCAAAACCTTTAATTAATTTCTCGAGAAATGATCCTTTTGGAACGGGAGGTTTATTGAATAATATTGAGTTTTAATGAATTTTCAATAAACAAATTTTCCAGAAATGGAAAAAAACGCGAATCTCTCACCAACTACTGACGAACTTTTTTCAATGGGCTTTGAATCACTTGAGAATTGTTTGGTCCTTTGAACCATCGGAATTTTTCATATAGTTTTGAGTGATGCATAAATTTGTCCTGTATTTCTCATTGCCTTGTCAATATTTCTCTTCCATTTTTTGGAGGTGAAACTTTGACTTGTAATAGTCTTGAACCAGATAAACAATAATCTTGTGGTGACAGATTAAAGATAACTGAAATGTGATAGTCTACAAGTGAGAAGAGACGAGGAGTTGCAATAGTTTGCAATAATGCGCTCTGGGGGCTGGAATGCCAAATCGAGTTAATTTGTTATTGCACATGAATATCCACACAACTTTGAGTTGATAGACCATTAAAACTAAAAAATGGCATTTTTTGAGTCTTTTTCTCGACCAGCGATATATTTCAGCTTGGTGGACTAGTTCACGCGGAGTAACGCTTCTCAACACCTAACGCATTAAGGGCTCTATATGCATTCCTTATTTTGTTTTTTAGATCTTCCAAATCAATAGGAGCAGTCTGATCACGATCTTCCAAATATCCCCCAAAGGATGAAATCTGGCGGTAATCTGGAGATCTTGCAGGCCATTTTATCGGTCCATTTGAAGATAGAAGGATCGACACACACAGATTATAAGTCAAAATCAACATTACACAAAATATCGTAGCCTACTGCAATTTTTCCAATTTGAAATTTCAATTGACGTTTCCTCCCTCAAATCAAATGTGTACAAAGTGTAAAAAAATACATCGTTGGAAACGTAAGTTTGAGTAGAATTAAAAAATTGCCAAAAATATTTAGGTTGCTATTTGAGATAAAAAACTCAGAGTCACTTCCGGTCAAACCGAAAGTGACTTTCAATTTTTGTGTTTCTCAGTTGAAGGTTCCTTGAACGAATTGAAAATCATAAGATTATCAAATTTGTATGTTATATTATGGCCTTCGAGACGGAGGGTGTTAGTATATTCGGCCTGCTGACTGATGAACATTTTGGGGGAAAAAAGCAATATATTAGAGCAGTTCTTGAATCATGGCTGGGAACCATGAAAGGATGACTGAATATTCACTGAATATTTATTCGAATATTTTGGAATTGTATTATTCATGAATATTAATTACTATTAGGTATGACTATTCATATGCGCATGAATATTCAGTTATATCCATAAATATTCATCCATTCATGAATATTCATGATATAGGTGATGAGTAGTTAGTTGAATAATCAATCATTCATGAAGTTGTGAATACATGTTTGAATGATCATTTAACCTACTATTCAGGAATAATTAAAACTAGGTTTTATGAATTACTATGTTGCTTCCAACCATTTTTCTTCTGGTAAGGATTTGGATGGCAAAAGGTACGTAGATAACTATACCTTTACCTAATCTCGAAAGAATTATAATTCAAATATTTTCAATTAGTAAATAATCATTTGGGTAAACATTCATCAGTAGGCGTTCATTCGAAGTATTTACTCAGTGAAATTATCATTCAAACATACCTATATTCGTAACTAGTCATGAATGAGTATTCAACTATCATTATCGAGATTATTATTTAAACTATTTTTCCTCCAATTCATGGCTAATAATGAATAGGTAGGTATGATATAAATATTCAGCTATACATGAATATTCCTGAATATATTTGAATATCAATCATGGATTGATATCAGATTGACGGAAACTGCTTGTATAAGCGTAGACTGATGGACTGATAGTCTGGAACGATGACCAGATTGATGTAGATTGATACCAGATAACCTCCGTCTAAATATTCAATGAATATTCAAGTATTCAATGAGTATTCGAATATATAGTAGTTGAATCCAGTACTCCACTGTAGAATGGTGAGTTGAAGGTTTGTGCGGAATTCCAGCCAAATCTGACAGATATTTTCTGAAATATACCTAAAATAAAATAAAATACAATTTTTTTGTGAAGAAAATTTAATTTTTTTTTGCGTGCATTTTCTAGGGATCAGCTTGCTATCATTTTGCCCAAATGTCTGTAATTTTAGAATTTTATGCCGAAAATGGTTTCAAATGATTAGGTTCGGCTCATTGATTAAAATAATTGACGGTGAAATTCAATTCTGTCCGGCCATTGCCACGATAATTTTCGAAGGGAAAGAGTTGCAATTTACAGGAAGTATGCAAATGCGACGCTGAAGTTCGGTTATGGGCATAAACGGCCAAACGGTTTCGGAGTTATAGCCATCTGAAATATTTTTTCCTCAATAGCTCAAAAAATACAGATCTGATTGAATTGAAACTTAGTACCTGTATGATGTAGTCTGATGAAGTCGCTGTGTCGACGAAACGCGTCACAATATTAAGGTAATCAGTTGTCCAATTCCCAGGCGCATACTTCTGCAGAATTTCATGAGGATCGTATCACTAGAAAAAAACATATCGGATATCATCTGTCAGATTCCGCCGAAATTGCGCATAAACCTTGAAGGTGCCATTCTACAATCGTAGATTTTAGTTCTATCAGCATTGCATTGCAGAAATTGATGTGAGAAATAAACTTACCGACTGGAACCTACTTCTGAAACTTCAAATCATGTAAATTTCAGAATAGTAAGAACACCTCTATAGCGGGACATTTGGGTCATTGCTTGCCGTGTAGGAGATCCGGGTTTGAATCCCTGCTGAATAAATTCACTGTTCGAAATTTTAATTCAGTTGTTGCCCAATGTATTTTTTCACGTGTTAATGCTAAAAAAAGGTTCAAGCAATATTTCGTGAGGGTGCGTGAGGCGCGAATAGACAATTGAACATGCACGCAAAAGCTCCTGATTTCACTTCAATGCATTTCTCGATTTTTTTTCATCGATTACGATCCTTACGAAGATTTGCAAACATTTTCGGGTCCGCATTCTACAATAAGATACCAAGTTTCAATTTGATCGGATGTATAGGTATTTTTTGAGTTATATTGAGGAAATATCAACAAGATTGGCTGATTATGCCGATTAACTAAAAACTCTGAAAATTGCTACTGCTATCTCTTTCCGTTCAAAAGTTATCGTGGCAACGGTCGGTCGGACAGAATGGAATTTACCTCAAATTAGTTATCATTGAATCGAGCCTAATCGTTTGAGACCATTTTCGCCAAAAAGTTCGAAATTTACATTTTGGCAAATTTATAGCACATTGTTCCCAAGAAGCACAAAGGTATGGTTTGATTATTATATAATGAATTGGTTAATTTTTATTCAACTTGCACGTCCTAAACAGCGGGTATTCTCGAACGAAAGTTTATGCTTGTTAAGAAACTAATCTAATTCAGTTGTTCACTGACATCACATTTATCTTATAAACGTGAGAGACACAAAGATTTTGGAAGCGGTTACCGATGAGAAATCACTTCCTTTCAATAAAGAAACTTTTCACACTTTGGGTGTTCTCAATCTTTCTTCTGGCAATTTGTGGGGACAAATTCCAATTTTCAACAAATGAATCGTAGTAGCCAATGCCAGAGAACGTGTGATGCAAAACTATTCATTTAACATTTTCTGAGAACAATGAACTTATGATATGGACCTATAATGAATAACATAGAATACTAATTATAAGAAATGAAAACTCCTAACGACTCTTAGGCAACGCCTAATTTATTTATACAGTCGCCAAGAAATGATCGAACTGCGAGGAGTTTGAGTTTACTTACGTATTCAAGCTGCAAGTACTTTTCGTGTATTGTATTCACCTTCAATGTTAATTTACAACTTTGAATCCTGATACTGCACACAGAATTGATCATTGAATGCCATAATTTATATCAAAAATAAATAAATTGGAGAAAGGAAAGTAAACAAAATGATGAAATTTAACAACTCGAAACAGTACATTCATACAATTGAATAAATCATTCCAGAATATTCAGATAATCAAAAAGAAGCATGGTTCAAAAAAATGTCCAACAATATCACATGATATTGCAGTGCTGATCGGTCAGGCATCATCTTCTCTTTAGGTTGTCTCATCCTCGAGGAGTGTTCTTGAAAAAAAAACAGTAAGTATCAAAATTTAGAAAAAGAATTTATAGAGAAATACAGGTACTTTTGATATTCAAAATCATAAGAAGATTTCAGAGGAAAAAACAAGGTACAGCTTCATGATGAAGACGTGTAGGCACTCTTGGATTTTAATATTCCGAAGGTGAGCAATTATCACAGAATAAACAATAATTAATAGTATTAGTGCTTGGACTGATACAGCAAGCTTGCTTCCAAGCTGCCGCTTTAACAATATCTCCTGGACCCTGGTAATATGAAGAACTTTTTCTTCTTAAAATCAGCAAGGGCATTCGTGTGTAAAGCACTCTTACAAAATGGAAATCTGCAGTAGGAGGTTTTGGGACTATTAACAGAAGATACTACTGAGTTTCTGGCATTTTAGAATTTGAATAGAATGGGGATGATGAGAAATTTTGAGACCAAAAATATAGCAGGACTCACCCAATCACATTAAGCAACAAAATATTCTACATTCGGTCGTTCCTCAATTATAAATATTCTCTTGACATCAAACAAAAATCTTCCAATCTGCTCAGTTGTCCTTTGTTTGAGTGAATGTCAACCAGTATAGGGGTTATTTTCGGTTGGACTGTCACTCTAACCGAAAATTCCAGTCGGCCATGTTTGGTTGCCATGTTCGATTGACCTCGTATGAGGCGTGATGAGACCAATGAACATGCGCGCAAAAGCTCCTGACTTCACGTCAGTGCTTGTAACAATTTTTCCAGATTCATCTCAGGTAAAAAGTTACAAATGTTGAAATATTTTACCACGAGTTATTATATTACACTCCTGCACTTTTTTTACCCGTTCAATAAATATGACTCTAACTCTAATCTGTATTGTAGAATAACCAAAAAGCTGTAATAGTCTGATGCATGAAATTCATTCAAATTGTTCAAGAAAACTCATGTATTCACTCAATTCCTATGATTATTTTCCTCTATAAGATTATATACAAATTTCATCATCGCCTATTCTCACATTGAAAATTAATCGAATATCCTAATTCTCAGAAAATTAATACAATTAATAATATGTAATAATAAATATGTATAGGTACAGTAACTTATATTATAGAATCAGTGAAGAACTCTCGAATACTTTAAAACCATTTGTCAATCAGCATTGATTTTACTTTCTTCTTAAATTATGTTTGGTTATTATATAATTTGATTGCTGTGAAGGTAGTAACGACTCGTATTTTTTTGTTTTATGCTTGGGGATGCATATAGTATCCTCATGCGTATTCTTGTAATTATGAAACTATGCGTATGTTTTTAGCTTATTCAAATTCAGGTGAACATAAATTTGGCAATTTAATATGTATATAGAGGGAAGAGTTAATATTTTATTTTCCTTGAATATTTATAGGACGACATGTGTCATGCGGTCTCAGTTTGAATATGCGACGAAGTAATTTTTTTTAGTTCAATAAGACACGCCCATCATGATGATGAACTCCATAGAACTATGTTGTAGCAAAGGTGGGCGCTCTGTTCCGAGTAACAAGAGCGCCAAAAAAGAAGCACCCCAAGACTGGGCCCTGGGGGATAAATGTCATGTTATTTGTTCCATGAATCAAAATTGTTTGTTTCAGCGACAGTAAATTTCGATGGTGAATATTCCTATGAATGAACATGATAGTGAGTGGTAAAGTTCCGCTCCGTACCTTCTCCAACGCAGCGGTTGCGTTTGATTTTGATCATATAATTATGCAGCTCGCAGCTGTAAGAATCACAGCTTTTAACCCCTCCGACACTTTCAATTTTGGGGGGTCTGCTCATTCAGCGATGAATTCAATCAACAACTCTGTCGGAATCAATTCTTACAATAACATTTGAATGAATTGAACGTAGGAGAGTAGTATAGCGTTGAGTGAGTGGCGGTCCAAAAGCGCTACGGAAATTTTAGTAAGGGAGGAATTTTTGAAGGTGGCACGAGCTCGAACTTGGATTGTTTCAGTTGGAGAATGAAGGAGATATATGAGGCCAAATACTTTTCCTTCGAATTGTTATTTTACAAATTATAAAATTGGCTGAGTTAATTTCATGTTTTCAAATAACAATCTACTGCTGTATAACTTTGCTTCCGCCGTTTTCCCATAGATGGCTTTAGAAGTAAGTAGTGGTTGGAATAAATTAATCGAAGTCGTCGTGCGATATACTTGGCCAATTCTCAACATAACTCGATAGAAACATCATTCGATTTGTAATCTATACAGGGTGAGTCTTTGACCACTGCATTAATTTTAACCAAAGATTCCTCTCATCAAATGAAACACTTTTTTCGTTTACCATTTTTCCAGATTCGGCTCAGGTAAAAAGTTACAAGCGTTTAAAGATTTCATAATGTGCTAATACACTCCCGCATATAAATTACCTATGACATTGTTGGCGGACGAGAATAAGGCATGGTAACGTGGTGTACAGCTTGATTCGGGATTCCAACGCTCAGGGACGGATCCATAAAAGTTGTGAAATTTCTGGAGTTTTCCATTTTAAAACATTCAATGAAGAATATCTCGAGAACGGTGCGTTTAAGGAGAAATGATGAAGAATAATATAATGTTCTAAAACGATGGAATATTCTTGAAATGATTCAAGAAAAACTTTATATGCTTTCTTTATGCTAATTTCGTTTAGTTTTATGAATCCACGAGTCCATAACTGGCAAACCAGTAGAAGTAGAAAATAACTAATATTTACGCCAACATTCATTTTATTCGAAAAAAGGATGTCAAAGCTACAAAATAAAAACTGATTTTTTTTCAAAATTTCAACAGCCTGTTCCTTTTTACCTCTTATGATTTTGGAAAAATGTTAAATGAAAAAAGTGTTTCATTTGATGAGAGGAATCTTTGGTTAAAATTAATGCAGTGGTCAAAGACTCACCCTGTATGCAATCCAATTTCTTGATTCTGCCCAATAATCATTATCTTTGGTATTTTTTTAACATCAATGTATGATTTTGTTTATACCTTCAGAGATATAAAATAAACCAGTTCTTCTAATTTGAGAGCATTTAAGATTTTCGATTGTTTCTGTCATCAAATGCAACACTTTTTTAATTCGTCATTTTTAAAGATTCAGCTCAAGTGAAAAAGTACAGTCTGTTAAAATTCCAGAAAAGGGCGACTGGGGGATTGTTGACATGGACCTTTGACTCCAAATAACCCCATGAAAAGAAATCTTATGGGGTTCTGTTTGTTTTAAAGTATGGAATATGTGGCAGCGTTATGTTGAAACCAAATATTGGCCAATTTCAGAAGGAAGATCTGTGTAATCATGTTGCCACTAGAGTGTCAATAACAGTCACTGCTTGACGCCCCATTTTGAAAAATGTATGGTTTATGATGCCTCCAGTGCAAAATTCACACCAAACAATGACACGCTGGGGATGCATTTTGTTTTTAGACCATTACATGTGTGTTCTCCAAACCTCAAATGCGGCAATTTTGGCTGTTACTAAAGCCATCAACAAGAAAATTTGCTTCATCGCTCAGGATTACTTTACCAGAAAAATCAACATCCATGCTTGTTGCTGTTCAATAATCCATTCAACGAACTCTCTAAGCTGAGCATGGTCATTAGGCTTCAGTTGTGTAAATCGAATTTTGTAAGCATACATACACAGTGAGTAGGTATAAATCAACCAGTCCAGACCGCCAATAGGGCCTTCATAATGGCTTTTAATAATTCAAATACTTATGCATATATTTCACAAGTCAAATAAACCCCAGGGGATTTAATCGATTTGCAGAGAAGCAAGAGTAGACGCGTTTCTGGCTTCTTGGTCTTCATCAGTACTATGTATCTTCCCAACAAATTAAACTAAATCGAACCGTGTTAAGCCTCTCATAGCCGGCATGAGCAGTTATACATAAATGCCCACGTCACCTATGAGACAAAACAAGGAATTCATCCTTTCCCCACCAGTGAAAATTTGAAGCGTGAAATCATAGGCCAATCATAGGCTCGATTTTAATGGAGAAACGAATCCCGCAGAGCTCAGACAGTATCCTCCCATGGCCATGAACACTGTTTAGAGTTTTCAAAAATAATAATGAAATATGGCGATACCGTTGTTAATAAATCAACAAGTCCAGAGCGTTCCTGCCAATAGGGTCTTTATAATGGCTTCGTATAATTGATATACTTATGCATATATTTCACAAGTCAAATAAACCCCAGGGGATTTCATTGATTTGCCGAGAAGCAAGAGCAGATGCGTTTCTGGCTGATGAATGCCAAGAATCCCGAAACGCGTCTCCTCTTGCTTCTCGGCAAATCAATGAAATCCCCTGGGATTTATTTGACTTCTGAAATATATGCATAAGTATATTAATCATATGAAGCCATTATGAAGACCCTATTGGCAGGAACGCTCTGGACTTGTTGATTTATTAACAACGGTGTCGCCATATTTCATTATTATAACAGTGAGTATATGTACGCTGTAGAAACGCCATTTGGGTCAATAATTCTCGATATTTTAATTTTTTAATTTTGAGAAACATCAAAATTTTTATGTTAAGTCTTCATCAAATAAACACTTCTTTATTACAAAATGGGTTCAAGCCCTGTGGATAGGAGCTTTCTGGCGCTCTAGTTCAAACAGACAAATTATATCTCCGAAAGTATTGGTTTCTCAGAGTTGGGAATTAAATCAATGTATTCTTATGAAAGAACTGCATCATGAAGGAAATTAAATTCAAATAATAGTTTATTTATCAAGATGAAATGAGCAATCTGAGAATGAGAACTGCACCATGGAACAAATCAAATTAAAATAGCTGAAATGAATTTGACTCTTTCTTATAGAAGGATGGAATGTACGAGTATGAACACAGATCATATAATAAAGCTTAGATAGAATAATTATAGCATTCTATGAAAACATAGAAGTACGTACGATTCATTATTGAAATTTAGAAAAATCATATCTCCGAAAGTATTAGCTTGTTGGAATTGAAAATGATATCGATGGATTTTAATGATGAAACTGCATCTTAAATAAAAATTACAGACATTTGGGCAAATTGATAAGCACTCAGTTCCGAGGAACTAGAGCGCCAAAAAGTGTAATTTCCTTTCCGGGATTTGAGCCCGCCTTCTCTCGTTCCGAACCCGAAAACCCGAGGCATAGACCAACCTGCTATCGGGCTCCTCGTACGATCTTGTCGATCTCCAGTATTAGAATAAAACGTCGGTACTTACCTGGGATATACATATTCTTAATACATATTCTTAATTTTCACTTTTCGACATAAAATCGCCACATGGGGGTTTATTTGACGGTTTTTTACCCTTGTCTCTCTAAGTCGATTTTGACGTTTCTCGAACCAACTATTAGCAAGGAATTAGACAATTTCATGTCTCAGGAAAATAAGTTGACATTATGACAATTCATACATAGAATAATTGTATAATTCTGTGAAAACGTAAAAATACGATTTATTATTGAAATTTTGAAAAATCATATCTCCGAAAGTATTAGCTTGTTAGAGTTAAGCATGATGTCATTGGATTCTCATGATAAAACTGCTTATTGAAAAAAAATGAATTTGGAATTTGTTTTGTAAAAAATAGTAATTTACGTAACAAGTCCGGAAAATAGGGTTTTTTTGGACGAATAGACAAAATTCTAGGACGAGCGTAAGCGAGTCCTAGAAGTCTATGAGTCCAAGAAAACCTTTTTCGGGCGTGTTGCGTACAATATTTTTTCGGCAACCGTGTAGAATAACAAATCAATGAGACGACACATCTCTTTTTTATAAATTTTGATTCTAATTCAAATTAAACAGAACAGAAAATATCATATGTTAACAGAAACATTCAAATTTTATATGAACTGTCAGCCGTTTTCTCAGTGCTATGGTAACTTCATTTATCAAAAATATACCTACCAAGATTTTCATATTTACAATGACCTAAACGACGTGATTCTTCCCGGCCTAGTCCGGGAAGTACGTACTTCCCGGACTAGGCCGGGAAATGCTTCTTTCTCAAAAAAACGGTTGCCGAAAAAAAAAAATTTTTCTGTTACTCTGAAACCATCTGTCCGATTTTGCCCAATAACGAACTTAGCCGAGATATTTATCTCCCAAACCTACCAAATCGTTCAAGACCATTTTCATCGAAAAATTCGAAAATTACAGACATTTGGACAAATTGATAAGCATTCAGTTCCGAGGAACAAGAACGCCAAAAACGATATTGAGTATTGATACTGAAACTAACAAAGAAATTTTAGACCATCTGGATGTCTTGTGTATTTTCCTATAGTACCTATCTATTTACCTACCGTGAATATTGCAAATTGTTGGGAATGGTAGTTGTATCTGAATTAAATTCATATTAGTTGGTTAATTTTTATTCATTTACCTACTGTCAAAAACTAAACTAAAAATGGGTTCAAGCCCTGTGGACAGGAGCTTTCTGGCGCTCTAGTTCAAACAGACAAATTATATCTCCGAAAGTATTGGTTTCTCAGAGTTGGGAATTATATCAATGTATTCATATAATAGAACTGCATCATAAAGGAAATTCAATTTAAATAATAGTTTATTTATCAAGATTAAATGAGCAATCATGAGAATGAGAACTGCTCCATGGAAGAAATCAAATTAAATCTGGCCAATTTTGCCCAATAACGAACTTAACCGAGATATTCATCTCCCTAAACTACTCTGAAAATTTCAACTACCTACCTCATTCCGTTCGAGAGTTATATCTATGTCTATGGATGAAAAGCAGTCTCACTACTCTCAGATGTCTTACTTCATGTTCCGTTCCGAAATGTAAGATTTTCTGAGAAAACCTAATTTCGGAGCAAACAACTGAGATTTTTCCCACTTCGCTCACAATTCTTCGATTGATTAGATAATGTCATGTCTCAGGAACATCATTTGACATTATGACAATTCATACATAGAATAATATCATTCTGTGACAACTTTGAAATACGATTTATTATTGAAATTTTGAAAAATCATATCTCCGAAAAATATTAGCTTGTTAGAGTTAAAAATGATATCATTGGATTCTTATGGTAAAACAGCTTATTGAAAAAAAATTAATTTGGAATTTGCCTTGTAAAAAAAAATTTTTTTTTGTTACTCTGAAACCATCTGTCCGATTTTGCCCAATAACGAACTTAGCCGAGATATTTATCTCCCAAACCTACTCTGAAAATTTCAACTGTCTAGCTCATTCCGTTCGAGAGTTATCGTGCCTACGGCCGGCCGGCCGGCCGGACGGCCGGACAGAATGAATTTGGACCACGGATTCTTGATCAGTGAGTCGACCCAAATCGTTTAAGACCATTTTCATCGAAAAATTCGAAAATTACAGACATTTGGGCAAATTGATAAGCACTCAGTTCCGAGGAACTAGAGCGCCAAAAATAGTTCGGCGCTTATCGGCATCAGACAGAATAGAAATACTGATTATTTGGGGTTGTGGGGATGTAACGCTTACCCGTCAAGAAGTTTGTCATTATTTCCATGGAAAATATCCTAATGCTGAACCTGCAACTCAGGGTGCTGTTAGTAAAATAATCAGGTCCTCAATGAGTATGGAGAGTTCAGATACGTGTAGTATCATCCAAAAAGTGTTCGATCGGCAATTCCAGTGGTGGTAGAATTGAACATTTATTTATTGGAGGAAAATTCTGATTTGTCATCGAGAACTATAGCGGCAAACAATATATCGCAAAAATCGGTTTTGAGAAAATTTAAATAACATAAATGGCACCCATTGAAGATTAATTTAGTGCGCACACCGAATGGACATTATTTTGACCGCAGAACCTAGTTTTGCGAACAAATGAGGGACCTTTGCAATGCCGGTGAGGGGTTTCCAGCTCGAATTTTGTTTAGTGACGAAGCAATAATTTTTGGCGCTCTAGTTCCTCGGAACTGAGTGCTTATCAATTTGCCCAAATGTCTGTAATTTTCGAATTTTTCGATGCAAAATGGTCTTAAACGATTTGGTTCGACTCACTGATCAAGAATCCGAGGTCGAAATCGATTCTGTCCGGCCGGTCCGGGCGGCCGTAGGCACGATAACTCTCGAACGAAAGGATTTAGAGGATTTAAATTTGCAAGGTGGGTTTGGAGCGTAAATATCTCGGACAAGTTCGTTAATGGACAAAACCTATCAAGCGGTTTCGGAGTTATGGCCGACTTTAGTAAAAACATTTTTTATGAATATTTCCGAAACCGATCACTCGATCTATCTGAAATTTAGCATCAAATTGTGGAATCATGACCTTTATACGCATGTGAACTTTTGTATTGACCAGGTTACCGCAAAGTGTCAAAAAAAAATTTGAAAATAAAAAAAAAAAATTCCTACAATAACTCTCGAACGGAATGAGCTAGGCAGTTGGAATTTTCAGAGTAGGTTAGGGAGATGAATATCTCGGATAAGTTCATTATTGGTCAAAATAAGCCAGATGGTTTCGGAGTAACGAAAAAAACATTTTTTTTCAGTAACATATTTCAAATTCAATTTTCATTTATTTCACAGAATGCCATAATTATTCTCTCTAAGCTTTATCATATGCTCTGTGTTCATACTCGTACATGTCATATAAGAGATAGTCAAATTCATTTCAGCTATTTTAATTTGATTTCTTCCATGGTGCAGTTCTCATTCTCAGAGTGCTCATTTAATCTTGATAAATAAACTATTATTTGAATTGAATTTCTCTTATGTTGCAGTTCTTTCATAAGAATACATTGATATAATCCTCACCTCTGAGAAACCAATACTTTAGTAGATATAATTTGTCTGTTTGAACTAGAGCGCCAGAAAGCTCCTGTCCACAGGGCTTGTATCAATTTTTTTTTGAATCGAACTGTCAACAGACAAAACTATCGCTGTTCCTGAAAAAGTGCATGTATGGGCTGGAACTGTTATTTGAACAGGGTTATATGGCCTGTATTTATTGAAGGACCGTTAAGAGGTCCAAAATATTTTGATTTATTACGAAATGACCTTATTCCGGAGTTAGCGGTTCTTTTTCCGAACGATACAGATCCAGATCTCCCAAATGAAACTATGGTTTCAACATGATGGAGCTACACACCATTATTTTCAAAGATGTACGTGATTACCTGAAAGATGTTTTTCCGAACAGGTGGATCGGTCGGCGAGATTTTATTGAATTTCTAGCTCGGTCTCCAGATCTGACTCCGTTTGACTTTTTCTTATGGAGTAATATCAAAAGCAAAGTTTTCCTCAAAAACATCGAGGAGTTGAAACAGAGGATTCGGGACGAAAGAAGAGCAATACATCCTGAAACTCTCCAAAATGTTCGTTCCAATTTTCAAGCTCAATTGTCGTACTGTCAAGAAGTGAATGGCTATCAATTTGAAAACTTTCTTTGGTAAGTTATGAAACCTTCAAGAATCATTTTTGCAATAAAATAGGCTTAGTTGGTGAAGACTACATTTCAAAATTCTCACATTTTTTTGAATTCGAAAAGTTAATATGTATCTCGAGAATAATAGAAACAAATGACGTTACATGTGCATCACTGAATTCAGAATTGTAAGATCTATCCATGTCAAGAAAAAAATTGGCCAATAGCTTTCAATTCAAACAGGCACTGACGTGAAGTCAGGGGCTCATCGAATTTTCCATGGTAAATACGATTAAGGGTGTCCAATACAGAAGAACGGACAATAGAATTCACCATGGTAAATTCGATTAAGAGTGTCCAATACAGGAGAATGGACAATACGCGCAAGACAGGAGCATAAGCTCCTGACTTCACGATATTCTACAACTAGTTACCAAGCTTCAATTCCATCGAGTCTATTTTTTTTTTGAGTTATCGAGGAAATATAACATTCCAGGTGGGTATTTTCCGAAATCGTTAGACCGACTATGTTCAAAAACGAACCTAACCCTCCCATTCGGATGTGCTCCTACCCTCAAAGTTCCAAGCCTCTTTTTCATTTCGTTCAAAAGTTATCGAGGCAACGGTCACCCATCCGGCTACCGAACTCACACAAGGCTGCTCGGATATTCAAACATATAGATTTGATCGTGTTCAAACTTGGAACTTGTTAGTAGAGTTGTGTTTTGAAGGCTGTCGCAAAATTTCAGTGATATCGGACGAATGGTTTCTGATATATAGAATTTGTTTCAATGATTTTCTATGGTTTTTTAAAAATTTTCTAGTAATACGATCCTCGCAAAATTTTGCAAAAATATTTTCGTTGGCATTCTACAACTAATAACCATGTTTGAATGGGAGCGGTTTTGAATTTTTCGAGTTATTGAGGATATAATAACCAAATTCCAGATGGGTATAACTCTAAAATCGTTTGGCCGATCAACCCTATCAACAAACTCAAATGTCGCATTCAGATGCACAACATAACCTGAAAATTTCAAGTCACGATCTATTTCCGTTCTCAGGTTATCATGGCATAAATAATATTTTTTAATGATTTGTTTTTTAATTCTCTAAATATATGATGCTCACAAAATTTCAAAAACGTCCTTAGGTTTGTATTCTACAACTACTCACCAATTTTCAATTCGATCAGATTAGTAATGGTTGAAAACAAAATTATTACTCTAAAACCGTTGAGCCGATTATGCCCATTAACGAAGTTGTCCGTCGTATTGGGATGCGCCACCTACCCTGAAAATTTCAGGTCGCTATCTTTCCGTTCTCAAGTTATCGTGACAACGGCCAGCCGGACAGAATCAATGGTTTGAGACCAATTTCGACAAAAAAATCGAAAATTACACACATTTGGGCAAAATGATAAAGCGACGTTCCCCAGAACATACGCGCAAAAAAATATCGATGACGTCAATGCTTGGTAATGCGAAATGGTAGAAAAATAAGAATAAGGGGAAAATGTTTCAAAAAAAAAAAATTAAATTGACCTTTTAAACCATGTTTCGCTATACCTGAAAGGTTAGAAGCTAAATTCATTTTCATACTTTCGACGCTCACTTTATACTTAGTAACATCATAGTTCATTTTTTGTTCAATACTCGAATTCGATCTATAGTCGGAGTATTTTTAAGTGAATTCATTTGTGACATCCAGTGTACGCCTGTTATAATTTGGGGAAGCCGACTCAGAATAAAACACATTTGCTGAACGTATGGAACAGTTTTCATGCCCATTGTATTTCATGCACGTGGGGGTGATATCTGATAGACACGAATACACCCTAGATCCGGTAATGAAATCCTAGATTTAATTTAGGGGTGCATCAGTTTCCTTAGGGCTTCTGCATTCTGGGTCAGTGATATTTGTGGGTCAAACAATCGATAGATAACTATATTCGTTATCAAATCAGATTATCTCTATATATTGTCGCAATAATAATAGTAATGGAAGTAGATTCTTTGCGGGGGTTCCATTTTTATTGCGCGTATGTTTTGGGGAACATCGAGTTATCCTTTTGCCCAAATGTCTGTAATTTTCGAATTTTTTGCCGATACTGGTGTCAAACGACTGAGTTCGACTACCTGATGAAGAATTCGAGGACAAATTTGATTCTGTCCGGCCGGCCATCCGTTGCCACGATAAATTGATAACGGAATGACATAGCGACTTGAAATTTTCAGGGTATGCGGCGCATCCCCATACTACGGATGAGGAAGTTCGTTAATGGGCATAATCGGCCCAATGGTTTCCGAGTAATAATTTTATATTCTACCAATATGAATCCGATCGAATTGAAACTTGATGAATAGTTGTAGAATATAGATCTAATCACGTTTGTTACATTTTGTGAGAATCGTGTCCCTACAACATTTAAAAAAAATTAAAAAAAAATATTCTTAATGTCACAATAACCTAAGAACGGAAAGAGATAGCGATTTGAAATTTTCAGGTAAGGTTGTGCATCTGAAAGCGACATTTGCGTTTGTCTGTAGGCATAATCGGCTAAACAGTTTTGGAGTTATACCCATCTGAAATTTGGTTGTTATTTCCTCAATAACTCGAAAAATACAAAACCGATTGAATTCAAACAGTTATTAGTTGTATAATGCGAAGATTCTTGCGAAATTTCGTGAGGATCGTGGTACTAGAAAATTTTCAAAAAATCATTGAAAATTATTGAAAAAATTTCTATATAGGTATCAGTAACTAATTGTCCGACATCGCTGAAATTTTGCGAGAGCCTTCAGAAGATAACTTTGCTGTTGTAAAGTTCCAAGTTACACGATCGGATATATATTGTTGGAGAATCGAGCAGCCTTGTGTGAGTTCAGTAGATGGATAGGTGACCTTTGCCTCGATAACTTTCGAACGAAAGGAGGTAGGGACTTGCAACTTTCAGGGTATGTTGCATATCCGAATGGAAGAGTTAAGTTCGTTTATGGGCATAATCAGTCCAACGGTTTCAGAGTTATACCCACCTGGAATGTTATTTCCTCGATAACTCAAAAAATATAGACTCGATCGAATAGAAGTTTGGTAACTAGTTGTAGAATATCGACATGAAGACGTGTTTGGAATTTCATAAGAACCGTGCTCCTGGAAAATTAAAAATAAATTACGAAAAAAAATTGGTTCAAGCACTGACGTGAAGTCTGGAGCTTTTGCGCGTATGTTCTATTGTCCATTCTCTTGTATTTGACACTCTTTATCGAATTTACCATGCATGGAGCTGGGCCCTTAGGGCTCTCAGACTAGAAAGGAAAAATACATTTGACTAGGTATTCCATCGACACGTGATCTGCTAATCACTTTTTTCGGAAACATATTTTTCAACTCCATAAAATAATATCTACGCGAATAAACTGCTCCACAAGAGTTAGGGATATCATATTAAGTTGTTCTGAGAGGCGTAAAATGCTAAAGACAATATCAAAACATGATCAACTGCCAATGAAAACTTATTAATTCGATTTGAATGCATATTTTCACCATCTGGTCGTCTTTTTTCTTGAGTTTGGCAGTTTTTCACATTATTCGTAAGATTTAGCATTTCAATATGCAGTTAATTTATTGTCAGTCTCTTAGCGATATCGAACTTAGTAAATTTCTCGAGCTTCTTAAGATGCCAAGACGTAAATTAACAATCGCCGAGGCTAATAGGGCTATCGGTATGCTACAGGGTGGCCTCACTCAAGTCACTGTGGCAGAAACATTTCAAGTATCGCAAAGTGTAATATCGCGACTCTGGAATAGGTTCAATGAGATAGGTTCGGTGCAGGAAAGACATAGGGTTGGTGGACCAAGAAAAACAACACCCGCACAAGACCGTTTTGTCACCATTTAGGCGAGGAGATATCCTCTTTCTTCATGTAGGATGCTGAGAAATCGACTTGTAAATGCCAATGGTCCTGACATTTCACGTCATTTGGGGGAGATTAACCTGGCTTCTAGACGACCATTGAGGGGTGTTCCGTTAACACGTGAGCATAAACGACAAAGATTAGAATGGACCAGGCAGCATGTTAATCTGAACGTCCAATGGCGTAGTGTACTTTTCACAGATGAGTCCAGATACGGTCGATTTTCAGATTCTCGAAGAATGAGGGTATGGACTATGCCGCGTATACCCCGAAATCGCCGTCATGTGCAAGAGGTTAATCCATTTCGAGGAGGCTCTGTTATGGTATGCGCTGGGATATGTTTCAACGGGCGCACAGACCTTCACATTTGTCCTGGCAATATGACTGCTTTAAATTATAGGGAACATGTCATTGGCAACGTAGTGTCAAATTTTCATGCTGCCATTGGTGTATAGTAGAAAATGCGCCAGACGAGCATGGTATTCCACATTTACCAATACCTCCGCATTCGCCAGACGTAAACTGCATATAACATGCATGGGATATGCTACAAAGAAGACTAGATGATCACCAACCTCCACCAGAAACATTGAATGACCTCAAAGCTCTACTGCCTCGTTTATGGAATGAAATTCCTCAAGATATGCTCAACACCCTCGTTGACAGTATGCAACGAAGATGTCAGGCGGTCATTGATGCCTGTGGTGGCCATACCTTGTATTGAAGGCATAAAAAGACAAAAAAACAATAAAATGTCCGGAAATAAAAGTCGTTAAATTTGACCCTATTCTGTTAATCACCCTGTATATGTTGCAGATCAAAAAACTTACGTGCATTTATAGTTTTGAACCTAAAACTATATTGAATTACGTTTTCAGCGCAAACAAAGGTTTTAGAATGTCAGTTATTTTAGTTGAAACGATTATCCCTAACTCTTGTGGAGCAGTTTATTTGCGTATTTGTATTCATGAAGTTGTACCGCTTTAAACATTCGAAAAAAAAATTCGTCTGATGTATCAGTCCATTGTTATTTGCAATTATTTAAAGTCTTGTTGTCTACTCGGAACGTCGGAATAAAGTAAGAAACGCGTAGCGTAGAGCAGTTGGGAAAGAATGGTTATTTATGTACCAAGGGCGAAAAACTGTCTGTTATAGTCGAGTCTGCAAATTGCGGGAAAGTATTTCCTCGTCCGCAAAGTACTTGCCTTCAATAATAGTCGATTTTACGGCCTCAAATTAGTACGTAAAATGTCACTTTTCATATACACTGATCAACAATTGCTAGGGATCACTTATGAACTTCTCTTCATTTGTATTTTTTTCAAGTTATCTCGTGAATATCTGTACATTATATGTTCTCTAAGGAAAAATAAAGATGTTTTGAGTTGATTATATCAAATTTTTCCTCACTTCATCGGCTCTTGTTCACAAAAACGATTATTATCTGTAGGCTGTTACATGTGGAGTGAAAAGCAATGTGGTATTTGTTATTAAATCTGTTTTTTCCTCTCGTTCAAACACATAAGGTGACAATAATTGAAGAAATGAGAACAATATTAGCTTATCAGTCATGCCGAGAAGACGTTTGGCTCCTGTGCAACTGGACCAAATCATACGGTGGATACAGGAAGGTTTGTCCCAGCGAGAAGTGTCCCGGCGGTTGAATGTTTCGCAAAGTGTCGTGAGTCGGGCTTGGAATAGGTTCATCCAAAACGACTCAGTAGCTTATGTTCATGGGGGAGGTCGGCAGCGCAGTACAACAGCTGCCCAAGATCGTCTTTTGGTCCTCAATGCTAGGAGAAATCCCACTTACCCGGCGTCGCGGCTCAATAGATCACTGAGAGTTGCAACAGGAGTTCTAATTTCGAACCAGACTGTAAGACGACGACTACATGTTCGTGGTTTGAGAGCACGTAGGAGGGTACAACATCCCCGTTTGAATAGGGAACACCGGGTTCATCGACGGCAATGGGCTGAGGAGCACCGCAATTGGACAGTTGAAGATTGGAGCCGATGTTTATTTACGGATGAGTCTAGATTTCGTTTGGTCAACTCCGATGGACGTATTCTTGCTTGGAGGGAAAGAGGTCGAAGGTATGCAGAACAGTTTATGGTACCCACAACAGCTTTTGGCGGAGGTTCTATATGTGTATGGGGAGGCATTTGTTTGAACCAACGCACAGAGTTGGTTGTTCTGCAGAACACCACAATGACCAGCCAGAAATATCACGATATGATTATTGAACCCATAATTGTTCCGTTTGCGGCTGCCTTGGGCGAGAATTTCATTTTAATTGACGATAATGCCCGTCCACACCGTAGTCGTCTGGTTAATGAAGCGCTAGAAACTCATGCTATTGATAGGATGGACTGGCCAGCTCGCTCTCCAGACATGAGTTGCATCGAACATGTCTGGTCTGAGATGTCTAGACAATTGTCAACCTTAGAACAACCGATCAATAACCTGGAGGACCTTTCTAACGCTTTACGGGATATTTGGACGAATTTTCCCCAAAATTTTATAAATCGTTTGATTGAAAGTATGCCTCGTAGGGTAGAATGCTTGAGACGAGCTCGTGGGGGGCCAACTAAGTACTAGCTTAACCGAAACTTCAGCCTTCTTGTGGTGTCATCATAAAATTTTTATGTTATTCAAACACAGAATTTTGAGTGTTCCTAATAAAGTCTTTTTTTCTCTCCAACTTTCCATTTTTTCATTCTTTTCTCAAGTGAACCATATTATCAACTGAAAATACTCTGATATCTGACTAAATTTATAATCTTGGAGCGAATAATTCAGAAATAAATTTAGAAAAAGTAAGTGATCCCTATCAATTGTTGAGCAGTGTAGGTCGACGAAATAGTAATTTACGTAACAAGTCCGGAAAATAGGGTTTTTTTGGACGAATAGACAAAATTCTAGGACGAGCGTAAGCCAGTCCTAGAAGTCTATGAGTCCAAAAAAACCTTTTTCGGGCGTGTTGCGTACAATATTTTTTCGGCAACCGTGTAGAATAACAAATCAATGAGACGACACATTTCTTTTTTATATATTTTGATTCTTATTCAAATTAAACAGAACAGAAAATATCACATGTTAACAGAAACATTCTAATTCTTATTTATATTAATATTTATATTAAAATTCGTCCAATTACTAATATTGAAGGGATTCAATTTGTTTGAAATGCCTGGTATATTTAAATTCCTTTTGTTGAAGCCACAACAAGACGGCAAAGTTTCCGTTTCGCATCGATTATTTTCTTCTGGTGATTTTTGAATTGGTCTAGTCCGGGAAGTACGTACTTCCCGGACTAGGCCAGGAAATGCTTCTTTCTCAAAGAAAAAGCGTCCGGGAAGTGGGCACTTCCCGGACGGTTGCTGAAAAAAGGTATTTATAGTGATGGAATAGTATCACTTGGAGCTGGCCGGCCGGGAGCTAACGTCACTACTTTGCATTATGAGTTTATTCCTTTTTTGATACATTTCAACTCATCATTAATTTTAAGAGCGTGTTACTATGAAAGTGTAGTGATGCAAGCTCAATTGACTCGTTAACTCCGAAAAATAATACAAATCGTTGATAGATTCAATCGAAAAATCACGGAAGCCCGGGCAAAAGCTTCGGGGTTCTCGTTCGTCGAATAAAAATTGGCATGTTCCATTGTCTATTGACCTTTATTGGACAATCGAATTTACCATTTATATAGACCGTTTTCTTAGCAATTATAAGATTTGAATAATGCCGCAGAATTTTTAATTCTGACATCTGATTTGTATTCCATTGGAATTGAAATCCATATCCACTAATAGAGGGTGACCCAAGTCCGAGTGCCTATTAGACGTTTCTGGAGAACTGGACATATTTGAAATCTGAAAATTGGGATTATGATATCGCTTGAAATTCTCTACAGAGCTAAAATATTTTCGAAGCCCAAGCACTTCCGGTTATTCAGGGATTGAAAATAAATTTGATGAAAAACAATTTTTTTCAAGTTTTGCATTCCTGGTATGATCAAGTATTCAATGCTGAATACATTTCTATTAAAATCATTGTATTCATTTGAATAGCTTTCAACATTTCGAAAAAAAACCGAAAAAAAAGTAAAATATGTTTAGTCAGTATTATGTTCATTAATCTTATTTATTATATTTTTTTTATTATATTTACATATTAACTCAATGAAAAATTATATACGATTTACACTTATTTATTCAATATTGTGACGCGTTTCGTCGACACAGCGACTTCATCAGACTACATCATCTTATTTTAAACATCCTGAGCGTGAACCGTTTTTACAACATCGAAGAGGAAGAATGTGGAAAGGTCATGCATCTTTTGAATTTCCGAAATATCATCACAGGGTGTTTCAAATTTTGTGTCGAAAATTGTAATCAAAAATTGGACATAACTTCTGTTTTTCAAATTAGAACCCTATTTTTTATGATTGCATTGGATTCAGCGGTGGAAAATAATGATAGTTTTCTAACATGATTATGCTCCTAAATTAAAAAACAAACTCAGAAATTTTGAATTCAAGAGCATAATCATGTTAGAAAACTATCATTATTCTCCACCGCAGAATCCAACGCAATCATAAAAAAATTGGGTTCTGATTTGAAAAACAGAAGTTATGGCTAATTTTTGATCACAGTTTTCGACACAAAATTTGAAACACCCTGTGATGATATTTCTGAAATTCAAAAGATGCACGACCTTTCCACATTCTTCCTCTTCGATGTTGTAGAAACGGTTCACACTCAGGATGTTTAAAATAAGAATAATGAACATAATACTGAATAAACATATTTGATTTTTTTTTTCGGTTTTATTTCCATATTCTGAAAACTATTCGAATGAATACAATGGTTTTAACAGAAATGTATTCAGCATTGAATACTTGATCATACCAGGAACGCAAAACTTAGAAAAAAATGTTTTTCATCAAATTTATTTTCACTCCCTGTATAACCGGAGGTGCTTGGGCTTCGAAATATTTTAGCTCTGTAGAGAATTTCAAGCGATATCATAATCCCAATTTTCAGATTTCAAATATGTCTAGTTCTCTAGAAACGTCTAATAGGCACTCAAAATTGGGACACCCTGTGTACGAAAAAAATTAATTATCTGTTTCTTAAATGTCAAATTAGGTAAATCTCAGTTTACTAAAAACTCTGCGCTAACAGTGAGGTTAGTGTACCTTACTGAGTTGCAGGAGATACGGATTCGAATCCCTGCAGAGTAAGTTCACTAATTTATCTATTTCAAAATTTTAATACATTTTGAAAAATTAAGTTAGGATTGTATCACTTGTAGGAAAAATAGAAATATTTAATCAAAAAAATTAAAAAATTTTATTTCTGAATCTGTAAGACTCTTCCGCTGAAATTCTGCACAAACCTTCAAGTCGATTTTTTTTTTCCCATTATTCTCAAAAATAATGCAGTATTTCGTAAGGGTGTGTGAGACAAAAGAACATGCGTGCAAAAGCTCCCGACTTAACGTTGGTACTTTTTAAGCATTTTACTTTACATATTATGTATTTATTTTGAATGTTGAGTACTCCTGAGTGTGGTTTTCTCTTTGTATATGTCTCGCAATATACTTTTCTGTGAATTACCATGTTCTAATTTATTGAGGGTTAATACATTATTCTTATGGGCGAAATGAAAATGATATCGCCCATGAGCGAGCGCGCAAAAACGCGTGTTGTTAATTATTGAATGTAAAATTGTATTCCGCAATATAGCCAACTAGTTCAGAAGTGATAAACTATTGACGGCAGCTGCAAAAACTATAAGAGACTAAGAAACAAATAGAATCCAAGGTAAGAAATGATTGAGGAAAAACGTATAAAATCCTGGGCTTCGCTGAGATGCGATACACAACATATTCGTTACTAAACAAACACAGGGAGTTCTGCTAACAATGCCATGGATACAAAAGTGCAGCAGCCCAAGTAAACATGTCTATTTACTCTTCACAATAATTGATTCGTCACCGACATGCTGGCTCTTTCACATCATAACAGTAATTTATTTCATTCCAAACATAGGTACACCGGTACCATTCGTTTGTACAGGAGCATGATGAAAAAAAAAATCCAGCAGTAATGTGAAGATTCGATTTTAATGATGATGACAAACTGGATTTCATTCTTAAATTCGTTTTTATCGAAGTAATCAATCAATTATGCTAATCTGCTTATTAGACTGGCAATAATTGATATTCATTGGGGAAATTATGAATATGATACAAATTTAGGGATGGGGTATTGTATTTTAGGGTTTCTTTTAAAATATCCTATTATTAAACCTACGATTTTATGGTCCCTTCGTGTATTCAGTCGGTATATTGATTCTTATCTTCTTATAACTTAGAACGACCTACATTTGATAATACAAGAGTAACACCACATGTACAAAAATGTATTGAATGCTTGTAACTAGTAGTTACATAATCTTACACTCCTAGTACTTTGTAAGCATTTACAATAATTCATTCATACCGCTGTTATAAATTTATTCCCTACTTGAATAGATTGAATAACGGATAAAAATTGAGATCTAGAAACAATTAGATCTCAATTTTCTCCATTACTCAATCTATTCAAATAGAGAATAAATTTGTAAAAGCTGTAGGAATGAATTATTGAAAATGTTTACAAAGAAATACTAGCCGTGTAAGATTATGTAACTACATAGTTTTAAATAAGTCGTAAGGAAAAGAAGAAGGAAGAAAAAGAAGGAAGGAGAAGAAGAACAGAAACTCCTGGTTATAGAGGTATACGGAGATCATTACTTGACTACTTAAGAATTTAGTATGATGTAGTCAGATGAAGTCGCTGTGTCGACTAAATTTATCAAATAAATTAGTGTAAATCGTAAATAATTTTTATTGAGTCAAAAATGTATTAAAAACATTTTCACCAACTTAACAAACTTTGAAATGCAAATATTGATCTATCAAATCTCTGATCACCTAGGAGAGAGAATATGTTTCTATTAAAAAAATCACCTTAAATACTGAAAAGAAGAGATTTGAGTCAAGCAAATATAACTAAATTTGTAAGTACACTGAAAGAACAGAATTGGACGGAGGTATATTCATGTCGTGTCGAATAGGTACAAAAACAATTCCATATGTTCATGGACATTTTTAAACCAACCGAACCATCGAAAGCATTGGGAAAAACTTGATATCTTTTATACTTTATACACTAAAAACTGTGAATAATAGTTATACAATACAATATGAAGACACAAAAAAATCGTACAACCAGTTACTGTTAGAATACAGCAAGCACATATATTCGAATAAAATAAATAAAGCGGAAAACAAAAACAAAGTAGTTTGGAATATAGTTAGGGAAATCCTAGGCGATAAGAGGTCAACTAACATCCGAATGAACGGAAATTCTTCAGAAATCACGAATAAATTCAGTAATATTTTCCCAACTCCAGCGATGAGCCTTGATCAGATACATTCGGTGAATGGTAGCGATTCATGTTCCAAAATTGAAAGAAATTGCAAGTCGAAAATTTTGAGTTCGGTACTTGGGTTTGGGATTCACGAACTAATTAGAAGGTTGAAAAACAAATGGACGAGTGGCGTTAATCGGGACATACTGAAAACGTGAATAACTCACTAATATACAGTGCGCGTCAAAATTATGGAACAAATTCATTTTCTCGGAAGAAAAATATTTGCCAACAAAATCCTGAAACAGGTCAACTTTTGTTTCACTTTTACCAAATTTTTATGCATTTTTGAAGGATTTTTGTTGCACCCTGTGCCATCCCTATCAACCCTCTAAATTTTTTTAATAGGGGAAAGTGGGTCATGTGGTACTTTTTTGGCAAGGTCTTTGTATCTTCCTTACAGGCGTGCAGAAATTTTCAAGAAACAATTTTTCTTTTTTGAAAAATAGTTAATTCAAAGAAGTTTTCAGTATGTGCACTTTGTCATGGTTCATATACTTTGAGACGATGGTACCTGATGAAATTTGTCACCGAATGAAAGTTGACCATTACAGTTTTGTTCATGCACAAATTTCAACCCCTACGAACCCTTCAATGGAGAATAAAAATGGAGTGACATTGGAAACTTATTTCGGCATTGAATTACCACCCGGAGAATCATTGTGCATTACAAGATAAATTAAATTAAATGTTCAAAATGACCACTTCAGTAGAAACGTACTAAAAACATACCTACTTAAGATCATAACTGAAGCGCAGAGTTTCACACATTCTAATTTTTCACGTGAGGGGGTTGAAAGGGGTTGAAAGTTGTGCATGAACAAAACTGTAATGGTCGACTTCCATTTGGTGACAAATTTCATCAGGTACCATCGTCTCAAAGTAAATGAGCCATGACAAAGTGCACATATTGAAAACCTCTTTGAACTAACTATTTTTCAAAAAAGAAAAATGTTTTCTTGAAAATTTCTGCACACCTGTAAAGAAGATACAAAGACCAAAAAAGTACCACAGGACACAGGACCCACTTTCCTTATTCAACAAATTTAGAGGGTTGATGGGGATGGCACAGAGCGCAACAAAAACCCTTCATAAAAATGCATAAAAATTTGGCAAAAGTGAAACAAAAATTAACCTGTTTCAGGATTCTTTTATATGAATTTGTTCCATAATTTTGACGCGCACTGTATAGAAAATTCCCAGATCGTCTGAATGTAGCTTGAATTAAACCAATCTTTAAAAAAATTGGTCTAAGCACTGACGTGAAGTCATGAGTTTTTTCGCGTATGTTCTATTGTCCATTCTCCTGTATTGGACACTCTTAATCAAATTTACCATGGTGAATTCTATTATCCGTTCACTTGTATTGGACAATAGAACATACGCTCAAAATCTCCTGACTTCACGTCAGTGCTTGAACCAATATTTTTTTCGTCATTTTTTTAAATTTTCTAGCGGTACAGTTCTCACAAAATTTCACACACGCCTTTATGTCGATTTTCTACAACTAGTTAACAAGCTTCAATTCGATCGACTCTATTTCGTTTGAGTTATCGGAGAAATAATATTCCAGGTGGGTATAACCCCGAAAAGACAAGAGGAGAAGAATGAACAAATTAAAAATAATACCTACATAACCTTTCCAAAGTCCCCTCTCACAAATATACTCCTATGTAAACGCATGGATCTCTTGAAGAAGAATCGCATCCGATAGTTTTCAAAGATATTCACTCTTGTTCTTAGAAATCCCTTCAATATTTGGCCAGGAGGGTCTCTTTAAAAAAAAACCAGGTCTGGCCAATCCAAACGATGATTATTCAGAATAAGATGTTCGAAGACCGCTACAGGACTCTAATGCTGTAGGGCTATCATGTACCTACCATAGATACATGCTCCACTCTCTATTGTGTTATGAAAAAATCGGCTCGAAAATTTATGTTATAATTTAGTACGTCATGACATTCATGGTTTTGTATAGGTTCTCGCAAAAGCGATGTCGGACAAGTGCTTTCTGATATGTACATATTTTGGCGCTCTTGTTCCTCAGAACAGAGTGCTTATCAATTTACCCAAATGTCTGTAATTTTCGAATTTTTGGCTGAAAATAGTCTTGAACGATTTGGTTTGACTCACTGATCAATAATCCGTGGTCTAAATCGATTCTGTCCGGCGGGCCAGCCGTCCGTCCGGTTGGCCTTTAACACGATAACTCTCGAACGGAATGAGCTAGACAGTTGAAATTTTCGGAGTAGGTTTGAGGGATAAATATCTCGGTTAAGTTCGTTATTGGGCAAAATCGGTCTAATAGTTTCGGAGTAACGAAAAAAAGTATTTTTTTTACATAACAACTTTTGAATTCAAATTTTTTTAAATGCAGTTTCATCATAAGAATCCATTGTTATCATTTTCAACTCTAACAAGCTAATACTTTCGGAGATATGAGGTTTCAAAGCTTCAATAATACATGGTAAGTTCTATGTAATCACAGAATGTGAACACACAATCTGTCTGTGATCACTATTCATAAATGTCATCTTTTCTAGCTATTAGAGATTGTCAATTCATAGTTGTTATTTTATCTTGGAAAGTATTCGATTCTTGAATTTGTGAATATATACAAGACTGTTTTGATGTACTTTATGGAGGCAATAGGAAAGAAGAACATAATGGAATCATCAAAATAAATAAGTGTTCGTTGACCACGGAGGTTAATATTACCTTTTACTTCCTTAAGTAGTGAGACATGTTCCTGTCTGTATACAGTATTTTCATAATATTGCTAGCAAAAAAATACGGAAATATGGATCTACATTTGTGTATCAATCATTTTTTCTTGAGTTAAGGTTCATAATACAGAAAAGAATGTGTTAGTGGTATGGACTATTAAATTATAAATCATGAAAAGGGGATAGTATTTTATTAATATATTTTGAACAATTAAAATAATTTGTTCGTAAGCTACTACCTACTCAAATATCAGGAATAAATGGACAATCTGCTATGATTGTCTACAGCGTTGCTCTAGACATTTCGATGATACTTTCCTTAGGTATTTCGAGTTGTTAAAACAATGCACCGAGTTTAAGTTGCAACAACCCATTCCACGAGGTTGAATCATTGCAGATTGCTCATTTAATCTTGATAAATAAATTACAAAAAGATGAAGAAGAAGAAGAAATAAATTTAATTTCAATTTTTGAAGCCTTAAGGCATTTAAGCACCGTAGATTGCTATTTTTTCAGAAGATAATTTTCAAAGCATTTTATTTAAACGACACTTTTTTTAAATTTAATTTCTTTCAGGATGCATTTCTATCATAGGAATCCATTGATATAATTCCCAACTCTGAGACCAATACTTTCGGAGATATAATTTGTCTGTTTGAACAAGAGCGCCAAAAAGCTCCTGTCCACAGGGTTTGAACCAATTTTTCAATGATTTTTTAAAAATTTTCTAGTAATACGATCTCCATGAAATTTTGTAAAAATTTTTGCGTCGGCATCCTAGAAATAATTAACATGTTTGAATTGAATCAGTATCGTATTTTTTGGGGTATTGAAGAAATAATAACCAAATTAGATTGATATAACTCCAAAACCATGTGGCCGACTATGCTAATTAACGAACGTAAATGTCGAATTCACCAATCTACCCCGAAAACTGCAAGTCGCTGAATCTTTCCGTTTTCATGTCTATATTCTACAGTCAGTTAGCAAGCAAGCTTCAATTCGATAGAGTCTGTATTTTTTGAGTTATCGAGTAACTAATATTCTAGATGGGTCTCCAAAACCGTTGGTCCGATTATGGCCAAAAGCGAACTTAACTCTCCCATTTGGAGCCGCAACCTACCAATCACCTTTCGTTCGAGAGTTATCGTGGCAATGGTCACCCATCCAGCTACTGAACTAACACGAGGCTGCTCGGTTCTCCAACAATATAGATCTGATCGTGTTCAAACTTGGTACTTGGTAGTAGAGTTAGGTTCTGAAGGCCCTCGCAAAATTTCAGCCATGTCGGATTCATCCGACATGGCTTCTGATATATAGAATTTCTTTCAATGATTTTTTAAAAATTTTCTAGTGATACGATCCTCACGAAATTTTCCAAGAATTTTTGCGTTGGCATTCTACAACTAATAACCATGTTTGAATCGGATCGGTTCTCTATTTTCCGAGTTATTGAGGAAATAAAAACCAAATTTCAGATGGGTATAACTCCAAAATCGTTCTGCCGATTGTGCTGATAGACAAACTCAAATGTCGCATTCAAATGCACAACCTAACCTGAACATTTAAGGTCGGTATCCCTTTTATCGCATTTATCCCTTTTATCGTGATATAAAATATATTTATTAATAATTTTTTTATAATTTTCTAGTGATACGATTCTCACAAAATTTCACAAAAGTCCTTAGGTTTATATTCTACAACTACTCTCCAAGTTTCAATTCGATCAGATATATATTGGTTGAAAACAAACTTATTACTCGGGAACCATTAACGAACTTTTCCGTCGTATTGAGATACACCACCTACCCTGAAAATTCCAAGTTGCTAGCCTTTCCATTCGTTTGAGACCATTTTCGGCAAAAAATTCGAAAATTACAGACATTTGAGCCAAATGATAACGCGATGTTCCCCAGAACATACGCACAAAATTTCACAAAAGTCCTTAGGTTTATATTCTACAACTACTCTCCAAGTTTCAATTCGATCAGATATATATTGGTTGAAAACAAAATTATTACTCGGGAACCCCTTAACGAACTTTTCCGTCGTATTGAGATACACCACCTACCCTGAAAATTCCAAGTTGCTGGCTCTTTCCATTCGTTTGAGAACATTTTCGGCAAAAAATTCGAAAATTACTGACGCACAAAAAAGGAGATCAAACAAAAATACAAAATTACAGACCCACAGCGATGTCGGACGAATAGTTTCTGCATATAGAATTTTTTTCAATGATTTTTTAAGAATTTTCGAGTTATACGATCCTCACGAATTTTCGCAAGAATTTCCGCGTTGGCATTTTACAACTAACAACCATGTTTGAATTAGATCGGTTTTATATTTTTCGAGTTATTGAGGAAATAACAACCAAATTTCAGATGGGTATAACTCCAAAACCGTTTGGCCTATTATACCAATCAACAAACTTCAATGCCCCATTCATATGCACAACCTTTCCCGAAAATTTCAAGTCGCTATCTCTTTCCGTTCTCAGGTTATGGTGACATAAATAATATGTTTTGATAATGTTTTTAAAATTTTCTAGTGATACTATTTTCACAAAATTTCACAATCGTCTTCAGTTTTGCATTCTACAACGACTCACCAAGTTTCAATTCGATCAGACTTGTTTTTGTTAAAAACACAATTATTACTCGGAAACCGTTGGGCCGATTCTGCCCACCTACCCTGGAAATTTCAAGTCGCTATCTCTTTCCATTCAAAAGTTATCGTGGCAACGGACGGCCCTGGCCGGACAGTATGAAAATTGACCTCGCATTCTTGATCAGGGAGTCGAACCCAATCGTTTGAGACCATTTTCGGCGAAAAATTAGAAAATTACAGACATTTGGGCAAAATGCTACGCGATGTTCCCCAGAACATACGCGCAATAATGGTTTAAATTCTAATGATGTAGATTTTTTAAAATCGGTTACAATAACGAAGTAGCTCCCATAATCAATTGTCAATAAATAAATAATGGACAATTCGAATTCGCTGATAGGGAAATCAACTAGTGTTAAACATATTCAATTACAAATGAAAAATAAATAAATCGCAAAAGACCTGTGACCTCAAGTATTGGTAAAAGAACTTGCTAATGAAGAAAATTGGTTTAAATGGAGCTGTTGCTGCAAGATCTTCAATTAGGTACAGAAAGGCTATTGAGCGCAACTATGTCATGTCACCCATGTCAACCTGGCAGCCAACACGACCTAATGAAATCACCAGATCCTCAACTGATAAAATTAAAGTACAATTTTATGGGAACAACGAAAACCTCTTCGATTTATCGATGGTATAGATCTGGCGACTCGTTAAAAAATAAACGAAATTAGCATGTTTTCAGCTCGTGACATGTGACTCGAGTGAGATATCAAGAGCGGGCCTTAAACGAATTCCAGAATACCAAATTTGGCCCAAACAGGAAATCCACGTCACTCCGACTGTCGGAGGGATGGGGACAGGACATTATCGGTTTTTCACTATCGATGCCCGTGGAATTCAAAGGCCGAACTCGTTATAGATTTTCGATGTTATCATCTACAAATCCATTTATATTGAGATTGAAATTTCTGTTATGTCATCATCAGGGACTGCATTCGTTTTTTATTCGGGCTTCGAGATGCATTATAACTATGACACTGTGTTATGGAACATCAATCGTCCCATACAATTTATACACCTTCGGATGATCGGCATATCGAAATGCTTACTCATCTAGAATGCAAAATTCAGATGTGGGGATATTCAGAAATCGGTAGAGTTGAATTATGTTCATTGTGCTGTTACAATAATTCAGTTTATGTATGAAATTTCAATATAAAATGTGGGAAAGCCATGTGGACAGGAGTTTGGCGCTGTTGTTCAAACTTTGACAATTCATATCTCCGAAAGTATTGGTTTTGTCATAGTTGGGAATGATATCAATGTATTCTTATGATAGAACTACATCATAAAATAAACTGAATTAAATAAAGTGTCGTTTAAAAAATTGGTTCAAGCACTAACGTGAAGTCAGGAGCTTTTACGCGTATGTTCTATTGTCCATTCTCCTGTATTGGACACTCTTAATCGAATTTACCATGGTGATTTCTATTGTCCGTTCTCCTGTATTTGACACTCTCTTAATCGAATTTACCATGGTAAATTATGCTTATAAACAAACTTAAATGTCGCATTCAGATGTACAACCTAACCTGGAAATTTCAAATCACTTTCTCTTTCTGTTCTCAGGTTATCGCGTATTAAAAAATATTTTTCAATAATTTTTTCAAAATTTTCTAGCAATAAGATTCTCAGAAAATTCCACGAACGTGCTTAGGTTTATATTCTTCAACTATTCACCAAGTTTCAATTCGATCGGATTCATATTGGTTGAAAACAAAATTATTACTCGGAAATCATTGGGCTGATTATGCCCATTAACGAACTTGTCCGCCGTATTGCAATGCGTCACCTACCCTGAAAATTTCAAGTCGCTAGCTCTTTCCATTCTCAAGTTATCGTGGCAACGGCCGGCCGGGCAGAATCAAATTTGACCTCGAATTCTTCATCGGGGAGTCGAACCAAATCGTTTGAGACCATTTTCGTCAAAAAATTCGAATGTTACAGACATTTGGGCAAAATGATAACGCGATGTTTCCCCGAACATACGCGCAAAAAAAAACAAGAGTGCCAAAAATGATTAATCTGAAACCGCCAGACCGATTCTACCCAATAACGAACTTATCCGAGATTAATTCCTCAAATCTACTCTAAAAATTATATTATATCAATTGAAACTTAGCAAATATTCCAGTTTTGTTTGTATATCGTTAGAGTTGAAAATGATATCAATGGATTCTTATGATGAAAATGCATCTTTGAAAAAATTGAATTTGAAATTTATAACGCATAAAAAAAATTGTTTTCGTTACTTCATAACCATCAAATTCCGTTCGAGAGTTATCGTGTTAACGGCCGGATCGACTTGACCGGACAGAATCGATTTTGACCACGCATTCCAAATAAATCAGTTGAACCAAATCGTTCATGATCATTTTCATCCAAAAATTCGAAAATTGCAGACATTTGGGCAAATTGATAAGCACTCTGTTCCGAGGAACAAGAGCGCCAATAACTGAAGATTGAAGACTCCTCTGGTTTATTACTGGAAATAATGGGAAGACATTATATTTTTTTCTGGAGCTAAGCAGCTTTAGGCGAGTTCGCTTCCTGGATGGGTGACCGCTCTGGTTATAAATTTGAAGAGCCCCTGTACACAGAGCTTTCCTACTTTTTTTACATGATTTCACTTATAATTTCTTTGAGAAATATTATTTCAATCACTCGAATTATAGATAATATTTTTGTTGAAATTTTTCTTGTATGTCAAAATTTACCCACCTATGTTCGGAGGAAGTCCCAAAATAGTTCTAGGATAATATTTTTTACTAAAGGAAAATCTTGGAAAGTGTTTGAAATTAATATTTTATGAATATGCACTATAATCATAAAAAATAAGAAGTGGTGCATTAAAAGTTTATTCTATATTTTTACAATTCATTATTTATCAATGGTCATCCCTCACTAATTTCTTTGGTGGCAATGGCGCAGCAAATCCTGCGAAAACATGTCCATTTCTTTTTCGGTCACAGTTAGTTCAGTGCAAGTAGAAAATAAATATTTCATCAAGTATAACAAGCAGTTTAGTTTTAAAGAATTGAAAACAATATTTCAAAGATTTGAAAACGGATTATTTAGGAAGTATGGAGAGGCAAATTTCAATCCAATAAAAATATTTCATCAAAATCATTTTCACTTGATTAAGGCTCAAATACTGGACACAATACATTAATCAATAAGTCATTAAGAAACTTCACTTATCGATCTTGCCCTAATTTTAACCCTAGGGGATTTCATTGATTTGTCGAGAAGCAAGAGCAGACGCGTTTCTGCCTTCTTGGCCTTCATCAGTACTCTGTAGCTTGCCAACAAACTCAACTAAACTGAACCGCGTTAAGCCTCTCACAGCCGGCTTGGTCGATTAAACATAATCACCCACGCGACCTCTGAGACAAAACAAGGAATTGAGCTTTTCCCACCAGTGAGCATTTGAAGCGTGGAATCATATAGGGAAAGACTGAATTCCTTGTTTTGTCTCAGAGGTGGCGTGGGTGATAATATATAATCGACCAAGCCGGCTGTGAGAGGATCAACACGGTTCAGTTTAGTTGAATTTGTTGGTAAGCTACAGAGTACTGATGAAGGCCAAGAAGCAAAAACGCGTCTGCTCTTGCTTCTCGACAAATCAATGAAATCCCCTGGGGTTTATTTGACTTGAAAAGACTTCTCTAAACGTAACCCTGATCCGAGCAGTACAGAAACTTTATGAAAACTCCTCCTCAAAAATCAAAATAAACAACCAGTTCTCCTCTAATTTCTACGTAACAAAGGGACTGAGACAAGGATGCAGCCTATCACCAACACTATTCAAGATATATTTAGATGAAGCTTTGAGACAGTACAGGAGATCGTGTAACGGAATGGGTATCGAACTAAGTGATCATACAACTTTGTACACACTGCATTTCGTAGATGACCAGGTAGTAATTTCTCAGGACAAAGATGATTTGGACTTCATGACTCGTCGACTATTACTAGAATATCAAAAATGGGGTTTGAAGGTCAATATGGAAAAAACTAAGTATCTCTATGTCGGATCAGAAACACGGGAATTACGACTTGAGGATGGAAGACAAATACCGGCCACTGAAGAATACACGTATTTGGGAACAAAAATTACAAGCAGCGACCCAACAGAACCAGAAATATAAGAACGAATAACTAAGGGAAAAAAATGATTGGAGCACTGAGCTCTATAATATGGCCAGTAAAATCTCTACCGGAAAAAACATCAAATATTCAACACAATTTTCATGAGCGTGGTTCTGTATGGATGTGAAACATGGCAGCTGACATCAAGAATGGAACAAAGATTGTTATCCCTGGAAATGAACTTTTGGCGGCGAACAGCAAGAATTTCGAAGTTCCAACATATTCCAAATAGTACAATACGTGATATAATGAATGTTGAAACAACCATTATTATTATTATGGGTTGTGCTGGGCAGCCTAAACCCGCCCCTCCACTGCGACCAATCGGTCTATTGTGGCACACCTTTAGTATTTAATCTATACTTCACCAACAAGCTCAAGTCTCTTGATGAAGGATATGATTCTGGTGGGTGAGAACTTGTCCAGTTCCCTCAGTGTCAGTTTGTGGACTCCTAGTTCCTCCAATCTGATCCTGTCCCCAGCGGGGCAGTCACACATGATGTGTTCGATAGACTCGTCGTCCTCCAGGCAAAGTCTGCACTCGGAGTCCTCAGTCAACCCCAGTGTATTGAGGTGTTTCCTGAGGCCACAATGGCCCGTGTATACAGCTGTAAGGATTCTCAGGTCCACCCTAGAGAATTTGAGCCATTTTCTGGCTCTTTCAGCTGATGGGCCAGTAATTGTTGAGCGAGCATGTCTGTGTCCAGGTATGCTGCTCCAGATTTCTTGGACCTTTTGGTCCACCCATCTGTTGTTTTCCTTCGCCGCTGCTCTGAGAGAGATGCCGCAGGCCGGTTCTGGTCCAATGAGCCCCATAGAAGCCCCTCGTGCCGCCAATGAGTCCGCCATCTCATTACCCATACAACCATACAACCATACTGGACAGTATAAAGGAAAAGCACCTCAGCTGGTATGGCCATGTGCAGAGGGTGAGTGAGCATAGGATACCAAAACAGATAATGGATTGGAACCCACTGGAACGTCGAAAACAAGGGATACCGAAAATGACCTGGAGAAAAGGAGTAAGCAAGGCAATGTCGACGAGAGATCTCAGACCATGAGACAGGGTGGACCGAGAGAAATGGAGATTGGGCTCCGCAAGGCGTAGAACGCTGTAAAGCGGATATACAGGGTGAGTCTTTGACCACTGCATTAATTTTAACCAAAGATTCCTCTCATCAAATGAAACACTTTTTTCATTTACCATTTTTCCAGATTCGGCTCAGGTAAAAAGTTACAAGCGTTTAAAGATTTCACAATGTGCTAATACACTCCCGCATATAAATTATCTATGACATTATTGGCGGACGAGAATAAGGCATGGTAACGTGGTTTACAGCTTGATTCGGGATTCCAACGCTCAGGGACGGATCCATAAAAGTAGTGAAATTTCTGGAGTTTTCCATTTTAAAACATTCAATGAAGAATATCTCGAAAACGGTGTGTTTAAGGAGAAATGATGAAGAATAATATAATGTTCTAAAACGATGGAATATTCTTGAAATGACCCAAGAAAAACTTTATATGCTTTCTTTATGCTAATTTCGTTTAGTTTTATGAATCCACGAGTCCATAACTAGAAAACCAGTAGAAGTAGAAAATAACTAATAGTTGGAAAATATGTATCATAGTTATAGGAAACTTTACGCCAACATTCATTTTATTCGAAAAAAGGATGTCAAAGCTACAAAATAAAAACTGATTTTTTTTCAAAATTTCAACAGCCTGTATCTTTTTACCTGAGCTGAATTTGGAAAAATGAAAATGAAAATGAAAAAAGTGTTTCATTTGATGAGAGGAATCTTTGGTTAAAATTAATGCAGTGGTCAAAGAGTCACCCTGTATACAGGGTGAGTGAAAAAAGTGTTTCATTTGATGAGAGGAATCTTTGGTTAAAATTAATGCAGTGGTCAAAGAGTCACCCTGTATACAGGGTGAGTCTTTGACCACTGCATTAAATTTAACCAAAGATTCCTCTCATCAAATGAAACACTTTTTTCATTTACCATTTCTCCAGATTCGGCTCAGGTAAAAAGTTACAAGCGTTTAAAGATTTCACAATGTGCGAATACACTCCCGCATATACATTATCTATGACATTGATGGCGGACGAGAATAAGGCATGGTAACGTGGTTTACAGCTTGATTCGGGATTCCTACGCTCAGGGACGGATCCATAAAAGTAGTGAAATTTCTGGAGTTTTCCATTTTAAAACATTCAATGAAGAATATCTCGAAAACGGTGCGTTTAAGGAGAAATGATGAAGAATAATGTAATGTTCTAAAACGATGGAATCTTCTTGAAATGACTCAAGAAAAACTTTATATGCTTTCTTTATGCTAATTTCGTTTAGTTTTATGAATCCACGAGCCCATAACTAGGAAACCAGTAGTAGTAGAAAATAACTAATAGTTGGAAAATATGTATCATAGTTATAGGAAACTTTACGCCAACATTCATTTTATTCGAAAAAAGGATGTCAAAGCTACAAAATAAAAACTGATTTTTTTTCAAAATTTCAACAGCCTGTATCTTTTTACCTGAGCTGATTTTGGAAAAATGAAAATGAAAATGAAAAAAGTGTTTCATTTGATGAGAGGAATCTTTGGTTAAAATTAATGCAGTGGTCAAAGACTCACCCTGTATATATTAATTATACGAAGCCATTATGAAGACCCTATTGGCAGGAACGCTCTGGACTTTTTGATATATTAGTAATGTTTTTTCTTTATATAAATATGCTCATATTCAAATCACATCCATTTTCTGAAAAATTTATCTTGCATAAACAAATTAGGTATACATAAGATAAAATAATATTACCAATAAGTATTAAATTTGATGCACTGTAACCAGTCAACTTACTCAAATAGACCAAGACTTTGAAATATAAGAACATATTCATTGAAATAGTAATAAATAAACGAATGAACTAGCCTGGAGTATAATGGATTACTGACAAAATATCACTCGGACGGAAAACACCTCTGAAACGCTTCGATCGAAACCAGAATCTCGCTTCTCTGGACAATCACTTTCTGTTCACCATACAGTTATGGGTTTTCTAAGTAGTGAATAGCAGTAGAATAACAAAATTGTGGAAAATGGAAATATTCCTTCAGCCCCTCTGTACAACAGATGTTATCGTAAAATACTCGCTGGTGTATTATCAATGCGAACGCATTTGTTTGAAGCAATTTGAGCAATACACTTTCTATTCACACTATTTGCGATGATTTAATTATACAGGCTGAACTGACATATACGGTTTTGGCGTTATACCCATCTGAAATTTAGTTGTTATTTCCTCAATAACTCAAAAAATACGAATCAAATCCAATTCAAACATGGTAATTAGTTGGGTGGCATGGTAAATGTAGACGCGAAATTTTTTGCAAAATTTCATAAGGATCATATTACTGAAACATTAAAAAAAAAATCATTGAAAAAAATTCTATATATCAGAAGTTATTCGTCCGCGAGCTCCGAAATTTTGCGAGAGCATTCAAAACCTCACTCTACCAAGTTCCAAGTTGAATATGATCGGATCTATACATGTATACATGTATTGTTGAAGATGCATTGAGTGAGTTCAGTAGGTAGATGGGTGACAGTTTCCACTATAACTTTAGAACGGAAAGAGATAGGGACGTTATACCCATCTGGAATATTATTTTCTCGATCACTCAAAAAATACAAATCCGATCGCATTGAAACTTGGTAACTAGTTGTAGAATATCGAAATAAAGAAGTATATTAAATTTTGTAAGGATCATACCACTAAACAAATTTAAAAGAACTATGAAAAAATATTATGTACCTATCTCACGATAACTAGAGAACGGAAAGAGATAGCGACAATTTTTAGGTTAGGTTGTGCATCTGAATGAGACATTTGTTCGTAGGCCTAATAGGCCAGACGGTTTTGGAGTTATACACATCTGAAAGTTTGTGTTTAGTTCTTCTATAACTTAAAATGTACAAATATTCAATTAAAACTCGGTAATTATTTGTCGAATACCCACGCACTAGGTTTCGCGGAATTTCGTGAATGACTTCTAAAATTACTTGAGACTTGAGTTTTTTCGTATATCATTAGATATTTAACGAATTTGAATTTCGATAGAATACATAATATATCAGAATTAAACATTTTGTGATCTTAGACGATTCTCTCATTACTCAAGTCTATTATTAATATGGTACGAAATGTATTGATATCTTATAAAAGCTGTGAAAACGGTCTATATACCGTTCGTCAATTCGATTATGAGTGTCCAAGTCCTATAGAGATGAATAGACAATATAACATGCGCGCAAAAGCTCCTGACTTCAGGTCAGTATTTTGACGATTACAATCCGCCTATAGTTAGCATCATAAGAGGCAAATCAAATTCAATCGATGCTTTACTTACTTTCGAACTGTCAAAACAGTTCGAATTACACTTGACATGAGAATTGACGTAATTTCATTTTACTTTTTCGTTGTTTAGCGTTTCAGAGCACTCATATATTTAGATCAACTTCTTCATCAGAATTTATAATCTTCATTGATCGGATTGATCATTGGATTTCTGATGAATTTTGATCATGTCACGGAAATCGTACTTTCATCGCTGAGTGGATCAACGACAAAAGATGATGAAAATAAAAACTCACACTAATATCGGGCATTATATCAACATTTTTCTAGCTTAAAAGTCATATTTCATACTTCTAACAAACGTTGATCTTGAAAAAAAATCGTTATTATCAATAAAAGTATTTTAAGGAAGGTAGAGTCGAGGGTAGAGTATAGAAAATTACCTTATGGTCGAAGGATTGGTGGAACTGAATCTTGATGGAATATTCTGTTTGTTTGCATACAGTCATTGAAATCGTATCCCGGCTCCACATGTTGGGTCAACGTTGGCCCCAACACTGTTGGCCCAACGTGCGGATGGGGTAATTTGTCTTGGTTCCACCGTTGGCGCCAAGGTTGGTTGTTGGCCGTCGCGTGTCGGTTTTATCAAAGGAAAATTGCGCCAACAATAGCGACCAATACACACGTTGGGCCAACATCAGTCTTGCTGCAGCACGCATCGAGTGAGGACGTCGAGCAGAGATGGATTCCTCGTCATTAAGACCGCCCCCCTGCATGGCAGAATGAACAAGTTTATGAATTTTTAGAGTTGTACCAGTGTCATCCAATAATATGGGATGCAAATAGGAAAGACATAGACGAATATGATATTTGAGTTTGTTAATAGTCATAATGGGCCAAACGGTTCTGGAGTTATACCTATCTGAAATTTGGTTGTTAATTCCTCCATAACTCAAAAAATACGAATCCGATCTAATTCAAACAAAGTTATAAGTTGTAGAATGTCAAAATGTCAGAAAATCAATGAAAAAAATTGTATATATCAGAAACTATTCGTCTGACTCTGCTGAAATTTTTATTCATATTGTTGGAGATCCTAGCAGCCTTGGGTGAGTTCAGTAGCTGGATGGGGGATCGTTGCCACGATAACTTTCGAACGGAAAGAGATAGCGACTTGAAATTTTCAGGGTAGGTTGCGCATTCGAAGGGTACAGTTAAGTTTGTTGTTGAGCATAATCGGCCCAACGGTTTCGGAGTTATACTATCTGGAATATTATTTTCTAGATAACTCAAAAAATACAGATCCGATAGAATTGAAACTTGGTTACTAGTTGTAGAGTACTGAAATAAAGACGTGAGACGGGAGAGAACTGGCATAGCCAACGTTGGGCCCAACGTGTAGACACCTCACGAAGTTAACCGGCCAACGTTGCATCCATCGTTGGCCCAACGTGTGGAGCCGGCCTTAGCGATGATAGCCAACAGCTTGGCGTTGGATGATTTATATCTACCAAACATATCGCTCACAATGATCGAGGTCTAGATAACTATACCCATCTTCTTTTAAAATAATTCGTTCTAACCATAATATAGGTACACGTTCACGACAATATCGCATATCTCTTATAGACATTCCATTTTAGGTACGTTCGCGATATCTCCAGGAGATTACTTCAAGAATTCCATAGGCAATCTAAGGGCCCATTCACAATCATGTTAATGTTAATGGTAATGTTAATGTTAACCTATGATGTTAGAGTCTAAAAGATAGGGCTACCTCGATACTGTTCACAATGATGTTAATGTTAATGTTAATGGTGATGTTAACGTTCTAAAAAATGTCTTGATGGTTAACATCAGCCA
Source organism: Halyzia sedecimguttata (assembly GCA_937662695.2). Taxonomy (NCBI): domain Eukaryota; kingdom Metazoa; phylum Arthropoda; class Insecta; order Coleoptera; family Coccinellidae; genus Halyzia; species Halyzia sedecimguttata. The sequence goes on from OW569411.2 coordinate 35,746,341, forward strand.
ATAGAAAAACGCTATTCTGGATACATGCGCAGTGTCGATTTATATGTTCTGTGTTCATAACCTAATAACATGCAGCATGGCATGCTCAAAAGTTTCGTTTTTCGTTACAATCATCATTACATATTACATTTCAAGTTACAAACATACACACAAGAAGACAATAATTATTCTACTATCGGTAATAACCTATTCAAAAGTTATCACTATTATCCGATAATCAATCAAATAAGCCTGACGATGTTACGTTATTATTAGAACTAGTGCAGAAATATAATTTTCTGTACGATAAATCTAGAAAAGATTTCAGGGATCTTCACAAGAAGAACAATGCGTGGATGGAGATAGCGGAAGCTTTAGACTGTAATGGTGAGTACATAATTGATATTTTCTTTACAATGATTCAATTATCAATACTGACTTGTTATTTTTTTTTCATTATAGTTGAGGAAGTGGAAACTCGGTGGAGAACACTTAGAGAAAGGTATGTCAAAGAATGCAAAAATCAGGAAATCAACACAAGAAGTGGTCAGAGTCAAGTAGATCCAAGCGGTGTTTGGGAGTGGTTTGACAGCATGAGTTTTCCGAATAACCATGTGAAACCTAGAAAAACTACTTCAAGCAGTTTACTACCAGAAAATGCTATAGAAACAATTGAACTAGAAATCCCTGAGGAGAATATTGGTGGTTCTGCAGCATCTCCCGCCACATCTGTGGCAGGCAGCTCCAGATATTTTGATATTCGTGCTAGGAGCATTCGGAAAAAACGGAAAATTTAATCAGAAATAGATATGGAAGTATTGAATACTTTAAACGAAATGAAGAATATAAGTAATCAAGCTCCAGTGGAAGATGAAGATGACATATTCTGCCGTGCCGTAGCTTGTGAATTAAGGAAAGTCACGGAAATTTTGTTTATTCGCTTAAATTCAACTAATGTAATTTGAGATAACCTTCATTTTTAGGCGTCAGTTGTGGTAGCAGTTTATTTATTCTCTAAATAAAATACATATAACAGAGAAAAATATGAATTTCTTCTTTCACGAATGAAGTCTTACGGGAATCAGTATTTAGAATATACCACTTAGAAACGAACTGTTGCTTCCGTGGAATGGAATTAATAAACAGACCAAGAAGTCAACTTTAACAGAAGGTCACAAGACAATCAATATCGCTCGAATTGAAAAGGTAACTGATAATGTAGTTGGTAAGAATGTGGAAGACACTGCTGATATTCCACTTAACAAAAATGAGGGTTCTGAATGGAAAGTTGTCAGTTCTCAAAGAAAAAACTGAAGCCCAGAAATTCCCTAGTTGTTGGAACCTATTCTGGCACGTAGTGTTGAAGGAATGGGCAAATTAAAGCTCTACATGCATCAAATAGGAGGCCGAATACATCTTCTGAAGGTTTGTAAAGTTTTCTTGGTAGCAAGTTTTTCAATGACGTATGTGAGAAGTTGACATCACGCTATCCCGAGCGTTGTTCGAAGTAGAAGACACCTGCAATATATCTAAGAAAAAATATATTATAGTATGTTAATGTTTGCCATTCTCTTTGTAATGCCATATTAATTAACTACTTCAAATTGCAGAAAGATAACTTTGCTATTTTAAACTTTACTGCATTTGTGGGTCAAAAAAGCTGTCCTGAAAACTAGTTATTTTGCATATAGCCGTTTAGTCTTTTCTGCCGTTAATACGGTTTATATTTATTCATGTTTTATAGGTGTGAATAGTAATAAATGAAGTTAAACAAAATGTGGTTATTTATTTTTGTATTTACGATACAATATTAGAGGTTATTCACAAAAGAGAGAGGTTGTGTCTAACTCCTTTACTGTACAATGTCGAGATTCCTAATATTACAAGTATATAAGTTATTACTTCGAATAATGCAATTCATTTGCACTAATTTGTACTTCTTTCCCTATTTACATACTCCACTTGTCCAGGTAAGGCTCCTGCAGGTCTAATTAGATATTGAGCCAATTTATCCCTAATGGCAAGAGCACCTTTTCCAGGATTATTTCCACTTCTTCGCCCTCTATGCATGTCCTCTAAAACCACACTTGACAGAGTTCCAACTTCCCTACGCCACTCTCCTTCAACCACTCCATTATCGGTATCTCTACCGAAAAAGCCCTGAGGACAGTACTTCCTATTACTCTCCGACATAAGGTATTCCTTTTTGGCGCTAAAACCACACTTGACAGAGTTCTAACTTCCCTACGCCACTCTCCTTCAACCACTCCATTATCGGTATCTCTACCGAAAAAGCCCTGAGGACAGTACTTCCTATTACTCTCCGACATAAGGTATTCCTTTTTGGCGCTCTAGTTCCTCGGAACTGAGTGCTTATCAATTTGCCCAAATGTCTGTAATTTTCGAATTTTTCGATGAAAATGGTCTTAAACGATTTGGTTCGACTCACTGATCAAGAATCCGTGGTCGAAATTCATTCTGTCCGGCCGGTCCGGCCGTAGGCCGTAGGTCGATAACTCTCGAACGGAATGAGCTAGACAGTTGAAATTTTCAGAGTAGGTTTGGGGGATAAATATCTCGGCTAAGTTCGTTATTGGGCAAAATCGGACAGATGGTTTCGGAGTAACAAAAAAAAATTTTTTTTTTTACAGAACAAATTCCGAATTACATTTTTTTCAATAAGCAATTCTACCATAAGAATCCATTCATATCATTTTAAACTCTAACAAACTAATACTTTCGGAGATATGATTTTTCAAAATTTCAATGATAGAATTATTCTGTGGCTATTCTATGAATTGTTATAATGTCAACTTTGACGTTGTCTCATTGTCATTCATTCCAGTAATGGTATCAATATGAGAATTATAATATCATACTTGTTGTTGGTTGATATTTTCATGCCGATGGTCAATCCATATGATGATGGGAATGGTAATGGTAAGTTAATAATATTGAGCTCAGAATATCTCCACTAAAAACAAAACTGGAATTGAGGAATGAATATCTCGGATGAGTTAGTTGTTGGGTAGAATTCGTCTATTGGTTTTGGATTGATAATTTTTGGCACTCTTGTTGAATTTAAATTCTTCTATGATGTTTGAATTCAATTTCTGCTAAGATGAAGTTCTAAATTTCAATAATGAATCGTACTTCTATGTTTTTTATAAGAAAGAGTCAAATTCATTTCAGCTATTTCAATTTGATTTCTTCCATGGTGCAGGTCTCATTCTCAGATTGCTCATTTAATCTTAATAAAGAAACTATTATTTGAATTCAATTTCCTTTATGATGCAGTTCTTTCATAAGAATACATTGATTTAATTCCCAACTCTGAGAAACCAATACTTTCGGAGATATAATTTGTCTGTTTGAACTAGAGCGCCAGAAAGATCCTGTCCACAGGGCTTGAACCCATTTTTCTTTATAAAATTATGCAAACACACTGTTGCCTTAATAATATTGTCCACTGTTTCTGGCCGTGAGGATATTGTCCTGGTGAAAATTCTCCATCTAGCCACTAAAATGCCAAATTCATTTTCTATAACCCTCCTCGCCCGACTCAATCTGAAATCAAATATCTGCTTTTCCAATGGTAAGTTTGTTCCCTTATAAGGTTTCAGTAAATGGTTACCGAGAGGAAAAGCATCATCCCCCACAAAAAAAAAATGGAATTCTAATTTTGCTATTTGGAAGTTAACTTTCTTCTGGCATTCTCTAGTGCATCAACTAGAGCTGAATTTGATAATACTCCACCGTCACTTTGAGAACCGTACGCTCCAATATTAACGTAACGGGAATTGTAGTGTGCATCACATATAGCAAGTAGAACTATACTGAAATTCTTCTTATAATTGAAAAATGTACTTCCCGAATTAGGCGGACACTGTATAGCTATATGCTTGCCATCTATTTCCCCTAGAGTATGTAGCATGTTCCACCTTTCTAGAAAATCATCAGCAATTTTCTGGGAGTAAGAGGCTTCAGCACAATGCCATTCAATATATCCCATAATGATTGTGTGGTTTCTTTAATGATAATGGAAACTGTCGATCTACCAACTTTATATCCGGATGCTAAGCTGAACAAAGAGTCTCCCTGTGACAAGAATCTAAAATAGGAGAATCATTCCATATAATATCTCCAGTGAAAACAAATAGAATTATTATGCATTAATTATACAAAACAGTATATAGGGTATACCTCAATGTCAATGCTAAGCGCTGTGCCGGACTAATTGCTTCTCGGTTGCTCCTTTTTGTTAAAGAAGGTCCTACTAGAGTAAGCATTTCATCAAATTGTGTAGGTGTCATCCTGGTATACAAGAAAAATCATTCATGATCGATAATCTGCAAATGTCCAAAGTTAGTAGGTAAATAGTTTGTAGGTATCATGATTTCACTTCTAACTTACCTTATATTTGAGGAATGTTGAAAAGTATTCTCCGCTTAGTTTTCTAGCACGTAAAACTGGACTAACTGCCCAACGACGGCTATTGCTGTTTCTTCGCTTTTGGTTCAACAAATACAATCATCGTAACGTAAGAAGTTGAAACAACATTCTGCTTTTCTTAAGCTTAAACCCAGGAAGAGAGAATCAAAGTATGTAAGCACTTAGCAAAACACTAGTTTGGAAAGATTTAAAATCGCCATCATAGGCAATTTATACCTAACTAAAGCCTCCTTTTTTGACTCCTCCCATATTTAGGCGCCTAATTTAAATTTTCCGTTCTCTCTACATAGCAACATATAGGCGAACAAATTTAAAAAATTCAGGCAATTTAGGAAATAAATACAAATACGGCTTTGTTTACCAACAACGGCCATCTTGATCTTGGGTCACGTGATCTGGATTCCCTAATATCATTGGTTCATGTTAACTATGATGTTAAAATTCAAGAATTTTCTAACATCACCATTAACATTACCACTAACATTAACATTATTGTGAACAGTATCGAGGTAGCCCTATAGTTTAGACTTTAACATCTTCGCTTAACATTAAAATTACCATTAACACTAACATGTTTGTGAATGGGCGGTTACGGAGATATCTTATAAAACTCACTTTGTGACATGAATGAGAATATCTATCTGTTACTTCGCATGGCACTCTTTCATGGAGCTCGCAATAGGAGTTCCCATAAATGCCCAAATGTGACCTCTCAGAGAAGTCCTAGGGAGGTCTGTTGCCTGGGGTTGATTATAGAATAAGTTAGTATTTAAGGTTCTTGTTCTTCGAATAAAATTGTTTTCTTTTACAATTTAGATACTCAAGTAATTATTCCAATACTATTTAAATAACACGTTGGAAGAGCACTGTGGTCAGGAGCTTTAGCGCGCTGTTCAAATTTATATCCAGAGCGGTCACTCATCCAGGTAACGAACTCGCCCAAACCTGCTTAGGTCCAGGAAAAAATAATATTTCCAATAATTTAAATCCGATTTTAGACTCAAGCTTCCAAAAAAAAACTGGTCCACATTTTGGCCGAGAATGGTCTCAAACCATTAGTTTCGACTCAAATACATACATTTACTGTTGGGACGAAAATAAACAGTGCTATGTCTGTGGTGGTTCAAGGACCCTTTCAAATACAACCATTCACTGTTGTTTCGAAAGTGAACAGTGCTATATCTGCGGTGGCGTAAGGTCCCATTTGAATACATATATTCACTGTTGGCTCAAAAATGAACAATGCTGTGTTTGTGGTGGCGTAAGGTCCCATTCAAATACATACTTTCACTGTTGGGTCGAAAAGAAACAGTGCTTTGTTTGCGGTGGCGTAGGAACACAAATCAGTTCAATCATACAATTGTGTCATGAGATAAATAAACACCCTGTACAGCAGTGGTTTATTTTCAATAGTGCATTCAAGGGTTATCTCGATAAAATAAATCAGTTCAATCGTACGGTTGTGCCATGAGAAACTATGGGTGGCCAATTCACCGAAAACATCTGTATAGCAGTAATTTCAATATCTAATAATAATAATATACGAAAATACTCACGTTTCACGTAATTTTGAGAAAAAGATCAACCTAACTTCGTTCAATAACCGTTTCGTCGGAGTAATTATTTCAATAGAAATGAAAACAAATGTAACCTTCACTCGCTAGAGAACAGAAAAAAATACTTAAGGATCTTCAATCTGAAAATATCTGTTTCAATTCATCAAAATACGTCCAATATATCATAGTTGATTCGAAGAATGGTTTTAAATATCGATATAAATGCATCTAAATAACAATGACAATGATTCTCCCGTATTGAAAAATTATCGAAGAATGAAGGAATTAGCAATATTAGTTCGATTTTAGTACTTTACCGAATTTATATCATATGAATTTCTTCGGGACTGAAATTGCTCTGGATGCTCTAGCAATATACAGGGTCCGGGGTCGCCACGCCGACAAGGGCAAGGAGGTGATGGGGTACGATTAGGGTCTCACACTTCCTGCTGTTGAACTATCCTCCGGGTCTTCTGATGGAAGTTGTGGATGGTGTCAGCTACGAAGATCCTGGCAGTCCCGATAGTCACATACTCTTTCGGGGTAATTAACTGGACAGTGAATGAGACTCTCCAGCTAGACAGGGCCACACGTAAAGTGATGAACATGAATCGGAGCCTTCATCCCAACTGCTCGGTACAAAGAATATATCTCTCACGAACGCAGGGTGGCAGAGGTTTGCAGAGTTTAGAATACCAATACCATTAACAAACGTTGGAAATGGCAATAAGGAGAAGTGAAGACCCACTTCTGAAAATGGTAGCCCATCATGAAATTAGGTACCAAGGAGCTTTCCTATTTAGAGCTGGACGGAGAGCCTTGGAAAAACTCAGTATAACTGGAGTAACCATCGACCATGAGCTAGTGGGAACACCTATCACGCCAACAGACCAGAGAAGAGTGGGCAGAGAGATCAGACAGGCACAACTGAAGACGCTACTCGAAGACCACATAGGTAAAAGTCTGCACTCTATATATTTCTGAAAGATCAGGGCCTGTCGGAGGAACTATCCTTTGCGTTCTTGAAGTCGGCTGGACTAAAGTCTGAAACGGAGGGATTCGTTATGGCTTGTAAAGATGGAGAGATAAATACAAGATGGTATAAGAAGAACATCATGAAAGTGGACACCCCAACAACTTGCAGAGCATGCCACAGTCAGCAGTCACTGTCTGCTTGCAGAGTCCACGCTCCATCAGGATATACAGAAAGACACAATGCGTCACTTAGAATTCTCTACTTCCATCTGAGAGAATTTTATGGTATACACAAGTTGCCAGTGCTACCATATGTGCCTCTGGAAATTGGATCAGTCATCGAAAATGATAGAGCTCGAATCTACTGGAACTATGCTTTTCCAACAACTCGGCAGATCCATGCCATGCCATGCGATAGATATAGTACTGCTGGACAAAGATCTTAAACCGAAACTTATTAATAAATATGCTAGGGAGTTTTGTTCTTCGAAGTAATTAATATTTAAATCACCGCAGACGAAAAATGTTCCAGATCCTGTACAACAATGGTTCAGGACAAGCGACAATGTTTGAGTGAACAAATCTATATTACCTTGGGGAGGCCTGTAGACGCTCACAATACAGACAGAACAAGTCAAGTTTTTCACATTTATTGCGCAGAACTCAAAATTCATTTCCTCTGTAAACTTTTTAACATAAAATATTTCCTCCACCTGATACATAGCTTTAGTGTAAATTGCTGTTCCACCATGTTGTCGAGTAGGCCTGCAGTAAGAAGCAGCCATTGAATAACCTTTTAGAGTCATCAAGTTGGTTTGTTCACTATTACATCAGTGTTCCGAAACGCTTATGATATCAGGATCAATATTATCAGTTAATATTTCAAGTTGGTCAATTTTATTGGAAATTCCTCATGGATGATGTTAGGGTGGACTTTGCGCATCTCTAGCAGCTGTATTATCAAGCTGTGCGACGATGTGTCAAATGCTTTCGCGTAATCCAGCCATGATGTATGTAGATCGCGCTTGTAGTGTTTCGCATCTTGACAAATGCTCTTGTCTATGAGAAGGTTGTCCTTGCACCCCTGTTCTCCTTTCCGTGCCCCTCTTAGCTCGTAGATTTGGTACCACACCGGTGCGATAACCTCCAGAATCCGGTTTTGAAGGACACTTGTGAGAATCTTATACAAAGTGTTGAGTCACGTGATAGGGCGGTAATTCTAGGGCTGTCCTAGATCGCCTGATTTCAGTATCAGTACAGTTCTGTCCTCTACCAACCATGATGGAATTGGCTCACGGTGAATTATTATTCCACTGAGTAATCTGGCTTCGTGTTGATGAGTAGCTGGAAAGTTCTTCCACAGTAGTTCTGGATCCCATTCAGTCCAGGTGCCGTGAAATCATTTTTGTTCTTCAGGGCTTGTCTAATTTCTTCGGTTGTTATTTCAGTTGGTTGCACACTTTGATTGAACGCATAATGTCTGGAATCTGTGAAGTGCTGGAGTATCTCGGGTTTCCGCTGGTCGCTCGTACAATTTCTTCCAGAACCGTTCAACTTCTTCTGGTGATGGCGGGTTTTCTGCCTCTACTTGTTTGTGGCAACTTGCAATAGCTTTGAGGGCTCTGCGGTGAACATGTTGTTGTCCTCTATCCATTTCTGCTTCTTAATCAGCTTCTTCCTTGCTGCCGCAAGTGATCTTATTCAATCGACAGCTTTTTGCTTCAGTAGATTGATGGTGGGCAAGCTTATCGTACGGAGTAACGCACGCAGCTCCCACATCATGATATATCGATTATTATTATTAGTATTATTATTAATATAGGTACACCTCGCAGAAAAATATCTTTGGTTGCCAATTTCATTATCCGTTTCTATCGTGAATATATTTTCTTCGCGTCAACTGAAAAACATAGACAGGAATTTTTGCCGTCACAACTTCTCTTTCGCATCCTTTTATACATCGAAATCACCGTGGAATGACCCGAAGAGCTGGCAACACCGCTGGGATCGGAAACGTTGGTCGTATTTAGTGATGCTGTATATGTGGGACTGGAAAGTTTGCGTAATGTTTCGGGATTGAAGATGAGTATCGCTCATACAACTTTTATAAGAAAAAAAAATCTTTTCCCCTCTGAGGCTGGCTAAAGAGTTATATGTTTAAATAACTTATTTCTCACTTATATACTCGTTATATACTTTCGGATCATGTGGGTCTTAGGTCGCCTTGAGTACGTACCGGGACTCGAAGCGTCTGTTAGACAAATATATATATATATATATACTTTTGACTGAGAGCTGTATATGTGTTAGCAGAGGTTGGTGTAACGGGGTATTCTTTTGACTGAGAGCTGTATATGTGTTAGCAGAGGTTGGTGTACGGGGTACGACGTATGATACAAGAGCTTAGGGAAAAACCTCAGCAAAAAACCCTTTCTCCCCGTGAGTGTGGTGATTTGTAACTATTGTTTACAAAATTTGCTGAAATTTAAAAATATTGATGGTCATATATTTCTTCAATATGGATTCCCTCGTCAAAAAGGTACCCGAAACTCAACCTGAAAAATGAAAAGACAAGAGGAGGAAACGACCAAATTAAAAATAATACATACCTAACATTTCAAAAGTCTCCTCTCACAAAAATACTTCTCTGTAGGCGAATGGGATCTCGTGGAGAAGAATCGCCTCCGCTAGTTTTCGAAGATATTCACTCTTGAAATCCCTTCAATAATTGAATTCAAAAATGAAAATGTTGCTCGTAAGGCCAGGAGGGTATCTTTCAAAACCAGGTCTGACCGGTCCAAGCGATGATTATTCAGAACTTCAGATGTTCTGAGACCGCTACAGGGCCCTTAAGAAGGGCTACATATTTTACTTTATATTGTATAAAGATTATGACCATTAACGAACTTGTCCGTCCTATTGGGATGCGCCACCTACTTTGAAAATTTCAAGTTGCTATCTCTTTCCGTACTCAGTTATCGTGGCAACGGCCGGCCGGCCGGACGGAATCAAATTTGACCTCGAATTCTTGATCAGGGAGTCGAACTCAATCGTTTGAGACCATTTTCGGCGAAAACTTCGAAAATTACAGACATTTGGGCGAAATGATAATGCGATGTTCCCCAGAAAATACGCGCAAAAAGAGATTCAAACTCCAGAAAAATAATTATTCAAGCTATGCAAATCAAAGTTTAAGTAAGGTAGGATTTCATTTGTTGCATAACTTATTCAATCTCCATTATTTAAATATACGGTAACAAATATAAATTCATAGCAGTACCCATTGCAACTCTGGAATAATCGTAATTTTGGGCCAAGTATCGAACAATACGGCAAAGATTATAAACTTACAGTCAACTTTTCACCTCGAATTGCTCGAGATTGTACCTAACTAGTCTAGACAACTCAATCCCAAAGAGAATCTCAAGAAATTTCCAGCGCCTTATAACGTGTAATGGTATTTGAGTATTAATTATACTCCATAAAAACCGTCTGCGTCGAGTTGGATCGAAAACTGCCATTTTATAGGTTTTCGAAGGATCTGTCTACTTAAGTAGATACGCGAGTGCATAATCATGTTTATACGGCGGCAATTCCTGCTCTCCCGTTCAGTTGGAGTCTCGATAAACGGGTGAAATGCCTGTGTTATTCCATAAACTCGTCATTGTATCTGTCGAACGTGCCTTCTTCTAAGACGTGAGTTAAACGGTAATCAGTACACAAGGTTGCGGTCATTATATTTCCAGTTTATGGTCAGTTATAATTGAAGGGAGGTCCAATTTTTGAATATGACTTGTAGGAAATTAACGAAAGTCCAGTGAGATAAATTGGTCCTATGATACCAAGGCTTTTGTTTTAAAGTTAACATATTTGAGATACTGGATAACATTTTTGAAGGTATTCTGATATATCTGATGTTTGCTACAGTTAGCTCACACATATCGCGTTAGTTTTTTCAATAGCCTGTTTAGTGATCTCTGGCGCAGTAATAATAATAATAGTGTCCGGGGGAAAAGAATAAAGTGTCTATTACGAACAGTTTAGCAGTCCCGATAGTCACCTACTTCGGGATAGTTAACTGGACAGTAAATGAAATTCTCGAGCTCGGCAGATCCACACGTAAAGTGATGAACATGAATCGTAGCCAACTGCTCCATACAAAGAGTATACCTCCCCCACCAACGCAGGGAGGCAGGGGTTTGCAAAGTTTGGAATACCAACACCATCAACAAACATTCGAAATGGCCATAAGGATATTGAGAAGTGAAACCCGCTTCTGAAAATGGTGGCTCATCATGAAATTAAGAACCAAGGAGCTTTCCTATTTAGGGCTGTTAGAGAGCTTTGGAGAAGCTCAGTATAATTGGCATATCCATTTCAGGAGTAGAAAGATCAGGGCCTTTCGAAATAACTATCCTTCGCCTATTTGCAGTCAGCTGGGCTCAAATCGGAAACGGAGGGATTTATTATGGCTTGTCAAGATAGGGTGATAAATACCAGATGGTATAAAAAGAACATCATGAAAGTGGACACTCCAACAACTTGCAGAGCATGTCAGAGTGAGCAGGAAACTGTAATGCACATTCTGTCTGCTTGCAGAGTCCATGGTCCATCAGGATATGTCGAAAGACACAATACGGCACTCCAAATTCTCTACTGCCCTCTGAGAGAGGTTTATGGTATTGACAACGAACCAGTGCTACCATATGTGCCTCTGGAGATTGAAGCAGTTGTTGAAAATGACGCAGCTCGCATCTACTAGAACTATGCGTTTCCAACAACTCGGCATATCTTCGCCATAAAGCCAGATATATTCTTCTGCTGGACAAATAACTCAAGGAATTGTTTGTCATCGAATTTTCCTCCGCCGCAGAAAATAATGTGGAGATGAAAGAAGAACAGAAGAGAAAAAAATACAAGGATTTAATGTTCGAACTGGGGATCCTGTATCCAAGGCATAAAGTTAGGATGTTCATACTAATCATAGGATGCATAGGCGCAATGAGAGCGAACTACGTGACTAAATTGAAGATTATTCCGTTCTGCAAATCACTTGCCGAGGAATTGGCGCACAGAATGCAGAAAGCGGTTTTGCTTGGATCACTTCGAGTAATCAGGTCCCATTAACTGTGAAGGCCGCTTGCCGCTCATCTCTTTAGCTAAGGGAAGCTGTAAGGGCAGGATGAAGAACTACTCCAAGGAACGTGCGAGAAGTTTTTTAGTGAGTTAACAATCAACAACTGGAGTCTCACACTCCTGAGAGAAGCGGACCCTCTCAGGGTGGGCCTATAAAAGGTTTTTCCTCTCGAGCAGATAAAAAAAAATTGGTTCAAGCACTGACGTGAAGTCAGAAGCTTTTGCGCGTATGTTCTATTGTCCCTTTTTCTGTATTGGACACCCTTAATCGAATTTACCATGGTAAATTATGTTGTCCATTCTCCTGTATTGGACACGGTAAATTATGTTGTCCATTCTCCTGTATTGGACACTCTTAATTCGAATTTACCATGGTAAATTCGAATTAAGTGTCCAATACAGGAGAATGGACAACATAATTTACCAAGGTGAATTCGATTAAGGGTGTCCAATACGAATTTACGAATTTACCATGGTAAATTCGAATTAAGTGTCCAATACAGGAGAATGGACAACATAATTTACCATGGTAAATTCGATTAAGGGTGTCCAATACAGAAGAATGGACAATAGAGCATACGTGCAAAAGCTTCTGACTTCACGTCAGTGCTCGAACCAATTTTTTTTTTCGTAATTTTTTTGAAATTTTCTAGGGGTACCGTTCTTAAAATTTTTTATTTCGTCATTTTTTTCAAATTTTCCAGGGGTACGGTTCTTACAAAATATTAAACACGTCTTTATGATGATTTTCTACTACTAGTTACCAAGCTTCAATTCGATCGAATATTTATTTTTTGAGTTATCAAGGAAATAATACTCCAGGTGGGTATAACTCGGAAACCATTTAAGCGATTATGCCCAAAAATGAACTCAACTCTTCCCTTTGGAAACGCAATCTACCCTGAAAAGTCCCTATCTCCTTTCGTTCGAAAGTTATCGAGGCAACGGTCACCCATCTACTGAACTCACACAAGAATGCTCGAATCTCCAAAAATATTTAACCGATCGTGTTAAAACTTGAAACTTGACAGTAGAGTTAGGTTATGAAGGCTCATGCAAAATTTCAGCAATTTCAAACGAATAGTTTCTGATATATAGATTTTTTTTTTTCAATTTTCAAAGATTTTTTAAAAATTTTCTGCAAATACTATCCTCACGAAATTTTGCACGAATTTTCGCGTTGGCATTCTACAATTAATAGCCATGTTTGAATTCAATCGGTTCAGTATTTTTCGAGTTAATGAGGAACAAAAAACAACCAAATTTCAGATGGCTATAACTCTAAAACCGTTTGGCCGATTATGCTCATAAACAAACTGAAATGTCGCGTTCTGATGCACATCCTAACCTGAAAACTTCAAGCCGCTATCTCTTTCCGCTCTCATGTTATTGTGACAACAAAAATATTTTTTAATAATTTTTTAATAATTTTCTAGCCATACGATTCGCACAAAATTTCACAAACGTGCTAAGGTTCATATTCTACAACTACTCACCAAGTTTCAATTCGATCGGATCTATATTCGTTGAAAACAAAATTATTACTCGGAAACCACTGGACCGATTATGCCCCTTAACGAACTTGTCCGTCGTATTGGGATGTGCCACCCACCTTGAAAATTTCAAGTCGCTAGCTCTTTTCGTTCTCAAGTTATCTAGGCAACGGCCGGACGGCCGGCTGGACAGAATCAAGTTTGACCTCGAATTCTTCATTGGGGAGTCGAACTAAATCGTTTGAGACCAATTTCGTAAAAAAATTCGAAAGTTACAGACATTTGGGCAAAACTATAACGCGATGTTCTCCAGAACATACGCTAAAAACAGTCATTTGATAGCAGAAAGCTGTCAATAAAATAAGATCACTTGCGGCGGCAAGGACGGAGCTGATCAAGAAGCAAAAGTGGATAGAAGATAACAACACCTTCATCGCCTGTACATGGACGACTTAAAACTGTACGCTTCTCCCAAGGCAGCACTACAACAACCAGTGAATATCGTTGCCGAATATACCTCAGCAATAGGAATGACATTCAGTTTAGACAAATGTGTAGTTTTTCATCCAAGTAAAGGAAGAAACAGGGGAAGACATCGAACTAGAAGGGGGAATATTCATTCAACAGCTCGAAGATGAAGAAATTCATAAATTTCTTGGAATGAAACAAAGACACTGGAGACCCAAATCAAGGATGCCTTGACAGCTAGGTACAAAAAGTAGCTCCTAGATATATGGGAATCACAGCTGTCCGGAAAAAGTAAAGTGTCTGATACGAACAGCTTGGCAGTCCCGATAGTCACCTACTCTTTTGGGGTTTCATTTGCAGCTCATCTCTTGTGTTAAGGGACGCTGTAAGGGCTGGACGAAATATCGAAATACTATATTATGATGCAAGTGCATAAGTGATCCTTTAAAGCACGCACAACGAGTTTAAGGACACGACGTTTAGCGTAGTGCCCTTAGAGTAGACGCTCACTTAGGCGAAGCGGCGCGAACGGAAGAGGCGCGTCGTTTTTCGCCCAAGAAGTTTACATTGAATTCATTGGAGAGACGCTCACTTAGACGAAGCGAAGAGAAGAGGCGAGTCGGTTGACGAATGATCTTCGACGCAAGTAGGAGTCGTTTATCCTGACGCTTCGCCCAAGTGCGCGGTTTCAGGACAAGAGATGATTCAAAATTACATTCTTGATCCGTATTCTATAGTCAGGCAGTGGTAGTATTTAGTAGGAAATGCTTGCTGTAGTATTTAAAATATTTATTTTGTCTGAAGTCGGAAAACAAGTGATGAATTTCACCGTACGTTTCCCTCCTTTGATTTATGTTTCTGACCCGCATTTTTTATTGGCATCTTCTTCTTCTTCTTCTTCTTCCATACTGGCAATTAAACCCAAAACAAACAGATCGTCTTCAGAGGAAGAGCTGCTCATCTTGACCGCACGATATGAAATATTCAAATGATACTGAAAATATTCATGGGACTCTCAATTCTTCTTCAGATAAGCGACCTGACGCTTCGTCCCAATGCGCGGTCCTCGGCGAAACGACTCTTCTCCTCGCCGCGCTTCCGTTCGCGACGCTTCGCCTAAGTGAGCGCCTGCCTTTAACGTTGCAAGTGCTTTAAAGGCTCTTATTCACACATATCATTGCTATTCCAGAGAACAACGTCCTATAATTCTGTCCAAATATCTGTAAATTTTGTATTTTTTGCCGAATATGGTCTTAAACGATTGGGTTCGACTCACTATTGGAGAATTCGAGTTCATAATTCGATTCTATCCAGCCTCGAAAAATACGAATCCGATCCAATTCAAACGTGATAATTTGTTGTAGAATGCCAACGCGCAAATTTTTGACAAATTTCATGAGGATCGTGTAACTATAGAGAAAAAAAAAACTATCAGTCCGATATCGCTGTAATTTTGCGAGAGCCTTCAAAACTGAACTTTACAGCTACGTTCAAATTTGAACACGACTGGATGTATATTGTTGGTGATCCCATATCGGCTAAACTATTTCAGACCATCTTAAATTCTGTTTTTATTTCCCCAATAAGTCTACAGATTCAAATCTGATCCAATTAAAACTTGTTAATTACTGCAGTAGAATGCCGACGATCTAATTGTCGGGGAATATTGTAGTTATCACTCAAAAAACAAAATTACATTTTGGAAACTATTCGTCAGAATCCTCTGAAATTCCGCACATACCTTCGAGCCGACATTTTACATTCGAGTTCCAAATTTCGGCTGTATCGACTTCGTGTGAGGCGTGAATAGACAATGGATCATGCTAGCAAAGCTCCATATATACCCCATGTATTTTCGTCTCCTAATTTTAGGTCGTGAATATCGTTACTTGAATTATTTTGACTAACATTTTCTCGTCATATGTGTGATAAACCGCCTTTATCGTTAACTTTTCTTGGTTCTCGAATACCTTTTAATTAAAAGGTAGATCGCCTAATTAGGCGATCTACCATAACCTAATAAAGCGGAACGATATTTCACCCAACCAATACAATCATTAATAATCCGATGATGCCGAAGCACGTTCCGCATCGATATAGGGTAAAAGTGAGAGCGACCCGTCACGATTTTTTTTATGGTTGCAAGACTGGCTGTCATTCACCGGCTAATTCGGACGAAACGTCAGGGCTGACAATTAGCGATTGTTCGGCGATCACGACTCACGCCCGTTCTGAGCTTGTTAGGCCCGGAGTGACCGACGTAATGTGGTAGTAATAAGACGTCAACTTGATTAATGGTTATGTTTCAATTTGGATTGTTGGCTGGCCTTTCACAGCCGCGAATCGTTCAATGAGGGTTAATGCAGCGCTTTTTCACCGTGGATGATTGTGATGTGATTACCGTTCAATCAGAGTTAAACACCGCCGTTAGGAATGAGTTTTAATGAAGAAGTTAGTTGGGTAGGGTATAATAAAGATTTCAGAATAATCAACAGTTTTCGAAATCCATTGAGATGGCAGGTGGTATCGCTGTGAATATTTGACTCCATTTTTGGCGCTCTAGTTCCTCGGAATGAGTGCTTATCAATTTGCCCAAATGTCTGTAATTTTCGAATTTTTCGATGAAAATGGTCTTAAAGGATTTGGTTCGACTCACTGATCAAGAATCCGTGGTCGAAATTCATTTTGTCTGTCCGGCCGTAGGCACGATAACTCTCGAACGGAATGAGCTAGACAGTTGAAATTTTCAGAGTAGGTTTGGGAGATAAATATCTCGGCTAAGTTCGTTATTGGGCAAAATCGGACAGATTGTTTCGGAGTAACAAAAAAAAAATTTTTTTACATAACTAATTCCAAATTAATTTTTTTTCAATAAGCAGTTTTACCATAAGAATCCAATGATATCATTTTTAACTCTAACAAGCTAATACTTTCGGAGATATGATTTTTCGAAATTTCAATAATAAATCGTATTTCTACGTTTTCACAGAATGATATAATTATTCTATATATAAATTGTCATAATGTCAACTTATTTTCCTGAGACATGACATTGTCTAATTCCTTTCAGCAATCGAAGAATTATGAGAATGAAGTGTATTCCGAAATGTGAGCGAAGTGAGAAAAATCTCAGTTGTTTGTTCCGAAATTAGTTTTTCTCAGAAAAGTCTTACATTTCGGAACGGAACATGAAGTAAGAGATCTGAGATAAGTGAGACTGCATTTCATCATGCTCAGTTCTCTCACTTAACGACGGGACTGACGGAAGGGAATATTATAACTTAAAAAATATTATGTTGGTGTTGAAATACTCGTATTTTGGCGATGCAACGGGGACCTCACCCAAAAATGTTTGAAAATATCACGTTAATATTGAAAGCATAATTCTGTATTTCAAGAGAGGAGAAAATTTGCTGAAAGCAGATCAGGAAATTTTTGATCGATTACAAGGTGATTTTTCATTATTACTTCTCTTCTTTCATACATGTTTTATGGACTATCTACTATTTGTAGGTATTTTAAGCCTGTTTTGGGCAATTTTCATACGAAACTCGTTTTTTTGGCGCTCTAGTTCTTCAGAACAGAGTGCTTATCAATTTGCCCAAATGTCTGTAATTTTCGAATTTTTGGCTGAAAATGGTCTCAAACGAAATTGTAGAATCATGACCTTTATACGCATGTGAAGTTTTATATTGACCAGGTTACCGCAAAGTGTCAAAAAAAAAATTGAAAATTTAAAAACGAACGGAATGAGCTAGGTAGTTGAAAATTTCAGAGTAGGTTAGGGAGATGAATATCTCGGCTAAGTTCGTTATTGGGCAAAATAGGCCAGATGGTTTCGGAGTAACGAAAAAAAAAATTTTTTTTTGATGAACAAATTTCAAATTCAATTTCTATTTGAGATGCGGTTTCACCATAAAAATCCACTGATATCATTTTTAACTGTAACAAGCTAATACTTTCGGAGATATGATTTTTCGAAATTTCAATAATGAATCGCACTTCTATGTTTTCACAGAATGCTATAATTATTCTATCTAAGCTTTATTATATGCTCTGTGTTCATACTCGTACATGTCATTCTGTTCTATAAGAGAGAGTCAGATTCATTTCAGCTATTTTAATTTGATTTCTTCCATGGTGCAGTTCTCATTCTCAGATTGCTCATTTAATCTTGATAAATAAACTATTATTTGAATTGAATTTCCTTTATGATGCAGTTCTATCATAAGAATACATTGATATAATTTTCAACTCTGAGAAACCAATACTTCCGGAGATATAATTTGTCTGTTTGAACTAGAGCGCCAGAAAGCTCCTGTCCACAGGGCTTGAACCAATTTTTTCAACTAGATATATTTCACTTACTATGGTAATGATATATCAATTATTAAATCCTATAACTATTCAGACATAGGATGACACAATTTTTTTATGTAACAAGAGCGCCAAAAATGATTTTGATTTCGCACATTATTTTTATTTGTACGAATTTTTCGTTCATTTTATTCTATAATTGATAGTATATTATTGAACGATTATATCCTTCGTTCATTCATTATTTTCACGTTGTCCAAATATCCTTGAATACCTACGTAAATTTGTATCTTCTTTTCAGTCAAAAATTACGCTTTGGAAAAAAAAATTGTTCAAATCCTACTTCAATTTCTAGTACGATCATAATTTTTGCGCGTATGTTCTGGGGAACATCGCTTTATCATTTAGCCCAAATGTCATTAATTTTCGATTTTTTTGAAATCTTGAAAATGGTCTCAAACGATTGGGTTTGACTCCCCGATGAAAAATTCGAGGTCAAATTTGATTCTGTCCGGACGGCCGTCCCGCCGCTGCCACGATAACTTTGGAACGGAAAGAGCTAGCAACTTGAAATTTTCAGGCCTGGGGGGGCATTCCGATACGACGGACAAGTTTGTTAATGGGCATAATCGGCCCAATGGTTTCCGAGTAATAATTTTATTTTCAACCAATACAAGTCCGATCGAATTGAACTTGGTAGAAAATTCAAAAAAAAAATTATTGAAAAATATATTTTATGTCACGATAAACCTGGGAACGGAAAGAGATAGCAACTCGAAATTTTCAGGTTTGATTGTACATCTGAATGCGACATTTATAGGTATAATTGGCCAAACGGTTTTGGAGTTATACCAATCTGAAATTTGGTTGTTATTTCTTTAATCTCTCGAAAAATACAGAACCAATTTTACTCAAACATGGTTATAAGTTGTAGAATGCAAACGCGAAAATTCCTGGGAAATTTTGTGAGGACCGCAACACTGGAAAATTTTTAAAAAATCATTGAAAATTATGGAAAAAAATCTATTCGTCCGACATCGCTGAAATTTTGCCTCGATATCTTTCGAACGAAAGGAGGTAGGGACTGGCAATTTTCAGGGTAGGTATATTGCATATCCGAATGGAAGAGTTAAGTTCGGTTAAGGACATAATCCCAACTGGAATATTATTTCCTCGATAACTCAAAAATATAGACTCGATCGAATTGAAACTTGGTAACTTATAGTTGTAGAATATAGAAGCTTTTGCGCGTATGTTCTATTTTCCATTCTCCTGTATTGGACACTCTCAATAAAATTTACCATGGTAAATTCGATTAAAAGATTCTGACTTCACGTCAGTGCTTGAACCAATTTTTTTAGAGACTTCACATGTTTCTGGATTATTTTTGATTTTTTTTCTTTTCAGCAGCACATCTTGATTTGTTTTATCTTTGTTAATTTATTAATTGAAGCATTTAGTTCTTACTCACACACTGTTTACTTTTGTTATAAAGATTTATAGGCAATTGCCTATTGTCTTAATTGTACTCATAATAATAATTATAATTATTTTCCGACCTATTAATCCTCAAAGGACTTTTTTTGCTTGACGATAGTTAGGGTAAATTGAAAGACATAATATTTTCTGTAAAAGCTTGACGGTGGAGTTTTGACAAAAAAAGGCAAAAATTAGGAATTTTTTTTTTCGGTGGTTTTCTCTGGTTTACACCGAATATTTACATAATAAACAATTTTATTGCCAGATCTGAAAACTAGACACTTGGAGCTACAACTTGTAAATTTTTTTGCTGCATAATCATTTCCCTATAATTTAAAACCTGTTAAAAATAACCCAAAGTGCAGAGTTCTGTTTTATTTCCCTTAATTTTTGACTAGTGTACATAGAATTAAAGAATTGGATTAAAGAGAATCCGTCCGGGCCTTTTATCGTACCGGAAACATATTTAAGAAATTTCAGTTACACCCTCGTACTATCTTCGAGGAGTTGGTTTCAGATTGATCCACAAAGTTGATAAGAAGGGTTACAATGAAAAAAAATCTCAGAAACATGTTGACCTATTCGGATTAAATATTGAATTTCAATACTGTGTAAGCGGAAGGATTTGTATATTCAAAATGAATATGTGAAAATTTGAATGATACAATATTATTATCAATCATTTTTGCGCCCATGTTCTGGAACAACCTACTATTATTCTGCCAAGATGTCCGACTGGCCGTTGTTACGATAACTTTCGAACGGAAAGAGATTGCGACTTGAAATTTTCAGGGTAGGATGGGCATGATCGGCCAAACGGTTTTGGTGATAAACATTTTTTGAAACAAATACAGATCTGATCGAATTCAAACTTGGTAACTGATTGTAGAATACCGCCACAAAGACTTTCCTATATAACTAGAATGCTATCACTAGAAAATTTAAAAAAATATATTAAAATATTATGTATCTATGTATTATGTATCGAAGTGAACCTTGGTAACTAGTTGTAGAATGCCGACAGAAAGAATATCCATCCGATATCGCTCAGAGCCTTCAAAACTCCTAGAATTTGAACACGATCTGATCTATATATTATAGGAGTTATTGAAAGAATTGGTTCAATCACTGACGTGAAGTCAGGAGCTTTTGCACGTATGTTCTATTGTCTACTCAACTCTATTAGACACTGTACTACGAATTTAGCATCGATTTACACTGTTTTCCCAGCTTTTATAATATATGAATACGTTTCATACTATTTTGATGACAGACTTCAGTGTAACGAGAGAATCTCTATGAGTCTATGATCACAGAATTTTTAATTCTCACATAATATGTGTCTATTGGAATTGAAATACGAAAAAAATTACGCCTCAAGTAACTCTGGGATACAATATTCACGAAATTCCGTGAAAAATAGTGGGTCGGCATTCTATAAGTAATCACCGAGTTTTAGTTGGATCAGATTTTTATATATTTTGAGCTATAGAGGAAATATCAAGAAAATTTCAGATGGGTATAACTCCAAAACAATTTGGCTGATTACGCTAATTGACAAACTTGATGTCGCATTTTGATACGCACCTTACCCTGTAAATTGCAAATCGCTATCTCCTTCTGTTCTCAAGTTATCGTGAGATACATAATATTTTTTCGTAATTTTCGTAAGCTTTTCTAGTGGTACGATCCTCACAAAACTTCACATACATCTTCATGTCGATATTTTACAACCAGTTACCAGGCTTCAATTCGATCAGCTCTGTATTTTTTTAATTACCAAGAAAATAATATTCCAGATGAGTATTACTCCGAAACCGTTGGCTGATTATGCCCAACAACGAACTTAACTCTCCCATTTGGATGCGCAGCTTACCTTGAAAATTGCAAGTCCATCTATCTCTTTTCGTTCGGATCTCCAACAATATAGATCCGATCGTCTTGTAACTTGGAACTTGGTAGTAGAGTTAGGTTTTGAAGGCTCTAGCAAGATTTTCAGCGATGTGGGGCGAATAGTTCCTGATATATGGAATATTTTTCAATGATTTTCAATAATTTTTTTAAATTTCCTTGAGATATGATCCTCACGAAGAAGAGAATTTTCGCGTCGGCATTCTACAACTAATAACCTATGTGAATTGGATCGGTTTCGTATTTTTCGAGTTATTGAGGAAATGGTGAACGATTATGCCTATTAATAAACTCAAATGTCGCATTCAGATGCACTACCTACCCTAAAAATTGCATCTCTTTCCCGTTCTCCGGTTGTCGTGACAAAAAATATTTTTTAAATTTTCTAGAGACGCGATTCTCACAAAATTTCGTATTTTTATTAGTATTCTACAACTAGCTACCAAGTTTCAATTCGATCGGTTCAGTATTGGTTGATGACAAAATTATTTATCGGAAACCATTGGGCCGATTATGCTCATTAACCAACTTGTCCGTCGTGTTGTTGTTATTTTCTTAAGAACTCAAAAAATATGGATCCGATCTGATTAAAACATGGTAATTAGTAGTATAGTACCGTCGCGCAAACTTTTGCAAAATTTCGTGAGGATCGTATAACTGGTAAATTAAAAAAGAATCATTGAAAAAATGAATGAACACGATCAGATCTATATTGTTGGAGATATTGAAAACATATTGGAAACCGAGTGGCCTTGGGTGAGTTCAGTAGCTACATGGGTGGATGTTGTCACGATAACTTTCGAACGAAAAGATGTATCGACTTTCAATTTTCAGGGTAGATTGCGCATCCTAATGCAGCAGTTATGATCGTTAATGAGCGTAATCGGCCAAACGGCTTCGGAGTTACCCATCTGAAATTTTGTTGTTATTTCCTGAAATACTCAAAATATACAAATCCAATCCAATTGAAAATTTGTAATTACTTGTAGAATGCCTATGCACTAACTTTCGCGAGATTTCGTTAATATGGTATTACCTACCAGAAATAAAATATTTTTTTTTTCAAAAAATTCATATATCCAGGACTACCTATATCAGAATCTTGATGAAATTCCGTACTTACCTTCGTGCCACCATTTTTCAATCGAGTTCCGAATTTCAGCTCGATCGACTTTGTATGAGGCTTGAATAGACAATGGAACATGCACGCAAAAGCTTCTGTCGTCAAGTCAGTGCTTTCTACGAATTTTAATATATTTCCATCAACCGAAGATGGATTCAATTATGGATAATAATCATTGGGTGTTGAATATGGCGAATATGGTCGACGCATAATCAAATTCCTTGCCAAAGAATTTCGTCATCATTGTCCTGATGAAAGAAAATAGCGGCACCCTCACTGAGATAACTTTCCACATCCAAATCATTAATTGAAATATTCTACAGCCAAACAATGAGTGCCGACAAACTCATACACTTTCACTCGCCGCTCGCATATCACGATAATATTATTTGCCCAATCATTTATTTGGAGTATCCTCATTCGAACCAACTGGACGTCCTTCATTAGAAGAATGAATGAGATGAATGATTAATAATGAAGGTTCTCATTCTCCAAGAACTAGTTCAGTTAGAATCTCACTTTATTGCAGGATGTGTCGGCATTATTTGTTTCATACAAAACCACATCATCATATCTCTTAAGAAACTTAAGATGGCAAGTACATGTCCTAGAAAGTAATTTTAAATTGTGGGATACTAATTTCGAAAATAATTAAGATATTCTTTTGAATTCTCAAATAATCTTGTTGGACATTTTCGGATATGGAACATTTCGTAATTTTGCATAAATAGAACTGCATCATAAATATAATTGCAGAGTTAGAGGAAGAAATAATGTTCGCGGCCATACCACACTGAATATGTTAGATACCGTTCGAACACTCACCAAAACGAGGATACACAATATAGATCCTCATAGCCCACATCCCCTCCCTTACCAATACCTTCCCTTATTCCACAAACCTCTTCCAAATCCATAAAACCCCATCCTACCAAAACACTGATATGAAACCGATATTATTAAGATATCATATTGGAACCAACCCTCAAACGTTGGGTACGTCACTGCAAACGGCACAGCCTCGGCCCTTCTCTCGGGAAGCTAAATCAACCCGAGGGGTTTTGACCCAATAACGGTATGAGCAAGCCAGCGAGGGTAGGGAAGAAACGCGCTCAGCAGATTGCGTCCTTAACCAAAAGGGAAGGAACCAAAATATGACAACCTGGCTCCAAATACCATTATTGTATATATTGTAAATTTTGTAAATAGTCCCCAGGTTTTTCCCTTTTATTTTCCTGTATATTCCAACCTAATCAACCAATAAATCAAACCAAACAAGAATAACCCAAAAATTCCCTCAATTGCCTGAAATCCCTGATATCAAATAAAATGTAATATATGTAGCTAATACTCATGTAGGAACTTCAATATTTAAGTCTGCACATAAATGATTACGATTGTAATTTCATGACATGTATCATATTTACTTAATAAACGTTTTTGATTTTGATTTTGATTTTGAACACTGAAGCTAAGCAGCGTCTGGCGCGGTTAATATCTGGAGGGATGACCGCTTGTAAACACCGCGTGCCGTAACATTTTTTCAATTTTGCTTCTTTGCGTCCATTTTCATGAATTTTCCTTATTAAATTAAAAACGTAGGTCTATGACTCACCTCATGATGGATTTGAATATATCAGAAATTATACTTTGAGTATTCCAAGAATTCATAGAATTAAGAATAGTTATTGAAATTTTCAAAAATCATATCTCCGAAAGTATTGAGTAGTTTGTTAGAGAGAAATTTGTAATACTATAATATTTTTTTTTCGTTACTCCGAAACCACTATACCTATTAAGTTCAAACAACAACAACGAGACAAACTGAATAATTATCGGATAGTTTCTGAGATATAGAATTATTTTAATGATTTTATATCATTCTCAAAATTTTTTTAGGCTTGCAGTCCTCACGAAATTTCGTGAAAATTTTGCGCGTCAGCAAAAACAAATAATTACTTACCATGTTTGAATTGGATCGATTTCGTATTTTTTGAGATATTGAGGAAATAACAAGAAAATTTTAGATAGGTATAACTCCGAAAATGTGTGGCCGACGTCTGGCCGATAATGCATATTAACAAAATCCAATGTTCCATTCGGATGCGCAACCTACCCTGAAGATTACAAGTCGCTAACGGTTTCCGTTCTCAAGCTATCGTGAGATAAATAATAGTTTCTAATAATTTCTTTTTAATTTTCTGATTTGATACGATCCTCACAACATTCTACATACGTCTTTGTGTCAGTATTCAACAACTACTCACCAAGTTTTAATTCGATAGGATTTGTATTGGTTGAAATAAAAATTAGTACACGGAAGCCGTTGAACCGATAATGCCCATTAATGAACTCGTCCGTCGCATTCGAACGCGCCATCAACCCTGAAAATTTCAAGTCGCAATCTCCTTCCGTTCGAAAGTCATCGTTGCAACGCCCGGCCGGGCAGAATAGAATTTGACCTCAAATTCTTCATCAGTGAGTCAAACCTAATCGTTTGAG
Source organism: Halyzia sedecimguttata (assembly GCA_937662695.2). Taxonomy (NCBI): domain Eukaryota; kingdom Metazoa; phylum Arthropoda; class Insecta; order Coleoptera; family Coccinellidae; genus Halyzia; species Halyzia sedecimguttata. Next base: position 35,771,732 of record OW569411.2, read on the forward strand.
ACCATTTTCGTCAAACAATTCGAATATTTGGGCAAAATGAACGAAGATGCGTGCCAAAATATGACAATGAAAAAATACACATCTGATATAATTGAAACTTGGTAAGTAGAAGACGGGCAAATTTGTGCAGAATCAACAGAATTAGAAATAGAAAAAGAATTTTCTTCTTCGACAATTTTATATATCAGGAACTTGTTAATCGAGTACTGGATTTCAGCTCGATCATCTCTGTATTTTAGTAATTATTGTTAAAATTTGTTTCATATATGTTTTAATCTACGTACATAATAACATTGGGTATACAATTTTTGGGGGATGTTAAGATTTTTTATTCTTCAACCATTAAGATATATATTAGTTGGATATAATAATCCAAAACTCATACCACTTAAATACAACTGGCGATTCAGTTGAGAAATCAGTGAATGATGAGGTCCAGAGTATAATATCAGAGACAGTTGTCTCTGATAATACTGTAAAATCGACCATTATCTCGGTACATCAACCAAAGCACCCATGGTGTTGGCACAAATAGAGATGGTCCCTCAGATAATGACCATTTAACAAGACGTTCACCAAACCGAAAAATGTTAACAGCTGATAGAATCCAGCTACCGAATTCAGAAATTTTACCTGTGACGGTTTTCGGATACGATTCGGGTTGCATGCTTGACTGCTTATGTAATGTCGCGCCTTTTGAGTGGACCGACAATATGAATTTGATTTGTAAGCGGCTTCAGTATTACACGGAAAAAATAATTTGATTCGACTCACTGATCAAGAATCCGTGGTCAAAATCGATTATGTCCGGCCGGCCGGTCTGGCAGGCCGGCCCTCCGTTAACGCGATAACTCTCGAGCAAAATGAACTAGACAGTTGAAATTTTCAGAGTGGGTTTGAGGTCTAAATATCTCGGTTAAGTTCGTTATTGGGCAAAATTGGCCTAATAGTTTCGGAGTTCCTAACTAAAAAAAATTTTTTTTTGCATAACAACTTTTGAATTCAATTTTTTTAATATGAAGTTTCATCATACGAATCCATTGTTATAATTTTAAACTCTAACAAGCTAATACTTTCGGAGATATGATTCGTCAAAATTTCAATAATTCATCGTAAGTTCTATGTATTCACAGAATGTGAACACAGAATATGTCTGTGTTCACTGTTCATAAATGTCATCTTATCTAGCTATTAGAGATTGTAAATTCGTAGTTTGAAAATATTTCCTGTTGGAAAATAAGTATCCGATTATTGAATTTGGGAATATATACAAGACTGTTTTGAAACCGAAAATAATATTGACTGATTACATATTGAATAATTCATGTATAAATATTGGGGATGATGTTTTCAGAAGATTTAGAATTGGGTCATTTTAATGATGTAGTTTATGAAGGCAATAGGAAAGAAGAACATAATGGAATCATCAAAAGAAATCACTGTTCGTGGACCACTGAGGTTAATATTACCTTTTACTTCCTCAAGTAGTGAGACATGTTCCTATAGGTATACAGTATTTTCATAATGTTGCTAGCAAAAAAAATACTGAAATATGGATTAACATTTGTGTATCAAACATTTTTTCTTGAGTCAAGGTCCATAATACAGAAAAGAATGTGTTAGTGGTATGAACTATTAAATTTTGAATTATGGAAAGAGGATAGTATTTTATTAATATATTTTGAACTATTAAAATAATTTGTTCATCAGCCTCTACCTACTCACATTTCAGGAATCAATGGACAATCTGCTATGATTGTCTCCAGCCTTGCTCTAGACATTTCGATGATACTTTCCTTAGGTATTTCGAGTTGTGAAAACTATGCACCGAGTGTAAATTGCAACAACCCATTCCACTAGGTTGAATCATTGCAGATTGCTCATTTGATCTTGATAAATAAATTTAATGACAATTTTTGAAGCATTAAAGCATTGAAGCATCTACTCTTTTTTTTAAGGATAATTTTTGAAGCATTTTTTTAAACGATACTTTTTTAAAATCAATTTATTTCATGATGCAGTTCTATCATAAGAATCCATTGATATAATTCCCAACTCTGAGAAACAAATACTTTCGGAGATATAATTTGTCCGTTTGAACAATAGCGCCAAAAAGCTCCTGTCCACAGGGCTTGAACCAATTTTTTTTTAGATATAACCAAATACTGGATATAGTTGATAGTTGTTCACGTTTCCAACTCAGTATAATCCAAAAATTGAAATAAAATTGTGGGAAAGCCCTGTGGACAAGAGATTTGGCGCTCCTGTTCAAACTTTGACAAATCATATCTCTGACAGTATTGGTTTCTCAGAGTTAGGAATGATATATCAATGTATTCTTATGATAGAACTTCATCATAAAGGAAATTAAATTCAAACATCATAAAAGAATTTAAATTCAACGAGAGTGCCAAAAATCATTAATCCAAAACCAACAGACCAATTCCACCCAATAACGAACATATCCGAGATATTCATTCCTCAAATCTACCATAAAAATAATATTATATCAATCCAAACTTAGCCAATATTCCAGTTTTGTTTTTACTGGAGATATTCTGAACCCAATTTGATTAACTTACCAAAGCATATAGTTCTATCCTCATCATCATTATATGGATTATCCAAGAGCTATCTACGATAGCTGAAGTTATTCCATTGGTAATTTTGCATTCAATTATATTTTGTTTGACATGCCTCTTATCTGTAGATGAGATGACAATGATGAAATGTATGAACAGAGATGAAATTCATGTATACGGACGTTAATTTTCGATACAGCATTCTTTGAAATCATAGAGTAAGGATTTAATATTGAAATTTCGAAAAATCATATCTCCGAAAATATTAATTTGTTAGATTTGCATCAATGGATTCTTATGAGGAAACTACACCTTAAAAAAATTAAAATTTATAAAGTAAAAAAATTTTTTTTTTCGTTACTCCGAAACCATCGGCCGATTTTGCCCGACAACGAACCCAATCGAGATATTCATCTTCCAAACCTACTCTGAAAATTTCAACTGTCCAGCTCATTCCGTTCGGGAGTTATCGTCTTAACGGAGGGCTTGCTGGACAGGCCGGCCGGAAAGAATCGATTTTGACCGCGGATTCTTGAACAATGAGTCAAACCAAATCGTTTGAGACTATTTTCATCCATTAATTCGAAAATTACAGACATTTGGGCAAATTGATAAGCACTCTGTTCCGAGAGGAACAAGAGCGCCAAAAATAATAATAGATAACGTCATATATTTTGGAAGACATGAACTACTTTCGAAAAATTGGATGTATTCAAAATAATATTTCGAGCTCCTCCAAATGATGCCAGTATATCATTATTTTATTAATATTCTTAGATTGGGAAATATATTCAAAATCTTATCAATTCACTTTTATAGATGAATTATGAACTAGGCAGCAGCCTTGTATGAGAAAATGGGTTCAAGCCCTGTGGACAGGAGCTTTCTGGCGCTCTAGTTCAAACAGACAAATTATATCTCCGAAAGTATTGGTGGGTCAGAGTTGGGAATTATATCAATGTATTCATATGATAGAACTACATCATAAAGGAAATGCAATTCAAATAATAGTTTATTTATCAAGATTAAATGAGCAATCATGAGAATGAGAACTGCACCATGGAAGAAATCAAATTAAATCTGGCCAATTTTGCCCAATAACGAACTTAACCGAGATATTCATCTCCCTAACCTACTCTGAAAATTTCAACTACCTAGCTCATTCCGTTCGAGAGTTATTGTAGAAAAACTTTTTTTAAATTTACAAAGTTTTTTTTACACTTTGCGGTAATCAGGTCAATACAAAACTTCACATGCGCATAAAGGTCATGATTCTACAATTTGATGCTAAATTTCAGATAGATCGAGTGATCGGTTTCGGAAATATTCGAAAAAAAAAATTTTTACTAAAATCGGCCATAACTCCGAAACCGCTTGATGGATTTCGCCCATTAGAGAGCTCGTCCGAGATATTTACGCTCCAAACCCACCTTGCAAATTTCAATCCGCTAACTCCTTTCGTTCGAGAGTAATCGTGCCTACGGCCGGCCGGCCGGCCGGACAGAATCGATTTCGACCTCGGATTCTTGATCAGTGAGTCGAACCAATACGTTTGAGACCATTTTCAGCCAAAAATTCCAAAATTACAGACCCTTGTGCAAATTGATAAGCACTCTGTTCTGAGGAACTAGAGCGCTAAAAAAACAAGTTTCGTATGACAATTGCCCAAAACAGGATTAAAGTACCTGCAAATAGTAGATATTCCATAAAACATGTATGAAAGAAGAGAAGTAATAATGAAAAATTACCTTGTAATCGATCAAAAATTTCCTGATCTACGTTCACCAAATTTTCTCCTCTCTCGAACTACAGAATTATGCTTTCAATATTTACGTAAACCTACCTACTTAATATTTCCCAAACCTACTCTGAAAATTTCAACTGTCTAGCTCATTCCGTTCGAGAGTTATCGTGCCTACGGCCGGCCGGCCGGCCGGTTAGAATGAATTTCGACCACGGATTCTTGATCAGTGAGTCGAACCATATCGTTTAAGACCATTTTCATCAAAAAATTCGAAAATTACAGACATTTGGGCAAATTGATAAGCACTCAGTTCCGAGGAACTAGAGCGCCAAAAATATATAATTGCAGTAATGTGAATAATTATTTAATCTGGACTTAAACGAAAGATTATATCTTATTTATGTACACTTGATTATTGAATATTATGACGGACTACATCATACTAAATTCTTAACAATAATTAATGATATCACTATACATTACCATTGGAACAAGAATTGGGGAATACCTCCACAGCTACCAAGATAACAAAATTATCTTTAGAAGGACATAATTTCAACCGGATAAAATTCTACGCAATTTGAATAAATGTGCGCAATTGAATTATTTTGAAATTGTAGAAATATATAGGGAAAACATACGGGTAATTTAGTTAATGAACAATTAAATCTAATTTTTGGCGCTCTAGTTCCTCGGAACTGAGTGCTTATCAATTTGCCCAAATGTCTGTAATTTTCGAATTCTTCGATGAAAATGGTCTTAAACGATTTGGTTCGACTCACTGATCAAGCATCCGTGGTCGAAATCCATTCTGTCCAGCCGTCCGGCCGGTCCGGCTGGCCGGCCGTATGCACGATAACTCTCGAACGGAATGAGCTAGAGAGTTGAAATTTTCAGAGTAGGTTTGGGGGATAAATATCTCGGCCAAGTTCGTTATTGGGCAAAATCGGACAGATGGTTTCGGAGTAAGAAAAAAAAAATTTTTTTTAATTCCAAATTAAATTTTTTTTAATAAGCAATTTTATCATCTCAACAAGTCAAGAGCATTCCTGCTAATCGGGTCCTTCCTGAATGGCTTCGTATAATAAATATACTTATGCATATATTTCACAAATCAAATAGACCCCAGGGGGTTCATTGATCTGCCGAGAAAGCAAGAGCAGACGCGTTTCTGGCTTCTTGGCCTTCATCAGTACCCTGTAGCTTTCCCAACTGAGAGGCTTAACCCGGGTCAGTTTTGTTGGGAAAGCTACAGGGTACTGATGAAGGCCAAGAAGCCGAGTTCGTTAATGGGCGAAATCCATCAAGCGGATTCGGAGTTATGGCCGCTTTTAGTAAAAACTTTATTTTTTATAAATATTTCCGAAACCGATCACTCGATCTATCTGAAATTCAGCATCAAATTGTAGAATTCTTCTGTATTGGACACCCTTAATCGAATTTACGATGTTAAATTATGTTGTCCATTCTCCTGTATTGGACACTCAATTCGTATTAAGAGTGTCCAATACAGGAGAATGGACAACATGATTTACCATGGTAAATTCGATTAAGGGTGTCCAATACAGAAGTATGGACAATAGAACATATGCGCAAAAGCTTCTGACTTCACGTCAGTGCTTGAACCAATTTTTTATAATCCTATCAACAGACTTATCTCTAATATATTTTAGGAGCACATGCAAACTTTTATCTAATCTTTTAACTTTTTTATATATTATATTTATTTTTTATTTAATATAAAAATATTTAATTACTTTTATGCATATATTCTAAACACATATTTGTGTTTATGCCACAATGTGCCCGCAAACAGTAAGCCCATTCACGATAATTATTCGAATAATTATTTTGAAAATATATCCCAAAGTCATGGGTTTCATCTAAAAGTAGTTGTGAGATTATATTTTGCAGACATTCACCAAATATATCTACGTTAGTACACTGCTGCAAACATTTTACAAATTTATAAACCTCTGCATGATCTTTATTATTTATTTTTGATTTTTGAAGTTTTGCTGCCATGCACGGTCAATGTGCCATTAGCAAAATAACTGCTGTTCTACTGATCCCATTATACTGCACCAAGCGCTGTAAAAGGTGAGAACAATGTTAGTCATAAATACTTTTGGAGAAACTACTCCTAAATTCAATTTAATTATGTCAAAATAAATTTCATAAATGTATGTCCTTTCTATTACTAAACACAAAAGAAACCGGTAGTCCTTCACCAAATTCATCCACCACCATAATTGTACGTTGTTAACTCAAAATCATAATTATTCAAGCCATGGCGGGTCCCATCTAATGCTACTATATTGCTACCAAATTTCTCTATCATTTTTTTTTGAAAATCTGTCATTATAATTAAACAAAAATCTGTACTACACAACTTATTATGCATGCATAAATCATCCTCCACCTCTACTCCCTGTTGTTTATTATACAATATACAATTATTTTCTTCTTTCCTACATTGATTGACCCACACATTGACTGATATAGCATCATTATCATGCTTAACTCCCTCTGCTATGTTAATATGATATGATGTTTTGATATTCTGAATATCTTTCCTTGATATTTAATCTTCTCGATTTAAATTTTCCTCATTAATTTTATCACGATATGAATCTAGAATCCTAAAAATGAAGAAAAAAAAAATAAAATCGGAATCTTTTAGCTGCATTTCGATATTCGATTAAGGTTTTAATGGTTATACATGGTTTTCAGTCCTACCTCTCCTACCTTGATGGTGGGACTCCCAATGAGAGTTTAGATGCATTTATCCATTTGTGGAAGCCTTAAATGTTGTAAGTTAAGTGCATGTCCATAGTGTGTTTTAATCACTAAATCAACAAAGACGTACGAGTATTTTCCCTGATCGACAGCATATATTCCATGTCTAGGATTGACAGGCGAGTAAAACCGCGGTTTTTGAAAATACCGCCACACTTCCAACCAATAAAATCGGCGCATAGATGGAACCAATCAAATCGTGGAACGCAACCTGGGATTTAGTCGCTCGTGAAACTTCGACCAAAATTTGGAAACATCACGGCACCTAACATGGCCGCCACGCAAGCGCAGAAAATGAAGTGCCGATGACAGGTGAATGTCATTCACCTGTCATTCAATCAGTATTCTTCCATCTGTCGCTCGTGAGTGACTATTTCGTGAAGTTTTCGTAGAATCGAAAAGTGAAATATATGTCCAAGAAGTTTGATATGATTTTAACCAATCTCCTTTTACGCCATAACATGTTTTTGCTTACTATTTTCGGACATATTAATGATGAAGTCTATTCAGAACAATGATTTTCTTAGCTACCTATCCCCTTTTGTTAAAAATACTGTTTATTCGTCAATAAATTTATTACAACTCCTTGTTCTTTGCAATCCTAAACCTTCAATATTTTTATTTTCAGAATTTATTAGTTTTTGGCTTATTTTTATTTCAATTCATAGTCAAAAGCAAAGAACACCAATAATAAAAGTAATATATGTATTTATCTGTCGGTGGAAATAAAGATTAAAATCAGATTTGAATATTCCCGCCTTTCCCCCACTACTCTGGTACCTAACATGGCCGCCAATATTTGTTGCCAATAGCTGGCCATACACGGACGTTCTTTCACGCGGTTTATCGTGTTATCTACAAAATCATGTGGAAAAATCCCTTGCATGAGTGGGCATTGCAACACGCCACGATAAAGCGTTAAGGGATTTCACACGTGCTTTCTTCTGGAATGGCGTTTCATCGCCATGCACACACATGATCGATCGGTCAGGGATAAAACGTGTTTGCGTCCATCCATAAGTAATTTCTAAAGTCATCGGGATTATTATCCCTTAATTCCCGCAAAAACGACATGTGACAATATTTTTTTTTGACAGCCAGCAACTTTTCTGCCATCATATACGTCGTTTTTGGCGCTCTTGTTCCTGGGAACAGAGTGCTTATCAATTTGCCCAAATTTAATATATGTAATTTTCGAATTTTTGGCTGAAAATGGTCTAAAACGTTTTGGTTTGATTCACTGATCAAGAATCCGTGGTCAAAATCGATGCTGTCCGGCCGTCCTTTAACACGATAATTCTCGAACGGAATAAGCTACACAGTTGAAGTTTTCAGAGTACGTTTGGGAGATAAATATCTCGGTTAAGGTCGTTATTGGTTTCGGAGTAACGAAAGAAAAAATATTTTTTTACATTAGAAATTTCAAATTCGATTCTTTTAAGGATGCAACTCTAACAAAGTAACACTTTCGGAGATATGATTTTTCAAAATTACAACAATTAATCGTAATTTTATGATTTTTGAATTTAATTTCTATTATGATGCAGTTCTATCATAATAATCCACTGATATAATCCCAAACACTAATAAACAAAAACTTTCGGAGATATGATTTGTCAAAGTTTGAACAAGAGCGCCAAAGCTCCTGTCCACAAGCTTTACCACATTTTATTTCTTCTTTTTGGCGCTCTAGTTCCTCGGAACTGAGTGCTAATCAATTCGCCCAAATGTCTGTAATTTTCGAATTTTTCGATGAAAATGGTCTTAAACGATTTGGTTCGACTCACTGATCAAGAATCCGTGGTCGAAATTCTTGATATTGAGCAAAATCGGACAGATGGTTTCGGAGTAACAAAAAAAAAATTTATTTTACATAACAAATTCCAAATTGAATTTTTTTCAATAAGCAGTTTTACCATAAGAATCCAATGATATCATTTTTAACTCTAAAAAGCTAATACTTTCGGAGAAATGATTTTTCAAAATTTCAATAATAAATCGTATTTCTACGTTTTCACAGAATTATATAATTATTCTATGTATGAATTGTCATAATGTCAACTTATTTTCCTGAGACATGACATTGTCTAATTCCTTGCTAATAGTTGGTTCTAGAAACGTCAAAATCGACTTGGAGATACGGGGTCTGAAAACGGCCGTTCTAGGCAGTTTTCGGGCCTGAAAGTTGACGAAAAGCGAAGATAAGGGTAAAAAACCGTCAAATAAACCCCCATGTGGCGATTTTATGTCGAAAAGTGAAAATTAAGAATATATATCCCAGGTAAGTAGGTACCGACGTTTTATTCTAATACCGGAGATCGACAAGATCGTACGAGGAGCCCGATAGCCCGGGGGTCTAGTCCGTCGAGTTCTCAGTTTCGGAACGAGAGAAGGCGGGCTCAAATCCCGGAAAGGGAATTACAATTTTTGGCGCTCTAGTTGCTCGGAACTGAGTGCTCATCAATTTGCCCAAATGTCTGTAATTTTCGAATTTTTGGCTGAAAATGGTCTCAAACGATTTGGTTCGACTCACTGATCAAGAATCCGAGGTCGAAATCGATTCTGTCCGACCGGTCCGGCCGGCCGGCCGTAGGCCCAATAACTCTCGAACGAAAAGAGTTAGAGGATTGAAATGCAAGGTGGGTTTGGAGCGTAAATATCTCGGACAAGTTCGTTAATGGGCGAAATTCATCAAGAGGTTGTGGAGTTCTGGCCAATTTTAGTAAAACACATTTTTTATGAATATTTCCGAAACCGATCACTCGATATATCTGAAATTTATCATCAAATTGTAGAATCATGACGTTTATACGCAGTGAAGTTATGTATTGACCAGGTTACCGCAAAATTAAAAAAAAAAAATTCCTACAATAACTCTCGAACGGAATGAGCTAGGCAGTTGAAATTTTCTGAGTAGGTTAGGGAGATGAATATCTCGGTTAAGTTCGTTATTGGGCAAAATAGGCCAGATGATTTCGCAGCAACGAAAAAAAAAATTTTTTTTAATCAACAAATTTCAAATTCAATTCTTATTTAAGATGCAGTTTCACCATTAAAATCCATCGATATCATTTTCAACTTCAACAAGCTAATATTTTCGGAGATATTATTTTTCTAAATTTCAATAATGAATTGTACTTCTATGTTTTCACAGAATGCTATAGTTATTCTATCTAAGCTTTATTATATGATCTGTGTTCATACTCGTACATTTCATCCTGTTCTATGAGAGAGAGTCAAATTCAGATCAGCTATTTTAATTTGATTTCTTCCATGGTGCAGTTCTCATTCTCAGATTGCTCATTTAATCTTGATAAATAAACTATTATTTGAATTGAATTTCCTTTATGATGCAGTTCTATCATAAGAATACATTGATATAATTCCCAACTCTGAGAAACCAATACTTTCGGAGATATAATTTGTCTGTTTGAACTAGAGCGCCAGAAAGCTCCTGTCCACAGGGCTTGACCCATTTTTTTTTACTTGATCAATTTAAATAGAAATTGAATTTATGGAAGCGATTGGACTGAAATATTTCAATAGTTTTGGAACTAGGAGTTTGTGATTGAGTAAATACAGTGGACCCCCGGTAGTCCGATAGTTTTGCAAGGCACTGTCGGACTATCGAATTTGTTGGATTATAGAGTACTAGTACTATAGAGCCCCAGACCCCTTATAGTCCGGAATTCTTTGCAAAAAATTACCTCGTAATCCGACAAATTACAGATCAAAATATGTAATAAGATTCTATCTGAACTACAAATGTACATACTATTCAACAGTGATAGGCATGTCGGATTACAAGGGGCGCCGGATAAGGCGGGGGCCGGATTACCGAGGGTCCAGTGTAGTTCTAAATAGGTCATAAGAAGAAGAGTAGAAAAAGTCTATGTCCAGGTCATCGATTTTAGTGTATAGGTTGATCATTAATTGTTAAGAATTTAGTATCATGTGATCTGAAGAAGTCACTGTGTAGACGACACGCGTCACAATATTCGGTGAATAATTATTGTAAATATACCGGATGTCCCAGTATACATGTTTCAATGGATTATCTCAGTCATTTCAAAAGATAAAAATTTTAAAATTTAATGATTTTTAATTCGTTCAAGGAACCTTCAACTGAGAAAAACAAAAATTGAAAGTCACTCTCGGTTTGACTGGAAGTGACCATTCCAACGATGCACACTTTGTATTTTATATCCGATTTGATGGAGAAAACGACTACGATATTTTGTGTAATTTTGACTTCAATAATTGAGAACAATAAAACAAATCTTGCTCAAGTTGAAATCAGCTATGTATTTTAACGAACGTTAAACAAAGAATGAATAGTAAAAGAAGCAAAAAATGGGGCAAAAAATTTTCGAAATGTTGGCCATCTGCTTCTCACATCTTTCAGCTCGGTGGACTAGTACACACGAAGAAACACCTCAGCATTAAGGGCTCTATATGCATTCCTTAGTTTGATCTTCCAAATCAGCAGGAGGAGTCTGGTACACACGATCTTTCAAATATCCCAAGGGGAAGAAATCTAGCATTGTTAAATCTGGAGATCTTGCAGGCCATCTTATCGGTCCATTTGAAGATATATGGATCGGCACATACGGATTATAAGTCGAAATCAAGATTACACAAAATATCGTAGCCTACTGCAATTCTTTCAATTTGAAATTTCAATTGACGTATTCTCCCTCAAATCAAATGCAAAATACAAAATCGAAGGGTAATTTTGAGTAGAAATAAAAAATTGCCAAAAATATATAGCGTGCTATTTGAGATAAAAAAGTCAGAGTCACTTACGGTCAAACCGAAAGTGCCTTTCAATTTTTGTTTTTCTCAGTTGAAGGTTCCTTGAATGAATTGAAAATCAAAAAACTTTTATCTTCTGAAATGGCTGAGATAATCCATTGGAACATGTATACTGGGACACCAGGTATACAGTCTATTTATCTCAAACCTCTATTGGCATCTCGAAAACGGTAAATGATACAAAGCTGGCTATTTTAGTGAACGATAAGACGAGGTTTCCTAATTGGAAATATCTGAACCGTTTACCATAAATACCGGGAAAATCGAAACGATTTTTTTTTGCGCATGCCCCTCGATTTTTAGGAATACGGAAATATGTTCCAAAACTTTACTCCTCTGTTTTCCATTTGCTCGGTGTGCTGTGCTTTGATGTTCAATACGACATATCGTCCTTCAAAGGTCACCTTCAACTATGTTTTCGCGCGCATGTTCTTGTGAACTGCGTGGTATCATTTTTCCCAAATGTCTGTAATGTTCGAATTTTTTGCCGAAAATGTTCTCAAACGATTAGGTTCGACTCGCTGATGAACAATTCGAGGGCAAATTTGATTCTGTTCGGACGTTGCCACGACGACTTTCGAAGGAAAATAGGTAGGGACTAGGAAACTAGTGCGCGATCAAATGCGACATTTGAGTTTGTTGATAGGCATAATCGGCCAAACGGTTTCGGAGCTATACCTTTCTGAAATTTTTTTGTTATTTCTCAGAACTCAGCAAATACGAATCCGATCCAATTCAAACATAGTAATCAGTTGTAGAAAGCCAACGCGCAAATTTTTATGGAATTTCGTGAGGATCGTACGCTAGAAAATTTTAAAAAAATTATCAATTATCGAAAAAAATTCAACATCTCAGAAACTATTCGTCCGAAATTGCTGACAAGAGCTTTCAAATCCTAACTTTACAGCCAAGTTCGAAGTTTGAACACGATCGGATTTATATTGTCGGAGATATGAGCAGCCTTGGGTGAGTTCAGAAGGCTGGATGGGTGACCGTTGCCACGATAACTTTTGAACGGAAAGATATAACGACTTGCAATTTTCAGGGTAGGTTGCGCATCTGAATGCGACAGTTAAGTTCCTTTTTCGGCATAATCGGCCCAATGATTTCGGAGTTATACCCATCTCTAATATTATTTGCTCGATGAAATAAAAAATACAGACACAATCGAATTGAAACTTGGTAACTAGTTGTAGAATATCGTCGTAAAGAAGTACATGATATTTTCTTAGGATTGTTACTATAACTAGAAAATTTGAAAAAAAATACCTGTCATTAAAATGGTATGAAATGTATTCATATCTTAAAAAAGGTGAGAAAACGGTTCGATTGAGAGTGTCTGATAGAGGTGAATAGAAAATAGAAAATGCGCGCAAAAGCTCCTGACTTCACCTCAGTGCTTGAACCCTATTTCATTTCCAAATATGAATCTTTATTTTCTAAATGAATTCAAGTAGTCCTTATCTTCCTACCGAGTTCAGATAGCCACCTATATGAAAACCAGTAGACACTTTTTTGTGGAATTTTCATTGTCGGGACCATGATGAAGGAATTTATGCAATTGTGGAATTTGTGCAATTGTGGAAACAAATACCAGATGAGATGAGAAAAATGAAGTTGAGGGTAGCCTCCAAAGAAAAAACTTCCTATTGAAAATCAAAGCATAATACATCGAACCAAATTGAAAACAGAGAAGAAAGTTTCCCGAACACATTCCTATATACCTGAAAATAGAGGCGCCAGCGCAAAGAAAAGAAAACAGATCATTTCAGTTTTCCCCGTAAATTTTGAAAATGTTTAGTGATATTTCCGATTTGGAAACATCGTTTCATTGTTCACCGAAATGGCAATTTTTGTATATCAACAAGTTAAGAGCGTTCCTGCTAATCGGGTCCTTCATGAATGGCTTCGTATAATAAATATACTTGTGCATATATTTCACAAATCAAATAGACCCCAGAGGGTTCATTGATCTGCCGAGAAAGCAAGAGCAGACGCGTTTCTGGCTTCTTGGCCTTCATCAGTACCCTGTAGCTTTCCCGACAAATTCAACTAAACTGACCCGGGTTAAGCCTTTCAGAGACGGCTCGGTCGATCATTATAATCGCCCACGCCACCTATGAAACAAAACACGGAAATCAGCCTCTCCCCACCAGTGAATATTTGAAGCGTGAAATAATATGCCACCATTCACTCGATATTAAATCAAGAACGAGTCCCACAGAGCTCAGACAGTATCTTCTCAATGCCATGAACGCTGTTTAGCGTTTTCAAAAATAATAATGAAAAATGGCGATACCGTTGTTAAAAATCAACAAGTTAAGAGCGTTCCTGCTATTCGGGTCCTTCATGAATGGCTTCGTATAATAAATATACTTGTGCATATATTTCACAAATCAAATAGACCCCAGAGGGTTCATTGATCTGCCGAGAAAGCAAGAGCAGACGCGTTTCTGGCTTCTTGGCCTTCATCAGTACCCTGTAGCTTTCCCGACAAATTCAACTAAACTGACCCGGGTTAAGCCTTTCAGAGACGGCTCGGTCGATCATTATAATCGCCCACGCCACCTATGAAACAAAACACGGAAATCAGCCTCTCCCCACCAGTGAATATTTGAAGCGTGAAATCATATGCCACCATTCACTCGATATTAAATCAAGAACGAGTCCCACAGAGCTCAGACAGTATCTTCTCAATGCCATGAACGCTGTTTAGCGTTTTCAAAAATAATAATGAAAAATGGCGATACCGTTGTTAAAAATCAACAAGTTAAGAGCGTTCCTGCTAATCGGGTCCTTCATGAATGGCTTCGTATAATAAATATACTTGTGCATATATTTCACAAATCAAATAGACCCCAGAGGGTTCATTGATCTGCCGAGAAAGCAAGAGCAGACGCGTTTCTGGCTTCTTGGCCTTCATCAGTACCCTGTAGCTTTCCCGACAAATTCAACTAAACTGACCCGGGTTAAGCCTTTCAGAGACGGCTCGGTCGATCATTATAATCGCCCACGCCACCTATGAAACAAAACACGGAAATCAGCCTCTCCCCACCAGTGAATATTTGAAGCGTGAAATCATATGCCACCATTCACTCGATATTAAATCAAGAACGAGTCCCACAGAGCTCAGACAGTATCTTCTCAATGCCATGAACGCTGTTTAGCGTTTTCAAAAATAATAATGAAAAATGGCGATACCGTTGTTAAAAATCAACAAGTTAAGAGCGTTCCTGCTAATAATAATTGAAAACGCTAAACAGCGTTCATGGCATTGAGAAGATACTGTCTGAGCTCTGTGGGACTCGTTCTTGATTTAATATCGAGTGAATGGTGGCATATGATTTCACGCTTCAAATATTCACTGGTGGGGAGAGGCTGATTTCCGTGTTTTGTTTCATAGGTGGCGTGGGCGATTATAATGATCGACCGAGCCGTCTCTGAAAGGCTTAACCCGGGTCAGTTTAGTTGAATTTGTCGGGAAAGCTACAGGGTACTGATGAAGGCCAAGAAGCCAGAAACGCGTCTGCTCTTGCTTTCTCGGCAGATCAATGAACCCTCTGGGGTCTATTTGATTTGTGAAATATATGCACAAGTATATTTATTATACGAAGCCATTCATGAAGGACCCGATTAGCAGGAACGCTCTTAACTTGTTGATTTTTAACAACGGTATCGCCATTTTTCATTATTATTTTTGAAAACGCTAAACAGCGTTCATGGCATTGAGAAGATACTGTCTGAGCTCTGTGGGACTCGTTCTTGATTTAATATCGAGTGAATGGTGGCATATGATTTCACGCTTCAAATATTCACTGGTGGGGAGAGGCTGATTTCCGTGTTTTGTTTCATAGGTGGCGTGGGCGATTATAATGATCGACCGAGCCGTCTCTGAAAGGCTTAACCCGGGTCAGTTTAGTTGAATTTGTCGGGAAAGCTACAGGGTACTGATGAAGGCCAAGAAGCCAGAAACGCGTCTGCTCTTGCTTTCTCGGCAGATCAATGAACCCTCTGGGGTCTATTTGATTTGTGAAATATATGCACAAGTATATTTATTATACGAAGCCATTCATGAAGGACCCGATTAGCAGGAACGCTCTTAACTTGTTGATTTTTAACAACGGTATCGCCATTTTTCATTATAATTTTTGTATAATTTAACCATTCACGTATCATTTGCAGTTTTCGTGATGCCCATAGTGGTACGACATGAAAATAACGGACTGTATAATTCTTCATTTGAGTTAAAATGGATCTGCATCAAGTAAAAGCCACAAGCATTCAATTTTTAATAACCTAGAATTGTCCTAAACATAATAAAATGACATATTATGTGCTGTTTCGCCAACAGTAAATTCAACAGTATTCAGTACCTCAATGAATTGTAACTCCTTTGGTATTAACTACTCATTTCATTGAGACTACAGGAAATCGGATATACAAAGAACTTCTTGCTTGTCAAAGTAATACTAATAATACTTGCTTGTATAATTGACACGATCTGGATATATACGGAACTCCAAATGTAGCAAATGATATCCTATACAAGGATCCGCATAATAATGCTAAATTTACGAGAATATGGCGTATATATTGGAATTTGAAACAAAGTTTCCATTCGTGAGAACCTCAAAGCGTTCTAATTAGTCCAATTCAGCACTAAAAGCTTTCCCGAGCTAAATGCAGTGAAATAAATGCATGGTATTCTCTCGCGCCGTATGCAAGAGAAGATTCAATCTAAACATAGATAATTACAGAGGAAATACAGAATCTCTTTTTTCGCAGTCGGTAAATTACTCGGAAAAATACTCAATGCCCTTTGAACTGTTGTACCCAGAAGAAATAATTCCTCGATTTGTTGACCACAATTGAAACACGAATTCTCAAATGTGAGCAAATTAATTTATGCTACCATATGTTCGGCAAACATTTCGCTCAATAATGAACTATCCCTTGAAGTATTGAACTGCACTTCCAAGGCGTCCTTGCACCATAGACATAGAATAACATGGACTGGCCCTCACGTAACTTTATCACACAGTCCGTTGCGGAATACATTAGAGAGAGAGATGCTATGAAGGATGGAATAAGTAAAGGCAAATAATGGTATAAAAACAATGGTGTTTTTATACCATGGGCAAATACACAATTTGGAAATTGGTGTATATTGGAAAATCCCGATTTTTTTAAGAGAAATATTGATTATTTTGAATGAGTATCAAAAAGCTGAATGAATTACAGTAAGGAAATATATGAGAAATATTTTCAGATTATAAGTTTCATAATATTCTGAATAAAGTCTCGGATTTAAATGAAAATGTTTTGCCTTTAACTATTCTGTCTACGAATCACCGAAACACATACACAATACATGAAACCAAACAATACAGTATACAAGAAAGGTCATAGGATAAAGGAAACCAATGTTTTGTATTCTGTGGTTTCGCCGATCGCCAAATTATAAGAATATATTCATATACCGTGCACGGTTTGCCTTTAACTATTCTGTCCTTTCTCAATGCTGATTTCAATGGTCTCTTTCTCACAACCAGTCCATGTTATTTTATCTCTATGCCTTGCACCTACACAAGAATTTATAGCAACCGAAAGCAATATAATTTTTTGGAAGGGGATCAAAGATCAAACTATCATTGCCATCTTGTATTATGGGAACAGCTTCAGTGAGTACAAGCATCCCTAATTTAAAAAGAATCTTCCTCAGTGATAGAGATAGAAGGTGGGATTCTTACCGGATGTTTGACCCAGCAACATCTTCCTTAACTTGGCTTAGTGACGTTATGTCACAATCTATATTCTTCTGACGATACACCAAGTGTTTACCACCTTTTTAACTCTTGTCAACTCTATTAGGCATAGAAAGTTCGGAACTCAAGTTGTGGTGATAAATGCAGTCCATCAATTTTATTAATTGAAAATTCACTGATTTATTCATAAGTGCCATACAATAATTGGAATCACGTTGGCAAAAAGGCATTGAATGCGATGGATGATTCGATGAATAATAGTGAGTTATGTTTTCTTCAATACACATTTTTGTTCTACTGTGAAAAACCACAGAAACTTATTTGGATACCTGATAGAATTGGAGCATGGATATTCATCAATATCAAGAAACATGTTACTTGGTCTTGTTGACAGTTTTGACCGTCCATAATCTTTGCATTGGAGAAAAAAATCTGAATAATAGTGACCTACTAAGAGATTTCTGGGTCATTCCTGTAATCAGAAAAAAAAATTACTAAAATACAATTACAGTATCAATTTTAGTTCTACAATGAAATATATGGGTGAGCCAGCGGGCCCATCCAAAACAATAGTTCCATTAGGACATCATGCTGTACTTCATCAAAAGCTTTGAAGGAATCGATGTATACACTTATGCACTACTCTACCTGACCCGTTAAATGCATCCATAATATACCTCGTGTGTAGGACCAGGATTTCCTGCAGCTGTTTAGAAATGCTCAAAGATCTCACAGAAATCTCAAGTTCAAGAATTTTCCTGAAAGTAGAAGAGAGAAATCAACTTTATTGATCTTGCAATCAATTGGCTATCGACCGCAGTCTTCCAGCCAATTCCTGAAAGTAATTGACTCAAATATTCGTCTATATTTCTCGATGCTAGGAATTCACGTTCCATTTACGCGAAGCCACGCACTTATCCTACAGAGAAAAGAAGATGTGAGAGGAGGACATTTCCAGCATCTACTTTAATTAAAGAGAACTTTGAATCCTGAGAGCCATTGTAATGAAATCCTGTTATTTCAGTTCAGTTATGCCTTTTTATGATGTAATGGTCCCATCAATTCAACATTTATTGAGAATTAAACATATTGAGATTCTCACTGTGATTTATTTACATCAGGTATACCATTTACACCAGGTATACTCGGTTAGGCAGCTCCATGGACGTGCATTATTAAAGTACCAACACAATCTAGATATACCTTCAAGGAATTAAGTGGGAACGAGAGGTAAACACCTTCCTTTGCCGCAAGTGAAAAAACAGTTGCACATAGATCATACACATATCTCGCACCATTACTTTACAACCAACTTCCGCTAGATGTCAAGGAGATAAGAAACAAAATGGCATTCAACGGAAAAATTAAAACCTAGATAAAAAATGAACCCAAATGCTTCTGGGATATATTCGTCAACAGAAATAGAATGGTATAGTTGCTAGTTTATCTGTGCACAGAAAAATCTTCATTTTTGAATAGCAACCCTCGCACAAGTGGCTTACTTCTGTGGGAAATTGTTTGTTCATTTCAATGAAATTTGTACACTTTATTTTTGTTATTTTTAAATGAATAAACATTATTATTTTGAAATATGGATCATGCAGGTACCAGCAGAATTATTTTCAATCTGCTTCTTTTGCGGAATTACCCGTTAAACTTTTCCAATTATTATTTTGTTTTTCGCTCGAGAGGAAAAACCTTTATAGGCCCGCCCTGAGAGGGTCCGCTTCTCTCAGGAGTGTGAGACTCCAGTTGTTCATTGGTTCCTCACCAAAAAACCTCTCGCACGTTCCTTGGAGTAGTTCTTCGTCCTGCCCTTACAGCATCCCTTAACGAAAGTGATGAAGTGCAAGCGGCCTTTATAGTTGATGGGACCTGATGACTCGAAGTGATCCGAGCATCACCGCATTATGTGCGCTGAATCCTCGGCCAGAGATTTGCAGGCCGGAATAATCTTCAATTCAGTCACGTAGTTCGCTCCCATTCCGCCTAGGCATCCTATGATTAGTACAACCATTCTAACCTTATGCCCTAGATACAGGATCCCCAGCTATTATTATTATTATATTATTGTTATTATTATTATTATTATTCATACGCATCAAGTGGCAGTGGCTTCTCTGATTATTTCTTCTAAAAATTTTATGAGGTATCTGTTTTGTGAGGTTTTGTTCAGTTCTTTACTGTAATCGCTTTCGATCATTTGTTTCGTGGGCGTGATTATGGCTAGAGTGGGCTTACTTGGATATTACCGGTGATTAATAGAATTGGACAGAGTTCGTATGGTTGGTTTGATCGAAAGTGGTTTCTCTTCATAGAAGCTACAAATCACCCAAACCAATTCACCATCATACATGATATTCAGATACGTCGGGAGGTGATGAAGAACAGCTTAGAAACAGAACCACTGTCTTCGACTTATGACCTCCAATGCCAGATGAACTGTAGAATTAGGGCCAATTTCACCAAGCTTCAAACTGAGATCAATGTTGATGTGAACTCCGTTTGAGACAATGTCGGAATTCACCATGCTGGTTCAAGGGGTAAACCGCGTTTAACGTTAACTGGCCATTTTTGGTGTTGCAATAAACAGAAACCGAGTTTACGTTGTTTGACATCTGTCAATATTTGAATTTGAGGATTGTTGACACTTTTTACTGCACTTATTTCGTACATTGTGGTTAAGAAATTAAGAATACAAATATAAACTTTATAACACCTGAAGTTCCGAAAAATCATCGCTTGGATTGCCGAACTAGGTTTCAAGAACCCTCCCGGCAGAAGAGCAGTAGCGAAGTTTCTATTTTAAATTTAAATATTGAAGGGATATCAAAGGATAAGTGCGATTACCTTGGTAAATTAGCGGACCAGCATGGTGCAGAGGTGATTCTTCTCCAAGAGACCCATACAGCAACAGAGGAAAATCTTCGAGAGAGGGGACTTTTGAAAGGTTATGTACTAGTTGATTTTATTCTAAGTCGAATTTACGGTCTAGCTTATTATTTCAAAAATTCCTCTGTTCAAAATGTTGAGTTAATTAGGAAAGGTGAGATTGAAGGAGTTTTCTTCATTTCCTTCAAATATTGTGACATTTCTGTCATCAACATTTATAAACCTCCAAATAGTTTTTGGCCAAGAAATTTCAATATAAATGTTAATCATCCATCAATTTACTGCGGAGATTTTAATTCGCATCATGTAACATGGGGATATGATGTTAATGATAGAAATGGTATAGCTTTGTCCGATTGGATGGAAGACAATGATTATTTCTTGATTATCGATGCAAAAGATACACCTTCTTTCCATTCTTCAAGATGGAATAGAGGCTATAACCCAGACCTATGCATGGTTTCCTGTGATACTTCTTCTAAACCTATTTCAGTAAAACGTAAAATTTTAGGTGTTTTTCCGCGTAGCCAGCATAAGCCCATGTTATACACTATAGGAAATGTGGTTCATCTTGCTCCCTGTTTGAATAAACCCCGTTGGAATTTCCAGAAGGCTAATTGGGTTCAATTCGCGAAAAAAGTTGATAGTGACATAAGATGGATTCGACCAACTTATGACAATTACTATAGATTTGTTGGTGTAGTAAAAGCTTCAGCTAAGAAATTCATTCCGAGGGGTTTCCGTCAAGAGTATATTCCTGGAGGGTCAGTTGAAGCAGAAAATTTATATAAGGATTATCAAAATTCCCCAACTAATGAAAAATGCGAGAAGCTAATAAATTCGATAAATACAAGTCGTAAGGAAAAGTGGAATAGTGTAGTTTCCGATATGAATTTCACACATTCGAGTAGGAGTACATGGGATATTTTGAGAAAATTAGGAGAGGCTACCCCTCTAACATTGTCATCTTCCAAAATTGATCCTGAATTGATTGCTCGTCGACTAGTTGATGTTTCCAATTCGGTTGAAATTTCAAAATCAAAAATCAAGGATATGAAGTATAATTTGCACAAATTTAGGACATCATCTTCATCTGTAGACAGTATCTCGAATATATTCAACTTGGATGAATTAAAAGCAGCACTTAAATGCACTAAATCTCGAAAAGCAGCAGGATTTGATGGAATTTATCCTGAGTTCATCAAACACTTGGGCAAAAAAGCCTTGTCCTGGTTATTATCATTCTATAATAATATTCTGAATACAGGAAATATTCCAAAAGAATTCCGCAAAGCGAAAGTCATAGGAATTTTAAAACGTGGAAGGGATTCTTCTGATCCTAGCAGTTATCGACCCATTAGTCTGTTGAGTGTTCCTTTTAAAATTTTAGAAAGATTGATTCTTTTTAGGATTGAATCGTCTGTAGAAGACGTTCTACAGAATTGCCAGGGGGGCTTCAGGAAAAATAGAAATTGTTGTGATCAGGTGCTTAGTCTAACTACATATATCGAAACAGGTTTCAATAGTAAAGTGAAAACAGGAACAGCATTTGTGGATTTGTCGGCAGTATATGACACGGTATGGAAAGATGGTTTGATTTTTAAACTTTATACTCATTTAAAGTGTGGCAAAATGGTTCGATTACTCGAAAATATGCTCTCGGATAGAAGGTATCGTGTTTTTATTGATAATAATAGTAGTAAATTCAAGAATTTGAATAATGGTCTCCCACAAGGTTCAGTTTTAGCACCTCTTCTTTGCTGCTACTTCGTCTGAGAAATTCATATACGCTGATGACATTGCCCTTGCATTTCGTCATTCTGATTTCGAAAGTATAGAAAATAATCTCTCTGCAGATTTAGATATTCTGAAAAAGTACCTATTTCAGTGGCGTTTGTGTCCGAATCCAAATAAAACTGAGGTTTCTTGCTTTCATTTGAACAATCACCAAAAATATAGAACATTGAGTGTAACTTTCGGTGATTCTTTCTTGAGACATAATTTTTATCCTAAATATCTAGGAGTGAAACTAGATTTATCTTTGAATTTCAAAGCCCATTTAGATGACTTGCGTCTGAAGTTGAAAACGAGAAATAATATTCTACAGAAATTAGCTGGTACTTCATGGGGTGCTGATGCAGCTACTCTTCGAACGGCAGCCTTAGCCTTGGTTTTTTCTGCCGCTGAATATTGTTGCCCTGTCTGGTTTAATAGTGCTCATACTCAAAAAATTGATGCACAGTTGAATTCATCTATGCGAATCATCACTGGAACTATTAGATCTACACCTATTCATTGGTTGCCAGTTCTTTCAAACATTGTCCCGCCCCACATTCGCAGGCAGACTGCTGTTTCAAATTCTTGGAATAAATTTCATTCTTTTCCGAATTCATTTCCGATTATCTCCTACATTCCAGGCAATAAGATTCCGAGATTGAAGTCACGAAAGCCTTTATGGTCCAACTGTTTTCTTAATTCGAATAAAAGTGACAAGGAAGTTTGGCGGTCTGAATGGATTTCTTGCAATTTATTCAACAAAGATTTAATTTCTGATCCTTCAGATAGAGTTCCGGGGTTTGATCTTCCAAGGAGAATATGGTCTATTCTGAATCGTCTAAGAACCGGTCATGGTCATGCTTTTCAGGTGGAACTCAGTTGAGAGTCCTAGTTGTGAATGCGGGGAAGCAGAGGAAACCATAGATCATTTAGATAATAATTGTCGCATATATAGATTCAAAGATGGTTTTAGGGCTATTCATAATGTTTCTGAATCTTTTTTAGAATGGGTAGCGAGTTTCAAATCTTTTTAATGAAATATAGAATATTCCATTTTAATAAGTTCGTTTTCTCCCTTTGTTTTTTCCTTTTCCAGATTGGGTTTCGGACCTTGGAGAATCTTCTCTGCTTGTTGAAGGAAGAAGCGATAATGAAGAAAAAGATGCCCTTCAATATTTAATATTTCAGCATATTTTGTTAACAAAATCAATTTTCATAAATCACAACACTAACGGGGAGATAGGGTTTTTTTGCTGAGGTTTTTGGGCGCATGTTCTAGGGGAGCATCGTCCTATCATTTCGTCCAAATGTCTGTAATTTTCGAATTTCGAGCTGAAAATTGGCTAATAGACTAATTCAGACTCCCTGATCACGAATCCGGTGTCAGATTTTTGGGTGCCGTCCGGCCGGCCGGCCGGCCTTCCGGCCGTAGGCACGATAACAGGAGCACCGAAGGTCCTATCGACTTCAAACTTTCAGGGTAGGTTTCTGATCAAAATGCGACGGTTAAGTTCGTTAACGGGCAAAATCGGCCGGACGGTTTAGGAGTTATAGACATTTAAAATTTTGAGGTTATTTCCCTGATATTTCAGGAACTAAAGAAGATGTTGAATCAAGACTTGGTAGTCAGTTCGAGGATATAAACGCGCAACATTTGGCAAAATTCCGTTATGATCGAAATGTTGGTAATTTTTAAAAAAATATTTCTTTTAATTTTTTCGAAAAAAAAATTTTTTTTTCGTGAACTATTCATCAGATTGCAACAAAAACTTGTACTAACGTCAATTGTAGTATTTTGCAACATTGTGCAAAATTTTGGCTCTATACGATTTCAATTTCTGGAGATATAAGACAAAATGTGTCAAATTTCCTGGGTCTCTCTCAGTATTTTCATCGATTATTATATAATAATCAATAATATTAAGGTATTCAACATGATACTGCTTTTTTTCTTCACTGGTCAGTACGGGCCACAAGGAAGATGAACATGCGCCCAATAGCTCCTGTCCACAGGGCTTGAACCAATTTTTTCCCTAAGCTCTAGTATCATATTATATCAAATTATATGGTACCCCGTTACACTAACCTCTGCTAACACTTCTTTCATACACATGCTTTATTGTTAGATACAAAACAAATTGTAATGCTCAAGTTCAAAAGAATATATATATATATATATATATATACTAGCTGGCCCGGCAGAATTCGTACAGCCCTCCAACTCCAACTCCAACTCCAACTCCAACTCCAACTCCAACTCCAACTCCAACTCCAACTCCAACTCCAACTCCAACTCCAACTCCAACTCCAACTCCAACTCCAACTCCAACTCCAACTCCAACTCCAACTCCAACTCCAACTCCAACTCCAACTCCAACTCCAACTCCAACTCCAACTCCAACTCCAACTCCAACTCCAACTCCAACTCCAACTCCAACTCCAACTCCAACTCCAACTCCAACTCTAACTCCAACTCCAACTCCAACTCCAACTCCAACTCCAACTCCAACTCCAACTCCAACTCCAACTCCAACTCCAACTCCAACTCCAACTCCAACTCCAACTCCAACTCCAACTCCAACTCCAACTCCAACTCCAACTCCAACTCCAACTCCAACTCCAACTCCAACTCCAACTCCAACTCCAACTCCAACTCCAACTCCAACTCCAACTCCAACTCCAACTCCAACTCCAACTCCAACTCCAACTCCAACTCAAACTCCAACTCCAACTCCAACTCCAACTCGAACTCCAACTCCAACGTGAACTCCAACTCCAACGTCAATGCAAACCTCAACGCCAACGACAACTCCAACCCTAACGCCAACTCCAATTCAAATTGATCGTAGCACTATCTGTCGGGACAAACTAAAATTAAAATAGAATAATATTGAATGCGATGATAGCGCCATCCGTCGAATCTGATGTAAAACATTCTAAAATCAAAAACTCCTAACAAAAAAAAAACATCTGAATTCACAAAATTATTTATACACACTTCAAAACTCTTTAAAAAAAATTTTCATTTAATATTTTAATCAGCACATGAATTGGATAACAAATTAATCGTAGCACCATCTGTCGGGACAAACTAAAATTGAATGCGATGATAGCGCCGTCCGCCGGATCTAATGTAAAACATTCCAAAATCAACAACTCCTTATAAATAAGAAATTAATTGAAAAAACATTTTCCAGTAGACCAAATTGTAAATCTAAACCATTCTCGAATCTCCACGAACACACACAAAAAATTTCATCAAAATCGGTCTAGTCGAAGTTACACATCGCGTTGCAAATTGGCGGAGGTGCCAGGTATACCATCAAAGAAAGGATAATTATGATGAGCAATGAAAACTTTGGTTTTTTAGTAAATCTAAACCATTCTCGAATCTCCACGAACACACACAAAAAATTTCATCAAAATCGGTCCAGTCGTTTAGGAGGAGTTCAGTCACATACACACGCACCAAGAAATATATATATTAAGATTATTTCATATTATCTAGTTTGCTTGTACCATTCCAGATGCCTACATAATATTGAAAACAACAAAATTAATTATATTTAAAATGAGAGTTTGTTATCAATACTTCAAACGTTAATGGTATCTCTCATTTAACAATTTGATATGATGTAGGGAATTGTTTTAGGCTTTTGAAGGAATATAGAAGATAAATCATAATATAATAAGTTAATGACATCATTTATTCAACATAAACAAAATATTGCTGAAACACATAACTTGGTTTACGAGAATACCGTAAACGACATTATAATTAATCTTTCATGGTATTCCTCATTCGGGATTTCAGTTTTGATTCTATCTTGTTTTAATTTTTCCATTTCTTGTTCGGCTTGAAAATAAGCGACGAGGAAGAATTGAATTCTTCTGCGATTTTTTGCCAGGTTTTCTTTTTCGTAGCCACATTCATATTGTCTGTTTTTTAACACTCGACTATGCTAAAATCTTTATGCACTATATGAAGAAAAATAGCTTTTCCTGAAGCTTGAAATACAGCATTTCATTTCTGTCCCAACATTGTCTACACAACACCAACTCCTTTTTCGATTAAATTAACCTCTGCACGCTAACAAATCTCAAATTTGAATTAAGGTAGGCTTAATTCGTAAATACTCTGGTAAAAACTACTGTCAAATTGGTTTATTTTGCAACGTTGCCATTATTCTTGAGCTTCAAACTCGCCCTTCAATTATGTATGGAGAAATCGGCATTCTCCAAACCGAGATATAGATCTCCGTTTAGGTTGAACCGAGTTTGTTAGATCTGAGATTAATGATTTCTCGGTGAAATTGGGCCTTAGAGTTTTCGGCCATGTATAAACAGCGCTTCCCAGCAACTTCGCACCAAGAGGGCCTTTTATTTTCTATTAATATTACTGATTTTGTTATTTACAAAAAAGTATTTTTATTGTCATAATAAACCTTTTCCACAGTCAGCCTTTTGTTCAAAAAATGAATAAATATAAAACATTATTTTGCACATTATGCATCATGGCATGAGAGGCCACTAATCGATCACTCTCCCGTAACTTAGTTGTCCTTTGATCTTCATTCAGTCGTGATTACGCTAGTATGCACGTACGGCGTACCTACATTCTTTTGTTTCCCATTTCTACTTGGGATAAATAATTTAAATATCTACAAAAACAAGAAGTGAAATTGAATGTCCGATTTTTGGTGCACCATAAGACCATAAGTTCGTTCGGAGATATGACTAAATGTGATATCATTAAGCAGAAAAATAAGTATTTAAAAGGTATGGAGGCACACAAGTTGAATGAAGTCCAGCACATCATGAAGACAGCTCGTTACAGAATTCTTCATTAACTCATTTGTACGTATAATTTGTCTTTTTAAGGTATTACTAGTAGGTTGAGCCACTTCTGGATTTAAATATCAAAATAGATTTTTGGTAACATCATCTTCAAATAAATTAAATGGCAGATACTTCTTCGTAATAAATTCTATGAGCAGCTCGTCAACGACTTCTTTGTTTAACGATATTTCACTGATGAGGCTAAACAGGAGCGAAACCGATCTGTCCGTTATGTTTTTGAAAACATGGTATACATTTGGCTAATTTATGACTTTTGGTTTTGCGGTTAGTCCTGGTGTCCAGATCAATTTCAACAATATTATAGAATTTCTTTCTGTCAATATTGCCACTAGTACCACTATCCTGCATTAGTGAATGCTGCTGCATTTTCCTTTTGCTGCCGCTATCATAGATAGACACGGCTTCAGATTCTGTTTTGTCATTCTCACTTGCACTAGTCGTAGACGCCTTAGTCTCACCGATCATTTGATATTTACTAAATCCGTGAAGGCCGATTTATATTATATGTTCCGTTCGGCTCAGCTCAGGCACGCCAAAATATCTTTCAATGGGTTTTTAGATAAGTTCGTGTGAATTAGTACATTTAAATCCCATTGAAAGATATTTTGGCGTGGCTGAGCTTAGCCGAGCGAGACGTATAATATGAATCGGCCTTAACGTTTACGTTTCTTTCAGTCTTGTTGGTAAATATTCTGAGTCAGAATCAGAGGCAATTGGCTCAGTGGACGTACTGTTTACTGCCAATCATGGTAAAATAAGACTACCAGTGACGTCTTTTGCGTTCATCAAAAAACGATCAAGGCAAGATTTCTTGTCTTGTCAACCCCTAGCTGTGGCCAATAATAAATTTCTATCAACGAATGTAAAGGTAGAGATTTTTTCAAGTGATGTATGCCAAAGTAGTGAATTCCTGTCAACTAACAATCCTAGATACCTCACAGATTCGACCTCGGATTCGACAGATTAAAAAAAAATGTCATTGAAAAAAAAAATTGGTTCAAGCACTGACGTGAAGTCAGAAAGCTTTTGCGCGTAGGTTCTCTTGTCCATTCTTCTGTATTAGACACTCACATTGGACAACAGACAATAGAATTCACCATGGTAAATTCGATTAAGAGTGTCCAATACAATGGACAAGAGAATATACGTGCAAAAGCTTCTTATTTCACGTCAGTTAATGAACCAAATTTTTTTCAATGATTTTTTAACATTTTCTAGTGCCACGATCCAAACGAAATTTTGCGTTGGCATTCTACAATTAATAACAATGTTTGAATTGTATCGAATTTATATTTTTTGAGTTATTGAGGAAATAACAACCAAATTTCAGATTGATATAACTCCAAAACCATTGGGCCGATTATGCTGGTTAACGAACTTAAATGACGCATTTAGATGCGCAATCTACCCTGAAAACTGCAAGTTGCTATTTCTTTCCGTTCTCAAGGACTCATGAGATACATAATATTTTTTCGTAATATTTTTGGAATTTTCTAGTGGTACGGTCTACACAAACTTTTACACACGTCTTCATGTCATGTTCTACAACTAGTTAACAAGCTTCAATTGGATATTGTCCGTATTTTTTGAGTTATCGAGGAAATAATATTCCAGATGGGTATAACACCGAAACCGTTGGGCCGATTATGGCCAACAGCGGACTTAACTCTACCATTCAGATGTGCAACCTATCCTGAAAAAGTCCCTATCTACGACCTTGGTTGTTTTCCGTACCGCAGGGCATTATTCACGCCCTCCCAAATAGGATAACCAAACTCAATATACATCCCGAGATGTTGAAGCGAGAACGAAAAAGATATCAGCAATTTATAAAAGTGGCCTTTTAAACGTACCTGGCATCTATAAAAAATAACTTACAGCGGTGCTACCTTAAAAACTAGTGGCCAACACACTTAAAAATAATAAATTATATTCACACAATTGAGAGTCGCTTCTTTCATATCGCAGGAACAGGATTCCGTAATTTATTTATTCGTTTCTGAAGAACGGTCTGCTGGTCTGTTGAATCCACATCTCTTCGCCGGGTCTTCTTCTGTATTTATTCAGCTTGAAATTGAAAATAACTTTTATGAAGGCCAGAAGGAAAAATAGAGGACGTACGTAAAATCTGGATTTTAGAAGTTTCAAAAGATGAAATGTAAGAATTTGTGAAAAGCACTGACGTGAAGCAAGGAGCTTTTGCGCGCATGTTCCATTGTCTATTCACGCCTCACGAAGTCGATCGAACTGCAATTCGGTACTCGATTGTAAAATGGTGAGTCGAAGTTATGTGCTGAATTTCAGCTAATTTAGACGAAATGTGAAATTTTTCAAGAAAAAATTTTATTCTAATAATAAGGACAACTTTTGCGGACCTAAACCTCTAAATTTTGGGCCTTTTTTGTTTTTTCGCCTTTACATTTGAAACTATGCGTCCCACGGAAAATGGCACATAATTGAATTCTGCATCTACACTGAGAGAACAGTTTATTTATAAATAATAGAGTTTATTCATATTAAATGAACCCCTTATTCATATATGGCGTAATAAATATTTATTTGTCCTAAATAATGGATTTGTTTGAGTTTTAAAAATAAATATATATTGGTGATAAATAAATATATATTAATTATTAATATACGATTTATTCATAGATAACAAAGTTTATCACTACATCAAAAAGGTTTATTATCATTCAATAACGAATTATTTATTATAAATAAATGTTATTTATGAGAAAAAAATATTTGTTTTCGATGAATATCAATATTCTCATAATAAACAAAGATATATTTATACATAGATTTATTTCAGAAAATAATATTTACTATGAATAAAGAATAATTCACTATAAAAAAATTGTATATTGTTATTAAATAATTAGTTATGTACCGTAAATGAATGTTTTTTTCGAGAAAAATTAATTTTTCAAATAAATATGATTAGTTGAATGGAAACTGAAGAATACATCTATTGCAGAAAAGAATAACTTTCTAAAATTTATATAATAACAATTCCCATATGATATTTTGTGGTAGTCCTCTATGTAGTCTTCTAAATCCAAAATACCGATGGTATGTAACTACAGGAGCCAGTTCGAAGAATTGCGAAGAGAGTTTCTAGGGTGCCTCATGTTGTCACTATCACTATAGCGGAGGTGTATTTACTGGAAAATAATAAGAAAAAAAACATTTAACCTTCAAAAATTTTTCGAAGTTTCAATATGAATAAATAATAACGAAACTTTTTTTCTGATTCATATCATATTCATATTCAGGTTTTTTGGAATTTCAATATGAAAAACTAATAGCATTTAAATAACGAACTGATTTTCTGGAAATTATAAATATTCAAAAATAAATTCACATTTTCGAGAATGGTATAGAATTGATTTATATTTTTTCTAATAAACACATATTAACAACTTTGATTAATCGTAAAGAAACATTAATATTCACAAGTGAATTTGACCGAAAACTCCAGCAAATAGAAATCCATTATCAAGAATTCCTTATTATGAATAACCTGAATTTGTTGCAGCAGGTGTTTCGTTTTCTTATATTTGAAGTTTTCTTAAGAATAACTTCATATTTTGGAAAAGAAAATATATTTACGTAGTATTTATATCATGCAGTATCATTGAGCAAAATATTTTGAGAATCAGTGTCAGTGATTAAGCTAATCTAAACTAAAAATTTTAAATGCAAACTAAGCCTTACCTTCGAATGTACTTTTTGAATGACTCATACCATTTTGAAACAAAAATGTCTGGAATCCAACCATTCTGTCCGCTCACCTATACATCACGCACTATCCTAACAACCAATAGACGAATTAAAGATTACTAAATGTGACTGATCGCTGTATTACAAAGTTTTCAGATTCGCATTTCGGTATAATCGCCAATGGGGTGGGGTACGTCGACCTACTCGGCCAGGATGCGAGCTATAATAAACACTTATTCCAGTATAATCAAGATTTATTAATAATTAATAAATCTTGCTTCAATCATAATTCAATAAATGTTTGTTTGACAGAAATAAGGACAGTTTTTACTTCAAATAAGATTTGTTTGGTGAAATGAATTATTTGTTTATAGTTAATAATATTTTTGAACATGACATTTCTGGATTACATTTATTTACTGGTAATAAACCAGTTTGATTATTAATAAATCTTGCCCACATAAATGGAATATTTCTGAGAAATAAGGTTTTTATCAAGTTGTTCTAACTATTAATAATATTTATTAATAATTAATAAAATTTATTTATGACAAACAAAACTGTCCCAAATAAAGAATTATTAATTATTAACCCTAACATTTCTCTCAGTGTAGTGACCCCTAAAACTTTGAAATTCTTCCAATTGGTAGGGTTGCAATTCAATTGACCATCGAAAACGACAATTTTTCCCAACTTATCTTAAAACTGCAATAAACTGACTCTAAAACGCCTGTAAATGGCGAATGGTTATCCTATGAGAAAAACTCTTGAAATGAAAGTTGAAGTTCATGAAATTCAGCGTTCTACAAGCACCACAATTTTAAAATTGATCAAATAGTTGCATATCCGCTCTGTTAATAAGTATCCACCCCATTTCCACCACCCTATTTTCAAAGGCATTATATTGTGGTGATTGTTTGGGAATATATTGAATTCCTGGTCCTCACGACAGGCCCTAGCTATGAAGTTGTATTTTTTCAATCCTGAAGGATGAAGGATTAGGGATTCCTACTTCGACCATTCTGGTCACATACGGCTTCAGTGGATGCGACACAACTACTGCAGAGGAGGCCGTCACCAAGTACACATGTCCTTCGAGTATACCTGAAGAGATCAATTGGTGAAGAGATCATGAAGCGTTCGATGGTGGATACATGAGCCCATTCTTTCCACCCTAAAAATTAGGTACCTCATCTAGCTATGCGAAGCTGGCACCCCCAAATGCGAATTTTTGCTTCAAAATTTCAGAGTCGTTTGTCCATCGTAGGTCCACGTAGGCCCCGTTTAAGAGATAGGAGTATCTATATATGTTCCGTGTAGTTACTGAGCGGGACCCAAAGATCACTGAAAAATGTTTGAAGTGTATGGAATAGTTTGTCCATCGTTTGTCCACGTTTGCAAACTTTTTGGCGCTCTATTTCCCCGGAACTGAGTGCTTATCAATTTGCCCAATTGTCTGTAATTTTCGAATTAACAATCAGACAGATGGTTTCGGAGTAACAAAAAAAAATTTTTTTTTTTACAGAACAAATTCCAAATGAAATTTTTTTCAATAAGCAGTTTTACCATAAGAATCCATTCATATCATTTTTAACTCTAACAAACTAATACTTTCGGAGATATGATTTTTCAAAATTTCAATGATAGAAATATTCTGTGGCTATTCTATGAATTGTTATAATGTCAACTTATTTTCTTGAGACATGACGTTGTCTCATTGTCATTCATTCCAGTAATGGTATAAATATGAGAATTATAATATAATATCATATTATTCGTTGGTTGATATATTCATGCCGAAGGTCAATCCATATGATGATGGGAATGGTAATGGTAAGTTAATAACATTGTCATTCATTCCAGCAATCGTATAAATATGAGAATTATAATATAATATCATACTTTTTGTTGGTTGATATTTTCATGCCGATGGTCA
Source organism: Halyzia sedecimguttata (assembly GCA_937662695.2). NCBI lineage: Eukaryota > Metazoa > Arthropoda > Insecta > Coleoptera > Coccinellidae > Halyzia > Halyzia sedecimguttata. Next base: position 35,804,627 of record OW569411.2, read on the forward strand.
ATCCATATGATGATGGAAATGGTAATGGTAAGTTAATAATATTGAGTTCAGAATATCTCCACTAAAAACAAAACTGGAATATTGGTGTATTGGAGTAGATTTGAGGAAAGATATATATTATCGTTCATCATAGAATTGAGGAATGAATATCTCGGATGAGTTCGTTGTTGGGTAGAATTCGTCTATTGGTTTTGGATTGATAATTTTTGGCACTCTTGTTGAATTTAAATTCTTCTTTGATGTTTGAATTCAATTTCTGCTAAGATGAAGTTCTAAATTTCAATAATGAATCGTACTTCTATGTTTTCACAGAATGCTATAATTATTCTATCTAAGCTTTATTATATGATCTGTGTTCATACTCGTACATTTCATCCTGTTCTATCAGAGAGAGTCAAATTCATTTCAGCTATTTTAATTTGGTTTCTTCCATGGTGCAGTTCTCATTCTCAGATTGCTCATTTAATCTTGATAAATAAACTATTATTTGAATTGAATTTCGTTTATGATGCAGTTCTATCATAAGAATACATTGATATAATTCTCAACTCTGAGAAACCAATACTTTCGGAGATATAATTTGTCTGTTTGAACTAGAGCGCTAGAAAGCTCCTGTCCACAGGGCTTGAACCCATTTTTTGCGCGTATGTTCTGGGGAACATCGCGTTATAGTTTTGCTCAAATGTCTGTAACTTTCGAATTTTTTGACGAAATTGGTCTCAAACGATTCAGTTCGACTCCCCAATGAAGAATTCGAGGTCAAATTTGATTCTGCCCGGCCGGCCGTCCGGCCGTCCGTTGCCACGATAATTTGAGAACGAAAAGAGCTAGCGACTTGAAATTTTCAGGGTGGATGGCGCATCGCAATACGACGGACAAGTTCGTTAATGGGCATAATCGGCCCAGTGGTTTCCGAGTAATAATTTTGTTTTCAACCAATATAAATCTAATCGAATTGAAACTTGGTGAGTAGTTGTAGAATATGAACCTAAGCACGTTTGTGAAATTTTGGGCGAATCGTGAGGCTAGAAAATTTTAAAAAAATGATTAAAAAATATTTTTGTTGTCACGATAACCTGAGAACGGAAAGAGATAGCGGTTTGAAAATTACAGGTTAGGTTGTGCATCTGAATGCGACATTTGAGTTTGTTTATGAGCATAATCGGCCGAACGGTTTAAGAGTTATAGCCATCTGAAATTTTCTGAAATTTGGTGGTTTTTTTTTCCTCATTAACTCGAAAAATACTGAACCGATTTAATTTAAACTTGGTTATTAGTTGTAGAATGCCAACGCGAAAATGTTTGCAAAATTTGGTGAGGATAGCATTTGTAGAAAATTCTTAATAAATCATTGAAAATAAAAAAAAAAAATTCTATATATCAGTAACTATCCGTTCGAAATTGCTGAAATTTTGCAAGAGCGTTCATAACCTAACTTTACTGCCAAGTTTCAAGTTTTAACACAATCGGTTGAATATTGTTGGAGATTCGAGCATTCTTGTGTGAGTTCAGTAAATGGGTGACCGTTGCCTCGATAACTTTTGAACGAAAGAAGATAGGGACATGCAATTTTCAGGGTAGGTTGCGTATCCGAAAAGGAGAGTTGAGTTTGTTTTTGGGCATAAACGGTTCAACGGTTTCCGAGTTATATCCACCTGGAATATTATTTCCTTGATAACTTAAAAAATAAAGATTCGATTGAATTGTAGCTTGGTAACTAGTAGTAGAAAATCAGCATAAAGACGTGTTTAAAATTTTCTAAGAACCGTATCCCTTGAAAATTTGAAAAAAATGACGAAAAAAAAAAATTAAGAACCGCACCCCTAGAAAATTTAAAAAAAATCACGAAAAAAAATTGGTTCAAGCACGGACGTGAAGTCAGAAGCTTTTGCGCGTATGTTCTATTGTCCATTATTCTGTATTGGACACCCTTAATCGAATTAACCATGGTTAATTATGTTGTCCATTCTCCTGTATTGGACACTTAATTCGAATTTACCATGGTAAATTCGAAATAAGAGTGTCCAATATAGGAGAATGGACAACATAATTAACCATGGTAAATTCGATTAAGGGTGTCCAATACAGAAGAATGGACAATAGAACATACGCGCAAAAGCTTCTGACTTCACGTCAGTGCTTGAACCAATTTTTTTTTCATTTGTCCAGTCAAAGAAACCGAGAAATCGAACATTGAAATTTTTGGAAAGTGTGAAGCTGGCACCCCCAAATTCGAATTTTGAGTCCAAAATTTCAGGATCGATTGTCCATCGTAGGTCCACGTTTGTCCATTTTTTTCTTCATTTGTGCAGGCTCTGTTTAAGAGATAGGTATATCTATATATATTCCGTGCATTTACTGAGCGGGACTCAAAGATCGTTGAAAAATGCTTGAAGTGTATGAAATCCTTTGTCCATCGTAGATCCACGTTTGTCCACCCTTTTTTCATTTTTCCACCCACAGAAATCGAATAATCAAACATTGAAGTTCGTGGAAAGTGTGAAGCGCGCACCCCCAAATTTGAATTTTGGGTTTAAAATTTCAGGATCGCTCGTCCATCGTAGGTCCACGTTGAACACTTTTTTTTTTCATTTGTCCACCCCCAGAAACCGAAAAATAAAACATTGAAATTTTTGGAAAGTGTGAAGCTGGCAACCCTAAATTCGAATGTTGTGTTCCATATGTCAGGATTGTTTGTCCACTTATTTTTCAATTTGTCCACCCTCAGAGACTGAAAAATCAAACATTGAAGCTTGTTTTTCAGAACAAGGAACACCTTCACCATCAGCATCTTTACCTGGGGTTGTGGGTTTGTTCGCTTTATTTTTCGTTTCTCCTATCAAAAGATATTAAACAATTTTTTGAGCCAGTCTGTTAGATAGAGAAAAAGAAAACCTCAATAAAAGTCAGTCTTCCCGGCGGTAGGAAATAGTGTTTTCGGCTTTTCAATAAGATCAAAGATACGTCGCCTTTTTTTGATGTCGTAAAATATTAGCGGACATCTGTCAACAATTTTAAACTGCCATTTTGAAGGTATAAATAATTATATTAATTCTAATTGTCATGGAAGCGTTCACGAATTACAACAGAATTTAATTGTGAACACTCCGAGCGTGACAATTCGAAGAGTTTGTAAACATTGCGAGACAAAAGAAAGATCAGATGTAATTATTGTTGCCGATAATTATAAACCTGGATTGAATTTCAACCATTATTTCCAAAAATTCCTGGCAGAGAAGTTCAGCGAGAATACGCAATATTGCAAAACATGCAATCTGAATCGGAACTTACCAAAGAGTATTCGGATTTGATGTGTTTCGATTTAGATCTGATATTTCAAACTGAAAAGGATCATTTTCCTACCGGATTGAAATTGGATGATATTCCAGTGAACATTCTGATAGACAATCAAACATATATGCTGGGTGGGGTGATCGTCCACTATCTGAATCATTTTGTGGCTTTCACAAAACGGGTTACAGGAACTTGGACAATATGTGATGATGTTTCACGGAAAGTGCAATCGGTGAAGGCAATATTTTCATATATCCGATGGAACATATAAATAAAATGTTCAGCCAATTGTTATGTTTTAATTTCATTTTAAACTCATAAATATACAGGGTCTTTCACGAGGAACCTCACCCATATTTATACGGGAAACTACTGAACGTATTTTCATGAAATTCAGCACTTATAAGTACTTCACGATGCTGATGAAATCTAAAATATTTTCAAGGCATGAGCACCTCCGGTTTTTCACAAATCTGTAATGGTCGACTTATATTCGGTGACAAATTTCATCAGGTACCATCGTCTCAAAGTAAATGAGCCGTGACAAAGTGCACATACTGAAAACCTCTTTGAACTAACTATTTTTCAAAAAAGAAAAATGTTTTCTTGAAAATTTCTGCACGCCTGTAAAGAAGATACAAAGACCTTGTCAAAGAAGTACCACTTTCCCTATTCAAAAAATTTAGAGGGTTGATGGGGATGGCACAGGGTGCAACAAAAATTCTTCAAAAATGCATACAAATTTGGTAAAAGTGGAACAAAAATTGACCTGTTTCAGGATTTTGTTGCCAAATATTTTTCTTCTGATAAAATGAATTTGTTCCATAATTTTGACGCGCACTGTATATGTGATACCTATATATCTTTTGAACGGAGCCTGGACAAATAAAACGAAAGGGTGGACAAACGTGCACCTACGATGGACAAACGATCCTGAAATTTTGAACCAAAAATTCGCATTTGGGGGTGCCAGCTTCACATAGCTGAATCAGCTGGATAGTTTCTGGAGTATAACATTGGTGCGTCGACATTCTACAACTAATTACCAAGTTTCAGGATCAGGATTTTTTGAGAACAGGAAACAATATTTCAGATGCTTTCAGATTCCAATACCGTTAGGCAGATTATTCCCATTAACGAAATTAACCGTCGCAGTCACCTTGAAAATTGCAAGTCGTAGTCTGTTTCTGTTCGAAAGTTTTCGAGGCAACGGCCAGCCGGCATTTGGGCAAAATGATAGCACGCTGTTTCCTAACACATGCGTTCAGAAAAATCACCTTCAAATACACGCTGTTTATTTCATTCAATGGTTTCTCCTCTCAAACTTTGAAAATATATTTAAAAAAAAATTGATATAATTGATAGAAAACACAAAAAATACCAATGAATGATGACCGCAATGCCCGAAGTATCCTTTAATGATTTTATGCTGTATTTTATCTGGACTTGTTACGAACCATTAAATGAGGCGCCATCGATTAACTCATTCTTACGAAATGTGGGTGTGATGTGTAGGACATTCCTCTGTGATATGAACAGATAATTTTTAATCGAATATGTATGTAAATGTATCTTCAGTATGAATATGTTTCCTAATTGGAAACTTGTCCTGGAAGTAAACGAAATAGAACTAGCTGTCGAAAGAGCAATTAACATAATACATAATAAGATGGCGGCGAACGAAGATGAGTCGGAGTTACGGCTTGAGAAAGTTGAAAAGAAAATTGACCAAAAATTTGCCCATTGTGCAAGGAAAGTTGTGGAATATGTGCAGTGACGAAAGTGTCTGGTAAGTTTTCACCCTTCGTGCATAGCACAATCCGAAAATCGCAAAGATGCGCTATGCAAACACTGTCCATTGGAGAGGACAACAGAGGAACATTAATCACCATACGAGGAGTTGATGGTTCAAAATAAGATTCTCAGTTTGGAAAATGAATATTTGAAGAAATTATTAGAAGAATGCCAGTTAAACAACCGAGTTTTAAGTGAAAATAATAAATTATTGTCAGATAAGTTTAGTTTTCTGGACAAAAAAAACCGATAAAAAATCATACAGCTAAGCAGTTCAAAAAAATGTAAACATAAAAATAAATATAGAAATATGGATCATGCGAAGTGAGATATATAAGTGGAAAGGTTAAACCTTCCCACTTATAAAAATAAATACATCAACACAAAATTCGGATGCCACTAAACTACCGCATAGTTCACAGAAAATAATGATTGACAGAAATAATGAATCTAACCTAGAAATCTCCGAAAAAGAAAACAAACAAACCAATTCAATCGAAAACGTAAATACCGAAAATTCTACGAATAATAAAGAGGTTTTCAAGAAGTTAACCAAATTGAGAAGACTAATAAATACCGGTACAGCAGAAACAACGTCAAGTGACGACAGTCAGGCAACCTTTCAAGGTAGATTTATTCAAAATAAACGAGTATGGCTTTTCATTTCCAGAGTCAAAACAGGAGTAACAGAAGAAATTATACAATCCTATCTCATGGACAAACTGAAACCTATAAAAGAGGAAACAATCATAGTGAAGAAAGTGAGTACGTTTCATAAAACAAAAGATAACGAATGTTTCTAACATAGACATAAAATAACATGGACTGGTTGGGAGAAAGAGACCATTGATATCAGCATTGAAAAAAGACAGAATAGTTAAAGGCAAACCATAGTAAAATGGTGGGTTTCACGAAGCTTTGACAGCTCTTAATTCCCGGATTAGTGCGATTCTATGTAGATTCTCAGTTCAATTTTGGTACAACCATCGAAATAAATCCACAATTAAGCTAATCGAAGCTTCGTGAAACCCACCATAAGAATATATTCATATAATTTGGCGATTGGCAAAATCACAGAATAAGAAACATTGGTTTCCTTTATCCTTTGACATTTCTTGTGTACTGTATTGTTTGGTTTCATGTATTGTGTTTGTGTTTTGGTGATTTGTAGACAGAATAGTTAAATATGTACTGGTCCATTATTTTATACTCGACAAACGAAGTTGTCAAAAGTTTTTGATTTTTGACGTGAATTTAAAGAATCATTACGTGTTTGAGTAGATCGCGAAATATGCCGATAAGAACCATTTTTGAACGAGAAACATGGCAAAAAATTAAGATGAGGGATGAAAAGCGTCGAATAATATGTAACATGATTACAATTTCATGAAATCAGAAAATTGTGGAAAAATATCGAATATAAGCAATGACATTCGTTCAGCACCCTGCTTTCACATTATCTACACAACGTGGCGGTATAGGTTAGCGATCGGATTTATAGCAAGTGGTACCGGGATCGATTCCCGTAGCTGGAGTTACTCTTGTTCGTTTTTTTTTCATTTCTATACAAATAATGACTTCTAAAAATGGTACATCTACTGAATTTATGATGTATAAATACAATCACGTGAAACGTGAATAATTCGTTTATTATTAGTTATTTTACGAATTTCTATTCCCGGTGTTTTTTATCTCATGGCACATTTGTTTGATTGAACTGATTGTGTCCTTACCCCACCACAAACAAAGCACTGTTCATTTTCGACCAAACACTAAATGTATTTAATCAAATGTGTCCTAGCGCTACCACAGACACAGCAATGTGCGTTCAAAAATAGCCCTGAAGTCACATGAGTGATATGAAAATATTTCAGGAAAGTGTAATCTTTATGCAGAAATTCATTTTTAACTCCTCACTATTTCCAAAATAGTCGAGAAATTCACGCAAATATATGATGGGCTCTTTCCGAAAACCATTTACTCCTGTATGGAAATGATAGCAACCCGTTAATCTTATCAATTTCTGAATAATTATTTCCACATTATTTACATACAGGAAATACTTCCTTGACGAAACGGTTACAAATCGGAACTGACTTGAAATTCTGTTGAACCTGTTGTATAACTAATTGGTTAATTAACTCATTTCCACCTATTTTATCGACATTATTCATCGTTTCTTCCTAATTCATTCAGGACCTGACAATTATATTTAAATCCTTTGAGGTATTTATTCGTGAAAAGAATATGCTTTTGGTAGAGTATACAGAGTGTCCCAAGTTCGAGTGCCTATTAGACGTTTCTGGAGAACTGTACATATTTGAAATCTGAAAATTGGGATTATGATATTGCTTGACATTTTATACAGAGCTAAAATATTTTCGAAGCCCAAGCACTTGAAAAAAAATGTTTTTCATCAAATTTATTTCACTCCCTGTATAACCGGAAGTGCTTGGGCTTCGAAAATATTTTAGCTCTGTAGAGAATTTCAAGCAATATCATGATCCCAATTTTCAGATTTCAAATATTTCCAGTTCTCCAGAAACGTCTAATAGGCACTCGAACTTGGGACACCCTGTATATTCTTAACTAATAATATATCTACCTTTAGGATCGTGCAGTGAATACATTTCTCTAACTAAATTGGAAGAACACTGACGTGAGGTCAGTTTGGCACGCTTTAATTTCATAGCCATAGCGGTCCATCCAGGTACTGAACTCGCCCATGGCTGCTTTGGATCCCAAGAGAAAAATCCCAATATTTCAAACAATATAGATCCGATGGCTTTGAAGATTCTTGCAAAATGTCAGCTATATCTGCATTTTTTTTTAATAGAATTTAATGCAGAACATAATATCTACATATGTCATATTGATATTAGTTGCTGTACCCTGCGATATCCCATACATTTGTGCTAAGTCCCTTTGTGGATAATTGCGCGCAAGTTCGAAAGTATATTTCGAATTTTTTGTCGAAAATGGTCTCAAACGATTGGGTTCGACAAACTTGATTCTGTCCGACTGGCCGTCCGTTACCACGATAACTTGAGGATGGAATGAGGTAGCAACTAGAAATTTTCAGGGTAGGTGGCGCATCCCAACACGACAGACACGTTCGTTAATGGGCATAATCGGCCCGATGGTTTCTGAGTAATGATTTTATTTTCAACCAATATAAATCCGATCGAATTGAAACTTAAACGATTTGGTTTGACTCAATGATCGAACGGAATGAGCTAGATAGTTGAAATTTCCAGAGTAGGTTTGGGAGATAAATATCTCGTTCAAGTTAGTTATTGGGCAAAATCGGCCAAATGGTTTCGGAGGAACGAAATAAAATTTTTTTACATGACAAATTTCAAATTCAATTATTTTTAACATGTAATTTCATCATAAAGAATCATTTTCAACTCTTACTTGCTACACTAATTGACAGATTAAATCTGCCAATTGACACATTTTTCATTTTCTACATTGGCCCTAATACGCCGTCGTACTCTAGCGTTATACATCAGCACATACATCTTGTTTAATTTTCACGTGGTATATTTCTAGATCTTCATAATTGAGTTCATGGAGTTGATGGTTACAAAAGCTATTGAAAATGATCTATATTAGTGATTTTGATATTTGTCAATATGGAAATAGCGTATACATTTTAGTAGGTTTTCATAAGGTGAATGAAGGGCGATGAATTTCTGAATATTATTTTAATAATATACTCAATAATAACATGTAGTGTTATGTTCCTTAGTTTAATTTCAATGCTCTCATAATGTTTTGTATGGGATATCTGAATCATATCATAAACTGAAACAATCGTGTAGGAATCAGTTTCGACCATTCCTCGAGAATTAATTTTCAAAGAACGCATATCTATAATAGAATACAATTATTTTCAACCACACCACTGGGAATGAAAAAAAAGACCGTATAATATTCATAAGCTATTAAAATTTTATGGTTCACCATAATTAGATATGTCAGTGTGTAAATATTTCAAGAATTTTATGGATCTAACCAGTTTATGGCATTGTTCTCGGTCACAGGAGCAGAATTGTGATCAAGATAACAGGAATATTACCACATTAAGATACAATTCTAGGGTTCGTATGTGAAAAGAAATGGCGATAATTTTACTTCATTTGAATATCGCTCAAATATTCATATTTGAAAATAATATTGCTGACCTGCATTCAAATATTTATGTTCTTGTTGATTACTTCCTAAAGTTCATGCTGAAAAGTTACATTTTTCATAGGTTTCATAATGTTGTTGGTGACTTGACATATTCAACATCAATCTTAAAATGAATCATTATTATCATGATGAAGTTCAGTACAATTAAATAGTATAAAGGTGTTCTGAATAGTTAATGATTTATATCTGTAGTATTAAGCTTGTCTTTGTGTAATTGAATTTAATTTGAAAGCAGTTTATCGTTTTCAGTAGTATTGAATAAATTCAGGAGGTATGAGGTATCACTAAAAATATGAGAGAAGAAGATAAATGAATATTAGAATAGACGACAGGTGGTCGCTTCGCCCTGAGGGACCCTTTTTACACAGCGACCAATCAGGTCTTTTGTGCATATATTCGTTACATCAATTGCTCAGGAAATTCGTGGCAATTGTGAAGCAAGCCTTCGAAGATTTTCTAGTGCTACTGTCTTTTCTACAGTTTTGATCTACAGAACAAATGGGACATATATTCAGGGGTTCAAATGGATGTTTTCGTCAACTCATAAAAACAACCATTTCAAAAAGAACACCTATATGATGTTGCGAGATCAGAAAGATCCACCGAGAATTGCTTCCCCTTAGTCCCATTAGTTTTAAAAAAAAAAAAAAAATAAGGAGTCTGATATTGGTTCAAATTCAAAGCAATTCTGGCCAGATTTAATGGTATTAAATTTGGATTGAGGTCAGTTAGCTAGGGATCAGCCTTTCAGAACTGCGACAATGTTGAGCCTTGGCTGTCTAACTCCAGAGGGTTTCTTTATTTTCAAACTTTGTTGCTGCATGACTTCCCTGTAGTGATCTTTCCCAAGCTCATAGGTTCAAGTCCAACGCATGTGTCCCTTTGATGCACTTGTCACGATTCATCAGCCTAATCGTTTCCTTCAATACCACAATGACCTGGCACTTGCCTCTAGCTAGTTGATACCGTAGGATATTTCAAATTTTGAAAGAGCCTTCAAAACCTAATTCTACAGCCAAGTTACAAATTTGAACACGATCTATATTTTTGGGGATATGGGAAAAATATTGGAAACCGAGAAGCGTAGGGCGATTTCAGTTTCTGGATGGATAATTGTTACCACGATAACTTTCGAACGGCCCAACGCATTTTTTTACGTTTTAACCCCAAAATCAAGGGTTGCCATGATAACTTTCGAACGGAAAAAGATAACAACTTGCAATTTTCAGGGTAGCACCCAGTGCGGATAAAACCTTATCCGCACGACGTGCGGAAAAGTGTAACTTTGCACAAACAAATACATGCAGACTATCACTTTGCGAACGCTCGTGGAGTTCGGATAAGTTTTTGCGTGCGGAAAATTCACTTCGCGCTTAGCGCACGTATTAGGAACATTGATTTCTTACGAGCGTCTTATAATAACAAGAAGCAATCAAATTGAAATATAATAATTTATTCTGAAACTTTCAATTAATCCGGAATGAAACAACTCAACTATTCAAAAATAAACAATAACTGGAAAAAAAAGAAGATATATCAAATTAGTTGTTCGTAATATTTATGATAAAAGAACAATTATTCACATAGGTAAATTGTTTGCTGATCCTGTCATTTCATTCAATGGGTGTCCCGATGAACACTGATTCGTCGCAAAAGGGCAAGTACTAACTGTTCTCGTTCGTTGAAGTTGAAGGACAATCATTCGAAGGTTGTTGATTCCATGTAGGGCTGCTATATGGATGGCTTGAAAAAGGTTGATTATTTAAAGTTGAGTTATCTGTAGACAACATCTTATTAGATATTTCCTTTTTTGTCGTCGATGTGACTCTCGGTGACAGTGGTGATTTCCAACCTCCGATCAGGCGCATCATTGGTTATCCTCCCCCAGAATTGGCCAACATAGTAGCCGACGAACGTCTGAAACTATGAGATTGAGCAGTGTACAGTGCATCCCAAATTCGCTGTCCTCTAAGGGTATTTCTGCAACCGTTGGAGAAATAAAATCTTAAGTCAGAAATGTATGGGCTACTTTTTCATGACAAATTCAAAGGTGCTTTCAGTTTTTTAATATATGTTAAACTTTGGAAGCTATTGTGTTTTCGGGGATACTGTATATCTCGATAACCTCTTATGATATTTTCAAGATGAAAAATGTCTTTGATAGATATTTTACGTGAAATTCATTGGCGCACACAAACAAATTTTCTGGTCTACCGTTTTTGATTTATAACTCAAACTTATAGTTTTTGTAATGGGAAATCCTATATTTTATTTCACCATTAAATTGCATTTTTTTTTCGGATTGAAATAATATATAACACTGGAATCTAAAAATATTTTCCATAATTAAAATTCGAATTTAATACGTAAATTCATTTCATTTCAACTGCAAGAAATAAACAAGAACAAGAAAAATAATTCTAACAATCCTTAACAACAGATATCGTAACCTAAACATTCAAAGAAATGGTTCAAAATTTTGTCCATTATGTTCTAAACATAATTCACACCTTCTTCTTACGACTAATGACAATTGTATTATTTTTCATTTTGAGTTAATAGGTTTTTGTACCTCAACTTTCATTCTTGTAATAATAATAATAATAATAATAATTTAGCATATGCGGAGCTCTAATTTGGCGAAATGCTTGCACTATACCTTGCCCGTAATTCATTCACCTTGTTATATTTTTGCTGGTATATTTTATGCTTCAAAAATGCCCACAGAAAAGAATCTTATACTGAAGTCAGGAGAACGAGGTAGCCAACGAACCGGACCATGCGTACCTATATATCTCGGACCAAAAGTCTGCTCCAAAAACTCACGCACAATATCACCACTATGAGCAGTCCATTTCTTTGAATGTTAAAGGCACAATATCTGTTGTTAAGGATTGTTAGAATTATTATTGTTGTTATTGTTCTTGTTTATTTCTTGTAGTTGACATAAAATGAATTTAAGTATGAAATTTTAATTTCAATTATGAAAATTATTTTTAGATACCTACCAAGTGTTATACATTATTTCAATAAGAAAAAAATATTCCAACTACCGAATTAAATCCGCAATGAAACTATCGAAGCTTTGTTTAACCCTCCATGAGAAACCAATACTTTCGGTGATATGATTTGTCAAAGTTTGAAAAATTACTCGCAAGTAGTTTGACAAGAGCACCAAAGCCCATATCCACAGAGCCTTCCCACTTTTTTAAAATTATCCAATTCTGGTTGAAAACTGGTTATCTTCTCAATTATTATTAAGTATGCCGATGAAGATTTCTAAATATATTTGATTTGATCATTTGGAAGTTGAGGAAATAACAAAAATGGTGAATTAAATTACATCACAAACCAAATAGAGGGTAGAGCTCCACTTTTCAATCTTGTCTTCAATATACAGGGTGAGTCTGTAAGTTGTACCTACATTAATTTTAACCATGGATTCCTTTCATCATTGACCATTTTTCCAGATTCGGCTCAGGTAAAAAGTTATCAAGATTTTACAATGTGCAAATCCACCTCTGAACTGTCTTTTACTGTTGAACACAGAAACACTTACTGGATTCAATATGGCATAATTGTATGAAAGCTTTATCATCTGCTGCTCGAAATTCAAGGAAATTGTCTAGGAAATCTTATTTACTCACTCGAGTCATATGAAATGGTTTAAAATAATTTTATGCTTTTATTCGAAAAAAACTCTTCCAGGATATTAAAACACTGATTCCAACTTGATTTTCATTGAATATCCACAATATCTTCATCGCCTATTCTGACAATCATTAAATATTTTAAATGGCATCATATAAATGACTTTATAAACCATTTTACCACTTTATAAACAACAACAATTATTATAACCTCTATGAGTCTATGGCCTAGAGATAGCATAGAACCTAGACTTATTATGTTCACGAAGATACGTTCAGTTCACAATTAACCTATTTTTCTGTCATATTTAACAAGCAGATCAACGGAATTCGGCCTTCACAAAGCGATTCGATTATATCAAAACCCGAGATTCTTAGATAAGAAAACCTTCGATTTTTCGAATCAATCTTGTTTTATATTCACTATTGGGGATAAATAGAGAAAAAGTCAAAGATTTATACAGATCATGGTAAGCCTATTCATCAATTTCCCAAAAGATAACTACCCTGCGATTCAAGCTGTTTGAATAATGATCGCCTTTTTCTAAAGTTATAATTATAATAAATAACCTGTTTCAATTGCAGGCGAATTTGCACAAATCACAAAAAAGGTCGAATTTTAAACTAGTCATTCATCGAGAATTTGAAAACTAGATATTTTCAAGTTATACCTTATTAATTTGAAAACAAACGAGATTGAATTGAAATGCATCAACATTATGTGGGATGAATAGAGACCTCTTTCTATTCTTTCTTAGTGTCAACTTTCAGATCAATACTCAGTTTATTTCTATATTCGAGTACAGATTACATGATTTTATATTTCAGGTCCGGATTGATAAAAGCAGTTGAATTTTTAACATATTTTATTACATTCAGTGAAGAATATCTCGAAAACGGAATGTTTTAGGAGAATTGATAAAGAATAATTTAATTTTCTAAAATGACTTAGTATTCTTAACCGATCGAGATAACCTTTATCTGCTTTCATTATGCTAATTTCTCATCGTTTTATGAATTTGATAGTATATAACGAGGAAACCAGTAGAAGTAGAAAAAAAATCTGTTCAATGAAGATTATGTGTCATAGTTATAGAAAACTTCACACCAAAATTCATTTCATTCTGAGTAACCGTGTCAAAGCTACAAAAAGGAAACCTGTATCTTTTTTCCTGTGCCGAATTTGGAAAAATGGTAATGGAAAAAGTGTTTTATTAGATGAGAGGAATCTATAGTCTACATTAATTTACAACTTGAAGACTCACCCTGTATATTCAGTAGATAAATGTTTTACACTAAAGACTGCTCAAATTTTCAATTCCCTACCACAAGCAAGTTGCCATTCTTGTCGACATAAACCAAGGACAAAACAAAACGAACACTAAAAACTAAGAAAAAATCAAACTGAACAATTACAATATTCAAAATACGAAATTTCGGCAAATTATATAACTTTCGATAAGAAACATGAAAGAACAGAGTTTCGAATTCAATTTTAAATGCCGTTAAATTTTCTAGTGCTGGTATCTTTCGGCGGAAACTGAAGTATAATTATTGTATTTTGAATTTACCTGGACCGCATATATGCCAAAAATGTGTCAAAGACTCAAAGAGGCATGCACCCTGTATTAGTATATGCATCTAAGTTGCAACTGAGTGATTTTTTTCTAATCCGGCACTGTCCCCCATAATACTGATTTTCCATCATTCTCCGAGGATTGGGTATTTGACCTCTAACAAAACCCTCTTACATCGTTACTTCGCTCATATTAATATAGCAACATTATTAAAATTGATGGAGACTCCCAAAATATTCAACGAGCTACGGGTGACTGAGAGACGGAGGTTCGCCGACACCTGTGATTTTTTTTATTTTTCCCGACTACTGGTTTCATATAAGAAATATCATGTCATTACATCCACCACACTGAAGATGTGTTCACAGAGTAGCTATACAGAGTGCGTGTTCGATAAGTTTGATTATTTTAAGTAGGCAATCATTGAATAAGTAATCATTAAAGGATACTGTGGGAGGTATACTCATTATTGAAAGGTTTTTTCTGGGATTTCTCTCCCAAACTCTGAAAAATATCTATAAAATAAAAATTAATTATTTTGTGATTTGCTTCTGCTTAAGAAACACATTTTTGTCAGAAGCAATCTGATATAGACGAAGGAGTCTGATATAGACTCCGAAACGTTACGATATAGTTGTTTCTTCGTTGATGTTGTTTCGTTGTTGTTTGTTAGGCAACATTGTTCAATTGAGTGCTTCTGAAAAATATATTGTGTTTCTTACGCAGAAGCAAATCACAAAATAATTAATTTTTATTTTATAGATATTTTTCAGAGTTTGGGAGAGAAAACCCAGAAAAAACCTTTCAATAATCATTGAATAAATAAATAAATGATTAATCATTTATCGGTCTCTTCAGACATGAAAAAATGTTTAAGTTAAGTGAGAAAAAGGTATCAAAAATAAAGTTAATCATCATTTATATCATTCAAGAATTCATTAACAGAATAAAAACAATTATTTAATACTAAATCCTTCACACTCCTCTTGAATTTTCTAAGATTCAGAGATCGTATATGTGAAGGCTAATGATTAAACCGTTTTATGCAATGATACATGAGCGATATTTTGATTTTTTGCGCTCTTTTTCTGGGGGAACAGCGTGCTATCATATTGCCCAAATGTCGCTAATTTTCGATTTTTTGCCGAAAATGATCTCAAACGATTAGGTTCGACTCAATCAAGAAGAATTCGAGGTCAAGTTTGATTCTGTCCAGCCGTTGTCACGATAACATTCGAACGGAAAGATATAGCGACTTGAATTTTCAGGGAAGGTGGCGCATACAGATGCGACGGACAAGTTCGTTAATGGGCATAATCCGCCTTACGGTTTCCGAGTACACTTTTTGTTTGAAAAAAAATGTAGATCTGATCGAATTGAAACTCGGTAATAGGTTGTAGAATACCAACACAAAGCCGTATGTAGAATTTCAAGTGGATCGTATCACTAGAAAATTTGAAAAATATTATGTATCTCACGATAACTTGAAAACGGAAAGAGATAGCGACTTGTAATTATCAGCGTAGGTTGCGCATCTGAATGCGACATTTGAGTTCGTCAACAGGCATAATCGGCCTCACGGTTTTGGAGTTATACCCATCTGAAATTTTATTGTTATTGCCTCAATAACTTAAAAAATACGAATCAGTTCTAATTCAAACATGGTAGTTAGTTGCTGAACGCCGACGCGCAAATTTTTGTGAAATTTCGTGAGCATAGTACAACAAAAATGTTTAAAAAAAATTGGTTCAAGCCCTGTGGATATGAGCTTTTTGGCGCTCTTGTTCTAACAGACCAATTATATCTCCGAAAGTATTGGTTTCTCAGAATTGGGAATTATATCAATGGATTCCTATGATAGACATGCATCACGAAAGAAATTTAATTTAAAAAAAGTGTCGTTTGAAAAAAATGGTTCAAACATTATCTTTTGAAAAAAAAGAGCAATCTACAATGCTTCAATGCCTTAGTGCTTCAAAAATTGTCATTAAATTTATTTATCAAGATTAAATGAGCAATCTGCAATGATTCAACCTCGTGGAATGGGTTGTTGCAACTTACACTTGGTGCATAGTTTTCACAACTCGAAATACCTAAGGAAAGTATCATCGAAATGTCTAGAGCAGTATTAGCTTGTTAGAGTTGGAAATGATATCAATGGATTCTTATGATGAAACTTAGCTTAAAAAAATTTGAATTCAAAAGTTGTAATGTAAAACAAATATTTTTTTTTCGTAACTCCGAAACTATTAAACCGATTTTGCCCAATAACGAACTTAACCGAGATATTTATCCCTCAAACCTACTCTGAAAATTTCAACTGTCTAGCTCATTCCGTTCGAGAGTTATCGTGTTAACGGCCAGCCGGACGAAATGATTTCGTCCACGGATTCTTGATCAGTGAGTCAAAACCATTTTTAGCCAAAAATTCGAATTATATAGACATTTGGGCAAATTGATAAGCACTCTGTTCCGAGGAGCAAGAGCGCCAAAAATAGCTGGATGGATGCCACGATAGGAAATAGATAGTGACTTCCAATTTTGAGGGTAGGTTGCGCATCCAAATGGGACAGTTATGTTCATTGTTGGGTATAATCGGCCAAACGGTTTCGGAGTTATACCCATCTGGAATATTGTTTACTCAATAATTCAAAAAATATAAATCTGATCGAATTTAAACATTGGTAAGTAGTTGTAGAGTACTGACGCAAAGGAGTTTGTGAGATTTTGTAAGCATCGTATCACAAAAAAATTTAAAAAAAAATGATTGAAAAATATTATTTATCTCACGATTACTTGAGAACTGAAAGACATAGTGACTTGCAATTTCAAGAGTAGGTTGTGCAACCTGATGCGACATTTGAGTTTGTTAAAGGCAGAAGGGGCCAAAGGGTTTTGGAGTCATATCAATCTGAAATTTGGTTGTTATTTCCTCAATAACTCAAAAAATACGATCATTGAAAAAAAATTCTATATATCAGAAAGTATTTGTCCGACATCGCTGAAAGTTTGAACACGATCGGATCTCTATTGTTGGAGAACCGATCAGACTTGGTTGAGTTCGGATATTTTAAAAGGAATTTAAATCTAATACTCAGTGGAATAAATACTGCAAGAAGATTTATGCAGTTTCTTTTTCCATATATTATCAGATATTTAATGAATTTCAATTCCGATAGATTACATATGTCAGAATTAAAAATTCTTTGATCTTGTATAATTCTATCATTGCTCAAGTCCTTAAAATGGTACGAAATGTATTCGCACCTTATAAAAGCTGAGAAACGGTCTATATTCGATTAAGAGTGTCCAATAGAGGTGAATGGACAATAGAACATGCTCGCAAAAGCTCCTGACTTCACGTCAGTGGATTCGGGATTCCAACCCGGATCCATAAAAATAGGAAATTTCTGGAGTTTTCCATTTTATAACATTTAATGAAAAATATATCGAAAACGGTGCACGTTTTATGAAAAATTATGAAGAATAATTTAATGTTCTAAAAGGATTGAATATTCTTGAAATGACTCAAGTAAAACTGTATCTGTTTTCTTTATGCTAATTTCGATTTCTTTTATGAATCCATAAGTCTAAAACTAGAAAGCCAGTAGAAATAGAAAAAAACTAATGGTAAGAAAATATATATCATAGTTATAGGAAACTTCACACAATCTTTATTTTATTTGGTTAAAGGATGTCACAGCTACAAAATCACTACTGATTTTTTTTTCGAAATTTCAACAGCCTGTATTTTTTACCTGAGCCGAATTTGTAAAAATGGTAAATGAGAAAAGTGTTTAATTTATTGATAAGAATCTATGGTTGAAATTAATGTACAACTTGAAGACTCACCCTGTATATGCATATACCGATTCAATTGGTTAATGACTATGTAGATCAACTGATTACATAGATCTGCTAACATCAGAAGATGACGATACCAAGATAGTCTATTACTGTACACACTTCAGCAAGACTGTGCAAGTAATTTCCATGCAACAAAGAAAGAACATTTTTGAGTCATAAATAATGGATGTATTTGTATCTTATTTTTCGAAATGAATAAATAACTATATCTCAGAAACTGGTCATCGTTACCACGGTAACTTTCGAACGGAAAGATATAGCAACTTGCAATTTTCTGGGTACGCTGCGCATCCGAACGTGACAGTTATTTTCGTTATTGGACATAATCGGCCAATCACATAATCATTTTCGGTATTATGCCCAACTGGAATTGTATTCGTATTTCCTCAGTAACTCAAAAAATACAAATCCGATCCAATTTAAACTAGAAAAAAAATCAAATTTTTCACCAAGAATTTAATATTTCAGAAACTATTTGTCAGATGTCGCTGAAATTCTGCACAAACTTTCAAGCTGAATTTCTGTTTTCCAAAAGTGCTCAAAAATACAGATTCGATCAAATCGAAATCTGGTACTCGGTTGAAAAAAGCCCTGTTGACAGGAGCTTTGGAGATTTGACAAATCATATTTCCGAAAGTATTGGTTTCTTAGAGTTGGGAATGATATCAATGGATTCCTATGATAGAACATCATCATAGGAGAAATTAAATTCAAACATCATAAAATAATGTGAATTCAACAAGAGTGGCAAAAATGTATTAATCCAAAACCAACAGACCAATTCTACCCAATAACGAACGTATCCGAGATATTCATTCCTCATATCTACTATGAAAATTATATTATATCAATTGAAACTTTGCCAATATTCTATCAGTTTTGTTTTTACTGGAGATATTCTTAACCCAATTTGATTAACTTGCCAAAGTATACCGAGTGGCCCACCACAGACGCGGAGCTCGTTTTGAGGTAGTAAATGCAACTATTTTGGGATTTTTTTTGTGATGTGTGTAGGGTATTCGAAAGCACAATATAAAATTATTTTCATATATACAGGGTGTTCGAAAACAAAGATATAGACCAAAGTTACTTTTTTTATTGTAACACCCTGTATTACACTTCAAAAATGGAATGGCAAGCTCAAATTATGATGAGTTTCTCCAGATCACTTTAGGTATACCTTAGAAGTACCATTTACGAGAAAATGGCGAAACATTGAAAATATGGAGTATTTTTAAATAGCAATTAATGAAGAAACCAGTTACGGCAGCGATACAGACAGTATTTTTTTGAGTAGACATATGAGCTACGAAAAAAAAATTACTCTGGAATGTGCAGAGTGATCATAATTAATTTCCAAACATCAACTACAAATATAATGGTTAAAATCATTCTTATTTCAAATGGCACAACCAGTATTTTTATATCTCGTTGAACGTAAAAATTAATTTCAAAACTATCTTCACAAAGTTTTCCTACACCTAAACCTGATAGTTTTCTCATCAATTTTTGACCATTATTCGTAGTTGATGTAATTATGATCACTCTGTATATTCCAGATTCAATTTTTGTTTGTCTTTATAGGAATAGCTAATATGTCTACTCAAAAAATTTTTGTCTGTATCGCTGGCGTAACTTGTTTCTTCATTAATTGCTATTTAAAAAAACTCCATATTTTCAACTTTTCGCCATTTTCTCGTGAATGGTACTTCTAAGGCATGAAGTGATTTAGGAAAGTCATCATAATTTGAGTTTGCCAATCCATTTTTGAGGTCAAATAGAAAGTAATACAATGCTTTCGAATACACTACACACATCACAAAAACAAATTCCCAAAATATCTTCATTTACTCCCTCAAAACGAGCTCCGCGTCTGTGGTGGGCCACCCGGTATATTTCCATCATCATCAACATCATATGGATTATCATCATAATATGGATTATCCAAGAGCTACCTACGATAGCTGAGGTTATTCCATTGGTCATTTTGGATTCAATCATTCTTCGTTTGACCCTTACCTCTGTAGATGAGATGACAAAGATGAAATGTATGAACACAGATGAAATTCATAGATACGTACGTTAATTTTCGATACAGCACTCTGTGAAATCATACGATTTAATATTGAAATTTTGAAAAATCATATCTCCGAAATTATTATCCGATATATAAATATATCGTATCCCAAGAACTAGATCCGACGAACTAGATGTAATGGTTAATTTGGAATTTCCATCAAACTCAAAATATTACCTAGGAACATTTGAAGAATCGTATGAATCAGAATAGCTATAGGCTTGTGTGATATTTGTGGATCGAGAAGATAAACTTTATCTAAGAAAATTGGACTTCGAGGCATGAAGTTTTCAGAAGAACAATTCAAGATTCATGAAAAAACTTTATCCCCTGGAGACCATCACAGGATCAAAACAAGCCCTGTTTACCATTTTAGATTAATGAACAATTTGTCCTGCTACGCCACTGGAGGATTTCGGTAAAATTGAGTTCGACACGGGTGTCCTAACTGTCTCGAAACGGAAATTCCAACATATTTCACATATTGTTGTTTCCATAATGAATTTCGAACGTATCAGAAAGCGTATAAAATATTCCCGAAAACCGTGATGCTACCTTCACACCTGTGCCTCCGTCATATTCATCATATGGGCCGCCGAAAAATACGAGCCTCGATTGTTACGCGACTACGACTCGTTCATTTTTCGGCCCAGCACAATAGGTCCGACTGCCCGTTAAAAAGACCTAAAAAGATCGATTCATTTACGAGATCGTGACGCTAACTCATTTCTTCGTATGGGAAGAATAAAACACAGTGCCGGACTACAGTTCGACTAGAAATTTAATGCGGCGACGTAGAAAATGCTAATTTGTTGCGAATACAGGGTGCTTGGCAGAACGTTGAACATACGAAAATGGTGAATAGGTGTGGTCATCTGCTACTTATTCAGCCCTAATTTATTTGGCTCTGGCCCACACTGGATATTTCAATTTTTTGCGCGTATGTTCTGGGAACATCGCGTTATCATTTTGCCCAAATGTCTGTAACTTTCAAATTTTTTGACGAAAATGGTCTCAAACGATTAAGTTCGACTCCCCAAAGAATAATTCGAGGTCAAATTTGATTCTGTCCGGCCGGCCGTCCGTCCGGCCGTTGCCACGATAACTTGAGAACGAAAAGAGCTAGCGACTTGAAATTTTCTGGGTGGGTGGCGCATCCCAATACGACGGACAAGTTCGTTAATGGGCATAATCGGCCAAGTGGTATCCGAGTAATAATTTTGTTTTCAACCAATATGAATCCGATCAAATTGAAACTTGGTGAGTAGTTGTAGAATAAGAACCTAAGCACGTTCGTGAAATTTTGTCCGAATCGTATGGCTAGAAAATTTTAAAAAAATTATTAAAAAATATTTTTGTTGTCACGATAACTTGAGAACGGAAAGAGATAGCGGCTTCAAGTTTTCAGGTTAGGATGTGCACCAGAACGCGACATTTTAGTTTATTTATGAGCATAATCGGCTGAATGGTTTTAGAGTTATAGCCATCTGAAATTTTCTGAAATTTGATGGTTTTTTGTTCCTCATTAACTCGAAAAATACTGAACCGATTGAATTCAAACATGGTTATTAGTTGTAGAATGCCAACGTGAAAAAGTTTGCAAAATTTGGTGAGGATAGCATTTGTAGAAAATTTTTAATAAATCATTGAAAAAAAAAATTCTATATATCAGTAACTATTCGTTTGAAATTGCTGAAATTTTGCAAGAGTCTTCATAACCTAACTATACTGCCAAGTTTCAAGTTTTAATACGATCGGTTAAATATTGTTGGAGATTCGAGCATTCTTGTGTGAGTTCAGTAGATGGGTTACCGTTGCCTCGATAACTTTCGAACGAAAGGAGATAGGGACTTGCAATTTTCAGGGTAGGTTGCGTATCCGAAAGGGAGAGTTGAGTTCGGGCATAATCGGTCTAACGGTTTCCGAGTTATACCCACCTGGAATATTATTTCCTTGATAACTCAAAAAATAAATATTCGATCGAATTGGTGCTTGGTAACTAGTAGTAGAAAATCAACATAAAGGCTTTAAAATTTTGTAAGAACCGTACCCCTAGAAAATTTGAAAAAAATGACGAAAAAAAAATTTTAAGAACCGTACCCCTAGAAAATTTTAAAAAAATCACGAAAAAGAAAATTGGTTCAAGCACTGACTTGAAGTCAGAAGCTTTTGCGTGTATGTTCTATTGTCCATTCTTCTGTATTGGACACCCTTAATAGAATTTACCATGGTAAATTATGTTGTCCATTCTTCTGTATTGGACACTCTTAATTCGAATTTACCATGGTAAATTAGCTTCTGACTTCACGTCAGTGCTTGAACCAATTTTTTTTTCCTCTTCTAGTTTCACCACTTTCTCAACTTTATTATTATTAGTAAAAATGTGTAAAACAGGCAATATTTTTGTTTTTGTTTTTGATCTTTAATCTTGGCAGATTCTAATCAAATTATTGCTCTATTCAGACGTTAGCTGGAAAAAAGTTATGAGTCCTCAAACTCATAGAAAGATTTGAATAAATACCTAAATCCTAATTTCAACTAGCATTAAAGAACAAACAAAAAATTATAGGGGAGTTCCAATTCTAGCAAAATATCTCTATTGTGTGACATTTCTAATGGTATGTAATTTGCTTTTATAAAAATGTGTTCAAGCCCTGTGGACAGGAGCTTTCTGGCGCTCTAGTTCAAACAGACAAATTATATCTCCGAAATTATTGGTTTCTCAGAGTTAGGAAATAAATCAATGTATTCTTATGAAAGAACTGCATCATAAAGGAAATTAAACTCAAATAATAGTTTATTTATCAAGATTAAATGAGCAATCTGAGAATGAGAACTGCACCATGGAAGAAATCAAATTAAAATAGCTGAAATGAATTTGACTCTTTCTTATAAAACAGGATGAAATGTAAGAGTATGAACACAGATCATATAATAAAGCTTAGATAGAATAATTATAGCATTCTTTGAAAACATAGAAGTACGTACGATACATTATTGAAATTTAGAAAAATCATATCTCCGAAAGTATTAGCTTGTTGGAGTTGAAAATGATATCGATGGATTTTAATGGTGCAACTGCATCATTAATAAAAATTACAGACAATTGGGCAAATTGATAAGCACTCAGTTCCGAGGAACTAGAGCGCCAAAAAGCGTAATTCCCTTTCCGGGATTTGAGCCCGCCTTTTCTCGTTCCGAAACCGAAAACGGACTGACTAGACGAAACGGCTATCGGGCTCCTCGTACGATCTTGTCGATCTCCAGTATTAGAATAAAACTTCGGTACTTACCTGGGATATATATTCTTAATATTCACTTTTCGACATAAAATCGCCACATGGGGGTTTATTTGACTATTTTTTACCCTTGTCTCTCTAAGTGGATTTTGACGTTTCTCGAACCAACTATTAGCAAGGAATTAGACAATGTCATGTCTCAGGAAAATAAGTTGACATTATGACAATTCATACATAGTTCTGTGAAAACGTAGAAATACGATTTTTTATATAAAATTTTGAAAAATCACATCTCCGAAATTATTAGCTTCTTAGAGTTAAAAATGATATAATTGGATTCTTATGGTAAAACTGCTTATTGAAAAAAATTTAATTTGGAATTTGTTATGTAAAAAAAAAGTTTTTTTTTTGTTGCTCCGAAACCATCTCTCAGATTTTGCCCAATAACGAACTTAACCGAGATATTTATCTGCCAAACCTACTCTGAAAATTTCAACTCTCTAGCTCATTCCGTTCGAGAGTTATCGTGCCTACGGCCGGCCGGCCAGCCGGACCGGCCGGCCGGATGGCCGGACAGAATGAATTTCGACCACGGATTCTTGATCAGTGAGTCGAACCAAATCGTTTAAGACCATTTCCATCGAAAAATTCGAAAATTACAGACATTTGGGCAAATTGATAAACACTCAGTTCCAAGGAACTAGAGCGCCAAAAACAAACCTTCAGGATTTATTTCATAATTTTATCAAGTAGGAAATTTTCGACGATACTCTACCTTTACGGAAAGTGAAATGTTTTGCGGAATTTAATACTGCAAGGTTGGTAAACGTTAAATGATCGTTTGAAATTATGTAATTTCTTGAATTAAGTACTAAGGAAATAGCTGCACCAGTTAGGTGCGTGGATGAAACAATTAAATAATTTTAAATAATTCATTTAATTAATAATTTCTACCTGCTTTGTGTAACCATCCCAAGGATGAATGTTAATTTGCACCACTGCTACTGGCAAGCCGTAAATCATTTAATAGCAACCTTGCAGTATTAAATTTCGAAAAACATTTCACTTTCCGTAAAGGTAGAGTTTCGTCGAAAATTTCCTACTTGATAAAATGATGAAATAACTCTTAATTTTTGGCGCTCTTCTTCCTCAGAACAGAGTGCTTATCAATTTGCCCAAATGTCTGTAATTTACGAATTTTTGGCTGAAAATGGTCTTAAACGATTTGGTTCGACTCACTGATCAAGAATCCGTGGTCGAAATCGATTCTGTCCGGCCGTCCGTTAACACGATAACACTCAACCGAATACAGTTAGAGGATTGAAATTTTCAGGGTAGGTTTGGAGCTTAAATATCTCGGACGAGTTCGTTAGCGGGCGAAATCTACCAAGCGGTTTTGGAGTTATGGCCATTTTTTTTTTTTATAAAAGCTAATCACATACGATTAAAAAGGTTACACACCAGGAATACTTTGCTAGAATGTGAACTCCTCAATCAATTTATGTTTTTTTTTAAGCAAGTTGAAGTTAAGAGATAAGTATTTTCTACATCTTTTGTGAGTTTGAGGACTCATAACTTTTTTTATAGCTAACAACTCAATAAAGCAATAATTGTATAAGAATCTGCCGACATTAAAGATTAAAAAAAAACAAAAATATTGCCTGTTTTACCCATTTTTGGCGCTCTAGTTCCTCGGAACTGAGTGCTTATCAATTTGCCCAAATGTCTGTAATTTTCGAATATTTCGATGAAAATGGTCTTAAACGATTTGGTTCGACTCACTGATCAAGAATCCGTGGTCGAAATTCATTCTGTCCGGCCGGTCCGGCCGGCCGTAGGCACGATAACTCTCGAACGGAATGAGCTAGAGAGTTGAAATTTTCAGAGTAGGTTTGGGGGATAAATATCTCGGCTAAGTTCGTTATTGGGCAAAATCGGACAGATGGTTTCGGAGTAACAAAAAAAAAATTTTTTTTTTACGAAACAAATTCCAAATTAAATTTTTTTTAATAAGAAGTTTTATCATAAGAATCCATTCATATCATTTTTAACTCTAACAAGCTGATACTTTCGGAGATATGATTTTTCAAAATTTCAATAATAAATCGTATTTCAACGTTGTCACAGAATGATATTATTCTATGAATTGTCATAATGTCAAATGATGTTCCTGAGACATTATCTAATCAATCGAAGAATTGTGAGCGAAGTGAGAAAAATCTCAGTTGTTTTCTCCGAAATTAGTTTTTCTCAGAAAATTCTTACATTTCGGAACTGTACATGAAGTAAGAGATCTGTGAGTAGTGAGACTGCTTTTCATCCATAGACATAGATATAACTCTCGAACGGAATGAGGTAGGTAGTTGAAATTTTCAGAGTAGTTTAGGGAGATGAATATCTCGGTTAAGTTCGTTATTGGGCAAAATTGGCCAGATTTAATTTGATTTCTTCCATGGTGCAGTTCTCATTCTCATGATTGCTCATTTAATCTTGATAAATAAACTATTATTTGAATTCTATTTCCTTTAGGATGCAGTTCTATCATATGAATACATTGATATAATTCCCAACTCTGAGAAACCAATACTTTTGGAGATATAATTTGTCTGTTTGAACTAGAGCGCCAGAAAGCTCCTGTCCACAGGGCTTGAACCCATTTTTAATAAAAAATACACTTTCAAATTCAGAAAGTGGCGAAACTAGAAGAAAGCAAAAATAATGTTTTTTCAAATATCCAGGGGGCCAGGGCCAAATAAATTAGAGCTGAGTTAGTACCAGGTGACCCCACCTATCCATCATTTTCATATGTTCAGCGTTCTGCCTAACACCCCTCATATTGCCAACAAACCAGCTCGGGTACACTGGTATATTGATTATTGTTATTCAGTGTGTTTTAACTTTCTGTCCCGATAAAGTGAAATTACAGCGCATAATGAATGCTTGAACAAGATTTGTTTGTTGCATACCATTTGAAGAATATTTATCATATTGTATTATGAGAATGAAAGACTGAAAATTCATCATAGTGTTGAATATCTGACCATCTTGTTGATATACGAGGATAGTTCAGGAATTATTGTCCCTAATATAGAAGGAAACACATGAGAATAATGAAACTCACTTAATTTTCAACATTGTCCCATTATTCGACGCTCATATACTTGGTATATCGGTATAACGGCTTCGCACCCATTCGAAAATATTCAGAATTTTGAGTCTCCATTAGCAATTCATTCAAGGGGGAGGGGAACCCCTATGCCACCATTCCATACTTTGTTTTTTGGATTCTGGATGAAAGTGTTGAACCCATGTTTCGTCCACCGTAGGAAATTTTCGCATTCATTCATTGTGATTTCTGTTAATGATCTCCAAATTTGTCTCCGATGTATAATCTTGCGAACACGCTTCTCGTCTGCGGTCAGCATTCTTGGAAACCAACGTGCATAGAATTTTTTGAGACCCAATTCATCATTTAACATTTTTTCCACACTTCCAACAAAGGACCATGTCATGGACTTAATTAACATTTTTTTTGGTTTCCACAGTTTTGGGAGCTCCTGCACCTGGTACATGTTGACAGGCTCTCTTCCCATTGTGAAATATCTTGACTAGTTCTTGATTACCTGGTACACGACGGGGCAAAGTTACTCAATACTTCTACCATGTCCTTGGGGTGATTACTCCTTTTTACAGAGGTACTTTATCGCACCTCTTATGTCCATTTTGTCCATTTTTATGAGATCGAGCACACCTCAAACGAACAAAATTAATACTTAACATACAGTCATACACGAACTGACACGCTAATGTTAATTGGCAATCACTAATGTCAAACAAAAAGCTTCTCCCAGAGTTGTGTTCGAAAATTAACTCCACGGAGTAGAGTAGTTTGAAGGTTAGAGGTTTTTGAAGGTTTGACAGATTTACTCTAGAGTTACTCTGACACTGACACTGACAGTGACAGAAGGTGCCAATATCGGAAAATAGGTTATGTTGGTTTAAGAAATATCCTATTATTATTGTTTTCTTCACATATATGTAACTCTAATCATAAATATATATTGTGAGCAGTATAAAAACTATTAAATTACCTCACAAAACATTCATAAAACAGTTGGACAAAGATACTAGATTTTCCTTCCCATGAGGTATGTCAATTTTGACAGGAGTAAAATGAACTCCGAGTCGAATACTCCGACTTTTCGGACGACTGACACAGAGTAAAATTTACTCAACCTTTCAGTTTTCGAACGCAATGGAGTAAATATTACTCTACAGAGTTAATTTTCGAACGCAACTCTGGCACTGCATTTGTATGTGTCATTCAACGCCAACTATGATATAGGGACAATATAGTTCGTGAACTATCCTCGTAGGTATAAACTGTAGAGATGAGGGAGCGAACACACTAGATCCTGCTTGAATATACGTTTTGATGAAATCTGGTGACCATTTCTTACAATATACTGGGTAACTCTTCAAGTTATTCATTAATTATTATCATAGATCCTTCTTATCAAATGAAATACTCCTTTCATTTGCCATTTTTCCAAATTCGGCTCAGGTAAAAAGATAAAGGCTGTTGAAATAAAAAAAAAAAACTGTTTTTTCTTCGTAGATTTGACTTAGTTTTTCCGAATCAAATGATAGTTGGTGGTATTTTTATATTTTCAATGATGCAGTACAAACAGGTAAGTCAAAGCCCAAAGAAGTATTCACAAAAGTTACCCAATACAAAAAATTACAACAGAAGTATCTTATTCTAAAAAGAGAAAAAAAAAACAGTTATAAACATTTCGACCCATCATGCTCATGAGCGAGAAACATCCAAGAAAATTATTAAAAAAAAACGAGCAAGAACGACGATCCTTTGAATTATTACTATGACACATTTTCTCCAATTATCCTCTTGTTCCTACTTCCATTGTTTTCCTAGTTATTGATTCGCGCATACAGACAACTAAATGAAATTAGCATAAAGAAAGCAGATGGAGTTTATCTTGAGTCATTTCAATTTATATGCAGGAGTGTATTAGCTCATTTCGAAATAATTAAACCACTGTAACTTTTTGCCTGAGCTGAATATGGAAAAAATGATAAATGAAAAAAGTGTTTTACTTGATGAGAAGAATCATGGTAGAAAGTAATGTAAATATTTAAGACTCACCCTGTATATACACATTTCCATTTAACAATTTGCCAAATTCGGCTCAAATAAAAAGTTATAAGTGTTTAAAGATTTCCCAATGTGCTTATACAGTCCTGCACTTTCTATACTTGCTGAACAAAGAATATCTTACTGTCATCTTTATTGCGCAATTTGTTATCGTAAAGATGTATCCTCCAATGTTTGAAGTTCAATGAAATTATTTAAGAAAACTTATTTACTCACGCAACTCTTATGAAATGCTTCTTAATAATCTTAATGGAGCATTTATAAAAAAATGTCCAATTATTCCTGAATATTGCAACACTCGACTCAACTTGATATTCATTCAATATCCAAGATTATATACAATTTAATCATTGCCTATTGTCACAAATGTCCTTAAAAAATCGAATTCTTATCATAAATGACAACAACGATATCATTTAAAATCCAACCGCATCAAATAAACTCTAAGATCTATCTCTCCAGATGCATAGGGTCATAGACCTATTGAGAATATTAGCGGTGGGTTTCATGAAGATACGTTTAATCTACAATTAACCAATTCCTTGGTAAAACTTAACAAACCTTAATGAAAACCGTCTATGTGTAAATCGAGGAAGACTGCCAACCTCACATTTACTCCAATTTCACTGAGGCAACAAAGAAATGTAATACTTATAAGGCCATATTCTAATTTATCTAGTATTTCTATTCTATGGACGACCAATAAGTGGTCAACTTTGATATCATCACACAGTCTATATGTCTATGCCTTCTCCTCCGTTCGACGTTTTTCTGTGTCAGTGTTGCGATTATGAATTATACACAGAGAAAACACTATCATGTGATCAAAAAGATACCCATTCATTCAATGATATACTCTATTCCGTATTCTACGAGTAGGAGTAAAACTTCAAAAGGCAACAAAATTCATATTTTTAAGGTGATCAATGACCGTGAGATGACCAATAATTTCAAACAAATATACTGCACTACATGAGATCTATATTTTGTAGTGATCTATTTATATTTCTACATGCTGATGTTAACAAATCAAATAACTGAAATTGGAGACTCAATGACCTTCAAGAATATGTTTAATGATGCAATATCCACTTTCCTTCTCATCATTTGAAATTGTATTGTATAAGTCCTATACTCTATATACTATCATTGGTGAAGTATTACGTCTTGGCAGATAAGCAATTTGATGTCCTGCTTCTGAGTCTGAAATAACTCACAAAGTAAATGACTAAATGGTCCTGATTATAGCCAAATGCCTCAATATCTCACGCTATCGGTATCAATGGATTGACATGAATAGTAAACTAATTAACAATGAACACTATTTATGTATTCACGAAATGAATTTTGGGGACGACTCCTACAACTCGAAATTGGTTTCTGATGACAAAAGGTAGATGTAAACAAATTTCTTATTTTAATACATAACTCATAATCTCAGTTATAATAACAAACGATAGCTCCAACTGACTTATCCTAATTTGAAGTAATTTGGACAGGATCCTTGTTATTGAAAGGGTTATCCGTTTGTCCGATTATGTCCATTAACTAAATTCACCATCGAATTCGGATGCGCAACCGAACCTGAAAATTGCAAGTCTCGAACTCTATTTTTTTCTTGGATTCCCTAACTAAAATCAATGAAATATTGATCATTAAATGCGCTTGACGTCACTTGCGTGCTTTTGAGTAAATTAATAAATATAAGTGATGTAAACTAGAAGTCCCGTTGGCAATTCATTACACTCTTGGGCAAGTTAATAAAAAATATTTTAGTTATAGGTATATCATATAAATAGAGTTCCAAGAAAAAGTAATAAAATATGCTGCAGAAAACTATATAACTTCATTCGCATTCAGCCATTATTACAAGGAACTCATTCATATAATATGTAAATATCTCTCCCGCATGTTTTACTTGCACGCTTCTCGATTCCAGCAGCCCATCACCTTTAATTAGCAAGACATCATAGCAAGGAAAATACTTCATGCAACATTTGCCATAAGACTTGTTTTTAAATGACGTATCATTAAGCAAAGAGCAGAATGTCATTTCGCCCCGAAAAACATACTTCTAGTCGAGATAGTAGTCGTTCTTCAATTTTATCGCGATTTTTTTCATTATCAACTTAACCAGTTATGAATATTATACGCTGTGCTCTCAGAATGATGACTCATTCTGTATCGTGACCCAAGAAGTTGTGCTTTTCAGTTCAATATTTTGTCGACTATGGAATCAGACATCTGAAAAATTATATTTCACCTTCGTTTAGAATGTTTATCCTCTGCATTTTGGACCACGTTAACTTCAAATATCCTTTTTTTTTTGTTGACTGATAAATTGATTTTAATGATTTATAACAGTGAAATCTACAGTGACCAGAGATCCGTCATATCAATAAAACGGAATTTGAAACGAGCATAATTCAGAAAATTGATAACAATATATTGATGAATTGAAAATCCATTAACATCATCCACATTCATTTTAACCATAGATTCTTCTCATCAAATGAAAAACTTTTTTCCAAACGTGGCTCAGGTAAAAAGTTATAAGCGTTTAAAGATTCCACAATGCGCTAATACCCTCATGCACTTTCTCTAATGGTTCTCTATGGTGTTATTACAAACATCTTTGCATAATTATCGAACGTCTTTATCATCTGATGCTTGAAGTTCAATGAAATCGTTTGAGAAAACTTATCTACTCACTCTTATGCATTTTGATAACCTTCAAGCCGCATTTATAAAAAGTGTTCTCCACTGTACCTGAATATTAAAACTCTGAACATAAACATGATATTCATTCAATATTCACTCAACTATAAGATTATTTACAATTTCGTCATCGCAAATTCTCACAAAATTCCTCAAATATTCTTATTCTCACATAAATAAATACAATGATATCGTTTAATATCCAACCACAATAAAACTATATGAGTCTATGACTCTATAGATAGCATATATAAATACATTAATACATGCATATAAGCAGGGATTTTCACGAAGATACGTTCAATCCACAACTAACCAACTCCTCAGTCAAATTTAACAAGCCTATTAACGGAATTCGGGTTTCGCAAAGCATTTCGAAGGTATCAAAACACATGGTTCGTAGATGAGGAAAGCCTTGATCAAAATTATCGATAAGTTAATGGAGACAACCTCCCCTTTACTCCAATTTAACCAAGGCAGGCATAGAAATGTAATAATTATTAGGTTATATTCTAATTTATCTAGTATTTCTATGTCTAAGCGTCCGTATAGTTCGTTATATTTGAGAATTGGTGTTTTTGTGAGATGTAGCTAAATTGGAAATACATGAAATTTCTCGAACAGACTGAATTTTAATTGCGGATAACAAGTTCTCTTATGCATGCACTTCCACAGATACTACAAACTAGTGATTCAACTAGTTGAAATAAAATAATTAGAAGTGGCGTGAGTGATAACTGTAGAATATTATTGATTTAATTGTATATTGTGTATTGTATATTGTCTATTGTATATCGTATATTATTATTATACTGATACTCCTAGGTCTTCTCCAAGGATACCTCTCATAAGCTCTCGAAGAGCTTGAGTGAGTAGGGAGAACCAGTTGTGTTCTGTGTAGGCTTTGTTACTGTCTCTTTACGCCACCTTAGGCACATCACTGTTAATTTTTGACCCAACAGTGAATGGTGGCGATTACCGTAACTAGAAAATTTCTTTCCTAGCCTCAGAATTGAACTTGTGGCTTCCGCTCCCAAGTCAAATACTCTCCCACTGAGCCAAATCCTTAGAATGATTGTACAGAATCAAAGCAACATGAAAATAAATTATTGATGATATGGATAACAGATAATAATTTAAAAGTTGTATTCAATATTGGGGGAACTAGGGAAAAATTCACAGAATAATACAGGGACACAAAAAAACGGAAATTAATAATTTATCAAGAAATTAAAATCTGATTTGAAGATAATATTTAGTTTTACGATATTAACTTATCCCGTTTTGACATGAGGATTCAAGTGCATACAAATCATATGTGATGCAAAGAGGTCACTAGATCTGTTCTATATGGACAACCAAGAAGTGACCAACTTTGAGGTCTATATGTCTATGCCTCCGTTCGACGTGTTTCTGTGATAGTACGGTGAGCATAAAGTATCTATGAACAACGGCAACGTGGCTTTGACCTTTATTCGAGGATTCCAGATCATCTGTGATGTAGGGCTGGATTCATTAAAGCGTTACGTTTCTGGAATTTTGATCAGGTTTTATATCATACCAAGAAGAATATCTCTGAAACAGTACGTTTTACCAGAAATGATGAAAAATAATTTAATTTTCTGGAATCATTGAAGATTCTTATGATGACTTGAGATAAACTTTAAAATTTGTCGAATAAAGTTATTATTACTATCTCAATGAAAAATTATATACGATTTACACTTATTTATTCAATATTGTGACGCGTTTCGTCGACACAGCGACTTCATCAGACTACATCATACTAAATTCTTAACAAGTTATTATCTCCCTATACCTAGATGACATGGACACAGAATCATTTAAAACTAATTACATGAGAAACTTATTTAAAAACAATTACATAATAGACTTATTTAAAACTAATTACATGAGATTTCACTGCTGATGGTTTCTTTGTACACATTAACAATAATTCATTCCTAATGCTTTTATAAATTGATTCTCTATTTGAATAGATTGAGTAACGGTGAAAAATTTAGATCTAATTGTTCATTAACTAAATTACCCGTATGTTTTTCCCTATTTATTTCGACCATTTCCCAGTAATCGAGTTGCGCACCTTTATTCAAATTGTGTAGAATTTTGAAATCCGGGTTGAACTTATGTGCTTCTGCTAATAAATGATTCGAATAATTTGAATTAATTTTGTTGTTTTTGTAGATGTGATGATGTTCCTTTATTCTTATGCCAAAATTTCTACCAGTTTTTCCTATATATGATTTGTCACAACTCCCGCAATTTAATTGATAAACACCGGATTTATCTTCTTTATTCCTTTTCGATTTATTGTTCTTTATGAGTTTGGCAAGGTTATTATTTGTCCGGAATGAGATATTCACCTGTTGGTTTTGAAGAAACCTTTTAAGTTGTTGACTCGGTGTACCAAAATATGTTAAGCTATTGAATATTTTATTTTTATCCTTAATTTCTGGAAATACTAAACTAATTGTTTTTCTAAATTGTTTTTTCGTCAACATTTTTCTGATTAACTCTGTGTTATATCCATTGTTCGCCGCTATTTCTTCGATAATTACTAATTCTGTACCATAATTTTCTTCGTATATTAATTGGCCGGTGTAACATACTATGAAATGCCGCGACTTTATGTTCGAATGGATGACACAAGGATCGATGAATGATTGTATCCGTATGGGATGGTTTCCTAAATATTGAAAAATCATGTTGATTGTTTTTCCGCGTTATTGTTAAATCCAAAAAATTAATTGCGCCATTATTTTCCAATTCTATTGTGAATTTGACATTTGGATGAATGCTATTAATAAAATCTACAAATATTTTCAGTTGCCGGTCTGTTCCTTTAAAACACGCGAGCACATCATCTACGTATCTAAACCAATATACGAATTTGGAAAAAATAGGATGTGTTTTAGCGATGGCTTCTAGATTGTCCATGAATATTTCTGCCAAAAGGTGGCTGAGCGGATTCCCCATGATAAGTCCTTCATCGCTAGTATAAATCTTATCGTTGAAACTAAAGTAATTTTGATTCAAACACGTTTCTAAAAGCTGGAGTATTTCAGACTGAATCACTATATTGACTTTGTTTTTCTCTAATAAATCCCTAACTATTTTCACCCTATCCTGGGGTGGAATACTAGGGAAAAGGTTAACAACATTGAAAGAACAATTTAGAAAAACAATTAGTTTAGTATTTCCAGAAATTAAGGATAAAAATAAAATATTCAATAGCTTAACATATTTTGGTACACCGAGTCAACAACTTAAAAGGTTTCTTCAAAACCAACAGGTGAATATCTCATTCCGGACAAATAATAACCTTGCCAAACTCATAAAGAACAATACATCGAAAAGGAATAAAGAAGATAAATGTGGTGTTTATCAATTAAATTGCGGGAGTAGTGACAAATCATATATAGGAAAAACTGGTAGAAATTTTGGCATAAGAATAAAGGAACATCATCACAGCTACAAAAACAACAAAATTAATTCAAATTATTCGAATCATTTATTAGCAGAAGCACATAAGTTCAACCCGGATTTCAAAATTCTACACAATTTGAATAAAGGTGCGCAACTCGATTACTGGGAAATGGTCGAAATAAATAGGCAAAAACATACGGGTAATTTAGTTAATGAACCATTAGATCTAAATTTTTCACCGTTACTCAATCTATTCAAATAGAGAATCAATTTATAAAAGCATTAGGAATGAATAATTGTTAATGTGTACAAAGAAACCAGCAGTGAAATCTCATGTAATTAGTTTTAAATAAGTCTATTATGTAATTGTTTTTAAATAAGTTTCTCATGTAATTAGTTTTAAATGATTCTGTGTCCATGTCATCTAGGTATAGGGAGATAATAACTTGTTAAGAATTTAGTATGATGTAGTCTGATGAAGTCGCTGTGTCGACGAAACGCGTCACCATATTGAATAAATAAGTGTAAATCGTATATAATTTTTCATTGAGTTAATATGGATTTGCATCAAGTAAAAGCCACAAGCTTTAAATTAAAAAAAAAAAAATTATTACTATCTGCTTTCTTTACGCTGATTTCTCATAATTTTATGAATTCGCGACACTATCACTAGGAAACCAGTGGAAGTAGGACAAAACTTTGAATTAGTGGTTATGTGAATTCATTTAATTCTCAATAACAATGCCAAAACTACCAATCTTTTTTTATCCAATTACAACAGCTTTTATCTTTGTACCTGAGCCAAATCTGGAAAAATGGCAAAGGACTAAAGTGTTTTTTTATGGCAGGAATCTGTTGTTGAAATTATTGTACAGCTTAAAGACTCAGCCTGTATATACTTTCCAGAAAACGTCGCATTTTGTTAAAGATATATAGATTTTCAATTCAATTTTGTAAATCAGTTGAAGTATCGTCCACTTTGGATATTTCTCACACAATCAAAATAATTTTGAAAGCTGTTCATATTCATAGGAACGAATAAATCGTTTACCTACTCGAATACCCTCACTGAGAAATGCAATTTCTAGAAAAATCTTTTATCGTCGAAAAAAAGAGTACGTAATTTTATACTGGTTAATACTAAAGAAATGATATATTTTGTCCGGCATTTTTTGTTATTATGAACGGTATTCAATAATTCAGAAACACTCAGTTGTCTGTTTCGGTCGTTAAATAGAATTTTCGAAACAACCTCTGAACTATTAGCCAGTCCTTTCATTAATTTGAATAAACTAGTTAGATCAGTGATATCTCTTCGATGTTTTAGTGCAATAATGTCATTATTATCACGAGAACCTTATGTTTATAGCCGAGGCATTTAATGATTATTGCATTAATTATTAATTACGCAGAGATTGAAATGCAAAAAAACAACTTTTTTCCGTACCCAGACAGATCCACAAGAAATACAGAATATTATTGAGAAGCTCAAAATAGGAAAGTCACGAGGAATTGATGGTCTGTGAACGGAAACGTCAAAACAAATAGAAATAGAAATCTCAATAACTTTGTGTTTTATTATAAAGCATTGCTTTCAGAAAGGCACTTTCCCGAATATTCTAAAAGTCGGCTTGATTAAACCAATCTACAAATGAGGAGACGAAACTAAAATCAGTAATACAGGCCTATCTTATTAATGTTCAATATATCTAAAATATTTGAAGAGTTTTGAAAAAAATAAGCCAATAAGAGAACTAAATCGAAAAATATATGAATGTTCAGATAAACAGATTCCTTGTCGACCTCACCAAGGCTTCTGACACCGTGTGTCATAAGAGACTTTTGGAAAATTTATGGAAGTATGGATTTCGTGGTACTACTTATGAATAACCTGAATCTTGTCTTTCTAACCGGTAACAATTTGCGGACATAAACGGAAATCATAGTCCTTCAAAATCGATCAAATAGGATGTTCTTCAGGGCACAGGGATTGACCCACACCTATTTCTAGTGTATATATATCCACAGCTTACTGAAATCTGGAACTACTGGGGACATACTCAGTTTCGCAGATGACACGTCATCCACTACGGGGCTCCTACATGGAATGAGCTGAAAATTAATGTTGATAATGATGTGATTTTAAATGTGGTTTCAAGTAAATAAGTTCACATTAAATTTTCATCCTATACTTCATATCTGCCAACCCTTGGGGATCTTGTGATAAATACAGAGGTTAAGATACCAGAAACTAGATCCATCAAATATCTTGGAATAATAATAGACGGAAACCTGAAATTGGACCAGCAAATAATGAATAAAGTAAAAAAGTTAAAGAGCCTTCTACATATATACATATATAAGTTCAGACAAATGAAAAAATATCTCAATAACACTATACATCTGATGATTCTATCCAACTCCTTAATTCAATTCCAAATCAACTATATAATCATAGGGTTAGGAGGAGTCTGTGACAATTATTTGATGTATCTGAACACTATACAGAAATTGATATTGAGAATAATTCAAAGCAATTATCTAGATTTCCAACTGACCAATTATACCAATTAGCAAGAGTTCTTGATTCAAGACAATCATATGCACTGCAAATAATCCTGAACATTTTTGAAAGAAATATAATATTGAATAAAACTGAGGATTGTACTCCACAAGAAACAGGGTTTATATACCTACCAAACATCGAGAGCAAAAAAAAGGATAAGGCAAAGATACTGCCATTACCGCAAGAATCCATCCGAAGATTCCTGTGAACCTGAGGAAAATATAAAACAATAATTTTTATAGGAAAAAGGTAAAATTCTGGATGTTAGAAAAAAGTCGTGACTACATAAAAAGGATAATAAATCAAGAAAAATAAAACTGAATTATTAAAGAAAAGGAAAGCAAGAACATACTCACCATGTTATTGACACATTATACAGACCAGGAAATGGGAATTTACTTACCCAATTGGAATTACCCCATAAATGGCGTAACCCAAAATTGGGAAATCAAATCTGATATTGTAAATTCTTGAGAAAAAAATGGGTTCAAGCCCTGTGGACAGGAGCTTTCTGGCGCTCTAGTTCAAACAAACAAATTATATCTCCGAAAGTATTGGTTTCTCAGAGTTGAGAATTATATCAATGTATTCATATGATAGAACTTCATCATAAAGGAAATTCAATTCAAATAATAGTTTATTTATCAAGATTATGTGAGCAATCATGAGAATGAGAACTGCACCATGGAAGAAATCAAATTAAATCTGGCCAATTTTGCCCAATAACGAACTTAACCGAGATATTCATCTCCCTAACCTAATCTGAAAATTTCAACTACCTACCTCATTCCGTTCGAGAGTAATATCTATGTCTATGGATGAAAAGCAGTCTCAATACTCTCAGATCTCTTACTTCATGTTCGGTTCTGAAATGTAAGACTTTTCTGAGAAAAACTAATTTCGGAGCAAACAACTGAGATTTTTCTCACTTCGCTCACAATTCTTCGATTGATTAGACAATGTCATGTCTCAGGAAAATAAGTTGACATTATGAAAATTCACACATTGAATAATTATATCATTCTGTGACAACGTTGAGATACGATTTATTATTGAAATTTTGAAAAATCATATCTCCGAAAGTATTAGCTTGTTAGAGTCAAAAATGATATCATTGGATTCTTATGGTAAAACTGCTCATTGAAAACAAATTAATTTGGAATTTGCTTTGAAAAAAAAAATTTTTTTTTGTTACTCCGAAACCATGTGTCCGATTTTGCCCAATAACAGACTTAGCCGAGAGATTTATCTCCCAAACCAACTCTGAAAATTTCAACTGTCTAGCTCATTCCGTTCGAGAGTTATCGTGCCTACGGCCGGCCGGATCGGCCGGACGGCCGGACTGGCCGAACAGAATGAATTTCGACCACGGAACTTGATCAGTGAGTCGAACCAAATCGTTTAAGACTATTTTCATCGAAAAATTCGAAAATTACAGACATTTGGGCAAATTGATAAGCACTCAGTTCCGAGGAATAGAGCGCCAAAAATCATGTTGTTTGCATAAAGTTCATTTATAGACATATTCAGACTATTATAGAAAAATAATTTATTTAAAATTACGCACAGGTAAATTGTCTTTGAAATCAATACCTCTGTAATGACCTATGTTTATTTTGAATAAACATTATATTTTAATATTATAATCAAATCATCGGCTTAATGGAGAATAATCACTGTCTAAGATCGTAACTGCATGAACCTTCAAGCAGTCTTTTTAGCACTAACACGTGAACAACTGAATTCAAATTTCAAAATTAATAAAATACTGAACTTACTCAGCGGGGAATCAAATCCGGACATCCTACGCGGCTGGCGATTACGGTAACATCTCGGTCATCGAGGTATTGTTACAATTCTGAGATTCACATTCGGATGCGCAACCTACCCTGCAAATTGCACGTCCCTATCTCTTTCCGTTCGAAAGTTATCGTGACAATGGACGGCCAGCCTGATAGAATTGAAATTACCCTCGAATTATTCATCAGTCGAACATATATCGTTTCATAACATTTTCCTCAAATAATTCGAAAATTACAGAAATTATGGCAAAATGATAGGTGACGGTAGGGCTGATTATTATTTTTTGATGTTTCTTAAAACCAATGAAATGCTTCTTTATTTGTCACAAGGGTAAGCTTCAACCATGTCATCAGTATAGTGGGAATAAATCTCTTGTGTTTATTCTCGGGAATAATCACTGTGGCTTTTATTTGCCTAGCAAATGTCAGATAGTTGTCAGTAATAATATAACAAGAGAGTGAGAATAAATCAGGCTACCAGGGGGTGTGATCTCCTTTATAAAAAAAAAGCACTGACGTGAAGTCAGTACTCTTTGGCGCGCGTGTTCACGGTGGCTAATTTGAATTGAATGATGAGTACTTCAAGCTCAGTGGATAGAGTGAGCCGAAGATCTACCCAAAGGATAGTGGTCACCATTCACTGTCCGTTCAAAAATTAACAGTGCTGTATCTAAGCTGCCATCAGGAGAGAGTAACAAAGTTGGAAAAGAACACAAGTGACTCTCCTTAGTCGCACAAGCTCCTAGAAGATTTGGGAGGGTCAGTATAATCCTAATCATGTTTATAGCACGCGCGCCAAAGCAGATTGACTTTTTACACTTTTTCTTTCATTGTTAAGTCAATCTGCTTTTGCGCGCGTGCTATAAACATGATTAGGATTATACTGACCCTCCCAAATCTTCTAGGAGCTTGTGCGACTAAGGAGAGTCACTTGTGTTCTTTTCCAACTTTATTACTCTATCCTGATGGCAGCTTAGATACAGCACTGTTAATTTTTGAACCGAAAGTGAATGGTGTCCACTATCCTTTGGGTAGATCTTCGGCTCGCTCTATCCACTGAGCTTGAAGTACTCATCATTCAATTCAAATTAGCCACCGTGAACACGCGCGCCAAAGAGTACTGACTTCACGTCAGTGCTTTTTTTTTTTTCAAGTTCCTTTAACAAATATAGCTATCAATACAGTTTGGCTGTTAGCTTTACCGTAGATCGGAAAAAAATGCGGTTGTGGGTCCTCCGTTAGGGACGCAATTGCATCTTCTCCAAATCCGAACGTCTTTTAATATAGATCTACCGAACATAGTTATTTATAAATTCGCCTCAGGGCCACCATACAGACATTTCAAATCGGAAACAACGCTATTTCCCCCAAACTGACTTGTGTCCGTGCACTGAATTGACATGAATATTCTTTTAAAACCTCACAATATCGGCTCATTACTCCCAACATAACCCAAACAACCCAAATCCATTCACTTATCGTCTGCGCAAGCGCAGGATACTCGTGGCTGCAAGTCCTCCCAAAATTACACACCTCACAAAAAACTCCGATTCCCCAACACTAGTGGTTCAGGATATATCGCTTCTTGAATCCACGCATGCGCAGACCCTCACCAGGGGATTCTATAGCGGAATAGCATCCGCACCCCAAAACCCCAATCCTCTCTGACGAAAGTACCACCAGTTAAATCACTGATGGTCTGCTCATGCACATAACGAAAAATGCCCGTAAGGGGTTACATCAATTTCGAAATTAGCCCCAGGGCCACGGTACGGACACTTTAACTCTGAAACAACGCAACATCCCCCAAACTGACTTGTCCTTGCACTGAATTGCTATGAATATTCTTTTAAAACCTCATAATATCGACTCAGCACTCCCAACATAACCCATCCAACCCAAAAACAGTCACTTCTCTTCTGCGCATGCGCAATCTACTCGCGGCTAAAAGTCCTCTCAAAATAACACACCTTACAAAAAACTCCGATTCTCCAACACTAGTGGTTCAGGAGATATAACATCTTTAATCCACGCATGCGCAGACCCTCAACAGGAGATTCTATACAGGAATAGCATCCGCCACCCCAAAACCCTAATCCTATCTGACGAAAACACCACCAGTTAAATCACTGGTTATCTGCTCATGCGCATAACGAAAAATGCCTGTAAGGGGTTACATCAATTTCAAAATTAGCCCCAGGACCACAGTACGGACACTTTAACTCTGAAACAACGCTACATCCCCCAAACTGACTTGTCCTTGCACTGAATTGCTATGAATATTCTTTTAAAACCTCATAATATCGACTCAGCACTCCCAACATAACCCATCCAACCCAAAAACAGTCACTTCTCTTCTGCGCATGCGCAATCTACTCGCGGCTAAAAGTCCTCTCAAAATAACACACCTTACAAAAAACTCCGATATTCCAACACTAGTGGTTCAGGAGATATCACATCTTTAATCCACGCATGCGCAGACCCTCAATAGGGGATTCTATGGAGGAATAGCATCCGCCACCCCAAAATCCTAATCCTCTCTGACGAAAACACCACCAGTTAAATCACTGATGGTCTGCTCATGCGCATAACGAAAAATGCCTGTAAGCGGTAACATCAATTTCAAAATTAGCCCCAGGGCCACGGTACGGACACTTTAACTCGGAAACAACGCTACATCCCCCAAACTGACTTGTCCTTGCACTGAGTTATCGTGAAAACAAAATTTTCAAATTTTCAAATTTTTTTTTTGCCACTTTAGGGCCGTCCGTTCAACACAAAAATTCGCAGGCATATAAAGGTCATGATTCTACAATCTGATGCCAAATTTCAAAAAGATCGAGTGATCGGTTCCGGAAATATTCATAAAAAACGTTTTTACTGAAAACGGCCTTAACTCCGAAACCGCTCGGTCGATATCGCCCGATAACGAACTTGTCCGAGATATTTACGCTACGAAACTACCCTGCAAATTTCAACGCTCTAAGTCGTTCCGTTCGAGAGTTATCGTGCTAACGGCCGGACCGGACGGACAGAATTGAATTTGACCTCGAATTCTTCATCAGGGAGTCGAACCCAATCGTTTGAGACCATTTTCGAAAAAAAATTCGAAAAATACAGACATTGTGACGAAATGATAGCACGCTGTTCCTTGCGGAACACGCGCGCAAAAATCGTGACCGTGCTTACTCGACAACTTTCGGTGTTGTAACGAAGGTCATATCAAATCATTCAAATCAAGTCGACA
The DNA here is from genome assembly GCA_937662695.2 of Halyzia sedecimguttata. Taxonomy (NCBI): domain Eukaryota; kingdom Metazoa; phylum Arthropoda; class Insecta; order Coleoptera; family Coccinellidae; genus Halyzia; species Halyzia sedecimguttata. The sequence continues at coordinate 35,847,281 of OW569411.2, forward strand.
GTCAACATGTCAACAAACGAACAAACAACAAGACCATATTGAATTTGAGCAGTTATACTTTTCGTACGAAGATAAAATAAACTCTCAAATATGATTTTGACAGGATTTTGTTAAGCTTGTGTTTAACAAAATCCTGTAAATACAACAATAATATGACGAGCATATAAAGGGATGATATGGTAAGTCTGTTTTCAAGGAATTTCAATACTCTATTGATATTTTCACTTAGTTTAATATTTTCAAGAAAAATTTATAACATCATTTTAGCTTCTACATGTATGGCTTCAGAAAATTGGATGATAGGATCTGTTGGGTAAACCGAAGCTTTCCACATAATGTGAATTACCGGATCTGTTCAAGACTTTTGGGCATTCCCAATTTGCAGATACATATATGAAGAATCCACCAGTTCTGAAAACCAGTGTAATTCCCAGACTACTCTTACCAACAAATGTTGGCATACAAGGTAAATGAAATTTAACATTGTTTATATCTTGAAACCCCAATATAGATTTAATAGTTGAAAGTGCACAGGCTTTCACGAACTATTTGAACTTTTGAGTAGAGCGAACATTGATAACTCATTAAATATTCATTTCCTAGATCTACATGGAAATATTCCTAGGAGAATTAAAATGGATGCTCAAATTTTATTCTATTCAATTAGCTAAAATGAACAAACCATGTTTTCGATGAATATAACACAGTTCAATCATATTTCTGGATATATTGTTTAATCGATACAAATGATTTTAACTCTTTAAATATTCTCTTATCTATAAGATTGTTAATATCGCCACAAAACTGTTAGGGAAGGTCACTAAAATGAATGAAAATAATAAAGAGCTGAAACTGATACTTGAAGATCTGCAGGATGCATTCCAATCTCTCGAACCTATCAGACACTTGATAAACACACCAAGCTTTAATTCTTTCCTGTCTCAACTAAGGTGTCAAAACTGAAACCCAATGGAAGGCGCTTTACTTTAGATGAAAAAATTCCCTTTTTGACTGTATTTAAAAATAGCCCTAAGGCTTACAAACTCTTCAGCAAAATTTTTGCGGTTCCATCCAGAAAAACTTTGTCAAAATTATTACATTCAGTCAATTTCAGTACAGGTATCAATTATAGTATAATGGACTCAATTAAACTCAAGCTTGAAGGAATGGATGAGAAGCAAAAATGTTGTTTCATCCTCTTTGATGAGATGTCAATCGAACCTTCTCAGCAATATAATGTTGTACACTGATGTGAAATCCATTTTTCTTACATTTCACGGTTAATTTTGTCCTAAATGAATAATTTTGTCCTAAATGGATAACAATTGTTGAAAATATTGTGATTCAATTGCTCCTCTATATGTATAGATTAGAGATAATTTTCATGTAGAAAAGGTTTTCCACCTTATGTTGTACATGAATGTAGTGAAATCCATTTTTTTCATACAAATTTCACATTTGATTTTGTCCTAAATGAATATTTGAAATCCTTTGATCATTCCGTGTTAGTTCTTTATATGTGAAGGTATAGACTACAGATTATGTTAATGAAAAACATTTGATAATTTTCATGTAGAAAATAGTTTTTCACATCACGTTGTACATTGTAAAATCAATTTTTCTTACATTGCACCATAGATTATGTCCTTCTAAATGAAGAATATTCTTTAGAAATATTGTGATTCAAATACTATCCAATATTTATAGAGATAATTTTCAGCTAGAATTTGTTTTTCAGCTTATGTTATATAAAATGGAATCTATTTTTCTTATACATATAACACATTTGACTTTAACCTAAAAGAATGTTTGAAATCCTTTGATAATTTCATTGTTGCTTTATATTTGAAGGAATAGATTACAGATAATGTTGATGAAATACGTTTTTTCACATGCTATATAGTAATTTTTTAATAATGTCTCAGTAGATTTTATTTTTCATTCCAAATGTAATTTTTGTTTGTGAATATAATATTCTTTGATGTAATTTTTGTCTCATTTCGATAACAGAAAATTGTTCCACAGAAAATTGTTCCAAAAAACATTGTCGAAGACCAAGTTGTCGAGTTATCGACTACTTAATATTCAGTAATATCGAGGAAAAATTTTCTGACGGTATTATGAAATATACCATATCTATATTGGTATAGGACAACTATTTGAATTACGCGCGCTAACGAGTTTCATAAACCCTCGCCAGGCTAGTGAATTGCGGTCCCAAAAAGTACATAGAGATTCCCATCTATATATGATATGTTGTCTATGGTGGCTATTTCCAAATGGCAACAATTTTGAGCAAAATCTGTCAAATTATTTTCTAATTTATGGAACTCCCGAGTTATATTTGACTAGATTATTTTTTGATTCACAAATTCACATTTTATACATCGCGTTGACACAATTAGGTAATTATTTTGACACTATGTGACAGTTGCTAGGCAAATAAAAGCCACAGTGATTATTCCCGAGAATAATCACAAGAGATTTATTCCCACTATAATGATGACATAATTGGTTGAAACTTAGACGGAAGTTACACGGTCAGTCTGGTATATCAGTCTCGCATCACATCAATCATGGATTGATAAGAGATTGACGGAAATTGGTTCTATATTCGTACATTGATGGACTGATGATCCGGATTGATGGTAATACTGATGCGAGACTAATACCAGACTGACCGTGTAATCCAAGGGCGCAGCCAGGAATTAATTTCGGGGGGGGGTTTTGAAATAGGAATTAATTTCGGGGGGGGGGGGGTGTCACTTTCTGCAGCAAAAATTTTTTTTTAGAGAAAAATAACATTTCGGGGGGGGGGGGTTTGAACCCCCAAACCCCCCCCCCCCCCCCTGGCTACGCCCTTGGTGTAATCTCCGTCATACCCTTGTGACAAATAAAGAAGCATTTCATTGGTTTAAAGAAACGTCAAAAAATAATCGAAATAATTACCTAATTGTGTCAACGCGATACATAAAATGGGTGAAAATTATCGGTTTAGTAGCTTTTCTGAAGCAGAAATTACAAAAAAGATTTTAGAAACTACTTCGAAAAATACTCTAATAAGTAATCAGTCTATATGGAGACAATTTGAGACCTTCACCAAAGAAAGAAATTATATTCTGGATCAATCTACTACAACAGCTACTCTGGCATTGATTTTGAAAGATTGGGCTTATAACATGAAAAGAAAAGACGGAAATGATTATAAAGAAGCAGTAATAAAGACAATGTGGAATAAAACGGCAAAATTAGTTCAAGAACTTTACTTTAATAAGTATTACAGGTATAATTTTATGATAGTTTAATTGATCGCTTTTATTGTTGAAAAGTGTGAATCAAAAAATAATCTAGTCAAATATAACTCGCGAGTTCCATAAATTAGAAAATAATTTGACAGATTTTGTTCAAACTTGTTGCCATTTGGAAATAGCCACTCGAGGCCTGCGGGCTCTTGTGACTATTGCCTGGCAACAAGTTTTCTTAAAGTCTGTCAAATTATTTTCAATTTATTCTCCATAGACAATAGTATATTATATACCGCGGGACTGAAGTAGTACATTTAATCCTGAAGGTAAAGTTTATGGCCCGACCGCAGGGAGGGCCATAATTTACCTGAAGGATTAAATGTACTTCAGTCGCAAGGTATATACGATACTTTTCGTACTTCCGGTATGATTTTATTAATTATTTCAATAATTTCAATCAGTTTTTTCTCTCTTCAACTCATTTAATAAACTGTCTTTAAAATAAGTTACCATAGTAACATTGCGTTGTGACAATTATAATTTAGAAACATTGTCATTACTAGTGTCAGTTTGTGATTTAATCGTTCCGGGAGTTTCGTCATTATTTAATCCCGGAGGGATTAAATGTGACACTTTAGTACCTGTCACAAGGGAGTGAAGTTGTCACTTTAGGCCCGGAAGTACGAAAAATATCATTATTCTCACTCTCTTGTTATATTATTACTGACAATTATCGAGAATTGATTGATACTATGTTTAAAAACTTCAAAACTATGGACTGCGGAATGTCTCATAAACTTCATATAATGCTACATCCTCACCCACCTAGATGAAACCAAATTTTTAACACTGGGAAGTCAGACCCAAGAATCATGTAGTCCGGTGTAATTGATCATTAATTTGTCCCTTATATTACATATACCAAATAATAGTTATTTATACAACAAGTGAATTAAATGAATGTTCATTCATGAGAAGAAAGTTTAACCCACGAGCCCGTAGGGCGAGTGGGTTAATTTCTTCGAGTGAATAAACATTTTTAACTCACGTGTCGTATACAAAATTTTATCCCATTTTGATGAAATTTCAAATAATGAATACTTTTTAGAGGAAATATTAGGTATAATTCAAAATCATAACGAGATTTCCCTTCGATCGATGGTTGCTAGGGCACTATGTAATTAATTGTTTGCAAGTGTCAATGAAAATTATAGAACCGTAAAAGAATTTTTATTTCGAAAAAATGTTGAGCGGTGACGACGAGGTTGTAGTTCCTGAGTGCATTATACAAGAAGCAAATGAGGCAGCAGAAGCAGTAATTCCATTAAAATCAAAAATATTGTACGAAAAGCAATATACGGCATTTTGTGCGTGGAGAAATAATAAAAAAGCCAAAGGTGTCAACGAAAAAATAATTTTGGTGTATATTTCCGAACAATCCAAGAAAGTAAAGTCGTCGTCTTTATGGTCCTACTATTCGCAACTTAAGAAAATGTTGGCTCTGAAAGAAAAAATAGACATCGGCAGATTTCACCGTCTTTTTGAAGCAACATTCCAGGGGATTCGTAGTAAAGAAGTCGAAGGTATTCACAAGAGAGGAGTTTGAATACTTTTTAGATGCCGCTCCTGATGAGCAATATTTATTGATAAAGGTAGTTTTTATTATGGGTGTTGCTGGAGGGTGTAGAATCGGCGAGCTGGTGACTATGACCGTAGATGACGTGGAAGATCGGGGCAGCGTATTGGTTATTCAGATTCCAGATACGAAAACTTATAAGAAAATAGTGTTCACTGTGGTCAATGGTACTAATAAGGTTGCTGCACTCGATATATTCCGCAAGTATAGGAACTTGAGGCCTAGCAATGTTGATCACAAGCGACTATTTATAAATTATAAAAATGAAAAATGTACCGTCCAGCCTGTAGGTGTGAATACATTTTCGAAAATGCCCGCTACTATTGCAAAGTATTTGGGCCTTTCTGATGCTGAACAATATACAGGGCACAGTTTCAGGCGTTCTTCTGCAACCCTACTCGCAAATTCTGGGGCAGTTTGACAGTTTTGAAATGACATGGTGGATGGCGCACAAGTTCTGTTGCAGAAGGATATATTGAAGATTTACTACAAAACAAAATAAATATTTCTGAACAAATACTTGATGGGGTCACAAAAACCGGAGTTCCTGATGCAGAAATGGATATTTCAGCAGGGCCTGAGAAGTCCTCAAACACATGTGCTATAACGACTGAGCGTGTTTCCTTTGGAGGAGGTGCAGGTTTCCAGTTCCATTTTCAAAATCTTAATAATTGTAATTTTTACTTTAATGATAGAAATGACTGTTAATGTAGAATTTTTGATAAATTTTAATAAACATACTTTAAAATGAGTTTTAGGTGCATTGTGTGTGGAAAGAATAATTTCCAGAAAGTGAGTGGTGAACATTTTATTCCACTAGTGAATTAAAAAAAAATTAATTCACTCAGTGGATAAACGTCAACTTACCCTTGTTACCATGGGTTGAATATTGTCGTCTTTAAACGTCAAAATGGGATAAAATAATATACAATATAAATCCATGTGTCCAGACCTAAACGGTGTCAAAATAATTGTCCATATTTTCAAAAACATTTCCCCTACCTTCTTATCGCAATCCTGTTCTGAGTACTACATAACCAATTGACACCTCATTAACGTATTTATTCATCCTTCAGCTGGCGATATTGATGGGGAGTGCGACATGTGGTCATTGCACGTGACTGAGGGCAATACAGTCAATTAATATTTCTCTTGGGAGCACCAAATACATACAATATTTTACTTGCTAATTATTGTTTATGAATTGAAAAGAGCCGTTAAGATGTTTCTTCTAAATCATATGCAGATATTATGCTAATCAAAGACATCTCACACGAGTAAATAAGTGCCTATGAATATGGAGTTATATTAAATTATGCATTTAATAAGTTTCAATCGCGTTAATGAACGAGATTTACAAATTGGATATTGTAAGTGGTTTTGTATTATACTTATCACCTCCTACGAGCTCTATGTATGACAATGTAATTTCTATTACTTAATCTCGATAAGCGAATACTGATACAGGGATTTTGTTATGGGTGGCAATGCTGATATTCGATATGGAAGGAATTTTCATTCGAATGACTCAGATATGTTGATGATAATGAAAAATTATATTGTACATGTAACATGAGGTATAAGATGGTGGATGTGGTGTATTCCCATAGAATTTGTATCACTTGCGTTTCCATGAGAACATAGAGTATTATCATTCGAGTGGTTTCTAAAACGGTTGGTAGATTCTTGAGTATCATCAGAAACTATTGAAAAAAATCTTAAAAAGCACTGACGTGAAGTCGGGGTCTTTTGCGCATGTTCTATTGTCTATTTGCGCTTCAAGCACCATCACGAAATACTGCATAAACCTTCAAGCCGTCTTTTTAGCTTTAACACGTGAAAAAATGCATTGGGCATGAACTGAATTCAAATTTTGAAATGAATATTCTAGTGAGCTCGGATTCGTACCCGAATTTCAGAAAAGCAGGCTACCATCGAGATTTTTATACAATTCTGAGATTTACATGCTTTGAATTTCAAAAGAAGTAGATACCTATCAGTTCGAAATTATATATTCACAATAATTCCTAAAATAAAAAGCCAATCGATCAGATTATGCAGATTGACTTCTCTATGAAATGAGTGAAAACGCTAATTAAGGCATTGACGTGGGGTCAATCTGCTTTGGCGCGCGTGCTATAGACATGATTATGATTATACTGACCCTCCTAGGTCTTCATCAGAAGCTTCTAGGAGCTTGTGCAAGTAAGGAGAGTCAGTTGTGTTCTTTGTCGACTTTGTTACTGTATTCTTATGTCAGCTTAGGCACAGCAATGTTTATTTTTGACCCGATTTTGAATGGTGTTCACTTCTCTCTGACTAGTTCTCCGGCTCGCTCTATGCACTGAGCTTGAAGTACTCATTATTCAATTCAAATTAGTCAACTTGAACAAGCGCGCCAAGCAGTACTGACTTCACGTTAGTGCTTTTTTATGTTTTAATTTTGTTTTGCTAGTACAGGAATATAAACAGGTGCCTTTCACACCCAAAACTATATCCACAGATAATAACAAAAAAGAAAGTTGCTTCAAATGAACGAAAGTGAGTATAAATAAATATTATGATACAAAATAGATTGAGAAAAAAATAATTACTTCGTACTTATCCTGAAAATGACAAGAATAAAGCATTTCAAATGCAGAAAATATACATAAAAAATGTGGGGAGGTCCTGTGGACTGGAGCTTTGGCGCTCTTGTTCAAACTTCGACAAATCGTATCTCCGAAAGTATTGGTTTCCCATAGTTGGGACTGATAACAATGGATTCTAATAATAGAACTGCATGATAAAAAATTGAATTCAAAACGTAGGTCTATGAGTCATCTCATAGTTGGCTTAGTGGGAGAGCATTTGACTTGGGAGTGGAAGCCCCAAGCTCAATTTCGAGGCTAGGAAAGAAATTTTCTAGTCACGGTAATCACCACCATTCATTGTTGGGTCAAAACATTAATAATGCTCTGCCTAAGGTGGCGTATGGACACAGTAACAAAGCCTACACAGAACATAACTGATTCTCCTTACTTGCTCAAGCTCTTCGAGAGCTTATGAGGGGTCTCCTTGGGAAAGACCTAGGAGGATCAGTATAATCATATAATCATGATTTAATAATAATAATAATAAATGAAGAAAAATGATTCATTAAATTGAAAAACTAACCAAATATAGGGTAGTGTACTACGTTTGGATATTTTATTCAATAATATTCGGTAGAAAAATGCTTTGAACGAACAAATGTTTTCATTTTCAATACCCTACCTCTACTAGTTGCCATTCTTGTCGTGTAACAATATCCATATGAAACAAATAATATAGAATAAGAGAGCCAAAAAGAATGACGCTTTAGGAAAGCTATTCAACTTTGATGAAATCACACTGTTGGTTGCTGTGAACTTTGTTCTCTGCTAGTTTTCATAACATATCATTTCATTCCTTCTCAATATATAACTGAATTGTATAATGAATATACTTTTATTAATAGAGTTATTCCTTAATGTTCACCAACCAGCAAGATTATAATAAATCAACAAGTCTAAGCGTTCTACTATGTTGATTTATTAACAACGGTATCAGGGATCTTTCAATATTATTAATATTATAATTAATACCTATCTTGATACTAGAAATCTGCCCCTGATCCGGTATTCGAATTTGATTTGACATGTCGATAATTTTGTCCATAAAATTTCCACTGCCGGCATCTATCGGCGAAAACTGAAGTAGAACAAAATCCTTGTATTTTGACAGTATTTGGACCGCAAATCGTCCGAAAATATGTCAAAGAGTGTCTTCACCATGTATTCTATGCATCTATGGTGCAGACAACATATTTCTATGGCGATCTGTTGACAGATGCCAAGGTTATTGCATGACGTCTATGATTGATTCATTTCGGCCACGCTTACCGCTGAATTCATCAATAGGAATACCCCGAAGTCTCAATTCTGTACAAGGAAGTGAAACGAGATTCACTTTCAACATCACTAATTCCACAAGTCTAAATCACGAGAATTTTAATATCAATTCCTCTGAATATCGGCTTCTCAAAAGGAAACTCTCTCGGTCGCAGTCAAGGTGTTCGAATGTTACCAGATAGTATCTACGGGGAGTCCTGAAAGTGGCAGCGATAACTTAAGTGCACTCGTACGCTCCGCCAGTTTCTTCGGATCGAATTTATCAGCACATAACTTACCACTTTTGGGGCCACTCGAGATCGAAGAAATGAACCAGAGAAACATCGAATTAATCGAAGCAATATTTCACGGTTTTGACAATGGAAGTAGGCTAGATCATGAGATAGATATAGGCCATCTAGCAAACGGAGTATATTTCTACGTTGATAGTGGCAGAATATACGAGGATAGTCCACGAATGATTGGCCCTATCATAGTCGGCGTTTAATGACAAATGCACATGCAGTGTCAGGCAAGAGCTTATTGTTTGACATTAGTTTGTGCCAATTATCATCATCTTATCAGTTCGTATTTGTTAAATATAATTTTTTTTCCGTTGAAGTGAATTTAGGTTCATAAAATGGACAAAATTCAAATAAGAGGTGCGATAAAGTACCTCTGTAAGAAGGGGTTATCACTGCAAGGAATGTATAAGGACATGCTAGAAGTACGGAGACAATTTTGGAGATCATTAACAAATTTCTGAATTTTCATACACATTTCAAAACCCCCAAGCTTATAAACGTTGCAGGGGACTATGTTGAAAAATAAATTAGTTTCATTCTTCTCATGTGTTTTTTCTATGTTTGGGACTATAACTCGTGAACTATTCTCGTATATTGAATAGAGCAGAATATATGAATGTATATTATTCTAATCATATCAATATTAGGTTGACATTTCTTAATATTTCGATATACAGGGTGAGTCTTTAAGTTGTATATTCATTTCAACCATAGACTCCTCTAATCAAATGAAAGACTTTTTTATTTACCATTTTTCCAGATTTGGTTCAGGTTAAAACTTATAAGCGTTTAAATGCCAATAAAACATTCTGGGTAAGAAACATAAATCAAAGGAGGAAAACGTACAGTGAATTTCATCACTTGTTTTCCGACTTCAGACAAAAGAAAACATACAAATACTACAGCAAGCATACTGAATACTACCACTGACTGACAATAGAACACGGATCAAGAATGCAATTTTGACTCTCCTTTTATCCGCCTGAGACCGCGCACTTCAGCTGACAACCGACTCGCCTCTCTTCGCTTCGCCTAAGTGAGCGGGTCTCCTTTTAATTCAATGTAAACTTCTTGGGTTTTAAGATACGAAAACCTTGATCAAAACTGTTGATTATCCAATCGGGAAAATCAATCGGACATCTACTCTAATTTACCCAAGTCAAGCACAGTAATGTAATAGTTAGGTTATTTTCTAATATATCTGGTATCTCGTATATTCTGAAATTCGAGAATAACTATATCAACAAAATAGTTCTGAAGATTTTCGTTAAGTGTCTGACGAAGGAGTCTGATGATATAGACTCCGAAACGTTACGATATAGTTGTTCCTTCGTTGATGTCGTTTCGTCGTTGTTTGTTAGGCAACATTGTTCGATTGATTGCTTCTGACAAATATCTTGTGTTTCTTACTCAGAAGCAAATCACAAAATAATTAATTTTGGGAGAGAAAACCCACGGACCCGTGAATCTCCGAATAATGCGTCAATTCATATTGAATCATTTGAAATTCTGAATAACATCACTTAATTATAGTGTTACATCTTATTCCATCCCAATATTTATGAATTTAGCAGTTCCACATTTGATTACCTACACAGAAAAAACACTGTACTATTTGCAATGACAGCCTTATAATTGAAAACACTCACATTTCATTAATCGGAATAAATGTTCAACCGACAAAAAATAATTGCGGTGATCAATGTTATATATTTCATTCAAATGGAGGCTTCTCATCAAATTTGAAACAGTGCAATAGTTATGTGAAATGCAACCTATCATTTCCACAATGAATGAGGGAGTATTGAACACCATCAAAGTAGTAATATTCTTCTAAAAATATATGAATTAACCTGGAAATGAACTATATTTGAATAAAATTAATCTTATCATATTGATTCAAATACACATATTCCTAAAAATGTTACTTGATTCCAAGATATTTCATTTTCAGTGGAACATTCATATCTTTGGATGTACAATAGTCTAATGATGGTTTCAATAATGTCACAGTTCACGCCAATAAGTAACTACCCTTGATGAAAACTGTTCGGTATTTAACTCAATGAGTACTATTGTTGGTCCATTATTTACTTACTGATTTACCCGAAATATGCCTACTACGCAGGTTTGAAACGTGATGCTGTACGAGTAGTACGAATACGGCAAACGACATCTAATTTTTTGTGTTCTGTTCTGTGTATCATAATAATTCAATTGGTGAGAAAGAACTTTTATGATCGTGGAATCTGAAATCCTTAGTACCTATTTTCACTGGTAAGTACAACTTTGCTCAAATAGATACTTCATATTGGAATCATAGGAAAATGGGATGGTGACTATTGAAGATGGTTGGTTCCTTTATGCATAAGGAAAAACTAATAATTTCAGCAGTCAATTTTATAGGCAGAATACGATTCTCATATTTTTACATACTCCTTTAACCCTTCAATACCAAGAATCCTGTCTATAATGTCCAAATGACTTCAAATTATGAGAGGTCAGTTGGAGCTATTGTTCCTTATTATAAGTGAGATTATGAGTTATGTATTGAAATAAGAAATTAGTTCACATCCACCTTTTATCATCAGAAACCAATTTCGAGTGATCTCCAAAATTTATTTCCTGAATACAAAAATAGTGTTTATTGTTTATTAGTACTATTCCTGTCAATCCATTGGTATATGTACCTTGAAATAGAAATGATAGAAATACTCATTTTCGAATTATTCATCTTTGAAAATTCTTTTTTCGATTAATTCAAACACAGATGTTAGCATAATTGAAGATTTTAAACCAAACAACTGAAAATTCGAATTAAGTATGAATAGAAGTGTCAATGGGCAACTAGGATTTTGAAATGTGTTAAATTCAGAGTATACGAAACTCTTCTGTGATCTTTCATATACCATTGAAAATAAATGGTGCATAAAATCTGAGGCTACAGATCGATTTAAGCTGCACGTGACGAGATAAATAATCGACCAGAAAGGCTAATGAAAGCTGCAGCACATTCGATACAAGATCTATACTAGTGTCAAAAAGAAATAGGGGAATTTTCGAGAACACACCACGTTCTCATTCTTTCCCTTTTATAATGAGTTCATTTCAATGTTCATTTTTTGTGTGTTTTTGTTACTATGAAATCTTTGATTCTGCTACTATCTGTTTCAGTTCTTCAAAACCAAGAGTTTTCGAAGATAAATGATTCGAGAATGAGAATTTCCATCATTTGAACTATGTTTTTGAACATAGCAGTATTCTTTTGAAAATCCTTTTGGGTAATCTGAAGTCGAAACCCTGAATTTGTTTATTGGGTGAAATAAGTTAAGACATTCCTTGAGTCATGATACCGAGAAATTAAATTCATTCAATATGTAATAACTAATAAGGCATTATACGTAGGCAGACAAGTATGTGTTTATTATAGATTGAAAATTCCAGATGGTTCATAAAATATTGATGTGGAGTGTGCCATTCTGCCATTATTGCCAATAGGCTTGTTTGAAAGGGTATTCATTGTAGATTCTGAGAAAAAATCTGTTCTTGAAAGATGTGGAATAAAGAAAATAATACTTTTCTCAGTCCATTCCTGTGCTATCAACAAGTCATTATGAGGGAACATTCCCTGAGATTTTCATGAAGATTCATGCAGGCGTTATGCCGATTGAAAGTTTTTGTTAAAATACATAAAACCTGTATTTCTTGGACAAATATAGTTAGAACATATTTCGAACTCTGATTTAGACTCATCAAAATGTCCTGCATTTGCACTGAAAGCCTGTACAATCATTCGTGAAACACCCTGTATAAATATTCATGTCAATATTTTCCAACTAATTACCGAGTTTCAATTCGATCAGATCAGTATTTTTCGAGTCATTGGGATGGGTATAACTCCGAAAATACTAGGTGGATTTTGCCTATTAACGAACTCAACTGGCTTATCTGGTCTCAATATCCACCCTGCACATTTCAACCGTCAACACATTTCGTTTGAGAGTGATCGTACGGTTGGCCGGACATAATTAATTTTGACCTCGGATTCTTCATCATTGAGTCAAAACCAAATGATTGAGACCATTATCAGCCAAAAACTCGAATTGCGTATTTATTAAAATATATATTTAGAACATTTTTCAGAATATGCTTGTTGGAAACTTGGATCTCATTATATAACGGATCTCTTAGGCCGCTCGTACACCAGCACGACGCGACCGCAACGCGACCGCGACTTCGTGTCGCTTCGCAGTCGCGGTACGTGGTAATTCATAGAAGCGCCCACACCAAGGATACGGCGACGCGACGCATTTTCCTCGTTAAAAAGTATCGTCGCGGTAGCGTTGCGGTCGCGTCGTGCTGGTGTACGAGCGGCCTTATAACCATAAATCTCAGTAGGTAGTGTACGGTATTTAAAATCAATAAAATATATTATAATAAGAAAATACCCGTTATACTTCTCCATTTTAATATATTATAATTATATTTATAATTAGGTATTATAAGCTTGGTTGCTTGTTATTATTATTTTATATAAGTATAAATATATTGGTTGGCTCCTGACGTCACGTGAGTTCATAGAACATTGACAATTATGTTTTGAATTTAATGTAAACTCTCTTATTGGTTATACACGCTCAATATTATTGCACAATCTATATTTATAAAAGAAAGTCGTGTTAGTTACTACACTTATAACTCAAGAATGGCTATACCGATTTGGCTCAAAATTGGTGGGGAGGTAGCTTAGAACCAGGAGACGGACATAGGATACTTTTTGTGTTATACAGGGTGTTTTTCTTTCAACGTCAATTAAAACTTGCTGTTTTTCCTGCCATAATGGTACAATTTTAGTCATGTGTGTTTAAAAATAAACTTTCGAGGCATACACCATTGAAAATATAGCATTACTATATAGGGTGTCCCTTTTCTCATGGCACAATTGTACGTGATTGAAGTGATTTGTGTCACAAACAAAGCATTAACTAAATAGGTACCTTGGATGGATTCTCATAATGTATTCGTCTGAAATCTCCATACAGGGTGTTCTTCATTTAACTTCAATTGCAACTTGCTGTTTTCCATGCCACAATCGTACAATTTCATTCATTTGTGTTAAAAAATAAACTTTAGAGGGATACATCATTGAAAATAAATCATTACTGTACAGGGTGTTTTTTTTCTAACGTGTATAATAAAATCTAAAATCTGCTTATTTATTGCCTCTAAGGCGGAACAGAGTTCGCTGGGTCAGCTAGTATTTTATATTTGTGCAATATAATTGATCGTGTGTGGGCGATATTGAAAGGTTGCGCAATATATTGCACAATCATCAATATCGTCTCCATACGATAGAAATGTTTGACAAACCCACATATTGTACAATAACATTGAACGTCTAGGGGCCACCGTCAATTTAATGTGCAATGGGCCGCTTTAACTCTTAACCAATGAGTTGAAGCGTCTGTTGAAATTACGATTCTCTGATTATAGTATTTATTTATTTATTTATTTAGTATGTACACATTACAGAGAATCCATAACATATGCACAATGGAAAAACAAACAGAACTAACTACTAGGAACGAAGTTCGGACAAGATTTCCGACTGATGTCTCGTAGCCTCCGTTTAAAGGAGACCAGAGTTCTATCGAATAGTTTTAAGTCGTCACATCGATTGCCTGCGCGACACATTCTGCAAATGGCTGAATTCTGACCCGAACTCGTTCTAAAGAATTGAACTCGAAATAAATTTACATTTCTAAGAGGACGGGGTGGAACATAGAACCTGATACGACTCAAAAGAGCCGGAACGACCCAAATCCCATTCAATAATTTAAACAAACATATGATATCATTATTGGCTCTCTGCGTCTCGAGAGTCAGAACATGATACTTCTCCCTTAAGAAGGATATGTTGCAGGAAGGGTAACTACCAACCAGCCTGAAGTCAACATATCGGAGAAATCTTGATTGCACAGACTCCAGTCTATTTTTGAATGGTAATAATATATTTGGTAGGCAATAGTTTTATGTACAGTCGAGGAGAACCTCTGTACTGAAATATATAACGATATCAACATGCCTTTTACAGCGCTTGTTTTCAGTATCTGCTTATGACACTTCATCACTACGGATTCAGAGGGATGGCTTGGAATCTATTTGGGTCATATTCGAAAGAAAGAACCCAACAAACGAACTGGCGAGGAAGCCCATTGACGGCACTACCTAACACATGTGAGGATACATTAATTCACAACTGTATCTATCTATAGATATTTGGACAAACTGATTGGCACCCTCTTCACCTGAACAGCGGGCAAAAAAAGTACGTTCTTATAAAAATACGTACCTATTAATTCAAACAGTGCCAACTATAATCTTTTAGGGAACCAAAATACATTATCTTCATCAATAATTCAAAATAAGAACTGGATTTTTCTGTCGACGTGCCAAAACTCGAGGAAAAATATCTTCTAATAAAATATATCCCTCCAACTGCCTCTTCAAAACCAAATATCGCCACATTCACATTCAATTGGTTAAAGGGGGCAAAACTAATAAAGAATGTACTCCAATGTTCAGACTAGCCGAACAAATTGTAGGGCAAGGACACCACGGGCTCTTTCAAATTCGAAGATAGCATTAGTGAACACCCACGTGTTATAACGAGCAACTTCGAAACCAATATGAACTAGGTATTATTGATCACACTCGGGCGAGCACAGGAAAGCTCTTCAAAATATGCCCGTTGCCAGTGTTTTGTGCCTGGCCAGATTTCGACAAACAGTGTGAGGTGTCAAGCACCCCTGAAATATAATCATTTAATGCAGGGAGAAGGAAAATTTAACGCAATGAATGATTTTGATCTTCAAATGGCATAAGAGAAAGAACAATGTATTAATGCAATGTGTCAAATAAAGCACGTAAACTTTTTAGCCGTTTTAGCATATTACCATAATATGGAGAGTTTCGAAATATACAGGGTGAGTCTTTGACTTCTGCATTGATTTTAACCAAAGATTCCTCTCATCAAATGAAACACTTTTTTCATTTAGCATTTTTCCAAATTCAGCTCAGGTAAAAAGATACAGGCTGTTGAAATTTTGAAAAAAAATCAGTTTTTATTTTGTAGCTTTGACATCCTTTTTTCGAATAAAATGAATGTTGGCGTAAAGTTTGTTATAACTATGATACATATTTTCCAAATATTAGTTATTTTCTACTTCTTCTGGTTTTCTAGTTGAGGACTCATGGATTCATAAAACTAAACGAAATCAGCATAAAGAAAGCATATAAGGTTTTTCTTGAGTCATTTCAAGAATATTCCATCGTTTTAGAACATTATATTATTCTTCATCATTTCTCCTTAAACGCACCGTATTCGAGATATTCTTCATTGAATGTTTTAAAATGGAAAACTCCAGAAACTTCACTACTTTTATGGATCCGTCCCTGAGCGTTGGAATCCCGAATCAAGCTGTAAACCACGTTACCATGCCTTATTCTCGTCCGCCAACAATGTCATAGATAATTTATATGCGGGAGTGTATTAGCACATTGTGAAATCTTTAAACGCTTGTAACTTTTTACCTGAGCCGAATCTGGAAAAAAGTGTTTCATTTGATGAGAGAAATCTTTGGTTAAAATTAATGCAGTGGTCAAAGACTCACCCTGTATATATAGGTGCAGGAATATCTTACATACGGAGTGCCAATTCAAAGTTCACGGAGTAATGTTAGACCTGTTTGAAATTTTATAGACTGAAGGAAAGTGAACCTTCTAACCAAAATATTTGCAAACGATTTGTGACCTCCGTTTATATACTAAATGAATATAAACTCGCTTATCTCAAATGGAACACCCTGAATATTATTACAGTTTTGAATATATTTTCAAATTCTACGTTAATTTTGAGCATTATTCCCTATAGTTATCTTGAGCAGTTTTCGGAGTATTCACCGTTTTTGAAAAAAATTGCAATGGAGGCTTATAAAAAATTGGTTCAAGCACTGTGTGGAACTTTATTCAACTTAATGTTTCAATGTGAAATTGTGAAATGCGTGAAATCATGAACAATGAGTGGAATTCTATTTCTTTTTAATTTGTCTGAAAGCTGAGTAACTGAGGAGGGAATTGAAGGTCATATGAACACCTCAGGTCAATTCTGTGTGTGCGAGTTTCGAGGAATTAGCGTAGTTTTCGAGGTGGAGTGTCCCCAACATGTCCCTTGGGCAAAATTTGAAATTCACGCTGCTCCTCACTGGTATTTTTCGTTATGCACATGAGCAGACGATAAGTGATTTAACTGCAGGAGTTTTCGTCAGAGAGGAGTGGGGTTTTGAGGTGAATGATGCTATTCCTCCACAGCATCCGCTTAAGAGGGTCCACGCATGCGTGGATTGAAGCTACGATCTCCTGAGCCACTGGTGTTCGAGAATCGGGGTTTTCTGTGAGGTGTGTGATTTTGGTAGAGTGGGCTGCGTATCTGCAGAGGTGATGGGGCTGTTTTTACGATGTATGGCTTAGATTGAGAGTGGATTACGGCTAGCATTCAGCCAGTAGTGGATTGCGCATGCGCAGTAGTGAAGTTGCTGCTGTTCGTGTTGTATGGGTTAGATTGGGATTAATTTACATCTAGTGGTCATGGGGGCATATGATGCTGAGCCAAGACTGTGATGTTTTAAATGAAAATGCATGGTGATTATGTGCGCGTGCATGTTAACTTCGGGGAAATAGCGTTGTTTTCGCCCCTTTCGGTAATTTTTTCGCTCTGCACATGAGCATAATTGACAGGACATTTTCGTGGTTTTGGGTGCTGGCAGCATTATAGAGAGCACTATCAGTGACGAGAGAAAAGGTGTGAAAAATGTTTTGAAGTAGGAGGACGTCATTTTGAGTATCTATTTTTGCGCACATGATCTAGGGGACAGAAAGCTATCATTTTGCCAAAATGTCTGTAATTTTCGAATTTTTCGCAGAATATGATTTCAACCGATTAGGTTCTGTCCGGTAGGCTGTCCGTTGTCAGGGTGAGTTTCGAGTGGAAAGAAATAACCACTTGCATTTTTCAGGGTAGGTAGCGCATCTGAATGTGACGGTTCATAAATGGGCGCAATCGGCAAAACAGTTTCGGGAATTCAAAAAATTCAGATCCGATTGAATTGAAACTTGTTTGTTAGTTGTATAAGGATGACGCGGAATTTGTTGCCAAATTTCATGAGGATTTCTTCAAAAGAAAATAATAATTTTTCTTCAAAAATTTTATATTTCAGAAACTATCTCTCAGTTTCCGCTGAAGACCATGAAATATTAACTAACAAAAATTGTCTCAATATACAGACCAATCTAAACATGGGTAGAAACTTTACTCCCCTGTTTAAAAGACTAATCTTAAATTTTAGTTCAGCTTCCTATTTTCCTTTCATTTTATTGTTCTATTTTTGATCCTGTTCATTCGCCGGTGGTGTTCAGATTATTAATTGTTTATTGTTTTTTCTCTGTCAGATTCACCACTCGCTGGCCCCAGCGGTTTGTCCTTTCGTGCTGCTGTGTGTAGATTTTGTTCACTCGCCAATAGTGTTTAAATCATGAATTGTTTGTTTGTTCCGCTGGCCGATTTGCCACTTGCAGAGACTATATTATATCTTTGAAGATTTTATATAGTTATAGGTAAGTCCGAATAAATTGACATTCGCACAATTTATTCGGTACGTATGAGAAAGATAGTTGTCAGGATAGTTGAAATCTTTGGTAGTATCCAGTTTTTTTTTTATTTTTATTATATTACCAAGGACTGTGACTGTTTCCAATGTTAGAATTAGTTGATGAATTCTGTTTAACAAGTAAGTGGTTTACTTCTGTTTGTAAGTGACCGTTATCAAGCCTTCTACTTTTCAGCGCTCCTAATAAAACTTATCAACAATATAAAAATTGATACCTTATTTGCTCTCGCGCAACCTTTATTTCAGAATATTTCAAGAATGGTCGAATTTAGGTATAGGGGACTTTTAGAACCTTCCACCTATTTTGCTTTGTTCTAAATTGGAATGGGGAGATATTGCATTTGAAAAAATCGACTTATTGCCCTTTTTGTGAAATCCAATTTTCTTCCTAACATATGATACTTCTGACATGATTAAATAAATAACAAAATAACATTAAATACCATCTTGGTAACCTATTTCGTAAAACAGAACTAAAATTGTGCAATGCGCTCTCGATAAATACACAGTTTTTGCGCGTATGTTCTGGGGAACACCGCTTTATCATTTTGCCCAAATGTCTGTAACTTTCGAATTTTTTGACGAAAATGGTCTCAAACGATTTAGTTCGACTACCTAATGAAGAATTCGATGTCAAATTTGATTCTGTCCAGCCGGCCGTCAGGCCGTTGCCACGATAACTTGAGAACGGAAAAAGCTAGCGACTTGAAATTTTCAGGGTAGGTGGCGCATCCCAATACGACGGACAATTTCGTTAATGGGAATAATCGGCCCAATAGTTTCCGAGTAATAATTTTGTTTTCAACCAATATACATCCGATCGAATTGAAACTTGGTGAGTAGTTGTAGAATATGAACTTAAGAACGTTTGTGAAATTTTGTGCGAATCGTATAGCTAGAAAGTTATGAAAAAATTATTGAAAAATATTTTTGTTGTCACGATAACTTGAGAACGGAAACAGAAAGTGGCTTGAAGTTTTCAGGTAAGGATGTGCATCAGAACGCGACATTTGGGTTTATTTATAAGCATAATCGGCCAAACGGTTTCAGAGTTATAGCCATCTGAAATTTGGTTGTTTTTTTCTCCTCATTAACTCGAAAAATACTGAACTGATTGAATTGAATCATGGTTATTAGTTGTAGAATGCCATCGCGAAAATCCTTGCAAATTTTCGTGAGGATAGTATTTGTAGAAAATTTTTAAGAATTCATTGAAAATTAAAAAAAAATTCTATATATCAGTAACTATTCGTCTGAAATTGCTGAAATTTTGCAAGAGCCTTTAGAACCCAACTCTACTGCCAAGTTTTAAGTTTAAACACGATCGGTTAAATATTGTTGGAGATTCGAGCAGCCTTGTGTGAGTTCAGTAGATGGGTGACCGTTGCCTCGATAACTTTCGAACAAAAGGAGATAGGGACTTGCAATTTTCAGGGTAGGTTGCGTATCCGAATGGGAGAGTTAAGTTCGTTTTTGGGCATAATCGGTTTAACGGTTTCCGAGTTATAGCCACCTGGAATATTATTTCCTCGATAACTCAAAAAATAAAGATTCGATCGAATTGAAGCTTGGTAACTAGTAGAAGAAAATCAACATAAAGACGTGTTTAGAATTTTTTAAGAACTGTACCCATAAAAAATTTGAAAAAATTACGAAAAAAAACTTTTGTAAGAACCGTACCCTTAGAAAAAAAAAAAAATCAAGCACTGACGTGAAGTCAGAAGCTTTTGCGCGTATGTTCTATTGTCCATTCTTCTGTACTGGACACTTAATTCGAATTTACCATGGTAAATTCAAATCAAGAGTGTCCAATACAGGAGAATGGACAACATAATTTTCCATGGTAAATTCGATTAAGGGTGTCCAATACAGAAGAATGGACAATAGAACATACGCGCAAAAGCTTCTGACTTCACGTCAGTGCTTGAACCAATTTTTTTTTTCGTGATTTTTTTTAAATTTTCTAGGTGTACGGTTCTTAAAATTTTTTTTTTCGTCATTTTTTTCAAATGTTCTAGGGGTACGGTTCTTACAAAATTTTAAACACGTCTTTATGTTGATTTTCTTCTACTAGTTACCAAGCACCAATTCGATTGAATATTTATTTTTTGAGTTATTAAGGAAATAATATTCCAGGTGGGTATAACTCGGAAACTGTTAGACCGATTATGCCCAAAAACGAATTCAACTCTCCCTTTCGGATACGCAACCTACCCTGAAAATTGCAAGTCCCTATCTCCTTTCGTGCGAAAGTTATCGAGGCAACGGTCACCCATCTACTGAACTCACACAAGAATGCTCGAATCTCCAAAAATATTTAACCGATCGTATTAAAACTTGAAACTTGGCAGTACAGTTTGGTTATGAAGGTTCTAGCAAAATTTCAGCAATTTCAAAGGAATAGTTACTGATATATAGAATTATTTTTTTTTTCAATGATTTATTAAAAATTTTCTACAAATGCTATCCTCACCAAATTTTGCAAACATTTTTGCGTTGGCATTCTACAACTAATAACCATGTTTGAATTCAATCGGTACAGTATTTTTCGAGTTAATGAGGAACAAAAAAGCAAAATTTCAGAAAATTTCAGATGGCTATAATTCTAAAACCGTTTGGCCTATTATGCTCATAAACAAACTGTATGTCGCGTTCTGGTGCACATGCTAACCTGAAGTCTTCAAGCCGCGCAAAAAACAAATAAAATAATAAAATTTACCTCCTGTGTGGCAGGTGAGCACACTAATATCTCGGCCATTGAGGTGTTATTAAAATTGCGAGATTTACATGATTTCAAATTTCAAAAGTAAGTAGATACCAATTCGAAATTTCATTTTCACAACAATGGCGATCGAGCTTGAATCCGGTACTCGCTTGTAATATGTCAGCTTGAAGGTTTGTGCGGAATTTCAACCGAATGTGACAGATAATTCCAGAAATATAAAATTTCTGAAGAAAAATTTTGTTTTTTCTAAGTGATACGATCCTCATGAAGTTCTGCATGAATTTGACTCACATGCCCCTGCTGGTTTTAAGCAAAAAAGTTCTTCATATTTCCAAGGGATATTGATGCTAGAGCAGCAGCTTATAAGCAAGCGCGCTGTATAACTCCAAGCACTAATAATATTAATTATAGTTTATGCATTGACCATTTCTCACCTTCAGATTATTATAATCCACTAGTGCCTACACGTCTTCATCATGAAGCTGTCCTTAGATTTTTTCCCTATGTAACTGTCCACGATGATAATTGTTATGCACAAAAATCTTCTACTGATTTGAGTATCAACAGTACGTGTATTTTTCTATACATCCTTCTTCTAAGTTTTGATACTGCTTTTTTTAAGAACACTTTTCGAGGATGGGGCAGCCTAAGAAGAATATGCCTGACTGATGAGTACTGCAATATTATGTGTTATTGTTGGAAAATTTTTTTTAAGCATGTTTCTTTTTAATTATTTAAATATTTTTGATTGATTTATTCAATTGTTTGAATGATTATACAACAAATAAATTGCTAAATTTCATCATTGTGCTTACTTTCCCTTTTCTAATTTATTAATTTTGTATGAAGGTGAATTATGGCATTGAGGCATAAATTCTGTTTGCAGAATTAGGATTTATAACAGAAGTGTGGTAAATTCATATTGAAGGTGAATACAATATCCGAAAATGAATTGCAGCTTGAATACGTAGGTAAATTCAAAATTCCCGCCTTTCCATGATTGTTGGCGCTCTTATCCCTCAGAACAGAGTGCTTATAAATTTGCCCAAATGGCTGTAATTTTAGAATTTTTGGATGAAAATGTTCTTAAACGATTTGGTTCGACCCACCGATCAAGAATACGTGGTAAAAATGGATTCTGTCCGGCCGGCCGTAGGCACGATAATTCTCTAACGGAACATGGTAGACAGTTGAAATTTTCATAGTAGGTTCGGGAGATAAATATCTCGGTTGAGTTAATTATTGGGTTAAATCGGCCAGAAAGTTTTGGAATAACGTTAAAAAAAATTATTACGAATTTCAGGTTCAATATTTGTTAAGATACAGTTCCATCTTAAGAATCCATTGATGTCATTTTCAACTTTAACAAGCTAATACTTTCGGAGATATGATTTTTCCAAATTTCATACATCGTACTTCAATACGAATTCTATCTGTCTGTGTTCTATCTGTGTTCACTGTTCATTCATGTCATCTTAGCTACCTATAAGTAACGCCATATTTATTTCTGTTCTAGTTTGTTTATATAATTCGTAAAATATTTGGCTAGTGAGTCAAAAATGAATAGTACAAGGAAGTCGAGCATATTTTACGTCATTCTCTATAATTATGGAAGATTTAGAACGAGATTTCCAACTAATATACAGGTAGTTATTCCTTATTAATACTATTTAAGATTTCCTACATAAGTATTCTGGTTTGAGTTCTCTCATCTGATTATCTGATTACATTAGATTTGTCTGATAAATAAAACTGGCTATTTCAATTACTCAATATTTCAGAATGTCTCCTTATATTCTTGAAACACTTGTAGCCAAAATTGTATCGTCATATAAAGATAAGATGCAAAGGGAATTTATTTTCTTTCATGATGCAGTTCTATCATAAGAATCCATTCCTATAATTCCCAACTCTGAGAAACCAATACTTTCAGAGATATGATTTGTCAAAGTTCGAACAAGAGCACCAAGGCTCCTGCCCACAGGGCTTTCCCGCTTTTTTTTACAACCAAACATGGCAACTATATAAAGTCATTAGGTGTTTCCTGCAGAATTATGTACGAGTGCTTTGTTTTCATTTGTTTGTATTTTTCATTCGCGGAAAAGTCAATGGATACTCTGTGCAACTTAAAGATTATGTTCTAAAAGACCGACCTGTGGGATTTATAATGTGAGGTCACGATTCGCATAGCAATTATTTGTCGCATCCAAATCAGAACTCAAATTGATTTATTATCAAAACATCGCTTATATAGTTATCGAATTAATCGGAGAAAACCGAGAGGTCAATTCTGAAGAAGAAGAAGAAGACCAAGAATTCCGGAATGCGGCAGCGGACAAAGGTGTTGGGTGTCGGGTGATGTATAATCGGGTACACCATGGTCGGCTAACGTGTTTTCTAAATTATGTTTATTAGTCATAACGATGACTTAAAGATGCTCATACTGGGGACATGAATATTTAACGAATAAAAAGAATGATGGTGATTTATCCCGAAAATTGGACTCTTGAACGTCTTGAATTATTTAAGAAGCGGACTGAATATAGGTTGTGTTCAATGGATATTTGACTTCTTTTAATTCGAGAACATTTGATTCGTAAACAATTTGAAAATCCGGTCATTTCAGATATATTTAAAGGATAATAAAAGGATATAACAAAAATTTCATTTCCGTAACTAAAAAATAAAATGGTTATACCTTAGTAAAAAATAAAAATTTAGACTTGGCACATGTCTAGTTAAATAAAAATATGAATACATATATATTAATTTTTTCATATTTTCTATGTTATGGAGGTTTCCACACCACCATGAAGTACTGCATCCGGTGCGTTACTTTTTGCACGCATGTGCTGGGCAACTGTGTGCTATCATCTTGCCCAAATGTCTGTTTCGGTAACTTTTTTTGTCGAATAAGTTCGGACCACTGATGAAGAATTCGAGGTCATATTTGATTCTGTCCGTCCGGACGTTGCCACGATATCTTGGGAACGGAAAAGATTGCCACATGAAATTTTCATGGTAAGTGGCGCGTCCAAATATACGATGGACAAGTTCATTAATGAGCATAATCAGCCCAACGGTTCCCGAGTAATAATTTTGTCACCAACCAATACAGATCCGAACAAATTGAAACTTGGTAGCTAGTTTGTGACATTTTGTGAGAAATGTATCACTAGGCAATTATTGAAAAATATTATTTATGTCACGATAACCTGAGAAAGGAAAGATATAGCGACCGGCAAATTTTAGGGTTTTATATATTGTATATTATTATACTGGCATAATCGACCAAACGGTTTTGGAATTCAAAAAACACGAGTCCGTTACAATTCAAACATGGTTATTAAAAATAAAATTCATGCAAAATTTCGTGAGGATCGTATCACTAGAAAATTATTTAAAAATTCATCGAAAATCGCAAAAAAAAATATATATCAGAAACTATTCCTCCGATATCGCTGTAATTTTGCGAGGACCTTCAAAACCTAGCTCTAGTGCCAAGTTCCAAGTTTGAACACGATCGGATCTGTATTGTTGGAGAACCGATCGTGTTCAAACTGTCCGAAACCGTTGGGCCTATTTTGCCCACCAACGAACTTTCGGAGGCGCAACCTATAGGTTGCGCATCCGAAGTTGTACCCATCTGGAATATTATTTTCTCGATAACTCAAAAAGTACAGACAAATTGAATTGAAGCTTGGTATTTTGAACATTTTATGTACCTATATCACGATAAATTGAGAACGTAATAGTCTAAGATCCGAACCTAAGTCGACCTTCACCGAGCTGATAATAGAATGAAACATATTTTATAATGAATTTTGTATTTTAGAAAATATACTGAAAATGGGTTGCCTGAAAAAATCCTGGACAGCCTATTTTTAATTATTTTTGCGCGTATGTTCTGGGAAACATCGCGTTATCATTTTGCCCGAATGTCTGTAATTTTCGAATTTTTCACCGAAAATAGTCTCAAACGATTGGGTTCGACTCCCTGATGAAGAATTCGAGGTCAAATTTGATTCTGTCCGGCCGGCCGTCCGGCCGTTGCCACGATAACTTGAGAACGGAGAGAGTTAGCGACTTGAAATTTTCAGGGTAGGTGGCGCACTGCAATTCGATGGACAAGTTTGTTAATGGGCATAATGAGCAAAATGGTTTCTGAGTAATAATTTTATTTTCAACCAATACAAATCCGATCGAATTGAAACTTGGTGAGTAGTTGTAGAATATAAACCTAAGCACGTTTGTGAAATTTTGTGAGAATCGTATCTCTAGACATTTTTTTAAAAATCATTGAAGAAAATTCTATAGCTCAGAAACTATTCGTCCGACATCGCTAAAATTTTGCGAGAGCCTTCAGAACCTAACTCTATAACCAAGTTCCAAGTTTGAACACGATCGGATCTTTATTGTTATAAAAAAATAAGAGAAAAAAAAAATAAAAAAATAATAGTCTGTCCAGGATTTTTTCAGGCAACCCATTTTTAGTATATTATCTAATATACTAAATATATTATAAAATATGTTTCATTCTATTATCAGCTCGGTGAAGGTCGACTTAGGTTCGGATCTTCTACTATAAAGAGAGAGTGACTTTTCAGGGAAGGTTGCCCAACCGAATGCGACATTTAAGTTTGTTGATTGGCGTAATCGGCCAAATGCTTTTGGAGTAATACTCATCTGAAATTTTATTGTTATTTATTGTATAACTCAAGATATAAAAATCTGATCCAAACTCGATAACTACTTGTAGAATGCGACCCACTAATATTCGTGAATATCGTATACTGGAGTTACTCGAGGCGTAAGTTTTGTCGTATTTCGATTCCAATAGAATACATATGTCAGAATTAAAAATTCTGTGATTATAATTCTCTCGTTACTGAAGTCTTTCATTAAATTGGTAGGAAATGTATTCATATATTATAAATGCTGAGAAAATGGTATATTTCGATACTTAATTCGATAAATAGTATCCAATAGAGGTGAGTAGACAACAGAACATGCGAGCAAAAGCTCCTGACTTGATGTCAGTGCTTGAACCAATTTTTATAGTGGGATTCGTAAAAAATGTTGTTTTTGTTTCATTTAAGGATTACCCAAATAATAAAAATGTTTACTCAGTGATCTAGATAGTTAATCATTAAAGGATACTGTGGGAGGTCTATTCATCATTAAATGGTTTTCTCTCCCAAACTCTGAAAAATATCTATAAAACAAAAAAAATTATTATTTTACGGTTTGCTTCTGGGTAAAAAACACAGATTTGTCAGAAGCAATCAATCAAACAATGTTTCCTAACAAACAATAACGAAACAACATCAACGATGAAACAATTATATCGTAACGATTCGGAGTCCTTCGTCAGACACGAAAATCTTCAGAATTATTTTTTGTTTATTGCTGTTCTGAAATTGGAGAAAAAAATAATTCTGAAGATTTTCGTGTCTGGCGAAGGACTCCGAATCGTTAAGATATAATTGTTTCATCGTTGATGTTGTTTCGTTATTGTTTGTTAGGAAACATTGTCTGATTGATTGCTTCTGACAAATCTGTGTTTTTTACCCAGAAGCAAACCGTAAAATAATAATTTTTTTTGTTTTATAGATATTTTTCAGAGTTTGGGCGAAAGGTCTGTCGTATTAGGAGGCGCCACCTACCCTGAAAATTTCAAGTCGCTAGCTCTTTCCGTTCTCGAGTTATTGTAGACACGGCCGGACAGAATTAAATTTGACCTCAAATTCTTCATCGGGGAGTCGAACAAAATCGTTTGAGACCATTTTCGTCAAAAATTCGAAAGAGACAGACATTTGGTCAAAATGATGACGCGATGTTCCCCAGAACATACCCGTAAAAATATTTAGAAGAATTCTGTCTCTCAGAAATTATCCGTCAGATATCGCTGAAATTTTGCAGGAGTCTATATACAAGACCTTATTTTACAGCTAAGTTCTAGCCAAAGCAGATTGATCTCACGTCAGCGCTTTTACTTTTTTTGCGCTCTAGTTCCTCGGAACTGAGTGCTTATCAAATTGCCCAAATTTCTGTAATTTTCGAATTTTTGGCTGAAAATGGTCTCAAACGATTTGGTTGGACTCACTGATCAAGAATCCGAGGTCGAAATCGATTCTGTCCGGCCGGTCGGCCGTAGGCACGATAACTCTTGAACGAAAGGAGTTAGAGGATTGAAATTTGCAAAGTGGGTTTGGAGCGTAAATATCTCGAACAAGTTCGTTAATGGGCAAAATCCATCAAGCGGTTTCGGAGTTATGGCCGATTTTAGTAAAAATATTTTTTAATAATATTTCCGAAACCGATCACTCGATCTATCTGAAATTTAGCATCAAATTGTAGATTCATGACCTTTATACGCATGTGTAGTTTTGTATTGACCAGGTTACCGCAAAGTGTAAAAAAAAATTTTTGAAAATTTTGAAAAAATTTTTCTACAATAACTCTCGAACGGAATGAGCTAGGCACTTGAAATTTTCAGAGCAGGTTAGGGAGAAGAATATCTCGGCTAAGTTCGTTATTGAGCAGAATAGGCCAGATGGTTTCGGAGTAACGAAAAAAAAATTTTTTTTTTAAGTAAGAAATTTCAAATTCAATTTTCATTAAGATGCAGTTTCACCATAAAAATGCATTGATGTAATTTTTAACTCCAACAAGCTAATACTTTCGGAGATATGATTTTTCGAAATTTAAATAATGAATCGTACTTCTATGTTTTCACATAATGCTATAATTATTCTATCTAAGCTTTATTATATATGCTCTGTATTCATACTCGTGCATGTCATCGTGTTCTATAAGAGAGGCAAATTCATTTCAGCTATTTTAATTTGATTTCTTCCATGGTGCAGTTCTCATTCTCAGATTGCTCATTTAATCTTTATAAATAAACTATTATTTGAATTGAATTTCCTTTATGATGCAGTTCTATCATAAGAATACATTGATATAATACTCAACTCTGAGAAACCAATACTTCAGGAGATATAATTTGTCTGTTTGAACTAGAGCGCCAGAAAGCTCCTGTCCACAGGGCTTGAACCCATTTTTTTTCTCTTCGCTCTTTTCATTGCTGTTCTTTCGTAAAAAATATTTACGTTGATAATGAATGAAATGAATTTGTTCATATTCTCAGATTTTGTTGATAAAAATGTGGGAAGCCCTGTGGGAAGCCCTGTGGATCTTTGGCGCTCTTGTTCAAACTTTGACAAATTATATCTCCGAAAGTATTGGTTTCTCAGAGTTGGGAATTATATCAATGGAATCTCATGTTAGAACTGCATCATAAAATAAATAAATTAAAAATCCATTGCTCTCGATCGATCCCAACCCGAAGAAACCAATACTTTAGGAGTTATGATTTGTCAAAGTTTAATCAAGAGCGCCAAAGCTCCTGTCCACAAGGCTTCCCCACTTTTTCAATTTGGCTTCTGTGCGTCAATTCTCAAGAATATTCGTAATTAAATTCAAAACGTAGGTCTATGACTCATCTCATGTTTGATTAATATACATCAGGAAATTATAATTATGTATTCTATATAGAATTGAGAATAATTATTGAAATTTTGAAAAATCATATCTGCGAAAGTATTAGTTTGTTAGAATTGAGAATAACATCAGCGGATTCTTATGATAAACTGCATTTTTGAAAAAATTGAATTTGAAATTTGTAATGTTAAAAAAAAAATTTTTTTACTCCGAAGCCATCTGGCCGATTTTGCCCAATTACGAACTCAACCGAGATATTTATCTCCTAAACCAACTCTGAAAATTTCAATTATCTAGCTCATTCCGTTCCAGAGTTATCGTGTTAACGGCTGGACGGACGGACGGACCGACGGACGGCAGGACATAATCGATTTTGACCATGGATTCTTAATCAGTGAGTCGAACCAAATCATTTAAGATCACTTCCAGCCAAAAATTCGAAAATTACAGACATTTGGGCAAATTGATAAGCACCCTGTTCAGAGGAAAAAATTACAGACATTTGGGCAAATTGATAAGCACTCTGTTCAGAGGAACAAGAGCGCCAAAAATACAAATGAATTGACGTCGAACGAAATCAGTCGACTAAATCCAGCAGCTACAGCGTTCAACTGGGCGCAAAGTGTGGTGAATGCAAATCGTATATCACTGATATTGCCCTCATCCGAATATTTAGGTAGCGGCATATTTCAAATTAGTTATGGTTTTTTCGGTACACCATTTCGACTCTTGAATGTATTTTAAATGAGGAAATTTAAATAACTGAATAGATCGTCGACTGAGTTATAAATGCAGAATGAGGCTCATTAGCATAATATGGAACTTTGTCTACGTCCGTGTCTAGATGAGATCTTGTGTAAATATACAAGAAATGTGAATGCTTCGTGTGTGTGTTACAATATAATACTGTGCTGTCGAAATTTAGAGATTAAATTCTCATATTAACATGGCAAGAAAGGTCTCAATTTTATAGAGTTTTGTATGAAATCGCAAGCTCGCAAGAGTTTGATATAATAATATGTTGAAATAAGTGCTATCGATGCGTCAGGAGCTTCAGCGCTTCAGCATTGTTCATCAGATGATAATAGATTTCACATAAATCTTCTGGGGAGGATTCGATATTAAATAAATCTATATTGATAAAAGAAAGTCGTGTTAGTTACACCACTTATAACTCAAGAACGGCTATACCGATTTGTCTCAAAATTGATGGGGAGGTAGCTTAGTACCAGGAGACGGACATAGGATACTTTTTCGTGTTATACAAGGTGTTTTTCTTTCAACGTCAATTAAAACTTGCTGTTTTTCCTGCCATAATCGTACAATTTTAGTCATGTGTGTTTAAAAATAAACTTTCGAGGCATACACCATTGAAAATAAAGCATTACTATACAGGGTGTCCTTTTTCTCGTGACACAATTGTACGTGATTGAAGTGATTTGTGTCACAAACAAAGCATTAACTAAATAGGTACCTTGGATGGATTCTCATAATGTATTCGTCCGAAATCTCCATACAGGGTGTTCTTCTTTTAACGTCAATTGCAACTTGCTGTTTTCCATGCCACAATCGTACAATTTCATTCATTTGTGTTAAAAAATAAACTTTAGAGGGATACATCATTGAAAATAAATCATTACTGTACAGGGTGTTTTTTTTCTAACGTGTATAATAAAATCTAAAATCTGCTTATTTATTGCCTCTAAGGCGGAACAGAGTTCGCTGGGTCAGCTAGTAAGCGGATATTCAAGTGCCGATTGTTTCATAAAACTGTTATCTCAGTAGTCATTTATTGTTTTCAAGATTTCCGTAGAAGTGTCACTTAATCTCAAACTAACTGCACATTAATTATCCAAGTGTATTATATCAGTCTAAAGACCCAATAAAAAAAATCATTGACTTGAAGAAGTCAGGAGCTCCATTGTCTATTACGAATCATCAGGAGTCGATCGAGCTGAAATTCGGTACTGGATTCTAAAATGGTGATATGCAATGTGCGGAATTTCTGTGGATTCAGAGGTAGATATAGTTTCTGAAATAAAACATTTGTACCTAAAGAAAAAACAAATTGTATTTTTTCTGATACGATATTCACGAAATTTCTCAAAAATTAGCGCCTCGGCGTTCTACAAGTAATTATGTACCTAGTTTAAATTGGATAAAATTTGTATATCGTCGTTGCGCCTTCAAAACGCGACATGTGCATATATTGTGCAAAATGGGTTAAGTGTATATTTCGATTAAGAACTGCGCAAGATGGATATTTCGTTAAAAGCTGTCATGTGATAATCACACTAGTTTCGGTTCCAGTTGGATTTGATCGAAAAGCGACAAGTACGAAATCGAAAATATGCTCCTGCAAACACGCTAAGTGTATGAATGCACAATTTATCGAAATTCACATGTCGCACTTTGAAGGCGCAACGACGATAATTTGAGTTATTGGGGAAATGACAACAAAATATAAAATGGGTATAACTCCGAAACCGTTTGGCTGACTATGTCCAACAACGAACTTAACTGTCCCATTCAGATGCGCAACCTACCCTGAAAATAGCAAGTCGCTATCTCTTTCCGCTCGAATGTTATCGTGGCAAGGGTCACCCATCCAGCGACTGAACTCACCCAAGGCTGCTCGGATCTCCAACAATATGGATACAATCGTGTACAAATTTTTAAGGTGCCTGGAAAGTTAGGTTTTGTTGAAGGCTTTCGCAAAATTTCAGCCATATCGGACGGATAGCATCGGAGATTTTTTTCAATAATTTTTTTAAAATTTGCTAGTAATACGATGGTAAAACTAATTAGAACGTTTTAATTGGATCGGATTAGTATTTTTCGAGTTATTGAGGAAACTCCCAAACCGTTTGGCTAGTTGTACCTATTGACGAACTTAAATGTCGCATTCAGATGCGCAACCTACCCTAAATATTGCAAGTCGCTATCTCTTTCCGTTCTCAAAGTTATCGTGTGATACATGATATTTTTTAATAATTTTTTCAAAATTTTCTAGGGATACGATCCTCACGAAATTTCGCATTCGTATTGGATCGGATTTGTATATTTTTAGTTATTGAGGAAATAACAACAAAATATGATGGGTACCTATGGTATAACTCCGAAACAGTTGGCCTATTATCCCCAACAACGAACTGTCCCATTCGGATGCGCAAGCTAGCCTAAAAATCTCTTTTCGTTCGAAAGTTATAGTGGCAATGATCACCCATCCAGCTATTGAATTCACGCAAGGCTGCTCGGATCTCTAACAATGTAGATACGATCGTGTTAAAATTTGAATCTTGGCTGTGAAGGTAGGTGTTAAAGCATCTCGAAAAATTTCAGCGATATCGAACGGATAGTTTCTGAAATACAGAATTTTGTTCAATGATTTTTGGGTGCATCTTCTTGGAAACATCGCGTTAACATTTTGCCCAAATGCCTGTAACTTTCGCAATTTTTTGCCGAAAATGGTATCAAACGATTAGGTTCGACTCACTGATGAAGAATTCGAGCTCTAATTTGATTATGTCCGGCCGGCCGTTGCCACAATAATTTGAGAACTGAGAAAGATAGCGACTAGAAATTTTCACGGTAGGTGGCGCGACGAGTTCGTTAATGGCATAATGGCATAATCGGCCCAACGTATTCCAACATAATAAAATTATTATGTTGGAATACGTTGGGCCGATTATGCCATTATGCCATTAACAAACTCGTCATAAACCAATACAGATCCGATCGAATTGAAGCTTGGTAGCTAGTTGTAGAATGCCGACGCAATGACGTTTGTGAAATTTTGTGAGAATCGTATCATTACAAAACTTTGAAAAAATGCTTAAAACATATTATTTATGTCACGATAACCTCAGAACGGAAAGATATAGCGACTTGCAATTTTTAGGGTAGGTTGTGCAATGTGCATCTGAATGCGACATTTGAGTTTCTTAATTTGCCTAATCATCCAAACGGTTTTGGAGTTATTCTGCACTCAATACAAAAAATATGAAACCGCTCTAAATAATACTTACACTTTTCGTCCATCATTTTGTTTAAATGTTAAAAAATAATTTTATTTATTATTATATTTTAGTTTAGATAAATCGCATGCGCAGATCGCGCGCTAGCTCTTACTCTCATGCAGAGGATCACTAACGAAATGTATCAATCCTGGCGATCCTATAGTCAGGATAATGGGATACTCTTATGGAATTATTGTCATCGGCTTCTGAAAAGTCTGCAAAGTTTAAATAAAGTCTGATTGTCTAAAGTGGGTCAAAGTCACGTTCAAAGAAGTCGATTACAAATAAACAAACAGACAAGCCGGCAAGCAAACATACAGGTGTGGCTTATAAAAATCAATCGTATTAATCAATTTTCCAATAATTCGTGACAGAACAATCTCATACCTATATGTATTGCAAAATGGCGAAGGTGTTGGTAACATAAAATCTCTGACAAAATATATCAATCCTGGCGATCCTAGTCAGGATAATGGGATATTCTGATCAAATTATTGTAATGTCATCGGCTCCTGAAAAGTCTGCAAAGTTTGAATAAAACTTGATCGTCTAAAGTGGGTCAAAATCACGTTAAGAAAAGTTGCGTACAAATAAACAAGCAAACATACAGGTGAAGCTTATAAAAACGTGTTAAAAAAATAAAAAACTCCTATCGGAGCGCTAAGAGAACAACAGCATATTCGATCCATAGATATGAGGACCAAAGGCTCTCAGAATCGAACGAAAGTTAATTTGATTAGTTATCGAATCGATAGATGTAAACTGGTTATTATTTTCATTGGCTGGCCAATCGCAACTTAAAGAAATTAAATACTTCTATCCAAATGCTAAGAGAATAACGGCATATTTCGATCCATCGAACTGGCGACTTGAGGCTCTCAGAATTGAACGAAAACATTTATTTGATTAGTTATCGAGACGACACATGTAATTTCCTTATCATTTTCCTTCGTCAGCAATTTGTAACTTCAGAAAAAACTTTACAAACCTCTGTCTGCAGGCTAAGAGAGTATTAACCTCACCACAAACCAGTTCTTCAGAAAAAATGGATCTGGAGCAATCTCCAGAAAAATATCACCCATTAGATTTACACTGTATAATTAAACATGCCATATAATGTAAACCTAAGAGTGAAATATATTTGCCAAATTTCAGCTGAATATCAAAATTCAAACTTTAACACCCTGTATCTCGAAAACGAAACCTTTGGGGGTCCATGTTTATTATACTTTTATTCTTGATACCATCCAAGTAATCACCCCATTTCGTTTGAACCTCCAATTTAGGCTCACATTATATAAGGTCGGACACTTAGACATAAAACCATTTCATCACGAACTTTCTATCGGTAGATCCAGTATAATCATCTTCAATTCAAACATTGTAAAATATAGACATTCCAACTAAAGAATAGTGCCCAGGTACGAGTGCGCAAAAGGCCAAGCAGCTAATGATGCCATTCGGTATCTTCTCAATCAAATTTTCTCTCTAGGTGATGACCTATTAACTAGACTATGGTATGTCAATGTGAACCTGTTACCGTTTTGTTCAATTGATGCCAACTCAAAGTTACGAAATTGAGCGATTAGACCCTTGCGTAACGCCATAAATCACCTGTTGATTACCCCGGCTCGTCAAGTCGTTCCAGACCCACCCAAGAGATCGGGTCTAGTGGACTCCGACCACTGTTGGTGGACCAGGTCGCGTCAGACTCTCTGCATATATATTTCAATAAATTCAGATTAGAGGCATCTGTAATCCACGGTAGCCATGTCGGTATTACAGAGGGGCCGTGTTACCGGCCGGTCGTCGTATTTAACTTGAAGGTTACGATTGTGATTTATCGCGCCCATTGTAGGGTCCGGCCGAATGTTTTGCGTTATTTATGGGTCGAGGGGGTCCCGCTGTAGCTCTGGGAATTGTTTACTTGCGCCCAGCATCAGGTGCCGTGCCGCGTATTTTTACGAGATACTAATTCGCCGCTTTCTATGTCGTTTCAATCGGTCGGAATGTCCGGCGTGGAGGAGTAGTGTGAACGGAGCTTTATTTCAGGTGGATAATCGGTGGGAAATTGGGCGGTGTGAATTACGGAATTATTTCATTTTCATGGTGATGAAGGGGAGATTGTATTTCTGTGAATGGGTTCGGGTCCATTTATTCATATGCCAGCTCTTTCCGATATATGAGATCTATCTGTGTGATATGTGTACTAGATTAGAGATAGACCCATTATAATTTTCTGGAGTTAGATAATGACCACTTCGTACCTAGTCATAGGTCATAGCAATGAGGTCATCCTCAATTGGTATCTCCTGTAAGGATTTTCCTTCCTCCAAAACTTGTAAGTGTTCCCTCCTTGATCTTCTGTGCTCCATTCGTAAAACAATCATGGAACCGAATGGAATTTCTACTGTTCTAGTATAATTGCGGTACAATTGTTATTTGTTCCGGCAGTCCCACCATTACCTGAAGCTCAGCTCGTGGTGGCTGCTGGAGCTTTCTGTTATAGGATGGTGAGAAACCCACGAATCTTCTTACCTGTGAAAGTCCTGGAGTATTTCTCCAAAGAGCTGTTCTGTTATTTAGCCCCCATTGTTGGAGTGCTGCCCTGTAGTGGTCCTTTCCAAGCACGCAGAAGGGTTCTGGTCCAGCAGGTGTCACCCTGGGACCCCTTCTCACCAGTTCATCGGCCTTCTCATTTCCTGTAATACCACAGTGCCCTGGTACCTATAGAATAGTCACCTTATTACCTCTAGCTAGTTCCTTTATGGTATTCCGGCTTTTCCAGGATAGTAGAGAACCTTGGATGGGTGATTCCTGGTCTCTCAGTGTGGCCTGCCTGTCAGTTATAATATAGATGTGCGCCTTAGAACACAGAGAGAGATGACAAATTCACTCCAAAAAATCCATCAACCGCCCTGAAGGCGATCACCAAGCTTTCTCCTATCAGAAAGAACTGGAGAGAGCGAGAATGGAGAGTCTCTCAGCATAAGGAATGTCTACCAGGGCAACTCATTCGTTCTGGCTCCTTTAAACAGGTTTGAAATAGAGGAAATGATATTATCTCTCAAACCGCAGAAAGCTTCAGGCTATGATGTCATACAAGCTGAAACCCTAAACAAATCCAAGATATTATTTCACGACCACTTGCGCATATCAAAAATCTCTGTATAGAAAAAGGTTGTTTTCCAGATCAACTGAAGCTTGGTTTGATTGTGCCAATCTTTAAAAAATTGGTTCAAGCTCTGACGTGAAGTCAGGAGCTTTTGCGCGTATGTTCTATTGTCCATTCTCCTGTATTGGACACTTTTAATCGAATTTACCATGGTGAATTCTATTGTCTATTCTCCTGTATTGAACAGCCTTAATCGAATTCACCATGGTAAATTCGATTAAGAGTATCCAATACAGGAGAACAGAAAATAGAATTCACCATGGTAAATTCGATTAATAGATTTCAATACAGGAGAATGGACAATAGAACATACGCGCAAAAGCTCCTGACTTCACGTCAGTGCTTGAACCAATTTTTTTTTCGTGAAGTCAGGAGCTTTTGCGCGTATGTTCTATTGTCCATTCTCCTGTATTGAACACTCATAATCGAATTTACTATGGTGAATTCTATTGTCTGTTCTCCTGTATTGGACACTCTTAATCGAATTTACCATGGTGAATTCTATTAAGGCTGTCCAATACAGGATAATAGACAATAGAATTCACCATGGTAAATTCGATTAAAAGTGTCCAATACAGAAGAATGGACAATAGAACATACGCGCAAAAGCTCCTGACTTCACGTCAGTGCTTGAACCAATTTTTTTTTTCGTGAAGTCAGGATAGAAAGCAATGATGAAAAAATTAACACATTATTGTCTACCTTCAATTCTTCTTTAGGAGAAGATTACATAAATATTCTTGAAAAATATTACTGGAATTAATCTCATATTTAAATAATCAAAGTAAAGAAAATTATTAAGTTTAGTTACTAACATATTAAATGAAATTCAATTGATTTCCAGTAATATTCAATTACTTATTCTTAACCAATAAATGTCCAATGATAGATCTAAAGGTGATGAGGTGAAACATAAAGATATATTCTCATTAGTGATAGAAAAACTGGCCTAAAATTCCTCTTTACCCATCACGAGATTTAATATCCACAAATGAGCCTCTCACCTTACAAGATCAGAAAGTGTGGTTAATTTAAAGTTAAGTTTTGAAGCCTTCAGCAAAATTTCAGCGATATCATATTAAAAATAATACATAACCTTTCAAAAGTCCCCTCTCACAAATATACTCCTCTGAAGGCACATGGATCTCTTGAAGAAGAATCGCCTTCTCTATTTCTCAAATATATTCACTCTTGTTCATAGAAATCCATTCAATATTTAGTTGCCTCCTCCTAAGGAGGAGTTTTCTAGTGACACGATTCTCACAAAATTTCACAAACGTTTTTAGGTTTATATTCTACAACCATTCACCAAGTTTGAATTCGATCGGATTTATTTTGGTTGAAAACAAAATTATTACTCGGAAACCATTGGGCCGATTATACCCATTAACGAACTTGTCCGTCGTATTGGGATGTGCCACCTACCCTGAAAGTTTCAAGATGCTAGCTCTTTCCGTTCTCAAGTTATCGTGGCAACGGCCGGACGGCCGTACGGCACCACCGAATTAAATTTCACATTTGGGCAAAATGATAAAGCGATGTTCCCCAGAACATACGCGCAAAAATGGCGCAAAACTGAAGCTCGAAACTACAGACCAGTAATCTTTTTCGACCTTTCTTAAGCCTTTGATACGGTGAATCACATAAAATTGCTCGAGAATCTTTAGAATTACTGATTCAGAGGACCTATTCACAGTTAACTAAAAAGCTACTCAAATAATAGGCAATGAATTGACACTATTGGAGAGTTTGTAAGTGGTAGACGTATCCTATAGAATACGGACTCCCCCAAGGAACAGTTTTGGAGCCAATAATGTTCCAGGTGTATATAAATAGTTTATTGAGAATGAAAAGTACAGGTCGGATTGCAGGTTTTGCAGATGACACTATAATACCGCATAAAGCCGATACGTGGTCAGAATTGGAATTGCAAGTAACAATTGATTTTTCCAACCTACAAAACTGGTTCAAACGTAACAAATTAAGACTCAATATAGAGAAAAAAAAGTATATACCGTTCGCATCATATGAATCCGGGCTACAAAAATTATAGATTTGAAAGTAGATGACAATACCAGTATACCAAGTACTAAGAGCGATAAATATTTAGGGGTTATCATAGACTGTCACTTAAGATGGGACTTTCACATTAATTTCGTGGTTGGAAAATTGAGAGGAGTTCTGCGTAAATTCAGAATCTTAGAAACATATTTAAAGAATAAAAATTATCTCAAAATAGTGTACTATGTATTGGTTCGGTCGCAAATTGGTTATGGTATTGTGTGGTGGGGCGGTGTGTATCAACGGCATATTAGGAGTTTGGATGTAATACAAAAATGGATACTTAAAATAATATACAACAAAAACTTACTCGACTGAGCAACTCTTCCAGTTAGCACAGGTATTCAGGTATTATAGATACACGACAACTCTATGGTCTGAAAATAATAGGTGATGTTCATACTGCCAAAATAAAACTCAACAGATTGGAGTATAAACATGATACAAGACACAAGGATCGTTCCTACAAAACACAAAGGTCGAATAAAAGAATAGGTCAGATATCTGCTACTTACTTGGCCCCTAGAATTTGCGCTGCAATTCCAGATAACCAAAATTAACATAATAAAAAATTATTCAACATTAAAAAAAAATCATAGTATGGTAAAGAAATCCCGAAAATGATAAATATGTAAAGAGTAAAATATATTAAATTAAATGAATTGTAGAACACTTATCCAATTAATACAGAATGTTCGAGAAAGTAAACATTTATACTGGTGTGGTCGATACTTGCCTGAATGTCTGTAATACTCTAAGAGACCTGTTATTGACCAATATACTCTCGATTGTGACTTATGTTTGCTTATATGTATCTGTTTTTGTTGATCTTGTATGGGAATAAAGATTAGGTTCGGGGAAAATCGATAATGTGCGATTGGTTGGTTTGTATTTCATTTTACAGGGTGATATTTAGGAAAATTGTTTTATTTAAGTTACGCACAGGTTTCTTTTGATAAGCTCTGTAACCCTTGATATGTTTATGGAAAGATGTTGAAATAAACATTATATTATTATTATAAGAAGGTCTTGAAATGCCATAAAGGATACGTGTCTAGCAACGTTGCATTTTCTCGAGAAGCTCCTGGTCGCGTACCAAACAAATGCTCCATACGGGACCAGCATACTCCAAAATCGGCCTTATACAACTGATTTTATGAGAATGATACATACAGGGTGTTTCATCATAAAGTGGACAAACGAATATAGCGTGTAGATGACATCGGGAGAATCATTTTTGCCTTATGACATATACCCCGTTTTCGTAGCATAAGCGAGATACAGGGTGTTCAAGGTAATTTTTGAGCAATATTCTATCGAGTGTGGTCAGATATGTGTAACATTTGAAATAATGGTTTTTGGTCACATCTCAGTATTTTTTTATGCTCAATTCTGAAATGATATAAGATTCTGAAAAAAGTATATAAAAATGGCGGAAAACCTTCAAAGTTCGAAATTTTTTTACGCGGTTGCCAATTTGAGTTTCACTCTATGAATTATCTCAAGTTTTTAAGAAATTCTGTGAAAAAAATTTTTCAAAATTCGAACACAACTTTTTTTTTACATGTCTACAGCAAAAATAAAATTTCATCCGAAATTGATGAACTTTTCCTCGCTTATACTATTCTTAAACCTTAACGAAAATATGAAAACAGAACCGAAAAATATCGATGGGTTTGTTTTTTATAGCCATTCAAAGTTTCCACTCGGATATCTAACTTATTCGTTTTTTGAAAACTGGTGTGGCTATGAGGGCAAAAAGTTTGAAATTGAACTGCCGAAGCATTCCAGATGGAAATTAAAATTTCTCAAAAAAAAATTTTTTTGCTCATATTTCAATAAAACTCTGGCCGGGATCGAACTAGTGACCTTGCGATAGGAATTACTCTTAGCTCTTGATAGAAATTGAAATTATTCGGAACATATTAATTATCGTTACCTAGCAACGGTAATTCAAAGCATTTGATAGATTATTCGAATTCATTGAATATTATTTCGCAAGTTTCTTGAAAACCATTTTAATTTGAGCAGAAATGAAGTATTCAATCTTGGAGTAAAATGATATGGTTAAGGTTATTATGAAGCGAATTCCTCAGGGAGGAAAGCGAGAGAAATATACGCCCGCAGATTTCCAAGCCGATCAGTACCAAACTTTAAAACATTTATGGCAACAGTACGTAAATTACGTGAAGATGGCACTCTTAACCGAAAGAAAAAAGAAACAAAACGAAGTCACGATGAACGTGTCCTGGATTTGGTTGAGAGTAATCCTAAAATATCAACTAAAATGATATCTAATCACCCCAGTGTGAACCAAAGTAAATCGACTGTATGGAGAGTTCTAAAGAGGAATCACTACCACCCATATCATTTTCAAAGATGTCAAAAATTAGAAGAAGGTGATTGCAGTAAAAGGAAAGAATTCTGCGAATTGATTTTAAGAAGAACGCGTGCGAATAGAGATTTTCCACGTCTCATTTTATTCAGCGATGAAGCGACCTTTCATAGAGATGGATTTTTTAACAGAAAAAATAATGTGGTATGGCAAATCAATAATCCACATTCTTCGGTTTCGATGAATAGTCAAAAAAGGTTTTCAGTCAATGTTTGGGCGGGAATGAAGGACAGATTCATCATCGGACCTTTCATTCTCCCTGAAACATTGACTGGAAATGGTTACTATCAATTTTTACGAGAGACTCTACCAGATCTCATGGAAAATATTCCTTTGAATCAATTTAGTATTTAGTATTTGGTACCAACACGATGGTTGTCCTGCGCACACAGTCAGGAGTGTACGCGAGTTTCTAGACTCCCAATACCCACGGCGATGGATTGGTCGGTTTGGACCTGTTGCATGGCCTCCACGTTCTCCAGATCTAACTCCACTGGATTTTTATTTCTTGGGTCATATGAAAAGTCTGGTCTACGACAAGCGAGCTCCAGTAGAATCGAAAGATGAATTGATTCAACGAATTGAATCAGCTGCCCAGGAAATTCGTCATAATCAAGGAATGATAGGTTCAGCGGTGAACAGTGTGGTGAAAAGAGCGAGACTGTGTGTTCAAATGAATGGGACTATTTTTGAAACTGAATTATAATCCATAATTTCGTCAGAGTTGTTCAATTAATTGTCAAATTTGTCTACTATTGTGTTATATTCTTGCGTTAGTGAAATATAAAATTAATTATTCAAGAAAATTTTGCAATAAGACAATATTCTCTCACTTTCTTGATTTTCTTGATTCGCTGAACCAAATAATTATTTCCAACATTGATTATTTAATTTCTGCTCGAATTGAAATGTTTTATAAGAAACTAACGAAATATTATTCAGTTGAATTCGAACATACTGTCAAATTCTGTGAATTACTGTTGCTAGGTAACGATAATTAATATGTTCCGAATAATTTCAATTTCTATCTAGAGCTAAGAGTAATTCCTATCGCAAGGTCACTAGTTCGATTCCAGCCAGAGTTTTATTGAAATATGAACAAAAAAAATTTTTTTTGAGAAATTTTAATTTCCATCTGGAATGCTTCGGCAGTTCAATTTCAAACTTTTTGCCCTCATAGCCAAACCAGTTTTCAAAAAACGAATAAGTTAGATATCCGAGTGGAAACTTTGAATGGCTATAAAAAACAAACCCATCGATATTTTTCGGTTCTGTTTTCATATTTTCGTTAAGGTTGAAGAAAAGTATAAGCGTGGAAAAGTTCATCAATTTCGGATGAAATTTTATTTTTGCTGTAGACATGTAAAAAAAAAGTTGTGTTGAATTTTGAAAAAATTTTTTCACAGCATTTCTTAAAAACTTGAGATAATTCATAGAGTGAAACTCAAATTGGCAACCGCGTAAAAAAATTTCGAACTTTGCAGGTTTTCCGCCATTTTTAAATACTATTTTCAGAATCTTATATCATTTCAGAATTGAGCAAAAAAAAATACTGAGATGTGACCAAAAATCATTATTTCAAATGTTACACATAACTGACCACACTCGATAGAATATTGCTCAAAAATTACCTTGAACACCCTGTATCTCGCTTATGCTTCGAAAACGGGGTATATGTCATGAGGCAAAAATGATTCTCCCGATGTCATCTACACGCTGTATTCGTTTGTCCAGTTTATGATGAAACACCCTGTATAGTTGGGTCACAACCTCAGAAGGATTTCTGAAACATGTATATCATACGATTTGGGTTCAGTGGGATGTTGTCAATATACTCCGACCAGGAAGGATCCTCGTTTACAGTGACCCCCAAATCGATGTGACTTATGACTGGAAGAAAGAAGTTCGTTACCCAAAAA
Source organism: Halyzia sedecimguttata (assembly GCA_937662695.2). Classification (NCBI taxonomy): domain Eukaryota; kingdom Metazoa; phylum Arthropoda; class Insecta; order Coleoptera; family Coccinellidae; genus Halyzia; species Halyzia sedecimguttata. The sequence goes on from OW569411.2 coordinate 35,889,882, forward strand.
GTATTTGCGACGTGAGTTACCTCCACTCATGTGGATGACAACGCTTTTTGTGAAATTGAGAGGCAGTAACCACTCTTGAGACATATGAGATAGGTTGTTCAGATCGTTCTGTAATACTTATCACATAGAAATCATAGATTAAAAAATACTGGCATGTCGAATGTATACAGCAGGAAAAGAAGAGGCCCCATTATCGAACTCTGGGGAACACCACTGATCACGTGTTTCGTCTCCGAAGCTGATCCTCCCACCCACACCTGGAAAGTAGGAGAGGTGAGGAATGTTTTTAACCAAAGCAACTAGGGTTCTTCAAAAACTACCAACCTTGAAAAGGTAGCTTATTATCACCATTTGAAATTTGCTTCAAAAGTTACGGTGGTTTTAGTGAAACAACCATCAAAAATTGGTTCAAGCACTGACGTGAAGTCAGGAGCTTTTACGCGTTCTTTTGTCTACTCACCTCTATGACGCACCGTATCTAATATAGCATGGATATGTTACGATTACGCCTCAAGTAACTTCAGGATACGATATTCAAGAAATTTCGCGAAAATTAGTGGGTCGGCATTCTACAAGTAATCAGCGAGTTTTAATTGGGTCAGATTTGTATATTTTGAGTTATAGAGGAAATAGCAACATTTCAGATGAGTATATACTCCAAAACCATAGGGCCGATTATACCAATTAATTTAACGAACTTAAATGCCACATTCGGATGCGCAACCTACACTGAAACTTGCAAGTCGCTATCTCTTGCTGTTCTCAAGTTATCGTGAGATACATAAAAAAAAATAATTTTCCAGGTTGTACGATTCTCACAAAACTTCACAAACGTCTTTATGTCGATATTCTACAATTAGATACCAAGTTTCAATTCGATCTGGTCTGTATTTTTTGAGTTTTCGAGATGGGTATAACTCCGAAACCGTTTGACCGATTAGGCCTAACAACGAACATGACTCTCCCATTCGGATGCGCAACATTTCCTGAACATTTCAAGTCCCTATCTCTTTTCGTTCGAAAGGTATCGAGGCAACGGTCACCCATCCAGCTATTGAACTCACCCAAGGCTGCAATAGTTGGGTATTATCCGAGATAAGACTGCAATTATTATTGCAGTCGCTTCCCTATTTTAAGAAGAGATTTGACTAAGGGCCGGTTTCTCAATCGCGAGTTACGCATGTATTTAGCGATATCCATGAACGCATGAGAAACCGGTCCTAAATGTGTTAAGCAGAAAAATATGTATTTAAAATGTTACACCACTTTTCAATGATCGACACATACAATACATGTTTATATTTTCAATCTGATGTTATCTGTGATTGTCCATTTCAGAATTCTCATGGCATTTTACACTATAGAATATCTTGTGTTTCCACCTTACTCTACACTTTGTACGGTGTGAAATGTCGATAACGACATTAGGTTATGGACGGAATTAAGTCGATATTTTTTGTACGTAAAACGTGAATATTGTCGTATATTATTAAACATTAAAAAACATAGACCTTACGCCATCAAAAAGACAGCACTATTCATTATCGATCCAACAGTGAATGTATGTATTTGGATGGGTCCTTGCGCCACCACAGACACAGCACTGTTTATTTTCAACACAACAGTAAATGTATGTATTTTAGTCGAAACTAATCGTTTGAGAACATTGTTGGCCAAAAAAAGGACCAGTTTTTTTTTACGCCTGTGTTTACAGTAGAATTTATATTCTTGGAAATATAGCGAATTTTTTTTTTTCTGGAGCTAAGCAGCTTTGGTGAAGTTCAGTTCCTGGATGGGTGGCCGATCTGGCTATAAATTTGAACAGCGCGCCAAAGCTCCTGACCCAGTGTTTTTTCAACTTGTTAAAATTTTAAAACACCACTATAGATATTATGGACCTTTTTGGTGCTCTTGTTCCTTGGAACAGAGTGCTTACCAATTTGCCCGAATGTCTGTAATTTTCGAATTTTTGGCTGAAAAATGGTCTCAAACGATTTGGTTCGACTGACTGATCAAGAATCCGTGGTCGAAATCGATTCTGTCCGGCCGGCCGTCCGTTAACACGATAACTCTCGAACGGAAGGAGTTAGAGAATTGAAATTTGCAGGGTAGGTTTGGAGCGTAAATATCTCGGTCGAGTTCGTTAACCAGCGAGATTTCTTATGATTTTTTCCGAAACTGATTACTCGATCTTTCTGAAATTTAGCATCAAATTGTAGAATAATGGCCTTCATACACATGCGAAGTTTTTATTGATCTCTAACAAGCTAACACTTTCGGAGATATGATGATTATCGAAATTTCAATAATGAATCGTACTTCTATGTTTTCACAGAATGCTATAATTATTCTATCTATGAATTATTATATGTTATGTGTTCATACTCGTACATGTCATCCTATTCTATAAGAGAGAGTCAAATTCATTTCAGCTATTTTGATTTGATTTCTGCCATGGTGCAGTTCTCATTCTCAGATTGCTCATTTAATCTTGATAAATAAACTATTATTTGATTTGAATTTCCTTTATGATGCATTTATATCATAAGAATACATTGATATCATTCCCAACTCTGAGAAACCAATACTTTCGGAGATAATTTGTCTGTTTGAACAAGAGCGCCAAAAAGCTCTTGTCCACAGGACTTGAACCAATTTTTGTAAACCCGTTTTGCGAAATTTGGCGGTATAATTACTGTGGAGAAGTATAACGGGTAATTCCGCAAAAGGAGCAGAGAAAATCATTCTGCTGGTACCTGCCGACACGTGTTTCTGCTAGTTGGCTTCTTCAGGACAGGGCAACCAAGAAACCAAGAAAAAGATGAAAGATAACTGAAAACAGGTGACACCACAACAGGAGCGAGCAACCAATTTGTGCCTTCAGCTCTAGGACCTCCAATTCGGAGGCAAACTATGGCATCGGCACGAAGGAAGCATAAGCTACCTGTGCGATGCGACCTCAACCCGAGGATATGTAATGCGAAAATAGGATAACGCGGATAAGTTTATCAAAATGGAGAAGTATAACGGGTAATTCCGCAAAAGGAGCAGGATTTTCTCTGCTCCTTTTGCGGAATTACCCGTTATACTTCTCCATTTTGATAAAGTTATCCGCGTTATCCTATTTTCTCGGTATAATTACTAATTTACAGGTAAGCACTGATGATGACTGCACAGTTGAAATTCTTATGATTTTAATCAAATGGATATCCTTATCAATAAGACTAATATGGTTGTACCCAAATACCAGACAATGGAAATAACTCGCCTAACATCAATATCCTGATTGCAATGACCCCCAACACCCAGGGGAACCGAATTTCCGAATCTAATATACCGAATTGGTCTTGCATAAAGTATTTTCGGGGGATTAACCGGCGAAGGTACAGATGCTGGAAGTGCGGCAACAATGCGAACTTAGTAACAATGTAACGCGCAAGGAACGCCCGCAAAATAATTTTCCGCATCGGAGGTTTCAACCCCAGATATTTAGCGAATAATGCCGGCATCCGACTAGAAGTAACGTCGAAAACCCCAGGAGAAATAAGAGTATATTGTGCCCTTCATATTAACACAAGAAAAAGTATCTTTTGTGAAAGGGCCATTGATGTTTACGTTTGCGTTACCTATTCTAGGTTAATAGGGATGACGACCTGTTTGGGATGGTCCAGGATAATTGGAAGGTTATGGTAGATTTCGTCCGATTCGTTCTAGAGTGATGATGGATGTCGGAAATATGAATATTTGGATCGTCTCTGCCAAAGTAATTGATGCGAAAAATTCATATAGTGACCTCCAGTCATTCTGCTATAATAGACTCTTCCTTCTCAATAAGTTTTTTTGTCAGACTCACTATTCATTGTATGCAAGAGCATTCGCACATTTTACGTCGTTCCCACCCCACCATACCGCATATTTTTAAAGGATATTTTTCAAACAGGATGTAGCCTCATCAGAATAAAGATACTAATTTACCAAAAATAACCTAAAAAAAAATGGGTTCAAGCCCTGTGGACAGGAGCTTTCTGGCGCTCTAGTTCAAACAGACAAATTATATCTCCGAAAGTATTGGTTTCTCAGAGTTGGGAATTATATCAATGTATTCTTATGATAGAACTGCATTATAAAGGAAATTCAATTCAAATAATAGTTTATTTATCAAGATTAAATGAGCAATCTGAGAATGAGAACTGCACCATGGAAGAAATCAAATTAAAATAGCTGAAATGAATTTGACTCTCTCTTATAGAACAGGATGAAAAGTACGAGTACGAACACAGATCATATAATAAAGCTTAGATAGAATAATTATAGTATTCTGTGAAAACATAGAAGTATGATTCCTTATTGATATTTAGAACTTCATCTTAGCAGAAATTGAATTCAAACATCATAGAAGAATTCATTTCTACAAGAGTGCCAAAAATTATCAATCCAAAACCAATAGACGAATTCTACCCAACAACGAACTCATCCGAGATATTCATTCCTCAATTCTATGATGAACGATAATATATATCTTTCCTCAAATCTACTCCAATACACCAATATTCCAGTTTTGTTTTTAGTGGAGATATTCTGAACTCAATATTATTAACTTACCATTACCATCATCATATGGATTGACTATCGGCATGAAAATATCAACCAACAAAAAGTATGATATTATATTATAATTCTCATATTTATACGATTGCTGGAATGAATGACAATGTTATTAACTTACCATTACCATTCCCATCATCATATGGATTGACCATCGGCATGAAAATATCAACCAACAAAAAGTATGATATTATATGAGGAGTAACTTTTCAAAACGCATTATGTCCAATTTGGGCGAAATTGAGTTTGAAGCGGATTCAGAAATGTTTTCTGTTGCTCTATAGCCCTATGTAAACAAAATCTTCCAAATGGCATTATGTCCCTCTGTAATTCAAATCCAAAGTATGTAAGCCGCATCGCAATGAATTATGTTTACGTTTGCATTTTTAAAAGAAATAAAATATAACCAAAAACATGTTTTATCGATTTGCTCATGTTAATTAGGTTACAGGCCAACACTTACTGTGCAGACTGTTTTCTCTAAATGTATAAAAAATCGCAACAAACAGCATTATTTTCAATTTCAACCACATCAAAACGCATTATATACAATGAGATGAATCAAAACGCATTAAGTCCAAACGTTTTTTACATTTTCTGTGTATATCTGATCAATATTGATTTAAATGAGATTAGTTATTACCTTTAGATGTAAATTTCTATCAAACAAACTCGCCATACTCAAATTATAAGCCAGGGAGAAAGAAAACATCGTTTTTCGTTGATTCCCAATAAAATGGTTTTTGGACTTAATGCGTTTTGATAAGTTGCTCCTCATATTATGATTCTCATATTGATACCATTACTGGAATGTATGACAATGAGACAACGTCAACGTTGACATTATAACAATTCATAGAATAGCCACAGAATAATTCTATCATTGGCTTGTTAGAGTTTAAAATGAGATGAATGGATTATTATGGTAAAACTGCTTATTGAAAAAAATTTAATTTGGAATTTGTTCTGTAAAAAAAAAATTTTTTTTTTGTTACTCCGAAACCATCTGTCAGATTTTGCCCAATAACGAACTTAGCCGAGATATTTATCCCCCAAACCTACTCTGAAAATTTCAACTATCTAGCTCATTCCGTTCGAGAGTTATCGTGCCTACGGCTGGACCGGCCGGACGGCCGGACCGGCCGGACAGAATGAATTTCGACCACGAATTCTTGATCAGTGAGTCGAACCAAATCGTTTAAGACCATTTTCATCGAAAAATTCGAAAATTACAGACATTTGGGCAAATTGATAAGCACTCAGTTCCGAGGAACTAGAGCGCCAAAAATGTGGACCACTTGGACAGGGGCTTTGGCGCTCTTGTTCCAACTTTGACAAATCATATCTCTGGAAGTATTGGTTTCTCAGAGTTGGGAATTATATCAATGAATTCTTATTATAGAACTGCATCATAAAAGGAATTAAATTCAAAAGGTGTCATTTAAATAAAAGCATGAGTGTCAAAAAATTATTAATCAGAAACCACCAGACCGATTCTACTCAATAACGAACTTATCGTTATTCATTCCTCAAATCTACTCTGAAAATTATATTATATCACTTGAAAGTAAGCCAATATTCCAGTTTTATTTTTAATGGAAATATTCTGAACCCAAAATTTGATTAACTTACCAAAATATATATTTCTATCATCATATGGATTATGCAGGGGCATTGTATTATCACCCAAGAAGTATAATATCCTATAATCCTCATAATTCTACGATAGCTGAGGTTATTTAATTGGTCATTAAATGGTTTCTTTCTGGGTTTTCTCTCCCAAACTCTGGAAAATATCTGTTGTTTCGTTGTTATTTGTTAGGCAACATTTTTGGATTGATTGCTTCTGACAAATATCTTTTGTTTCTTATGCAGAAGCAAATCACAAAATAATTAATTCTTTATTTTATAGATATTTTCCAGAGTTTGGGAGAGAAAAACCAGAAAGAATCCATTTAATGATGGATATACCTCCCACAGTATCCTTTAATGATTACTATTTCATTGGTCATTTTGCATTCAATCATACTGTAACGTGCCAATCGTCCACTTAGGCTGGTTTTCCTGTCACGCTGACGGTCGGCGCTGATGGGACAATATGTATGTAGCTATAGGTAGCGTTTTCGAGTCACGCAGCGCTGACGGCTGTCAGCGCTGAGCTATATTCGCGCACGTACGCGCCGGCGCGTCGGCGCTGCTGACTAGCTGGCGCCGACAAGCCTCCACATTCAGTGAGCCAAAGACAATAGCATCCTTCTATTTCTCAATGTGATCAGCGTGATCCGAGATGACCGATCAGCGCTGACCGTCAGCGCCGACCGTCAGCGTGACAGGAAAACCAGCCCTATAGACGATTGTCGAGCATGAGAATCTACTTTTAATTTTCTAGGGGTGGGAGGCTATACTGGCTCAATTCGGCAACAAAACTCCCTCCCAGGTTTTCACAATATATATTAAAATTGAAAAATTGGTTCAAGCACTGACGTGAAGTCAGAAGCTTTTGCGCGTATGTTCTATTGTCCATTCTTCTGTATTGGACACCCTTAATCGAATTTACCATGGTAAATTATGTTGTCCATTCTCCTGTATTGTACACTCTTAATTCGAATTTACCATGGTAATTTCAAATTAAGTTCCAATACAGGAGAATGGACAACATAATTTGCCATGGTAAATTCGATTAAGGGTGTCCAATACAGAAGAATGAACAATAGAACATACGTGCAAAAGCTTCTGACTTCACGTCAGTGCTTGAACCAATTTTTTTTTGAGTTATCAAGGAAATAATATTCCAGGTGGGTATAACGCGAAAACCATTAGGCCGATTATGCCCAAAATCGAACTCAACTCTCCCTTTCGGATACGAAACCTACCCTGAAAATTGCAAGTCCCTATCTCCTTTCGTTCGAAAGTTATCGAGACAACGGTCACCCATCTACTGAACTCACACAAGAATGCTCGAATCTCCAACAATATTTAACCGATCGTATTAAAACTTGAAACTTGGCAGTAGAGTTAGGTTATGAAGGCTCTTGCAAAATTTCAGCAATTTCAAACTATTAGTTACTGATATATAAAATTTGTTTTTTTCTATTTTCAATGATTTATTAAAAATTTTCTACAAATGCTATCCCCACCAAATTTTGCAAACATTTCCGCGTTGGCATTCTACAACTAATAACCATGTTTGAATTGAATCGGTTCAGTATTTTTCGAGTTAATGAGGTACAAAAAACCACCAAATTTCAGAAAATTTCAGATGGCTATAACTCTAAAACCGTTTGACCGATTATACTCATAATCAAACTGAAATGTTGCGTTCTAGTGCACATCTTAACCTGAAAACTTGAAGCCGCTATCTCTTTCCGTTCTCAAGTTATCGTGAGAACAAAAATATTTCTCAATAATTTTTAAATAATTTTCTAGCCTTACGATTCGCACAAAATTCCACAAACGTGCTTAGGTTTATATTCTACAACTACTCACCAAGTTTCAATTCGATCGGATTTAAATTGGTTGAAAACAAAATTATTACTCGTAAACCACTGGGCCGATTATGCTCATTAACGAACTTGTCCGTCGATTTGAGATGCGCCACCCACCCTGAAAATTTCAAGTCGCTAGCTCTTTTCGTTCCCAAGTTATCGTGGCAACGTCCGGCCGGACAGAATCAAATTTGACATCGAATTCTTCATTGGGAAGTCGAACTTAATCGTTTGAGACCATTTTCGTCAAAAAATTCGAAAGTTACAGACATTTGGGCAAAATGATAACGCGATGTTCCCCAGAACATACGCGCAAAAATTACAATAGATCGACCCTTTTTCACTCTACACAGTCGTATACTACTTAACTTAAATAAAAACAACGTCGTGGCCTCCTCGGAGTTCGATATTATGATCCTGATCCTGATGTTCCAATTTTAAAGAAACCACTTCTAGATGGCCTTCCAATTCGAAGTGTACTTCTGGGTACTTTTCCATCCAAAGGAAGTACTACGTTGATTCTCCCAACTTCAAGGGTAGCTGGTATATCTGGATGATTCCTCGGTAAATATTCAATTCCAGCCAAGGTATAATTTCAATCTCAGCCAAAGCACAATTCTATCCAAGCCAAGGTACAATTACCATCCAAGCCAAGGTACAATTACCATCCAAGCCAAGGTGCTATTGGGGAAAACGAACAAAGGAATTATAATACGAAAAACTTTTACAACTCCTTCTCGGGTTTCTGAACTTAAATGTACAATTAATGAATCACACAATATATCACAAATTAAACCTGAGAAGGTGTCCTGTTCAGAATATCAAACAACTTCTACGGAATTTACCAAATCTGAAATCGCTTCCACAAAATGGATGACACTGAAAAAACTATGATCTTTAAAATTCAATTTTATCCCCTGGTGAGGATTCTAACCTATAATAATATCAAATTGAGCACTTACCGAGAATTTCAGCACAATTCTCGCCGATAATTCAACTCGTAAATCTAACGATAAAAATGCTGTTATATTGAAATCTTCCGGAATCGTCCACTTGGTTTATCCATAGACGTGCTATATCGTTGCAATACTTTGTTTTCTAGAACAGGAGGTATTTTATATCATAAGTAACGAATTTTGAATAGAAGCAGAAATAAATAGACATGTCTCTTATCGGTTGATAAGATGACATTTATGAACACAGATCCTGAAATTCATATAGATACAATTACGGACGTTAATTTTCGATTACAGCATCCTGTGAAATCATATATTTACGATTTATTATTGAAATTTTGAGAAATCATATCACCGAAACTATCAGGTTGCTGTAGTTTAAAATGATATCAATAGATTTGTATGATGAAACTGCATATTAAAAAAAATGAATTTGAGATTTGTAATGTAAAAAAAAAATTCTTTTCGTTACTCCAAAACCAATAACGAACTTAATCGAAATATTTATCTCCCAAACCTACTCTGAAAATTTCAACTGTCTAGCTCATTCCGTTCGAGAGTTATCGCGCTGGCCGGACGGCCGTACAGAATCGCTTTTGACAACGGATTCTTGATTAGTGAGTTGACCCAAAACGTTTGAGACCATCTACAGCCAAAAATTTGAAAATTACAGACATTTGGGCTAATTGATAAGCACTCTGTTCTAAGGAACAAGGGCGTCAAAAATTGAGAATTCCTTAATATCGCATTACCTGGCCCATATAGCACCTTCATACTGCGTCTGACATTCTCTCACCTGGTGTTCTTTACTTGCTATACTTGTGGAATCTGGTTCGGGTTGGGCTTTCGAGAATTTCGCCTGTTGGATTGCCAAATTGGTTGGGAATATCAGAAAAAGTGGAATTTTTGGCGTAAATTCCAAACCTTCAGAGGCAGAACTTCTGTGTTCACTTCGTAAAATGCGACGATCGCAATAGTCGGCTACATTTCCACAGGCGATTTTGGCGTTTTCGTAAGTGTACAGTTTGTTGCTCAGGTAGGGAATCATAAAGTCAATCATTTCACCGTTGATACTATCATTTGGATACTCTTGAAGTTTTCCCAGAAACCTAGTGTCTGCCATAACCTATGAGTTGAGGATGATGAGGATTTTGTGTGTTAGTATGTCCTCTAACTTTTTCGGAATATGGGATATTACGCACGTGTAAATTTAACACCCCAGTGATCTTCCCTCAGTACTGCACAGGGTGAGCAGTATGAGATCTTCTCCATGTGATATATCTGAGTTGCTAGGGCTCTTAACATCAGAATTATCAAGGGTGAGCTGTTTGGTAACTTCCTCATATGTTACTGGGCTCACCCCCTGTGGCGGACATTTGGAGCATAAATAGAGTTTTTGGCGACCTGTTGGCAAACCTATCAAACTATTCCCCAGGGTGAGCTGTTTGAGAACTTCCCAATGTGATATCTCTCAGATGTTACTGGGCTTATCATCTGTGGCGGACATTTGGAGGAGATATACGGCCGTATTCACAAAGCATTCGATCTCCGTAAAGTCCTAACTGAGTTCCTCAGTTAAGGATCAATTTGAATCGCAACCTCAGTTAAAGTATTCAACCGTGGTTAAACAGGCCTGTTTCACGTTAATTTTCACGTTAACTGAGGTTGCGATTCAAATTTATCCTTAACTGAGGACCTCAGTTAGGACTTAACGGAGATTGAATGCTTTGTGAATACGGCGGATAGAGCTCTCTGATCTCGCCGATTTTACCCAATAACGAACTCAACCTAAATATTTTTCTCCCAAATATACTCTTCTACCTACCTTCAACTGTCCAGCTGATTCCGTTAGAGAGTTATCGTTGTACCAACCGGCCGGACAGAATGGATTTTGACCATGAATTCTTGATCAGTAAGTCGAACCAAATCGTTTAAGAGCATTTTCATCAAAATTCTCGTATGCATAACAAAATGAACATTCAAACAATTTGGAAAAGCATTTTGGCCCAGTTTTGGCTGGGTGTTTTATAGCCAGACCGTCAACCATTGAGGTACTGAATTCGTCCAAAGCTGCGTCGCTCCAGGAAAAAAAATAATATTCCCAATATTCCTAAGAATATAAATCCGAATGTGAAAACAAGCGACCAAATAAAGGTGGTACACTTTTTGGACGAGAATGTTCTCAAACGATTAGTTTCAACTCAAACACAAACATAAACTGTTGGTGGCGTAAGGAACCATGTGAAAATATAAATTTAATGTTGGTTCTAAAATAAACAGTGTTTTGTTTGTGGCGGCGTAAGGACACAAATCAGTTCAATCATACGATTGTGCCATGAGATAAAGAATTCCCTGTGTAGCAGTGGTTTATTTTCAATAGTTTTCTGAGAATTATTGCTATGACACAAATCAGTCGAATCGTACGATTGTGCCATGAGGAACTATGAATTGACATTTTATAAAAAACACCCTGTAAAGCCTTAATGTCAATATCTAATTATTTACGAAAATACTCACGTTCCACGTAATGTTATGAAAATATCGACTTAATTGACTTAATTCCATCCATATCCCTTTTCTCAAACTTATTATTTCGATAGAATTGGAAAAAAAATTAAAAGATCAATAATGTCGGCTACGGGAGTCGAATCGTCTACCTACACTACCTACTTGTTAAGATCACGGAGTTCTACCCCTGAGCTATCCAGCCAGTACAGGAAGTTGAACGAATGTTATTACTGACCTCGGATTCCTTGTTTCGAGTTTCTAATTTCAGAGAAATATCATCATGTTATATATTATTTGATCAAGTTTAAATCGACAACTTGGCTGTAAAATAAAGAATATATCCAATTCTCTAGATATTGAACGAATGTTATAACTAACGTAGGGGCACAATAGCACTTAAGGTCGCAGTGCAACGTTACCTCCTACAACAATATACAATATATACAATAACTGACGTATCGACTTGTCAAATTTGACTTTCTGCCGATCTATACACATGATTATTCAATAAATTCTCTCCAGCACGTCAAATATTAAAAGCTGTTGAAAACTTGTTTGGTCGAGTGTAAAATAATGGATTTGTACATCTGGATACTTGAATTATTTTTATATTTTGGTAATATCTTCACCAATATAGATCCGACCGATTTCAAATCTCGAACTGTATGGTAAAATGAGGTTTTGAAAGATCTCACACAATTTCAACGATATCTGACGGATAGTTTCTTATAGATACAGAATTTTTATCCTTTCATGATCCACAGAAAATTTCGCATAAGTCTTATTGTCGGTACATTTAAACTAACAATCACGCTTCAATTCGATCAGATCAGTATTTTTCGAGTTATTGGGAAAATGAAATTTCAGATTGCTATTACTCAGAAACCATTCGGTGGATTTCGCCCATTAAAGTTCAACTCTCAAACTCATTGCGTTTGAGCATAATCGTGCTGACTGCCGGGCGGACGGCCGGACAGAATCAATTTTACCTCGGATGCTTCAACAGTGAGTCGATCGTTTTGAGACCATTCTCGGTCAAAAAATCGAAATTTACAGACATTTCGACTAATTGATAGGCACTCTTTTCACCTGAACAGCGCGCCAAAAATGCCACTTTTCCTGTAACACCGTCGGTTCAGGAGATATCGACCCTTTCGTCCGCGGACAGGATTATGTTAATCACATCACAATATGACATCTTAAGAAACCAGGCGTAACTTGCCTTATAGTTATCAAAGAATTAATTAGGGATATTCGCAGGTTAATAAGGGGTAAGGTTTCACCTGCAAAAGATCAGGAAGGAAAGTTTTGCGTCTTGCAGATTAGGCGGATCGGTAGCAGAAACTACCGAACAAATACTGGTCCCCACCAGTCAGTAATAGCATCCTGGAGTTACTTGAACGGTAGGTTTTTTTGTATTACAATTCCGATGGAGTACATATGTCAGATATGAAAATTCTGTGATCATAGGCGATTCTCTACTGAAGTCTGTCATTAAAATGGTATGAAATTTATTCATCTTAATATATATATTTCTTGTGTGCGTGTGTATGTGACTGAACTCCTCCTAAACGACTGGACCGATTTTGATGAAATTTTTTGTGTGTGTTCGTGGAGATTCGAGAATGGTTTAGATTTACAATTTGGTCTACTGGAAAATGTTTTTTCAATTAATTTCTTATTTATAAGGAGTTGTTGATTTTGGAATGTTTTACATTAGATCCGGCGGACGGCGCTATCATCGCATTCAATATTATTCTATTTCAATTTTAGTTTGTCCCGACAGATGGTGCTACGATTAATTTGAAAAAAATTTTGTTATTCAATTCATGTGCTGATTAAAATATTAAATGTAATTATTTTTTAAATAGTTTTGAAGTGTGTATAAATAATTTTGTGAATTCAGATGTTTTTTTAATTAATTTTTATTTGTAAGGAGTTTTTGATTTTGGAATGTTTTACATCAGATTCGACGGATGGCGCTATCATCGCATTCAATATTATTCTATTTTAATTTTAGTTTGTCCCGACAGATAGTGCTACGATCAATTTGAATTGGAGTTGGCGTTAGGGTTGGAGTTGTCGTTGGCGTTGAGGTTTGCATTGACGTTGGAGTTGGAGTTCACGTTGGAGTTGGAGTTCGAGTTGGAGTTGGAGTTGGAGTTGGAGTTGGAGTTGGAGTTGGAGTTGGAGTTGGAGTTCGAGTTGGAGTTGGAGTTGGAGTTGGAGTTGGAGTTCGAGTTCGAGTTGGAGTTGGAGTTGGAGTTGGAGTTGGAGTTGGAGTTGGAGTTGGAGTTGGAGTTGGAGTTGGAGTTGGAGTTGGAGTTGGAGTTGGAGTTGGAGTTGGAGTTGGAGTTGGAGTTGGAGTTGGAGTTGGAGTTGGAGTTGGAGTTGGAGTTGGAGTTGGAGTTGGAGTTGGAGTTGGAGTTGGAGTTGGAGTTGGAGTTGGAGTTGGAGTTGGAGTTGGAGTTGGAGTTGGAGTTGGAGTTGGAGTTGGAGTTGGAGTTGGAGTCGGAGTTGGAGTTGGAGTTGGTTTTGGATTTGGAGTTGGAGTTGGAGTTGGAGTTGGAGTTGGAGTTGGAGTTGGAGTTGGAGGGCAGTACGAAGTCTGCCGGGCCAGCTAGTATATTATAAAAGCTGAGAAAACGGTATATCGATGCTTAATTCGTTGTAAAGTGTCCAATAGTGGTGAGCAGACAATAGAACAAGCGCGCAAAAGCTCCTGACTTCACTTCAGTGTTTGACCCGAATTTTTGCGCGTATCTTATATATATATATATATATATATATCGCGTTATCATTTTGCCCAAATGTCTGTAATTTTCGAATTTTTTGCCGAGAATGGTCTCAAACTACTAGGTTCAACTCACTGATGAAGAATTTGAGGTCAAATTTGATTATGTCCGGCCGGCCGTTGCCACGATAACTTGAGAACACAAAGACATAGCGACTTGAAATTTTCAGGGTAGGTGGCGCATCCCAATACGACGGACGAGTTCGTTATGGGCATACATTTGTTTCCAACCATTACTAATCTGATAGAATTAAAACTTGGTTAGTAGTTGTAGAAGATGAACCTAAGGACGTTTGCGAAATTTTGTGAGAATCGTATCACTCGAAAATTAAAAAAAAATCATTAAAAATATTTTTTATGTCTTGATAACCTGAGAACGGAAAGAGATGGTGACTTGAAATTTTCAGGTTAGGTTGTGCATCTGCATGCGACATTTGAGATTTTTTAGAGGCGTAATTGGCGAAACGGCTTTTGAGTTATATCTATCTGAAAGTTGGTTGCTATTTCCTCAATAACTCAAAAAATTCAAGACCGATCGAATTCTAACATGGTTGTCAGTTGTAGAATGCCAACGCGAAAATTCTTGCCAAATTTCGTGAGGATCGTATCACTAGAAAAATTTAAAAAAATCATTGAAAAAAAATCTATGTATCAGAAACTATTCAACTGACATGGCTGAAATTTTGCAAGAGCCTTCAAAACCTAACTCTAATACCAAGTTCCAAGATTGAACATGATCGGATCTTGTGTGAGTTCAGTAGCTGGACCGTTGCCTCGATAACTCTCGAACGAAAGGAGATAGGGACTTGCGATTTTCAGGGTAAGTTGCGCATCCGAATGGGATGGCTAAGTTCGTTTTTGAGCATATTCGGTCTTACGGTTTCGGTGTTATAACCACCTGGAATATTATTTCCTCGATTACTCAAGAAAAATATACTCGATCGAATTGAAGCTTGGTAACTAGTTGTAGAATATCGACATAAAGGCGTTTGTGAAATTTTGTGAGAACCGTACCACTAGAAATTTTTTTAAAAATTACGATAAACAAATGTTAGTTGAAGCACTCACGTGAAGTCAGGAGCTTTTGTGCGTATGTTCTATTGTCCATTCTCCTGTTTTGGACTCTTAATCGAATTTACCATGGTGAATTCTATTGTCTGTTGAATGTACCATGGCAAATTCGATTAAGTGTGTCCAATGCAGGAGAATTTAACAGACAATATAATTCACCATGGTAACTTCGATTAAGAGTGTCCAGTACAGGAGAATGGACAATAGAACATTCGCGCAAAAGCTTCTGACGTCACGTCAGTGCTTGAAACAATTTTTATTTACAAGTCACATTCACACTGAAATGTATATTAATTAGTTTAGTGTTACCACAAATTTCATTCTCACTAGATGTATAAACTTGAACCCCAATAAAAAATATTCGTTACCCATTCACCCGAACTATATTTCATGAAACCGTTTTCTGAATTCATAGTTTCCAGTTCATTTGTACCCGTTGATTTCTCGAACAACCGAGCGGCTCCCTTTTGTCGATACGTGTTTTTTTTTCTCTGATGAGGCCCCGTCGGTATGAAGTCCAAAGCCCGCTCCTATATATAGAAACCGAATTTACATATAAGTTAATAAAAAGAGAATTTATCGTCGTCAAACTGGATTCAGTAGCAGGTCCGAGATATCTAACTGTTCCTTAATTACATATGGGGATATGTATATATTCAGGGAATGATGGAAGAGATGAAATTTCGAATCTAAATTTTTAATGAAAATTAATAAATGGCCTACTGATATGTCGATAGTAATTTCCAGAGATGATAGATAGTAAGCGAAGGATTCTTCTTGCTATATAAATAAGAATGCACATCGTCAATGAAGAAAGCACCGACGTGAATTCTTCTACGCATTTTCGTGTTTGTTAGGCTTGTTTCACATGCATTCAATTCAAACCGGTACGGTTCGGTTCGTTTTCGGTTTCTATTCGGTCGATGGCGACAAGTATGAAACGGTGCTGCGGTTAAATTTGGTACCGAATAGAAACCGTACGGATCGAATATTCCCTCGACACGAATAGGTTTCATAATACGGTTTCAATCAGGTCTGAATTTATGTGTAGAAAACATAGATCAACCGAGGCGTTTACTCACCCATGGTTTAGTTTCGTTTTTAACCATAAAGCAAATATTAACATATTTGTTCTGTGGTTTTAACCTCGAAGCGGGAAGATATCCCTTTCAATTTGGAATCTTTCCCAAACTGTTCACATATAACTAGATATACTACATGGTATATTTATAAATGATTATAACATCGCAGTTGGCTTAGAATCATTCTTTGCCGCACTTCGCTAAGGATCCTGACTATTTTACAGGTCTTTGAAATTGACAGCATTGATAATAGTATTGTCCGAAAATAAATTAAGGGGATGGAATCGCGAATGTAAATAGTATATATATGAAACGGAAAAATAAGAACTATTTAAAGCCAACTGTGATGCAGTGAGCGATTTACCAAATGTTGATGTGGTGCATCTAAACCATTGCCTTCCGAAAAATATAAAGATAAATTGAAGACGCAGGAAGCATGCAAATATGTTTGAGTTTAAATTTTGAATAAATTTTGATGAATTTAACATAACCTCTGTTTCGGAAAATAATATAAAACCGTGTGCATGGAAAGGATTTCATTCGTTTCCAGTTGAAACCATGGGCGCCAACCTCGGGGGCAAGGTAGGGCCGCCCCTCCCCTAGCTTTTAGGGAAACAAAAAAAAATCATCATATGTGGAAAAATTGTTTTGTCAAATAATTATACTTATTGAATATCTTTAGGTCCAACCTCCCCCTAAAAATTTTCATGTGGGTGCCCTTGGTTGAATCCGAAAACGAACCGAACCGAATGGAACCGTATGCATGTGAACGAAGCCTTATTCATTTTTAGGTCCTCAAAACGATGTTATCGAAACCGATGATACTAGTGCGTCGAAAAATACCCATTTAAACAAAAAGATCTTATTGGTCTCATCTGAGGCAGGTGTTCGCTGCAAACAGGTGTTCGCTGCGAAACTACCACTGAACATTTTAAAAAACACTGACGTGAAGTCAAACTGCTTTCGCACGCTTGTTTATAACATCATTCAATTTAGAGTGGCCATCGTGAACAAGCGCGCCAAAGTAGACTGATCCCACCTCAGGGCTCTTTAAAATTCTTTTACTAGTATGAGTAAAGTGAAGTAGCGCGAACCCTCTCAAGAGGATATCATCCTCCTACTCTTCTCAGACGAAAGACCCAGCATTTTTATCACTTTTCATTTGCTCATGCGCAGAACTAAAATGCCTGAAAGAGGCAGAGTTCATCTTCAATTTGGCCCTAGGACCACGGTGTGTCCACATCAAAAACACCCCAAAACAACTTACGCACACGCAGAATAGGGATGCTGACACAATTTACAAATGCATGTGAAGGTACGTGTAACACATTGAAGATTTAACATAAAATAATATTTTGAGAACCCAATTATTCGTCCTTAATTATATAAAATTAATTTAAATGACCTTATTTATTGCTTATATTATCACGTGACTGAGAATACCAATCAGAGAGCGGTGACGTCACTAACCGAGAGCAGGCCAGCATTACTATCATAACCAAGCTAAAATACTACCAGTGAGCTATTTATCTTGAAAATCATAATATTTTACAATTTTTATCACAATGGAGACCGGATTCATCAAAGGAAGTAGTACTTCTTGATTATTTGATGGTGGCAAGTTTCTTTTCTAGAAACAAGGATTTCTGGGCACCGGAGATTAGGAACTTGAAAATGTCTTCGTAAGTAACAGTATAATTTTATACTGATATACTTTATTACGAATGAAAGAAACACCTTCCTCATTTTACTTACTATTTCATCATATTCAAAACTACTTAACATCTATATCAAGGAATTAAAAAGATGTACAAAGTTCTATTACCTACTATATTTACGCTCCAATTTCGACTATTTGAGATCAAGCAAACTCGAGATACTGACCCCATTGTAGTATATTCTATTTAATTTTCCATGTTATTTTGGAGATGAAATTCGACTTATACTAAGAAATAAGATATTTAAATGTACCTACCCCATTAAACAAACATCAACAGTTAATTAATATTTCTCACTTTATTTTTGGTACATAACCAAAAATAAAACTATCTAAAACGATTTTATATTTGTATGTTCAGTTTATTAGAACTTACATCAAAGTGATCTTCACAAAAATTACTGGTACTTGTTGTTATCTATGATGAAGGAGGTTTAATATCAAGTGCCAACCACTGTTTCCTTATTTGTGCACGTTTTGTAACGTTTATGAAAAGTTTTTGTGGGGTACTGCTACTACGGGAATCGATCTCGCTACCTACGTGGTATGAAGAAGAATCTCTACCACTGAGCTAGAGAAGCAGTAAAGAATTATCTGAAATTTCGTGTATTGAACAATTGTTATTATGTTACATATTGTTACTAAGTCTAAATCGAGAATTTGGCGTAAAATAAGGTACATAATCCAATTGTCACCAGATATTGAACGAATGTTATTACTGACGTATAGAATTGTCAAATTTGACTTCGGCCGGTCTATGCATATGATTCATTGAATTATCTCCAGGCACGTCGAAAATTAAAACTGTTGACAACTTCATTGGTCGAGTTTGAAACCAATGGACCAGTACATCTCGATCATTAGAATATTTCGATATTTCACATCCGATCGAGCTTAAATTTAGAACTTTACTGTAAAATAAGGTTTTGTTGAAGGCTCTCGCAGAATTTCGACGATATCTGACGGATATAGTTTTGGAGATATAGTATTTTTTTTCCAGTAATGCAATGCTCACAAAATTTTGAATAAGTCCGAAGACTTAACGACACGAATGTCATTATTTTTCAACTAATTACCGCTTTAATTAGATCAGATCAGCATTGTTCGAGTTATTGGGAGAACAAAGATTCAGATGGCTATAACTCTGAAATCACTGAGTGGCTTTTGCCAATTAACGAACTTAGCCGGCGCATTTGGACTCCAAACCTACTCTGAAAATTTCAACTCTGACTCATTGCATTCGAGCGTAATCGTGGTGACCGACGGCCAACTGGACCGAATCATGATTGATCTCGGATTATTCATTAGAGATAATGAAAAATATCTTTCTTATTGTGGGAATAGGACAAATTATAATATGTCAGATTGTTCAGTACATATATTCGGCGACGTTTCGCAAATTCACATTTGCTTCCTCAGGCCTACAAAATTAAAAATATATCAGCAATATTTTTCTTTACACAGATACACAAAATGACAGAAAATTACATACCTCAATATGAAGGTTGCAAATTCCGACCTTATAATATAGAAAAATTTTTCTTAAATACAAGTTAAAATATAAAATTAAAATCATGGAAGAATGAAATTGCACACCAGATACAAAGACGTTCAAAACAACAAACCATAACCTATAAATGAGACGTCACAAAACAAATCGTGTTTTGGTTGTCAAATATTGAACTCTTTCACGTTGGAACTACCTAGTTTATCTTTTTGTCAAATTCTTATATTTAGACAATATTGGGTTATATAAACAACTTAGATGACTAGTATCAGATCTAAAATTGACAGACTTGTTCAAATTAATGTGAATCATCTCTAAGATATTTCTTTTTATATATTCTTTTTCTTTTTCAAGAATTTTCACATTCGGAAAATCGAACCTGTGATTCTCCACGAAGAAATGGGAGCACAGTGCCGTCTTTTTTCTGTTTTTTACGTCTTTCAAGTCATATTTGTGTTGTTTCATCCTGCTATTCAAATATTGCCTTGTTTGTCCAATATATACCCTATCGCAGTCCAAGCATGGAACTCCATATATCACCCCCGATTTTTGTTCTTTTTGCGCGTATGTTCTGGGGAACATCGCGTTATAGTTTTGCCCAAATGTCTGTAACTTTCGAATTTTTTGACGAAAATGGTCTCAAACGATTAAGTTCGACTCCCCAATGAAGAATTCGAGGTCAAATTTGATTCTGTCTGGCCGGCCGTCCGGCCGTCCGGCCGTACGGCCGTCTGGCCGTTGCCACGATAACTTGAGAACGAGAAGAGCTAGCAACTTGAAATTTTCAGGGTAGGTGGCGCATCTCAATACGACGGACAAGTTCGTTAATGGGCATAATCGGCCCAGTGGTTTCCGAGTAATAATTTTGTTTTCAACCAATATAAATCCGATCGAATTGAAACTTGGTGGGTAGTTGTAGAATATGATCTTAAGCACGTTTGTGGCATTTTGTGCCCATCGTATAGCTAGAAAATTTTTAAAAAATTATTAAAAAATATTTTTGTTGTCACGATAACTTGAGAACGAAATGAGATAGCGGCTTGAAATTTTCAGGTTAGGATGAACACCAGAACGCGACATTTCAGTTCGTTTATGAGCATAATCGGCCAAACGGTTTCAGAGTTATAGCCATCTGAAATTTTCTGAAATTTCGTGGTTTTTGTTCCTCATTAACTCAAAAAGTACTGAACCGATTGAATTCAAACATGGTTATTAGTTGTAGAATGCCAACGCGGAAATGTTTGCAAAATTTGGTGAGGATAGCATTTGTAGAAAATTTTTAATAAATCATTGAAAATAAAAAAAAAAAATTCTATATATCAGTAACTGTTCGTTTGAAATTGCTGAAATTTTGCAAGAGCCTTCATAACCTAACTCTACTGCCAAGTTTTAAGTTTTAATACGATCGGTTAAATATTGTTGGAGATTCGAGCATTCTTGTGCGAGTTCAGTAGATGGGTGACCGTTGCCTCGATAACTTTCGAACGAAAGGAGATAGGGACTTGCAATTTTCAGGGTAGGTTGCGTATCCGAAAGAGAGTGTTGAGTTCGTTTTTGGGCATAATCGGTCTAACGGTTTCCGAGTTATACCCACCTGGAATATTATTTCCTTGATAACTCAAAAAATAAATATTCGATCGAATTGGTGCTTGGTAACTAGTAGTAGAAAATCAACATAAAGACGTGTTTAAAATTTTGTAAGAATCGTATCCCTAGAAAATTTGAAAAAAATGACGAAAAAAAAAATTTCAAGAACCGTACCCCTAGAAAATTTTTAAAAAGTCACGAAAAAAAAATTGGTTCAAGCACTGACGTGAAGTCAGAAGCTTTTGCGCGTATGTTCTATTGTCCATACTTTTGTATTGGACACCCTTAATCGAATTTACCATGGTAAATTATGTTGTCCATTCTCCTGTATTGGACACTTAATTCGAATTTACCATGGTAAATTCGAATTGAGAGTGTCCAATACAGGAGAATGGACAACATAATTTACCATGGTAAATTCGATTAAGGGTGTCCAATACAAAAGTATGGACAATAGAACATACGCGCAAAAGCTTCTGACTTCACGTCAGTGCTTGAACCAATTTTAATAGGATCTTTGATACGGCTGTATAACAATCCCACGGTTTTCATATTGTAAAATACTAATTCCTTGTTGTCTGTTTTTAGAGCTCTTTTTAGTTTTTGTGATAGTTCTGGTATATATGGTATTTTATAGTATTTCTTAGTTGTTTCAATTATGTTATTGTTTTTGTTTTTGTTTTTAATTTTCGGTATAAGTTCTGAAATAATTCTGCTGACGAAATGTTTTGGATAATTGTTGTTGTATAGGATATTCTTTACTTTTTCTATGTTCTGGTTGTGGTATACAGGTGCACTTAGGTTGACTTTATTGCCTTAGAAAAACACATAAACAAGGCTTACATTTGAGACCAATAGTAAGTGGAATTGATTCACCCTCAGCCAGCATAGCTAGACTTGTACACGATGTATTGAGCGGTGTAACAACTATTTTCCAACACCAAATAAATAACTCTTTCGAGTTTGTGGAATTCACCAAAACTGTGGTCCTACCTGAAGACTATATCCTGGTTTCACTGGATGTTGTATCGTTGTTTACTAACATTACACACAGTCACACAAGAAATGTCATACAGAAGAATTGGCACACAATATCAGCGTATACATCATTGGATAAAGCAACCTTCTTAACATTAATTGATTTCCTTTTCCAATCCAGTTATTTCGTATTTGATGATGACACTTACCAACAGGTCGAAGGTGCAACGATGGGAGGGATTGCTAGTCCTGCATTGGCTGCTCTCGTGATGAATGACCTCGTCACAACAGTAATTGATCAATTACCTTTTGCGATACCACTCTTCAAGTTTTATGTCGATGACTCTATCACAGCCATACCAAAAGACAAGGTGAATGAGACACTGTCATTGTTCAACCGTTACCATGATAGAATCCAGTTCACGGTAGAAGTAGAGAAGGAGGGATCACTACCATTCCTTGACGTATGTGTGCACCGAACTGAACAACAAAAACTTACAACTAACTGGTATACGAAACCCACGAGTTCGGGTGTTATGTTGAATTATTTATCTACACATTCCCTTGACTATAAAATCAGTGCCATTCACAACATACTGAATAGAGCAGTCAACCTAAGTGCACCTGTATACCACAACCAGAACATAGAAAAAGTAAAGAATATCCTATAGAACAACAATTATCCAAAACATTTCGTCAGCAGAATTATTTCAGAACTTATACCGAAAATTAAAAACAAAAACAAAAACAATAACATAATTGAAACAACTAAGAAATACTATAAAATACCATATATACCAGAACTATCACAAAAACTAAAAAGAGCTCTAAAAACAGACAACAAGGAATTAGTATTTTACAATATGAAAACCGTGGGATTGTTATACAGCCGTATCAAAGATCCTATTAAAAAAGAACAAAAATCGGGGGTGATATATGGAGTTCCATGCTTGGACTGCGATAGGGTATATATTGGACAAACAAGGCAATATTTGAATAGCAGGATGAAACAACACAAATATGACTTGAAAGACGTAAAAAACAGAAAAAAGACGGCACTGTGCTCCCATTTCTTCGTGGAGAATCACAGGTTCGATTTTCCGAATGTGAAAATTCTTGAAAAAGAAAAAGAATATATAAAAAGAAATATCTTAGAGGTGATTCACATTAATTTGAACAAGTCTGTCAATTTTAGATCTGATACTAGTCATCTAAGTTGTTTATATAACCCAATATTGTCTAAATATAAGAATTTGACAAAAAGATAAACTAGGTAGTTCCAACGTGAAAGAGTTCAATATTTGACAACCAAAACACGATTTGTTTTGTGACGTCTCATTTATAGGTTATGGTTTGTTGTTTTGAACGTCTTTGTATCTGGTGTGCAATTTCATTCTTCCATGATTTTAATTTTATATTTTAACTTGTATTTAAGAAAAATTTTTCTATATTATAAGGTCGGAATTTGCAACCTCCATATTGAGGTATGTAATTTTCTGTCATTTTGTGTATCTGTGTAAAGAAAAATATTGCTGATATATTTTTAATTTTGTAGGCCTGAGGAAGCAAATGTGAATTTGCGAAACGTCGCCGAATATATGTACTGAACAATCTGACATATTATAATTTGTCCTATTCCCACAATAAGAAAGATATTTTTCATTATTAAATCTTGGAGGACACTAAGTATTATTTTAATTCATTAGAGAGTTGAAACTAATCGTTTGAGACCATTCTGGGCCAAATATTCGAAAAATACAGACATTTAGACAAACTGATAGTCACTCTCTTCACCTGAACAGCGCGCAAAAAAACTCGACGATATCTGACGGATAGTTTCTGAGATACAGAATTTTTTTTTCAGTCATGCAATCCTCACAAAATTCCGAAGACTTACCGACACCAATGTCCGTATTTTTCAACTGACTACCGCGCTTTAAGTAGATCAGATCAGCATTTTTCGAGTTATTGGGAGAACAAAGATTCAGATGGATATAACTCTGAAATCACTCGGTTGATTTTGCCCATTAACGAACTTAGCGGCGTATTTGGACTCTGAAAATTTCAACTCTCTAACTCATTGCATTCGAGCGTAATCGTGCTGACCGACGGCCAACCGGACAGAAATCATGATTGACCTCGGATTCTTCATCAGAGAGTTGAAACTAATCGTTTCAGACCATTCTCGGCCAAATATTCGAAAAATACAGACATTTGGACAAATTTATAGTCACTCTCTTCACCTGAAGAGCGCGCAAAAAGACTAAGGGTATTATAAGATTGCATTTTTCATAAGCTCTCCAACTATCACACACATGATATCTGTTTACGTTTGAAAAACAAAAGTTGGGTAGGGTTGCAGCCGAGGGATTGAAGGGAAATATTTCAGTTTATCGCGAAAAAATGGACAAGATTTAAAAACAACTGACGGGTTTCAGCGTTTTTGACGTTCTTGTTCCTCGGAACAGAGTGCACATCAATTTGCCCAAATGTCTGTAATTTTCGAATTGTTAGCTGAAAATGGTCTTAAACGTTTTGGTTCGACCCACTGATTAAGAATCCGTGGTTGAAATTGATTCGGTCCGGCCGTCCGTTCGGCCGGCCGTCGTCCGGGCGTAACCACGATAAATCTGGAACGGAATGAGCTAGACATTACGTTATTGGGCAAAATCCCCGGTGGTTTCGTAGTAACGAAAAAACATTTTTTTTACATTACAAATTTGGAATTCCATTCTTTTAAAGACGCCGTTTCATCAAAAGAATCCATTTATATCATTCTCACCTCTAACAAACTAATACTTTGGGAGATATGATTTTTCAAAATTTCAATAATTAATCGATTTTTTGAATTTATTTTCTTTTATGATGCAGTTCTGTCATAAGAATCCATTGGTATCATTCCCAACTCCGAGAAACCAATACTTTCGGATATTTTATTTCTAAAAGTTTGAACAAGAGCGCCAAAGCTCCTGTCCACAGGACTTTCCCACATATCATTCTAAATTATTGGTTGAATAAATATGAATTTTGATCCAGACTATCACCCAATCCTATATTATAACATAACTTACTTCATACAGGAAATGATTGAGAAATGAATTTGAAGTATGTGTAAACGTTCGGCAGCTTCCTCCACACTGCTCATCCAAAAATCGTTGGGATCCATTCATCTTATGCTTTATCCAATCTCTTATTTGACCAAGAACCCACAAAATAGTTCAGAATTTTTTCACATTCACTCCTTCCGAAACATGCCCCCGAAATTCCACATCGCGTTAAACGAATCCCTTAAAAAAAAGCTATAAATTCACGGCCAATTCAAAGGGCTCTGCCTGAAAAGGAATGACGGCCTAGTGAAGAAGCACGTTTCGTATTATACGTCTTCGAGCGGAAATGTGACGCTTGTCATCGCTGAAAGGACTCCCGAGTTCATCGGTGTGGCAAGAAATGCTTTTCGAATGGAAAAGAAATTTTCTGAATGGATCATAGATTCTCCATTGCGCGACAGGTAGGGCACGGGGTGAGTTAGATGAAGGTAAGGGTTGTTTCTTTATTGTTCACTCTTTGACATTAGCATTGACTAGCTAGTTTCGTATGAAAAGTTTTATGTCATCTTGTTACTGGGTGGTACCATCATCAAATAATGTTCAATGAAATCAGTGATCTATGATTGTTATATTGATAATTATGGGTACGACTTCACATGAATGTGAATACTCAATGGTAAGAAACATTAGGTCGTATTTGCGCGATGAAAAATTCGGTCAAATTTAGTTCTCTTTACATCAGTTAGTAAGCGATAACTTTCGAACGAAAGGACTTCAAAACTGGATCATAAGCGCCCGAAAGGAAGCTTGTTGTCCGGCCCTGTTCAGATTTCCAAAAATATAGATTCGATCGTGTTCAAATTTGGAACTTGGCTATAAAGTTAGGTTTTGAAGCATTCAGCAAAATTTCAGCGATATCAGACAGATAGTTTTTGAGATACACAATTTTATTTTTTAAAAATTTAATGCTTGTGGCTTTTACTTGATGCAAATCCATATTAACTCAATGAAAAATTATATACGATTTACACTTATTTATTCAATGTTGTGACGCGTTTCGTCGACACAGCGACTTCATCAGACTACATCATACTAAATTCTTAACAAGTTATTATCTCCCTATACCTAGATGACATGGACACAGAATCATTTAAAACTAATTACATGAGAAACTTATTTAAAACAAATTACATAATAGACTCATTTAAAACTAATTACATGAGATTTCACTGCTGGTTTCTTTGTACACATTAACAATAATTCATTCCTAATGCTTTTATTTATAAATTGATTCTCTATTTGAATAGATTGAGTAACGGTGAAAAATTTAGATCTAATTGTTCATTAACTAAATTACCCGTATGTTTTTCCCTATTTATTTCGACCATTTCCCAGTAATTAAGTTGCGCACCTTTATTCAAATTGTGTAGAATTTTGAAATCCGGGTTAAACTTATGTCCTTCTGCTAATAAATGATTCGAATCATTTATTAGCAGAAGGACATAAGTTTAACCCGGATTTCAAAATTCTACACAATTTGAATAAAGGTGCGCAACTTAATTACTGGGAAATGGTCGAAATAAATAGGGAAAAACATACGGGTAATTTAGTTAATGAACAATTAGATCTAAATTTTTCACCGTTACTCAATCTATTCAAATAGAGAATCAATTTATAAATAAAAGCATTAGGAATGAATTATTGTTAATGTGTACAAAGAAACCAGCAGTGAAATCTCATGTAATTAGTTTTAAATGAGTCTATTATGTAATTTGTTTTAAATAAGTTTCTCATGTAATTAGTTTTAAATGATTCTGTGTCCATGTCATCTAGGTATAGGGAGATAATAACTTGTTAAGAATTTAGTATGATGTAGTCTGATGAAGTCGCTGTGTCGACGAAACGCGTCACAACATTGAATAAATAAGTGTAAATCGTATATAATTTTTCATTGAGACAATTTTATTTAAAGATTTTTTTTTGACCGTATGTTCTGGGCAACACTGCGTTATCATTTTGCCCAAATGTTGAGAATGGTCTCAAACGAATAGATTCAACTCACTGATGAGGAATTTAAGGTCAAATTTGATTCTGTCCGGCTGGCCGTTGCCACGATAACTTGAGAACGGAAAGAGATAGCGACTTGAAATTTTCAGGGTAGATGGTGCATCCGAAAAGGACGAACAAGTTTGTTAATGGGCATAATCGGCCCAACCGTATCCCAGTAATAATTTTGTTTTTACCCATTACTGATCTACTGACTAGCTAGTTTCGTATGAAAAGTTTTATTTCATCTTGTTACTGGGTGGTACCATCATCAAATAATGTTCAATGAAATCAGTGATCAATGATTGTTATATTGATAATTATGGGTACGACTTCACATGAATGTGAATACTCAATGGTAAGAAACATTAGGTCGTATTTGCGCGATGAAAAATTCGGTCAAATTTAGTTCTCTTTACATCAGTTAGTAAGCGATAACTTTCGAACCAAAGGACTTCAAAACTGGATCATAAGCGCCCGCAAGGAAGCTTGTTGTCCGGCCCTGGAATTCGGAACAAATTACGAATTTGCATTTAACAAAGAAGAACTGCAACTAAATGGTGGGTAAATACGTATGTATTTATCAGTAGACAGGGTGTCTCACGGTCGATGGTAGATTACAAGAACTAAGGATCATTAGTATTAATTTTTTTTTTTTTTGTAGTGATACGATCCTCACAAAATTTCACATCCTTCTTTGCGTTGGCATTCTACAACTACTTACCAAGTTTCAAATCGATTGGATCTATATTTTTTGAGTTATCGAGAAAACAATATTCCAGATGGGTATAACTCCGAATCAGTTGGGCCGATTAAGCCCAAACTTAACTTTCCCATTCGGATGAGCAACCTTCCCTGAAACCAGCGATTGCTATCTCTTTGCGTTCGAAAGTTATCGTGTCAATGGTCACCCATCCAGCTAATGAACTCGCTCAATGCTGTTCAGATTTCCAAAAATATAGATTCGATCGTGTTCAAATTTGGAACTTGGCTATAAAGTTAGGTTTTGAAGCATTCAGCAAAATTTCAGCGATATCAGACAGATAGTTTCTGAGATACACAATTTTATTTAAAGATTTTTTTTTGACCGTATGTTCTGGGCAACACTGCGTTATCATTTTGCCCAAATGTTGAGAATGGTCTCAAACGAATAGATTCAACTCACTGATGAGGAATTTGAGGTCAAATTTGATTCTGTCCGGCTGGCCGTTGCCACGATAAGTTGAGAACGGAAAGAGATAGCGACTTGAAATTTTCAGGGTAGATGGTGCATCCGAAAACGACGAATAAGTTCGTTAATGGGCATAATCGGCCCAACCGTATCCCAGTAATAATTTTGTTTTTACCCATTACTGATCTGATCGAATTGAAACTTGGTGAGTAGTTGTAGAATACAAACCTAAGGACGTTTGTGAAATTTTGTGAGAATCGTAACACTAGAAAATTTTAAGATTTTTCTTATAGGCATAATCGGCCAAACGGTTTTGGAGTTATACCCATCTGATATTTGGGTGTTATTTCCTCAATAACTCAAAAAATTCAAAACTGTTCCAATTCAAACATGGTTATTAGTTGTAGAATGCCGACGCAAAAATTCTTGCAGAATGTTGTGAGGATCGTATCACTAGAAAATTTTCAAAAAATCATTGAAAATTATTGAAACAAATTCTATATATCAGAAACAATTCGTCCAACATCACTGAAAATACGAGAGCCTTCAGAACCTAACTCTACTGGCAAGTTCCAAGTTTGAACACGATCGGACTATATTTTTCGAGATCCGACCAGCCTTGTGTGAGTTCAGTAGCTGGATGGGTGACCATTGCTTCGATAACTTTCGAACGAAATGAGATAGGGACTTGGAATTTTCAGGGTAGGTTGCGCATCCGAATGGAAGGGTTAAGTTCGATTTTGAGCATAATCGGTCCATTGGTTTTGGATTAATTCGGATATTTTTTCCCGGATAACTCAAAAAAAAATAGACTCGATCGAATTGAAACTTGGTAACTGGTCGTAGGATACAATTATTAAGTGCCTGACGAAGGAGTCTGATATAGACTCCGAAACGTTACGATATAGTTGTTTCTTCGTTTATGTTGTTTCGTTGTTGTTTTTTAGGCAACATTGTTCGATTGATTGCTTCTGACAAATATCTCGTGTTTCTTACGCAGAAGTAAATCACAAAAATTAATTTCTATTTTATAGATATTTTTCAGAGTTTGGGAGAGTAAACCCAGAAAGAAATCTTTTAAAATGTTGTTTGCCAGGACATGCGCGGAAAAACGCATTTTTGCATTTTTTTGAAATGAGTAGATACTATTTCTGCTACATACAGAAATGTATGTAGCAGAAATAGTACTCATTTCAAAGCGCCATATATAATTTCAATATTGGAATTAGATAAGTATACTTCCCTCAAACTATCGCCAGAATCTCGGCTCCTCATCTTGTAGAAACACAAAATAATTCAGGTAAAATGATGTTTTGACTCAAAATATGAAAATTAATTATTAAGACGAGAACCGTTTGTGATACGGACTCTATCAAGAAAAATTGTTCAAATTAAGTAAGAATTTCGAAAAAAATATGATATACAGGTGATCCATCTATCAAAATAACAAAGTTTGCTACGATTTTCCAGTAGAACGACAACACTGCGTGTTTGAAAATATTTCAGATAACTTGCTTATATTATGTACCAATCAAATTTTCAGATCGATCCCATAATTAGTTCTCCATATACTTGTAACCTACCATCGACCTTGAGACACACCGTATATTGACAAAGTAATCGAATTAAATATGGAATATTATTGGAATAATATATGAAAGATTTATGTATTCACCTCAGCATTAGAAAATATCAACTTAAAACGATAAAAGCCCATTTTTCTTTGAATATATACGAAAAAGAGATACATGTTTCAATCTTACTAGATATATTAAATATTCGTTGGACCAAAGTCCCTGGAAGCACTATAAAAGTGATTGGTGGCGTGCTTACAGATCCTTAGTTAGGTAGTTCGAATATGACATATTTACAAATTACAGGGTCATTCAAATAAATGGCCCACTAGACGTTCCTTGGAAAATGGAATTCTGAAAATCTTTTAATGCTTTCCAAAATATTTTCATTAAAATCGCCCGGCCGGCATATTTATTTACAAAATTGCCCCACACCCGACAATAACGCAAGAATTGCACTTTGTACTGCATGGTCACTGAAAGATGTAGCTGAATTGGACCTGTCACAATAAATTTGTAACGTGGAGTGGAGATATCTCTTGCCTCATTAATACAAGTAGTGCAGTCATTTGGTTAGAATAATTGAATCCAGGCTATTTTTGTAGATAGAAAAACTATATTTATGAAAATAGCCAAGAACTTAACCTACTCAGCTGTCATTAGTGCTTTATCTTCTCAACTTCTCATCATCGACAAGACAGCACATAAACAAACTGATGACAAATTGTCTCAAAGTGTTCAGAATAGTTTTTGTAAATTTTGTTGTGTGATTTTAAAACAAAATGAGTCATGTAGCTGATGGTGGTGCTCTGTATTGTATGGTTATAAACTGCATCAATCAAAAACTTCGTAATGTATGCAATCAATAATATGGAAGAGCATAAAAAAGATAGTTTGACTCTTATCCATAACCGAGGCCTTCCAGGCTGAATAATTCATTATTCATTGCATACATATTACATATAATTATACTTGGCTGAGAAATTTGAAAATTTATTTCTGCTTGATTTGGAATCCATTTCCCACTAGGATTTCATTATCATAATAATTTGCTCAAACTTTCATTATTGTTTTGATTTATTTTTTCATTATATTTCTCATTTATTTAGTGTTATATTTATTATTATTATGATCATATTTGTATTCATCAGTAACAAAAGATTGAAAATTTTACAATTTTGAAAACATTTTACTGTCATATTCCTCAAATACAAAGAACGCTATATCCATGAATAAAAACATAATTTATTTCATTTATTTTTTTGTTCAGTGGTATGTAATCCAAAATTATATTGAATTCAGATTCTATCTAATTTTTATGATTAGATCCTCCATCAGAAACGCTTTGGCTAGGTTTGAAATTCGCGCCTAAAGTTGTAGATTCCTCTACATTCTATATCATTTCGGCGCCATCTCTTGTCTCACTAGTAATAACTTCGGACGAAAAGTTAGTCGGTTTTTAGCACTACGAATTCAAGGGCGTTTCCTATCTTTCTTCTCTTTAATCTTTGCTCTGAGCCCTTTTGAAGAGGATACCGGGTTCTAAAAAAATAGAGTTGCACAAGCTCTAACATCGATTCCAGCTCGATTCCGCTGCGGAACAAGCCTGGTCTGACTGAGAAAACTTCAAATCAAACAACTCCAAGCCTCCACGATCGCCTACGTTGTGGAGCTGTGGAGCAACCTGGTAGATTCCCAGTAAGCGAACGGACGTACCCGTTCGTTAGTGCGTGAAAAGTACCGCTTTGCCGTATATACTCCGCCAGTGCGTGAAAACGTGAACTTTATGTAATTATGTATATTATACAGATGTAAGGATTTACCTATAAATAGATAGCTTAACTAACAATTTGTCTAAATAAAATTGGTTCAAGCCCTGTGGACAGGAGCTTTGGCGCTCTTGTTTAAACTTTGACAATTCATATCGTCGAAAGTATTGGTAAGAGTTGGAAATTATGTCAATGGATTCTAATGATAGAACTTCATAATAGCAGAAATTAAATTCAAACATCATAAAAGAATTTAAATTCAACAAGAGTGCCAAAAATTATCAATCCAAAACCAAAATACCAATTCTACCCAACAACGAACTCATCCGAGATATTCGTTCCTCAATTCTATGATGAACGTATTTTTTCCTCAAATCCACTCTGAAAATTTTATTATATCAATTCAAATATTGACATATATCAACACAGATCATATTATAATAATTCACAGATAGAATAATTATCGCATTCTGTGAAAACACAGAAGTACGATTTATTATTGAAATTTTGAAAAATCATATCTCCGGAAGTGTTAGCTTGCTAGAGTTAAAAATGACATCAATGGATTCCTATGGTGAAACTGCATCTTGAAAAAAACTTATTTTGAAATTTGCAATGTAAAAAAAATTTCTTTTTTTTGTTACTCCGATACCATTTGACCGATTTTGCCCAATAACGAACTCAGCCGAGATATTTATCTCTCAAACCTATTCTGAAAATCTCATCTGTCTAACTCATTCCGTTCGACAGTTATCGTGTTAACGGCTGGACCGACAGAATCGATTTCGACTACGTATTATTGATCAGTGAGTCAAACCAAATCGTTTAAGACCAGTTTCAGACAAAAATTTGAAAATTACAGACATTTGGGCAAATTGATAAGCACTCTGTTCCGAGGAACAAGAGCGCCAAAAACACCCCTTAAAAGTTCTAAATCCATCAGATTACTATTTCTCGAATTAAGTAGATCTTGATAAAAAAAGTCATTAAGATTATATTTCTGGAAACGCGGATTCACCCCATTTACAAATTTAACCTGTGCACCTAATAAGACTGTAGGCCTTTTTTTTCCAGACGGACAGACCCTGCTTCCAGACGGATAGACCCTGCTCCACAAAGGTTCAGAAATTTTTTGACCGTTTCAAAAGTTCCTTCTCCGATTTTTCTCCACCAAAGGTTCATTTATGAGAATTCAAATGTTTACTCTCTTATATCTTAATGGTTTTTTTTGCTCCTCGTTTGATAACTTGCGTTGTCGCTTGCGTTTCTGAGTATTTTGGATCAGTTATTGTTATACGTTCTTACAATCAACTCTGATTCAAAACCTGAAAATTTGTTTTGCAATATTGCCTAGAAGTAAACTTAGTGCGGCTGGAGCCAATAGGGCTATTGGTATGATCGAGGCGGGACGTAGTCAGAGAGACGTTGCGAATTTATTTCAAGTTAGTGAAGGCGTAGTTTTCCGACTCATCCATCGATATTGAGAAACTGCGTTCGTGGCCGAAATACCGAGAAGTGTCTACCCGTAGAGAGTCTTTGAATACTTGTCGAATCATGCAACAGCGCCTTTTGAACGCTACTGGTGTTTTAGTTTCGATTGAAACAGTTCGTCGAAGACTTCTAGACGTTAATCTACATTCTCGACGACTTTTGAATAGGATTCCACTAACTCAAAATCATATGCGACTTGGAATGGGCCAATGAGCACGTAAATTGGAACGATCAATGAAGCACAGAATATATGGTTAGGAGAAGTGACGTTATATAGTTCGCACCTGGCTCTTAGATGGAGCTTCGAGCATTATTCTACAGGATACAGGATCCTTATTTACCAATTTTACCATATGTCAAATAAAGTAAATAAATAAATGTATGGTTATGATGGTCGTAAAATGTAAAAGCATAAACGAATACTTGTTTTAGGTGAGTATTATTCATATTCAATTAAAATTTATATGAAATTGTTTTCAGAAATGCGACAACTATAAGGACCATCTAAGACTTACATGGACAGGATATATCGATCAAAGGAGAAAAGCTAAGTATACTCGCTACATATAAAATCTCATTAACAATATGCTTGTTGGGAAACCAAAGTATTCTTGCAAATACCCTACTTGCAAGAATCAATACTATGCTGGATTGAGTGGAATGCACTTTTTCACGTTTCCGACTAATGTAAGTGACCAATTTGGAAACAATTTTGTTTGATTCCAGAATCCACAAACTGTTTCATCTTGAGATTCTTTAAGATCACTGTGTTGAAAGTGATTTTTATAACACAAGTAAAGTAAAGCAAGGTTGTTGAAAGGAGCCTGCCCATCAATGCCTCCTGTAAATGATGCTTTCACTCTAGATCATTATTATTATGCACAGCACAACTTTTCCCCACAAGCATGTTCTGAAAGTCAAGAATATTTTTTTGACAGATTATAATTTACCTCCAATTGGAAGACATGGAAAAGATTAGAAGGAATGGAACGAAGACATTTGAGTTATTTTTTATATATTGTTTATAGAAAAGTTTTTGTTATATTGACTGTATGACCTTCTTGAAAAAATTTTTCCTTTTCAGAAATAAACTGTTTTGCTGCTTGTTTCTTATTTAACAATTATTTTTTCATTAATAAATTAATTATAATTGATAAAATTATTTTCCCAAAAAAAAATTCAGAATAAGGTGTTATTTCTTCATTTACTTTTGCAATTATTTCTTCGAAGAACTGTTATCTTCAACGATAATCCAATTATCGTTGAAGATAACAGTTCTTGGAATAATAAGTTTGAAATTGTAGTGAAACTGAAAAAGGCCCCACAGTTTGAATTTGGGCGCGTCTGACGTTTAGTTCTGCACCCGGCTCCCTGGGGTCGCTTTTTACGCTTCCAATCTACAGTGACTACAGTGAGAATATAGTCACTGTATTCCAATCCAACTCTATGTTGCTCTCACTTCTCCTAACGATATGTTCTGTGCAATGAAGGTTTGTCTTATTAAAAGGTTTCTTTCTGGGTTTTCTCTCCCAAACTCTGAAAAATATCTACGAATTTTAGAATAACTATCAACAAAATAATTCTTAAGATTTTCGTTAAGCGTCTGACGAAGGAGTCTAATATAGACTCCGTAACGTTACGATATAGTTGTTTCTTCGTTGATGTTGTTTCGTTGTTGTTTGTTAGGCAACGTTGTTCAAGTGATTGCTTCTGACAAATACTTGTGTTTCTTACGCAGAAGCAAATCACAAAATAATTAATTTTTATTTTATAGATATTTTTCAGAGTTTGGGAGAGGAAACCCAGAAATAAACCTTTTTAATAATGATTATACCTCCCACAGTATCCTTTAATGATTACTTAAGATTTGTCTTGTTCACGGATGAGTCGAGATATGCATGGACGGTTTTCGGAGAGTCGGCATGTTCGGGTATGGACCTATCCTCTGATGCCCAGAAATCGCAGACCGGTTCAGGAAGTTCATCCGTTCAGGGGTGGTACACTTGATGTTTGGGCAGGCATGGTGCTTGATGCTACCAAGATTGAGTAGACTTACATAGAGCAAGTTATTGACAATATAATTCCTTCGTTTTATGCTGCTATTGGGCAACATTTCTTATTTTGGACGATAATGCGCCACATCATCGGCAATCCTCAGGACTACCAGAGAACATTCAAGATGCCTTGGATCCAAGGAACCTTGAGTCGGTGATAAAATTCTTGAAGTCTATCCATATCTTTAAAGAAATCTAGAATTTGTCCATTCATTTTACATATAAATATTGTACTATACCGCCGCTAATAACCTTCGTGGTTGATGCAGTTTTTTCCTAAATAAAAAAAAATCCATGGCATTTGGCCCTGTCCCCTCGGTCGCCAGGGGGTCTATTCTCGACCATTCGCAATTTTAACGATCGGTCGCATATGCTTTATATTGCTATAGAGATGCGCACGATCGTGCAAATTGCGAATGGTCGAGAATAGATCCCCTGACCTCAATCCCATTGAACACGCTGGGGATCAGTTGCTCCGGATTCTCATCAATCTTCTCCACATAAACTTCAAGAATTGAGACGACTTTTACCGTAACTCTGGAGAGAAATTGATCAAGGCACTTCAACAATTTGATTGAAAGTATGCAAAGGTGTTGTCGGGCTGTGGTTGATGTGCGAGAAGGCCATACTCTTTACTGAACTTTAATTTTTTTTATGAACTGAATTTGCATTACAAATAACAAAATAAATTTTCACCTGAAACTGTGGAAAAATGGGCAAAGTAATGAGTTATTAAACAGTTAGATTTCTCATAATTATTCAAGAATTGGTGAAAAAAATGGGTTCAAGCCCTGTGGACAGGAGCTTTCTGGCGCTCTAGTTCAAACAGTCAAATTATATATCCGAAAGTATTGGTTTCTCAGAGTTGGGAATTATATCAATGTATTCATATGATAGAACTGCATCATAAAGGAAATTCAATTCAAAAAATAGCTTATTTATCAAGATTAAATGAGCATTGTGAGAATGAGAACTGCACCATGGAAGAAATCAAATTAAATCTGGCCAATTTTGCCCAATAACGAACTTAACCGAGATATTCATCTCCCTAACATACTCTGAAAATTTCAACTACCTAGCTCAATCCGCTCGAGAGTTATTGTAGAAAAAATTTTTTTAAATTTTCAAAAAATTTTTTTCACACTTTGCGGTAATCTGGTCAATACAAAACTTCACATGCGTATAAAGGTGTTGATTCTACAATTTGATGCTAAATTTCAGATGGATCGAGTGATCGGTTTCGGACAGAATCGATTTCGACCTCGGATTCTTGATCAGTGAGTTGAACCAAATCGTTTGAGACCATTTTCAGCCAATAATTCCAAAATTACAGACATTTGGGCAAATTGATAAGCACTCTGTTCCGAGGAACTAGAGCCCCAGCAAGTTTCGTATGACAATTGCACAAAACAGGTTTAAAGTACCTACAAATAGTAGATATTCCATAAAACATGTATGAAAGAAGAGAAGTAATAATGAAAAATTACCTTGTAATCGATCAAAAAATTCCTGATCTACGTTCACCAAATTTTCTCCTCTCTTGAACTACAGTATTATGCTTTAAATATTTACGTAATATTTTCAAACACTTTTGGGTGAGGTCCCCGTTGTATCGCCAAAATACGAGAATTTCAACCCCAATATTTTTGAAGTTATAATATTCCCTTCCTTCAGTCCCGTCATAAAGAGAGAGAACTGATTATTCTATGTCTATATGGACGAAAAGCAGTCTCACTTCTCCCAGATCTCTTAATACTTCAATCTCCGTTCCGAAAAGTAAGACTTTTCTGAGAAAAACTAATTTCGGAGGAACAACTGAGATTTTTCTCACTTCGCTCACATTTCGGATTACACTTTATTCTGATAATTCTTCGAATGATTAGATAATGTCATGTCTCATTTTTTGTTACTCCGAAACCATCTGTCCGATTTTGCCCAATAACGAACCTAGCCGAGATATTTATCTCCCAAACCTACTCTGAAAATTTCAACTGTCTAGCTCATTCCGTTCGAGAGTTATCGTGCCTACGGCCGGACAGAATGAATTTCGACCACGGATTCTTGATCAGTGAGTCGAACCAAATCGTTTAAGACCATTTTCATCGAAAAATTCGAAAATTACAGACATTTGGGCAAATTGATAAGCACTCAGTTCCGAGGAACTAGAGCGCCAAAAATTTAAACTTTTGAAACAGTCTCAAAACTTCTGAACTTCCTCAACTTTTGTGGAGCAGTATATATTACATATATGAAACTGATTGGTGCAACCATCTGAATATTGGGTGGTGAAATAATAATATCTCCTGAGGCATTCCTTCGGAATATTCCAAAACTTTAATGAATATCACAAAGCTCTTGCACGTACTTAATGTGTAACCAGTAAGCCTTTTTCGTCCCGATATAGGCACTGCCATTGATAATCGCATGTTTCCGTACGACAATACATTTCGTCGGTTCTGTGCGTACGTATAGAGAATGCAGGTGAATTCTGGCGGCCGGCCAGCCATTCTGTATTACGGTGCAGAACCACAGAAGTAGATAATACCAATACGCGCCCCGCGTTGAAATCGAGACCTTCCGATTCCGGCTCTTCATCTGTACACTCCGGATTCGAAACTCCGAATCTGTGATATTATTGATAGCTGAAGTGAAATGTCATGTTCTATACATGTGCTGTCCTGAAGGATATATAATTTTTTCTTTCCGCTTGAGAGAAAAAACCTTTTATAGGCTTACCCTGAGAGGGTCAACACTTTCAGGAGTGTAAGACACCAGTTGTTGATTGGCAAATCACTACAAAATCTCTCCCACATTCCCTGGAGTAGTTCTTCGTCCTGCTCCTACAGCGTCCGTTAACAAAAGAGATGAGCTGCAAGCGGCCTTCACAGTTGACTGATGACTAGAAGTGATCCGAGCAATACTGCTTTCTGCATTATGGGAGCCAAAACCTCCGCCTGGGATTTACAGGCCGGAATAATCTTCAATTATGTCACGTAGTCGCTCTCATTCTGCCTAGACATCCTATGATTAGAACGATCATCCTAACTTTATGCCTTGGATGCAGGATCCCCTGTTTGTTTCATCGCCACATTATTTTCTGCAGGGGAAGAAAATTCGACAACAAACAATTCCTTGAGCTCTTTGTCCATTAGGACTATATCTGGCTTTATGGAGTAGATCTGCCGAGTTGTTGGAATAGCATAGTTCCAGTAGATGCGAGTACTGTCATTTTCATCAACTGCTTCAATCTCCAGAGGTAAATTTTATGGTAGCACTGGTTTTTTATCTCTTCCGTAAAGCTCCCTCAGATGGAAGTAGAGAATTCCGAGTACCGCATTATATCTTTCCACATATCCTGATGGAGCATGGACTCTGCAGAGTGTGCATAACATTTTCCTACTCACTGTGGCATGCTCTGCACGTTGGGTATCCATTTCCATGATGTTCTTTTTATACCATGTTGTATTTATCCCCTACCTTGACAAGCACTTACAAATCCCTCCGTTTCCGACTTGAGCTCACCTGACTTATAAAAGGCGAAGGATCAATCTTCCGAAAGTCTCTGATCTTTCAAACTCCTGGAATATATGCAGAGCTGGTCTTTACCCAAATGATCCTCGAGTAGTGCCTTTAGTTGTGCCTCTCTTATCTCTTTCCCTACTCTTCTTTTGTCTGTTGGCGTGATAAGGTGTTCCTGAGAGCTCATGATCGATGGATATACCAGTTATACTGAGTTTCTCCAAAGCTCTCTGACCAGCCCTAAATAGGAAAGCTTTTCGGTTCCTAATTTCGTGATCAGCCACCATTTTGCGAAGTGGGTCCTCACTTCTAAATTTCCTTATGGCCATTTCCAAAGTTTGTTGATAGTGGCGGTATTCCATACTTTGCAAACCCCTTCCTCCCTGCGTTCGTGGAAGGTTTATTCTTTGTATCCAGCAGTTGGAATGCAGGCTACGGTTCACGTGTGGATCCGTCGAGCTCGAGAATTTCGTTCACTGTCCAGTTAACTACCCCGAAAGAGTAGGTTACTATCGGGACTGCCAAACTGTTCGTAACAGATACTTTATTCTTTATGGGCAGCAAAATATTATTATATTATTATTATAAATTGTTGATCTAATTTTGCGGCTGTTGATTTCTGAGGGTGGCGTCGTGAACAAATATGTCTATAACTAGGTGGAGAAGCGTGATGTCTTTGATAATTCGTAGTGCTTACAATTTAGAGTAATTCCCAGATATTCAACTTCTAACTTCGGCCTATGATGTATCGGTTCAAGGCAGAGATTTTATACCTCTTTCTTTTTCCCAGGAAATGGCATAATTGTGATTATTAGGAGCTTTCTGGCGCTCTAGTTCAAACAGACAAATTATATCTGGTATTGGTTTCTCAGAGTTGGGAATTATATCAATGTATTCATATGATATCACTGCATCATAAAGGAAATTCAATTCAAATAATAGTTTATTAGATAAGTAATAATAAATTACCTTGTAATCGATCAAAAATTTCCTGATCTACGTTCATCAAATTTTCTCCTCTCTCAAACTACAGAATTATGCTTTCAATATTTACGTAATATTTTCAAACATTTTCGGGTGAGGTCCCCGTTGCATCGCTAAAATACGAGTATTTCAACCCCAATATTCTTGAAGTTACAATATTCCCTTCTGTCAAGTTGACTTTATGACAATTCATACAAAGAATATACATAGAATAATTATATCAATCTGTGAAATACGATTTACATTGAAATTTTGAAAAATCATATCTCCGAAAGTATTAGCTTGTTAGAGTTAAAAATGATATGAATGGATTCTTATGATAAAACTGCTTATTAAAAAAAATTTAATTTGGAATTTGTTTTGTAAAAAAAAAAATTTTTTTTTATTACTCCGAAACCTTCTGTCCGATTTTGCCCAGTAACGAACTTAGCCGAGATATTCATCCCCCAAACCTACTCTGAAAATTTCAACTCTCTAGCTCATTCCGTTCGAGAGTTATCGTGCCTACGGCCGGACCGGCCGGACGGCCGGCCGGACAGAATGAATTTCGACCACGGATTCTTGATCAGTGAGTCGAACCAAATCGTTTAAGACCATTTTCATCGAAATATTCGAAAATTACAGACATTTGGGCAAATTGATAAGCACTCAGTTCCGAGGATCTAGAGCGCCAAAAACGATTCAAATGGAAGACATTAATTATATAAATGAAGTTTAGATGAAATTGTTCATTCTTCACGTTCATGGTTAATGCGATCA
Source organism: Halyzia sedecimguttata (assembly GCA_937662695.2). NCBI lineage: Eukaryota > Metazoa > Arthropoda > Insecta > Coleoptera > Coccinellidae > Halyzia > Halyzia sedecimguttata. Next base: position 35,930,586 of record OW569411.2, read on the forward strand.
AATTGTAGCAAGAACATGCAGAATGTTTAATGAGATGTATCCTGACTTTAAACCAATGAACAAGAGAAAATTTGTACGATTGCAGAATAATTCCATCATCTATGGATCAAAACTTAAAGTGGGACGCTCAATGCTAAAAGCTTATTACTTCAAAAGAAGATTAAATTTTAAATGGATTAACCTATTTTAACACAAATCCTCATGCTTTCACCAGAAGTGCAGAATAAGATTTAGGCCTAACCAGAACATTCTGCATGATTTTGCTACAATTTGATGGCATTGGCCATGAAGAATAATCAATTTCATCAAAACCTCATTTGTATAATTATTGCCTTCCATTTGAATGATTTTTGAATAAGATCCCCGTTAATAAATTCAACAACACTTTACAATCGATGCCAATTGTTAAATTGTCATAATTTACATGTTCTATGATATTTCATGGATAGCTAATACAAAATGTACAATAATATTCCCATTGGCATGAAAATTTGCTCTTACTTCGAATACCTTACATTTAAGGTAAAGGATGTTATATCATTTGAAAGGTAATTGAATTCTCTTTCAATACATCTTATGATATAATATACAGGTGATTCCATTTGAAAGAGCGCACTTTTTATCGTTTAAGTATGTCTCGGAAAAGCCTCGGATTTTGAACAACCGTGTATGATAAGGGACGCATGTCATTACACGTAAATGATACACGGGATATTGTTAGTCCATGCTGAAATTTCGGCTTTCTAGCATTCCAAGCAACGAAGTAATGAATGCTGATGTGAAGCTATAATGTTTTGCACAAAAAGGAAGTAAATCAATTAATCAAGTTATTCTGAAATTTGTCACTGATTTGTTATTAGGATCACGGAGCACTATGTTTGTTCTTAGGGCAATTATTTCGCTCGCGTTTGGGCCAGGGACAGAGCAATTCAAAATAATGGACAGCTGTAGTAGCGAAAGTGATGAAAAGTTTGTTGTCCTAATGTAAGAATCTGATAAACAAATGTTTCCGAAAGTTGAAGGATTTTATAGATAATCCGCCGTATTCACAAAGCATTCAATCTCTAACTAAAGAAATGGGCATCAAGATTTAGCTATAAAATTCTAAATCAATGAGGAGGTTGTTCTAAAATATTCCGCCATATTCACAAAGCATTCAATCTCCGTTGAGTCCTAACTGAGGTCCTCAGTTAAGGATAAATAAGAATCGCAACCTCAACGGCGGCTTTTGACAGATCTCGGTCGGAGTAGGTAAACTGCCAGTGTGATCGGATGCTAATCAATGGAAATCATCATTGGTGTGATGAATTTCAGAATAACTGTAAAAAAAAATTCTGAAGATTTTCACTGGGTGTCTGATGGAGTCTGATAGTATCCGAAGTGTTAAAGAATAGTTGTTCTATCGTTGATGTTCTTTCGTTACTGTTTATTAGGCAACATTTTTCCATATATATCTCCTGACAAAGATAAATACATACATACATACATACATATGTTTTTCTAACGCAGAAGCAATTTCAAAATAAGAAAATTTTTTATTACATAGATTATATTTTTTGGAACCATTTAGGGCCGGTTTCTCAATTGCGAGTTAACTCGAGGTTGCGGGTAACCCGAGTGTTACGCGTTGAGGTATATCGCTAAATACATGCGTAACTCCCAACCTCCAGTTAACTCGCAATTGATAAACCGGCCCTTAGTGATGAATTCACATCCCAAAGGATCCTTTAATGATTACTTATAGTTTAATATGTTGCATGATGCACAAAGTATGAATTATTTTAATAATCACTGCACAAACTCATCAAAATTAATAAAACACACCGTAATCTATTATCCAAATCAAAAGTTCCAGCAAGTCAAAACTACCGATGGGGTTACCGCGGATGCGTCGATATAAAAAAGCAGATCGAAACCGTTCAGATGCTCCATTGACGTGCGCTCAACTGCCATTCACTTGTCACGTTGTGGAAATGCAGTACGCTGCTTTTTATTCTTCCCTTTGTTTCCGTATTGACAGGACGACCAGAATAAAAAATCGTTGCAGCTGTTCCGAGGCGGAGTTGGGCAACGCGCAAGGATGTTTTGGGGCGGGACCTGTGTCGGTGGATGTCGGCACGCCCCTGGTTCCTATTGGATGTTGCGATGACAGATCAGACTGTAGTCCTTCGCATTTTTGCCAGGACCTGACCATGGAGAGTCAGCTGCCGGGCTGATGTTTACTCACCCTACAATAATATGGATATTCTAGTTGTTTGCTTACAGTATATCGACTGCAAAGTGTGAATTTGATGGAGGTACTAGTAACACTTTATATAGTTTTTTTGAACTTATATATTGTCGAAAAATTCTACATAGGATTTTCTTCTTTGTCCGTCAAATCTGTTACCGGACATCGGCGATGCACATGCCAATTTCTTTTATACTGAATGCAGTTCTGAAACTGTAGCTTACTCTAGTTATTTTCAGAAAAAATATTTTGCGAAATGTTGGATTCCGGGATAACTTTATAAATTTTTCATTATTTTCTATGAATTCATCGAGTTGAAAATTGCAAAAGCGCTGACTTGAGGTGAGTTATTGGCGCGCTTGCTCTAATTCATAGCCAGAACGGTCCAGGAAAACAAATATCGATAACAATTCGATCGAGTTCAAAAGTTCAAATCTAGAACTTGGCTGGACTAGATTTTCAAGTTTTTTGCGAAAATTCAGAGATACGTATCCAACATATGGTTTTTGAGATACCTACAGATTTTTTTCGATGGTTCTTATAAAAATTTTGCTTCGTGTCGGTATTTTACAACTTACTCATTTAGCTGTTGTCATGTCCCAAATACACTCTGGAAATATCAACTCTCTAACTCATTTCGTCCGAGAGTTATCTTGCTTATATAGCTAGATGGACTGACCGACAGAATTGGAATTGACCTCGGTTTATCCATCAGTGAGTCAACCCAATCGTTAGAGATCATTTTCGGCCAAAAAATAGAGACATTTGGGCAAAATGATAGGCGCTGGCTCCTTTCAGGGGCTCGCCAAAAATAATGAATACTTTGATTAATCTAAAGGTCCGATTTCTTTCGAAAGAAGAAACTTGCAGGACAGGCTACATGTCGAAATGCACTGCAATATTTTATGTAAAGGGATTCTCAGCAAGAATATGAATTTTAAAAATTGAAAAATATATATTTATTTAATATTTTATTAACATATTTTTCTACATATGTATGGGGTAGTGATGACTTTAACACATGAAACAAAATATAGGTTAAATGGCCACCGTTGCTCTGTTGGCAGGTATGCATTCTTTTGATTAAATTTTGCAGTACATTTTGTAGTAGGGGCCTTTGGATTTTGTCGAATTTGACGTGCAATTTCTTGTTTCACAACTTCTTGGCTGCCAGTTTTGAGAAATTACTCAACTTGAAAACTTGGTTTGTAACAGAGTCATTGTTTCCCTTGCGGTGTGACTGGTAGCGCCCTCCTGTTGAAACCACATCTCATTTGAGTCCATTCCGTCTAATTTTTGCCAAAAAAAGTCTGTCAACATGGCCCGGTAACGATGACCGTCGACAGTCACGGCGGCACCATCAACCTTTTGAAATAACGGGTTTTCACTTTTAACAAACGTTCTTCCAAGCTATGACGAACCATTTTCGTTAATGTCTATGTTTTAATTAAACGAACAACAAATATGGCTGACTCTACAATTGATAGTCAAAAATGGCGCGCAATTCGGAATTCAAGTTCTTGCTGAGACAATAACCTTTACATAGAGCGATATGACAAGCTAGCTGAAATATCTGCATTATATCTACGCTATAGGTGAAAATAAGATTTCAAGATTCTCAGTTGAAACCCAAACTTTTAGTTTTTGGCGCTCTTGTTCCTCGGAACAGAGTGCTCATCAATTTGCCCAAATGTCTGCAATTTTCGATATTTTGGATGAAAATGGTCTCAAACGATTTGGTTTAAGATCAAGAATCCGTGGTCAAACTCGATTCTGTCCGGCCGTTGACACGATAATTCTTGAACGGAATGAGCTAGACAGTTGAAATTTTCAGAGTAGGTAATTTTTTTTACATTAAAAATTTCAAATTCATTGCCTCATAAGAATCCATTGATATATCATTCTCAACTCTAACAAACTAATACTTTCGGTGATGTGATTTTTCAAAATTTGAATAATTATTCTTAATTTTATGATTTCATAGAAAGCTAATGATAATTTGCTGATGTATGTAACGCCAACATATGAGGTGAGTCATAGACCTTCGTTTTGATTTTAATTTCTTATGATGCAGTTCTATCATAAGAATCCGTTGATGTAATTCCCAACTCTGAGAAATTACTTTCCGAGAGGAGCGCCAAAGCCCCTATCCACAGAGCTTTCCCACTTTTTATTTAATTGTTGTAGTAGCCACTCGTTGGATGAATAATAATAAAATTTTAAATTCAAGACCAAAATACTTCGAATATTGAAGTTAGACACTTCGAGTATGGATTAGGACTGCGGACTGGAACCTTTTGTGTATGAATGTAAATGTATGGATGAAGCTCACACAGTGCTTTTTGGCTACTCGCGACTTTGAATGAGATTAAAATAAGGAGATATTGTTAACGTTATTAGGACATATAAGTATGCAGAAAATCATGGGAGAATATAAGATATAAGAGAATATCTTTGAATGCTCATTGTCCCAGTTGAATTCAGTTAATATTAAAATGACGGTTGATGTATCTCGTGATCAGCCAAGACCTCGTTGGGTGAGATCTAAGCGATGTTATATATTTCCAAGAATACAGATCCGATCGAATTAAAATGAAGTAAAGTTGAAAAATTGGTTCAAAAACTGTAAACAGCAGCTTTGGCGCTCTTGTTCAAACTTTGACAAATCATATCTCCGAAAGTATTGGTTTCTCAGAGTTGGGAATAATATCAATGGATTCTTAGGGTAGAACTGAATCATAACGGTAAATTCAAATAATAGTATATTTATCAAGATTAAATGAGCAATCTTCAATGCTTTAATGCTTCAAAAATTATCATTTGAAAAAAATTAACAATCTGCAATCTTCAATGCTTTAATGCTTTAATGCTTCAAGAATTGTAATAAAAAAAAAACATAGTCCCTAAAATTATTAATCCGAAACCACCAGACCATTTCTACCCATGAACGAACTTATCCGAGATATTCATTCCTTAAATCTACTGTGAAAATTATATTATATCAATTGAAAGTTAGTTAATATTCCAGTTTTGTTTTTACTTGAGATTTTCTGAGCCCAATTTTATTAACTTACAAAAGTATATATTTCCATTATCATATGGATTATCCAAGAGCTATCCATGATAGCTGAGATTGTATCAAGGTTCATTTTACATTCAATCATACTTTGTTTTCTAGAACAGGCGGTATTTTATATCAAGAATTTTGAATAGAGTTAGAAATAAATATGACATTATACTCAGTTTGAAATCACTTATCTGTAGACAGAGACGACAGAGACAATACCTTCTTTTTCTCTATGAGATGACAATCACAGAACACTAATATATGACAATGACAACACATAGAATATATCTTACCTAGGTTATATTCTGTGTGATATGTATGAACACGGATCAAATTCATATTTAAGATGACACCATTCTGTGAAATCACAGAATTACGATTTAAGGTTGAAATTTTGAAAAATCATATCTCCGAAGGTATTAGCTTGTTAGAGTTGAAAATGAGATCAATGTATTCTTATGATGAAATTCAGTCTCAAAAAAACTGGAACTTGAAATTCGTAATGTAAGGAAAACATGTTTTTTTCGTTATTCCCAAACCATCTGGCCGATTTTGCCTAAAAACGAACTTAGCCGAGATATTTATCTCCTAAACCTACCCGTTATCTTGGTTACGGCCTGCCGGGTGGCCGGATCGATTTTGACCACGGATTCTTGATCAGTGAGTTGAAAAAAATCGTTTAAGACCATTTTCAGTCAAAAATTCGAAAATTACAGACATTTGGGCAAATTGATCAGCACTCTGTTCCGAGGAACAAGAGCGCCAAAAAGACGGCTTGAGGGTTCATGCAGTATTTCGAGAGAGTATGTGCTTTTCTTGAATTTTCTTCTTTTTGGCACTCTTGTTCCTCGGAACAAAGTGCTTATCAATTTGCCCAATTGTCTGTAATTTTCGAATGTTTTGCTGAAAATGGTCTTAAACGATTTGGTTCGACTCATTGATCAACAATCCATGGTCGAAATCGATTCGGTCCGGCCGTCCGTTAACACGATAAGTCTCGAACGGAATCAGCTAGACAGTTGAAATTTTCAGAGTAGGTTTGAGAGATACCTAAATATCTCAGTTGAGTTCGTTATTGGGCAAACTCAGCCGGATGGTCTCAAAGTATCCTAAAAAAAATTTTAAATGCAGTTTTATCATAAGAATCCATTGAAATCATTTACAACTCTAACAAGCCAATACTTTCGGAGATAAAATTTTTCAAAATTTCAATATTATATCGTACTTCTATGTTATCACAGAATGCGAATTCTATCGGTGTGTGTACCTAATACACGCATTATATCTGTGTTCACTCTTCATACATGTAATCTTATCTACCTCTATAACAGACATGTCAAATGTATTTCTGTTCTAACAAACAAAGTATGATTGAATGCGAAATGACTTATAGGATATTATAATTACCCCTACCCTATATGCCCTTGGATAAGTCATATGATAATGGAAATATATAATTTGGTATCCAAGTTTACCAAATTGGGTTCAGAATATCTTCAGTAAAAACAAAACTGGAATATTGGCTAAGTTTCAATTGATATAATATAACATTCAGAGTAGATTTGAGGAATGAACATCTCGGAAGTTCGTTATTTAATTTCAATTTAGTTTATTTTATAATGCAGTTCTATTATGAGAATCCATTGATATCATTCCCAAGTCTGAGAAACCAATAATTTCGGACATGAATTGCCAAAGCTTGAACAAGAGCGCCAAAGTTCCTGTCCACAGGGCTTTCCCACTTTATTATATTATATTTCCTCATAAGTAATCATTAAAGGATATTTTCGGGGGTACATTCATTATTATATAGTTTGTTTTATGGGTTTCCTCTCCCAAACTCTGATAAATATATATGCATATATATATATATAAAAAAATTATTATTTTGTGAATTGCTTCTGCGTTAGAAACACAAGATATTTGTCAGAAGCAATGTATAGAACAATGTTGCCTAACAAACAATAACGAAACAACATCAACGATAGAACAACCATTTCGTAACATTTCGTAGACTATAGATCAGATTCCCTCGTCAGACACCAATCGAAATCCTTCAGAATTATTTTTTGTTGATAGCTATTCTGAAGACAATGGATATCCGAGGCAATTCATAAATACATCTGTCATGAATTTAGATAGAAGAGCTTCTAATAAAATAACAATCAATCAAGTAGAAGAGCCCAATCCATTGAATGTGATCCCTTATGTTCGTGGCCTTTCGGAAAGAATCAGGAGAATCGGTTCTATAAGTTCAAGATAAGAACCGTTTTCAAGACAAAACTAATTAATGAAAAATGAAAATCCAAAAACTGTGTACATAATATTCCTCATATTTCTGGTAAATTCAAGGAGACAACTAGAAGTAAAAAAATCGAAACATAAGAACGATTTAACAAATAGAGACATACAGAAATTCAATAATAGTAAAACATGTATGTACAATCACATTATGGATTGGAGTCGACTTGTGTTTTGTTGAACAGAGAACGCAATTTTGCAAATTGCTCAATTGACCATATTTGGTTGAATTTGTTGAAAAAGTAGTGGGAACTTGGTAATTTCTTTGCAAGGTGAGAGTATGTTGCCATAATCTTCAAATATTGTCAATGTGACAATTTTCGAATTTCAGAATACCTATCAACAAAAAATAATTCTGAAGATTTTCGCTTGGTATGTGAAAATTTTCCCATTTCAGAATAGTTATCAACAAGAAAATTATTCTGAAAAGTTTTGCTAGGTGTCTAACGAAAGGAGAATGATCTAGTCTCCGAAACGTTACGACAGAGCTGTTTTATCGTTGATGTTGTTTTGTTATTTTGACAACATTGTTCTATGCATTGCTTCTGACAAATATCTTGTGTTTCTAAACCACACGCAAATCACAAAAATAATACATTTTTTATTTTATATATATTTTTTAGAGTTTGAGAGAGAAAACCTAAGGAACCATTTAATAATCTCAACTCATCTGGAAGTATTTCAATTTTCGGATATTCCGACTGAAATACAGACTATTTCCGTATTTTGGGCGTATAGATCGTTGCGAAGAATATTTAGACAAACCGTAAATCCATTTTCCAACATTAATAAATCTTTTTATTAATTTTTTTGCATGCAAAAATATTTACCCTCGCGTAAGAGTCCTTACTTCCTTCTATCTTACTTCATATGTGCCGAGTCTGATGATTTTGATGCGTTTAAAGGTATCAGATACCCTATTACCAGTTAATCTGTAGCTTATAGAGCCAGTCAGTCGTCAGGAGGTAAATCCGAGGACACTGAGAAGGCCCGAACGAATTCCATGCTTTGCACGCGCTTTTTATTTGGCTAACTTGTTCCGGGGTTGAGCCAGATTATCCCTGATTACCGGGTATAAACTATCATTCTTTGCCTTCTGCTCTCGACTGTTCTTTGGCTATGTATACATGTATTTAAGATTTCGGGATTACCTCCATTCTAAATGAAGTGCATGAGCTGATTTAGAAGTCAATCGGATAAAAGTATTCTACCATTTATGACGGTTTGCTGATGTGTTGAATATTTTATCTCGATGAAGACAGAAAATGGTAGAGCATCGCTTACAAGATAGCATACTGATAACAAAATAGGTATCAGAGGAGAGTGATTCATATTATCAAAGGTATATAATTATATATAGGTATACAGTGTGGAAGAGTCAAATGGAATAAATTCATTATCTTGGTTGCTGTACATATTTATGGACATGGACATCAAATCTAAATCGTCATTCTTCTTCGTAAAAATGCGAAACCTACTTTCAACCCCCTTCGACAGACAGGTACAACCCCCTATTTTTCAAATACATAGTAGGTATTGACTTACGATACATCGTTTGAAAGGTCGCGTCATTCTCTATTCACAAATGTTATCATGCACTTTCATGTTTATTGCAAAACTCAAACTAGAGAAAAATAAAATCATTTGATTACTGAACTTCATTATAATATTCCCTTGAATATTCCCAAAACTTATTACAATAATATTAAACTTATTTGCCTTCAAGATGTGATAGAAAGAAAATGAAAAACAAAACATAACATTGTATTTTCCAGATGGTACCATAAAAACTACGTAAAACGCTTTCTGTGGCAATGTCAGTTTCTTTAGAACGCTTTCGACAATTTTTTTGTGCTTTTTAGTTGTAGTTTATAAAATGTCTAATTTATGTTTGAATTTTATTAACTTCAATTTTGAATAATGGTTCAATTAACGGAAATGCACAAAATAACAATTTTACAAATGATTGGTTACGCCCGAACAAAGAAAGAAATAAGTCGCATGCCCAACTAGCAAAATAGACACCTAAAAGAACGAAATGGTTTCATAACTATCGTATAGCGCTGCTTGAAAGGATTACATTATTTTTTAAGCATCTCAATTCGACAATTTGATCATAAAATAGATGGATTTCTATAATGCTGTTGTATATACGTTCTCACAACTCATATCATACGACAAATTTTATAACAGTTGCATAACGTACTATAAAATTCCTATAAAATAATTTTAAAACAGTGTTATACAGATTAGAATACGGTTGCATAGCTATTGTATTACTTATAATAGCGACGTTAAAAGATGGTTATAAAGGAAGCTGAATAAATAGTTGTATTAGAGTTCTTTAAGAAAAGTAATAAGATTGTTGCTTTACGCAGAAGTTGAACACTACACAATAGATATAAAACTATTTTATAATCATCTTATAACTAAAACAGTATTCTCTCTTATGAATACCTTATAGAATAAAAATGTGGTTCCAGGAATAAATTTATCTCATGTTCTACGTTATAAAGTTATCTACATTTACCTACAAACATATAAACATAACCCAATAGTAATTGAAAAATTACGCGGGTTTTCTAGCAGTTTTCGGTTACAAAATGATTTCGGCAATATCTGAGTGGAAACGTCTGATTCGTTTCCCAGTTTGTGGGAACAATCGTCAACTCTTTTCTATTATTTTCCTCGGTTTCTACTATCTTGCCATCTTTCAAATATATGAATACCGGTATAAATAAATCCAATAATTTGAGGTCAGTTCACGCTTGGAAAGAATCTGTATAAAGAAATTATTCCAAACACAATATAACTAAATAATTGTTTAGTGTCGCACCGAACGCATGTTAAGTGATACTTCTGTTCTATTATGTAGTTTGCCAACGCGCTAAAGGATAACACGGAAATCTAACGTACAGTGTTACTAGCTTGGCAGTTAGTAGTTATTCCGACATACATGAAATCAGTAGCAATAAATAGGTAGACTTTTTATTTAATATGATACATCTTGTAGTTCAAGATGTTCTAAATGCACCTACAATGTATGTTTTGCAACTCAATCATGAAAAGTCATATATATTTGACACGGATTGTCATAAGGGTTCATTGTAACTTTTAACAGTAATCTTGTGCTAAAGAGAAACGTCATATAAACAAACACAATATTGCGATAGATCCCTTTATTTTTACTAAGAAAACAACTTTTTTTTTTAAATAATAACTGAATAATTATCACAAAAAAATCTTGTGTAGCCTACACTTTATGCAACACAGTGACGTGTACTTTTTGCACACAATGTGTTGGACCACTCACTATACTCGTGGTCCAATCCTCATCCTGTATATAAATATCTACCTATTATTTCTGTAATAAACAAAATGCTGTGAGAAAATATTTTGAATGTATTATTAAATCTGGCAACAGTTAAAAGTGGTCAAGAACCAAACTGCACCATGATTCCTGAGACTGTTAAATCAATTTTATGGCACTGCGTTAAACAATATATATAATAAAACTTTAATATCGTATACAGCTCAGAAGAAAACAGAATCATTGTATAAGGTATCTAATTTGTATTCTACCATATACGCCATATTTATTAAACGTTCGGCTGTTCAGAAACCGCCGCCATTGTGAAAAAATCATATAGAAACGAAAAAGGGGTAAAATAAAAATAGATTTTTTAAAGAAATATGAGACTTTTTCCGCTTTTACAACAGCCGCAATACATGCTTTGTTTTAAGTTGAAAATTCAACAAATAAAACATTTTTTTTTATTTTTCATTTTTCAATAATACCAATAAAATGTACGCTAAACTGAGGCGCTTTAATTTTTTACCAACAAAATATATATATTTATTGTCAGAAAAGTTAGCTCCGCAAATAAATTTGGCCCCCACAGTAGCGATATAGGTCTTCAATATTTTCAATATGATTAACAGGTCCCATCTCCATCACCCACCGCCATAATAGTAGTATATGGATTATACTGATCCTTCCTAGGTCTTCCCCAAGGAGACCCCTCATAAGCTCTCGAAGAGCTTGAGCGAGTAAGGAGAACCAGTTCGTGTTCTGTGTAGGCTTTGTTACTGTGTCCTTACGCCACCTTAGGCACAGCACTGTTAATTTTTGACCCAACAGTGAATGGTGGCGATTACCGTGACTAGAAAATTTCTTTCCTAGCCTCGGAATTGAACTTGGGGCTTCCGCTCCCAAGTCAATTGCTCTACCACTGAGCCAACCACACTTAATAATAATGCCTGATATTGGATCTTACTCCTCTGTGAAACGCGAACGTTTACACATACCTAATAAAATATTCTTGTGATAATTCTATTCCGAATTTCAACGGTAGAGAACAAAATTATTGTATTAGCTATTCTGTCTGCATTATAAAATACTTATAAAATACTTTCCTAGTAGTTCTATATGTGTCCGTTAAATACTCTTAAACCGCAGAATAAGAGTACTGCTATATACAATAGTTTTATAGCAGTTCCCAAATACATTGTATAAGTAATCTTGAAGACATACTTATAGGACAGTTATATAGTCATCCTAAAACAGTTGTGTAGTTTACTAAAGGATGTCCTAAAAGAACTGAACAGTTGTGTAAAGTGGGGCCCTTTTTGGTTGTAAAGACATTGTATAATGGTTTATATCCACATTATAAGATTTTCACGTTTCTATAAGATATGCTGTATAGCAGTTCTTACAACCTTTATAAAATTATTTTTGCTAGTTGGGTGTTTCATGAGAAATAACCGAATTTGCCGCCTATAACCCAAGGGACAATGAGCAAAATAGAGAAGCAATGTCGCGAGTTTGGGCGTGTAAGGCAGATCAAAAAAGCTGCTAATACGCTGTGTGAGGATGTGAAATTAGATGTAATGCTTGACTCCGAAGAAAATTCACATAAATCGAGTATAGATACCTCCACAGTATTCAATGTCAGCCATTCATCGATTCTAAACATATTAAAACAAAATAAAATGCATCCCTATAAAGTAGTACTTTGATAGGAGAACTTAATTTTGAGAACAAATGTTGGACATGTTGGATAAAAATATTATCCAATTAGTAGACACACGCAATTCCTTCAAAAGGTTAATGTTTGACCAGGAAATGTTCGAAACCATATCGTAGGCCCCTTTTTCATTGAGGGCTGCAATTTGAATGGCGATTAATATTTAGCACTGCTCCAAAATGATGTCGTTCCAACTTTGGCAAATCTATATCCTGTTCAAGGCAATCCTCAAGTTCCACGGAATACGATATGGTTCCAACAGGATGGGGCACCACCACATTACCAACGTAATGTACCGCAATACCTCGACGCAATATTCCAAAATCAGTAGATATAGGACGGCGAGGAACGATCGAATGGCTAGCTCGAACCCCTGATCTTCACCCATTAGATTTTTATTTTTATGGGGATATGTAAAGAGTATACAAGTATACAAAACTAAACCCCTTGATTTGAATGACTTAATAGATCGAATAACGCGGGCGATTAGGTCGATCACTCCTGAGATGTGGAATAATGTTTGCAGTATAATTTTTATTTGATGTTAGGATGTTGCCAAGGCGTTCGCGGTAAACACTTCAAACATCTACTTCATTAACATTCATAATTTTTTCTGCTATATTTTGTATTACATTTTAGTTTTTGATATTGTACCAAATTTCACTCAATTTTATTTTTTTCTATTTTGATTTTTGCCATAAACATGAAATTGATAACATTTCTGAATAGAAAATGACAAGACCTTATAAATGATGTATCACAAGCCCATACTTCCCATTTGAAAAATTGGGGGTTGTACCTGTCCTTCGAAGGGGGTTGAAGGTAGGGTTCGCATTTTTGCGACGAAGAATGACAGTTCAAAATTTCAATTGGATATGTTTCGGGATTTTCCATAAATATATACAGTAACCACGATAATTAATCTATTCCATTTTGCTTATCCACACTTCATAACTAAACAGCACGGTGAGTCTGTATATCAGGGCGCTATCATTTTGCCGAAATGACTGTAATTTTTTAATTTTGAGCCGAAAATGGCCTCAAACGATTACATGTTTGACTTATTAACGCTCGTGGTATAATCAAACAACATACCTAACAGTGTCATTTAACATTTTACCTATTTTTTTTATTTTTATTTATATATTGAACCAAACTAATTACAAAAATTCGATAAATTTATTATAAATTATACAAAAAAACACAATGTGTAATAATACACAACTAATTAGTATGTTGAACCGTCACCCTAACAAATATGCTTGTGAATGAATCAAATCAAGTTTATTTTTCAAGTAGTAATCAGTTAAAATTAAGCGGTAAAATCCTTAGTTTACAAACACAAATATTAAACATTAAAGAAGAGGATTCTCACAGGATTAATCGCGGTCGTCTTAGGACACAATAAACACTCCACGTGTTGATAGCCGAATCTCTATCCCAACTGTTGACAGAAGTACGTAAATAGATAAGTAACACTTTAGCATTAGTACAACAATAAACGAATACTTTCGGCAAACGTCAGCATATTTCAACGGCAGCCTCCGGTATTTAAAACGGCCACAATCGTCTCTTTCAATGCCACATAATTATCTTTTTTTCCTTCCTTGTTGTGGCTAGAGGTCCATTATCCCGTTCCCAGAAGGTGGACCTTGTGGTCAGCCGACGTACAATTCAAAACAAACATTAGGAAGGGACGAAAAGCTCAAAAGGGAAAAATATTGAGACATAATCCGTTAAAGGAGTGTCGGCAGGAACCTAGGTCGCTGGTATTTCTTCGGAAGAGTCCTGAAGGTAACTGTGCGTGTAAATTTAATGCTCCAAGGTGGTCGGAAGGCGAGATAACTGTTCCTTGAAATGGTAATAGACAACGCATTTCCGAGAAATCGTCTGTATAAAATCTCCAAAGTAGCAATATAATTGATACCGATGAAACGGAGTCTATTACGGACCTTGTTATGATAATACATACAATGTGAGGGCTACAAAAATGGATGTTGTGAAAATCCTTCACTTAATTTCGTGCAAATTTAGCTTTAAGTTTCCAACTGCTGTGGGTATAATATTATATCGAATTAGCTGTGTATAGTCTAGTCAACAAGTGCTTTTTGGGTCAAAATGTTTGCGTATTCTCCGAAAATTATGATAGAGTTGTCAGTCGATTCGGAATGGCATGTAGATAGTTTTTAAGAAAATGCTTAGGCCGCTCGCAAAAATTGCAATAGTTATAAACAATTAAGTGAAAAAAAAGAAGGTTTTTCGGCAATATCTCAAGAACTATTTGAGATAATTCAAATTTGAAAAAAAAATCAAAAAAAGGAGCAAATTTCCTAAAACAAAACCCACTGTAGGATCAATATTTATAATTTCCCCAAAGCGTTGAAAACGCCCGAAAACGGTTACTCCGGCTTGCGCAAGCCTATAGCCTCCATTGGACTTTTAATGAATAAATATTATTTTAACTCATTAAATATGAAAATAAAAAATTGAAAATATTCAGGCGCCTGCAGGATAGATCAGTGAACGATAATCCGTGGTCCAAAAATTTGGTTCGCTATTTTTCAATTAGTTATCCATCAGTTAATTAACAATTTTTTGTAGCATGAACATTAACATTGCAAGTGCGATTGTTAAACTATTAATCTGAGTATTTTTTCCTTTCGTGCAGCTATTTCTCAAAGATCTTAGAATAGATTCCCGTTGGAAAAATAAAAAAATTGTTAATTTTCGTTTCGTTATTAAAAATGTACTTAGGTGAAAATTTATAAAGCTTCATTAAACATCGAAAAAATCTTTTTTTTATAATATAGATATAGATCCGTTTTCTTATGATCAGCAGCTACTTAAAAATGTTTTTTAATAATTTTCATCTCCTATTGTTTAAAAATTTTTTATAAAGAAATGCATTGTTCATGAGATAATTTAATTTTTTTTCGATAACATAATCCTTGCTGATAATTAGATTATATTAGATTTATTGCTCAAAAACGCATTTGTTGAATAACAATTTTTTTACCACTTGTTACGAAATTGAGGAACCATTTTTTTAAATCATTAGGTAACTATCTTGGTCTTTGATATAAAAAAAAATCGATTATTATTTAAATTTTCATTGTTTATTTAATAAACATTTTATTATCATCAAATGAATTATCTCTTTGTATTTTATTTTCTTTTTCTATTTAAAAAAACAATAACAATCATGTCGTATGTTTTTTATTAATTTATATTTTTTATTGAACTTTCAATTCAATATTTTTTTATGTATAACACATGGTTGTTTTTAATTTTTTAAATAGAAAAATCTATTAATCTTTTTTAAATTTGAATGATCTCAAATAGTTTTTGAAATATTTTCGAAAAACCAAACCCCCTTTTTTTTCAATTAATTCCTTATAACTTTTTCTTTATAGCAATTTTTGCGAGTGGCCTTGGCATTTTCTGAAAAACTATCAACATGCCATTTCGTAGCATTACTCAAGCAATAAAATAATCAGATACAATAAAGAAAAGAAATATAATCACACTGTTGTTCAGAACGATTGTAAAGTATATAATAGTGGTGTTTTGATTGATTTCAGTTCTATACATATCCAGGTATAATCCATATCCACAAGTAAACTCCTCTGACTGAAATTAGCGACTAATAATGAAATCTTCAGATGTAAAATTCTCAGTCATCTTGCAACTTTTAAGTACGGTATAGATTTTTTCAACTGTTACATGTAATGTTCGGAAGTGTTGACATAGTGTCAGGAGTTTTAATGCGCTCGTTGATTGAATGATTCACTGAGTATACTAATTCTTGATGATATAGTAGCAGCTATTAATAGTTTCTCAATAAAATTTTCGTCATTTCAACAAAGTTCATTCGAATTCGGAAAATTGTTCATAGGCACATAGGTAAATATATACATAGGTACTGTTGTGGTTTTCTGTTCAAACCATTTGACAGTTCAAAATTATAGTTATCATGATGATGGGATTATTTGAAATAGGAAATTACGAAGTAGTTCATGGATGGAGAAACTCGGCAAAAGGGGGATAATTGAATTTAGATTGAAATTATTTTTTGGATGAGGAGAAGTCAGATAAATTATTCGTCAGAACTGCTCACCTACCTGTGGATATTCAACACTTAATTATATAGGGAGTAAAATTAGTATTATGGGTTGAGTATTTGATCATTTCGAAATTCTCAAATATCTAGCTATATAATTTTATTTCAGACAATCCACCAGCACCAAAAGATGATAAAACTCACCAAAGTGAATCTCCAGCTATGTAATATCCGATCAAACACTGCATCAACAGCTTGACCGAATTCTTCCTGCAAGGTAATTTAGTTTTGTTCTCCTTCGGTAGATTCGAAGGAAGAGCGTTCACCTCTTATTCATCAATCGCTATATAATCCATCGAAAAATTTAATTCCTAATTACCTGCTTTCATTTCGGGAAAATTGCATGTCCTTGTACATTTTTTTTTACTGAAAATAGTTGTAAACGGTAAATGACCTATTGTGAAGATAGTGGAAGGCCTGCTCTGTACTCTGTGAGAATTTTCTTTTGACGAAATACATATAAGGATATTCTAAAGATTGTTGGCCAAATTACGTGTGAATTTAGCTGCAACCCTAGTGAATTTTGTGAAATACTCATTTCGTATGTTTTTGTTTGCTCATTTTCAGCCTAAAATTGTCCTAAAATTAGCACTGCAGTCGATGCGAAGCCCAAATAAAATGAACAAACTTGTTCGGCATCAATCATCTATTAGGCACAGAACCTTATTTAAAATATTGTTTTCATAATACATATCTAAAAGAGGGTTATCCATACTACGTAAGAATTTTCTGTTCACTCAACAAGAACACTTATAAAAATTTGAAAAATATTTATCTAATTACCTACTTATAAATGTATTCCAAACCATTCGGAAATTCCACCTTATTTCGCAGTATTGTCTTTTTCGTACTATTTCCCTTGTAAAAATTGCATTAACTGTTTCCTCAATTTAATTTTTGATATTTCATTCAATGCTAACTTCTCGATTTAAACATGATTGGATCTGAGATATCAACAAAATATATTGAATGAGTATCCGGATGCAATGGGCTGATTTCATCAATTCGCAAACTTGTTTCCTTCAAGACCCTAAACTGCAGTTTTCTCCGTAACTTAGTACTCACCAACGGTTGGTCCGCTGGACCAATTAACATAATTAAATTTTACCCAATTCTCCATCATTGAGTAAATGTAATCGGTTGGGATTATTTTGAGCTCAAAATTCGGACAGACATGTGGACCAAGTGCAAAAAAATTAGAATTCGTTAACTTTGATCTACTTTTATCCTATTCAAAGGATAGCTTTGTTTTTCATTGCTCCATTTCTATAATGTTGTTATTGGAAATAATGAAGAGAATTTCCGGAAAGTATATAAATCTGGTAACAATATGGTAAACTAGTTCGCAACAAGTCTATATCGGGGCGAAATTATCGATGTAAGCTCCGAAGGCCGAACCTGATCCATTTTTCATCCCTTCACGTAACTTTCGCACTCCTGCTACAAGTTGTCTGGCTTCCTTATCACTCGGTCCAACTCGGTCTCTCTGTTCTCCCCCGTGACTCGTAATCCGGATTAGAACCCCACGGTGCTCTAGGTTCGTTTCCTATCCCATCATCTGCCCAGAAGACGAGACGTTATCTGAAGAACTGTTCCCATAACCGCGTCGACTTATGTGGGCGAGACGTTTTGATAGAAGTGTTCATTGCGACAACCCAAAATGTAATAAGTCGAAAACAACTCAACTTCTCAAATAGTTTGGTTCTCGCATCGCAATGGAGTAAGTCTCTCGCGTTTCCCAATACGGTTGCATCAGTTTTGTATTTAAATAGGAACGCACCCTTCAACATTTTTCATGATATGTCAACGTCAGTCAAGGTCAAGATGCATAGAATAATAAGGTGCCGACAGTGCCGATACTGCCTACTAATCCGTTAAAATTTTCTTGCGGAAGCCGGAAACGGTACTAGAATATGACACTGTCAGCACTCTATGGTCCACAAAGGAACGGCAGTTGGGGGGACAGGGGACAGGTAAACAATTTTATAAAGAGCTGAATAAATTTTTACCAAGAAAACCATAGTGTGTCTTTGTTCACTTAGTAATTTATAAAGAGGTTACGTTCATTTTGGTGTATCTTAGAGTTGTATTATTAACTAAAATTAGTGTTTTAGGACTCGTTTTTGGCGCTCTTGTTCCTCGGAACAGAGGAACAAGATTCATCATAAGAATCTATTGATAATATTCTCAACTCTAACAAACTAATAATTTCGGATAATCGATTTTTCATAATCAGAAAATATAAATTTGACGGTTCTCCTTGTATTGTTGGTGTTCTTGTAAGCGTCAAAGATTTCATCATGATCATGAATAACTGCAAGCACTTCTGTATATAGAGCCCAGTATAACTGTTAATATTCCATTTTCTCTGAATATTCCTCTGCATGAGTCCCTATATTTAATTCTAAATATTGTTCTTATGGCCCATTTTTGAAGTGTGAATAGTCTTGTGGTATCTGAGCTATTTCCCCAGATCATTATACCATAGGGTAGTGCAGACTAGAATACAGAGAAGTACAAGGTCCTGAGTATCTCCTTTAACATATATATAATCGATGTTAATTTCCCAGTCAAGTGATCTATCCGCCGTATTCACAAAGCATTCAATCTCCGTTAAGTCCTAACTGAGGTCCTCAGTTAAGGATAAATCAGAATCGCAACCTCAGTTAACGAATGTAACGGTGCTGAAACAGGTCTGTTTCACGTTAATCTTCACTTAAACTGAGGATGCGATTCTTATTAATCCTTAACTGAGGACCTCAGTTAGGACTTAACGGAGATTGAATGCTTTGTGAATACCGCGGAAAATGTGCTATCCGCTTCAAATTTGTGTCCAGATATATTCCTAGGTATTTCACATTATCTTTAGGTTTTATTGTAGACTGGTTCAGTATTAAATTGTCAGGTATCTTTTGTTTTGATCTGTCTGTATGACATATTATGATACACTCGGTTTACTTGTGCAGAAATAGAGTTTATTTTCATTACACCATTTCTGTATTTCTTCAAAAGGAATCGCTGCTAGTACTTTGACAAAAGCGCCAAAGCCCATGCCCACAGAGCTTTCCCACTTTTTGGCGCTCTTGTTCCTCGGAACAGAGTGCTTTCAATTTACCCAAATGTCTATAATTTTCGAATTTTTGGCTGAAAATGGTCTCAAACGATTTGGTTCGACTCACTGATCAAAAATCCGAGGCAAAAATCAATTCTGTCGGCCGGCCGGCCGTCCGTTGACTCGATAACTCTTGAACGAAAGGAGTTAGGGGATTTAAATTTGCAGGGTAGGTTTGGGGCGTAAATATCTCGGACGAATTCGTTAACGGGTGAAATCCACCAAGCGGTTTCGGAGTTATGGCTGTTTTCAGTAAAAATATTTTTTATGAATATTTCCGAAACCGATCACTCGATCTATTTGAAATTTAGCGTCAGGTTGTAGAATAATTACCTTTATACGCATGCGTAGTTTTGTATTGATCAGATTGCCGTAAAATGTAAAAAAAAATGTATTTTAGATTTTTTTCTACAATAACTCTCGAACAGAATGAGCTAAAAATAGGCAAAATAGGCTGGATGGTTTCGGAGTAACGAAACAAAATTTTTTTTTGACTTACAAATTTCAAATTCAATTCTTTTTAAGATTCAGTTTCTTCATAAAAACCCTTTGATATCATTTTCAACTCTAACAAACTAATACTTTCGGAGATTTGATTTTTCGAAATTTCAATAATGAATCGTACTTCTATGTTTTCAAAGAATGCTATAATTATTCTATCTATAAATTATAATATGATCTTTGTTCAAACTCGTACATGTCATCCTGTTCTATAAGAGAGAGTCAAATTCATTTTAGCTATTTTAATTTGATTTCTTCCATGGTCCTCATTTTCAGATTGCTCATTTAATCTTGATAAATAACAACAAATCTTGTCAAATTCTTAACGAGAGCGCCAAAGCTCCTGTCCACAGGGCTTGAACCAATTTTTGCGCGTATGTTCTGGGGACATCGCGTTATAGTTTTGCCCAAATGTCTGTAACTTTCGAATTTTTTGACGAAAATGGTCTCAAACGATTTAGTTCGACTCCCCAATGAAGAATTCGAGGTCAAATTTGATTCTGTCCGGCCGGCCGGCCGTCCGTCCGGCCGTTGCCACGATAACTTAAGAACGAAAAGAGCTAGCAACTTGAAATTTTCAGGGTGGGTGGCGCATCCTAATACGACGGACAAGTTCGTTAATGGGCATAATCGGCCCAGTGGTTTCCGAGTAATAATTTTGTTTTCAACCATTATAAATCCGATCGAATTGAAACTTGGTGGGTAGTTGTAGAATATGAACCTAAGCACGTTTGTGAAATTTTGTGTGAATCGTATGGCTAGAAAATTTTAAAAAAATTATTAAAAAATATTTTTGTTGTCACGATAACTTGAGAACGGAATGAGATAGCGGCTTGAAATTTTCAGGTTAGGATGTGCAGAACGCGATATTTCAGTTTCTTTATGAGCATAATCGGCCGAACGGTTTTAGAGTTATAGCCATCTGAAATTTTCTGAAATTTGGTGGTTTTTTGTTCCTCATTAACTCGAAAAATACTGAACCGAATGAATTCAAGCATGGTTATTAGTTGTAGAATGCCAACGCAAAAATGTTTGCAAATTTTGGTGAGGATAGCATTTGTAGAAAAGTTTTAATAAATCATTGAAAATAAAAAAAAAATTCTATATATCAGTAACTATTCGTTTGAAATTGCTGAAATTTTGCAAGAGCCTTCATAACCTAACTCTACTAACAAGTTTCAAGTTTTAATACGATCGGTTAAATATTGTTGGAGATTCGAGCATTCTTGTGTGAGTTCAGTAGATGGGTGACCGTTGCCTCGATAACTTTCGAACGAAAGGAGATAGAGACTTGCAATTTTCAGGGTAGGTTGCGTATCCGAAAGGGAGAGTTGAGTTCGATTTTGGGTATAATCGGCCTAACGGTTTCCGAGTTATACCCACCTGGAATATTATTTCCTTGATAACTCAAAAAAAAATTGGTTCAAGCACTGATGTGAAGTCAGAAGCTTTTGCGCGTATGTTCTATTGTTCATTCTTCTGTATTGGACACCCTTAATCGAATTTACCATGGTAAATTATGTTGTCCATTAGAATTTACCATGGTACATTCGAATTAAGTGTCCAATACAGGAGAATGGACAACATAATTTACCATGGTAAATTCGATTAAGGGTGTCCAATACAGAAGAATGGACAATAGAACATACGCGCAAAAGCTTCTGACTTCACGTCAGTGCTTGAACCAATTTTTTTTACAAAAAGTTTGTTTATCAAAAATGATGAAAAATTATATAAAAGTCGGCCAACTACGACTTCCAGTTTGGGCGGAAATCGCCATTTTTATACGAAAATGTCGATTATCTCCGAAAATTCGAACTTTTTGTGTGTAACAATAGCAAGTAGTCTTGTTTGAAATAAATTTTAGATCAACGTTAGGTTGAAAAACCATGAATCTTTTGTTTCTTTTGCTTATAACTCATTTAAAATGTGAATAATTTACCTAACAGAATCGCTCAAATCTCGTTTCATTCTGGTGCAAAGTTGCTGGGATTTACTGTATATGTACTTATAATGCTTCTATCAATGGATATTATGTCCCTCAAGATATTCTCACAGTATATCGATCTTTAGTAGTTTATTGCATGAAGTTGTTTGAAGAGTAGCCATAAATGAAAAAGTGTTAGTCTGAATTAATAACGATATGTAGAATGAGAAAAAAATAATTGCAATACAATGCGAACAGTATTTATTCAAAGGTGGACGAATGAGCTTTCACATAATAGTTAAAATTAACGATTCAGTTTATAATTTCCGATACTCCTATTCATTACCTATTTTTAAGCTTTACCATAGCTCCGATTCTGTGGTACCCTGATTCGTATGCGTGTTGCTGAATGCTAGGTTAATTTTTAGTCGTCCTCTTGTAAACAGTGAGTTTAGACAACAAACAAATTAAAATAAAACAGGACTAAAAGCAAGAAATAGTGGTTTTAATAGATTACTAAAATAAAATAAGAAATAAGAATTAACCAGGTTTTTTGCCTCTCACTCACAATTTAATATTTCTGTATTATTCATCTTAAAATTCATAAACTAGATCATTTCGACCACAAATTCAATATATTTGGTGTTGTTTCGTAACGGTTTATTAGGCAACATTGTTCCATAAATTGCTTCTAACAAATATCTTGTGTTTCTAACGCAGAAGCAATTTCAAAATGATCAAAAATTTGTTTGTTTATTATAGAGTATTTCGGAGTTTCGGAGAGAAAATCCAGAAAAAAATCCTTGAATTATGGATATATACAGTGCGTTTCAAAAAGTACGCACCAAGAGAAAATTTTCTCGCCTGTATAGTTTATTGAAATTTGGGTTTTCGGGAAAGTTGGTGATAAAGAAACGATGATTTTTGACATATATGTCATTGATCGTGTTACTGTGCAAACCTGTCAAAATTGACATTTTTTTAGAAAAATTACCAAAAGACGTAGCAATCAGAACAATATCAAAAAGTGTCTGAAATGAATGTTTGTCAGAATTTCATTTCATACCTAACTGCCAAATTTCAAAATTCAAAATTCCGAAATTTTTTGATATTGATATTTTGATGACAGCACGTTTCTGGATATCTGATTGATAGAATATCCCAAAAGCTGTTGCTTGAAATTCAATTAAGAAACATTTTTAACTCATACTATTTATTCTTATGATATGGTTCTCAATGCAGTATTTATAACAAAAATATTCTAATTCTACTAAAGTTTCTCCTGAAATTCATTCAATATCCAATTGTTTCTAATATAAGATTATACACGATTTGATAATCCCCCATTCTCATATTAAATATTCCATAAATATCTTAATTTTCAAGAAAATCTCATGTTTAATAGTTAACCCGTGAATCCAACTGAAGAATAATCTTAATTGGTTGTTAGCGTTCACAGAAATTCTAATTGAGATGAAATTAAATGGGATCATTGCGCAGTCCACTTCTCTATGTCTATGCCTCCGTGCACCGGTTCAATGCGATATTGTCAAGTCAAACTGTGTACGATGCTTTAGCATATTATGGCACTTGAAAAGAACACATTATCTTGGGCTTATGGAAGAAAATCAAGTGTGGCAACGTGGATTTAGCTTGATTCTAGGTTTATTCTAGGTCAGGGGTGGATCAACAAAAATATAGCAAATTTTTATCCGATTCTATAACATTCAATGTTGAATATCGGGAAATGATACGCTTTAGAATAAATGATGAAGATTAATTTATTTTTCTACACTGTTTGTAAATTCTTGTAATGATTTTGAATAAACTTTATCTGCATTCTGTATGCTAATTTCTCATAGTTTTATGAATCGGCGAGTCTATAACTAGGAAACCAGTGGAAGTAGGAAGAAGCTGTCATTTGGAGAATAGTAATTGTAAATTTCACATCAAAATTCATTTCATTCTGAATAACCATGTTAAAGCTACAAATAAAAAAAAAATTAGTTGCAACAGCCTGTATCTTTTCACCTGAGCCAAATCTGAAAAAATGGTAAATGAAAAGATTGTTTCAATGGATGAGAGGAATCTATGGTTAAAATTAATGTACATCTTAAAGATTCACCCTGTATCAGTAAAGAGTTCTCCTATTTCTCCAAAACTCCCGAAGAAAATTCATACACGTGTTCGTGAACGTTGTGACTGCTCCATACCCGAAGAATCTCTCTTTCCCGTTCATTATAAAACTCAATACCAGTAGCTGGATCCGGCGAGTCTAAATTGTCCGACTCCACATTTTCAACTCTTTATGTGCGTGTTTGTCCGGATTATAAAGGCTGCACCATTCCTCGCCAGCTGCCCCGCACTCCGCACTTTATCAGGGATTTTATTTTCCAACCTGCGATTCTCTGCGCTACACTCTGCTCTCTTGCCCTTTTATCTTTTGTAAGGCCGAAACGCCATTCCGGATCGATACTGAAAGTTTTTATGTTTCCCTTAGCCGATATTGAAGATATCCTCGCTGGCTTTTTGTAGTCGAATTTGAGAGGGTAGGAAACGATCAGTTTCGTTCTGGATATTATAGGATGTTCAATGTCTAACGGCAATCCAAGCGGCCTTGTAGATCTGTGGAAAACTAACAAAGCACTCTTCTTACAAACTATAGATCATTGTTTATTTATTATTTAATCGGATTACACACAGGAGATTTTCACACCCAAAACAGAATTCAAAAATTATTTCAAGCACTGACGTGAAGACACTCTTAATCGAATTTACCATGGTAAATCCGATTAAGAGTGTCCAATACAGGAGAATGGAGAATAGAACATACGCGCAAAAGCTCCTGACTTCATGTCAGTGCTTGAACCAATTATTTTTTCGTTATTTTGAAAAATTTTCTAGGGAAACGGTTCTCACAATTTTTTTTTGTAATTTCGAAAATTTTCTAGGGTTACGGTTCTCACACTCCTTTATGTCGATATTCTACAGCTAGTTACCAAGCTTCAATTCGATCGAGCCTATATTTTGAATTATCAAGAAACCGATGGACCGATTATGCCCAAAAACGAACTCCTCTCTGTTGTGATGTGCAACCTAACCTGAAAATTGCAAGTCCCTATCTCCTTTCGTTCGAAAGTTATCAAGCCAACGGTCACCCATCCAGCTACTGAACTCACACAAGGCTGCTCGTATCTCCAACAATATAGATCCGATCGTGTTCAAACTTTGAACTTGGCAGTAGAGTTAGGTTTTGAAGGGTCTCGCCAAATGTCAGCGATGTCGGAGGAATTGTTTCTGATATATAGAATTTTTTTCAATGATTTTTAAAAAAATTTCGAGTGATACGATCCTCATGAAATTTTGCGAACATTTTTGCGTTTGTATTCGATCTACCCAGAGGGTAATGGACACCTTTCACTATCAGGTCAAAAACTAACAGTGCTGTATCTAAGCTGACATAAGGATAGAGTAACGATATTGACAAAGAACACAACTGACTCTCCGTACTCGAACAAGCTCCAGGGAGCTTCTGAGGGATCTCCTTGGGGAAGACTTGGCAGGGTCAGTATAATCAAAATTATGTTTATAGCAAAGCAGATTGACCCCACATCAATGCTTTTTTAGCATTTTTCTTTCATTGTAAAGGCAATCTGCATTTGGCGCGTGCTATAAACATGATTATGATTATACTGACCCTACCAAGTCTATCCCAAGGAGATCCCTCAGAAGCGCGTTTGAGCTTGTGCGACTACGGAGTCAGTTGTGTTTTTTGTCAACTTTGTTACTCTATCCTTATACCAGCTTAGATACAGCACTGTTAGTGTTTGACCCGACAGAGAGTGGTGTCCATTACCCTATGGGATCTTCGGCTCGCTCTATCCACTGAGCTTGAAACACTCATCAATCAATTCTAATTAGCCAACGTGAATACGCGCGCCAAAGAGTACTGACTTCACGTCAGTGCTTTTTTATATTTGTATTACCTACAACTTTGCGCTTCAACTTTTTTCCATAGGACTTGTATTTTTGCCGGAAATTGAGATAAACCGTTTTTTACCCTTAAAAAATTCACCCCCTTCCACTTTCCGACCTCAGAACGCCCGTAAATATTTTTCCTTTAATTTTTGTTATATTCTCTTCCTTTTCCAATGGGTTTCATCTTACTTTTAATATTTTTTTTCACTTTTTACCATTTTCAAATGCTTCACTGGTCTAATAATCGTATACAATACAGTATACACTCTTGAAATCAGTACTGCCAACAAGCTATCGAGAAAGTAATCATTAAAGGATACTTTGGTAGGTATACTCATTATTCAAAGGTTTTTTTCTGGGTTTTCTCTCCCAAACTCTGAGAAATATCTATAAAATAAAAATTAATTATTTTGTGATTTGCTTCTGCGTAAGAAACACAAGATATTTGTCAGAAGCAATCAATTGAACAATGTTGCCTAACAAACAACATCAACGAAGAAACAACTATATCGTAACATTTCGGAGTCTATATCAGACTCCTTCGTCAGACGCTTAATGAAAATCATTAGAATTATTTTGTTGATAGTTATTTTGTGAAATTCAAAATAACTATCAACAAAATAATTCTAAAGATTTTCATTAAGCGTCTGGCGAAGGAGTCTGATATAGACTCCGAAACGTTACGATATAGTTGTTTCTTCGTTGATGTTGTTTCGTTGTTGTTTGTTAGGCAACATTGTTCAATTGATTGCTTCTGACAAATATCTTGTGTTTCTTACGCAGAAGCAAATCACAAAATAATTCATTTTTAATTTATAGATATTTTTCAGAGTTTGGGAGAGAAAACCCAGAAAAAAACCTTTCAATAATAAGCTATCGAGAAATCTATGGATCGACGAGCTAACTCAGGATTATATACACTATGGTTACTTGCTCACTAAGCAACTTATAGCCTACTAAAACCTTTGACACTTTGGTCAGGTATCCCATGGTCCCTTTTTCTCTCATGAATGGAAAGCCCGATTGTTTGCTCATAAACGGGCAGTCGGGGCATAACGATCAGGTGTAAAAGCCGCGGTTCGAGTCTCCGCCTAATAATTTACCGCACAAAGCCAGTTTGGGGCGCGACAGGGCGTTTCGTATAATTTCGATGATTTGTTGAGTTGATTTTTTCCGCTGACGCTACTGCGGCTACCGTGCACAGATCGGGATGCAAATTAACGAATTTGTGTCGGATCTAGGAGACGGATGGCCGTTTAAGATTAAGGTCCTCGTTTTGTTTCGGTCCCCGATGGCCCTAAATGAATTTCTGTATGAAGAGGAGGCCATGGGTCGTACGGTTTTATGTAGGAACCGTGGTGGAGAAAACACATTTTTCTCTTTTTATGGAGGTAGTTAATGCGATGATGGAAGATAATCAAGTGTGTGGTTGTTGAAGGAAATTCTTCGAAGGTCACTCGAGGTTCATGATAAGGACGCTGACATTTTACACAAATCATTTTCCCATGAAAAGGCACATCTGGTCACTGTTCTTTATCTACATATATACTCCTTTACTAAATGGTTTCTTTCTAGGTTTTATCTCCCAAAGTCTAAAAAATATCTATGAAATGAAAAGTTTATTATTTGGAAAATTTATTCTGCTTCAGAAACACTAGATGTTTGTCAGAAGCAATATACAGGGTGAGTCAGTTGTTGTTAGCAGTACTTTCAATAAGATAGAAGACTTTTTTACATCACTAAAAGTTCCCATAAACATATATCCTATGACGCCCCATTAATGAGATAGAGGGTGTTAAATTTGGAGAAAATAATTGTCTTTTTGGCAATAACTCCAGAGCTGCTGGAGATACAACGATACGACTCAAAACAGCCATACTTCTCAATGAAAGTTAATTTCATAATTCCTCACATGTTTCAAAAGTTTTCAGTGGCATAGATAGGAGGTCATTCGATATTACAACTCCTCCAACTTGAACGCTTCTTCAAAATTGGTGCTCTTGGTCTTAGGCTCTACACCTCACTGTTTCCGAGAAAATCGGCTTCAAACATTTCAAGATTTCATTTTTTGAGCAATTGTTTCATGGCAAAATGATTGAAAGATTCTTCTTGTAGAACAATCAAGCAAAAAATCAAATAAAAAAAATTCAAAGATTTGTTTGACTATGTTGCCTTTCATACCTCATCAATTTCTGAAAATAATAGTTTCTGTGTTCTGAGTTACTTTAGTTATCTATAACAACTTTTGAAAAAATCAAATACAGATATTCAAATTAATAAGACTCATTTTGTAAAATACATAAATGGAATCTTCGTCTAGCTGACCGTTTGACACGTTCAAGGTGGTGATTCCTCATTCCAGTTACCAGTTAGAAGTAATCAATCGAACAATGTTGCCTAACAAACAATAACGAAGCAACATCAACGATGAAACAACTATTTCGTAACGTTTCGGAGTCTAAATCAGACTCCTTCTTTGGACACTAACGAAAATCTTCAGAATTATTTTTTTTTGTTAGAGCTATTCTGAAATTTGAGAATTGTCTGACAATTTGTTGTATAATTCTTCCAATTTTCTGAAAAGGATGATTGAAAAAAACCAAAGAATGATTCCTAATACATTGTGAATATTAACGAACCCAATTGTCGCATTAGGATGCGCAACCTACAATTCTACAACTCGTTACCAAGTTTATTCGATCAGATCAATATTGCTGGAGTTATTGAGAAAAAAATTTCAACTCTGAAACCGCTTGGCCGATTATGCCCATTAACCGTCGCATTCAGATGTGCCACCTAGCCTGAAAATTTCAAGTCGTAATCTCTCCGTATGAAAGTGATCGTGGCAACTGCCTGCCGGATGGCCGAACATAATCGAATCAATACATATTTGTATTTCTATGGACAATAAAATATACTCTAGTATAAATAAATCTAAGTAATAAGAATCGGAATTTTGCAGGGGCGGGGGGACAAACATATAACCAAACTGTCTTAAGTATTGATATCCTTGAAGTATTTTGATTTTAACAAAAAGTATATTCGGTAATCTTTGTTTGTGTATCTACATAAATATATATTGAACTAAAAAATTGTTCATTGACATTCCACATTACAGGCACAAATTTCTGTTCAACATTGTTTCCCTCTTTTCAGTTCATCATTTTACATTTTATAGGTTTGTCAGTTGTTTTCACAGTTTGGATTTTTGTTTGTTTTTTTGATGATATTTTTATTGTTTTCGCCCTAACAAATTAGCGCATAGTGCAGGTTGGTCGAGATTGCTTTGTTGAACTCTGGAGTATAGATACTGCTCTGATTTGAGTTTTTTTATATTGGTTTGATATGTATGTATATCTATTGATTTTTCGTTTTGTATAGGTACATCAAATAGTGGATACTGTTTTGGGTTAGCCCCATTTGTGTCCCGAAGTAATAAATAAAACGTCCTGGAACAAAGGCACAAAATGGAAAGATATAAAATGATTATTTAATATTATTGTACTTCTAATTATAGATTCATATATGGGGTTTTCTATCATAGAATTTTGACGGAGTCAAATCGGGATAATGAAAATATGGAGACATAATACAGAAAGAACCTCAACATTTACCTAGGAAATAATGAACTTCGTGTAATATTCGCAGCATTTTCCTCATAACATAATTCACCAGAAAATCAAAAATGTCTCATTTCCCTCAAAACGCATCCGACTGTTTCATCCGACACCGATACCCACCCCGATTAACTCTCGAAAAACATTTATTTTTCGCCCCTCAGTCTTTTCTACACGAATCAATTAGCGTCTCTGTCCATAAACAGGGTAAGTGTCGATACAAGGAAACGCAATATAACCTCAGCCGACCCCTCGAGGGCCCAAATGTTTCCACTTGGGGTTTTCCTACGCAACGCAATGAATACATGGACGCTAATAGATTTGTAAACATCGGGCGTCCTCTGGGGGCGCGTGATGGGGCCCCCTGACGTAATTCGATATCACGCTAAAGTGCGCACTCCGCACAATGGGCTTTATCAAATATTCAACATCCGATTTCGAAGGAACCGGACGAATTGCCGCGTCTGATGGGGGCCTAACGAGCGTGTAATTGTTGGTTAGCAAAGATTGGTAAAACGTGATGATTTTTAAGCAATCATTAAAGAAAACTGTAGGAGGTGCATTCATCATGCAAGGTTTGTTTTTTTTAAATAACTATAATAAAATAATGATTATTGAAGAACTTTATCCGATAGAGCTAATCTAATTTGTTTTCTTGAAATTCGAAATACTGGAATTCGACAAAAAATTAGAAGATTATTATCTGCATTTGCACGCGTGCTATATACATGATTATGATTATACTGACCCTCCTAAGTCTTCCCCAAGAAGATCCCTCAGAAGCTTCTAGGAGCTTGTGCGACTAAGGATAGTCAGTTGTGTTCTTTGTCAACTTTGTTACTCTCTCCTTACGCCAACTTAGACACAGCGCTGTTAATTTGACCGACAGTGAATGGTGTCCACACTGTCCACAAACCTCTGAATAGATTTCCGGTTCCGTCTATCCATTGAGCTTGAAATACCCATCATTCAATAATTCAAATTAGCCAACGTGAACACGTGCGCCAAAGAGTACTGTGCTTTTTATTGTTTTCGAGTATCTTTGAAAAATCGGGCTATCAATACAGTCGGGCTATTAGTTTTACCGTAGGTCGAAATTTAAAAAAATGGTTCAAGCACTGATGTGAAGTCAGAAGCTTATGCACGCATGATCTATTGTACATTCTGCTGTATTGGACAATTTACCATGGTAAATTCGATTAAGGATGTCCAATACAGGAGAATGGACAATAGAACATGCGCGCAAAAGCTCCTGACTTCGCGTCAGTGCTTGAATCTATTTTATTTTTCGTAATTTTTTTAAAATCTTCTAAGGGTACGGTTCTCACAAAATTTTACACACGTTTTTATGTCGATATTCTACAACTAGTTACCAAGCTTCAATTCGATCGAGTCTATATTTTTTGAGTTATCGAGGAAATAATATTCCAGGTGGGTATAACTCCGAAATCGTTTGGCCGATTATGCCCTCCCATTCGGATGCTGGAAATTGCAAAGTCCTTATCGTTCGAAAGTTATCGAGTCAACGGTAACTCATCCAGAACTGAACTGAAAAAAATTTCTAGTGGTACGGTCCTCACAAAATTTTACATAAGTCTTCATGTCGATATTCTACAGCTAGTTACCAAGCTTCAATTCGATCGAGTCTATATTTTTTGAGTTATCGAGGAAATTATATTCCAGATGGGTGGTATAACTCCAAAACCGTTGGTCCGATTATGGCCAACAGCGAACTTATCTCTCCCATTCAGGTGTGCAAACTATCCTGAAAATTGCAAGTCCCTATATCCTTTCGTTCGAGCATTATTGAGGTAACGGTCACCCACCCAGCTACTGAACTCACACAAGGTTGCTCGGATCTTCAACGATATGGATCCGATCGTATTCAAACTTCGACTTGGCAGCAGAGTAAGGTTTCGAAGGCTCTCGCAAAATTTCAGCGATGTCGGGCGAATAGTTTCTGATATATAGAATTTTTTTCAATGATTTTCAACGATTTTTTAAAAATTTTCCAGAGATACGATCCTCATGAAATTTCGCAAGAATTTTCGCCTTGGCATTATACAACTAATAGCCATGTTTAAATTGGATCATAAATAATATTTTTTAATAACACAGCACTTTTTATTTTTGACCCTACAGTCAATGTATGTATTCGAATGGGACCTTACGTCACCGCAGACAAAGCACTGTTCATTTAAGAACCAACAGTGAATGTATGTATTTGAATGGGTCCTTACGCCGCCACAGACACAACACTGCTTATTTTCGACCCAACAATGAATGTATGTATGTGGGTCGAAACTAATCGTTTGAGACCATTCTCTGCCAAAAAGTGGACCAGTTTTTTTTGGAAGCTTGTTTTTAGAGTCGGATTTATATTCTCAGAAATATTGGAAAAATAATTTTTATTCGTGGAGCTAAGCAGCTTTGGGCAAGCTCAGTACCTGGATGGGTGATCGCTCTAGATATACATTTGAACAGCGTGCCAAAACCCCTGGCTGCAGAGCTTTTCCAACTTGTTTCATATGAAAATGTTCGTTTTCGATATTCAAACGAGCATTTGTTTTTTTATTTTTTTCGTCACTTTAAGAACCCGAATTAGTATGGTAATTTTAGATAAATTTGCTATTGATATACCCGAAAAAAATATGGGTGTGCTATTTAAAAAAAAAATGGGTTCAAGCCCTGTGGACAGGAGCTTTCTGGCGCTCTAGTTCAAACAGACAAATTATATCTCCGAAAGTATTGGTTTCTCAGAGTTGGGAATTATATCAATGTATTCATATGATAGAACTGCATCATAAAGGAAATTCAATTTAAATAATAGTTTATTTATCAAGATTAAATGAGCAATCAAGAGAATGAGAACTGCACCATGGAAGAAATCAAATTAAATCTGGCCAATTTTGCCCAATAACGAACTTAAGGAAGATATTCATCTCCCTAAACTACTCTGAAAATTTCAACTACCTACCTCATTCCGTTCGAGAGTTATATCTATGTCTATGGATGAAAAGCAGTCTCACTACTCTCAGATCTCTTACTTCATGTTCCGTTCCGAAATGTAAGAATTTTCTGAGAAAACCTAATTTCGGAGCAAACAACTGAGATTTTTCTCACTTCGCTCACAATTCTTCGATTGATTAGATAATGTCATGTCTCAGGAACATCATTTGACATTATGACAATTCATACATAGAATAATATCATTCTGTGACAACGTTGAAATACGATTTATTATTGAAATTTTGAAGAATCATATCTCCGAAAGTATTAGCTTCTTAGAGTTAAAAATGATATCATTGGATTCTTATGGTAAAACAGCTTATTGAAAAAAATTTAATTTGGAATATGCCTTGTAAAACAATTTTTTTTTTGTTACTCCGAAACCATATGTCCGATTTTGCCCAATGACGAACTTAGCCGAGATATTTATCTCCCAAACCTACTCTGAAAATTTCAACTGTCTAGCTCATTCCGTTCTAGAGTTATCGTGCCTACGGCCGGCCGACCGGACCGGCCGGCCGGACAGAATGAATTTCGACCACGGATTCTTGATCAGTGAGTCGAACCAAATCGTTTAAGACCATTTTCATCGAAAAATTTGAAAATTACAGACATTTGGGCAAATTGATAAGCACTCAGTTCCGAGGAACTAGAGCGCCAAAAACAAGATAGGTACCTATATCGAAATATATGGGTTTTAAATATCTCTAAGTTATAAATTTATTGTGACAATTGTAAATAATAAATAAGCTACATAATTCAGTAACCATGGAGGAGAAAGCTCAATTTTCGAGTTATTTGCATATATCTTTATTATGAGCATTTTCAATGATGATTCTTCTGGTGCAAACCTGCAAAGAGCCATAATGTATCAAATCAAGCAAGCAATCTGATCGGTGAAAAAATGAGTAAACAGTGAAATGAAAATATTCTAGATGGATAGCCCAAATCAAAAAACCATCGTGTGACAAATTTCAAAAGTCCATTTTTTTTCACATGCTGGGAAACGTCTAAAAGGCTAATTATTTGAATGACCCTGTATTATGTCTATATTTCAGTCATGCCCCCTTCTAGAATAATTTATGCGGTTGAATTAAGGAGCTGGAAATAAATGGCTTAAATAAAAAAAAATACCTGCAAAATGTAGGTGTGTCGAAACTCATGTAAGTTTTATCACCATTAACAAAAAATTAAATTCAGCGAATGGGAAGAAAGGCAGTATGATTGATTTTCATGAACAAATGATTAACCATTGTGAAAAATGTACAGAATTCCCTTCTAACTCATCCAGAAAAAACTCGTGGAGTAAGATCGATTCAAGCCTGCTCTCCCCATTCTTCATCTCAACAATTCTCCGATGATGACGATGCAGCTTCGTATCCTCCAGTGAAAGCGGAAAAACGAACAGGCAGCAAAGGAAACCACGTGGTCAGGCGAGTACCGCACAAGAACGAGGGTGCCCTGAGCCGATTACCGGGGTGGTTGGGTGGCCGTCCCCATGGAAACAGCCCTTATCCGGTGGAAAACTCCGAAGAGTGCGGGAGTATGTAAACAATTTCGGTGCGTTGCGGAAAAAGCGCGGAACATCTTCAGGTAATGAAACCTGATAGGGGATAATGGGTTTTTGATGTGCGAGAAAGGTTTTGAAAAATATGACTTGGAGATATTCAACCTTATAAAGGGTGTCATGTGACCAGTGGGACACGGTTCACTGGAAGAAACAGACGATTGTGCGAGTCAGATAATACTGTTGAAAATAAGTAATCATTAAAGGATAATCTTAAAAATATCTATTAAATAAAAATGGGTTCAAGCCCTGTGGACAGGAGCTTTCTGGCGCTCTAGTTCAAACAGACAAATTATATCTCCGAAAGTATTGGTTTCTCTGAGTTGGGAATTATATCAATGTATACATATGATAGAGCTGCATCATAAAGGAAATTCAATTCAAATAATAGTTTATTTATCAAGATTAAATGAGCAATCATGAGAATGAGAACTGCACCATGGAAGAAATCGAATTAAATCTGGCCAATTTTGCCCAATAACGAACTTAACCGAGATATTCATCTCCCTAACCTACTCTGAAAATTTCAACTACCTAGCTCATTCCGTTCGAGAGTTATTGTGGAAAAACTTTATTTAAATTTTCAAAATTTTTTTTTACAATTTGCGGTAATCTGGTCAATACAAAACTTCACATGCGTATAAAGGTCATGATTCTACAATTTGATGCTAAATTTCAGATAGATCGAACGAACTTGTCCGAGATATTTACGCTCCAAAACCACCTTGCAATTTTCAATTCGCTAACTCCTTTCGTTCGAGAAATATCTTGCCTACGGCCGGTCGGCCGGCCGGACAGAATCGATTTCGCACTCGGATTCTTGATCAGTGAGTCGAACCAAATCGTTTGAGACCATTTTCAGCCGAAAATTCCAAAATTACAGACACTTGGGCAAATTGACAAGCACTCTGTTCCGAGGAACTAGAGCGCCAAAAAAACAAGTTTCGTATGACAATTGCCCAAAACAGGTTTAAAGTACCTACAAATAGTAGGTATTCCATAAAACATGTATGAAAGAAGATGAGTAATAAATAAAAAATTACCTTGTAATCGATCAAAATTTTCCTGATCTACGTTCACCAAATTTCCTCCTCTCTCGAACTACAGAATTATGCTTTCAATATTTACGTAATATTTTCAAACATTTTCGGGTGAGGTCCCCGTTGCATCGCTAAAATACGAGTATTTCAACCCCAATATTTTTGAAGTTACAATATTCCCTTCTGTCAAGTTGACATTATGACAATTCATACATAGAATAATTATATCAATGTGTGAAATACGATTTACATTGAAATTTTGAAGAATCATATCTCCGAAAGTATTAGCTTGTTAGAGTTAAAAATGATATGAATGGATTCTTATGATAAAACTTCTTATTAAAAAAAATTTAATTTGGAATTTGTTTCGTAAAAAAAAAATTTTTTTTTTGTTACTCCGAAACCATCTGTTCGATTTTGCCCAATAACGAACTCAGCCGAGATATTTATCCCCCAAACCTACTCTGAAAATTTCAACTCTCTAGCTCATTCCGTTCGAGAGTTATCGTGCCTACGGCCGGCCGGCCGGCCGGACCGGCCGGACAGAATGAATTTCGAGCACGGATTCTTGATCAGTGAGTCGAACCAAATCGTTTAAGACCATTTTCATCGAAATATTCGAAAATTACAGACATTTGGGCAAATTGATAAGCACTCAGTTCCGAGGAACTAGAGCGCCAAAAAAAGATTAATTGGTTAGGAATTGTTTCTTCTTTAGAAATATGTAGGAATTGTTTCTTCTTTAGAAATATGTAGGTACTAGATATTTATCAGAAGCAATATTTAGAATGAAGTTGCCTAATAAACGGTAACGAAACAACACTAACGATAAAACTATCATGTGATCTCCATTGATTGTATAGGGTGGAGCTAATTTGATGAACAGCACTAGGGTCTCCGGAACTATTAGAGCTACCAAAATTGGTCCAAGCACTGACGTGGAGTCAGGGGATTTTGCGCGTATGTTCAATTGTATATTCTCCTTGTACACTCTTAATCGATTTTAGCCTCGTTGGAAGTCGTTATCTCTTTCCGTTCTCGTGTTATCGTGAGATACATACTATTTTTTACAAATTTTCTAGTGGTACGCTCCTCACATACATTTTATGGCGATATTCAACAAACAGTTACCAATTTGGAATGAAGATCTAGGATAAGTTCGCTATTGGGTAGAATCGGTCTGGTGGTTCCGGATTAGGTAATAATTTTTGGTACTCTTCTTGAATCTAATTTCTTTTATGATGTTTGTATTCAATTTTTTTTATGATGAAGTTCCATCCAATGATATCATTCTCAACTCTGAGAAACCAATACTTTCGGAGATATGATTTGTCGAAGTTTGAACAAGAGCGCCAAAGCTCCCAAAGGGTTTTCCCACTTTTGGGATTTAAAAGGAACTGAAGAGCGCATACTGATATCTCTTTTCGTTTCTAAGATATCAGTGAATATTTGACATTCTATTAGAAGCTCTATATCTTCAAAAGTTTTGATACTACCACAATGATTCATAAATATTACTGAAACAGAATTTTCCGTAGAATAGAATGAAACAATTTGAATTATATTTTTGACTTGATTTACCGAGTTATGATATAAAGTTATATGTTTCAGTTTATATTACTGCTACTAATATGCCTCTTGAAACAATGTATGGTTTGTCTGTGGTATTCACACTTCTCTATGAATGATTTATGACTACTATGAAATAAATTATTTTCCAATTTGACTACAAATTCGAATTGAATAGTAATTTTCATAATTATGTTTTAATTTCAAAATAGTGAATATTGATATAATTGAATGTTATATTTTATGCAAAAACAGTGTAATGAAGGCCAAGGAGTTGTATTTGCAAAAGTCTCCTGAAAGAGTTCACCCATATACAATATACATTAGACACGTTCAAAAAAATCGACTATTTTTTTTTTCTTAAATATATCGAAAATATTGTTGGAAATGAGGAAAAAAAATCCTGTGAAAGTTACAGCCCTTAATATTAATATTAAGATGTCCCGCAAGATAAATTTCAATTTCCCGTATGATTAACATGGGAAAGCTTGTTTTTTTGAGTTTAGAATTTTATAACTCTTCAATCGTTTATCAAAAAAGCTAGACTAAATCATTTTCTTGTGTAAAATAAAACGCTCTACAAAAAAGCTATCTTAGAATTTTTCGATAAACCGACGCGTTTTAAAGTTATTCAACTTTAAAATATAATTTATAATGGAAAGTATAACGGGTAATTCCGCAAAAGGAGCAGAGATAATCATTCTGCTGGTACCTGCCGACACGTGTTTCTGCTAGTTGGCTTCTTCAGGACAGGGTTTCTTGGTTGCCCTGTCCTGAAGAAGCCAACTAGCAGAAACACGTGTATCTGTTGAATTTACACCATTTTCGATGTTTTATATGATATTGTTCATTTAATAATTTAAACTCAATATCATATAAATCACCGAAAGGCTATGAAAAGGGTATAGGTATTGAAAAAAAACTTTTTAGTACATATGAATTTATTCCTATAATGATTAGTTAATAGACAGTTTTATTTTTTATAATTTGTGGAAATACTATAAACAATGTAGTGATTAATGAAGCTTAAAGATATAATCAAAACTGTCGACAAACCATTTGAATTTTTGATGCAGCACTTTCTTGTCCAACACGACAAAAAATTCTTCCAGATCAGGTGTCAATGATGTAGTGCTGGCAGTTTTTTTAAATTTAGCCAATTGTTTCTTCTGATGGTGAGGGTGACTTAAATGATAACATTTATATATTAATCATATATATTCATACAATTTTAATTGTTGCCTATAAAATAATGTGAGGCGGGCAGGTCTTTATATAATTGAATGTTGTAACTTTTCAACGTGCTAAGGACCGATAATTGACTATCAACGCCACTTTTATTCTATATGGACAACAAGAATTTACTCTCATCTCAAATAAAATATCCTGGAGAATAGGGTTTTGCGACAGTGTGATATACCTACAACCAGAAACGCAATATTCTGAAAAACATATGTTCCCTTGATTACCTACTACAAAAATCTGAAAAAACCTGCAAGTGTTCCTATCGATAGTTCTCAAAAGGTTAGATGTATAAGCCCCATCTGTTCGAGGATATAAAAACATCTCTTGAAAATTAGCAAGAACATTACGAAAATAAATTTCAATAAAGAAACTGTAATAACATTAATAATAAATATGAAATTTCATCTAATTCAGATAATTGATCAAAACCAGTTCAAATAAAGAAAATTGAATGAAATATTTTTCACTGACAAATATAAAATTTCAAAGTGGGTGATGGACGAATTTATAAATCCAATTGACCAACCAACACAAATATCTCATCAAAATTTTCGGAATAAATTGATGAAATGAGGGAACCCAACTACGTATATGCATAAAAAAAATTAAATTGAACATTCATATGTACTTACTTGCAAACAGTATTATTTCCAAACTTCGTCGGCCAAAAAAATTTGTCATTATTCTCATAACAAATCTTCTTGATGCACTTCGTTTTTCCAGATACTCACTTCATAATGCATGAACCAACTCATCGTCTCCAAGGCACAAAATATTAAAATTAAACCCGATACAACAACGTGTTGTGTTAGAACTAATCGGAAGTAGAAGTATTGCGACATAACCAATCCCTTCACATTGTTGCCGGATATTATTATATTCTGATATTTTAAAGAACAATCCTTTGGTTTCGCAAATATCCATTTTGCAAAATTGGATGTTTCCAATTTTGTGTACTTGAGACGATTTTTTTTGAAATAGTGCAATGAGTAGCGATTTGTTCAAAACTGCAATGTAAAATTATATCATACTCACTTTGAAGTGAATTTTATCAGACTATTCATGATATACTTACCACAACAATCCATATGCATATTTTTCGTGACTAAATATATCTCTTGATTGATATAGGTAACTACAAATATTCAACTATTGTTGTGTGCAGCATGTAGGTACTACGAAATTATTAAATAGCAAAAAATAAATTTGCGAATCATTGAGAGCGTGGAGGAATTGATTTCTATAGTCAAGAAAGGGATACATTGATATTTCCAATATTGATTCCAGTATTCCGAAATAACATCAATTTTGTTTGTGAGAATTGCCAATGGAAGGGCCCGATTCTTCCTGTCATCATATAATTATTAATTCTTCACAACTATCAACGATTTCTTTATATTGAAAGGACTCATCTTTAATATCTGTCTTTCGAGAAAGAATAAGTTGACGAAATAAAGTACATATAATGTTGTTTTGATATTCCTGGTGCGAATTTGGATAGTTTGTTGGTGGAAAAGTACTTGTAAGTACTTTCGTTGATTTCACATGTTTCAAAAGTTATACTTGGATATACATAAAGTTGATAACTCAGTGTAAATTTTGGTAATCGTATAAAATCTCTGAAATCGTTCTTTCACATTTCACCATGCAGTGCTCAGAATTGGCATTAAAACTTGATGGACACAGTGAAATTTCAAATAAATTTTATTAATTCTTGATACTGGATCTGTTTGTGATATTTTCTGTCATGAATGTGCATGGCTGTGCATGGCTCCCATGAAACCCGAGTGTAGAAAAGGTACTCAGGAGATTAGAATCACGTCGATTCTAATGCGGACGCTCTTAGAGCGTCCGCACACGGGCACATCGAATTGACGCGATTCTAAATCTCCTGAGCACCTTTTCTACACTTGGTTTCTATGGGAGCCCTGCACCGACGATTACTACAATTGTCTTCATTTTCTTCTCGGTGAGTATTCTGTGGTCTCTAGTCTCAACGATTGACGCGACCTGAATGGTCCGTCATTTACATATTGGAGGTTTAGCTTCCATTCCAACCGTGGCGATGCTGGCATTTCTGTTGTAGTAATCGTCCATCCATGGTTCTTATGAAAAGCGTGTGTAGGAAAGGGACCCGGAAGATTATTGAAATTGCGTCATTTCGGTATACCCGTGTGCAGGCACCCTTACTCTCACGAAGTACTACACCGCGCATCGTGATTTGAAAATATTTTCGAAGGACTATTGACTGACTTGATTACATATTATATTATAACTGTCTTCGATTTTAAACATGTACACTTCTTGTGTGATCTAAAACTATAGTCTCCAACGATTTCTGAAGCTTTTGTGAAAAATAGTGGTATCCCCCAGATTTCACAGTTCACCGACGTCAATGAAGCGTTAGATGAGTATAGCTTCGGTCAGAATGATCTCCAGTGAAGCCCCTTAGTACAAGCAGACAGCGTGAAAAATACATGTCGTAGGTATATTTATTGGCTTCTTCGCGTCGTGTACGGTATTTTATGTCACTTCCACTTATCGATTTGGTCACTCTACTTGTCGGGAAAACGAGTGTTTACTGTGGAATGGGACGAGTACTTTCCGTTATCCTTATAAAATCTCTGTTATATCATTTGGGAAAGTGACACATGAAGTTATAAAAAGCGAGAAAAGCACTGATGTGAAGTCAGCTGCTTTTGTGCGCATGTTCTATTGTCTGTTGAAGACTCATGCACCCTCACGAAATATTACATGAATCTTCAGCCTTTTTTCAGCGTTATACGCGAGAAATGCATTGGGCCAACTGAATTCAGATTTTAAAATAAATAGGATAGTGACCCTACTCAGCGCCGATTCAAACCCGAATCACCTGCGCGTCAGGCGAGCACGCTAGCATCTCCGCCATCAAGGTGTTGTTACAATTCTAAGATTTACATGATTTGAAATTTAAGAAGGAGTAGATACCAGTTCGAAATTTTATTTTCACAAAAATTCCTACAACAAAA
Source organism: Halyzia sedecimguttata (assembly GCA_937662695.2). NCBI lineage: Eukaryota > Metazoa > Arthropoda > Insecta > Coleoptera > Coccinellidae > Halyzia > Halyzia sedecimguttata. Next base: position 35,971,904 of record OW569411.2, read on the forward strand.
AGCCGATCGAGCTGAAATCCGGCACTCAACTGAAAATATGGCAGCTTAAAGGTTTTCGCAGAATTTCAGCGGGACATCACAGATAGTTTCTGAATATAGGTAATATTTTTTAAAACAATTTTTTTTTTCTAGCGATACAATACTCATGAAATTTTGGTTTTTACAACTGCAAACCAAGTTTCGATTTGATCGGATCTGTAGTTATTGAGGAAAATATATTTCAATTCAAAATTTTATTTTCACAACAATTGCTAAAATCTGAAGCCGATCGGACTGAAATCCGGTACTCGATTGTGAAATGGCGCGACTGTTTCACGCATACACTAGTTATATTAACAAATTCGCTAGTGTTGCATAATGTGTATCCTGTGTCCTGATATCCAGTATTAGCGGCTCATTCTCGCAATTTCTTGACTTGCATGCTTGTTGGCTGATAACCAGTGAACATCGGAGAAAAGACTTTTTTGCATATGTACTGTTCAATCATATTTTGAATTATGAACAATTTAACAGAGATATCTGGCTCCCTGTTTAGTAAAGTCACTATACAAGTGTTACCATATGTATATAAGCAACAATCAGAAGAAAGAATATTTAAAATAACAGGAAAAATGGAAGATGAACCATTTTTGATTGAATTTTAACTAGTGTGAGATTTATTTATCATTCAATGAACAAGCGCGCTAAAGCTCCTGACGCCACGTTATAGTGCTTTCATACTTTTGGGCGCATGTTCTAGGGAACAATGTGCTATCTGCTTCTGAAAAACGTAACTCATCATGAAATTAGGAACCAAGGATCTTTCCTATTTAGGGCTGGACGGAGAGCCTTGGAGAAGCTCAGTATAACTGGCATATCCATCGATCATGAGCTAGCAGGAACATACATCTCGCCAACAGACCAAAGAAGAGTAGGCAGAGAGATCAGGGCCTGTTGGAATTATTCTTCACCTTTTTTAAGTCGGCTGAACTCAAGTCGGAAACGGAGGTATTTGTTATGGTGTGTCAAGATGACGTGATGAATACCAGATAGTATAAAAAGAACATCATGAGAATGGACTCCCCAATAACGTGCAGAGCATTCTACAGCCTCAGGAAACTGTTATACACATCCTGTCTGCTTGCAGAGTTCACGCTACATCAGGATATGTAGAAAGACACAATGTGGCACTCCGAGAGAAGTTAATGGCATAGACAACCAACCAGGGCTACCCTGGAGATTGAAGCAGTTTTTGAAAATAACAGAGCTCGCAACTACTGGAACTATGCTATTCCTACAACTCGGCAGATCCACGCCATAAAGCCAGATTAGGAGTTCACACGAGAATAGAGTATGACAAATCTCGTCTCGCTCTCGCCAATTCTCAAAAAATTAAGTCTCATTTAAGTCTCGTTCTCGTCTCGTTATCAGTTGTCTCGTCTCGTCTCGCTTAATTCTGAATAACGATAATAAATATTATAATATATAAACGAAATGGTATACAATAATAAATAATTTTGTAAAGCTATATTTATTACGCTCTTATACAAAAATATTTGTACATGTACATATTATTTTTAATTTTAAACACTGATAAATTCAACTTTTAAATAACTCGATGACCAAGAATTCAAACATAATCACGCTCGCATCACATCATTTTTCAATGATGTACGTGTTTTGCCATCATCATACTTGCTGTGGAAAATAATCTCTCAACAGGTACGGATGTAGCTATTAATAAATCATCGGCCATCTTGGAAAGTGTAGGAAGAACTTTTTCATCACTCTCCACCACTGCAAAATATTTTGATTCCTATTTGCTGTATCTAACAGCAAATATTCTTCAAACTCAGCTTTCCAATATTTTGAAAGTTTTGATGATGTTTTAAATAGGCTATCGATGTCGATACATTTTTTAATAGAATTGAACAATTTGGTATAGTCTTCAAAGAAAACCTTCCCAGTGATCATTGAGGTAGATCATTGAGGGTGTTCTTGGCGTAATCCTCGTAACACTTTTCGAAACATTGAATAGCTTCATTTCTTTACCAGTTTTATTTTACGTAGTTCCACAGATGTATACAATAATTGTTCACATCTTCACTACAAGGAGCACGAAAGACTAAATTTCTCCAGATGTTTAGATAGAGACGAAATTTTCAAAGCATTGGGATTTAGGGGCAATAAAAGTTGTCCGTTAAGTATTGAATTCATAATGGCATCCGTTTTTATGGATGTGAATTCTATTTTTTTCTTGAAAAATAATATCAATTATCGCAAGGTCATAATGAATCAATAATCTTCTAAAAAATCGTGTATTTCTAGAATGATCGATGCATAATATAGACAAAATATATTGGTAATTATAGTGGAAACTCTTCATATTCAATTGTTTTCTGTGGGTGTTGAAAAAAGTCGAGTCGTATATAAAACTTCATATAGAAAATTTAATGAGACCAAAATCGAGATTCTCGTATGATGGTCACGGTATCGCCTATAATATTTTTGAAAACGTCTCGTCTCGTCTCGCTTTTACGAGACGAGAACGAGACGAGACGAGAAAAATCTCGTTCTTGCGTGAAGCCCTAAGCCAGATATAGTTCTGCCGGATAAAGAGCTCAAGGAATTGTTTATAGTCGAATTTTATTCATCTACCTATAATAATGTGGGGAAGAAAGAAGAACAGAAGGGGGAAAATACAAGGATTTAATGTTCGAACTGGGGACCATGTATCCAAGGCATAAAGTGAGGATGGTCGTACTCATCATAGGATATATATATATATATATACAGTATGGTGCAAATGGAAGGAATAAATTCGTTATTTCGTAAACCGGCGACTTTAAAGAAAAATCCTGAAACCCGTCGATTTTTATTTTTAAACGGGCTATTCGTAAGGATACCTTTTTATTTTTGACGTTATCTATGTGAGCGTGATGACGTCATCGCTAAAATTTTCAGATGGAAAGGTGGGTGTTGTTATACATTATTTGAAAGGTCTTTTAAATACCTATTCAGCCATATCAATAATGTACAAAAATTGATTTTTGTATTTGTTTAAAAAATTAATAAAATTTTATTATTATTATTTAATATGACGTCAAAAATAAAATGACGTCAAAAATAAAATGGTTTTCTTACGAATAGCCTGTTTAAGAATAAAAATCGACGGGTTTCGAGATTTTTCCTTAAAGTCGCCGGTTTACGAAATAACGAATTTATTCCTTTCAATTGCACCATACTGTATATATATATTCTTTTGAACTTGAGCATTACAATTGGTTTTTCATCTAACAATAAAGCATGTGTATGATAAAAGTGTTAGCAGAGGTTAGTGTAACGGGGTACCATATAATTTGATATATGATACTAGAGTTTAGGGAAAAAACCTCAGCAAAAAAACCCTATCTCCCCGTTAGTGTTGTGATTTATGAAAATTGAAATTGTTAACAAAATATGCTGAAATATTAAATATTGAAGGGCATCTTTTTCTTCATTATCGCTTCTTCCTTCAACAAGCAGAGAAGTTTCTCCAAGGTACCCGAAACCCAATCTGGAAAAGGGAAAGACAAAGGGAGAAAACGAACGAATTAAAAATGGAATATTCTATATTTTATTGAATAGATTTTAAACTCGCTACCCATTCTAAAAAAGATTCAGAAACATTATGAATAGCCCTAAAACCATATTTGAATCTATATATGCGACAATTATTAACTAAATGATCTATGGTTTCCTCTGCTTCCCCGCATTCACAACTAGGGCTCTCAACTGAGTTCCACCTGAAAAGCATGCTGTTGCAACGACCATGACCGGTTCTTAGACGATCTTAGTTGATTCAGAATAGACCATATTCTCATTGGAAGATCAAACCCCGGAACTCTATTCGAAGGATCAGAAATTAAATCTTTGTTGAATAAATTGCAAGAAATCCATTCAGACCGCCAAACTTCCTTGTCACTTTTATTCGAATTAAGAAAACAGTTGGACCATAAAGGGTTTCGTGACTTCAATCTGGGAATCTCATTGTCTGGAATGTAGGAGATAATCGGAAATGAATTCGGAAAAGAATGAAATTTATTCCAAGAATTTGAAACAGCAGTTGTAACGTTCGTTTGTTTACCTTCGGCGGGCGATGAGGTTATCGTTCGTGTTGATATTGAATTTGAGGTTGGGTCTCAGTGGTACCAATCGACGCTAAATACTTATTGTATTCGAAGGGCCGCTAGACCGCGGACCGCTAGACCGCGGATCCCTGAGTTCTAGTAGCTCCGAAATTTAACCACTGCGACTTGGGAACAGTCGCATGTCGTTATAAATTTATAGCCCCACGTTGGGCGCCAATTTATAACGACATGCGACTGTTCCCAAGTCGCAGTGGTTAAATTTCGGAGCTACTAGAACTCAGGGATCCGCGGTCTAGCTCCAGTGGAGATGGGAGTGGGTTTCTAAAAAGGGAACCTAGTTAATGGGCGCCAGGTAAATTTAAGTCTCCCAGATACCCCCGCGTAATGTAATAATTCCTAAATTCACCAAAAGAATATTCACGCTAAAAACAACCAATTTTTTCCAGTAGCTTACAACCCAGGTCTTTAGATTCACCAAAATAAAACTACTGTGAAACCCTGAATAAGGGTGGCGGAAATTGTACGTAGATAATATTAATATTTGATTCAAATACGCGTCGCTTGAGCTCAGGCGCATCCACGTTTCTTATCTATGATCATATATGACTACCACAAATCTTTCCCCAATTTCCGCTTTACAACAACAATAATAATTTATATAATTGATGATAATAAGTTCACGTTATATATATAGCAGGTATAAGATATGTTTCGAGATATGTTTCTTATAACTTGCGTGCTGATATTCCTTGTTCCTGAACGTAGTATTGCGTAGATGGTCTCGCAATAATGTCCTCTTTCTCTCTGTACTCGTAGTCTGCAACCCTCGATTAACTGTCCCACAGCGTTGCTTACTGACCACCTTGTATATACTCGGGATCTGCAACCCTGCGTTGGCTGTCTCACAGCGTTACTTATGGACCACCTTGTATATACTCGAATCTCTCAGTGCTACTCCTCCTGACATAAAGATCCCTCTCTTCCTGACACAAAAAATCGTGCTGGCACAAAAATTCGGGCTGCCACAAGAACTCGTGCTGCCACAAAAACCCCTGATGTTCGGGGTTGTCTTGCACACGTTTGAGCATATGCGCAGTAACTTGGCTTTGTTAATTAAGCAGGAGAAGAAGAAAGTTAGTTTCATATACCCAGAGCATCCTTTTTCATTTCAGGATGATAAAGTTGCAATTTCCAACCTGTTAGAACGCTTAGTAAACGAATTTGAAACCTTAGATTTAAATTCACCAAATATAGCGAATAAATTCACCACTGATTTGGTACATGTAATGGGTAGGATAGATAGAAGTGTCCCTGTTAAGGAGGATGAAGTCAGTTGTAAGAGTGAATTCGGCAGGAAAGCAGACAATTTAAAGACAGCATATACAACTGAAATTGTAATGGCTGGAATTGGAATGGAAGAGGTGTAGTTTTTTTTTATGGTTGCTCTTGGTACCTGTCCACGCTCGATGACCCGAACTCTTTGGTTTTCTTTTTTTTTTGCTAAGTATTTTAAATCCATAAGTAAAATTTACTAGGTAAATTTTTTTAGGCAAGGGGGCAAACGAACGTTACACAGTCTGCCTGCGAATGTGGGGCGGGACAATGTTTGAAAGAACTGGCAACCAATGAATAGGTGTAGATGTAATAGTTCATAGGATATCTAGGCGGAATGTGAGCGAACTAGTGACAGAATTGCAGATTATTCCGGCCTGTTAATCCCTGGCTGAGGTTTTGGCGCTCATAATGCAGAAAGCAGCATTTCTCGGAACACTTGGAGGCATCAAGTCCCATCAACTATGAAGGCCGCTTCCAGCTCATCTCTTTCGTTGAGGGATGCTGTGAGGGCAGCGGAGGACTACACCAAGGAATGTTTGAGAGGTTTTTATTGAGTAACCAAACAACAACTGGAGTCTCACACTCCTGAGAGAAGAGCGGGCTCTCTCAGTGTAAGCCTCTAAAAGGTTTTTCCTCCATAAACTACTAGCATTCCACAGAGCCATGTCAGTAATTTTCGAAATTTCACCCTCAAATGGTCTCAAACAATTAGGTTCTACTCACTGATGTAGAATTCGAGGTCAAAATTGATTCTGCCGTTGTCACGATAACGGAAAGTGACTAAAAGTGTTAGCATAGATTGCACATCCGAATACGACTGATAAGTTTCTTCAATGGGCATAATCGGCCAAACGGTTATACCCATATGAAATATTGTCTACTCAAAAAACAGATCCGATGGAATTGGAAATGTTGATAAGTTTTAGTATGCCAACACGCAAATTTCCGCAAAATTTCGATAGGATCATATCACAAGAAAAAAAATTGTTTTCTTAAAAATTTTATATTTCGGAAACTATCTATCAGATTTCACTGGGATTTTGTCTTAGATGTTGGCTTCAAGCCATCATTTTACAATCGAGTACCGGATTTCAGTCTGATCGACTTCGTATTTTATCAATTATTGTGAAAATAAAATTTTGATCTGAAATATGTTTTCCTCAATAACTCAACAAACACAATTTTGATTCAATTGGATATGTATTTCGCAATGTGTATTTTAATGATTGGCAATTAGCACAGTCACCTTCGATATTCAACTGGTCTGTGGTCTTCCGTTTTTTCGTTACCATAGGGTTTAAATTTCCTAGAGCTCCTACAATTGTCATTCAGTGACTAAGATGCGCCTATCATTGGTAACAACCATGAAACCGGCACGTTTCGTCCCTGAATGACACTTTCCTCTTTGCGGTATGACGTGGATATCCCGGATCACGAGGGTATATTTGTAGACGTTTGAGGGACTGCTATTTCGGTTGTGTAAGGTATAGGTACTCACTCAATTTGTGTCATACATGTTTATTTAATTGAGCTTGACGTCACCGAATCGAGTGAGACTCCAAGGTGCAAAAAAGAGCATAATGGCGTCTATTTTGAGTAATTTTTCGTGCGCATGTTCTGGGAATCAGCGTGCTATCGTTTAGGCCATGTCTGTAATTTTCGAACTTTTTTTCCGAAAATGGTTTCAAACGATTAGGAAGGAACTGATGAATAATTCAAGGTCAAATTTGATTCTGTCCGGCTTCTTGAATTTTACGGGTAGGTTGTGCTTCCAAATGCAACGGACCAGTCCGATAATGGGCATAATTGGCAAATTGGTTTCCGAGTACTAATTGTGTTTTCATACAATACAGATCTGATCTAATTGAAACTTGGTAACTAGTAGTAGAATACCGACAAAATTAGTTGATCGGCATTCTACAAGTAATCACAGAGTTTTTGGCGCTCTAGTTCCTCGGAACAGAGTGCTTATCAATTTGCCCAAATGTCTGTAATTTTCGAATTTTTGGCTGAAAATGGTCTCAAACGATTTGGTTCGACTCACTGATCAAGAATCCGAGGTCGAAATCGATACTGTCCGCCCGGTCCAGCCGGCCAGCCGTAGGCACGATAACTCTCGAACGAAAGGAGTTAGAGGATTGAAATTTGCGAGGTGGGTTTGGAGCGTGAATATCTCGAACGACTTCGTTAATGGGCGAAATCCATAACGCGGTTTCGGAGTTATGGCCGATTTTAGTAAAAATATTTTTTATGAATATTTCCGAAAGCGATCACTCGATCTATCTGAAATTTAGCATTAAATTGTAGAATTATGACTTCTATACGCATGTGAAGTTTTGTATTGACCAGGTTACCGCAAAGTTTAAAAAAAAATTTTGAAATTCTTAAAAAAATTTGGCTACAATAACTCTCGAACGGAATGAGCTAGGCAGTTGAAATTTTCAAAGTAGGTTAGGGAGATGAATATCTCGGTTGAGTTCGTTATTGGGCAAAATAGGCCAGATTGTTTCGGAGTAACGAAAAAAAATTTTTTTTTAAGTAACAAATTTCAAATTCAATTTTTATTTATGATGCAGTTTCACCATAAAAATCCATTGATATCATTTTCAACTCCAACAAGCTAATACTTTCGAAGATATGATTTTTCGAAATTTCAATAATCTGAGCTTTATTATATGATCTGTGTTCATACTCGTACATGTCATCCTGTTCTATAAGAGACAGTCAAATTCATTTCAGCTATTTTAATTTGATTTCTTCCATGGTGCAGTTCTCATTCTCAGATTGCTCATTTAATCTTGATAAATAAACTATTATTTGAATTGAATTTCCTTTATGATGCAGTTCTATCATAAGAATACATTGATATAATTCCCAACTCTGAGAAACCAATACTTTCGAAGATTTTGTCTGTTTGAACTAGAGCGCCAGAAAGCTCCTTTCCACAGAGCTTGAACCAATTTTTATTGGATCAGATTTTTATATTGTGAGTTATAGAAGAAATAACAACAAAATTTCAGACCAGTATAACACCAAAACAATTTTGCGACCTAACCTGAAAATTGTCACTATCTTTTTCTGTTCTCAAGTTATCGTGAGATATGTAATATTTGTTCGTAATTTTTTAAAATTTTTTTAGTGGTACGGTTCTCACAAAAATTCACATACGTCTTTATGTCAATATTCTTCAACTAGTTACGAAGCTTCAGTTCGATTGGGTCTGTATTTTTTGAGTTATCGAATAAAATAATATTCCAGATGGTTATAACTCTGAAACTATTTGGCCGATTATGCCCAAAAGCGAACTTTACCCTCCCATTCGGATGCGCAACCTACCCTGAAAATCGTAAGTCCCTATCTCTAGTCGTTCGAAAGTTATCGAGGCAACGGTCACCTATACAGCTAATGAACTCACACAAGTATGCTCGGATTTACCACAATATAGAACTGATCCTGTTCAAACTTGGAACCTGACACAAAATTTCACAAACGTGCTTAGGTTTATATTCTACAACTATTCACCAAGTTTCAATTCGATCGGATCTATATTGGTTGAAAACAAAATTATTACTCGGAAACCATTGGGCCGATTATGCCCATTAACGAACTTGTCCGTCGTATTGAGATGCGCCAACTACCCTGAAATTTTCAAGTCGCTAGCTCTTTCCGTTCTCAACTTATCGTGGCAACGGCCGGTATGCCGGACGGCTGGCCGGACAGAATCAAATTTGACCTCGAATTCTTCATTGGGGTGTCTAACCGAATCGTTTGAGAACATACGCGCAAAAAACCGAATGTGACCGGGGGGAGGTGGTCCAACTGGTTTAAAAGTTTTCCAACTGCTGAGAAAATTTGCCAACTCCGTTCAAAATTCGGGAGATCGCCCCCCCCCCTCTTAGGCGCGTCCCCTTATCTGTTTCTATTATTAATGAAAGAAAGGACACATTTACGTTGCTAAATTCAATAGAAACAAAAGCTTTTTAAAATGCCCCTCGACAGTGAGAAACAGCTCAAATTGGTACCAGATGGTTTGTTTTATGACATCTTGAGAGCTACCCGCTTTGGTATAACGCAAAAGAAGATAAATATTATTTTTGCCGGCTACATACATTGTGCCGAAAACTATTGAATATTGAATTTACGGCAACAGAAATGTGTGTTTATTCATGTTATCCCGTCCCTATTATCTGCCTGCTTTGCATCATTTATCCGTCAGGCTGTCAAATTCCTTCACATTTTATAACAATTTTTTCGGATATATTCGAACTCCATTGGAATTTTTCCAACTGCTTCGAAATTTTCTCGAACTCCTTCGAGATTTTTCCAACTGTGTTCAAAATTTGCCACCTCCGTTCAACATTAGGATCATGGGATCAAGATGTCCACTCCCGATGGCAAGGTAACGTAGCAGTATTTCCCATAGTCAAAGAAGGAAAATTTTGGGTCTGTACAAATGCCCCGATTGGGGTTTTGTATAAAGAAAAACCAGTTTGTTGGTCGAACGGGTCCGCCTAGCTAGATAAATAAACTCAGGAGACTTTCTTGCTGACCTGAAGAAATAGTGTCCGTTTACGTTCGTTCCTATGTTATGTGATTATTATTAATATTCTGTTGTTACACAATTTCGTGAATTATCAGAACCTCTAGACATTTGTTTGATTATACGAAAATCATCAAATAAATATCTATCACTAGACTCTTTGGCTATGATACATTGTTTTCAAATTTCTATTTTCAGAAAAATATGTATCATGTTACATATCAAGTTCAAATCGAGAACATGGTTGTAAAATAAATAACATACCATAGACAAGATATACTAATCTCACTAGGTATTGAACGAATGTTATTGTAAAATTTGACTTGGGCCGATCTAATTCATTAAATTCTCCCCATCAAGTCAAACAACAAAAACTGTTGACAACTTCGCTGGTCGAGAGTAAAACCAGTGCGCCCAGCACATCTCGATCGTTGGAATATTTTGATATTTCGGCAATATCTTCACCAATATAGATCCGATTGAGTTCAAATCTAGAACTTTATTGTAAAATAAGGTTCACCTGAACAGCATACCAAAAGCGAATTATTTCTTCCTCAGAACGGGTTGAAATTGGAAATTCCTATTGAAATAAAACGTTCTTCCTCTTTACGACCAATAAAATGTGAGGATTTCTGCTTCAACATTGCGACAAAGTCATATTGCAACGTATCGTCTTTAGGAAAAGAGAGTCATATTAATGGGCTACTTGACTGCCTTACAATGTGTCGGAGAAAAGATTCTGACAGAGAAAAGAAATTCCCACATTCCTCCTATTACATGTAAATTTGTTTCTGGTGCAACATTTGAAAGCTGAGATGTGTAAGAATGTTGATTGAAATGTACTATCCAACATTAACTACGTTTGAAAAACTACATGAAGTGTCACATAGTTGGGAGTTTTTATGGTAGTTTTGTAGAGCCGAACATGAACAAGCATGCAAATGCTGATTATGACCTTGTCAGTCCTTGATCCACTTTTTTTGCAAATAAAAGTGGGAAAGCCCTGTGGACAGGAGCTTCAGCGCTCTTGTTCAAACTTTGACAAATAGGGGTCTCAGAGTTGGGGATGAAATCAATGGATTCTTATGATAGAACTGCATCATAAATTCAAATAATGGTTTATTCATCAAGATTAAATGAGCAATTTGCAATGAGTTAACCTCGTGGAATGGGTTGTTGCAACTTACACTCGTTGCATAGTTTTCACTACTCGAAATATAGGAAAGTATCATCGAAATGTCTAGAGCAAAGCTGGAGACAATCATAGCAGATTGCCCATTTATTCCTGATATTCGAATAGGTATAGGCTGAGGAACAAATTATTGCAATAGTTCATTTCATTTGTTTGAAAGATTGAATATGTATTTTATATTCTTGTGCTTCTTTATTGGAAATATTATCTTATTATAAGACAAAATACAGGGTCCGAGGCCGACACGGACAAGAAGGTCATAGGGGGGTGTCACACTTCTTGTTGTTAAACTATCCTCCAGGCCTTCTGAGGGAAGTTAGGGTCTCTAGACATTTCGATGATACTTTCCTATATTTCGAGTTGTGAAAACTATGCACCGAGTGTATTACTGTATATAGAAACATGTCTCACTACTTAAGGAAGTAAATAGTAAAATTGATAAGTAATCATCAAAGGATACTGTGGGAGGTATACTCATTATTAAAAGGTTTCTTTTCAGAGTTTGCGAGAGAAAACTCAGAAAAGAAACCTTTTAATAATACGTAATAGATAGTCTATTATGTATATGAGTTACACTTTCCAAAAAGTCCTAAGATGACATGTATAAACACAGATCATTCATAGATAGGAATACGGACGTTATAGAATCACGATTTAATATTGAAATTTTGAAAAATCATATCTCCGAATGTATTAGCTTGTTGGGGTTGAAAATTATGTCAATGGATTCTTATGGTTAAACTGCATCTTAAAACAAAATGAACAAATTAAACTTAACCGAGATATTTATCTCCCAAACCTACTCTGAAATTTCAACTGTCTAGCTCATTCCGTTCGAGAGTTATCGTGTTAACGCCCGGCCGGACAGAATCAATTTTGTGAGTCGAACCAAATCGTTTAAGATCAAAGATTTTTATCAAAAAATTCGAAAATTACAGACATTCAGGCAAATTGATAAGCAGTCTGTTCCGAGGAACAAGAGCGCCAATAAATGCATGGAAATTGGAATTGGAAATTCAAATTAACCCCTGATTGTGGGCTGATCATCAAATTATCTAGATCCAAAAACCTGACAAATAGCCTATTGTATGTTTTGAACCGCTACAAATGAAAGCTTCCAAACTAAATATCCGTTTTAAAATAGCAAGATTATGAAACGCATCAAATGTTTTCGAAATAGTTGAGTATGACAAAAAACGACTGGGAACGAAGGATATTTCTTCACGCACAACACCCCAAATAAATCAGTCACTACGCGAATGTGCTCTCTCCGATTGGATTCACGGTTAAAATACCCCAATAAAACAGCACTGATTCAATTTGACACCCCGGAAAGCATTCATTGGCCAGCTGAACGTTCCCACAGGGCGACAGACACAGTCGCTGCCTAATCTCCGCTGTTTCGGTATTGATATTGAATTTCGCACAATAATCTTCCATTAAAATTCTGTGTGAAAATTTAATGGTTGGAATTTGAAATTGTAATCTTGAATTAGGTGAGAGGGTACGTAACTTCGAGGGAGGATCAATGATTGTGAAAAATTGACGTTTTCGAAGTCGGAATGAATTGGAAGTTAACTTTTATTCCACTACTAATCCGCGGATACAAGAATTTTTCAGAATTTTATGAACTTTGAATATTTATATGTAGTTGATATTGAGGCTTTATTGTTCCGCTACTAATCGTGAATAAAAGATACAGGGTCTATACAAATGATTGTAACATCGCAGTTGGTTTATATTTTTATTTGTCACTTCTCATTTCTTGTGTTCTATTTATGTATATTATAGAATTTCTGAACCGGCAGCCAATATTGAGTTATTGTCAATTATTAAGATTATTTTTAAAATTCGTGAATATTCAGTTTACAAAATATTAAAATGTGTAATGACTTAAGATTTAGAACAAAACACATTTACTGGGATGTCCTATAACCGCAATGGTAGATTAATCAATGGTGAATGGATTTACTCTGTACAGGCCTGTAAGAATGAATATATCGCGAAATATCTTGATGTTCAGATTCTTGAATCTACTCTGAAAGTCCATATCTCAGAGGTGCTATAACAGACTCATGCAGACTGAAAACGACAGGAAGATCTCAAGTTTCTCAAGAACTGAGAACACGAGTTGAACAAAATCCTCAAATGTCCCCGAATAAATTATCTTTACAATCTGGTGTCCACTTGATTATGGAAATAAACTGAATTTGTATCCTTACAAAATATCGGTGGTACAGCAACTCCTACCAATAGATATTCCACGTCGGCTAGACTACTGCTGTTGGTAGAGATGCCACGAATAGTGATTTACCGATATACCGAATATTCGGCCACGCTCCCGGCCGAAGCGCCGAATATTCAGCAAAAGATAATCGCATCTCGCGAAAGGGAGATACTGCAGATAGAACACCAAATTTATTTAGATTCACTACAAGATGAGCATAAAAATTGGTTCAAGCACTGACGTGAAGTCAGAAGCTTTTGCGCGTATGTTCTATTGTCCATTCTTCTGTATTAGACACCCTTAATCGAATTTACCATGGTAAATTATGTTGTCCATTCTCCTGTATTGACAATTTACCATGGTAAATTCGAATTAAGTGTCCAATACAGGACAATACACAATACACACTTAATTCGAATGTACCATGGTAAATTCGAATTAAGTGTCCAATACAGGAGAATGGACAACATAATTTACCATGGTAAATTCAATTAAGGGTGTCCAATACAGAAGAATGGACAATAGAACATACGCGCAAAAGCTTCTGACTTCACGTCAGTGCTTGAACCAATTTTTTTTTCGTGATTTTTTTGAAATTTTCTAGGGGTACGGTTCTTAAATTTTTTTTTTTTCGTCATTTTTTTCAAATTTTCTAGGGGTACGGTTCTTAGAAAATGTTAAACACGTCTTTATGTTGATTTTCTACTACCAAACTTCTAGTTACCAAACTTCAATTCGATCGAATATTTATTTTTTGAGTTATCAAGGAAATAATATTCCAGGTGGGTATAACTCGGAAACCATTAGACCGATTATGCCCAAAATCGAACTCAACTCTCCCTTTCGGATACGAAACCTACCCTGAAAATTACAACTCCCTATCTCCTTTCGTTCGAAAGTTATCAAGGCAACGGTCACCCATCTACTGAACTCACACAAGAATGCTCGAATCTCCAACAATATTTAACCGATCGTATTAAAACTTGAAAATTGGTAGTAGAGTTAGGTTATGAAGGCTCTTGCAAAATTTCAGCAATTTCAAACGATCAGTTACTGATAAATAGAATTTTTTTTTTATTTCAATGATTTATTCAAAATTTTCTACAAATGCTATCCTCACCAAATTTTGCAAACATTTCCGCGTTGGCATTCTACAACTAATAACCATGTTTGAATTCAATCGGTTCAGTATTTTTCGAGTTAATGAGGAACAAAAAACCACAAAATTTCAGAAAATTTTAGATGGCTATAACTCTAAAACCGTTTGGCTGATTAGGCTCATAATCAAACTGAAATGTCGCGTTCTGGTGCACATCCTAACCTGAAAACTTGAAGCCGCTATCTCTTTCCGTTCTCAAGTTATCGTGACAACAAAAATATTTTTTAATAATTTTTTAATAATTTTCTAGCCATACGATTCGCACAAAATTTCACAAACGTGCTTAGGTTCATATTCTACAACTACTCACCAAGTTTCAATTCGATCGGATTTATATTGGTTGAAAACAAAATTATTACTCGGAACCGCTGGGCCGATTATGCCCATTAACGAACTTGTCCGTCGTATTGGGATGCTCCACCTACCCTGAAAATTTCAAGTTGCTAGCTCTTTTCGTTCTCAAGTTATCGTGGCAACGGCCGGACAGAATCAAATTTGACCTCGAATTCTTCATTGGGGAGTCGAACTTAATCGTTTGAGACCATTTTTTTCAAAAAATTCGAAAGTTACAGACATTTGGGCAAAACTATAACGCGATGTTCCCCAGAACATACGCGCAAAAACGGTTCAAATTCGATGATAATGACAAAGATCTGGTTGCTACTTTTCTTGACCCGCATTTGAAATCTAGTTTCCTACGATTAGTCCAAACAGAAAGGGCAAGACAAAACATTCTTTTAGAAGCTCTGAAAATTAGTTGTGATGAGTCTAGTAGTAATGATGGTGATTCTTCTCCACTTCGTAAGAAAAGAAATACAACTGAAACTGATTAAAATAAAATCATTGAAATACACGACAGTTTCTGGAACTATTATTGAATTGAATCATTCTTATAGATACTTTGGCTAATTTCTTAAGATTTATTTCAGTGAACTGTGAACAGAGTGGCTATCAATTCGTCCAAATGTCTGTAATTTTTGAATATTGGACCGAGAATGGTCTTAGACGATTAGTTTCGACTCACTGATCAAGAATCCGAGGTCAGAATTGATTCTGTCCTGCCGGCCGACCGGCCAGCCGTCAGCACGATTACGCTCGAACGCAATGAGGTAGAGAGTTGAAATTTTCAGGGTAGCTTTGTACTCAGAATGGGCCGGCTAAGTTCGTTAATGGACAAAATCTATCGAGTGTTTTCAGAATTATAGCTTTTTGAAATTTTGTTTTCCCAATAACTCGAAAAATATTAATTAATATGATCGAATCAAAGCACTGTCATTAGTTCAAAAATACCGACAAGAAGACTCATACAAAATTTTTTAGGATCGCTGATGTCTGCAAAATTAAAAAAATAATATATTAAAAAAAGTTCTGTAACACAGAAACTATCCGTCAGATATCGTTGAAATTCTACGAGAGCCTTATTTTACAGTAAAGTCCTAGATTTCAACTCGATCGGAACTATATTGGTGAAGATATTGCCGAAATATCCGAATATTCCAACGATTGTAGTAAACTGGTCCACTGTATTTATATTCGACCAAACAAGTAGCCAACAGTTTTTGATTTTCGACTTTCAATTATATCCTGGAGTTGGTAACGTACTTCAGATATCTGTCTTTCAAGAATTTTATGTTCCTCTACGATCTTGATATTACACTTGTCTGTGACAACTGACAATCTGCCATTTTGTAAAAATAATAAAATAATAATGTGGAGCAACAAAACGAAGTTGTTTTTCTATTAATAGAAGGGGATTATGAAGATATTTACTTTTCAGTAATCTCGTAAAAACCCCAGTTAAGATAGAAGTTGCATTACCTCAAGCCTATCCTATTCAAAGTATCTGTTGACCGTACAACCCCAATTCATGAAGAAAGAAGTATCTAGACAAAATGGTACCAATTCATCCAGTAGAGAAATCATAACCTGTATGTGTATTAGTTACCGTAGAAAAGAAGCTCCATAGCCATTCGAGAAGACACTACCAGTTCCAATCAATGTTATTTTCATTTCTATTGAAATAATAACTCCATAGGATAATTGAGGTAAAGCACACAGTATAATCTATGTCGAAACCACATTGGCTAGGACATGACTACTTCCCATCGTACAATCAAAAATTTGTTTATAATGGCATTCTTTGAACCAAAAATAGTCAACAAGTGGACTGTCCCTAATTTTTTTTAACCACCCACGACCAAAACATGAATGCAAAGATAAGGGTAACATTTGAGTGATAAATTATGTATTCGACGAAAAAAATTGATTTTGTAGCCATTTTGTCAGTGTTTTCTACAAGTTCATATGGGATTCATGAACGCAACAGACTGCAGTGCTAAAAGAGATTGGGTTTTGTTTTCGTGCAGTTCTGTGGTAACTGTTGTGCATTTTGAATCTATTTGAAATTAATGAAATTTAAATGTTAAAAAAATTCAAGTCCAAAGCAAGACTTGATGTGGACGTTTCTTGAATCACGTATGATTCACTATGGTTAAAGTATTGAAGCTATACAAAGCGTTCAGCTCAACGTGCTATTAACAATATTGTTTATTTCAAAATGGGTTACTTTCCTAACAAGTCCTTTAAACTATAGGGTTCCAAAACAATTGAATATTTTTAATTTCCTTCTTGTAGCCATTCTGTATTCTTACATGTTGTAGCCGATTTGGTATCTTGTTGAAGAATCGCATGCAGCCATGTTCCTTTTTCCGTAGGTGACAGTCTTTGACCACTGCATTAATTTTAACCAAAGATTCCTCTCATCAAATGAAATACTTTTTTCATTCAACATTTTTCCAAATTCAGCTCAGGTAAAAAGATACAGGCTGTTGAAATTTTGAAAAAAAATCAGTTTTCATTTTGTAGCTTTGACATCCTTTTTTCGAATAAAATGAATGTTGGCGTAAAGTTTCCTATAACTATGATACATATTTTCCAAATATTAGTTATGTTTTACTTCTACTGGTTTTCTAGTTATGGACTCGTGGATTCATAAAACTAAACGAAATTAGTATAAAGAAAGCATATAAAGTTTTTCTTGAGTCACATCTAGAATATTACATCGTTTTAGAACATTATATTATTCTTCATCATTTCTCCTTAAACGCACCGTTTTCGAGATATTCTTCTTTGAATGTTTTAAAATGGAAAACTCCAAAAATATCACTACTTTTATGGATCCGTCCCTGAGCGTTGGAATCCCGAATCAAGCTGTAAACCACGTTACCATGCCTTATTCTCGTCCGCCAACAATGTCATAGATAATTTATATGCGGGAGTGTATTAGCACATTGTGAAATCTTTAAACGCTTGTAACTTTTTACCTGAGCCGAATCTGGAAAAATGGTAAATGAAAAAAGTGTTTCATTTGATGAGAGGAACCTTTGGTTAAAATTAATGCAGTGGTCAAAGACTCACCCTGTATAATATATAAGATGTCATTAAATCGTCTTTGACAACTGTGATATCTTTCTGCTTGGAAGTAGTCAATGTTCCAAAAGAAGAACATCAAGCACTCGTAGATGTAAAGGGCATATGGATGTAGTTACGCAGAAACAATCCAACCCACAAATTGTAGTTTTGAGGAATTTCAACCTCAGTTAGCTGATTTGTGGCATAGCACTACAGCAAATATATTCACACTGAGAAGGTATTTCATTTGGCCGTTTTCTGCAAATGTTCAAAAAGTTTATTTCACAAGAGACCATATTGCACCCGTCGTAGAATAAGGAGACAATTCAAAAAAGGTCCATTCTGTGTTAGTAATGGTATTGAACTCAGTAAGTAACCCTTTTCGTACGTGCAATATCGGAATATCTCTAGTTGGCCTCTCCACCACATAAAAAGCGCTGTTTCTTTATTCTATGGGTGGGGAAAATGCTTATTGTCCAGGGAAGAAAGGGACAGCTCAATTGACTATTAGGTGCTAGAGTTATAATTTTCAAATGGATTGCTGTAGGAATTACGAATGTTCAGTGTGTTTAATTGAATAAGTATAAAAAAGTATAGAACAAAAACTTCAAATACGATTTCCCAACAAAATCAATTTTTGAATTGTACCCTTATTCTACGACTACATATAAAACTGATTTTTGAATTTGTGGGTTGGACGTAAGGAGTCTGTGCCTTCTGAATACTGTGCAACTTTATCTCATCTTAACTCAGGTTCCCCAAAACACGTGTAATACAAAGCTTTCAATGTCGTCTCATCCATATGGAAGGAAATACTTCTAAGAGCATATGTGGTGGAGTTCAGTTTTTTACTTAAGTTGGGTAGTTGGCCTTGATAACAAAATCTATCAACTGTATGAATATTTCTCTTGGAATATCTGTACAATAACTTAAGTCAGACAATTGACAGTTTTTTATCCATGTTTTGATTCTGTCGAAAAATATAGGTTGCAGAAAATGCAGAATTCGTGCTGTCGCTACGTTCTTGGTTTGAGAAAGAACGACAGGGGGATTAATAGTGGAATAAATGGGTTGGAGTGGCTCAGGGTCGATAATATTTTCCGGCTTCATATGGCGATTGTGGTACATCGAATTTTGGGTACAGGTATTCCTCCCTATTTGAGAGTGAAGCTGGTTTTCAGACGGGATGTCCACGATGTGGCTGTGAGGCATGGGGGGAGACTTATGCTTACTTGATTTGGTTCAGCAATGTTCAGTTCAGTTCACTGTATATTTCATTAATTTTGTTTATTTGTGTTGATATTTTCTCTTTTTCATGTTTTTTTAATTTTTATTGTTTTTTTCTTGTTTTATTTTGTCAGGGGTTGAGTGGAGTAGCTGACGCTAGACTTCGCCCCAAGTGTATTTTTGTTCTGGTTTGCTAATAAAGACACTATTATTATTATTAATTTTCATCCATGGTATCGGTGGCTTCCTTCATAGAAATATTAGTAAATAAGGAGGCGACATCTAAAGAAAGCACCTTGTGCTCAGGGATAAGTCAACCCCGAAAATGGCGACAATTTTCGAACTTCAGAGTAGCCACCAACAAAAAATAATTCTGAAGACTTCTGTTTGGTGTCTGACGAAGGAGCCTGATATAGTCTCCGAAACGTTATGAAATATTTGTTTTATCGTTGATGTTGTTTCATAATTGTTTGTTTGGCAACATTGTCCGATAAATTGCTTCTGACAAATATCTTGTGTTTCTAACTCAGAAGCAATTCACAGAATAAAAAATTTTTATTTTATAAATATTTTTCAGAGTTTGAGAGAAAACACATAAAGGAACCATTTAATAATGAATGTAACTCCCAGAGTATACTATAATAATTACTTAGAGCACAGTTTATTTTCGAACCAACAGTGAGTGTATGTATTTGGGTCGAAACCATTCGTCTGAGACCATTATCGGCCAAAAAGATGATCAGTTTTTTTTCACGTTTGTTTTTATTGTCGAATTTATATTCTTGGAAATATTGGGAAGCTTTTGGCGAGTTCAGTACCTGGATGGGTGATAGATCTGCCTATAAATTTGGACAGCGCGCCAAAGCTCCTGTCCACAGGGCTTTCCCCCTTTTTATAACGCATTGAATATTTGCAAAATAATTAATGAATATAAAAGTGTTGAGCAAATTCGATGGATGTAAGGGGTTCGCGACAAGATTTACGGCACACATGCTGGCGCGCACATCATGCTTAATTAGTTAGTTAAAGGGTTCGCTGTCATCTGAAAACTTAAACAGGGATTCGTGGAACCAAAAGTTTGAATAACCCTGGTCTATAATATTGCTTCAATATTATTCAGTTACGAACTAGCTTCGTGCAGATATGTATCTATCGATGTAATTTATTCGTAATTACCAGGGATATCCTACTATAGCATTGATCTTCAATGGTATTAATTGAATCATTAGGTGTTTGTTGATCCACGAGGAATGTTTTTGCGTCAAAACACCATCAATTGAATTCCTACACATCATCCGTTCGTGCACTTCCTGAAGTAAGTCCGCAGAGAATTGAACTTGTTTTTCACATCGTCCACCGTAGCATTGAAATATTTCTCCGAATAAACTTTCAGTAATCGATCCATTACTTGTGCTTTTTATCCCCATCCATGTATTCCACCTACTTCACTTTTCATAGAACTGGCAGGGAATCGTGGAACTGAACCGATACAAAATTAAAACATTGTGCTCCCTAATATATCGATTATCCTTATCTATTATTATTAAATATCAGTTTAAACATTTAGAGCCCCAATCACATTATTCTACGAGACCTCTGAGTTATAATTGTCCACAACCACAACATAGACTTACATCTAAAGAAAAGAGTGCATAGCTGCATACAATTTTTCAACATATTATCACAAACTATGAAAATGCCCTCTCACTGTATTCAAACAAGAGGTATTTGAACTCCTATTGAAAATTGAACCATACACATGTGAAGAGTTCCTTTGAGGTAGGGTTCTGAAGTTTCTATGCTTCTGTTTGACTATTGTTTCAGTTAATGTTGCTCACGAATTGCGCCCGTGTTCCGCAAGGAACAGCGTGCTGTCATTTCGTCAAAATGTCTGTATTTTTCCAATTTTTTTGCGAAAATGGTCTCAAACGATTGGGTCCGACTCCCTGATGAAGAATTCGAGGTCAAATTCAATTATGTCCGTCCGGTCCGGCCGGCCGGCCGTTAGCACGATAACTCTCGAACGGAACGACTTAGGGCGTTGAAATTTGCAGGGTAGTTTTGTAGCGTGAATATCTCGGACAAGTTCGTTAACGGGCGAAATCAACCAAGCGGTTTCGGAGTTAAGGCCGTTTTTATTCAAAAGGTTTTTTATGAATATTTCCGGAACCGATCACTCGATCTTTCTGAAATTTGGCATCAAATTGTAGAATCATGACCTTTATATGCCTGCGAAGTTTTGTTTTGACCAGAAAGCCCTAAAGTGGCAAAAGAAAAATTTCAAATATTTTAAAATTTTGTTTTCATGATAACTCGAAAAATACTGATCTGATTAAATTGAAACTCAGTAGTTAGTTGCAAAAAACCAAAGCAAACACTTTTGCAGAATTTCGTGAAGATCACGTGACATGAAAAAAATAAAAAAATTACTACTATTTTGCGGAATACTTTTCTTGAAATGCCGAAACCTATTTTTTTGAGGTTCATGCTGCCCTTTCCAGGCATTTTTCGTAATGCGCATGCGCAGATGAGAAGTCATTCAACTGCTGTAGTTTTCGTCAGAGAGGATTAGTGTTTTGGGGTGGAGGATGCTATTCCTCCATAGAATCTAGATCCCTGATGAGGGTCTGCGCATGCGTGGATTAATGATGCGATATCTCCCGAACCACTAGTGTTGGTGAATCGGAGTTTTTTGTAAGGTGTGTGATTTTGAGAGGACTTTTAGCCGTGAGTAGATTGCGCATGCGCAGAAGAGAGGTGACTGTTTTTGGGTTGGATGGGTTATGTTGGGAGTGCTGAGTCGATATTGTGAGGTTTTAAAAGAATATTCATGGCAATTCAGTGCAAGGACAAGTCAGTTTGGGGGATGTAGCATTGTTTCCGAGTTGAAGTGTCCGTACCGTGGCCCTGGGGCTAATTTTGAAATTGATGTTACCCCTCACAGGCATTTTTCGTTATGCGCATGAGCAGACCATCAGTGATTTAACTGGTGGTGTTTTCGTCAGAGAGGATTGGGGTTTTGGGGTGGCGGATGCTATTCCTCCATAGAATCCCCTGGGGAGGGTCTGCGCATGCGTGGATTAAAGATGCGATATCTCCTGAACCACTAGTGTTGGAGAATCGGAGTTTTTTGTAAGGTGTGTGATTTTGAGAGGACTTCTAGCCGCAAGTAGATTGCGCATGCGCAGAAGAGAAGTGACTGTTTTTGGGTTGTATGGGTTATGTTGGGAGTGCTGAGCCGATATTGTGAGTTTTAAAAGAATATTCATGGCAATTCAGTGCAAGGACGAGTCAGTTTAGGGGATGTAGCGTTGTCTCCGAGTTGAAGTGTCCGTACGTGGCCCTGGGGCTAATTGGCGCGCTGTTCTGTGAACAGAATGCTTATCAATTTGCCCAAATGTCAAATGCGAAAAAAGGCATCCGTTCTGCCGTAGGCACGATTACGCTCGAACGCAATAAGCTAGAGAGTTGAAATTTTCAGAGTAGGTTTGGAGTTCAAATGCGCAGGCTAAGTTCGTTAATGAGTAACATTCACCGAGTGGTTTCAGAGTTATAGCCATCTGAAATTTTGTTTTGCCAATTACTCAAAGAATACAGATCTGATCGAATTAAAATGCGGCAGTTAGGTGAAAAATACTGACACTAAAACATATGCAAAATTATGTGAGGATCACGCTACTGGAAAATTAAAAAAAAATATTAAAAAAAATTCTGGATCTCAGGAACTATCAGTCAGATATCGTTGAAATTCTGCGAGAGCCTTCGAAACCTTATTTCTCATTAAAGTTCTGAATTTGAATTCGATCGGATCTATATTGGTGAAGATATCACGGAAATATCGAAATATTCCTACGATCTCAGTGTATTGGTCCACTGTTTTTATATTCGACCAAACAAATAATCAACACTTTGTTTGATTTTTGACAAACGTAAAAAAAAGGATACAAGCTATAGAAGGATGTAATCATAACGTGTTTGCATAGATCTTTATTATTACTGTTCTGTGATCGTATGTCTATATTCAATATGTTCAAGTTAATGTCATCATGTCTGACATGTGCCATGATAAACAAATCAGTTTTGTAGATTTTTTGTAGATTATGAAATATAACATAACTTGGTATGAAATAAATATCGATTTCAAGATTCAAATATTCCTATATAACCTAACATGGCTGGATACACGGGGCCGACCCACAGATTTCGATTTATAGGGACAATATGCTGCCACGGAATGGAAAATTTTGAAAACATCCTTCACACTTCATAGATTATTATTTAATAGCGATCGAACAGCACGAAGTTCAGGATCCAATAAAGTTGTCCATACTCAGAAACATTATTGGTACAGAAGCTGCAAGAATTATGTCCACATTCGTGATCCCAGAGATAGAACTGAACAAAGATGAATATACTATGAAGTCTATTGAGTAATATGTCAACCCAAGAGTTAATGAGTGCTTTGAAAGGTATAATTACTTGAAAAAGGTGCAAAAAGAAAATGAACAATGTGAACATTTCCTTACTGAATGCAAGTATCTAGTACGAACATGTAATTATAATGAAACCGACTCAAATCAAACTGCAGAAGATAAAGCACTGAAAGACAAAATAGTTATAATAAGATCATCCTGTAACCAGAGAGGTATTACTGAGAGTTCCAAAATTGACAGTGGAGAAAGCAATTGAATTTTGCAGAACCAGCGAGCAGAGCAAGCAACGGAACTTGCAGTTCCAGAGCGAATTGAGGACATTAAAGCTGCAGGGAAGTATAATAAACAAACGAAAAATTTCAAGTGTAGACAAGAAGGTCAGAAGAAGGAAAATTCAAATGAAGGCGATCTCAGTCGACACATGGTGCACGTGAATGCCCCGCACTTCGTAAAAAGTGTAGGAAGTGCGGTATGTTAAATCATATTACTATATCTTGTAATGTTAAAAATGTTAAGAATGTCGAGAAAGATGAAGGTAGTTCTGATGAACCAGATATTATTATATATATTATTAGGCGTAGGAAAGCATGGGATGAACTTATTCAATGATGAACGTAATCATTTCAATGTTGAATTAGATACAGGTGTGAACATTAGCATAATTCCTAGAGGAAAATATAATGAAATATAAACACAGATTATAGGCTGGTTTTCCTGTCACGCTGACGGTCGGCGCTGATAGGTCAATATGTATGTAGCTATAGGTAGCGTTTTCGAGTCACGCAGCGCTGACGGCCGTCAGCGCTGAGATATATACGCGCACGTACGTGCCGGTGCGTCGGCGCCGCTGACTAGCTGGCGCCGACAAGCCTTCACATTCAGTGAGCCAGAGACAATAGCATCCTTTTATTTCTCTATGTGATCAGCGCAATATTAAAACGATCCGAGTGGACCGATCAGCGCTGACCGTCAGCGCCGACCGTCAGCGTGACAGGAAAACCAGCCTTAGTTCGTAAATCTAACTCATCTAAGGATTTGAAGTTACACAGGTCATCTTACAAATTCTTCTGTGTGACACCATTTGGTATTTTTAGATATTTGGTATTACCTTATGGTTTATCACAATCCCAGGACTTATTGAGGGAAATTTAGATTTTAGAGACCTTGTAATGAATTACAATAACACGGCTCTGATTAGTAGAATCACTAGTACAAATCTTACAAAGTATACACCTCGGAGATCTTTCACCAATAATAAGCTACAACCTCAAATTCAAAAAAATATTTAGTTTAAGAAAGAGGATCAAGTTGTAATAAAAACATCAAGTGATACACTCTGGGAAAAGGTTATTGTCTTGGGAAAGGCAAAAGAACCTAGTTCTTATCGGGTGAAAAAGCAAGTAAATGGTCAATTATTATGACGTAATACTCAACAGATAAAATTGTCATATACCAGACCCCGTAGTAATGAATATACATTAGAAACTGAATTAGACCCAAACCAATTATCACCAAATGATTGTAAGGAAAACAAGAGTAGAAATAGTTCGAACAAGACAAATTTTAGTAATGTTCTAAGTGAACCCGAGATAATGACTAGAAATAAAACAGCAATATAATCCGTTGTGGAACAATTTTAAAACTCCTGGGCGTTTAAACCTTTGAGGGGAAGGTGTTCAACATAATAATATAATAATAATTCTATGGTCTAACCTCAATGGACATATACCTATTGTATCTATATCGCATAGCATTGTTGTATCAGATTATTACGGTATGTAAGAATGACAGAGACATTTAATAAACATAAATTAAGTATATGTCTTTAAATATTAATCACCAAGTATCAAACAATGAACATATTGATTCTGGAACCAGTCTCGCAATTTACAAACAATGAGTGGAAAATAGTTAGCTATGCAAAAAAGTCTTTCTCATGAGAAATACTATCACTTTCTCATTTTGTTAAATTCTCATACAAAGTATTCTGCATTTTTTCTGGAGCCAATCAGCTTTAGGCGAGTTCGGTATCTGGATGGGTGACAGCTCTGGGTATAAATTTGGACAGCGCGCCAAAGCTCCTGTCCACAGGGCTTGAACCCATTTTTTCAAATTGATGCTACCCCTTACGGGCATTTTTCGTTATGCGCATGAGCAGACCATCAGTGATTTAAATGCTGGTGTTTTCGTCAGAGAGGATTGGGGTTTTGGGGTGGCGGATGCTTTTCCTCCATAGAATCCCCTGGTAAGGGTCTGCGCATGCGTGGATTAAAGATGCGATATCTCCTGAACCACTGGTGTTGGATAATCGAAGTTTTTTGTAAGGTGTGTGATTTTGGGAGGACTTGCAGCCGCGAGTAGATTGCGCATGCGCAGAAGAGTAGTGACTGTTTTTGGGTTGTACGGGTTATGTCGGGAGTGCTGAGCCGATATTGTGATGTTTTAAAAGAATATTCATGGCAATTCAGTGCAACGACAAGTCAGTTTGGGGGATGTAGCGTTTTTTCCGAGTTGAAGTGTCCGTACCGTGGCCCTGGGGTTAATTTTCAAATTGATGTTACCCCTTACGGGCATTTTTCGTTATGCGCATGAGCAGACCATCAGTGATTTAACTGCTGTTGTTTTCGCCAGAGAGGATTGGGGTTTTGGAGTGGCGGATGCTATTCCTCTATAGAATCCCCTGGTGAGGGTCTGCGCATGCGTGGATTCAAGATTCGATATCTCCTGAACCACTAGTGTTGGAGAATCGGAGTTTTTTGTAAGGTGTGTGGTTTTGGGAGGACTTTTAGCTCCGAGTAGATTGCGCATGCATGAATAGAAGTAACTGTTTTTGGGTTGTATGGGTTATGTTGGGAGTAATGAGCCGATGTAGTGAGGTTTTAAAAGAATATTCTTGTCAATTCATTACACGGACACAAGTCAGTTTTTGGGGAAATAGCGTTTTTTCGAATTGATTTGTGCATACCGTGGCCCTGGGGCTAATTTTGAAATTGATGTTACCCCTTACGGGCATTTTTCATTATGCGCATGAGCATAAGTAGTTAACTGCTGGAGTTTTCGTCTGATACGATTTGGGATTTGAGGTGCTTAATGCTATTCCTCCATAGAATCCCCTTGGAAGTGCCTGCGCATGCGTGGATTGGAGCATTGATATCCCCTGAACCAATGGTGTTGAAGAATCAGAATTTTGTGTGAAGTGTTATTTTCAGGCGACTTTAAGCCACGAGTAGATTGAGTATTCGCAAAGGAGACGTTTGGATTGTATGGCTCATGTTGGGAGTGGTTTGCGCCTAACGGTGATCGATTTGGTGCTGAGCCATCATTTTAAGGTTTTAAGAGAAATTGCATGGCAATTCTGTGCACGGACAAGTCAGTTGTTTCCCTGTTGAAATGTCTGTATCGTGGCCCTGGGGCGAATTTATAAATAACTATATTCGGTAGATCTATTTTAAACTACGTTCGGATTTGGAGAAGAGGCAGTTGCGTTCCAAACGGAGGTCCCATAACCGCAATATTTGTTCATGTAGGGTAAAGCTAACAGCCAAACTATATTGATAGCCATATTTGTTATAGGAACTTAAAAAATATAAAAAGCACTGATGTGAGCTCAGCACTCTTTGCCGCGCGTGTTCACGGTAACTAATTTGAATTGAATGATGAGTACTTCAAGCTCAGTGGATTGAGTGAGCCGGAGATCTACCGGATAGTGGACACCATTCACTGTCAGTTCAAAAATTAGCAGTGCTGTATCTTAGCTGCTATAAGGATAGAGTAACAAAGTTGAAAAAGAACACAACTGACTCTCCGAAGTCGCACAAGCTCCTAGAAGATTCTGAGGGATCTCCTTGGGAAAGACTTAGGAAGGTCAGTATAATCATATTCATGTTCATAGCATGCGCGCCAACTGCAGATTGACTTAACAATGAGAGAAAAAGTGTAAAAAAGCATTGACATGGGGTCAATATGCTTTGGCGCGCGTGCTATAACCATGATTAGGATTATACTGACCCTCCCAAGTCTTTCCCAAGGAGATCCCTCAGAATCTTCTAGGATCTTGTGCGACTAAGGAGATTCAGTTGTGTTCTTTTTCAACTCTGTTACTCTATCTTTATGGCAGCTTAGATACAGCACTGTTCATTTTTGAACCGACAGTGAATGGTGTCCAGTATTCTTTGGGTAGATCTCCGGTTCACTTTATCCACTGAGCTTCAAGTACTCATCATTCAATTCAATTTAGCCACCGTGAACACGCGCGCCAAAGTGTGCTGACTTCACGTCAGTGCTTTTTTATATTTTAATATTGTATGTGTGATATTCCCTGAAATAAAGTTTGTTAATTATTATTAAAACTTCATCTCCGCATCATCCTATTCTAGTATTGTGATTATATTTGAGGAGGTACTCTTCAAAAAAGTTTATTTATTTTTTACGATTTGTAGATTTTCAGATTTCGAATATGTCCAGTTCCCCAGAAACGTCTAATAGGCACTCGAACTTGGCACACCCTGTAGCTGTTTTCAGGAATGGATACTATTTTGCCAGTTATAAGTCATGGCGCAAAATTTGCGACCCTGTTTTAGAAATAGCCGATATCGCATCGAGCCTCAACAAACTCATTTCAGTCATTCAATGATAAATTAATACCACAATGACTTCCTATCAAAATCCATTAATCATATTAGCATTATACTAATACGGCATATTCGAATAGAAATACAATAATTATTCGTCGAAATTATTCATGCCCTCTAATACGAGAAGGACCTAAACCTCTATCATGTTTGAATAATCCCTAATTACGAAATGGTATATCAGTTATAACAGGTTCATGAATCGGCAATGAATAATATCAGATATTTATGTAGGTAATCATATTATGCCCCATCATTTCGTCCAAATATCTATTTTTCGCGAATTTAGGACCAAACGTCAAATGATTAGAGATTTCATATTTGCAGGGTAGATTTTTAGGTACATATAGATTAGAATAGATTATCATATCAACTGTTTCAGCTACAGGATTCCTCATCTTTACCTCAAAGAACATACAAAATGAGCATACAGGGTTGGGTATACAGGGTGAGTCTTTAAGTTCCACATTGAATATAACCATAGATTCCTCTCAACAAATAAAACACTTTTTGATTGACCATTTCTCTAGATTCGGCACAAGAAAAAAGATACAGGCTGTTGAAATTTGAAAAAAAAATCAGTTTCTCGTTTGTACCTTTGACATGGTTATTCAGAATTGAATGAATTTTGGCATGAAGTTTTCTATAACTATGGCACATAATCTCCAATTAACAGTTTTTCCCTACTTCTACTGGTTTCTTCGTTATAGACTAGCGAATTCCTAAAACTATGAGAAACTAGCATAATGAAAGCATATGAAGGTTATCTTGGGTCATTTTTGAAATACTCTATCCTTTTAAAAAATTATATTATTCTTCATCATTTCTCCTAAAACGTACCTTTTCAGTAAATGTGAAATCTACTTTCTGACATCCTTAATTCAAGGATATTGTCTACTTCAAAGGTAAAAATTTCATTTATGAACATATAATATTTTTAAATCAATTATTAATTGATTGATTTCGAAGTTTCACATCTGCCAGACGTTCCGCGATGGTTCACTTTTGTCTGACTATTCTTTCACAAATATCAGTCCGGAACGTTTTCTATTCTAGAAAAAAATAGTCTCCCAATATTCCGGCATGAGAGCGAACTCTATTGACCCTGACATAGCTATCATAGTCATCGACGAAACAAAATGGAGAAAAGCAAAGTCAGAAGCTTTTGCTCCCAATTTCTTTTGACTACTCATGCCTCACACACCATCATGAAAGACTGCATCAACCTTTTGGAAATATTAGAAGGTTTGTGCGGAATTCCAACGGAATCTGACTGATAGTTTCTGAAACATAAAACTTTTGAAGAAAAATTAATTTTTTGAAGACAAATTTTTAGTTTTTGGTGCTCTAGTTCCTCGGAACTGAGTGCTTATCAATTTCCCCAAATGTCTGTAATTTTCGAATTTTTCGATGAAAATGGTCTTAAACGATTTGGTTCGACTCACTGATCAAGAATCCGTGGTCGAAATTCATTCTGTCCGGCCGGTCCAGCCGGTCCGGCCGGCCGGCCTGCCGTAGGCACGATAACTCTCGAACAGAATGAGCTAGAGAGTTGAAATTTTCAGAGTAGGTTTGGCAGATAAATATCTCGGCTAAGTTCGTTATTGGGCAAAATCGGACAGATGGTTCCGGAGTAACAAAAAAAAAATTTTTTAAGAGATATGATTTTTCAATAAAAAATCGTATTTCTACGTTTTCACAGAATTATATAATTATTCTATGTATGAATTGTCATAATGTCAACTTATTTTCCTGAGACATGACATTGTCTAATTCCTTGCTAATAGTTGGTTCGAGAAACGTCAAAATCGACTTAGAGAGACAAGGGTAAAAAACCGTCAAATAAACCCCCATGTGGCGATTTTATGTCGAAAAGTGAAAATTAAGATTATATATCCCAGGTAAGTACCGACGTTTTATTCTAGTACCGGAGATCGACAAGATCGTACGAGGAGCCCGATAGCCGGTTGAGAAACCAATACTTTCGGAGATATAATTTGTCTGTTTGAACTGGAGCGCCAGAAAGCTCCTGTCCACAGGGCTTGAACCCATTTTTTGTCTTGAGATATAATCCTCACAAAATTTTGAGAAAATTTAGGCACGACATTGTAAAACTACTAACCAGGTTTCAATTCAATCACATCTGTATTTTTCGAGTTAATGAGGAAATAACAACAAAATTTTAGATGGGTATAACTCCGAAACCGTTTGGCCCATTGTGCTCACTAGCGAGGTTAAATGTTGAATTCTTCATCGGTTAGTCGAACATAGATAATCGTGTGAGACCATTTGCGGCTAAAAATTCGAAAATTACAGACATTTGGCAAAATGATAGAACGCTGTTCCCTAGAACATGCGTGCAAAAATTGGCAAAGTACTGTCGTGAGGTCAGGTAGCTTTGGCGCGCTTGTTCAAATTCATAGCCAGGGCTGAACTTGCCGAAGTATGTTCGCTTCCATAAGTAAATTCAATAATATTTTCCTAATATTTCCAAAATATGGATCTGATATGGTTTGAAGCTAGAACTTGGCTGTAAAATGTGGGTTGTACTCGTATAATGTATATTTTATATTGTTGTAGGTTGTAACGTTGCACTGCGACCTTAAGGTCTATTGTGCCCCCCCTTCAGAGCTGTCGATGTCATTACCATCTATAGCTCGCCTTCCAGTTCCAGAGTTCTGATGAACTCCAGTATCTGGGATGGCTTCAAGGAGGCTAGGTCTTCGTTCCTGCAGATTTCTTGCCCAAAGCATTCTTTGCGTTGGTTTGAGATGGCGAGGCATCCCGTTGTCAGGTGATCAGGAGTTTCATCCTTGATCAGGAGTTTCATCCTAAAATTGTGGGTTTGATGGACCTTGCAAAATCGGGGCATATCGGACGAATAGTTTCTATAAGATACAAATTTTTTGTTTTTATTTTTTATTTAATTTATAGTCATACGTAGGTACTATCCTCAAGAAATTGAAGTCTTTATTTCTATATTTTCAACTAACTTCTGAGTTTCAATTCGTTCAGATCAGCGTTTTCGAGTTGTTGGAAAAAAAATATAGCTATAACTCCGAAATCACTAGACGGATCATCTCCTTTAGCGAATATAACCGAGATATTCATGCCCCAAACCTTTCCTGCAAATTTTAACACTCCTACTCACGGACGGCCGGACAGACATAATTAAGGTTGACCTCGGATTCTTCACCAGTGAGTCGAAAGAAGGCAAAATATTCGAAAATTAGAGACATGTGGGCATAGTGATAGGGGAACAAGTGAACCAAAAACTAAAAAATTAAGAATAATTAGAAATATATTTGTTCGATCCAGTCTATATTGTTCGTAAAAAATGGTTCAAGCCCTGTGGACAGGAGCTTTTTGTCAAACAGACAAATTACATCTCCGAAAGTATTGGTTTCTCAGAGTTGGGAATTATATCAATGGATTCTTATGAGAGAACTGCATCATGAAAGATATTAAATTTTAAAAAAGTGTATTTTACAAAAAAATGCTTCAAAAATTTTCATTAAATTTATTTATCAAGATTAAATGAGCAATCTGCAATGATTCAACCTCGTAGAATGGGTTGTTGCAACTTAAACTAGGTGCATAGTTTTCACAACTCGAAATACCCAAGGAAAATATCATCGAAATGTCTAGAGCAAGGCTGGAGACAATCATAGCAGATTTTCCATTTATTCCGGATATTTGAGTAGGTTGAGGGTGACGAATAAATTATTTTAATAGTTCAAAATATATTAATAAAATACTATCCTCTTTTCATAATTTAAAATTTAATAGTTCATACCACTTACACATTCTTTTCTGTATTATGGGCCTCAATTGAAGAAAAAATGTTTGACACACAATTGTAGATCCATATTTCAGCATTTTTTAGCTAGCAACATTAGGAAAATACTGTATATAGGAACATGTCTCACAACTTAAGGAAGTAAAAGGTAATATTAACCTCAATGGACAACGAACAGTAATTTCTTTTGATGATTCCATTATGTTCTTCTTTCCTAATGTCTTCATAAACTACATCATTAAAATGATCCAATTCTAAATCTTCTGGAACATCATCCCCAATATTTATACATAAATTATTCAATATGTAATCAGTCATAATGATTATCGGTTTAAAACAGTCTTGTATATATTCACAAATTCAAGAATCGGATATTTTCAAACCTCGAATTGACAAGTCTCTAACAACTAGATAAGATGACATTTATGAACAATGAACACAGACAGATTCTGTGTTCACATTCTGTGAATACATAGAACTACGATGTATTATTGAAATGTAAAATTGAAATTGAGTTGAAAATAATATCGATGGATGATGATATCGAAAAATTATTTTGAAATATGTAATGTAAAAAAAAAAATTTTTTTCGTTGCTTCGAAACCATCACACCGATTCGGCCCAATAAAGAAACTTAGTCGAGATATTTATCCCCTAAACCTACTCTGAAAATTTCAACTGCCTAGCTCATTTCGTTCGAGAGTTATCGTGTTAACGGAGGGCGGGCCGGACAGAATCGATTTTGACCACGGATTCTTGATCAGTGAGTTGAACTAAATCGTTCAAGACCATTTTCATCATAATCTTCGAAAATTACAGGCATTGGAGCAAATTGATCAGCACTCTGTTCCGAGGAACAAGAGCGCCAATAACATACTAAAATCCGTCGTATGTCAGAGTCTTTTCTCCTTAGGTAACTATTCCACAGAAATTCATAAAACTTGTTACAAAAATCGGGTAATTTCTCACTACAGATTTATCGTTGAAACCAGATTGGGGCATTTAAATCAATCTATACCTCATAAATAATATCGATTTTTTGCGGTACATAAGCGCCTGTTGTGGTCTGTCAGTGCGAAATCAAGAATGGATTGCAGCACAGTCGGCTGCACCCTAACTATAAATGTCATAACCGAGTGACGTATGGCCCAGTATCAACACAGCTGAAAAGGCGGTGATAGATTTCGGACACATTTCGAGGAAAAATGAGTTATGCATCTACACGCTTTATCCCGCAAAAGTAAACAAACTTTGTATAACTGTTCTGTACGTCTCTATTTTGCCTTTGTTGGGGAAGGATGAATGAACAATTTTATCGATATCTGGGGTTGCAGATTGTGCCACAAATTGGGGTGAATATTCCAATATGCGAAAAGTTTCGCAAATATTGCAAAGTCTTGGAAATAATTCAACATTTGTACTATTGCTATATTTCTGAAAGTTTTTAGAAAATATTCAGAAATATTCTGACATATTCTATCGGAAATAAAATTCATTAAATATACGGGTGTCCCAGAAGTCGACGTCAAGCCGGAAGCGGGTGATATTATAAGTCATGATAATTATCAGTAAAATATTTTGAAAAAATTAGGTGATGTAATTTCAAAATTATAGGCATTTAAAGAAAATCGACAAAATCTATACTTTGTGATGGTTATTCGATTCCCATTTCTACAAATCTTAATTTTTTGCCAAATATCATTTTTGTTATGTCATCCTGAATAATGCGTCTATATATTATTGCCAAAAACTTCATGATTTTTGCCCCCGTTTGGAGCAAAATCTTACTTTTTGCATCACAAAATATTCAAAGCTCATATTTCGTCCAATTTCAACTGCCTGTACTGAAAAAAATTCACTACGCTAGTTCGGCAGGTAACTGTAAAAGTTGGAGCATTTAATGAGGATTCCAAAATGGTATAACAATAGCTAGTAATACTGCAAGTTTTTTGGCTAGAAATTTTTCTGCTGAGAAATCCATTTACGAAACAATTTATCTTACTAACTCTGAATGATTCTAGTGCACTAAAGGTGGTTACTTTGAGTTCTTTTTGAAACAGATGAAGAGAGTTGAAAAAAACCCTCGGTATCCACAAGTACTGCACACAGAATATTGAAAAAAACAGGCTACACCCTTATCACAATGAGGGCCTGTTTCTCAATTGCAAGTTAACTCAAGGTTGCAGGTAGCCCGAGTGCTACGCGTTCATGAATATCGCTAAATACATGAGTAACTCGTAACCTTGAGTTAACTCGCAACTGCTTGAGAAACCCGCCCTCAGAGGGTACAATCTCTATAACCCCGAGATTACCTCGCAAGTGTTGGATTTTAACAAATGATGATTCGAAGACACCGGGAGGATCCACGATTCTTGGAGAATGTTTTACGGCCCGATTAGTTTTACTCAAGACCTATCGAAAATGTATCTGAGCTACGTCGAAGAATAATGAAAGCCGTTCATCATGTGTTTCTTTTTGGTTATTTTTTTCTTGTTTCAATTATTTGTTTCTCATCAATACTGTTAATCACAAAGTGACTTAAGTTTGAGCTTTTTACATTTAAAATGTATATTTTTTTGAGCCCCTGTAGGTATTAGCCTTGGCTCTTATGAATTGAATAATAACCATGTCAATAACGGAGGATTAGCCAGTCTCCGATCCTTTTTACGACGACGTCGAACGTGTATTGCGGCTGAAGGGAGAAAGTTTAAGCATTTCTTTAATATTTATTATGTTGTTATGTTTATTAAAAAGTTTTCTGAACCAAAAAATTCAATAATGAACATAAAACAGAAAAAAAAAGATTCAGACTACCATGAAACAGTAAAAGAGCGACTTTTATCTGGCATCATTAGCTGCATCGCTCACACATCGTAGAATTATTAGCATTCTCTTTAATTCAACCAGAAATCTTACAGTAACGGCCTGAATTAAGAGGCTTGGGCACACCAGAATCAATTGAAGTTTTTAGGAAAAATTGAATCGAAAATGGATTTCTCAGCAGAAAAAATTCTAGCCGAAAAACTTGCAGAATTACTAGCATTTGTTATACCATTTTGGAATCCTCATTAAATGCGCCAAGTTTTACAGTTACTTGCCGAACTAGCGTAGTACATTTTTTTTCAGTACAGGCAGTTGAAATTGGACGAAATATGAGCTCTGAATATTTAGTTGGTGCAAAAAGTAAGATTTTGCTCCAAACGGGGCAGACATCACGATGTTTTGGGCAATAATATAAAGACGCATTATTCAGGATGACATAACAAAAAGGATATATGGCAAAAAATCAAGATTTGTAGAAATGGGAATTGAATAACCATCAGAAAGTATAGATTTTGTCGATGTTATTTAAATGCCTATAATTTTGAAACTACATCACCTATTTTTTTAAATATTTTTCTGATAGCTATCATGACTTGTAATATCACCCACTTCCGGCTTGACGTCCACTTCTGGGACACCCTGTATAATAATATACGAAAAAAAAACTTCATCAATCCTCTTACTGTATTCATTCAACTTGTAGAGTTAGGTTTTGAAGGTTCTCACAAAATTGAAGCAGTCTGATATATAGAATTTTTTTCAATGATTTTCCATGATTTTTTAAAATTTTCTAGTAATATGAACTTCACGAAATTTTGCAAAAAAATTTGCGTCAGCATTCTAGAACTAATTGCAATGTTTGAATTGAATCGGCATCGTATTTTTTGAATTATTGA
Organism: Halyzia sedecimguttata; assembly: GCA_937662695.2. Classification (NCBI taxonomy): domain Eukaryota; kingdom Metazoa; phylum Arthropoda; class Insecta; order Coleoptera; family Coccinellidae; genus Halyzia; species Halyzia sedecimguttata. The sequence goes on from OW569411.2 coordinate 36,007,686, forward strand.
GGAAATAAGGACCAAATTTGAGATTTATATACAGGGTGTCCCACTAGTGCCGCGGCGGACGATATTTACCTAACGGTCAAAGCAAAATTTTTGATGCAAACTTGAATTACTCTAAGAATAGCACAACCTAAAAATATCTTCGAATGTATCGGGTGTCCCACAAAAGAGGAATAGGGTGACTATGATTTTTCAAATGGGACTCACTATATTTAGAAGTGTTTTTCAATTCTCTGGAAAATCCTGCATGCTCTTTTATACTTTTCACATATTTTTGTTCAACAGTTTTCGAAATATTTGTCATTTTGACAAAAAAATGATACTTGTAGAGGCTATGTTATCTAATTATATTTCACGAACCCTTGCACATAACAATAACAGCTTTATATGCATTGAAAGACGAGACTTCTAAGTATCATAGCCAGCTATAATAAAGCATCTCCAGCATATGTGTACACAAAAATACTATCAACATAACGAATTTCAAATCGATTTATCTTCATTTTTTCAAATGTAATGTATACAATTTCTTTCGTCATTGTAATCACTATTCACTTTACTACACTTTTTCTGATCACAAGATGAAAAAAAAATTTATATTATATTATTTCATCATTTTAATTTTTTTTCATCATTGTAATCACTATTCACTTTACTTCACTTCTTTTGAATACAATGATGAAAAAAAATTATATGCATTGCATTTGAAAAAATGAAGTTAAATCGATTTGAAATTTGTCATGTTGATAGTCTTTTTGTGGCCACTTCATATGCTGGAGATGCTTTATTATAGCTGGCTATGATACTTTGAAGTCTTGTCTTTCAATCCATATAAAGCTGCTTTTGTTATGTTCAAGGGTTCGTGAAATATAATTAGATAACATAGCCTCTACAAGTATCATTTTTTAGTCAAAATTACAAATATTTCGAAAACTGTTCAACAAAAATATGTGAAAAGTATAAAAGAGCATGCAGGAAGTTCCAGATAATTGAAAAACACTACTGAATTTAGTGTGCCCCATCAGAAAAATCATAGTCACCCTCTATTCCTCTTTTGTGGGACACCCGATACATTCGAAAATATTTTTAGGTTGTGCTAATCTTGGAGTAGTTCAAGTTTGCATCAAAAAATTTTCAAACTTCGACCGTTACGCAAATATCGTCCGCTGCGGCACTAGTGGGACAGCCTGTATATGTATCTCCAAAACCGTTATGATTTCAACAGAACTCAAATGTCGCATTAGGATTAACAACCTCCGTTCTCGAGTAATCGTGAGATGAATACTATTTTTCAATATTTTTTTTATATTCTGCTTTTACGATCCTCACAAAATTTCACGAATTCCCTTGCGTCGGTATTCTATAACTACTTAATCAATATTCAATTTGACCAGATCTATATTTTTTGAGTTATCGGGAAAACAATATTCCAGATGGGTATATCTCTTAAACCGTTTGGCCGATTATATCCCACAATGAACATAAATGTCCCGTTCGGATGCGCAATCTACCCTGAAGATTATAAGTCCCTATCTATTTCCGTTAAAAAGTTATCGTGGCAACGGTCACCAATCCAGCTACTGAACTCTCTCAATGCTGCTCAGATCTCCAACAATATAGACCCCTTCGTGTTAGAATTTGACACTTGACTGTAAAGTTAGGTTTTGAAGCCTTTCGCATAATTTTAGTGATATCAGACTGATAGCTTTTGAGATATAGATTTTTTTTCAAAGATTTTCAATAATATTTTAAAATTTTCTATGATCCTCACAAAATTTCGTAAGAATTTACGCGTCGGCATTATACAACTAATTACCATATTTGAATTGGATTGGTTTCATATTTTTTTATTTGAGGTGGAAATAAAAACAAATTTTCTGATAGGTATACCTCCAGAACTGTTTGGCCGATTATGCCTACTAACGATCTCAAATGTTTCATTCGGATGCTCAATCTACCCTGCAAATTGCAAGTCGCTATGTCTTACCGTTCACAAGTTACTACATACTATTTTTTGATCATTTTTTTCAAATTTTCTAGTGATACGATTCTCTCCAAATTGCACATACGTCTTAAAGTCTGTATGCTACAAATACTTATCAAGTTTCAATTCGATAGGATATTTATTGGTTGAAAACAAAATTATTACTCGGAAACCGTTGTGCCGATTATGCCCATTGACGGACTCGTCCGTCGTATTGAGACGCGCCACCTACCCTGAAAATTTCAAGTCGTTATCTCTTTCCTTGGTTAATTTATCGTGGCAACGGCGAAAAGCACTGACGTGAAGTCAGGAGCTTTTGCGCGTTCTTTGTCTATTGACGCCTCATACGAAGTCAATCAAGCTGAAATTCGGTACTGGATTATAAAATGGTGACTGGAAGGTATGAGTGGAATTTTAGCGCATACTGACGAATAGTTTCAGAAATATAAGTTTGTTTTTTTCTAGTAATACGATATTCACGAAATATCTCGAAAATTAATACGTCGGCATTCTCCAAGTAATTTTAAAGTTTTATTTGGATAGGATGTGAATATTTTGAATTATCGAGGAAATGACAACAAAATTTAAGATGGGTATAGCTCCGAAACCGTTTGGCCGATTACGCCCAACAACGAACTCATCTGTCCCATTTGGATGCTCAGCCTACCCTAAAAATTGCAAGTCGCTATCTCTTTCCGATCGAAAGTTATCATGGCAACGGTCACCCATTCAGCTACTGAACTCACCCAAGGCTGCTCGTATCCTCAGCAATATAGATCTGAGCAAATTTGGAACTTGGCTGTTTTGAAGGATTTCGCAAATTTTCAGTCATCGGACGGATAATTTCAGAGATACAGATTTTCTTTCAATGATTTTTTGAAAATTTTCTAGTGACATTATCCTCACGAAATTTCGCAAAACTTTCCGCGTTGGCATTCTACAACTAATTACCATGTTTGAATTTGATCGGATTCGTATATTTTGAGTTATTGAGGAATTAACAACAAAATTTCAGATGGGTACTTTTCGATTTTCAGGGAACTCAAACCACAAAGTTTTTATTTCAGATTTATATTCAGAAGTACCAATTGAGTAAATATACATAGTCAATAAGATTCGCCGTACCCACTGAAGAAACATTATTGTTAAATATGATTATTTTCGAAAATTCTTATCGAACAGGCGAATGACTCGGAACTGAAACCGATCCTAGGAATAAATAGCTATCAGGAACTTGAACCGTTAGAACTGATCTTGAAAAAATTAGGAATCATCCATCCCCAGTATGGTCACAACAACATCAACAACTAGTCATTGCGTATTTCTGTGTCATAAAACAGCAGCAGCTGCAAACGCGTTGAAAAGAACAACCATTCTTCAAATTGAATCATTACTCCGTAGGACGCAAACAGAACGCCCCTCTGTTTGCGTCCCCCATTGTCGACGTACACCGCAAAGGCTCCGAGGAACATACTTCCAGCCCTGCAATCAAATTCGGACACTTTTCTGGCGAGATTACATTACTACCCAGATCCAGAGCAAATTGGGGGCAGTGCGTAATATTTGCTATGGATATTATCCGGGGGTGCAAACTAGTTATGAATTTAATAGTGATTAATGATCTGAAATTATTAATTCATCATTCACAATCAACCAAAAATACACTTTCATTCAGCCAACGTATGAAATTTATGTTTGCTTTATTGTTTTTGCGTGCTTGTTCCGCAGGAACATCGTGCCGTAATTTTACCTGTATGTCTTTATTTTTGGAACTGTTTGCCGAAAATGGTATCGAACGACTCACTGATGAATCCGGGGTCAAATTCAATTTTTTCTGTCTGGCCAGCCTGAAGCACGATACCTCTCGAGCACTGAGAAAAGACTACTAGGAGCTTGAAAAAAAATTTCGAACTGGGCAAATTGTTTCAGTTGTTTTCCTACGTGGAAAATCACATCTGCTATATATTCGACTTGGGCTCTTACACGTGTTCTATCTTAGTGTGGATTCATGCAGCATCAAATAACCATTATCAAGTAAAAAGTATCAAATAACAATTATGAATTACCAAGTACAAAAATGTAGCATTCATGCGCTCAAATTAACAATTAAGAAATAACAAGAGCGCCAAAAACGCACAAGTCAAAGATCCTAGGTATTAATTTTTCAAAATGTTTAAAATTCAATTTTCCAATGTGATAACACGGAACCCGCATAAATACACACCAAATAAATTAAATATTTTACAAAGTGAGGTTATATTTACATCATCGGACTGTCTTATCTGGGTTCAGCTGCGCACGAGTTGCGTACAAGTACAAAATCTCGTTCAATTAAAGTAGAAAGTTGAAAGTTGGCGAACTCCCAATTGTTATTTGTTAATTGATAATTGTTACTTCGCTGCATGAACACTCTTATTGAGATATATGAAGTTCAACTTTTACTAACTATTTGTAATTCTTAATTGTTACTCGATACTTGTTAATTTAGGCTGCATGAATCCACACTCATTGCGACCACTTGCATATGTACATGGGCAACTAATTTGAATATGGAGGTGTATATGGTGACAATTGAATAAATGGGGGAACGATGTGTAGAATTTTGAATTTTTTTTCAAAATTTGTCTGTAAGTTGAAAGACTCGGGAGGAACTGGAGGGCCATATTAGCACCTCATGTTAATTGTGTGAATGTGCAAGCCAGTTTCGAGTAAATAATGTAGTGTCCGAGGGTGGAGTGTCTTTAACGTGGTCCAATTCTGAAAATCATGTTATCCCTTTCGGTAATTTTTGTCCTGCACATGAGCAGACGAGAAGTGATTTAACTGCTGGAGTTTTCGTCCGAGAGGATTGGGGTTTTGAGGTGCAGGATGCTATTCCTCCATAGAATCACCTTGGGGGGTCCGCGCGTGCGTGGGTTGCGATATCTCCTGAACCGCTGGCGGTCATGGATTTGGCTGAGCCGATATTGTGAGATTTTAAAAGAAAATTCATGGCAATTATGTGTACGGACAAGTCAGTTTTGAGGAAATAGCGTTGTTTCCGAGTTGGAATGTCTGTACCGTGGCCTGGAGCCACAAATAACTAGATTTGGAAGATTTTTACTGAGCTGAAGTCAGCGCGCTTGTTCACGTGGGCTATATGAGTGTTTCCAGCTCAATGGATAGAGCGAGATGTACATCTAGTCAGAGGTTAGTGGACACCAATCACTGTCGGCACGAAAAATTGCTGTACCTAAGTTGGCGTAAGGATATAGTAACAAAGTCGACAAAGAACACAACGACTCTTGTTAATCGCACAAGCTCCTAGGAGCTTCGTAGGAGCTCGTTGGGGAAGACCTTGGAGGGTTAGAATAATCATAATCATGTATATAGCAAGCGCGCCAATACAGATTGACTTAACTATGAAAGAAGTATAAACGCTAAAAAAGCATTGACGTGGGGTCAATCTGCTTTGGCGTGCTTGCTATAGAAATTATTATGATTATACTCACACTCCCAGGTCTTTCCCAATGAGATCCCTCGGACGGTCTTAGGAGCTTTAGCGACTAAGAAGAGTCAGTTGTGTTCTTTGTCGACTTTGTTACTGAATCAAGATTCAAATTTTATAAATTATGAAAGTGTATGAGGGCATACATGTTGATCTGGTATTGAAGTAGATTCAGAAAAACATAAACATACATGCAAGATATCTATTGATATAATATAATTTTCAGAGTGGATTTGAGGAATGAATATCTCGGATAAGTTCGTGGTTTCGAATTCATAATTTTTGGCACTCTTGTTTTTTTTTTAATTCAATTTCTTTTGTCAAAGATTGAACAAGAGCACCAAATTTCCTGCCACAGGGCTTTCCTACTTTCTATATCCCAAAATACCCGCATATTTTCTTACTATAACGCAGCCAAAATTTCGAGTTCTGAACTTTAGAAATAAAGTATTAATTATTTTCGAAGATGTATACAAAACATAAACATATAACCCGGAGCCAACTAAATGAGGTAAGGTTAGTTCAAGATGCATAGAATAACAAGGTGTCGACTTGCAGATTCTGACAAGCAAGTAAACTGACATGCGAAAAAGTACAAAGTTCACTTTCCACCGTTGCTAGTTCGGAAATCTAAATTAAGATAATATAATGAAGCATTTTGTAGAAATATCAATTGAAATTTTTATTAATCAGACATTAGATGTAAACCCCATTTGTTTGGAACATAAATATTATCTTATCAAGACATAATGAGGTCCAATAAGGGATTCATCACTAAAGGAGCTTCAGTGGAATGGGAGGGGATATCATTTTTTGCGCGTATGTTCTGGGGAACATCGCGTTATAGTTTGGCCCAAATGTCTGTAACTTTCGAATTTTTTGACGAAAATGGTCTCAAACGATTTAGTTCGACTCCCCAATGAAGAATTCGAGGCCCTTGCCACGATAACTTGAGAACGAAAAGAATTAGCAACTTGAAATTTTCAGGATTGGGTGGCGCATCCCAATACGATGGACAAGTTCGTTAATGGGCATAATCAGCCCAGTGGTTTAAGAGTAATAATTTTGTTTTCAACCAATATAAATCTGATCGAATTGAAACTTGTTGAGTAAGTAGTTGCAGAGTATGAACCTTAGCACGTGTGTGAAACTTTGTGCGAATCATATGGCTAGAAAATTTTAAAAGAATTATTAAAAAATATTTTTGTTCATGAACATAATCGGCCAAACGGTTTTAGAGTTATAGCCATCTGAAATTTGGTTGTTTTTTGTTCCTCATTAACTCGAAAAATACTAAACCGATTGAATTCAAACATGGTAGTTAGTTGTAGAATGCCAACACGAAAATTCTTGCAAAATTTCGTAAGGATAGTAGGTATTTGAAAAATTTTTAAAAAATCATTGAAAATTGAAAAAAAAAATTCTATATATCAGTAACTTTTCGTTTGAAATTGCTGAAATTGCAAAAGCCTTCATAACCTAACTCAACTGCCAAGTTTTAAGTTTTAACACGATCGGTTGAATATTGTTGGAGATTCGAGCATTCTTGTGTGAGTTCAGTAAATGGGTGACCGTTGCCTCGATAACTTTCGAACAAAAGGAGATAGGGACTTGTAATTTTCAGGGTAGGTTGCGTATCCGAAAGGGACAGTTGAGTTCGTTTTTGGGCATAATCGGTTTAACGGTTTCTGAGTTATACCCACCTGGAATATTATTTCCTTGATAACTCAAAAAATAAATTTTCGATCGAATTGAATCTTGGTAACTAGTAGTAGAAAATCATCATAAAGACGTGTTTAAAATTTTCTAAGAACCGTACCCCTAGAAAATTTGAAAAAAATGAGGAAAAAAAAATTTTAAGAATCGCACCCCTAGAAAATTTCAAAAAAATCACGAAAAAATAATTGGTTCAAGCACTGTAATTCACCATGGTAAATTATGTTGTCCATTCTCCTGTATTGGACACTTAATTCGAATTTACCATGGTAAATTCGAATTAAGAGTGTAAGGCAATACTTCCAACCACAAACAGTAATCGTCAGATTAATTGATTATTTCCTATTCTCGCATTTGATGTTAGCGAATAGGTTTAAATAGATTCAACCAATACTTAAGGAATCGAAACTTTAAACGACGAATGATAAGAGTTAAACGTTGGTGGTTGAATTTGGGAAATACTTCAAGACATGGTCCATGGATTCTTATCAAATTCTAAATGTATTTCACCTTTATTGAAAGGTTGTTTCCTGGGTTTTCTCTCCCAAACTCTGAAAAATATATAAAATACAAATCAATTATTTTGTGATTTGCTTCTGCGCAAGAAACACAGGATACTTGTCAGAAATGAGCAATCAATTGAACAATGTTGCCTAACAAACATCAACGAAGAAACAACTATATCGCAACGTTTCAGAGTCTATATCAGACTCCTTCGTCAGACGCTTAATGAAAATCTTTAGAATTATTTTGTTGATAGATATTTTGTGAAATTCAAGAATTGTCGATATAGTTGTTTCTTCGTTGATGCTGTTCCGTTGTTGTTTGTTAGGCAACATTGTTCAATTGATTGCTCATTTCTGACAAGTATCCTGTGTTTCTTGCGCAGAAGCAAATCACAAAATAATTAATTTTTATTTTATAGATATTTTTCAGAGTTTGGGAGAGAAAACCCAGAAAAAAACCTTTCAATAATGAGTATACCTCCCACAGTATCCTTTAATGAGTATTTCACCTTTGTATTTCATCATTATTATGGTTGGATCTAAGATCTAAGTAATAATTCTTAGTCATGAATTGGAAGCAGTCATAATATTTTCAATGCGAGTTCTCTCCTATTCTATTGAAGGATATCTCAAGCTCCCTCTCCACTCCGAACAAATATGAAGCTTCTTCTTATGAATGCAAATTCATGAATAGCTGGTTTTATTTCCAGGTACTCTTAGGACAGAACTCGCTGAATATTACATACGCGAAATTTATATTTCCGACCTCAACAATCGACAATATAACCCCAGAAGAATATCACGCCCCTAGCATTTCCCTCCATACTCATTCATTGACAAGTAAGGAAAAAGAAGAACAGGAAAGAGCGAAGGGCTGGAAACCGAAATAGTTATTTTATAATTCACGTTTTATATGAGAGATTCGGTCCTTCGTCTGAAGGGGAGACAACGAAGGGCGGGATGTTTTTGTGGAACTACCCTACATAATCCCCGGACTAATGGAAAACTACCCCTCCGTCGCATGTTCCACCTTTTGTGCGTTATTCCATTGAATAAAATATATACAGTTATCCCTCAATTTTCTGGGATCGTTCCCCCAACGGTAATCCGGAATTGAATTCAGTTGTTTTAATCGACTGCCTCAGCTTGATTTTGACTTTGACTTTTCTGCGATGACAGGACGTCCAGTTTAATCCCGAAGTAGCAGTTGGGTGGTTGGCTCGTGTCATTCATCACCGATAGAAAAAGTAACGTATTTGGGATGAGTGAAATCGTTCACTTGTTATGTCCGAAAAGTTGGAAGATATTGAATTCATTATGATATTCGAGGTATCACAAGGAATAGGCTTAGGTCCATTTATCCATTATTTGATTAGCACCTATTCAATGGGATCGATATATTTGAGTTCGCAAAAAAATAAACGTATCGAATTTTTTTTTGTGATACCATATTAACGAAATTTTGCAAACATTAGTCCGTTGCCATTTTACAAGTAATTACCAAGTTCGAATTGGATCAGATTTGTATTTTGTGAGTTATTGAGGAAATAAAATCAAAATCGTAGATGGGTATAACTCCGAAATTCTTTGGCGGATGATTCCCGTTAACGGGACGACGTATACTGTCACATTCGGATGCGCAACCTACCCTGAACAATGAAAGTTGCTATCTCTTTCCCTTCGAAAGTTATCGTGGCAAATTTGGAAAATCACTGACGTGAGATCAGTCTGCTTTGGTGAACTTGTTCAAATAGAAAGAGTTTAAAATATTGGCTGTTAAATGTGGTGTTGAAGGCTCTCGCCTTCAGTGGTATAGGATGGATAGTTTTTGAGATACAGAATATTTTTTAGTAATTGTTTTTTTAATCTACAAGTTATACTGTAACGATTATTTATTTTATATATTTTATTTACTTATTTTTTTTTATATAGTGTATGAGTCGTCTATCGGTTGGTCAGGCAAGCGTTTGAATTATTTTCCGGTCGTACTCTATAGTTAACTATTGGTCTTTTGAATAAGTTATCCTATTTTTCGCGCCACAAGTGTAGTCAACCAACAATACAGATTTTCTAGTCCATTTTCAGTGAGTTAGAAAAAAACTGGTCCCAGATTTCATCTGCGTAAATCTAACGACATGCGTTTCCTTCATTATTTCTGTATTGCTCGAGTATTGAAGATATCAACTGTTTCCGATTAAGATTTCTCTCTTCGACTTATGTGTTGGATAATTTGGAAAATTATTGTTGATGTTGCTGGATTTTGCATATTATATTTCGTTTCATTTGGAATCAAGCGAAGTCTCCGTCTTGTACGGGATAAAACAATATACTCTGGTAGAAAAATCTAGAAGGGCCGCCCTCCATCTTAGGTGACATTAATAATGTGTTAATTTATATTTTTCTTCATTAGTGTCTTTTCAGGCTTCTTTTCGTTAGTATATCATTTGGAATTGGCGTGTTGGTTTGTGCAAACCGTTTTCTGAGACAAAGGCACCCCTATTGCCTTATACTGGGTGTTGGAACAACTTCTTCCGAGTGGGAGCGAACAGAAGTCAATCTAATCATACCAACTGGACTTATCATTCATTAATTCACCTATTGTTTTTGTTGAAACTGTAGTGCACTCAATTGACACTCATTCACTATATTCTATTATATTTATAGACCATAACCATAAGACTTTTCACATAAGGAATCCTGAATAAATTTGGTAGTTTTGGAAATTATATAGAAAAGTAGAAAATGTTAATTGTATATGCTTAATTTTATTAAAACTATCTGGCGCCCCTCCTATGCTGTTGAGTTCATGATTTCAGTTTAAAAGTGTAAATTAGTAAAGAATCCACCCACTAGAGCTAAGCCGCGAGTTTTCAATCTTTAATTTATGTTACATCTTGAGAATTTTGGAGAATTTTTCATTTGTGTAGAAACTTAACGTAACAATACTATCCTCACAAAATTTCGCTAAAGTCGGCATTATACAACTAGTAACAAGTTTCAATTCGATCTGTATTGTTTGAGTTATTGGAAAACAAAATTCCAACTCCGAAACCGTTTGGCCGATTATGCCAACGAACTCAATCGTCGCATTCGGATGCGAAACCTACCCTGAAAATTTCGATATCTGGACGAAATCGCTTTTGACCTCGACCTTTTTCAGTGACTTGAACCTAATCGTTTAAGACCAGTTTCGTCGAAAAATACGAAAATTACAGACATTTGGGCAAAACTATAGCAGGTTCTTTCCCAGAACAACCCCGCAAAAACAAAGTTATAGAGAATCAGTTTTGAAAATTCAATAGGGCCGGCGTTTCTCTTCTGATCTGCAGCTAAATTCATGAAATTTGGTAAATAAACCGAATATTGCCGAAGGATGGACATTGGAGCCTTACATTGAAATCTGTTTGCTAATAGTGGTTAAAATTCGGAGATAGGAATCTGAAAATTATTTGTCGAGAATAAGTCAACTTCGAAATATCAGGCTAGATTAGATAAATATCGACATGCATTTTAATGAAAATGAGATTTTTTTAATCACAATACATTATGAATGAAATTTGTATTGCGAATATCTACGTATGTGCTAATACTAACTGTAGGTAATATACTGCTCCACAAAAGTTAAGGGAGTTCAGAAATTTTGTGACCGTTTCAAAAGTTACCGATTCTTGTTCGTCAAATGTTCATTTATAAGAAATCAAATGTTTACTCTCTTATATCTGAATGGTTTTGTTGCTCCTCTTTTGATAGCTTTTTAAATTCCAGGCAAGTTCTTGTCGTTTGCGTTTATGAGAATTTTGGATCCGATATTGTTTTACTTTCTTAATATCAACTTTGATTCAAAATCTGAGAATTTGTTTTGCAATAATGCCTAGACGTTAACTTAATATCGATTAAGCCAATAGGGATATTGGTATGATCGAAGTGGGAAGTAATCTGAGAGATGCATGTTGCGAATTTTTTAAAGTTTGTGCAAGAGTAGTTTCCCGGCTCGTAAATCGATGTCGAGAAACTGTAAACGTGACCGAAAGACCTAGAAGTCGACTTCTAAGATCTATCACTACTGCACAAAATCGGTTTCTGTCTGTGTCTACCAGTAGAGTACCTTTGAGTACTTGTCGAATCATGCAACAGCGCTTTTCGAACGCTACTGGTGTTTTGGTTTCGATTGAAACAGTTCGTCGAAGACTTCGAGACTTTATTCTTCATTTTCGACGACTTTTGAGGATTCCACTAACTCAAAATCATGGCAAATGGGCCAATGAGCATGTGAATTGGAACGATCATTGGAGGTCAGTATTGTTCACAGATCAGTGGAGATATGGACGGTTTTCGGATGGTCGGCATGTTCCGGTAGGGACCCATGCTCTGGTGCCCAGAAATCGCATATCGGTTCTAGAAATTCATCCGTTAAGAGGTGGTACAGATACTGTTTGGGGAGGCATTTGCTTCAATGGGCGTACAGAATTGTTGGTGCTTGATGCTGCAGATTTACATAATGCAAGTCATTGACAATATTATTTCTTTGTTTCATGCTGCTATTGGGCCAAATATCTAATTTTTGGACTGCAATGAACAATTCCATCTTGCGAGAATTATCGATGAAGCTCAGGGAATCCATGTTATTCAACATTTGACCCGGTCCCTTCGGTCGCTAGACCTCAATCCCATTGAACACGCTTGGGATCAACTACAAAGAGCTTTGGATTCTCATCATACACCTCCACATGCACCTCTAGAACTCAGACGGCTTTTATCGCAACTCTGGAGATAATTTGATCAAGGCAACTTCAACAATCTGATCGAAAGTATGCAAATTGTCAGGCTGTGGTTGATGTTCGATGAAGCCATACTCGTTACTGAAATTTATATTCTCAATTTTTTGAGTGAACTGATTTTGCACTACAAATACTAAAAATGAATTTTCACCTGAAACTGTGAAAACAATTGGCAAAAGAAAGAGTTAGGTAAATGAGTAAGCGTTTAGATGTCTCATATTTATAAAATCGGAAACTTTTGAAACTGTCTCAAAATTTCCTGAACTTCCGTAACTTTTGTGGAGCAGTATAGTTATCATCAATATTTAGTACCTAAAAATGGAATATTCATTGGTTATATCCCGAGTGCTTGCCAATTATAGGGCCGAAATAATATTAATTAAAATAAATAATAAATAATAAAATCATTTTGACAATCATCCCAAATGTTTTTGATGGTTTAAAACGTCACAAAAATATTCACCTAAAGCACTCGTGCAAATATCCAGATATTTTCACGATACATTGATATTCAAAAACGTTGGTTCGTTGCTAAGTGATTTGTATCATATGCTTTTTTGAGGGGAATAGTCTTCAATATTGCAAAAATATATTCACATAAGTGACGTAAAGTGTTGCAAATATGACACCACCGACCTACATCACGAATTTAGCCCCAGAATTCATTTTAACATTTTATGTTGTTATTCAGTTTCACTCAAATTCAATTCCATATAATTATTATCACGACAAGAAAATTATAATTTTTGCATTGAAATGATTTTTTCTTGTTGCAGATGCGGCCAAGAAACATCATTACAGTAAACGCAACACAGTTCCGCATGGGAAAAGATAGGAACAGTTTCAACTCAGAAGAAAAATACACAATAAAATTACCTGCAGAAAGTGAAACGAATCGTAATAATATCGAAAATTTCGTAGAATAATTCGAGTTTCCATAATGAATATTCTATACCTAATAATAACATATGGAATTTGCAAAGAGAATTATATTTATGTGTATTTAAAATACTCATCCATGTACGAATTTTCATTTTGAATCATCTGAATCTTCCGAATTTTCAGCCAATTATTTTTAATTAACATACTATCGTTATATCAATATAGAAATTTAAAATTTTATATGAAATAATAACATTTTATTTAGTATTCACTGATATAATTCTTATTACAGCAAATATGCTTCAATATTATAATAAAAACCTTAGGAACACACTGTAAATTTTGTATTATTATACTTTGATCCATAGATATGCATACATTCGATTTATATACTCTTATTCGCCCTCCCATGTGGAGAGAAAAGCCTGGACTCAGTTCAAAGGCTGTGCATCCAATCTCTTGTTTGCTACATTTCACGCATGGGTCGTACCAACTTTTCCTTCAAAAATTCTGATTATTGGTCAAACACTAAACGGCACGTTCCTTGGGGCCAAAGGTTTCAACATATCAACACATAAGACGGGAACACAAACAAAGAAGATCTTGTTGTCAGAAACAGGTTTTCTAGCTACAACTAAACTCTCAAAGCCTAATACTACTTTCAAGCAAAAAATCATGAATAATTTTCATAACTTCTGGTTTCTCACTGAAGACAATCAAGAAATAAAGAGGCAACTGGAACCCAAAAAAAATCAGTCTACCATAGAGTGCATCAATATTATGTTTGTTGTTCTTACGTTCGAAAAATATATGTCTCGCATTGCCACATAGGGGTGATGTCCGTATTCCAATTCTATTCAGATGCACCGGAGTGCAACAATGACCCGATCTTATTCGTGATATGGAGTCAATAAAGCTACGAGACTTCTGAGGATGCCTGGAGCATTGGCGTTTCCCAAGCGTTTCACGAACAGTGAAATGTACCAGTACATTGATCAGGATGGATATGTATATACGCTGAACCAAAAGTTATTTTACTGGCTTCAAAAGGTAAACAGAGACATTGAACTCCAAACTTTTGCGATTACATTAGAATATGCACTTATCGAAACGAACCAATTCCTTATGCAAACTCACGTCCCATGAAATAGTTATCGAATGAAATTATAACCAAGGATATAACCCAATTTCCTGCCAAAAAGGTCTCACCCATTATAGTGAAAATCCACCCAGCATAATCCCTCAAAGATACACGTCTACTCATATGAGGATTTCAGCGTGTATACGATTACCCTGAGAACAAAATCTAAGATAAGTAGTGTAATATAAGCTTTCTATGACTAGTAATATTACATCTTCAAGAAAATACTTCCCTCAAGATTTATCTGGAGGAAAACTTTAGCATAGACCCGAAGGAAGCATAAGCAACCTGTGTGATGCGACATTAACCTGAGGTTATGACAATAATGAAAATTGGATAAACCAGGATTATCGGGATATTCCGCAACACATCTCCGCGTTATCCAATTTTTATTATTGTCATATCCTGAGGTTGTGGTCGCTCCTGTTGTGATGTTTTCAGTTTTCATCCCATATTTCCTTTGGGGTCTTGGGTCTCTTGCCCCGAAGAAGCTAATAAACAGAAGCACGGGTTGGCAAGTACCAAAAACATTTTTTTCTGCTCCTTGTGAAATATCCCGACAATCATTTTCTATTAAAACTATATCTCTGCGTGATTTAATTTTTATAATAATAATAATAACATAATTATCAATGAAAAGAAACAAAATTCAGAAGAAAAGGAGGCAGAAGGTAAAAGAGCAGGAGCAGAGGCTTAAATGGAGGCTTTCAACACACCCAACTGTTCACCGGACTCGACAATGATAGACACGAACAATCAACTCACGTACAATCAGGAAAACATAAGTAAATCCTTGAACCATTCCTTGAAGGCAGAGTACGAGTAAGAGAAGTGAACAATTTTTGATCGATTTAAGACGGAAGCAATTCTACAGGAAAACTATCTTGTTTAAATTCTACTCAAGTCACAATGACCTAATTCACTCACTTAAGTCACTCACTTGAGTCATACTGATTTGAGTGACATATTCTTAAGTTACACCTACTTTAGTCGAATTTAAAGAGAAGAAGAGTCAGTTGTACTCACATGGAAAAGGTGAGAGAACTTCAGTTCACTTCTATTCTGTCTATCATACAGCTAGATATGGATTCGTAACACAGAGCAGAATGAATTTCTATTCTGTAGTATATGATCTTGATATTTACGAAAGGAATAATACCTAAAGTCAACAGCCAATTCTACAACGCTGGCTAAGACACCGGTCAGGCTGATTTGAGTCACAACTACTTAAGTTACACTTACTTTAGTCGAACTTAAAGTGAAGAGAAACTGGATCGACGCAGTAACTCAGATGGAAAAGGATGAGAGAACATCAGTTTTCATCTGCGCATTATACAACTAGATGAGATTATAACTCATACCGACATCACAAAGCATTCAATCTCCGTTGAGTCCTAACTGAGGTCCTCAGTTAAGGATAAATTGGAATCGCAACCTTAGTTAACGTGAAACAGTCCTGTTCCACCTCCATTAAATACGTTAGCTGAGGTTGCGATTTACATTTATCCTTAACTGAGGACCTCAGTTAGGACTTAACGGAGATTGAATGCGGTATATCTTGCAACATTTCACATGGGAAAGATTTGTCGAGTGGTGTTATAGGCAGATGAAAACCGTAGTAGGTGTAACTCGAGTAGTTGTGACTCAAATCGGTATGATCTTAGTGAGTGACTCAAGTCCTTTATGATGTTTAATTATGTATATTAACCAACCAAACGGATTCGCACTATCCTACTACGAACATTTTCCTTGAATATATTTTTTTGCATATCTCATCATATGTTGCTTGTGACATGCACCATTCTCGAAAACCACATACTAAAAGATATCAAGCAAAATCTTATGATCAAGCTTATCGAAGGCACTAGTGCAATCAGGCAAGACCAAAACCTACACCTTGCAGTTATTCAGCCCCCCATTAACGTTGCACAATATCTCACACTGTGCCACAACTATATGCTGCTCGAAAACCCGACTGCTTTGACAGTTTGATGTTAATCCGCAGTAGACAACATTTGCTTTACCATAACCTTCTCCATGATCTTGAATATCACAGGCGCTATTGAAATTGAGCGCAAAGGAAACAAATCCGAACAAATATGGCGTTGAACTGGAAACGAATTGGAGCGTTGTAACAGGTTTAATCTAGTGACAAATTATCTGCACGACGGAGCTCTTAGCAAATAAGCCACGGTAAGAATATTAAATAGTGCTTCTAACCGAAGGGGCTTCGGTACCAAGAACTCGTATCCCAGAACACGAGAGGAGAGTTTAGGAGCCTTGTGTGCCAGTAGTGCCGCAGATAGAAAATAGTGAGAAAACTACCTGTCCAAATATATTCCAAATTGGTTAATTGAACCTCCTTTCTTGAGCTGGCTGAGGTGTATCCCGAACTGTAGCTCCTCATCCACTTCCCGAACCTTACTAGAAATCCAGAACAATCTTCTGTCTAGAGACTTATATATATGCCTTTTTGCGCGTATGTTCTGGGGAACATCACGTTATCATTTTGCCCAAATTTCTGTAATTTTCGAATTTTTTGCCGAAAATGGTCTCAAACGATTGGGTTCGACTCCCCGATGAAGAATTTGAGGTCAAATTTGATTCTGTCCGACCAGCCGTCCAGCCTTTGCCACGATAACTCGAGAACGGAAACAAAAAATTTTCAGGGTAGGTGGCGCATCCCAATACGACATACAAGTTCGTTAATGGGCATAATCGGCCCAATGGTTTCTGAGTAATAATTTTGTTTTCAACCAATATAAATCCGATCGAATTGGAACTTGGTGAATAGTTTGAAGGGTATAAACCTAAGCACGTTTGTGAAATTTTGTTAGAATGGTATTACTAGAAAATTAAAAAAAAAAATTTAAAAATATTTTGTATGTCACGATAACCTGAGAACGGAAAGAGATAGTGACTTGAAATTTGCAGCATAGGTTGTGCATCTGAAAGTGACATTTCAGATTATTTATAGGTATAAGCGGCCTAACAGTTTTGGAGTTATACCCATCTGAAATTTGGTTTTTATTTCCTCAATAACTCGAAAAACACAAAACCGATTAAATTCAAACATGGTTATTAGTTGTACAATGACAACGCAAAATTTCTTGCGAAATTTCGTGAGGATCATATGACTATGACTATGACTTGTTAATAATATTCTTCCGGTTTAACCGGAAATGCCATCAACTTCTTTAATTTAAATGGGTCACCCTATATATTTTTACAGATTTCGAAAGAGCTTGTTATTTTGAATTCATACATACTGAATTTAGTGTCAAAAATTTGTAAAAACGAGGAATAACTCACTGTTAGTTGTACAATAGGTGTACATTTCATTATTTTAGAATAATGAGAAACAAAATTACTTCAAATGGTCGCCATTTACTTGTTGACTTCTCCACGTATTAGTTCATAATCATCAATAATTCTTTGTCTCAATTCCTGTAAGTTTTTTGGTCGTCTAACGTTGACACGTGATTTTAAATAACCCCAAAGAAAAAAATCTAACGGGCTAAGATCCGGAGAACGAGCAGGCCACTCTATGAATCCTCTACGTCCAATCCATCGATTTGGAAAATTCGCATCCAGAAAATCCCTAACCCGTCTATCATAGTGGGGAGGTGCTCCATCTTGTTGAAACCAGACATTTTGTGGTAATTGCCCATTTTTTTGGAGTGCAGGAATGATTTAATTATTCAGTAGATACAAATACTTGTCACCATTCAAGTTTCCGTCGATAAAAAATGGGCCTATAAGCCTATTTTCGACAATTCCCATCCAAACATTCAACTTCTGTGGATGCTGGGTATGTGCTTCATCAGAGCTGTGCTCACTGCAAAGCACCGCATTTTCACAAACGGTTTGCGAGTACTAAGCACTTTATAAAAGTAATTCGGTTTTTCGAGCACTGAGCTCTAAGCACTTTTAGATGGAAATGAGGATATTCTCTGCGAATTGTTACATAAAATTGTATTCAATTGGAGAAACATGTAAACTAGCAAACTTGCATTGCATCATTGAAGGATAAGAAATAGAGTGCAGCGAATCACATTTCTTTAAAACTAACGATCTCAAAATTCGGTCTATCCTCACACATATTGAAAATAGCTTTATTATTTAAGGAAATAATACAATTAATGGAAATATGAATTCCATAAGCGTCTTAGTTTTTTCTGCACAAATAAAATGTATTTCCCTATTTAAAAATGGGACAAAACCTGAAACATAATATGACAACAACATAGTTATTATATTATGAAACTTAGGCCAAGTATTTTCTTTCCCTTTATAATAAAAAAAATCACTGACGTGAACACAGTGCTCTTTGGGCCATTTTTTCGTTATTACATAATTGAATTCGAATTGTCCAACATGAAGTCAGTTTTTTTTTTAATTTCTCAAAATGTCGAAAATTTAATCCGAAGAAATCGGGTAGCATTATTTTCTATTGTGATTGTATTCATAAGCAATTTAGTATTGTGAATAAGTTAGAAATTTAAATGCATATATCGAATAAATCTGGTACTCATTAACTCCTCCGGCCGCATCAGCGCGTCAGCGTCTATTCGTGTTACGACAAGATTTCGGAAAGGCTTAGTGCTTAGTAATCCTCTAAAGTGCTTGGGAGCAGTTAAGGGATTACTAAACACTAAGCCTTTTCTTGAAGTCCTTGAATTACTAAGCACTAAGCACTGGTTTTAATAAGTGCTCGGGAGCACAGTACTCGGGAGCACAAAAAAGCTTCAAGCACATTCACAAGCACGGCTCAGCTCTGTGCTTCATGAATCCAATGAGGATTCTCATTTGACCAATACCTTGAGTTATGGCAATTAACTGTTCCATTTAAACAAAAAGTTGATTCATCAGAAAAAACTATGTTAGAAGCAAAATTTTCGTCGACATTACTGATGTCCATTAGCCGTTCACAAAATTCCAGCCGTCGGTCAAAATCATCATCTGACAATTCTTGAACCAACTGTACTTTGTACGGATGATACTTTTCACTTGTTAATATCTTTCCTTCAGAACGTCGACTGATACCATGGTTTAGTGCCAAATTTGGGGTGGAAGTTTGAGATGACTCTTCTAAATCGATTGCAATATTTTGTTTAACAGTTTCGTTCGTTGCAGTCCGCAGTCTTCCAGGTTTTAGCAATTTTTTTACCATCTCAGTTGTATTAAAACGTTGTAATGTTTTAGTTACTGTTGAGCGGGATAAAGGATGCAAATTATTAGAAATATGACACACTTCTTCATGAGTTCTAACACGATCACCATAACCGATCATCATTAAAATTTTAATACGATCTTTTTCACTTAATTGAACCATTCTAAATTGTAAAATTTATTTCCGTCAATTAGAATTTGACACTTGGAGAACAAAAGACGTACTAAACAGTACCATAGACATAAAATGACATGGACTAGTTGTGAGAAAGAGACCATTGAAATCAGCATTGAAAAAAGACAGAATAGTTAAAGGCAAACCACGGTATATGAATATTTTCTTATAATTTGGCGTTTGGCAAAACCACAGAATACAAAACATTGGTTTCCTTTATTCTCTGACCTTTCTTGTTACTGTATTGTTTAGTTTCGTGTATTGTGTATGTGTTTTGGTGATTTGTAGACAGAATATTTAAAGGCAAAACATTTTCATTTAAATCCGACTCTCGTTGCTGAATATTCTGATACTTATAAAAAAACATCATTATTTTTATACCATTATTTGCCTTTAAGTATTCTATCCTTCATAACATCTCTCTCTCTAATGTATTCCGCAACGAACTGTGTGATAAAGTTACGTGAGGGCCAGTCAATGTTATTCTATGTCTATGAACAGTACTCGTTTATTTATTACTATGCATACAAACAACATCAATTAGTTTATCTAAATAGTTTTTTGCTCTAATGCCAAAAACTCAAAGGAGGTTGATTAAAGTGCTATATTCCTCGTTTTGCAATTTTTTTTACACTAAACTCAGTATGTATGAATTCAAAATAGCATGCTCTTTCAATTCTCATTTAAATTAAAGAAGTTGATGGCATTTCCGGTTAAACCAGAAGTATATTATTAACAAAAAAATGTACATCAGATTAATTTTGTTCCATTGCACTTACCTGCAAATTTTCTGCAAATTTTCATAATTATCGTTCTTTTCGTTTAAAAGTTATTTACTTGGTACTTTATCCCAATCCTGTATACGATACCTGTGGTTATTTCATCGTTCATTTTGTATTCAATCATACTTTGTTTGGCATATCTCTTATCTGTAGATGGGATGACAATGATGACATATATGAACACAGATCATGAAATTAATAGACGGACGGTTTTTTTCGATTACGTCATTCTGTGAAATCATAGAGCTACGATTTAATATTGAAATTTTGAAAAATCATATCTCCGAAAGTATTAATTTGTTAAGGTTGAAAATGACACAATCGATTCTCATGATGAAACTGCATCTTAAAAAAAAATAGAATTCGAAATTTTTAATTTATAAAAAATTATTTTTTTCGTTCTCCAAAACAATTTGGCTGATTATAACAATTATCTAGCTTAAATTTTGCATTCAGATGCGCATTCTACCCTGAAAATTGCAAGTCGCTATCTCTTTCCGTTCTCAAGTTTTCGCGGCAACGGCCGGCCAGGCAGAATCGAATATGACCTCGAATTCTTCATCAGTGAGTCGAACCTAATCGTTTGAGATCATTTTCGGCAAAAAATTCGAAAGTTACAGACATTTGGGTAAAATGTTAACGCGATGTTCCCCAGAACATGCGCATGGTGAACAATCATCCATGGTTTATCCTTCCTGTTTTCCAAATAACTTACTATTTCAACTATACTATACTAGTACCTTGCTGCAGATCTAATCAGTCTGATCGGAAATATTCCCAATGCAAACACCAGAAACGGCACACACGTGACCATCTCGTGTTCCATTGAACAGGACAAATAACTTCGGGGCGTAGGAGGGTGGCTCGAGAGTTAAATTACTCGACAAGTGCGATTAGGAAGCACGGTATAGTTTATCCAGTCTTTGCGGGCGATATAAAAGGCTCTCAGGGTAGACAAACACTTTTGGAGATTCTTGTGGTTATTAATTTTTGACAATATAGCCGGCGTGTGCGATGAATGGATGGGAAATTAATTTCGGGGAAAATTCATTACAAGACAACCCCGTACTCGACTTTTCAATTTTATTTCAAGTTGTATGAGACTCTCTTCGTGGAAATTAAATATAGGCATTGTGCGTTCTACAGTAAAATGGACTTTTTTGAATCAGGACAAAGACCTATTTTTTGGCGAGCTTTTTCCTCTGAACAGAATAGCGCAAATTAATTTGTCCAAATACCGTAATTTTCGAATTTTTGTCCGAAAGTAGTCTGGAACATTTAGTTTCAACTCACTGATGAAGAACCTGAGTTCACACCTAAGGCACAATTACTCCCGGTGAAATGAGTTAGGGAAATGAAATTTGCAGGGTAGGTTTGAAGTCAAAATGCCACGTCATTAGATGCAAAATCCGCCTGGTTTCGGAGTTACAGTTTCCTGAATTTCCGTTTCCTAATAACTCGATAATTACTGATAGGATGGAATTAAATCTCGGAAGTTAGTTGAAAAATACTGACAAGAAGACTTATGCGATTTCGTGAGGGTCGTATGACTAGAAAATTCAAAAAATACTATTAACATAAATTCTGTGTCTCAGATATAATTTAAAAAATACTATTAACATAAATTCTGTGTATCAGATATCGCGAGAGTCTTGAAAACGTAATTTTACAACCAAGTTCTATATTTATACTCGATCGGATCAGTATTTTTTGAGTTTCTGGAAAAATAACAAAATTATAAAATTAATACACTGGACCAGTTTCATTCCGGTCGAACAGCAAAACATCCATAGAATTTTACAGAATTTCCTTGAAGGTTCTAGCGAACAGACTATCGTAGGATCCCGAAAGACGTCAAAATATTGATAATTATTGTGAATACTATATTGAAAATCTAATATCTATTAAAAATGAATACATGCGTCAAGTTTTTCGAATTTGATGACCAATAGATACCGATAAGTCAATGTACCTATATTACTTCATTTGAATTCTATTAATCCATTCCTACGATTTTAGCAAGATATTCATATTTCACGAATGGAATCGAAGGGCACAGGTTCATGTATAAGTGTAACATTTTGCTTCGAATAGTCCAAATTAAATAGTGTGAAATATAGACAATTTGGGTGTTATTGTGCGTATGTTCTAGGGAACCGCATGCTATCATTTTGCCCAAATGTCTGTAATTTTCGAATATTATGCCGAAAATGGTCTCTACGATTTGATTGCGCATCCGAATGCGACGGTGGAGTTCGTTAATGGGCTTAATCGGTTAAACGGTTTCAGAGTTGAAAACCTAATTTTACAGCCAAGTTCCAAACTTGAAAACGTTCGGATGTAAATTGTTATAGATATTTTAAAAATATTGGTAGCCTTGGGCGAGTTCAGTAGCTAGATGGATGATCGTTGCCACGATAACTTTCGCAGAGGGGCAGAGATAGCGATAGTTAAATTCGTTAATGGGCATATTCTGCCGAAGGGTTTCGCAGTTATACCCATCTGAAATTTTGTTGTTATTTCCTCAGTAACCCAAAAAATACAAATCCGATCCATATTAAACTTGGTAAATACTTGTAGAAGGCCGATGCACTAATTTTGTGAAATTTCGTGAGAATCGGATCATCGAACAAAAACATTAAAATATTTCTTCTAAAAAAAATAAAAACTTTATATTTCAGAAACAATTTGTCAGATTTCTGCTGAAATTCCGCACAAACCTCGGAATTGTATTTTCCCAATACATATTTTCAAAAATACAATCTGATCGAAGTGAAATCTAGTCTTCGGTTGAAAAAAGATGGCTTGAAGCTTCATACAGTATTTCGCGCGGGTGTGTGAGGCGTGAATAATTAAATTTCTGTCTATTCAGGCCTCACACACTCCGCGCAAAAGCCAATACTTTTTATGAATTTTTGTTAACTGCACTTTATTCTATTAGCAGAGTTCGATTATATTTTTTCTTTCATCTTTATATTTAATGAAAACTAATTATTATCTATTATTAAATATCTATAAAATCAATAATTTATTATTTAGAAAATTGTTACATTGAATGTGATAATTTTCGAATTTCAGAATAGCTATCAAGAAAACATAATTTTGAAGATTTTTCCTTGTGCCTGACGAAGGAGTCTGATCTAGACTGCAAAACGTTACGAAATAGTTGTTTTGTCGTTGATGCTATTTCGTTATTCTTTGTTAGGCAAAATTGTTCCATACATTGCTTCTGACAATTATCTTGTGTTTGTAACGAAGAAGCAATTCACAAAATAGATATTTTTCAGAGTTTGAGAGAAAAAAGGAACCATTGAATAATGAATCTACCTCCCAAAGTATTCTTCAATGATTACTAATTATCTATACGAGGCTAAAAAGTAAAAATTATAAATATTTCATAGAGAATTTACCTATTCCTAGCTGTGATTAATGCCGAACAACGATATCGTTTATCAATTACATCAATACATAAAACAAAAGAATCGGATAGAATAATGTCAATTCTACAATTGATGTTCAGTAACCTGGCATAGTTTAATAAAATTGCAGCCTTGGGTGAGTTCAGAACCTGGATGGGTGACCGCTGTGGGTACAACACTTGCCAATCAGTTCAAAGAGAAAATAACAATCAATGAAAAAGCGTAAATGACTTATAATCTTCAAGAATTTTCCAGATTATTACGTTTTTTACCGATTAACTATACGAAAAAGTTCCTTCTGAAAATTCTCAAATGTCAGAGGAGGTCGGAAAATAGTTGGCATTTATTTCTATATTTAAAATTATTCGTTTGTCAAAAAGAATCATATACAGGGTGAGTCTTTGACCACTGCATTAATTTCAACCAAAGATTCCTCTCATCAACTGAAACACTTTTTTCATTTACCATTTTTCCAGATTCGGCTCAGGTAAAAAGTTACAAGCGTTTAAAGATTTCACAATGTGCTAATACACTCCCGCATATATATTATCTATGACATTGTTGGCGGACGAGAATAAGGCATGGTAACGTGGTTTACAGCTTGATTCGGGATTCCAACGCTCGGGGACGGATCCATAAAAGTAGTGAAATTTATGGAGTTTTCCATTTTAAAACATTCAATGAAGAATATCTCGAAAACGGTGCGTTTAAGGAGAAATGATGAGGAATAAATTAATGTTCTAAAATGATGGAATATGGAAATGACTCAAGAAAAACTTTAGATGCTTTCTTTATGCTAATTTCGTTTAGTTTTATGAATCCACGAGTCCATAACTAGAAAACCAGTAGAAGTAGAAAATAACTGATATTTGGAAAATATGTATCATAGTTATAGGAAACTTTACGCCAACATTCATTTTATTCGAAAAAAGGATATCAAAGCTACAAAATAAAAACTTGATGAAATTTCAACAGCCTGTATCTTTTTACCTGAGCTGAATTTGGAAAAATGTTAAAAGAAAAAAGTGTTTCATTTGATGAGAGGAATCTTTGGTTAAAATTAATGCAGTGGTCAAAGACTCACCCTGTATATGGTATAGGTATTGGACATATTTTGATGAATTGAAACTGAAATTTTCAGATCAGAGATGCTGAAGTAATTTTTTTTCGTCTCTACTAAATGAAGATTTTGTTGTTGAAATTGATTGGAAATCTATATTCAAACGCAATATTGGCACGACATGCGTAAAATCTGATATATTGGACGTATTCTAATGAATTAGAAAGAATATTTTCAGAATTCAGAATATGGAATATAATAACTGATTAGTTGAATTCTAAGAACATTGTTCTGTGTTCTATAAGGTTAAATTTAAATAATAACATGTACCATTCATAGAAGATTAACGATTCCAATGTTTTCTTAGATTTTTCTTGATTATTTTTGACTCGTTTCACAACCTTATTTACAAGTTCTAGATTTAAACTCGATTGGATAGGTTTTATTGGAATTATTGATTGAATTCTCATCGACTACTCCGTTTTTTTCCGAAACAATTTGTTGATCATACCCCCAAGAAGAATGAATATCCGTAGTAAACTGTTCAAAGTAAAACCCTCGTGCAAGAAACCGCCTCCGATAAGAAAACCAATCCGGAAACCATAATTCACTCCACAAAACCCGCATTATCCATCAAGAATTATACACGCGGGTTTGATCCCGGATATAAAAAATTTAATGTGAATTTACAGAATCCGTATCATGTCTAATATTTCTCCTATTAGGATTCAAATTATAAATTATTGCCCCATTCACACAATACCTCATTCAGTAGCAGCCAGAGGGTGGAATCAGGTCTTTGTTGACGTGCCTTTAGGGTTATTCCACCTTGTCGTCGAGGAACTCCCACATATATCACCAAACTGGGTATAGAGGTGAGGATGGACCGTTCAAGATGCATCTTCACGGTGGTATTATATTATTTCCTTCCGTACGAAAGATATAGATAACTACAACATTCGCTATGAAATTATCTGATTGTTACCTGGGCGAAATATTGGGCTATTTCTTCCACCTGTTAACTTTCCCTGGGAAAAAAAATTCTACCGAAGGTTAGGTAGGTACAAAATATGGGGTGTGTTATAAAATGACATTTTTGCGCGTATGTTCTGGGGAACATCGCGTTATCATTTTGCCCAAATGTCTTTAATTTTCGAATTTTTTGCCGAAAATGGTCTCAAACGATTGAGTTGGACTACCTGATGAAGAATTCGTTGACAAAATTCATTCTGTCCGGCCTACCGGCCGTTCGCTGCCACGATAACTTGAGAACGGAATGAGATAGCGACTTGAAATTTTCAGGGTAGGTGGTGCATCTCAATATGACGGACGAGTCCGTTAATGTGCATAATCGGCCCAACGGTTTTCGAGTAATAATTTTATTTTCAACCAATATAAATCCAATCGAATTGAAACTTGGTGAATAGTTGTAGAATGTGAAACTAAGAATCTAACAATTTGGTGAGAATCTTGTTATTTTTAAAAAAATTATTAAAAAATATTTTTTATGTCACGATAACCTGAGAACGTAAAGAGATAGCGACTTGAAATTATCAGGTTAGGTTGTGCATCTGAATGCAACGTTTCAATTTGTCTATGGGCATAATCGGCCAAACGGTTTTGGAGTTATAATCATCTGAAATTCGGTTGTTATTTTTTCAATAACTGGAAAAATACAAAACCGATTGAATTCAAACAAGGTTGTTAGTTATGTAATGCCAACGCAAAAATTCTTACAAAATTTCGTGAGGATCGTATTAGTAGAAGATTTTTAAAAAATCATTGAAAATTATTGAAAAAAATTCTTCGTCCGACATCGCTAAAATTTTGCGAGAGCCTTCAAAACCTAACTCTACTGCCAAGCTCTAAGTTTGGACACGATCGCATATATATTGTTGGAGATTCGAGCAGCCTT
This sequence comes from Halyzia sedecimguttata, assembly GCA_937662695.2. Lineage (NCBI taxonomy): Eukaryota > Metazoa > Arthropoda > Insecta > Coleoptera > Coccinellidae > Halyzia > Halyzia sedecimguttata. The sequence continues at coordinate 36,034,700 of OW569411.2, forward strand.
GTGTGAGTTTAGTAGATGGATGGGTGACCGTTGCCTTGATAACTTTCGAAAGGAAGGATAGATAGAAAATTTCAAAAAAAATTATGAAAAAAGAAATTGGTTCAAGCACTGACGTGAATTCAGGAGCTTTTGCATTTGCTTTTTGTTCTATTATCCATTCTCCTGAATTGGACACTCTTAATTTAACTATGATGAATTATTTCGTCTGTTCTCCTGTATTGGAAACTCTTAATCGAATTTACCATGATAAATTCGAATCAAGAATGTCCAATACAGGAGAATGGACAATAGAACGCGCAAAAGCTCCTGACTTCACGTCAGTGCTTTGACCAATTTTTTGCTATTATATTTTCTCAAACAGTAAGCATGTGTAATCGTGCAACGAAAAACTTATTGTAAATCGTTAATTATTCAGTTTATATTTTGACATTTGCAGAATACCAAAAATCGAATAAATAGAAATCTGACCGTCCGGTAATTTCTCTCAGATCAAGGAGGATCTTCCGTGCTCTGAGATAAGAATATGTAAAAAATTTCGGACCAATAATGATAATCGTTTATTCAATCCTTCAAGACTTCATAGTGAATAGGATAGATCTAGGTACAAATATTTCATAACTTAGAAATTATTTAACTTAGGACTCAGAAAGATATCTTCAACGATATATTCTTTATTTCTCTTTAAAAAATTTTCAATTTCAAGGTTTTCATAAAAGATGGTAGATGATCAAACATCTTTATACTCTGACATAGAGCAGAGCATTCGAATTTGTGAGTACTATATCCTTAGGTACTTGGAGAAACCGCGAATGTCTGGTTTCAGATTCATGACAATCTGATAAACCACAATACACCTCCGTAAATAAGAGAATACTGCAGCTATTTTTCGTTATCATCATCATAAATACATTAGATGATTTAGTGGTCGTTATATATTTCATGTGACAACTACTAGTTGTTGATCTGAAAACATATGTAATGTGTGGAGTAAATATAAAACTCATTATCGAAAATGGAACTGTCGACGGCAGATGGAAAATATAAACAGTTGCAAAGTTTATAATTCGTCGAGCCTTTATTTGCACTCCTCCATGAAAGTCAATTCCGCCTTATGATGTACCTATTATGAGATTCGAATGGTTCGACAACATGACAATAACCAGTCGTAATCACTCCTGCACTGATGTCACATGGTTCCCGCCTTATAGATCCTACAAATGTCCTAGTTAATTAAGGCTTTATCAATAATTTTCTGGATGGAAAAAAACGGAATAATAATCGAGAAGCTAATATTTCGGGATACATTTCTTTCTGGACTTCACAAGGAAGGTCAGTTACCGGTGTCCTCTGGTACATCAAGGAACCGCGTTGGAATCACCTATAAAGATTGTAGTCCAGTCAATACAGACATTAAGGACCTGTTTCATCACTTGCTGATAAAGTCCAGGATAAGCTATTCATAACTTATCCAACAGATAAACCCGAAAATTGTGTTTCACACGTGTCGGATAGGCTAAACTAGATGATAAACTCCTGGATAATTTAACACCTAGATGAAGCAGCCATTATATTTATATTCGTTGGATAACCCATCTATGACAGGCGTCATTTATTTGCGCAATGACATGCTATCGAGTATATTTTGACAGGCGAAGATGATCATATAGATAAGGGATAACGCGAATATGTCAATTTGATAGAAATAGTTTCCGATAACCTTTTTCCATTAAATTTACATATCCAGGTTATCCTATATCTATTATTAAATTTGACCAAGAACGACCATTGCAACTTTAGAACTCGGTCACAATTGGCCGTCAAATACGCCCATTTTCCCAACTTATGTTCAAGCTGCAATAACTTTTAAACGCCGTTGAATTGAGAACGGTAATTCTGCCAGAAAACTAATTAAATGATAGCTGAAGGGTATGAAATTTTGCATACAGCAAGTTAAATCATTTCAAATCTAGTCCAATGTTATGCGAAGCGCATAATCTTAGCAATTTAAAAAGGATTTGAAAAGAGTATTCATCACCTTCCAACTGATTAGTAAGAGGGACCTAGCTCTTGAGGTTCTGTCCGTATGGGGTGGAGGATAATGCCAACATCGTCTTCTGAATTTTTCCATTGAGGAGCTGTAGGAAATCCAAGGTCATATTCAGTATTTCCCTCTTCTTCAGTTTTTGGTAGGTCAGCGGGTGAATTCTCACATTCAGTACCTACCACCTCAGTGTGAGCAACATGGTTGAGCATAGTAAGCCCACTTTCTTGAAAGAGCATGCAAAAGATCATGTAGACGAACACTCCCATTTGCAATCACAGGAGAGGCTTCGGAGTAGTGCGTCCGGTGCTAGGTCTTATACCGTGGTAATGAGTATTAGGCCCCGGGAACTGGTCTGTACCCCCTACTGCTCAAGATCGTGCATTCTTAAATTCAAACAAATGTTCTGAATGAGTGGTAACGAGCAGCATCGCTCGAAGGTTGCAACCATGCTAGGTCGATTTTCTTACGGGACACGGATTTTGAAAAGATGTGGTACCATCAAGGGTGGAGGATGGGCTCAAGTCACTAGCATAGACTGCCTTCATGACCTCTTTACCATAAGAGGCGACCTCTCCAGGTGTACCCGAAGAATCTGCGTATGTGATGACTGCAGTCTCCAATGATGAGCTATTGTGGAGACTATTGCACACCTTCAGCTTCCCCTGACCGAAAACTGCAGCCGTTGTATCACATCCACTAAAGGGGTGTGTGAAACGAATGGCTACTGGCTCGAATCTGTATAAACAAATTCCACCAATTTTCCGGGCTTCAAGAAATACAAATTCCTGGTTGAGAACTGGCTAAGACCTGTCATGAGGACCTGGAGATCAATATCTCCTTCAAAATAAGGGGTTGAAAATGGGGGTTAATTCCTATTGACAGCGCGGATATATTTTCAGGTGAAATGTTTCCTGTTAGTCAATAAATGGTTTGAAGGAAAAACGAAAAAAATGTATTCAATTACTTACGTGAACTCAAGTGCTTTTTTGCGCATGTTCTATTGCCTTTTCACCTGTATTTGGCAATCTAATCGAATTTACCATCGATATAGACCATTTTTTCAGCGCTCATAAGATACATTTCGTACCATTTTAATGACAGACTTGAGCAATGAGAGAATCGTCTAAGATCACAGAATTTTTCATTCTGACATATGTATTCTATTGAATTGTGAAAATCGTTAAATATCTAATGTTATACGAAAAAATTTACGTCTCAAGTAATTTTAGCATACGATATTCACGAAATTCCGCGAAAACTAGCGTGTCGGCATTCTATTTGTAATTACCGCGTTTGTATTGGACCAGATTTGTAAATTTCTCCTTATGGAGAAAAGAAGAACAACATTTCAGATGAGTATAACTCCAAAATAGTTCGGCCGATTATGCCTATTAACGAAATTAAATGTCGCATTCGAAGGCGCAACCTACCTATAGGTCCGATCGTGTTTGAACTTGGAACTTGGCTGTAGAGTTAGGTTTTGAAGGTTCTCGCAAAGTTTCAGCGATATCGAAAGAATACTTTCTGATATAGAATTTTCAATAATTTTTTTTTAATTTTCTAGTGATATGATCCTCACGAAATTTCGCGGAAATTTTCGCGTCGGCATTCTACAACTAACTGCCATGTTTCAATTGGATCGGATTTGTATTTTTTTAGTTATTGAGGAAATAACAATCAAATTGCGGATGGGTATGACTCCAAAACCATTCAGATTAAGCCTATTAACAAACTCAAATGTCTAAACCTATCCTAGAAATTGCCAGTCGCTATCTCTTTTTCAGTTCTCAAGTTATCGTGAAATGAAAAATATTTTTTAATAATTTTTTTTAAATTTTCTAGCTCACAAAATTCCACAAACTTCTTTGTGTCAGTATTCTCCAAATAGGTACCAAGTTTCAATTCGATCGGATCTGTTTTGGTTGAATACCAAATTAGTATTCGGAAACCGTTGGGCCGATTATGCCCATTAACGAACTTGCCGTCATTTTAGAGTTTTTCATTTCAGATGGGTATAACTCCAAAATCGTTTGGCCGATTATGCCTGGAAGCGATCTTAAATGCTGCATTCGCATGCGCAACCTACCCTGAAAATTGCGAGTCGCTATCTCTTTTCCTTCTCAAGTTATGATGATTATGAGATAATCATATTTATTATTATTAATAATAAGTCCATAAGTCCACGTTTTTGTGTCGATATTCTATAACTATATAGTTAGTAAGATCATTCAAAACAGTGTCCTCCATGATAAATCTGATTCAATAATTGTAAAATTGTTGTCCTAAATCCCACAATTTTACAATTATTGAATCTAGTTACTAAGTTTCAATTCGACCAAATCTGTATTGTTTGAAAACAAAATTCGTACTCCAAAACCGTTTGGCCGATTAAGCCCATTATCGAACTTAACAGTTGCATTCGGATACCACCTATCTCTTTCCGTTCACAAGTCATCCTGGCAACGGCTGGCCAGACAGAATCAAATTTGACCTTGAATTCTTCATTAGTGAGCGGAACCTAATCGTTTGAGACCATTTTTGGCCAAAAATTCCAATATTACAGATATTTAAGCAAATTGATAGCACGCGGTTCCCCAGAACATGCGCGCAAATTGTCATTTAATTAATTTTTATCACAGAATGACCGTTATTAATTTAATGACCAAGCCAGTTTATTGCAGTTTTAATACAAGTGGGGAAAAGTTGGCGTTTTTGACATCTAAGCCAATTGCGACCAAACCGATTGCACTAATTTCAAGTTTTTAGGCCCTCAAAAGATGTCCCGATGAAAATTTTGTTGGCTACGCTTATAGATTCCAACTATTGGGATGCCAACACACCATTTAGCAACACAACATCCGACCTTTTGCATGCACCGACGACTAGATTGACTGGACTATTGCCAATTGCCATGTGCCACAAAATGCTCCTTAGAACTACAGCCTGAATTGAAAGGAATGGAGAGTACACTTTCAACCCCTCAAAACTCAAAACCGAAACACCACTTCCCCGAATAGCCCTTATCCTAATTGTCACACCGAATAGCTTTCAATTTTCGTTTCGCCCAACGTCAAACGGCGTGCAAGGAGTCGCGTTACGCTGTCAATTGTCAAGGAAGATGAGCCGGCACGTGGCCATTACCAACTTGCTCGATCTATCGGATAAAACGCCACGTGGGCGATTTCATTAGCCGGTCACGTGTTACGCCGCATTCGGGGTACACGGTGGGATGCGAATTTCCGTTATCGGTTCCTGGCAGTTCTGGATTCGTGGGATGCTGATATCTTCATCATGGAAGAGAGGAAGAGGCCATAATAGAACATATTAATGCGGTGAAAACAAAGGATATGTACTATTATTGTTGATAGAAGAGGGCATATTTCATAGTTGGACAAATGATATTTTCCCCCCAAGTCTGCAGGTCTATGGCAAATTAGATAGAAATCGGGTGAATTGAAATATGCCACGAGCCAAGAATATCAATAAATCAATCAACTTTACTTTATTTCAAAGGACATTCATACATATATACGATATACATATACAAAGAGCAAATGAAATGACGTCCAAAATTTCAATGCATCATACAAACTTCTCCGCCCCAAAAAACTCTGCCAAGGAATTAGGTTCCATATTCAAGAGAACGAATCTCAATTTATATTTAAATTTCTTTAGATCTGTTAAGATCTTCAAAGTATTAGGAAGGGAATTAAAAAGTTGTATGCCCACAGTTACTGACAATCTATGTACAATGCAGGTTAATCGATCTTGTAGGATAACGATGATTCGTGGTGAGAACGACAAATGCATCTCTATTTTTCATGAAAAATACCAAACACTCAAAAATGTAAAGAACACATAAAGTGAATATCTCTTCCTCTCTGAATATACCTCTACAAGACTGCCTATATTTCATATGGAACATGATTCTATATAACAAAGTTTATTTTCAAACGTACAATAATAACGTCATTTTTCGATTGAGAGGATCATCGAAAAGTTCTATTTCTCCGCCTAGGCGGAGAAGTGTTGCTATGCAACACTTTTCCTGCCGGCGGCAGGAAAAGTGTTACTATGCAAAAGATGAGTTGGTTACCATGAACAAAAAATTCTCCAATTCAAACGTCATTTTTATTCGTTAAAGTTACATTGAATGTACAATTGGTCAATGTCGCATTTTGAAAATTAAAACCATGTAATAATGAAGTGGTAGGATTCTGTCTCGGATTCTGTTCCAAAGCTGATGCCTCATTAGAGTCTTCTAAGTTGCTAGTTCCAGGGAATTCGTTAACGCTCAATATCCTACCAGCAATCTCATTCTTATTTCGCAACGAATCCTCGATGTACCCTTCTGCTACACTACTTGACTTCCAACCTCCGTGTCGTTTCAAAGACTCAATGTTGGCTCCTCCATCTATAAGTAGTGTAGCAGAAGTTTGCCTCAACGCATGACCTGTGTATTCGTTTGGATGATTCAATTGCAAAAAAGTGGCAACCTTTCTTGGAACACTTCCTATACTATGTATTCCCATCACAGCTCTGTAGCATTTTCCAGATTGATATTTCAAAAAAAATCTATTTTCAACGAAATTGTTAGGTCTTAACGCAGTGTATCTCCGATAAATATTTAGATTATTCTCCCTAATAACTGTGAATGTTCGAACTTTTCTCGTTTTACTATCAGGAATATTGACTATTATAATATTTCCCTTATCCTCGATATCTGTAGTTTTCATTTTCACCATTTCGTCACATCTGCAGGCACCAGCTACTCCGAATAATAAAACAATCTGAAACAACCACGTGATCAAAATACAAAATTATAATTACTTGAAATATGGTAGATACCTTTAATCCTAAATATGAATCATCCGGTGCTTCGAAGAGAAAACGTTCGAACTCTTCCTTAGAAAAAACTCTTGATTTCTTTGCAAGATACCCTTCATTGGATTTTTTCAAAAATGCTCGCAACTTCAGATATTTACCAATATCTATTTCATGTTTGATCGCTAGTTGAGACTTTATCATTGAATATCGGGCCCACAAAGTAGAGGATTTCCATTTTTTTTCTGTAGCCATTGAGTTGAAATATGCTAGAAGCACATTCTCTTGGTAAACTGTAACGTTTTTCGAATTGCACCAATTCACGAAGTGATCATAAGCTGCAGAATATTTTTCAATTGACTTCGATGGTCCAAGGGAAGAGACTGCTTCATTCGCCAAAACCTCAATTTCTGAAGACATTTCGTCGCATGAGATCAGAACTATACTAAGTCCAAAATATAAAGTATAGTTCTGATCTCATGCGACGATTTTCACTTTCCACCACTTCTCACCAGCTTGCAAATGACAACTATTAATTATTTTACTTTATATCTGTCAGAATGAATTTTACGTTGCAACCGTAACTAGGCAAATTTTCCATAATTCATTCAATTATAATAGTAGGGGAGCCCAAGCGGGGATTTTGGGATTTACTAAAGCGCGGCAGATTAATATATAGGGGGATACCTTGTACCTGGTTAAGTTTTTCCACCAAACATGAGCCATATATATATGGCCGCCCGTCAAGGATAAAGCATCAGATTAGTAAAAAAAAGTTGATCATCGGAAATTCTCGAGCGCGTCAGATTAAGGTAGGGTGAGTTAGTTACATGCTAAAAAGTGTATGTTCCATTAATCTGACAATTTGAGAGTGACGTAAAGAAGGGGGAGGGTTACAAAGTTGCAAAAAAAAAACGACATCTTAACATTCTCGAGCGTGGTAAAATATTTTTATATTTTGAAGGGAATAATGCAAGAATTTCGAAAAATATATAATCTGACGATTTTCACAAGCCGAAGTAATAAAAATTAATTGATAAAGTTTAATGCGTGCAGCTATGCCATGCCTATATTCCCCTCCCCGTGTTTCTATTCTTCTCTCACTCTTTCTCTATCTATTGCTCTCTCACTCCGTCCCACTCCGGTTTCTGTTGCCATGACAGCTGGTCACGCAGACTCGTTCGCGGTATGATCTTGTTTACAACGGATTTCCAACGTAATAGGTTATTTTGCGATTTTAATAAAAGTTATGTGAATTATAGTTAATAAATAATTACTGTGAGTGATTGAGTGTGAATTGTGTATTTTGTGGTGAAAGTACTTTACAAAAAACAATCAAATTTTCATTAGAAACTTCACAAAAATGTATGATTACTTTGGAATATCGTCGGAGCTAACCGATTCTTCGAAAATCACGAAAAAATTAAAAATTAAATTTTGTATAATTAATATTTGTATAAATATTCTCCTCAAAACAACATAAGCTTTTTCATTTGCACGCTATTTCCTGAGCTTTTCGATTAATTAAGTTCAATGATTTAAAAAAACTAAAAAAAAAAAATTTTTATTGTCAGATTTAGCGAATCCCTCCAGACAATCGTCAGATTAGGAGACAGCAGGTCTAGGCCATATTGCTGAACCACATATATCTTAATCTGACGCGCTTGAGTATTTCTAAATGGCAATTTTTTTTTGCATATTCTAATAATGACCACGAGTTTGCGTTACATCCCAATCGTCAGATTATTATACAAGAGCATCTTTTAAGGTTCACTAAACGCCCCCTCAGAAAATCAGACGAGCTCGATAAAAAAAATTTTTTTTTCATTTTAACCCTTACGTATGATCACCTCCATCATGGAAACGGTCAGATTAACATATGTACATGTTTTAAAATACGTAGGACACAGATGCTATCAATATCTGACGCGCTCGAGTATGTCCACGTAACGGTTTTTTTTTACATTTTTGAAAATTTATATCCGCTCACCCCACCGATGAACAGGTATATATTATATAACATTTTTTTCTTCTTATCATCTAAGCTTGACAACCCAATAGCTCTCTATGACGCTCGAGTAAATCCCGAATTAGCTACGTGGGCTCCCCTACTATAAAACGATCGTAAATAGATAGATTATTTATGTAAATCAATCCAAAAGTGGATATTCAGATTTTTATGAATTTCAAAACGTTTGAAAATAAAATAACATATTTCATTCGGAGTAGAAGTGACTTTTCATGGCTCGCTTTCAATTACCCGCCTCACTCCGTTCGGCGGGTAAACTCCAGCTCGCCATGAAAAGTGACACTTCTCCTCCTTATGAAATAATATACTATTATTGAATTTCAAAACAGAATCTACTGCGGAACTGTTTCCCCAAAAAATTACTCCATATCTCATTATTGATTCTACATTAGCAAAATACATTGCACTTTCATTCAAATATTTGGTACACACTCTTATTCCAAAGCTGATTTTACTCAGTTTGAGAGATACATACTCAATAATATGATGGTGCCATTTTAGAAATTTATCGACATACAGACCTAAGAAATTGGTTGACCCTTCAAGAACTACGAGTTGAATGGTGTTATCTATCTCTTTACGAGACCCATCTGTGCTGAAAACAAGTGCTGCTGTTTTGGCTTCATTGATCAGGAGATTATTGGAACAGAGCCAGTTCTTGATTACACTGAAAATCTCATCAGCTTTGTGTTTGATAATAGAGAAACTTTTACCCTCCAACAAGACATTTGTATCATCGAGTAAACATGTGATCACAATGAACAAAAGTGCAATCAGCAGACACAAATCATTAACATTAAAAGGAAAATGAAGAGTAGAGGACCAAATGTACTTCTCTGAGGCACTCCTGTATCATCCTCCACTTGCCAGATTCTCATAATACACCCTCTTTTCTGACTATAACTCTCTGATGGTAACCTCGGAGGTAACTATGATCTAAGCCTATAAGCAACCATAAGATCTAGACTGATCTATGAATAAACCTAATCCAAGTTTGTCGTCTTCCAATATTTGTAGTATATTTTTAGTGAACTGAAAAATGGCAGTCATCGGGAGACCTACCGCCGAGTTATCCATGTTGTGAATATCTGAATACATTGTTCCGTTCAAGGTAGGTACTCTAAAAGCCTAGAATACATTGCTTTTTCAATGTATCAATGTGAATTTTTGGCTGAAAATGGTCTTCAACGATTTGGTTCTACTCAATGATCAAGAATCCGTGGTCAGAATTTATTCTGTCCGGCCGTAGATACGATAACTCTCTAACGGAATGAACTAGACAGTTGAAATTTTCAGAGTAGGTTTGGGAGATAAATATCTCGGTTATCGGGCAAAATCGTCCAGATGATTTCGGAGGAACGAAAAAAAAATTATTATTTTTACATTAGGTACAGATTTCAAATTCAATCTTTTTTTAGATGCATTTTCATCAAAAGAATCCATTGATATCATTTTCAACTCTAACAAGCTAATACTTTCGGAGATATGATTTTTCAAAATTCCAACCTTAAATCGTAATTCGTTGATTACACAGAATGCTGTCATCGTAAATATGTATTTGATGATCCGTGTTCATAAATATCACACAGATAATATCCGAGGTAAGATATATTCTATGTCTTGTCATTGCCATATATTAGTGTTCTGTGATTGTCATCTCATCATAGAGAAATAGAAGCTATTGTCTCTGTCTACAGATAAGAGATTTCAAACTGAGTATGATATTTATTTCTAGTTCTATTCAAAATTCTTGATATAAAATACCTCCTGTTCTAGATAACAAAATAGGTATGATTGAATGCAAAATGAACCATGATACAATCTCAGCTAGCATGGATATCTGTTGGATAATCCATATAATGATGGAAATATATACTTTATAATAAAATTAGGTTCAGAATATCTCCGGTAAAAAAAAACTGGAATATTGACTAAGTTTCAATTGATATAATATAATTTTGAGAGTATATAGATTTAAGTAATGAATATCTCGGATAAGCTCGTTATTGAGTATAAACGGTCTGATGGTTTCGAATTAATAATTTTTGGGACTGTTTTTTTAAGCATTAAAGCATTGAAGGTTCTATCATAAGATCCCATTGATCTAATTCCCAACTCTGAGAAATCAATAGTTTCGGAGATATGATTGGTCAAAGTTTGAAAAAGAGCGCCAAAGCTCCTGTCCACCGGGCTTTTCCACTTTTTTTAAATATTGGCTTTATGATAGCATGCTTTAACTGATTAGGAAAAAATTAATATTGAAAAGAATTTTTTATTATGAATGAAATTATATGTTTCAGTTCTTCTCCACATTATTTGATGAGCATCAAAAGGATTCCATCATAACCTCAACCGTTTTTATTATTTATAAGTTCTTAATTATTTGCAAAACTTTTTAGATGAAATAGGATTGGGAGTAAACACTTCTGAGAATTATCTACAAATGGTGTATAAATAATTTTTTCCATTAGTTTTGGAATGGGCATTTTAGAAAAATAAGAAAATTGTGCTGACGCTTCAGATGGTGAATCTTGAACACCAAAATTGTGATTTTGAGTTTTATTTGATAATTCGCGCACTATAAACCACATTGTTTTCGATCATTATCAGGGTTTTCAATTTTTTCCTCATATAAAGAAGAATTAGATTTAAAGAGAAAGGATAATAGTTTCTCTTTTTTTGTTTTTAAATATCATCATTATAACTTATGTTTACTCCTTAGCAACAATAAATAGTCTAATTTATTTTTAGATTCTTGAACCTATTTAGTTTCAATCATATTCTTTGAGGAATATTTCTTAACATGAACCCTTTTCAGAGGAAATCTCTCATTACAAATCAACATAATAAAGGAACTTATGAATTTATCCCGTTGTCCTTACAATTCGACAGAAGGCTTCAATACTCTCTAAGGAGCAAAACTTTTTATTAGTTACAATCTTAGATTCAACTTCATAGCAATTCCAAGATAGTTTCTGACCGAAGTGATCGGATATAACAGTTCTGAGAACCTGTGATTCATATTCAAATGAATAAAAATATTGTCCAGACAACTAGTGTATTAAAGGTTACTTTTGTGGGCTCGTAGTTTGATGAGGTTCAAAGGAACTGACAACAGATATAACGTCAACTTCTCACCAAAATCACTAGACTGTAACAGGTCAACATTGAAATCACCAACAATTAAGATTTTCACACCAATTCCAATGGAGGATAAGATCAAGTTAAGGTTGTCTAGAAAAACCTCAAAACCACCACTGTATGGTCTGTACATTGAGAGGAGGACCATCCTGGTCTTGTTCCAGAAACATTCCACTGCTGCACACTCGAAGAGTGTTCCTTAGTGTTCTGCAGGCCTCTAGTATTGATGGCTGATCCCCCATGTTTTCCTTTCTCCCGACAAAAGGAGGACCGCGCAATGTGAGGTTATACCATCAGAACCATCAAGTTCATCACTAGTCTACCAGTGTTTAGTTATACACAATATTTTGCACTCGGTATGAAAGCAAGAAGATGTTCCAAAGAATTCAAAGCATTTTCAATGGATTGGACATTATGATGGAAAATACTGAACTTATCTTTTGAAGCATTTATAGGTTTGTCCTTACATCGGCAGAGTATAAGTTCGTTTCATAAGCACGGAAATTGAATCGTTTGATTCCGACATTTTCAGGCCAGAAATAAGTGTCATATAGTTGATCTTTATTTTTGAAAGGAACTTTCTCCAAGAAGCTTTTCAGATCGTTTTGCTTTTTAGTTAAAGATAGTTCCTTCACTTCAACCATCTCCTCGTTCAAACCCTCCTTGGATCTGATGAATGATTCGCATCGACCCTTAGATACCTGAGGTTTGACTCTATTTATATAGAACCAGGCTTTTCTCTCATTAGAATATTCCGTTTTCTCTGTACTCAAAGTCCAGTATTTCCGGATTTCAGCACGATTGACTTTGGATTTTCGGAACTGTTGTGAAATTAAAATTTCTAACTAGTGTCTACTTCTTCTGGAATTCCAAATGATGTAACACTTCGATGGCCGAGATGTTAGCGAGCACGTCTGCCGCGCAGATTAGAATTCGAATCCACGCTGAGTAAGTTCACTAATTTATTATATTCGCTCAATAATTCCGGAGATATACCCAGCCAAGATTTTTTTCCCAGTATTTCCAATACTACAGAACCGATCGAATTACAATCTAGTTGGTACTTGGTTGAAAAATTGGTTCAAGCACTGACGTGAAGTCAGGAGCTTTTGCGCGTATGTTATATTGTCCATTCTCCTGTATTGGCTGTATTGAGAGAGTGTCCAATACAGGAGAACGGACAATAGAATTTACCATGGTAAATTCGATTAAGAGTGTCCAACACAGGAGAATGGACAATAGAACATACGCGCAATAGCTCCGGACTTCACGTCAGTGCTTGAACCGTTTTTTTTTCGTAATTTTTTTGAAATTTTCTTTGGGTACGGTTCTTAAAAAATTTCAAACACGTCTTTATATCGATATTCTACAACTAGTTACCAAGCTTCAATTTGATCGAGTTTATATTTTTTGAGTTATCGAGGAAATAATATTCCAGTTGGGTATAACTTGAGAACCGTTGGACCGAAAATGCCCGTAAACGAAGTTAACTCTCCCATTCGGATACGCAAAATACCCTGAAAATTCCAAGTCCCTACCTCCTTTCGTTCGAAAGTTATCGAGCCAACGGTCACCCATCCATCTACTGAACTCACACAAGGCTGCTCGAATCTCCAACAATATATATCCGATCGTGTTCAAACTTAGAATTTGGTAGTCGAGTTAGATTCTGAAAAATTTCAGCGATATTGGATGAATATATTGAAAGGTTATTTTCTGGGTTATCTCTCCCAAACTCTGAAAAATATCTATAAAATAAAAATCAATTATTTTGTGACTAATGTTGCCTTACAAATAACAACGTACAACATCCTTTTCAGAAGTTAGCTATGATTTTTAAAAACTGTCAATGTGACAATTCTTAAATTTCACAAAATAACCATCAACAAAATGATTCTAACGATTTTCATAAAGCGTCTGAAGAAGGAGTCTGATATAGACTCCGAAACGTTACGATATAGTTGTTTCTTCGTTGATGTTGTACGTTGTTATTTGTAAGGCAACATTAGTCACAAAATAATTGATTTTTATTTTATAGATATTTTTCAGAGTTTGGGAGAGAAAACCCAGAAGATAACCTTTCAATAATGAGTGTACCTCCCACAGTATCCTTTAATGATTGGATGAATAGTTTTTGATATATAAAATTTTTTTCAATAACTTTGAATGATTTTTTTTAAATATTCTAGTGATACGATCCTCACGAAATTTTGCAGGAATTGTCGGGTTGGCATTCTACATCTAATAACCATGGTTGAATTGGATCGCTTTTATATTTTTCGAGATGTTGAGGAAATAACAACCAAATTTCAGATGGGTGTAACTCAAAAACCATTTGGATGATTATGCTTTTGAACGAACTCAAATGTCGCATTCAGATGCACAACCTAACCTGAAAATTTCAAATTGCTTTCTCTTTCCGTTCTCAGGTTATCGCGTATTAAAATAAAATTTTTAATAATTTTTTTTAAATTTTTGAGCAACACGATTCTCACAAAATTCCACGAACGTGCTTAGGTTTATATTCTACAACTATTCACCAAGTTTCAATTCGATCGAATTCATATTGGTTGAAAACAAAGTTATTACTCGGAGACCATTGGTCCGATTATGCCCATTGCCGAATTTGTCCGTCGTATTGGGATGCGCCACCTATCCTGAAAATTTCAAGTCGCTACCTCTTCTTCCCTCCGTACTGAAGTTATCGTGGCAACTGCCGGACGGCCGGCCCGACAGAATCAAATTTGACCTCAAATTCTTCATCGGGGAGTCGATACAAATCGTTTGAGGCCATTATTGTCAAAAAATTCGAAAGTTACAGACATTTGCATTTACAATAGGGATATTCTTTCGAACTGATCCAACTGATTTTTGTTACGGAGTGATTTTATCACTCTGTTCAGTACTAATTCAACTGACATTAGTTATATAAATCAGTTGGATCAGTTCGAAAGAATGTTCCTAATGCAGAACAATTCTTAATAATCTCTGTGCCGTTCGACAATGAATTCGATCATTCTAACATAATATCGAAATCTGCCCACTCTCTATGCGAAATTCAATTTTGTGAAATCGATTCGTTTTTCTCGAATTACCGTTTACAATTCCATTCATGCTGTCGTTACCCAACTCTGAATCAAAGAATCTCTAATCCCCAGAGACACCGAACGAAAAATGGACACATAAAAACCTTAAAAAAGCGTTCACCTCTCTACAATCACGAATGGCACTTCCGCCAAGGCACAATGACCGTCGACGCAGCCGTCCCTTTCGCCTTTTGTGGATCTGCCACCGAAAATAGGGGTTGAAATCTGTATTTATTACTTTTAAATTACGGCATTATCATTATCACGTCGTTGATATGAAAAATGGCGGCGGCTAAAACGAGACAAAAACCTAATTGCGAAGATCTGGGAACCGGGTTAGGCGTTGAACTTCCTCGTCTGGAAATTTATCGGATGGTTTTCATAGCCGACACATGGGGTTCCGCACCTGCGTGTTGTTTTATAGTGGATTCACGTGGCGGCAAATATCACATACATATATAATGGTGGATTCATGGAGCATCAATTAATAATTATCAAGTACCAATTATTAATTATCAATTGGATGATAAATAATTTAGCATTTATGTAGAAACAACGACACACAAGTCCGAGATTCAAGCCTATACCTTCGCGTCATCATTTTGCCCAAGTGTCCGTAATGATCGAATGTTTTACAGAAAATATTTTCAAACGATTAGGTTTGACTCACTGCATGATGAAGAATTAGAGAGGAAGATATCTTGAGAACGGAAATAGATAGCGACTTGAGACAAAGACAATTGTGAAAATTTGTGACAATCGTAACACCAGAAAATAAAAAAAATTATTAAACAATAGATATTATTTTTCGTCTACCTCTATGAAAAGTGACGTTTTACGTACCTACTGATTTGCGATCGTGAAATCGACAATTATTGAAGGCAGTACTTTCTCGTCCGCAAACTTACTTTCTCGTCCGCGGTGGTCACTATGAATATAGTATGATACGGTTCAATACAAACATGTGTCTGTAAGAACAACTGTCAGTTCTGTGGTTACTATGGATACGGTTCAATTCAAACATAAGTGTATGCGTCATTTGTTATTGTGAAATAATTTAAGAGGTCCGAAATTCATTAAAATATGTTGAGGTCGACGAAAAAATGTAATATGCACCTCGGCGAAAATCTGAATACGATCGGATCTATATTGTTGGAGATCCGAGGAGCCTTGAACCACCTGGAATATTATTTTCTCGATAACTCAAAAAATACATAACCAATCAAATGGAGACTTGGTAACTAGTTGTAGAATTGTAACGTGTGTAAAATTTTGGTAGGACTGTACCTACCACTTAAAAAAAAATTGTTTGTATCTCACGATTACTTGAGAACGGATAGAGATTGGGACTTGCAATTTTCAGGGTAGGTTGAGCATCCGAATGCGACATTTATGTTCGTTAATTGGCATAATCGGCCAAATGAGTAATACTAATCTTAAATTTTGTTGTCATTTCCTCTAAAACTCAAAATATACAAATCCAATTAAAACTCGGTGATTACTTGTAGAATACTGACCCATTAATTTTCGCGGAATTTCCTGAATATCGTATCCTGAAGGTACTTGAAGCGTAAGCTTTTTCGTATATTATTAGAGATATATTCAATATACAACATTACTCAAGTATATCATTGAAACATTATGAAATGTATTAATGTTTATAAGAGCTGAGAAACGGTATATATCGATGCTAAATTAAATTAAGAGTGTCCAAAAGAGTTGAATAGACAATAGAACATTCGCGCAAAATCTCCTGACTTTATGTCAGTGCGATTTCGTAGGTACTTTGCGAATTTTCAGCTAAAAATGGTCTCAAATGATTATTAATGAAAAATTCATGTCAAATATAATCAATCATGTCCACATGCACGTTCGCAAGGTCGTTTGTCAACACAGAATACCAGGGTAAATTTATCGCTGGAAGTTCAAGTCGAATGAGCAATATCCGCTCATTGAGTCCAGTTTTAATCGAGAAGTTAGAGTCAAGTATCAATGGAGATGTAAACTACCGATTTGAACATTTATACCGAATATCCGGAAAATCGTATCTTAAGGAGCATAGAAAATCTTATTTCAATAAATTTTCGATAGTTATCTCGTGTAGACTAATATGAGTATGTAAATATTACAGAATCAATAAGCTTTCACTTGATTTAATTCATGCCATAATACATAAGCCACCGTATTCACAAAGCATTCTATCTCGTTAAGTCTTAACTGAGGTCCTCAGTTAAGGATAAATTTGAATCGCAACCTCAGTTAACGTATATAACGGTGGTGAAACAGGCTTGTTTCACGTTGATTTTCACGTTAACTGAGGTTGCGATTCAAATTTATCCTTAACTGAGGACCTCAGTTACGACTTAACGGAGATTGAATGCTTTGTGAATACGGCGGAATATCATTTACCATATTGAATGTTTTCATCAGATTCGATAGTTTTCGATACATAGTTCTGCCAGGAAATGGAAATTGAAATATCTTCATAGTGGCCCAATTTCAATCTCGATCTATAGAACGAATGATCGGATTAGCATAGTATCTGAACCTCAGAGCGATAATACATTCTCTAGTTTCCGAGAATCTTCCATTTTCGCCGTTTCAATTATTCTAATTGGGATTTAAGGAAAGAGTGCATGCTCTACTTGTAGGTGAGCTTAACTGGAGGAGCTTTCACGTTCGCCATCAATAGATTATCGCCCGGATTTGTTACACTACAGTCAGGCCAGATGCACCAGAGGGTTGTAATCTGCTTGAGAGAGCAGGGGATTGTTCTGGCCTGCACTATGTTGATAGGGACACCAAAGACTTCCTTTGACAGATTATAATGCACCGAGCAAGGCTGAGCTCGTGCGAGAAAAATATTTTGGAAGATGTACCATCGATTTTTTTGGGGACGTGCTTAATTAATTAGCTAATACCTATTCTGTAGAATACAAAAGATCAAAAGAAAACTGGATATGTGCATTTATTTCCCTCCAAAATGAATGGGCGAGCTCTGCTTGAATTATTTAATACTAATATTGACTATAATGGTTTCAAATAAATATTTTCCCGAAAATGCATCTCACCAGAAATTTTCAAAGTTTACGTTTTGAAGTGAAAAAATTATAGGTAGATGAAGAGAATTCCAAGACACGACCGTAGCATCCGAATCATGAAAGCACTCGTTCATTAAATGATAATAAGATGCCAGAGCTTATTTGGAAAGTTGAAACAAGGAATGAAATAATATATTAAGACACGCTCGTAATGTTAGGGCATTTGCTCGATTTCATATAGTAATTAATACCTATATTTCACTGATTTATAACACCAAACACTACTGAAACTTATTGATATTAAAGATTCGTGATATCTATACAGGAAACTAGGAAAGTAAATTTCAAATGTACATTTCTGAAAATCGATATATACTTTCGATTAACATGAGTCCATTGGACAAAGGAAGTAAATCAAATAAATGGCGGTTATAGCCCTTTTTAGTTGGAACTTTTTAGGCGCTCTTGTTCCTCGGAACAGAGTGCTTATCAATTTGCCCAAATGTCTATAATTTTCGAATTTTTGGCTGAACATGGTCTTAAACGATTTGGTTCGACTCACCGATCAAGAATCCGTGGTCGAATTCAATTCTGTCCGGCCGGCCGGCCCTAGGCACGATAACTCTCGAGCGAAAGGAGTAAGAAGATTGAAATTTGCAGAGTAGGTTTGTAGCGTAAATATCTCGGACGAGTTCGTTAACGGGCGAAATCCACCAAGCGGTTTCGGAGTTATGGCCCTTTTTAGTAAAAAAATTTTTTATGAATATTTTCGAAACCGATAATTCGATCTATCTGAAATTTAGCATCAAATTGTAGAATAATGACTTCTGTATGCATGCGAAGTCCTGTTTTGATCGGGTTGCAATAAGGTAAAAAAAAAAATTTTTAAATTTTGTTTCTTCAATAACTCTCGAACAGAATGAGCTAGGCAGTTGAAATTTTCAGAGTAAGTTTGAGAGATAATTATCTCGGTTGAGTTCGTTACTGGGCAAAATTGGCCTGATGGTTTCGGAGAAAGTAAAAAATAAATTTTTTTTACAACACAAATTTCAAATTCAACTCCTTTTGAGATGCAGATTCACCATAAAAATACATTGATATCATTTTCAACTCTAACAAGCTAATACTTTCGGAGATATGATTTTTCGAAATTTCAATAATGAATCGTACTTCTTATGTTTTCATAGAATGCTGTACTTAATTAATGTATCTATGAATTATTATATGATATGTGTTCTTACATGTCATCTTATTTTCCTATGAGAGATAAATGTCAAAATTATTTCTGGTACCTACACCTATTGTTCTAGTTTTTTGGCGCTCTAGTTCCTCGGAACTGAGTGCTTATCAATTTGCCCAAATGTCTGTAGTTTTCGAATTTTTCGATGAAAATGGTCTTAAACGATTTGGTTCAACCCACTGATCAAGAATCCGTGGTTGAAATTCATTCTGTCCGGCCGTCCGGCCGGTCTGGCCGGCCGTAGGCACGATAACTCTCGAACGGAATGAGCTAGACAGTTGAAATTTTCAGAGTAGGTTTGGGAGATAAATATCTCGGCTAAGTTCGTTATTGGGCAAAATCGGACAGATGGTTTCGGAGAAACAAAAAAAAAATTTTTTTTTACAAGGCAAATTCCAAATTGAATTTTTTTCAATAAGCTGTTTTACCATAAGAATCCGATGATATCATTTTAAACTCTAACAAGCTAATACTTTCGGAGATATCATTTTTCAAAATTTCAATAATAAATCGTATTTCAACGTTGCCACAGAATGATATTATTCTATGTATGAATTGTCATAATGTCAAATGATGTTCCTGAGACATGACATTATCTAATCAATCGAAGAATTGTGAGCGCAGTGAGAAAAATCTCAGTTGTTTGCTCCGAAATTAGGTTTTCTCAGAAAATTCTTACATTTCGGAACGGAACATGAAGTAAGAGATCTGAGAGTAGTGAGACTGCTTTTCATCCATAGACATAGATATAACTCTCGAACGGAATGAGGTAGGTAGTTGAAATTTTCAGAGTAGTTTAGGGAGATGAATATCTCGGTTAAGTTCGTTATTGGGCAAAATTGGCCAGATTTAATTTGATTTCTTCCATGGTGCAGTTCTCATTCTCATGATTGCTCATTTAATCTTGATGAATAAACTATTATTTAAATTGAATTTCCTTTATGATGCAGTTCTATCATATGAATACATTGATATAATTCTCAACTCTGAGAAACCAATATTTTCGGATATATAATTTGTCTGTTTGAACAAGAGCGCCAAAATGCTCCTGTCTACAGGGCTTGTTTTAAATTTAATTTCTTTCATGATGCATTTCTATCGTAGGAATCCATTGATATAATTCCCAACTCTGAGAAACCAATACTTTCGGAGATATAATTTGTCTGTTTGAACAAGAGCGCCAAAAACTCCTGTCCAGAGGGCTTGAACCAATTTTTTAAGAATATTTCCGAAACCAATCACTCGAACTATCTGAAATTTAGCATCCAATTGTAGAATCATTACTTTCATTTGAATGCGAAGTATTGTATTGACCAAATCGCTAGAAACAGGCAAAAAAAATCAAAAATTTTAAAATTTTATTTCCACAAAAACTCGAAGGATACTGATCTGGTTGAATTGAAACTGAGTAGTTAGATGCAAAAGACCGAAGCAAACACTTTCGCAAAAATTTCTTGAGGATCACATGACTTGAAAAAATTCAAAAAAATTACTACTATTTTGCGGAATATTTTGCTTAAAAATCCGAAACCTATTTTATGCTCGTATGTTCTGGGGAATATCGCGTTATCATTTTGCCCAAATGTCTGTAATTTTCGAATTTTTTGGCGGAAATGGTCTCAAACGATTGAGTTCGACTATTTGATGAAGAATTCGAGGACAAATTTGATTCTGTCCGGCCAGCCCGCTGTCCGTTGCCACGATAACGGAATGAGATAGCGACTTGAAATTTTCAGGGTCGGTGGCGCATCCCAATACGATGGACAAGTTCGTTAATGGGCATAATCGGCTCAATGGTTTCCAAGTAATCATTTTATTTTCAACCAATATAAATCCGATCGAATTGAAACTTGGTGAATAGTTGTAGAATATGAACATAAGCACGTTTGTGAAATTTTGTGAGAATCACGTCACTAGAAAATTTCAAAAAAATTATTAAAAAATATTTCGTATGTCACGATGACCTGAGAACGGAAAGAGATAGCGACTTGAAATTTTCACGTTAGGTGGACACTTTATTCGAATTTACCATGGTAAATTCGAATTAAGAGTGTCCAATACAGGAGAATGGACAATAGGTATAATTTACCATGGTAAATTCGATTAAGAGTGTCGAATACAGAAGAATGGACAATAGAACATACGCGCAAAAGTTCCTGACTTCACATCAGTGCTTGAACCAATTTTCTAAATTTTAGCTGCCTCTTCCGGGAATTTTTCCTGCAGTTTTCGTCTAAGAGGATTGGGGTTTTGAGAGGCAGGATGTTATTCCTCCAAAGAATCCCCTGGTGAAGGCCCGCGCATACATGGATTCAAGATGCGATATCTCCTGAACCACTGGTGTTGCAGAATCGGAGTTGGTTGTGACGTGTGTGATTTTGAGAGGATTTTCAGCCACAAATGGATTCCGCATTCGCAGAGGAGAAGTGACTGTATTTGGGTTGTTGGGAGTGGTTTAGGACTATCGGCCATGGGTCTGGTGCTCAGCCGGTATTGTTAGGATCTAAATGAAAACTCATGGCAATTCTGTGCACAGCCAAGTCAGTTTGGGAGAAATAGCGTTGTTTCCGAGTTGGAGTGTCCGTTCTGTGGCATTGGGTCTTATTTTGAAATTCATGTTACTCCTTTCGGGCATTTTTCGTTATGCGCATGACCAGACGAGAAGTGATTTAACTGCTGGAGTTTTCGTCTGGGAAGATTGGGGTTTTGAGATGCAGGATGCTGTTCCTCCATAGAATCCCCTTGGGAGAGTCCGCGCTTGCGTGGATTGAACCTGCGATATCTCCTGAACCACTGGTGATGAAGAATTTGAGTTTTGTGGGAGGTGTGTGATTTTCAAAGTATTTTAAGCCAAGAGTAGATTGCACATGCACAGACGAGCTGTAGCTCTTTTTGGGTTGTATGGCTTATGTTGGGAATGCTTTACACCTAGCGGTCATGTATTTGGTGCTGAGCCAATATTGTGAGGTTTTAAAAGAAATTTAAAGGCAATCCTGTGTACGGACAAGTCAGTTTCTAGGAAATAGCGTTGTTTCTGAGTTGAAATGTCATGACCCTGAGGCTAATTTATAAATAACTATATTTGGAAGTTCTATAATAAATTACATTCGGATTTGAATAATAGGCGTAAGCATTTGCGATCCTAATTGGAGTCCCATAGCAGCCATCATAATCATAATAATGTTTATAACACGCGCGCAATTGCAGATTGACTTCACAATGATAGATAGAGGCTAAAAAAGCATTGACGTATGGTCAGTCTGCTTTGGCCAGTGAGCTATAAACATTATTATGATTATACTGACCCTCCTAAGTCTTCCCCTAGGAGAAACCTCAGAAGCTTCTAGGAGGTTGTGTGACTAAGGAGAGTCAGTTGTGCTCTTTCTTAGTTTTGTTACTCTATCCTTATGCGAGCTTAGACGCAGCACTGTTAATTTTTGACCCAACAGTGAATGGTATCCACTACCCTCTGAGTAGATCTCCGGCTCGCTCTATCCACTGAGCTTCAAACACTCATCGTTCAATTCAAATTAGCCAACGTGAAAATGTGCGCCAAAAAGTACTGACTTGTACAGATGCTATACAGGGTGAGTCTTAAATATTTACATTAATTTTAACCATATATCCCTCTCATCAAATAAAACATTTATCATTTGCCATTTTGCAGATTCGGCTCAGGTACAAATTTACAAACAATCAAAGATTTCACAATGTGCTACTTGTTCACTTCGTTCACCCATTCAACACAGAAACCTGTTGCTGAAATCAATATTGTAGAATAACAGAAGAGCTGTATATTCAGATGCTTTAAATTCCATGAAATTGTTCTAAATACTCATTTACTGACTCAATTCTTATGATTTGGTTCTGAATACAGTATTTGTTACAGTATATTCCACTACTCTTCACTGAACACTAAACTTCAACTTGTATTTCATTTGATATCCATTTTTTTCCAATATCATATTATACACAGTTTCATCATCGCCCATTCTTAGATTGAAAATTCCTCATAT
The DNA here is from genome assembly GCA_937662695.2 of Halyzia sedecimguttata. Lineage (NCBI taxonomy): Eukaryota > Metazoa > Arthropoda > Insecta > Coleoptera > Coccinellidae > Halyzia > Halyzia sedecimguttata. The sequence continues at coordinate 36,058,121 of OW569411.2, forward strand.
ATCCAAAATATCTAACAACAAACTATATATCTATGGATCGTCTCGGGGAACGTTGCCGGATATATTACATTGAAGTAAAATCGAAAAAATCAGAAATTGAATAGACATTAATAATCTATGACTTTCATGGGGATTAAGAAAAAGGCGACAATGAGACTTTTAGCTAGATTATAAGATTCCGATGTCTCTTCTAGCACAGAAGTGGAATTTCTGTAATCTGATTTTATAATTTTCCATGTATCAATATCGTAAACGCTGCGTTTCAGAAGAACTGATGAAGAATGATTTAATTTTCTAAAATGATTGAGTACTCTTGAAATTACTGAAAATAAACTGTATCTGAGTTTAATGAATTTCTCCATTTTAAGTGCGTTGTTTTATTGACGGAAGTGAAAATAAAGACACACTATAGATAATTTTTAATATTCTGTACTTCTGCTATCGATTTCGGCTACATATGTGCCATCATCAGGCTGGCTGAAATACAAAAGGTGTATTAACAAATACAATATTTTCTATTAGACAATTACATTGTTCTTTCACAGAAAGCATGTAGTCTCTATTCTTTGCTGTCGTAAAGGTAAAATTACTCACTTGTCACTAAATAAAACTGAGCACACCAGTAAATGTCATCTAATGTTGGAATATACCTGGTATCGAAAATAAATATCTCTTGTAAAATCCCATGGAATCCGATGAATATCAATATTCCAGAATTCCTCCAAGTTAATCACTCAACGTCAATTGTCAGGGTTTTTATCTTGTCTGTCAGGTTCTGACACAATGTTCGATCTGTCATCTCTTCTTCTTCCAGTTTCCGGGTCTGAACTGAAATTCACAAAGGGTAAGTTTTTGAAAATGTTGTTTCCAGGAAATAGTTTTATCCCATTTATAAGGTTTTTGTCATTAACTCTTCTTGTGATTTCAAGTTGTTCCAATAAAAACATGCGTCGTGGTGCAGTATGTTCAAGTTTTGTATGGAGATCATTATCTCTTAGGTGGTTTCCTAGGGCCGAAGGTGGTCTATTTTTTAAATGTTTTTGGAAACGAATTTTGGCCGCACTTGTTGTCATACCTATGTAGAAATTGTCACAGTTTTCACATTTAATCTCATATATTCCACTCCTTTGTTCGTTACTTAATTTGGGTTTGTTGTTAATCAGAAGGTCTGCTAAATTATTATTTCTTGTATTAGTAAGGTGAAATCCATGCTTTTTCAAAATCTTGCTGTCCTTGTCATTAATACTCTTATAATATGGTAATTAATAATTATGGCCGTTTTTAGTAAAAATGTTTTTTATGAATATTTCCGAAACCGATCACTCGATCTATCTGAAATTTAGCTTCAAATTGTAGAATCATGACATCTAGACGCATGTGTAGTTTTGTATTGATCGGGTTACCGTAAAGTGTCAAAAAAAAATAAAAAATTTTTAAATTTTGTTTCTACAATAACTCTGGAATGGAATGAGCTAGGCCGTTGAAATTTTCAGAGTAGGTTAGGGAGATAAATATCTCAGTTGAGTTCGCTATTGGGCAAAATAGGCCAGATGTTTTCGGAGGAGGAAAATTTTTTTTTTCGGAGTATCAAAAAAAAATTATTTTCACATTTCACATTTCACAAATTTCAAAATAATTTTTTTTAAGATGCAGTTTCACCATAAAAATCCATTGATATCTTTGTCAACTCTAACAAGCTAATAGATACTTTCGGAGATATGATTTTTCGAAATTTTAATAATGAATCGTACTTCTATGTTTTCACAGAATGCTATAATTATTCTATCTATGATTTATTATATGATATGTGTTCATACTCGTATACATGTCATCCTGTTCTATAAGAGAGAGTCAAATTCATTTCAGCTATTTTAATTTGATTTCTTCCATGGTGAAGTTCTTATTCTCATGTTGCTCATTTAATCTTGAAACATAAACTATTATTTGAATTGAATTACCTTTATGATGCAGTTCTTTCATAAGAATACATTGATATAATTCTCAACTCTGAGAAACCAATATTTTCGGAGATATAATTTGTCTGTTTGAACAAGAGCGACAGAGAGCTCCTGTCCACAGGGCTTGAACCATTTTTTTTTAACTATAAACAAAACTACCCCCCGCAAATTTCAACTCTGTAACTCATTTCGGCCGGCCGGACAGAATTGGATTTGACCCCGGATTATTCATCAGTGAGTCGAACTCGTTTGAGCCCATTTTCGACAAAAAATCGAAAATTACAGATATTTGGGGCAAATTGGTTCAAGCACTGACGTGAAGTCACGATTTTTTGCGTGCATGTTATATTGCCTATTCGCCTCTGTTGGACACTCTTAATCGAATTTACCGTTTTTCCCTCTATCATTACGTCACAGGGTAATTCCTACCAAATGTTCCTCTTTCGCATTTTAGTTTAAGAAAAAATAAATTAACAATAATCGAATTTATTTTTAGATATCCTAAACCAGAAATTAATTCTTATTAATCTTATGCCTAAGGTTACACACTTTCGTTGGTATTTTGTGAAATAATGAGATTTTCATGAAACCGGCATTCACGGATGTGAGACAAAATTCACGGAAATTAAATAATGTTAAATTTTAAATGAAAAAAAAAATTCATATATCCTTAATATAAAAAAATTGGTTCAAGCACTGACGTGAAGTCAGGAGCTTTTGCGCGTATGTTCTATTGTCCATTCTCCTGTATTGGACACTTTTAATCGAATTTACCCTGGTGAATTCTATTGTCTATTCTCCTGTATTGGACAGCCTTAATCGAATTCACCATGGTAAATTCGATTAAGAGTGTCTCATACAGGAGAACAGACAATATAATTCACCATGGTAAATTCGATTAAGAGAGTGTCCAATACAGGAGAACGAACAATAGAATTCACCATGGTAAATTCGATTAAGAGTGTCCAATACAGGAGGATGGACAATAGAACATACGCGCAAAAGCTCCTGACTTCACGTCAGTGCTTGAACCAATTTTTCTCTTTCGGACAAATCCAGAATATTTTTAATTTTTCCTCGTTCTTTACGTTTTTCTTCTTCGTATAATTCAGGATCATTTTTTCGAGCTTCATGAAGTCTTCTCATAGATTTTCGTTGTTTTTTCTTCTTTTCTTCATGAGATGCAGTAACTTTTTTCTTATTTTTTTTTAATGATGTTAGAATTCTTGTCCTGAAAGGAGGAACAGAAAATTATTATCACATCCGTGAAGAGTACCTCACCTCCGTGAATTACTATATTCACGGAGGTGAGATTCACGGAGGTGAGAAATTTTACTTTTTTATAGAATATCTCATTTAAAGAAAAAGGCTTCAAAACAATATTTTAACTCATTAAATAACTTTCGTAATTAAGTATATTCAGATAGCAAATAATTGAATAAAATAATCTCCTACCTTACAATTCATCTTCACGGAGGTGAGAATCCCAAATTTCCCATACACGTCTTTATCACTTGGGTAAGAATTTAACCAATAAGTTACACTTTGAAGTTCAAATCTCAAGTGGTCAGTATTACCTGCGCATCGACCGATATTCCAGGCGGTCCACGATGACGATACCGTCATCTTGCGATTAAAGAGTCAAATTACAAAGTCGCTTCACGGAGGTGATAGATAATGCAGGAACATCGACTAATGTAAGTATAATTCGAACACCGATAATTTTTTTACTGAGATTTTATCATGTCAACATTATTTAGTTAATTGTGGATAATGAACTAGAAATACGCTGTGCCAGAATTCCATTAATGCTATAATTTTAAGTTTAGGACAATGCGATAACTAAGAGGAACAGTCACGGAGGTGAGGTTTTCAATTCTTCTGGAAAGAAAACTAGCGTTGAAAATTAAAATTTTCGAAATTTTGCAATTTTTTATTCTTTATAGTGATTGTTACATTTCAAAAGGATATAATATAGAGAATTAAACGATTAAACCAGTTTTATGTAGCAGAAAACTGTTATGAACACCAAAGTGGAACATTTCGTGAGAACTACCCCACAATGTCTGTATTTTTCGATTTTTTTGCGAAAATGGTCTCAAACGATTGGGTTCCACTCCTTGATGAAGAATTCGAGGTCAAATTAAATTCTGTCCGTCCGTTGCCACGCTAACTTGAGAACGAAAAGAGAGATAGCGACGGCCGGGTTAGCACGATAACTCTCGAACGGAACGAGTTAGAGCATTGAAATTTGCAGGGTAGTTTTGTAGCATAAATATCTCGGACAAGTTCGTTAACGGGCGAAATTCATCAAGCGGTTTCGGAATTAAGGCCGTTTTTAGTAAATAGGTTTTCATGAATATTTGTGTATTGGTTTTTCATAGACGTAGCATTTTATTGTAGTTGTGTTGATTTTGTAGTGGCTGGAGTGATCCCCCGCACAACCTTTGGTTTTGGGGGATAACTTTGTTAATTCTTATTATTGATTTCATATTGCGTTTACTTGTATTTCTTTCTTGAATAAACATTATTATTATTATTATTATTTCTGGAACCGATCACTCGATCTATCTGAAATTTGGCATCAAATTGTAGAATCATGACCTTTATATGCCTGCGAAGTTTAGTACTGACCGGATGGCCATAAAGTGGCAAAAAAAATTCAAAAATTTTGAAATTTTGTTTCCACGATGAAAAATACTGATCTGATTGAATTGTAACTCAGTAATGCAAATATTATACAACTTAGGAAAGCTATAAGATAATTATCCAAATCCCATAAATTTCTCCAAAAAGGCCACTTTTCTGTCAGGTATTCTACGACAGGACTACTTCTCTCTGTTTCAGAAAGATTCCTTCATTCATGGCTTTCAATATTTCTTTTCAAATTATTTTTCAATTCAGCGCAATTAATCAACATGCTATTCAACAGGATATAGCCTCTAGTGCTCTCTAAATAATAACTGGTTTTTATTTTCGTACAGCGTACAGCTGATCGCCAGGCGGAAAAAGATTTCTTCATTTTGTCATTCCATTCTAATGGAGGTGGGCTCAAATCCTTTACGCCCCTCAAAAATCGTAATTAATTGAAAACAAAAGACGGGGAACGTCAGTGAGTATTCGAAGGAGATGGCTTTTTTAGAGCACTGACTAATCCTACTTTCTGAACGTTGAGAATGAAGTGGGTATTTATTTAATTTATGAATATTCCTTCGGGGACTGTCTTTCTCCCGAAAGGCAATTAAGAAATTGGTGTCTAAAGTACCTTTGAAATATTTAAAAACACACTATGCTCCCAGGTTTTTCCTAATTAATCGATAGCAATTTTAAGACATAATTAATATATCGCAACTGAAACACAATGGATAATGGAGATATTTATCTGTGATTCTATCGAGAAGATTTAAGTAGGTATTATAAAGGGTGATTGTTTGAGACCGGTGTTAGTCCGGTATTAGGTCTTCACACGAGAGCGATATTTTTCTCCTCTCGTCTCGTTCTCATCTCAGAAAAGCGAGACGAGACGAGACGAGACGAGATATTTTGAAAAATATTATAGGCGATACCGAGACCATACACAGCGCAACCCGAGAGTCTCGTTTTTGGTCTCGTTGAATTTTTTTTATGAAGTTTTTATTCGAACAATTAGAAAAGGTCTACACAGAGATCAATATATTTTACAAAATATCAACTCTTGTGACTACCTGTGAAATATTTTATTGTAAAATAAAATAATTTTTTCACATTTTTATTTCAACTTATTAACTGTTCTTCTAATTTCTTATAGTAACGTATCTCTTATCATAAATATCTGTCCTTGCAGATTTTTTATATTTTTGGTTTGAATGTGTTTTTTGCAAGATCGATTTTTTATTTTCGGTAAAGTATATGTGTCTATAAACTACTAAGTAATAAACGTGTATACTATTTAAAGGCTATTCTTTGGCTCAAAAATGTCTACCTAGAAGATCATCTTATTTACTACTGATACATACAGTAAAGTTTTCTTATATACGACTCGACCCTTTTTCAACATCCACAGAAAACAATTGAGTGTGAAGAGTTTCCACTATAATTACTAATATATTTTGTCTATATTGTACATCGATCGTTCTAGAAATACACGATTTTTTAAAGACCTTGCTATAATTGATATTTTTTTTTCAAGAAAAATTTGAATTCACAACCATAAAAACTGATCCCATTATGAATTCAATAATTAACGGACATCTTTTATTGCCCCTATATCCCAATGCTTTTAAAATTTCGTCTCTATTTGAACATCTGGAGAAATTTATTGTTTTTTATTGTGCTTCTTGCAGTGAAGATGTGAACAATTATTGTATACATCTATGGAAGTAGATATAATAAAACTGGTAAATAAATGAAAAATGAAGCTTTTCAATGTTTGGAAAAGTTATATGAGGAATACGCCAAGAACACCGTCAATGATCTATCCACTGGGAAGGTATTCATTGAAAACGATATCAATGTTTCCAATTCTATTAAAAAATGTATCGACATCGATAGCCTCTTTGAAACATCAATAACAGAACCTTCGGAGCATTGGAAAGCTGAGTTTGAAGAACATTTGCTGTTAGAAAGAGCTAATAGGAATCGAAATTATATTTCAGAGTGGTGGAAAATGCATGATGATTTATTAATGACTACATCCGTGCCTATTGAAAGATTATTTCCCACAGCAGGACTGATCATGCCAAAAATACCTAAATCATTGAAAGATAATGTGATGCAAGCATGATTATGTTTGAATTCTTGGTCGAGTAATTTAAAAGATGAAATTAACAGTGTTTAAAATTACAAAAATTATGCACATGTCCAAATATTTTTGTATAAGAGCGTAATAAATATAGCTTTACAAAATTATTCATTCTTATCTACAATTTCGTTTATATAATATAATATTTATTATCGTTATACAGAATTGAGCGAGACGAGACGAGACAACTGATAACGAGACGGGACCAAGACTTAAACGAGACTTAATTTTTTGGGAATTGGCGAGACCGAGACGAGATTTTTTATATTCTCGCCTACCCTCGTTTCGTGTGAAGCCCTATCCGGTATGACCTTTCTAATGATAATATTTTCAAGATGAGGCCACTTCCGGAAATTCCGGAAGTCGACACTACTCTCTTATTTCATACACGACTACATATTTTTTTGTCTCTTTGGATTCAACAGCCAATTTTAGATGAACTTTAATTAGTATTCACTAAACCTAACTGCAGCCGTTCTTTAGTTATTTCAACTTTACGATTATTTTTTTACATGTGTAACATCATGCTTGAAGTCACCTTTGTAGATACAGCGCTAAAATTGAGAAGATGCGCAGTAGAAGCATTCATTTTATCCCGCAATTTTGCAGAATGATATATCATCTGCATGGTGTTCGAAATTTAATTTCCATTCAAGGCAATTTCAAGCCACAAAAACTCGATTTTTACAAATACGACGCTATGCTCTTTTCTCCATTTCGATATCAAATTAAATAACGGATTAATCACAAATAGCATTTTCTATACCCATCGGCATGGTTTCCGAGTTATTATTATTATTATTATTATTATTATTATTATTATTATTAAATTACAATAAGAGTGGAGGTAAAACCTATGCACTCAAAAAAGCCAAAATTAAAAGTATTCTGCTAGAATTCTAAAGGAAAAATTGAAACTAATCAACACCGCATCGGTCGTAAAAGTTCTTGAATCCATTGGTGGATGTTGCATTCACCACTGCACCTGGGAGACGATTCCGAACCTCAAAAATTCTGTTGGATAGAAAGTTCATTCGGCAGGAGGTTCGAAATGGTTCCTTGGCCAATTTATAAGCGTGTCCGCGAAGGTTTTTCCGATTTGGAAGGAATAACTGTTCAAGGTCAATACCGAAGAATCCATGCATTGCTCGGAAAGCCAGTATCATGTCGCCTCTGGTACGCCGGTCCTCGAAGCTGGTTAGCCCGAATAAGCCCAACCTTGACTGGTAGTCAGGTCGAGAGAAGGAGGAAAATGGGATTCTTGTGCACCATCTTAATTAAGGATATTTATAAAAGTTGAGAATTCGTTTGGAAATAATTGGTAGGCAAGCCTTGGAAATCAAAATGGAAATGAAAATCAACAATATTCAAACACAGACATTTTGAATTTATTTTATATCCATGGAGAATGTGATAAAATCATACAAAGAAGCTGTCATACGTTCAATGAGAGATACCCTCATCTACCTCCAATGAATGGAAAAAAATTACACCTAGTAGAATCGAAATTCATGATGTACAGTGAAATCTGCTAATTAAACTGACACATTAGGATATTTAAGCGTATATCCCCGGCGTTCAACTCGATCGGCAATAGTATAGATCTGGGCTTAACATATTCTATACGGTTCAAAGAATATTGAAAACAAAATGCACAACTACCTCTTCACTACATTGCAGGAACTTCAACCAGGAGATGATGCAAGGAGAATTGAACATTGTGGAGGAATGCTCCTAAAAATACAAGAGGATCCATTTTTTTTTGCGTAAAGTCATTTGGTCAGGTGAAGCTAAATTTAGCAGAGAGGAGTAAGTGTTGCCTAACTTCTAAGTAATGAAAATCTCTTCTGTTGATACTAAATTTCCATTACTGGTCTGATGCAAACCAGCATTTAAAGCAAGGGCGTAGCCAGGAGGGGGGTTTTGGGGGTTCAAACCTCCCCCCCCCGAAATGTTATTTTTTCTCTTAAAAAAAAAAATTTTTGCTGCAGAAAGTGACCCTTACACCCTGTATAGTAATGCTTTATTTTCAATGGTGTATGCCTCGAAAGTTTATTTTCAAACACACATGACTAAAATTGTACGATTATGGCAGGAAAAACAGCAAGTTTTAATTGACGTTAAAAGAAAAACACCCTGTATAACACAAAAAGGTATCCTATGTCCGTCTCCTGGTTCTAAGCTACCTCCCCACCAATTTTGAGCCAAATCGGTATAGCCGTTCTTGAGTTATAAGTGGAGTAACTAACACGACTTTCTTTTATAAATATAGATATACAGGGTGTCCGGGGAATAACTGTACATACTCTTACCAGATATATAGTTGGACTAGCTGATTACTGATTGACTATAAAAAATTTATTTCTGGATTTCCCTAGAAAGCTACAGGGTGATTTTCCAACTTCATGGAAATACTTAGACCATCATAAAATCTAAACTTATTGACGGATATTATTGAAACTTAGGAGGTTATTGGCACATGCTAAGGTCGAGTCAGAAAGATATCAATTATTTCATTATTCCAGGGCCGGACTAATTAATCTTCATTTAAAGTGTTCAGGGTAAAAAAACACTATGTATTTCGAATTACAAATAATTGATTCGCTGTTTAGAAAGAAGCTAAGTTAAGATTCAATTTGTGGTATCGTTTAAAGTTGTCACGTCAACAATTATTTTGTTATGAATTTTTGAATTTGGATAAAGTTCGAAAAATTGAATTTTTCAATGAAGAGAACTGAAAATCTCATGTTTGAATATAAAATGTGAAAGTATTAGTAGAAAATTCGTAGAAAATAGTAGAAATTTTCAAAAATGTTCAGAGCTTTAATAAGGACATTCCATAACGAAACAATAACAAATGAAAGAAACTAAAATACCTACAGTAAAGAGTACCTAATAATTCAGTTAGAGGTTTTTACATTGGAAGAAGTGTCAGTATGGTCTATATCTTTGTTGTCGAACACCCGGTATACATACGAATAATTTTGAAATATGCTTATATATACCCTCTACAATTCACCAATTTTTTTATTTTCGAAATATACCTTCATTTACTCCATCGCAATGAGATCCGCGTCTGGGGTGGCCACCCAGTATATCAACAAATTATTATAGTCTTCCTCACCTTCGGTGACTTTTTAAGAGAATTTTTTATTTATTTTCGACCTACACAAGATGACTAAGTCCTGTTCAGGTAAATAAATTAAAATTTTCGAACTTTATCCAAATTCAAAAATTCATAAAAAAATAAATGTTGATGTGACAACTTCAAGAGATACCACACATTGAAGCATAATTTAGCTTCTTTCTAAAAAGCGAATCAATTATTTGTAATTTGTAATACAAAGTGTTTTTTTACCCTGAACACTTTAAATGAAGATTAATTAGTCCAACCCTGGAATGATGAAATAATTAAAATCTTTCTGACTCGACCTTAGCATGTGCCAATAACCTCCCAAGTTTCAATAATATCCGTCAATAAGTTTAGATTTTATGATGGTCTAAGTATTTCCATGAAGTTGGAAAATCACCCTGTAGCTTTCTAGAAAAATCAAGAAATACATTTTTTATGGTCAATCAGTAATCAGCTAGTCCAACTCTATATCTGGTAAGAGTATGTACAGTTATTCCCCGGACACCCTGTATATAGACATTTATTTTTAGTATTATGCTTTATAATCAGACTAAATAATCCGTTAACTTATTAATTATTATTATTAATCATAAGTAAACGGATTATTCAGTCTCAGTATCAACCATAGCGTTAGAAATCTATGTTTCAATTTTTAAGTTAGGGAATAAGTTAAAGTTACCAGCAGCATAAACCAGCCTTTACTCTGAAAATTGCAAGTTGCTAGCTCGTTCCGTTCGAAATTTATCGTAGCAATGATCACCCATCCAGCTACTGAACTCACCCACGGTTGCTTGGCTTCCAATATGTTTTGAATATCTCCAACAATATAGATCCGATCTTGTTCAAATTTAGAACTTAGCTGTATAGTTAGATTTTGAATTATCTCGCAAATCAGCGGATAGTTTCGGAGATACAGAATATTTTCGGAGAATTCATTTCACCTGAACAGAGTGCCCAGATCCATTTGTCCAAATGTCTGCAATTTTCGAATATTTGGTCGAGAATGGTCTCAAACGATTAGTTTCGACTCTATGATGAAGAATTCGAGGTCAAACTATACAAGTATAGTTGTAGAATTTAGGTGTGAAGAATTGTGCGAAATTTCGTGAAGGTTGTATCATTACAAAATGTAAAAAAAATTCTTTATCCGGGAAACTATCCGTGCTATATCGCTGATATTCTGTTAGAGCCTTCAAAACCTAATTTCACAGCCACATTCAAAATTTGAACACGATAGTTTCTATATTGTTGGAGATGTTGAAAAAATATTGGAAGCCGAGCAGCCTTGGACGAGTTCAGTAGCTGGATGGGTCACCGTTGCCATGATAACTTTTGAACGGAAAGAGATATACCGCCGTATTCACAAAGCATTCAATCTCCGTTAAGTCCTAACTGAGGTCCTCAGTTAGGGGTAAATAAGAATCGCAACCTCAGTTAACGTATGTAACGGTGGTGAAACAGACCTATTTCACGCTAATTTTCAAGTTAAGTGAGGTTGCGATTCTTATTTATCCTTAACTGAGGACCTCGGTTAGGACTTAACGGAGATTGAATGCTTTGTGAATACGGCGGATAAACATGCAATTTTCGGGGTAGGCTGCCCATGCGAAGGCGACAGTTTTTTCTCTTATAATGGGCATATTCGACCAAACTGTTTCGAGTTATACCCATCTGAAATTTTGTTGTTATTTCCTCAATAACTAAAAAATACGGATCCGATTGAACTTATTTGGTAATTAGTTGTAGAATGCCGACATGCATATCTTCTCAAAATTTGGCGAGCATCGTATCACTAAAACAAAAATTAGAATATTTCTTCATAAATTGTATATTTCAGAAACTATTTGTCAGATTGCGCTGAAGTTCTACACAGATCTTCAAGCCGAATTTTATTTTCCCAATACGGCAAGAGACGGCTTAAAGTTTTATGCAGTATTTCGTGAGGGTGTTTGAGGCGTGAATAGACACTAGAACATGCGCGCAAAAGCTCCTGACTTCACGTCAGTTTTTTTAAGATTTTTTTCTTTACTTACATTGTCATTATCCATATAATAATCACCACGAATATACATGTTATTTCACAAATTAGCACCTACTTGATTTCAATTCAAAGGGATCTATATTTTGTTAGATGTCAAGAAAGAATCATTTTGAGTGGACATATTTCTCTATCCAATGAGCGAGTAATGTCTATTCCGATTTTATCTTCCCATTTGAGCTTAAACTCTAGAAGTGGGTTTCACAAAGCTTTGACAGCTCTTAGTTGCCAAATTAGTGCGATTCTATGTCGATTTTCAGTTAATTTTTGATACAACCATCGAATTAAATCCACGATTAAGCTAATCGAAGCTTCGTGAAACCCACCATAAGATTATGAAGTTTTCCCTTTTGAAAGTTATCACCGGACGGAAAGGCATAATTAAATTTGACCAAGATTTTTCAAGAATGGTTACTATGCAACCGTTTGATACACTTTCAGGTTTAAGATGATAAACCTCTGATTTTCAAGTGAAAGAAGTGTACGTCGACAACATCACCATCTTCCTATGAAAACCACCCCTTCGTTCCCTGAGGGCTTGTAGCTAGGTACCCAGAATTAATTATCGTGGAGATTTGACATTAGGGACGCAGTGAATAAGAAGCCCTGGAGAGTTCTTTTGTCAAGGTAATAGTCCGTAGCACTGGGTCCTCTGACCACAACTAAACAATCTTAAAGATTATTACTGTGTACTTCCACACTTTTATTCTAGAATTGTGGATGCTAATGAGTTTACGACTTCTGTTGTCAAGGTTTGACATATTCAGCCATTTGTAGAAGTGACAAATATCTTTGAATGAAGTAGCATTTCGGTGAATCCCAGTGAAATGAAATATTTTTATTTCATTCGTTTCTATTATGAAGAGAAAATACATAAATGCGCAATGGGTCGAGAAGTCATTACTCATTGCGTAGGTATATGTTTGAGCATTTTCAAATGAACAATTATTATTAATGATAAGCTGGTTAATTGAAACAACTCCAAATTGATGGGGCTTCACTTTGATGTATCTTCATTATTTTCTCTCATAATAAGATATATATATATATATATATATATTTATAAATTTACTCTTTTGAATCACCTTTTTAAAAAAACAAATATTTATTCAGAAGCAAGTTTATTCTGAGCTGGTTAATACAATAATGAATTGGAATTATATTCTATTAAATCAGAAAGCCGGGAAACTGGAATGAAAATGCTGACTGCACAAAAGTACTCAGAGTCGAGCGGCGCTTCTAGGAAGGCCTTGAATTAAGACTAAGGGCATTTACTCCTATATTGAGGAATGCCAAGATACATATTGCATAATACCTCCCCATTTTTTAAGAAATAACTTCGGCTGAAGAGGCTGAATTATTTTTATAACTCTTCACGATATTTGTGAATTTTAAAATGAATATTTTATACAACAAACAGGCAAATATGGTTATAATGGTGAGACTTAGTATAAAATAGATTGATGATACATGGTTAGGGTGGATTTTCCAATTAAAGATTGTTTCTTGAACAGTAAAATTATCAAGTAAAAAATTGGAAATGGTTAAGTTTTCAATTATTTCAGGTTTCATATTCGGGAGAGGAACATTATGAAAAATTGTGGATATTTCTTCCTTATAAAAATACTTAAAGCTATTGGTAATGTTACAAAAGGTTTCAATCAGGAAAATTCCATTGAGTTTGTAATACTCTGTATGGTCATTACATAGTTCCCCAATTTGTACACTACCGATTGATAAAAATTTTCTCGATGATAGTTTCAGTAGATCGTCACTACACTGTGCACTTTGTCTTTCACAATTTTCTTTCTTGTGGGAAATTAAGTCCTTCATGCAGCTGGGTGCTGGTCGTAGCAAATTCTGTGGGCAGATCCACCAATCTTCTACCTTTGGGCATTCTTGATCAATGGACCACAAGATTTGTTCTTCTTTAGCCAATAAGTATTTGGGCTGTTGGGTGAGGGTAACGTTTTGGTACGGGATATAGTGGACATAATATGTGTCTAGGGAATTTGGGGATGTTAAGGGTACTTCAATGATAAAGATCACCTCATTATTTATGGACTTTACAGAAGTGTAGCAAATGGAATAAAAGTTTTTTAAATGATAGAGGTGTTTCATGAAATCGGTGTTATTAACAAAATCATGGAATATATTTAAGGGTAAAATACTTTCATGCAAAAGATGAAGCCTTGCAAAGCTGATGGCTGTATTGACTTCATTTAGAATTCTATTTATTGTTAACTGTTCAAATTCTATAAGAATAAGTCGATTAATATCATTTTGTGTCAATCGATACTTATTATAATTTTGTATAATGTGACTAGTGACATTGGAATACTTTGATGTCATAGATCTCAGGATACTGATCATTTGATTTTGTTCGGTTTTTACCGATTGCATTTCATTCTTAAAAGATTCAAAATATTTCAAGTAAAGTGTTTCATCCTCACTATCAAGAGTTCCGAATAGTGTTTTTGCTATATGTCCGCCTATATTTAATAAACCTCGTTTTTGTCGGGTAGTGTATAAGTTATTGAGAAGCATTTCATTTTGTCTCAATTGGATTTTGATCGATCCAACATAGTTTGAAACCATAACGTTGGAACTGACCGAATTTAATTGATCAACTAAAACAAAATGATCATGTAAAATTTTATCAATATCGGTTAAATTATAGTGGTACATCAATACATGCTTTGATACACTGATGTATGTTTTCTCTACGAAAAAGGGAAGAATATTGTGTTTGATCTCCTTAAATTTTAATGAATGCAAAGCTGGGACGAAAATTAGATTGAGAAATAGCAATAGGATTCTCGTCATTTTTTTTTTGTGTTCTGAAAAGAGAAAATTAAAGATTATTACTTTCTCTGTTTAATTTTATTTTTATGATATACTTTTTGGGAGTCAGGGTTCCTTATCAATATATTATCTATAATTTTGATATTGGTTTTCTTAAATTTTGGGTCAAGTTTTGCCTTTTTTGGTATGGCAATATAAGATGGTTTAGATTCGTCGAGTTTTTTGTCTTCTTGTCGTGTCTGATTGAGTTTATCTAGTTTCTCTTTTTGTCTTTCCTTCTGTGAATTTAGATGGTCTGAGATTTCCTTCATGTTTTCGCGATATTCTTTAATATATTGCGAAATTTTTTCATGAGTAGACTGTTCGACTGGCGTATTGTAATTTAGATCCGATTTTATAACTTGTAAGGGTGTGTAGGAAGTTGACGAGTGAATTGAGTTATTATAACTCAAAAGCGCTCTATTCATCTTTTCTGACAAAGATATATTCTTGTCATCAATTACTCTAATTTGCTCAATAAGGGTAGAGTGGAATCTCTCCACTAGTGCATTGGAGGTAGGGTTGTAATTTGTGATATAATGAAGGGAAATTTTATGGGTATCGCCTAAATCTTGAATAATTTGATTTTTGAACTCTGTTCCATTATCGAAGGTTATTTTTTGTGGTATACCGTGGTTTGAAAAATATTGAGTTAATTGATTTGCAATTTCTGTTGAAGTTTTACTATTTAGAATGTAACATTGTCCATGTCTTGAGAAGGAGTCAATTATAGTCAAACAGGGTGTTCTATTCATGACTATTGTATCGATATACAAGTGGGAAAATGGTTTGTCACCTGTTGGATTCGGTTTAAATATTAATTTAGTAGGTTGTCGTTCATATTTTTGACTCTGGCAAATTTCGCAGGAGTTAATATAGGACTGAATATGTTTATTCATGTTCGGCCAATAAAAACGTCTTTTAATACTTTCTAAGTTTTCCTGGAAACCTCGGTGTCTGGTCTTGGTCTCGTGAAATAATTTAATTTTCTGTTGTTGGTCGTCTTCCGTTTCGATATCTTCTAAAAATGTATTTGAAATTTTGAATGAAAAAGCGTTAGCTTTGAAGAGATTCTGTGATAGATTCAAAAATGGTATTTCCAAATCTTTATTTTTGAAATATTTGCCGTAATGATTATTTGGTTTGACGTATTCCTTTAAAAATTTTGTGAAGTCGTCTGGTTCTTTTATAGAAACTATGAGTCTAAATCGACTGTTCTTATGTAGTTTTAATTTTTCTACTTTAAACACATTAGCTTTTTGGAAAATTATTTGATGGATTGATGTGTTCAGAGAGCGTTCTGAATATGGTATCTCTAATATAGGGTTTTCGACATTACTATGAATAGTTTGGGAAGAAGATGGATTTGCTTGTTCTTCCGTACACGATTTCGTAATATCTTCTAGTTCCTTTTGAGATATTTCCAGATCTTCATGAGTAATTTGGGGAATTATTGAGTCTAGATCGTCATCTGAATTTTCATTTAAATTTAATTCGTCAAATTTTATGCGGGATACTGCATCTGCGTTATTGTACGCTCCTTTCCTGTATTTTATTTCGAAATTAAACTCTTCTAATTTGATTCGCCATCTCATTAGTCGAGATGATGCATCTTTCAAAGAAAATAACCACGTCAAGGGTCTATGATCCGTGTAGATCGTAAATTTCTGACCAAATAAGTAAGGTCTAAAATATTTTGTAGCCCATACAACGGCTAGAAGTTCTTTTTCGATAGTTGAATATTTTATTTCAGCTTCGTTCAATGTTCGGCTCGCATAAGCGATAGGTAGATCGTTTGGGGGTGTCCCTTGCGATAAAATTGCGCCTATAGCATATTGTGATGCGTCGGTTGTAAGTACGAATGGTCTGTTAAAGTCCGGATGTTGGAGAATCGGATAATTAATGAGTATGTTTCTGCTGGCATGAAATGCATCTACATATTCTTTGTCATTAATATTCAATTTAACATCTTTTTTCAGGTATTTAGTCATGGGTTTCGTTAATTTTGAAAAATTAGGAATAAATTTTCTATAGTAGCCTATCATTCCGAGATAAGATTTAATTTCTTTAATAGTTTTAGGAATGGGAAAGTTTTTTACGACTTCAATTTTTTCAGGATTCGGTTCTATACCTTTTTCAGATATTTTGTAGCCTAAAAATACAATTTCGGTCTGAAAGAAGTATGACTTGTCTAGTTGAATTTTGAGATTTTCTTTTTCTAAGAGTTGAAGAACTGTCTGAATGTCTGCCAAATGTTTTTCGGGTGTTTCTGAAAAAATGAGAATATCATCCATGTATACTATGCATATTTTATTAATGATCGGTTTTAAGACTCTATTCATGAAACGTTGGAATGTTGAAGGGGCATTTTTCAATCCAAAGGGCATTCTTAAAAATTCGAAATGTCCTTCGTCGGTTGCGAAAGCAGTTTTTTCTATTGATTGCTCGTCTAGTTCTATTTGATGGAAACCACTTGCTAAATCAAGGGCGCTAAAATATTTTGCTTTATTCAGTTGATCCAAAAGTTCGTCAATATTGGGGATCGGAAATTTGTCATCAATTGTTTTGTCGTTCAGTTTTCTATAGTCGATAGCTATTCTCCATTTTTTGTTACCTGATTGGTCCGTTTTTTTGGGAACGATTACTATAGGGAATGACCAGGGAGAAATACTTGGTCTTATAATGTTTTTACTTAATAAATCTTGTACTTGATTCTTTACCTCTTGTTTGTGTACCTCAGGATATCTGTATCGTCTAATATACACGGGATTTTCATCTATGGTCCTAATATTATGTTTAACTCTGTTTGAGGCATTCAAAGGTTGATTTGATAGATGAAAGGCTTGTTTGTGACTTTGAATAATTTTTGTAAGTTGGTTTCGAAAATTTTTGTCCAAATGGTCTAATTTAATGGGTAGGGGTTCATTAGGACTGGTTTCTTGTAAAAAGAATTTATGTGTTCTGATGGTATTTCCTAATTCATGACTTTCCCAATTGAAATTTAATTTTAAATATCTTAAAAGGTTGGATCCTATTACACCATCATATTGTGTATGAAATTTATAGATCACAAAGTGGTATGTTGTATTATAGCCAAAAGAATTTAAAGGAAATGAAACTTTATTCGTGCTGAAATCTTTACCTAGTGCAGTTTTAAAATAGGTTTTTTCTTCGTAAATGTTTTCTGATAGTAAATTATATGCTACAGATGGATCAATAATGCTCATGGAACTTCCGCTGTCTATCAATAATTTGCAGGGTGGATAATCTAATACTATATATGGTAATGATGCTAGATGTTCCTGTGTAAAGTTTAGGTCATGTCTTTGTCTTCGGAGATTCTCTGAAAATTTTCATCAAATTCCTCAATTAATTTAGAGTCATCTATATTTTCGGATTCATAATAAAATTCTTCTTCCTCTCCTAATTCTTGTTCAATTTGTTCTGTATTAGTGAGTTCTTCAAATATAAAGTCATTAGGTCCGTTTCTTCTGTAATTTTGTCTAATATTGGGTGGTTCTTGTCGGATTTGACTGCTAGCTGGTCTTTTTACAGGGTGTATTCTTGTTCGGACCGACATAGGTTCAGGTTTGGGTTGAACCCAACGATGATTTGGATTGGGCTTAAATACGTCTTGCGGTTTTCCGAATACTTGACTGCTTGTCGCAAATTTAGTTTCTGGTATTTTATTATTAAATTTCAAATGTACCGGTTGTGAAGGAAATTCTCCACTATTCGAATTGAATTGTCTGTTTGCAGGAAATTGTCTACTAGTTGATGGAAATTGTGGGTCTGTATAAATTCTTCTAACAGTAGGTTGGGAATTTAAATTTTGGGAGTACGTTGTCCTAGGTGTCGGTATTGTTGGTGGTTGTAAATAAAGCTGTTGTCTCTTTATTTCTCGGTTTTCTAGCGTTTTACAAGTGTCATCGAAAGATTTTGGTTGGAGATCAAGTAAATTCCTAGAATTTTCGTCAACATTATTATATAAGACGGTTATGCCAATTTTCTCTGAAAGGTTTCGATAAACATTCAGTTCTGGGGGCGATAATCCTAATAATTGTATTTGGTAATCATATTGTAATTTAGTTTCTTTGATTCTTTCAATAAATTCAGAAAGTGATTCCTTCGTTTTTCTCCTCATATATTGATATTCACTTTGTAGGACATCAAAGTTAATTTTAAAACCGAATTTACTGTTCAATAATCTTTTTAATTCAGGCCATGAATTGCAACATGGTCCAGAATACACGATAGTTCTCGCTTGATCAATTAATTTCGATTTTACTGTTGCAAAGCAATATTGATTTATTAAATCATTATCAGTTGTGCCGAATCGATCTATGAAATTTTCAGTTTCCATTAAAAAGGTTTGTAGTTCTTGTGAGTTACCATTAAATCTTGGTAATAACTCACCGAAATATTTAACTGTGCTTAAATCTATTACCATGCGATTGGAATGTTCTCCATTAGAAGTCATATTGAAGTTTTTATTATTTACGTTGATATTCAATGAATTGAATTTTTCCAATAAGGACTCTATTTTGAAAGATTTCGATGTGCTTGTTTACACTATCGGTGATAGAAAAAAATGAGTTGCAAATTAAATTGAAAATATCCTTTGGGCCAGGGATAGGAAAAACTGGGATTATTGTAAGGGATAGCCTCAACTTACTTCTCGTTTTAAACCTGGTGTCCGAGCTGCTACCTCCAAACCTCCTCAGGGTGATTCTCAAGGGTTGCAGTTGAGATCAAGTCGGGAATGGTTCTCCTTACTCTGTTTTCGGGGATTCAACACACCTTCGTGGCTTATCTCTACTGCAGTCGTTTGAGCTTCTCGTGGTCGGAACTTTACTTCGAACTTATCGTCGCACTTTTCGAAACTCGGGTTTTTGGAATGTTGCTCGAAGAATTGAAATTCACGTATACTTATTTTTTTTTTCGTTATACTAGCAACAATCCCATCCTCGTCGCCATTTATAAATTTACTCTTTTGAATCACCTTTTTAAAAAAACAAATATTTATTCAGAAGCAAGTTTATTCTGAGCTGGTTAATACAATAATGAATTGGAATTATATTCTATTAAATCAGAAAGCCGGGAAACTGGAATGAAAATGCTGACTGCACAAAAGTACTCAGAGTCGAGCGGCGCTTCTAGGAAGGCCTTGAATTAAGACTAAGGGCATTTACTCCTATATTGAGGAATGCCAAGATACATATTGCATAATAATATATATATGTACATATATTTAATACAATGATAAGAGTCTATATTTTCAAGTATTTGTGAATTATTTAAGGGTTATTGACTCAATTAAGGGGTACAATGGTTTGAACTTTTTATTCATCGTCAAGCTTTCACATTAGTTTAATGCTTCTTCGGGGCTTCTACTAATATAATCATGGTTTAATAAATAAATACATTTAAAAATTTTCACTCAACGAATGTGAGGTTTATAAAAAAAACTTTCATCACAGCTAAAAACAGACTTGACATTCATTAAAATTATTGACATGTTTATATTGTCAACTCCTATGTTCCTGGTTTTTATTCGTCTAGAGCGCCATCATAGAAATCCTCATGTCTAGACATTTCCAATAAATAGCTGTATTATAGAATTTAATTTGTTTGTATGCTTTTTCTTGTTCATAGCATTTTCACTTTTATTTATCATTTGATGTATTAGTCTTTTTTGATAATTTTGTTTTGTTTTTAATATTCTCACATTTTCAAAATCTACACGGTGGTCCAAATTGTATGCCGAAAATTTTGCCGAAAATGGTTTCAAACGATTGGGTTCGACTCCCTGATGAAGAATTCTAGGTCAAATTTCTTTCTGTCCGGCCGTCCCTTGCCACGATAACTTGAGAATGGACTGTGGCGCATTCCAATACGACGGACAAGTTCGTTAATGGGCATAATTGGCCCAATGGTTTCCGAGTAATAATTTTGTTTTCAACCAATACAAATCCGATCGAATTGAAATTTGGTGAGTAGTTTTAGAATACAAATCTAAGGTCGTTCGAAATTTTGTGAGAATCGTATCACTAAACTATTTAAAAAAAATATTAAAAAATATTATTTATGTCACTATAACCTGATGACGGAAAGAGATAGCGTTATTTCGTAAACCGGCGTCTTTAAGGAAAAATCCTGAAACCCGTCGATTTTTATTCTTAAACGGGCTATTCATAAGGATAACTTTTTATTTTTGACGTCATCTATGTGAGCGTGATGACGTCATCGCTAAAATTTTCAGATGGAAAGGTGGGTGTTGTAATACATTATTTGAAAGGTCTTTTAAATACCTATTCAGCCATATCAATGATGTAAAAAAATTGTTCTTTTTATTTTTTTAAACAATTAATAAAATTTTATTATTTTTATTTAATGACGTCAAAAATAAAATGACGTCAAAAATAAAATGGTTTCCTTACGAATAGCCTGTTTAAGAATAAAAATCGACGGGTTTCGGGATTTTTCCTTAAAGTCGCCTGTTTACGAAATAACGAATTTATTCCTTTCAATTGCACCATACTGTATAGCATTTTATTCAATGATTTTTTGAAAATATTCTTGTGATTTTTGCACTGGCATTCTACAACTAAAAGCCATCTTTGAATTGGATCGGTTTTGTATTTTTCGAAGTATTGAGGAAATAACAACAACATTTCAGATGGGTATAACTCCAAAACTGTTTGGCTGATTATGCTTATGAACAAACTCACATGTCGCATTCAGATGCACAACCTAACCTGAAAATTTCACTATCTCGTTCCGTTCTCAGGTTATTGGGAAATTGTGAAATATTTTTTTAAATGTTTCAGTTATACGATTCTCACAAAATTTCACAAACGTATTCAGGCTTATATACTACAACTATTCACCAAGGTTCAATTCGATCGGATTTATATTGGTTCAAAACAAAATGATTACTCAGAAACCATTGGGCCGATTATGCCCATTAGAGAACTTGTCCGTCGTATTGGCATGCGCCACCTACCCTAAAATTTTCAAGTTGCTATCCAATACGGGAGAATGGACAATAGAACATACGCGCAAAAGCTCCTGACTTCACGTCAGTGGTTGAACCAATTTTTTATATCATTCAATTGCAAGAAGTTCGCTTTTAACTCTCGTACTGAATACATATGCTCTGCTTCAACGCAATTAAATCTCACGCGATTCTAATGAATCTACAAACTATACTCTTTACGATAAATCCTACTGCGTCACCCCTAACCAATCAGATACAAACCGCTACACCAACCCTCAGAAACGGAAGATTGCCACCCCCGGAAAGCCTACAAGAAGAATACTAGGTAGGTGCGAAAAACCCGATATTTTTATTGGCGATCATATCTCGTTTCAAACCTTGAGTGTGAAATCAACAGGTATAACTCGGAAACCATTTTTCCGATTATGCCCCATAACTTATTTAACCGTCGCATTCGGATGCGTAATCTAGCCTGAAAATTTTCGCAAATCGCTATCTCTTTCCGTTCGAAAGTTATCGTGGCAACGAACGGATGGCTGCACAGAATTGTCTTTGACCACGAATTCTTCACCAGTGAGTCGAGCGTAATCGTTCGAGACTATTTTCGGCAAAAAATTCCAAAATTACAGACATTTGGACAAAAGGATAGCTCACTATTCCCTAGAACATGAGCGCCAAAAGTTCAAGTTTTGGTACAATATAGATAGCGCAAAAAGTAGTAATATTTTGCACGATCGTATAGAAAAAATTGGTTCAAGCCCTGTGTACAGGAGCTTTTTGGCGCTCTGGTTCAAAAAGACAAATTATATCTCCGAAAGTATTGGTTTCTCAGAGTTGGGAATTATATCAATGAATTCCTATGATAGAAATGCATCGTGAAAGAAATTAAATTTAAAAAAAGTGTCGTTTAAAAAAATGCTTCAAAAATTCTCTCATAAAAAACTAGAACAAGAGATACCAGAAATAATTTTGACATTTATCTCTCATAGGAAAATAAGATGACATGTGAGAACACAGATCATATAATAATTCATAGTAGGCGTACAGAAGTACGATTCATTATTGAAATTTCGAAAAATCATATCTCCGAAAGTATTAGCTTGTTAGAGTTGAAAATGATATCAATGGAATTTTATGGTGCAACTGCATCTTAAATGGAGCTAAATTTGAAATTTGTGTTGTAAAAAAAAATTGTTTTTTCGTTTCTCCGAAACCATCAGGCCAATTTTGCCCAATAACGAACTTAACCGAGATAATTATCTCTCAAACCTACTCTGAAAATTTCAACTGCCTAGCTCATTCTGTTCGAGAGTTAATGTAGAAACGAAATTTAAAAATAAAAAAAAACGTTTTGATACCTTATCGCAACACGATCAAAACAAAACTTCGTATTCATATAGAAGTCATTATTCTACAATTTGATGCTAAATTTCAGATAGATCGGTTTCGGAAATATTCATAAAAAATGTTTTTACTAAAAAGGGCCATAACTCCGAAACCGCTTGGTGGATTTCGCCCGTTAACGAACTGGTCCGAGATATTTAAACTACAAACCTACTCTGCAAATTTCAATCCTCTAACTCCTTTCGTTCGAGAGTTGTCGTGTCTACGGCCGGCCGGACAGAATTGATTTCGACCACGGATTCTTGATCGGTGAGTCGAACCAAACCGTTTAAGACCATTTTCAGCCAAAAATTCGAAAATTACACTCATTTGGGCATATTGATAAGTACTCTTTTCCGAGGAACAAGAGCGCAAAAAATGAACCTTCAAGCTTCCTTTTTAGCATTAGTACGTAATAAAATTCATTAGGCATCAATTGAATTCTAATATTAAAAAAAATAAAATAGTGAACTCGGGGGAGATTCGAACTCGGATCTCCCAGTTAAATATACTGAGATTTAAAACATTTGAAATTTCAGAAATTAGGTATCAATGGATTATTATGAAAGAACTTCATCTTAGCAGAAATTGAATTCAAACATCATAGAAGAATTTAAATTCAACAAGAGTGCCAAAAATTATCAATCCAAAACCAATAGACAAATTCTACCCAACAACGAACTCATCCGAGATATTCATTCCTCAATTCTATGATGAACGATAATATATATTCTTTCCTCAAATCCACTCCAATACTCCAATACACCAATATTCCAGTGTTGTTTTTACTGGAGATATTCTGAAAACAATATTATTAACTTACCATTACCATTCCCATCATCATATGGATTGACCATCGGCATGAAAATATCAACCAACAAAAAGTATGATATCATATTTTAATTCTCATAATTCTACGATTGCTGAAATGAATTAGACAATGTCATGTCTCAGGAGAATAAGTTGACATTATGACAATTCATACATATATGTAGGTATAATAATAATTATATCATTCTGTGAAAACGTAGAAATACAATTTATTATTGAAATTTTGAAAAATCACATCTCCGAAAGTATTAGCTTGTTAGAGTTAAAAATAATATCAATGGATTCTTATGGTAAAACTGCTTAATGAAAATTGAAATTTGTCATGTAAATTTGGAATTTGTCATGTAAAAAAAATTTTTTTTTTTGTTACTCTGAAACCATCTGTCTGGTTTTGCCCAATAACGAAGCTGAGATATATATCTCCCAAACCTACTCTGAAAATTTCAACTGTCTAGCTCATTCCGTTCGAGAGTTATCGTGCCCACAGCCGGCCAGCCGGCCGGACCGGCCGGACAGAATGAATTTCGACCACGGATTCTTGATCAGTGAGTCGAACCAAATCGTTTAAGACCATTTTCATCGAAAAATTCGAAAATTACAGACATTTGGGCAAATTGATAAGCACTCTGTTCCGAGGAACAAGAGCGCCAAAAATAAGTTTATAATTAAATTATTGAATATACATTTTCCTAAATTTGTAATGTAGAAAATACTACCTACCTACGCCAAAATCAAACCAAATTTTATACGAACTGCCTGAACTTTCTTTCCAAGAAGGGATGGTTGTAAATAACTCAACAGATCTTTTTAATATGACCACAAATGTCAGAAATACAAAATGTAGGGAAAAGGGTACAATACTTATTGCAAATTAATTTCCTATACTTGAAATTTCTACTCGAATGAATATCGTTTTAAGGTCATCGTGATTTGATGGGTTATTAATACTTTTTGCGGAAACTGTAATTGAAAATGGACTTTTTCATGATATTTATCTAGTGTTAACACAACAGTTTTCTGTCCATAAAACGCAACTTTCTTCCGCATCATTCTCTGATACATGGTTTCATTCTTTGGTACAATTCCAATTATAACTTTTTTGAAGAATTTACCACCAATTGAAGATTAAATACATGCGTATTTTCATGATAGATCTTTTTACTAACGCTTGTACGTTGAAATACTATCGTAAATGACGCACCAAAGAATTTTGTTGTGATTAATTGTAGATGAAATAAATGTTGAATAAATGAATTTTGAATATAAAAGTTTATTCTCAGAACGATAACATTAGTTCCACGAAAAATAATTCGTGGTGAAATTTAATAGAAGTTTCTGTTGACAATACTGATCGATGATTGTTAATTCTGATCCTTATAGAATTTCTTGAGGTTATGGTACACAACTTTCTCACATACTTCAAGCACTGCCTTTGGTATAGCATTAAATATTGTCAAAAGTATGGAATAATTTATTTGTTTTCTTCCCTTTCGGGAATATTAAATTGCAAGCCTCTATTTTAGCGCGTACGTTCTGGGGAACATCCCGTTATCATTTTGCCTAAGTGTCTGTAACTTTCGAATTTTTTGACGAAAATGGTCTGAAACGATTTGTTCGACTCCCCGATGAAGAATTCGAGGTCAAAGTTGATTCTGTCCGGCCATCCGACCGTTGCCACGATAACTTGAGAACGGAAAAAGCTAGCGACTTGAAATTTTCAGGGTAGGTGGCGCATCCCAATGAGACGGACAAGTTCGTTAATGGGCATAATCGGTCCAATGGTTTCCGAGTAATAATTCTGTTTTCAACCAATATGAATCCAATCGAATTGAAACTTGGTTAATAGTTGTAGAATATAAACCTAAGCACGTTTGTGAAATTTTGTGAGAATCGTATAGCTAGAAAATTAAAAAAAAAATTTTAAATATTTTTTATGTCACGATAACTTGAGAACGGAAAGAGAAAGCGATTTAAAATGTTCAGGTTAGGTTACGCATCTGAATGTGCTATTTGATTTTGTTTATTAGCATAATCAGCCAAACGGTTTTGGAGTCCCATCTGAAATTTGTTTGTTGTTTCCTCGATAACTCGAAAAATATAGAAACGATCCAATTCAAACATGGTTACTATTTGTAGAATTGCAACGCATAAGTTCTTGCAGAATTTCGTGAGGATTGTATGACTAGAAATTTTTTTAAAAATCATTGAAAAAAATTCTATATCTCAGAAACCATTCATCCGACATGGCTGAAATTTTACGAGAGCCTTCAGAAACTAACTCTACTACCAAGTTCCAAGTTTGAACACGATCGGATCTATATTGTTGGAGATCCGAGCAGCAGTGGCGGATTTACAGATTTGCCGCCCCTAGGCTATTCAATTTTTGCCGCCCTTAAATATTGATATCTTAGCCCACAATCATATCAATTTTCTATAAATAAAATTCCAACTTCATGATTTGTGCTCCATCATCCTCGTTACATCAACTTTTCCGGTATGGTTAGTATCACTGAGAACTATGGTACATATCTTGTTAGAACCTTGATTATTTTTACAGCAAAGAATTATTAAAAAACATTATTTTAAGCAAAACATATCTCACTCATATACTACTCTTGAAGTAGGGTTTGGTATCTCTTAAAACTATACAACAACAGTAATTATTTACCCTCTTCAAGCAAGAGGAGCTTTTTTCACCGGAACATATTTGCCTTTTGGATAAATATTTACTAATTTCTGTTCTCACAGGAATGAAGACAGACTTTCTAATGATCCAGAAATTGGTTTAATTGAAATTCTTTCAGAAGAAAGGTAGCTTTGAAGGTGTACGCATTCCTGGACTAATTCTGTTTCTAAATCTAAATTCCAAATTTTTCAATATGTAAGTTGAAATAAAAAATTTATTGCCAATTTGCCGCCCTTGAAATTTGCCGCCCTAGGCTCCAGCCTACTCAGCCTGCTGGTAAATTCACCACTGCCGAGCAGCCTTGTGTGAGTTCAGTAGCTGGATAGGACACCGTTGCCTAGATAACTCTCGAACGAAAGTAGATAGGAACTTGCAATTTTCAGGGTAGGTTGCGCATCTGAACGGGTGAGTGAAATTCGCTGTTGGCCATAATCAGCCTAACGGTTTCGGAGTTATATCCATCCGGAATATTATTTCCTCGATAACTCAAAAAATATAGACTCGATCGATTTGAAGCTTGCTAACTAGTTGTAGAATATCGACATAAGGACGTGTGTGAAATATTGTGAGAACTGTACCGCTAGAAAATTTTAAAAAAATAACGAAACAAAAATTGGTTCAAGCACTGACGTGAAGTCAGGATCTTTTGCACGCATGTTCTATTGTCCATTTGCCTGTTCGATACTCTCAATCGAATTTTTCAATGGTTCAAGTACTGACGTGAAGTCAGGAGCTTTTGCACCATGGTAAATTCGATTGAGAGTGTCCAATACAGGAGAATGGACACTGGAACATACGGGCAAAAGCTCCTGCCTTCACGTCAGTGCTTGAACCAATTACGAAAAAAAAATTGGTTGAAGCACTGACGTGAAGTCGGGAGCTTTTACGCGTATGTTCTATAGTCCATTCTCCTGTATTGGACACTCTTAATCGAATTTACCATGGTGCAAAAGCTCCTGACTTCACGTCAGTGCTTGAACCATGCTAAATTCGATTGAGAGTGTCCAATACAGGAGAATGGACAATAGAACATAGGTGCAAAAGCTGCTGACTTCACGTCAGTGCTTCAACCAATTTTTTGTCTCGTACACTGAGAGAACAGTTTATTTATAAATAATAATGTTTATTCATATTAAATAAACCCCTTATTCATATATGGCGTAATAAATATTTATTTGTCCCAAATAATGGATTTGTTTGAGTTTTAAAAATAAATATATATTGGTGACAAATTAATATATATATTAATTATTAATATACGATTTATTAATAGATGAAAAGGTTTATTAATAGATACAAAATTATAGTATCATTCAATTACGATTTATTAATAATGAATAAATGTTATTTATGAGAATTAAATATTTGTTTAGAATGAATATCATTAGTTTATAATGAATAAAGATATATTTATATTTCAGAAAAGAATATTTCTCATAAATATAGGAAATTTATTATAAGAAATTATATATTCATAAGAAATAATGAATTTATTGAAGGAGAAAAGATATATTTTTATTAAATAACAAATTCTTATTAATAAATATATGTTATTCATGGGATAAAACAATGTTCATTCTATGAAAGTCAATAGTTTATACCAAACAAATATAAATTTATATTTAGTAGATTATATTTCATGTAAATAAATAAAATTTATTATAGAATAATTTTATACTTTCGTAAATAACAAGTTTTTCACAGTAAATTAAGGTTTTTTTTCGAAAAAAAATTATATTTTCCAATAAATATGATTAATTAAATGAAAACTGAAGTGAATGAAAACTGAGGGGAATGAATAATTAAAATCCATCACATTAGCCTTTTTATGTTTCATTGGAATGGAACTTAATTAAGTTATGTATTATTGAGTCAATCAACAATATATAGGGGTGGTGCATGAAAAATAAAATAAAGGAAATACACAAAACGTAATATTTATTCTATAATGAGAAAACATAACATAGGTTCAACATTAAACTTATAAAAAAAATCAGTCTAGTCTTAGTATACATTCAACAACAAAATATATTATTTAGTAAATAATGAGAAAAAATACTTAGGAGGTCCAACATTGAACTCTTACATAATATAAAATCAGTCTAGTCTTAATATGCATTCAACAACAATACGTAATATTTATTGAATAATTTGAAAATAAACAGGCTCAACATTAAACTTTTAAAAAATATAAAATCAGTCTAGTCAGTACAGATTCAACAACAAAGTAATATTTATTGAATAATAAGAAAAAAGTATTTAGGAGGTTCAACATTGAACTCTTGCAAAATATAAAATCAGTCTAGTCTTTACAAGCATTCAACGCAACAAAACGTAATATGTATTAAATAATGAGAAAAAAATAACAGGTTCAACATTCAACTTTCAAAAAATAAAAAAAAGTAAAAATATAATTCGAGTCTAACTATACATTCATCAATATTTTAGTATCAGATAATGGAACATAATTATTCTTAATTATTAAATTCTTATGAACTCAACTCATTTATGTGAAGCAAGAAATAATAAAATTGTCAGAAACATTTAAATGCAAATAAATTAACAATTTGGTCGAATTATGACTAGGTTCAAGAAATTCGCTCTCACATACACTAAATCAAAAATTACACTTATGGCATTGTCACACCTAAACTTCAGGAACAATTGGGTACATAAAGTGAACTCAATCATTATGTTGATTTAAACTTCCTGATTCATACATGAAATATATTTATTTCCATTAGCTGAATTGTGGATATGTGTTAGAAAAGGCCAAAAGTCTTCGAGGACATTAACTTTAAAGGTATGAGAAGAAATACAATTTACCTGATAGGCCTGAAAATGTTTATCAAAACCGAAACACAAAATGTCTTTGCAATTTAAACGATAATTTTTATTGTTATATTCAATAGATTCTATAACACAAAACACTGGTTCTCCAAAATGATTTCGACCGTATTGACATACCACTCCTTTCTTATAGAGTACTCCATTGATTTTCAACCAACTCGAATATACTTCTCAAATGGCTCAAACCATTTTCACACAAAAACTCCTGGAAATCGGACATTCTGTTCACACACTTATCACAAAACTTTTAGTTCGTAGTAACTCACAAATACACTATCCTAACCATATCCTAACTGACTGAAGAAAAGGAAAAGACTGAATTAGAATTAGAAGATTTTCAGAGTAGCAATTCGCTATGATGGGGTGGGGTCGGGAACATAAAGATCCGAGCGTAAATAAACACTTATTCAGGTCTAATCAAGATTTATTATTAATAAATAAATGTTGATTAAATGATGATTCAACAAATATTTGTTTGACAGAAATAAGGCAAATTTTAACTTGAAATAATATTTGTTTGGTGGAAATAAATCATTTTGTTATAGTTAATAATATTTTCGAACATGACTTTTCAGTATTAGATTTATTTCCTATTAATAAACCTTTCTAATAATTAATAAATATTGCCTAAATAAATAATATATTTCTGAGGAATAAGCTTAAAATCAAGTGGATCTAACTATTAATAACATTTATTAATAATTAATAAAATTCATTAATAATGAATAAATCTATCCCAAATAAAGAATTATTAATTATTAACCCTACCATTTCTCTCAGTGTAATGTGAAAATTTTGAAATGAAGAATTCACTCAATAAACACATTTTTATGGCAAAAACGATATTTAAAGGTGTCATAACTTACAAAAATTGTCAAAATAAGTGTTCAAATTTAGGGCCTGGCACTTCTTGACAGTACGCAAATCGAGCTTGATATACCTACTCCGTACCTACTCGGAACAAACAT
Organism: Halyzia sedecimguttata; assembly: GCA_937662695.2. Classification (NCBI taxonomy): domain Eukaryota; kingdom Metazoa; phylum Arthropoda; class Insecta; order Coleoptera; family Coccinellidae; genus Halyzia; species Halyzia sedecimguttata. Next base: position 36,088,592 of record OW569411.2, read on the forward strand.
TTTGGAGAGATTCAGGCTGTATTGCTCTTATTTCTTCCCGAATCCTTTGTTTCAACTCCTCGATGTTGTTTGACCGATTGAATTAAACTTTACTTTTGATATAACGGAGACCGTGCTGGCCATTCCATATAACTTCGCCGACCAATGCTCCCGTTTGGGAACACTTCGTTCAGGTAATCACGTACATCTTGAAAATAATGAGGTGAGGCCGTTGAAACCATATCGTTTCACTTGGGAGATCTGGATTTGCATCGTTCGGAGAAAGAAACGCCAACTCTGGAGTCAGGTCATCCCGTAATAAATCCAATCCAATAGGACCTGGTAATGGCGTTAACGGTCGTACATTTATATTTATATTTATTATTTTTGGTAAATAAAGTTATATTATTATTATTATTTTTTTTTTTTTTTTTTTTTTTTTTTTTTGTCACGTAAGAGGAAAAACCTTTTATAGGCGCCGCAAGCGGCAGTGTGAGACTCCAGATGTTATTTGGTTACTCACTAAAAAACCTCTCACTATTCTTGGACTGTTCTTCGTCCTGCCCTTACAGCGTCCCTTAACAAAAGAGATGAGCTGCAAGTGGCCTTCATAGTTGATGGGACCTCATCACTCGTAGTGACCCGAGCAACACTGCTTTTTGCATTCTGTTCGCCAAAACCTCGGCCAAGGATGTACAGGCCGGAATAATCTTCAATTCTGTCACATAGTTCGCTCTCATTCCGCCAAGGCATCCTATGATCAGAACGACCATTTTTACTTTATAACCTGGATATAGGGTTCCCAGCTCAAACAGCAAATCCTTGTATTTCTCCCTCTTCTGTTGTTCTTTCATCACCACATTATTTTCAGCGGGGGAGGAAAATTCGACAACAAACAATTCCCTGAGATCTTTGTCCACCAGTACTATATCTGGCTTTATGGCATGGATCTGCCGAGTTGTTGGAAAAGCATAGTTCCAGTAGATTCGAGCTCTATCATTTTCGATGACTGATTCAATTTCCAGAGGCACAAATGGTAGCACTGGCTCCTTGTCTATATCATAAATTTCTCTCAGATGGAAGTAGAGAATCCGAAGCGCCGCATTGTGTCTTTCTGTGTATCCTGATGGAGCGTGGACTCTGCAAGCAGACAAGATGTGCATGACAGTTTCCTGCTGACTGTGGCATGCTCTGCAAGTTGTTGGGGTGTCCACTTTCATGATGTTCTTCTTATACCATCTTGTATTTATCACTCCATCTTGACAAGCCATAACGAATCCCTCCGTTTCCGACTTTAGACCAGCCGACTTCAAAAACGCAAAGGATAGTTCCTCTGATAGGCCCTGATCTTTCAAACTCCTGAAATATATAGAGTGCAGACTTTTACTCATGTGGTCTTCGAGTAACGTCTTCAGTTGTGCCTGTCTGATCTCTCTGCCTACTCTTCTCTGGTCTGTTGGCGTGATAGGTGTTCCCACTAGCTCATAGTCGATGGATACTCCAGTTATGCTGAGTTTTTCCAAGGCTCTCCGTCCAGCTCTAAATAGGAAAGCTCCTTGGTTCCTGATTTCATGATGAGCTACCATTTTGAGAAGCGGGTCTTCACTTCTCAATATCCTTATTGCCATTTCCAACGTATGTTGATGGTGTTGGTATTCCAAACTCTGCAAACCTCTGCCACCCTGCGTTCGTGGGAGATATATTCTTTGAACCGAGCAGTTGGGATGCAGGCTCCGATTCATGTTCATCACTTTACGTGTGGCCCTGTCTAGTTCGAGAATCTCATTAACTGTCCAGTTGATTATTCCGAAAGAGTATGTGACTATCGGAACTGCCAAGATGTTCGTAGCTGACACCTTGTTTTTACCAGACAGCTGTGATTTCCATATATCTCGGATCTTCTTTTTGTAGCTGGCTGTCAAAGCATCCTTGATTCGAGTTGTCTCCAGTGCGCCTCTTTGTTGCATTCCAAGGAATTTGTAATTTTCCTCTTCATCGAGGTGCCGAATGATTATTCCTCCTTCCAGTTCGATGTCTTCTCCTACTTCTTCAGTTCTTCCTCTGTTCAGATGGAAAACAGCACATTTTTCCAAACCGAATGACATTCCTATTGCTGTGGTGTATTCCGCAACGATGTTAAGAAGTTGTTGTAGCGCTGCCTTGGAGGGAGCGTACAGTTTTAAGTCGTCCATGTACAGGAGATGTGAAACCAGATGTTCTCTTCTGCCTGGTGGCCCGGCCTTGTACCCTATTCTGCTTTCCCTCAACTCCGTTGTTAATGGTAGGAGTGTTATGCAGAACAATAACGGGCTTAGCGAGTCTCCTTGAAATACGCCTCGCCTGTATTTCACCCATCCCGTATACGTGGTTCGACCTTCCGATCGAACGGCGAACTTAGTCTTCCATAGCGCCATGATGTTTTTCATCACATGGACGATATTTGTGTGGACTTTGAGCATCTCAAGCAGCTGTAATATCAAGCTGTGCGACGATGTGTCAAATGCTTTAGCGTAATCCAGCCAGGATGTATGTAGATCGCGCTTGTAGTGTTTTGCATCTTGACAAATGCTCTTGTCTATGAGTAGGTTGTCCTTGCACCCCTGTACTCCTTTCCGTGCTCCTCTTTGCTCGTAGATTTGGTTCCACACTGGTGCACTAGCCTCCAGAATCCGGTTTTGAAGGACACTTGTGAGTATTTTATACAGCGTATTGAGACACGTGATAGGGCGATAGTTCTTTGGCTGTCCTAGATCGCCTGATTTTGGTATCAGTACAGTTCTGCCCTCTACCAACCATGATGGAATTGCCTCACGGTGAATTATTATCCCACTGAATATTCTGGCTACGTGTTGATGAGTAGCTGGAAAGTTCTTCCACCAGTAGTTTTGGATCCCATCCAGTCCAGGTGCCGTGAAATCATTTTTGTTCTTTAGGGCTTGTCTAACTTCTTCGGTTGTTACTTCAGTCATTTCTTCTGTCGGTTGCAGACTTTGATCGCATAATGTCTGGAATCTGTGAAGTGCCGGAGTATCCCTGGTTTCCGCTGGTCGCTCGTACAATTTCTTCCAGAACCGTTCGACTTCTTCTGGCGATGGCGAGTTTTCTGCCTCTATTTGTTTAGGCTGAAATAGCTTTGAGGGTTCTGCGGTGAATGTGTTGTTGTCCTCTATCCATTTCTGCTTCCTGATCAGCTTCTTCCTCGCTGCCGCTAGTGATCTTATCTTATCGACAGCTTTCTGCTTCAGTAGATTGATGATGGGCAAGCTAATCGTACGGTGCAACGCACGTAGCTCCCCCATCATGACCTCTATCTTCATGCTAGGCTTCAGTTGTCCTTTCATAACATCTATGATACATTGGTACCAAGATGCTTGCTGCCTCACGATCTTCATCTTCTTATCTAGCTTCTTCATTCTTGACCTATGTTTGTCATCCCTTGTTGTTGTTCTACCTGGAGAACATAGAAGTGAAGTAGCAGCTCTCACTGCAGCCACGACATCTTCTAGTGAGCAGTCCTCCTTTAGGTGATCGTTGATGATATTATTCATCATGGCTAGGTCTTCAGCCTGGAGTCTCGTTTTCAACCGTGCAGTCGTTTTGTTCGGATCCCCTACTGCAGCCTCGAATGCTTCCTTTCTGTTGATGACTGGTTTCGGAACATCTCTCACTTGTTCCGTTCTTCGCCTGTTGCACTGTGCAGGATGTTCCACTCGGAATGGGGCAGCTGTCACCTGCTCCATGTCCAGTGCTTCGACTTGCGATCCAGGCATTGGAGGTTGGATGTTTGCGGCATCTCTCACCTGCCTCCCATCCTGTTCTTCTCTCCTTTGAATCGTGGATTGCTGCTGTTGGTTCCGAGCATCTCTCACCTGCTCTTCAGCTTGTTCTTCTGTTCCTTCTGGCTGTTGAAGCTGCTGCAAGATTCCTCTCTTCTTCAGATGGCTCACCTGGTCTCGCAGGTTTTGCTGAGTCATAAAGCTAAGATCTGGATTATTTTCACACCACAGACCATGCAGTCTACCCATATATCCCCTTCTTTCTGGTCTGGATCTTCGGTATAAAACAGTCAGTTTTTCATGTTGCTCGGGTGTCCACTTGTGGCGTCCCCTTTGCGTGGTCTTGTTCCTGTTGTTATTATTATTATTATTATTATTATTATTATTATTAATAATAATAATAATAATGATATAAGTTTATTTACCCAACAGGAATAATCCCAATTATAGGGTAACATATATAGGTACATTCTCAAACTATGCCAAAAATAAAAATACCAAAAATAATATCAGTTTTCTTAAATAATATACAACAATATCAGTGACTAAAAGAACATGTTCATTCTGAGTGCATTCGCACTCCAACACATACGATACACTGGTGCACGCACCAACAAGTTTGTACGAGGTGTTGGCAGACGAAAAACAGGAGCAGACCTAGAGACCATCCTTGGAATTGTGATGTTCATTCGCGACAACAAATAGGGCGAGTCGTGGTGACCCATCAGTAGCCTCCGGGCGAATTTAGCACATTGGTTTCCATGTCTTTCGGCCAACGATGATATTCGTATATCACTCATAATGGAGGAAAGATTAGCTCCACGTTCAGGGTATATACCCGTTTGCCGAAATGAGGCGTACTTAAAAAACCTCCTATGGATTCGCACGAGCACACTTAGATGACAGTCGTATATTGGAAACCAAATGAGGCTACCATACTCCAATTTGCTGATAACGAGTGTGAAGTAAAGATTTCTCAATACCTCCAGATCGCCGAACTCCCTAGAGCACCTGAAGACAAAGCCCAGCATTTTACAAGCGGAGGCACTGAGTTCTTCAATATGCGGTATGAAACTCAATTCAGCGTCGAACAAAATGCCGAGATCACGTTTTTGATCCACACGGGTATGGGAACGGTCACCAATGAAGTAATTGCCAACAAAAGGTTGCACTCTTCTCGTGAAAGTCATCTGAAAGCACTTTTCCAAGTTCAACGTTAGTCCATTCCTCAAATACCAATCCCAGACGAATTGCAAACTAGACTGAAGCAGCTCCAAATCTTCCACAAAACGTATCCTCCAGAACAGCTTCAAATCATAAGCATACGCCAAGGCCATGCATCCCAGGAAATTCAACAGATCGTTTATAAACACCACGAACAGTAATGGACCAAGACTAGATCCCTGCGGAACTCCAGATTCCAAAACATATTCAAATGACTCGAAACCATTATAAAACACATAATTCTCTAACATATATCCTATTACCCTGTTCCTAACAGTTCCAGCCCATACATGAACTTTCTCAGGAAATTGTTTATGTGCCTCCATCATCTAGTTTGGATTGTGATCCCACCAATAGCGACAGTTTTGTCTGTTGACAGTTCCATTTAAATAAAATGTTGCTTCGTCGCTAAATGAAATTCAAGCTCGAATCCACTCATCGGCATTGCAAAACGGTCCATAATTCGTTCGCAAAACTGAGTTCTGCGGTCGAGGTCTCCAATTTGTTCGTACAATAAATTAATCTTGAATGGGTGCCATTTATGGCATTTTAATTTACTCAAAACCGATTTTTGCGATATATTGTTATGCACTGCTATTTTTGCTATATTTCTCAAAGTAACTTTCTTGCGTACAAAGACTGTACGCAAGTAGGTACTAGGAAAACACACAGACATTTAGATGGTCTGAATTATTTTTGGCGAGTTTCAGTATCAATACTAGCATCGTTTTCGTAATAAAAAATTGGTTCAAGCACTGACGTGAAGTCAGGAGCTTTTGCGCGTATGTTCTATTGTCCATACTCCTGTAATGAACACTCTTCTTAATCGAATTTACCATGATGAATTCTATTGTCTATTCTCCTGTATTGGACACTCTTCTCAATCGAATTCACCATGATGATTTTTATTGTCTATTCTCCTGTATTGGAGACTCTTCTTAATCGAATTTACCAAGATGAATTTTATTGTCCATTCTGGACATCATGACATTCATATTTTTATTTTATTTTTGAAGGTTCTCGCAAAAATACGACCATAGACTACATATTATCATACGACGATTCCCATCCGCTACACTTGGCTACCACTACGCTACCGAACTCACAAAAGGCTGCCCGGTTCTCCAACAATATAGATCCGATCATGTTCAAACTTGGAATTCTGCAGTAGAGTTAGGTTCTGAAGGCTGTTCCAAAATTTCAGCCATGCCGGACGAATAGTTTATGATATATGGAATTTTTTTCAATTATTTTTAATTATTTTTTTTTAAATTTTCTAGTTATACCATCCTCACGAAATTCTGCAAGAATTTTCGCGTTGGCATTCTACAACTAATAACCATGCTTGAATTCAATCGGTTTTGTATTCTTTGAGTTAATGAGGAACAAAAAACAACCAAATTTCAGAAAATTTCAGATGGCTATAACTCTAAAACCTTTTGGACGATTATGCTCATAAACGAACTCAAATGTCGCATTCTGATGCACAACCAAACCTCAAATTTTCAAGCCGCTATCTCTTTCCGTTCTCAGGTTATCGTGACAACAAAAATATTTTTCAATAATTTTTTAATAATTTTCTAGCTATACGATTCTCACAAAATTTCACGAACGTGCTTAGGTCTATATTCTACAACTATTCACCAAGTTTAAATTCGATCGGATTCATTTTGGTTGAAAACAAAATTATTACTCGGAAACCATTGGGCCGATTATACCCATTAACAAACTTGTCCGTCGTATTTGGATACGCCACCTACTCTGAAAATTTCAAGTCGCTAGCTCTCTCCGTTCTCAAGTTATCGTGGCAACGGCCGGACGGCCGTACGGCACCACAGAATTTCACATTTGGGCAAAACTATAACGCGATGTTCCCCAGAACATACGCGCAAAAATAATGTATTTGATGAAGACTTGATTTAAAAATTTCGCATGTTTTTCAAATTTTAAAAATTAATATCTCGAGAATTATTGCCCTAAATGTTACTCTGCAGTACTGAATTCAGAATTTTATGATCTATCCATGCCAAGAAAAAATAGGGACTTGCAATTAATAAAAATATGAATGACGTCACTGCTTGGTAACGGTAAATGGTAGAAAAATAATAATGACGGGAAAATGTTCGGTGTTCCTTAAAAAATAAATTACCTTGACCCATTAAACCATTTGTCGATATTCCTGCAAGGGAAGAAAATAAACCCTTTATTCTATACTTTCGACGCTCACGACGTTATGTACATACATACTTACACTTGAATAAAGAGGAGAGTCCTGTTACGGCCGGCCGGACATAATCAATTTTGACTACGATTCTTGATTAGTGAGTCGAACCAAATCGTTTCATTTGTACCCAAAAATTCGAAAATTACAGACATTTGGGAAAATTCATGAGCACTCTGCTCCGAGGAACCAGAGCGCCAGAAAGTGGGAAAGCTCTGTGGACAGGGGCTTTGGCGTTCATGTCAAACTACTATCGAGTAATTATTCAAACTTTGATAAATCATATCTCTGAAACTGAAAGTATTGGTTTCTCATGGCGGGTTTCACGAAGCTTCGATTACCTTAATTGTAGATTTAATTCGGTGGCTGCATCAAAAATTAACTGGAAATTAACATAGAATCACTGATTTGGTAATTCAAAGCTGTCAAAGCTTTGTAAAACCTACCATAAGAGTTGGGAATGATATCAATGCAGTCTTATGATAGAACTGCATCATATGAACAGCACCAATAATTTAATTCAAAACGTAGGTCTATGACTCATCTCATATGTATGATCATATATATGATTTACATATTATAATTATAATTAGAGCATTCTATGAAATCATAATATTACGATTAATTATTTAAATTTTGAAAAATCATATCTCAGAAATTATTAGTTTCTTAGAGTTGAGAATCATATCGATGGATTCTTATAATGAAACTACATCTTAAACAAAAATTGAATTTGAAATTTGTAATGTAAAACAAATGTTTTCATTAAGTACTCCGAAACCACCAGGATTTTACCCAATAACGAACTCAACCGACATATTCATCTCCCACCTACTCTGAAAATTTAAACTGTCTAACTCAAGTCATTCAAGAGTTATCGTGTTAACGGCCGGATGGCTGGACAGAATCGATTTTGACCACGGATTCTTGATCAGGGAGTCGAACATAAACGTTTAAGACCATTTTCTGCCAAAAATTCGAAAATTACAGACATTTGGGCAAATTCATAAGCACTCTGTTCCGAGGAACAAGAGTGCCGAAAATGAATATCATAATACAACTTTTTTGCACGCATGTTCTGGGAACAGCCAAATGTCAGTAATGTTCGAATTTTTTTCCGAAAATGGTCTCAAAGGTCGGCCCTCTCATGAGGAATTCGAGCTATGTCCGGCCGGCCGTTGTCACGATAACTTGAGAACGGAAACGATGGACAAGTTCGTTAATGGGAATAATCGGCGTAACAGTTTCCGAGTACAAATTATGTTTTCAACTAATACAGATCCGATCAAATTGAAACTTGGTAACTAGTTGTAGAATACCCACATAAAGAAGTGTGAAATTTTACGAGGATCGTAGTATTAGAAAAGAAAACAAAATTTAAACAATTTTATTTATCTCACGATAACTTCAAAACGAGACGAGATAGCGACTTGCAATTTTTAGAGTAGTTGGCGCATCCGAATGCGACATTTGACTTTGTTAATAGGTATAATCGGCCGAACGAATTCGGAGTTATAACTATCTGATATTTTATTGTTATTTCCTCAATAACTCAAAAAATACGAATCATATCCAATTCAATTATTGTAATTAGTTGTAGAATGCCGATGCGTAAATTACTGAGAAATTTCGTGAGGATCGTATCGCTAGAAAATTTTATAAAAATTATCGAAAAAAAGGGTATATCTCAGAAACTATCCTTCCAAAATAACTTAAATTTTGCGATAGCCTTAAACTCAATTTTACAGCCAAAGTTTTAACATGATCGGATTCATATTGTTGGAGATATGAGCTGCGTTGGGTTACTTCAGTAGCTGGATGGGTGATAGTTGCCACGATAACTTTCGAACGGAAAGAGATAGCGACTTGCACTTTTTAAAGGAGGTGGCTCATCCAAATGAGACAGTCAGGTTTGTTGTGGGGCATAATCGGCCCAACGGTTATACCCATCTGGAATATTATTTTCTCGATACCTCGAATAATACGAATTCGATCGAGTTAAAATTAGGTAAAAGTTATTGGATACCGACATCAAGACGCATGTGAAATTTTGTGAGGATCGTACCACTAGAAAATTCAAAGAAATATATATGGAAAAATATCATGTACAGAGATATAGCGATTTGTAATTTTCAGGGTAGGTTGCGCCTGCAAATGCGACATTTGAGTTTATTGATAGATATAATCGGCCAAATGGCTTTGCAGTTATTCACATCTGAATTTTTGTAGTTATTTCCTCTGTTACTCACAATATACAAATCCGATTCAATTTAAACTCGTAAAATGCCAACGCGCAAATTTTCTACGAATATCGTGTATATAGTAGTAAAAAGTATTTTTGTATATCATTAGATATTTGAAGATTTCCAATTCAGATATAATACATATCGCACGTGTATTTCAAAAGTGACACAAGTCAAAAAATGAGAATTCTGAGATTTTTGCTGTATTCCGTTTTGTGGTCATCTCAGTAAGTGAGAATTTGTGCTCTCAGTTCACCGCTCACTTATAAAATGGAACACTTTCCCGAAAGTGTTCCTTTTTAAAAGTGAGCGGTGAACTGAGAACACAAATTCTCACTTACTGAGATGATCACAAAAAGGAATAGAGCAAAAATCTCAGAATTCTCATTTTTTGACTTGTGTCACTTTTGAAATACACGTGCGATATGTCAGAATTAAAAACTCTGTGATCATAGAGGAATCTCTCGTTATTCAAGTCTGTCATTAAAATGGTACGAAATGTATTCATGTCTTATAAAAGCTGAGGAAATGGTCTCGATGGTAAATTCGAATAAGAGTATCCAATAGAGGTGAATAAAACATTATTAACAGTAATTTTGTTGGTTTGAGGTTAAATTTTCATTTTTTTCAGCTATCTTGAAACATTTTATATTTCAGAAACTATGCTCCATCGACTTCGAATGAGGAGTGAATAGACAATGGAACATGCGCACAAAATATCCCGACTTCACGTTTATGCTTCAGCATTTTTTGTTCAGGTAGATACCCATTTCAGTCATTTCTTTGATGTAAATAAGAAATTCCAGATACAGAAATTTCTACTATTAGACTATTCGAATAGATATTCGAATTTTCTTACTGTTACATTGGTTATTCGAAATTAGAATAGTCGAATATTCGTATTATTGGCATACAGTTCCGAGCCCTTCTTAAACGCCAAGAGCTCAAGTTAACCCTTTGAAATAATGACACGATGTAAACGTTGAGCTAGAAGAATCTTGACCTCTTGATTTCTAAGGTTCACTATTAGAGATAGGACTAAACGTAAACATACTGTTCTAGAAGGAAACAATTACACTGGTCTACAGTGGTTTTGTTGCCCTAGATATGAAAATGATTTTGGGTCCATTCATGCTCACAATTCATGAAACTATCAATGATTTTGTTAGATTTGCTCTGATTTTTTTTTAAATCATTATTTTCATTTTACATTACAAAAATCAAAAAACGAGAAATAAAATAACAGATATATTTATAATTTCAGTAGTATTTTGAGAATTTAGGATACATCGAAGTAAATAAAGATAAAATGTCGAAAATATATTTTATATTTCCATAAAACGCCTTTTATGGGCTTTTCTTTTATAATTCTTCGAGGGACAATCTCTTTTCAAAGACCAGCAGTAATCTGCCATCATGTGACAATCCCATCGACCCTGATATATTTCCTCCATCACTTTCAGATATTGGTGAAACCGCTCTCCCTGTTCCTCACAATAATTTCCTAAATTATCCGGAAATTTATCTAAATGATTGCGGAGATAGTGTAATTTAATACTCATATTTGCTCCTAAAGTCTGAAAGTTTGTCAGCATATTTTGCACAACTTCTTCATAATTTGCTGCCTTATGGTTACCTAGGAAATTTTCGACAACCAACATCTCATCCAGAACGTTCTCCTTTTTTCCATAACCGTAGAGACTCAACACAGGACCTACAAACTTTATTAGGAACCCATGGCTTACGACCAGTTTCATAATACATTTTAAAGTTCCTTTAAATTTAAAGTATCCTTCAAAGTGATATTTTGGTTCAAAATAACCAACAAAAGGATGCTTTAAATTTAAAGGGACTTAAAAACTTATTATGAAACCGGCCGTTACCTAATTTGTTAATTTTTAAACCGAAATATTCAACATAAGTTTCTTTGACAAAATTTGTGATATTTCTTTTTTGTTTTTCTGATATATAAACACCGCAAATATAACAAAATAAATCACTAGAATATTTACACTTTCTTCGTGACGAACTCATATTTTCGAATAAAAGACAAATATATTAGAATGGACATTCAGTTATTGAAACAAAATATTGATCCATGAAAACTTATCCAGACTCACGTGTACGTACTTCAATATTGTCAAATAACTGAGATCTCAGCTGTTCTGTGTAGCAAGGGGTCTGAGAGTGGGGTTCACGTGATGTTTGTATGCGCGAAAAAGTTGCGCAGAAGCCTAATCATGACTGGAAAATTAAATTTTATTTTTAACAAACCGATAATTCTTCGAAATATAAGATATACAAAAATCAAGAAAATATGAGCTCATTCAGAACTTTCATGAATATATTCGTAACTTAGGCACTTGAGAACGTACAAATTTGCGATCATATCCAGGGCAACAAAAAAAAATTTTTTTTTTGTAGAGCTGTGTTATACTTCGTTTGAAATGTGGACCCTTTTCCAGTCGATATTTTGATACTTTCTGCTCAATATTGAAACAGCTGAAACAGTCCAATTGATTTTCGAAATCGCTCAATTAGGAATAGCTCAGAGAACATTGACGTAAATGGACCATTAGTATAAGGCGGTTAATATCGTTATATCTTCAACATCCATCACGCTTATTAACTGGACTCCCGATGACTTGCAAGAAAACAGGTGTTGTTCGAAATCGGAGAATCACCACGTCGAAACACAATTGAGACGCTACAGACATCTCACATCAATGGAGAACAACTTGTAAATAAACATATCAGCGGTAGCATGACCAAGCCAATCTACGCCCAGAAAAAAGGTACTATATGAATCTCCCCATCTCATTTAGACAGTATTATTCTTGGTTCTTCGGTGAATGAACCCCCAGAGTTATCAGGAACTGAGATCGAGATTTTCACATGTTCACATTTCGAAGGATATTGTGACACATTGAACAAATTGTGAGTTATGTTGCGAAACATGACTAGGAAGTATTTCAGCGTGGTTTTGTTACGATGAGGTGTGTTTTGGCACAGCTGGAAGGGTCTTCAGTGGATCTGACGTAATCGATGGGAGTAGTCGATAAAAATTTTGAGTCCAATTGTATATGATATGAACTTCTCGAGATTTCATTTTTTGGATGAAATAGGAATCCGCTACCAACTAAGCTCACAATAATTTCTACTTCGAAATGAAAAAATAACCGTCCCCTACATTCCATAAAAATACTTCTTCTCTCCATTAAAGGAAAATGTCATGTTGAAAGACATTTTTTAAACAAAAGAAAATACTTCCACAGATTTACAAGTATCCACACACAAAAAATAAAGATATAGTCGACTCTCGATAACTTGAAACTCTAGGGTGTTCTGATGAAATTCAAATAATCAAGAGTTCGATCAAAATTCGTGATTTATGTATTATTTCAAATATTTGTCCATCCTCCACAGCTTCAATCACACGCTTTTTTTCACTTATGGAAAGACACATGTTCTTTCTTGAAATCATTTTAATAACACAAATCAAAAATTAACGTTTGAACTTGTTTGCATGTAAACTGGAATGAGAATTGAGAACTGAGAACAAACGACACGTCTGAGAATGATGAAAAATTCAAATTATAGAGAGTGCGGTAGCCCGGACTTCAAATTATTGAATGTTGGGGGGCAATATACCATTCCTTCAACTTCAAATTACCAAGGGGACCAATTAATATTAATTTTTTTCAATTTGTCGAGTATTTTTCAAGGGACTAGAAAAAAATTTCAAATTATCGAGAGATTCAAATTAACGAGTGTCAATTTATCGAGAGTCGACTGTATTCACTTTCTCGTTAAAAATATTATCCAGGCGTGAAACAATTCATGTTTTAATGTAGTCACTAAGTTCATGATATATTATCAAAGAAGTTCGAAACCAGAATAATCGCTCCGATCAGGGTACGAAAAATTTCTAACGATAAAATCAAGGGCATGATTTCTGAAATCTTGGATATGGTTATAAGATACATGGGCTCAACGAATGAAGACATCCAACTTTCTTGGGAGCAAGCTTTTTCATGATTCCTCCACTAATTGAGCACATTTAATTCAGCAAAGGTTGACTCCTATAATCCTATAATATTGTGGAGATAAGAGTGTTCCCAAGATGCCGCAACCAAAAATATTTAATGTAAAATTGGTTGCCAATACTCACAAGAAGCTCTTAAAATTAAAATGTCAGATCTCATAAAGAGCCAACCCATAACTGTGCTACTGTGCAAGTACTTTCTCTACAAGCGTTAATTCTACAAATCGTCATCTTGGCTGAGAAGTATGGCTTGGCTGTTTCATAGAACTAAATTGTATGACGCAATTTTAGAGACCACTTAATTTCTTACCAAGTATACACTGGAGTGTCGTGCGACGGCTGCGAAACAGTCATGTCCTACTTTTTTGGCCAAGATGTAGCTTTGTATAGTTAGGGGCTTGGATCTGTATGAGATCTGATAACTTTTTAAATGTGAAAGCTTCTTGTGAACCTTGGCAACCAATTTTACACGAAAAGGTTTTGGTTTAATTTTTTTTTTGGCACGTTGTTCAGGGTGACTATCAGTTAGTCCAAATGTCCGTAATTTTCGAATGTTTGGACGAGAATGGTCTCAAACGATTACTTTCGATTCACTAATCAAGAATCCGAGGTCAAAGTTGATTATGTCCGGCCGTCAGCACGATTACGCTCGAACGCAATAAATTAGATAGTTGAAATTTTCAGCGTTGCAGTCCAAATGCGCCGGCTAAGTTCGTTAATGGTTAAAATCCACCGAGTAGTATCAGAGTTATAGCCATCTGAAATTTTGTTTTCCCAATAATTCGAAAAATACTCATCTGATCGAATTAAAGCGGGGTAGTTAGTTGAAAGATACCAACACGAAGACTCATGCATGATTGGAAATTTTTTAAAAATTCTGTATCTCAGGAACTATCCATCAGATAATATTGAGATTCAGTGAAAGGATTCAAAATCTCATTTTATAGTAAAGTTCTAGATGTGAACTCGATCGGACCTATATTGGTGAATATAAATATACCTATTCCCACGATCAAGATGTACCTACTGGTCCATTGGTTTACATTCGACAAACTAAGTAGTTTTAGATTTTTGACATGTCTGGAGTGAAATTTATGAATAATCATAACAACATATCAGAAGATATTTTGTCAGTTATCCAGAGCAGTTTCATTGCAGTAGAAATCTATATAATATGAATTCGGTAAGTACTAAAATCTAACTGCTTATTCATTTATTCATTGATAATTTTTCAATACGAAAGAATCATTGTCAGTTTCAAAGGAGGTTGGAAAATAGTTATTTAGACGCATTTATATCGATATTTAAAACAATTCGTTAATCAAAGGGAATCAAATATGGTATATTGGACGTATTTAGATTTAAATTGAAAGATATTTTCAGATGAGAAATCCTTAAGTAAATTGTTTTGTTCGGTACTGAATGAAGGTTACATTTGTTAAATTGATTTGAAATATACAATATAAACGCAATACTAACTCGAGATGCGTCAAATAGGGTATATTGGACGTATTCTAATGAATTGAACTCGAACGGATCAATAGTGTAGAAGATGTTATTTGGGCAATACAGAAAAATCACTGAAATCTCTGAAATTTGAAATTTAAAATTCATTCATAATCCACCTTTCACTGCAGATTCGTACAGACTTACCATAGCTCTATCAGCTGGAGCATTGGGATGTTACAGAAATAATAACATAGAAATTATAGACAGGAAGGTTCGGAGCCGAAGTTGCTCTTTTTCATTTCAATTGAAATAATAACTCCGAGGAAACGGTTATCGAGAGAATTTAAATTGATTTTTTTCTTAAAATTACGTGAATCGTGAGTATTATTGTTCATTATTAGAAATTAAAATTACTGCTATACAGATGTTTTTTGTGATTTGACAACTCATAGTTTCTCATGGTGTACGATTGGAATGATTTGTTTCATAGAAATTATTCGGAATATACTATTGAAAACGAACCACTGCTACACAGGATTTTTTTTTAACTCATGGCACAATTGTAAGATTGAACTTATTTGTGTCCTTACACCACCACAAACAATGGCACTGTTTATTTTCGACCCAACAGTAAAAGTATGTATTTGAGTGGGATCTTACGCCACCACAAACACAGTACTCTCCATTTTCGAACCAACAGTGAATGTATGTACATATTCGAATGGGACCTTACGCCACCGCAGACACAGCACTGTTCATTTTCGAAGCAACAGTGAATGTATGTATTTGAATGGGTCCTTACGCATTCGGATTTATATTCTTGGAAAAAATTGGGTGCATTGGGCGAGTTCTGTTCTTGAATGGGGGACCGCTCTGGCTATAAATTTGAACAGCGTGACGAAGCTCCTGGCCACAGTGCTTTTCCAACTTGTTTTAAGGAGCCTTTGCTTCCAGCTACCCACTTTCCATGTGTGACTTCCTTCTATTCAAGCATAATCGGATAAAATGGGTTTTTCATGTCAGCAGTTCTTTATTCCTAACCCACTTTCTCGTCATCTATACACTAGTCTAGGTTTCAAAATGTATGGAAGTACCAGTCCATAAGAAATGTTATGTACATAACTAAACCCCCTTTTATGGGATGGTAGAGGGTGAAAATGACAGTTTCTCAATATTATTGTTGTCTACATACCAAATCTCAGTTTTCTAGCACTTCGAGAAGTACCCTAGTTTTATACTCAGATATGCAACTGTATGGTGGTTGGAGGGTGAAACAATTTCATATTTTTACTGATGTCTGTTCGCTTAGTCTGGTCGGCATACCAAATTTAACATTTTTAGGACTTCGAAAATTTTCCCAGTTATATTAGTCGAATATTCGGACTTGCACCTCCCGTTAAGGGAGTTTTGCTGAAAAGTGAAAACTTATCTGAATGTGTCGATAGTTTTACGACCGTTTCTTGGGCATTTCTACATCCGATAATGCCTACGAAAACATGGAGGAATGCCTTAGAATAAACATTTCAGGCGCTATGTCTTTTACTGTTTATGACAAAACTGACGCCATGCTCTATGGTGAATATAACGTACCAGACAAGGAAGCGCGTTGGGCCAGCCATTTATTTCTGTAAGAAGAAGTGAGATGGATACGCCCACCAGGTCCGTATTTTAGTAGTTTATTGTTGTATGATGAAGAGAAATTTTACAACAAATGCTTATGGATGCAAATAGTGTAAAAAATGTGAAATTGTGGCTGAAGAGTTGATAATGTAATTCTCCAAATTTTTTGCTGTATAGGCCTCCACTGCTTGAAGGCTATCTCGTAAATTATGAGCCATAGAACCTACAGGGCCCCTATTCACGAAATGTTGAGAGAGATCTCTCCTACGAGATTTATCAGGTCTGTGATTCTGCGCGAACTCCGTATGTGAATTGTCAGTTGAAATGTGTTTCTCTACTACTAAATAGTGAGGGAGAAGTGAAATGAGATTTCTTGTAGGAGTTCTCGCATGAGAATACTCATCTCTACGAATGTCGAATATACGGGGCCTGGAATAGCATGAATATTGTGGAAATCATTAATCGATTAGGTATTATATGACTCAATTCTTTTCTATTGTTCACAATAAATGTAGAAATTATACTATGATGTAACAGAACTTGAGCGCAAGCGCGCAAGAGCAGTGTTCTCCCGATTCTTTTAGTGGAATAGAATAGAAATGCCGCCTTCTTCGACACGCCATAATTATATTAAATCTCCAAACAACGCCTTTCGTTCTCGAAAAATGTTCTGTCAGAACGTACAATGACATTATAACCGAACCATTATTCTGCCTCTGCCGTCACATGAGGCACTGCCCAAGAATGACGTCTGAATTACATGTTGTGCTTCCTTAATCCCTGCGCAGCATGCTACTGATCAGTTAATTGTAAATCCCATTTCGATTTCGTGATCTGTGATCGAACTCACGGGTTCAGGTTTTGCAAGTCACTGTTTCGAAACAAGTAGGAGTTTAGGAGTGACTGTCATAAATCACGATTAAGTTTGTGGTAGATTCGACAGATTTCTAAATTTTTCTCGATGTTAATATGGATTATCTATATCCCAAAGATACCTATATTTACTTTTGACTGTTCTACGGTTTTTAACTGATTTCTATCAATGGTCTACCTACCTCAAGGCAAGTAAAAAAAAATGAGTAAAGACTATTAATTAAGTACGTCCCTTACGGCTACCCTTGAAAAATTGTATATTTTGAATTCCCCATTCAATTTGTGAGAAAAAAGCTCTCCTTCATGTTGTCTCTACTAAGCACCTTTCTTGAGTAAAGAGTGAAAATTCAGACATGATTCCGCATATCATTACAGGTATGTTGGATTACTTGAAACTAAATAATTGAAGGAGGCTTGAAATAAACAATACAGCAATGGCAATAATAAACCCATGTGTTGAATCAATTAGTGAATATGTGACAAAGCTATTTTCGTGATTGTTATTCTTATTATCAGTGTTTTTCAATTAAAAAAAATGGATTTTAGATTAAGTAACGAGGAATACGCATATATTCATTTTTGCGTGTATTTTCTGGGGGAACATCGCTTTATCATTTTGCCCAAATGTCTGTAATTTTCGAATTATTTGCCAAAAATGGTCTCAAACGATTGAGTTCGACTACCTGATGAAGAATTTGAGGACAAATTTCATTCTGTCCGGCCGTCATATGCCAGGATAACTTAAGAACGGAATGAGATAGCGACTTGAAATTTTCATGGTAGGTGTCGCATCCTAATACGACGGACATGCTCATTAATGGGCATAATCGGCCTAATGGTTTCCGAGTAATAATTTTATTTTCAACCAATATGAATTCGATCGGATTGAAACTTGCTGATTAGTTGTAAAATATAAACCTAAGCACGTTCGTGAAATTTTGTGAGAATCATGTCACTAGAAGATTTTTAAAAAATTAATAAAAAATATTTTTTATGTCACCTGAGAACGGAAAGGGATAGCGAATTTTCAGGTTAGGTTGCGAATCTGAATGCGACATTAATTTGTGTTTGTTTATAAGCATAATCTGTGTTTTTGGAGTTACACCAATCTGAAATTTTGTTTTTATTTTCTCAATGAGCCGTATTCATAAACCTGAAGAATATCCTTGTAAGAATAAGATGAAAGTATAAGGTTTTCGGTTGAAGAAAAAGGTAAGAGTAAAAGCATTTCCTTTTTTTCGTATTCATAATGATTACCTTATACTTGCAAGAATATCCTCCAAGAATAAGTAAAGGGATGTTGGCTTGTATGTGGCGCGACAGGTTCCAACCTGTTCACTATGGTTTGTTTATTTATTTTACAGTGGACCCCCGGTAGTCCGACAAACGTCTTGCAAGGCAGTCCCGGACAATCGAATTTGACGGAATATAGAGTACTAATACTATAGAGCCCAAGTACCCCTATAGTCCGGAATTCTTCGGAAAAAATTACCAACAAATTCCAGATCAAAATATAAAATAAGATTCTATCTGAACTACAAATGTACTACACTACGCTTGTTTATTCAACTGAGTTATATAAACATGTTACTACACGACTGACCGCCGTATTCACAAAGCATTCGATCTCCGTTAAGTCCTAACTGAGGTCCTCAGTGAAGGATAAATAAGAATCGCAACCTCAGTTGACGTATTTAACGGTGGTGAAAGAGGCCTATTTCACGTTAGCTGAGGTTGCGATTCTTATTTATCCTTAACTGAAGACCACAGTTAGGACTTAAAGGAGATTGAATGTTTTGTGAATACGGCGGTGAGTCTGCTACTGACCACACTCAAAATTATTGAAGGATATGCTTTTTATTTAAAGTAAAAGGAAACGTTTATGAATAACCAAAAACTTTTTTGTAAAGGATATGCTCCTACTCTATAAGTATAAGGTTTCACTCGAAATATTATGAATGCGAGCTGAAGGGTTCCCTTCATTTTCTGCAAGTATAAGCATAACCTTTTTTTTATTAATAATATAATATAATGACTCGAAAAATACAAATTTGTAATGTAAAAAAAATTTTTTACGGTTTTGGAGTTATACCAATTTGAAATTTTGTTGTTATTTTCTCAATGACTCGAAAAATACTAAACCGATTGAATTCAAACATGGTTATTAGTTGTATAATGCCAAAGCGAAAATTCTTGCTTAATTTCGTGAGGATCGTATCTCTACAAAATTTTTAAAAAGTCATTGAAAAAAATTCTGGATATCAGTAACTATTCGTTCGACCAAACCTAACTCTGCTGCCAAGTTCCAAGTTTGAACATACGATCGGATATATATTTTTGGGGATCCGAGCAGCCTTATGAGAGTTCAGTAGATGAATGGTTGACTGTTGCCTCGATAACTTCCGAACGAAAGTAGATATAGGGACTTGCAATTTTCAGGGTATGATACGATTTCGAATGGGAGAGTTAACTTCGTTTACGGGCATAATCGGTCCAACTGTTTCAGAGTTATACCCACCTGGAATATAATTTTCTCGATAACTCAAAAAATATAGATTCCATCGAATTGAAGCTTGGTAACTAGTTGTAGAATATCGACATAAAGACTTGTTTAAAATTTCATAAGAACCGTACCCCTATAAAATTTCAGAACAATTACGGAAAAGAAATTGCTTCAAGTACTGACTGAAGTCAGGAGCTTTTGCGCGTATTTCCTATTGTCCATGTCCATGTAAATTTAACTTGGTAAATTCGATTAAGAGTGTCCAATACAGGAGAATGGACAATAAAAAATACGCGCAAAAGCTGACTTCACGTCAGTTTGCGTTAATGTTTGGTTGTTAGTTATAAGTTATTAACAATTTTGTTTGAGGTCCAAATTTTTCACCCCCAAATTTGAATTCAAAAATTTTTCTTCAATTCCGTTCGAATAACATCCAGGATTTACCTCTCAATTTAAAACACGGTAGTTAGATAGAACTGGATGGAGCCCCTCCACATGTTGGAGTTGAAGTTAGTGAATGGCTTAATTTTATAATTATCCGCCAGCTATTGAGAGATGACAGCAATATCGACATGGTCAATGGAATTGGACCAGTGGTTTGATCCCCTAGGTCAATGGATTTTAATCATCTGGACATCTACTTCTTGGAAAATACATATCATAGATGAAGTGTATGCTACTGCAATAGAAGAAAGAGATTAATTGATATTAAGAATTCAGCAAGCTTGATGACAATCCGAAAATGCAAAATCCAAATGAAGTATGAGCTAAAATATAATCATTGACGTGGAGATGCCGAAAATATACGTAGTTTGGTGATGGATTGAATTTCGCACAATTTCTCTACATATTTTAGTGGTTAAATGTTTCATTTTATTTTATGGTTTCATTGAATCAATATGAATTTTCACTTTTTACTCAAGGAAGGTGCGTGGTTGAAAAAAAATTGGTTCAAGCCCTGTGGACAGGAGCTTTGGCACAACAAGTGTAATTCCCTTTCCGGGATTTGAGCCCGCCTTCTCTCGTTCCGAAATCGAAAACCCGACTTCCTAGACCAACCGGCTATCGGGCTCCTCGTACGATCTTCTCGATCTCCGGTATTAGAATAAAACGTCGGTACTTACCTGGGATATATATTCTTAATTTTTACTTTTCGACATAAAATCGCCACATGGGGGTTAATTTGATGGTTTTTTACCCTTGTCTCTCTAAGTCGATTTTGACGTTTCTCGAACCAACTATTAGCAAGGAATTAGACAATATCATGTCTCAGGAAAATAAGTTGTCATTATGACAATTCATACATAGAATAATTATATAATTCTGTGAAAACGTAGAAATACGATTTATTATTGAACTTTGAAAAATCATATCTCCGAAAGTATTAGCTTGTTAGAGTTAAAAATGATATCATTGGATTGTTATGATAAAACTGCTTATTGAAAAAACTTAGCCGAGATATTTATCTCCCAAACATACTCTGAAAATTTCAACTGTCTAGCTCATTCCGTTCGAAAGTTATCGTGCCTACGGCCGGCCGGATCGGCTGAACAGAATGAATTTCGACCACGGATTCTTGATCAGTGAGTCGAACCAAATCGTTTAAGACCATTTTCATCGAAAAATTCGAAAATTACAAACATTTGGGCAAATTGATAACCACTCAGTTCCGAGGAACTAGAGCGCCAAAAATGATGGTGAGCTTTCCCCTCACAAATTGAATGAGAAACTTGAATTGATGTTTAATTGCAAGAAAAGCGGTGGCGTAACAATTGTTTCCTCAAAAATATCCAGTCACGTGCTGGTACGGACGCCACTAGTAGGACAAAAAAAAAATACTTGCTATCACGATGGAAATTGAGGCATACAAAATTTCATTCAAATATCTCCAGCCGTTTGGAAGAAAGTAATACCTACTTTCCATTTATGGCGCTCTTGTTGCTCGCAACAGACTGCTTTTCAATTTGGACAAATGTCTGTAATTTTCGAATTTTTGGATGAAATGCTTAAACGATTTGGTTCGACTCACTGATCAATAATCCGTGGTCAAAATCAATTATGTCTGGCCGGCCGGCCGTAGGCACGATAACTCTCGAACAGAATGAGCTAGACATTTGAAATTTTCAGAGTAGGTTTGGAGCTAAATATCCCGGTAAAGTTCATTATAGGTTTCGGAGTAAAGAAAAAAAAAATTGTTTTTTGCATTACAAATTTAAAATTCAATTTTGCAGTTTCATCATAAGAATCCACTGATATCATTTTCAACTCTAACAAATTAATAGTATCGGATTTATGATTTTTCATTATTAAATCGTAACTTTTACAGAATGCTGTAATCGAAAGTAACGTCCATATATCTATGAATTTCATGATCTGTGTTCATACATGTCAACAACGTCATCTCATCTACAGATAAGAGACATGTCAAACAAAATATGATTGAATGCAAAATGAACAAAGAAATAACTTCAGCTATCGTATATAACTTTTGGATAATCCAAATATGATGATGGAAATAAGTACTTTGGTAAGTTAATCAAATTGGGTTCAGAATATCACCAGTAAAAACAAAACTGTAATTTTGGCTAAGTTTCAATTGATATCATATAAAATATAATTATTTCTACTATGAAAATAATTATATTTATTGGAGGAATGAATGTTTCGGATAAGTTCGTTATTGGGTAGAATCGGTCTGGTGGTTTCGCATTAATAATTTTTAGTAATCTTGTTGAATTTAATTTATTTTATGACGCAGTTCTATCATAAGAATACACTGATATCATTCCCAACTCTGACAAACCAATCGGAGATATGATCCACAGGGCTTTCCCACTTTTTGCGCGTATGTTCTGGGGAACATCGCGTTATCATTTTGCCCAAATGTCTGTAATTTTCTAATTTTTTGCCGAAAATGGTCTCAAACGATTGAGTGAAGAATTCGAGGTAAAATTTGATTATGTCCGTCCGGCCGCCCGCCCAGCCGTTGCCACGATAACTTGAGAACGGAAAGAGCTAGCGCCTTGAAATTTTCAGGGTAGCTACCCTGAAAATTTCAAGGGTAGGTTGCGCATCTAAATGGGAAAGTTAAGTTTACTGTTGGCCATAATCGCCCCAACGGTTTCGGAGTTATACCCATCTGAATTATTATTTCTCCGATGACTCAAAAAATACAGACCCGATGGAATTGAAGCTTGCTAACTAGTTGTAGAATATCGACATAAAGACGTGTGTAAAATTTTGTGAGAACCGTACACCTAGAAAATTAAAAATAAATTACGAAAAAAAAAATTGGTTCAAGCACTGACGTGAAGTCAGGAGCTGACTTTTTTTTAAAACAAACTTGAACCATTTTCCGGAAACAGTTCATAAAGCAAATTCATATTATTTTCTGATTCTCTATCGTCACCTGGATTTTTTGCCCTTCTAACTGGACCACCCTGTATATACGCCTCGTCAGAGCTTTTTCAAATTTCAGTGGAACACAACATAAGAAATAATGCAGGTTTTTGATTTATTTTTATGAAATCTTAAGCAAAATAGCCGTGAATATTCTTTAATAGTAAAATTGAAGATTTATTCGTGGCAATGAATTATATCAAGAGGTACATGCGTTTTTGGCGCTCTAGTTCCTCGGAACTGAGTGCTTATCAATTTGCCCAAATGTCTGTAATTTTCGAATTTTTCGATGAAAATGGTCTTAAACGATTTGGTTCGATTCACTGATCAAGAATCCGTGGTCGAAATTCATTCTGTCCAGCCGTCCGTAGGCACGATAACTCTCGAACGGAATGAGCTAGACAGTTGAAATTTTCAGAGTAGGTTTGGGAATTAAATATCTCGGCTAAGTTCGTTATTGGACAAAATCGGACAGATGGTTTCGGCAAATTCCAATTTAAATTTTATTCAATAAGCTGTTTTACCATAAGAATCCAATGATATCATTTTTAACTCTAACAAGCTAATACTTTCGGAGATATGATTTTTCAAAATTTCAATAATAAATCGTATTTCAACGTGGTCACAGAATGATATTATTCTATGTATGAATTGTCATAATGTCAAATGATGTTCCTGAGACATGACATTATCTAATCAATCGAAGAATTGTGAGAGAAGTGAGAAAAATCTCAGTTGTTTCAGAACGGAACATGAAGTAAGATATCTGAGAGTAGTGAGACTGCTTTTCATCCATAGACATAGATATAACTCTCGAACGGAATGAGGTAGGTAGTTGAAATTTTCAGAGTAGTTTAGGGAGATGAATATCTCTGTTAAGTTCGTTATTGGGCAAAATTGGCCAGATTTAATTTGATTTCTTCCATGGTGCAGTTCTCATTCTCATTATTGCTCATTTAATATTGATAAAAAAACTATCATTTGAATTGAACTTCCTTTATGATGCAGTTCTATCATATGAATACATTGATATAATTCCCAACTCTGAGAAACCAATACTTTAGGAGATATAATTTATCTGTTTGAATTAGAGCGCCAGAAAGCTCCTGTCCACAGGGCTTGAACCCATTTCCTGAAAACAATAGGCGAATTTTGCTCGGTGGCAACTGACTTTCATGCTAATCATGACAAGAAAATGAAGCCTTGTTGATTGTACCTCTAGGACGTGAAGATGTAGAAGACTCACTCTACTTGCACCCGATAATTTTTTTCGTAATCTTTTATCCAAGTAAATGACGCATCCCAGCCATAAACTTTGTTCAGCGCCCTCAGCGTGTGAAAACAACGCGTACTTCCAAGCAGCGCTCACTTAATGCTTTCTTTATGCCCTAGATACATAAATAACTCTAATTCTTTCCTGAGCATTTTTCAGATCTCAGTACCTATCAATCCAAAAGGTGGGTGGCAACAAGATATCAATCAAATCCCTCTGCCTCCACATAGACCTCCTGGCGATCAATCGGGATAAAACGCCTAAACCGGGATGATTCGTCCTGAACATCTACGAACCGAACAATTGATTTAAATTCTTCAAAGCCTCCGTCGAACTAGACGGCGAATGGCTCTAGAAATTGGGCCCGAATCAATTTAAAATCGAGTTATATAGAGCGCGACCGTTCCAGAATCACAACGGGAGAATTCACGCAAATTACCCCTGTCTTTTGATGTGCGCCCATTTCGCAATTTTGGACGTATAACTTCATAACTTCCGTCTATTCATCAGAGTTGAAAGAGACCGACTGACTGTCTGTAAAGAGATTTAATTACACAGAAGCGCTGAAAGGAGATTTTCCGCAATCTGAGGCAGAGTACGATTCCGTAGTCAGATGAATAGAGTGTGCTGCTGCATACTTGTATACGGGAATATTTAACTATGCTCGGAACAGCTAATTGGACTGATTTGGCGTCGATAGAAGTCGAAGTTTACGTAAATACCTATGTGTGTCTGTACGGAAATGCATTAAGTGACGTTGAAATAACACCCACTAATAGTTGGAATATTTTATTCATATTCGTCATTATGCGATGTATGTATGTACCTACGCTGAATCATTTGTTATATCGCATTGTGTCAAATAATCACAATGGCTAGTAGACCAGGGTCGATAATTTTTGAAACCGAATAAAATTATAGTAGAATGAAACCCATTGTAAAAGGAAGAGAATATAACAAAAATTATAGGAAAAATAATTCACGGGCGATCTGAGGTCGGGAAGGGGAAGAGGGCGAGTTTTTAAGGGTAAAAAACGGTTTATCTCGATTTCCGGCAAAACTGCAAGTCCTATGGGGAAATGTTGAATGGCAAAGTTGTAGGTAATAAAAAGATCTACAACTTTTGTTTTCACACTTTTTTCACATAACCTCAAAATTTATGTGAAAAATTCAAATAACCACGTTTTTGGTTTTTCTTTTTTATCTTTTACAAAAAAAAATATTTTTTCACCAAATTTGGTAACAACTTACCTTTTCATGTCCCAAATACACTGTAATTTTTTGGATTTGAAATATTTTTGTTTTCACCTTAATTTGACTTAATATCGAAAAAGCATCCTAATTTTCAATTGAAAATTCTCACGTCGAAATATCTGCTTTTTTAAAAAAGTAGGTAGTCTTTCTATTCGTTAAAATCTCTACTTTCTGATGGTCTAAAAAAAATATACATTACTATGGTAAATTCTCCCAGAAAATGCTACGAAGTAACAGGCAGTAAGGCGCAGACCCTCATTGCCCCTTCCTCACTTCTCTATGAAATAACTTTTGATGGGCTAAAATTATCCGTAGGTCACTCAGGTATACAAGTTATCTCAAAAGACCAACAAATAGGCATCTACACATATAATTTAGAGAAGATTGTACAACTTTCTCAAAATATTGTGGATATATCTTATTAAATATTAACTTTATTAACTTAGCATTTTCCGAAAAAATTTACCATAGTAATGTATATTTTTTTACACCATCAGAAAGTAGAGACTCCAATGAACAAAAAACCCATGTACTTTTTTAAAAAAGCAGATATCTTGACGTGAGAATTTTTGATTGAAAATTTGGGTGCTTTTTCGATATTAAGTCAAATTAAGGTGAAAACAAAAATATTTCAAATCCAAAAAATTACAGTGTATTTGGGACATGAAAAAGTAAGTTTTTACCAAATTTGGTGAAAAAATATTTTTTTTTTGTAAAAGATAAAAATTAAAAACCAAAAACGTGGTTATTTGAATTTTTCACATAAATTTTGAGGTTATGTAAAGAAGTTTGAGACAAAAGTTGTAGATCTTTTTATTACCTACAACTTTGCCATTCAACTTTTCCCCATAGGACTTGTAGTTTTGCCGGAAATCGAGATAAACCGTTTTTTACCCTTAAAAACTCGCCCTCTTCCCCTTCCCGACCTCAGATCACCCGTAAATTATTTTTCCTATAATTTTTGTTATATTCTCTTCCTTTTTCAATGGGTTTCAATCTACTATAATTTTTGTTCACTTTTTATCATTTTTAAAGGCTTCTACCCTGGTCTATAGGTGAAATTTACGATTTGTCTGTGAAAGACCGGTGATCGACATAGAATGGTTGTTAGAAAATCTGTTTGAGCTGTTCGTTATGTCTAGAGCGAGAAAATGGACAAATTTCTAGACCTCAACGAGTTTGATAGAGATATCAGTAGATTCTCTGTTAGAGAAATGGCCACTAGAATAAACAGAACTCTTAATTATGTGGTGGGTGCATGACCAGCATGCTACCGAGACGGACGAACGAGAGCAAAGGGCAGAAGATGTGCCGCAGATCCACAGTACGGAAAGAAACACCCACCTTCGACTTTTTGGCGCTCTTGTTCCTCAGAATAGAGTGCTTACTAATTTGCCCAAATGTCGAATTTTTGGCAGAAAATGGTCTCAAACGTTTTGGTTCGACTAACTGATCAAGACCTGTGGTCAGAATCGATTATGTCCAGCCATCCATTAACATGATAACTCTCGAACGAAATGAGCTAGACTGTTGAAATTTTCAGGGTATGTTTGGGAGATGATTTTTCGGTTAAATTCCTTATTGGGCAAAATCGTTTCGAAGTAACAGATTTTTTTTAATTACAAATTTCAAATTCTATTTTTTTAAGATGTAGTTCCATCATGAGAATCTATTGGTATAATTTTCAACTCTAACAAGCCAATACTTTCGGAGATATGATTTTTCAAAATTTCAATAATACATCGTACTTCTATGTTTTCACAGAATGCGAATTATATCTGTCTGTGTTCACTGTTCTTACATGACATCTTATCTACGTATAACAGACATGTCAAATTTATTTCTGGTTCGTTACACATAAGCCTTACTTTCGTTCAACTAACTGATTACTGTTTGCGGTAGCTGTCGTTTGGTCCAGTTTGAAAGATAAACGTCATTAATTTCAAACGAAACTTAAAGTGTATTTCTGAACAGTTCGGTTGATGTACGCATGCAAACAAATTGAAATTTGGATTAGCTAAGTTCATAGGCAGAGTTTTTTGGTTAGTGAGTCGAAAATGAATAGTGCAACCAAGTCCAGCATAATTTAAGTTTTCATTCTCTAATAATGGAAGATTTCCAACCAATGTACAGGTAGTTATTTCTTAGTAAAACTATTTTAGATTTCCTACATAAGTATTCTGGTTTGAGTTCCCTCTGGACTGATTAAATGAGATTTGTTTCATAAATAAAACTGGTTATTTCATTTACTCAATTTTTCAGAATGACTCCTGATAGTTTTGAAACACTTGACCGTCATTTAAAGACAAGATGCAAAGGGAATTTAATTTCTTTCATGATGCAGTTCTATCATAATAATGCATTGACATATTTCCCAACTCTGAGAAACCAATACTTTCGGAGATATGATTTATCAAAGTTAGAACGAGAGCGCCAAATCTCCTGTCCACAAGGCTTTCCCACTTTTTGGTGGTTTGAATATAATAGTCCAAGAGCTAGCTACATAAAACAGGGTCGATAAGGTGCGTGCAGTTTTAGTCTATAAACTGGGGGGCCCAACTTAGTACGTCACCAAACGCCACTTCTTAAGGTCAGCACAGGTCGGATATGAAAATGCCAGCCGGTTTTCCCGGACGAAAAAATTGAGTGAAAAACCTCATAACGTGCGCGCGTGAAACTTCTTGTAACGTGATGTTCGATCCTCAAATAAGAGCGGTGTAATAGTGTAAGAAGTTTTGCAGGCCGGAAAACCCTCGTAAGAAGTGATCGAAAGTGCCGGAAAACTCAGCTGAAAAACCTCATAACGTGCGCGCGTGGAACCTTTTGTAAAGTCAAGTTCGAACCTCAAATAAGAGCGGTGTAATAGTGTAAGAAGTTTTGCAGGCCGGAAAACCCTCGTAAGAAGTGATCGAAAGTGCCGGAAAACCCAGCTGAAAAACCTCATAGCGTGCGCGCGTAAAAAATTTTTTATTTGATTTTTGGGTTCTCAACTAAGAACGCTGTAATAGTGTAAGAAGTTTTGCAGGCCGGAAAACCTTCGAAAAAAATTAAAGAAAATCGGCGTATATTAGAAATGAAAATTTTTCGCATTCGGCTTAATGGAAAATTAGTTTTGATGATTCCATTCAAAATATCTCTTCGTGCTATCCAAAATTAAAAAAAAAATCGTCAGGATACGATGGAAACTCGCTAAAATATAATAATTTTTTATCGCGCGCGCGATTTTATAGCGCTTACTCATTTTCCGTCTATTCGAGCCGCCGCCGGTAACGCCAACGTCGCAAAAAACGGGCTACTGACTTTTTTTTTATAAACTCATTTACTGCGCTAATTATCAACCGATTTTGTTCAAATTTTTTTAAAAAGTTCTGGGAATAGTTGCACTTTTTGATACAGTTTTGGTACAACAAAAAAATAAGTCAACAAGTTCAAAATCTCAAACATTACCGTTCCGCCGCGAACCAGCAGCAAGAAAGAAAGCATATTGTTCTTGAAAATCTAATATTATTTTGAAACGGAAATGATCATTTCAGCGTCCGCGTAGCTCGTTCGTCGCTGGGGTTTTCCTAATGTCTTTATTGCTCTCACGTGCTCGAGCTCGATTTTCGGTCACCCGCATAGAGTAAGCGCTATAAAATCGCGCGCGCGATAAAAAATTATTATATTTTAGCGAGTTTCCATCGTATCCTGACGATTTTTTTTTTAATTTTGGATAGCACGAAGAGATATTTTGAATGGAATCATCAAAACTAATTTTCCATTAAGCCGAATGCGAAAAATTTTCATTTCTAATATACGCCGATTTTCTTTAATTTTTTTCGAAGGTTTTCCGGCCTGCAAAACTTCTTACACTATTACAGCGTTCTTAGTTGAGAACCCAAAAATCAAATAAAAAAATTTTTACGCGCGCACGCTATGAGGTTTTTCAGCTGGGTTTTCCGGCACTTTCGATCACTTCTTACGAGGGTTTTCCGGCCTGCAAAACTTCTTACACTATTACACCGCTCTTATTTGAGGTTCGAACTTGACTTTACAAAAGGTTCCACGCGCGCACGTTATGAGGTTTTTCAGCTGAGTTTTCCGGCACTTTCGATCACTTCTTACGAGGGTTTTCCGGCCTGCAAAACTTCTTACACTATTACACCGCTCTTATTTGAGGATCGAACATCACGTTACAAGAAGTTTCACGCGCGCACGTTATGAGGTTTTTCACTCAATTTTTTCGTCCGGGAAAACCGGCTGGCATTTTCATATCCGACCTGTGCTGACCTTAAAAAGTGGCGTTTGGTGACGTACTAAGTTGGGCCCCCCAGTTTATAGACTAAAACTGCACGCACCTTATCGACCCTGTTTTATGTAGCTAGCTCCCCGTCTATAACTCTATATTTCCCGCCATCTACATTATCACCACGTTCACTTACCTAAAGAAGTTATTTATATAACAAGTGAGTTAAATGAATGTTTGTTTATTCAAGAAAGTTCAACCCACGAGTCCGTAGAGGGTTTATTTCTCCGAATGAATACCTAACCATTTTTCACTCACGTGATCTATAGGTATCTACCGAAACCAAAATTTATCCAAATTTTGATGAAAATTTAAATAATATAATTAATTCACAAGTGAATTAAAAATATTTTATTTCACTGAATGAATAAATGTCAACTTATCTTTGTTGCTATGCGTTGATCATTGTCATTTTTGGCGCTCTAGTTCCTCGGAAATGAGTGCTTATCAATTTGCCCAAATGTCTGTAATTTTCGAATTTTTCGATGAAAATGGTCTTAAACGACTTGGTTCGACTAACTGATCGTGCCGTAGGCACGATTACTCTCGAACGGAATGAGCTAGACAGTTGAAATTTTCAGAGTAGGTTTGGGAGATAAATATCTCGGCTGAGTTCGTTATTGGGCGAAATCGGACAGATGGTTTCGCAGTAACAAAAAAAAAATTTTTTTTACATAACAAATTCCAAATTAAATTTTTTTCAATATGCAGTTTTACCATAAGAATCCATTGATATCATTTTTAACTCTAACAAGCTAATACTTTCGGAGATATGATTTTTCAAAATTTCAATATAAATCGTATTTCTATGTTTTCACAGAATGATATAATTATTCTGTGGGTATTCTATGAATTATTATAATGTCAACTTATTTTCCTGAGACATGACGTTGTCTAATTCAATCATTCCAGCAATCGTAGAAATATGAGAATTATAATATAATATCATACTTTTTGTTGGTTGATATTTTCATGCCGATGGTCAATCCATATGATGATGGGAATGGTAATGGTAAGTTAATAATATTGAGTTCAGAATAGCTCCACTAAAAACAAAACTGAAATATCGGTGTATTGGAGTGGATTTGAGGAAAGATATATATTATCGTTCATCATAGAATTGAGGAATGAATATCTCGGATGAGTTCGTTTTTGGGTAGAATTCGTCTATTGGTTTTGGATTGATAATTTTTGGCACTCTTGTTGAATTTAAATTCTTCTATGATGTTTGAATTCAATTTCTGCTAAGATGCAGTTCCATCATAAGAATACATTGATATAATTCTCAACTCTGAGAAACCAATACTTTCGGATATATAATTTGTCTGTTTGAACTAGAGCGCCAGAAAGTATCCACAGGGCTTGAACCAATTTTTAAACGTCAAAATGGGATAAAATAATATACACCATTCATCTCCCTTTTCACATTTTCCCTCATTTAACTCCTGCATTATTTAGGTTAGTACAATTAGAGCGGGTAACGGCATCACATTAGTCGGTATCGATTCCCTCCTTGAAGCTATATTAAATTTCAATCAATGACGGAGGGAGGCCAGCGAACTGTCAAGTAACTTAATGCCCTCCAAGGACGGGATTTGTTAAAACAATTTCACGGTAGCATTTTAGTACACGAAATCCCCATCGGACTCTCGTAGGGTCCTTAGTCCGGAGTTGGCAGATGGCATAACATGTTGTAATTGCTCTTATCAATCTGTTAAAACGATATTCTGACGTAATATGCGCAATCAGAACGACAAAGAATTTTGTGTAGTATTAGGGGATGTTGATGGGATTTCAGCGAAGAATGGTGGTCACTTTGTATTTCGGTTGAAATGCAGGTTTTTCATTCAAATCGTGTTTACTCCGTTTTGGTGAATAATAATAAGAAATACAAATGCAGTCATATTCAAACCAGAAACTTCAAGTAGGTAATTCTCGTGGGAAAAAATTCAATTTGATGATTATTTCATCCGAAAAATCAAGTCCATTAATGATATTTATTCACGGAAACTCAATTAGTATATTCTTCAACAGGTTGAGGAGAATGGAAAATGGATCCTTCGTTGGAGGTAAATACTGCGTAGTAAGTACCAAACCAAAAGTAACACAAAGATGATAACAATGATCTAATTTTCTGGAATTTTTAAATCAGTTATTTCAAATTTTTCTTCTGCAAGTACATGCTAAAAAAAAAATTCTAGTCGAGTCTTGGCAAATCTCGTTTATTTGGCTTTTGAGTACAAGCATATCTACAAATAATATTAGCTGTGATATATGTTTACGTAAATCTAACATTTAACATACAGACTATAAAATTTTCAATTGATATAATTTTTTAGTTAGAATGCTGACCTATAGTTTAATTGAAGTCGTGGTATATTTATGACTAACATTGGTATTTTATATCTTAGGCCGTGTTAGTTTTTTTACTGAAAATTTAATTTAATTTTTCTCACTTATTGAGCTCTAGTTCCATGTGCAACGTTCCTATTTTTTGTCTTGAGTTCCTAATGACTTTTGCTGATTGTGTTGGATATTTTTGGGACTGAGAAAATAGTTGTTTATTTTACTTTATCAGCGTGCGTTTGATGAAGCAGCAATGCTTGTAATGTTTTATTTTAAGCCAAAAGTTAAAATATTGAGCTGTGCTAAAGTTTAGATCACCTAACTGGATGTATTAATTTTATTTGTTGGTTTCTTTGACGCGTCACAGATTGATAATTCCGTATTTCGTAATGTTGCCCTTTTATGTCTAACACATTTGACTATTAACTCTTTGTACAGTATTCGACATTTTTGTTTTAGATTATTTTTTTGCATTAATATCTGAGATTGTTATGAGTGTGTGATAATTTGTATTTTGAATAGATGTTGAGTTATTTTACTCATATAATATATTTTTATGTTCTTTTTGTGATTTTTAAAGATTTTATGAAGTGAAATAGCTTTGCTCCTCATAAAATTTCACCTGCCCCTCTTAATCAAATACTGGATATACAGGCTTGTTCGAATGACTTGAGAACTATGTATGGACCATGGAATATAAAAAGGTAGTGAATTCCATTCCATGATCATTTTTATTGAGGTAATGTAGTTTTCAGAATAGTGCTAAGGAAAAGAGAAATAGGTGCGGATCTTATTGAAACAATTTATTTCAGAGAATATTTGATCAACTTAATGACTCATTCATATTAACAGCACCCCTAATTTCGGGTTTGGAAAAAAAATCTAGTTAGTCGGTAGCGGCCACCATTCACTCATTAACAAAAATGTGCCTCTGGTGGCATCCATGTGGGATCGGAAAGCTGCGATGCGGTTAAAGTCGTCTAAATCCTATACTGGTATACTTATGTAGAAAAACCTATGGGTATCGATTTGAAAGAATTTGATTTTGTAACGCGTCGCAGCTTTCCGCTCCAATTGGACGACTGGCTTCAAGGTAGGTACCTACTAGAGCTGAAAATAATATTGACTTTAACACGTGAATGTATTGATTTATATTGTCGAAATGTTGAAGCGGCGAAATTTCAAACGTAGTTTTTAAATTCAAATCCAACAATGAAAATTTATAGTTTATTTATTTAAATTCTGACGCGTTTCGTCGACACAGCGTCTTCTTCAGAGTACATATCGTACTGAATTCTTGAAAATAAATAAATATATAAAATAAATAGAATAATAATAGATAAAGAAATATTCTAAATTTTTGCTTATATTGAAAAAGATACACGCATTTTGCAAAACTCTACCATAACAAGCACTGACGTGAAGTCAGGAGCTTTTGCGCGTATGTTCTATTGTCCATTCTCCTGTATTGGACACACTTAATTCGAATTTACTATGGTAAATTCGGTCCAATACAGGAGAATGGACAACATAATTTACCATGGTAAATTCGATTAAGGGTGTCCAATACAGGACAATGGAACATACGCGCAAAAGCTCCCAACTTCACGTCAGTGCTTGAACCAATTTTTTTTTTCGTAATTTTTCTGAAATTTTCTAGGGGTACGGTTCTTACAAAAATTTAATCACGTCTTTATGTTGATTTTCTACTACTAGTTACCAAGCTTCAATTCGACCGAATCTTTATTTTTTGAGTTATCGAGGAAATAATATTCCAGGTGGGTATAACTCGGAAACCGTTAAACCGATTATGCCCAAAAACGAAATGAAAAATTTTCTTCACATACTATCCTCACGAAATTTCGCAGGAATTTTTGCGTTGGCATTCTACAACTAATAACCATGTTTCAATTCAATCGGTTCAGTATTTTTCGAGTTAATGAGGAGAAAAAACAACCAAATTTCGGATGGCTATAACTCTAAAACCGTTTGGCTGATTATGCTTATAAACAAACTCAAATGTCGCGTTTAGATACAAATCCTAACCTGAAAACTTCAAGCCGCTATCTCTTTCCGTTCTCAGGTTATCGTAACAACAAAAATATTTTTTAATAATTTTCTAGCTATACGATTCTCACAAAATTTCACGAACGTGCTTAGGTTCATATTCTACAACTACTCACCAAGTTTCAATTCGATCGGATTTATATTGGTTGAAAACAAATGTATTACTCGGAAACCATTGGGCCGATTATGCCCATTAACGAACTTGTCCGTCGTATTGGGATGCGCCACCTACCCTGAAAATTTCAAGTCGCTTGCTCTTTCCGTCCTCAAGTTATCGTGGCAACGGCCGAACGGCCGGCCGGACAAAATCAAATTTGACCTCGAATTCTTCATTGGGGAGTCGAACCAAATCATTTGAGACCATTTTCGTCAAAATATTCTAAAGTTACAGACATTTGGGCAAAATGATAACGCGATTTTCCCCTGAACATACGCGCAAAAATGTTTCAAGAAATGATTGCCCTTCAACTTGACCCAACTAAAAAGCCTGTACGATGATTAGCCGCGGAGTTATCGTCGATCAAAGCAAAAAAATCCTTTTTGGCGCTCTAGTTCCTCGGAACTGAGTGCTTATCAATTTGCCCAAATGTCTGTAATTTTGGAATATTTCGATGAAAATGGTCTTAAACGATTTGGTTCGACTCACTGATCAAGAATCCGTGGTCGGAATTCATTCTGTCCGGCCGGTCCGGCCGGCAGGCCTTCCGTAAGCACGATAACTCTCGAACGGAATGAGCTAGAGAGTTGAAATTTTCAGAGTAGGTTTGGGGGATGAATATCTCGGCTGAGTTCGTTATTGGGCAAAATCGGACAGATGGTTTCGGAGTAACAAAAAAAAATTTTTTTTACGAAACAAATTACAAATCAAATTTTTTTTAATAAGCAGTTTTATCATAAAAATCCATTCATATCATTTTCAACTCTAACAAGCTAATACTTTCGGAGATATGATTTTTTAAAATTTCAATGTAAATCGTATTTCACAGATTGATATAATTATTATTCTATGTATGAATTCTCATAATGTCAACTTGACAGAAGGGAATATTGTAACTTCAAAAATATTGGGGTTGAAATACTCGTATTTTAGCGATGCAAAGGGGACCTCACCCGAAAATGTTTGAAAATATTACGTAAATATTGAAAGCATAATTCTGTAGTTCGGTGAACGTAGATCAGGAAATTTTTGATCGATTACAAGGTAATTTTTTATAATTACTTATCTTCTTTCATATTTGTTTTATGGAATACCTACTATTAGTAGGTACTTTAAACCTGTTTTGGGCAATTGTCATACGAAACTTGTTTTTTTGGCGCTCTAGTTCCTCGGAACAGTGTGCTTATCAATTTGCCCAAGTGTCTGTAATTTTGAAATTTTTGGCTGAAAATGGTCTCAAACGATTTGGTTCGACTCACTGATCAAGAATCCGAGTGCGAAATCGATTCTGTCCGGCCGGCCGACCGGCCGTAGGCACGATAACTCTCGAACGAAAGGAGTTAGCGGATTGAAAATTGCAAGGTGGTTTTGGAGCGTAAATATCTCGGACAAGTTCGTTCGATCTATCTGAAATTTAGCATCAAATTGTAGAATCATGACCTTTATACGCATGTGAAGTTTTGTATTGACCAGATTACCGCAAAGTGTAAAAAAAAATTTGAAAATTTAAAAAAAGTTTTTCCACAATAACTCTCGAACGGAATGAGCTAGGTAGTTGAAATTTTCAGAGTAGGTTAGGGAGATGAATATCTCGGTTAAGTTCGTTATTGGGCAAAATTGGCCAGATTTAATTCGATTTCTTCCATGGTGCAGTTCTCATTCTCATGATTGCTCATTTAATCTTGATAAATAAACTATTATTTGAATTGAATTTCCTTTATGATGCAGCTCTATCATATGTATACATTGATATAATTCCCAACTCAGAGAAACCAATACTTTCGGAGATATAATTTGTCTGTTTGAACTAGAGCGCCAGAAAGCTCCTGTCCACAGGGTTTGAACGTCTTCAAAATCCTTCATCTTAATCAAAACAAAATTACTTGATTTTGTTGACCGCTGCTAATGCCTTAGTTTTAAATGACAATTCAAAAATTCATTGCCAAAATCGATATACCTATACTCTGCTGATTCCTGCTTTTCTTTCTCATGAAACTTGAAATGTCTTGTATAGTATTCTTCCAACCCTGAATCCTTGAAGTATGCTTTCTTCACAGCGAAAATAATTTTTTTCTCGAAACGAACTTTTTGGCATGCCGTTTCGACACTCATCTTACAAATTGAAAAAAATTGGTTCAAGCACTGACGTGAAGTCTGGAGCATTTGCGCGTATGTTCTATTGTCTATTGTCCAGGAAGATGGACAATAGAACATTCGCGCAAAAGCTCCTGACTTCACGTCAGTGCTTGAACTAATTTTTTTTAAATTTTCTAGGGGTACGGTTCATATAAAATTGTAAACACGCGTTTATGTCGATATTGTACAACTAGCTACCAAGCTTCAATTCGATGGAGTATATATTTTTTGAGTTATCGAGGAACTGATATTCCAGGTGGGTATAACTCTGAAACCGTTGGATTGATTATGCCTGTAAACGAACTTAAACTCTCCCATTCGGATACGCAACATACCCTGAAAATTGCAAGTTTCTATCTCCTTTCGTTCGAAAGTTATCTAGGCAACGGTCACCCATCCATCCACTGAACCCACACAAGTATGCTCTAATCTCCGATCGTATTCAAACTTGGAACTTGGGAGTAGAGTTAGGTTCTGAAGGCTCTCGCAGAATTTCAGACATGTCGGACGAATAGTTACTGATATATAGAATTATATTTCAATAATTTTCAATGATTTTTTAAAAATTTTCTAGTAATATGATCCACGAAATTTTGCAAGAATTTTCGCGTTGGCATTATACAACTAATAACCATGTTTGAATTTAATCGGTTGTTATTTATTGAGCAAATAACAACCAAATATCAGATGGGTATAACTCCAAAACCGTTCGACCAATTATGCTTATAAACAAAATTAAATGTCGCATTCAGATGCACAACCTAACCTGAAAATTTCAAGTCGCTATCTCTTTCCGTTCTCAGGTTATCATGATATAAACAATAATTTTTAATAATTTTTTTTTTAATTCTCTAGTGATACGATTCTCACGAAACTTCAAAAAACGTGCTTAGGTTTATATCCTACAACTATTCACCAAGTTTCAAATCGATCGGATTTATATTGGTTGAAAATAAAATTATTACTCAGAAACCATTGGACCGATTATGCCCACTAACGAAATTGTCCGTCGTATTCGGATGCGCCATCTGCCCTGAAAATTTCAAGTTCTTATCTCATTCCGTGCTTAAGTTATCGTGACAACGGACGGCCGGCCGGACGGTAGTCAAACTCAATCGTTGGAACCATTGTCGGCAAAAAATTACAGACATTTGGGCAAAATGATAACGCGATGTTCCCCAGAATATACGCGCAAAATAATAATGTTTTCTCAGATTTTTTTAATAATTAATCCTTTTGATCGGAGAAATGAGGATTATCGAAAGAAAAAAATTGCTTTATTTGAAAAACTAATGAGAATCAAGTAATCATTAAAGGATACTGTGGGAGGTATACTCATTATTCAACGGTTTTTTAAATTACAAAATAATTAATTTTTATTTTATAGATATTTTTCAGAGTTTGGGAGGGAAAACCCAGAAAAAAACCGTTGAATAATGAGCATCAAAAAATTGCTCAGTAGAATGATTTTTGAAGAAAACGATCAATTGAAAGCTTCGGGGCACTAGGAAAAAAACATCGCAGCTCTTCAAGGTTTTTCTGGAACACTTCAAGGTTTTTCTGGAACACTTCAAGGTAGAAAAATTAACGACGATATCCTTAGTTTATTCCAAAGTTAAACTAGGTTATCCAAATAATAATAATTTTAAATTATAGCTTCGAAGAAATTGTTTTCATAAGAGGCAATTGAAAACTACAAAATATTCCCTGTAAGATGTTATATTATTAACTTATGTTTTGCAGTTCTCAAAATTCCACTCTCATTTAATAGCATTAAATTTCCAAAAGAATCCAAAAATTTTTTTTCAGAATACCATTATTCTGAAAAAAATTTTTGGATCCCATAGACCATTTTACCCAAAAATTTGGATTTTTTTTATGGTTTTCTTAAGATTAGGTACCTACATACCTACTTCGGTACAGTAAAGAATAAAAAAAGTTATGGCTAGATCTGAAAACTAGAGACTTGCAACGACAATTCTCTAATTTTTCTTGCAGTACGATTCATTTTTCTCTGAGTTGGAGACTGTTGAAAATAACCTAAAAATTTGGAATTTTTTTTCTCATCCCTTCATTTTTGTTATTAGTTTATAATAATTATAATATCGGTATAATATATAATTTTTCATCTGAGTTGATATGGATTTGCTTCAAGTAAACGCCATAAAGCATTCAATGAACAACAATGTTTATGACAGACATTTTTGAAAATGAATATGATGATGATAAGCAAGGGTGCGGAGTAGTGGGTGCAATTTATGAATATTATCATAAATCTATGACTGAGATTTGCAGATGAGGAAACTACCGAAAGGATAAATACGCCTCCATTACTCCTTATGGAACGCTGAAATCAAAGGAGTACTTCACTTTTTGCCCCAGCACCTCCTAAAATGAAATGATCGAACTCAAGTGAACTTGACTCTGTAATGCCCCCTCAGCATCCTACTTCTCCTATCTCTAATCCCGCTTTTGTTTTTATCCTAATAGACCGTGTTCCTTCCCGATCCATGTCACACTCAATTGATTTAGGAAAGCCCTTTTGTATTGGCCATCGCAGTCCCACGTGACCGCGCATGCGGGTTGATGGGTGGCATCGAGACAAAGGGGGGCGGAGATTTCGAGATTGATACATTGGGATGCTGTGCGAGGTTGCCAGAAACTAGATGCATCTCGAGACATCCTTGACTGAGATTATAGGCAGGCTGGGGGATTTCTCGTTTACCTACAAGTGAGAAAGTCGGGATTTTATCTTTTGAATGTGTGGAACAATTTAGAAACGGTGAGATATTCGCTTCACTGTGATGTATCATGTTTGGAATTTCTGTGAGAACATAATATGCTTCGTTCAGTATCGTATTGTGAGTTTTATAATAAACTGAGTACAAAATAAAATTTTTCGCTCGAATAATCTCACTTGAGTTCCCTTTGGACTATGCACTATCACTAAAACAGCGATTGACTAACATTAGAATCCTCATCTTCAGAATTGTTTATATGAACGAGAGACACAATATACCTTTTGAGGGAACATCTAAAAAGTTAAGTCTCTATACAAATATAGAAGTGCTTCGTATCAACATTCGTCAAATTGATAGCTATGGCCGAAATTTTTTTATACGTGTACGTGAAAATATGCCTATACCTAAATGTCTGCACAGATTTGACATATTTTCCGCCGTATTCACAAAGCATTCAATCTCCGTTAGGTCCTAACTGAGGTCCTCAGTTAAGGATAAATAAGAATCGCAACCTCAATGAACGTATGTAACGGTGCTGAAACAGGCCTGTTTCACGTTAATTTTCACTTAAACTGAGGTTGCGAATATTATTTATCCTTAACTGAGGACCTCAGTTAGGACTTAACGGAGATTGAATGCTTTGTGAATATGGCGGTATGTCTGCTTATACCTAATAGGAATAGGTATAAACATAAACCATGGTTAGTGCACGGAAGGTTTCAGTATAACTTAAATGCATATACTGATACTTTATGAACAAAAAAGCAGAGTCACATTTTTGGCGCTCTTGTTCCACAGAGTGCTTATCAATTTGCCCAAGTGTCTGTAATTTTCGAATTTTTGGCTGAAAATGGTCTCAAATGATTTGGTTCGACTGGTTCGACTCACTTATCAAGAATCCGTGGTCGAAATCGATTCTCTTCGGCCGGCCGTCCG
Organism: Halyzia sedecimguttata; assembly: GCA_937662695.2. Taxonomy (NCBI): domain Eukaryota; kingdom Metazoa; phylum Arthropoda; class Insecta; order Coleoptera; family Coccinellidae; genus Halyzia; species Halyzia sedecimguttata. The sequence continues at coordinate 36,129,119 of OW569411.2, forward strand.
TCCGTTAACACGATAACTCTCGAACGGAAGGAGTTGGAGGATTGAAATTTTCAGGGTAGGTTTGGAGCATAATTATCTCGGCATAAATATTTCTTCGTTAAACAGCGAAATCCATCAAGCGGTTTCGGAGTTATGGCCGTTTTTAGTAAGAACATTTTCTATGAATATTTCCGAAACCGATCAATCGATCTATCTGAAATTTAGCATCAATTTGTAGAATAACGACCTTCATACGCATGCGAATTGCGTATTGATCGGATTGCCGTAAAGTGTCAAATTTTTTTTTTATTTTAAGTTTTGTTTCTACAATAACTCTCGAACAGAATGAGCTAGGCAGTTGAAATTTTCAGATTATGTTTGAGAGGTAAATATCTCGGTTGAGTTCGTTATTGGGTGAAATACGCCAGATGGTTTCGGAGTAACGAAACGAAATTTTTTTTTTTATTACAAATTTCAAATTCAATTTTTTTAAGATGCAATTTCACCATAAATACCCATCGATATAATTTTCAACTCTAACAAGCTAACACTTTCGGAGATATGATTTTTGGAAATTTCAATAATTAATCGTACTTCTATGTTTTCATAGAATGCTATAATTATTCTATCTTTGAATTATTGTATGATCTGTGTTCATACTCGTACATGTCATCCTATTCTTTAAGAGAGAGTCAAATTCATTTCAGGTATTTTAATTTGATTTCTTCCATGGAGCAGTTCTCATTCTCAGATTGCTCATTTGATCTTGATAAATGAACTATTATTTGATTTGAATTTCTTTTATGATGCACTTCTATCATAAGAATACATTGATATCATTCCCAACTCTGAGAAACCAACACTTACGGAGATATGATGTGTCAAAGTTTGAACAAGAGCGCCAAAGCTCCTGTCCACAGGGCTTTTGTTAAAGATCAAAGATCTTTAACAGGACAATCTCAACAAAAAAATCACAAGCCACCATCAATATTACTCTTTAAGATGGCTTGTCCCCTTTTTATAAATACTACTAAATTTCTTGAATTTTTTACTTCATCAGGAAGGCCATCATTGAAAGCTACTATACAGCATGATAAGTTTGTTGGCATTTGTTATACAAATAAATTTTCTCCCGTTCTTCTTCTATATTGATACAGTAATTCATTACGTATTAGATCAAATTCAATGTCAATCAAAAGTTAATTTTCAATCTTGCATATCAATTTCACACTATCTGAATATGTTTTATCGATAAAAGATTTAAGGTTCTATACAAGGACCTTTTACTGTTTCATACAGGCAGATTAAAGATGGTTTTTAGTGCTCTATTTTGCATTGGATTGCTGAAGTTCTCCAAGCAAGGTATTCGAGATTTGACCCCAGAAGCAGCTAAATATATAAGATGGCTATGTATATATAAATAGTTAAGGTTATATTTTAATTCCCGAAGATTACTTGAATTTATCATTATGAGACACAGGACTCAGAATATTATATATATTTTTCTTTTCTTGACGGACATGGTCAAATTACAAGGCCTATAGATATTTTAGCTGTTCAACCTGTATCTGGGTTTTATTATTCACTTCAATGTAAGATATTGGATCAAGAACGTTTTGAGCTTTCAGGAAAACCTCGCCTGGATTACCATTTAAAACCAAAACCATCAGAACATTATCTCCAGAAAGTCCTTATTTTCTGTTTTGGTAAATATGCTATACCTAAAGCTGACTTTTTTGATTAGTTGCCCTCTGAATATAGGTATATACAAAATTTCAGCGAATTCTGATGGTGATAAGTTTCCGAGATATTGAATTCCTACAATATTGAAATTTTTGTATTCTTCGAGTGGTATGTTCCCAACAAAATTTTGCATGAACCTTGAGACTATTGAATAGATTCCGCCCATTCACGAACTCAATCGTCGCATTTTGATACCGCACATACAGGCTTTTGAGGCAGGTTCTGGGATTTCAGAACGCTAATCGAAGATTAACTAAGTGTGCACAGTCTCTCCAAATAATTATAGAAACCAAATATTTCGTCTTGATAAAACACATAAACTTCCCTTCCAAATCCACACTGCTGTATATTACTCAAGATAGAAGACATTTTGTAATGGTCACATAATTTTTCGCTTAAGGACCTCCATTCGTGCTAGAAGTAATGACATTATTAAAAGTTTATTCTGGATATACAATACAGTCACAGAAGCATACGTCACAGAAGCAGATAAATCCGAAATTCAGTGGATTCTGAGGAATAGTTTCTGAAATAAAAAATTTTGGAAGAAAAAGAAATTTTTTAGTGATACGAAATTTCGCAAAAGTTTGCGGTATTATATCATACTTTTAAGATGATATTATAATGCCTGTGGATAATCCATATGATGATGGAAATATATACTTTGATAAGTTAATCAAATTTGGGTTCAGAATATCTCCAGTGAAAACAAAATTGGAATATTAGCTAAATTTCAATTGATATAATATAATTTTCAGAGTAGATTTGAGGAATGAATATCACGGATCAGTTGGTTATTTAATTTTAATTAGTTTATTTTATGATGCAGCTCTATTATAAGATTCCATTGATATCATTCCCAACTCTGAGGAACCAATACCTTCGGAGATATGATTTGTCGAAGTTTGAACAAGAGCGCCAAAGCTCCTGTCCACGAGGCTTTTCCACATTTTTTATTGCAGTATTTTTATTTATCAAGGTTATTGAAGTTACAACAAATTCTCCAACTTATGAGGTACAGCGACAATAAACTGAAAAATAAAAGATTGCTCACATGCATAACGAAAACACGATTTTTTTGTTCTTTTTATTTGCAACATGCAGCGGTCCGGATAACGAACAGTCTTTTCAATCGAACCATAGCAACAGCAACGACTATTTGGTATCAAGAGACTTTCAAATCCTGAGTAAATCAATTCAATTTGAAAATGAGATTAACATAAAACGAACGATCGATATTTTAATTATGATTGGCTGTGGGGATGAAACGAGAACCCAAATAGAATAATGTAATTTATTTAACGCAAAGTATTAAAACCGAGAACAACTTATTTCTCAATCAACTGTAAGGAAAATTAAGAAAAAATTTTGAGAAACGGGTGGTTAAAAAGATCTTCCCAAAAGTGGTAGAAAGCCAATTTCTGAAGACAAAAGGGTGGATTTTATTCTTCCGTTTGAAGAAAATCCGCATACCAGTTCAAGACAAGTAGCACTCGGGATAATGATTTACATCATTCTTCTGTTCTTAGATGCTTCATCCTTACAAACAAGCTGAATCTGATGCAAGACTTGATGAAAGACGACATTGATAATTCTACGAGACTTTCATGAATATGAACAACAGAAATTCCAATTTTTTAACAATGTAATTTTTTCTGATGAAGCTATTTTTCTCTTGGACGGTCATGTAAATCGTCAAACTTATCGATACTGATCGAGGGAAAATTCACATTCGGTTGAGGATTGCCATGCTCAATATCCAGAATAGTTAAATGTTTGGGCTGCCATTATAAACAACCGAATTATTGGACCCTACGTTTTTGAAAGTACCCTGAATGGTCCCAGATACTTACAATTTCTTCAGGAACATACCATTTCCATGATAGAGATTATTATGGTTTCAACAAGATGGGGCACCCCCATATTTTGCTGTTGACGTACGAGCCTGTATAAATAATGTTTTCCTAAATAGGATGCTAAGGAGGTGGCGGCCGATTAAATGGCCCCCAATGTCTCCAGACTTGACTCCGTTGGACTTTTTTCTAAGGGGGTATTTGAAAACCAAAATATACCGAAATCGACGGGATAATTAAGATCAGCTGAAGGATCGCATCCGACATGACATTACACAAATAACTCCGGAAGTCTTGGAAAATGTTAAAAAAGAGTTAATTGCCCGTTCATCTCATTAATTGTATTATTGCTGAAAACCATCAGTTTGAGCATTTATTGTGATTTTATAACCATGATAAATAGTACCTAGTACTGTAATAAAAAAAATTGTTTCAAGCAATGACGTGAAGTCAGGAGCTTTTCGCGTATTTTCTTCTCCTGTATTGGACACTCGTCCAATGTGAACATACGCGCAAAAGCTCTTTATTTCACGCCAGTGCTTGAGCCAATTTTTTTTTCGTGATTTTTTTAAAATTTTCTAGTAGTACGGTTTTAAAAAATTTCACACACGTCTTTTTGTCGATATTCTACAGCTAGTTACCAAGCTTCAATTCGATCGAGTCTATATTTTTTGAGTTATCGAGAACATAATATTCCTGGTGGGTATAACTCTGAAACCGTTGGACCGATTATGCCCAAAAATGAACTTATCTCTCTCATTCAGATGCGCAACCTACCCTGAAAATTACAAGACCTTTTTGCCGGTCACCAATCCAGCTACTGGATTCACACAAGGCTGCTTGGATCTCCAACAATATAGATCCGATCGTGTTCAAACTTGGAAGTTGGCAGTAGAATAAGGTTCTGAAGCCTCTCGCAAAATTTCAAAGAGATCAGACGAATAGTTTCTGATATATAGATTCAATGATTTTTTTTCAATTTTCTAGTGATACGATCCTCACAAACTTTCGCAAGAATTTTCGCGTTAGCATTCTACAACTAATAACCATGTATTACCATGTTATTGAGGAAATATGAACCGAAGTTTGGACAAAACCGTTAGGCTGATTAGGCCTACAGACAAACTCAAATGTCGCATTCAGATGCACAACCTAACCTGAAAATTCCAAGTCACTATCTCTTTCCGTTCTCAGGTTATCGTGAAATAAATAATATTTTTAATAATTTTTTTTAAATTTTCTAGTGATATGATTCTCACAAAATTTCACAAACGTCCTTAGGTTTGTATTCTACAACTACTCACCAAGTTTCAATTCGATCGGATTGGTATTGGTTGAAAACAAAATTATTACTCGGAAATGCACCACCTACCCAGAAAAATTAAGTCGCTCTGAAAATAATATTCCAGATGGGTATAACTCCGAAACCGTTCGGCCGATTATGCCCATCAGCAATCAAATTTGACCTCGAATTCTTCATCAGGGAGTCGAACCCAATCGTTTGAGACAATTTTCGGCAAACAATTCGAAAATTACAGACATTTGGGAGAAATGATAACGCGTTGTTCCCCAGAACATACGCGCAATAATAAGGGACTAAAACACATGAACGTATTTATATCCTACAATAATTTGTACCACTGAATAGGTAATTGAAAGACCTAGATATCGAGGTGACCATTGAAATACTTCCCCATCGATATGTTTTTTATGCATAAAAGACATATCGATGACGTCATCACGGCCATATATCAATGACGAAATCTCTTCCGCATGAATGTCAACACTTGGGTAATTAGAGATATATATCGACATGTTTCAGCATTTTTATCAAAAATTGTTTTTTTGAGAGAAAATGAAATGATTCCATATATTTGCACGATACTGTATGTAAGGCTCGTGAGACCATCCCTGGAATTATCATCGGCTTCTTGGTCCCCTTACACTTTTGTTGACATTATCTTCCTTGAGAGGGTCCAGAATAAGTTTTTCAAACATGTTGCATTCAGGTTATGGCCATCACTTCTCATTCTTTCTCAGTAAGTCACATGCGCGAGACTGTCTGAATCGAAATCCAGAAGACTTTTTGCGGACGTGCTTTTTGTGTCCAAAATTTATGAGGTCTTATATTCGCTCCTGAATTGTTCCTCCTAGACTCATGATTCGAGCCGATTTATTCAGACCTGGTTTGTCCAGCAGTGATTACGGTTTCACACGTGATTGATTTTCGGTTTATTTTTTAATCTTCAAACTGTGCTTCACAGTTTTGTATTGATAAATTGTATATTAGGTATATGTTTCTATTTTTAATCAAAGAACTTTTTTGTACGGTCTTGTACCGGTATATAATTAAATAAATGTTGTTTGGTTCCATTTTGAATAAAAAGTTTCATATCAAATATGTCCTAAGGCTCTCAACTTTTAACATATAGGGCTATTAAAAAAATCATTTTTTTTTTAGAACCTAGACATGTATTTAGAATACGTTGATTTCATAATTTTGTCGCTTTTAAATTATTGGAAAAATTGCTTAAAACAAGAAATATTGGAATTGTCAAAGAATTAATGAATTTTCATTAAATATTGAAATATTTTGAAATATGAATTTAGTATAATTTGATGTTATTCAGATTATTCATCACATTTTTTATGTTAAAATTATTTATGTATATAGATTTTAATTTGTTTGAAATTGATTTAAATAAAGAAATTCAAAATTTTAAAGTTATCGAAAGATTATCATTATCCTAAAATATATTGCACAGGACAAGATTTTTTTTTTATTTTATTAATATTCATTCATATTAGAAATTAAATTAACATATAATCAATATTTATATTTAATTAGAAAAAAATGGATGATTAAGATTACTATGTGGAAACCTCTTAGAATAGTAAATATTTGAATTAGAGAAAGAAAATGATGGAAAAACAGTTATGAATCAAGGTTACTATGATTTATATGATATCCAACATCTCTAATGACGACGGATGTATGAAAAACTCAGAAGAAAGATTTCAAGTAAAGAAAAAGAAAGGTTTTCGAAAGAGACTATCAGAGAAATTAACTGATTAAAGGCTTCAGAAGAAAGGAGTGTAACAGTCATACCGCCGTATTCACAAAGCTTTCAATCTCCGTTAAGTCCTAACTGAGGAGATTGAAACACTTAAGAATGCTTGGTGAATACGGCGGATTGTGTTTTATAGAAAATTTTGATGTTTATTGTATATCGATTTCTGTGTAACAATATAATAAAATGAACCAAAAAAGTATGCACAATTTTCATACATAAATATAGTATGGAAAACATCATACAAAACAAAAAAGCAATGGAAACTTAATTTAAATGGATATGTCAAGCAGTTATGAGTAACTTGTTTTTCTTGAATGAAAATGTGGGAAATTCCTGTGGACAGGAAATTTGGCGCTTTTGTTCAAACTTTGAGAAATCATATCTCCGAATGTATTGGTTTCTCAGAGTTGGGAATTATATAAGTGGATTCTTATGATAGAACTGCATCATAAAAGAAAATTAGTTCAAAAAATCATAAAATACGATTAATTATTGAAATCTTGAAAAATCATATCTCCCAAAGTATTAGTTTGTTAGAGGTGAGAATGATATCAATGGCTTCTTATGATGCCATTGCATCTGCATCTTAAAAAAATTGAATTTAAAATTTGTAATGTTTGAAAATAAATTCTCCCAAACCTACTCTGAAAATTTCAACTGTCCATCTCATTCTGTTCGAGAGTTATCGTGGTTACGTCCGGACGCACGGACGGCCGGACATAATTGATATTGACCACGGATTCTTGGTCAGTGGGTCGAACCAAAACATTTTCAGCCAGAAATTCGAAAATTACAGACATTTGGGCAAATTGATAAGCACTCTGTTCCGAGGAACAAGAGCGCCAAAAATGAAACTTGAAAGCTTCGACAGTAGGGAAACAGAAATCAGTCAATTCCAGTGCAGCATACTTGATGAATCGTCTTTATATCAATTGTTATTTTTGATCTATGAGTTTACCTTTAACGAATCAAAATATTTTTTTCCTATTCTTTTCATGTGCTAGATTCAGACCATCTACACATTTCTCAAATTATTCCGCATATAACTATTGCACTCCCCCAAGACATTCATCATGCCCCCGTCCGGATTCGAACCTGCACACACCGGCACCGTAGTAGCGTCTCTTCCCCCTACAGCACCGTAGCCGACCAAAGTTATAGAGAAATAGAATTGTCGCAGATAAATATATTAAGTAATAAAGTACCTACCTGATTTTCACTATTACCTAAAGAAGGTTAGTTTAGTCATATACAGTTTTGGTTGATTTTAAGATTTGTTCTGTTAAATTATAAATTAATTAAAATTTATTCCGAAGAACTTTCAAATTAAAATACTCCCTAAGTTTATCCCAATTAAATAAAAATTTTAACTTGAATTAATTCAAGGTCGGCGCATATATATTGTTTATTAATACCTATATAAAGTACATAGTTCATGCGCGTAAGCAAGAAAAATCCAAATTCTGAATTTATCACTTGTAAGGCTGGCGTCAAACAGCCGGAATGACTATCTGAATTCATGTTATTATTTCATAATCTAAATTCTAGAAGCTTTCTAAATCTGAAAATTAATACATTCCTACTCTAAAAAATATCAGAATGTGTGGGGAGAATAGTAAATTAGTATACAATTCCGCGTTTTGCTGAATTAATAATATTATGAATAAAGTGTCTGAATTCAGAGAAACATTCCGCCTGTATAAGGTCATCCTAAAGGCGAACATGCATGAGACGATTTTGTCGTTTAAAATTCGCATGATTTTGTCGTTCAAATGCAACTACGCTGTCGTTCAAAATTTCACTTCCCATACTTTTCCTGGAACGACGAAATCGGACGACAGCATATTTGGAACTGATTTAAAAACATAACCTAATTGAATTTATATATTACAACTAAATACATATTTAGGTACAAAATGAGTACCTACCTAAATTACTACAGTTATCTCTAATAATTATTTGCGCGTATGTTCTGGGGAACATCGCGATATCATTTTGCACAAATGTCTGTAACTTTCGAATTTTTTGACGAAAATGGTCTCAAACGATTTGGTTCGACTCCCCAATGAAGAATTCTATGTCAAATTTGATTCTGTCTGGCCGGCCGTCCGGCAGTCCGGCCGTCCGATAACTTGAGAACGGAAAGAGCTAGCGACTTGAAATTTTCAGGGTAGGTGGCGCATCCCAATACGACGGACAAGTTCGTTAATGGGCATAATCGGCCCAATGGTTTCCGAGTGATATTTTGTTTTCATCCAGTATAAATCCGATCGAATTGAAACTTGGTGAATAGTTGTAGAATATAAATCTAAGCACGTTTGTGAAATTTTGTGAGAATCGTATCGCTAGAAAATTATTAAAAAATGATTAAAAAATATTTTTGTTGTCACGATAACCTGAGAACGGAAAGAGATAGCGGCTTGAAGTTTTCCGGTTAGGTTGTGCATCTGAATGCGACATGTTAGTTTTTTGATAAGCATAATCAGCCAAACGATTTTAGAGTTATAGCCACCTGAAATTTGGTTGTTTTTTGTTCCTCCTTAACTCGAAAAATACAAAACCGATTGAATTCCAACATAGTTATTAGTTGTAGAATACCAACGCGAAAATTCATGCAAAATTTCGTGAGGATAGTATTTGTAGAAAATTTTTAAGAAATCATTGAAAATTGAAAAAGAAAAATCTATATATCATTAACTATTCGTGTGAAATTGCTCAAATTTTTCAAGAGCTTTTAGAACCTAACTATTCTGCCAAGTTTCAAGTTTTAACACGATCGGTTAAATATTATGGGAGATTCGAGCAGCCTTGTGCGAGTTCAGTAGATGGGTGACCGTTGCCTCGATAACTTTCGAACGAAAGGAGATAGGGACTTGCAATTTTCAGGGTAGGTTGCGTATCCGAATGAGAGAGTTAAGTTCGTTTTTGGGCATAATCGGTCTAACGGTTTCTGAGTTATACCCACCTGGAATATTATTTCCTCGATAATTCAAAAAATAAAGATTAGATCGAATTGAAGCTTGCTAACTAGTAGTAGAAAATCAACATAAAGACGTGTTTGTAAGAACCGTACCCCTAGAAAATTTTAAAAAAATGACGAAAAAAAAATTTTTGTTAGGACCGTACCTACCCCTAGAAAATTTGAAAAAAAATTACGAAAAAGAAAAATTGGTTCAAGCACTGACGTGAAGTCAGGAGGTTTTGCGCGTATGTTCTATTGTCCATTCTCCTGCATTGGACACCCATTATCGAATTTACCATGGTAAATTACATATGTTGTCCATTCTCCTGTATTGGACACTTAATTCGAATTTACAATGGTAAATTCGAATTGTCGATTGTCGAATCATACTGTACCTATATAGTTATGAACACTGTGAATGGAAAGAATCACTTTCTTGGATTGTTCTTGGATCAACAAGTTTATAAATCACTGTGAACAATTTGCAGCGTTTCTCCCCGTCTCCCGTAATTAGAGCCAAAGAATATTCGAGAATTGATGATGGAATAAATTTGGCGCCCTATGATTTGTAGTAGGTATACAAAGACAGATTTCTAAATCGTGTAAAGGAGCAAATGGAGATCTCATATCGCTTACAAAATATATCATTACGGAATTCGTAATAGTTAAGTCGTGTTCATAATAATGATCTATGACAAATAAGCTTTAAGAATGAATATATTCATGAACGTGGGTAGACAGATATGTATCTATGATTCCGAATTGCCAAACGAATAAAGGCGAAAATTCATGAGACGATTTTGTCGTCGAAAACCAACGATTTTGTCGTCCAAAATTTCGACGATTTTGTCGTTCTAAAGCAACGACTGTCGTTGAAAATTTCCCTTCCCCTATATTTCATGGAACGACAAAATCGGACGACAGATTATTTTGAACTGAAAGAAACATAACCTAATTGAATTTAAATATTACAACTAAATACATATTTAGGTACAAAATGAGTTCCTAAAGTACTACAGTTATCTCTAATAATTATATAAATGTATTAAATCGCAAAAGAAAAACAAATGGGAACTTCCAAGACGATGCAATTTCTGGAGTACATAGGAGCTTCAACTCCTAATTCTAGAATCGTTGTAGAAGGAGAAGAGGTTCTAAATGTAGATTATGTAATCATGTATGACAAAACAAATTGTGGTCCCATTTTTATAGACATTTGTTCCTTATGTTTACAAAGTAGTGCCCTTAATTCAGAAGCACATAAAATTGATGGCCCATATTAATGTGGAGAATGGTAAACTAAAAAAAAAAGTATGGTATATTCTTCTAAAGTCGGAGCATGGAGCATGTGTAAACATATTACTGATGTTTTAATTCAAGTTCAGGTGCATGCTGTTCTAGTTCTTTTATGAGGATACATAGTGTCTAATTGATCCAGATAAAGCTGTGGCAAAACAGTTATCCATAATTAAAATGATTTTTTCAAGATATGATACATATTTATTATGTGAAAATAATTATTAACAATAAGTGTAATATGTGGAAAGGTTTAACGGGTAATTCCGCAAATGAGCAGATTAAAAATAATTCTGCTGGTACCTGCCGACACGTGTTTCTGCTAGTTGGCTTCTTCAGGACAGGGCAACCAAGAAACCAAGGAAAAGATGGAAATCAAAGTGAAAGTAGGTGACACCACACCAGGAGCGAGCAACCAATTGTGCCTTCAGCTCTAGGCGGTAAACTATGGCATCGGCACGGAGGAAACATAAGCTACCTGTGCGATGCGACCTCAACCCGAGGATATGAAACATAGAAATAAGGATCATGCGGAGTAATATATATGTATGTGGAAAGGTTTAACGGGTAATTCCGCAAATGAGCAGATTAAAAATAATTCTGCTGGTACCTGCCGACACGTGTTTCTGCTAGTTGGCTTCTTCAGGACAGGGCAACCAAGAAACCAAGGAAAAGATGGAAATCAAAGTGAAAGTAGGTGACACCACACCAGGAGCGAGCAACCAATTGTGCCTTCAGCTCTAGGACCTCCATTTCGGAGGTAAACTATGGCATCGGCACGGAGGAAACATAAGCTACCTGTGCGATGCGACCTCAACCCGAGGATATGAAACATAGAAATAAGGATCATGCGGAGTAATATATATATATATGTGGAAAGGTTTAACGGGTAATTCCGCAAATGAGCAGATTAAAAATAATTCTGCTGGTACCTGCCGACACGTGTTTCTGCTAGTTGGCTTCTTCAGGACAGGGCAACCAAGAAACCAAGGAAAAGATGGTTGCTCGCTCCTGGTGTGGTGTCACCTACTTTCACTTTGATTTCCATCTTTTCCTTGGTTTCTTGGTTGCCCTGTCCTGAAGAAGCCAACTAGCAGAAACACGTGTCGGCAGGTACCAGCAGAATTATTTTTAATCTGCTCATTTGCGGAATTACCCGTTAAACCTTTCCACATATATATATTACTCCGCATGATCCTTATTTCTATGTTTCATATCCTCGGGTTGAGGTCGCATCGCACAGGTAGCTTATGTTTCCTCCGTGCCGATGCCATAGTTTACCTCCGAAATGGAGGTCCTAGAGCTAAAGGCACAATTGGTTGCTCGCTCCTGGTGTGGTGTCACCTACTTTCACTTTGATTTCCATCTTTTCCTTGGTTTCTTGGTTGCCCTGTCCTGAAGAAGCCAACTAGCAGAAACACGTGTCGGCAGGTACCAGCAGAATTATTTTTAATCTGCTCATTTGCGGAATTACCCGTTAAACCTTTCCACATATATATATTACTCCGCATGATCCTTATTTCAATAAGTGTAATGTTTGAGTTATAATAAAGTTACTTTTTTTTTGTTTTGTTTCCAAGAGTTTTGATAACCATCTCTTCTATTCAATTGAAAATATCAAAATTGTTTATGCCTGTTAAACTTTTCAAAGCACTGTCACTGTTCAAGATATCACTCTTTGTAGATAACCGGGATATATCAATGGCACAAGTGTTAGGTGGTCTGGTAACAATGTACACAACCAAGTATACTACTAAAATTATTATTGCTGTTCAACTAACTCAAGGGTGCTTGGGTGATGCTTATTTCTTCTTCTGAATGAGGTTTTTCAGCACAGCAAGTCATCGACACATCCTTCCTCAGTTCTCTTTCGAGGTACCTCCTTGTACTCTGTTTGAAGATGATGTAGTTCCAAGTTGAGTACTCTTCGGTCTATTAGTTATCTTCCTAACACAGTTTCAATAATTATATTTATATTTGGTTTTCCGGAGGTAAGAAGTGAAAACACAAACCTAGACTAGTAAATTTCACAGGGAGTTGGACAGAATAAAACCAGTACAGAATAAAACCTATACATTTTGGCATTTTTTTCGCCCATGAATTGCATTTGGGCACACAACAATAGTCATTTCTGGTCGAAGACATATTAGATTGGATAATATTATCTACTTTCATTTGAATTTGTCCAATAGAGATGAATGGACAATAGAATATGCGCGCAAAAGCCCCTGACTTCAAGTCAGTGCTTGAACCAATTTTAATTTTCGCGGCTGTCAGAGGTAGGTCATCAGTTGTCGTTGGAATGCTGGATTAATCCAGCGACATGGACGACGTCGTCCAAATGACTGTATACTCATTTGGACGACGTCGTTCGTTTAGAAACGAACGACGAGAATCTTGTCGTTGCGATTTAATCGTTCCATGAATTTTCGCCTTTAGACGGAATAGATAAAGGACAGCCGTACGTTGAGGTAGATACTTATCCAAAAACATTTTGGATGAACTGAGCAAGATAACAAAAGAAATATCTAGAAATTTGGTGATAATAATACAAATTTTCACAATGTTTACCAAAAAAGCAAATGGCTCATGATATCTCTCAAATACCTGATGAAGGAGGAGAGTTTATACAGGGTGAGTCTTTGACTTGTACATTAATTTCAACCAAATATTCCTATTATCGAATAGGAATCACTTTTCCAGATTCAGCTCAGGTAAAAGTTCACAATCGTTTAAAGATTTAACAATGTGCCAATAACAACTTGGATTACAGTTTGATTCGAGGAATCTAAAGCTCAGGAGCGGATCCATAGAATTAGTGAAATTTCAGATTTTATAGCATCACTGAAGAATATCTCGGAAAGGGGGCGTTTGAGGAGAAATGAAAAATAATTTGATTTTCCAAAATAATTGAATAGGTAATCTTGAAATAACTCAAGATAAATCTCATCTGATTTCTATATGCTAATTTAATATTAGTTTTATGAATCTGCGAGTCCGTAACTAGAAAAACAGTGGAAGTAGGAAAGAAACTTCACACCAACATTCATTTCATTTGGACCAATGTCAAAGCTGCAAAATATGTTTTTGTATATTTCAACAGCATGTATATTTTTAACTAAACCGAATTTGAAAAAATGGTAAATGAAAAAAGTGTTTCATTTGATGAGAGGATTTTATGTTTAAAATGAAGGTACGGCTTTAAGACTCACCCTGGATATGACAAATTATACTTAACCTCAAAAACACGAGATGAATACGAGGAATCCGTGTCAGTTTTTGACACGAATGATTATAATCTCCAGAAAAGTTTTATTTCGAAAATGGGTTTTAATTCTCTGTTCTGTTCATACTTATGTTATGTTCATCTTATGTTGACATACTATGTTTCATTTATTGGGATGGATGTTAGTTATTTTTATACACTAATTGTTTATTCATTTGTCTCGATATCAGTGTGCTGTGAATGGATAATTTGTTAAAATATGAATTTATATTCAATCTTCTTGAACAGCACTGACGTCAGGACAGTCAGGAGCTTTTGCGCGCATGTTCTTCTATCTATTCATGCCTCACACACCCTCACGAAATACTGGATAAACCTCCAAGTCGTCTTTTTTCATGCAAGTACCTTCTATAGATTTCAATTTCAATCGGAGCTTGAAGTTTTGTGCAGAATTTCAGCTGTATCTAACGAATGATTTCTGAAATATAACATCTTCGAAGAAAAAATCCAATTTTTTTCTATAGTAATACGATCCTCACATAATTTCTCAAAATTTAGTTTTACTGCATTCCACAAGTATTCACCTATTTTAAATTGGATCAGATTTGTATTTCTTGAGTTATTGATTGAGGAAATAAGAACATAATTACAGATGGGTATAACCGGTAACACCGAAAGAATAAGGACCGACGACTCTCGCGAGACCTCACTACAGGGAGGCAGCGCGTTGTGCCGGCGTACCTTATACTCTATCAGAGTTTTGCGTTGTTTTAGCGTTAAAAAGGAAGTTTTTTCAAAACTATTGAAGGGCTTTTTGTTCAAAGAGGATGCCAGTCGTCAACTGAGCCCTTCTTCGCACCCCATTCGATTTTATCATGGAAAAACGAAGTTTCAGAGCAAAAACCATACAACAATTTACGACCTTTAGATAACTTAGCCAATCGGTCGTTTGATTTTCCACAGTAATTTTTCAGAAGAGTATTCACTGTGGAGGATATTACGATTTTTGCAATTTGAAGTATCGTATGGATATTACATTTATGATATATATGAAGATGTTCGTTTTCTGAAAGAAATTTTGAAATATATTATATAAAAAATGCACGTTTATTATGAACTGTTAAAAAAGGTTCCTCAGAATCAGCTAAAATTTTGTTGAATATTATATAAGCATATAAAACCATTTGTACGATAACTTCTTTGGGATATAGCAGTTTTCCCCGGCTCAAACTTTTAATAAGGGTAAAATTATCTTCAACAATGAATTCATCATTATAAATGATATTTTCCCTACATACTTCACACTTAAGTTTCTTTTGTGTAATATAGCAACAGTAACCTGCCAAATAAGTAATTACTGGAATGTCATCACTGACACTGTCTACGTCAGTTTCGAATACCATAATATCAGGATTAAATGAATGGTTTTCTTCAATTTCGTCAGATATCAATATTTTCACAGAACTGCTTAATTTGAATGTTGCCAAAAGTACGCGATTTAAGAGTCAGTAATGATTGAATTCTAAGCCTTTTTTCCGATTCATACAACTGTCGTATAGAAATATGATATGATCCACCTGTGAGCATCCCATAACGACCAAACCTATGTTCCAAATCATCTGTTTGAAATTTATCTATCAATAAATATTTCATTTTAAGTTCACTGAACCAATACTGTATAAGTTCAGTTATTCCATACAGTGTGTGCGTTAATGCTGTATGAGTTTGAGGGGATAATTTATTAGAAAAAGGTGTAATTTTCCATTTTTCTGGGCAGTTTAACATTTGATTTAAAAAATGGGTTCAAGCCCTGTGGACAGGAGCTTTCTGGCGCTCTAGTTCAAACAGACAAATTATATCTCCGAAAGTATTGGTTTCTCAGAGTTGGGCATTATATCAATGTATTCTTATGATAGAACTGCATCATAAAAGAAATTCAATTCAAATAATAATTTATTGATCAAGATTAAATGAGCAATCTGAGAATGAGAACTGCACCATGGAAGAAATCAAATTAAAATAGCTGAAATGAATTTGACTCTCTCTTATAGAACAGGATGACCTGCATGAGTATGAACACAGATCATATAAAAAAGCTTGGATAGAATAATTATAACATTCTGTGAAAACATAGAAGTACGAGTCATTATTAAAATTTCGAAAAATCATATCTCCGAAAGTATTAGCTTGTTGGAGTTGAAAATGATATCAATGGATTTTCATGGTGAAACTGCATCTTAAATAAAAATTTAATTTGACATTTGTTACGTAAAAAAAAATTTTTTTTTCGTTACTCCGAAACCATTTGGCCTATTTTGCCCAATAACGAACTCAACCGAGATATTCATCTCCCTAACCTACTCTGAAAATTTCAACTGCCTATCTCATTCCGTTCGAGAGTTATTGTAAAAAATTTTTTTTTTTATTTTGAAATTTTTTTTGTTTACACTTTGCGGTAACCTGGTCAATACAAAACATCACATGCGTATAAAGGGTATGATTCTACGATTTGATGCTAAATTTCAGATAGATCGAGTGATCAGTTTCGTAAATATTCATAAAACATGTGTTTTACTAAAATCGGCCATAACTCCGAAACCGCTCAATGGATTTCGCCCATTAACGAATTTAACCGAGATATTTACGCTCCAAACGCACCTTGCAAGTTTCAATCCTCTAACTCCTTTCGTTCGAGAGTTATCGTGCCTACGGCCGGCCGGACGGCCGGACAGAATTGATTTCGACCTCGGATTCTTGATCAGTGAGTCGAATCAAATCGTTTGAGACCATTTTCAGCTAAAAATTACAGACATTTGGGCAAATTGATAAGCACTCAGTTCCGAGGAACTAGAGCGCCTAAAACAGAAAGAAACTCTTCAGAATTAGAGTATGAAAATGTCTTTTGACACGTTTCAAATTCGATTTTACTGTTTCTTATGGCTTTTGCAAAACTTGCATTTTCCAATTCCCGTAGTTTTTCATCCCGACTAGGACGCAATTTGAGTTTTTTTGATAAATAGGAATGACAGTTGGGGAGTTGAGATGGTGTGTCATCACATTTTAATCTAGGAATTTTTTTAAATTTACGGTTATAGTTTCGCCGGTTTTTGAATCAGTTGCAGTAGAACATGTTATTATATTTTCCTTGACAAAATTTAACTCACAGACCATACTGAACTTTGATGGAGAAAAATGTTTCCTGTGAATACCTGGAACCCATTTAGCAGACATGGCAGCATTCGATGGAAAACGGAACGCGTGAACCTTCGGTCCATTTTTGAGTTTCCCGGACATCCCGGTATACAGCAGGAATACGGCATTTTAAATATAAGTACCAGTAGAACACAACACTCTAATAGCACATAAATTATTCCTTTTAAACTGAATCACAAGCAAACAGTTGTACGGTGGCACATAAGAATGTAATAAACCAAATGAAAGTTTGGATCAAACTAAAAGCAAAGAAAGTTGCCAGGCAGACCGTGCAAAGATATGCCACATGTTTTTTTAGTACTTGGAATTTCGAAGTTCGAAACCTTAGTTAGAGTATACCTCGCAGTGGTGACATCAGGCCCCTGTGCTCTCAGAGAGTTCGGTCCTTATTCTTTCGGTGTCACCGGTATAACTCTGAAACCGTTTGGTCAATTATGCCCATTAACGAACTTACTTGGATGCGCAGCCTACCCTCAAAATTGCAGGTTGCTATCGCTTCCGTTCGAAAGTTATAGTGGCAACGGTCACCCATCGAGCTACTGAACTCGCCTAAGGCACTCGGCTTCCAATATTTTTTCAATATCTCCAACAATATAGATCCGATTGGTTAGCTGTAAAATTAGGTTTTGAAGGCTCTCGCTAAATTTCAGCGCTATAAGACGGATAGTGTCTGAAATACATACCAGCAAATTCTTCAGAAGTATCAATCCTGATCTACTAGCAATCATGTTACCTGAATATTTCGAAAACTTAAGATTTGTAAAACCTGAATCCGAGACTTAAATTAAAAGAACATTAGAAAATGAAGCATGAAATGAAAATGATGGAAACTGCAACGCCAATCATATGAATGCGTATTATTACCAGAAACAAAGTCGGAGGAATGTAACATTTTTACAGAAAATTCTCAACGCAAAAGCAAAGATTTTAAAAATGAATTGAATCATTTCAAATACAAATGCCACAAATGCCGTAAAGCTGGACTAATCGAAGAAATGTAACATTTTTAAAGAAAATTCTCAATGCAGAAACGAAATCCTAATACAAAAATGTCCTATGTCGAAAAGTAGGACTTAAATATGCGGATTGTAAAATAATGTCAAAGAATCAGCCAATGTATACGTGGTCTGATTATTTTACAATCCTAATATTATGTCCAACTTTTTGACATTTGTATTCAAATGATTCAATTCTTTCTTTAAATTTTCGTTTTTGGTTGAGAATTTTCTTCAAAAATGTTACATTTTTCCGACTTTGTTTCTGATAATAATACGCATTCAATCATGGTGTTGCAGTTCCCATCATTTTCATTTCTTGCTTCATTTTCTTCTGTTATCTTAATTTTCGAAGTCTCTGGATCAGGTATTATCACATGATTCAATTACACATCTTTTTCGAAATTTTCAGGTAACATGATTGCTATCAGATCAGGATTGATTTCAACTCCCATGTCGCCTCACTTATCAACTGCATCATGAAATTTCGTGTTCTCTAATGTCATCAGTATCTCTCATTCCATGAAGTACCAACAGTTCAATAACAACTCTGTTGGAGATATGGACAAAATAATATCGGATTTAGCTTTTTCATCATTATCCTTCCAGTTTGCAATATTGTACAGTTGTCTGTAGTCTTCTTCGTTCAGAATTTACGCTATTTCAAATTCACCGTAACATATTTCCAGTAGGTACTTGATTTTGGCGCTCTTGTTCCTCGGAACAGAGTGCTTATCTATATTTACTCAAATGTCTTGAATTTTCTGCTGAGAATGGTCTCAAACGTTTTCGTTCCACTCACTGATCAAGAATCCGTGGTCAAAATCAATTCTGTCGGGTCGTCCATTAACACGATAACTCTCGAACGGATTGAGCAAGACAGTTGAAATTTTCAGAGTAGATTAGGGAGATAAATATCTCAGTTAAGATTGTTACTGGGCAAAATCAACTTGGTGGTTTCGGAGTAACGAAAAAAAAAATTCTTTACATTACAAATTTCAAATTCAATTTTTTTTAAGATGCAGTTTCATTATAAGAATCCATATTGATATCATTCTCAACTCTAGCAAACTAATACTAATAAATATGAGTTCTCAAAATTTCGAGAATTAAATGTACTGTTATTATTTCATTTTTAATTTGTTCGTTTCCTCCTTTTGTCTTTTCTTTTTCCAGATTGATTTTCGGGTACCTTGGAGAAACCTCTTTGCTTGTTGAAAGAAAAATCGAGAGTAAAGAAAAAGATGTCCTTCAATATTTAATATTTCAGCATATTTTGTTAACAATTTCAATTTTTATAAATCACAACACTAACGGGGAGATAGGGTTGTTTTGCTGAGGTTTTTCCCTATGCTCTAGTATCATATATCGAATTCTATGCTATCCCGTTACACTAACCTCTGCTAACGCTTTTTTCATACACATGCTTTATTGTTAGATAAAAATTGGTTCAAACCCTGTGGACAGGAGCTTTTTGGCACTCTTGTTGAAACAGACAAATTATATCTCCGAAAGTATTGGTTTCTCAGAGTTGGGAATTATATCAATGGATTCCTTTGACAGAAATGCATCATGAAAGAAATTGAATTTAAAAAAAGTGTCGTTTAAAAAAATGCTTCAAAAGTTATCTTATAAAAAAAGAGCAATCTACAAATGCCTTAATGCTTCAAAAATTGACATTAAATTTATTTATCAAGATTAAATGAGCTGTCTGCAAAGATTCAACCTCGTGGAATGGGTTGTTGCAACTTACACTCGGTGCATAGTTTTCACAACTCGAAATACCTAAGGAAAGTATCATCGAAATGTCTAGAGCAAGGCTGGAGACAATCATAGCAGATTGTCCATTTATTCCTGATATTTGAGTAGGTAGTGGATTAAGAACAAATTATTTTAATAGTTCAAAATATATTAATAAAATACTATCCTCTTTTCATAATTTAAAATTTAATAGTTCATACCACTAACACATTCTTTTCTGTATTATAAACCTTAACTCAAGAAAAAATGATTTATCGATACACAAATGTAGATCCATATTTCAGTATTTTTATGCTAGCAACATTATGAAAATACTGTATATAGGAACATGTCTCACTACTTAAGGAAGTAAAAAGTAATATTAACCTCAGTGGTCAACGAACAGTAATTTCTTTTGATGATTCCATTATGTTAATCTTTCCTATTGCCTCCATAAACTACATTAAAACAGTCTTGTATATATTCACAAATTCAAGAATCAAATACTTGCTTTGCAAGAGAAAATAACAACTACAAATTGACAATCTCTATAGCTAGAAAATATGACATTTATGAATAGTGATCACAGACAGATTCTGTGTTCACATTCTGTGAATACAAAGAACTTACGATGTATTATTGAAACTTTGAAACATCATATCTCCGAAAGTATTAGCTTGTTAGAGAAAGAAAATGATAAAAATTGATTCTTATGATGAAACTGCATCTTGCAAAAATTTTAATTCGAAGGTTGTAATGTAAAAAAAAATATTTTTGTTCGTTACTCCGAAACTATTTGACCTATTTTGTCCAATAACGAATTTAACCGAGATATTGATCCCTCAAACCTACTCTGAAAATTTCAACTGTCTAGCTTATTCCGTTCGAGAGTTATCGTGTTAACGGCTGGACAGAATCGATTTCGACCACGGATTCTTGATCAGTGAGCCAAACCAAATCGTTCAAGACCATTTTCAGCCAAAAATTCGAAAATTACAGACATTTGGGCAAATTGATAAGCACTCTGTTCCGAGGAAGAAGAGCGCCAAAAACAAATTGTAATGCTCGAAGTTCAAAAGAATATATTTTAATTTGCTTATCAACGCTATATTATTAAACGCACAAGTTCAGAACCATCGAGGGTAGATTTTGAAGACTTTCTAAAAGTGGCTAATATCGCTACGGCGAGGGCACGGACGGACGTATCGCCGAAGGCGACCATAAGGCTTTTCCGTTCTGTTTGCCTGACCATATTTTATGATGCAGTTCTTTCATAAGAATCCATTGATATCATTCCCAACTCTGAGAAACCAATACTTTCGGAGATATGATTTGTCAAAGTTTGAATAATTAGCCACCTGTCCACAGAGCTTTCCCACATTTTTTATCAGAATGGCTTTCATTCGCATTTTACATGTATCATAATTATCCTCATTCAATGGTTCCACCTCCATAAGTGAGTAAGGGTAATTGGAAATTAGATTAAAATATACTAATTTTGCAATTATTGAAAGATTTCTTTCTGGGTTCTTTCTTCCAAACTCTGAAAAATATCTTTAAAATAAAAATTAATTCTTTTGTGATTTGCTTCTGCGTAAGAAACACAAGATATTTGTCAGAAGCAATCAATCGAACAATGTTACCTAACAAAAATCTAAAAAAAAAAACTTCATCAACGAAGATACAACTAACGTTTCGGAGTCTATCAGTCTCTTTCGTCAGACACTTAACGAAAACCTTCAGAATTATTGTTGATAGTTATTCTGAAATTCGAGAATTTCTTACTTCTGGTGAATGCACAATTAGTACTAAACATATTAATCATCTATTCAAACGTTACTAAGAGTGTGTAAAAAATATATATTATTTACCTTTATGTATGAAGATGCAATGAACAATACTTAAGATGCGTACCTATACCCGCCCCCTACCTACCTGCACCATCAAATTACCTCCTTCCGAAAAATACCATTAACTGGGATTAAACGGAAGACTGGAAAAAGAGATAATTATTGTGATATGCACCAAGGTACTGTTGAAGTCAATTCACCGTTTGAGCGATAATTCTTCGAATTCATAAAGTCATTATCTGAATAAATTTGTGGTGAAATAATTCCAAGAAAATGAAAATGGATTTATTACCAATAATATTTCGGTTCATTATTTCCAAATAATAATAATGACCTGTGGAATTGAATAACTAAAAAAAAATTGGTTCAAGCCCTGTGGACAGGAGCTTTTGGGCGCATGTTCCTTGTGGCCCGTACTGACCAGTAAAGAAAAAAAGCAGTATCATGTTGAATACCTTAATATTATTCTGGAACACAAATTTTCCATTACAATAATCTTCATCTAGCTTCTATTTAGTATCAATTCCTGTAGAACGTGATCATAATAAGTGTTTTCCATATAATAAAATGTGTTTGAACTTGGTATGTAGGAAATCTGACATCAATTATTGAAATTAATTGATTTGACAAACAGCCGTCAAATGAGGTAAATAGATTTTTGTGACGATTTTCTGTGACCATAAAAAAAATTAAGCATTTCATTATTGCATTTCTTGAAATAGCTACCTTTTCAAGTCGATCAACTTCGTCCTTCTTTCGACGTCTAAACTATGACTTGATTCTTTATGTTTATGTCTTTGAATTTGTTTTCGGTGGAATTCAAAGAGTTCATAGAATAATCGATGAAAATACTGAGAGAGACCCAGGAAATTTGACACATTTTGTCTTATATCTCCAGAAATTGAAATCGTATAGAGCCAAAATTTTGCACAATGTTGCAAAATACTACAATTGACGTTAGTACAAGTTTTTGTTGCAATCTGATGAATAGTTCACGAAAAAAAAATTTTTTTTTCGAAAAAATTAAAAGAAATATTTTTTTAAAAATTACCAACATTTTGATCATAACAGAATTTTGCCAAAAGTTGCGCGTTTATATCCTCGAACTGACTACCAAGTTTCGATTCAACATCTTCTTTAGTTCCTGAAATATCAGGGAAATAACCTCAAAATTTTAAATGTCTATAACTCCTAAACCGTCCGGCCGATTTTGCTCGTTAACGAACTTAACCGTCGCATTTTGATCAGAAACCTACCCTGAAAGTTTGAAGTCGATAGGACCTTCGGTGCTCCTGTTATCGTGCCTACGGCCGGCCGGCCGGCCGGCCATACGGCACCCAAAAATCTGACACCGGATTCGTAATCAGGGAGTCCGAATTAGTCTATTAGCCAATTTTCAGCTCGAAATTCGAAAATTACAGACATTTGGACGAAATGATAGGACGATGTTCCCCTAGAACATACGCCCAAAAATTACAACTGGCTCACCTAAACAGCAGAGTAGCAGAGATTCTATAATAACCGCGAGAAGTAAATAAAGGTCTCCGGAAATAAATATATAAGTAAATCTGAAAAACCTAAATACTGTGCTACATAGATACGGCATATAATATTTGAGATTGGAAAAGCCTTGCAGACACTATAAAAATTAGAACAATAAAAATATTTTTCATTAAAACACCAATAATATCTAATATTAGTTTACATTAATACATTTTACAGCAGTCTACTTAATTTTTTCAATAAATTATAAGATCTGTGAAAAGAGTCTTGAGTAATATTTCAATTTTTTATTTCATATTGAATTTGTCTTCTCGAATAATTTTTTTTATTTGAAAATCATCAAAATAGGGATTTTTCCACCCCTATAATTAAATTTCGCAATTGTAAAAAGTGTCATTTAATTATTAGCGGTAGCGGACTGCCAAATTACATTCTTCTAAATTTCTCCATATACCTAGAAGAATATCTTCTAGAATAATAAAAAAAATTTCCCCTCAATTTCAAAGGGCTGTAACGTGGAGAGGAAGAGTCTTAGAACAAAAAATTATATGAAGGGCCCCCCCTTTATTATCGTCGAAGTATCACCTCCTAAAATCTTTTGCATCGATTTAGAACCATTCTGTATACCAGCAAACATTTAGGAACGCCTCTATATGAGAGTGAGACGTAGTTGACTGACTTTTTGTAGTACAGAAGAAATCATTATATCACCGACATACAGAAATTCAGAGTATGCGAAATTTAAAAAGTTTTTAAAAAGCACTGACGTAAGGAGCTTTTGCGAGCATTTTTTATTGTCTATTCACGCCTCACACACCCTCATGAAATACTGCAAGAAGTTGTATATGCGGTTGGCTCACTGGGTAGAGCGTTTGGCAGCGGAAGCCCCAAGTTCAATCCCGAGGCTAGGCAAGAAATTTTCTAAGTAGTAATACTACAGGGATTCTGGGTCAAACAATAGAAATCATGACGTCACATTTTGGGTGACCGCTTTGTAGGAATTAATGAAAAAGTTCTCGGAAATGACTGGATTCGAACCCGGAATATTTTACTATGAGACCGGTGTGTTAACCGATCGGCCACAACCACTAACCTTAAGAGGTACCTTTTTGGTCCCACATCAATCGCGGGTATATCCCTTTGCATTGTGCGTCTCAGGGGGGGCCTTTTTCAGGTAATTAATATGGGGGGATTGGAATTATTCTATCAGTCATATGAAGTTTGATGCATGAGGATCCTTTTTTCGAATTGGGGAGGCATTTATCGTTTATATGAAATGGAATACCTGGGATTATCGGGATAGAATAATTTCTTTTCAGCAGACCCATTACGAAATAACGAATTTTGTGTATCTTTTTTATTTTCAAGTCGACGTTATGGAACCGTCTTGGAACTACATATAGAGATCGAGCAGGTGGCGCCTTTTCAGAGGAACATTCTAGAACTAATTAGCATGTTTGAATAGGCATTGTGGGTGGGGTCGAGTATTTTCATTGTGAAATGCCTGTTATCGGAATCATTCAATAACATATTCCTATATACTAGTTATGATTGAATGCAAATTGACCAATGAAATAACGTAATCAGCTATGATTATATAATTTTCAGTATATTTGAGTATATTTGAGAAATTAATATCGTGAATAAGTTCGACATTATTGGGTAAAATCAAAAACAATTTTAAAGGCATTAAGTATTTTTGGGCGCATGTTCTAGGGGAACATCGTCCTATCATTTCGTCCAAATGTCTGTAATTTTCGAATTTCGAGCTGAAAATTGGCTAATAGACTAATTCGGACTCCCTGATCACGAATCCGGTGTCAGATTGGGAGCTAGTTTGGAAGAATTAGCGTCGACATTAATTCTTGACAATTTTCAAAATTTAAAAAAAGAATTTGCAAGTTTTTGTGATGACGACTTTGAACTCCTAACAAGGAAGGGTATTTTTTTTTTGTTATGATTACATGACGGACTGGGACAAGTTGAATGAAACAACACTACCATCAATAGACAAATTTTATAATAAATTGAACGATGCGCACATTGACGTGAAAAGATATCGTCATGCTCAAAACGTTTGGCAAAAATTCGGTATAAAATCATTGGGTGAATACAGTGACCTATACATGAAAACAGATAGACTTTTGCTCGCTGACGTGATGGAAAATTTTAGGCAAACAGCATTAATGACATACAAACTTGACCCAGCATGGCATTATACTATGCCTGGGTACAGCTGGGACTGTATGTTAAATTATACTAAATGTAAACTGCAATTACTTAAAGATATCGATATGATCATGTTCGTGGAAAAGGGTATACGAGGGGATATGAGCTGCTGCATGAACAGATTGTCTGAAGCCAATAATCCCCAGATGTCTAATTATGACGTCTCAAAGCCCGAGTATAGATGCATAGAATACATGGTGAAGACACTCTTTGACATATTTTCTGCCGATTTGCGTTCCAAATACTATCAAAATACAAGGATTTTGTTTTACTTAAATTTTCGCCGATAGATGCCGGCAGTAGAAATTTTATGGACTAAATTACCGACATGTCAAATTAAATTTGAATCTTTGCTCATTCCAGTTTCTTGTGGAAAGTCGTTTGCCGCGCCGAAAGTAAGTCAAATGTTTGCTGTGTGAACTCTGAACGAGTATCCAGAACCATTTTAATCAAATACTATTTTCATTTCGAAAATACTTCGTTTTTATGCGAATATATTTTTTTTAACAATTGTATATTCTTACAGGATCAGGGGCAGATTTCTAGTATCAAGATAGTTATTAATTTTAATATTAATAATATTGAAAGATCGCTGATACCGTTAATTGTTAATAAATCAACATAGGAGAACGTAAGACTTAGCCCACTTATGTTATGAAAACTAACAATATTATTTGTGAACGATGAAAGGACTATCAGAGAACAAAGTTCAGAGCAACCACACAGTGTGATTTCATCAATTTGAATAGCTTTCCTAAGGCGTCATTCTTTTTGGCGCTCTTATACTATAATATTATTTGTTTCAAGGATATTGTTAAACGACAAGAATGGCAACTGGCTTGTGCTAGAGGTAGGGTATCGAAAATTAGAACATTTGTTTGTTCAAAATATTTTTCTAGCGAATATATGTATATTGAATAAAAGATTGAAACGTACTACCCTCTATTTGGTTAGTTTATCAATTTAATGAATCATTTTTCGATATTTCATCAGTATATACTTATTTCTGAATAATAGCTATCGAATTAAATATCTATATTCGGCAATCTAATTGCTGAGAACATGAAAAGTTGTCAAGGGGTATTGGGTGACTGAAAAAATGCTGTATACATGAGAATGTTTTGATGAAATTTCAAATTATACATATAATATAATAAGTAAAATGCTCAATTTAAAAGAGTCTTACATGATAAAGGAATTACTACATTTGAATAATAATATGATATCGAAAGATATTGTATGTAGAGGTATTACAGAAAATTCTGCATCATTCAATGTATTTCAAAATACATAAATTAAATGCTTGTACTCTAATGACGTTGGATGTGATCTTTCGTAATGGAAAAATAATGATTTCACAGATTTCTTCATTTACAGTTCCATTCAAAATGTTCCAAAGAAACTCCTTTACTGATAAATCCTTTGAATAAAAAATCCATTATTTGACCTCATTATGTCTTGGCAAGATGAAATTTCTGTTCCAAACCAATGTGGTTTACATATTATCTCCGAACAGATATCTGATTAATCAAAAAATGGATTGATTTTTCAATAAACTGCTTCATTATATTCTTTTAATTTGAATTTACGAACTAGCAACGGTGAAAAGTGAACTTTGCCGCTTGCCAGTTTTCATTTATTCGCTTGTCAGAATCTTCGAAATCGACCCTAGCGGCACCATCGTTAATAAAGTGAAGTAGTACATAAAGTACGTGATTTGACAGTTCTTGGTAAGTTTTTCGGCCTAAAATTTTAGCAGGAATTAGTAGGGAGTGTCCACACCTTGTTATTCTATGCATCTTGGCCCGAGTCATATCTGCTTTATCTTGATGTTAATAATTTGTATGGCTGGGCAATGAGTCAATATTCACCATTTGGGGGTTTTGAATGGGTAGACATATCTGTAGATGTGAGCATCATGCCTGACGATTCTCCTGAAGGATATATTCTTCAAGTAGACCTGGAATATCCTCACCACCTACATGATCTGCATAAAGACCTCCCGCTGTGTCCGGAGCACAGCATCCCCCCGGGCTCAAAGTTTTCCAAATTACTCTGCACACTCTCTGATAAGAAAGACTATATAATTCATTATCGGAATTTGAAAACTGTTTTAGAATTAGGTTTGAAAGTAACACAGATTAAACAAGTTTTGAAATTTAAGCAGTCTCCCTGGCTAAAACCCTATATTGACCTTAACACGGAATTGCGAGCAAAAGCAACAACAACATTCGGAAAAAAAATCAATTTAAATTTGCAAATAATTCAATTTTCGGTAAAACGATGGAAAATATTAGATTGCACAGAGTTGTACGCCTGGTATCCAAATATGAAACCAGGTACGGGGTAAAGCATTGGATTAGTTCGCCAAGATTCCATAGTCGCACAATTTTCGGTGAAGATTTGATGGCAATCGAACTTAATAAGAATGAGCTCTTATTTAACAAACCACTTTACATATGTCAGGCATAGTATGCATTACCACTACTTTTTAGCATTCGACAAATGAGAGTATTGTTGAAACATATCTGGGGTGGTTTTAAGATCGAAACACCCAATAATTGTTAATATTTCCACTTTTTTACCCAGATGAATGAACCTCCTATATTTCCTTCTATCTGGGCTTTGATATACATTTTGAGACTGAAACAACTCACTACTACAAATACCATTGTAACTATTACATCTCTTAGTGCAAGAGACATAACTATTCTTGATCTGTCGCGAAACAATAACATTGTCTTGTCTTCGTTGGCAACTTAGTAGTCACTTCTGTCCCTTTTCCTATAGAAGGGAGATTTTATATTGTATCAATAGTGCATTGTACAATAATTCGTGCTTGTTATCGAAGTAACGGTAACAACAAAATACAGTTAATTGTTTATTAAAAGTGCGTTCGAATATTTCACCACTTCCTATCCTCGTAATTGTTACTTTATTACAAGTAACAACTTACGCAGTAATCAATGAGATTACTACTGTGTGCTTAATGTTAAGTATACCCCCCTTCAAGCATCACCCTGATAAAACAATCAGGGTGTATAATTCGGGTCCTTCGAAAATAATTATATCATGATAAAAGCATCAGGACTCACATATTGTCCTTCGAAACCATAACAGTCCAGATAAACTAATCAGGATACAACAAGAGTATTTTTAGCAATTCTTGAAAATTGTATGTACAGGATGTTTTACAAGATGTGGAATACAGAAAATAATTTTCTCAGTCTAGACCAGCGCTATCAACAAGTCATTATGAGTAAATATTAGGCATATGCCTATACTCATTCCCTGAAATTGTCATCAAGATCCATGCAGGCTTTCAAGGATTATGCCGAATGAAAATTTTTGATGAAATACATCATGTATCTCTTAAACGAATATAGTTAGGACACATTGCGAGCACTGATTTAGACTCACCAAAATGTCCTGCACCTGTACTGAAAGCCTGCACAATCATTCGTGAAACACCCTGTATATATCGAATACCACACCTATAATGGACGATTACGTTGGAGGACTGATAGTTAATTTAACGACAAATTTGATAATGTCCATCCGTGGGACCGTTTGTACGCACTGTAACTTTAGAAATTACTTAGGTACTAACTGCATAGCTGGGCATGATGTACCCAGTAGGTATCAAAATAAAATCCTTCAAATTTTAATTATATAATGGAATATTTTACGAAAAACGAATTGAACCAAGTTTGAAGCCGCTTTAACTTTATGCCGAATTTCCTCCATATCAACCGAAGAAGCTTAGATAAGCTTATTTTAACAAATTTTCTCTTTAAAGGGTTCTGTTAAAGTGCGTTACGCTGACATAGCTGCCAAACCAGACTTTTTAGAAATTTCCTTTGAAAGCATTTAAAAAATCACTCATTTGTTGAATAATTTTATTTGGGAACACCCTGTATATTAGAAAATAATTTCCTGAGATACAGAATTGAAACTACAAAGGGAGTGCTTTCAAACGAAATTTCTAAAAGGTCGGGTTTGGCAGCTATGTAAGCGTAACGCACTATTGCAGGACCCTGTATACCTCGAGAACAACTCTCCATGTGCATCTTGGAATTTGTATACAAGGTGTTAAAAACAACTGTAAAAGAGCTCAAATACGTCTAGTTTGTTATATAAAACTTTTTCGAATTCACACCCTAGCTGAGTTATAAACCCTTGAAAGGATGAATTGATTTTTCGGTTTTCAATTTTAATGTACCGACCCAAAATATTCAGACACATTCATTTTAAAAAGTATTAATATACGATACGTGGTATTAGTACCACTAATTTTTAAACCCGCTACTATATTTACTTGGGGTTGAAACAAACAAGCCCTTCTATAAATTATTCCATAACTTCTCAGACATTCGTGAAATTAGAAAAGTGAATATATTTTCCGAAAGAAAATGCAATTATGGAAATGTTTTGTCTCTCGTATTTAATTCGTAACTTCGGTAGTTTCGGAGGCAATTATTGAAATGTAAGATCAATTTTTCTACGGTTGATACCAGGACCCCGAGATATCTGTAACTTTTAACAACTTACCCCCCTTAACGGGGTGTGCAAGTCGGAATATTAAACTCATGAAACTGGGGAAGTTTCCGAAGATCCAGAAACATTTAATCTTGTAGGTAAAGTAAAATTAGCGAACAAACAAGATAAAAATTATTAAAACTTTGTGTGGGTCTGTGTAGGAAACTAGGATAGAATCCTAGAAAGCTGAGATTTGGTACCTAGGCTAGAACAAGCATACAAACAACAACAAAAAATGAGAAATTTATAATTTTCTCCCTCTATTCCATTATTAAGGGGAGTGTAGTTTTGTATATAATTTTTATTAAATTCAATTACATTTGATGTAAATCCGGATGCAAAGATTCACAAGAAGCTTTTACAGTTAAAAAGCTATCAGATCACATAAATATGGAAGCCTCTAGCTATACAAGCAGTTTTTCTAGAAGGTCGAAAAATAGGGCTAGGCTAATTCATAGAACTATTGCATGACACACCTTTCTAACAGTGAAAGCTTCTTGTGAGACTTGGCAACCATCAGTTTTACATAAAATATTTTTGGTGCTAAAAGTATATCTGTAAGATAGTAAGTTTTTGAAAATATAATTTTTTGATGTACAATCATTTTCATTGAAATTCAATTGATACCACTTAAGGACTCAAAATGAGATAGCAGTTCACAAATGACTTATTAATTTTTTCACAGGAAGGATAATAAAAAATATACTAATAGATGTATAAACATATTTCAACTGTATCCGCTTTGTATCCGCTTTGTGTGAGCTTTGTATCCGCTTTGAATCCGCTTTGTGTGAGCTTTGTATCCGCTTTGAATCCGCTTTGTATCAGCTTTGTATGAGCTTTGTATGAGCTTTGTATGAGCTTTGTATGAGCTTTGTATGAGCTTTGTATGCGCTTTGTATGAGCTTTGTATCCGCTTTGTATGCGCTTTGTATCAGCTTTGAATCCGCTTTGTATCAGTTTTGTATGAGCTTTGTATGAGCTTTGTATCCGCTTTGAATCCGCTTTGAATCCGCTTTGTATCAGCTTCGTATGAGCTTTGTATGAGCTTTGTATGAGCTTTGTATGAGCTTTGTATGCGCTTTGTATGAGCTTTGTATCCGCTTTGTATGCGCTTTGTATGAGCTTTGAATATGCTTTGTATCAGTTTTGTATGAGCTTTGTATGAGCTTTGTATCCGCTTTGTATGAGCTTTGTATGCGCTTTGTATGAGCTTTGTATCCGCTTTGTATGAGCTTTGTATCCGCTTTGTATGAGCTTTGTATCCTCTCATCCGTTGTAAGTTTACTTTTGTAAGGTGAATTCTCCGTTTGGGGCGGCAGACGAGCGTTACATGCAATGCTCGTAGACCCGTCCACACGGACATTTCGCCTTACATTACGCGTTACATTACACTCGTCTGGATCCCAGCATTAGAATGAGTTATCGGACAAGCTTGAGCCCAATTCAGAATCACGTTCCTCTTCATCTTAAAACATAATAATGTCACACCTGGAAATAAACTTGCCATCCCTAATATATTTTTGTGTGTAGTGCTAAGAATGCCTGCTTGATCTGAGATGTTGGTTTGACATGCGTTGTCAAATTTTGGATATTCGAAGTTCGAAATTGCTTCAATTAATTCAGTTGCTTTATTTATAGAAATTAAGAAAGAATTTACAAAATATTTGATGTGAGAGACTGGTTGACCAGAAGTTTGCTTAGTAGGTATATAGTTATTTTTGTCATGACTACAATTAACAGTGCTGTGCCTAAGCTACCTGAAGGATACAGCAACTGTTTTGGCGCGCCAAAATAGTTGCTGTATCCTTCAGGTAGCTTAGGCACAGCACTGTTAATTGTAGTCATGACAAAAATAACTATATACCTACTAAGCAAACTTCTGGTCAACCAGTCTCTCACATCAAATATTTTGTAAATTCTTTCTTAATTTCTATAAATAAAGCAACTGAATTAATTGAAGCAATTTCGAACTTCGAATATCCAAAATTTGACAACGCATGTCAAACCAACATCTCAGATCAAGCAGGCATTCTTAGCACTACACACAAAAATATATTAGGGATGGCAAGTTTATTTCCAGGTGTGACATTATTATGTTTTAAGATGAAGAGGAACGTGATTCTGAATTGGGCTCAAGCTTGTCCGATAACTCATTCTAATGCTGGGATCCAGACGAGTGTAATGTAAC
This sequence comes from Halyzia sedecimguttata, assembly GCA_937662695.2. Lineage (NCBI taxonomy): Eukaryota > Metazoa > Arthropoda > Insecta > Coleoptera > Coccinellidae > Halyzia > Halyzia sedecimguttata. Next base: position 36,161,512 of record OW569411.2, read on the forward strand.
GCGTAATGTAAGGCGAAATGTCCGTGTGGACGGGTCTACGAGCATTGCATGTAACGCTCGTCTGCCGCCCCAAACGGAGAATTCACCTTACAAAAGTAAACTTACAACGGATGAGAGGATACAAAGCTCATACAAAGCGGATACAAAGCTCATACAAAGCGGATACAAAGCTCATACAAAGCGCATACAAAGCTCATACAAAGCGGATACAAAGCTCATACAAAGCTCATACAAAACTGATACAAAGCATATTCAAAGCTCATACAAAGCGCATACAAAGCGGATACAAAGCTCATACAAAGCGCATACAAAGCTCATACAAAGCTCATACAAAGCTCATACAAAGCTCATACGAAGCTGATACAAAGCGGATTCAAAGCGGATTCAAAGCGGATACAAAGCTCATACAAAGCTCATACAAAACTGATACAAAGCGGATTCAAAGCTGATACAAAGCGCATACAAAGCGGATACAAAGCTCATACAAAGCGCATACAAAGCTCATACAAAGCTCATACAAAGCTCATACAAAGCTCATACAAAGCTCATACAAAGCTGATACAAAGCGGATTCAAAGCGGATACAAAGCTCACACAAAGCGGATTCAAAGCGGATACAAAGCTCACACAAAGCGGATACAAAGCGGATACAGTTGAAATATGTTTATACATCTATTAGTATATTTTTTATTATCCTTCCTGTGAAAAAATTAATAAGTCATTTGTGAACTGCTATCTCATTTTGAGTCCTTAAGTGGTATCAATTGAATTTCAATGAAAATGATTGTACATCAAAAAATTATATTTTCAAAAACTTACTATCTTACAGATATACTTTTAGCACCAAAAATATTTTATGTAAAACTGATGGTTGCCAAGTCTCACAAGAAGCTTTCACTGTTAGAAAGGTGTGTCATGCAATAGTTCTATGAATTAGCCTAGCCCTATTTTTCGACCTTCTAGAAAAACTGCTTGTATAGCTAGAGGCTTCCATATTTATGTGATCTGATAGCTTTTTAACTGTAAAAGCTTCTTGTGAATCTTTGCATCCGGATTTACATCAAATGTAATTGAATTTAATAAAAATTATATACAAAACTACACTCCCCTTAATAATGGAATAGAGGGAGAAAATTATAAATTTCTCATTTTTTGTTGTTGTTTGTATGCTTGTTCTAGCCTAGGTACCAAATCTCAGCTTTCTAGGATTCTATCCTAGTTTCCTACACAGACCCACACAAAGTTTTAATAATTTTTATCTTGTTTGTTCGCTAATTTTACTTTACCTACAAGATTAAATGTTTCTGGATCTTCGGAAACTTCCCCAGTTTCATGAGTTTAATATTCCGACTTGCACACCCCGTTAAGGGGGGTAAGTTGTTAAAAGTTACAGATATCTCGGGGTCCTGGTATCAACCGTAGAAAAATTGATCTTACATTTCAATAATTGCCTCCGAAACTACCGAAGTTACGAATTAAATACGAGAGACAAAACATTTCCATAATTGCATTTTCTTTCGGAAAATATATTCACTTTTCTAATTTCACGAATGTCTGAGAAGTTATGGAATAATTTATAGAAGGGCTTGTTTGTTTCAACCCCAAGTAAATATAGTAGCGGGTTTAAAAATTAGTGGTACTAATACCACGTATCGTATATTAATACTTTTTAAAATGAATGTGTCTGAATATTTTGGGTCGGTACATTAAAATTGAAAACCGAAAAATCAATTCATCCTTTCAAGGGTTTATAACTCAGCTAGGGTGTGAATTCGAAAAAGTTTTATATAACAAACTAGACGTATTTGAGCTCTTTTACAGTTGTTTTTAACACCTTGTATACAAATTCCAAGATGCACATGGAGAGTTGTTCTCGAGGTATACAGGGTCCTGCAATAGTGCGTTACGCTTACATAGCTGCCAAACCCGACCTTTTAGAAATTTCGTTTGAAAGCACTCCCTTTGTAGTTTCAATTCTGTATCTCAGGAAATTATTTTCTAATATACAGGGTGTTCCCAAATAAAATTATTCAACAAATGAGTGATTTTTTAAATGCTTTCAAAGGAAATTTCTAAAAAGTCTGGTTTGGCAGCTATGTCAGCGTAACGCACTTTAACAGAACCCTTTAAAGAGAAAATTTGTTAAAATAAGCTTATCTAAGCTTCTTCGGTTGATATGGAGGAAATTCGGCATAAAGTTAAAGCGGCTTCAAACTTGGTTCAATTCGTTTTTCGTAAAATATTCCATTATATAATTAAAATTTGAAGGATTTTATTTTGATACCTACTGGGTACATCATGCCCAGCTATGCAGTTAGTACCTAAGTAATTTCTAAAGTTACAGTGCGTACAAACGGTCCCACGGATGGACATTATCAAATTTGTCGTTAAATTAACTATCAGTCCTCCAACGTAATCGTCCATTATAGGTGTGGTATTCGATATATACAGGGTGTTTCACGAATGATTGTGCAGGCTTTCAGTACAGGTGCAGGACATTTTGGTGAGTCTAAATCAGTGCTCGCAATGTGTCCTAACTATATTCGTTTAAGAGATACATGATGTATTTCATCAAAAATTTTCATTCGGCATAATCCTTGAAAGCCTGCATGGATCTTGATGACAATTTCAGGGAATGAGTATAGGCATATGCCTAATATTTACTCATAATGACTTGTTGATAGCGCTGGTCTAGACTGAGAAAATTATTTTCTGTATTCCACATCTTGTAAAACATCCTGTACATACAATTTTCAAGAATTGCTAAAAATACTCTTGTTGTATCCTGATTAGTTTATCTGGACTGTTATGGTTTCGAAGGACAATATGTGAGTCCTGATGCTTTTATCAGGATATAATTATTTTCGAAGGACCCGAATTATACACCCTGATTGTTTTATCAGGGTGATGCTTGAAGGGGGGTATACTTAACATTAAGCACACAGTAGTAATCTCATTGATTACTGCGTAAGTTGTTACTTGTAATAAAGTAACAATTACGAGGATAGGAAGTGGTGAAATATTCGAACGCACTTTTAATAAACAATTAACTGTATTTTGTTGTTACCGTTACTTCGATAACAAGCACGAATTATTGTACAATGCACTATTGATACAATATAAAATCTCCCTTCTATAGGAAAAGGGACAGAAGTGACTACTAAGTTGCCAACGAAGACAAGACAATGTTATTGTTTCGCGACAGATCAAGAATAGTTATGTCTCTTGCACTAAGAGATGTAATAGTTACAATGGTATTTGTAGTAGTGAGTTGTTTCAGTCTCAAAATGTATATCAAAGCCCAGATAGAAGGAAATATAGGAGGTTCATTCATCTGGGTAAAAAAGTGGAAATATTAACAATTATTGGGTGTTTCGATCTTAAAACCACCCCAGATATGTTTCAACAATACTCTCATTTGTCGAATGCTAAAAAGTAGTGGTAATGCATACTATGCCTGACATATGTAAAGTGGTTTGTTAAATAAGAGCTCATTCTTATTAAGTTCGATTGCCATCAAATCTTCACCGAAAATTGTGCGACTATGGAATCTTGGCGAACTAATCCAATGCTTTACCCCGTACCTGGTTTCATATTTGGATACCAGGCGTACAACTCTGTGCAATCTAATATTTTCCATCGTTTTACCGAAAATTGAATTATTTGCAAATTTAAATTGATTTTTTTTCCGAATGTTGTTGTTGCTTTTGCTCGCAATTCCGTGTTAAGGTCAATATAGGGTTTTAGCCAGGGAGACTGCTTAAATTTCAAAACTTGTTTAATCTGTGTTACTTTCAAACCTAATTCTAAAACAGTTTTCAAATTCCGATAATGAATTATATAGTCTTTCTTATCAGAGAGTGTGCAGAGTAATTTGGAAAACTTTGAGCCCGGGGGGATGCTGTGCTCCGGACACAGCGGGAGGTCTTTATGCAGATCATGTAGGTGGTGAGGATATTCCAGGTCTACTTGAAGAATATATCCTTCAGGAGAATCGTCAGGCATGATGCTCACATCTACAGATATGTCTACCCATTCAAAACCCCCAAATGGTGAATATTGACTCATTGCCCAGCCATACAAATTATTAACATCAAGATAAAGCAGATATGACTCGGGCCAAGATGCATAGAATAACAAGGTGTGGACACTCCCTACTAATTCCTGCTAAAATTTTAGGCCGAAAAACTTACCAAGAACTGTCAAATCACGTACTTTATGTACTACTTCACTTTATTAACGATGGTGCCGCTAGGGTCGATTTCGAAGATTCTGACAAGCGAATAAATGAAAACTGGCAAGCGGCAAAGTTCACTTTTCACCGTTGCTAGTTCGTAAATTCAAATTAAAAGAATATAATGAAGCAGTTTATTGAAAAATCAATCCATTTTTTGATTAATCAGATATCTGTTCGGAGATAATATGTAAACCACATTGGTTTGGAACAGAAATTTCATCTTGCCAAGACATAATGAGGTCAAATAATGGATTTTTTATTCAAAGGATTTATCAGTAAAGGAGTTTCTTTGGAACATTTTGAATGGAACTGTAAATGAAGAAATCTGTGAAATCATTATTTTTCCATTACGAAAGATCACATCCAACGTCATTAGAGTACAAGCATTTAATTTATGTATTTTGAAATACATTGAATGATGCAGAATTTTCTGTAATACCTCTACATACAATATCTTTCGATATCATATTATTATTCAAATGTAGTAATTCCTTTATCATGTAAGACTCTTTTAAATTGAGCATTTTACTTATTATATTATATGTATAATTTGAAATTTCATCAAAACATTCTCATGTATACAGCATTTTTTCAGTCACCCAATACCCCTTGACAACTTTTCATGTTCTCAGCAATTAGATTGCCGAATATAGATATTTAATTCGATAGCTATTATTCAGAAATAAGTATATACTGATGAAATATCGAAAAATGATTCATTAAATTGATAAACTAACCAAATAGAGGGTAGTACGTTTCAATCTTTTATTCAATATACATATATTCGCTAGAAAAATATTTTGAACAAACAAATGTTCTAATTTTCGATACCCTACCTCTAGCACAAGCCAGTTGCCATTCTTGTCGTTTAACAATATCCTTGAAACAAATAATATTATAGTATAAGAGCGCCAAAAAGAATGACGCCTTAGGAAAGCTATTCAAATTGATGAAATCACACTGTGTGGTTGCTCTGAACTTTGTTCTCTGATAGTCCTTTCATCGTTCACAAATAATATTGTTAGTTTTCATAACATAAGTGGGCTAAGTCTTACGTTCTCCTATGTTGATTTATTAACAATTAACGGTATCAGCGATCTTTCAATATTATTAATATTAAAATTAATAACTATCTTGATACTAGAAATCTGCCCCTGATCCTGTAAGAATATACAATTGTTAAAAAAAATATATTCGCATAAAAACGAAGTATTTTCGAAATGAAAATAGTATTTGATTAAAATGGTTCTGGATACTCGTTCAGAGTTCACACAGCAAACATTTGACTTACTTTCGGCGCGGCAAACGACTTTCCACAAGAAACTGGAATGAGCAAAGATTCAAATTTAATTTGACATGTCGGTAATTTAGTCCATAAAATTTCTACTGCCGGCATCTATCGGCGAAAATTTAAGTAAAACAAAATCCTTGTATTTTGATAGTATTTGGAACGCAAATCGGCAGAAAATATGTCAAAGAGTGTCTTCACCATGTATTCTATGCATCTATACTCGGGCTTTGAGACGTCATAATTAGACATCTGGGGATTATTGGCTTCAGACAATCTGTTCATGCAGCAGCTCATATCCCCTCGTATACCCTTTTCCACGAACATGATCATATCGATATCTTTAAGTAATTGCAGTTTACATTTAGTATAATTTAACATACAGTCCCAGCTGTACCCAGGCATAGTATAATGCCATGCTGGGTCAAGTTTGTATGTCATTAATGCTGTTTGCCTAAAATTTTCCATCACGTCAGCGAGCAAAAGTCTATCTGTTTTCATGTATAGGTCACTGTATTCACCCAATGATTTTATACCGAATTTTTGCCAAACGTTTTGAGCATGACGATATCTTTTCACGTCAATGTGCGCATCGTTCAATTTATTATAAAATTTGTCTATTGATGGTAGTGTTGTTTCATTCAACTTGTCCCAGTCCGTCATGTAATCATAACAAAAAAAAAATACCCTTCCTTGTTAGGAGTTCAAAGTCGTCATCACAAAAACTTGCAAATTCTTTTTTTAAATTTTGAAAATTGTCAAGAATTAATGTCGACGCTAATTCTTCCAAACTAGCTCCCAATCTGACACCGGATTCGTGATCAGGGAGTCCGAATTAGTCTATTAGCCAATTTTCAGCTCGAAATTCGAAAATTACAGACATTTGGACGAAATGATAGGACGATGTTCCCCTAGAACATGCGCCCAAAAATACTTAATGCCTTTAAAATTGTTTTTGATTTTACCCAATAATGTCGAACTTATTCACGATATTAATTTCTCAAATATACTCAAATATACTGAAAATTATATAATCATAGCTGATTACGTTATTTCATTGGTCAATTTGCATTCAATCATAACTAGTATATAGGAATATGTTATTGAATGATTCCGATAACAGGCATTTCACAATGAAAATACTCGACCCCACCCACAATGCCTATTCAAACATGCTAATTAGTTCTAGAATGTTCCTCTGAAAAGGCGCCACCTGCTCGATCTCTATATGTAGTTCCAAGACGGTTCCATAACGTCGACTTGAAAATAAAAAAGATACACAAAATTCGTTATTTCGTAATGGGTCTGCTGAAAAGAAATTATTCTATCCCGATAATCCCAGGTATTCCATTTCATATAAACGATAAATGCCTCCCCAATTCGAAAAAAGGATCCTCATGCATCAAACTTCATATGACTGATAGAATAATTCCAATCCCCCCATATTAATTACCTGAAAAAGGCCCCCCCTGAGACGCACAATGCAAAGGGATATACCCGCGATTGATGTGGGACCAAAAAGGTACCTCTTAAGGTTAGTGGTTGTGGCCGATCGGTTAACACACCGGTCTCATAGTAAAATATTCCGGGTTCGAATCCAGTCATTTCCGAGAACTTTTTCATTAATTCCTACAAAGCGGTCACCCAAAATGTGACGTCATGATTTCTATTGTTTGACCCAGAATCCCTGTAGTATTACTACTTTTCTAGTCACGGCAGTGCAGAATTTCAGCGGGATCTAATAGTTTCGGAAATTTAAAATTTTTGAAGGAGAATTCAAATATATATTTTATGGAATTTTTTTTCTAGTAATACGATCCCCACGAAGTTCCTCAAAATATATTGTGTCTGCATTCTACAAGTATTCACCAATATTAAATTGGATCGGATTTGTATTTTTTGAGTTATTGGTTGAGGAAATAACAACAAAATTTCAGATGGGTATATAACTTTGAAACCGTTTGGCCGATCTATACCCTGAAAATTTCAAATCGCTATCTCTTTCCGTTCGAAAGTTATCATGGCAACGGACAACTGGCCCGACAGAATCGAATTTGACCTTCAATTATTCATCAGTGTGTCGAAGCTAATCGCTTGAGCCCATTTTTGGCAATAAATTTCGAAAATTAGAGACATTTGAGCAAATTTATAGTACTGTTCCCTACATAGAGCATGCGCGCAAAAAGTTCTATTGGATAGATATTGATATAATATGAAACTGTTTCTGGACCTACCGGATAACGGACCTCATAAAAAGAATTAGGAGATTTTTTTTTCGGCAACCCCTACTCAAACGTTTATTGGGAAAATTATCTCTAATGTAAACTTAGGAATTATCCTTGTAAAACTAATACTGTAAATTCCTCGCTTTCATTATTATTATTATATTAGCACAAAGCTTGAGCTGAAGGAAAAAATACACTTTGTTTTGCTCTGAATGCCTTCCCAAATATTTCCTTTTTTACTATATCTTCATGATGTCTAATTGGACGAATATAAACAGGGTTGGGCGACATTCTGGTATGAAATTCTTATTTTTTCAATCGATATGTTAAAATAAAAATGGGTTCAAGCCCTGTGGACAGGAGCTTTCTGGCGCTCTAGTTCAAACAGACAAATTATATCTCCGAAAGTATTGGTTTCTCAGAGTTGGGAATTATATCAATGTATTCATATGATAGAACTGCATCCTAAAGGAAATTCAATTCAAATAATAGTTTATTTATCAAGATTAAATGAGCAATCATGAGAATGAGAAAAGCACCATGGAAGAAATCAAATTAAATCTGGCCAATTTTGCCCAATAACGAACTTAACCGAGATATTCATCTCCCTAAACTACTCTGAAAATTTCAACTACCTACCTCATTCCGTTCGAGAGTTATATCTATGTCTATGGATGAAAAGCAGTCTCACTACTCTCAGATCTCTTACTTCATGTTCAGTTCCGAAAAGTAAGAATTTTCTGAGAAAAACTAATTTCGGAGCAAACAACTGAGATTATTCTCACTTCGCTCACAATTCTTCGATTGATTAGATAATGTCTCAGGAACATCATTTGACATTATGACAATTCATATTCATACATAGAATAATATCATTCTGTGACAACGTTGAAATACGATTTATTATTGAAATTTTGAAAAATCATATCTCCGAAAGTATTAGCTTGTTAGAGTTAAAAATGATATGAATGGATTCTTATGATAAAACTTCTTATTAAAAAAAATTTAATTTGGAATTTGTTTCGTAAAAAAAAAATTTTTTTTTTGTTACTCCGAAACCATCTGTCCGATTTTGCCCAATAACGAACTTAGCCGAGATATTTATCCCCCAAACCTACTCTGAAAATTTCAACTCTCTAGCTCATTCCGTTCGAGAGTAATCGTGCCTACGGCCGGCCGGACCGGCCGGACAGAATGAATTTCGACCACGGATTCTTGATCAGTGAGTCGAACCAAATCGTTTAAGACCATTTTCATCGAAATATTCGAAAATTACAGACATTTGGGCAAATTGATAAGCACTCAGTTCCGAGGAACTAGAGCGCCAAAAAATGGGTTCCTGCCCTGTGGACAGGAGCTTTCTGGCGCTTTAGTTCAAACAGACAAATTATACTCCGAAAGTATTGGTTTCTCAGAGTTGGGAATTATATCAATGTATTCATATGATATAACCGCATCATAAAGGAAATTCAATTCAAATAATAGTTTATTTATGAAGATTAAATGAGCAATCATGAGAATGAGAACTGCACCATGGAAGAAATCAAATTAAATCTGGCCAATTTTGCCCAATAACGAACTTAACCGAGATATTCATCTCCCTAATCTACTCTGAAAATTTCAACTACCTACCTCATTCCGTTCGAGAGTTATATCTATGTCTATGGATGAAAAGCAGTCTCACTACTCTCAGATCTCTTACTAACTTCATGTTCCGTTCCGAAATGTAAGACTTTTCTGAGAAAAACTAATTTCGGAGCAAACAACTGAGATTTTTCTACCTTCGCTCACAATTCTTCGATTGATTAGATAATGTCATGTCACAGGAACATAAGTTGACATTAGGACAATTCATATACATAGAATTATATCATTCTGTGACAACGTTGAAATACGATTTATTATTGAAATTTTGAAAAATCATATCTCCGAAAGTATTAGCTTGTTAGAGTTAAAAATAATATGAATGGATTTTTATGATAAAACTGCTTATTAAAAAAATTTAATTTGGAATTTGCTTTGTAAAAAAAAAATTTTTTTTTTGTTACTCCGAAACCATCTGTCCGATTTTGCCCAATAACGAACTTGGACGAGATATTTATCCCCCAAGCCTACTCTGAAAATTTCAACTCTCTAGCTCATTCCGTTCGAGAGTTATCGTGCCTACGGCCGGACAGAATGAATTTCGACCACGGATTCTTGATCAGTGAGACGAACCAAATCGTTCAAGACCATTTTCATCGAAAAATTCGAAAATTACAGACATTTGGGCAAATTGATAAGCACTCAGTTCCGAGGAACTAGAGCGCCAAAAACGCTGAAACCCCACAATTGATTTTTCATTTTCCCCATTTTATGGCGATAGAATGGAATATTTCCCTTCAACCCTTTGGCTGCAACCTTACCCAACGTATGTCTTTCAAATGTAAACATGTCACATGGCTCGTTGAAAAGCTTATGAAAAATGCTATCTTACTGAACCCTTATTTTTTTTTAGTTTTGTAATTGTTAGTAAAAGGAATAAATAAAACCGATGGGCATGCTGATTACAATTTGGAATACGTTTTTGGTTTACATCGATAAAAAGAAAAAGCGAGCGAAATGGTACATATAAAGCGGGTGTACTATAGGAAAAGCAGAAAAAATGAATGTTGCATTTATCGATGTAGAACATAAACTTATTCAGAATTAATTCAGCATAGCGATCAGTTTTATTTATTAATTTTGCTAACAATTACATAACTAAAAAAACTAAGGGTATCGCAAGATTCATTTTTTCCTAACCTTTCCAACGAGCCAACACATAACATATGTTTACATTTGAAAAACAAAAGATGGGTAGGGTTGCAGGCAAGGATTTGAAGGGAAATATTCCATTCTACACGAAAAAATTGGGAAAATTAGAAATTAATTGTCGGATTTCAGAGTTATTGGTTGAAAAAATATAAACCTTACTTCATACTATCGCCCAATCCTGTATAGTCGAATAGATGAGATCGAGAAAAACCTTTAAGCTTTATGATATATATGTCCCATTTTCAAAGAATATATATACGGGAAATACAGGTTAATATTGAAAGTAATTATTGAACAATGTTTTGTTTGAGGTGGATTAGATGAAAGGTTTGAAATAACGGTTTCTGTTTACATCTTATAGTATTTTATTGTGCGCAATTTATATACGGCGTACAATTTTGAAAAATAAAATCAAAATGGCGGAAAACCTGAAAAGTTCGTGATTATTTTTTTTTCAGGTGCTGAATTGAATTTTATCCTTCAAATGTACTCAATGTTTTGAGACTTTTGTGAGAAATATTTTACAAAAAACGAACACAAATAGGTTTCTACATTTCTATGGTTAAGCCGATTATGCGCATTAACGAACTCATCTGTCGCTTTCAGATGCGCAACCTATCCTGCAAATTCACTATCTCTTTCCGTTCGAAAGTTATCGCGGCAATGGACCATCCAGCTACTGAACTCACCCGAGGCTGCTCGGCTTCCAATTTTTTTTTCAATATCTCTATCAAAATAGATCCGATCATGTTCAAATTTGGAACTTGGCTGTAAAGTTAGGTTTCGAAGGCTCTCGCTGAATTCGGAAGGATAGTTTCTGAGATACATCATTTTTGTCAATGATTATTTTAAAATTTTCTATTTTTGAGATCCTCACGAAATCTCGTAAGAACTTGTACGTCGGGATTCTACAACTTATTACCATGTTTGAATTGGATCGGATTTGTGTTTTCGAATAATGGAGGAAATAACAACATTTCAGTTGGTTATAACTCTAAAACCGTTTAGCCGATTATGCCTATTAACGAACTTAAATTCGGATTGCAGCCTACCCTGAAAATGGCAAGTCACTATCTCTTTCCGTTCGCAAGTTATCCTGGTAACGGTCACCCATCCAGATACTGAACTCGCCCAACACTCGGTTTCCAGTTTATTTGTTAAATAACTACTACTATATAGATTTCATCTTGTTCAAAGTTTGAAATTGGCTTAAGAATTAAACTCTCGCAAGATTTCAGCAATGTCGGGTGGATAATTTCAGAGAAATTTTCTAGCTATACCATCCTAGCGAAATTAACGCATAGGTCTTTATGTTGGTATTCTACTTCTAGTTAACGAGTTTTAATACGATCGGATCTGTATTATTTGAAAACAAAATTTGTACTTGGAAACCTATACCATTAAAATTTCAAGTCGCTATTTCTTTCCGTTCGAAAGTTACCGTGGCAACGGCTGGCCGAACAGAATCAAATCTTCCCCAGAACATGCGAGCGAAAACTAATTATTTTGCATCCATACCCTTATCAGAAATTGTAAGGCATAACAACAAATTCCTGATCATTTTTTCAAAACTATCCCCTCCCCGTATCTCTATGTTGACAAATCGAAAATTTATATATCTACCAGGTAGCTGCATTCTCTTATTCAGTAGGTACTTGCTTATACCCTTTGTGCTGTTAATGTTAACAGATACTCTCACTTGGTGGTGAAAAACGTTCAATTTTGGTATATACGGGTGATTGTTGACGTTCGGGATTCGAGTTAGTGTGTGTTTGTGATTGTAATCTTCACGAAACAGTTCCAGTACAAGGAATATTGAAGGATCATTTATAGAAATCATGAACCAAGGGAAATAAAGGAGAGAAGAAATTACATCCATTTCTTTTGATATTGCGATTCCATAAGGTACGTAAACTATGAACAGCAAATGTTCAATGTCGATTTTTACATGAAGTAAAAATATACATATAGAATCTGATTCTACTTCATCGCCGAAATGGAATTTAGGTATAGTAATTGTTTGCGTTCAATGAGTATCAAATAAATGTTTATTTTTAAACTTTTTTCTTCTAATACTTATCTATTAAGACTTGATATAATAGTATAACGAAGATTGGCAGTTCCTAGATCTACTCCACTACCTACACTCCTACAGAAATGATTGGAAAAGTAATTGTCGAAAATATCATAACCTCAAATTTGATATAAACAATAACAAACTAGGTACCCGCAATTTCGTTTTCGTTCGAAATATTTTATATTCCATATATTTATATGATTACATCATTACATGTAGATTTATGTATTAATATGATTCACCCTTCTCATTTTTTGTACAATGATTTTATATTCAAATTCATTCGTAAATAGTAATCAATTCACATTCACACGATTTAGTTGTTTCTCATATACTACGTTTACATGCATCCTCTCGAACCGTTTTAAGCCAATGCGTATTCCGTAATGCGCATTGAAAACGCATGTAAACGTTTTTTCAATTCGAATTGACTACTCAAATGCGAATTAGTAAATGCGATTTGAAAAGGTGGATTGAGTTTTCCCAAACCGATTTAATGTGCATGTATACACCAAATACGCATTGAGAGTAGTTTTAAGAGAAACAAATTTCAGAATTACCAACACCAAATTTATTAGTTTGACAAATCTGATAATCTAACGAACCTGCTTTGGGGTTACGTTAATCGTAATTCACAGCTGGAAGATCGAAATAAATCTCTTGAGATAAAAATGATATAATATATTGTTCGAGGTAACTTTTTCTATTATCTTTAATCATTTTCTGCCAATTTTCTGGATTCATTTTCACGATTTGCTCTTTCAATCACTTGTAACCTCCCAGAAAAGGTTAATTCCTTGCGAAATTATGGTGTTCTTCATCATTTTTTAAGATATTTAGAATGATTTTCTTTTCTTAATTTCCATTTTTAATTTTTTTCAATCTTCCCATGTTGGCTACGCGAGCTTAGAATAAAGCCGAATTACAGAAAACTAGTTTCAGATAAGGCATGTAAACTCTCAAACCATATTTCATCTAATTCGCATCAAAACATGCGCATTGGTTCAAAACGGATCGAGAAGGTGCATGTAAACGTAGTAATTGTTCATTAAAAAAATATAGAAGCACTGAATTTACAGATTTACAGCACCGTAGGTAGGTATACCCTACTGAAATGCGTGGCTATTAGAGATATCTGCTTATTGTAATAACTTTTTTTATTCTCGGAGAAGATAAATATTTGTGACAAACGAAAAACCTATGACAACGTCTATTTTGTCATTGAGATGTCATAACAAATGTAAATTCCGAGCGAGCGGCTTCATGAGGGCTTTATTCAAAGTAGATAACTTACATAATTCCTAAATATCAAGAAGACAACTATAAAAATCAAATGAAAAATAAAAAAAGTCACGTTTTGATTTCAATAAATAACTGGAAAACCTGTTTACCTAGGATAGCATATATACCTAAGGCTGATATAACTCGTCTTATTATTGTTGCCCTCCATGTACCTACATATAAAATTTCAGCGAATTCTGGAGATAAGTTTCCTAGATTATAATGTTTCCTTAGAAAAATCTACACCTGAATATCAATTCTCAACTCGATCAAATCTTTTGTTTTGTAAATATTGAGAAAATAAAATTTCAAATGAATTTATCTCCGAAACCATTGGTGAAGATTCTGCCAAATCCCGAACTCGACCGGTCTATTTCGATATGAAACTACTCCTGAAAACTTCAAGTTTCTAAGTTTTTCTTTCGTAAGTTATCATATATTCGGACGGCCGGACGGACATGATAAAATTTGACTACGGATTCTCTATCAAGTAAAATGGAATCGTTCGAGACCCCTTCTCAATAGAATATTCGAAAATTACCCGATACGAGAGCTCAAAAATCAATGAGCAAAAATGATATCTACCCAAAAGCAAATAAATCACCTTGATGATACGAGAGACTTAAAATATAATATCATAGCATAATAAATACTTCAAGTGGAAGAAAATATCGATCATAACAACTCGAATAAGTTAATAGATTTGGTTTTGGTCGAATATCATCATATTAATATTTCAACAGAAGCGAATAAATCCCTTAAGTGCCTTGTAATCAATATTTAAATTATGTATTTCATTAATTTGTTTGTAATATATGTACATAAATAATTATTATAATATGAGGTACTGGTATAATTATAGTAATCCATACTGGTCAATTTTCTTTCACAAATAACTGAAATTTCAATTTTCATCTCTAAACGTATGCCTATTGCCATGAGGCTTGCCAATAATTCAACAAGTCCAAACTATTGTACATATTTCATAATATATACAGGATGATTCTGAATTCCTAAATATCATGTAGGTACCTACAAACTGAAAGGGTGGATTTTTTGTGGTGTATAAATTGTAAAAAATCAGTTGAATCCAATTATCATTCAATGAACGGGTATGCGTTACAGCTCCTGATCCCACACCATTGCTTTTGATATATTTATATCTTGAATTCCGGGTTGTTTATTCTTTTGCTCTGTTCATGATCAAATCTTCATCCTGTTCCATCATTAATTTCCCTATACTCCAACACTGTTCTATTCTGACTTTCGCTATTTTTATTCTTTATTGTTCTATTTATTTCATCCACTTTTTTTTTGCATTCTGTTGAATTTTTCTTTTCTGTACTTTAAATTCGTTTTAAGTTTCTATGATTTGTTCTTCCATTCGATTTATCATTCTATGAGCAATTTGCTTGTATAGGGTTTTTTTAAGAGCTTGAAATTTTAAATAATAATACAAGACAGAAATATTGTTGGAATGAATTTTTTATTATTATAATCTGGTATATAGATCTTCTCATGGCATTTTTTTTTAATATGATTTCCTGCATATGTCCGCCGAGGATACGAGTTACATAGTCCAGTCCAATATTTTTCCAATAAATCTGGCCGTATGACGTCAATGGTGGCTTGAATATTGGCTTTCAATACGTTGCTGGTTTGTCGGCATAAACCTTAACATAGCCCCATAAAAACAAATCAAGAGGCACGCACGAACGAGGGGGCCTGTTAAAAGTACCACTTCTGGTAATAAAGTTGTTCCCAAATTGATACTGCAATGAATTAATGGTTAAGCCCGCTGTATGGCAAATTGCGTCGTCTTGTTGGAACCAAATGTCGTCGATGTCTAGCTGATTGATTTTTAGAAACAAAAAATTTGTCAGCATTGCTCGATAGCGCTCGCCATTCTCCGTAAACGCAGCACCTTCCTTATTTCGAAAGAAACAAGTACTGATGTGGCCACCAGCGTGTAAACCGCACTAAACAGTCAATTTTAATGGATATAATGATAGTTCGTTAAGGACTTGAGGATTGTATTTAATCCATATACGGCAATTTTGCTTGTTGACGAAGCCATTTAACCAGAAATGAGCTTCATCACTAAACACAATTCTTCGGTAAAAATTCCCATCTTCGGTCTGTTTCAACTTAGCTCAATCAGAAAAAATAGGACGTAAACGATGGCCATTTGGCTTTAATTCTTGCACGAGTCCTATTTTATAGGCACATAAGCCAAGATTATTACCTAAAGTTTTCCACATTGTCGAAGGTCAAAGGCCAACAAGTTGAGACAACAGCACAGTGTGCTATTGCTCACTAGGCCGATTATGTTGACCGTAAAATGGACGAAGTGCTATATGAACAGATTTATTTTTTTCAAAGTGAATTTCCACAATTTGAAACCGTTGTTCTGGCGTTGAATGAACAAAAATGTCAACACAGTTTGACATTCCCAACTGACAAACAATAGACAACAACCATCGAAACTTCTCATGCAGCTAAAGAAACACCCGTTATATCTGGCGCCCTTTCTTGTGTACATAGTAGTATTACATTACGTTTTCGTCTTCATTCATGCTTTTATTCTTAGGCCTTGTCTTTTGTTGTTTCCAATTCTTTGTATGTTTTGATTTGATACATATTCGATTTTTCATCTATAGCTATATCAACTGAGGTCAGTCTATGCTTATATTTTTGTCAGCCCAAAAAAAGTGGATTTCATCGTTGTTGAATTCAATCCATTCAATTAGTTTCATCCTAATTTCATCTCAATTTCATGATACCGATATTATATTTCATATTCTCTCAAATGGCATCCACCTATATGAAATTTTGACAAAAGATTCTATAACTTTCTTTCACCTCATATTCGGCATATTCCCCGACAATCTTTTAATTTATACTTGGGATATATAAGCCCATAATAGAAACTCCTTTTGTACAGCGTGTGCAATCTCATTATCCATCCAAGGGCGCCCCATCCAAAAAATACGGTACACGACAAGCCTCAACTTCCATCTTCCAGTTTCGCCGGAGCTTTCGTCGCTCACGGTTTCCAGGGGTACCCGGTCCGCGCCAGAACTTCTACCGCGCACACGGAACGCACGCCGGCTACTCCGGTGCCCGGGGGGAGCAGAGGGACGAACCAACTTGCGCTTGCGGGACGGGGCGTGGCCTCGGCCACGAAAAGTGAGGATCAATTCGACTTATTTAATACAGCTTTCGTATTAGAAGCGTGTATATAGTTAGGAATCCACTGTAAACCGATTTGCGCTAAACTCCGGGTTTTATCTACACTAAGTACCACGGCTTAGCTCCGGCATTGTGTTTGACTAAGTGAACAAATAGATGGAGTGATATATATTGACTTCCGGTTTGTGCGCGATCGTATTCCTTCTTCGGACTTCTTCACCGTTTGATTGAGGTGAGCTTTTTTGGGAATACCTGAGGACTTGATTAAAAGGCGGTGTGTGTGCGAATTGCGCCGTGTTGAGCGTCTGAAAGAAGTTTTATGCCCATCTGCTGGTGCGGATTTCTTGCTGAGCAACGTTTACCTTCTACCTCACGTGTGGAAATCGACGAAAACAATCGGTTCTCAATAATTTACACGGTAAAGTACTTATATCACCCCCTCTACCATAATTTACAATATAATCATTTAGTATATCCCCACTAACAAAATTTAATGGAATTAGGCCATATGAATGATTCATTAATGACGTTCTCGTCGGAGAATAGCCTACCCTGCTCAAATGCAATTGCTTGAAAAAAAATCTGGGATCCCCAGAATTGTCTCTATATCCGGAAGCCGTCTTTCAAATTGGAACGTCTTCAGTAACCCTTCGTCTGAATGATAGCGATCCTTTTTCAATTCTAGAATACCTACTTTATCAACTTTTGGTAGTACGTTCCTGATGAAACTGTAAAAAACCAATACCTACCTACCTAGGCATCTGAGTCGATGTAGCTACATAAATGTAGCCTCTTTCATTGCTTAAGAGTTTTCATTCCTCATTGCTATTATTAGCTATTAGGTACGTTTGCTTGGAGTATAGTTCTAAAGACTAAATGAATGCCATCAGTAATTATAGGTACCTACAAGCAATTAATTCCTAATACGAAACTTGTACAAATGCTCATACCTATATCCATTGAAATTTATGACCCATTTATTATTTGAGCCTCCGCCCACTTTCTTTTCGGCTTGGTGATTCTGGAAGGACTTTGAGAGAAGTAATTCATATTTACCTACTTATAGGTATTACGATCAATACATACCTATGATTACTGTCATAGTCCTCACTCCTCATACCTATATCATAATTTGGGGATGATACTACTCGATTCTCGAATCGCTTCTTGGTTTAGAAAGCATCTGCGAATTAAGCTGTTATCTTTTCCTCCCGGTACTCCCATTCAGTTGAAAGAGTCCCCTTAATGAAATTTTTCGTTCGATAGACAGTGCACTCTCATTCGTTCTCTTGTTTATTCCTCGGTTTATTCGCACATGTAATACTCATAAATTGCTTGAAGAGTAATTTGTGGTCAATGTAGTCACCAGTAACAACATGACAACAGTAATCATAAAATGTTATAGATTTACCTAAATAAAAAAAAACTACATTTCAATACTCTTTGCACGCCTATTATATTTTGCATTATGAAAAAGTAGGTAATGAAGAAATGAAAAAAATTCGGTGAATACCTATCCCGTTTTGACCCATACGTAGTAGCTAGAGAATACAATCCCGGGTTTTTTTTTCGATCCCGTACTAGACAATGTGGTTTCTAAATGAGCTCAAATGAAAAAAAAATGTAATTTCTTTAAAAATGTTTATAATGTAAAAAAACAAATCACAAACAATAATAAGAAAGACGAAAAGAAATACCACTCAGACAATAAACTATAATTTGAAAAAAAAATTAATACATGGAAAAATACTTGGAATTTCTTGAATTTAAAGGCATCAGTGGGGTCGCAGGCCATGATACAAGTTTTCCATGTTTCGTGGGCCATAGACACATACCAATTGAAGCTATAGAATTGAAATGAAAAACCAGTTCTTTTTCTGGAGCTTTTTTTGCCTGATTTTCACAAGTTTGGGTTCAAGAAACTGTGGTAGAAACTTTACCTGATCACCCCCATAGTTTCTACTGCTCTGCGAGCATTATTTATTGAAACAATTTTATCATAATCGTTTGAGTTTTGACTAGGTACTTATTTAATAATTCGAATCATATCATGAAATAATATTCCCCGGAATATTCCGCGTATTCTTTTCTTCATATCACCTTCAATTGCTCATAATTATTCCGTTATGAGATCGCTTTTATTAATGTTTGAGACAATCCGGAAACCCTCGAGATTATCCAAGTACAATCCCGGGATTTTCGGGGTCAGAAAACGGCCGGGATCTCGAGATTCGGGATCCCGGGATTGCATTCTCTAGTAGTAGCCTACTGTAACGTAACCTGCATTAAGCGTATAAATAGCTCGAGAAATAGCTATAGTCTAAGATCCGAACCTAAGTCGACCTTCACCGAGCTGATAATAGAATGAAACATATTTTATAATGAATTTTGTATATTAGAAAATGTACTAAAAATGGGTTGCCTGAAAAAATCCTGGACAGACTATTTTTTATTATTTTTGCGCGTATGTTGTGGGGAACATCGTGTTATCATTTTGCCCAAATGTCCGTAATTTTCGAATTTTTCGCCGAAAATATCTGAATGTGACATTTGAGTTTGTTTATAAGCATAATCGGCCAAACGGTTTTGGTATTATCGCCATCTGAAATTTGGTTTGTATTTCCTTAATAACTCGAAAAATACTAAAGCGATCCAATTTGAATATGGTTATTAGTTGAAGAATGCCAACACGGAAATTTTTGCAAAATTTTGTGAGGATCGCATCACTAGAAATTTCTTTAAAAATTAAAAATAGTCTGTCCAGTATTTTTTCAGGCAACCCATTTTTAGTATATTATCTAATATGCTAAATTTATTATATAATATGTTTCATTTTATTATCAGCTCGGTGAAGGTCGACTTAGGTTCGGATCTTCTACTACTATAAGATTTCCAATTTCATGTAGTATTTTCGCTACATAGTATCTATAATTGTTGGTATACCTAATCTAGACGGCGCACTTGAGTCGATACATTGTCTAAAACGCTAAGTCATAGTATATAATAAGTAGCACTGATGGTCACTAGTCACAGAAGAGATTATTTGATTATAATATATTAGCTTAATATTGTTGACACTCTTATATTAAATAGCTTACACAATGTTAAAACTAGCTAATTAGAATTGGGTCAAATCTCCTTTTGAAATTATATATCATATATATGAACAGAGTCGCAGATTCAATAGGTACCATCGTTATATAGAATTATGGCCTTCATGCTAAACAATAAGTTTGTATCTTCGAACAACTTACATAATACCATATAACTACCTAGTTTTTTCTTATGACAAATGAATTCTTCCAATTTTCTCTATACCTATATAACGTTATGTGAATAAAGGTTAAAAAGTAACGGTTGTAGTGAGTCTTTCATCTTGAATTTTGAGGGTATCACAGTGATTGAACTTATCATATGCTACATTGCTCATTTTTTTGCATTTTGTGTTCTTACAAAGTCCACGTGACCCATGAATGGAAGCTACAACGCTGTAAATTTGCCGTTTGGATGCTTGCACAATGATTCTTCGTTACCGGGTTGGTTTGGAGCTCAAATCGAACCTGAGAACGAACATGATCCACCGATTAGTTCAGGAAAAATGTCCATCTGAAGTTTTGATTTATCAGTATTCCCAAAAAATAGACCAAAGACCACGATATTTAGACCAAAGAGTGAAGATTTCCGGAAAAAAATTTAATTCAAGCTTTCGACTATATTTGACCTAAAAGATGTGGCTTGTTAATTACTTAAAGTTGTTCAAATCAAATATGATTTCTGCCATGTAGTTACATATGGGTGTAAGAAATTAGTGGAATCTATTTACACATGATGATACTTCTTATTTATATTAATAATTGTTTATAGTAGGAATGGATTGATTAGATTTCAAAAGTATCATGAAAAAATAGAGAAAAGCACTGACGTGAAGTCAGGAGGTTTTGCGCGCATGTTATATTGTCTATTCACAATTTCACAACCTCATGAAATACCGAGTGAAATACTGCATGAACTTTTAGAATAAATAAAATAGCGAACTTACTCAACGGCGATTCGAACCCGGATGTTCAAAATTTGCGCATCAGCGTTCTACAACTAATTATCAAGTTTCCATTCAATTCCATCGGATCTGTAGTTTTTGAGTTATTAAGAAAACCATAGTTATGTCAGACGTATCACCGAAACTGTTTGGTGATCTACCCTGGAAATTACAAGTCGCTGTCTCTTTCTGTTTGAAAGTTATCGTGGCAACGGCCGACCTGACACAATTGAATATGACCTCAAATTCTTCATCCGTGAGGCGGACCTAACCATTATCGGCAAAAAATTCGTAAATTACAGATATTTGGGCAAATTGATAAATAAATAACATAAATATCGTAAAAGTATAAGAAGAGAGCGAGTTTCACGATAAATTTTCATAAGTTTGCAGGTTATTACGTTTCCAATGCGAATTTCATCGTTAAATATTAAATAATTTTCGAGTTTGTTTATATGACCAGAATGATGATAGGCACCTGTATGACTAAATGAAGTGCAGTTGGCTTTTTTGGATAGCTATACACATACTAAAATGAATTTAATAATCAAATCGATTTCAGTTATTAATTTATAGATATTCTTTCCTAGCCAAAAAATTTATAATTGATATACGTATACCTACTCCATTCACATTTATGAAGTCTCCCGGTTGGCCATGATTTAGGTCTATCACGTTTTTGTAACAAAAACAAAGGCAGGTTGGCACTTCTGAAATATCGTCAATGTCAAAACAATTCTCTGAGAGGTTGCCAATTTATACTCTCAACATTCAACATAATGTTCCATCTTAGACAAGATATTATTTCATGTCGTTATCTTCGAATAATAAAGAACTCTTCGCTTTGAAATTGAAAATGCCGAAAGCAGTTTTGAAGAAGCAGATACAAAGTACACATCAGGAAGTGCTATACAGAACTGAAATCTGCAATAGGAAAACTTCATTCTGTCTTAGGACATGTTGAACTCTCGAATGAAATTACTTAGTTTCCTATCCTATCACTATATTTTATGAAGGTTTAACAGTGACAACTACATTTTTAAACTGGTGTATTTCAAGTTGTGCAACAAGGTATTAAAATGTCTTCTGTAGGCATATTTCTTGAGAATTTCGAATAGTGGGGAATTCCCGAGGGGGAAACCGCTGACAAGAATTTGTACACCAGAATTCCAACTCAACCCGAATTTCATTGGAATTCAATAGGAATTCAATTGGAATTCTTTTGAAATTCTATTGGAATTCTATATTCTTGTACATCAGAATTCCCTGCGGTTTACCCCTCGGTTAAAACCAACTATTTGGAGCTGTATACATGATTGTCCGATAGGTGTCGCACTCTAACATCAATAGGAATTCTCAATAATTCAATAGGAATTCTGCGGCATTCCATGGAATTCAATAGGAATTCCTCGGAATTTAATTTGAATTCCATGGAATTCTACTTTCTTGTACACCAGAAATCCTAGCGATTTAACCCTCGGGAATTCCATAGCTACGTCTGTTCGTTAAGATGTTCTGCCAGGATATTCAGGTACTTTTATTCCGTTTCCAAATGAACTATCACAAAGTAACGGACTACTGTATCCATAATTTTTCATTAAAATTTCAACACTTGATTCTTGATTTCCGTGCAAGAAAATAGCTTAACTGAATCTTCCAACCTGTTTATATACGTGAAATATTTCCATAGTAAGAACAGATGACAAATTTTCTTCAACAGTCGCCAGGTCTGTGGAATTGTTGAATTCACATAATATCTTCTCAAATTCATTATTTTTCCGAAGAAAATTCACATTGTGAAAAATACTTAATTACTACGGCTTATATGTAGAGAGGACAACGTTGCGTAGTTATCTGACAGGAAAATGAGCATAACCTAACATTTTCAAAATATACACGGTGAAATGTGTCAACATTTCTTGGCCAACCGAGAGACTTTATAAAATTGAATGGAGTATTTAAACAAAGGATGTCCCCTATTCCCATGCTCATTTCCTTACCGCCAAAAGAAAAAAAAACAGGAGTAGTAGATCGCTTCTCTGACAACAAAGGACAAATCCCAGCGATCTATCGTCTACTCAAAGCTCCTCCTCGCGAACAAAGATAAGTTCCGGATTAGAAAAAGAAGCAGAATTCACACGTAAGGCGATTAGTGGGCTCTCCACTAAATCCAGGGATCCTGTAAAGAGCATTATCATTATATTATGATTATTATGGATTTTGAACTCGATTCGGGACTTCGGCAACCAGTCGACGTCGGTCTTTCGCGCAAATCACTCAAAAGTTGAGGTTGCTCCAAATCGAACGGACGCTAGGCTTGCCTTGGGAGGTATTATATGGTTTAAGGACTTCGTGGTTTGTGGTTGTTTTTACACTAAAGAAGGATGTTTGTGTCATCCCTTCAGAATATATTGGAAACGGTGGTGAATTTGTATGGACATGGTATGCTCAAAAATTTCAAATTCAAATATCTATTTTTAATAATTTTTAAATGGCTTCTGCTTTAGAAACGTTAGTTATTTGTAAGAAGCAATATTCAGGGTGTTAAATAACACAAAAGATTTCAGGAGGTGATTCATTGTCCAAAAAATACCTTTTTCGAATCCATACCCCTAGCTGAGTTATAACTCTTGAAAAGATGAATTGATATTTAAGTTTTCAATTTTTTTCTACCGTGTCTGTTTCAACCCCATGTAGATATCGTACGGGGTTGAAAAAATTGGGGTACTTGTGTGGTTTACTATAACTTTTCAAAATATGTGTCTGAATATTTTGGTCTCGATTTTGGTTCGGTAGATAAAAATTGAAAAATCAATTATCATTTTGAATTCGAAATAGTTTTATTTAATGAACTAGTTCTATTTTTTGCTGAATAATCACCTTTATTATATATATTACTTATCATCCTGTAGGTATACAACCATGTTCCCAAAACTTTTTTGTAACGTTTCTAGAGTCTGAATCAGATTCTAGTGTTTCTAACGCAAAAGCAATTGTCAAACAATTATTTTTTTTTTAATTTAATTATATTCAGAAATAAACCCATTGAACCTCCCATCCTTTGATGATTTAAGTAACACAAATATTCAAAACATCAATACTTGCTTGTGGTAACATAAAAATCTGTTCATAAAAGTTTTTCTTTCCTGTCAATAATAACTTTAAGTCTGTATTAACTAAAGCTACCAAGCTATTCGCTGAAATTCGTTGAGATCATCTAGATTCTAGAGCGACTCTATCGGGAAAATTTCAGTCCAGATTATTATCTATTCATTCATGGACTGGCCATGTCTCATTTAAAATATTTGTTCCTATAATATGCCAATATCACTGTTTTTCCTATGATTGAAATGAAGTTTGAAATTTCTGCAAGTTCGTCCAGATCTGCGCATTTTAAGAAAACGTTAAGAAATAAATTGTAGGCGAACCTGGAATTCAGTTAAATAATTTATCAAATGATGAAAGCATCGCCTTAACTTAACAGAACTGCTGGTTCATAACCACATAACCACGATACCTACAACCCCGGTTCTTGATACTCTTGCCGCCATCTATAGAAAGTTATGAAAACTATACTGATCCGCAAGCCTCTTCCATTCTTTGAGCCGAATTATTGTCTCGAAATTCGTTAGATATTTACATTGGAAATTCTGTGTTTAGCTCTCATGTTTGGCTTGCTTGTTTAATTCATATGTAGAGTACATATATGTTTGGCTGTCCGCACCTAATTGATTATTCAAACACTCTATGGATTACAGTTCCCTCTTTTAAATCTCACCTATACTGTTTCTTGTTACCAGAATGCATTTTATATCCAAAAAACAATTGTAACTGAAATTTCGAAAATGCAACTACTGACACAAAGTGCACTCCATTTTGACCAAAATGGGTTGAATTGCTCGATGATTATTTCTGTTATATTATTTTGGCTCAAGCAAAAAAGCATTGCTCATTATATTCCAGAAAAGGTGGTAGATACGTCAAAGGGTTGCCTGATTCACTGTGTAAACGTTGGTGGCGCTTAAGTCCATTAGATATTCTTTCTCAAGTTCTGAAAAACTTGGAAATCAATCGATTCAAGCGAAATTATTATTATTTACTTCCTTATTTCAAATATATGTGAAATATTAGAAAATAAAATGATATCAACTTAAGACGAACTGAATGAAAGAATTTGCGAATTCATTATTTTTCTGTGTCACAAAAAATGACCGATCAGTTAAAAATGTAATTTAGGAATTTATAGGATAAAAATAATTTTGTTTCTTCAAAATATTTTCAGAAGTACCTATAATATCCCATCAATTATATACATATTTTATATTTAATTGTTCAGAACCATAATTCATGCGATAACAACTAGGTGCAATGACGAGTGCAATGATCAACAAGTTTCCGGAATAGCGCCACAATGCAAAATCAATTACGGCATTCAATAGCGGCATCCTTCAGAAGATTATGACTGTGTTAAAATTTCATGACAATCATAATCATACCACGCTTTCTCATATATGTTATAGCTGTTTGTGTCAAGCAACTTTGGTGTTTTTGTGAAAAGATGGGTAAGGAAGAATTTCGTGTGTTGATAAAGCATTGTTTTTTGATGGGAAAAAAAATTCGAAAGAAGCGAAAAAATGGCTTGATAAGCAGTATTCGGGCTCTGCGCGGAAATCAACCGTCGGAATGGTATAATGAATTAAAACATGGTCGTAGCGACGACGTCAACAATGCTCAACGCAGTTGTCGCCCAAGAAAGGCGAAGGAAACGTAAAAAAAAATGTGGAAAATTGTTTTTACCGACCGCCAAATGAAAGTGAGGGAGATTTCAAAGTAATCATAGGGTACCATTTTAGCCGTCAATTTGGGTATGAAAAAGCTGAACGCAAAATGGTGACGCGTTTGTTAACACTGGATCAAAAAAAGTAATGAATCAGAAATTCGGAGGCTTGTCTGGAGCTTTTTATCCATAATAAAGAGGATTTTTGCGTCGGTATGTGACCATGGATGAAACCTGGATACACCATTACACTCCATAGTCAGAGCGCGCTGGTCAGCTGAGAGGGTTAAGGCATTCCAAAGCGACCAAGGAACAACTATCGGCTGGCAGGGTTATGGCATCATGAAAGAAACTAAATTAAAATTAAATAACGAACTTATCCGAGATATTCATTCCTCTGAAAATTATATTATAACAATTGAAACTTTGCCAATATTCTAGTTTTGTTTTCACTGAAGACATTCTGAACCCAATTTGATAAACTTACGAAATTATATATTTCTATGATAATATGGATTATCCAAGGGCATATAGGGTAGGGGTAATTATAATATCCTATAATTGGTCATTTTCCATTCAATCATACTTTGTTTGTTAGAACAGGAATGCATTTGACATGTCTGTCATAGGTAGATAAGATTACATGTATGAACAGTGAACACAGATAGAACACAGGCAGATAGAATTCGCATTCTGTGAGAACATAGGAGTACGATGTGTTATTGAAATTTTGACAAATCATATCTCCGAAAGTATTAGCTTGCTAGAGTTGAAAATGATATCAATGGATTCTTATGATGAAACTGCATCATAAAAAATTGAATTCGAAATTTGTAATGTAGGAAAAAAAATTTGTTTTCGTTTCTTCGAAACCATCCGGCCGATTTAGCCAATAACGAACTTCACCGAGATATTCATCTCCCAAACCTACTCTGAAAATTTCAACTGTCTAGCTCATTCCGTTCGAGAGTTATCTGTTAACGGACGGACGGCTGGACAAAATCGATTTCGTCCACGGATTCTTGATCAGTGAGTCGAACCGAATCGTAAGACCATTTTCACTCGAAATACCTAAGGGAAGTATCATCGAAATATCTAGCTAGAGCAAGGCTGGAGACAATCATAGCAGATTTTCCATTTATTCCTGATATTTGAGTAGTGGATTACGAACAAATTATTTTAATAGTACAAAATATATTAATTTAATACTATCCTCTTTTCATAATTTAAAATTTAATAGTTCATACCACTAACACATTATTTTCTGTATTTTGAACCTGAACTTAAGAAAAAATTATTTATACACAAATGTAGATCCATATTTCAGTATTTTTTTGCTAGCAACATTATGAAAATACTGTATATAGGAACATGTCTCACTACTTAAGGAAGTAAAAGGTAATATTAACCTCAGTGGTCAACGAACCTAATTTCTTTTGATGATTCCATTATGTTCTTCTTTCCTATTGCCTCCATAAACTATTTCAAAACAGTCTTGTATATATGGGTAATTCCCACCAAATGTTCCCCTTTCGCATTTTAGTTTAAGAAAAAATAAATTAACAATAATCGAATTTATTTTTAGATATCCTAAACCAGAAATTAATTCTTATTAATCTTATGCCTAAGGTTACACACTTTCGTTGGTATTTTGTGAAATAATGAGATTTTCATGAAACCGGCATTCACGGATGTGAGACAAAATTCACGGAAATGAAATAATGTTAAATTTTAAATGAAAAAAAAAATTCATATATCCTTAATATAAAAAAATTGGTTCAAGCACTGACGTTAAGTCAGGAGCTTTTGCGCGTATGTTCTATTGTCCATTCTCCTGTATTGGACACTTTTAATCGAATTTACCATGGTGAATTCTATTGTCTATTCTCCTGTATTGGACAGCCTTAATCGAATTCACCATGGTAAATTCGATTAAGAGTGTCTCATACAGGAGAACAGACAATAGAATTCACCATGGTAAATTCGATTAAGAGAGTGTCCAATACAGGAGAACGAACAATAGAATTCACCATGGTAAATTCGATTAAGAGTGTCCAATACAGGAGGATGGACAATAGAACATACGCGCAAAAGCTCCTGACTTCACTTCAGTGCTTGAACCAATTTTGCTCTTTCGGACATATCCAGAATATTTTTAATTTTTCCTTCCTTTTTTCTTTTATAATAGCCCTCGTTCTTTACGTTTTTCTTCTTCGTATAATTCAGGATCATTTTTTCGGGCTTCATGAAGTCTTCTCATAGATTTTCGTTGTTTTTTCTTCTGTTCTTCATGAGATGCAGTAACTTTTTTCTTATTTTTTTTTTAATGATGTTAGAATTCATGTCCTGAAAGGAGGAACAGAATACATATTATTATCACATCCGTGAAGAGTACCTCACCTCCGTGAATTACTATATTCACGGAGGTGAGAAATTTTACTTTTTTATAGAATATCTCATTTAAAGAAAAAGGCTTCAAAACAATATTTTAACTCATTAAATAACTTTCGTAATTAAGTATATTCAGATAACAAATAATTGAATAAAATAATCTCCTACCTTACAATTCATCTTCACGGAGGTGAGAATCCCAAATTTCCCATACACGTCTTTATCACTTGGGTAAGAATTTAACCAATAAGTTACACTTTGAAGTTCAAATCTCAAGTGGTCAGTATTACCTGCGCATCAACCGTAGTGATAGATGATGCAGGAACATCGACTAATATAAGTATAATTCGAACACCGATAATTTTTTTATTGAGATTTTATCATGTCAACATTATTTAGTTAATTGTGGATAATGAACTAGATATACGCTGTGCCAGAATTCCATTAATGCTATAATTTTAAGTTTAGGACAATGCGATAACTAAGAGGAACAGTCACGGAGGTGAGGTTTTCAATTCTTCTGGAAAGAAAACTAGCGTTGAAAATTAAAATTTTTGAAATTTTGCAATTAAACGATTAAACCAGTTTTATGTAGCAGAAAACTGTCATGAACACCAAAGTGGAACATTTCGTGAGAACTACCCATATTCACAAATTCAAGAATCGAATTTTTGTTTTCCAAGAGAAAATAACAACTATGATTTGACAGTCTCTTATAGCTGGAAAAGATGACACTTATGAATAGTGATCACAGACAGATTCTATGAATACATAGAACTCACGATGTTTTATTGAAACTTTGAAACATCATATCTCCGAAAGTATTAGCTTATCAGAGTTGAAAATGATAAAAATGGATTCTTATGTTGAAACTGCATCTTAAAAAAATTTGAATTCAAAAGTTGTGTTGTAAAAAAAAATATTTTTTTTCGTTACTCCGAAACTATTATACCGATTTTGCCCAATAACGAACTTAACCGAGATATTTATCCCTCAAACCTACTGTGAAAATTTGAACTGTCTAGCTCATTCCGTTCGAGAGTTATCATGTTAACGACCGGACGGACAGCCGGCCGGACAGAATCGATTTCGACCACGGATTCTTGATCAGTGAGTCAAACCAAATCGTTCAAGACCATTTTCAGCCAAAAATTCGAAAATTACATACATTTGGGCAAATTGATAAGCACTCTGTTCCTAGGAACAAGAGCGCCAAAAATTATCATTTAAATAAAAAAAAGCAATCTGCAGTGCTTTAATGTTCAAAAAATTGTCATTTAATTTATTTATCAAGATTAAATGAGCAATCTGCAATGATTCAACCTCGTGGAATGGGTTGTTGCAATTTAAACTCGGTACATGGTTTTCACAACTCGAAATACCTATGGAAAATATCATCGAAATGTCTAGAGCGAGGCTGGAGACAATCATAGCAGATTGACCATTTATTCCTGATATTTGAGTAGGTAGAGGCTGACGAATAAATTATTTTAATAATTCAAAATATATTAATGAAATACTATCCTCTTTTCATAATTTAAAATTTAATATTTCATACCACTTACACATTCTTTTCTGTATTATGGACTTTAACTCAAGAAAAAATGTTTGATACACAAATGTAGATCCATATTTCACCAATTTTTTGCAGCAACATTATGAAAATACTGTATACTAGCTGGCCCGGCAGACTTCGTACTGCCTCCTCAACGTCTACCCAGCGCCAACGGCAACTCCAACTCACACTCCAACTCCAACTTCAACTCCAACTCCAACTCCAACTCCAACTCCAACTCCAACCCCAACCCCAACTCCAACTCCAACCGCAACTCCAACTCCAACTCCAACTCCACCTCCAACTCCAACTCCAACTCTAACCCCAACGCCAACTACAATGCGAACTCCAACTCCAAGGTCAATGCAAACCCCAACGCCAACGACAACTCCAACCCTAACGCCTACTCTAACTCTGGTTAATTACTAAAATGGATATAAAAAAATAGGGGTAGGTGATAAAAAAGTAAAAATTTAGGGTTATATGTATTTTTTAATGCCACATTATAAAAAAATAAAAACCAAAAATTTCGTCCACAAAATAAAAAAATTTTTTAAGGGTTAACAACCCTTATCACTTAGGGGTATGAAAAATAGATGTTGGCCGATTGAAATAGAATAATATTGAATGCGATGATAGCGCCGTCCGCCGGATCTAATGTAAAACATTCCAAAATCAACAACTCCTTATAAATAAGAAAAAACATTTTCCAGTAGACCAAATTGTAAATCTAAACCATTCTCGAATCTCCACGAACACACACAAAAAATTTCATCAAAATCGGTCCAGTCGTTTAGGAGGAGTTCAGTCACATACACACGCACACAAGAAATATATATATTAAGATAGGAACATGCCTTACAACTTAAGGAAGTAAAAGGTAATATTAACCTCAGTGGTCAACGAACAGTAATTTCTTTTGATGATTCCATTATTTTCTTCTTTCCTATTGCCTTCATAAACTACATCATTAAAATGATCCAATTCTAACCGCCGTATTCACAAAGCATTCAATCTCCGTTAAGTCCTAACTGAGGTCCTCATTTAAGGATAAAGAAGAATCGCAACCTCACTTTAAGTGAAAATTAACGTGAAACAGGCCTGTTTCAGCACCGTTACATACGTTAACTGAGGTTGCGATTCATATTTATCCTTAACTGAGGACCTCAGTTGGACTTAACGGAGATTGAATGCTTTGTGAATACGGCGGTAAATCTTATAAAATATCATCCCCAATATTTATACATAAATTATTCAATATGTAATCAGTCAATATTATTTTCGGTTTCAAAACTTTCTTGTATATATTCACAAATTCAAGAATCGGGTACATTTATGAACAGTGAACACAGACAGATTCTGTGTTCACATTCTGTGAATACATAGAACTACGATGTATTATTGAAATTTTGAAAAATCAAAAATCCGAAAGTATTAGCTTGTTAGAGTTCGAAATGATAACAATGGATTCTTATGATGAAACTGCATCTTAAAAAAAATTTAATTTTAAATTTGTAATGTAAAAATTTTTTTTTTCGTTACTCCGAAACCATCATGCCGATTCTACCCAATAACTTAACCGAGATATTTATCACCCAAACCTATTCTGAAAATTTCAACTGCCTAGCTCTATCTGTTCGAGAGTTATTGTAGAAAAAAATTTGAAAATTTTCAAGACAATTTTCGACACTTTACGGCAACCCGATCAATACAAGACTTCGCATGCATATAAAGGTCATTATTCTACAATTTAATGCTAAATTTCAGATAGATCAATTGATCGATAGCGGAAATATTCATAAAAAACCGTTTTTACTAAAAACGGCCTTAACTCTGAAACCGCTTGGTGGATTTCGCCTGTTAACGAACTTGTCTGGGATATTTACGCTCCAAACCTACCCTGCAAATTTCAATCCTATAACTACTTTTGTTCGAGAGTTAGCGGAGTTAACGGAGGGCCGACCGGACAGAATCGATTTTGACCACGGATTCTTGATCAGTGAGTCGAACCAAATCGTTCAAGACCATTTTTATCAAAAAATTCGAAAATTACAGACATTTGGGCAAATTGATATGCACTCTGTTCCGGGGAACAAGAGCGCCAAAAATTCTTCAAAAGTACTCACGTGAAAATGATAGCACTTCGTTCCCTAGAACTAGCGAGCAAACATATCATAAATATATCCACGAAAAAATCAAACTGAACTATTGAAATACTTGTAATATTGCCAAATTCTTGAAAACGAGTAAACAGGAACATCTATACTGAAGTTTTCAGTTGACATGTTGCAGGTATGCTTGTGTCGGCATATATCGCAGAGAGACAGAATGAACCGCGATTTGACGATATTTCATCCTAATTTTATTAAATAATAATTTATAAGTACGATAAAATTTTACTGACTGTGCACACGAGATATTCTATTCAAACCCACTGATTCATTATAGTGACTTGAAAACCTTTCACGCTGAAAAATAACCATATAAGAGCTCATATTATCCCAAAGTTCTTCACCCTATATCAAAAATAATTTTTTTCCCATAAAATGTGTTATGATCATCATCGACAATAAAACTCTCCATTCTACCGAATTGTCCATGCAATAGTACCAACAGAATAGAAGCGCTTTGTCCCATAATCAGCCTTGTAATTTCTGTTCTTTTTTTCCTGGAATACCAATCGGAAATCCATGTTTACGATGCACGTTTGACCTATTCACGATCTCAGGTAGACAGACAGACTACTGTGGGGCCACCAAGATGCTATCGGTGTCAGAACCCACTCTGAGGTCGACGCAGAACTTGTAAGTTTACACCGATTTTACGGTGGTTTGCACTTGCAACTGCCTTTCGGATCTCGCACAAATAGAGATCAAATTTCGACATAAGTATAGGCCAATTTAGGTAGGCGGCTATGTCCGCACCTCCTTAAAATTGGGGTACATTATTTAGGGTACCTGAGCTTTCGGCGATATATGATACCGTATGTAGTTATTCAAACAACTGAATATTGTAATTTACAAGCAGTATTGTTATTATTAGCACAATGTGCTAATACACTCTCGCACTTTGAACCCATGTATTTGTATGCATCTTTAACCCATAACCGTCTCTGTATATCTGTTTTGTAGAATCACCGAAAAGCTATATCATCTGATGTTGGAAATTCAATGGAATCCTTTGTGAATAACATGATTACCCACTCAATTCTTATTATTTGGTTCCTTATGCAGCATTTGCAACAAAAATATTGCACTATTAAAACACCGAACTTCCACTTGATATTCATTTAATAACCAATTGTTTCTATCTATAGAATCAATAACAATACGGTAACAATAATTAGCAATGCATATTTAACGGCCAGTTTCATAATAAATGTTAAAGTCTCTTTAAATTTAAAGCATCCTTTAGTTGGACATTTTGAACCAAAATGTCTGTCTAAACAAATTGTTTTAACCGACCACAAACTGAAAGTGATGAGTAATAGCTGAGATTTCAAAGTCAGTGTGCTGTCTATTTTACACGATTGGGTATGAAAAAGCCCTACATAAAGTAGGTACCGCATTTGTTAACACCGGATCAAAAACAACAACGAAAAGTGTTACAAATCAGGGAAGTTTGTGCGTACTACGAGTGTGCTAAAGCTCCTGTCGCCAAGTCATTGCTCTATGAAATTTTTCTTCAACATGCAGGAGGTCTTTGTGTGTTTAGGTAACTCTTCTCCGAATTTTTATCTCATTATTTTCATCTTCAAACGAGACTCTTAGAATTTGAAAATAATCGCCTTTTGTTATTTGTTAAAAAGTTTTACCTGTTGGATTTTGCGTCAGTACTTTTGTAATTATTGTATTCACTGTCTTTCAAAATATGAAGCGTCTGAAGAGTCTGAAGTTTTGTAGCTGACTAATGTTGTGGAAAATATTCAGTATTTGTTAGTTCTTTAAACGCAGTCTTTCAATGACGCAGTTCTCAATACATATCCAAGTTTGTTTGCGTTCTTCATTGCGTTCATACCTGTACGAGTACACCTCGCTCAATCACATTAAGTAACAAAATAGATGGAATATTCTACATTCGGTAGTTCCTTAATTCAAACAAAAATCTTCCAATCTTCTCAGTTGTCCTTTGTTTGAGTAACTGCCAACATTTTCAACCAGAAATATAGAGGCTATTTTCAATTGGATTATCACTCTAACTGGAAATCCTAGGCGGCCATGTTTGGTTGCCAGTTAGGAACATAGAATACCGGTTTCACCCCCCTGGAAGCAACGCTAGGCAGCGGCTCATTCCGCGGTTCTCTCTATGTTGACTCAAATGACAATTCGATTTATTTTCTTCGCGCTATTCTAGGAGAAATTAGTGCTATCTGAATATTTAGCAAGCTATTCTTTACGCTCTTATTAAATCACAATACAATATTTTATCCGATACTATGTATTTAGGTCTGATTGAAATAATCTAATAAAAATATACAACAACAAACAATGAAGAAGCGTAAGTAACTCCTACACTTCAAGAATTTTCCCGATTATTAGAGTTTTTACCGATTCACTACGAAAACGTTCGTTTTGAATATTCTTAATGTCAGTTTCGGAGCAGGTTATTTAGATGCATTTATATCGATATTTAAAACCATTCGTCGGTCAAGAGAATCGAATATGGCATATTGGAGGTATTTTGATGGATTGAAACATATTTTCAGATCAGAGATGCTGAAGTAAATTTGTTCATTAAGTACTGAAGGATTATGTTACAGCCATTTTCAAGATTTAAATTCGATCGGAAGATTGCTCTGGCTATGAATTTGAACAAGCTTACCAGTGCTTTCCCAACTATAGGTGTAAATTCATGATTCAAAGTGACTATAAAGCTCAATTTCATCAGTTGAGCAGAATATTTAAAAAAATCCAAAAATGTTTTGGACCTACATAAGTTCTTTGAATAAAAGTGAGAAAATACCTTCGGTTATGACCTACAACGACTCAACGCTTCTGTGATTATTTTGCGAGTGTTTTCGAGTGCTCGACAAAACCAGTCCTTTATAAAAGGAGAAATACGGATACTTCATCAATAACTATCAACAATATAGAATGTATTTCAATCCGAAGTAAAATAAATGGTTTGGATACCAATAAAGGTTTGGGACCTGATTCGATACCCCCTATTTATATGTTTTAAGTCTTGTGGTGAACTATTGGTTGAACCACTCTGTATAATTTACCATAAATCCCTACTTCAGGGAGTTTTCCCCAAAGAGTGGAAATTAGGCAAAGTCGTCCCCATTTTAAGGGGGAAAAAAAGTAAGATAAGCGATTACAGACCTTTTTCCATCCTTTGTCATTTTGGAAAAGTTTTTGAGTCAATGCTAACTGATATTTTCTAAAAAAACATGAGCTCTAAGCTATCAGAACAACCATGCACACAGTTTTTTCAAAGGACGGTCTGTTTTGACAAACTTTGCGCCATATGTTGATTTTATAACTAGGGACATCGATGGTGGTACACAAGTAGATTCTGTTTATACAGAGATGGCTAATGCATTTGATAAGATACATTATTCCACTTTGATATTAGATGACTTGCAGCGGGGACGTTTCTGAATTGTATCATATCTTACTGATAGACAGTAATTCATAGTTGTGAATGGTGTTTCATCCAATACTGTTCATGTAACATCTGGCGTACCACAAGGTTCTCACTTTGACCCTCGGTCATATCAAGACTTTTTATTATTTCAGGAGGATCTTGATCTTTTGTTCACATTTTGCGCAGAAAGATATTTTGTCCTGAACATAGATAAGTGTAGTCGTATAACGTTCACAAGAAAGACCAATATATTCAATTTTACTCTGTCGCTCGGTGTGTGTGTGTGTGTGCTGCGGGAAGTGGACCATGTGAAAGATTTAGGAATAGTACTCGTCTCTAAGTTTGGTTTTGATTTTCATATAGACAGTATTGTGACTAAAGGCTTGAAATGCTTGGCTTCATAATACGTTCTACCAAAGACTTCTCAAATGCTGCCTCTCTCAGGTATCTTCACTTCTCGCTTCTGACAAGTAACTTGGAGTATGCTAGTCCTATCTGGTCACCTTTTTATTATGAATACATAGATAGGGTCGGAAGGGTCCAGAAATTCATTAACTACAGATTTGATGTGTGATACAATGATAATTTGAAAAAATATAATATCCTCAGCTTATATACGACATAGGAGGACGCTCTTCGATTGCATGTTCCTTTACCGAATTGTGAATAATTGTTTCAATTACCCACTGATACACTTCCTCAATTTTAACATTGCACAATATTCAGATCGCAGGATCTAAGGCTAGAACGAATGTTCCTGAGGGTGAGGCGTTATTATAATTAGCATATGAGCAATATTGATGTCTTCAACACAAGCTTGGATAATTTCAGAAAATCTGTCATAGCATGGCTGCAGTCATCGTATATGATTGATTTATACTGCCTGATGATATCTGTTAGCTATCTATTTCTGTTTAAGAGTTAGTGAGGGGATGTATTAATTTATATTTGGGGTTACCTTTTTATGATGTTATTGAGCCGCGTGTGCATTTTAAAGTAATTTGAAAAAATTTTGTGAACCTCTGTAATTGGGATTTCCTGTTGAGGTTCCTGCTTAAATAGATAAATGAACTCGTAGTTCAATTATGGATTTCTTTCCGGTTCTTTCAATATGCGTTCTGATCATATTCCTCACACGGACCTAAAGTATGAACCTATACTAGCCCTTAAACCCAGCTAATCTTCATCCTAATCCTTCTGCCCACAATTTCGCAATATTCTCATCGAAGGCGACCAAATGTGCAATTTCAAAATCCTCAACAAACCAATAACGACTACACTCGATATTTACGCTCAACTCCATCACGCTCACTTGATTCCGAATGCGGTTTCAAGCCATCTGCAAGTCTGAACAAAAAGGGACCGAGAAAACCTTGCTGGGGAGATCAAAAACGCATAAGAAGTCGAGGCGAATGATTTTATTGATTAAATATCGGGGCGGATATTGGTTTTGAAGTTTACATCCTCTTTAATGAGCCTTATATTGAAAACCCATCGGGCTGTGAATAACAGAACGCTTGATTCTCAATGGTTGGCGGTCCTTTAAAGTTGCCGACTGCTATCTTATGTCTTAATTCTTTGGTGTTCAACGATAGGGAAGAGGAACATGGAATTCCCATATTCACGACAAAGCGGAAGACTGATTTAGCGAGCAGTTCAATGAGGCTTTTGACTGTGAAGTTGAAGATCCTTCAACATATTTATCCTTGGTTAATCTTTTTCATCGAGATATACAATAGTATTTCAATAGACCTACAGGGTCAGAATATTTTAAAAAAATTAGAAAAACACTGACGTAAAGCTTTTGTGCGCATTTTTCACTGTTTATTCCCCTTTCACACACCCTGACGAAATACTGCATGAACTGGAAGCTGTCTTTTTAGCTTTAGCACGTAATAAGTGTATTGTCATCAACTGAATTCGAATCTTGGAATAATTAAAAAAGTGAACTCAGCGGGGATTTAAACTTGGAATTCCGGCGCGGCTGGCAAGCACGCTAACATCTCGGCTATCGAGGTAAGCTCAGCGGAATCTGACAGTTTCTGAAATATTAAATTTTGAAGAATTTTTTTTTTCTAGTGATACGATCCTAACTAAATTCTGCAAAACTTTGCGTGTTGGCAGTCTACAACTAATTAAAATTCGATCGTATATTTATTTTTTGAGTTATTCAGAAACAATATTTCAGATGGATATAACTCTGAAACCTTTTCGCCGATTAAGCCCCTTAACCTCGCAACCACCCCTGAAAATTGCAAGTCGCTTTACCTCTTTCCGTTCGAAGTTATCGTGGCAATGGCCGGCCGGCCGGATCGAATCGAATTTGACCCAGAATTCTTGAGCAGTGGGTTGAACCCGAGGTTGAACCTAATTGTTTGAGACCAAAAGATTCGAGAATTACAGACATTTGGGCAAGATGGTAGCACGCTGTTTTCTAGAACATGCGCGCAAAAGAGAACATACCTACCAAGAATCATTATTCTGGATCATTTAATATCACAAAATATTATAAAAGCAGTGACACATGATCAGATATGTTCTTCGGCAAGCTTCTTCGTTCAATATTGAATGAATTCAACTGATCAATACGAGAATACATGAAATTATTAACAGAAAACATCACCCTCTGTTGCAATTGTTGATCAAATTTGGTAAATATTTATTGACTTAATCACATAACAAGTCATTTTTTTAAATTCTGTATATTTGGGTTACTGATGTAAGTGTGTATCTGTATCTCGTGTGCTAGTTTAGGTTCGTATTGTGGATTGTTATATAGACCTGGGGTCTATATTACTGATTTTTCCATATTATTTTATTAGTGTGGGGAAAGTATAAATTCGTTGTAAGACGTTTGGAATGGTACAATCCTCTTCCTCAACTGATGTATTCCGTTTTATGATGCAATCACAAAATTGAACGTATTCATCTCATGACAGTTTTCTTTTTTTTTCAGATTTAAATGTGGCCAAACAGCCTTACTGCTGGGTAAGTTTGAAAACCAACTATTTGTTCTTCTTCTGAATTATTGTTTGGACTTGAATGGGTTTGACCCCCACATTACTGGTACATCAAATGGAGATGTAATAGCTACAACTGCATTTATTAATATCCTACTTCAATCGATATCCCAAAATTAAGTCGCTTCTCGTATTCATCAGTGAGTTTTTTGGATAATATTCAATGATTTTAATAAAGAATAGTGGATGTTTCAACTAATCTTCTTCTTAATTGGACACTTGATACCTAACTCGTCACATCGTGCATATCTAATTCTCATTCATTAAAACTACAAGCTCTCCATCCGTCGCCACCACCCATTTGGTAACCAATCAACTGCATCTAATCGAAGATTAAGGTAATGTCCATTAGGTCGTCGTGTTCATTATGCAACTAAAACTTAAGCACGTGTGCATGTTTGAACTGGCTCCTAGTCTCTCCATCAGCAGCACCTCCGTTCAGGGTGCTTTGGGGGTGATAACACACGCCCTTCAACACTTGCCTATTCGCCCCCTTCGACCTAACTCAAATCCTTTGCGATACGCGCAATTATTATGATAAGGGTGGTGGGCTTAGAGAAACAAATGAGTAGCCAATTTTTGAGCTGGTTTTGTGTGTACACACCTGGATCTAAGGGTGATTATTTTGAATACGTTTTAAGATTCTATTCATTTGTCAAAAATTGATGGATAATTATTGAATAAGTAAAAGTGCAGACACAAATGTTGTGCACTTGATGATGTTGATTGATTGTCGTGATATTAAACAAATTTAATTTTTGAAAATGGAAAACTTTTGATCATGCGGTGTTCTTGGAATTATCTGACGCTAGGCATGTCCATCATGTACCACACAAATATTTTATTAGTTTCATTAGGAGAAATACCTTTAACGTTTAATGATTCGCCTTCTAAGATGTTTGTGATTGAGATGTCAAGCATGTAGATAATTGCCATATATTAATATATTAAATTTAATTTGATCCGTATTTTTTTCTAGATGGAAACAAAA
The DNA here is from genome assembly GCA_937662695.2 of Halyzia sedecimguttata. Lineage (NCBI taxonomy): Eukaryota > Metazoa > Arthropoda > Insecta > Coleoptera > Coccinellidae > Halyzia > Halyzia sedecimguttata. The sequence continues at coordinate 36,200,966 of OW569411.2, forward strand.
TTTTAAATGAGCATATTACCGAAATTTATGACAGATTTGGCCATTCTCGAATTAGATTTTCGCATTCGAGATATATAAATCTATGCACCAACATTGTAATTTCTGAAATGTTTTATCTAATTGTACAGTTATTCAGCTCAAAGGTGGTGATCCTAATTAAGTTTGATCACTGAATTTTCTATCAGTCCAATGTTATCCTTCGAGACCATTTTGGACTTGAAATTGCCAAATTACATTTGTACGGCCCCGTAAATTTATATGAAGGGTTTTCAGCAGTAGCATATATCAAGAAATTTAATATTTAAATGGCATGTAGTACCTATGTAGTGGCCAGTGGCAGCACCGCACTGGTTACTGTTGTGTTTACCGACTCCTAAAAGATATCGAACATAAAGATATGTTGGGAGATGAGTAATATCAGACATGGAATGATTTATATAGCATGTAATTCTGATCAAAGGTATATCTGGCATTTATATTCTAATATTAGTAACATGTAGCACACGATTTTTTCGAGAGAATGTGTGTGCGCTACACGCCTAACATTTATTCTCAATTTTACATCAAATGTTAAATAATGGCAATAGAGTTTATTATTTGGACCATGGCAATAACAACAGCAACAATAAAATCCAGTGGCCTCAGAAGATTTACAGTACCAACATGCAGCAATTGATTATTCCTAAATAATGTACCGTGGTGATCGAAAAAAAGAAATTCGAGCCACCTTTAAGGTCTCAATCTAAGTAATCATTATAGGATACTTTGGGAAGTGAATTAATCATTAAATGGTTCCTTTCTCGATTTTCCCTCCTGCAACTCCGAAAAATCTCTGGCGCTACTCAGCTTTGATGGCGACACACTCTGTGCTTTACTCAATCTAATTTTCGGGGGAAGTATATGTAGATTTCATTAATCCATTTAATAATAAATTCTTGCGTCAGATTTTTTTCGGTACAACTGATGAAAAGTTATGAAACATGGTTCAAATTGAATTTCTCCCTAATATTTTGAATTTAAGGAATGAAATCCCATATATAGGTATCTAGGAATCTACATGAATAGCATATGTATCAAATAGATAATTCAGATTTTGCCTGATTTTTATAAGCATCTAAAAATGAAAAAAAAGGAATGGGAAAAAAATTAAATTTAAATTTTCCTCAATACCTATTTTTGGTTTCAGATTCTATCCATAATAATTACTTTTGTATAAGAAAATTTTTTTCACGTTTTTCTTTTTTTGTACTCTTAGATATTTGCAATGTGCAATGTCTATGTCTGAAATCTAAAATCAAGTAACTTTTGCCTTTTCCCTTAACATTTATATCAAATAGGTATAAGTACCTACTTTTGTAATGTTTCAACTAGAAATATTTTCGAAATGTGCTACCATCAATAGATCGCGAATTATGAAGTGGAGAATGCTGAATATGTGAATAAAATCAGTAGAAATACCTAGACCAAAATACAAAAGCGCTAAATTTGGAAAAATAATAAACCAAGTAGCATTTATGGATTGTATTTTGGATTAATATTCTTGAACGCTTAGTGTGAATATTTCTAGTTGAATGGGAAGGAACATTTGTGCTACACAGAAGAATATTAAATGTGAAATAATTCAATATATTTTAACATAAGCGATATGTGCTGAATATGTGAATAAAATCTGTAGAAATACCTAGACCAAAATACAAAAGCGCTAAATTTGGAAAAGAAAATAATAAACCAAGTAGCATTTATGGATTGTATTTTGGATTAATATTCTTGAACGCGTAGTGTGAATATTTCTAGTTGACTGGGAAGGAACATTTGTGCTACACAGAAGAATATTAAATGTAAAATAATTCAATATATTTTAACATAAGCGATAACCTGCCTTATTACTACCACTAAATGGCGAATGCGCCAGTATTCGATTGGTACCCAAACGGCAACAGTATTGAATTAATTTATTTTGTTCCCTTGCTTTATGCGTTTGACCAATTATTCAATTATAATAGATGAGGTCCGACTCTGAACCCAGGTAATTTACGAGAAATCGATAGATGATTTCGGATGAGAATCCTTCGGAAAAGTACCACCGTTGAATGTTGAAGGTATTTTTCACGAAATAAAGACGAAGACGATTTTGGATGTACGATGAGTCGTTTTAATACAGCTTGCCATAATTCTTACACGATAGTTCGATTTTTAAATATAGTTTTTGATTAATCGGAATCCTTCATCAAATAATGAATTCGTACATCCATTTGTCATTCTATGACCGCTCTGTCTTCTGTCTATGCATATATATGAATTTGAACAAGAACGCCAAAGCAGACTGCCGTCACGTCAGTGCAGCTGCCCTAATTTTTGGCCAACTGTCTGTTTTGTCAAATTTTTTGCCGAAAATGGTATAATGTATGTAGCTAACACGTAATGTATATTCGCCTTACATTACATTACAATCCAGGGTCGAATTCGAATCTGTCGCCCGTTGCCACGAGTACTTTTGAATGGAAAGAGATAGCGACTTGTTATTTTCAGGATAGGTTGTGCATCCAAATGCGACAGTTGAGTTCATTAATGGACACAATCGGCCAAACTGTTTTGGACTTATACCCATATGAAGTTTTGTTGTTATTTCCTCAATAACTCAAGAAATACAGATCAGATCGAATTGAACCTTGGTATAATTAGTTGTATAATGCTGACCTGCAAATTTATCGAGAGGATTTTAGTATCACTATATACAGGGTGAGTCTTTGACCACTGCATTAATTTTAACCAAATATTCCTCTGATCAAATGAAACACTTTTTTCATTTACCATTTTTCCAGATTCGGCTCAGGTAAAAAGTTACAAGCGTTTAAAGATTTCACAATGTGCTAATACACTCCCGCATATAAATTATCTATGACATTGTTGGCGGACGAGAATAAGGCATGGTTCGGGATTCCAACGCTCAGGGACGGATCCATAAAAGTAGTGAAATTTCTGGAGTTTTCCATTTTAAAACATTCAATGAAGAATATCTCGAAAACGGTGCGTTTAAGGAGAAATGATGAAGAATAATATAATGTTCTAAAACGATGGAATATTCTTGAAATGATTCAAGAAAAACTTTATATGCTTTCTTTATGCTAATTTCGTTTAGTTTTATGAATCCACGAGTCCATAACTAGAAAACCAGTAGAAGTAGAAAATAACTAATATGTATTTGGAAAATATGTTCCATAGTTATAGAAAACTTTACGCCAACATTGATTTTATTCGTAAAAAGGATGTCAAAGCTACAAAATAAAAACTGATTTTTTTTCAAAATTTCAACAGCCTGTATCTTTTTACCTGAGCTGAATTTGGAAAAATGTTAAATGAAAAAAGTGTTTCATTTTATGAGAGGAATCTTTGGTTTAAATTAATGCAGTGGTCAAAGACTCACCCTGTATATATAAAATAAATTTTTTTCTTAATCTGTAAGATTCCGCTGAAATACCGCACAAAACTTCAAGCCTCCATTTTCCAATCGATTACCGGATTTTAGCTCGATCGGTTCTGTATTTTTGGAATTAATATTATAAAATTTGAATTCAGTTGATGCCCAATAGCCCAATGCATGTTTCCACATGTTAACGCTGCCTTTATTCATACTCAACTTCATGCATGCAGTATTTGGTGAAGGTGTACGAGGCGTGAAGAGATAATGGAAAATGCACGGAAAAGCCCCTAACTTCACGTCAGTGCTACACTCGAATTTTCTAATTCCATATACGTATATGAAAACGGAAACTATGCCATTGTCTTAAATGTCTTTCGCTGCACGATGTACAAAGTAGTATAAACTCTAATCAATGAATACAGAAAATCCTCCTTAGTCATGTTAAGGGATTCTATCGGTAGCAAACTAGAAATATCTGATGACATAACCATGAGCATCTTTTCAAATAACAGATTTCAAGGTGTCTGAGCAGTACGCATCAGATGGTTGCAATACAATGAACCTTAATCACTTTTTAACGAGCCCCTTGGTACTTTCTTGGTTACAAAGGAACTGGGAATTCCCAGACTGTATGGTGCCGACGGTCTCAAAGGTTGCTTGATGGAAAGGTTTATTATATTTTGGAATAACAGTTGAAGTGAAGCTTAGGGCGGCTCTGCAAACATCCCTTTGAGCGACCTGAAAGTCTAGATAATGTCTGATTTGTGACAATATTCTAAACCAACTTCAACCCGTGTGGCTTCGCCTGGCGTGCTCATCATTATCATTCGTACTATGCGTTGAAAAGTATAGGTATATGTTGTTGAAATCTTACCTTAAAATGCTTATTTCAGATAAATTCAACAAATTCATCATTTCTGGTTTAAATATTCCGGAGAATAAAAAGAATCGTTACGATATTGTCAGATATCATGATACTCATTATTCAATGCTTTCTGTGGGTGCGTTCTAAAGGAAACAGCGTGCTATCATTTTGTCCAAATGTCTGTAATTTTCGAATTTTTTGCCGAAAATGGTCTCAAACGATTAGGTTCGATTCACTCATGAAAACTTCAAGGTCAGGTCGGCCGTCCGTTGCCACGATAACTTTAGAACGAAAAAAGACAGCGACTATTCAAGGACGGTTGCGAATGCGACGGTTGAATTCGTTAATTGGCACAATCGGCCAAACGCCTTCGGAGTTATACCAATCTAAAATATTGTTTTCTCATGACTCAAAAAATTCATATCTGATCGAATTGAAACTTAGTAATTAGTTGCAGAATGCCGACGTGAAAACTTTTGCAAAATTTCGTAAGGATCGTATGATATTGTGAAAATAAAATGTCGAACTACTTCTCTGAAATATTGAGTCCTCAATAACTCAAAAAATACAGATCCGATCGAATTGGAACTTGGAAATTAGTTGTAGAATGCTAAGGCGCAAATTTACGCAAGTATCATATCAGTAGAAAAAAATCAAAATTTGTTTTTACAAAACGTTATATGTATTTCAGAAACTAAACTAATGGAATTGTATCTTCATTAGTTTAAAAGTTATAGTAAAATTAAACATAAAAAACCAGGTGAGAATAATTAAATGAAAGGGAACAGAAAATTAAAAGTTCAATGAAAAATAGATATAATTTTTTTACTATTACATTATTGTTTTTGTTTTTTTAACTAGAAAAAAATACAGGAAGACAATTCATCTTTTCATAACAAATTGTGTATAAAATAAACAATGAAAATTTAAATATTAATCAGTTTTTTTTTTAATAACAAAGGCCAAAATAAACTCGAAAATAAATAATGATTAAAAAACAAGTAATTCCTTAATATAAATTGCGAGTGGTAGAAAAAAATTGTTAATCAACATATCCATTTTTGTAGTAAAAATTTTTTTTCAGGAAACGGTTTTTTTAAATCATAATTTTTATCAAAAATTTTTTTCCAAAAAAAATCATCTATAGGTACGCAACGCATTTGGTTATAAAAAATAACAAAAGAGATGAAAATTATTAAAAATCATTTTTAAGTATAGCTTCTGATCATGAGAAAACGGATCAATAGTAATATTGTAAAAAAAGGTTTTTTCTAATGTTTAATTAAGCTTTATAATATTTAACCTAAGTAAATTGTTAATAAATAAGCGAAAATAAACAATTTTTTATTTTTCAAACAGGAATCTATTCGAAGGCCTTCGAAAAATAGCTCCACGAAAGGAAAACATTCTCAGATTAATAGTTTAACAATTATCGCACTTGCAATGTTAAGGTTCGTGCAAAAAAATTGTTAATTTACTAATGGATAACTATGTAATTACAAAATCGCGATAAAATTTCTGGACCACGGATTATTGTTCATTGATCTATCCTGTAGGTGCCTGAATTTTTTCAGTTCTTAATTTTCATATTTAATAAGCTAAATAATAAGTATTTATTGAAGTTACCAAGAGGGCGTGGCTTGCGCAAGCCGGAGTATCCGTTGTCGGGCGTATTTTCAACCCTCTGGGAAAATTATAAATATTTTTCCTACAGGAAAATGTACTCCTCTTTTTGGATCTTTTTTTAAATTTGAAAAATCTCAAATAGTTTTTGAGATATACTTATGCAAAAAACCAAACCCTTTTTTCACTTAATTGTAATTGCAAAAGTTCTAGAGAAAAAAAATGGCCAATGAAATAACCTCAGCTATCGTAGAATTAAGGGGACGATATGATATTATGCATTTAAGATGATAATATAATGCCCGTGGATAATCCATATGATGATGGAAACATACACTTTGGTAGGTAAATTGGGTTCAGAATATTTCCAGTATGAACAAAACTGGAATATTGGCTAAGTTTCAATGGATGTAATATAATTTTTTCATAGTAGATTTGAGGAATGAATATCTGGGAAAAGTTCGTTATTTGGTAAAATTGGTCTGTTGGTTTTGGATTAATGATTTTTGGGCACTCTTGTTGAATTTACATTCTTTTATGATGTTTGAATATAATTTATTTTATGATGAAGTTCTGTCATAAGAAACCATTGATATCATTCCTAACTCTGAAAACCAATACTTTCGGATATATGATTTGTCAAAATTTGAACGAGAGCGGTCCACAGGGCTTGAACCAATTTTATTTTTGGATGTGATTCTGTTTGCTTGTTATCCGAGTTGTTATCTCTTTTGTATCACAGTTTTGTGTATTTTGTACCATGAATTTGATTTATTCACCTTGTAATTCTATAGGTAAAATGTCCGTTTGATTCAATAAATAAATCACGAGAAGTGTATGTAGTTAAGAGAAAACTAGATAATTTAGATATAATTTCCAACTTGAAAGTTTGAGGCAATACTGAGTTTACTGGTCGTAGGAAGAACATTGTTAAATCGAGCATCAGTGTTCTAAAAGATTCAGATCAATTCATTATCTCGTTAGTCGTTCCTATCCTCATTCCTATCAGAGCGCGCCTACCCGGTGAATCAATTTTAAATAATCAGCTACAGAAATCGGATCAAAATAAACTTCAAAGAATCGGCCCTTGCTGCCTACAACCGTTTAATCTGTTCAATGGTGCATCATTAACGTTATCATGACTATCGTGCCTCTCTAACTTAATTCTGACCCTCTGTTTACCCCGGTTAAAGTCTCTGGAGGCAGGAGGGTGGAAATATTGCATCAAGAATCCACCGATAATGGTCGGGAGGATTGTTGTACTGGTACATCTCAGCTAATTGGGTGCGCAATTAAGAGAATTAGTCCCATGCAGATTTTTCATTTAGCCAAGAAGGGTATTCGGGAGGGTTGTTTGCTCGTAAAATGAATATGCGAAACTTTGAATATCAAGTTGTTTTGGTTTAATATTTCCTCAAATGGTGAACCTTTTTGTAAATTGAGTGTTAGAACATCATTTGAAACAACTTTTTCCCGATATTCTTATTGTTCTACCATTTTCCGTTACCAAGCAGTGACGTCATCGATATGTTATTTTAAATTGCAAGCCCCTATTATTCCATTGCTATAGATATAGATCATATAATTCTGAATTCACGCCATTTCGGTCAATAATTCTCGAGATATTAATTTTTTAAATTTGAAGAACATGTGAAAACTATGAGGATGAAGTCTTCGCCAAATAAACACATTTTTATTACAAAGTATATATTGATACTATTTAAGACCATCTGGCCAACTTGCATACAGGGAATATTGCAAATTGGTAGTCGTATCTGAATTTAATTCGAATCAGTTTGTTAATTTCTGTTTACCTAATGTCAAAAACTAAACTAAAAATGGTTCAGCGTCATACAGAATAGAAATTCTGATTCTTAGGGGTTGTGGAGATAGAACACATACCCATCAAGAAGTTTTTGATTATTTCAATGAAAAATATTCTAATGCTGAACCTCAAGGTGCTGTTAGTAAAATAATCATGAAGTGTCTACTACTTTTATGGATCCACCTCTGATCTTTGAAATCCTCGAATCAAGCTGTAAGCCACTTTACACTCACTGTGTATATTCAGTATTTTACATTTGGCGTTATTATTTTGAAATAATCAAGTTATGAGATATTAGAAATCATTTCAACCCCTCCTAAGGATAAGAAGAAAATGTCCTTACTCACGACGTTAACTCAGACATTCAGACCTATACTGTTTGCGCATAGCAATATTGCTGAGAAAAAGATATTGCTTCCACAGTAAGATTCGAAATATTACTATTCTGATCATCGATTTTGAGCAATATGATCTGTCCTTTTCAGAAACTACTTTTTATCCATATTGTTTTCTGGGCAACCTCATAATAGTATTGGCTAAAAATATAAGCAGATTTGGGATATGGCAGAGAATCATTTGTTTCTTCCAAGAAATCGAAAATATTGAAAAAAGGTAGGTCCCTAATGAATATAGGTATACATAATCGTATATATTTGTCAAAGGTACTTTAAAATACTTGATTTCAAGGGAATTTCTAAGACTAAGCTCTGACACTAGCAATCCCTTTCTATTTGTAAACAGAAAAGTTCACAAACTATTCAGCTATAATAATAAGATGACTACTTTAGATTTAATTGAAGAGCTGACTGACTGGATCAAAATAATTAAATGAACTATTAATTCAGCCTTGATAAAGAGATGTCTGCTTTTGATTTAATTGATTTAATGAATCTTGTTAGTTTCATAGATAACGTAGTTAGATTTTCGCCTTCGTGACATTTTATATATTAGGTTAGGAATAACCATCGAAAAACGGATGGAATGTTTATCAAGTAAGGTTAAATTCTTTTTCTATTTCACACAAACGTCATGAAATACAGTGTTGTCAGCTCTCAAATCAATACTCCTTGAACTACTTGATAGCAATATTGCTGGGACAACATTCATAACTAACATTGCTATAAGAGTTCGAACAGAATACTTAAACCATAGCCATATTGTTTACACTTAGGAGGATAGCAATACGACTTGAATAGCAATATTTATAGCAATACGCAAACAGAATAGGTCTGATTGGCATATTTCCAACAAAATAATCAAAATTCCCTTTTGTAAGAAATTTGCCGCGATTTTTATGTATTTAATATTTTTGAGGTAGATATTATTATTATTATTATAGTCCCATATTTGATAGGAAATATTTTGAATAAAAGCTCTGGACGTACCTAAGGCCCCTTTTCGAGATAAATTTTCAATTTATTTATTTCAATGATCAATTCGTATCATTATTCGAATTTAACTTGAGATTATAAATATTGAACTGTTCAACCATCTAGAATTCTAGAAATAATTAAATATAGTTTCTGTTCACTAGTAGAATAACCTCCTTAAACTGCCACAAATACGAGTGTTGGGATCTGATAGAATATGTCATTAATAGCCATAGTGGCATTAAAATCTGATGATTACCCTGTCAGACCCCAAATCAACCTATACCCAAACGATAAAATACAAATCTGTTCGTAAAAGATAACGTTCCAAATTAATTTTGTTCCGTCTCCTTGTAGGTAATTCCCACAAAAAAAGAACATCTCTCATAATCCAAACGAGTCTCGCGAGAAAAAAATATCACTGAAAGTTTTGGTGTTTGGTGTTCCATTACAAGACAACAAGTTATAGGACTTGGACCCCATAATATCTGCCGTACATGGGTCAGGTTTCTTCGACAGCTTAAGGCGTCATATAGACGTAATCCTCAGCACAAAAGAAAGTGTCATTCCTTGCCAGATTAAAGATTTGATTGTAATACTTTTCAAACGGCTAATGTGGGCCTTCTGCCTGTGTTTTCAACAGAAATGAGGGGCGAGGCATTTTTGGATCTCTGAGAAGTCTTGGGTTTCCTTTCGGCGATATCTTTTCGGTTCAAATGTATTAGTATATTCCTGGCGCCTTTTCCGAATAATTCAAATTTACCTGTCACTCATCAATTCAGAGTATTCGATAAACGAATAGCGGAACCATTGTATACAACACCAGAACTCATCGTCAGTTATGCTAAATATCAAGATTAACAATTGAAGGCGGGTTTATACAGCAAATAAGATAAAATGATGAATAAATTAAAATGAAATAAGAATTAAGGGTTAAAAGGATTGATTTATACAGATGATCTAAAACGAAATAAGAATGAACCAATCAAATCGCAGCTTTTTGACACAATTTTATGCAAATTCTGTAAATGTCACTCTTTAAGCATGCGCATTGTATTTTCCAAATAATAAGAAATAAAGATGAGAGTTGGCCAACTTTAGTTCTCATTTTGGCGCTCTAGTTCGTCGGAACTGAGTGCTTATCAATTTGCCCAAATGTCTGTAATTTTGGAATATTTCGATGAAAATGGTCTTAAACGATTTGGTTCGACTCACTGATCAAGAATCCGTGGTCGAAATTCATTCTGTCCGGCCGGCCGGTCCGGTCGGCCGGCCGTAGGCACGATAACTCTCGAACGGAATGAGCTAGAGAGTTGAAATTTTCAGAGTAGGTTTGGGGGATGAATATCTCGGCTAAGTTCGTTATTGGGCAAAATCGGACAGATGGTTTCGGAGTAACAAAAAAAAATTTTTTTTTACGAAACAAATTCCAAATTAATTTTTTTTTAATACGCAGTTGTATCATAAGAATCCATTCATATCATTTTCAACTCTAACAAGCTAATACTTTCGGAGATATGATTTTTTAAAATTTCAATGTAAATCGTATTTCACAGATTGGTATAATTATTATTCTATGTATGAATTCTCATAATGTCAACTTGACAGAAGGGAATATTGTAACTTCAAAAATATTGGGGTTGAAATACTCGTATTTTAGCGATGCAACGGGGACCTCACCCGAAAATGTTTGAAAATATTACGTAAATATTGAAAGCATAATTCTGTAGTTTAGAGAGGAGAAAATTTTGTGAACGTAGATCAGGAAATTTTTGATCGATTACAAGGTAATTTTTTATTATTACTTATCTTCTTTCATATTTGTTTTATGGAATACCTACTATTTGTAGGTACTTTAAACCTGTTTTGGGCAATTGTCATACGAAACTTGTTTTTTTGGCGCTCTAGTTCCTGGGAACAGAGTGCTTATCAATTTGCCCAAGTGTCTGTAATTTTGGAATTTTTGGCTGAAAATGGTCTCAAACGATTTGGTTCGACTCACTGATCAAGAATCCGAGTGCGAAATCGATTCTGTCCGGCCGGCCGACCGGCCGTAGGCACGATAACTCTCGAACGAAAGGAGTTAGCGGATTGAAAATTGCAAGGTGGTTTTGGAGCGTAAATATCTCGGACAAGTTCGTTCGATCTATCTGAAATTTAGCATCAAATTGTAGAATCATGACCTTTATACGCATGTGAAGTTTTGTATTGACCAGATTACCGCAAAGTGTAAAAAAAAAAATTTGAAAATTTAAAAAAAGTTTTTCCAAAATAACTCTCGAACGGAATGAGCTAGGTAGTTGAAATTTTCAGAGTAGGTTAGGGAGATGAATATCTCGGTTAAGTTCGTTATTGGGCAAAATTGGCCAGATTTAATTCGATTTCTTCCATGGTGCAGTTCTCATTCTCATGATTGCTCATTTAATCTTGATAAATAAACTATTATTTGAATTTCCTTTATGATGCAGCTCTATCATATGTATACATAGAAAAAATTCCCAACTCAGAGAAACCAATACTTTCGGAGATATAATTTGTCTGTTTGAACTAGAGCGCCAGAAAGCTCCTGTCCACAGGGCTTGAACCCATTTTTTATTTCTAATTTTATCTTATTTCGTGTAAAAACGCTCTCATAGAAATGTCCAACTATCTTATAATTATATATGCTCTATAAACCCGCCTTCACTTTCAAAGTTCTTGTGAAGAGAAGACGAAATGGTAGCTCGAAGGTATGTGCGGAATTTCAGCGGATTCTGACGAAAAGTTTCTGAAATATAAAAATTTTCATTATTTTTCTATACCATATTTCGCGAAAATTAGGAGGTCGGTATTCTACAAGTATTAACTAGGTTTTTATTGATTCGGATTTATATATTTTGAGGAAATAACAACAACATTTAAGATGGGTATAGCTCCGAAACCTTTCGGCCGATTATGTCCAACAACGAACTTAGCTGTCCCATTTGGATGCGCAACCTACCCTAAAAATATCATCCTCACGAAATATCGCAAAAATTTGTGCGTCGGCATTCTACAACTAATTACCATGTTGAGTTGGATATAGAATACTATAGAATAGTATTTTTTCAGTTATTGTGGAAATAAGAACACAATTTCAGATAGGTATAACTCAGAAACCGTTCGACCGATGATTCCTATTAAAGAACTTAAATGTCGCATTCGGATGCGCAACCTACCCCGAAAATTGCAAGTCGCTATCTCTTTTCGTTCTCAAGTTATCGTGAGATACATAATATTTTTTTAATTATCCAGAGACACAATCCTCACAAAATGTTACATATGCCTTTGGGTCGGTATTATACAACTAGTTACCAAGTTTCAATTCGATCAAATCAGTACACACACGGGAACCGTTTGGCTGATTATGCCCATTAAATGACCGTCGCATTAAGATGCGCGACCTACTCTTTCCGTTCGAAAGTTAACGTGGCAACGGCCGGCCGGTCGGACAGAATCGATTTTGACCTAGAATTTTTCATGAGCGAGTCGAACCTAATAGTAATTCGAAAATTACAGATATTTGGGCAAATGATAGAACACTGTTCCCAGAACATGGCGCAAATAGCTGCAGTTTTTGCGAACATTTCTGATAAAACGTAAATTTTTCATTGTTTACCTACATAATGAATATTCAGAGAATAAATAACTCTGTCTAGAAATGAACTGAAAATAGTATACTTAGGCACATATTTCTACTCTAATCTATGACATAAAACAATAAAAAAATGTTATCGCCCCATTAAACTATATAGATTCCTTCGATAGAGATGCTCGAAATTAATTACGCATGTTCGATTTTGTCTGGTACTTTTCGAACGTCACACTAGAACAGGGGTCACCAAATGGCACATCCATTCAACCAAAAATTGCAGAGGTTATCGTCGAAGATGATTTTTTGGTAGAATACAACAATGACTATCTATTCATTATCAGCTTAATATTTCCACAAAATTCGAATTAGTAAATTGACAATATGTATTAAATTAATAAATCTGTCGTAATTTCCGAATTGAGCCATCTGGAGCCAATTGGATCACCAATTAGTTTCATTGGGGGTCCGTTTAAAAAAAAATGCACGGTCCTTTTGGTAGATGATGACTAAAATATAACGAAGTAAGTATTAATGCGAAAAGTGACATTGTCACGTGGCTATCCGATTATCGGAAGAGACCACACAAAGCGCAGATTATATTCAATTACCACAAATTTTTATATTGATATTCTCTAAACTCTTCTGTATCCGCACAAAATGGGTGAACAAGCAATATTATCATATTTACCATAATAGCCATTCACACTAAATACACCGGAATAAACACATATACAGTATGGAAAAGCCAAATGGAATAAAATCATTATCTTGGTCATGGTCACTGTACATATTTATGGAAAATCCCGAAACATGTCAAATTCAAATTTTAAATTGTTATTCTTCTTCGTAAAAAGGAGAACCCTACAAATAGGAAGTATGGGCTTGTGATACATCGTTTGAAAGCTCGGGTCATTTTTTATTCAGAAATGTTATTACTTTTATGTTTACTGCAAAACTCAAAATAGAAAGAAAAAAATGTGATTACCTAAATTCGTTATAATATTCCCTCGAATATTCCCAAATCTTATTACAATAATACTTAACTTATTTGCCTTCAAGATATGATAGAAAGAAAATGAAAAAAAAACATAACATTGTGTTTTCCAGATGCTACCATGAAAACTACTTAAAACACTTTCCGTGGCAATGCAAATTGTTTTGTGCTGATAAGTTGTAGTTTATAAATTGTCTTATTTATGTTTGAATTTCATTAACTTCAATTTTGAATAATGGTTCGATTAACGGATGTGCACAAAATAACAATTTTACAAATGATTGGTTACGGAGAGAACACCTGAACACAAAAAGAAGTAATTCGCTTGTTTAATGAGAAATTTCCGAATTTGCCGCCTATAACCCAAAAGACAGAAAGTAAAATAGAGAAGCAGTTTCGAGAGTTTTGGAATGTAAGGCAGATTTAAAAAGCAGCTGCTACACTGTTTGAGGATGTGAAATTCCTTTTAATGCTTGAATTTAAACAAAATCTACATAAATCGACTAGATAGGCCATACATCGATTCTAAACATAGTTATTGAGGATCAGTATAATAATAATAATAATAAAATAAAATGCAGCCCTATAAGATGATACCTACCCAGGAGCTCTTGGAAGACGATTTGGATAGGAGAACTTTTTTTTGCGAACAAATGATGGACATGTTGGATAACAATATTATCCAATTAGTAGACGTTTTGTTTTCCGATAAGTGCACTTTTTCTCTCAATGGCTATGCTAATCGTCAAAATTGTTGCTACTGTTCTATCGAAAATCCTCTATGTATGAGAGAGGAACACAGGCAATTCCCTCAAAAGGTTAATGTTTGGGCAGGAAATGTTCGAAACCATATCATAGCATAGACCGCTTTTTCATTGAGGGCAATTTGAATGGCGATAAAATTAAGAACTACTTCAAAGTGCAGATGTCGTTCCAACTTTGGCAAATTTAAATCCTGATTAAGGAAATCCTCAAGTTCCACGAAATACGATATGGTTCCAACAGGATGGAGCACCACTACATTACCAACGCAATGTCGAACAGTACCTTGACGCAATATTTCCAAATCATGGATAGGTAGGCAAGGAGCAGTCGTCTGACCAGCGCGATCTCCTAATCTTCACCCATTAGATTTATTTTTATTGGGATGTGTGAAGACCATTGTGTAGAAACCTAAACCCCTCGATTTCAATTACTTAAAAGATTGAATATCGCTTGCGATTAGGTCGATCCTTCCTGAGATGTTGAATAATGTTGGAAAATTTTTTTATTTGAAGTTACCAAGGCGTTTGCGGTGAACACTTTGAATATCTACTTCATTAACATTCATAATGTTTGTTGCTACATTTTGTATTACATTCTAGTTTTTGATATTGTACCAAATTTCGCTAATCACTTGATTTTATTTTTTTCTAATTTGATTTATAAAATAAACATGAAAGATGAAAGTGATAGAATTTCTGAATAGAGAATGACGAGACCTTTCAAACGATGTATCACAAGTCCATGCTTCCTATTTGAAGAATTGGGGGTTGTACCTGTCTTTCGAAGGTGGTTGAAGGTAGGGTTCGAATTTTTACAAAGAAGAATGACAATTAAAAATTTGAGTTTGACGTGTACTGAGATTTTCCATAAATATGTCCAGTAACTGAGATAATAATTGACTCCATTTGGCTTTTCCACACTGTACCTATACAACCGCATCCGTACATGCAGATTTTGGTCTGGCAGCAAAATCGGTCGATACTTCTTCCAAAACCGAAACTGGAATTGTAATAACAATTAATGGCAAACTGAACTGAATATTATGGACACTTACCACATGTGGTTCCAACATGACGACGCTACGTGCCACACATCGTTTGCCCCAAGGGCGTAGCCAGGGGGGGGGTTTTGGGGGTTCAAACCCCCCCCGAAATGTTATATTTCCCTTGAAAAAAAATTTTTTTGCTGCAAAAAGTGACCCTTACACCCGCAAAACCCCCCCCGAAATTAATTCCTATTCAAAACCCCCCCCCGAAATTACTTCCTGACTACGCCCTTGGTTTGCCCTCCACTCTGCTGAAGCGAGTTGGGGGCCTTATTTTATCAATGTGTCTGACCTGCACCTACCTACTCTGGATTTAGTACGAGTCTGAAGTTTCAGCTCTATCTTCTGTATCAGATAGTCACTTCGTATGATTGAGTCCAGTATACTTACCTACGGACTGCAATTTATCAGCTAGCTAACATTGCGTTAGATCTTTCATCTTGCCTAAGCTGGGATATATTCCCTTAATGCATTCGTTAGTTTCCCATTATGAAGTAGCAGTAAATTGCTCCTAATTATGAACGGACAAAAAAATCAAGGCTAATTAAGGTATTCCCATTTTTCCAGATGCAACCCAGAGAGCGAGCTGTCATTCCCTGGATTTGGAAGTACCTGCGGTGGAAGCACTGCAGGTATGGCTTATTTGAAATCAGCACCATATCCTGTCCCTGGACTCGGATTACACGGGATACCAGTGGATTCCTTGCATCCGTCAATGGGATATCCAGGAGGTGAGCTTTTCGTATATTTCGCTTCAGTGTGAGAACCTAAGGTTCTTTGACATGCCAAAAAGGAATATACAATTTATGAGAAATAATATTCTAATTCATATAATAGAAATTTGACATTGTAATTGTAAGGTTTCCGTGGTGTAGTGGTTATCACATCCGCCTAACACGCGGAAGGTCCCCGGTTCGATCCCGGGCGGAAACAATTTATTTTTATGCCTAAACAATTCTTTACAATCGTATTCTTGTTTCAAAGGAAACCAAAGAAAACAACGTCGAGAGCGAACTACGTTCACTAGAGCGCAGCTTGATGTGTTGGAGACCCTGTTCGCAAAAACAAGGTATCCTGATATTTTTATGAGAGAAGAAGTGGCACTGAAGATCAATCTACCAGAATCTCGTGTACAGGTGTGTATTCAATAAAAAGTTTCAAATAATTAGAGGAAGCTCCGAAATGGCAGCTATTCTGTAGTTAAATACAACTTTGAAAATGTATGCTTCTGTTTTGAATCATTTTATTCCATTATGAATTATAAAATACGTTGGATGGATCATAGAAGCTTTTATGAGTCCTTCAATTTATCTTTGTACCAAACTACAAGATTTATATTACCTTCTTATCTTGATCAGTCAGGGAGGCTGAAAGTGTGGTTGCTTCCCTATCCACAAAACTCATTGCGTAACCCACAAAGATTGACAGTAACGAAGAAATATACTCATTATTAAAAGGTTTCTTTCTGGGTTTTCTCTCCCAAACTCTGAAAAATATCTATAAAATATGATTATACCTCCCACATTATATTTTAATGATTACTCAAGAAATCTACTGTTTGAATAATTTTTCGCTACTTCTAAAGTTTGTAGATTTTTCTAATAAAGGGCTATTTGATCTCTAACCGGATTATACCGGAATCAAAACCTAACGGTGATAATATATGGACGGAAATAATTATTCCGTAGACAAATCAACATAATTGTGGTGTTATTTTTACAGTATAGTTTGTTCTTCATTTATTATTCCCCAGATAAACGTTTTGCTACTTGCAACATCGTTTTCAATGTATATCCCTAAATTTCTTGCACCAAGAAATTTTAATACCTCAGAATATACATTCACTGTACTTCAGGCATCCTTATATTTTCCCATCCGGAATATTTAGAATCTTGTTTCAGATTTTCTTGTAATAGAGAGCAGTTTCATAACTGATATTCATGTTGGAGAGAAACCCCATTCGTGTAAAGTAAATAAGTACAATTGTGTCGTTGTACTGTAGTCGCTCTCATTTCATACACCTAAATGGCTTCGTTTTGTAACAGTGTCACTTGAGCACCACGCGACTTCATTATCGATTCCAACCCTGTGGTATCCTGTTTCCGCATTTCGTATAGGAAGTTCATAAAAATAGTAGTAAATTTCTATTGGATTTGGCCAATATATTTCACTGGTACACTAGGTA
This sequence comes from Halyzia sedecimguttata, assembly GCA_937662695.2. NCBI lineage: Eukaryota > Metazoa > Arthropoda > Insecta > Coleoptera > Coccinellidae > Halyzia > Halyzia sedecimguttata. The sequence goes on from OW569411.2 coordinate 36,218,672, forward strand.
GTGAATTTATTGTTATTAGAGTTCACTTAGGTATATCAAGAAAACGAAATGTCGAATGGGCATGGAAGTTATTTCAGATATAAATAAAATGTATCTATGGTATTAATTTGGATTTCGAGATTTTGAATCTTGTTTAATGAATCTGTCAGAGAAACGTCGTGTTGATATTTTTAGTGGCTCAAAATAATAGTACCTAATATGGAGTACCTAAATCAAATTCAAAGCAACGAATAAATCGTTTACTTAGATGCCATCATCGAGTTATGTAGTTCTCAGAAAAACTTTTCTGTTATGGTAAAGGAGCTATAGCTGGTTTATCGAATAACTCATTTTGTCGCTGCGCATTTTTACAAAACCTCAGCGAACTCAACAAAATGTCTGCATTCTGCAAATTCGGAGCCGACTATAGTCCAAATCTAGAACGATATAATTTGAGATATTGTCTTTATGGTGAAATTTCATGAGAATCGTAACAGTAGAAGAAAAAATTTGAAATTTTTTATATATACATATTAAGATTATTAAGTATGTAATATGTACCTACAAGTCGTTGATGAATGAGTTATCCAATATATCAGCTATACAGGATGTCTTTATGTTGTACACTCATTTAAGCCATTGATTCCTCTCATTAAAAGAATTTTTTTTTTCATTTTTCCAAATTCGGTTCCGGAAAAAAGATACAGACTGTTCAAATTAAAAAAACAGTTCTTATTTGGAAGATTTGGCGCATAGTTTTCCCGAATGAAATTAACGTTGGTGTGAAGTTTCTTATAACTGTGACACCTATTTTCCAATTATTATTTTTTCCTACTTCCACTGGTTTCCTAGTTATAGACTCGCAGATTCATAAAACTAAATGAAAAAAACAGATGAAACGCCGTATTCACAAAGCATTCAATCTCCGTTAAGTCCTAACTGAGGTCATCAATTAAGGATAAATAAGAATCGCAACCTCAGTTTAAGTGAAAATTAACGTAAAACAGTCCTGTTTTTGCACCGTTACATACGTTAACTGAGGTTGCTATTCTTATTTATCCTTAACTGAGGACCTCAGTTAGAACTTAACGGAAATTGAATGCTTTGTGAATACGGCGGGAAGTCTATCTTGAGTCATGTCATGAATATTTAATCATTTTAGAAAATTAAATTATTTTTTGTCATTTCTCCGTTTTCGAGATATCCCTCAATAAATGTTATAAAATGTGAAATTCCAGAAATTTTACTACTTTTATGGATCCGTCCCTGAGCTTGGGAATCCTCGAATCAAGCTATTAGCCACGTTGCCGTACGCTTTTCACGTTCACCATCAAATTCATTGATAATTTATATGCACATTGTGAAATATTTAAACGCTTGTAATTTCTTACCTGAGCCGAATATGGAAAAATAGTGAATGAACAAAATCTTCTATTGGAAGGGCGGAATCTATGGTTAAAAATAATAAATAACTTAAAGACTCCAGTGTATAGCTTCCTTATCATAACGCAAAATAAGGTTTCTGAAACTACTTAACTCAATTATGGCATCTAAGCAAACGATTTCTCCCTTGCTAAGAATTTGATTTAGGTAATATTAATATTATCTTTGAACAGATTCACCAGATAATTGATATAATTATCTAGATTCGAACGTTTTTTGAAAGTTTAATGCATTTGCGTATTTATTTAATTTTTGATAATGCTAGTTGAAATTTAACTTTCTTTATATGACGGTTCTCTGATTATATATTGAACATTTAATGATCTGCGATTTGCTGCGAAAATGAAATAGGTTACATTCAATATTTTGAAAGATTCTGCTACCCGTGATTCTAGATTTGCAATTGCATTTACAGAGGAAGCAATACACCTCTCCATTACTTTAAACTTTCAATACGTTTTCGGTTCCAGTTTTCTTTTTTGAATTCGACATTGTTAAATTTCTTCTAATCGGTTTTCAATGTTTCGATTTCGCCGTGTTACGGAGTTCACTAATTTCAATATATCTACCTTTACTGTATATTTTATACCAAAGTGATATCCATCTTGTTTCCAAATCTACAGTTCAAAACAATATGCCGATAATAAAATGTATATAATTAATCGACTTCACCACGTGAACAGTTTTCGCGGCGTTTAAATTTCTTCAATCCCCCTCGATTACTCACTATCATTATCAAAAATAATAATCCAAAAAGCGTTCAGCGCCAAAAGGGCAACTTGAATGTACCGCCCATCTATCAGTCTTCTCGGCAAACAAAGCAGTTGGGTGCTACGTGCCCCAGAATGAGATCGGGGGGCTAATCATGCCTCCCTCTGACGGCGTCGATTCCGAAGCGCAGAGCCCTTTACTGATTTATTACAACTCATATTGTTGTAATTTTCTTTCAGCTGTTATTTGCGTATTGTTGTCGGTGCTAAATATTTTATTGTTGCCACACGTATAACTTAGTTTGCTCTTTTGTTGTCCCTAATGATGGTTGAGGACGTGTTTAATTTAATGGGGCGATATCCGATATGTGACTTTCTTGAGGAAATAACTCCCGACTTTTGTTATTTGTATTGTGATGTATATTGAATAGTTGGAATTCGGCAAATGCGAGACATTGCTCTCATTCTACATTCTAGTTTCACTATAACCTATGATTTCTATGAAAGCATGTCGAACTTTTTTTTGCTTTTTTATTGTTTGGAATTAAGATTGTTTACCAGGTAGAAGGATCATAAATGGAAATCGCTGCAAATGTGTCATGAGGGCTGGGGATAAAAATACTCAGCAAAATGTTGTAGTACCTACTCTATTTTTCTAACTAAATAAATTTTGTGATTTTTCAATTCCCATTTTTTCATAATTCGCGAGGTACTGTCCTTAGTAGGTACGACAAAAAGAATTTTATCGGGCATGAGAAGACTAATTTAAAAAAAATTACGATTACCCATTAAAAGTTATAATCGGTTTGAATAAATTTCATAAATACAGAATATGTGACTGAAATATTCATTTTCAGGTATGGTTTAAGAATAGAAGAGCCAAATGTCGACAGCAACAGAAACAACACACCCAACAACAAAGTACAGAAAAGACGACAAGACTCAAAACTAAACCAACAACCAACATAGTATCAAAACCGGCAACAACCCCAGTGTCTAATAACAACAGTACAGGGTGAGTAAACTTTTTGAAAATCATAATTTGGGTCAAATAAACCAAAAAGTAATCATTGTTGAAGGATACTTTGGAAGGTGAAATTATCACTAAATGGTACCTTTCTGGGTTTTCTCTCCTAAACGGATAAATTTATGTATGAAATAAAAAAAAATATTATTTTGAAATTGCTTCTGCCTTAGAAACACTAGATATTTGCCAGAAGCAATACATAGAGCCATATTGCCTAATAAACAATAAAGGTAAAACAACTAATCTGTTACGTTTCGGAAACTAAATCAGGAGTCTATCTAGTATTTCTAACGCCGGATCAATTTCAAAATATTATAAATTTTTAATTCATAGATATTTTTCAGAGTTTGGAAGAGAAAGGGAGCATTTAGCACTCCAATGATTCTCTATTCCCTCCTGCAAGTAGAGAAATCGGTGTAAAATGAACCATTATTTTCAGGTCTTCTGCGGGATCTCCTGTTATACACCCAGCGCCACATCTTAGAGGAAGTCCGAACTACGTTAAGTCTGAAATACCTGTAACTACGGCTGCTGCAAATTCCCCTTCGGTGAGTTCGTTTACCCTACGATATGGATTTATTAACTCGAACGTCTCGATCTATAATAATATATTGTGAATATATGTTTGAATTTATTTATTATTACTTAATTTTCATATTTACGCATATATTTTGCCTAGATGTCCGTAATGTTCGATTTTTTTGCCGAAAATTGTTCAAACGATTGGGTTTGACTCCCTGATGAAGAATTCGAGCTCAAATTTAATTCTGTCCGGCCGGGGGTCGTAGCCACGATAACTTGAGAACAGAAAGCTAGCTCTTTCCGTTCTCAAGTTATCGTGGCTACGACTTGAAATTTTCAGGGTACGTGGCGCATCCCAATACGACAGACAAGTTAGATAATGGGCATAATCGGCCCAATGGTTTCCGAGTAATAATTTTGTTTTCAACCAATAGAAATCCGATCGAATTGAAACTTGGTGAGTAGTTGTAGAATACAAACTTAAGGACGTTCCAAGTTTGAAGACGATCGGATCTAAATTGTTTGAGATCCTTGTGTGAGTTCAGAAGCTGGATGGGTGGCCATTGCCTCGATAACTTTCGAACGAAAAGAGATAGGGACTTGCAATTTTCAGGGTAGGTTGCTCATTCGAATGGGAGAGTTAAGTTCGTTTTTGGGCATAATCGGTCCAATGGTTTCGGAGTTATACCAACCTAGAAAATTATTTCCTCGTTTTTATTTAAATGTGCAGATGTTGCATAATTTCAGCGATATCTGAAGGATGGTTTTTGATATAGAATTTTTTAAAATTTTCCTAGCCATACGATCCTCACGAAGTTTTGCATAAATATTGCTGTAGGTATATTTCAACCAAATCCCTGGTTTTAATTCGATCGGTTCAATATTTTGCGGGTTGACTAAACATAATTTTCAGATGGCTAAAACCTGCACTCGGTGGACTTTGCCCATTAACGAACTCAACCGAAATATTTATACCTACCCTGCAAATTTCAACTCTCTAGCTTAGTTCGTTCGAGAGTAATCGATCTCACGGACGGTCGGTCGGCCGGACGGACAGAATCATGTTCGATGACGAGTCGAAAAATTCTAAAATTACAGACATTTGCGAGCAAAAAATTAGAGATAAACAAGTTCAATCATTGAATGAAGATCTGTGACTCTAGCTGAAATCTGTAGACTTCTATTTCAATTTTTATCGCTCATGTTCTAGGGAACAGTGTGTTATTATTTTGCCCAAATGCCGAATATGGTCTCAAATGATTAGGCTCGACTCACTGATGAAGAATTGGAGGTCAAAATCGATTCTGTCCGGCCGGCCGTCCGTTGCCACAACAACTTTCGAACGGAAGGTGATAGCAAAAAAAATAGCTTTAAATTTTCGGGTTAGGTTGCGCATCCGAATATGACAGTTGGGTTCGTTAATGATGGGCATAATCGTCCGAACTCTTTCGGATTTATAGCCAAAAAATACAGATAGGATCGGATCGAAGTAATAAGTTGTATAATGCTAACCCGCTAATATGTGTCAGATTCCGCTGAAATTCCCCACAAAGGTTCAAGCCTCCATTTCACTAAAGTTTACCGGATTTCAGCTCCATCGGCTTTGTATTTTTGGAATTAGTATATTTTAAAATTTGAATTCAGTTATTGCCCAATCTAATTTTTTACGTGTTAACTCTTACTTTATTCATACTAAACTTCATACAGTATTTCGTGAGAATGTGTGAGGCGTGGCAATTTAACATGCGCGCAAATGTTCCTGACTTCACGTTAGCGCTTTTCTCGAATTTTTAATCTATATTCAAAGAACAAAATTTTATAAACGGTCATATCTCTAGATTCAATGAGCGGGTCTACCTTGCGATTTTGATGTCTCTAAGATATTTCGTTCGAGAATATTGTGCATAAAAACGGAAGATTTCTCTGTCGCGTAGTATTCCAATAATATTTCGTTCATCGGAAATTACTGTAGCACTCTTAATTTATACACAGAAATTACAGCGAACGGATTATTTGAGTAAATGAACATGACTAAAATTACCAACGCAGTATGTATTTGACGGTCTGATGAAATTTAACTATCGATAAATAAATTGAAAAAACATCACAAATATTAAAAAAAATTGTTTAATATAATGGAAATGTACAGGGCTGCAGGTCTTCGTTCGACGGCCTTTGACATCAACCAATAAAAAACAGTAAATATTATTGTCCAACGATATGTGTGATGGAGCCGTGTCAAATTTCAAACAATATCTTGGAGACATGACTTTCAAAATTACATGAGTTCAAAAAACTGCCGTCAGATGAATTAGGGAATAGGGGAACTTTTTATTTATATTTTCCCTTGTCTTCCACGATCCTCAAACTAATTTACCTGTTCTGCCATCCCATTCTTATAACATCTTCTAATTATTTTTTTTCTTTCAGATATCATCCTCCATGTACACCAACTCAACAAATGGTAGCATTTGGTCGCCCGCATCCATTGACAGTTTTACGTTGGAACAACACAGATCTTGGTGTTCTTCATCGCAAGCCCCTGTGCTGAATACAACGAACAGTTCTACCAATTGTTACAACAACTATCCATATTACTCCAATATGGATTACCTCAGCTCAACAGGCATGAGTCATTCACAATTTGGGGTAAATAATACACCTTTACATTATATAGATGATAGAGGCTGTGAAGAAGGCTATCGGGTATGTAGGCAACTCCAAACAAGTTCCTCTTTTTCATCAACTTTCTTCAGTAGGGTTTATAATTTATCATGAAGAGCTATTTTGTTTGATTCCAATTTCTTGGACTAGCCGAATCTATTATATTTGTATATCATCATTCAGTTTCATCAGCTATTGCTCAAAGCTAACAGAAGAGATTCGCTGATTCTTACCCTCATAAAGCAGATAACTAGTCTTTATACTTTCTACTCTGGTGGTTTCAGTGGAACTTAGCAATCATATTCTATTCAATATAGATCCCTTTTAATATAATTTGAATGAATTACACTTCGATATGATGGACCTTTCAATACTTCCCATCACGTCTACATAGATTGAACCATTTACCATGATAGGACCCAATACAAATATATTAACGAATTCATTTATTTTCAAACAATATATAGAGTGAGTCAAATAACAATTGAAGACTGCAATTCAGTAAAATTAAGCTAGTATTCAATCTTAATCTTACATTTATCTGCAATTTATGTTTGAAAGAAGGCATAGAACTTATTTATTTATTAGACTACAGTATCTTCAAAAGTAAAAATGACAAAGACGGTGCTAATAATAGTGTGTGAAAAATCTCCATTCACACACTACCCTAAATAATGGCAGCCTAATTCTGTTCTAATCATTTTGATCTATCTTCTGTATCCTGCATGAATAGGTTTTAGTATGCTGTGATATTCTATATGCCATTTTTTTTTTCAGGAAAATGCAATCGAATCATCGTGGAGCAAATCGAGGGATGAGTCCACGTGGATGTACAATTCTGGATGGGAGAGAAAATGAAAATAGCAGTATTCCCGTTCGACAGAGTTCAGCAATATTAGTTTTAAAGACGAATAAGATGAAATCATCCTCCTTCATGAGAAAGAATCTGTTCTGAAAATTATATTGTATATAGTCATTTTCTATGATTTCAGAAATCAGAACCTCAATCTGAGGAGTTGACTGATCAATGGTTGAAAATAGTCATGAAAATTTTTTACGAAACCATCGATTATTTGTTACAATAATGTAATTTTATGTATTTATTATTTTTTCAAAAATCGCGAAATTTTTTCCGACAGGAGAAGGAGCTGAAAAGAAAGTTGTTGCCTTCTTTTTTTGCACTCACTTATATGGTTCTTTTTTATTGAACTGTAACCTCCTGGCTAAAAATGCTGGTTCATCTCATGAGTATTATATTGAAGATCAGATTTCCGATTGCCATGAATTCATAGTAGCTTTTTTTTACTGATGGCCTACTTGAACAACGATATTTTGACATAAATTGACTTGACAAAGTCATCAAGAGCAAACATGTCTTAAATATTGTTGAATTTCTGTATATATTTTTTTATTATTTATTTATTGTGTGAACGAAAGAAATGTGTAATAGTTAATTATTTTTGAATATAAACCTGTGTATAATCTGAACCGAAGAATACGGGGTGTTTCATAAGTACATTTACAAATTTCAGGTTATTCCATGACATGTTCTGGGTCTAGGAGTACCCATGAACATGGTGTCCTCAATGGCTTTGTTAATTATGCACAGGGTGTTTGAAGTTCTGAAGAAAATTTTATTTCTCCAAATTCCAATAAAATGTTGGATTTTATGACCATGGCATTCGTAGTATTATTTTAATCTCATTTTCCTCAAAAGCTAAGCATTCTATTGATATTGAACAGAATTATTTTGTTATATGAGATTTCCCTGAACTTTCATGTTGCTTTTAACCATGTTTTAATTGCAACTGCCCTATTGATATTTGTTAATGTACTTGTGAAGCACCTGTATAATACAATAATTTTATTATTGTAAAAAATAAAGTTTGTTGAAGCCCTGGTTCGAAACATCCAGTAATAATGAAATGCATAGAGAAATGTATTCAAAATATGTATATTTTTCTTGTCAGACCAACACAATAAATAAACGAATTTAAAGATTAAGAAATCGTAAGAACTAGTCAAAAGTGCCAAATGGGCATCAATGTAGTTCATCGAATATCATTAGTTATTCATAAATGTACATATCGTAGATATTTAAGTCCAAGAATTTGTAAAATGTTATGTGATCGTTAGTAATTATGGTAAACTGTAAGGCCTAAGATGTTTTTTGTTTCTGCATCTATGAACACATTTCAACCTCCTCAAAAATCTAACCGAAATTGTGATGTTATAAAAATTCAAAGGGGCTCCACTATCTGAAAGACTCTAGGCAGGTTGAATGAACTGAAAATCTTGATTTTTGTACAGGTAGATTTATTTAAAATAAAACTATATTACAGTTACTTATTGTTCATATTGTAGTTAATGTACATTTTTTCCAATTGAACATGCCGAGTCCCTTGATGAAAATTGGGAATGATCTCTTGTATAAAACTGAATCAATTTATGTTGAGATTTTTTAGGTTATAGAGAATCATTTTGTATAAACTAAAATTATACAACTGTAATTAATTTCAAGAATTTACATTATACAATAAATAACTAACAAGTAATTTCTTCGTATTTTTGTTCAAATCGGTGAAGTGTTTCTTCCTGTCCTCTGTATTTTCTTCTAATTTTGTTGCTAATAATGATAAATTAGGCTCAAATTTTCTACAATTCAGGTCTTTAAGTGGAATATCGTAGTAGATAATAACCTATGGGTTAAATATAATTTATATGAAATGTAGAACATTAAAATCTTTAACTTACTGTATTTTTGAAGGTGACATATACTAAACATGTAGCTGGAGGTTCATTTGGAGCGAGATTATAATAACCACTATTAAACGCTTGGACAGGTTGCTCCAGATGAAATCTAACAGAATTCTTGTCCTGATCCAATATATATGTTTGACCATCCCAAGAACAAACTACAATATCATCAGAACCGTTACCTGTTACATCCAGTTTAGTTAAAGCAAAAATTTGATGATCCACGGCCATAGACCTACAAAAGTCAACTTATCATTTCAATTATTCTACAATTAATATTTTAACATAAATAAAATATTTTTAAAAGGATATTCCGAGAGAAAGAGGACTTCAATAAAAAACATATATCGCCCGCTCATGTAATGATTTATAGGGAACCATATTCTTCCCTGCGATGTCACCTGTGTCTTGACGAACACCTGTCCATTTGTGCGTGACTCATTAAAACCGTAGCACCGCACTGGAGACAATACTTCGACACCTTCGTGTTGAAGTCAAAAGCGTCTACGGCAGCCTCTCACTAAACAAGCAGTATTGATAACTTCATCAGTGAGAACTGGAACGAAACGCTGAACAACCAAGAGGTTGTGGGGAACAGCGTGCAATCATTTTGCCCAAATGTCTGTAATCCTCTAATGTTTTGCCGAAAATGGTCCTAAACGATTTGATTTGACTCACTGATGAAGAATTCAAGGTCAAATTAGGTTCTGTCAGGCCAGCCATCCATTGCAACGATAACTTTCGTACGGAAAGGGATAGCGACTTGAATTTTTCAGGGAAGGTTGCACATCCGAATGCGATGGTTAAGTTCTCGAATGGGCATAATTTACCCAATAGTTTCGGAGTTTCCACAATAAGTAAAAAATACCGTTCGAATTGAATCTTGGTCAGACTCCGCTGAAATTCCACACAAATCTTCAAGCCGCATTTTATCTTTGCAATATTTCCTAAAATACATATCCGATCCAAATGAAATCTAGTACTGAGTACTCGGTTGAAAAAAGACGTCTTGAAGGTTCACGTAGTTCATGACATGCGTTTTAATTATTTTCATTAATTCTTACCGAAAATTCTGTGTCAATTTTATTAAAAAATATCATGTTTCACTATATTTATTTCAAGACGAGACGTTACTGACTAAAGGTGCATTTTTATGCGGGGAATAAGTCAAACAATATTTAGCTTCGACACTTTACGCTTCTTGCATTTAACGCTACATTTATTTCACATGAAGTTCTAGTGTAACTCGCACCATGTGGTCGCATTTGACACTGGAAGAGCATCATGCAAATGCACCTCAATTCAAGATTTTGTCCTCTGATCGTTATGAATATTGTCGCATTTTGCCCAGATGTCTATATTTTTGGAATTTTTGGTTGAAAATGGTCTCAAACGATTGGGTTCGACTCACAAATGAATAATACGGGGTCAAATCCAATAATGTCCGTCTGTTTGCACGATAACTCTCGAACTAAATAAGTTAGATAGTTGAAATTTGCAGGGTAGCTTTGAAGCATAAATAACTCGGTTAACCTCTCGTGGCGTGCAAACTTTCGTTGAAAACAGACCGAAATTTCAATAATTTTAGTTCTTCGAATACGGGGCAGATTATTTGAGTTGTTTTCAACGTGAATCATAATATGTGTACTTAACGAATTCGGTTCCTACACGTGTTTTATCTGATTATTGCGATCGCTATCATTTGTAAAAGGGCAACTAATTTAAATATGGACGAATTGTGAAATCTTAGGTGTTATATTATTGATCGTTTTGAAGAAAACTCTACATTTCCGTGTGTGCAAGCCAGTTTCGAGGAAATATCTTAGTTTTCGAGGGGGAGTGTCCATAACGTGATACTTGTGTCAATTTTGAAATTCACGCTGCCCCTTTCAGGTATTTTTGTTCTGCGCATGAGTAGAAGTAAACTGATTTTTTGTGCGATTTTGAGAGAACTGCGCATTCGCAGATGAGAAATGGCTGTTTTTAGGTTAGATTCGAAGTGGTTTAAGTCTAGCAGTCATGAGTCTGGTGCTCCGCCAATATTGTTAGGTTTTAAAGGAAAAATGATTACAATTATGTGCGCGTGCAGATCAGTTTACAGGAAATAGCGTTGTTTCCGAGTTGGAGTGTCCGTACCGTGGTTCTAGGTCCAAAATTGAAATCCCCTTTCGGGCATTTTTTGTTCTGCGCATGAGCAGATGTGAATATTGAAAATCGTTGGAATTGGTAGTTGTATCTGAATTTAATTCGAAGTAGATTGTTAATATTTATTCACCTATTGTCAAAAACTAAACTAAAAATGTTTCGGCGTTTATCGGCATCAGACAGAATAGAAATTCTGATTATTATGGGTTATGGAGATACGACACATACGCATCAAGAAGTTTGTGATTATTTCAATGAAAAATTAATGCTGAAACTGTAACTCGGGATGCTGTTAGTGAATTAGTCAGGAAGTATGGGGAATTTGAATACGTCAAGGATCCCACAAAAAGTGGTCGCCCAGCTATTCCAGAATTATTTAATTAATTAATTAGAGCAGGAGAGAAATCCTCATATGTCTTCTAGTACTATAGCGGCAAATGACAATATATCGCAAAAATCGGTTTTGAGAAGATTAAAATGCCATTAATGGCACCTATTACAGATTAATTTAGTGCACGTACTGAATGGAGATGATTTTGCAGAACTCAGTTTGACGAACAAATGATGAACCTTGGCAATGCAGATGAGGAGTTTCCAGCTCAAATTTTATTTATACAAAACTGTCGCTATTGGTCAGATCACAATCCAAACATGGATGATGAAGGCACATACACAATTTACCGAAAAAGTGAATGTATGGGATGGAACTGTTAGGAATAGGATATAGGCCCTGTGTTTATTGAAGGACCAATAGCAGGTCCAAAATATTTGGATTTATTACGTGATGATCTGATTCCGGCGATGGCGATTCTTTTTCCCAACGATGCAGATCCGGATCTCCCAAATTAAACGCTATGGTTTCAACAGGATGGAGCTATATCTATTATTTTCAAGATGTACGTGATTGCTTGATCGAAGTGTTGCCGAACAGGTGGATCGGTCGGCGAGGTTTTATTGAATGGTCTGCTCTGTCCCCAGATTTAACGCAGTTAGGTTTTTTCTTATGGGGTTATATCAAAAGCAAAAATTTACCTCAATCGGCCAAACAACAGAGGATTCGGGACGAAATAGGAGGAATACGGCATGAAACTCTACAAAATGTTCGTTCCGAGTGTCCAAGTTCAATTGGCGTACTGTCAAGAAGTGAATAGCCATCAAATTGGACAATTACTTTTATAATTTCTGTAAGTTATGACACTTTCAAGTATCCTTTGAACAATAAAAATTTGTTTATTTGGCGAAGACTTCATTTCATAATTTCCACATTTTTTTTTAATTTAAAAAATTGATATCTCGAAAAATAATTAACCCAAATGGCGTTACATGTGCATTACTGAATTCACAATTTTATGATCTATCCATTGCAAGAAAAAATAGGGAATTGAAATTAAAAAAAAAATATATCGATGACGTCACTGCTTGATAATGGGAAGTGGTAGAAAAATAAGAATTACGGGAAAATTGTCCTTAAGAAATAAATTACTTTGACCTATATTAAACCATTTTTCGCTATTCCTGAAAGGGGAGAAAATAAATCCATTTTTCCATACATCTGACGCCCACTGTATAGTATAAACATTTTTCCAGCAGTTGGATGTATTTCCCCATTTTTCAGAATTTCCTTATTGGGCATAACCTAACCTACCAAAGTATAACCTCATTTTTGACAAGCATTATTGTTCCATCCAGTGTCGCTAGGGCGTAAGGTCTACCCTGGTCATTCTTCAGTGATTCTCTACTCCCTCTCTCCTCTTTATCAGTCTTTGCTTTTAATGTTTTAAAATCTCCAAGAATTTCGGTAGATATGTTTTGACTCCTCATCCTCGATATTCCCAAGTATTGATAATCTACAAGGGAACTAGAAGTTGAATCACTTGATGAGCTGACTGTGCTTGTTTCGGAATTTTCAAACTCTTGGCGGTTACCCATGTCATTCTGACATTTTATTCGCATAAATGTACCACCAGGTTGAGCAATGAGCAGTGATGGTTGCCCATCTTCTGAATGATGTAAGGTGATGGAACCTATCTGATTGGCGCATTCCCATTTGTTCAGAGCTACCAGTTTACCTAGAAATAAGTTGATTGATATTAATTCAAAGCGAATTTATTTCGAACTGATGCAGAATTCCAAGTCAAATTGGATTCTGTCCGTTGTAACGATAACTTTCGATCGGAAAGAGACAGTGACTTGAAATTTACAGGGTAGGTTGCGCATCCGAATGCGATTGTTAAGTTCGTTAATAGCATAATCGGCCAAACGGTTTTGCAATTAAACCTATCTGAAATATTGCTTCCTCAATAACACGAGAAATTATTCAAAAGCACTGATATGAAATCAGGAGTTTATACGCTATTGTCTATTTACGCCTCAGGCACCCTCACGAAATAGTGCATAAACCTTCAAGCCGTCTTTTAAGCGTAAACACGTGAAAATTTGTATTGGGCATCAACTGAATTAAAATTTTAATACAAATAAGATAGTGAACTTACTCAGCGCGGATTCGAACCCGAATCTCCTGAGTGACCACACTACCATCTCGGCCATCTGAGATTTACATGTGAAATTTTAGAAGAATAAGATACCAGTTGGAAATTTTACTTTCAAAAAATTCCTAAAATATAAAACCGATCGAGCTGAAATCTGGTACTCGATTGTAAAATGGCGGCTTGAAGGTTTGCGCAGTTTCTGAAACATAAAGTTTTTGAAGAAAGATTTTTTTTCTATTGATACGATCGTCGCAAAATTCTACAAAAATTTCTTAGCAGCATTCTGCAACTAATTACCAAGTTTCAATTTGATCGGATATGTATTTCTGGAGTTATTGAGGAAACAATAATTCAGACCTTCGAAAACGTATGGCCGATTAAGCCGATTAACGAACCATCCGGATGCGCAACCTACTCTGAAATTTTCAAGTTGCTATCTCTTTCCTTTCGAAAGCTTTCGTGGCAACGGAGAGCCGACCGGATAGAATCGATTTTGACCTCGAATTTTTCATTAGTCATATCCGATCGAATTGAAACTTGATTATTAGTTGTATAATGCCGACGTGTAAATTTTTTCCGAATTTCGTGAGGATCGTTTCAATAAAAAAAATCCGAACAAACCATTTACAAATGAGAACCGGATTTCTGCTCAATCGGCTTTGTAACTAAGCAATTATTGTAAAAATAAAATTTTTAACTGGTATCTACTTATCTGAAATATTGTTCCCGCAATAACTAAAAAAAAAAATTGGTTCAAGCACTGACGTGAAGTCAGAAGCTTTTGCGCGTATGTTATATTGTCCATTCTTCTGTATTGGACACCCTTAATCGAATTTACCATGGTAAATTATGTTGTCCATTCTCCTGTATTGGACACTCTTAATTCAAATTTACCATGGTAAATTCGAATTAAGTGTCCAATACAGGAGAATGGACGACATAATTAACCATGGTAAATTCGATTAAGGGTGTCCAATACAAAAGAATGGACAATAGAACATACGCGCAAAAGCTTCTGACTTCACGTCAGTGCTTGAACCAATTTTTTTTTTCGTGATTTTTTTTTAATTTTCTGGAGGCGCGGTTCTTAAAATTTTTTTTTTCGTAATTTTTTTCAAATTTGCTTGGAGTACGGTTCTTACAGAATTTGAAACACGTCTTTGTGTTGATTTTCTACTACTAGTTACCAAGCTTCAATTCAATCGAATATTTATTTTTTGAGTTATCAAGGAAACAATATTCCAGGTGGATATAACTCAAAAACCGTTAAACCGATTATGCCAAAAACGAACTCAACTCTCCCTTTCGGATACGCAACCTACCCTGAAAATTGCAAGTCCCTACCTCCTTTGGTTCGAAAGTTATCGAGGCAACGGTCACCCATCTACTGAACTCACACAAGAATGCTCGAATCTCCAACAATATTCAACCGATTGTGTTGAAACTTGAAACTTGGCAGTAGAGTTAGGTAATGAACGCTCTTGCAAAATTTCAGTAATTTCAAACGTATAGTTACTGATATATAGAATTTTTTTTTTTATTTTCAATGATTTATTAAAAATTTTCTACAAATGCTATCCTCACCAAATTTCGCAAACATTTTCGCGTTGGCATTCAACAACTAATAACCATGTTTGAATTCAATCGGTTCAGTATTTTTCGAGTTAATGAGGAACAAAAAACCACCAAATTTCAGATGGCTATAACTCTGAAACCGTTTGGTCGATTATGCTCATAAACAAACGCAAATGTGGCATTCATATGCACAACATAACCTGAAATTTTCAAGCCGCTATCTCTTTCCGTTCTCAGGTTATCGTGACAAAAAAAAATATTTTTTAATAATTTTTTTAAAATTTTCTAGCCATACGATTCGCCCAAAATTTCACAAACGTGCTTAGGTTCATATTCTACAACTACTCACCAAGTTTCAATTCGATCGGATTTATATTGGTTGAAAACAAAATTATTACTCGGAAACCACTGGGCCGATTATGCCCATTAACGAACTTGTCCGTTGTATTGCGATGCGCCACCCACCCTGAAAATTTCAAGTCGCTAGCTCTTTTCGTTCTCAAATTATCGTGGCAACGGCCGGACGGACAGAATCAAATTTGACCTCGAATTCTTCATCGGGGAGTCGAACTAAATCGTTTGAGACCAATTTCGTCAAAAAATTCGAAAGTTACAGACATTTGGGCAAAACTATAACGCGATGTTCCCCAGAACATACGCGCAAAAAGGGAAAAGCCCTGTGGAGGAGCTTTGGCGTTCTCTTTTAATTTTTGACAAACCATATCTACGAAAGTATTGGTTTCTCAGAGTTGGGAATGATATCAATGGATTCTTATAATAGAACTGCTCCATAAAAGAAATTAAATTCAAATAATAGTTTATTTATCAAGATTGAATGAGCAATCTGCAATGATTTAACCTCGTGGAATCGGTTGTTGCAACTTACACTCGGTGCATAGTTTTCACAACTCGAAATACCTAAGGAAAGTATCATCGAAATGTATAGAGCAAGGCTGGAGACAATCATAGCAGATTGTCCATTTATTCCTGATATGTGAGTAGGTAGAGGCTGACGAACAAATTATTTTAATAGTTAAAAATACATTAAGACAATACAATCCTCTTTTCATAATTTGATAGTTCTTACCACAAACACATTCATTCTGTATTATGATCCTTAACTCAAGAAAGAATATTTGATACACAAATGTAGATCAATATTTCAGTATTTTTTTGCGAGCAACATTACCCACGAAAATACAGTATATAGGAACATGTCTCACTATTTAAGGAAGTAAAAAGCAATATTAACCTCGGTGGTCAACGAACAGTAATTACTTTTGATCATTCCATTATGTTGTTCTTTCCTATTGCCGTCATAAACTACATCATTAAATTGATCCAATTCTAAATCTTCTGAAACATCATCCCCAATATTTGCACATAAATTATTCAATATGCCAAAAATCAATATTATTTTTGGTAATCAAAACAGACTTGTATATATTCACAAATTCAATATCGGAACCTTGTTTTCCAACGCAAAATATTTTCAAAGTTACGAATTATATAAACAAACTAGAACAGAAACAAGAGCGCCAATAAATAACACGTCTCTTATACCATAGACAACATACATGTCTTATAGGTAGATAAGATGACATGAATGAAGTAATGAACAGTGAACACAGATAGAACGTACACAAACAATAGAATTCGCATTCTGTGATAACATAGAAGTAAAATGTGTTATTGAAATTTTGAAAAATCATCTCTCCGAAAGTATTAGCTTGTGAGAGTTGAAAATGACATCAATGGATTCTTATAATGGAACTGCATCTTTAAAAAAATTTAATCCAAAAGTTGTAATGTAAAAAGTATATTTTTTTTCGTTACTCCGAAACCATCAAGCCGATTGTGTCCAATAACGAACTTAACCGAGATATTTATCTCCCAAACCTACTCTGAAAATTTCAACTGTCTAACTCATTCCGTACGGGAGTTATCGTGTCTACGTAATGGTGAGAACAGCTCTGATGGGGGGCACAATAGATCTCAAGGACGCGGTGCAACGTAACCCCTTATCAATAATAATAATAATAATAATAATATCGTGTCTACGGCCGGATAGAATAAATTCTGGCCACGCATTCTTGATCAGTGAGTTGAACCAAATCGTTTAAGACCATTTTCAGCCTAAAATTCGAAAATTATAGACATTTAGGCAAATTGTCTGTTCCGAGGAACAAGAGCGCCAAAAATACAGTTCAGATCGAATTGACACTTGGCATTTGTTGTAGAATGCCGATGGGCAAATTTTTGCAAGATTTCGTGAGGATCGTATCATTAAAAAAATCCACAAAAATGTTATATTTCAGAAACTATCTGTCAGATTCAGCTGAAATTCTACAAAAACCTTCAAGCGGTCATTTTACAAAGGAGTACCGTATTTCAGCTCGATCAGCTGTGTTTTTTGAGAATTATTGTGAAAATAAAATTTCGAACTGGTATCTACTTCTTGCATTTCAGATCATGTAAATCTCTGAATTGTAACAACACCTCGATGGCCGAGATGGTAGTGTGCTCGCTTCGGAGATTCGGGTTCGAATCCGCTCTGAGTAAGTTCACTGTTTTATTTATTCTAAAATTTGTATTCGGTTGATGCCCAATGAATTTTTTCACGTGTTAACGTTAAAAAGAAGGCTTGAAGGTTCATGCAGTGTTTCGTTAGACTTCGCGTCAGTGCTTTTCTCGAATCAGATATAGGAAACAGATGCAAATGAGAACGTTTTTTCATTTTGTGTGATACGAAAACATATACGTGAAAATATGCCACCTTTTAAAATTTATTCACTTACCTAAGCAATTATCGGTTTTATTTTCTTTTTCTTCTGAACTTGAACTAGAACTGAAGGATTTATTTCTTATTCCTATATTTGGTATCCATCTATAGGAGCGTACAACTCGATCAGTCAGTCCCAGTATCATTTCTATAGATCCGTCCCCATTCACATCAGCCAATGAAATATCCTGCAAGTTAAAATTCAAATTTTCATCTGTAAAATATATAATTTAATCTCACTTTGGAATTGCCAGGAATACGCTGTGTATGTAAACAGGTAAGTAACATTTCTTCTTCATCTTCTATCTCTTTGAGGAATTTGCTCGATGAAGCATGTCTGTCATCCTTCAAACCATCTGTACTTTCTCCAGAAAAGACTTGACCATCAACCTGCGATGTTAGAGTCAAAATGAAAAGGATAGTCAAAAGCTACACTTCAGTTCTACAACTGCCACACTAAGAGTGAACCAAAAAAAAAATCTTCTACGCGCATGGTCTTTTGTCTATTCACGCCTCAGACACCCTCAGGATATACTGCATAATCTTTCAAGCATTCCATTTTCAACCGAGTACTGGATTTCAATTCGATCGGATCTGAATGTTTTGGAAATATTGGGACAATAGAATGCGGAATGAAGATTTGTGCAGAATTTCGGTGGAATAAACATTTCTTAGGAAGACTTTCCTCAATGCTGCAATAAAAGAATTTGGCGACACAAGAAAGAAATGTTTTCTCTCGTGAAGCGGTTTCTCTGTATTCTCCTTTGATTTTCAAAAAAATTTATATGATACTCATTGAGTTTATTTTTGTAGAAGAATTTTTTCATTACCTTATTTTTATATAAACTTCAAGTTTCCTTTAAAAAATTTGATTGGAAATAAATTGAAAAAGTTTATGCTGGCTGGTAACTTTAACTTATTCCCTAACTTAAAAATTGAAACATAGATTTCTAACGCTATGGTTGATACTGAGACTGAATAATCCGTTTACTTATTATTAATAATAATAATTAATAAGTTAACGGATTATTTAGTCTGATTATAAAGCATAACACTAAAAATACATGTCTATACCTATATATTATATATATATATATACAGGGTGTCCCGTAAAGACCACGTCAAACGAAAACGGAATGTAGATCAGAATGTGCTCTATCTGATGTGAAAAAATCGTTCATTTGAAAGTCTCACAGTTTTCGAGATATTTGATGTTTCATGAAAATGTTGAATTTTTACACTTAAAATGCTTTCTCTCTTGCGGAAGCTACAATTGAATACATTTTGAATCAGTTTTTTCCGTAAATATTGTAGAATGATTCCTTCAATTCATGCAATGAAAAATAGCACACAATATTATACAGGGATTCTGAAAAAAAAATTTAAATTCATGTTCTGAAGGAAATGTTTTTTTGTACTGGTTTCTATCTGACGTGGTATAAAAAAAAAGACACTAGACCTTTTCTGCATATTACGTTGAAAACTTGCCCATTTTGTGAGGATTCCGAAAAGGTAAAATAAAGGTGATAACCTTCTTCACGAAAAAAGATATTCGAATGTTTATCGAAAATGGAGCATTTCTGTGAAAAACTGATTTTTTCACCTTTTCCATAAATACTTCCATTTTGCACTTCCTGCTGAAAATAATCAATCAATAAATCAATAAAATGTTATTAAGATGCCAATTCACTGACTGAGTTTTTTTATTTCTTTTTCTCTCGAACATCGATATGATGTGATGCGATTCAATGATTCAAACTTAAGGTATCTATGGAAACGTTCATTTTCATCTTGTGGAAGTTAATGCGTATCAGTTTACTGGGTAAAATGTCTACAGGAAATGTTTCGTATACTGCAAGAGAATACGCCGACATGCACCTTATTTATGGAGAAGTACGTCTTAATTAAATAATGCTAGAGCAGCATCGATGCTTTATTCAGAGCGGTACCCCAATCGCCGACATCCTAATTACGAAGTTTTTGTCCTGACCCATAATGCAATTGTCGAAGAAAGAGTTCCTGGGAGTCGTAAAAGTAGTGGCCGGCCTTCGATCACACCATTTTGAATGATGTCGAAAATAATCCTTCAGTATCACCCAGAATGATAGAGCTCATGACAGGCATATCAAAATCAAGTGCCCATAGAATCCTGAAGAAACACAAATATCACCCCTACCATCAAGCCCGAGTAGAATTTTGTCAACAAATGTTGCTGAAACATACAGAAAATCCCGATTTTTTCAATAATATCCTTTGGACTGATGAGTCTTCCTGTACTCAAAGCGGTTATATCAATCTGCATAATCTTCATAGTTGGAACATCGAGAATCCGCGCAATATAAGGCAAGATAGATCCCAATATCGATTTACGGTGAATTTATGGACTGGAATATACGATGGAAAATATTCGGTCCGACAGAATTGCCGCAATCATTAAACGGCACCAACTATTTGAATTTTCTAAGGAACAGTGTACCCTTACTCTTAGAAGATATACCACTGGAAATGCGACGTAATCTATGGTTTTAACACGACGTGTGCCCACTGTCCAGCACACTACAGTCGTCATGTTAGGGAATATTTAAACCAAACATATCCTCACCGGTGGATTGGAAGGGGTGGTGAAGTTTTGTGGCCTCCCCGTTCACCAGACTTAAATTCTCTGGATTTTTTTTACTGGGGTTTTAAAAAAATGAAATTTATTCGAATCTCTATTGAGTAATGACCTTTTCAAACGATACAAACTTCTCCCCGCTATTTTGGCTGCTGAAATACGAATGCGGCCCCTTAGTTGTGCTTCAACTAAGGGGCCGCATTCGTATTTCAGCAGCCAAAATAGCGGGGAGAAGTTTGTATGGTTTGAAAAGGTCATTTCTCAATAGATGCAGGGCATGTATTAGAGAAGGGGGTGGTCATTTTGAGCATTTGCTCTAATAAGAATCCTGAATTTTTATTATTGGTATTTTTATAAAGTTTCTTCACAATAGATTTGTTGATGTTGAAGGTCCTGTGCGTTATTACATTATATCATTGCAATTAATGAATAATTTCACTTTATAAGTAATTTAAGGACTAACTGACATTTTTCAAGAGAATTATTCAATATGTTACAGCAGAATCTGCAAAATGAAAGGATTTGTGGAAAAGGTGACAAAATCAGTTTTTCACAGAAATGCCATTTTCGATAAACATTCAAATATCTTTTTTCGTGAAGAATGTTATCACCTGTATTTAACCTTTTCGGAATCCTCACAAAATGGGCAACTTTTCAACGTAATATGCAGAAAAGGTCTAGCGTCTTTTTTTTATACCACGTCAGATAGAATTGAGTACAAAAAAATGGGTTCAAGCCCTGTGGACAGGAGCTTTCTGGCGCTCTAGTTCAAACAGACAAATTATATCTCCGAAAGTATTGGTTTCTCAGAGTTCAGAATTATATCAATGTTTTCTTATGATAGAACTGCATCATAAAGGAAATTCAATTCAAATAATAGTTTACTTATCAAGATTAAATGAGCAATCTGAGAATGAGAACTGCACCATGGAAGAAACCAAATTAAAATAGCTGAAATGAATTTGACTCTCTCTTATAGAACAGGATGACATGTACGAGTATGAACACAGAGCATATAATGAAGCTTAGATAGAATATTTATAGCATTCTGTGAAAACATAGAAGTACGATTCATTATTGAAATTTAGAACTTCATCTTAGCAGAAATTGAATTCAAACATCATAGAAGAATTTAAATTCAACAAGAGTGGCAAAAATTATCAATCCAAAACCAAAAGACGAATTCTACCCAACAACGAACTCATCAGAGATATTCATTCCTCAATTCTATGATGAAAGATAATATATATCTTTCCTCAAATCTACTCCAATACACCAATATTCCAGTTTTGTTTTGAGTGGAGATACTACTCTGTCAAGAAAGTACCGGGAATTTTCAATTAAAACAACATTTTTACATTTAATCGTCAAAATTTATTGGGTCGCCTTCAAAATAGGCTCCATTTGCTCCAATACATCTATGCCAACGGCACTTCCAATTATCGAAACATTTTTTATAGGCGCTTTCCGGGATGGACTTTAGCTCTCGCGCCGAATTTTGTTTTATGGCTTCTATCGACTCAAAACGGGTGCCACGAAGGGGCAATTTTAGTTTTGGGAAGAGGAAAAAGTCGCAGGGAGCCAAATCCGGCGAATACGGTGGTTGCTGAAGCACGTTTGTTGAGTTTTTGGCGAGAAAGTCAGTCACAATCGTAGCTCGGTGAGAAGGCGCGTTATCGTCATGCAAAATCCATGAGTTGTTCGCCCACAAATTTGGCCGCTTCTTACGGATACGCTCACGCAAACGTTTCATCAAGCTGGTACGACGGTTTTCAAGCACCTTTTCCTTAATTTTATCGACGTTATCTTCGGTCGAAGCCGTCGATGGGCGTCCGGAACGAGGCAAGTCTTCGAACACCTCACGACCGCCCTTGAAGGCTCTGTACCACTGATATGCACGAGTTTTCGATAGAGCATTATCACCAAAGGCCTTTTGCAACATTCTCAATGCATCGCCACACGAAAATTCATTTGCAACACAAAACTTTAAACAAATTCTTTGCTCAACGTAATCACCCATAGTAAAAGTCGGCACGCACTCTGACATCGACTGACTTAACCAGCTGTTGCAGACACACTAGTTGACAGATCCCGCTCAAGCTTGGCATAGTAATTAAGGACAGTGGCACCAACCTAGGAAAAAAATTTTTACCTGCCTCATTGCCCCGCCAAATTTAAATCGATAATTCCCGGTACTTTCTGGACAGAATGTATTCTGAACTCAATATTATTAACTTACCATTACCATTGCCATCATCATATGGATTGACCATCGGCATGAAAATATCAACCAACAAAAAGTATGATATTATATTATAATTCTCATATTTATACGATTGCAGGAATGAATGACAATGAGACAACGTCATGTCTCAGGAAAATAAGTTGACATTATAACAATTCATAGAATACCCACAGAATAATTCTATCATTCTGTGAAAAACGTAGAAATACGATTTACATTGAAATTTTGAAAAATCATATCTCCGAAAGTATTAGCTTGTTAGAGTTAAAAATAATATGAATGGATTCTTATGGTAAAACTGCTTATTGAAAAAAATTTAATTTGGAATTTGTTTTGTAAAAAAAAAATTTTTTTTTTTGTAACTCCGAAACTATCTGTCCGATTTTGCCCAATAACGAACTTAGCCGAGATATTTATCCCCCAAACCTACTCTGAAAATTTCAACTGTCTAGCTCATTCCGTTCGAGAGTTATCGTGCCTACGGCCAGCCGGCCGGACAGAATGAATTTCGACCACGGATTCTTGATCAGTGAGTCGAACCAAATCGTTTAAAACCATTTTCATCGAAAAATTCGAAAATTACAGACATTTGTGCAAATTGATAAGCACTCATCAGTTCCGAGGAACTAGAGCGCCAAAAACACTTCCTTCAGAACATGAATTTTTATTTTTTTTTTCAGAATCCCTGTATAATATTTTGTGCTATTTTACATTGCATGAATTGAAGTAATCATTCAACAATATTTACGGAAAAAAAAACTGATTCGAAAAGTATTTAATTGTAGCTTCCGCAAGAGAGAAAGCATTTTAAGTGAAAAAATTCAACATTTTCATGAAACATCAAATATCTCGAAAACTGTGAGACTTTCATATGAACGATTTTTTCATCAGGTAGAGCACATTCTGATCTACTTCCCGTTTTCGTTTGACGTGGTCTTTACGGGACACCCTGTATATGATTAAGTTAAAGTTACCAGCCAGCTAAACCAGCCTTTAGGGGGACTGGTCCCTAAAGTTCTCTAGAGTAGGGCCCGGGAAATTGTATATCCACCACTGTTGAAAATTGCAGGTCACAATGTCTTTCCGTTCGAAAGTTGTCGTAGCAGCGCACGACCCGCATTTGGGCAAATGGACCAGCGGACCTGGCCAAAATAAACGACTGTGTTGACTACATTTGACGGTTCTAGAACAGTCCCTACAACAAACCTTATATGTGTGCACTCTTTGTGCCATCTGTTAGGAAATATTACAACAATTTCAATGATTTTTTATTTAGATTTTTGATATTTGAGCTCGAACGGTTCATAGTTAAAATTACTTATCTTCTAAGTAGTCAAAAAATCCATGTGATAGCCTATACATGATGAAATAACAAGAATAATTGAGGAATGATGGAAACTCGTATTAGGTTGCTGCTACTTACACTCACTGCATAGTTTCCACAACTCGAACTACCTACAGTCCTACAGAAGGTATTATCCAACTATCGGGGTAGAGGTCCTCATTATCTCCCTATAGCTCCAATCATCCAACCTCAGTTTTCTTAAATATAAACCATGCACAAAAAATTTGTCAACAATGCCAGAGGGTCCTACGTCTACGTAACGTTGCAAAACGAGAGAGAAAGAGAACATCAAGAAGTTATAGGTTAAGAAGTTTCGTCCGATCTTCATGGATACACGGTTTATTGTTGAAAATATTATTATTATTATTAAACAATGAAAAGAGTTGAGGCACAGGCCTATATAAGTACTTCAAGAGCAGAACATTAAATAACAATGAACAAAATAACAGAAAAAAAACAAGTGGTAACGAAAGATAATAAGAGTAGAAAATTTGTGATTACGGAGCCAGCTATCATATGAGTTGTTAAATGCATTCACAGAAACCGAACTCACAACACTTGCAGGCAATCCATTCCACAAATCAAACACAAGGTTTGAAAGAAAATGCAGTCTAGTCACAGATGAAAACTTCTCTTTTTTCAGCTTAAGGGTTCATCTCGAACAGACCTCGCAAACAGTTCCAAAATGGTTGTTACGGCGGGATGTCTACTTTCCCCGCGTCCCAGTTTGGAACTCCAAAATTGAGTATAAAATTGAAACATATATTAATAGGAACGACTAAGATTATTAAATGTGATAAGTGTTATAGTAATTTGTGAAAATTTGGATGATTGTCAAGATGTTTGGTGATTGCTGAATTGTGAAAGTACACGAGGTTATATCATTCCTGGTGATCGGATCATCCGAGACTCCCGTTGGCCCCAGGGACATCAGGATATACGACTATGAAAATTACTGAGATTGGGTACATAGCCTTACTGTGCTGAGACCATGTTCAAACCTCCCCAAATAGGGGGTTACTATTTTGGGGCTCTGTTTGTTCGAGAACTTACATACATATACATACAGACCTCGCAAATCGACGCCAAAAATACCGCGAAGTGCACGAAATGTAAATATTAGATCACCACGAGCTCTACGGGCCGCGAACGATGTAATGTTCATAATCGAGGTACTCTCGTCATAGGTTGGGCGGAAAATACCATAAGGCAATCGAGTAGCTTGCCTATGTACGTTTTCCAACATCACAGCATGCCAACCCAACATCGTCCGGACTCCAAACCGGACTAGCGAATTCCAAAATAGGACGTACGTAGGTCTGGAAGAGAACACTGATGGTGACCGGATCCCTCTTTCGAAAAAATTTCTGCACTAAAAACAGTGACTTTCTGGCTCGCTTTACAATGGTTAATATGTGATCAAACCAGGTCAAGTTCTCTGTTATGATGACGCCCAGATCGCAGTGACTAGATACATCATGGATCCCTGCCCGCCGAGACGATATTGAAGTCGAGGGTTATTGGCACCCATATGTAAAACGGCACACTTTTCCAGATTGAGAGGTAGCTGGAAATCCTTGCACCATCGAGCAATTGACTCCCGGTCCCGTTGAATCGTGTGATCAGTTTGACTGGGGATACACAATTTTTGTCATCGGCAAATTGAGAACAACGTGATGTGATATGTGTTGACAAATTTCAGAATAACTCTCAACAACATAATTTTGAAGATTTTCGCTTGGTGTCTGATGTAGGAGTCTGATTTAGTCTCCGAAACGTTACAGAATAGTTGTTTTATCGTTGATGTTGTTTCGTTACTGTTTATTATGCAACATTGTCCAAAATATTGCGGCTGACAAATATCTTGAATTCAAAAAATAATTTTTTTATTTCGTTGATATTTTTCAGAGTTTGGGAGAGAAAACCCAGAAAGGAACCATTTAATGAGTTTTTACAGTGTAAAAGTGATCATTTTTTGCGTGTTATTTATTGATTCAGTGCAAACTCGGTGAACCAATGTGTCTGGGTATCATTCATAAAGCCTCTTCGATGTTGTGTAAGGGGGCGTCCATAAATTACGTGAGGCATTTTTGACTCCCTCTACCCCCAGGTGAGATGTCGTAAGATTTTCCTCGAACATACCTCCCTCCCCCTACACCTAATCTCACGTGATATTCTTCGAAGTTGTGTGTTTGGCTGTAAACGTGCTGAATCGTTAACAAAAATAAACAAAATATAATATGCTTTATTACTTATATTTAAGACTAGCAAAGACTATTATTTGAGAACATTTTTTACTTCAATTTAAGTTACTTTCACGAGATTTTGCAACGTTTTCGGCTAGAATAAAATTACGCGATATTTGCCAAGACCCACCCTCCCCCTCAAGTAAGATTTGGAAAGATTTAGCTCGATCCCCTTCCCCCCCTGAACACCTCACAATTTATGGACGAACAGGATGTTAGTAGAATGGCGACTTACAAAATGGGTATGTGTAAATTTTTTAATTTCCGAAATATTTTAATATGAAATGGGATTCTTCTACACCTCGCAAAAACTAGGCCCCTTCCCAAAATTTAACAGTTTGTTCAATTCAATTTCGAGAGATGGAATCATCAGGCAGTGGTGTAGATAGCTTTTTGTGTAATGTGTAACTTGAAATCTAATTCTTCTCATTTTTTGCTGCACATGTATCCTCCTTCTTATGACTGCTATCATTCAATCGGGTGACTTAGGAAACGGTTCGTTTCTTAAACTTCACCCTCGTGCGTAATGACTCATTGATTAATATATTATTTCCCACGAACGTTGTATAAGTCGTATAGGCAAATTTTCGATTGCAAATCCTTGGGGTCGTATTCATAGTCGGTCCTCAAGATATGGTAAGAACAACAAGTTCGCCTATTGGTTGTGCCGATCGGTACACCCAATAGGAGAACTCGTTCTTCTTACCTTATCTTGAGGACCGAACATGAATACGGCCCTTGCTAACTGTTAGCGTCTATTTGACATGAAACACAAGGTTTATCTGTCAAACTGCATCAAACGACAGCTAACACTAACAACCGGTTATGCCGGGGGTATGCAGAGAGAATTTAGCTCTTAGCACTCAGCTCTTGGAACAAGTTCTCCTATTAGTTATACTGATCGGCACAACCAATAGGAGAGCTCGTCCTTAGAGTCAAGCGAGAGTAAAGCTAATGTGTTCGGTGTACCTACTTGTATTTCCTCAAGTATAGACCACATTAGTTAGGTTAGAATCATTCTCTTGGCGTGAGATCCATATTCAAATTTTTTAACATGGGAGTCTTACGGAAGTTCAACTTTGAGATGAAACCACCCTATTTGAAAGTTAATGTTAGTACAGAGACATCAAGTATTGGATACCTTCATCATTAGTGCATGTTTTCATGTTCTTTCCAGATCAAAATCTACTTCTATGTATCCTTAAATCAAAATTGAAACCCCAGTGTAGTTCGAAAGATTTACGAATGTCGTAGATGACTTCTGTTGTGCGAAGTCATCAAATATGAAATTAAGGCGCGACGATGATAGAATTATGGAAATTTAGGGAATATTATGGCGCGACGCGGAGATGATGCTAGAAAATTATGGAATTTTAGGGAAAATTTTGTATGGCTCAAACTGATTTGTTGTTTTAAAGACTGCAAGTGTTGCAATATAGAAATCTCTGAGAACACGAAGCTCTTATTGCGCTGATTTGTTTTTAACAAATATATTTGTGTTCCGATCTTAAAAATGTTTAATAATATGGTTTAAATAACACCCCCCCCCCCCCAACCGATAGCATTGTTAATATTTGAACAAAATATAAATTAAAATGCAGAAAAATTTCATTAGTCATTTCAAATAGAAATAATCTGCAACTGTTTTCGACGTAAATTCATAGAAAAAATAGGAATAGAATTTTTGGGGGAAAAGTAGATATATTTTGTTCCATTCCATGATTCCCATGTATTTCTTATCTTGGGTGTAATTACCCCCTTCGTTTCGTGTCGAAAATAAAGAGAACTAAACGTATATTTATTTATTTTCTGTATATATAGTATATTACGGTGTGCGGTGAAGAATAGGACAACACTTTCTTCGGTGTGAAGTGATAGTTTTCATGTGGACTTAAGTGAACATTTATTTCTCCTCAATAATTTACTGGACAAGCAACACATTTAAAAATATGTTTTTTTTCCACGTAATTATTTATTTAGTCAATGCGTTCATTTGCGTTTGTCCTCTGAAGCTATGGGATATCGATCGAAACTTATGTAAACCACTCCAGAAAACGGTTTCTAAAAAATGGTTCAAGCACTGGAAGTCCTGTATTGGACACTCTTAATTCATATTTACCATGGTAAATTCGAATTAAGTGTCCAATACAGGAGAATGGACGACATAATTAACCATGGTAAATTCGATTAAGGGTGTCCAATACAGAAGAATGGACAATAGAACATACGCGCAAAAGCTTCTGACTTCACGTCAGTGCTTGAACCAATTTTTTTTTCGTGATTTTTTTTTAATTTTCTGGAGGCGCGGTTCTTAAAATTTTTTTTTTCGTAATTTTTTTCAAATTTTCTAGGAGTACGGTTCTTACAGAATTTTAAACACGTCTTTGTGTTGATTTTCTACTACTAGTTACCAAGCTTCAATTCAATCGAATATTTATTTTTTGAGTTATCAAGGAAACAATATTCCAGGTGGATATAACTCGGAAACCGTTAAACCGATTATGCCCAAAAACGAACTCAACTCTCCCATTCGGAAACGCAACCTACCCTGAAAATTGCAAGTCCCTATCTCCTTTCGTTCGAAAGTTATCGAGGCAACGGTCATCCATCTACTGAACTCACGCAAGAATGATCGAATCTCCAACAATATTCAACCGATCGTGTTAAAACTTGAAACTTGGCAGTAGAGTTAGGTAATGAACGCTCTTGCAAAATTTCAGCAATTTCAAACGTATATTTACTGATATATAGAATTTTTTTTTTTTATTTTCAATGAATTATTAAAAATTTTCTACAAATGCAATCCTCACCAAATTTCGCAAACATTTTCGCGTTGGCATTCTACAATTAAAAACCATGTTTGAATTCAATCGGTTTAGTATTTTTCGACTTAATGAGGAACAAAAAACCACCTAATTTCAGATGGCTATAACTCTGAAACCGTTTGGTCGATTATGCTCATAAACAAACTCAAATGTGGCATTCATATGCACAACATAACCTGAAATTTTCAAGCCGCTATCTCTTTCCGTTCTCAGGTTATCGTGACAAAAAAAATATTTTTTAATAATTTTTTTTAAATTTTCTAGCCATAGCCATTGAATTGTTGAATATAACCATAGAAGACAAAAATGACATAATAAAGAGTAAGGAAAAAATTATAAAACTATTAGAGCAGAATTTGGAAGAAGCTAAAGCAGACTTACTAAGTAAAACATCTTGCCATATAAGAACTTACGCTGATGTGCTAACCGGCCCAAAACATTCTGAGGAAATTGAAAACCCAAAAAACGTACCTTTAATAATTTGTAAGCCTAAATCAAAACAAGACGGTCAAAAAACTAAGCAGGATATAATATCAAAGTTGAAGATTAATAATAAGCCCATTGGCATTAATTCGTTGAAAATGAAGAACGACGGATCAGTTATATTGAAATGTAACACGTCAAGATCATGCATGGAAATGAAGGGAGAGCTCACGAGAAATATGGGAGATAACTACGATATAAAAGAAACGAAGTTACGAATACCTGAAATATTTATCTCAAATATAGACAAAGAAATGAAAGCAGAAGAAATTATTGAAGCTATTAAAAACCAAAATGACTTTTACGATGAAGAAGACCAATTTAAGGTAGCCCTATTGAAAGTTAACCACAGAAAAACAGCCCAGTATTGTATACTACAGTGCAATGGAAGTGCCTTTAAGAAGATGATCCATGTGGGTAAGGTTTATATAGGGTTAAGATGCTGCGAGATAAGCGAGAATATTGGAGTGACTAGATGTTATAGATGTTTCAAATTCAATCATAAATCAAAGGATTGTAAATACTCTGGAGCTGATAAGTGTTCTTGTTGCCTCGATAGTCATCACTATACCGTGTGTAAATCTAAGGAATTAACTTGTCTCAATTGCTTCGAGAGTAACAGCAAATATAAAACTAATTACACAACTTCCCGTTCTGCATTGGATAGAGATTGTGCCTTACTCAAACACCAAGTGAACAAGCAAAAAGAACGTACGGACTACAATATATTGAATATAATTGATTTTTGATGGACCAATATTTACAAGAACATGAAAGACAAATAGTGAACTTTAAAACTCATTGCGTGTCTGATATAAATCAATTAAATCACTTGTGCGGTAGAAAACAAACTCTCATTTTAAAGTTTTTCATTTGAATATACGAAGTGTGAATAAAAATTTGGACGAACTAAAAATTGTTCTGAGTCAGATATATGACAGCTATGACGTTATAGTGTTGACCGAAACCTGGCAATTGTTGAACCCAGACATATTCAGTATGCCACAGTTCGATTTAATGTATAACAATGGAAGGATCAATCAAAACGACGGAGTTTTAGCTTATGTGAGATCAGGTTTACAATATAAATTTACCTCGGAGGATGTGAGTGGACTACGGTTCATTTTCATTGATATCTTGTTCCAGAGAAAAACAATAAATCTAACAGCTGTTTATAGACCGCATACATTATCCAAAGATGTTTTCAATGATTGTCTTGTTTCTTATTTTAATAGGTATAAACACGATAGGGATATCAATATATTTTTAGGCGACGTCAACATTGATCTCTTTACTCATTCGATTGAGCATGAACATTACATTAATCTATTGTTTGAGCAAGGTTTCATTCCCACCATTGATGCGGTTACCAGACAGGTTAGCGGAAGCTGTGTGGACCACATATTTTTAAAAGCAGCCAATATTGAGGCAAAGGATATAACACCTGTTGTCCTACAAATTGATTTAACCGACCACTACCCA
This sequence comes from Halyzia sedecimguttata, assembly GCA_937662695.2. Classification (NCBI taxonomy): domain Eukaryota; kingdom Metazoa; phylum Arthropoda; class Insecta; order Coleoptera; family Coccinellidae; genus Halyzia; species Halyzia sedecimguttata. The sequence goes on from OW569411.2 coordinate 36,250,005, forward strand.
GTGATTTTGTACGTGGACGTAGGCGAGTCCAGTCAACCGAAAAATAAAATTACATCAAAAGAATACATTGATTATACAAAACTAAACGCAGATTTAGCTAAAGAATCCTGGGAAAAGCTTATTTAGCGCCGAATGTAGATGTGGCCACGGAAATGTTCATTAACACCTTAAAATCATATACTAAAAACAATACTAAATCAATATTTCAAAGCAGAAAGTATATCAAGCGGAAAGAATGGATTACTAAAGGTATTATACAGTCTATTAATGTTAAGAATTTGATATACAAAAAAATAAAATCCCAGAAATTTTTGAATGAGGACCTTAACAAAGATTATAAAATTTATAAAAATAGCTTAAAAAGATTGATAAAAATAACAAAAAATAATTATTATAGGAATGCAATACAAAAACATAAGAATGATCCTAGGCAACTGTGGAAAATTTTATCAGGAAAAAAATCAGTCAAAAACAAATTGCTTTAGATACCGAAGATAATAATAATATAAGTGATAGCAATGAGATGGCGGAAGCATTCAATAGGTTTTTTTTCTAGTGTAGGCGTAATCTATGCGAATAAAGTAAAAAATAAAAAAAGGAAGTTCCATATTCCAGAATGTAATAATCCACTTAAATTGATTCTGGAACCTTGTAGTGACCATGAGATATTGAAAGTGTTGAAATCACTGAAATCTGATAAAGCCCCAGGCATTGACGGCATTGGTGCAACTCTTCTCAAAAACGTTGCTTCAAACATAGCTACCCCCATTGCATTTTTAATCAATTTCTCCATGAGAACAGGTTATTTTCCTAGTCCTCTCAAAACAACACTCATTAAGCCAGTCTATAAATCAGGAGAAAAAAAATATATTGGCAACTATAGTCCTATTTCACTTGCTTCAAATGTCTCAAAAATTTTCGAGAAAGTTGTACATACTAGAACAGCAGAATTCCTCGAAAACTGTAAAATCCTAAATAATAGACAGTACGGGTTTAGAGCGGGAAGGTCGATGCAATAGCGGCTTCAACGTCTGAAATTTATAAGAGCTTGGGCAAATCGAAGCCTTGTTTGTGTATTTTTGTGGACTTGGCGAAGGCCTTCGACACTGTGAGCCATGACGGATTGCTTGCGGCTCTTGAAGATGTTGGTGTCGAGGGTATTTCTCTGAGCTGGTTCAGGAGCTATCTCACGGAAAGAAAGCAGTGCGTTCGAGTCGGAGAGTCGGTGAGTTCTTTATCCCAAATTTATTATGGGGTACCACAGGGTACAATATTAGGCCCCATACTTTTTATCGTGTACCTTAATTCTGTGTTTTCTCTAAACATTAAAGGAAGACTATTTGCGTTTGCTGATGACACCGCGGTATTCTATGAGGGGGAAAGTTGGGAACAGTTGAGAGATATAGTGGAGACTGATTTTGGAATTCTAGCTGATTATTTTTATAGTAAAATTTTGACGATAAACATGGAAAAAACGAAATTTTTACCTTTTGCGAATAGTAAATCAACATTGCCCAAATTTCGACGTTCGAAAATTGGAGAGAACTTTATAATAGAGTCAGCAAATGCCATTAAATATCTTGGCGGTATAATAGACTCTCACTTGAGGTGGAATTATCAAATAGATAACGTTGTTACCAAAATTCGAAGATTAATTCCTAAGTTCAGATCATTGAAGGAGTTTTGTAACATAAACCAATTGAGAACATTATATCTAGTTCTAGCTCAGCCTCTATTGATCTACGGATTGCTCGGTTGGGGCAGAGTAGTAAAATATTATTTATCAAAGTTGGAAATAACGCAAAAATGGTTGTTAAAAATAATTTACGGAAAACCGTTCCGCTTCCCGAGTGAAGAGTTGTTTTCGGAAACTGCAATAATGAATCTCAGACAGCTTCATATCTTAGTTCTAGCTATATATCAAAATAAAAATTTATCAGCAGCAGCGCTTAATACCCACACACATGGGACGCGACAGAGAGGACAATTACTTGTAGTACCTAGAGCTTTGAAAACTGTAGAGCAGCGGTCTCATTCATTTTTGGGCCCTCGAGTCTACAACTATATGCCAACGTATATTAAAAGAAGTACAACGTTGAATATATTTAAGAAAAAATTAAAAGTCTGGATTAAGCAGTTAAGTATCCAAGAGATTACGAATTTATTGGACATAAAAAATTCATATGTTCATGTTTAGGATTTTGGGAATGAAGCCTTGACTGTGGCATTGTAGAAATTCAATTGTAATTACAGAATGAGCACACGTTTCGATTGAAACAAGAATGAACGGCCTTATGTTACTATTTAGGATAGAATAAATATTATTTTATGGACTAAATTACCTCATACAAGGTTTCCTGGATGTCCAGGAGTTTACCTTCGAGGTTTATATTGGTTGAAAACAAAATTATTACTCGGAAACCACTGGGCCGATTATGCCCATTAACGAACTTGTCAGTCGTATTGCGATGCGCCACCCACCCTGAAAATTTCAAGTCGCTATCTCTTTTCGTTCTCAAATTATCGTGGCAACGGACGGCCGGACGGACAGAATCAAATTTGACCTCGAATTCTTCATCGGGGAGTCGAACTAAATCGTTTGAGACCAATTTCGTCGAAAAATTCGAAAGTTACAGACATTTGGACAAAACTATAACGCGATGTTCCCCAGAACATACGCGCAAAAACGGTTTTCAAAACCGTTTTCAAAATCTGAAAACGGTTATACAGGGTGGTCCAGATCTTAACCAAGAAATTTAACACCGTATTCTACGTCAAAAATAAGCCCTAGTTTGTCATACAAACATATGTCGAGAAATGCTTCCTCTCCTAGATACAGGGTGTTAAAATTATAAAAAAAAAAAATGTTTTTTATTAATAACTTTTACACTTTTTGAAATATTTCTAATAAATTTGGGACATAGGTTTTTAGGATCAAGAAGCACTTTTTGAATGGAATAATTTTTTGTTTATTCTACCAGTGGCGTCGGCGCTGCATAGAAACTGAATATTTTCAGACAAAAAAATGATACGCCACTGGTTTTTCCAACATTAAAAATTACTCTTGAAATCCTTATTCAATATGGAGCAAATTCATTCTCTTGCGTTTTTGACATCCGAGGCACCGTTTCCGAGTAAAAGAATTAAACACATTCTCATGCATTAGAAAATCGCTAAAATTTGATATGGTACATAATAATATTTTATATTGTATATTATTATACTTATCCTCCAAAGACCCCTCATAAACTCTGGAAGAGCTTGAGCGAGTAAGGAGAACCAGTTGTGTTCTGTGTAGACTATCTTTGTAAACGAAACGTATAATTACAAAAAAATAAGCGTTAATAGCCACACTCAATTATGAATTTTAAGAAGGTGTTCAAAGTAAAAGAAAGAAAAACATTTTTTGTTCTAATAATTTCAACACCCTGTATCTCAGAGAGGAAGCATTTCCCGACATATGTTTATATGACAAACTAGGGCTTATTTTTGACTTAGAATACGTGGTTAAAGTTTCTTGGTTAAGATCTGGACCATCCTGTATATCGGTTTGCGTAAAAATCCAAAAATGCCCATCCATAGTTGTGCGTCATTACAAGGCCGATTTAGGGTTAAGTTATTATTTTTGACTGATTTCAAGTGAGATAAGACATACGTCAATCGAATTTGGTGAACACTTTTATATTCATCAATTACTTTGGAAATGTACAATTTTGTTATGAAAACTTGATTCTAGATTGTTGAGAAAGGTTCACTGAATCTAATTTAACCGAAATAAACCTCAAGAAATTAGCCAAAGTATCTAAAAACAGGCGAGAAATTCGCGTAAATTTTAGGTCATTAAGAAATGCATGGATTCTGTACTGGCCCATCATCATAGTAGGCTGATGATCCATATAAAATGATATCTATGTGAAATGACATGTAAGGGTGCATTTGATTTAAACGATTTGAGATTATTTAAGAAAGAATTAATCGTCGTGGACAAAGTATATATTATATTCGCTTATTATGACTCAAGATTATTCACTCGGGTGAACATAGCTCATTGAATATTATACTTCAGATAATACTCAAAGTTTCATACAACTGTTGAATGATAACTCCAATAAATTAGAAACTAGTAATTGAATGATTTACAAAATGGGAAAACAAAAAAATATATCATCATCAGTTGACAGTTTGTATTTATGAAGGTTCAACTGAACTGGTGCATATATTTTCATGACTTTGACTCCGATGTGGGTGAATGATGGGTTTCATATCATTCCCGAATAGATGGCGTTTATGATTTTCCTATCGCTATCCGCTCCTATGCAAAGGCTGATAATGGTCTGGTTTATTTGAACGGTCGGAGTTACAGGCGGCTGATGCGCACAAATTTAGTCCGAAAGACGTGTCCATCCTTGATCCCGACAGGTCGATGATACTAGTTCAAGTTGTGAAAACTATGCACGGAGTGCTCATTTATTCTTGTTCTTAATCAATGTGTATAAAAATTAGTTAAGCTAAATTTATCCATGCTTCTAGTAATTTGGTCTACAAAAAACCGACATAAACATTCAAATCAATATTTCACATCTTAGTTATTATATTATATGTAATAATTTTGTTCAACTTACAGTATCCACATCCTCAACAGGGGTTTCTTCGTATTCCACTACTTTCTTCCTCAAAATAGCCTTATATATGTAACACCACCCATCGGCGGTGACTATCACTAAATTATTTTGATTTTCATTGAATATATCACCTATAGCAATACAACTGACAAAACCCAAATTTGAAATTACTTGCAATTTCTTTCTACCCTGTAAATTCAAAACTGATTTCAACACTAGTTTTCTATATTGAACATGTTTTAATTAAAATGCATGCACACAGGGGTTACAAAGATATCCAAGAAAATTTGATAGGGGGCAGACTGCATAAAGTCTCAATAAACACAGTAAAAAATTCGAGAAAAGCACCGACTTGAAGTCAGGAGCTTTTGTGCACATGTTCTATTGTCTATTCAAGCCTCACACTCCCTCATGAAACACTGCATGAACCTTCTAGCCGTTTTTTTTTCAACCGAGTACTAGATTTTAATTTGATCAGCACTAACACCTCAACCTAAGAGGTGTTGTTTAATTTCTGGAATTTACAAAATTGGAAATTTCAGAAGAAGGAGATACCAGTTCGAAATTTTATTTTTCAAAAATACAGAGCCGATCAAGCTAAAGCCGGTACTTGATTATAAAATGGCGGCTAGTTTCTACTACATCAAATTTTTGTAGAAAATCCCTTGTTTGTTTTCCTTGTGATACGATCTTGAAATCTTGCAAAATTGGCGCTTCGGCATTTCAATTCGATTGGATCAGCATTTTTTGAGTAAACTATTGAGAAAACAATATTTCAGTTCGATATAACTCTACAGCCGTTTAGCGGATTATTCCCATTAACGAACCGTCGCATTCGTATGCGCAACCTACCCTGAAATTCGCTAGTCGCAATCTTTTTCCGTTCCATAACCTAGCCGAGGTCAGTCTGACTGAATTTAATTTGACATCGAATTCTCCAACCGAGCGTCAAACCTAATTTTTTGAGACTATTTTCGGCAATAAATTTGAAAATTACAGACATTTGGGCCAAATAACAGCACGCTGTTTCCGAGAACATGTGTGCAAAAATAGGTAAACTCGATATAGTAAGTGACGTAACACTATTCGAACATGTATTCTGTGTTCCCTGAATATCTAAAGAATCTGTATTTTTTTAGTTCTTGGACGTAATACATAGAGTCAGGCACTTCAGTATTGCGTCAACTGCGATACAGACAAGAATTTTAAGGAATTCAGTAGGCAAATTAGACAGTCTGCAAATAGTTGTATCTGCTTTATGAAAGCTTTATCTTGAATTCAATTCTGTATATCGTAGGTAGAAAGTAGGCCTCGGGTTTACTTGGCTCTGACAATTCAATTCAATCTTTTTAAAAAACATTTGAATTTCTGATCTGGATATGAAAAATGAGGATGAATGGTTAGGATCTGCCCTCATAACATATCATCGATGCAATGCCAAAACAGTCAATGTGAAAATTTATAGTTTTGAAATAAAGCCGTTTGAATATTCACAGAAGTAGGTACTATAAATTTGCAAATTATTTTATACTAATTGCGTCCATGTATATAGTAATAACAGATGATACACTAAATTATTTGAGTGCCTAAATGTGAAATGAAAGTAATTTTTTTCCTGGAGCACATTCGTTTGTTTTGGCTTCAGAAAATAATTCATGAAACGTTAATCAGGCCAGACTGGGGTTATACATTTCTGAAGACATTTGTGCTTTTGGCATTGAATGCCTCCAAGTCTAATGTCTCTGTTTGTGTACATAGATGAATAACAGCAAATTTGCACCATCGTGGTTTTGGCATTATGGCAACCATATGTTAGTTATTGCAGCAGAATTTATTCTTCTATCATGGTGCAATTTAGCTGTACGGTTTTTACTCTTGAGTATAAATCAGAATCAGAAGTGAAATCTGAAACCACCCTTGAAATTTGTATTCTTGGCCCTGTAATGTTACTTAATTCTTGAAATTGTTCAAATGGTTTGTACTTGAATTCTGACAAGTATTCCATTCTGCCCATCACTAATAATACTTGCTTTAAGATATAAAATTGAGATATACCTTAAATATTGCAACCTTGCCATTGTCACTACCAATTACCAATTCGTTAGAGTCATCATTGTCCAAATCCCCTAAAACAACTGCATTCCTGGCAACATTTCCCCTGAACTCAAACTCAATACGATTGACTAATGAGATTGCACGCATGTTGTATTCTGAAATTCAACTTAGACACAGTAAGAATTACACTGTTATGTCTTCACTATAGTTACGCAGAATGTAACAGGCTAGGACGGGATAGATTCAAAGGTAATCTCGATTCAGGAAGAGATGAATTCAGGAACTGCCAACGGGAAGGGGGCCAAACTATACAGGAAGCCTTGGCAGTGACCAGTCCAAGAGATACCGGTCCAAAATTATTTGAATCCATAGAATGACCAGTATGGTCGCCTTCAACCCAGCAGTGACCTTCTGGAATTCTCACAATAAGGTTCTTATATCCTATAGTTTCAATAACGTCTCCTGAAAATATGTAAGTTCAAAGTCTATGCTGAATGATATTGAAGTATGTACCTTGCACCCCAACAATTCTCTTTATAATATTGAGAGATGGATCTTTAGGTGATATCAAAGCAATAATATCACCTCTCTGTACTTGATAACCCTTAACAGCCCACCTATTCAAGAAAACGTAATCTGCTTCATTAAGATCCGGATTCAAAGCTGGTTGCATAGAAATACCATCCACCCGTGCTACATATCCAAGTGAATCAATCACAGTTACTCCTATAGGGATACCAATTAGAATACTTTTAAATATATGCGTAATTTTCATTTAAAAAAAATTCCAACCTAAAATTACTTAAGAACCAGTCACCTGTCACCTGTGACAAGTGACATACTGTGCTGTGACCACAGAACATATATATCACTAACATCTGTGACTACCGTGACTACTGTGTGCCACAGAACTCACAAAATTACCGTTTACCGTAAATAGTATTATCAAGCTATATTTCGGTCTCTACTTTTCGAGGATACGAGATATACGTAAAATATGTTTTTATTGTTTTATACTTTTATATGAATAACATCTCTTATGTGATCTTTTTTTTTTTTTTTTTAATATTCGGCCTCAACCTCTAGGTCATTAGCACAGATTAATCTGTGTCATTAGCCATCTAGTTTAAATCAGTTACATACAATACGGTTTTAGCACAGTTAAGGCTGGTTTATGCTGGCTGGTAACTTTAACTTAATCATATATATATAATATATATAGACATTTATTTTTAGTGTTATGCTTTATAATCAGACTAAATAATCCGTTAACTTATTAATTATTATTATTAATAATAAGTAAACGGATTATTCAGTCTCAGGGGCCCTATTCTGAGGTCGACATTGCGAACGATTATTTGTTTATTTGGCAAGTGTTGCAAAACATCCATAAATTTTTGTGACCGTATCACTTATACACTCTAGTGACACATACATTGTAATTTTTCCCCCAAAAATTGGTAAAATATCCAATATTTTCATTATTTAACTAATCAGTTAATTGACTGGAATAGATATTGTTTCTATTTGAAAAAAAATTATTTCATTCTAAAAAAATATATCACAACAATAAACAGAAAACAATTCGACAATTTCAGTGGAATAAAACAGAAAAAAAAAGTATTCTCTCTAGATTTTGTGCTTGACCCAAGACCTGTCTGAAGAGGTGAAATAACCCTTAATCCTTGTAAAATCTTTCAATATTATATTGCAAAACGTTCTCCAAGTTTTCCATTATTTTTTTGGTCCAGGAATACTATTTAACATTGTACTCAGTTCCTCTTTCATAGGCATTCCGAAGAAAATTCTGTAGTAAATTTCCCGCTTAATAACTGAGACTTACATTTTAGGAAATTTATAATTACTTTTTTCTTATCGAAGCAAACAGAAAAAACCAAATAAATCACTCAAGTTCAACAAACAATATATTATAGATTTGATTTATGAAGAAGCGCGCCAATAACATATACATAAACACATTCAAATTTCAAATGTTACTATGTTGCCAAGTCTTCAGACGACACGAATTCGTTTAACTCATCGGTCATTACGAAGGGCACATGAGAATAGCAATATAAACTATCGTTCGCAATTACCACCGTTCGTTTTCGTTACGAGTGGTCGAAAACGAGTGAAGTTCAGAATAGAGCCACAGTATCAACCATAGCGTTAGAAATCTATGTTTCAATTTTTAAGTTAGGGAATAAGTTAAAGTTACCAGCCAGCATAAACCAGCCTTTAATCTGTGATTGTACCATAATTTCCATCGATTCTTCCATTCAAATTCAGAAAAATATCACAGTACTTCTTATTTAATTATAAAAAAATATGCATATATATTATTGTACCATAATTTGCCCTAAAATTCCATAATTCTGGCATCGTTGTACTATTTTATATTCGACATCAGGGGCCCTATTCTCGAAATCTCTCCTGCGACATTTATCGCGTGACATTAACTCTGCGCAGTCTCCGTATGAAAAATAGGAGACTCCGTATTCTTGACTATCGTCGAGCTCTCTTGTCGATTGAAAGTTTTTCTCATGAAGTAAATAGTAGTAGAGAAGACTGAGATAGCCATCTCTGGCGCACTACTTTAGTTCCAAAACAGGCAAATGGCAACGCTGGCATTGCTGATTTTTCGTTTGTTTAGAAATTTTGCGAGGTTATGCAAAATTTCAAAACAAACGCATAAACAAGATATACTAATACTAAACCTCTTTCTAATTTCTATTCGTATTGAATGTTGATCCGGAGAACGAAGTGATCCACGTTTTTCGTTACAGATTAGTGTTTTAATCATTCTGTTTTATTTTCATATTGTGATGATTTGAAAATATGTTGAAAATATTTTAGGATCCAACAAATGCTGTGTTCCGAATTGTTAAGATAAATGTAGTTTTCCGAGAGCAGATACCCAGCTAACCATTTTCAAACTTGAACGGAAAAAGTGAACAATCCATTGTTGAGAAGCAAAATTAATGAACAAATACGCAAGAGTTGTTTTGTTGGTGATAGGCGTTTCCCAGATGAAGTAAAATTAGATAGAGGTCTTTGGAAGACTGCTATCCCCGTTTTATAATTTTATATGTCTGGTAAGTTACATTTGTCGAATTTAAGCGAGTCACCGGAACAGAGTGGAACATAACCGATGTTGGTTATGATAGCAAGGGATTGGTCTTAACCACTCTGTTCCAGTTACTCGCTTCAATTCGTCTATTGTCAGTTATGTATTTTCAATAGTTTGGAAACAAAACCATATCGCTTTATTAAGTTCTCAGCACCAAATAAATATATACACAAGGAATTGTATATATATATATTTCATTGGTGCAATGGATTGAATGAACGAATTAGTACTTAGAACTTGTATTCATTTTCTATTTAACCGATTTCTTTAACTTGTTATTATATAATTATAATTTGCAGAATATTCAGATGGAAATAGAGAAGACATTGAAACTAAAATAGACACCAATGATGTTCACGAAGTCCAAGGATTCTCTGTCCTAACTCTCCCAGCTGATGGTGTTCAGAGACAAGCATCGAGGCTAGAAGATATACAGAAAATTCAAGAATGATATTACCAGGCAGTGTTTTTTATTACTTAGTTACTCAGTGCTTTTTACATTATATCATTATGCCACATGGAAAATATAGTGTGTGCTGAAACTAATTTTACAGGAAAAAGTAGATTTCAGGCCAGTTAACTGTGTGTTGTTTGTGGACTCAGTAACTACTGCCTGTGAATTATTTGTGAAGAAGTGCTATTTATATTTTTGGAGTAAGAGAGTATTCATGCAATTGTGAGGGGTACTGATTGTGAATTCAGAATTGTTTTGGATCAAAACTTTCAAAGTATGGACCCAATCAAAAACATCACGAAAACAAAATATATCAAACATTGTGAAAAACCCATGAGAAAATAAAATTATTTTACTGTCTACATTTGTGAATTTCCTGAAATTTAGGTCCAAATGAAAAAATATGACATGATATGAAACAACCCCTATTGGAATAATACGTTTTGTTTCATTTGCAGTGTCAGAATCCGAATGAAAGTATTCAATTTCAATATGAAGCATTTCAAATTTTCGCGCTTATTTGTTATAAATAATAAATATCCGCCAGAAAACTTCCAAAACCAGCCGCGTGAGGTCGCTGAAAGCAGTAACCACATCAAAGCATAGGAGATTTCATAATATATATATGTGTTCTTTCTCTACTACTAATAGGCGGTAGAGATTGTTAATTTCGGGAGACTCCTCTTGACCATTAACATTATTAGTATTCTGTGTTCTTTACCTCGTCCATAGACAACTTTCGTTCTCGAGTTGTTTTTTGTTTTGTATCATAGAGACATATTATTAAGGGAATCCAACGACCTGTCAAAACTAAAGCAATATGGCGACTGTTGACCGGCTTGAAGATAGCTGACATTTCACAGCTGACAATCTGACCCAACTCCTATAAATTTCTCACATTGTTGCCAAATTTATCCGTTTCAAATCCTTGATTCCACTGAACAGATAATGGCTTTTATCGCCGATTAACTACGATTGGACTGTTTTCTTGCCTAAGATTCCCACTATTAAAATCCCTTCACATTATTATAAACATAAAAAATTGAACTGTTGCAGAAGTAATCCAGGATGCAGTGTTTGTCGTATAAAATCAGCTCACAATCAACTAACGCACACGTACGATTCGACTGATTTTTGGCGTATCGGTTACTCTCTACATCCTAAAACATCCAGCGAAAAATAAACTGTTGCACGAGAAAAACCACTGCTATACAGGGTGGTATTCGTAAAATGTCAGCTGATCATATCAGCTAACGCACACGTACGATTCGACTAATTTTTGGCACATCGGTTACTCTCAACATCCTAAAACATTCAGCGAAAAATAAAGTGTTGCACGAGAAAAACCACTGCTCTACAGGGTGTTATTCATAAAATGTCAGCTGATCATATCAACTAACGCACACGTACGATTCGACTGATTTTTGGCATATCGGTTACTCTCAACATCCTAAAGCATTCAGCCAAAAATAAAGTGTTGCACGAGAAAAACCACTGCTATACAGGGTGATATTCGTAAAATGTCAGCTGATCATATCAACTAACGCACACGTACGATTCGACTAATTTTTGGCACATCGGTTACTCTCAAAATCCTAAAACATTCAGCGAAAAATAAAGTGTTGCACGAGAAAAACCACTGCTCTACAGGGTGTTATTCGTAAAATGTCAGCTGATCATATCAACTAACGCACACGTACGATTCGACTGATTTTTGGCATATCGGTTACTCTCAACATCCTAAAACATTCGGCGAAAAATAAAGTGTTGCACGAGAAAAACCACTGCTCTACAGGGTGTTATTCGTAAAATGTCAGCTGATCATATCAACTAACGCACACGTACGATTCGACTAATTTTTGGCATATCGATTACTCTCAACATCCTAAAACATTCGGCGAAAAATAAAGTGTTGCACGAGAAAAACCACTGCTCTACAGGGTGATATTCGTAAAATGTCAGCTGATCATATCAACTAACGCACACGTACGATTCGACTGATTTTTGGCATATCGGTTACTCTCAACATCCTAAAACATTCGGCGAAAAATAAAGTGTTGCACGAGAAAAACCACTGCTCTACAGGGTGTTATTCGTAAAATGTCAGCTGATCATATCAACTAACGCACACGTACGATTCGACTAATTTTTGGCATATCGATTACTCTCAACATCTCTTAACATTCAGCTAAAAATAAACTGTTGCACGAGAAAAACCACTGCTATACAGGGTGGTATTCGTAAAATGTCAGCTGATCATATCAACTGAGACGGAAGTTACACGGCCAGTCTGGTATCAGTCTCGCATCACAGCAATCATGGATTGATGGGAGATTGACGGAAATTAGTTCCATATTTGTTGAGTGTTGGACTGATGATCCGGATTGGTGGGAATACTGATGCGAGACTGATACCAGACTGACCGTGTAACTTCCGTCTCAGTTTATATGATCAGCTGACATTTTACGAATAACACCCTGTAGAGCAGTGGTTCTTCTCGTGCAACAGTTTATTTTTTGATGGATGTTTAGAGATGTTGAAAGTAACCGATATGCCAAAAATCAGTCGAATCGTACGTGTGCGTTAGTTGATATGATCAGCTGACATTTTAAAAATACCACCCTGTAGAGCAGTGGTTTTTCTCGTGCAACACTTTATTTTTCGCTGGATGTTTTAGGATGTTGAGAGTAACCGATATGCCAAAAATCAGTCGAATCGTACGTGTGCGTTAGTTGATATGATCAGCTGACATTTTACGAATACCACCCTGTATAGCAATGGTTTTTCTCGTGCAACAGTTTATTTTTTGCTGGATGTTTAAGGATGTTGAGAGTGACGGATATGCCAAAAATCAGTCGAATCGTACGTGTGCGTTAGTTGATATGATCAGCTGACATTTTACGAATACCACCCTGTATAGCAATGGTTTTTCTCGTGCAACAGTTTATTTTTTGCTGGATGTTTTAGGATGTTGAGAGTGACGGATATGCCAATAATCAGTCGAATCGTACGTGTGCGTTAGTTGATATGATCAGCTGACATTTTACGAATACCACCCTGTAGAGCAGTGGTTTTTCTCGTGCAACACTTTATTTTTCGCTGAATGTTTTAGGATGTTGAGAGTAACCGATATGCCAAAAATCAGTCGAATCGTACGTGTGCGTTAGTTGATATGATCAGCTGACATTTTAAAAATACCACCCTGTAGAGCAGTGGTTTTTCTCGTGCAACACTTTATTTTTCGCTGGATGTTTTAGGATGTTGAGAGTAACCGATATGCCAAAAATCAGTCGAATCGTACCTGTGCGTTAGTTGATATGATCAGCTGACATTTTACAAATACCACCCTGTAGAGCAGTGGTTTTTCTCGTGCAACACTTTATTTTTCGCTGGATGTTTTAGGATGTTGAGAGTAACCGATATGCCAAAAATCAGTCGAATCGTACGTGTGCGTTAGTTGATATGATCAGCTGACATTTTACGAATACCACCCTGTATAGCAATGGTTTTTCTCGTGCAACAGTTTATTTTTTGCTGGATGTTTAAGGATGTTGAGAGTGACGGATATGCCAAAAATCAGTCGAATCGTACGTGTGCGTTAGTTGATATGATCAGCTGACATTTTACGAATAACACCCTGTAGAGCAGCGGTTTTTCCCGTGCAACACTTTATTTTTCGCTGGATGTTTTAGGATGTTGAGAGTAACCGATATGCCAAAAATCAGTCGAATCGTACGTGTGCGTTAGTTGATATGATCAGCTGACATTTTACGAATACCACCCTGTAGAGCAGTGGTTTTTCTCGTGCAACACTTTATTTTTCGCTGGATGTTTTAGGATGTTGAGAGTAACCGATATGCCAAAAATCAGTCGAATCGTACGTGTGCGTTAGTTGATATGATCAGCTGACATTTTACGAATAACACCCTGTAGAGCAGTGGTTCTTCTCGTGCAACAGTTTATTTTTTGATGGATGTTTAGAGATGTTGAAAGTAATCGATATGCCAAAAATCAGTCGAATCGTACGTGTGCGTTAGTTGATATGATCAGCTGACATTTTACGAATAACACCCTGTAGAGCAGCGGTTTTTCCCGTGCAACACTTTATTTTTCGCTGGATGTTTTAGGATGTTGAGAGTAACCGATATGCCAAAAATCAGTCGAATCGTACGTGTGCGTTAGTTGATATGATCAGCTGACATTTTACGAATAACACCCTGTAGAGCAGTGGTTCTTCTCGTGCAACAGTTTATTTTTTGATGGATGTTTAGAGATGTTGAAAGTAATCGATATGCCAAAAATCAGTCGAATCGTACGTGTGCGTTAGTTGATATGATCAGCTGACATTTTACGAATAACACCCTGTAGAGCAGCGGTTTTTCCCGTGCAACACTTTATTTTTCGCTAGATGTTTTAGGATGTTGAGAGTAACCGATATGCCAAAAATCAGTCGAATCGTACGTGTGCGTTAGTGGATATGATCAGCTGACATTTTAAGAATAACACCCTGTAGAGCAGTGGTTCTTCTCGTGCAACAGTTTATTTTTTGATGGATGTTTAGAGATGTTGAAAGTAATCGATATGCCAAAAATCAGTCGAATCGTACGTGTGCGTTAGTTGATATGATCAGCTGACATTTTACGAATAACAGCCTGTAGAGCAGCGGTTTTTCCCGTGCAACACTTTATTTTTCGCTGGATGTTTTAGGATGTTGAGAGTAACCGATATGCCAAAAATGAGTCGAATCGTACGTGTGCGTTAGTTGATATGATCAGCTGACATTTTACGAATAACACCCTGTAGAGCAGTGGTTCTTCTCGTGCAACAGTTTATTTTTTGATGGATGTTTAGAGATGTTGAAAGTAACCGATATGCCAAAAATCAGTCGAATCGTACGTGTGCGTTAGTTGATATGATCAGCTGACATTTTAAAAATACCACCCTGTAGAGCAGTGGTTTTTCTCGTGCAACACTTTATTTTTCGCTGGATGTTTTAGGATGTTGAGAGTAACCGATATGCCAAAAATCAGTCGAATCGTACGTGTGCGTTAGTTGATATGATCAGCTGACATTTTACGAATACCACCCTGTATAGCAATGGTTTTTCTCGTGCAACAGTTTATTTTTTGCTGGATGTTTAAGGATGTTGAGAGTGACGGATATGCCAAAAATCAGTCGAATCGTACGTGTGCGTTAGTTGATATGATCAGCTGACATTTTACGAATACCACCCTGTATAGCAATGGTTTTTCTCGTGCAACAGTTTATTTTTTGCTGGATGTTTTAGGATGTTGAGAGTGACGGATATGCCAATAATCAGTCGAATCGTACGTGTGCGTTAGTTGATATGATCAGCTGACATTTTACGAATACCACCCTGTAGAGCAGTGGTTTTTCTCGTGCAACACTTTATTTTTCGCTGAATGTTTTAGGATGTTGAGAGTAACCGATATGCCAAAAATCAGTCGAATCGTACGTGTGCGTTAGTTGATATGATCAGCTGACATTTTAAAAATACCACCCTGTAGAGCAGTGGTTTTTCTCGTGCAACACTTTATTTTTCGCTGGATGTTTTAGGATGTTGAGAGTAACCGATATGCCAAAAATCAGTCGAATCGTACCTGTGCGTTAGTTGATATGATCAGCTGACATTTTACAAATACCACCCTGTAGAGCAGTGGTTTTTCTCGTGCAACACTTTATTTTTCGCTTGATGTTTTAGGATGTTGAGAGTAACCGATATGCCAAAAATCAGTCAAATCGTACGTGTGCGTTAGTTGATATGATCAGCTGACATTTTACGAATACCACCCTGTATAGCAATGGTTTTTCTCGTGCAACAGTTTATTTTTTGCTGGATGTTTAAGGATGTTGAGAGTGACGGATATGCCAAAAATCAGTCGAATCGTACGTGTGCGTTAGTTGATATGATCAGCTGACATTTTACGAATACCACCCTGTATAGCAATGGTTTTTCTCGTGCAACAGTTTATTTTTTGCTGGATGTTTTAGGATGTTGAGAGTGACGGATATGCCAAAAATCAGTCGAATCGTACGTGTGCGTTAGTTGATATGATCAGCTGACATTTTACGAATACCACCCTGTAGAGCAGTGGTTTTTCTCGTGCAACACTTTATTTTTCGCTGGATGTTTTAGGATGTTGAGAGTAACCGATATGCCAAAAATCAGTCGAATCGTACGTGTGCGTTAGTTGATATGATCAGCTGACATTTTACGAATACCACCCTGTAGAGCAGTGGTTTTTCTCGTGCAACACTTTATTTTTCGCTGGATGTTTTAGGATGTTGAGAGTAACCGATATGCAAAAAATCAGGCGAATCGTACGTGTGCGCGGTTAGTTGATATGATCAGCTGACATTTTACGAATAACAACCTGTATAGCAGTGGTATTTGTTATTTTCTGCTTGATGCTCAAGAAGGTGAGAATAACCTGTATGCCAAAAGTCAGTCAAATCGTACGTGTGGGTCAATTAATAATGCGAGCTTACATTGCACGTAAGACAACCTGTATAGCAGTAGTTTTTCTTGTGCAATTATCTGTCTACACCATTTAATTCCACATTAATCAAGCATCCTAGTATTTCAGAGAATTAGGGATACGTGGCAACAGCGCTATAATTTCTATGGATTGTCAGCTGTGAAATGTCAGCTACCTTCAAGACGGTCGACTGTTGGCACCACAGACAACTAACAAGGGTTAGTTGTCTGTGGTTGGCACACATTGTATTGTTTACTTTGAATTTTATGATATATGTCCATAATTATAGTGGTATATTGTTCGTTTTTTGATTTCCTATGTGTATTTGGGTTGTATTTTTAATTTTGAATAATAATACAAGTAAAAAAATGCCTCTTACATGCATTATGGTTGGCTGTGGATCTCATCACGACAAGGATATAGTATGTTTCCAAGTACTACACAGAAGTTTTTGACTAGTAAAAATGAGTTATTCAGAAAGCGAAGAACCCTATGACTAGCTGAAATCAAGAGAAAAGTTTCAAAGCTCAAGTATCAGAGAGTTTGCAGCAGTCTGCTGCGTTCAGTACGATGAAGTGTCGTGGATCCCTCGAGGATTGTTATATCCAGATTCTACTATGTATTCATCAATAAATAAGAAGAAAAATCCAAGGGCTTTCATCTGTTTTTATATTATTTGTTTGTCATGCCATGCTATTAATGTGTGGACATGAAATAAAAAATCAAGAATTTTTTATGTAATCTATTCCATTTTTATAAAAATCCAGACCTTTTCATCACATTTATTACAATATCAGGTACCATTAGGAGTGTCAACTGGTCATACACAATCAAAATGAAATCTTCTATTTGACAGTCATTCCCATCACATTTTATCATCGCACATGCATCATCCGCTGTTGCAAATGCAATAGTGAATAAATTCAGCTGTACCCTCTTCAGATGTGGAATATTTTGCCATCAGTCCTGGCATAATAACTTCTGAATGAAATTTCTTAGCAGTTTCTAAGTTCTTTTCCCATATTTCCAGATCATTTGTACTAAACAAATATTTGGAGAACATATAACAAAATCACAAAAATGCGACTGTGAGATGAATAGTTGCACTTGTATTTGGTAGTAACAACTGTGTGTTTTTTAAAAGTAATCATTCCAGCTTGAGCTATTAGACAAGAACTCTTCATTCGCAAATATATATGTATGTCTTGTACGTTGTGGTATATAATAAATCAAATACGTTGCAATATCCATATATAAGATTGGAGGAACACCATCAATTGAATTATCCACAACCCAGATCAGAAACATTCAATGTGAAAGGATCTAAGCCATTAATTAATCCCAACTTTAATATATAACTGTAATAAAATGAAATGTAAACACATGATGATAAAACATATGTTTATTGTTTACTTAGCCGTAAACATTACGTCAGAAACTGTGAAGTATTAGGATTTTGGCAACGTTTGGCAACAGCGGACAACATATCTCTTTCGGGTCTTCAGTCAAGAATACGGAATTAATATTATGTGTGAGATGGGATTTCTCGTATGAGTTCTCGCATGAGAATACTCATCTCTACGAAAGTCGAGAATACGGGCCCTGGGGCCCTATTCTCGAAATCTCTCCTGCGACATTTATCGCGTGACATTAACTCTGCGCAGTCTCCGTATGAAAAATAGGAGACTCCGTATTCTTGACTATCGTCGAGCTCTCTTGTCGATTGAAAGTTTTTCTCATGAAGTAAATAGTAGTAGAGAAGACTGAGATAGCCATCTCTGGCGCACTACTTTAGTTCCAAAACAGGCAAATGGCAACGCTGGCATTGCTGATTTTTCGTTTGTTTTGAAATTTTGCGAGGTTATGCAAAATTTCAAAACAAACGCATAAACAAGATATACTAATACTAAACCTCTTTCTAATTTCTATTCGTATTGAATGTTGATCCGGAGAACGAAGTGATCCACGTTTTTCGTTACAGATTAGTGTTTTAATCATTCTGTTTTATTTTCATATTGTGATGATTTGAAAATATGTTGAAAATATTTTAGGATCCAACAAATGCTGTGTTCCTAATTGTTAAGATAAATGTAGTTTTCCGAGAGCAGATACCCAGCTAACCATTTTCAAACTTGAACGGAAAAAGTGAACAATCCATTGTTGAGAAGCAAAATTAATGAACAAGTACGCAAGAGTTGTTTTGTTGGTGATAGGCATTTCCCAGATGAAGTAAAATTAGATAGAGGTCTTTGGAAGACTGCTATCCCCGTTTTATAATTTTATATGTCTGGTAAGTTACATTTGTCGAATTTAAGCGAGTCACCGGAACAGAGTGGAACATAACCGATGTTGGTTATGATAGCAAGGGATTGGTCTTAACCACTCTGTTCCAGTTACTCGCTTCAATTCGTCTATTGTCAGTTATGTATTTTCAATAGTTTGGAAACAAAACCATATCGCTTTATTAAGTTCTCAGCACCAAATAAATATATACACAAGGAATTGTATATACAGTGAACTCTTGATAAGTCGAACATCGATAAGTCGAACTCTTAGATAAGTCGAACATTTTCTCCGGTCCCAATTCATGGGTATCTAACCCTGTATACTTTCACCTCAATGAGTCGAACAGAGTTCTTGAGAGCAAAGAGTCTAGTAGATGAGTCGAACTGCTGGAAGGGTCCACAAGAGAACCTCCACCTCTATCAGTCGTACTCCTAACCATAATCTCCTCTATGAGTCGAACTGTTTGATCTAACGAATGAAACCGAAAAGAATTCGGTATGCAAACGAATCACCACATTTGGTAGCCTTCATATATATTTTTCAATCGCTTAGTACATTGTTCAATATATTTTTTATTTGTTTATTGAGCCGTCGTGCGCTGAGTTCGTTTTAGTCATGGATACTCGAAAACTGAAAATTGTATCAGTAGCAGATGAACTCGAACTCATTCGGGAAGTAGAGAAAGGAGAAGAAAATTAAACCCTTATCCCTAACAAGATTGGAATTCCTAAATCCCAATTTTTATCTATCATGAAAAATAAAATTAATATCTTCCTCAGAGTTAGAGGAAAATCAGTCCACCGGTACCGTCAGAAATTGCCTCGGCATTCAGATGTTCGCATCTTCCCTAGGCCACGAATTTACAGCGAGTAGTGGTTGGCTACGTAATTCCAAAAAAAGATACGGAATTTCTGGAAGAACCTCGTTAGGTGAAAGGTGAAAGTGCTAGGGTCAATGAAGACACTTGTCATCATCCCTTGATTCTCATTAACTACTGTTGATATCGTGAATACGCGAGTTTTTCCCTCAATGAGTCGAACTCTCACCTCAATAACTCGAACGTTTGGTGAGACGAACCATAGATAAGTCGAACAGTTTTTTATGGTCCCTGGGAGTTCGACTTATCGAGAGTCCACTGCATATATATTTCATTGGTGCAATGGATTGAATGAACGAATTAGTACTGAGAACTTGTATTCATTTTCTATTTAACCGATTTCTTTAACTTGTTATTATATAATTATAATTTGCAGAATATTCAGATGGAAATGGAGAAGACATTGAAACTAAAATAGACACCAATGATGTTCACGAAGTCCAAGGATTCTCTGTCCTAACTCTCCCAGCTGATGGTGTTCAGAGACAAGCATCGAGGCTAGAAGATATACAGAAAATTCAAGAATGATATTACCAGGCAGTGTTTTTTATTACTTAGTTACTCAGTGCTTTTTACATTATATCATTATGCCACATGGAAAATATAGTGTGTGCTGAAACTAATTTTACAGGAAAAAGTAGATTTCAGGCCAGTTAACTGTGTGTTGTTTGTGGACTCAGTAACTACTGCCTGTGAATTATTTGTGAAGAAGTGCTATTTATATTTTTGGAGTAAGAGAGTATTCATGCAATTGTGAGGGGTACTGATTGTGAATTCAGAATTGTTTTGGATCAAAACTTTCAAAGTATGGACCCAATCAAAAACATCACGAAAACAAAATATATCAAACATTGTGAAAAACCCATGAGAAAATAAAATTATTTTACTGTCTACATTTCTGAATTTCCTGAAATTTAGGTCCAAATGAAAAAATATGACATGATATGAAACAACCCCTATTGGAATAATACGTTTTGTTTCATTTGCAGTGTCAGAATCCGAATGAAAGTATTCAATTTCAATATGAAGCATTTCAAATTTTCGCGCTTATTTGTTATAAATATCCGCCAGAAAACTTCCAAAACCAGCCGCGTGAGGTCGCTGAACCACATCAAAGCATAGGAGATTTCATATATATATATGTGTTCTTTCTCTACTACCATTGAGTATATAAATATCTATTTATATACTCAATGCTACTACTAATAGGCGGTAGAGATTGTTAATTTCGGGAGACTCCTCTTGACCATTAACATTATTAGTATTCTGTGTTCTTTACCTCGTCCATAGACAACTTTCGTTCTCGAGTTGTTTTTTGTTTTGTATCATAGAGACATATTATTAGGGAATCCAACGACCTGTCAAAACTAAAGCAATATGGCGACTGTTGGCACACATTGTATTGTTTACTTTGAATTTTATGATATATGTCCATAATTATAGTGGTATATTGTTCGTTTTTTGATTTCCTATTCGTATTTGGGTTGTATTTTTAATTTTGAATAATAATACAAGTAAAAAAATGCCTCTTACATGCATTATGGTTGGCTGTGGATCTCATCACGACAAGGATATAGTATGTTTCCAAGTACTACACAGAAGTTTTTGACTAGTAAAAATGAGTTATTCAGAAAGCGAAGAACCCTATGGCTAGCTGAAATCAAGAGAAAAGTTTCAAAGCTCAAGTATCAGAGAGTTTGCAGCAGTCTGTTGCGTTCAGTACGATGAAGTGTCGTGGATCCCTCGAGGATTGTTATATCCAGATTCTACTATGTATTCATCAATAAATAAGAAGAAAAATCCAAGGGCTTTCATCTGTTTTTATATTATTTGTTTGTCATGCCATGCTATTAATGTGTGGACATGAAATAAAAAATCAAGAATTTTTTATGTAATCTATTCCATTTTTATAAAAATCCAGACCTTTTCATCACATTTATTACAATATCAGGTACCATTAGGAGTGTCAACTGGTCATACACAATCAAAATGAAATCTTCTATTTGACAGTCATTCCCATCACATTTTATCATCGCACATGCATCATCCGCTGTTGCAAATGCAATAGTGAATAAATTCAGCTGTACCCTCTTCAGATGTGGAATATTTTGCCATCAGTCCTGGCATAATAACTTCTGAATGAAATTTCTTAGCAGTTTCTAAGTTCTTTTCCCATATTTCCAGATCATTCGTACTAAACAAATATTTGGAGACCATATAACAAAATCACAAAAATGCGACTGTGAGATGAATAGTTGCACTTGTATTTGGTAGTAACAACTGTGTGTTTTTTAAAAGTAATCATTCCAGCTTGAGCTATTAGACAAGAACTCTTCATTCGCAAATATACATGTATGTCTTGTACGTTGTGGTATATAATAAATCAAATACGTTGCAATATCCATATATAAGATTGGAGGAACACCATCAATTGAATTATCCACTACCCAGATCAGAAACATTCAATGTGAAAGGATCTAAGCCATTAATTAATCCCAACTTTAATATATAACTAATAAAATGAAATGTAAACACATGATGATAAAACATATGTTTATTGTTTACTTATGATAGCCGTAAACATTACGTCAGAAACTGTGAAGTATTTGGATTTTGGCAACGTTTGGCAACAGCGGACAACATATCTCTTTCGGGTCTTCAGTCAAGAATACGGAATTAATATCACAGATTAACCAGATACGCCACTCCCAGTATTAATGAATGAACTCTGCTGACGCGTCTTGTTGACCATGGAATTCTCGGCACCCCCAAATAGTTCCTAGCTCCTAACTATTTGGGGGTGCCAATAAAATCGCAGATATATGATCACGTGACCTCTCGGCCAATCGCAACTATGGTAGAGGCAGAACGACGTTCATTCATTAATTTATAACAACAAACGGAAAGGTTAGCTAAAATACTCAGCTTATGTACGAACATTTGTAACTCAAGTGGGATTAATTTAATGAATTTTATAAAGTGTAATGAAGACGTTTAAGATGCAGTTTGTGGCGTATGTGGAAGAAATAAAAGGAATATGATTATTAGTGATTTGTGAAGTTGAGGTTAGAGTTTGTTTAAAGAGCGAGAACGTAGTTCATTTCTCTCTGTCATTTTACTACGTCTTCATGGGTAGTAAATCTGAAGGTCAAACCTACGTGCTTCCCGCCAACTGTCGATTGCACTATCTGGTAATCTGTGTTAATATTATGTGTGAGATGGGATTTCTCGTATGAGTTCTCGCATGAGAATACTCATCTCTACGAAAGTCGAGAATACGGGCCCTGGGGGTCTATTCTCGACCATTCGCAATTTGCACGATCGTGCGCATCTCTATAGCAATATATAGCATATGCGACCGATCGTTGAAATTGCGAATGGTCGAGAATAGACCCCCAGGGGCTCTATTCTGAACTTCACTCGTTTTCGACCACTCGTGACGAAAACGAACGGTGGTAATTGCGAACGATAGTTTATATTGCTATTCTCATGTGCCCTTCGCAATGACCGATGACTGAAACGAATTCGTGTCGTCTGAAGACTTGGCAACATAGTAACATTTGAGATTTGAATGTGTTATGTATATGTTATTGGCGCGCTTCTTCATAAATCAAAACGATATTTTATTGTTTGTTGAACTTGAGTGATTTATTTGGTTTTTTCTGTTTGCTTCGATAAGAAAAAAGTAATTATAAATTTCCTAAAATGTAAGTCTCAGTTATTAAGCGGGAAATTTACTACAGAATTTTCTTCGGAATACCTATGAAAGAGGAACTGAGTACAATGTTAAATAGTATTCCTGGACCAAAAAAAGAATGGAAAACTTGGAGAAAGTTTTGCAATATAATATTGAAAGATTGTACAAGGATTAAGGGTTATTTCACCTCTTCAGACAGGTCTTGTGTCAAGAACAAAATCTAGAGAGATTGTATATCGAATACTTTTTTTTTCTGAAAGTTTTATTCCACTCAAATTGTCGAATCATTTTCGGTTTATTGTTGTGATATATTTTTTTAGAATGAAATAAATTTTTTTCAAATAGAAATCAATATCTATTTATTTATAGCGTGTCTTTTACAATTATACGAAAAGCTAAACATATAATTATATTCCTCTAAATTCTTCATGAAATCAGCTCTGGTTTTTGTTGCCTACTAGCCACTTCCTGATCAATTCCTTCACATTCCAGTGAATTAACTGATTAGTTAAATAATGAAAATATTGGATTTATTTTACCAATTTTTGGGGGAAAAATTACAATGTATGCGTCCTTAGAGTGTATAAGTGATACGGTCACAAAAATTTATGGATGTTCTGCAACACTTGCCAAATAAACAATTGTAATTAATAATGATTAATTATTTCACTGAAGCTACAGCTGTTTTTCGTTAATTTTTCTATTCCAAACTGGATATTTGTTATATAGACATTATTTTTTGTTTACTGTGATATATTCTCTAGTATTGGTTATTGAATACTTTTATTTCTGATCCCTTTATTCTACGTAGACACAGTGAAATATTTTTTTTGTTGTTAGATGTTGTGAGATTATTCAGAACTTCATATTGAATACTTTTTTTTTTTCAAGTTGTATTCTACTAAGGCATTGTTGAATGATGTTTTGTTTATGGTTGTGATTTATTTTTTAGAATAAAATACATTTTTTTGGAAGAGAAATCTATATCTATTTATTCATAGTGTATCTTTTACAATTCAACGAAAAACTAAACGTATAATTGTATTCCTCTGAATTCTTTCTGAAATCAGCTCTGGATTTTGTTGCCCCCCAGCCACTTCTTCATCAATTCCTTCCGGTTACATTTCTGGAATGAACTAATTGATTAATTAAATAACGAAAATGTTGGATGATTTTACCCATGTCCACTTCGTTTTCATTGTCATCTATTTCGCCATCGTTTCGTTCAATGCATAACTACAGCAACCTACCAGGTATATCCTTTTCGATTAACATAGTGTGTTTTGGGTAATTTGAATCTTCAATTTTAGGTGGAAATATTGCATTGTGTGCAACCTATTACACCAGGGAAGTCGAATTTTCATTGAATATAAAAATATTAATAAACTTAAATAATTTTGCAATATTCTAAAATATCAATACCTACCTTTGCCTTTACCTACTATTCAATTCCGCCAATGTTTGTGGGAATCTAACAAATCTATTCGATATTTCTGGTTTATTTAAAACATCGACAATTTGCAATATGATAATAATTCTGACAATTTAATTATTTTTACTGAACAGATTCGTTAATTACACCGTAAAAATACCAACTTATAGTCCGTTTAAGATATATTGACATCGAAGTAGGCCTTGAACGTGTAGTTGGTGCTTTATTTCTAGTTACAAAAAATTACTGTTCTGCAACCAGAGAAAATAAATATTAACATAACCTTGAATATTTTCCATGCTATCTCCTATTTGTAATTAATCGAAAAGCCTTATAAATGCTTTCTTGATGTACTTTGGAAATTCAAATCGCGAATGTATTTTATCCTGAGATTTTAAAGGATAATTTTCCAACTTCAACTGCAGTAGACTGATGAAACAAACATAAATATGAGGTTGATACCCAGAAACCATTTCAAGGAATTGGAATCATCTATTACTACGTTTACATGCACCTTCTCGATCCGTTTTGAACCAATGCGCATGTTTTGATGCGAATTAGATGAAATATGGTTTGAGAGTTTACATGCCTTATCTGAAACTAGTTTTCTGTAATTCGGCTTTATTCTAAGCTCGCGTAGCCAACATGGGAAGATTGAAAAAAATTAAAAATGGAAATTTAGAAAAGAAAATCATTCTAAATATCTTAAAAAATGATGAAGAACACCATAATTTCGCAAGGAATTAACCTTTTCTGGGTGGTTACAAGTGATTGAAAGAGCAAATCGTGAAAATGAATCCAGAAAATTGGCAGAAAATGATTAAAGATAATAGAAAAAGTTACCTCGAACAATATATTATATCATTTTTATCTCAAGAGATTTATTTCGATCTTCCAGCTTAGGAATTACGATTAACGTAACCCCAAAGCAGGTTCGTTAGATTATCAGATTTGTCAAACTAACAAATTTGGTGTTGGTAATTCTGAAATTTGTTTCTCTTAAAACTACTCTCAATGCGTATTTGGTGTATACATGCACATTAAATCGGTTTGGGAAAACTCAATCCACCTTTTCAAATCGCATTTACTAATTCGCATTTGAGTAGTCAATTCGAATTGAAAAAACGTTTACATGCGTTTTCAATGCGCATTACGGAATACGCATTGGCTTAAAACGGTTCGAGAGGATGCATGTAAACGTAGTAATTATTTATAATAGAGAAGAACAAAAATTGGATAGTTTTTTTCAATGCCGGATGAAGAACCTTTTGACGTAATAATCATGTGCATCTCAATATATCTTAGAACTTGGGTTCCTTATCCAAAGCCATTGGAAAATCAATCAAGGTGTAAAAGCCCATAAGAAACTCACTTTTCATTTATTGAATCCATATTTGTTATTGAATAATTTCATTAATATAATGTTAATAAGTATTATGTTATTATTATTACTGCATCAGTATAAATTATTGAGAGGTGGGTTGAATAATGGAGCATTATTTTGGAAGAAGAAATAATTTATCAGTGTTTAAGCAGACTTATTATTTCTGTCTTAATTTAACTTGGAAATTAATAGCTTGTAAAATATTATAATCTTCATACAATGATATCTAATAGTTCAAGTGTTTATTTTTCCACAAAAAAAATCAGAACCAAACTTTACTATGTACATTTTTTTTACGTAAGCTGTGAGATTTCAATTGCAACTAGGAACAGAAAAGATTATTTGCCATTTTCCTACGAATTGTCGTTTTAGTATTATAATTTATATTGGAAAACTTAATGATTTAAAATTCTATTTCAAACTTTGATTTGCTTAGTTCGTAGAGCTCATGAAGGAAAGAACTAATCGAAGAAAATCTTCAGTGAAGTGCTCTCTCAAATTTTCAAAAACTTTAATTTAATCTCGAATTTAATGTAATGTTTCTTTAAATGTAAAGTCATATATCACAGGAGTTCTTCCACAACTGCTGCCAGGTTTGAATGATGCGCCTTCCTCTTTTTTCCTAAGAATTCTTCGAACAGTAAGTACTTGAAAAAATCTGAAATATTATGGCCAATGTATTAATCAGAATACACTCTTAGTGGTTGAATAACAGTTTACCTGGAACACTAGAGCAATGCTGGCGGTAATATTAGAGCTGTAGCAAACCGTATGTATTCGTTACTGAGTAACGGGTGCGACGTCTAGTACCGAGTAACGAAACGTTACACACAAATCCATTTCGTTACTCGCATTATTCCGTATTCGTAGTATAGGTACCTATAACTGTTCCGATCACGAAGGTAACGTTGATGCGTGTCTTGAAACGTTTACTGAACGTATGTTTTACTCATACGCGTATAACTTATAATCGATGTAGAATAGATTTCTTTGTTATTGTGATATAACATAATCACACAGTTAATAGTTTTACACTCTCACTTTCACTATTAAATAAACTAAATTTAGAATAACTTAAAAAAAGGTCTGGTTAAAAATACGGAAAAGTGAAAAAATTCACTTTACGCAGCTTGGTATATAATGTATAAGTATGTTTTCTACAAATTACGAATTTTGCGTACTCGATACGATTCGATTCGCAATGCGACTCGATTCGTTACTCTAACATAACATGATATATTATGAGGTATCAAAAGTAACGAGTAACGTAACGATACGAAAGTAACGAGTACTAATTGCTAAAGTAACGAATACATACGGGTACGCTTTATTTCGTTACTTTTACACCTCTAGGTAATATCAACAGATTCCCTGAAGAATTCACAGTAACATCTATAAAGTACCAGTATATATACTGTACCAGTATATATACTGCTTCGTGTTCCCTTTTTGTTAGGCGAGAGGTATCGTAAGCAATTCCAGACATTCTTAATAGCACAAGGATGCGGACATACTCAAACTCGGCACGATTAATTATAAACACACATGTAAAAACTATCCCAAATCATTCGATTTTCGTTATATCGAAATTGTAAGAAATAAATAATAAATGACAGTTCATCAGCTCATGGTTATTTTCAATGCGAACAACGTAAATTATGTGACTTGAAATATAACTAGACCGACCGTTGCCAACTGAATTTCGATTTTCCAAAGCCACCCTTGATGTCAATATATCTTAAACTATTTACCAACAACAGATTTGAGGTTACAAAATGTGTAGGTAGAGGCTTGCATAATAATCAACAAATCAACTGATAACTGCATGCGAGTGGAATTTCTTCCGAAAACGAGTGCTATATACCACTCGTTTAGAATTTCGAGCGCTCGTCTCACCAAATCATATCATCTGTCAGTTGAGAATAGCAAAACGAGTGAACGTTCGTGATGATTACGAAAACGAATGATAATCGTTCGCAATGTCGACCTCAGAATAGGGCCCCCAGGGGCTCTATTCTGAACTTCACTCGTTTTCGACCACTCGTAACGAAAACGAACGGTGGTAATTGCGAACGATAGTTTATATTGCTATTCTCATGTGCCCTTCGTAATGACCGATGACTTAAACGAATTCGTGTCGTCTGAAGACTTGGCAACATACCTAGCTTTCTATTTGACGCTGTATCACTTCCAAAGTGATGCGAAATCAGTTTAAACCAGAGAAATAGAGGGAAATTCCGGCTATTTCTGTGGTTTAAACTGATTTCGCATCAGTTTGGAAGTGATACAGCGTCAAATAGAAAGCTAGGATAGTACCATTTGAAATTTGAATGTGTTTATGTACATGTTATTGGCGCGCTTCTTCATTAATCAAAACGATAATTTATTGTTTGTTGAACTTGAATGATTTATTTGGTTTTTTCTGTTTGCTTCGATAAGAAAAAATTAATTCTAAATTTCCTAAGAAGTAAGTCTCAGTTATTAAGCGGGAAATTTACTACAGAATTTTCTTCGGAATGCCTATGAAAGAGGAACTGAGTACAAGGTTAAATAAGGTCCTTTCGTTTGCATCGAAAGTGTAGCACTTTCCTACACTCGGTGTAATTTGCACTCGATATTAGTATTCGTTTGCTTATTGGATTTACACCAGTGAACACCAAGTGTAGTTTATCTGCACCTGGTCGAAAGGAGGTGTGAAATGCACTCAAAACAGAATATAGGGTTATGGTTAATGTTACGGCAAAAAGAAGGCGCCAATAATTGACTTGTTATGAAAATATTTGTTGTCTGGGAACTTTGATCTCTTCTTTAAAATGGGTATTATCAAATTTAAAA
Source organism: Halyzia sedecimguttata (assembly GCA_937662695.2). Lineage (NCBI taxonomy): Eukaryota > Metazoa > Arthropoda > Insecta > Coleoptera > Coccinellidae > Halyzia > Halyzia sedecimguttata. Next base: position 36,279,277 of record OW569411.2, read on the forward strand.
TTTGCAATAAGGTCTGGAGGATGAAGAAATAATGGTTTACGTGCAGTTCTGTCAGTTGACACGACATTGGAGGACCAACAAAGCAGGAATTAGTACTGTTATTGTTTGTTTTGCTCTTATTTTCCTGGATTTTTCGATATTTGTGAGTGTTATATCAATTGAATTGCTGTTTATGAAGTGAAGTGAATATTTTGCTATCTTTATTTGTTCCATAAACATTAATTTTTAGTGATAAAATGCCAAATTCATGAGCTGCAGTAGCAAGGGCGAACTGAAAAACGTACAAATATTACATTTTTCACGTAAATTTATATGCAGAAAGTGCGTAAGTAAGTGAGTAAGGTATAGATCTATTTTAATATCTTGGTTTCAATTTGAATCTTGTATGAATGTAGAGCATAGACCTAATTTATAAGGTCTATGATGTAGAGCTGAACTTAACCGATCACCTTGAGGGATTATAAGAAAGAACTAGGTATATTGTGTTCAAAGGCAAGAATTCTATTGCATTAGTATGTCACTACAATTGGAAACTGGAAAATTTAGAAGACAACACTTTCCAGCTTGTCAATTCTTTGTTACCTCAGCAAAAACCAGAGATTTATGGATTCGTCTGCTGAAGAGATTCGACTTAACAGCTTCGAAACTCAAATTTGGTATGATTTATTTAACACGTTTTCATTCAAGTATGAAGGGAAATAAAATTTTGAGTTGTTTCTCATGTTAGAATATAGAAAATTGTCCACCATGTTTTCACTAGGTAAGCCAGCAGATTTGTCTGATAAAAATCATCCTGATTGGGTTCCATTATAGAATATGATTGTGTATGTAATTTATCTGTTATATTTTATAATCTAATGTAGTTAATTCCTGATGAATAAATTTAATTTTCCCAACTCTGATGCCAGGTCCAAACCAAGCGAACAAAAACGAGAATAAGGCTGTTACAAAGCAAAATGTATATTGTAGATTAATTTATTTAAACAGAACTGCTTAGACATGATGAATGTTGTAAATAAATTATAAAGTATACAATGTGTTTTTTACTCTATTAATATTAGTGTGAATTTTTTTAAATATGATTGCTTCAGTTTAAACTATTACCAAAAACCATTGTAATGACGAGCATGAATAACCCATTGTCACTGTGAAATACTTCTTAATCCTACACATGCTTAAAACCAACTCTTGATATTCAACTGCTCCCTGCTTTCTATTTCAATAGATTTAGATTCAACCACTGTCAAATTGATGTTGATGCTTCTGCCTGAAAAATATTGATAAATAATTCATTTTACTAACGTTGATAGAAGCTGCATTCATATAACATCCTTGAAGAATCATTTATTACTGCCACTAATAAATTCAACAGCACACATAAGATAAAAATCACCAACAAGTATCAAATTTTAATAACTAAAAGTTTGATAGATTGGGGCTTACCGATATCCTGCAATTCCTTCGATGATATATTCAAATACTTTTCTTCAAAAACATCCATGATAGTTATAGTGAAATATATGAATTTGAAGATGATTGTTGAACCTATACCTTTGCAATTATCAAACTATGATTGCCAGTCTTTATTATGGAGATATTCCGCACCCATCCACATGCTGTCTGATTATAAGCCTCCAAACTTTTATTAGAACTCATATCATCTGAAGTATATTGATTTTTCAGACGATGAATTTACTGTTATTTTTTTTTTGAAAAAGCCGTCAGGGAAGGGAGATTACTACAGTATGGGATTTATATCCATCAGATTGATGGCTGAACAAAAATAATAACCAATGTTTTGACGTTTAGATAAACAAACATCAGTCAGTGTACTTCTCATTCGTTTGCGTTACTGCACTGAAAATCAGCTGATTCAGAGTGCAGTGTAGATTACACTACACCAAGAAGCAAACGAAAGGACCTATAGTATTCCTGGACCAAAAAAAGAATGGAAAACTTGGAGAAAGTTTTGCAATATAATATTGGAAGATTTTTACAACGATTAAGGGTTATTTCTCCTCTTTAGACAGGTCTTGGGTCAAGAACAAAATCTATAGAGATTGTATCGAATACTTTTTTTTCTGAAAGTTTTATTCCACTGAAATTGTCGAATGATTTTCTGTTTATTGTTGTGATATATTTTTTTAGAATGAAATACATTTTTTTCAAATAGAAATCGATATCTATTTATTTATAGTGTTTCTTTTACAATTCTACGAAAAGCTAAACGTATAATTATATTCCTTAGAATTCTTCATGAAATCAGCTCTGGTTTTTCTATTCCAAACTGGATTTTTGTTGTATAGGCATTATTTTTTGTTTACTGTGATATATTCTTTAGTATTGGTTATTGAATACTTTCATTTCAGATTCTTTTATTCTACATAGACACAGTGAAATATTTTTTTTGTTGTTCGATGTTGTGATTACTTAGAACTTCATATTGAATACTTTTTTTTGAAGTTGTATTCTACTAAGGCATTGTTGATAAATATCAATATCTACCTTTGCCTTTACCTACTATTCAATTCCGCCAATGTTTGTGGGAATCTAACAACTCTATTCAATATTTCTGGTTTATTTAAAACATCGACAATTTGCAATATGATAATAATTCTGACAATTTAATTATTTTTACTGAATAAATTTGTTAATTACACCATAAAAATACAGACTTATTTACCAACAACAGATTTGAGGTTACAAAATGTGTAGAGGCTTGCATAATCAACTGGGGCCCTATTCTGAGGTCGACATTGCGAACGATTATCATTCGTTTTCGTAATCATCACGAACGTTCACTCGTTTTGCTATTCTCAACTGACAGATGATATTATTTGGTGACACGAGCGCTCGAAATTCTAAACGAGTGCTATTTAGCACTCGTTTTCGGAAGAATTCCACTCGCATTCAGTTGATTATGCAAGCCTCTACACATTTTGTAACCTCAAATCTGTTGTTGGTATTTTTACGGTGTAATTAACAAATATATTCAGTAAAAATAATTAAATTGTCAGAATTATTATCATATTCCAAATTGTCGATGTTTTAAATAAACCAGAAATATTGAATAGATTTGTAAAGTTATTAGATTCCCACAAACATTGGTGGAATTGAATAGTAGGTAAAGGCAAAGGTAGGTATTGATATTTATCAACAATGCCTTAGTATAGTCCGTTTAAGATATATTGACATCGAAGTAGGCCTTGAACGTGTAGTTGGTGCTTTATTTCTAGTTACAAAAAATTACTGTTCTGTAACCAGAGAAAATAAATATCAACATAACCTTGAATATTTTCGATGCTATCTCCTATTTGTAATTAATCGAAGACCCTTATAAATGCATTCTTGATGTACTTTGGAAATTCAAATCGCGAATGTATTTTATCCTGAGATTTTGGAAGGATAAAATTCCAAGTCCAACTGCAGTAGACTGATGAAACAAACATAAATATGAGGTTGATGCCCAGAAACCATTTCAAGGAATTGGAAACATAATTATTTATAATAGTCGAGAAGAACAAAAATTGGATAGTTTTTTCAATGCAGGATGAAGAACCTTTTGACATAATATTCATGTACTTCAATATATCTTAGAGCTTAGGTTCCTTATCCAAAGCCATTGGAGAATCAATCAAGGTGTAAAAGCCCATAAGTAACTCACTTTTCATTTATTGAATCCATATTGGTCATTGAATAATTTAATTAATATAATGTTAATAAATATTATGTTATTATTATTACTTCATCTGTATAAATTATTGAGAGGTGGGTTGAATAATGGAGCATTATTTTGGAAGAAGAGTTAATTTATCAGTGTTTAAGAATTATTATTTCATTATTATGTTTAAGAAGACTTATTATTTCTGTCTTAATTTAACTTGGAAAGTAATAGCTTGTAAAATATTATAATCATTATGCAATGATATCTAATAGTTCAGGTGTTCATTTTTCCATTAAAAAAATCAGAACCAAAAATTTACTATGTACATTTTTTTTACATAAGCTGTGAGATTTATGGATTTCAATTGCAACTAGGAACAGAAAAGATTATTTGCCATTTTCCTATGAATTGTCGTTTTAGTATTATAATTTATATTGAAAAACTTAATGATTTAAAATTCTATTTCAAACTTTGATTTGCTTAGTTCGTAGAGCTCATGAAGGAAAGAACTAATCAAAGAAAACCTTCGTGAAGCGCTCTCTCAAATTTTCAAAAACTTTAATTTAATCTCAAATTTAATGTAATGTCTCTTTAAATTTAAAGTCGTATATCACAGGAGTTCTTCCACAACTGCTGCCAGGTTTTAATGATGTGCCTTCCTCTTTTTTCCTAAGAATTTTTCGAACAGTACTTGAAGAAATCTGACATATTATGGCCAATGTAATAATCAGAATACACTCCTACTGGTTGAATAACAGTTTACCTGGAACACTAGAGCAATGCTGGCGGTAATATCTACAGATTCCGTGAAAAATTCACAGTAACATCTATATACTGCTTCGTGTTCTCTTTTTGTTAGGCGAGAGGTATCGTAATCAATTCCAGATATTTTTAATATCACAAGAATGCGGAAATACTCAAACTCGGTACGATTAATTATAAACACACATGTAAAAACTATCCCAAATTGTTCGATTTTCATTATATCGAAATTGTAAGAAATAAATAATAAATGACAGTTCATCAGCTCATGGATATTTTCAATGCAAACAACCTAAATTATGTGACTTGAAATATAACTAGACGGACCGTTGCCAACTGAATTTCGATTTTCCAAAGCCACCCTTGATGTCAATATATCTTAAACGGACTTATAGAATCCAACTTCAAAAAAAATATTCAATATGAAGTTCTAAGTAATCACAACATCGAACAACAAAAAAATATCTCACTGTGTCTATGTAGAATAAAAGAATCAGAAATAAAAGTATTCAATAACCAATACCTACTAAAGAATATATCACAGTAAACAAAAAATAATGCCTATACAACAAAAATCCAGTTTGGAATAGAAAAACCAGAGCTGATTTCGTGAAGAATTCTGAGGAATATAATTATACGTTTAGCTTTTCGTAGAATTGTAAAAGACACACTATAAATAAATAGATATCGATTTCTATTTCTGTACCTCGGAGGGATACAACACTATGTCCATTTTCATAACTTTACAGGAGAGGAGTTTTAAACTTTTTTTCAACAAAAAGTGTTATTGGCACAGCTATTTATTGAGATGTTGAAACAATATTTTACCAGAACATTCTATTTATTGTTATTTACATCTCAATAAATAGCTGTGCCAATATAACACTTTTTGTTGAAAAAAAGTTTAAAACTCCTCTCCTGTAAAGTTATGAAAATGGACATAGTGTTGTATCCCTCCGAGGTACAGATTTGAAGAAAATGTATTTCATTCTAAAAAAATATATCACAACAATAAACAGAAAATCATTCGACAATTTCAGTGGAATAAAACTTTCAGAAAACAAAGTATTCGATACAAACTCTTGACCCAAGACCTGTCTAAAGAGGTGAAATAACCCTTAATCGTTGTAAAAATCTTTCAATATTATATTGCAAAACTTTCTCCAAGTTTTCCATTCTTTTTTTTGGTCCAGGAATACTATTTAACATTGTACTCAGTTCCTCTTTCATAGGCATTCCGAAGAAAATTCTGTAGTAAATTTCCCGCTTAATAACTGAGACTTACATTTTAGGAAATTTAGAATTACTTTTTTCTTATCGAAGCAAACAGAAAAAACCAAATAAATCATTCAAGTTCAACAAACAATAAATTATCGTTTTGATTTATGAAGAAGCGCGCCAATAACATGTACATAAACACATTCAAATTTCAAATGTTACTATGTTGCCAAGTCTTCAGACGACACGAATTCGTTTAAGTCATCGGTCATTACGAAGGGCACATGAGAATAGCAATATAAACTATCGTTCGCAATTACCACCGTTCGTTTTCGTTACGAGTGGTCGAAAACGAGTGAAGTTCAGAATAGAGCCCCTGAATGCGAGTGGAATTCTTCCGAAAACGAGTGCTAAATACATTGAACTATATGTTATTCTAACAATATATATAGTTCAATGGCTAAATAGCACTCGTTTAGAATTTCGAGCGCTCGTGTCACCAAATCATATCATCTGTCAGTTGAGAATAGCAAAACGAGTGAACGTTCGTGATGATCATAGATTAGAGTTGTGTAGATTGGCAACTCCAGTGCTATCAGCGGGAACAATGTTTTGGCGACATCTAACAGCTTGGAAGGAAGTAATACATGTGTTTAAATATATTGTCAATAGATGTCGCTAGAGAAAAAAAAACAAAAGTAGAAGAATCTTTGTGAAATGGAGAATATTAGAGGTGTAAAAGTAACGAAATAAAGCGTACCCGTATGTATTCGTTACTTTAGCAATTAGTACTCGTTACTTTCGTATCGTTACGTTACTCGTTACTTTTGATACCTCATAATATATCAATTTGTGTTAGAGTAACGAATCGAGTCGCATTGCGAATCGAATCGTATCGAGTACGCAAAATTCGTAATTTGTAGAAAACATACTTATACATTATATACCAAGCTGCGTAAGGTGAATTTTTTCACTGTTCCGTATTTTTAACCAGACCTTTTGAGTTATTCTAAATTTAGTTTATTTAATAGTGAAAGTAAGAGTGTAAAACTATTAACCGTGTGCTCATGTTATATCACAATAACAAAGCAATCTATTCTACATCGATTATAAGTTATACGCGTATGAGTAAAACATACGTTCAGTAAACGTTTCAAGACACGCATCAACGTTACTTTCGTGATCGGAACAGTTATAGGTACCTATACTACGAATACGGAATAATCTGTGGAATAATGCGAGTAACGAAATGGATTTGTGTGTAACGTTTCGTTACTCGGTACTAGACGTCGCACCCGTTACTCAGTAACGAATACATACGGTTTGCTACAGCTCTAGAGAATATGTCTATGCGAATTGTAAACGTAAACAAAAACATTGAATTTCAATTTAAAATTATATTTCCTTGTTGATGAAGTTAGAAGCAGTGTGAGTTAAGGTGAGTGAAATTTTCTTGACTCTACAGAGATTGGTTCAACAGGTATGTTACTTTTCATTTATCTATTTTCATAAATAATAATAATAAAGTCCTTCAGCATTGTACATTTCACACAACTTACAAAAAAAGAAAGTTTATAATGTTAGATATTATATTTGTATTATTTTAATGCAGTCCCATTAGGTTATCATTAAATAAATTATATTTTCAATTTTGTTCAAGCATGGAATGATTGCAATAATTGGTCTTTATTATTGATGGTATTCAATTAAAACAAATCATATCAAAATTGTTTAGTATCTACTCCTCAAATATCTAATGATGCAACATAATAAACAAGATATCACAAGATTTACTAATAGCCAATCACTGATTTATTGATTTAATTAAATCAATAAACATTTTCAGGAAATTACTGGGACAGAAGATTCAAACAAAAAATATTCACCTGTGCCTAAAGACCTTCAAACTAGGCAAATACCACTGGAGTGAAAGATACTTAAATATATTTCTGGATTTTTGCTGAGGAAAAATAAAAAAAATAACATAGTAAATTGCTACTGCACAAAAATATTTCTTCTCAGGGAAAGTGCTTCAGACTATGCAGATGATTTAAAGAAAAAGAATACAATAAATTCAAAAACAGATTGTATTATGTGAACAATGAATTTTTAAACAAAATGTCTAGGGCCTATATGCCATCATAAAGTATGTTCTAAGTGTGGATCTACATAAAAAAAATGTTCTCAAGCATTTATTGAATTTATTGCGAACAAACTTTCACTTAACAAGCTGTGAACATAATTATTTAATATCTTAAACAATATTTAAATATTTCATCAATATAAAAATATCTTGTAATGTAATGAAAGGACGTTGTAAAAATATTCATATGAATTGTTCTAAATATTTTAGGTCTGCTAAAAAAATTGATGAAAAATATTGCAAATATAAGAGGTAATTAAAGCAAACATGATTTCTTATTTTCCATTTTCCCATAGCATCAATAACTGAAATAGGTTTTTGACTTTGAAATGTATGTAAATGGAAGAATATTACTTTGGTTTATTATTCATCATTAAAATAAATAACCAATACTTTGGTATTTAATTTATGATACTAAATAATTACAAAGTGATGTTCTTACGTTTACATGAACGTTTCAAGTTCCCGCAATACGTTGAGATTCGTCACAATAAGCGACGCGACGATCCTAAATCTACCCGAGCTTCCTTCCAGGCCGGCAGAGGTCGCGGAAACGCTGTTCCAAAAAATCTTGAGAGTTTCCAATCTACACAACTCTAATCTATGGTGATGATTACGAAAACGAATGATAATCGTTCGCAATGTCGACCTCACTGGCATCGCTGAACATAACACAGTGTTCTGTGATCATGAATTAAATACATACCTAATCATATTTGAATTTAGCAGATTTCGAAAATTGCTCAATTTGTAATTCGAATGTTAAAGATGAACATGAATCAATTAAGGCAAGAAGAACACGAAAGATACTTTTTTGGAATTTGCTCAACGGAAGTGTATTATACACGTAAATTTTTCATGAATTGCTTTGTTGGAAAAATTATAATATGAAATTTTCAGTTGAAGATTCTATCAAGAGATGTATTACAAATTTTATGGAACAAATTGAAGAAACTTTAATAGAGGAAAATGTTTCTACAAAAGAACGTATTGAGAAAGAGGTTGCAGAAATTAAAGCTCTATATATTAGAGAATGTATGAAAGTCTTAGAGGACTTCAAGGTGAGTACAGAAAACATTAAACATGTGTTTCATTAAGAATTATATCCTTACAGAATTCACTAAGGGATATTTTCAAAATACCTGAAAATGCTCCCATTTATCCAAAATCAGAAAAAAAATCTTATACAGAAGATGAAATACATATGTTACGAGAAGAAGTCACTCTTTTAGAACAATCATTTTTGAGAGTGAGTACTTAGTTGATATGATTAATATTAAATAATTGGTGAACTCTTGAACAGAATGAACTTTTTTCAGGAAAAGATGTTTCTGGTGCAATTGAGGAGAGAGAAAGAGATACTAGAAAATTTGAGACCTATCTTTGTAGACAGTAAAATAGTACTTGCCGAGTTGAAAAATAAAACAGAGTCAAATGATCTGGATAAACTCAAAGAAACACATAAGAAAAAAAAAGAATACATAAAATATTCAAATCATGATGTTAAAATGGACGAATCACCTGAATTAGAAAAGGATCTTGGAGTATCATCCTGAGAAATAAGTAAAGAACACTCATCTAGTTTGGTAGGGAAGTCTTCCTATGCATCCCATCATAAAAAAAATACCACATTACGTTTAGAAATAAATCAAAGAAGTTACATTTATTAGAATGCTTCAAAATGAATTAAAGAAATAGTTTTATATTCACATGGTTCTTCTAGTGAAATTCTTAAAAAATATATTTCGACATATTGGATTATCATATTTTCTTGATTTTTTCATGTGATTACCATGTTAAAAATGATTGACAACTCCAAGATATACTACTGAATTAAAATGTTCAGAGAAGGTACACGAGAGGGATTTTGAGGGTCTATACTCATATTGTTGAGCTTACATTAACATATTGTATTGTTATTCAGTTTTCTATATGGAATATTAAATCATTCTTTCAACATTTTGAGTGACTAATGCCATTTTGCCGGGTTAAATTTTTATAGTTTTAACCCAGGGTTAGGCTATAACTCTGAGGGCCGGTTTCTCAATTGCGAGTTAACTCGAGGTTGCGAGTTGACGCATGTATTTAGCGATATTCATGAATGCGCAACACTCGGGTTACCTGCAACCTCAGGTTAACTCGCAATTGAGAAACCGGCCCTTGAAGGTGCAAGACAAATTACCAATTTAACCCTAGGGTTAGATTGATTTCTATTGATGTTTTCTCCATCAAATCAAATGTAAAATACAAAGTGTGATACATCGTTGGAAAGATAATTTTGAGTAGAAATAGAAATTTGCAAAAAATATATAGGGTGCCATTTGGGATAAAAAAAAGTCAGAGTCACTTCTGGCCAAACCGAAAGTGACTTTCAATTTTTGCCTTTGTCAGTTGAAGGTTCCTTGGACGAATTGAAAATCATAAAATTTAAAAATTTGTATCTTTTGAAATGGCTGAGTTAATCCATTGGAACATGTATACTGGAACACCCGATATTCAACTGCGGCAGTTACCCAACCAGCAATAATTGCTGATTTTGAAAATGTCAAATTTTGTGCTGTCAGAGGTAACAGAACAGAAATATTTCACTAAAATCACCTGTACACAAGTTGAAATTAAAACAATAATAATTGAGGGATGCAGCTGGGTGGGAATACTAACAAATTTGATCACTATGTCTCTCACAGATCCATGAGGTGTCTACGGAAATACAGGATGAGTACAGAAAAAGACTAACCACAATAAGTAACACAAGAAATCTAATTTCGCTGCTGCAGCCAAATGTAGGCTAAATTTCTTACATTTTATGCGACGGCCGACTAATGTCGTTGAGGTCCAAAAAGTTAGGTGAATACTCGACTGAAGGCCAGTGCCCCACTCCAGAACAATAGGGCTACACAGCCGGAAATAAAATACGTGGATATCGTAGATCAAGCGCGACTAACCGCGTCATCACCATGTTTAACAAATAAGAAAACGCATATATTATACCACGGGACGCATCATATCGGTTTTTGCTCGCATGTTCTAGGAAACAGCGAGCTATCATTGTGCCCAAATATGTCTGTAATTTTCAATTATTTTTTCCGAAAATGGTCTAAAAACGATTAGGTTCGACTCACTGATAAAGAATTTGAGGTCAAAAACTATTCTGTCCGGCCGGCCGTCCGTTGCTACGATAACATTCGAACGAAAAGAGATACCTAGCGATTTTCAATTTTCAGGGATAGGTTCGCATCCGAATGCGACGAATACGTTCGTTAATGCATTTTATGGGCATAATCGGCCAAACGGTTTCGGAGTTATAGGGGTAACCGGGGGAATGGTGGCCCCCTAAGCTTTGTTTATTTTTTTGTGTTTTTTTTTCTGAATGCCTTCAAAAACAAGGGTATTATTTAAATAAGTCATCTTCCACTAATGTCTTCAAAAGTAAACAAAAAATAGTATATTTTTTTATACAGTCAAAAAAGTTGGGGTAATGGTGACATATATGTATATTGTATATTATTATACTGATCCTCCTATTTCTTCCCCAAGGAGACCCCTCATAAGCTCTCGAAAAGCTTGAGCGGGTAAGGAGAACCAGTTGTCTTCTGTGTAGGTTTCCTTACTGTGTCCTTACGCCACCTTAGGCACAGCACTGTTAATTTTTTGACCCAACAGTGAATGGTGGCGATTACCGTGACTAGAAAATAAGGCTACTATTACCCCACTAAACAGATTCTAAGCTCAATGAAGGCATATATACAGGGTGAGTCTTTGACCACTGCATTAATTTTAACCAAAGATTCCTCTCATCAAATGAAACACTTTTTTCATTTAACATTTTTCCAAATTCAGCTCAGGTAAAAAGATACAGGCTGTTGAAATTTTGAAAAAAAATCAGTTTTTATTTTGTAGCTTTGACATCCTTTTCTCGAATAAAATGAATGTTGGCGTGAAGTTTCCTATAACTATGTTACATATTTTCCAAATATTAGTTATTTCCTACTTCTACTGGTTTTCTAGTTATGCATTCGTGGATTCATAAAACTAAACGAAATTAGCATAAAGAAAGCATATAAAGTTTTTCTTGAGTCATTTCACGAATATTCCATCGTTTTAGAACATTATATTATTCTTCATCATTTCTCCTTAAACGCACCGTTTTCGAGATATTCTTAATTGAATGTTTTAAAATGGAAAACTCCAGAAATTTCACTACTTTTATGGATCCGTCCCTGAGCGTTGGAATCCCGAATCAAGCTGTAAATCACGTTACCATGGCTTATTCTCGTCCGCCAACAATGTCATAGATAATTTATATGCGGGAGTGTATTAGCACATTGTGAAATCTTTAAACGCTTGTAACTTTTTACCTGAGCCGAATCTGGAAAAATGGTAAATGAAAACAGTGTTTCATTTGATGAGAGGAATCTTTGGTTAAAATTAATGCAGTGGTCAAAGACTCACCCTGTATATATATATATATATATATATAATCTTTTTCGGTATCGGTACATGCCTTATGAGCCCAATTTTCGCAAGAATTAAACCTTCACCATACCCCATACCTCCCCATTTTCAACGAATTCCCCGCACACTAAAAATATGTCAGTCCCACTCGCATCTTTGTCCTTGTATTCATCATCATTGTCCTCGTCTTTTGAACTTATTTTCCTGTAAGTTTTCCTATTATTTCCTCTAGGTGACTTTACTATCTTCTCAACTTCATGGTTTTCTTTGTGATCGTCAGTAACGTCGTGAGAAAAAAAAATTCTTTTATAGGTCTCTCATACTCGGTTTCGCTTTCGCAAGTTTTTGCAGTGCTTTATTAATTTTTAATCAGCTTTTCCGTGGAGAATCTCTTTGTTTGAGAAATTCCAACTTCGCTGTTTTGTTCTAATTACTTTTGCAGGGTACTTCTGGGAATGTTGAAAGCTCTGGATACCTCCTCAAGATTCCCAAAGTACCTAACCGCAGTGATGGCTGCCTTTCGCTGGTCACATTTCCAATACCCTATTTCAGTTTGTTTTCGATAGGACCTTGGCATCTGGAAAACTATCTCAAAGTATCCTTCAACATGTTTGAAATAGTGAATCTTTCATTTTCCAATGCAAAATGAATGTTTTCAGTACTGATGGGGTAATGGTGGCCGGCTCTCATTACCCCACAGCGACCAGCCACTATTACCCAAAACACACATGTTATAAACAATAGCGAAAAAATACTAAAATTAAACAATTTTTGCGCGTATGTTCTGGGGAACATCGCGTTATAGTTTTGCCCAAATGTCTGTAACTTTCGAATTTTTTTACGAAAATGGTCTCAAACGATTAAGTTCGACTCCCCAATGAAGAATTCGAGGTCAAATTTGATTCTGTCCGTCCGGCCGTTGCCACGATAACTTGAGAACGAAAAGAGCTAGCGACTTGAAATTTTCAGGGTAGGTGGCGCATCCCAATACGACGGACAAGTTCGTTAATGGGCATAATCGGCCCAGTGGTTTCCGAGTAATAATTTTGTTTTCAACCAATATAAATCCGATCGAACTGAAACTTGGTGGGTAGTTGTAGAATATGAACCTAAGCACGTTTGTGAAATTTTGTGCGAATCGTATGGCTAGAAAATTTTAAAAAAATTATTAAAAAATATTTTTGTTGACACGATAACTTGAGAACGGAATGAGATAGCGGCTTGAAATTTTCAGGTTAGGATGTGCACCAGAACGCGACCTTTCAGTTTGTTTATGAGCATAATCGGCCAAACGGTTTTAGAGTTATAGCCATCTGAAATTTTCTGAAATTTGGTGGTTTTTTGTTCCTCATTAACTCGAAAAATACTGAAACGATTGAATTCAAACATGGTTATTAGTTGTAGAATGTCAACGCAAAAATGTTTGCAAAATTTGGTGAGGATAGCATTTGTAGAAAATTTTTAATAAATCATTGAAAATAAAAAAAAAATTCTATATATCAGTAACTATTCGTTTGAAATTGCTGAAATTTTGCAAGAGCCTTCATAACCTAACTCTACTGCCAAGTTTCAAGTTTTAATACGATCGGTTAAATATTGTTGGAGATTCGAGCATTCTTGTGTGAGTTCAGTAGATGGGTGACCGTTGCCTCGATAACTTTCGAACGAAAGGAGATAGGGACTTGCAATTTTCAGGGTAGGTTGCGTATCCGAATGGGAGAGTTGAGTTCGTTTTTGGGCATAATCGGTCTAACGGTTTCCGAGTTATACCCACCTGGAATATTATTTCCTTGATAACTCAAAAAATAAATATTCGATCGAATTGAAGCTTGGTAACTAGTAGTAGAAAATCAACATAAAGACGTGTTTAAAATTTTGTAAGAACCGTACCCCTAGAAAATTTGAAAAAAATGACGAAAAAAAAAATTTTAAGAACCGTACCCCTAGAAAATTTTGAAAAAAATCACGAAAAAAAAATTGGTTCAAGCACTGACGTGAAGTCAGAAGCTTTTGCGCGTATGTTCTATTGTCCATTCTTCTGTATTGGACACCCTTAATCGAATTTACCATGGTAAATTATGTTGTCCAATACAGGAGAATGGACAACATAATTTACCATGGTAAATTCGATTAAGGGTGTCCAATACAGAAGAATGGACAATAGAACATACGCGCAAAAGCTTCTGACTTCACGTCAGTGCTTGAACCAATTTTTTACTTACGTTTGTTTTTTCCGATATCTATATTAATAATGAAAGAATACACAACAAAAAGATTCAGGAAAATCAAAACGATAATCTGAATTTCGAACTTGCCCCTTCAAACGATTAGTTTACAAATACAAGGCTTGTTTTGGTTCGCAGTAGGGACAGTTCCGAATCGGTTCTAAAGAGTGGGCCAAACGTAGCGTGTGAAAGATTTCGCCCAATCGCGCAAGTCCCATTACAATAAACGACTGTGTGACTACTTTGAACTGTTCTAGGACAGTCCGAATTGCGAACCAAAACAAACCTACATATTGTTACACCATAACTGCAATGTCGGGCTGGCCGTTTCAATTTAAGGAATCGCCGGCCTGTTCTTGGTAAACTAGTTGAACTACATATAAGATGTCGCAACTGTGTACCTGTTGTGGAATAAAATTAAATCTCGATATTTGGGATGGCCCCTTTTACCCCGGAGGCCAACATTCCCCCAGTTCCCGCTACCCATCATGAAATATTAATTCTTCAAAAATTCAGATCAGATCGAATTGAAACTATATTATAGGTAATTAGTTGTAGAATTTCGTGAGAATCGTATCACTAGAAAAAAAAAAACTTCAAGAATTTTATGTACAGTGCTCCCAACAACTCCGCACCAAGAGGGACTTTTTTTTCTTATTAATATGTCCGAATTTTATTAATTACAAAAAGTTTGTGCATCAAAAATGATATAAGATTCGGCAAACTGAGACTTTCGGTTCGAGCGGAAATCGCCATTTTCAAACAGAAATGTTCATAATCTCGGAAAATTGGAACTTTTTCTGTGAAGTGCTTTAAGTAAACTTGTTTGAAATTAGAATTTAGATACATGTGCAAATTTTCAGGTCGGAAAAACATGAAAAATATGTTTTCTTTTTTTTGCCCATAACTCTTTTGAAAATTGAATAATTACCTAACGGATTTTTTTTCGGTGACTAGACAACAGTATTAGTGTCAGCATGAATATGATTGTAACTAGTAAATT
Organism: Halyzia sedecimguttata; assembly: GCA_937662695.2. Classification (NCBI taxonomy): domain Eukaryota; kingdom Metazoa; phylum Arthropoda; class Insecta; order Coleoptera; family Coccinellidae; genus Halyzia; species Halyzia sedecimguttata. The sequence continues at coordinate 36,294,747 of OW569411.2, forward strand.
TGGTTGGAACTTGGTTTTTCGACATTTGTTCGAATTTTCCCTCAAAAGTCGTTTCATTCTGGTGCAAAGTTGTTCCTATTCGTATTTTCACCATTAAAATCTTTCAATTTCACATTCAATTCACATCCGAGAATCCCAAGAATACGAATCTTGCCGCAAATTGCCAATTTAGGTATAGCTAGATTTTTTATTGAAATAGAATTTTGTCATGAATATCCATCGTTCGATTTCAACGCCTGTTAATTATTTTCTATGATCAAAGATTTATGAAAATTGGAACAAATGTCGAAAAACTAATTTAAAAAAAAATTTTCTATGCTTTTCATGCGGACACTTATATTTTCTGATCACCAAAAAATAATTCCGTTCGGTAATTCTTCAATTTTTAAAGAGTTATAATCAAAAAATGGGTTCAAGCCCTGTGGACAGGAGTTTTCTGGCGCTCTAGTTCAAACAGACAAATTATATCTCCGAAAGTATTGGTTTCTCAGAGTTGAGAATTATATCAATGTATTCTTATGATAGAACTGCATCATAAAGGAAATTCAATTCAAATAATAGTTTATTTATCAAGATTGAATGAGCAATCTGAGAATGAGAACTGCACCATGGAAGAAACCAAATTATAATAGCTGAAATGAATTTGAATCTCTCTTATAGAACAGGATGAAATGTACGAGTATGAACACAGATCATATAATAAAGCTTAGATAGAATATTTATAGCATTCTGTGAAAACTTAGAAGTACGATTCATTATTGAAATTTAGAACTTCATCTTAGCAGAAATTGAATTCAAACATCATAGAAGAATTTAAATTTAACAAGAGTGCCAAAAATTATCAATCCAAAACCAATAGACGAATTCTACCCAACAACGAACTCATCCGAGATATTCATTCCTCAATTCTATGATGAACGATAATATATATATCTTTCCTCAAATCTACCCCAATACACCAATATTCCAGTTTTGTTTTTAGTGGAGATATTCTGAACTCAATATTATTAACTTACCATTACCATTCCCATCATCATATGGATTGACCATCGGCATGAAAATATCAACCAACAAAAAGTATGATATTATATTATAATTCTCATATTTATAGGATTGCTGGAATGAATGACAATGAGACAACGTCATGTCTCAGGAAAATAAGTTGTTGACATTATAACAATTCATAGAATACCCACAGAATAATTCTATCACTCTGTGAAAACGTAGAAATACGATTTACATTGAAATTTTTAATAATCATATCTCCGAAAGTATTAGCTTGTTAGAGTTAAAAATAATATGAATGGATTCTTATGGTAAAACTGCTTATTGAAAAAAATTTAATTTGGAATTTGTTTTGTAAAAAAAAAAATTTTTTTTTGTTACTCCGAATCCATCTGTCCGATTTTGCCCAATAACGAACTTAGCCGAGATATTTATCCCCCAAACCTACACTGAAAATTTCAACTGTCTAGCTCATTCCGTTCGAGAGTTGTCGTGCCTACGGCCGGCCGGCCGGACAGAATGAATTTCGACCACGGATTCTTGATCAGTGAGTCGAACCAAATCGTTTAGGACCATTTTCATCGAAAATTTCGAAAATTACAGACATTTGGGCAAATTGATAAGCACTCAGTTCCGAGGAACTAGAGCGCCAAAAAGGAAAAAATAATTTTCACGATTTTCCGACCTGAATTTTTGCACATTCATATAAACTGTGATTTCAAATAAGTTTACTTAGAGGATTTCATACAAAAAGTTTAAATTTTCCGGGATAATTGACATTTTTGTTTAAAAACGGCGATTTCCGCTCATACCGGAAGATGCAGTTTGCCGTGTTTTATATCATTTTTTATCAATTTTGATGCAACAACTTTTTGTAATTAATAAAATTAGGAAATTATGAGAGAAAAGTCCCTCAAGGGGCGGAGTTGCTGGGAAACACTGTATACAGGGTGAGTCAAGAATGTGTACCGAGCTTTCTGGGGGTGATAGCAGATTGAAATATAGGTTCAAGCCCTGTGGACATGAGATTTTTGGCGCTCTTGTTCAAACAGACAAATTATATCTCCGAAAGTATTGTTTTCTCAGAGTTAGGAATTATATTAATGGATTCTTATGATAGAAATGCATCATGAAAGAAATTGAATTTAAAAAAAGTGTCGTTTGAAAATATGCTTCAAAAATTATCATTTACAAAAACAGCAATATGTAATGCTTTAATGCTTCAAAAATTGTCATTAAATTTATTTATCAAGATTGAATGAGCAATCTGCAATGATTCAACCTCGTGGAATGGGTTGTTGCAACTTACACTCGGTGCATAGTTTTCACAACTCGAAATACCTAAGGAAAATATATCATCGAAATGTCTAGAGCGAGCCTGGAGACAATCATAGCAGATTGTCCATTTATTCCTGCTATTTAAGTAGGTAGAGGCTGACGAACAAATTATTTTTAAAGGTTCAAAATATATTAATAAAATAGTATCCTCTTTTCATAATTTAAAATTTAATAGTTCATACCACTTTTACATTCATTTCTGTTTTATGGACCTTAACTCAAGAATAAAATGTTTGATACACAAATGTAGATCCATATTTCAGCATTTTTTTGCTAGCAACATCATGAAAATACTGTATATAGGAACATGTCTCACAACGTGAGGAAGTTAAAGGTTTTCTGTTTTCCAACAGAAAATATTTTCAAACTACGAATTGACAAGTCTCTAATAGCTAGATAAGATGACATTTATGAACAGTGTACACAGACAGACTCTGTGTTCACATTCTGTGAATACATAGAACTACGATGTATTATTGAAATTTTGAAAAATCATATCTCCGAAAGTATTAGCTTGTTAGAGTTATAAACCATCATGCCGATTATACCCAATAACGAACTTAATCGAGATATTTATCACCCAAACCTACTCTGAAAATTTCAACTGCCTAGCTCTAACTGTTCCAGGCTTATTGTAGAAACAAATTTGAATTTTTTTTTGATACTTCACGGCAACCCGATCAGTACAAGACTTCTTATGCATATAAAGGTCATTATTCTACAATTTAATGCTAAATTTCAGATAGATTGAGTTATCGCTTTCGGAAATATTCATAAAAAATGTTTTTACTAAAAACGGCCATAACTCTGAAACCGCTTGGTGGATTTCGCCCGTTAACGAACTCGTCCGAGATATTTACGCTCCAAACCTACCCTGCAAACTTCAATCCTCTAACTCCTTTCGTTCGAGAGTTATCGTGTTAACGGAGGACCGGCCGGACAGAATCGATTTCGACCACGGATTCTTGATCAGTGAGTCGAACCAAATCGTTTAAGACCATTTTCAGCCAAAAATTCGAAAATTACAGACATTTGGGCAAATTGATAAGCACTCTGTTCCGAGAAACAAGAGCGCCAAAAGTAAGTGTAGGTTGATGCATAAAGTTATGGCCCAAAATACATATTAAGGGAGATACATCCAAAGTTGATAAAATTTAAAAAAAATCTGCGCATAACTTCTAAACGGTGAATGCCACCAGATTGAAATTTCGTGCATAAATGTATGTTGTTAAATTTTTTTTTATTACACTTCGACATTTCTGATATTGTAATAAAGGGTGTTTTTAGAGGGTGAGTGATTTTTTTTTATGACAACTTCTTTCTTTGTATTCATTTTGGTGAAAAAATAGAAGCATTCGATCAAGCGAAGAAAATTACATGCAAAAAGTACTCTTATCTAAATACAAAAAATTGAACCGGTTTCGAAATATTTGAGTTTTTGTAGTCATATGATGTCAGCAGATTAATTCATCGCGAGATTCATCGGTATTTTTAGCAGGCCATGAACAATTCTGTTCTTAATTTTGTCGATATTATAACCATCTTGTGCCGTTGCTAAACAATTAGTACACATATAACAATAATTCTGCCTCAACAGAAAATTTTTTTGATTTTATCAACTTTCGAAGGATTTATCCCTTAGTATGCATTTTGGGTCATAAGACTCATAAGTGTATATATAGTATAGACTATAGAGGTCTTATAATATCTTAATTAATAGCTCATAGCTAAAGATTTTAATTTTAAAGTCTGATTTCAGTATGCATGACAAATCAAAACGATACAAATAATTCAGATAATCTCATAGATATATGAAATATTATGTATCAGATACATTGGTCCTGAGACGTATCAGCTATGTACATGATTTCTTAAAGATGTTGTGTAACGGGAAGGCGCATATTACACTGTGGTTTGCTGGGAAGTGAGCTTGTGAAATTTTTGAGAATCGTATCACTAGAATAGAAAGAAGCACTGACGTGAATTCAGTGCTCTTTGGCGCGCGTGTTCACGGTGGCTAATTTGAATTGAATGATGAGCTTCAAGCTCAGTGGATAGAGCGAGCCGAAAATCTACCCAAAGGATAGTGGACACCATTCACTGTCGGTTCAAAAATTAACAGTGCTGTATCTAAGCTGACATCAGGATAGAGTAACAAAGTTGGAAAAGAACACAACTGACTCTCCTTAGTTGCACAAGCTCCTAGAAGATTTGGGAGGGTCGGTATAATCCTAATCATGTTTATAGCACGCGCGCCAAATGCAGATTGACTTAACAATGAAAGAAAAAGTGTAAAAAAGCATTGACGTGGGATCAATCTGCTTTGGCGCGCGTGCTATAAACATGATTAGGATTATTCTGACCCTCCCAAATCTTCTAGGAGCTTGTGTGACTAAGGAGAGTCAGTTGTGTTCTTTTCCAACTTTGTTACTCTATCCTAATGTCAGCTTAGATACAGCACTGTTAATTTTTGAACCGACAGTGAATGGTGTCCACTATCCTTTGGGTAGATCTTCGGCTCGCTCTATCCACTGAGCTTGAAGCTCATCATTCAATTCAAATTAGCCACCGTGAACACGCGCGCCAAAGAGCACTGACTTCACGTCAGTGCTTCTTTTTATTCTTTATTTTCTAGTGATACGATTCTCAAAAATTTCACAAGCTCACTTATTAGCTTTATATTCTACAACTATTCACCAAGTTCAAATTCGATCGGATTTGTATTGGTTGAAAACAAAATTATTACTCGGAAACTATTTGGCGGATTATGCCCATAACGAACCGTCATATAGGGATGCGCCATCTACTCTGAAAATTTCTAGTTGCTAGCTCTTTCCGTTCTCAAGTTCTCAAGGCCAGAATCAAATTTGAACTCAAATTCTTCATCGGGGAGTCGAACACAAACGTTTGAGACCATTTTCGGCAAAAAATTCGAAAATTACAGACATTTGGGCGAAATGATAACGCGATGTTAACCAGAACAGCGCAAAAATACTATAAGAAAATATAATCAATGAAAATAAATCTATAACGCAAATGGGGGGGCGCTGCCTAATATAATGCCACCAGGCGCAATAATACCTAGATACCGCTCTGCAATCTTTCCACAATTTATTTCTACTAGAGATTTACTATCCTAAAGAAATAAGTATTCGAAGCCAAGCTTTGGAATGTTTTCAACGTTGCATTTTTCAATATTCTGACTACTTTATAGTGTCTTGATCTCTACGAGGTACAAATTTTTGGCCGAATTTTCACGAACTAGATTTGAATAATAAATTAGGAATAAAACAAAATTTTGGAATTGCAATGGGTTCGCCTTTATCACCTGTCATGAGTAAAATATTTATGGAAAATTTTGAAGAAAAATTTTTGGATACATATTTGTTGAAACCAAAAGCTTGGTGGCGATATGTTGACGATATATTTGTAATTTGGCAACATAGTAGAGAAGGGTTAGGCAAATTTTTCGATTTCATAAATTCAAAGGAACCTACAATAAAATTCACTTTGGAAATAGAGAAAAATAATCAGCTTTCTTTTCTGGATGTTTCGATAATTAAGTATCCGAACCATTTCGAAACGAGTGTCTTCAGGAAGCAGACACATACAAACAGATATTTAAATTTCTATTTAAACCATCCGCTTAGTGTGAAAAGAGTTGTTATTAAAACACTTTATGATAGAGCGAACCTAATTTGTTCTACTCTTGAAATTCGAAATAATGAAATTGATTTCATCAAAAAATTTCTTGAAGAAAATGGATATCCGAGACAATTCATAAATACATGTATCATGAATTTAGATGGAAGAGCAAATAATCAAGAACAACAAAATAATCAACAAGTAGGTACAACAGAATAATCAACAAGAACAGCAACTCAATCTGTTGAATGTGATCCCTTATATTCATGGCCTTTCTAAAAAAATTAGAAGAATCGGTTCTATGTTCAATATAAGAACCGTCTTCAAAACACAAAATTATCTTAGGTCTTTATTAACGAAAACAAAACCCATAAATGAAACACAAAAATCAAAAAACTGTGTATATAATATTCCTTGTATTTGTGGTAAATCATACACAGGAGAAACATCAAGACCACTAGAAGTAAGAAAGTCAGAGCATAAGAATAACTTGTGAAATAGAGACATACAGAAATCAAAAATAGCAGAACATGTATGTACAATCCAAGGAGATCACATGATGGATTGGAGTAATACAAATATTCTAATTACAGAACCTGATTATATTAAAAGGAAACTTAAGGAGTCCACTTGTATTTTATTGAACAGAGAATGCAATTTTGCAAATTTCTCAATTGATATTGACCATATTTGGCAAGCTTTATTGAAAAAGGAGTTGGAACTTGGAAATTTCTATGCGAAGTAAAACATATGTTAGCTATGATTTTTAAATACTGTCAATGTGACAATTCTTGAATTTCACAAAATAACTATCAACAAAATAATTCTAAAGATTTTCATTAAGCGTCTGACGAAGGAGTCTGATATAGACTCCGAAACGTTACGATATAGTTGTTTCTTCGTTGATGTTGTTTCGTTGTGTTTTGCTAGGCAACATTGTTCAATTCATTGCTTCTGACAAATATATTGTGTTTCTTACGCAGAAGCAAATCACAAAATAATAAATTTTTATTTTATAGATATTTTTCAGAGTTTGGGAGAGAAAATGGTCTTATTCATTTTTAACCATTCTTGTTGTGTATCAATTAATCATGTTTCGTATATTCTGAGCTCATCGCTTCGGATTTTGATGGTAAATATCAATATTTCGGGGGTGTGATGTAACTGACATTATGAAGTGAAAAATCAAAATTAATTATATATGTATCTTCATAGTTGCAGTAATATTTTGCGACACTATGTCTGAGTTTGAGTGAATTTCATATTTTATTTTATTTTTCAATAATTTTTCATGTTCATGTTTATTTATTTTTTTTTGTAGAAAGAAATAGGTAGTGATTTGTATTTTGTACCTGATATACTCTTAAGTTGTTTACATTTGTGTTGATTGTTGATTAAAAATCATTTGATATATTGGAATTTACGTACCTTATATTTTTTCATTATTTGTTTGTTTTGAAAAAACGAATTCTGATTGGAAAATTGTTTTGAAAGACATTGAAAAAGTAGAGGGAGGCCCCGATAGTTTTCAAGCGTAGGGCCCCGGAAATCGTCGATCCGCCACTGACTATCGGTTCTTTTCCAATTATTTCAGAACGTATCCATATGGTAAAAATTTGAAAATCGGCATCCAGTAGTATCATATCCGAGGGGCGCGGCGCGAACGAAAATCGGTAGGCACCATAGCGAAGCACATCAGAGGCGTGCACCTACTCTGAAAACTCTAGAAAACGGTGCATCCTGGCGACTAGAGAAACCTTTTTGCGTAAAAATATCCAAGGATTCATAATTTCGCATCATATAATGAAAAATTGGTTCATCCACTGACGTGAAGTCAGAAGCTTTTGCGCGTATGTTTCTCTCATACGCGCAAAAGCTTCTGAATTCACGTGTGTGCTTGAACCAATTTTTTTTCAAAAATTTTCTAGCGCTACGATCCTCACGAAATATTGCTAGAATTTTCGCGTTGGCATTCTACAACTAATAATCATGCTTGAATTGGATCGGATTTGTATTTTTGGAGTTATTGAGGAGATAATAACCAAATTTCAGATTGATATAACTCCAAAACCATTTGGCCGATTATGCTAATTAACGAACTTAAATGTCGCATTTAGATGCGCAATCTACCTTGAAAACTGCAAGTCACTATTTTTTTTCCGTTTTCAAGGAATCATGGGATACAAAATATTTTTTCGTAATTTTTTAAAAAATTTCTAGTGGTACGGTCCTCACAAAAGCTTACACACGTCTTCATGTCGATATTCTACAACTAGTTACCAAGCTTCAATTCGATCGAGTCTATATTACTTGAGTTATCCAGGAAATAATATTCCAGATGGGTATAACTCCGAAACCGTTGGCCGATTATGGCCAACAGCCAACACAACTCTCCCATTCAGATATGCAACCTATCCTGAAAATTGCAAGTCCTTATCTCCTTTCGTTCAAGAGTTGTCGAGGCATCGATCACCCATCCAGCTACTGAACTTTACAAGGCTGCTCGGATCTCCAACAATATAGAACCTATCATGTTCAAACTTGGAACTTGGCATCAGAGTTAGGTTCTGAAGGCTCTCGCAAATTTCAGCGATGTCGGACGAATAGTTTCTGATATATAGAAGATTTTTTCCAATAGATTTCTATGATTTTTTAAAAATTTTCTAGTGATACGATCCTCACGAAATTTTGCAAGAATTTTCGCGTTGCCATTATACAATTAATAACCATGTTTGAAATGGATTGGTTTTGTATTTTTCGAGTTATTGAGGAAATAACAACCAAATATCAGATGGGGATAACTCCAAAACAGTTTTGACGATTATGCCAATAAATAAACTCAAATGGCGCATTCAGATTTCCTATCTAAACTGAAAATTTCAAGTTGCTATCTCTTTCCGTTTTTAGGTTATCGTTACGTAAATCATATTTTTTAATAATTTTTTAAAAATTTTCTAGCAATACGATTCTCACAAAATTTCACGAACGTCACTAGACTTATATTCTACAACTACTTACCAAGTTTCAATTCGATCGGATTAGTATTGGTTGTAGACAAATTCATTACTCGGAAACCGTTGGGCCGATTATGCTCATTAACGAACTTATCCATCGCATTGGGATGCGCCACCTACCCTAAAAATTTCAAGTCGCTATCTCTTTCCGTTCTCAAGTTATCGTGGCAACGGCCGGCCGGACAGAATCAAATTTGACCTCGAATTCTTCATCAGGGAGTCGATCCCAATCGTTTGAGACCACTATTGGCGAAAAATTCGAAAATTACAGACATTTGTGCAAAATGATAACGCGATGTTCCCCTGAACATACGCGCAAAAATGTGTTGAACAAATCAGTTTTCGAGTGCTTTCCTACAGGCACTCCCTCCTTGTGACGGCTCTGTACTGGGAAGCACATTTCTGAACAGAGATCGATGCTGCATGCAAAGATACAGATACATGTAATGTAGTTCCATTATATTATATATAATTGTATAAACGAACCTATTATTATACCTAAGTGAGGAAAAAAACTCATTCGCGATTTCAGCTTCCTCAATATCAGGTTCTAAATACCTTTTTTAGATAAGAAGGTATTCATTACTGTTGTGGTTCACTTGGAGGATGAAATTTCTCGCGAATGAATCGAACATGTTGTTATATAGGTGTGCAAAATTTTGAAACGTTGGAATCTACAAGCAGGAAGAATTTAGGCCTAAAAATATTATACAAAGATGTACGTAAACTCTCCAAGTTAGATACGACCTCCAAAAAAGGAATGAGAAAAAAATTAATTACTATTAGGCTTGTTTCACATGCATACGGTTCCATTCGGTTCGTTTCGTTTTCGGTTTCAATTCGGTCGCTGGCGACAAGTGTGAAACGGTGCTCCGGTTTAGATTCGGTACCGAATAGAAACCGTACAGCACCGAATACTCCCTCGACACGAATAGGTTTCTATCAGGCTTGGATTCGTGTGTAGGGAATACAGATCAACCGGTGCGTTCACACAAATACGGTTTAGTTTCGGTTTTAACCATAAAGTAATAAATATTTACATATGTTTTTTGTCCTGTTCTGTGGTTTTAACCTCAAATCGAGCAGATATCTTTCCCGAATTGTTCAAATATAGAAATATAATCATACATATTCTCGGGATATTGTTGCTATCTCAGTATTCATTAGAAAATGATGGTTTACCAAATGTGGATCGACTGATTTCTGCTGTAAATCTAAACCAGTGCAGCGGGACAAAATTTCCGAAAAATATAAAGATCAATTAAAGACGTAGGATGCATTCAAAGATGTATGTGTTCAATTTTGAATGGCTTTGATGAATCTGACGTCGCGGAAAAATTGGAATTGTGAGCCCGTGTCGGAAGATAACATTAAACCTAATATGAACCGCATATGTGTGAAAGGCCTTCATTCGTTTTCGGTTGAAACCGAAAACGAACCGAACCGAATGGAACAGTATGCATGTGAAACAAGCCTTACTGTGATAAAGACAAAATGAATCGGATCTTGTAGATTTATTAACCATGCTATCAGCCACGCTTTTTGTATGTTTGCTTGTTTGTTTATGACCGACTTCATTGAACGTGATTTTGACCCACTTTAGATGATCATATTTTATTTAAACTTTGCAGACTTTTCAGGAGCCGATGAAATTACAATAATCTGATAAGAGTATCCTGACTAGGATCGCCAGGATTAATAAATTTCGTTAGGGATTTCATGTTAACAGCACCTTCGCCATTTTGAAATACGTTCCTCTACATATATATACGAAATTGTTATCTCATGAATTATTTGAAAATTTACCTTTTTAACACGATTTAATAAGCTTTACCCTTATGTTTGCTTGCTTCTTTGTTTGTTTGTAACCGACTTCTTTGAACGCGTTTTTGACCCACTTTAGACGATCAGATTTTATTTGAACTTTGCAGACTTTTCAGGGGCCAATCTGTGCATGCGATAAATCGATTATAAAACTATAAAATAAATAATAGTTTAAAAAAAACCTAAAACAACATGCTTTATTGATGAATCGAACTAAAATGTATAAAATAATTTTTGAGCATTAAAACAAATAATCGGCGAAAAATGTAAGTATTGTTTGGAGAAAATCGTGGTCAGTTCTGGAAAAATTTGATCGGTGCAATCAGTGAAAAAATAGTTAAGAACTCCAAAAGTGTGCGATTCATAAATTTATAAAAAAAGTCGTGCGAAAGGCATAAAAAATATGGCACGGAGTACCCCATGCTATTCTCTAAATCTAAATAATACTTACATTTTGGACTATTATTTTGTTTAAATGCTCAAAAGTTATTTTATACTTTTTAGTTCAATTTATCATTAAAGCATGTATTTTTTTGAATTTTTAAACTATTATTTTTCAATATTATGAAGAAGCATTGATAAAAACTAGAAATTATTGGTTGAATAAAATTATAGGTATTGGAGTACCTACTTATGCATTAAAATGTTTAATTGTATAGTTCACCGATTGGTGGTGCCAAAATTTTAGGTTCTTCTTCGTCATTTGAAAGTGGCAACAGTTCAATAAGAGTGTTTTCGTGAAAAATAAAGGACTATACTCTATCACATTGACATTCAGTTAGATTGCGCAGCTAAAGGTTTGCCACCAAATTCGAATGTATGCCATGATATGTGTAATTTTTTGGTATGGAAAACGTCTTCATGACGTTGCAAATACGACGTATGCTAAAATGTAAGGCCCAGTGGCGTTCTAATTAGCAAGGAAATCGCTTTCCGTGCCAAAGTTCAACTCTGCTATGTTACTTGTGTGGGCTAATGAAGAGGTAGTTTTGCCTGCGGGGTCTGTGGTGTTCTACACCGATGACCAGCCCTACTAGCCAATGTAATAACTTAAAGGTGATTTAGGAACAATTTATACGAGATTCAACTCAATACTGATTTATTCTAGAAACGACACACAATAAGAAAACATAATATATGTCGTACATCTTAATGCGCATCATATACCTAATTTACCGTCTTAGTCTGCAAATTTGTGGATACTCTAGTTAGTGGGTGTCTCTTTTGAACCTGTTTGTGTTCCTATGTCCCCAATAAATAAATAAACAAATAAATTAATCACAATAATCTTTTCGCATATACAGGCTATACCAGGGCTTCCCAAACTGTGCGTCGCGACGCCCTGGGGCATTGTCCCAGGGGCGTCGCATGTCGATGCGACCGAGTCTAAGGAGCTGATAACGTATTACTATCTAGTACTAATATTGGTAAATATTTTTGTGGCTGGGTTAAGGGATGTCGTACAAAAATGGCAAAGTCACAAGGGCATCGCAGTAAAAATAAGTTTGGGAATACATGGGCTATACAATATAACAAGTTAGTCTGAAGTCTGGGAGTGTAAGACGTCACTCAACGCACTCGGACAAGATCAATCAGGTCTTTGGGCGGCGGTAACTCTCTTCATTGGGATAGAGCCATTTTGCGTTTTTCCAGCCAGCCATCAGCCGATGGTAGTTAAGAAATGATGGGAACAATACAGGAAGCATGCGTTCTGGCGGAGGATCAGTAAACTAATGAGGGGCGCAGTTATTTCCCTCCTAATAGACGAGCTGGACCAAAAAGGTTGTCTCTCTCAGCAAATTAGAACTGAGGAAAATGACGGGTGCACTTGAAACATGGGATAGGTTCCCTATGATACCTGTCGCTTCTGCCAAGAAGCCACTGAGACAGCCGTACACCATCTTTGCGATTGTGAAGCTGTTTGCTGTTTCCATCGGAAAAGGCTACAACACCTTGGCTCATGGTTCCTACCTGAAACCGGAACAAGGAATGGATATAGCACCCAGGAAGATAGATCTTTATGTCAATGTGTTTGCGAGCTCTGCATGGCCTTTTCACCCTATCTATCACAATCATCTATTACGTTGCTGGGGCGTGCCAGACAGTTCTCAGGCATTTCCTTGATCACGTGGCAGCGAAATTTTCGTCCGTGCCATCCATAGGTTCGCCACCACTGGTCTATGCAATTGAAACAACATACTCAGGAGCTGCCCAATACTGCTTACTCATGATTCTAATATATGAAAACTGTACTTGTATGCTTCCTTTTATACATTTCAATAGCATATATTAAGCTGATTGATGAGTAGGAGTTTACTTTGTCGGTGCCTTTGTTTGAATGTTGACTTCATTAATATTCGCAAGTACGGCTCTTGGTTCTCTGATCATGAAAAGAGCCTTTTCTTTCATTTGAAAAAATGTACCCTCTCCAAACATTTCTCTTATCAAGTCTTTTCGTTTCCATAAGTGGAAGGAATGCTCTTATATATTTAGTGAAACACAAATCGGTGCAAAACTATACTATACAATTTTTGAACGATTCAAATTCTACTTGGGTGGAGTACACCTATTATATTGCCAGAAATCAAGCCAATATCGAAACAAAATTTGATAATGAAAATTCTGATTCTACGAAGTTGAGTGTTGGGGTGAATAATAAGAATAATTTCGATTGTAATAAATCATACCACAAAAATCAGTCCATATTGGGAGGTTTCAGTATGGATGTTTTGGAACATTTAATTGATTTTCTAAACACCAGGTGAGCACAGTTTCCATCCGCATTGAACAGGCCTGAGAATACAATCAGAAATCTCTATCTATATCTATATGATATTTCGAAATTTAGTTGAAGGATAGAGTGACCAGTTGATTTGTTCTTTTTTAGCATTGAATTGTATGAACTGGAAACAAATTTCAGTGCGAATTATTCTGATTTGGATGTAACACTTTGTGACAACCACAAAGAAACGTTAGAATATTTTCAAGTTGATATTGGCAGGTAAGTTAGATTTGTAGACAAATTAGACATGCTCATATTAATGAAAATTCAATACGGCTATAGAGCTCATTACTTCTTAGTATGATCCTCCTTCAATATAATTCAAAGGGCACCATTATAAACATGTTTCGAAGTTAACTTTAATCTTAACAGTCCCATTTCTGTATACAAATGTTTTTACACATCTCATAGTTTTTGCGCACTCTTTTATTGTTATTCCTTGTGTATTTTGAAATTTTTATTAAAGTAAATATGAATAGACGAGTATAAAATTTACCAAATGAAGAAATTCGATTTCTCATATCCGTGGTTGATTAATATAAGGACGTCAGTGGCGGCTGGTGATAATTTCGTTCATGGGGCTGATTCAAGAATACCCAAAAAGTATATATATTTTGAATACGTACTTACAAATGCCTACTTCTTAAAATGAAACTATATCCTTGTGTTTGTGGCGTAGATGAACTTCTCAATTACCTTTTCGTTGAAGTCAGGAATGTCGTTAACTAAATTTTTTCCGATGGACAACATTATTGCGAGCGCCGTCAGTTTTATTTCCGACATTGTATCTCATAGACAAGTCTTGATCAATTATAAAGTAGAGAAACATCTTTCAGTTTCTGTAGTTGTCATTGGCATCGATATTAAAATAACCTAATCTTTACATATTTCCCAAAGTACCTAAACAACCGGTCACGTTCTCTTTTTTGGCGCTCTTGTTCCTCGGAACAGAGTTATTATCAATTTGCCCAAATGTCTGTAATTTTCGAATTTTTTGATGAAAATGGTCTTTAACGATTTGGTTCGACTCACTGATCAAGAATCCGTGGTCGAAATCGATTCTCTCCGGCCGGTCCTCCGTTAACACGATAACTCTCGAACGGAGGAATGAGCTAGGCAGTTGAAATTTTCAGAGTAGGTTTAGGGGATGAATATCTCGGTTAAGTTCGTTATTGGGCAGAATTGGTCAGAATGTTTAGGAGCAACGAAAAAAAAATTTTTTGTTTACATTACAAATTTCGAAATAACTTTTTTCTAAGATGCAGTTTTATCATAAGAATCCATCGATATCATTTTCAACTCTGACAAGCAAATACTTTCGGAGATATGATGTTTCAAAATTTCAATAATACATCGTAGTTCTATGTATTCACAGAATGTGAACACAGAATTCTGTCTGTGTTCACTGTTCATAAATGTCATAAATGTCTGTTGGAATACAAGTATACGATTCTTGAATTTGTGAATATATACAAGACAAGGGGATGATGTTTTAGAAGATTTAGAATTGGATCATTTTAACGGTGAAGTTCATGAAGGCAATAGGAAAGGAGAACATAATGGAATCATAAGAAATTACTGTTCGTTGACCACTGAGGTTAATATTACCTTTTACTTCCTTAAGTTGTGAGACATGTTCCTATAAACAGTATTTTCATAATGTTGCTAGCAAAAAAATGCTGAGATATGGATCGACATTTGTGTATCAAACATTTTTTCTTGAGTTAAGGTCCATAATACAGAAAAGAATGTGTAAGTGGTATGAACTATTAAATTTTAAATTATGAAAAGAGGATAGTATTCTATTAATATATTTTGGACTATTAAAATAATTTGTTCGTCAGCCTCTACCTACTCAAATATCAGGAATAAATGGACAATCTGATATGATTGTCTCCAGCCTTGCTCTAGACATTTCGATGATATTTTCCTTAGGTATTTCGAGTTGTGAAAACTATGCACCGAGTGTAAGTTGCAACAACCCATTCTCATATCCATAAATTTGATGAACATTTTTGCAGCATTGCAGATTGCTCTTTTTTGGCGCTCTAGTTCCTCGGAACTGAGTGCTTATCAATTTGCCCAAATGTCTGTAATTTTCGAATTTTTCGATGAAAATGGTCTTGAACGATTTGGTTCGACTCACTGATCAAGAATCCGTGGTCGAAATTCATTCTGTCCGGCCGGCCGTAGGCACGATAACTCTCGAACGGAATGAGCTAGACAGTTGAAATTTTCAGAGTAGGTTTGGCAGATAAATATCTCGGCTAAGTTCGTTATTGGGCAAAATCGGACAGATGGTTTTGGAGTAACAAAAACAAAGTTTTACCATAAGAAACCATTCATATCATTTTTAACTCTAAAAGCTAATACTTTCGGAGATATGATTTTTCAAAATTTCAATGTAAATCGTATTTCTACCTTTTCCCAGAATGATAGAATTATTCTGTGGGTGTTCTATGAATTGTTATAATGTCAACTTATTTTCCTGAGACATGACGTTGTCTCATTGTCATTCATTCCAGCAATCGTATAAATATGAGAATTATATTATAATATCATACTTTTTGTTGGTTGATATTTTCATGCCAATGGTCAATCCATATGATGATGGGAATGGTAATGGTAAGTTAATAATATTGAGTTCAGAATATCTCCACTAAAAACAAAACCGGAATATTGGTGTATTGGAGTAGATTTGAGGAAAGATATATATTATCGTTCATCATAGAGTTGAGGAATGAATATCTCGGATGAGTTCGTTGTTGGGTAGAATTCGTCGACTGGTTTTGGATTGATAATTTTTGGCACTCTTGTTGAATTTAAATTCCTCTATGATCTCCGCCCTGAGAGGGTCTGCTCCTCTCAGGAGTGTGAGACTCCAGATGTTGATGGTTACTCACTAAAAAACCTCTCGCACGTTCCTTGAAGTAGTTCTTCGTCCTGCACTACAGCGTCTCTTAACAAAAGAGATGAGCTGCAAGCGGCCTTCATAGTTGATGGGACCTGATGACTCGAAGTGACCCGAGCAACACCGCTTTCTGCATTCTGTGAGCTGAATACTCGGCCAGAGATTTGCAGGCCGAAATAATCTTCAATTCGGTCATGTAGTTCGCTCTCATTCCGCCTAGGCATTCTATGATTAGTATGACCATCCTAACCTTATGCCTTGGATACATGATCCCAAGTTCAAACATTAAATCCTTGTATTTTTCCTTCTTGTGTTCTTCTTTCATCACCACATTATTTTCTGCGGGGGAGGAAAATTCGACGACAAACAATTCCTTGAGTTATTTGTCCAGCAGGAGTATATCTGGCTTTATGGCGTGGATCTGCCGAGTTGTTGGAATCGCATAGTTCCAGTAGATGCGAGCCCTGCTCTTTTCAACAAGTGCTTCAATCTCCAGAGGCACATATGGTAGCACTGGTTCCTTGTATATACCATAAACCTCTCTCAGATGGAAGTAGAGAATTCGGAGTGCCGCATTGTGTCTTTCCACATATCCTGATGGAGCATGGACTCTGCAAGCAGACAGTTTATGCATAATAGTTTCTTGCTGGCTGTGGCATGCTCTGCACGTTGTGGGGTCCACTTTCATGATGTTCTTTTTATACCATCTGGTATTTATAACCCCATCTTGACAAGCTATAACAAATCCCTCCGTTTCCGACTTGAGTCCAGCGGACTTCAAAAAGGCGAAGGATAATTCTTCCGACAGGCCTTGCTCTTTCAAACTCCTGAAGTATATGGAGTGCAGGTATACTCATGTGATCTTCGAGTAGTTTCTTCAGTTGTGCCTGCCTTATCTCTCTGCCAACTCTTCTTTGGTCTGTTGGCGAGATAGGTGTTCCTGCTAGCTCATGATCGATTGATATGCCGGTTATACAGAGCTTCTCCAAAGCTCTCTGGCCAGCCCTAAACAGGAAAGCTCCTTGGTTCCTGATTTCATGCTGAGCCACCATTTTCAGAAGCGGGTCTTCGCTTCTCAATATCCTTATTGCCATTTCCAAAGTTTGTTGATGGTATATTCCAAACTTTGCAAACCTCTGCCTCCCTGCGTTCGTGGAAGGTATATCCTTTGAATCGAGCAGTTGGGATGCAGGCTAAGATTCATGTTCATCACTTTACGAGTGGTTCTGTCTAGCTCGAGAATTTCATTCACTGTCCAGTTAACTATCCCGAATGAGTAGGTGATTATCGGTACTGCCAAGCTGTTCGTAGCAGATACTTTATTTTTCCCGGACAGCTGTGATTTCCATATATCTCGGATCTTCTTTTTGTAGCTAGCTGTTAAGGCATCCTTGATTTGGGTTGTCTCCATTGCGCCTCGTTGTTTTATCCCAAGGAATTTGTATGTTTCTTACTCTTCGAGGTGTCGAATGCTTATTCCCCCTTCTAGGTCGATGTCTTCCCCTGTTTCTTCAGTTCTTCCTCTGCTTAGATGAAAAACAGCACATTTGTCCAAACCGAATGACATTCCTATTGCTGAGGTGTATTCGGCAACGATGTTCAGTAGTTGTTGTAGTGCTGCCTTGAAAGAAGCGTACAGTTTTAAGTCGTCCATGTAGAGTAGATGTGAGATCAGATGTTCTCTACTGCCTGGTGGTCCGGCCTTGTACCCTATTCTGCTTTGCCCTCAACTCAGTTGTTTGAATAAAGAAAATAACTGTTTCCATAAATTTCATGTGAATTAAGTGCTGTAGATCTTCTTATGCATGGTGTTGCTCTTTGGCAACATACCCTCAATGAATGACCTTAGAAAAAACAATTGAATTTTTTTATTATTTTTACCTTACTCCTGAACACTTATTTGAGCCGTTGATATTTATCTCAGCAGAATATAAAAAATCATGCATTTAAGGGTTAATCGCATTAATAACGTTAATCTCATTATTCCCATTAATCGCATTCATCACATTAATCACATTAATCGCATTCATTGCATTAATCATATTGATCGCATTGCTCGAATCAATCACATTAATCGAATTCATCGCATTAATCACATTATTCCCATTGGTCACATTAATCGTATAAATCACGTTTATCGCATTTTGACATTAATTGCAGCCGAATATAAAAAAACATGCATTTAAGGGTTAATCACATTAATCGCATTATTCCCATTAATCGCATTAATCACATCAATCGCATTTACTGCACTAGTCGCATTAATAACGTTACTCGCATTAATTGCATTAATCACATTAATTGGATTAATCGCATTAATCACATGGGTCGCAGTAGTCCCATTAATTACATCAATCGCGTCATTCCCATT
Source organism: Halyzia sedecimguttata (assembly GCA_937662695.2). Taxonomy (NCBI): domain Eukaryota; kingdom Metazoa; phylum Arthropoda; class Insecta; order Coleoptera; family Coccinellidae; genus Halyzia; species Halyzia sedecimguttata. Next base: position 36,313,637 of record OW569411.2, read on the forward strand.
AATCGCATTAATCACATGAATCACATTAATCGCATTAATAACATTATTTATTTATTTATCGTAATGGCTGCACATGATATAAACACATAAAAGTGTATAAAAATAGGTTTCGCTGGCAGATCTTGAGTCTTGATCGAAGATTTCTTGTCGATAGGTCCTGAGAAGGCCCGATTGGGTTCAGTGTCGCGCCGGGCATCATGTACTTAAGCCGGGAGATCAAAAGATTATCTGGCTGCCAAATTTGTTTGTTAGCTCTTTAGCGTTACCCAGGGTGCACCAACGAGGAGGCGAGCTAACTTTGCACCCCGATTAATCACATTAATCGCATTAGTGACATTAATCACATTAGTGACATTAATCGCATTAATCACATTAATCACATTAGTTTCACTTCAATACCTTACTCCCTTAAATGAACGAGCGCGGTAAAAACAACACTCTCGACCTGTCTCTGTCTATTTTCCCTCCCGAGGAGCGTTGTTCTTTTAACGCAACGGTGCTTTCATATCCCCTCCTTGGTAGCGTTAAACGTTTAACGCAACCTTGTTGGAAGTCGCATTAGAAGTTTCACTTCAAAAATTTAATATGGGTATATCTCCAAAACTGTTGGCCGAGTACGCCTTTTAACGAACTCAAATGTCACAGTCGGATGCGCAATCAACCCTGAAAATTGCAAGTCGCTATCTCTTTCCGTTCTCAAGCTATCGTTAGATAATTTATATTTTTTTTAATTTTCTAGTGATGCGATCCTTTCACAATTTCACATAGGTTTTTGCGTCGGTATTATACAACTATGTAGTAACCAAGTTTCAAATCGATCGGATCTCTATTTTTTGAGTTAACTCCGAAACCGTTTTACCGGATGCGCAACCTACCCCGAAAAGAGCAAGTCGTTATTTCTTTCCGTTCGAAAGTTATCGTGGCAACGATCACCCATCAAGCTATTGAACTCACCCAAGGCAGCTCAGATCTCAAACAATATAGACATAGACCGGATCGTGTTAAAATTTGGAACTGGTCTTTAAAGTTAGGTTTTTAAGGCTCAAGCAAAATTTCAGTGATATCGTACGGATAGTTTCTGAGATATCAAATTTTTTGCAATGATTTTTTTAAATTTTCTAGTGATACAATTCTCACGAAATTTCGCAAAAATTTGCGCGTCGGCATTTCACAACTGATACCATGCTTGAATTGGATCGGTTTCGTGTTTTTGCGCGTATGTTCTGGTGAACATCGCGTTATCATTTTGCCCAAATGTCGGTAACTTTCGAATTTTTTGACGAAAATGGTCTCAAACGATTTAGTTCGACTCCCCAATGAAGAATTCGAGGTCAAATTTGATTCTGTCCTGCCGGCCGTCCGGCCGTTGCCACGATAACTTGAGAACGAAAAGAGCTAGCGACTTGAAATTTTCAGCGTAGGTGGCGTATCCCAATACGACGGACAGGTTCGTTAATGGGCATAATCGGCCCAGTGGTTTCCGAGTAATAATTTTGTTTTCAACCAATATAAATCCGATCGAATTGAAACTTGGTGAGTAGTTGTAGAATATGAAGCTAAGCACGTTTGTGAAATTTTGTGCGAATCGTATGGCTAGAAAATTATTAAAAATATTTTTGTTGTCACGATAACTTGAGAACGGACAGAGATAGCGGCTTGAAGTTTTCAGGTTAGGATGTGCATCAGAACGCGACATTTCAGTATGTTTATGAGCATAATCGGCCAAACGGTTTTAGAGTTATAGCCATCTGAAATTTGGTTGTTTTTTGTTCCTCATTAACTCGAAAAATACTAAACCGATTGAATTCAAACATAGTTATTAGTTGTAAAATGCCAACGCGAAAATTCTTGCAAAATTTCGCGAGGATAGTATTTGTAGAAAATTTTTAAAAAATCATTAAAAATTGAAAAAAAAATCTATATATCAGTAACTATTCGTTTGAACTTGCTGAAATTTTGCAAGAGCCTTTATAACCTAACTTTACTGCCAAGTTTCAAGTTTCATCACGATCGGATAAAAATTTTGTTGGAGATTCGAGCAGCCTTGTGTGAGTTCAGTAGATGGGTGACCGTTGCCTCGATAACTTTCGAACAAAAGGAGATAGGGACTTGCAATTTTCAGGGTAGGTTGCGTATCCGAATGGAAAAGTTGAGTTCGTTTTTGGGCATAATCCGCCTAACGGTTTCCGAGTTATATCCACCTGGAATATTATTTCCTTTTTTTTTTTATTTTAAAAAAAAATTTAATGCTTGTGGCTTTTACTTGATGCAAATCCATATTAACTCAATGAAAAATTATATACGATTTACACTTATTCATTCAATATTGTGACGCGTTTCGTCGAAAATTTATATCATCATAAGAACTGTTTTATTGCGAACACGTCGATATAGGGTTATCTGCAAAATGTTCGGTCCTTATAGGGGTTTGCGAATTATAAATATTTAAATTTCAATGCGAGTGGAAATGTGTGACAGAGAGCTCCAAGGTAAGTATACCGTGTAATAATAAAGGACCCAACATTAAAGTCGCACCTGATGGGACCTCAAATATAAGAAAGTGCACATGCTCGGTATTTATACTGTAGTAAACAGTGAGCGTTATTTTAGAGCAACTGACGTTTGAGTTAAGTTATTAAATACCATAATAATCTAATATAATACTAAATTATGAAACAATACAACATCAATTAAATCAATATGCATATATATTGACTTAGAATTATAATAAGGTAATAGAAATAATAGAATAGTTTTTGAACCTCATAATATGTTAACATAAATAATAAAAATATTAATCACTTACTTTGAATTTTTTTTAAGCTCTTTCTGGAAAAAATTATGGAGAAACAAAGTGGATGGGCCAGCATTCAAATTAAAAAATAACCCAAAAAATAGACTAAAGATCTTGTATTGCGTTTAAATTTTAATACAAAAGAGCATAAATACAAAAATAATATTCATGAAAAATATATTCTGATAATTATTTTCCATTCAATATCTGATTCATCAGACGTGTAATTGGCACTCTCGAATTCATGTGATTCATTACATTCGTTCTCATTTTCTTCCATTTCGACAGTGTCTTAGATTTTAAAAGGAGTTTGATCTCCGATAAAACCTGTTGGTTTTGAAGAATCATCCAAATGCCAACCGTAGTTTTCATGGTTGAACTTTGCACATATAGAATCAGTTGCATTAAGCCACATAGAATTTACACATATTGTCCCATCAGGTGCGACTGCAATGTTGGGTCCTTTATTATTACACGGTATACTTACCTCGGATCTCTCTGTCACACATTTCCACTCGCTTTGAAATTTAAATATTTAAAATTTGCAACCCCCATTAGGAACAAACATTTTGCAGACAACCCGTTATCAATGTGTTCGCAATAAAACAGCGCTTATGATGATATTAATTTTTTTCTATTATCCGTTCAAGTGAAAGTAACTGCCATCGACATACCTGTTTGTACCTGGCAACCCAGTAGTTCGTCCAGGTTAATAATAGGCAACTCAACGGCTGCACATTCTATACGTTTTATACTATAAGTCAGTATAAAAATTTTCTTCTTACCTTGATGTTGCAAAATTCAATTGAAAATCATTTTTTTTAAATAATTAAAAATAGTCTGCCCAGGATTTTTTCAGCCAACCCATTTTTAGTATATTGTCTAATATACTAAATTTCAAAGAAACTAGTGGATATTGGTTTCCCCCTTATATATATATATATATATCAAATGATACTGCTATTAGCTGACCTGTATATTACCCGCAAAATGTCCAGCAACTACCAAGAATGCACCTGTTTTATGATATCTGTGTGTTATTAACACTTGTGTTACTGGCGATGAACTAAAAATAATTGTAATTATACACTAGATATTAAATAGATACTAGCTAGAAATGCAGATCTATTAGTTGGTATTTGTAAATTACTTCAATGGGCCCCACTAACAAACGTACAGACTCTTTTGATAACGATAACTCTCGAACGAAATGAGTTAGAGACTTGGGGGTGCAATTTGGAGTTCAAATGCGCCAGTTATGTTCGTTAATGGTAATTTTGTTTATTGATCTAATCGAATAGAAACTGGGTAGAAAATTACCGATACGAAGATTTATGCAAAATATCGATCCTCCCCAATGTTGAACGTAGTTGGCAAATTTTCAAAAGTAGTCGGGAAACCTTGGATAATTCATTCATTCTTCTTCGGAATTGAACTGTTTTTTTTACTGAAATAGATATATTATGTTTCTAACGCAGTACGCATCAGTTACATATAAGGTACCTTATGTCTCGTATTATTCACATTTAAGTATTCTGCAAAGAATTTAGGATACGTTCTCACAAATAACATATTATATTTACATAAGTATATAGAGACCATCTCGCAGTTAGCAAGTCAGAATGAAATAAAACAAAACTTGGTGAACATGTTGATAGAATTCTGACACCAGTCTCGCAAGTTACAACCAATGAATTGACAATAGTTTGCCATCCCTAAAATCTTTCTCATGTGAAAGACTGCCTCTTTTGAAGAATTCAGGAACAAATTTGTATTTCTGAGTGAAAATATCCGAAGAAAACTTCAACGATTTGATAAATGCAAGTATTTGGTCAAATAATTTAAAATACTTTCTCACAAATAACTTATATTTATATATATATCAGAGTTTGGGAGAGCAAACTCAGAAAGGAAACATTTAACATGTTGATAGGATTCTGGAAACAAACAATGTTACAAACAATTAATGTAAAATAGTAAGCTATCCATACCCATAATGAATACCTATACCTCCCAAAGATATCCTTTAATGATAGACCACAGTGATTCCATTTACTCGGAGAAGGAAACTTCCAGCTGTGATATCCCTCATTTTGAACGGATATATTATTATAGAATGGAAGTCTGAAGTTATTATCAAGGAGTAACACTAGATAGTAAACTTATGTGGAATAAGAGTAAATAGTGTTGAAATCACTGATAGTAAAGTAACATCAGGAATGTGTACAAGGGTACATGGTGTTATTCCATATTATACCGTCCATATTATTATATATACATTAAAGGATACTGTGGGAGGTTCTTTCTTTGTTGATGTTGTTTCGTTGTTGTTTGTTAGGCAACATTGTTCGATTGATTGCTTCTGACAAATATCTTGTGTTTCTTACGCAGAAGCAAATAACAAAATAATTAATTAATTTTTATGTTATGGATATTTTTCAGAGTTTGGGAGAGAAAACCCAGAAAGAAACCTTTTAATAACGTAAATTACTATTTTGTTTTATAGAGAATATATTTCGGAGTTTGGGAGATGAGTAATGAATTTACCTCCCAAAGTATCCTTCAATGATTATTCATACAATCTCAATTCTAGATCCTATAAAAATGTCTACCGAAGTTGAAGAGCAGCCTATAGCCTATAGGCTACAGCCAATATGCCAAAAATTCTCAATAGCCAATATAAGAATATTCTGATATAATTCCTTCCTAGCACAAATCTTCATTCTCTACATTTTTAGGTACTCTATGCTTTACAAGGCGAAGAAACTGCATTTCATACGAGACATTTTCATACTTACATTCTCTGGAACCTTATGGTTGGTATTTTTCGTTTTATTGGTGGTTCTTGCGCTATGTTTACGCATATCTACACTTCAATACTCTAAAATTGAGCAAAATTGGGAACCTTGGTCCTGGGTTGAGATCACTCTATGGGCTATAGCAGCTGCATGTCAACAGGGTAAGTAAAATGAATTTTGAATTACCTATGAGTGGTAAAAGTTCACGCATTTTACCACGAAACGAATTAAAACCACTCGAAAATCTAATCTTATTGTTCGTTCCAAAATATTTCCCTTTTTCCTACCTTGCATCCAAAATATCTTAAGAAATTCCAACCACTCCACCCGAAATATTTCTTCATGTTTCTTTCTAGCTTGATACGAAATTGATTTTAATGTAGGATCATTAAAGCTTTAATTTCTTTTCACGTAGAGTAACTATGAGGCTGATATTTATATAGATCATTTTATCGTTGCCTTTTATACAGCCTGCCAAAAAAGTAACGTAACTTGTCAATAATTCTCATACAAAGTATTAAGGAAAATCCTCGCACCCATCGATTTCTCATTTCAAAAGCAATTTATCGTATGCTTTTTTGATATTTCTCACCCCCTACGCCTCGCACCCCTCTACTTTATTTTTTCAACTGGGAATGTATGGATTGTGATACATCAAATGAAAGTTAATTTGATTACCTACTCAATGGTGCGAATGAAAGGAAATTTGGTTGTTCCGTTCTTCTTATTTAAACATTAGAAAATAATCAATCGGGTATGGTTACTCGCTTTTTGAAATCGACGAGTTTCCTATTCAGGGATGGAAAATAATTTTAATGTATTGAATGTTCGAATTGAGCACCGTTGACTGCTTGACAATGTGCAAGCCGTTCTTCGAAACTCCTCAATGACTTATTCAACGCAGCAACAGGTATACTTCCTACTTCTCTCTGAATTTTAAGTCGCAGGTCTTCCAAATTATCTGGCCGATTTTGGTAAACAGTACTCTTCAAATGGCCCCACAGAAAATAGTCGAGAGGGTTCAAATCTGGAGATCAGGGTGGCAATTCAACTGATCCTCTCCTACCAATCCATTTCTCAGGAAATGTGACATCAAGATACCTTCCCACTTCACTCCATAATGCGGAAGCACACCATCTTGTTGAAACCAAATATTGTCAGCTACTTGCCGACCATTCACACCGGGAAATAAATCAACTCTAGATAATTGTCACTAGTCAAATTTCCTTCTATAAAAATGATATGATGGCCAATTGTGCCAATCACACATTTAATTTTTCGGGATGTTGTGTGTGAACTGTCTGCAAACAATGAGGATTTGCTGTGGTCCAGAAGCGGCAATTATGTCGATGGACAGACCCATTCAAGTAAAACGTATATTCATCCGGAAAAAGAATTCTCGATGAAAAGCTATCATCCTCATTGCATATCCATATCCATTGCATCTCCTGCATTACTTCACAAAACTGCGCTCGTCGGTAAAATCGTCATCAGATAATTCTTGGGTGCTTTGAATCCTGTATGGACGAAACTTAGGTTTCCTAAGAAGATGACTGACTGCTTTCTCACATCGAATTCATCGGGCAATTTTCGTGAAGATTGTTTCGGATTCTCTTCTATGGAAAGTAATATCGAGGGCATAATCGGCACATGTCGTAGTAGAAGGTCTACCCGATTTTGCATAGTTTTTAACATTTCCAGTTTTTTCAAATTGTTTAACCACCCGACAAGCAGTAGTTTCACTTATAGGATTTCTGTCTTGATAACGCTTAAAAATGTCGCACACTTCGTTCATAGGTCCGCTTGCGATCCCAATGTCCAGAAAAATATCAAGATTTCTATTCGCTGCTTTTCACTCAATTGATTCATATCAAATGGAAAATTCTCGGGAAATATGATATTATTCGCCTTAGAGAGATCCGCTAGCAACTAAAACGATACATTTTGTCACCTTTAGTTGATCTGATAGATTGACGAAAGAATATTTCTTCAACAAAAACTAAAGTTTCTTGACCTCCTCACTTTGTTTCGAGAACACCTTCATGTGTTTGGAAGCGGCACCACCATCCTTATCTGTTTATTGTTTTATTTTTATTTGCGATCTAATACATTAAATCCAAGCTGTTTTCAACTTGTGTATAATTTTTTCTTTCCATATATCCATATATTCCCATTTGAAGAAATAAAGTAGTGTGGTGCGTAGGGGGTGAGAAATATCAAATTTAAAGAAGCACAGGATGAATTGCTTTTGAAATTAAAAATCGACAGGTGCGAGGATTTTCCTTAATAATTCTTCGTACAAGAATTATTGACGAGTTACATTACTTTTTGGCACGCTGTATATGTAAACGAATTCTGGCGATAATTATCCGAGATATTGAATATAAAAGTTTTTCCTCTTCTAGTGATATAATTTTCATGAAATTTCGCAATATCCTCGAAGTCATTATATCATACCAACATAACGAATTAAAATTCGATCGAATCTGTAGTTTAGGGGAAATTTCAAATTAGTAAGTTTACCTCCGAAACCATAAGGGGGTTTTTCCCATTCACCAATCATCCCAGACCAGAGCTGTTCTACAGCTTTCCTGCAAATTTGGAAATTTCAAGTCGCTGAGTTCTTCCTTTCGATTTATGAGATTATGTGATTTATGTGAAATTATATTGAACATACAAACTATTACAATTGATCAAACTAGGTTCGCAATCCACAATATTTTTCTCAAGCTGAAGTGAACCTCCCCTCTCCCCTCCATGGTTTTTTTCTGGCTACGGCCTTACTGTACATGTCTTATATTTGAGAGGGCTGTGACTCAAATCAATATACTTACTGAATTCGATCATCCACACATTTCTTTCATTTTAGGTTCAGGATATGCACCGAATGGATTTGTTAGTAAAGCAATATTTCTCATCGGATACATAATGGCGTATCTTTTATACACTGGCTTCACAGCAGCTATAACATCGGTACTTTTACAAAGTGAGACAACGCCTGATTTGAGGAGTGTTGCCGGTTACACTACATTGGTGTGTTTAGCTGATTACGAATGCATTTCAGAAGTCCCATTTGGAGAATTTGTGAGTAACCTCTTCTTCACCGATGAACTATAAACTATACTGTTATAAGTACAGTGACTATATTCAATATATAGTCACTGTAGTTATAAGCATACACAAACACTGGTTCAAGCACTGACGTGAAATCAAGAGCTTTTTCGCGCATGTTCTATTGTCTACTCACCTCTATTGGATACTCTTAATCTACATTAAATGCTTTTTTTTTTGGGTTTTCTCTCCAAAACTATGAAAAATATCTATAAAATAAAAAGAATATTATTTTGTGATTTGCTTCTGCGTAAGAAACACAAGATATCTGTCAGCAGAAATCAATTGAACAATGTTGCCTAACAAACAACAACGGACCCACCCCAGGGTTTAATATGATGGTAATAGGACACGGTACACGAGATACACGGGTTCTGGTCCTGGATTCGGATTGAACTTTTTCCTCATTTCCGCTGAATATTTCATATAAGAGTTTGGTGTTAGTCCACAATTTTGAAATATTTTCTTCCCGTTCTCTTAGAGTTAATAGATTGGTTTTGAGTTATTGTCAAAGGACGATATTTCAATTTCAAGATATTCATTCAAATTGGTCCACATTAAGAGCAAGAAATATATAGCTTGTCCCGAGAACCAATCCAAGCGTTGACGTAAAAAAGTAAATTACATTGTTAATTAATATAAAGTTTTATGAATTTCTCGTCAATCAATCAATTAATCGCAATAGGAAAGTACACTCTTATTCGATTAAGAGTGTCCAATACGGGACAATGGACAATAGAACATGAGCGCAAAAGCGCCTGACTTCACGTCAGTGCTTTTTTTTCGTTATTTTTAAAAATTTTCTGGGGGTACGGTTCTGACAAAATTTTACAAATATTTCTTCAGTTATCGAAGAAATAATATTCCAGGTGGGAATAACTGCGAAACCGTTGGGCCTATTATGCCCAAAAACGAACTTAACTCTCCGATTCGAATGCGCAACCTACCCTGAAAAAAGTCCCTGGGAACTTGGCCGTAGAATTAGTTTCTGAAGGCTCCCGCAAAATTTCAGCGATGTCCGACGAATAGTTTCTGATATATAGAATTTTTTTCAATGATTTTTTTTAATCCCGAGTCATACGATCCTCACGAAATTTTACAAGAAATTTCGCGTTGGCATTCTTCAACTGACGACCATGTTTGAATTGGATCGGTTTTGTATTTATCGAGTTATTGAGGAAATAAGAACCAAATTTCAGATGGGTATAACTCCAAAACCGTTCGGCTGATTATGCCTATAAACAAACTCGAATGTCTCATTCAGATGCACAACCTTACTCGAAAATTTTAAATCGCTATCTATTTCCGTTCTCAAGTTATCGTGACATAAATAATATTTTTTGCTAATTTTTTTAAAAATTTCTAGTGATACGATTCTCACAAAATTTCACCAACGTCCTTAGTTTAGCATTCTACAACTACTCACCAAATTTCAATTCGAGTGGACTTATATTGGTTGAAAACAAAATTATTACTCGGAAACCAATGGGCCGATTATGCCCATTAACGAACTTGTCCGTCGTATTGGGATGTGCCACTTACCCTGAAAATTTCATTTTGCGAGAGCCTTCAAAACCTAACTGTACCAACATGTTCCAAGTTTGAACACGATCGGAGCTTTATTGTTGGCGATCCGAGCAGCCTTGTGTGAGTTCAGTAGCTGGATGGGTGACCGTTGCCTCAATAACTTTTGAATGAAAGGAGATAGGGACTTGCAATTTTCAGGGTAGGTTGCACATACCAATGGGAGAGTCAAGTTCGTTTTTGGGCGTACTCGATCCATCGGTTTCGGAGTTATACCCTCCTGGAATATTATTTCCTCGATAACTCGAAAAATATAGACTCGATCGAATTGAAGCTTGGTAACTAGTTGCAGAATATCGACATAAGGGCGTGTGTAAAATTTTGTGAGAACCGTACCCGTAGAAAATTTTTAAAGAATTACGAAAAAAAAATTTGTTCAACCACTGACGTGAAGCAGGAGCTTTTGCGCGTATGTTCTATTGCCCCTTCTTCTGTATTGGACACTCTTAATCGAATTTACCATGATAAATTATATTTTCCATTCTCCTGTATTGGACACTCTTAATTCGAATTTACCATGGTAAATTCAAAGCTCCTGTCCACAGGGCTTTCCCACTTTTTTGTTTAATATTTCCTCAATATATCTTCTATCTTTCAACTATAGACTTGAGGTGATCCTAAGAGGTTTTTATCCGATTTGATTGATACTTAAGTTTGAAAAGGGGATGTTAGCTAAATAGTCCAAAAACGTGTCAAAATACTTATATAAAATTAGAAATACCTCTGTGTTTATGCTGTAATGCTAGAACCTTAGAAGATACTATTTCACAGAAACAGACCCATATAGTCCCCAGCATGGATGTTCTTCTTGATTACTTAGATCAGGATGATACAATACTCATGGCTCCTGAAGTTTACTTTCAATATTCCAGACCAAAAATTAGTCTTGATGATCAGCTGGAGTCGACCACAATTTCATTGAGTAATTACACTTTCAAATTAGGATTTGGAATTAATCATCAAAGTGTATTGAAAGTTAAAATTAAAAAAGGGTAAATATACACAACCTGGTCCTACAATTTCTTCTCATATTTGCATTTCCAGCTTATACAGACTGCAGGAGTATGGCATCCTTCACAATATATTCCTTAGAAACCTCCTTCAATTACCTATGAAGAAAACAAAAACTGAATATGGATATTCCAGTGCTGCACTTGAACATGTGAAATCAGCTATTTATATACTATTTTATGGAATGTGTTCTTCTTTAATATTTCTTATAACAGAATTCTGCTATTGGCTCTATAGGAGTAAAAAAGGACTCATCCGTCAAATATTATAAACATGATTACCACATCTGCTCCATAATATGGTCTCGTCTTTTACGAATTTGCAGGATTTTATGCAGTCATTCTTTTTGCGCGCATGTTTTACCATCAGATATGTACCTATTCATCAAATTGTTCGATTATTATATCAACCAATATAAAAACCGAAAAATAAACTGCTAAAGAAATGGGCTTAAGTCTACAAAAACTCGATATTGTATAAAAATTGGTTCAAGCACTGACGTGAAGTCAGGATCTTTTGCGCGCATGTTATATTGTCAATTCACCTCTATGGGACACACCTAATCGAATTCACTATCGATATAGACCGTTTTTTCAGCTTTTATAAGATATGAATACATTCGGTACCATTTTAATGAGAGACTTGAGTAATGAGAGATTCGTCTAAGATCTCAGAATTTTGAATTCTGGCATATTCTATCGGAATTGACATTAATTAAATATCCAACAATTTACGAAAAAACTTACGTCTCAAGTAATTTCAGGATACGATATTCAGGAAATTCCGCGAAAATTAGCGCTTCGGCATTTCCAGTACCTACAACTAATTACCGAGTTTTAATTGGATCGGATTTGCATATTTTGAGTTATAGAAGAAATAACAAGAAAAAATTCAGATGTGTATAACTCCAAAACCATTTGACCGATTATGCCTATTAATTAACTCAAATGTCGCATTCGGCTGCGCAACCTACCCTGAAAATTGCATCTCGCTATCTCGTTCCGTAGTCAAATAACATTTTCTAATAATTTGTATTCAATTTTCTGATCATACGATCCTCACAACATTTTCCATACGTCTTTGACCGTATTCCACAACTATTTGCCAAATTTCGAATTGATCGGATCTATATTGGTTGAAAACAAAATTTGTACTAGGAAACCTTTAAGTCGATTGTGCACATTAACGAACTTGTCCGTCGCATTTGAACACGACACCTACCCTGAAAATTTGAAGTCACTATCTCTTTCCGTTCTCAAGTTATCGTGGCGACGGCCGGCAGGACAGAATATAATTTGACCTCGAACACTCCATCAGTGAGTAGAATCATTTGTGACCATTTTAGGCAAAACATTCGAAAGTTACAGACATTTGGACAAAATGATAGCACGCCGAGAGCACGCTGTTCTCCAGAACATGCGCGCAAAAAGTATTTTGAAGCTCGCATGGAAATATTCAAACTTATACCCCTCACCCCTCACGGCTTGAAGGATGCGATTTGGCGCGATAATAATAGGTTTGTGCCTTGATTCCTATCATTGGATAATTAATAATAATGAAGTAACATACTTCTTATGTTTTCATAGAATGCTGTACTTAATTATTGTATCTATGAATTATTATATGATCTGTGTTCTTACATGTCATCATATTTTCCTATGAGAGTTACATGTCAAAATTATTTCTGGTACACCTCTTGTTCTAGCTTTTTATAAGAAAATTTTTGAAGCATTTTTTTTAAACGACATTTTTTCAAATTTAATTTCTTTCAGGATGCATTTCTATCATAGGAATCAATTGATATAATTCCCAACTCTGAGAAACCATTAATTTCGGAGATATAATTTGTCTGTTTGAACAAGAGCGCCAAAAAGCTCCTGTCCACAGGGCTTGAACCAATTTTTAAATAATGGCTTTTAATCTAAATATGTAAAAATCAATGCCACTTTTCGTTGTAATTTTATGTAGTTGTAACTCAAGAACGGGCTCACCTATCCAAACCAAATGTTTAGGCTTTGTTCGGACTATTTGGTAGATGGTTTATGTGAAGTTTGCATTAAATCGGTCGAGCGGTTTTTCATTTATTTTATTTTATTTTTATTTATTTATTTATTTGAACAGGAACCTCTACAGGGAAATCCCAATAACAGAGGTTCACAAAAATTAAATCTTAAATTATACATTTGTATATGTGGCTCAACAAAATAAAGTATCTATCAAACACAAAAGCACCCAAAAAAAAATGACATCAAATGAACCAAAATGTATCAATTTAAATTACATATTCTGTATATATGCCATTACTGCTCTCTTATAAACTTCAACACTCACACCAAATACATCAATTCTGCTCAAGTGCCAATTACAAAAACGCATCACCCTCAGAAAAACTGAATGATATCGCACATTCGTTCTGGCCTTAGGAACATAGAAGAGTGCCCTCCGACGATCAGGATACTGTGGAACATTTAAAGTCAGGTAATGTATCATAGGATAATTAAAATGATTATTCAGAATCCGAAATAAAAAGATACAATCGAAGAACACTCTCCTATTTTGTAGACTCATTATATTGTGCTTCCTCAAACTATCAACGTAATTGCACATCAACTGAGAGCGATCAAATCTATAATTAAAAGTATTTATGAATTTCTTTTGCACTCTCTCAATCCTATCAATGTACTTATGATAAAATGGTGTTTCAGAATGTTCAGAACCTTTCCATCAACACACAGAGGAAATCTGATAACGTCAATCTTCCTCGTGAATGTTATATGACAGCACTTATCTATATTCAAATCGAAATATCTCTCCGCGCAGAACACGAGCAATCGATCAATATCCTCCTGAAAGAGTACGAGATCCTGGTAGGACAGAATACGTCTGTAAAATTTCAAATCGTCTGCAAACAGCTCAAAAAGCGTATATAGGAAACAGGCTGCAACGCCATCGATATACACTGCAAACAAGGGAGGACCAAAGTGAGAACCCTGTGGTACGCCGGATGTTACATGCATAACCACAGACGATATGCCGTTCACAACAACAAACTGCTGTCTATCCGAAAGATAGGATTTAATCCAATTCAACAATGTTCCCACCACACCAAAGTCATCCAATATAGCCATCAAAGTGGATTGATGCACCCTGTCAAATGCTTTAGTCATATCTGTGTAAACTGAGTCCACTTGATTACCTTTGTCGATGTTTTCTGTGATAACCGTGCTGCCGATATGATAGCTTAGGAGAGATCTGCTGAAAGAAAAAATCAGTTACGATTGATTCGAATATTTTTCCGAAATGACTGAGAATAGAGATAGGTCTGTAATTACGGACCTCGGCTTTTTTACCCTTTTTGAAAATTGGGACAATTTTAGCTAATTTCCACTTTTTCGGGAATTTACCTTGGTGGAGAGAATGATTAAAGATTATCTGTAGTGGATCTGCCAACAGTTCACCACAAGATTTTATGAAGATGGGTGGTATCAAATCCGGTCCTGCCCCCTTGTTTTTATCTAAATTATTTATCTTATTTTTGATTGAGTGAATATCTATATAGTTGAAGGCTATCGTTGAAGTGTTCATAAATTTTTTAGTACAGGTTTTTCCGAAGATTCGAAAACACTTCCAAAGTAGGTAGAAAATGCATTAGCTATAGAAAAGTCGTCATCAAAAGTTGAATCATTATAAGTCATTACTGGAGGCACTTTATTACTATTTTTGGCGCTCTAGTTCCTCGGAACTGAGTGCTTATCAATTTGCCCAAATGTCTGTAATTTTCGAATATTTCGATGAAAATGGTCTTAAACGATTTGGTTCGACTTACTGATCAAGAATCTGTGGTCGAAATTCATTCTGTCCGGCCGGCCGTCCGGCCGTAGGCACGATAACTCTCGAACGGAATGAGCTAGAGAGTTGAAATTTTCAGAGTTAGTTTGGGGGATGAATATCTCGGCTAAGTTCGTTACTGGGCAAAATCGGACAGAAGGTTTCGGAGTAATAAAAAAAAAATTTTTTTTTTACGAAACAAATTCCAAATTAAATTTTTTTTAATAAGCAGTTTTATCATAAGAATCCATTCATATTATTTTTAACTCTAACAAGCTAAAACTTTCGGAGATATGATCTTTCAAAATTTCAATGTAATTCGTATTTCACAGATTGATATAATTATTCTATGTATGAATTGTCATAAAGTCAACTTGACAGAAGGGAATATTGTAACTTCAAGAATATTGGGGTTGAAATACTCGTATTTTAGCGATGCAACGGGGACCTCACCCGAAAATGTTTGAAAATATTACGTAAATATTGAAAGCATAATTCTGTAGTTCGAGAGAGGAGAAAATTTTGTGAACGTAGATCAGGAAATTTTTGATCGATTACAAGGTAATTTATTATTATTAATCTTCTTTTATACATGTTTCATGGAATACCTATTATTTGTAGGTACTTTAAACCTTTTTTGGGCAATTGTCATACGAAACTTGTTTTTTTGGCGCTCTAGTTCCTCGGAACAGAGTACTTATCAATTTGCCCAAGTGTCTGTCATTTTGGAATTTTTGGCTGAAAATGGTCTCAAATGATTTGGTTCGACTCACTGATCAAGAATCCGAGTGCGAAATCGATACTGTCCGGCCGGCCGACCGGCCGTAGGCAAGATAACTCTCGAACGAAAGGAGTTAGCGGATTGAAAATTGCAAGGTGGTTTTGGAGCGTAAATATCTCGGACAAGTTCGTTAATGGGCGAAAACCATCAAGGGGTTTCTGAGTTATGGCCGATTTTAGTAAAAATATTTTTTATGAATATTTCCGAAACCGATCACTCGATCTATCTGAAATTTAGCACCAAATTGTAGAATCATGACCATATACGCATGTGAAGTTTTGTATTGTCCAGATTACCGCAAAGTGTCAAAAAAAAAATTGAAAATGTGGTGCAGTTCTCATTCTCATGATTGCTCATTTAATCTTGATAAATAAACTATTATTTGAATTGAATTTCCTTTATGATGCAGTTCTATCAAATGAATACATTGATATAATTCCCAACTCTGAGAAACCAATACCAGATATAATTTGTCTGTTTGAACTAGAGCGCCAGAAAGCTCCTGTCCACAGGGCTTGAACCCATTTTTTAAAGAACTCACATGAGTCCAAAAAGCCTTCGGATTACTTTGGATTTTTTTTTCGGTTGAAGAAATATGAGATTTATAATCATTTTTGATCAATAATTTACATTCATTTCTAAGCCTGATGAAAATTTCATAATCGATCGTATTCCTAAATTTTTTATATTTCTTGTGATACTTGGCTTTGTCCTTAATGGTAGTACTGGTTCTCTGGAAAACCAGAAGGGAAACTTGGCATTTCTATCAGGTCTCTTCGGCACATACTTGACAATGAGCTTATCAATAAAAGAATAAAAAGCATCAACACGCACATCCACATCCGAGGCCGACAATAGCACCCCCCAATCAGTCTTGGATAAGTCATCTCTAATTTCTTCATAATTAGCTTTGAAGAACTGAAACTTAGAACGTATTTTGACAGGATTTTTAAGGACAGCTATTTCAACATAAATATCCAGAGATGGGTGATGAGTATCCTCGACCACGAAAGGCGACGTACTACCCCGAACCTCCACTCCATCACGGTTACATAAACATAAATCCAATACTCTCCCATTAACATTTGGGACTCCATTAAATTGAAATAAACAATTGAAAGAAATTAAATCTTTAAGAGCATTATATACATCATAATTTATTACATTACATTCCAACCCGGTTCCACCCTCGAAATTCCAGGAGGAATCTGGAAGATTAAAATCTCCAACCATTACAAATGGAGCACTAGGGTTTGATTCTAACCGTGAAGTAACTCTCCCAAAAAAATGAAAGTAATCATCTAAACAAGTTTTTGGCGGGAAGTATAACAAACCCACAAAAGAAATATTTTCTCACTTTCCGTCCTAGTGATCTTCACCCACAAATCCTCAATCACAGGCTCACCACTCAAATTAGTCAGCATCTCCGCCCTCACACTCGCCGATACACCCACCAATATTCCACCACCGTCGCACCGTCCTTTTTGACGTTATTTGTATCATGTCTATCTCTCCTGAATATGTTGTATTTACCCGAGATAACTTCCGAACTGTTTATGAGAGATTTAAGCCAAGATTCGGTAACGCAGATAACATCATAATCTGTGCTCAAAGAAGCTGTATAAAATTCACCAGTTTTCGTCCTTAAACCACGAAAATTCTGATAATATATGCTAAGGGGAACACTCATTGAACTATGTGTCGCTTACTGTAAGATTGAAAGGAATTATTTGGACAAATCCTGCAATTGATTCTCTGACGTCACATGGACTATCCTAGATCCCTCATCTTTTCTCAAAAGAATTTTACAGTCCTGAGTCCAACAGAACTTAAATGCATCCGTTTTCGCAAATTGCCTAACCACGTAGAATATGTAGCTTCCTGTTGTGGGCTGTCAAAGACTCATTGACATAGATATCTGAAATGGGACATTTCAATCCAATGTCCGCAGTGTTTAGACTCTTATGCCTCTTATATGCTTTCATAAATTGGTAAATTATGTTGTCCATTCTCCTGTATTGGACACTTAATTCGAATTTACCATGGTAAATTCGAATTAAGAGTGGTAAATTATGTGTTCCATTCTCCTGTATTGGACACTTAATTCGAATTTACCATGGTAAATTCGAATTAAGAGTGTCCAATACAGGAGAATGGACAACATAATTTACCATGGTAAATTCGATTAGGGTGTCCAATACAGAAGAATGGACAATAGAACATACGCGCAAAAGCTTCTGACTTCACGTCAGTACTTGAACCTTTTTTTTTTCGTGATTTTTTTGAAATATTCTAGGGGTGCGGTTCTTAAATTTTTTTTTTCGTCATTTTTTTCAAATTTTCTAGGGGTACGGTGCTTACAAAATTTTAAACACGTCTTTATGATGATTTTCTACTACTAGTTACCAAGCTTCAATTCGATCGAATATTTATTTTTTGAGTTATCAAGGAAATAATATTCCAGGTGGGTATAACTCGGAAACCGTTCGACCGATTATGCCCAAAAACGAACTCAACTCTCCCTTTCGGATACGCAACCTACCCTGAAAATTGCAAGTCCCTATCTCCTTTCGTTCGAAAGTTATCGAGGCAACGATCACCCATCTACTGAACTCACACAAGAATGCTCGAATCTCCAACAATATTCAACCGATCGTGTTAAAACTTGAAACTTGGCAGTAGAGTTAGGTTATGAAGGCTCTTGCAAAATTTCAGCAATTTCAAACGAATAGTTACTAATATATAGAATTTGTTTTTTTCAATTTTCAATGATTTTTCTTTAATTTTTTAAAAATACTATCCTCACGAATTTTGCAAGAATTTTCGCATTGGCATTCTACAACTAACTACCATGTTTGAATTCAATCGGTTTAGTATTTTTCGAGTTAATGAGGAACAAAAAACAACCAAATTGCAGATGGCTATAACTCTAAAACCGTTTGGCCGATTATGCTCATAAACAAACTGAGATGTCGCGTTCTGGTGCACATCCTAACCTGAAAACTTCAAGCCTCTATCTCTTTCCGTTCTCAAGTTATCGTGACAACAAAAATATTTTTTAATAATTTTTTTTTTATTTTCTAGCAATACGATTCGCACAAAATTTCACAAAAGTGCTTAGGTTCTAATTCTACAACTACACACCAAGTTTAAATTTGATCGGATTTATATTGGTTGAAAACAAAATTATTACTCGGAAACCGCTCGGCCGATTATGCCCATTAACGAACTCTTCCGTCGTATTGAGATGCGCCACCCACCCTGAAAATTTTCAAGTCGCTAGCTCTTTTCGTTCTCAAGTTATCGTGGCAACGGCCGGCCGGACGGACATAATCAAATTTGAGCTCGAATTCTTCATTGGGGAGTCGAACTAAATCGTTTGAGACCATTTTCGTCAAAAAATTCGAAAGTTACAGACATTTGGGCAAACTATAACGCGATGTTCCCCAGAACAGCGCAAAAATTGACAAACATAGCACTGGCATATATTTATCTGTTTAATATTGTTTTCACATTATTTTATGAATAGGTATAAGTTCAAATTTGTGGAGGAACAGGTTTCGATTTCTTGCGATCCGAATACGGACCGTGGTCCACCAGTTGCCGAACCTTTATTTAAACTCTGAATGAAAACGAGTCAACGAGATTGAATATTTTATTTCTATTGATGCAACAACATAATCGATATTTTATAGCAGCACCATTCGCTGCTATAACAGCTTCCAAGCGACTCCTCATTGATAAAACTAATGATCTTGTATCATAAGTATCAGATATATGTTCCCAAACATTTTCTATGGATTCCCACAATTCTTGGGCTCTGAAAATTCGAGTATACATTAATTTTACTATATGCTCCCAAATATTTTCCATAGGGTTCATGTCCGGACTTCTTGCAGGCCAAGGTAAAACGATTATTTATTGGTTTCAATAAAAGTCCTTTATTATTATTATTATTATATTTTTTCCTGCATCCATTGTCTTACTATATTCGAAGTGTGGATAGGAGAATTATCATGCTGAAATATAAAGTTTTCAGGGAACACCTGTGTAACCGAAGGTATCATTACATTTTCTAATATTTCTTTATAATGTTCGCCTGTTAAGCTCCCATCTATTTTCCAGCAGACACCTGTTCCATAGATGCGGGTTCGGGTCTATAAACTCGAAGTTGTCCACTGCTGCAATTTGAAAAGTTTTTTCATCAGAAAACACGGTCCTCCAAAAATTGTCATCCATATTTAAATAATCATTTGCGAACCACAATCTATTCATTTTATGGTCTTCTGTTAAGAATGCCTTCTTTGCTGCAGAATAGTTTTTTAGGTTACCTTCCTTTATTCTATTTCGCGCTATTCTTACGGATCCAGGGAAATCAGTGAACTGACACGCTTCAACAGCAGTTGCGAATGGATGCTCCTTAATTTAATTGATAAGCGCATTGTCTTTATTTCGATCCGATATTCTTCTAATTCCAACTCTAATCGGACGTTGAATGCTCCCTTCCCGACAGCGTCGCTTCAAGTTGAAAATACAAGTTTTACTGACATTTAAGGCTTCTGCTGTCGCATTTATAGCTACCAATTCTCCTCCAGTTTAGCAATTGCCCACATTTTCTCACCATAGTTCAAATGTCGGGGCATTTTATAATTATTTCCGTTTATTTTATACCTCAATAAATTCTGACGTTTTTGTTGTCAACGACGGCGCGATATAGCCATAGATATACATGGATGGAGCCATATTTACAATAGGAAAAAAAATCGTTCACATTTCGGTTTCCGCCACTGTACATACCCATTTAAATCCACCTGTTTCCGATAACTTTACGAGATCGGAAGAAAAACCAACACAGGTGTAATGCACTTCTGATACGCACTGGTAACAGGTTTATTTCGGCTTATCGGATTGTCACATTTAGCACAATTTGTAGGCATTCTGCACGATAAAATGTACGTTTGAGTATTCTTATCAAGTTGTAATTTGATTTCAAAAATACAGCTGAAACCGCACAATTGAAAAGCAGCGTTCCCTAGGAACAAAATGAACCAAATTTGAAAACTATTATCAAACTTAAACGACTTCACAGAAGAAAATTCGAGGAGCGATCAAAACACATCCGATTGTCAAGACCACACACACATTTATCAAAGGAAACTTTTTGAACGATAGGAAAATGTAAATTTTAGCGAAAATCGACAAAATTCTGACGTTTCACGAATTTCTGTGGAGAATTTTAACGCGGCTCCTTCAAGGTCGACGTTTTCGGTCTGAACGAGCGACAACAAATGTCAAATCGAATTTGAATTACGAACGGAATTACTCGAAAATCTTGGAATCGTCTAGAAAAACTGCGAGAAATATGAACGATTAACCGATTTCGATCAATCGCTTGACAGGATTGACGATATTCTGAAAAGCGGAAGATGGAAATCAACCAAGTACTAAAAATCTTTATTTGGTACGTAATCGGAGTTGAGTCACGTAGGTAACGTGGCCGAGTGACCTGAGGCGTTGGATTGGGAATTTATAGCTCCCGAGCCTCGCGGGGTGGCCAATGAAAAACTTAAAGGAGCGTTACTCCAGTAAACGTATCTTGGGATTTGGATCTTTTCGTTAAGTTACGAAATCTATGATGAATATCCGTTCGATCGGACGGATTTTTGCATTAAAATTAATCAAAATATTCAAACATTAAGCAGAAAATTAACGGTCGAAAATGAAAAACCCCAGCCGTTTGTTTATTCATGCTCAAAATTAAAAAAAAAAAAATATTGTTTATCCAAATGTTTTGGATTGAGTTTCAAAATAGCTAGCAATTAATAAAATATTGTTTTGTTTGAATAAATGAATTTGATGTTCCAATTATTTTTTTTTATTATTTCACTTTATACGTAGCGAAGCACGTACCGGGCCGCTAATAATAATATATAATATTCTAACAAAAGTTCTTCAGTTAGGAGAAGTGTATTATTTTATAGCATTAAAATCTGTAATAACAACGACGCGTATAATGTAGATTATAATAATAGATAATAATTATCATCTTTTTATTTCAGCTCGATAAATATTTCATAATATAGTGGACAATAAGAAGCGCGACGTATGGGGCGATGTGGAAACAGATCACATGTTGAACATTATCAAAAACAAATAATTTTTAGATATGTTAGACGGAAAACGATAGAGGAATCAAAATATTTTCACTATTGTAGAAGAGGAGATAAAAATAGTAGGTTTCAATAAGACTGCATTAAAAATCAGAACAAAATTCAAAGCTTCTAAAGCTTTGTATTACAAAACTTAAAGAGTGAATAACACTAGTGGCACTGCTTAAATGAGTTGCCCACATGTCCAGGAATTTTATTATTTTTCTAAGGAATTTATTTCTCTAAAATATTGAATGATTTCATTTTTGGTTGAATCAAGTGATGAATAGGAAACAGACAATGAAAATATACAACTTCTCGTAACTACAGATAGCCAGTCAGACATAGAAACAGGCCATCAGGACCCACCTGAAGAAATTTAAATAAAAAACCTCTCAAGAGCTACCAGAACTTTGAAATCAAGTCAGTAAATATTCATTGTATCTATCTACCAATTTAAAAAATAAATATTTATCGACTATTTTTGCATTACAGAAAAGCAAACCCCTTATAAACGAGATCTTGCCGAATTCAATTCAGAATTTCAAAAATCATCGAAAACAATGCAAGAGCAACTTCTACATGAGCAGCAACATTTCATGGAAAAAAAGGCTGAAAAACAAAGGAAATGGGAAATCGAAATATCAGGTCGTGAACGAAGAGCAAATGACAATTCTATGACTGGCTTAATGAATTTCTTTTTCCATATAAAATGGGTATTGGTCACACCAGGACGATCCATATCAATGCAAGAAATCAATAACAATAAGTCACCATGGAATGAAAAGGAGAATCATAATAAAAATTAAATAAATTTGTTTATTCAGTCTTCAATACAAGCATTTGGAAAATTTTAATAATAATCAGAACTTATCAGTAACTCCTAAAGTTCATTGATTTTCTTAATGGATAGTTTTCTGCTATGAATGTTTTTAGGTGATTCCGAATTGCTTTTGTTTGTTCCACATTATTCGATTCCCTTGCTTGACATCTCGGTTGTGGTAGTAATATCTCTGATAACTCCAGTTCTTTTAACCATATCTGTATAAATGTTTCTTCATTTTCTTGCACAAAATTATGGAGAACACAACATGCAGATATTACTTGTGGAACAAATTTGTAATTTATGTCTATTCTTTTGAGTAGGCATCTCCATCTAGCTTTCAGACGTCCAAATGCGTTCTCCACATATATTCTCGCTGAACTCAAATAGCAGTTGAAAGATTCTTCCTCAGCAGTTAATGTGCCTATACAGTGCGCGTCAAAATTATGGAACAAATTCATTTTCTCAGAAGAAAAATATTTGGCAACAAAATCCTGAAACAGGACAATTTTTGTTTCACTTTTACTAAATTTTTATGCATTTTTGAAGGATTTTTGTTGCACCCTGTGCCATCCCCATCAACCCTCTAAATTTTTTGAATAGAGGAAGTGGGTCATGTGGTACTTTTTTGGCAAGGTCTTTTATACTCTTTACAGGCGTGCAGAAATTTTCAAGAAAAAAAAATTTCTTTTTTGAAAAATAGTTAGTTCAAAGAGGTTTTGAGTATGTGCACTTTGTCATGGCTCATTTACTTTGAGACGATGATACCTGATGAAATTTGTCCCCGAATGAAAGTCGACCATTACAGTTTTATTCATGCACAACTTCAACCCCTACGAACCCTTTAATGGAGAAAAAAAATGGAGTGACATTGGAAATGTATACTTCAGTAGAAACTCACTAGAAGTTTTTTAAATAATTTTGGCATACATAAATTGCGGAATTCGAAAGTTGCAGGCGAATTAATATTACAAATTGATTTTTCTTTTATACATTTACCACATTTCAAATGATACTAATTCTTTTTCAACAGCTTATACAGCACAGTTTTTCATTTTTTATATAAATCATATTATTAACCTTGGTAGTCAACGAACAGTAATTTCTTTTGATGATTCCATTATGTTCTCTCGTATTGCCTTCATAAACTACATCATTAAAATGATCCAATTTTAAACCTTCCGAACAAACATCATCCCCATTATTTATACATAAGTTATTCAATATGCACCAGGTCAATATTATTTTTGATATCAAAACAGTCTTGTATATATTCAAAAATTCAAGATTCGGAACCTTGTTTTCCAATACAAAATATTTTCAAAGTACGAATTATAAACAGATAAAAAATAAGGTTATGTAAATTCTCCTCGGCACTGACCGCTGACTGCCGCGTTCGGAAACGGGGATCGAGAACGCTATTCTTTGCAAGAACCTGAGGATGATCTACTCGATCCAGGGTTACACCAGATTAATCTGTGGTTAATCTGTGTTAATCTGTGGTTACACCATATAAAATAGATACTCAATGATAAATTATATACGATTTACACTTATTTATTCAATATTGTGACGCGTTTCGTCGACACAGCGACTTCATCAGACTACATCATACTAAATTCTTAAAAAGTTATCATCTCCCTATACCTAGATGACATGGACACAGAATCATTTAAAACTAATTACATGAGAAACATATTTAAAACAAATTACATAATAGACTTATTTAAAACTAATTACATGAGATTTCACTGCTGGTTTCTTTGTACACATTAACAATAATTCATTCCTAATGCTTTTATAAATTGATTCTCTATTTGAATAGATTGAGTAACGGTGAAAAATTTAGATCTAATTGTTCATTAACTAAATTACCCGTATGTTTTTCCCTATTTATTTCGACCATTTCCCAGTAATTGAGTTGCGCACCTGTATTCAAATTGTGTAGAATTTTGAAATCCGGGTTAAACTTATGTCCTTCTGCTAATAAATGATTCGAATAATTTGAATTAATTTTATTGTTTTTATAGCTGTGATGATGTTCCTTTATTCTTATGCCAAAATTTCTAACAGTTTTGCCTATATATGATTTGTCACAACTCCCGCAATTTAATTGATAAACACCGGATTTATCTTCTTTATTCCTTTTCGATTTATTGTTCTTTATGAGTTTGGCAAGGTTATTATTTGTCCGGAATGAGATATTCACCTGTTGGTTTTGAAGAAACCTTTTAAGTTGTTGACTCGGTGTACCAAAATATGTTAAGCTATTGAATATTTTATATTTATCCTTAATTTCTGGGAATACTAAACTAATTGTTTTTCTAAATTGTTTTTTCGTCAACATTTTTCTGATTAACTCTGTGTTATATCCATTGTTCACCGCTATTTCTTCGATAATTACTAATTCTGTACCATAATTTTCTTCGGATAAAGGTATATTAATTAGCCGGTGTAACATACTATGAAATGCCGCGACTTTATGTTCGAATGGATGACACGAGGATCGATGAATGATTGTATCCGTATGGGATGGTTTCCTAAATATTGAAAAATCATGTTGATTGTTTTTCCGCGTTATTGTTAAATCCAAAAAGTTAATTGCACTATTATTTTCCATTTCTATTGTGAATTTGACATTTGAATGAATGCTATTAATAAAATCTACAAATATTTTCAGTTGCCGTCTGTTCCTTTAAAACACGCGAGCACATCATCTACGTATCTAAACCAATATACGAATTTGGAAAAAATAGGATGTGTTTTAGCGATGGCTTCTAGATTGTCCATGAATATTTCTGCCAAAAGGGGGCTGAGCGGATTCCCCATGATAAGTCCTTCATCGCTAGTATAAATCTTATCGTTGAAACTAAAGTAATTTTGATTCAAACACGTTTCTAAAAGCTGGAGTATTTCGGACTGAATCACTATATTGACTTTGTTTTTCTCTAATAAATCCCTAACTATTTTCACTGTATCCTGGGGTGGAATACTAGGGAAAAGGTTAACAACATCGGAAGACACTAATTTTGCATTGGCCGGTAGGGAAATATTTTAAATTTTTTCTACTAGATCAAGCGAGTTCTTGATCAAAAAAGTTGGTACGAAGTTACAATTTTTTTTTAATCGGGTTTATTAGAAAACGCGAAGTTTTAACTGTTGATGCTGAAATGTACGAAACTACTGGTCTAATATTTCTATCCGGTTTATGAAGTTTGATAAACGAGTACAATTACGGGACTTGCGGATTACTCAGAATTAGTTTAAATTTTGAATTTTCATCTATTAAATAATGTATATGTTTCAAATTGTTCTTTAATTCTCGATGAAATTTTGTAGTCGGATCCCTATTAAGTATTTTATAATTTTGAGTTGCAATGAAATTTTCCGTTTTGTTAATGTAATCGTCCTTGTTTATTGCGATAACAGTATTTCCTTTATCGGCTTTTGTAAAAACAATATTATCCGCGGCGCTTTTCGGTTTCAATGTTTTCACGATTTTCAATTCTGGATTACCGTTTTCAGAAAGTTCCTGTTTTTTAATAAAATGTGCCGCTTGATATTTAATTGATTGATTATTGGTTATTTGTCGATTGAGAATTATTTCTGTATCTGTATCGCTGTGTCGACGAAACGCGTCACAATATTGAATAAATAAGTGTAAATCGTATATAATTTTTCATTGAGTTAATATGGATTTGCATCAAGTAAAAGCCACAAGCATTAAATTTTTAAAATAGATAGGCTGCAGGCGCGGGCCGAAGCTAAATTATAAGGGGGGGGGGGAAACATGTAGAAAAATCAATTTTCTATCTGTGCATCAAGGATTACATAAAAAAACCGAACTCATATATTTACGTTGCTAAATTCAATAGAAATAAAAGCTTATTAAAATGCCGCACGACAGTGAGAAACAGCTTAAATTGGTTCCAGTTTGTTTTATGATATACTCCAGTCTGGAGAGCTACACGCTTTGGGATAACGCCATATTATGATAAATATTATTTTTTGTTGACTACACACATTATGCCGAAAACTACTGAATATTGAATATACGGCAACAGAATTGGGTACAAGGGTACATGTTGTTATTCCGTGTTATCCCGTTCCTATTATCTGCCTGCTTTGCATTTATTCGGTCAGGCGTTCAAATTTCTTCACATTTTATAACAATTTTTACGGAAATATTCCGACTCCTTCGATATTTTTCCCTCTCCTTCGGAATTTTTTCTAACTAATTGAGGGGGGGAGAGGGGACCATCTCCCACCCCCTTAGACCTGTGCCTGATACCATCCCATCATTTTCCCTCAATTTTAACCCAATCTGACCATTTTAATCTGATTCACAGCAATTTGTATGAATACACAAAACTTCTAAGGATATCCAATGGCCCATTTTGACAAAAATGTTAAAAGCTCTTGGAATGACCGCACATCGGAAAAATACTACCATCCCATCATTTTTCCCTCAATTTCAACCCAATCTGACCATGTTTATCTGATTTACAGCAGCTTTAATAAATACACAAAACTTCTAAGGATATCCTATGGCCCATTTTGGTCGAAAATTTTAAAAGTTCTTGGAATGAGTCCCACATCGGAAAAACAATACCGTCCCATCATTTTGCCTCAATTTCAACACAATCTGACCCTTTTTATCTGATTTACAGCAGTTTTAATAAATGCACAAAACTACTATGGGGGGGGGGGGGTATGGGTTCACTGCGTGATGAGGTCATCAGCCCGGATCACGAGGGAATATTTTATGGAATTTTCGATTAATAGAATATTTGAATAGTCGAATATAATTCACAGCCCTACTCCTAGACAGTTGTGATAAATTTGGAATAATTTCTACGAGCCGTTCGGTTGTTTCACAAAATTGATCTTGGTAAGACAAAAACATAAAATCCTGAATGATTAATCGTTCATGATAATCGACTTTGAAAGTTTGATGTTCCAGTGTTTCTGCTGTGATTAATTTTATGTTTAATTCGACGATATATGAGTCATTTCAATTGACCCACTATTTGTTCAGCCCATATACCGAATTCAAATAATGGACATACAAAAATTGATAAATTCATATTCAAAAAATCATTTCAAGGCATAATTAGACCGAATTTCTGATTAGAATTCTATTCGATGATACGATTCTTTGTTTGTTTTTCTATTTAAATAAACTTGAATATTTCATTTGAAACTATATTCCGAACTGTAATCATTTTATTCCAATTTTATGACTCTTCATTTCATTGAGAAGATTAGTATCCGAAAATATGGAATATTATGAAAAGTTCGGTACTCTTTCTGGTATGTAGAAACTCGTACTTCATCAAGAGGTTTCATCATTAAAATGAATCGTTTTTGGGAGCTTGTTCTGGGGAACATTGTACTATAATTTCTCCCAAATGTCTGTAATTTAGGGCTTCACACGAGACGAGAGTAGGCGAGAAAAAATCTCGTGTCGGCCTTGCCAATTCCCAAAAAATTAAGTCTCGTTTGAGTCTCAGTCTCTTCTCGTTATCAGTTGTCTCGTCTCGTCTCGCTAAATTCTGAATAACGATAATAACAATAATAATAAATAATTTTGTGTAGCTATATTTATTACGCTTTTGTGCAAAAATATTTGTACATGTACATAATTTTTTTAATTTCAAACACTGTTAATTACATCTGTTAAATTACTCGATGACCAAGAATTCAAACATAATCATGTTTTCATCACATCATCTTTCAATGATATACGAGATTTTGCATGATCATACCTGCTGTGGAAAATTATCTTTCAACAGGTACAGCCATTAATAAATCATCGACCATCTTGGAAAGTGTAGGAACTTTTTCAAGCACATTGAAATACAATTTGGAATCCTATTTGCTCTTTCTAACAGTAAATGTTCTTCAAACTCAAGTTTCCAATGTTTCGAAGGTTTTTTGTTGTTTTAAAGAGGCTATCGATGTCGATACATTCTTTAATAGAATTGGACAAATTGGTATCGTTTTCAATGAATACTTCCCCAGTGGGTAGATCATTGAGTGTGTTCTTGGCGTATTCCTCATAACACTTTTAGATATATTGAATAGCTTCATTTTTGTTGTTCATTCAAAGTTGTCCGATAAGTAAGTATTGAATTCATATAATGGGATCCGTTTTTATGGTTGTGAATTCTATTTTTTCTTAATAAATATTCTCAATTATCGCAAGGTCTTTAAATAATCGTGTATTTCTAGAACGATCGATGTATAATATATTGGTACCAGTGGAAACTCTTCATATTCAATTGTTTTCTGTGGGTGTTGAAAAAGGTCGAGTCGTATATAAGAAAAGTTTACCTGTAGCCTGTAGGAAATAAGACAATCTTAGAGGTAAACATTTCCGAGCCAAAAAAACCCTTTTAATAGTATACACGTTTATTACTCAGTATTTTATAGACACATATAGGTACTCAAACGAGAGTAAAAAATCGATCATGAAAAAAACACATTCAAACCTAGAATATAAAAATCTGCGAAGATAAATATTTATGATAAGAGATACGTTACTAAGTATTTATAAGAACAGTTAACAAGTTGAAATAAAAATGTAAAAAATATTATTTTAATTTACAATAAAATATTTCACAGATAGTCACAAGAGTTGATATTTTGTAAAATATATTGATCTCTATGTAGACTTTTTCTAATTTTTCGAATAAAAACTCCATAAAAAAATTTTTACGAGACCAAAAACGAGACGAGAGGGTTGCGCTGTATGTGGTCTCGGTATCGCCTATAATATTTTTCAAAACGACGAGACGAGAAAAATCTCACTCTCATGTGAAGACCTGTCGTTAACAGACGTAATCGGCCAAATTGCTTTTGAGTTATACCCATCTGAAATTTTGTTATTATTTCCTCTATAACTCTAAATATACCAAAGCAATCCAATTAACACTCGATAATTACTTGTAGAATGCCAACGCGCTAATTTTAACGGAACTTTGTGAATATCGTATCACTAGAAATAAAATAAGAAAAAATGTTCTTGAAAAATTTTATATTTCAGTAACTATGACTCAGAATCAGATGAAATTTCGAAAATACCATTTTACTTTCGAGTGCCGAATTTCAGCTCGGTTGACTTCGCATGAAAAGACAAAGGAACACACTCAAAAGCTCCTGACTTCACGTCAGTGCTTTTTTAATAATTTTTGAATTTTTATCTGAAAAGTGCGTTAAAAGTTACATACCTATGTATAAACGTATGAACAGTTTCAAAAATTTTCGCAAAATGAAGATACCAACATCAGGAACAAATAACACTTATAAGACGAATCTTATAGATATCCCCCAAAAAAATTCAATTAATCTATTTTTCCATCCCATCTTGAGAAAGAGAATAAGATTCATGTAAGCTGACCAAGAATTCGAACTATAACGTCGTTTTTCTTACCTACATATCAAATATCAACTAAATAGAATCTTTATTCCGTATGGTCATCAGCCCGACAGAATTTATTATAACGGATACTCCGTAATCGGTCCGGTTGGCAAAATATTACAATAAATGTCTTGTGAAAAATTCAACCATTTTGTATAATGTGTATATTTGACCCAGACACAATTCGGACTGATCAAATTAACTATGCAGTGTGGAAAAGCCAAATGGAATAAATTAATTATCTTCGTTACTGTACAATGTACATATTTAAGGAAATTCCCTAAACACATCGAATTCAAATTTTTAATTGTCATTCTTCTTCGAAAAAATGCAAACCCTACCTTCAACCCGATTCGAAAGACAGGTACAACCCCCAAATTTTCAAATAGGAAGTATGGAATTGTGATACATCGTTTGAAAGGTGGTGTCATTCTCTATTCAGAAATGTTATCACTGTATGTTTATTGCAAAACTCAAAATAGAAAAAATAAAATTATCTGATTACCGCAGTTCAATATAATATTCCCTCGAAAATTCCCAAATCTTATTACAATAATACTAAACTTATTTGCCTCCAAGATGTGATAGGAAAAATACATAAAAAAGCACTGACGTGAAGTCCTCTTTGATTGATTGATTAGTGTTTCGAACTCAGAAGTGGATAGAGCGATCCGGAAATCTTCCAAGAGATAAGTGGACACCATTCACTGTCGGGTCAAAATTTTTTCAAGGTCCTTTAACAAATCTGGCAATCAATACAGTTTGGCTGTTAGTTTTACCGTAGATCTAAATACAAAAAAATTGCTGTTATGGGATCCCCGTTAGGAACGCAATTGCCTATTTTCCAAATTCGAACGTAATTTAATATAGATCTTCCACATATAGTTATTTATAAATTGGCCCTAGGGCCACGATATTTCAACTCGGGAACAACGCTATTTCCTCAAAACTTACTTGTCCGTGCACAGAATTGCCATGAAATTTCTCTCAAAACCTCACAATATCGGCTCAGTACAAAATCCATGACCGCTAGACGCCAAACCACTCCCAACATATCCCAAAAACAGTCACTTCTCCTTTGCGCATGCGCAATCTACTCGCGGCTGAAAGTCCTCCCAAAATAACACACCTTACAAAAAACTCCGATTCTCCAACACTAGTTGCTCAGGAGATATCGCATCTTGAATCAACGCATGCGCAGACCCTCACCAAGGGATTCTAGTCCCTTAATCCCCTAATAAATATAGGTTATTTCAAGCAAAATAGTCCGCAAAATAGAAGTAATGTTTTGAATTTTTTCATGTCATGTGATCCTCACGAAATTTTGCAAAAGTGTTTGCCTTGGTCTTTTGCATCTAAATACTGAGTTTCAATTCAATAAGATTAGGATTTTTCGAGTTAGGGTGGAATTTAATAATTTTTGAATTTTTTTTGCCACTTTTATATGTACAAAACTCCGCAGATATATGAAGGTCATGATTCTACAATTTGATGCCAAATTTCAAATAGATCGAGTGATTGGTTCCGGAAATATTCATATAAAACGTTTTTACTAAAAACGGCCTTAACTCCGAAACCGCTTGGTGGATTTCGCCCGTTAACGAACTCGTCCATGATATTTACGCTACAAACCTACCCAGCAAATTTCAATCCTCTAACTCCTTACGTTCAAGAGTTATCGTGCTAACGGCCGGACCGGACGGACAGAATTGAATTTGACCTCGAATTCTTCAAGGAGTCGAACCCAATCGCGTGAGACCATTTTCGCGAAAAAAAATCGAAAAATACAGATATTGTGGCAAAATGATAGCACGCTGTTCCTTGCGGAGCAAGCGCGCAAAAACCATAACATTGTGTTTTCCAGATGGTACCATGAAAACTACGTAAAACACTTTCTGTGGCAATGTTAATGTCTTTAGAACGCCTTCGCAAATTGTATTGTGCTGATAAGTTGTAGTTTATAAATTGTCTAATTTGTGTTTGAATTTCATTAACCTCAATTTTGCATAATGGTTCGATTAACGGAAATGCACAAACTAACAATTTTTCAAATGATTGGCTACGGAGATAACACCCGAACACAAAAAGAAGTATGTATAAGTAACTTGTTTCATGAGAAATTTCCGAATTTGCCGCCTATAGCCCAAGGCACAATAAATAAAATAGAGAAGCAGTTTCGCAATGGTCACTATAGACATGTAAGGCAGATTGAAAAAGCAGCTGCTATTTCACTGTGTGAGGATGTGAAATTATTTGTGATGCTTGACTTTGAAGACAATCCACATAAATCGAGTAGAGATGCCTCCACAAAATTCAATGTCAGCCATACATCGATTCTACACATACTAAAACAAAATAAAATGCATCCCTATAAAATGATACCTACCCAGAAACTCTTGGAAGACTATTTTGATAGGAGAACTTATTTTTGTGAACAAATGATGGACATGTTGGACAACAATGCTAATCGTCAAAATTGCCGCTACTGGTCTATCGAAAATCCTCACTGGATGAGAGAGTAACACACGCAATTCCCTCAAAAGGTTAATATTTGGGCAGGTAATGTTCGAAACCATATCATAGGCCCCTTTTTCATTGAGGACATTTTTAATGGCGATAAATATTTAGCACTACTTCAAAATGATGTCGTTCCAACTTTGACAAATTTATATCCTGATCAAGAAAATCCTCAAATACCACGGACTATGATTTGGTTCATAGGTTCCAACAGGATAGAGCACGACCACGGATAGAACACCACCACATTACCAACACAATGTCCCGCAGTCCCTCGACACAATATGTATTTCCAAATCGGTGGATAGGAAGGCGAGGAACGATCGAATGGCCAGCGCGATCCCCTGATCTAAACACATTATATTTCTTTTTATGGGGATATGTGAAGAGCATTGTGTACAAAACTGAACCCCTTGGTTTAAATGACCTAAAGGATCGAATAACGCTTGCGTTTAGGTCGATCACTCCTGAGATGTTGAACAATGTTGGAAGAAATTTTTATTTGAGGTTAGGATGTTGTCAAGGCGTTCGTATTCATAACTTTTTTGCTACATTTTGTATTACATACGAAGAAGAATGACAATTTAAAATTGACGCGTTTCGGGATTTTCCATAAATATGTACTTAACCTCGACAGTAACCAAGATAATTAATTTATTCCATTTTTCCATACTGTATAGATATGACTGTATTATTTAGAGCCGTTTGAATTCGAATACATAAGGGGGGCGACGGCATATGACTGCATCTCGGTCGGCAAAAACCCATGCTACTCCACTGCTTTGAATTCTTCATCAGTGAATCGTTTAAGACCATTTTCGGCATATCATTTGAAAATTACAAACATTTGGGCTCTGGTATAAAAGCGCAAAAAAGGAAATATCAAATAACCAGCCAACCAGTAATAAATTCCTCACGATATCGTCTAGAATGATAATGTACGCTAATAGGATTAATTTTGTTCTTGATCTGAAAGGTTGCTTTTATAAAAGGATTTACTCAGGACCATATAGACAACCTAGGCGACCGTTTTTCCGAAGTTCCTTACTCGTCAGACCAGACCAAAGGCACTTCAATAAGGATGTAGAATTAGTTTTCTTTATTTTCGCATAGGACACCAAAAATCCTTGAACGACGCTAGTGCATTTACTTGATAAATGATTGATGCGGGTGGATATTGGAAAAATATTTCTATGAATATTTTTCACGAAAAAAACATAAATATACTTAAAACATTATTATATTTATTGGCAGTAATATACCCAAACAATGCCCTCTTAACAAAATTTCATACATCATTTGAGAATTAAATGGAAGCACAAAATAATAGCAGAAA
Organism: Halyzia sedecimguttata; assembly: GCA_937662695.2. Lineage (NCBI taxonomy): Eukaryota > Metazoa > Arthropoda > Insecta > Coleoptera > Coccinellidae > Halyzia > Halyzia sedecimguttata. The sequence continues at coordinate 36,347,792 of OW569411.2, forward strand.
TTCTTATGAGAAGAATATGAAGCAAACAATTCGAAGCAAATTAATGTAAAAGTAGGTAGGTATGGGTACAAGGGAGGTTAGCTTGCCATTTTATGTCCAATTTTTTTCTTATCTGAAATATATCCCTATAGTACGTTTACATATATAAGAAAATAGTTTTAATCATGACCGTTCGCAATATAAAAAGGTTGACTAGAATTTTTAGATCTACGAAAACCAACAACTAAATTATGAGATCAGATTCCAGAGATATTTTCCCATAAATTTCGAAATTCTACTCATTTTAAAAATATAGAAAAACATTCAACAATGAATTGTATTTTATTCAAGATATATCTGTTCAGTCTTTCACATAGAAAGTATAAAAAAAATTAAATATACATTATATAAAAGAAGTATTTGTCCAATATTATATCAAAAAATGTACCCCAATTTTGCATGAAGATAAAATAGATGCATCTTCAAATGTATAGGGAGACTTGAAAGAGGAAATCAAACACAAAGGTAACAATATCTGATTTCAAATTGGACAACTCACATTCTTACATTTTCTTTATAAAATTGTTCATCACAGTTTAAAGATATCGATTCATCCTTAAATCACTTAAATTACTCATATCAATTGTTGATCACTGCGCTATTCATTTTCAAACAATCACATGAATAACAAAGGTTCATATATACATTTTTTCATATCTTCAAATGATAATGTAAGAACACACGAATTTTTTACTGTTTTTTGTTTCAGACATTCATTAAATAATTTATTAACGAGTTCATATCCCTTGGAGTATAATTTAATTTCATAATGCATTCAATAATAATTGTGAATTTAATGATTTTAGTTGTTCTATGAAGACAGGTCTCCTGTATCGGAAAAATAGATACACAATATTTTCATACAAGCCGCCCTCAACGGTTGAAGGGTTACTTGAACTCAATTAATTTAATTTATGTATGAGATTTATCCTATAACAAATAATACCGTATTATAAAGTATCCATAAATATTTCATATTTGAAAGTTGAGCAAATGGAACAAAGATTCAATACATCACCTAAGAATATTTTTGCAATACTTTAATAACGAACGTCCATTATCTAATACATAAAAACTAATAAATAAAAATTGAGCTCATTAAAAAATTATACAGCGTTATGGAAATAGGTGCATTTACATATATCTCAAGGGTAAATACCACAGAGGACCTACACCTGAATTCAATGAGTTACGAGAAAATAGATAATGAATATTTGACTTTTACCAACTCTGCATTATTTGTTGTGAAATTTTGAATACGAGAAAATAAACGTTCAATGTCAAAGATTTAAAATAATGATCATTAACAAAGGAGATAGATTGAAACATCATAACATTTTTTCATTGATATGTGAAATACTGAGTAATGGATTCATCAAAAATTGAAAACTTAATATCCACATCGAAAAAGCCTTGATAATAGGTATATTGAATCGACCAAATGAAAATCGAAATAGCCATTAAAAAAAATCTGATTCGGTTACAATATCATTAGGTCTTTCATTTAGTTATTTTCGAATTAATTCACAGATGCTCTACAGAATATTTAATAATCACTGGTAAATTATTATCATAATAATAATCTAGTGATACGGAATAATATGACGAACTTCAAAAATATGAAAAAATGCCGAAGAAATTAAGGTATAGTATCTACTCAATGCCATGGGCAAATATCATAACCAGACCTGGTTCCACCATCATATCTTCGCCCATGTGTGTGTTATCACATGCAAGTACCAAAACAGCCTGCTTACCTGGCACTCTTTTACACAAATAGTTCTCATACTGTCTGCGATTGTTCTGTCTGGTTTCTAAAGAACACAACCCAGGTGGCCATCTTCTTTCGTGGCAATTTTCCATGAGATTGTCCAATATGTGCGGTGGACATCCCATTTCATTGAGCGTTCTCCTTATCATTCTCTAGAAAGTCAGTAACATTCTGATATCGCATTGATAATAATAATAATACTTTATAATATATACTTATAATAATACTATATAATAATATACCCCTTAGGGGCTCTGGGATATGTCTCAGAGTACGGGCTTGGCGAACCCGAAGTACCCTAGCTAAACCTGGCAGTAGGTATAAAATGCAAAACCGCACGGGGGAACTACTTAGTAGCATACATGTGTGACAAACCCGCGGACCCCGGTCACTCTCAACCGGTGATGAATTATAATCTACGGAGCCTCGCAAAACAGCTGCTGCCTGGGGATCACCAGGGCACGTCTGGGGTTGGTGCTGGACGTGACAGCATGCGGACCACCAACGGCAGGATGCTGAGGAGGCGGCGCCTGTCATACAAGAAATTACAGCTTACTACTAGGACGACGGAAGTTGTCGGTCGCATAGGGAATCAGCGCTCGCAAGAGCAACCCGTAGTCGGACCCGGCAACAGTAACAAGGCCGCACAAAGGGGACGCCACAAGTGGACACCCGAGCAACACGAACAACTAGCTGTGTTATACCGGAGATCAAGGCCAGAAAGAAGGGGATATATGGGTAGACTGCATGGTCTGTGGTGTGAGAATCTACCAGATCTCAACTTCATGACACAGCAAAATCTGCGAGACCAGGTTAGCCATCTCAAAAAGAGGGGAATCTTGCAGCAGCATCAAGAGTCAGAGGAGATAGAAGAACAATATCAAGAACAGGTGAGAGATGTTTCAAACCAACAGCAACACTTGACGAATCAAAGGAGAGAAGAACAGGATTAGAGGCAAGTGACGAAGGACGGAACAATTGAGAGATGTTCTAGAACTAGTCGTCAATAGAAGGGAAGCATTTGAGGCTAAGGAGGGAATCCTAACTTAAAGACCACAAGGCTGAAATCGAGTCTCCCGGCTGAAGATCTAGCCGCGATGAATATTATAATCGACGATCACCTAAAGGAGGACTGTTCGCTAGAAGATGCCGTAGCTGCAGTGAGAGCAGCTGCTTCATTTCTGTGCCCACTAGGAAGAACAACAACAAAGGAGGACAAACATAAGTCAAGATTGATTAAGCTAGATAAGAAGATAAGAACCGTTAGGCAGCAAGCATCTTGGTATCAATGTATCATAGATGTTATGAAACGACAACTGAAGCCGAGCAAGAAAATAGAGGACATGATGGGTGAGCTGCGTACGTTGCATCGTACGATGAGCCTACTCATCATAAACCTATTGAAGCAGAAAGCTGTCGATAAAATAAGATCACTTGCGGCAGCAAGGAAGAAGCTTATCAAAAGGCAAAAGTGGATAGAAGACAACAACACCTTCGCCGCAGAACATTCGAAGATATTCCGACCTAAACGAGTAGAGACAAAAAACCCACCATCACCGGAGCAAGTCGAACATTTCTGGAAAAATTTGTATGAGCGACCAACGAAGAACAGGGATACTCCAGCACATCACAAATTCCAGATATTATGTGATCAAATTCTGCAACAGACCGAACATAACAACCGAAGAGATTAGAAATGCCCTGAAGAACAAGCAGGATTTCAAGGCACCTGGACTGGATGGCGTTCAGAACTATTGGTGGAAAAACCTTCCAGCTACTCACCATCACCTAGCTAGATTATTCAGTGAGATGCTAATACACCGTGAGCCAATTCCTTCATGGTTGGTACAGGGCAGAACTGTGCTGATACCGAAATCAGTTGATCTAGGACAGCCAAACAACTACAACCCGATCACGTGTCCCAACACACTGTATAAAATTCTCATTAGTGTTCTTCAACGTCGGATTCTGAAGTCAATTGGACCAGTGTGGAATCAAATTCACGAACAAAGAGGAGCAAGGAAAGGAGTACGGGGTTGCAAGGGCAACCTACTTATAGACAAGAGCATTTGTCAAGATGCGAGACATTACAAGCGCGACCTACATACATCATGGTTGGATTACGCGAAAGCATTTGACACATCGGCGCACAGCTTGATAATTCGGCTGCTAGAGATGCTCAAAGTCCACCCTAACATCGTCCATGCGATGGAAAACATCATGGCGTTATGGAGGACTAAGTTTGCCGTTCGATCTGAAGGTCGGACCACTTAAACCGGATGGGTGAGATACAGGCGAGGCGTATTTCAAGGGGACTCGCTAAGCCCATTATTGTTCTGCATAACACTTCTTCCATTAACATCTGAGATGAGAACAGGCGGGATAGGGTACAATGCCGGGCCACCAGGCAGAAGAGAACATCTGATCTCACATCTCCTCTACATGGACGACTTAAAACTGTACGCTTCTTCCAAGGCAGCACCACAACAACAACTACTGAACATCGTTGCCGAATACACCTCAGCAATAGGAATGCCATTCGGTCTGGACAAGTGTGCTCTTTTTCATTCAAGCAGAGGAAGAACTGAAGACATCGACCTAGAAGGGGGAATAAGCATTCGACACCTCGAAGAGGAAGAAAGATACAAATTCCTTGGGATGAAACAACGAGGCCCACTGGAGACAACCCAAATCAAGGATGCCTTAACAGCTAGCTACAAAAAAAAGATCCGAGATATATTGAAGTCACAGCTGTCCGTGAAAAATAAAGTATAAGCTACGAACAGCTTGGCAGTCCCGATAATCACCTACTCATTCGGGATAGTTAACCGGAGAGTGAATGAAATTCTCGAGCTAGATAGAACCACTCGTAAAGTGATGAACATGAATCGTAGCCTGCATCCCAACTGCTCGATCAAAAGGATATACCTTCCACGAACGCAGGGAGGCAGAGGTTTGCAAAGTTTGGAATACCAACACCATCAACAAACCTTGGAAATGGCAAAAAGGATATTGAGAAGCGAAGACCCGCTTCTGAAAATGGGGGCTAATCACGAAATGGGGAACCAAGGAGCTTTCCTATTTAGGGCTGGACAGAGAGCTTTGGAGAAGCTCAGTAACTGGCATATCCATCGATCATGAGCTAGTAGGAACACCTATCACGCCAACAGACCAAAGAAGAGTTGGCAGAGAGATAACACAGGCACAACTGAAGACACTATTCGAAGATCACATGAGTAAACACCTACACTCCATATTCTTCAGGAGTTTGAAAGATCGGGGCCTGTCGGAAGAATTATCCTTCGCCTTTTTGAAGTCCGCTGGGCTCAAGTCGGAAACGGAGGGATTCGTTATGGCTTGTCAAGATGGGGTGATAAATACAAGATGGTATAAAAAAACATCATGAAAGTGGACACCCCCACAACGTGCAGAGCATGCCACAGCCAGCAATAAACTATTATGCACATTATGTGTCCTTGTGGAAAGATACAATGCGGCACTCCGAATTCTCTACTTCCATCTGAGAGAGGTTTATGGTATAGACAAGGAACCAGTGCTACCATGTGTGCCTCTGGAAATTGGAGCAAGTGTTGAAAATGACAGAGCTAGCATCTACTGGAACTATGCGATTCCAACAACTCGGCAGATCCACGCCATAAAGCCAGATATACTATTGCTGGACAAAGAACTCAAGGAATTGTTTGTCGTAGAATTTTCCTCCCCCGCAGAAAATAATGTGGTGATGAAAGAAGAACAGAAGAGGGAAAAATACAAGGATTTAATGTTCGAACTGGGGATCCTGTATCCAAGGCATAAGATTTGGATGGTCATACTAATCACAGGATGACTAAGGGGAATGAGAGTGAACTACGTGACCGAATTGAAGATTATTCTGGCCTGCAAATCTCTGGCCGAGGATTTAGTGCACAGAATGCAGAAGGCGGTGTTGCTCGGATCACTTCGAGTCATCAGGTCCCATCAACTATGAAGGCCGCTTGCAGCTCATCTCTTTTGTTAAGGGATGCTGTAAGGGCAGGACGAAGAACTACTCCAAGGAAAGTGCGAGAGGTGTTTTAGTGAGTAACAAATCAACAGCTGGAGTCTCACACTCCTGAGAGAAGCGGAACCTCTCAGGGTGGGCCTATAAAAGGTTTTTCCTCTCGAGCGGATAAAAAATAAATAAATAATAATAATACTTCATTCATCCTGTCAGACAAACACATGTTTAGGACAAGTCAGAGAAAAAGCAAAATCGTAATAGAAAACTACAAGAAACAGAAAAAGATTCATCTACAGAATAATAACATCTACTAACTAAACTAACTTTAATTGCTTTTTTAAATTCATTCAACTTAAGATTTCGCAATGATTTTTGTAAGTGATTAAAAAGTTTTATACAGTGGTACATTGGTGAAAATTCGAATCTAGAAGAATTATGTTTTGGTATGCACAACAATCCTTCATTTCTTGTTCTGCAGCTGTGAAAGCTAGAAAGTTTGGTGAACTTATTTTCATTTTCTTTGGTATAAATCAAACATTTGAGAATGAAAATCGAGGCCAGGGTGAGGAGACTATTTTCAATGAAAACTGGTCTACAGGAGTACCTAGGTGATATTAAATATCATACGCAAGATCCTCTTCTGTATAACAAAAACTCTGCCAACGTCCGATGAAGCACCCCAGAGTAGGATGTTATATGATAGGTGACTGTACACCAAACTGTAGTAAATGTTGAGGACGGATCGCAAAGGAAGTGAATTCCGAACTCTACTTAAAGCAAAGTAAGAGCCATTGAGTTTTTTTCAGATAGCATCAATATGAGTGCTCCACTTCAAGTTGGAATCGATGTGCAGGCCCAGGAACTTGGTATGATCCGCAGATGAAATAACCTCGTCAAAATAGCGTACAACCAATCTGTGTTCGCTGGATCTTAGAGTAAAATGAACGCATTCAGTTTTAGCAATATTGATCATTATTGAATAAGAACGACACCAATAAACAAAGCACTGGACTAATAGGTGGCATAACCTCTGTAACTCATCAAAGCTACGAGCAGACACTAATGCTGAAGTGTCATCGGCAAACAGAAGTATTCTGATCATGTTCTAAAGACTATGAAGATAGTCTGTTGCAGCTGTTGCAGCGATCATCATCTTTTTTAAGTTGGTAGGTAGATCGTTGATGAAAAGTAAGAATAGGAGCGGCACCAGGACTGAACCCTGAGGGACACCCAAATTCACTTCACGTTCATCCGAAAACAAGTTGTCAATTCTGACGATCATAGTTCTGCCCTCGAGATAGCTGGAGATCCATCTCAAAAACACGCCCCTGAAACCCACACTGTAGCCTTTATCGACTAAAAATTGGAAGGAGAGGCTGTCGAATGCCCGAGACAGGTCAAAAAACAATCCCGCGACAAACAATCCACCATCAAGTCACTCATAAACGAACTCAACTCAACAAAGCAGAGAGCTCCGGATTCAGTTGAACGGCCCATCCGAAAACCGTGCTGTGCGGCGTCAAGTACCTGATGTCTATCGAGGAAATCCATCAACCTGTCCAGCACAATCCTCTCGAAGACCTTTGCAAAGACACTGAGGACGGAGATGGGTCTATAGTTTGCGATATATTTCAAGTCATTCTTCTTGAATATGGGGATGACAATAGCTTTCTTGAGATGGTCGGGAAATATGCCACTACTTATTGAAAAGTTGATAATAGATAATCCGCTGTATTCACAAAGCATTCAATCTCCGTTAAGTCCTAACTGAGTTCCTCAGTTAAGGATAAATAAGAATCGCAACCTCAGTTTAATTAACGTGAAAACAGGCGTGTTTCGCCACCGTTACATACGTTAACTAAGGTTGCGATTCTTATTTGTACTTTACTGAGGACCTCAGTTAGGACTTAACGGAGATTGAATGCTTTGTGAATACGGCGGTATCCGCCGTATCCGTCATAAATTGTCGCACATAAATACAAGTTTGTTGGTGTCAGGTTGGAATTGAATGATAAGACCTACCATCTTGATATACAGGGTGAGTCAAAAATGTGTACCGAGCATTCTGGTGGTGATAGCACATTGAAAAATAAGTATAGTTTGATGAATAAACTTATAGTCCAAAATGCATACCAAGGGAGATAATCCTTCCAAAGTTGATAATCCTTCCAAAGTTGATAAAATAAAAAAAATTGGTTCAAGCACTGACGTGAAGTCAGAAGCTTTTACGCGTATGTTCTATTGTCCATTCTTCTGTATTGGACACCCTTAATCGAATTTACCATGTTCAATTATGTTGTTATTTACCATGGTAAATTCGAATTAAGAGTGTCCAATACAGGAGAATGGACAACATAATTGACCATGGTAAATTCGATTAAGGGTGTCCAATACAGAAGAATGGACAATAGAACATACGCGTAAAAGCTTCTGACTTCACGTCAGTGCTTGAACCAATTTTTTTTTTCGTAATTTTTTTTAAATTTTCTAGGGGTACGGTTCTTAAAATTTTTTTTTTCGTCATTTTTTTCAAATTTTCTAGGAGTACGGTTCTTACAAAATTTTAAACACGTCGTTATGTTGATTTTCTACTACTAGTTACCAAGCTTCAATTCGATCGAATATTTATTTTTTGAGTTATCAAGGAAATAATATTCCAGGTGGGTATAACTCGGAAACCGATTATGCCCAAAAACGAACTCAACTCTCCCTTTCGGATACGCAACCTACCCTGAAAATTGCAAGTCCCTATCTCCTTTCGTTCGAAAGTTATCGAGGCAACGGTCACCCATCTACTGAACTCACACAAGAATGCTCGAATCTCCAACAATATTTAACCGATCGTATTAAATCTTGAAACTTGGCAGTAGAGTTAGGTTATGAAGGCTCTTGCAAAATTTCAGCAATTTCAAACGAATAGTTACTGATATATAGAATTTTTTTTTATTTTCAATGATTTATTAAAAATTTTCTACGAATGCTATCCTCACCAAATTTTGCAAACATTTTTGCGTTGGCATTCTACAACTAATAACCATGTTTGAATTCAATCGGTTCAGTATTTTTCGAGTTAATGAGGAACAAAAAACCACCAAATTTCAGAAAATTTCAGATGGCTATAACTCTAAAACCGTTTGGCCGATTATGCTCATAAACAAACTGAAATGTCACGTTCTGGTGCACATCCTAACCTGAAAATTTCAAGCCGCTATCTCATTCCGTTCTCAAGTTATGTGACAACAAAAATATTTTTTAATAATTTTTTTAAAATTTTCTAGCCATACGATTCGCACAAAATTTCACAAACGTGCTTAGGTTCATATTCTACAACTACCCACCAAGTTTCAGTTCGATCGGATTTATATTGGTTGAAAACAAAATTATTACTCGGAAACCACTGGGCCGATTATGCCCATTAACGAACTTGTCCGTCGTATTGGGATGCGCCACCTACCCTGAAAATTTCAGGTCGCTAGCTCTTTTCGTTCTCAAGTTATCGTGGCAACGGCCGGACGGACAGAATCAAATTTGACCTCGAATTCTTCATTGGGGAGTCGAACTTAATCGTTTGAGACCATTTTCGTCAAAAAATTCGAAAGTTACAGACATTTGGGCAAAATGGGTTTATCAACGGCACAGGAAGGTTATAATATCGACAAAATTAAGAACAGAATTGTTCATGGCCTGCTAAAATACCGATGACATCATGTGACTACAAAAACTCAAATATCTCGAAAACGGTTCAATTTTTGCGCGTATGTTCTGGTGAACATCGTGCTATCATTTTGCCCAAATGTCTGTAATTTTCGAATTTTACGCCGAAAATGTTCTCAAACGATTGGGTTCGACTCCCTGATCAAGAATTCGAGGTCGAATTCAATTCTGTCCGGTCGGCCGGCCGTCCGTTGCCACGATAACTTTACAACGGAGAGATATAGCGACTTGAAATTTTCAGGGTAGGTGGGGCGCATCCCAATACGACGGACAAGTTCGTTAATGGGCATAATCGGCCCAACGGTTTCCAAGTGGTAATTTTGTTTTAAACAAATACAAAGCCGATCGGATTGAAACTTGGTGAGTAGTTCTAGAATACAAACCTAAGGACGTCTGCAAAATTTTGTGAGAATCGTATCGCTAGAAATTTTTAAAAAAATTATTAAAAAATATTATTTATGTCAAGATAACCTGGGAACGGAAAGAGATAGCGGCTTGAAATTTTCAGGTTAGGTTGTGCATCTGAATTCGATATTTGAATTTGTCTATAGGTATAATCGGCCAAACGGTTTTGGAGTTGTACCCATCTGAAATTTGGTTGTTATTTCCTCAATAACTCGAAAAACACAAAACCGATATAATTCGAACATTGTTATTAGTTCTAGCATCCCAACGCGAAAATTCTTGCGAAATTTCGTAAGGATCGCATCACTAGAAAATTTAAAAAAAACATTTGAAAATAATGGAAAAAAATGCTATACCTACATCAGAAACTATTCGTCCGACATCGCTGAAATTTTGCAAGAGCATTCAGAAACTAAATCTACTGCCAAGTTCCAAGTTTGAACACGATCGGATCCATATTGTTGGAGATCGGAACAGCCTTGTGTGATTTCAGCAGCTGTGTGGGAATCGCAGACATTTTTCGAGAACCTTCAAAACCATGAATGCCATGATGACATATATTGAACTAATCAATTTTCGTGCCGATTTTTTTATCACAAATCTATGGGAGATGATAGCCCTATATTAGGGTCCTGTAGGGGTGTTCGAACATTTGAAGTTCTGAATAATCATAGTTTGGATTGGTCAGACCTGGTTTTGGAGCTACAACATTTTTCTTTTTGAAATCAAATATTGAAGGGATTTCTATGAACAACAGTGAAAATCTTTGGAAACTAGCGGAAGCGCTTCTTCTTCAAGAGATCCATGCGGCTACAGAGGAGTATATTTGTGAGAGGGGACTTTTGAAAGGTTATGTATTATTTTAAATTTGTTCGTTTTCGTCTTACGGTTTTCATTTTTGCGAGTCCTGGGAAACATTGCGTTATCATTTTGCCCAAATGTCTGTAATTTTCGAATTTTTCGCCGAAAATGGTCTCTAACGATTGGGTTCGACCCCCCTGATGAAGAATTCGAGGTCAAATTTGATTCTGTCCTGCCGACCGTTGCCACGATATTTTGAAAACGGAAAGGGATAGCGACTTGAAATTTTCAGGGTAGGTGGCGCATCCCAATACGACGGACAAGTTCGTTAATGGGCATAGTCAGCCCAATGGTTTCCGAGTAATAACTTTGCTTTCTACCAATTAAAATCCGATCGAATTGATACATGGTGATTAGTTGTAGAATACAAACCTAAGGACGTTTGTGAAATTTTGTGAGAATCGTATCACAAGAAAATTAAAAATAAATTATTGAAAAAAATTCGTTCAAGCACTGACGCGAAGTCAGAAGCTTTTGCGCGTATGTTCTATTGTCCATTCACCTGTTTTGGACACTTTTAATCGAATTTACAATGGTGAATTCTATTGTCTGTTCTTCTATATTCAACAATACAGGAGAACAGACAATAGAATTCACCATGGTAAATTCGATTAAGAGTGTCCAATGCAGGAGAATGGACAATAGAACATACGCGCCTAAGCTTCTGACTTCACGTCAGTGCTTGTTTGTATTTAGATAAGAGTACCTTTTTTATGTTATTTTCTTCGCTTCATCGAATGCTTCTATTTTTTCACCAAAATCAATACAACGAAAGAAGTTGTCCCAAAAAATCACGATTCACCCTCTTAAAACACCCTTTATAAGAATATCAGAAATATAGAAAAGCAATAGAAAAAAATAATTTAACAACATACATTTATGCACGAAATTTCAATCTGGTGGCATTCACCGTTTAGAAGTTATGCGGAGAAATGTTTTAGGCGCTCTCGTTCCTCGGAACAGAGTGCTTATCAATTTGGCCAAATGTCTGTAATTTTAGAATTTTTCGATGAAAATGGTCTTAAATGATTTGGTTCGACTCACTGATGAAGAATCCGTGGTCGAAATTCATTCTGTCCAGCCGGCCGTACGACGACACGATAACTCTCGAACGGAATGAGCTAGACAGTTGAAATTTTCAGAGTAGGTTTGGGGGATAAATATCTCGGCTAAGTTCGTTATTGAGCAAAATCGGACAGATGGTTTCGGAGTAACAAAAAAAAAATTTTTACATAACAAATTCCAAATTGATTTTTTTTCAGTATGCAGTTTTACCATAAGAATCCATTGATATCATTTTTAACTCTAATAGGCTAATAATTTCGGGGATATGATTTTTCAAAATTTCAATAATAAATCGTATTTCTTTGTTTTCACAGAATTATATAATTATTTTATCTATGAATTGTTATAATGTCAACTTATTTTCCTGAGACATGACATTGTGTAATTCATTTCAGCAATCGTAGAATTATGATAATTATAATATGATATCATACTTTTTGTTGGTTGATATTTTCATGCCGATGGTCATCCATATGATGATGGGAATGGTAATGGTAAGTTAATAATATTGAGTTCAGAATATCTCCAGTAAAAACAAAACTGGAATATCGGTGTATTAGAGTGGATTTGAGGAAAGAATATATATTATCGTTCATCATAGAATTGAGGAATCTCGGATGAGTTCGTTGTTGGGTAGAATTCGTCTATTGGTTTTGAATTGATAATTTTTGGCACTCTTGTTGAATTTAAATTCTTCTATGATGTTTGAATTCAATTTCTGCTAAGATGAAGTTCTTTCATAAGAATCCCTTGATATAATTCCCAACTCTTACCAATATCTTCGAAGATATGAATTGTCAAAGTTTGAGCAAGAGCGCCAAAGCTCCTGTCCACAGGGCTTGAACCAATTTAATATTCTTATTAATTTTATCAACTTTGGAAGGATATACATATCTCCCTTAATATGCATTTTGGGCCATAAGTTTATGCATCAAACTATACTTATTTTTCAATGTGCTATCACCCCCAGAAAGCTAACACATTTTTGAATCACCCTGTATACATATTATGTTTTGTTCTTGTTACTCAACATTATAGTTCAGGTCCACTTATTCGAGGTATCAAAAGCAGTCAGTTGAAAAGTAATTTTTTTTCAAGTACAGAGTGAGAGAGTTTTGGTATCCGGACGTAAAAATTAGTGTTCTAGTACGGTCCTGTTTTTTTCTCATATTTTGTTTCGGGTTCTTTTAAGTGTCTCAAAGACAATGAGCTTGCAAAATATTATCAAAATCGATTCAAAAGTTTTGAACTCATTGGCGTTTGAAAATTCTATGATTTTAAGGAAACACCCTTCTCAGAAAAAAGTAGGCGTAAGAGATATTTGAGTTTCCATTTCTGACTCCTCATATAGTCCTCTATTACCCCTTGCCCGACAGGTCATTGCTCAGAAATCACCCCTTATATCGTTAATTTTGAAATTATGCAACTGAAGTTAGTTTCTACACGATGAAGAAAATTCATGAATGTCTTCGCGAAGTTGACTTTGTATTTGTTCACGAATTTCTCTTGAAGTGTGTGGTTTTACACGGCCAAAGAAATTCATTAAGAATAAATGTCAAATAACAGCAATACCAACTTTGAACTTCTAAACTAGCAAATATCCAGACCATGATCCAGACGACAACAAAAACAGCTGTTGCTCTATTCTAAACTTTACCCGTTTTCTACCACATAACACAAATTGAACTTCCAAAGAACAACCTCAACGACTAACGGTTTATGTTTTAAAGTACTTAACCACGCTTTTCCGATAATTTATGGGATGAAACAGATGTTGGTAGCCCTGACTTCACGCGAAACTTGTGGATAAAATAGAACAAGTTCTAAAGTTAGTTTTACACGGCGAAGAAATTCATGAATTTCTTCGCGAAGTTCTTCATGAAGCTTCATGAAGAAATTCTCCGTGTAAAACATCAACTTGACGTGAAGTAACTTCACGTAAAATTTCATGAATAACTTCACGAAATTAGAATATGTTCTAATTTATCAACAAGTTTCGCGAGAAGTCAGGGGTACCAACATCTGTTTCATCCCATAAATTATCGGAAAAGCTTTAAATCATGAACCAGTGGTCGTTGAGATTGTTCTTTGGAAGTTCTAGTTGTGTTTTGTGGTAGAAAACGAATGAAGTTCAAAATCGAGCCGCAGCTGCTTTTGTTGTCGTCTGGATATTTGCTAGGTTAGAAGTTCACAGTTGGTATTACCGTTATTTGACATTTATCTTCGCCCGTGTAAAACGACACACTTCATGAATAAATTCATGAAGAACTTCGCGAAGAAATTCATGAATTTCTTCGCCGTGTAAAACTAACTTAATTTCGTGAAAATCTTCATGAAGTTTTACGTCAAGAAACTTCTCGTCAAGATTTTGTATTATACGGAGAATTTCTTCATGAAGAACTTCGCGAAGAAATTCATTAATTTTTTTTTCTCAGTAAAACTAGCTTATGCTCTGCACAATAATATATTGAGAAAATACATGAAAGAGGGAGATTCCTCAATGTTATGATACTCAAAATAAATAAATGAAACTGTAATATTTTATTTTTATGAGTTATATTTAAATCCGACATTATAGCAGTCTATAAATAGTCACAGAATAGTATACTATGTAGGGTTAGAATGAAATTCCGATGCGAATGAAATTCCGATCATTCCATAGGCAAGTCGCAGGCGAGCCTGATGAAACACGAGCATCAGATTTTCATTAAAACCGTATGACACAGCCTATAGACCACATTAGTTTGGTTAGGCGGGAAATTTGAATAACGATCCATCCCTGGATCCGCGCTTGAATTCCCCATGCATTTCTTATGGACCTAAAATTTACGCGAATTTCTCGCCTGCTTTTAGATACTTTGGCTAATTTCTTACGGTTTATTTTGGTTGAAATAGATTCTGTGAACCTTTCCCAACCATCTAGAATCAAGTTTTCATAACAAAATTGTATATTTCCAAAATAATTAATAAATATAAAAGTGTTTACCAAATTCGATTGACGTATGTCTTAGCTCACTCGAAATCAGTCAAAAATAATAACATAACCCTAAATCAGCCTTGTAATGACGCACAACAGAAGTCATCTACGACATACGGAAATCTTTCGAACTAGAATGGTTTCAATTTTGATTTAAGAATAAATAGAAGTAGATTTTAATGTGGAAATAACATGAAAACATGCACTAATGATGAAGGTACCGAATACTTGTTGTCTCTGTACTAACAATCTCTTTTAAATAGGGTGGTTTCATCTCAAAGATGAAATTCCTTGTTAAAAAATTTGAATATGGATCTCCCGCCAAGCGACTGATTCTAACCTAACCAATGTGGTCTATACGTTACCTACAACTTAAATGAGCCGCTCAGAGGAAAAGTGGTATTATAACTCCATTTAAGTGATTTGTTGGGAAATAAGGTTTTAACTTTCAACGGATTAAAAAATCAAGGTAGGTCGTTGAGAGGTGAAACATCAACAGGCTCTACCTCGGTCACAAAATTGTTTCGACTTATACCATTTATTCAGAGAATGATATACAATCTTAGGTACCAAAATATCGGTATAACTCAAAAATTCGATATGTGTGAGTTAAATCACTTTTTCTCTGATCGGCTCAAATAAGAATGTTGAATTCGAAAATGAAAATGACGTTCCTAAAAACTGCATAAAATAATGACAATCAATTCGACGCAGATAGTTTTTGCGCGTATGTTCTGGGGAACATCGCGTTATCATTTTGCCCAAATGTCTGTAATTTTCGAATTTTTCGCCGAAAATGGTCTCAAACGATTGAGTTCGACTTCCTGATCAATTATTCGAGGTCAAATTTGATTCTGACCGGCCGACCGTTGCCACGATAACTTGAGAACGGAAAGAGATAGCGACTTGAAATTTTCAGGGTAGGTGGCGCATCCCAATAGGACGGACAAGTTCGTTAATGGGAATAATCGGCCCAACGGTTTCCGAGTAATTTGCCATTTGTGTTCGTTTATAGGCATAATCGGCAAAACGGTTTTGGAGTTATACCCATCTGAAATTTGGTTGTTATTTCCTCAATAACTCGAAAAATACAAAACCGAACCAATTCAAACATGGTTATTAGTTGTAGAATGGCATCGCGATAATTCTCGCATAATTTTGAGAGGATCGTATAACTAGAAAATTTTTGAAAAATCATAGAAAATTATTGAACAAAAATCTATATATCATAAACTATTCGTCCGATATCGCTGAAATTTTGCGAGAGCCTTCAGAACCTAACTCTACTACCAAGTTTCAAGTTTGAACATGATCGGATCTATATTGTTTGGATTTCCGAGCAGCCTTGTGTGAGTTCAGTAGCTGGATGGGTGAGCGTTGCTTCTACAACTCTCGAACGAAAAGAGATAGGGACTTGCAATTTTCAGGATATGTTGCACATCTGAATGGAAGAGTTAAGTTCGCTTTTGGCCATAATCGGCACAACGGTTTCGGAGTTATACCCATCTGGAATATTATTTCCTCGATAACTCAAAAAATATAGACTCGATCGAATTGAAGCTTGATAACTAGTTGTAGAATATCAACATGAAGACGTGTGTAAAATTTTGTGGGGACCGTACCACTAGAAAATGTTTAGGAAATTACGAAAAAATATTATGTATCTCATGATTCCTTGAGAACGGAAATAAATAGCGACTTGCAGTTAACAGGGTAGATTACGCATCTGAATACGACATTTAAGTTCGTTAACTAGCATAATCGGCCAAATGGTTTTGAAGTTATATCTGAAATTTGGTTATTTCCTCAATAACTCAAAAAATACAAAACCGATCCAATTCAAATATGGTTATTAGTTGTAGAATGCCAACGCGAAAATTCTTTCAAAATTTCGTGAGGATCGAAGCACTAGAAATTTTTTTAAAAATCATTGAAAAAAAAATCAAGTCAGAAGCTTTTGCGAACATACTCGCAAAAGCTCCTGACTTTACGTCAGTGCTTGAACCAATTTTTTTATTATCATAGTATTTTATTTGGACATAGAATAAGGTGATTGCTAATAACTAAAAGGTACATTCTTTTGTCGCAAGAGGGAGTCAGGTATTGCAATAGACTTGCCTCTTTGGGGAACACTCAGGGCCGGTTTCTCAATTGCGAGTTAACCCGAGGTTGCGGGTAACCCGAGTGTTACGCATTCATGAATATCGCTAAATACATGCGTCAACTCGCAACCTCGAGTTAACTCGCAATTGAGAAACCGGCCCTGAGGGCGGGTTGTAACTCAGTTACTCAGTTGGTTAACTATTTGGTTAGGTCACCTGAAGTTCACCAACCATGGAAGTTTAAATCATTTTCCGCCGTATTCACAAAGCATTCAATCTCCGTTAAGTCCTAACTGATGTCCTCAGTTAAGGATAAATAAGTATCGCAACCTCTGTTAACGTATGTAACGGTGCTGAAACAGGCCTGTTTCACGTTAATTTTCACTTAAACTGAGGTTGCGATTCTTATTTATCCTTAACTGAGGACCTCAGTTAGGACTTAACGGAGATTGAATGCTTTGTGAATACGGCGGTATGTGTTGTAACATAGAAAATCAGGGAGTAATAAGTAAACCTTCATTTTGTCATTTACTGTTGGTGACATTGTTGTTTTCAACAAGGTGCCTTTCATTCAACTGACAGTAATTTAAATTTTAAATATATGGTAAACTTTTCAGAGTGTATTTGTATGGTTTTTATACCTTCTGCAACAACAACTCTTGGTTAGTAAATAATAGGCAAAGTAAATGTTTAATTAACAAATAATAAGACAAAATAATGATGGATATTTTTTTTCGAGAAATGGAACCTAGAAACAATTCAATGAAAAAGCGAGTTCCAAATTCTATAGTACTGGTGGTGATACCTACAGCTAGATGTATGGTCAGTTTAAAAAGTAATCATTTGAACATGAAGAAAACCTCGACCAATAAGTATTTCACTGAAAAAAGGGGAAGGTATAGTATAGTATTTGGAGACGATGAAAGTGATAACAGTATCAAAGAAATAATTAGGGTTTCATTCGAAAGTTTGATGAAATTATAAAGGTATGGTAAAATTAAATCCAACAAATTTGCTTCCTAAATTCGTGGTAGTTATTGTAACTGTTTTTTTATTGCCTGCGAAGCAATTGGAAATCAATCGGGGTTCCTTCAACCTTTTGTTTAACACTAGGTATATATTTTAATATTTGTGCATAAAATGTGATTTACACATTAGAATCCAATTATTGGAATGTAACATTTTCAGTAGTGTCACTGGTGGAAGTCCTCTTAAGATATTGGTTCTTTCATCGTCATGGGAGCCAACTTCCAAGTTACATAAGTTTGGAGTGCTTTATTGGTGTTATACATTTTCGCTAACAATTTTCATTTCAGTTGAAAATCTATCTGCGGAAAATGCCCATATGGAACAATAAATGAAATATCCAAAATAAATACAGCAGATAAGTTATATTTTCACCAAACTATTGCCTATTCCTTCATTCCAACATTAGATGAAACATTGATTATGAATGCTGGGGAAACTAACTGGAAGTTCAGGCCAGGAATTGCAGATAGGTATTTATAACAAATATTAATTCCATATTGTATGTATATTCTTTTGAATTGTACTATACGTACAAATCTAAGAATGATGTTTCTATTCTGTTGCAGAACAAAGTGTTTGTTGAAAAACAATGTTAAGAAACTACAAACTCCTGTCTCAAGCTGATTAGCGGTAAATTCTTCTACAAACTCTTTTTGTAGAAAATGCATTGCGAACCAAACTGTCACACTGGGCAACCGCCCAATAAGATTGTGTATGTGCAGCAAGCAACAACCGAAACTGAAACATTAGTTGAATCTAACACATAACCAAGAGAATACTATAGTATAGAGTTATATAATTGAAATTACAAAGTTATTATATGAATTATTTTAGTGAAATGAAGATCGAGTTGTGAACGAATGAATTGCACAATATAATTTTCATATACATTCAATGATTTTATTTTTATTATATATTATCCTTTAAAAACATAATTAAGTTTGATATTTTATTGTTACAAGAGTCCCTAGAAGTATCTAATAATTAAAAATTATGTCTATATAATTTTTCATATTAAACCAAGGAATGTAGAGTATCGGATACCCCCAATTGAATATTATCGGTCTCTCCTATGATACATATTTAATGTATGAAATGGCTTCTCCTATCTCTTCTTCTCTTGGGTTGTTCATTTTATCAATTTTTTACTTTCTTCATTCAAAATTTCCCAATTCTGGACAACACTACATAGATATCTGATATTTCATTATTTCCACCTAATAGGTAATCATAATATGTCTACAGGTTTGATAATTTATCAAACGTTTGACGAGTTTTCCTTTGATTCGTCAGAAATCTGTAATTTTTTATATATATTTTCTGTATCTTGCTCTTAACCGCAGTTTAAACTCTCAAATCGGCTAGTAAAAAATTCTAGTGGTTAACCACTGGTTAACCTCCAAAACATCAAAGTTACAACGACTTAACCAACGATATCCGATGATCAAGGATAACCAGAGTTCAACCAACTGAGTTACAACCCGCCCAGAGTGATGAGGTGTCTATTTATTTATTTATTCATTTGCCCAAACGGTCTTCCCAATTAAAAGAAAATTAATGGTGTTTCACAATAATAAAATGTATTCCAAAATGAACAATAAATTCGAGAAAATAACTGATTTTTCCTACGTATTTTCTAATACAAAAGGAAACAGGCAAAAACAAATCCACATTCCTTGAATTAGCTAGACAAAAATCAATACATATAAACAGTAGGCTAAATAAATTGACACATATTAGAAATTAAACTTGAATTATTCCTAAATATATTTTCCATAAAGAATCAAATTTGACCTCGAATTCTTCATTAGTGAGTCGAACCTGATCGATTGAGACAAATTTCGGCAAAACATCCGAAAGTTACAGACATTTGGGCAAAATGATGTTACGCTGTTCCCCAGAACATCCGCGCAAAAAGTACTGACTCAAAGTCAGTATTCTTTACGTTTGAGTTGACCAATTAAAATTGAATAATGAGTGCTTCTAGCTGAATGGATATAGTGTTTGACTTGGGACCGGAGGTATTGGCTTCAATACCGTTGCTAGGAAAGACGGTAGTGGTCACCATTCACTATTGGATCAAAATTATCAATACTGTGACTAAGTTGACGTAAGGAAACACGACAAAAGTGACAAAGCCTACACATAATACAACTGATCCTCCTAAATCGCACAAGCTTCCGAGGGGCCTCCTGGGGGAAGATCTAAGAGGGTCAGTTTAATCATATAATTATAAACGTGTCATTAGCAAGCGCACCAAAGCATACTGACCTAACGTCAGTGCTTTACCGACTTATACCTATGGAATTGAATATGGTTGGACGCGATTCGCTAATGACATGATTATGATTATACTGACCCTCTTAGATCTTCCCCAAGGAAACCAGATTTTGCATCCGTTGAACTTGAATATCTTAAGATGCCAGGTTTGATGCCACCTTTGAGACGACTTTTACAGCCGTTCCCAATAAACAATCTCTAAGGAACGATAGATAGCTATCTTCTCTATCTGTAGCACCCGTCCCACAAATTCTCATAAGTCTGGTTAATCTCCGCCTATCTGTAGATAGGCCAGTAGGCCATTTATCCGATCCCTCTCCTGCGCTCCTGTTCGGCCAAATTCATAGAGTGTCTGTTTTGTCAACATATTTATTTTTATTATTTACTAGTAAATTATGATTTTTTAACCTAAAAACAACAAAAATTATAAAAGACAATAATCTATCTATGTATGTGGCGGTATTTCAACTAAAATTAGCTAGTATAACAACTTCTATTTGCTACACTCTTTCTACTATCCGTCAAATACCACGGATCAAGATAAAGGTTATTAGACCTAACCATTTAATATTAAATAAAAATATTGGGACGCCTCAACTGTCAATTCCATACACACAGCTATCTGTAGTAGGCTATCTGTCCTCCCTTCGGTAGATAGCAACCTAGGATAGGATATCCTACTGTCGGTAGGTTTATTGGGACGGTAAAGAGGAAGACAGATAGAGTTTTATATCTCAAGTAAGCTGAAACTGCTGAATATTGGGAACGGCCGTTACAACGCCAAAATAAAGGTTTATACAAGTTTACAGCTTACAAGTTTACTCTCAGTGGTGAACCCTCTAATATGACTGGACTATACAGGTAGCTTGATAATCACAAGATGAAATCTGCTACATGTGGAACATGTGTATGCTAAGTAATGTACTTTTCTCAGTAAAAATTGATTTCGACTAACAGCCGTTCCCAATATTGAATCTATCTAGTATCTATATCTACAGTTTTAGCTTACTTGCGACAGAAAACTCTAAAGCAACAAGTCCAGAGCGTTCCTGCCAATGGGAACGGCTGTAAACCAGCGGTTCCCAACCTTTTTGATAAAATTACCCATAAATCGGGTTTTTATTAGCAATTACCCTACCCTTCCCGTCGAATTTACCGAAATTACTATAACCGTAACCAACAATTATAATTCGTCGTCAGTCACTCGACGGTATTATGAACAGCGTTACAATAACGATCTTGCCTTTACCCCTCAGAAAATCCAGTTTTACCCCTTGGGCGGTAATTACCCCCCCGTTTGGGGGTTGGACTAAACCCTCACATAAAGTCAAGATTAATTTTCTAGAGTTCGGTACTTATTTATGACATTCGCTGGTCGATCATTTATATTGTTTCATGAGTTTATATATTTTATATTTCACCATTATGCACAGAAAACTTCTTACAACATCACTTGAAGTTCTTTTCTCTCCACATTAACAGAATGGAAGAAACTGTCGAGCTTTCAACACAGCATTTTTCATGATGGAAACTCACCTGTAAAACTTCATCTGGTGTTGAAATCATTCCTCCCCATCTGTTTACCCTTGCTCTTTGAAGGGTATTACTCCAACGAACTACTTCATCCCTTTCCATCGCATCCGCTATGGCCCTCATTGAAGGATTTGATATCCGGATTGCCCTAATAAATTCCTGCAATAGACACATATAAAATATATAATAATATTCTTCGATAGAGTAACTATTCTACAAATAAAGTAACATCATCAGACCCCTCAAAGTATATTAAACTTGAGATAAAGGGTAATAATCGAGTAACGGTACGGACACATTATTAACACGCGTTATAGAAATATCTATTGAGTTATTTCAAATAGACTTATTATTATATACAGTGAGCGTCAAAGTAATACCATTTGGGACAATAATTCTCGAGATATAAATTTTTTAAATTTTAAAAAAGTGACAATTTTGAAAAGAAGTCTTCACCAAATTTTTCTGAGTTTTCTCTCCCAAACTCTGAGAAATATCTATAAAATAAAAATTAATTATTTTGTGATTTGCTTCTGCGTAAGAAACAGAAGATATTTGTCAGCAACAATGTTGCCTAACAAACAACAACGAAACAACATCAACGAAGAAACAACTGTATCGTAACGTTTCAGAGTCTATATCAGACTCCTTCGTCAGACCCTTAACGAAAATCTTCAGAATTATTTTGTTGATAGTTATTCTGAAGGTGAATGGAGTAGCAGAGATCAAAATTTTGGAGCAATCCACAGAGTGTGTTTGATTTAATCGAAGTTGAATGGCTACATACCGCGGTTTCATCCTCATTAGGAATCATCAGTGGAGCATAATTCAACGCTGAGGAAAAAAACACTACGAAGTAACCGGTT
The DNA here is from genome assembly GCA_937662695.2 of Halyzia sedecimguttata. Classification (NCBI taxonomy): domain Eukaryota; kingdom Metazoa; phylum Arthropoda; class Insecta; order Coleoptera; family Coccinellidae; genus Halyzia; species Halyzia sedecimguttata. The sequence goes on from OW569411.2 coordinate 36,370,434, forward strand.
TATTAAAAACCAGCAATCACTTGTGAGTAGAATCTCTACGTATATTCTTTACCCCTTTGTGGTAATTAGCAAGTACTCTGGTTGGAGTCTCATGCAGTTGACCACTGTAGTTATATATATTTTTCAGACTTTGGGAGAGAAAACCCAGAAAGAAACCTTTTAAACACATTTTTATTACAAAAGATACTTGAAGGTGTCATAACTTACACAAATTATCGAAGTAAGTGTTAAAATAGATGGCCCTTCGCTTCTCGATAGTACGCCAATCGAGCTAGAAACTCGGAACAAATATTTTAGATAGTTTCTGGCTGTATTGCTCTTATTTCTTATCGACTCCTCTGTTTCAACTCCTCGGTGTTGTTTCGCCGATCGAGGAAAACTTTGCTTTTTATATAACCCCATAAGAAAAAGTCTAACGGAGTCAGATCTGGAGAACGAGCCGGCTATTCAATAAAAATTAGCAACACTTCGTTCAGGTAATCACGTATATCTTGAAAATAATGGGGTGTAACTCCATCCTGTTGAAACCATAGCGTTTCACTTGGGAGATCTGGATCTGAACCGTTCGGAAAAAGAACCGCCAACGCCGGAATCAGATGATCCCGTAATAAATCAAAATATTTTGGACGGACGGATATTTTGTTAACGGACCTTGAATAAAGACCGGCCCTATAACCTGTTCCTAACAGTTCCAGCCCATACATTAACTTTTTCAGAAAATTGTTAATGTGTCTTCATCATCCAGTTTGGATTGTGATCTGACCCATAGCAACACTTTTGTCTGTTGACAGTTCCATTTAAATAAAAAAAAATGGGTTCAAGCCCTGTGGACAGGAGCTTTCTGGCGCTCTAGTTCAAACAGACAAATTATATCTCCAAAAGTATTGGTTTCTCAGAGTTGGGAATTATATCAATGTATTCATATGATAGAACTGCATCCTAAAGGAAATTCAATTCAAATAATAGTTTATTTATCAATATTAAATGAGCAATCATGAGAATGAGAACTGCACTATGGAAGAAATCAAATTAAATCTGGCCAATTTTGCCCAATAACGAACTTAACCGAGATATTCATCTCCCTAAACTACTCTGAAAATTTCAACTACCTACCTCATTCCGTTCGAGAGTTATATCTATGTCTATGGATGAAAAGCAGTCTCACTACTCTCAGATCTCTTACTTCATGTTCAGTTCCGAAATGTAAGAATTTTCTGAGAAAAACTAATTTCGGAGCAAACAACTGAGATTTTTCTCACTTCGCTCACAATTCTTCGATTGATTAGATAATGTCTCAGGAACATCATTTGACATTATGACAATTCATAGAATAATATCATTCTGTGACAACGTTGAAATACGATTTATTATTGAAATTTTGAAAAATCATATCTCCGAAAGTATTAGCTTGTTTTGTTAAAAATGATATGAATGGATTCTTATGATAAAACTTCTTATTAAAAAAAATTTTATTCGGAATTTGTTTCGTAAAAAAAAAATTTTTTTTTGTTACTCCGAAACCATCTGTCCGATTTTGCCCAATAACGAACTTAGCCGAGATATTTAGCCCCCAAACCTATTCTGAAAATTTCATTTCTCTAGCTCATTCCGTTCGAGAGTTATCGTGCCTACGGCCGGACCGGCCGGACAGAATGAATTTCGACCACGGATTCTTGATCAGTGAGTCGAACCAAATCGTTTAAGACCATTTTCATCGAAATATTCGAAAATTACAGACATTTGGGCAAATTGATAAGCACTCAGTTCCGAGGAACTAGAGCGCCAAAAATGTTGCTTCGTCCCTAAATAAAATTCGAGCTGGGAACGGTTCATAGCCATTGTAAAGATCCATCATTTGTTCTGCTGTCAAAATCATCTCTATTCGGTTCGTGCTCTAAATTAATATTGAATGGTTGCCATTTATGACATTTTCATTTTCTCAAAACCGATATAGTATTGTTATTTGCCGCTAAGTTATCAAAGACAATTGATGCTTTTCCTCCAATAAAATGTTCAATTCTACCTCCTCTGGATTTGGCAGTCGATCCGATCCCTTTTGGGATGTATCCGAACTCCTCAAACTTTCTGATTATTTTACTAACAGCACCTTGAGTGACTAGTTCAGCATTAGGATATTTTTCATATAATCAGAATTTCTATTCTGTCTGATGCCGATAAACGCCGAACTATTTTTAATTTACTTTTCGACAGTAAGAGCATCCGCACAAGGGCATACCTAATCGACTAGATTCCAATCTCCTGAGTTCCTTTCCTACACTCGGTTTCTATGGGAACCATGCTCGGACGATTAATAAAATTGTCTCCAATCACGTCTGCATTAGTGTTCTGTGGTCTACAGTCTCAACGATTGACGCGACCGGCATGGAAGAAGAATGATCGGGTAGTTCGAATGTCGCTAAAGTCATGGAGGTTTAGCTCCCATTGCAATCGTAGCGACGCTGGAAAATGCATTGTAGTAAATGTCCTTCCATGGTTCCCATGAAAACCGAGTGTAGGAAAGGAACTAAGGACATTGGAATCGCACCAATTGGGTATGCCCGTGTGCGGGCGCTCTTAGTGAATAAAAATTAACGAACTAATTCGAATTAAATTCAGATACGCGACTATCAATTCCAACGACTTGCGATATTCACTGTAAGCAAGAAGGTACTAGGAGAACACAGAAGACATCCAGATGGTCTAAAATATTTTTGTGCGTTTCAGTATCAATACTAGTATCGTTTTCGTAATGAAAAAGTGGTAATTTACTGAACACTTGATTTAAATATTTCAACATGTTTTTGAAATTTAAAAAATTAATATCTCGAGAATTATTGACCCAAATTACTGTCAAGATTCGCTGTTTTACACTCAATCGATTCATATCGAATGAAAAATTCTCGGGAAATATGATATTATTCGCCTTAGCGAGATCAGTTAGCAACTAAAACGATACCATACTGTCATCTTTAGTTGATCTGTAAAGGTGCGTATTCACTTGCAACAGAACACTCCGAACAAACCGCGCGCGCTGCAACAAACATTGTGCGGGCTGTTTGGAGAGTTCGCGGTATTCGCTGCGTTCCCAACCGTATCAGTATTTACGTGATCGTCGACATGGATGCAGACGTAGTGAAACTAGATAGAAGACTATCCATTTTTTTGTGTCATTTACCTCGAATCCCATATTTCTACTAATTACTGTCCACGCATCATGTTTTTTAATTTTGTTAAAATACTAGCCGTTTGTGGGATCTCATAAGATAGGATGCAGCTCGAATTGATCGATCAATTCGGGGCATTTTTCCCTGCTCCATTCCATTTTCACTACTTCTCTCGAAAGAACGCCAAACACAACAAACTCCCGTATCCACTGAACACCGGTGAATCATTCCCTTTGATCAGATCGCATTTACCGACAAACATCGGAAAATGTTTCCCACCCGTATCAGTGTTTACGTGTTCATCGACATGGATGCAGACGATGTGATAGTTGCCGCTGGTGCTTTTTGGCGCTCTAGTTCCTCGGAACTGAGTGCTTATCAATCTGCCCAAATGTCTGTAATTTTCGAATTTTTCGATGAAAATGGTCTTAAACGATTTGGTTCGACTCACTGATCAAGAATCCGTGGTCGAAATTCATTCTGTCCGGCCGGCCGTAGGCACGATAACTCTCGAACGGGATGAGCTAGACAGTTGAAATTTTCAGAGTAGGTTTGGGAGATAAATATCTCGGCTAAGTTCGTTATTGGGCAAAATCGGACAGATGGTTTCGGAGTAACAAAAAAAAAATTTTGTTTACAAAGCAAATTCCAAATAAAATTTTGTTCAATAACCAGTTTTACCATAAGAATCCAATGATATCATTTTTAACTCTAACAAGCTAATACTTTCGGAGATATGATTTTTCAAAATTTCAATAATAAATCGTATTTCAACGTTGTCACAGAATGATATAATTATTCTATGTATGAATTGTCATAATGTCAACTTATTTTCCTGAGACATGACATTATCTAATCAATCGAAGAATTGTGAGCGAAGTGAGAAAAATCTCAGTTGTTTGCTCCGAAATTAGTTTTTCTCAGAAAAGTCTTACATTTCGGAACGGAACATGAAGTAAGAGATCTGAGAGTAGTGAGACTGCTTTTCATCCATAGACATAGATATAACTCTCGAACGGAATGAGGTAGGTAGTTGAAATTTTTAGAGTAGGTTAGGGAGATGAATATCTGGGTTATGTTCGTTATTAGGCAAAATTGGCCAGATTTAATTTGATTTCTTCCATGGTGCAGTTCTCATTCTCATGATTGCTCATTTAATCTTGATAAATAAACTATTATTTGAATTGAATATCCTTTATGATGCAGTTCTATCATATGAATCCATTGATATAATTCCCAACTCTGAGAAACCAATACTTTCGGAGATATAATTTGTCTGTTTGAACTAGAGCGCCAGAAAGCTCTTGTCCACAGGGCTTGAACCCATTTTTTAATTATAGATGCGCTAACAAGCCTTAATTCTTTCTTTTTAATTTTAAATTTTTTTTTCCAATTTTTTTTTATTATTTTTTCTTATCTATTGTAGGTCTTGGTTTATCTTTCTCTAGGAGAAAAGCCATGCGTGTAAATGCAAACCATTTTGACAAGTATATTTCTTCTCTTCCTATAAAAAAAAGACAAAATTATTTATAGAAAATATCCTGGTTTGATATTTATAAATAAAATAATTTCATTTACAGAGTTGTAATTGTATTGTAATTACAATAATAATTGCCAAATTAGAAAAATCTTACGTCTTCCTGTTCCTACAGATTTTTTCCCCTTGGTTTTTTCCCTTCTAAAACTATATAGAAGACTTTCCATTTTTTTTACATTTACTTCAAATCCCACATTCTTACCAATTGCTGCCCACTCATCATGCTTTTTAATTTTGTTGAAATAATACCCGTTTGTGGGATCCCATAAGATAGGATGCAGTTCAAATTGATCGATTAATTCTAGGCATTTTTCCCCGCTCCAGTCCATTTTCTTCGCTTCTCTCGAACGAACTCCTAATCCCTTTGATCAAATCGCATTTACCGACCAACCTCGGAAAATGTTTTGCGCGTTCGGTTCTGTTCTGCGCGACGTATTGACTGGACAAATTTGTTACAGCGCGCGCGGTTCGTTCGGTCCGTTCGGAGCATTTTGTTGCAAGTGAGTACGGAGCGAAAATGTTTTGCGCGTTCGGTTCTGTTCTGCGCGACGTATTGACTAGACAAATTTGTTACAGCGCGCGCGGTTCGTTCGGACCGTTCGGAGCATTCTGTTGCAAGTGAATACGCAGCATTATGGTGCGTATTCACTTGCAACAGAATGCTCCGAACGGTCCGAACGAACCGCGCGCGCTGTAACAAATTTGTCTAGTCAATACGTCGCGCAGAACAGAACCGAACGCGCAAAACATTTTCGCTCCGTACTCACTTGCAACAAAATGCTCCGAACGGACCGAACGAACCGCGCGCGCTGTAACAAATTTGTCCAGTCAATACGTCGCGCAGAACAGAACCGAACGCGCAAAACATTTTCCGAGGTTGGTCGGTAAATGCGATTTGATCAAAGGGATTAGGAGTTCGTTCGAGAGAAGCGAAGAAAATGGACTGGAGTAGGGAAAAATGCCTAGAATTAATCGATCAATTTGAACTGCATCCTATCTTAAGGGATCCCACAAACGGGTATTATTTCAACAAAATTTAAAAGCATGATGAGTGGGCAGTAATTGGTAAAAATATGGGATTTGAAGTAAATGTAAAAAAAAATGGAAAGTCTTCTATATAGTTTTAGAAGGGAAAATACCAAGGGGAAAAAATCTGTAGGAACAGGAAGAGGTAAGTTTTTTCTAATTTGGCAATTATTATCGTAATTACAACACAATTACAACTCTGTAAATGAAATTATTTTATACGAAATATCCTGGTTTGATATTTTCTATAAATAATTTTGTCTTTTTTTTATAGGAAGAGAAGAAATATACTTGTCAAAATGGTTTGCATTTACACGCATGGCTTTTCTCCTAGACAAAGATAAACCAAGACCTACAAGAGATTAAAAAAAAATCGGAAAAAAAATTTTAAAATTAAAAAAAAAAAACATTTTTAAGGCTTCTTAGCGCATCTATAATTAAAAAAGCACCAGCGGCAACTATCACATCGTCTGCATCCATGTCGATGAACACGTAAACACTGATACGGGTGGGAAACATTTTCCGAGGTTTGTCGGTAAACGCGATCTGATCAAAGGGAATGATTCACCGGTGTTCAGTGGATACGGGAGTTTGTTGTGTTTGGTGTTCTTTCGAGAGAAGTAGGGAAAATGGAATGGAGCAGGGAAAAATGCCTCGAATTGATCGATCAATTCGAGCTGCATCCTATCTTATGGGATCCCACAAACGGCTATTATTTTAACAAAATTAAAAAACATGATGCGTGGACAGTAATTAGTAGAAATATGGGATTCGAGGTAAATGACACCAAAAAAAATGGATAGTCTTCTATTTAGTTTCACTACGTCTGCATCACATCGTCTGCATCCATGTCGACAATCACGTAAATACTGATACGGTTGGGAACGCAGCGAAACCGCAAAATCTCCAAACAGCCCGAACAATGTTTGTTGCAGCGCGCGCGGTTTGTTCGGAGTGTTCTGTTGCAAGTGAATACGCACCTTTAGATTGACGAAAGAATATTTCTTCAACAAAAACTTGAGTTTTACTTGACCTCCTCACTTTGTTTCGAGAACACCTTCATTTGTGTGGAAGCGACACCACCATCCTTATCTGTTTATTGTGTCATTTGCGATCTCATACATTAATTCGGAGCTGTTTTCAACTTGTGTATAAATTTTAGCGATGTAGGACAAATAGTTACTGATATATAGAATTTTTTTCAATGATTTTTTAAAAATTTTCTAGTACTATATAGAATCCTCACGAAATTTTCTAGGAATTTTTGCGTTATATAACTAATTTACCATGGTAAATTCGAATTAAGAGTGTCCAATACAGGAGAATGGACAACATAATTTACCATGGCAAATTCGATTAAGGGTGTCCAATACAGGAGAATGGACAATAGAACATACGCGCCAAAGCTCCTGACTTCACGTCCATTTTCGGAAGTCCGGGCCCCTAGATGGCGGTAAATGACTTCGAGTACACACCACCCACACCCACCCCTCAATTAAAACGATATATCTGCTAGTCGGCAGGATCTGCAGGTCTGTCCATGTTCTAGAGAGCAGCAGAGTGCTATCATTTTACTCAAATGTCTGTAATTTTCGAATAATTTGAAAAAATTGGTTCAAGCCCTGTGGACAGGAGCTTTCTGGCGCTCTTGTTCAAACAGACAAATTATATCTGCGAAGGTATTGGTTTCTTAGAGTTGGGAATTATATCAATGTATTCTTATGATATAATTGCATCATAAAGGAAATTCAATTCAAATAATAGTTTATTTATCAAGATTAAATGAGCAATCTGAGAATGAGAACAGCACCATGGAAGAAATCAAATTAAAATAGCTGAAATGAATGAGTATGAACACAGATCATATAATAAATCAAAGATCGAGAGTTATTGTAGAAACAAAATTTAAAAATTTCCAATAATTTGTTTTGACACTTTACGGTAACCCGATCAATACAAAACTTCATATGCGTATAAAGGTCATGATTCTACAATTTGATGCTAAATTCAGATAGATCGAGTGATCGGTTTCGGAAATATTCATAAAAAATGTTTTTGCTAAAAACGGCCATAACTACGAAACCGCTTGATGGATTTCGTCCGTTAACGAACTCTACCGAGATATTTACGCTCCAAATCCTCTAACTCCTTTCGTTCGAGAGTAATCGTGTTAAAGGGCCGACGGTCGGACATAATCGATTTCGACCACGGATTATTGATCAGTAAGTCGAACCAAATCGTTTGAGACCATTTTCAGCCAAAAATTCGAAAATTACAGACTTTTGGGCAAATTGATAAGCACTCTGTTCCGAGGAACAAGAGCGCCAAAAATGGTCTCAAACGATTTGGTTCAACTGACTGATCGAGGTCGATGCCGTTTAAGGTAATGCTACTACATTACGTGCGTCATGCGACGAGCGTTGCCGTTGTATAAAAGAGGCGTTAATACCGCTATTACCCAACTAGCAAAATAGACACCTAAAAGAACGAAATGGTTTCATAACTATCGTACAGCGCCGCTTGAAAGGATAACAGTATTTTGTTAAGCATCTCAATACGACAATTTGCTCATAAAATAGATGGATTTCTATAATGCTGTTGTATATACGTTCTCACAACTCATATCATACGACAAATTTTATAACAGTTGCATAACGTACTATAAAATTCCTATAAAATAATTTTAAAACAGTGTTATACAGATTAGAATACGGTTGCATAGCTATTGTATTACTTATAATAGCGACGTTAAAAGATGGTTATAAAGGAAGCTGTATAAATAGTTGTATTAGAGTTCTTTAAGAAAAGTAATAAGATTGTTGCTTTACGCAGAAGTTGAACACTACACAATAGATATAAAACTATTTTATAATCATCTTATAACTAAAACAGTATTCTCTCTTATGAAGACCTTATAGAATAAAAATGTGGTTCCAGGAATAAATATATCTCATGTTCTACGTTATAAAATTATCTACATTTACCTACAAACATATAAACATAACCCAATAGTAATTGAAAAATTACGCGGGTTTTCGGTTACAAAATGATTTCGGCAATATCTGAGTGGAAACGTCTGATTCGTTTCCCTGTTTGTGGGAACAATCGTCAACTCTTTTCTATTATTTTTCTCTTTTTCTACTATCTTGAACATCTTTCAAATATATGAATACCGGTATAAATAAATCCAATCATTTGAGGTTAGTTCACGCTTGGAAAGAATCTGTATAAAGAAATTATTCCAAACACAATACAACTAAATAATTGTCTAGTGTCGCACCGAACGCATGTTAAGCGATACTTCTGTTCTATTATGTAGTTTGCCAACGCGCTAAAGGATAACACGGAAATCTAACGTACAGTGTTGCTAGCTTGGCAGTTAGTAGTTATTCCGACATACATAAAATCAGTAGCAATAAATAGGTAGACTTTTTAATTTATTATGATACATCTTGTAGTTCAAGATGTTCTAAATGCACCTACAATGTATGTTTTGCAACTCAATCATGAAAAGTCATATATATTTGACACGGATTGTCATAAGGGTTCATTGTAACTTTTAACAGTAATCTTGTGTATGTTTTGCAACTCAATCATGAAAAGTCATATATATTTGACACGGATTGTCATAAGGGTTCATTGTAACTTTTAACAGTAATCTTGTGCTAAAGAGAAACGTCATATAAACAAACACAATATTGCGATAGATCCCTTTATTTTTACTAAGAAAACAACTTTTTTTTTAAATATTAACTGAATAATTATCACAAAAAAATCTTGTGTAGCCTACACTTTATGCAAAACAGTGACGTGTACTTTTTGCACACAATGTGTTGGACCACTCACTATACTCGTGGTCCAATCCTCATCCTTTATATAAATATCTACCTATTATTTCTGTAATAAACAAAATGCTGTGGGAAAATATTTTAAATGTATTATTAAATCTGGCAACAGTTAAAAGTGGTCAAGAACCAAACTGCACCATGATTCCTGAGACTGTTAAAAACAATTTTATGGCGCTGCATTAAACAACATAATAAAACTTTAATATCGTATACATCTCAGAAGAAAACAGAATCATTGTATAAGGTATCTAATTTGTATTCTACCATATACGCCATATTTATTAAACGTTCGGCTGTTCAGAAACCGCCGCCATTGTGAAAAAATCATATAGAAACGAAAAAGGGGTAAAATAAAAATAGATTTTTTAAAGAAATATGGGATTTTTTCCGCTTTTACAACAGCCACAATACATGCTTTGTTTTAAGTTGAAAATTCAACAAATAAAACATTTTTTTTTATTTTTCATTTTTCAATAATACCAATAAAATGTACGCTAAACTGATGCGCTTTAATTTTTTACCAACAAAATATATATATATTGTCAGAAAAATTAGCTGCGCAAATAAATTTGGCCCCCACAGTTGCGATATAGGTCTTCAATATTTTCAATATGATTAACAGGTCCCATCTCCATCACCCACCGCCATAATAATGCCTGATATTGGATCTTACTCCTCTGTGAAACGCGAACGTTTACACATACCTAATAAAATATTCTTGTGATAATTCTATTCCGAATTTCAACGGTAGAGAACAAAATTATTGTATTAGCTATTCTGTCTGCATTATAAAATACTTACTTAGTAGTTCTATATGTGTCCGTTAAATACTCTTAAACCGCAGAATAAGAGTACTGCTATACAATAGTTTTATAGCAGTTCCCAAATACATTGTATAAGTAATCTTGAAGACATACTTATAGGACAGTTATATAGTCATCCTAAAACGGTTGTGTAGTTTACTAAAGGATGTCCTAAAAGAACTGAACAGTTGTGTAAAGTGGGGCCCTTTTTGGTTGTAAAGACATTGTATAATGGTTTATATCCACATTATAAGATTTTCACATTTCTATAAGATATGCTGTATAGCAGTTCTTACAACCTTTATAAAATTATTTTTGCTAGTTGGGTATGAAGGTACAAGTTCAGTTCAATCAAACTGGAGACCAAATCTATGGTTGAATCAGTTTACGTATTATAAAGAATTCTTGTAATGCGGTTTCGCAACCGATTCCGAAGATTTAGATTATAAAGCTACGTATAAACTAGGCGCGTCAAACCCTCGAACATTGATACGCGAGGCGGCCTCGCGTTTTTATTTCGGGGATGCCTCACGCGGCAACCCCGTCTACATTGCGCGAGGCCGCCTCGGGAGCCAATGTTCAAGAGTTTGCCGCACGTAGTTTATACGCACCTTTACACTTTCATTAGGTAACATTGGCAGCTGAATTTGAACTAATAATAACCGCTGGTTGTGACGCAGTAGTTTTTGACGTCTGAAATTATGTGGTTATCTATGGTGGATATATTCAGATTGATCGTATGTTGTTGTTTTACGTTAGCTTTCTTTGTATGTGAATTGGTTAACAAGTGTGAATTGACCAATAACAGCAAAAATAAAAGGGAATTCTGACACTTGCGAACAGCTATTGGCTGGTAGATATTATAAATAATTTTAAACCCATTATTAAATGTAAAAATCCGACGGTACCACGTCCAAATGAATCAATACCTATATTACATGTCTTTTCGAATCCGACTTGGGAAAAGGTTAGTTCCATTTGTATCGGAGTATATAAGATTCCAGTTTGATAATTTCAATAAAGATGTCGGAAAATACCAGGCACAAAGAAATAGAAGTCCTCTCAATTGCCACTTGCCAGTTAACTCATGAATATAGCTAAACACTTGCTTAACTCGCGAGTTTGAGTTAACTAGCTGAGAGTAGCTGAGAAACCGGCCCTGAGTCGATCCCCGAGTTTGACCTGAGGTTCAATCGGCCGTTATCTTTTGTAATATGCTCCCTAAGGGCCGGTTTCTCAATTGCGAGTTAACCCGAGGTTGCGGGTAACCCGAGTATTACGTATTCATGAATATCGCTAAATACATGCGTCAACTCGCAACCTCGAGTTAGCTCGCAATTGAGAAACCGGCCCTAACTGAGGCTTCCAAACCTCACGTTTATAATACCGACCCTAGATGTGTATTCCGAAATCTGAGCCAAGTGAGAAAAATCTCAGAAGCTTGTTCCGAAATTGGTTTCTCTTACGAAATTCTCAGAAGACTCTTATATTTCAGTACAGAACACGAAGTAAGAGATCTGAGAGAAGTGAAACTGCTGTGCGTCAGGCTTACTTGTCTCACTTAATGGTCGGAAAATAGATTATAATCTAGAAAATTTAAAATTCAGCTGTATTTTGGCATGCACGTCTTTCAAAAATATTTCCTAGGTTTTGAAAAACTCGTATTTTGGCGATGCAACGGGGACGTCAGACCCAGAAAGGTTTAAAAACATTTCGTAAATATTGAAACCGCAAAAGCTGTCAAAATTCAGCTGGAAAGAACCGAAAGAGTTTATTCTTGTTGTATTATCGATAGGAACCATTTTAAGCGCACATAATTATCTGTGATATTTTTCTTCCGATAATTCACCAGAAGAAGATATGCATGTTAAAAAATTGTTACCATTTGAAGCAATATTACTCCATTACGCGAGTCATGCGACGTGCGTTGTATGAAAAGGCCTTAGAATACGCTCGTCGGTTATCCGTCGGGCTGTGTATAATCGCTGCCATTTGAAGCAATGTTACTCCATTACGCAAGTCATGCGACGCGCGTTGTATAAAAGAGGCCTAACAATAGGCTTGTTTTGGTTCGCAGTAGGGACAGTTCCGAATCGGTTCTAAAGAGTGGGCCAAACGTAGCGTGTGAAAGATTTCGCCCATTCGCGCAAGTCCAATTACAATAAACGACTGTGTGACTACTTTGAACTGTTCTAGGACAGTCCGAATTGCGAACGAAAACAAGCCTACTATGTCCTAATTGGGACATGATCGTAAGACCGTGCGTCCAGCGATGGTCGGACGCTTGCACGAGCATAAATCAAACCTAGGAAACATAGGAAGGAGTGCGAATTGATTCGGAAATGCGGTCGTCCGAACCAATTCGGACACCTTCCTATGTTTCCTAGGTTTGAATTATGCTCGTACGACCGTGCATTGTGCGATGGACGGACGATGGACTTCCCAATTAGGACAAAGTGTTAGGCTCGCTTCACATCAACACGACACGGTTTTATGTACGACACAAACGCTGGAGCTTTCCCACATACACAACGGAGGTCCGGCATCGTTGAACGACTTCAGTTCTTCTCAGACATGGTCACATCAACACGACACGGTTTTATGTACGGCAAGACACAAACGCTCGAGCTTTCCCACAGGCTCACTTCACATATACACGACAGTCGTGTAAACGACACCGGCATCTGATTCTTGGGTGAAGGCCTGAATGATAGCTTTCACAGCTATCCGGCACGAGTCGTGGTCGTGTGAACGGCACACGGCCGCCGTGCACGACTCGAGGGTGTCCGGCGGTCCCCCCGAGTCGTGAACGGCAGTAGTGCAGTTCAGTGACCATGTCTGAGAACAACTGAATTCGTTCAACGATGCCGGACCTCCGTCGTGTATGTGGAAGGCTCGAGCGTTTGTGTCGTTGCCATACATAAAACCCTGTCGTGTTGATGTGAAGCGAGCCTCAGGTGATGTTACTCCATTAGGCGCGGTATGCGACGCTCGTCGCGTTGTATAACAGGGTTTTTCAGATATTCTCCACCTATCAAGAACATGAACATATCGACAAATTTATATGTGACCCTTCATACATCCAGGCCATATTTACGCAGCATAGTATTTAAATAGTTTCTTATAGCGAATTCCATTGGTAGAACTTGTGCGCACTGAGTGCATGAATCGTATTCCATTTGAGAATTTCGTCAAGCATTTTGACACATTTTGACGTTCAGTGCAACATTTATTGCACTCAGTACAGCACCAGTGCACCACTGGTTTTGGCTATGGAATTCGCCATTAGTCACAGTCTTAAGAATGGTGTAATCCATCAAAATGAATAACATGACATTCGATCAGAAGCCAAAGTGAGAAAAAAAACTTGAAAAATGTGAATTATTTTCAACCTCAAAATTCTTCATACAAGGTCCAAGACTGTGACAACAAAAAATAATATTCTGAATCATTTGAGCCTTAATTCCTAACAGTCTCCAGCCAAAGTATGTACTTACGCAAGGAATTAATCGCTCTCAATTATATTTGTATGTTTGTTTTTTTTTAGTTAAAGTTGCTCAGATCAAATGTTGCTGGGGCGATTGAGACATAATTTGATATGAGTGTTCATTTTTGCGCGCATGTTCATGGGAACAGCGTGCCCAAATGTCTGTAACTTTCGAATTTTTGGCCGAAAATGGTTTCAAACGATTAGGTTCGACTCACTGATGAAGAATTTGAGGTCAAATTTGATTCTGTTCGGCCGGCCATTGCTACGATAACTTTAGAACCGAAAGAGATAGCGACTTGAAAATTTCAGGACAGGTTGCGCATACAAATACGATAGACAAGGCACTAATCGGCCAAACGGTTTCCGAGTACTAATTTTGTTTTCAAACAATACAAATCTGATCGAACTGAAACTTGGTAACTAGTTATGGAATACCGACACAAAGACTTATGTAAAATTTTGTGAGGATCGCATCACTAGCAAATTAAAAAAAAATATTATGTATCTCACAATAACTTGATAACAGAAAGAGATAGCACCTTGCAATTTCTGAGGTATGTTGCGCATCCGAATGCGCATATTAATTGGCTTAATCGGTCATATCGGAGTTATACCCATCTGAAATTTTGTTGATATTTCCTCAATAACTCAAAAAATTAGAATCCGATCCAATTCAAACATGGTAATTAGTTATAGAATGCCGACGCGCAAATTTGAGAAATTTTTGAGAAATTTCGTAAGGATCGTATCCCTAGAACATTTTTAAAAAATCATTGAAAAAAATTCTATATATCAGAAACTATTCGTCCGACATCGCCGAAATCTTGCGACAACCTTTAAAACCTAACTTTACAGCCAAGTTCCAAATTTGAAGACGATCGGATCTATATTGTTGGAGATCCGAGTAGCCTTGGGTGAGTTCAGTAGCTGGATGAGTGACCATTACCGCGATAACTTTCGAACGGAAAGAGTAAGCGAGAATGGTTTCGGAATTATACCCATCTTAAACTTTGTACTCTATAACTCAAAATATACAAATCCGATCAAATTAAAACTCGATAATTACTTGTAGAATGCCGACGCGCTAATTTTCGCAGAATTTCGTGAATACCGAATCACTAGAAACAAAATTAAAAAAATTTTTTCGTCAAAAATTTTAAATTTCTGAAACTATACGTCAAAATGAACTGAAATTCCGCACATACGATGGAGCCACCATTTTATAATCGAGTACCGAATTGCAGCTCGATCGACTTCGGATAAGGCATGAATAGAAAATGGAACATGCACGCAAAAGCTCCTGACTTCCCGTCAGTGCTATTTAAGAATTTGTCTCTTCGTAGTTTACATAGTTATATCAAATATCAGGATATAATCTGAAATAATATTATCAAATAGACAAAACCGTTCAAGAAAATATTAAACATGGAAAAAGGATATATTGCAAATATGTGTCAATATGATAACAACCAATGTTGTTCTATTATCATGTAGTTCTAATGGTTTGTATAACTTTTTTTAACAGTTTTTCGACAGTGCTTATTCTCGTATTCGGCCGAAGTGAATCAACTAGAATACAGTAAAACTGAAATAATATTCATTAAAGAACAATAATTATTTACTAGCAACAAATGCAGGTGAAATTCTAAGAAAGCAGTAATGATAATAAGCAAAATTGTTTCATGAGCATTGCTGCTCTATATTTTTGCATCAAAAATTGGAAAATAATATATTTCTTGTGTTCCTCTTGAGATCTTGAGTTACTCCAAAAATAATATGTGAACTTTCCAATTATTTCAATGAATTGGAATGTATTTGAGATCACCAGAATGATTAAAAAGCAGAAGGAACAGCAATACTCACTTTAAAAATTTTATTGGGGCAGCCACAGTGTTTCTACAACAAAAAAGAGTCATTAGAATTCTTTTTTGAATGAATTGGAGCACTGATTGCGGGCAAGTATACCAACAAATTTGGCTACTTACCTCTTCATACAACACACACTACACTGACCAGAAGAATTGAGTTGACATTCATTTTATGAAATTCTCATGAAGATGCATAAATTGCTATAGAGAGAAGCCAGATACTTCTGTATATTGAGTCATGATCAGCACTTGGAATGCATGTGAGTGTTATCAAAATAATTTAGCATCTAATTCTCTATTAGATCAGAACATCAGCGTTTACACAGTTCAACAGTTTATTCATGCAAGCAGAAAAAATAAAATATAAAAAAGCACTGACGTGAAGCCACTACTGTTTGGCGCGCTTGTTCACGTTAACCAATTTGAATTCAATGATGAGGGGTTCTTGCTCAGAGGACAGAGCTTTTGACAGGAGGTCCCTAGTTCAATCCTGTGGCTAGGAAATTAATTTTCTAATCAGACAATAGTGGCCAACTACGCCTAAGTTGGCGTAAGGACACAATAGCAAAGCCTATACAGAACACAACTGATTTTTCTAACTCACGCAAGCTCCTAGTAGCTTCTAAGGGTCTCCTTGAAGAAGACCGAGGAGGGTCAGTATTATCATAATCGTGTCATTAGTAAGCGCGCCAAAGCAGATTGATCTCACTACAAAAAAGTCTATCCACTGAACTGGAAGAAATCATTATTGAATTCAAATTGGTCAACGTAAACAAGCGCGCCAAAGAGTTCAGACTTCACGTCAGTGCTTTTCTATTCAATTAATTATAGAGTTTAAAATCCATCAGGTCAGTATTTTTTGTTTTCGGGAATACAAAATTTTCGAATTTTGTTTTGTTCCTAGTAGTCCGATTAATACTAAGCTTTGCTTATGTACAGTATCGGAAAGAATATATCTTGGGTACAGGCACGAGCCTAAGAGGGGGGATGTTCCCCCCCGCAATGTGGAACGGAGTTGGAAAATATTTCGAAGGAGTTGGAAAAAATGTCGAAACAGTTGGAAAAATTTCAATGGAGTTAGAATATTTCCGAAAAAAATGTCATAAAATGTGAAGGAATTGACCGCCTGACCGGATGAATGGAAAGCACGCAGATAATAGACCACATTAGTTAGGTTAGAATCATTCTCTTGGCGGGAGATCCATATTCAAATTTTTTAACAAGGAATTTCAACTTTGAGGTGAAACCACCCTATTTAAAAGAGAATGTTAGTACAGAGACATCAACTATTGGGTACCTTCACCATTAGTGCATGTTTTCATGTTATTTCCACATTAAAATCTACTTCAATTTATTCTTAAATCAAAATTGAAACCAGTGTAGTTCGAAAGATTACCGTATGTCGTAGATGACTTCTGTTGTGCGTCATTACAAGGCCGATTTAGGGTTATGTTATTATTTTTGACAGATTTCGAGTGAGCTAAGACATACGTCAATCGAATTTGGTGAAGACTTTTATATTTATTAATTATTTTGGAAATATACAATTTTGTTATGAAAACTTGATTCTAGATGTTAGAGAAAGGTTCACAGAATCTATTTCAACCGAAATAAACCTTAAGAAATTAGCCAAAGTATCTAAAAACAGGCGAGAAATTCGCGTAAATTTTAGGTCCATAAGAAATGCATGGGGACTTCAGTGCTCGGATCCACGGATGGATCGTAATTCAAATTTCCCGCCTAACCTAACTAATGTGGTCTATAGGGACGGGATAACATGGAGTAACACCATGTACCCTTCTACACATTCCTGTTGGCGTAAATTCAATATTCAATAGTTTTCGGCACGTCAGTGAGAGTATTGTATGCTCCTTAACTGCCGTCGCTGTTTTTCACCGCCCAGGTCTCCAAGCTTATTGCCACGTTGATTTTTGTTAAGTACATTTAGTAAAACAATTGGAGGAGGGCAATGGTACATATAGACAATTCGTCTAGGTACTCATTGCTCTTCTTTCGATGTTTCAAAAGGGAATTGAGCTTTAATAAACTAGTGTACACTAAACTGGATGAATAAAATAAATTTGAAATTTGAAAAAAATGTAATGTGTGTGGCCGGCAAAAAATAATATTTATCATAATATTGCATTAATAGCTCAGTATTTGAACACATAAATTATTTATTTTCTTTTGCGTTATCCCAAAGCAGGTAACTCTATAGAGGTTTCAGTTTCGCCGACTGGAGTATGTCATAAAACAAACCATCTGGTACCAATTTGAGCTGTTTCTCATAGTCGAGCGGCATCCCCCCCAATATAGAACGTTGGCAAATTTTCAAAGCAGTTGGAAAAATTTGGAAGCAATTGGAGCATAATTGCTTGTTACTCTTATAGTTTTCTGTCTATATCCAAGATATATTTATCCCGATACTGTATGAAGGTAGTAATTCTAAAACTTGGTGCTAAATTTCTGTCAGATCGAATGATCTTACAGAAATATTCAGAAAAACAACTTAAAATGGTCATAACTCCGAATACACTTGACAGATTTTGCCTATTAATGAGCTTCAACAGGATATTCAGCAAATTTCAACTCACTAACTCATTTCATTCGAGAGTTTGTACATACGGCCGGGTAGTATCGGCTTTTTCATTAATGAATCGATCCCCATCATTTGAGACTATTTTCGGCCAAAAATACAGACATTTGAGCAAAACGTTAGCACGCAGTTCCTCGTGGAACAAGCGCGCAAAAAATGTAAAAAGGAGAAGTTGAATTGAAACCATACCGCAACCTGTTTCCGAAAGACTTTTTCACCATTGAAAGAGCATCCACAGCATTAAATTCCAATTAAAACATCGAAATTTGTACCTTTGACAAGTCTAATAATAATAAAGCATTACATATATTCTTTTTACCTTGTCGCATTCTCATTACTGAGTGAGATCAATTGAGTCAGAATTAGGTGAGACTATTATTTGTGTTATGTGGTGAGACTAAACTGTGTTTTTATTTGTCGACTAAAGGCGAAAATTCATGAGACGATTTTGTCGTTCAAAATTTCTCTTCCTATACTTTTCATGGAACGACGAAATCGGACGAAAGCTTATTTTGAACTGATTTGAAAACATAACCTAATTGAATTTAAAAAATATTACAAGTAAATATATAGGTACAAAATGAGTACCTAAAGAACTACAGTTATCTCTAATAATTATATAAATGCATTAAATCGCAAAGAGAAACAATCACAGCAGCTCCAATAATTATGATTGCTAACATAAGAAGAAAATATAATAAAAAGAAAATTTTAAGTTGCGTGTTTATAATATATGTACAGGGTGATTCACTTATCTTGGTAACCCCAATTTTCTCGGAAACGGCCGAATATTTTTTCATTCTGTAAACGGCCCCTTGTACAAGTCAATGTTCACTTGAGATGCGCGTAAAATTTGGCGTAAAAAAAAATGGCTGGCGTCGCGGCACCGTCAATTTTTTTTCCCAGGAACAAACCTTTCTTATTATACCATTCGAAAGATGATTCAATTCTAAATTTCATTTCCAGATACCTTTTTTTCCCATTTCAAACCGTTAGCGATCTACGGGGTGTTTTATGTTAATTCTATTCCATTTTTTTTTCTGTATTGTGACAATATGCCCTGATTTGGAGACATAGATATGATTTTGTTTCTTAAATTCAAAAATGCTTCGTAACAAACTATAACTCTTTTATTATATTCAGTAAATAATATATTTTAATAACAATGAACAATTGTTTTAATGACAAACTAATCAGTTTAAGTCATATGTTCTATATGCATACCATTATGATTCATACATCAAATATATCTTTTCCTTATTTCATTATAAGTCACTTTTGCCAGAATTTTAGGGTTTACATCGGCGCATGCGTTTGAAATTCTTACTTTTAAATGGTCTAAATTAGTAGAATAAGTTTTGTATACCATATTTTACATCAGTGTGCCTCAAAGAAAGTAATCCATGGCCGTTAGGAACGGTGATCTTGGGGGATATCTGAACCAAAATCATATCTATGTCTCCAAATCAAAGCATATTGTCACAATACAGAAAAAAAATTGGTTCAAGCCATGTTGGCAGGAGCTTTTTGGCGCTCTTGTTCAAACAGACAAATTATATCTCCGAAAGTATTGGTTTCTCAGAGTTGGGAATTATATCAATGGATTCCTATGATAGAACTACATCTTGGAAGAAATTAAATTTTAAAAAAAGCGTCCTTTAAAAAAATGCTTCAAAAATTATCTTTTAAAAAAAAAGAGCAATCTGCAATGCTTCAAAAATTACATAGCAGATTGTCCATTTATTCCTGATATTTGAGTAGGTAGTGGATTACGAAAAAATTATTTTAATAGTTCAAAATATATTCATAAAATACTATCCTCTTTTCATAATTTAATAGTTCATACCACTAACACATTCTTTTCTGTATTATGAACCTCAACTCAAGAAAAAATGATTGATACACAAATGTAGATCCATATTTCAGTATTTTTTTTCTAACAACATTATGAAAATACTGTATATAGGAACATGTCTCACTACTTAAAAGGTAATATTAACCTCAGTGGTCAACGAACACTAATTTCTTTTGATGATTCCATTATGTTCTTCTTTCCTATCGCCTCCATAAACTACATCAAAACAGTCTTGAAGTTATTCACAAAATTCAAGAATCGAATTTTTGTTTTCCAAGAGAAAATAACAACTATGATTTGACAATCTCTTATAGCTAGAAAAGATGACATTTATGAATAGTGATCACAGACAAATTCTGTGTTCACATTCTGTGAATACATAGAACTTACGATGTATTATTGAAACTTTGAAACATCATATCTCCGAAAGTATTAGCTTGTCAGAGTTGAAAATGATAACAATGGATTCTTATGATGAAACTGCATCTTAAAAAAATTTGAATTCAAAAGTTGTAATGAAAAAAAAAATGTTTTTCGTTACTCCGAAACTATTTGACCGATTTTGCCCAATAACGAACTTAACCGAGATATTTATCCCTCAAACCTACTTTGAAAATTTCACAGTCTAGCTCATTCCGTTCGAGAGTTATCGTGTTAACGGACGGACGGACGGCCGGCCGGACAGAATCGATTTCGACCACGGATTCTTGATCAGTGAGTCAAACCAAATCGTTCAAGACCATTTTCAGCCAAAAATTAGAAAATTACAGACATTTGGGCAAATTGATAAGCACTCTCTTCCGAGGAACAAGAGCGCCAAAAAAGGAAGTTCCTGGGAAAAAAAAATTTACGGCGCCGCGACGCCAGCCATCTTTATTTTTTACGCCAAATTTTACGCGCATCTTAAGTCAACATTGACGTGTACAAAACGCCGTTTACAGAATGAAAAAATATTCGGCCGTTTCCAAGAAAATTGGGGTTACCAAGATAAGTGAATCATCCTGTACTTGCGAGCTGAATTTCAAGGTCGGATTCCATTGCTCGAAAAAAACCTGCATGCTTTGGACATCCCACTTTCTGTGCGCATGTTTTAGGGGACAGATCGCATTATTATTCATATTAACACGCAACCCTAAATTTCTTTTTATCATATTTTCTTTTTGGCGCTCTAGTTCTTCGGAACTGAGTGGGCAAAATCGGACAGATGGTTTCGGAGTAACAAAAAAAAATTTTTTTTTTTCAAAACAAGTTCCAAATTAAATTTTTTTCAATAAGCAGTTTTACCATAAGAATCCATTAATATTATTTTTAACTCTAACAAGCTAATACTTTCGGAGATATGATTTTTCAAAATTTCAATGTAAATCGTATTTCTACGTTTTCACAGAATTATAGAATTATTCTGTGGCTATTCTATGAATTGTTATAATGTCAACTTATTTTCCTGAGACATGACGTTGTCTCATTGTCATTCATTCCAGCAATCCTATAAATATGAGAATTATAATATAATATCATACTTTTTGTTGGTTGATATTATCATGCCGATGGTCAATCCATATGATGATGGGAATGGTAATGGTAAGTTAATAATATTGAGTTCAGAATATCTCCACTAAAAACAAAACTGGAATATTGGAGTATTAGAGTAGATTTGAGGAAAGATATATATTATCGTTCATCATAGAATTGAGGAATGAATATCTCGGATGAGTTCGTTGTTGGGTAGAATTCGTCTATTGGTTTTGGATTGATAATTTTTGGCACTCTTGTTGAATTTAAATTCTTCTATGATGTTTGAATTCAATTTCTGCTAAGATAAAGTTCTAAATTTCAATAATGAATCGTACTTCTATGTTTTCACAGAATGCTATAAATATTCTATTAAATATTTATTATATTATCTGTGTTCATACTCGTACATTTCATCCTGTTCTATAAGAGAGAGTCAAATTCATTTCAGCTATTTTAAGTAGGTTTCTTCCATGGTGCAGTTCTCATTCTCAGATTGCTCATTTAATCTTGATAAATAAACTATTATTTGAATTTAATTTCCTTTATGATGCAGTTCTTTCATAAGATTACATTGATTTAATTCCCAAATCTGAGAAACCAATACTTTCGGAGATATAATTTGTCTGTTTGAACTAGAGCGCCAGAAAGCTACTGTCCACAGGGCTTGAACCCATTTTTTTGTTAGCAATCATAATTGGAGCTGCTGTGATTGTTTCTCTTTTGCAATTTAATGCATTTATATAATTATTAGAGATAACTGTAGTACTTTAGGTACTCATTTTGTACCTACATTTATTTGCAGTAATATTTAAATTCAATTAGGTTATGTTTTTAAATCAGTTCAAAAGAAGCTTTTGAACGACAAAATCGATGAAATTTGTAACGACAGCGTCGTTGCTTCTGAACGACAAAATCATCTCATGAATTTTCGCCTTAAGATAGGGGTACAAAACTTAACCTAACTTATTCAAATAAATATCGTAAAACTGAATTAATCCTGAATATATTTTAAGGAAGAAATTTCTAGCTCAGAATGAGGAAATGAATGAAGAGAACATACAAATTATTTTAGTATAAAGATATCCAATTAATAATTGGCAAAAACCTACACAATGCCTTCTTATTTTATAGAAATATGCTGGCGATGACAGTATGTTATGTAGTTTATGTTTCTGGTCAAGCGGTTGATCAAAGGAATTCTTCCTCAATATTCTCATTTGTTGTTCCAAGCAGTGTTTTGCCAGATCGTGTTAATCAAAAACTTACTGAACGACCACAGACAACTTCAAAATAAACAAGTCTCACATTATGCTCAGTAAAGCACCTGATGAATAGCATGTTCAGTTGGGGTAACGGAAGCAATTGTCCCAGTAAATTCTAAGATAAATCTTATCAAACTAAGATAAATGAAACAAGTACTGCAACTGAGCTACTGAGCTGTGCTGAGAATCTCAGTTAATCTCAGCTGAAGTTGGTAAAAAGAATATCACTATTGTTATGAAGCATTTAGTTCACTACCCTCAAAATACTTGCAAAAGTCATAGAATTCAACTGAATGAACTTCATATAGTTTTACTGTATTACTAAAGGTTTGTTTGAAGCAACATCTACTCTACAAAATATTACAGTCACATGTTAATCTTAACAAGTATCGAAAATAAATATTTTGTTAATCTGGTTCTCTAGAAAAATATGTAAGAGGAGGGTCAAAAAAAACACCAAAGCCAAACAATGCTAAATTTGAGTCCTAATAAATAAAAATTACAAAGAAACTTTCTAAAAAGATTGAGACAGACAAGCAAAACGTTTTCAATATGGAACATTATATTGATTTCTGAAGATTGAATCTTCTTCAAGTTTCAACTTGAATACAACAGGCAGGGTTGAGGTAGATGTATGTATCTTGTAATGATTAAATAATAGTGAGAAACTAGCCCTGATTATATTCGTTCGGTCCATAATTTTTAATTGGATTTAGAATTTTTACTTGATTTTCTGTTCAAACGATTCCAACGAAATTTTGCATATGTGTTCGGGTTGGTATTTTTTAACTACCGAGTTTCAATTCGATCAGATCTGTTGTTTCGGGTGGTTTGGAAAACAGAATTTCAGATAGCTATAACTTCGAAACCACTCGAAGGATTTTGCCTATTAACAAACTTAACCGAGATATTTATGCCACAAACCTACCCTGCAAATTTCAAAACTCATTTTGTTTGAGCGTTATCATGCTGACGGACGGCCGGTTGGCCAAACCGAAAGAATTAAGTTTGACCTCAGATTCTTCATCAGTGAGTCGAAACTAAAGGTTTAAGACCATTTTCGGCTAAAAATTCTAGAAATACAAACATCTGGGCAAAATGAAAGAAAGGGAGGAAGCGCGCCAAAAAAAAACTACTATTTACCAATTTTTTGAAGTTGGTAGAACTATTTCATGAATAGATAAGGTTGGATCAGTAAACATGTAATCTAAATCTTGTATCTAGTAGTAGTACCTATCTAATATTCAGCATTGCATTGTGAAGTGTGAAGGCGAAAATTCATGAGACGATGCTGTCGTTGAAAATTGGTTCAAGCCCTGTGGACAGGAGCTTTTTGGCGCTCTTGTTCAAACAGACAAATTATATCTCCGATAGTATAGGTTTCTCAGAGTTGGGAATTATATCAATGGATTCTTATGATAGAACTGCATCATGAAAGAAATTAAATCAAAAAAAAAGTGTCGTTTAAAAAAATAAGCTTAAAAAATGATCATTAAAAAAAAACATAGAAGTACGATTCATTATTGAAATTTCGAAAATTCATATCTCCTAAAGTATTAGCTTGTAAGAGTTGAAAATTATATCAATGGATTTTTATGGTGAAACTGCATCTTAAAAAAAATTTTATTTGAAATTTGTAATTTAAAAAAAATATTTCGTTACTCCGAAACCGTCCTGCCTATTTTGCCCAATAACGAAATTAACCGAGATATTTATCTCCCAAATCTACTCTGTAAATTTAAACTGCCTAGCTTATTCTGTTCGAGAGTTATTGAAGAAACAAAATTTAAAAATTTAAAAAAAAAATTTTTACACTTTACGGCAACCTGATCAATACAAAACTTCGCATGCGTATAAAGGTCATTACTCTACAATTTGATGCTAAATTTTAGATAGATCGAGTGACCAGTTTCGGAAATATTCATAAAAAATGTTTTTACTAAAAATGGCCATAACTCCGAAACCGCTTGTTGGATTTCGCCCGTTAACGAACTCGTCCGAGATATTTACGCTCCAAACCTACCCTGCAAATTCAAATCGTCTAACTCATTTCGTTCGAGAGTTATCGTGTTAACGGACGGCCGTACATAATTGATTTCGACCACGGATTCTTGATCAGTGAGTCGAACCAAATAGTTTGAGACCATTTTCAGCCAAATATTCGAAAATTACAGACATTTGGGCAAATTGATAAGCACTCTGTACCGAGGAACAAGAGCACCAAAAAGCAACGACGCTGTCGTTAAAAATTTCCCTTTCTATCCTTTTCATGGAACGAACAATTGGCTTTTGAACTGATTTAAAAACATAACCTAATTGAGTGTTAATATTACAACTAAATATATAAACAAAATGAGTGATTTATCATTATTTCAATTTCTGGTATAGAAACTGATATTTAAAATATTATCAGTAGTACATGCAAAGTAGTACAGTTATCTCAAATAATTATATAAATGCATTAAATCTCAAAAGAGAAACAATCACATCAGGTCTAATTATGATTGCTAACAAAAAAAAAATACAGTAGAACTCGTTTATAACGAATACGTGATATAACGAACGTGCGGTTATAACGAATAAATATAAAATCCTGGTCAAAACCATATATTATTACATATGAATACGTTCGGCTGTAACGTACCCGCTTATTACGAATGCTCTAATATAGCGGCTTATTTTTTCCATCGAAGGACCGAAGTTGATTGTAATGTCACTGGGTATAACAAACTATCGAAAATCTTTCACCCCCCCAGTTGTATTGCAGCTTATGTTTACAATTTACAAATCAATCCGTTTTGTTCCTGTTACTACATGTTATGGTTCAGGTTGTTCTTTACGATGGCGGAACGTAATTTGGGGCTAAAAAGGCAAATGCAAATCAATAAGTTTAAAAACAAAAATCGAGATTCTACAGAGAATATAAAATGACAAAGTCGACGAAGTTTATGTTTTCAAGCAATACATTTCGCTCAAAGTGAAATTCAGAGAAACATTTTTGTTTCGCATAAAGAACTAAGCAGTATTACGAATTATTTCCAACAGCTCTAAGTGAAATTTTCACACAAAATCTTTTTATGTTTTAATGTATAATGCACATGTATATTTAGATCATGTTAAATATTTTGTTTCTTTTTATTTTAATGTTCAGATCCTCTCATGTTCATTTATTGATTACTTGTTTAAAGTAAGTAAATAATTGTTTTTTCGCATTCACGCCACGGATAGAACGGCCTCTTGGTTATAACGAACCTTTTCTGATTCACCTTGAGGGTTCGTTATATTCGAGTTCGACTGTATATTAAAAAGAAAATTTTGGGTTGCGTGTTAATAATATACTTGCAGGCTGAAATTCTAGATCGGATTCCATTGCTTTGAAAAAAACCTGCATGCTTTGCACATCCTACTTTCTGCGCGCATGTTCTAGGGGTGACATCGCATTATCATTTTGCTGAGCTGAGCCGAGCGGGACGTACAATATGAATCGGCCTTAAGAGTGACCAATAGAGATGAATGGACAATAGAATATGCTCGCAAAACCTCCTGATTTCACGTCAGTGCTTGAACCAATTACAGCCTTACAACGAAGTCGTTCAAATGACTAAATGAACGACGAGATCTTGTCGTTGCGATTTCATCATCTCATGAATTTTCGCCTTGAGGCTGTATGCAATGATCATTGTATACCTACAATGAAAATTTGTACAATTATTATTATTTCATGCAACAAAAATTGACAACTTCAAGTCTTCTTTGAAACCAATTAATACTTACCGTCTATCTATTCCTTTTTGAATGTTAGGAAAGCCAAAAGCAATACATGCTTGGGTTAAGATCAGAGATAATAGTGTATGTATTCTTGTGAATGGATAATGATTATTTACATGTATTCAATTAAGATACAGGCTGGATTAACTGCTCTGTTTCTAAATACACAATATTCCAGAGTGATGATCAAGACAATCATATAAGTCAGAAATGTCATTTTCAAGAGCTTACCAAATTCAAATTGGGATATTATGAAGTTAACATCATTTTTACAACACCTACCTTTAAAAGCTGCATTTCTCTCTTTTGCTCATTTATCACGAATCTTTGTTCAGTAAGTTCTTTCTGAAAATCTTTCATTTTCTGTTCTTGGGTATGTATAAGAGATCTTAATTCCTTGACACAGTTATGATCTTTCAATTCATCTTTTGGTATAATTAATCCACATCCTTGTTCACAAGGAAGTGGTCGTTTAGGATTATATTCACATTCTTCCAAATGGGAGTTGAGGGAGTCTAATTTTAATACTTGGGTGCATCCATAAGGGGCATTATCACAATTAATACAAAGCCTGGAAGAATAAAGAAAATATTTAGACATGATTATAAAAATATCATGACATGATGAAAATTTTGACAACTGTTATAGAAAATCTGTTTTTAATAATTTTTATCACTAGAATATTTCATATGGACAACTCACCTTGAGAGTAAGTTTCTCAAAATACGAGGAACTTGACGAAGTTGTGCAGATGTAACATTTTGCCTGTCTACTGGGCAAGTTGGTTGTCTTGATATCCACTCTGTTATACAACATTTACAGAATGCATGTTCACATGCCGGTGCCTTCAAGTAACAAACACATATGAATTAAAACTAAGGCAATTAAATTACCACGAAGTTCACCTGTAAGGGGTCCTCTAAAACACCAGAACATATTGGACATATCAGTTCTTCATCAACGTCCCCTTGAAAGCGATTTAATTCAAATCCCATTGTTAACCATTGATATTAAGAGATTCCTCTATTCGAATATATGAAGAAATTCTGTAATTCGTAAAACTCAGTGAATAATTAAATCGTTTTCACACATGTTTAATGAGATTAATGAGAATATTCAACAATTTTTTGTCATACTACAGAAACTTTACTGTTATGACATAACAAATTGACTTGACTACTTGTCATATGTAGAATCTAAATAAATATTGGTAAGAAGAAAATAGTTCAATTGGGAACTTCCAAAACTCTGGCGGCGGGATTCGGCAACTAACCAAGCTAGTAATGAGCCACGTGTTCGAGTTTAATTGTTCAGTATTCGTCAATAAACTTTTGTTTAAAAGAAAAATTCAAGTTGAAATAGTGAATATTATCCTGCCTAATATGTCTTCGACCAGAAACGACTATTGTTGTGTGCCTCAATGCAATTCATGGGCGAAAAAAATGCCAAAATGTATAGGTCTGAGTTTTCACTTCTTACCTCCGGAAAACCAAATATAAATATTGGAAATGCGTTAGAAGGATAACTAATAGACCGAAGAGTACTTAACCTGGACCTACATCCAGATAATCTTTATTATACCTCAAACATTACACTTATTGTTAATAATTCTTTTCACATAATATATGTGTCATATTATCATTTCAATTATTGGTAACTGTTCTACAAAAGCTTTATCTGGTTCAATTTGACACTATATTCTCATAAATAAACTAGAACATCATGCACCTGAACTTTAATTAATACATCAGTAATATGTTTACACCTCCGTGCTCGGACTTTACAAGAATATACCATACCTTCTATTTTAAGTTTACCATTCTCCACATTAATGGGCCATCAATTTTATGTGGTACTCAATTAAGGGAACTACTTTGTAAACATAAAGAACAAATATCTATAAAACTGGGACCACAATTTGTTTTGTCACACATGATTACATGATCTACATTTAGAACCTCTTCTCCTTCTACAAGGACTCTAGAATTAGAAGTTGAAGCTCCTATGTACTCCTGAAATTCTAATCAACTGAGTCCCTTCTTAATCATTCGCAAATAGTAACTGAAAGAACTTTTAAATATAATGTAAGTTTGAGAAACATATATGAATGTACTTACTGGTTGTAGTCTTTATATATCAATCAAGTGCCATAAAATTAGTTATATAATGATCAATATTTGAATATATATCACAAAGTAATCCAACAATGATCTCAAGTCAATTATAATTTAAATTTTCCATGAAAATTTCGGTCAAACTTCGTCGACTGACCTGTCCAACACGAGATTGTTTACATTTATTACTAGCGTGGTTAGTTGCCGAATCCCGCCACCAGAGTTTTGGAAGTTCCCAATCCTCTTAATGAATTATACTAGCTTTATCAGTTTTGGTTTTGGATCACGTAATACCTCTGTTAATACTTCTTCAATCTTCATACTTTATGTAACTATTATTGCTATATTAAAAGTTTTGGATTAATCTTAAATCGAGAAAACGCTATTCAATTCCTTTGATGAATGTGTGGAAATAGTAAAAGAAAAACGGTAGGTTCTGCGAAATGTAGATATTATAGTATTGTATTGGTTGATCCAATGATCTAATAATTAATAATTATTATCCATTTCACTCAGTCGATTTGAGGCCAGATGTATTAGCTATAGACCAATTATATTATGTTAGCAAGCAGAGAATCTATAATAAAATACTAAAAATAAAATAGTAATTCATTGGACTAGATGGTCATAGATACCAGGCACATATAAAAGGAGAAAACGAAAATATTATGTCTGTGGTTTGGGATTACATTTGGCATTTAGTACCATGGAGGTAGGAAGAAGTGGAGGGAGCATGTGCTATATTTCCCTTGTAACGAAAGTGTCACATATAAAATCGGCCATATTGGTATGGGCAAATCCTTTGTTATAAACATGAAATTATGAGTTTTCTATGGTTGGAATTCCGGATTCCTATAGAAAATTGGGACACACCAATATGGCGGAGTATGTGACAAGTTTCGATCTTTATGCCCCCTCCACTTCCTTCTACCTCCATGTTTAGTACATTTTATTTTAATTTTTTTTTTCATAAATTATGTTTATGAAGATTATACGTGTACGATTATATTCTGTGATTATACTGTTCTGTGGTGCAGAAGCTGAACATCATCATCATTTGATATTATCTGTTATTCTCTGAATAAAATATCCTTAAAAAAATACATTAAGTTAACAGGGACTTCTTGAAATGAGTTCTGGAAAGATTGTGAAACCTAAGAATAAATACTACTCAAAACCCCTCAGAAAAAAATCTAGTAATGTAGATATCAACTTCAAAGGATTCCTATGTAGTTGTAATAATAGAGAAAAAGACTGTATTAGAGAATCCTATCAAATCCTTAATAAAGCTGTTGATGAGCTTTATGGGAAAACACCCACTGAATCAAAAGATGAAAATATTGATATTTCTGATGAAATATCAAAAGAAATTAATAACCTTAAGTCAGAAAATAAGAAGGAGAAATTCAAATTCAATGTATGTGATTCTGGAGCGAAAAATTTGATTTTCATTCGTACAACGTTAGAGGATCCAGTGAAGATATCTCTGCATTTAGTTGAAGATATATTTCAAACAAAGCAGCAGCAAACAAGATTCCTTATAAGATTGGTACCTGTAGAAGTTACATGTAAAGCTTATGTGAAGGATATTGAAAAAGCATTTGAACCTTTGGCTCAGAAGTATTTCCAAAATGAAGGACGAACATTTTCAGTAGTTTATAATCATAGAAACAATAGTTCTGTGTCAAAAGATGAGGTTATAAAAACAATTGCAGAGAAAGTGTCATCTATGAACAAAGATAATAAAGTAAATCTAAAAGAAGCTGATGTCTCTGTAGTAATAGAAATTATAAGGGGATTTGCTTTCATAGGTGTTGTGCCACATTTCTTAAAATATAAGAAATTTAATCTATTAGCTTTATGCGATAAAGAAAAAACAAATGAAGAAGAATCTGGGACTATACAAGAGGAATATATATCAGACACTACAAAAGGGAAAAACACAGATACTGCTGATGTAGAGAAATCAGATATAGTAAATGAGGACAAATTGGAATGACAATTGAAAATGTTAGAAATATTGACAATATATTCAATTTTAGAAACGTTAAAATTTCTTGAATATTCATAATTTTGTAAAGAAATGTATTTCCTCAATTATTATTCATTAACTATAGGATAAGATCACTATTTCATAATTATCTCAATGTAATAGTAAAATTTTAAAATTTTCCTTCTGCATTATTTTAATTCGATGTCAGGTAAGTAGAATTTCGATACAATTGTGTGACTACTCGTCATGAATTTAAACAAGCGCGCCAAAGCAGAGTGACCTCATGTCAGTGCTTTTCTAATTTTTATAACATCGGATGAAAATGATCTCAAACGCTCGGGTTCGACTCTCGAAGATGAATAATCTGGTGTAAAATCCAATTGTGTCCGTCCGGCCGTAAGCACGATAACTCTCGAATGATTTGAGTTAAGGTAAGAGATACGCAATCGAGCGATTTATAAACCTCACACGATGTCAAATGGGAACGCATATACTACCGCGCTCGGCACATTGGAGAGGCAATCTCGATTTAATTTCAGGCTTTAAAATCGCCCGTCAAAAGCGTTTCTTCGTTTACTTCGAATCAAAGATTAATCTTTGCTTCGAATGACTTCCCTCTCCAATGTGCCGCGAGCGGTAACTCGGTCTAGATCGAGGTAGTATATGCGTTTCCTGAGATTAAGAAATCACTCGCTTACCTCGCCGCTCCACTATATTTGTACCTTTAGAGAGTTGAAATTTGCAGGGCAGGTTTGGGGCATAAATATCCGGCGAGTGGTTTCGCCATTTTGATTAGAAGCTTATTTTTTCTCAATATTTACGAAATACCTCTTTCGATCTACGTATCGGAAATTTAGCACCATATTGTAGAATTACGACCTTCATATGTTTGTTTTGTATCGATCAGATGTCTACGAACAGAAAAAAAATTAAATGAAAATTTGTTTTCCCAATACATATATCGAAAAATACTGATATCTGATCGAATTGCAACTAGGTAGTTATAGGCAAAATACCGACGCAAAGATGTATACAAAATTTCGTGAGGATAGCATGACTAGACAAAATGACCTTTTGAAACTTGCAAAATTTCCTGGAAAACACCCTCCGGAGCTTCAAAAAACAAATTCCAATATAAAATTATGAATGCTTTATTGTTCAAAATGTGAAATCCTTATCGCAATCGGTTTTTGTGCCCAGCCCAGCACATTTAAATAAAATTATTTGAGATGATATGTTTCTTACATGCAGGATCGTTCGGATAAGTAGTGTAAAGTACCGATGAAGCGAATGAAAAAGTGGTATGATGGTATGTGGAATTTTAAAATTTGTCTGAAAGTTGAGCGACTGGGGATGGCTGACACAGCCAGTATAGAGACTGGATGGTCATATTACCACCTCATGACAATTATGTGTGCGTGCAGGTCAGTTTCGGTGAAATAGCAATGTTTCCGAGGTGGAGTGCCCATTCCGTAGACCTTATTCTCATTCAGACGATACCGGGTTCGATTCCCTCAGCGTTGGGTCAATCCGGCCCTGTTATCGTTCGGTTCGGACTAAATGGAATTTTGTTTGAAAGATGAGTGACTGGAAAACGCTTGTGAAACGCAGCCAGTAGAAACTGAAAGGCCTTATGTTGCCAACTCATGTCAATTCTGCGTGTGCATGAGTTGTTTTAGTGACAATTGTGTGTTTTTTGAGGTGGAGTGTCCAATCGGCTAAACTTAAGATGCTGTTCATTTAGTGCAATCTTCATTCTGCGCATGAGCAGATGAAAAGTGATACAACTGGTGGAGTTTTCGTCCGAGCGAAATGGAGTATGTAATTAGAGGTAGAGGATGGTATCTTGGTATCCCCCTATATAGAATCTTATGAGAGGTTCCGCGCATGCGTGGATTGAAGCTGTCGTATCTCAGAACGGCTGGTACTGAACAATTGAATTGGAGTTTGATTTTGAGAGGACGTGGAGAGGACTTTCGGCGACGAGTAGACTGCGCATGCCTCACGTCCCGGTTTGTTACTCAAATTTGAGCATTAATTAAAATATATTGATACAACCAACGACTAAGATTTACATATTAAGTACTTATATTTGATTGATGTTTGTTTTGAACAATTGTTCCGATATATGGTGAATTGTGAGAGATTGAGGTTAAACAATTCTTGGTGATCGGTTTATCCGCGAGACTCTCGGAGGTCCGCATATGTCCGATGTGGATTGAACGATTTCGAGAATCGCGTCCCCAAAGGACTTGTACCGGACCTTATTTTGATTTTATAAAAGACTCATTGGTCATTAAGACATAGGTATATCTACATATTTTTATTGTAAAACCGCACTACTTTATTTAACCCATTAATGTCCGAATTATTTAACTTTCAAATTTCAACAAACTTTCATAAAATTCTGAAAATTTTGCACACGGAAGGAATAGCTTTGTGTGGAACTGGACGATCTCCACCTATTCCAAGTTGTCCTTATTTTTGTAGGTATGTCTGAACGATTGTACGTCGAAAGTTCAAAATTGGTCCATTGTCTTGCTGTTAACTTTTCTGAATAACTGCCAAGCATTTTGAATACTTACATCCACACAATAAGAAAATATGGACCACCACCACTTCTTTGATCTAATCGATATTCTGTAGTTTTCTACGTTCTAATCCAATCTTTCCACACCTCATCATATCTGTTATATTGAGAGACAACAAATGGTCGGGTAACAGGAATCTTTTTTTTTCAGAAGCTACCCATCTATCTACGTGACCTTCAGGGCCTGTTGAATCGCACGTACTAACGGTCAATACGATTCTATTGTCGTGCCAACTTGTTATGGTCACATTATTCTACACATGCAAAAATCATAAGATCCTCTGGGCTGTTTTTCTATGTATCGTGCATGCACGATACAGCAACTGCAGTTGCTATTGCAGAACATTTCTCTATTCGATTATAATTTATTGTACCGGTGATGTATCCTATGCCTTGTTCTTGTAGGCGATTGGTCAATTTTAGTGAAGAGAAAAAGCGATCACCATAAATCTTGAATGGTACATCTTTTGGCAAAACTCGCAAAAGTTCAACTACAACCGTTCCACCAACTCCTAATTCATTTTTCTTTAGAAATCTGAATGCTTTTATTCTCTTTCGCAGTTTTTAGACGGTCAGATTGGTATCAGTATTACCATCAGTCCGGATCATCAGTCCATCAATCAACGAATATAGAACCTATTTCCGTCAATCTCCCATCAATCCATGATTGATGATTGTGATGCGAGACTGACCGTGTAACTTCCGTCTTAGAGAAGATCCTGCAACCATACCAGGGTTGGTTGGTTGAACGTTTCTCCTTTATTTGTTATTTTTGCTACCGCTTGAGCTTATTGTTGTTGACGTCCGCTGAGCTTCGGCACTTTCAGCACCATCATGTGGAGGTATTATGAAAATATCTCCTTCCCAAAATTCCTCGTCTTCTACAAGTTGAATAAGCTCTTCAGTTGTGTAAAGTCTGAAAAAAGTAAACAAATTATCATGGACCCATCCTTGCCCAAAGTACCAAAATGGGAACACTTGATAAAAGACCACGCCATTTTAGTATTATACCTACTGAATATATCCATATCTATCGTAGTGAGATTCAATCAAAGGGTAATAAATGATAAATTAGTACCACTGAGGGCCGGTTTCTCAATTGCGAGTTAACCCGAGGTTGCGGGTTACCCGAGTGTTGCGCATTCATGAATACAGCGTCAACTAGCATACTAGCAACCTCGAGTTAACTCGCAATTGAGAAACCGGCCCTGTCATTATTGGAAATGTACTTTCTATAAGGTTAGATAAGGTTGTTGAAAAGATGATTTTAAATCGATATTTAATAGCCATCGTGGGTCGAAATGAGTACTAACTTATGGACTTATTTTAAATAATTGGGACCCATATAATATTCAGGTTTGAATGAAAGTTGTTAAAAGATATTTATATTGCTGCTCGTTAGTCTCGCTAAAATTCGAAAGTCTAGATCGATTTGAATACATATTTTTTTTAGTTTAGTTCGCTTTAGTACAGGGCTGGTTTGAAAACAAGAAAAAAATTGGAAAAACCCAAAAGAACAGCTACAAAATTGATAATTGTGAAATGGTGGATGCGATAACGCCTCCTTAAAATAATTAAAATTTGTAGCGGCATTCCGATTGATGACTCTAGTGTTTTGGCCAAACAAGATTAAACTGGTCCATACCATGATCATAAACAAATATCAAGCCCAGTCATTTGTCTAGTTCGGTAATTATGTCCGAGAGGCGACGGATTTTTTCGTCACGTGACCACAGATCGCATGGATTTATCTGAAATAAACGAACGGGACAGAGCAGAATCACAGACACAGATTACTGTTTACTGTCTTCTGCGGTCATAATTGTCATTATTTTAAAAATTTCAAAATTTGTTTTGTTTATACTGGCAAATAACGTTTATTTACAGTTTTTAATTTTTGTACGAGTGGAATTTCGTGATAATGGATCTGATTAACTATTATTCAATCATAGTTGGTATTCGTCAAAAACGATATGACAAGAAAGTTGCAGAAGTTGGCATGGAACCTTATCTTATGAAGCCAGAAGAATTGAAATGTTTCTCTATTTCCAAGAATTATGTATCCAGCAAAATGTTAATTATTTAATAAACAGGAATAGTACTTTCACAATGAGTGAAGTGAAAGCGTACAAGAGCTTGGAAGCTTATAAACTTTCAAGTTGGAGATGGTCGTGTGAAGCACAAATTCTCATATTTTAGTAATTGGAAAGGTGAATAATCACACCTATAGCATTGTTTACTAATTTCTGAATTTACTTCAGGTGATGCATTCACAAAGAGTAATTGAAAAATTATAAATGCCGTTGGTAATCAGTCTTGAAGATAGCTGTTGTTAGCACTCACAGGGGGTTCAGAAGAGAAAATGCACTAAAGCAAAGGATTTATTTCTTAAAGTTTCTGGAAATCTGGGCAAATATTTCACAAAATCTAATCCAGGACCCAATACGCATCTACCACAATTCTGTATTGTCTATGTTAACAGGAAAATGATAGAATAACTCCCATGATAGCCTGTGCATCCTGTCTTTGTGAAAATAGTGATATCACTTTTAAATAGATAGAGAATGCTACTTTATGTTTTCAAGATGTTAATAATGGTGCGATAAATAAAAAGAAGAGTTGTATTTTATGTCATTAAATAATCATGTATACCAAGAAGGAAGATATGAATAAATCCCATTGTGGTATTTTCCTTAGTCCAAAACATGCTTGTCATACATGGTCCACATTGTGTTGTCCCCCTCTTAGCCATTGATGGTAAAAAATTATAGTTTTAATTTTCCTCATGATTGTTCTTGTTCATTCTATAGTAGTAATTGTTAAAGCTTATTGGAAAAAAGTTGATTTTATTATTGTACTTGTTTGTAAGATAAATAAAGTTATCCAAATAGAGAGAAGTTTTTTTTTAATTCAACTAGATTTGAAAAAGTTATCAAGTTGAGACTTATCTCCACATGTACACAAAAAAATGGAATACTATATGCAAATTAATCACAAAGGTTCCAGGATCCCTTTTTATTGCAATCAGGTATAAACATTTCCATGAATAGCAAAAAAGTAATACAGAAAAAAAATCCAACATCATTTTGAGGCTTAACAATAGTAGCAGAAGTTAAAACAACCCTATCTATCCTGCCTAGCTATTATTTACTCGTGACTTCTTTCAAGAGAGCTTTCCTGATATTTCAAACAAGTATTTTAAACGTATGATGAACGTACATCGTACAATTATAATCGAAAATTTCCTGTTGCTCCACGAAAATTCAAATTTCGCTATAGGAATATTCAACGATTCAGATAAAATGAAGCAGGAAATGAATATTATTCTATAGTCTTAGGATAAAATCGCTTTGCTCGCTCTGAATACTCCGAGCAAAAAGATCGCTCTCGGATGGATCCGATTTACATTACCGAACGATTCAGATGTGTACTCCCCTACATCTGGATGTCATTAAAGAACGTTTCAGAGCAATCTGATCGGTCCGAGGAAATAAACGAACTCGTCTACTGTGTTCTGCGGTCATAATTGTCATTATTTTAAAAATTTCAAAATTTGTTTTGTTTATACTGGCAAATAACGTTTATTTACAGTTTTTAATTTTTGTACGAGTGGAATTTCGTGATAATGGATCTGATTAACTATTATTCAATCATAGTTGGTATTCGTCAAAAACGATATGACAAGAAAGTTTCAGAACTTGGCATGGAACCTTATCTTATGAAGCCAGAAGAATTGAAATGTTTCTCTATTTCCAAAATTATGTATCCAGCAAAATGTTAATTATTTAATAAACAGGAATAGTACTTTCACAATGAGTGAAGTGAAAGCGTACAAGAGCTTGGAAGCTTATAAACTTTCAAGTTGGAGATGGTCGTGTGAAGCACAAATTCTCATATTTTAGTAATTGGAAAGGTGAATAATCACACCTATAGCATTGTTGTTTACTAATTTCTGAATTTACTTCAGGTGATGCATTCACAAAGAGTAATTGAAAAATTATAAATGCCGTTGGTAATCAGTCTTGAAGATAGCTGTTGTTAGCACTCACAGGGGGTTCAGAAGAGAAAATGCACTAAAGCAAAGGATTTATTTCTTAAAGTTTCTGGAAATCTGGGCAAATATTTCACAAAATCTAATCCAGGACCCAATACGCATCTACCACAATTCTGTATTGTCTATGTTAACAGGAAAATGATAGAATAACTCCCATGATAGCCTGTGCATCCTGTCTTTGTGAAAATAGTGATATCACTTTTAAATAGATAGAGAATGCTACTTTATGTTTTCAAGATGTTAATAATGGTGCGATAAATAAAAAGAAGAGTTGTATTTTATGTCATTAAATAATCATGTATACCAAGAAGGAAGATATGAATAAATCCCATTGTGGTATTTTCCTTAGTCCAAAACATGCTTGTCATACATGGTCCACATTGTGTTGTCCCCCTCTTAGGCATTGATGGTAAAAAATTATAGTTTTAATTTTCCTCATGATTGTTCTTGTTCATTCTATAGTAGTAATTGTTAAAGCTTATTGGAAAAAAGTTGATTTTATTATTGTACTTGTTTGTAAGATAAATAAAGTTATCCAAATAGAGAGCAGTTTTTTTTTAATTCAACTAGATTTGAAAAAGTTATCAAGTTGAGACTTATCTCCACATGTACACAAAAAAATGGAATACTATATGCAAATTAATCACAAAGGTTCCAGGATCCCTTTTTATTGCAATCAGGTATAAACATTTCCATGAATAGCAAAAAAGTAATACAGAAAAAAAATCCAACATCATTTTGAGGCTTAACAATAGTAGCAGAAGTTAAAACAACCCTATCTATCCTGCCTAGCTATTATTTACTCGTGACTTCTTTCAATAGAGCTTTCCTGATATTTCAAACAAGTATTTTAAACGTATGATGAACGTACATCGTACAATTATAATCGAAAATTTCCTGTTGCTCCACGAAAATTCAAATTTCGCTATAGGAATATTCAACGATTCAGATAAAATGAAGCAGGAAATGAATATTATTCTATAGTCTTAGGATAAAATCGCTTTGCTCGCTCTGAATACTCCGAGCAAAAAGATCGCTCTCGGATGGATCCGATTTACATTACCGAACGATTCAGATGTGTACTCCCCTACATCTGGATGTCATTAAAGAACGTTTCAGAGCAATCTGATCGGTCCGAGGAAATAAACGAACTCGTCTATTGGATGTTTGCGGAATTCACTTGCAGTTTCCACGTTTCGCGCATGGACAACTATAATCACGTGTCGAAAACCCACCGTCTTTGTATATTTACGTACGGGAAAACAATAAATCGTAATTTTTCAAAAAGCTTTTCATTGAATTACAGTATTCATTTTTCATGTAAACAAAAGGCATTACATTCATGTCAATTACAGGCAAATTTCAACCTGACGAAAATCAAATCGTATACAATGCAGCCAGTACTTTCCTATAATTGGTCTAATTATTATATGCACGTACAGTGAATATTAATTAATGACTGGAGGACATCATGGTTTATGTTATTTCTGATAATTCAATAAACAATAAAAAATTCAGATATTTTAATGAAATGAGCTGTATTCAGAGGAAGAAGCGCGCCTAAATACTCTAACTGTACCGCGATGTTGCCACAATTCATCATAAATGTAAACAGGAAAATATTAAATATTCTGATTGTTTTAATTTAGAAATTTATCATATGATCTTTCACTATAACGGTACAAGTCCAAAAATGTTTAAATCAACAAAGTTCTAAATGAACAATACATGATAGATAAATGAAGTAAGAGATTTGAAGGATACATTTAATTGGTAACGATTTTCGTGGTTAGTTTTAGAATGAAAGAAAAATGCCATGTATTGCTGAAGTGTAGTTTTATTCAGCCAAATATATCAACTAGCACAATTGTGGTCAATTCAAGATCATATAAATTCAATGTTATCAATTGCTAGGATATTGTGTTGAAGCAGTAATTTAGCACCTGCTTCATAACATTATTGCTTTATTAGCACATCGACACTTTTAACCACACTCGATCATTTTTATGAAGTATTACTACTTGAATATTTATATTGTTTATTGTGTATGTATGCCTGAGGAATTTGATCCTTGCCTGATCGAAGAGAATTTTTAATTCTAAAGGATCCTGGGAACCCTTTCAATGAAAGTAGATTGTCAAATCTACTAGATTCAATATATTGTTCGAATATTCCACAAAAAGACAATGCTCTAATTGTGAATCTCAGAAATGGAGATTTTCTAAGAGTTGCCCATAATGGTCCGTCACTCACATCTGTGCATCTCGAGTCCTATATATATTTTGCCTAAAGTACTTCTATTATTCATTATGACAATAGATGAATCAATTTTTCTGATTAACGATGTTGAAGCTTCACTACCATGAAAATCTCTCATTTCAATTGCATCAGTAGCACTTTTGCCGAATGTTTGAGCAGCTGAATTAACCTGAAATTAAAATTACAAATGAAGGACAAAAAGGGTTAATAATTTCATTACTTCTACCTTGGTGTATTTCAAGGAAATGTCAAGGCAAGTATTTTCAAGCATATGTCAGGTAACAAGTTTTCATATCTAGTGGTCCATCGCAGATCACATATGCTATTCAGACATTTATTTCATGTGAACAAGACTTCATACGATAATATATTAGCTCTTTCTCTTGCAGCAAGGGATGTAATGAAAGAATAATAGGAATGTTCCAGTGTCCATTTTAACATAGCCCCTCTTTTCTTTTTCATCAAAATCTAGTTGATTTTTTATGGAAGGTTCATCAATAATAAACCTTTGTACCACTTTCGTATTGTGGGTTGGTGTGGTAATGCCATAGTTCCTTACTCTCTCATATGCTTTAGCGGAATAACTTTGTAATGTAGCGGCATATTGGTAGAGTCCAGGTGAATAAGCCTCCTGAGATATGGTTTGTCAACGTTTTTCAAATGACACATTAGTAAACCGAGTACACTATCGTGAGTGCTTTGTAAATGATCTTAGTTTTATTCATTACAGCTTTCATAATCTGTTACTTCCTTTTTCATCGCAGCAACTTTTTTTTGACATACTTCTTGTCGGGTTCTACATTTTGCCTTTCATCTTTTGTTGGCGATATACTGAAAATAATATGATAAATCATAGTAATATTTCATAGAAACTTGAAGACAAAGGCAAGCCGATATACCTATAACTATGTATGAACTTGATAGAATGTTTTCATTTATTTGAACTACTGCTGGTACTTGCTGTAGAAGAGGTATTTCTGTTACCTTCAGTTCTGAAACAATGAGAGATTATAATTGCATTGAAAGCAGAAGAGCAAGTGTGGACAGAACTATTGCTAACAATACAAACTCGAAAGTAATGTTGCATTTAGAATGGCCAACGATTATTCTCACCTAGAAGATAACGTAATCTTTTTTCAGCTCTGCCCTGACAATCTCATCCATATATGCTTCAGGAAGTGATTATGTATTTCTCCAATCCTTATGTGAAGATGCTTTTGATGGGAAGTATGATGTCGATAACTTAATATCATGATTGGTTGAGAGACGGTACAGCATTTAATTTTAGTAGTCTTCTTTAGAATCGGATTAATTCAAACGCTTCGCATAAAATGCTCAGAGCCTTATCGGGAGACCAAATCATAGTTTTTTGTTCATTTCAAGCACTTTCAACCATATTTTTGGTAAGATCTTCTTCAGGAAACCTTCAAGCACACATAACAATGAATCAAATTTGAAATCATAAAGTGAATAAAGCAACCCTCACCTATGAAAACTTATTGTTGATCCAGAAAGTTTGAACATTTTATTGTTCTTACACTTAACGACTGCCCCAAAGTGCCCCATGATCAAGATAACAAATAAAATAAGAAAATTACACTAGGAAAATGTTCCATTAACATCATAATCCAACTTTGAATAAGCAATTAAATTGTTGAACTTAATTCTTTTATTACAAGCACAAGTTCAAATCAAAATAAACGACAAATGTTACATCACAAAATAGACAAGGGAAAAGGATATTGGAAAAGAAGAATGTTTGGGTTATAGGAGGATTCTATAGCTAACAAAATAAGGATTCTTTAAAAAATCTAAAAATTAACAGTGAATACGAACGCCCAGTTAAAAAATTAAGGTATTATTGACATGCAAACTCAATTAAAAAATTCTCAAGCGGTACAACGAATAACTATCTTCTAACTGTGGAGGAAAAACCTGTCCAATATATTTAAAAAAATGATGGAATTTATCTGAGAGTCGGGGATACTTCTTATGAAAATAGAATGTTGCAAGATGAAAAATATAATGCTCAGATCTTTTTCCAAATGTTGGAATATCACCTTCGATATTTCTCCATAGTTTCTCCACATTCTGCTTACGTGCTGCAGTGTCTAGATCAACGAAATTCATGCTATGATTAACAGTAAAATGTTGAAAAGCCTCATCATTTAAACAATCATAGGATCTCCAACAGTCTGACATCACAGTGGTCCCTGGAAGAATCCACTGCTTAATCATTTCCAGAAAACTTTCTTGGGTCCTATCGGCAACAGGAAAGATGAAGACTTTCTTGGATTCTCTTTCAATCCCAGCGAAAACCCATTGACCTTCAATATTCCTGCCGCTATTATATTGGCGGCTACCAAATATAGCATCATATATCTCTACAACTTTGCCAAAACCTCCCAATGGTTCCCTTTGTTCATGCATCACTACGAAGCACACCTCTCTACAAAAGCGTACCCACTCTACTACAGTCTGCCTTGCCCATCCCGTATTGTCCTCAAGCCGTTCCTGATTAAAACCAATTAACCAATATGTGACAAACTGACATATTTCTTCAACTGACTTATTAGAAAGAATTGAAATTTTTTTAATTGTAGTTCCAAAGCCACATCTCATATGAACCCTTCGTCTATTAGAATTTACCTCTATTCTTGTTGTATTGCAAACAAATCTACTTCTTTCTTTATAAAACATACAAGGCCTGTCACATTCTGGACAATACATTTCCTGCGAAAAATCAATAACTCCATGCCGCTTCAAGAATTCATGCAATCTACTCTCATCTGATATTAATGAAAAAAATTCATGAGTCTTATAACTACAGCCTGCACAAGCC
The DNA here is from genome assembly GCA_937662695.2 of Halyzia sedecimguttata. Classification (NCBI taxonomy): domain Eukaryota; kingdom Metazoa; phylum Arthropoda; class Insecta; order Coleoptera; family Coccinellidae; genus Halyzia; species Halyzia sedecimguttata. The sequence goes on from OW569411.2 coordinate 36,413,018, forward strand.
ATGCTTCAATTAAAATATCTCTATTATCTTAAAGACTTCCTAATGAAACAACTGCCACAACCAAATTAGAAATATCAATGAAAACTTCTTTTTAATTTTAGAAAAAATACCAAATATATCTGTGAATGTAGGATGACGGAGTTAATAGTACAGATCGAGATAAAACAGAAAGGAAGTAACGTAACATAACAACCAAACACCAAACGAAAATTAAGAAATAGGGTTAAGTTATAGATGTAGATGAAACGAATACATAGAATACAGAATAAATGAGATTTTCTTCTATTCTTTGGTCCGATATAGTATGTAGTCAGTCAGAGGTATGTTTTTGGCGCTCTAGTTCCTCGGAACTGAGTGCTTATCAATTTGCCCAAATGTCTGTAATTTTCGAATTTTTCGATGAAAATGGTCTTAAACGATTTGGTTCGACTCACTGATCAAGAATCCGTGGTAGAAATGCATTCTGTCCGGCCGTCCGGCCGGCCGTAGGCACGATAACTCTCGAACGGAATAAGCTAGACAGTTGAAATTTTCAGAGTAGGTTTGGGAGATAAATATCTCAGCTAAGTTCGTTATTGGGCAAAATCGGACAGATGGTTTCGGAGTAACAAAAAAAATTTTTTTTTTACATAACAAATTCCAAATTAATTTTTTTTTAATAAGCAGTTTTATCATAAGAATCCATTCATATCATTTTTAACTCTAACAAGCTAATACTTTCGGAGATATGATTTTTCAAAATTTCAATGTAAATCGTATTTCACAGATTGATATAATTATTCTATGTATGAATAGTCATAATGTCAACTTATGACATGACATGACATTATCTAATCAATCGAAGAATTATGAGAATAAAGTGTATTCCGAAATGTGAGCGAAGTGAGAAAAATCTCAGTTGTTTGCTCCGAAATTAGTTTTTCTCAGAAAAGTCTTACATTTCAGAACGGAACATGAAGTAAGAGACCTGAGAGTAGTGAGACTGCTTTTCATCCATAGACGAATGCTCAGTTCTCTCAATTTATGACGGGACTGACAGAAGGGAATATTGTAACTTCAAAAATATTGGGGTTGAAATATTCGTATTTTACCGATGAACGCAGATCAGGAAATTTTTGATCGATTACAAGGTAAAAAAAAATGAACTATTATTTGAATTTAATTTCCTTTATGATGCAGTTCTTTCATAAGAATACATTGATTTAATTCCCAACTCTGAGAAACCAATACTTTCGGAGATATAATTTGTCTGTTTGAACTAGAGCGCCAGAAAGCTCCTGTCCACAGGGCTTGAACCCATTTTTTTTTAAATCCAATTTATCCTGATGGCAGCTTAGATACAGCACTGTTAATTTTTGAACCGACAGTGAATGGTATCCACTATCCTTTGGGTAGATCTTCGGCTCGCTGTATCCACTGAGCTTGAAGTACTCATCATTCATTCAAATTAGCCACCGTGAACACGCGCGCCAAAGAGTACTGACTTCACGTCAGGGCTTTTATTTTTTTCAAGGGCCTTTAACAAATATAGCTATCAATACAGTTTGGCTGTTAGCTTTACTGTAGATCAAAAAAAAATGCGGTTGTGGGACCTCCGTTAGGAAAGCAATTGCCTCTTCTCCAAATCCGAACGTATTTTAATATAGATCTACCGAATATAAGTTATTTATAAATTTGCCTCAGGGCTACCATACAGACATTTCAGCTCGGAAACAACGCTATTTCCCTCAAACTGACTTCTGTCCGTGCACTGAATTGACATGAATATTCTTTTAAAACGTCACAATATCGGCTCAGCACTCCCAACATAACCCATACAACCCGAAAACAGTCACTTCTCTTCTGCGCATGCGCAATCTACTTGCGGCTAAAAGTCCTCTCAAAATCACACACCTTACAAAAAACTCCGATTCTCCAACACTAGTGGTTCAGGAGATTAATCCACGCATGCGCAGACCCTCAATAGGGGATTCTATGGAGGAATAGCATCTGCCACCCCAAAACCCCAATCCTCTCTGACGAAAACACCACCAGTTAAATCACTGATGGTCTGCTCATGCGCATAACGAAAAATGCCTGTAAGGGGTAACATCAATTTCAAAATTAGCCCCTGGGCCACGGTACGAACACTTTAACTCGGAAACAACACTACATCCCCCAAACTGACTTGTCCTTGAACTGAATTGCTATGAATATTCTTTTAAAACCTCACAATATCGACTCAGCACTCCCACCATAACCCATCCAATTAAAAAACAGTCACTTCTCTTCTGCGCATGCGCAATCTACTCGCGGCTAAAAGCCCTCTCAAAATAACACACCTTACAAAAAACTCCGATTCTCCAACACTAGTGGTTCGGGAGATATCGCATTTTTAATCTACGCATGCGCAGGCCCTCATAATAGTACGAGAGCTAGCAACGTTGGGAAAACAAGAATTTCAGGTTGGCCAGTTTTTAGATATGCTATTCCTCTCACTCTCCCGGACGTTATAAGGGCAATCTGGCTGGCGGTAGTGCTTGCGTTCATCAGTGCGCAGCGTACCTGTACAGGTAAAATATCGATTTTTCAAAGAATTTTAGGAAGGTTTAAAGTTTTTTAATTGTTTTTATTGAATGTTTTGACACATGAATATATTATTGCCAGATATTTTTATTGTTGTTTTAACCGTGCCAGACGCCAATTTTGTATTGAAAAAAAATTTTTTTTTTCAAATTATTTTAGTACTGCTGAAATTTTTATATGATGTCATTTAATGATCTACAGACCCAAAATTAAATTGCCAAACAATAATTCAATTGTTAAACCTTCAGCCAGACCGTTCTAAAAGTCAAAAGTTGTGGGGTATCATTTTGCTTGGCCTAGAAATAGTTGTGAAATAAATTTAAAAGAAAGGATTGAAAACCATTGAATTGAGTGGTGAATTAATACGGTATCAAAATAATTATTTATTGTTATACAAAATTAAAATAATTATCAATCTATAGTATTAAAATAGACAAAAGTTCGGATGGTTACATAAAAATTATGGTTAGAGTTTTTAATCCATAATCGTATCATAAAAAACAGAGGCATTTCGATAATCATCATCATCTTCATCACTGTATTTTGAAGTATTATCATTTTGTAATATGGTAGTATCTGTAATGGAATGGAAAATTTAATGTATAATCTTTCGGCAAAGAAATTTATTAGTATTTTATTCATAATTTTAACCTTCAATAATAATAATATCGTCAACTAATGATGGTAATTTCTTTCCAATGAACCACACAAAATCATATTTATCGTCTTTTATGGTCCAGCCGGAAGCTTGAGTTGACAGAGATGTTGACGAACTCGTAGTAAATATTGATACAATTCAGCTTTGCATAGTGGTAAGCTTGATGGGTCAAAATTACGGAATCTTTTCTCAAAGTTATCGTCTGATTTTTTAGACCGTTAAGTTTGAAAAAAGCTGGAACCGAACGCCATTGACGTTCTAAGAAACACGAGCTCCATAGTATGGCAAATTAATTTTTTCAAGATCTCAAAACTCTTATCCAGCAATTCTTCATCCTCTGTTATAATATTTTGACAGGCTGACTGATACTGAACTGATTGCTCTAACAGTTTAAAAGGTCGAAGTTTACCTTTCCGTAAAAAAGCTGGTGTATAGTCGAATCCTGTGAGTGCGTGAAAGCACGGTCGAGCTTTCGATAAAGAATTCCCTAGAATTACTTGATTTACGCTTATAAATCACTCATTATTCCACACACCCAGATTTATCCAGAGTTTTAGTGATGCATTCAAATGATCCATGTTACCAAGAAGTATTACTAAAATGTCTGTGTCTGAGCAGCGTACCATAACTTCGGCATCGACATTTATTAGGCATATGTGACATATTATTCGAGAATCGGCTTATTAGTGTTCTTCAAAAGATAATGAATCTTCAACAGTTCTGATAACTTTATTACTTTCAACCCGGTATGAGTAGCACTTCTTGAAGTTCAGATAAATAATTTTGTAAGTGAACTTAAAAATATATATTTCAAAGAAGCCCTTGTTAATATATTTATTGACCATTGGGCTGGTGATGAAATGGCTCCCTTCGTTGGTAATAAAATTATTTATCCGAACTTTAACAAGGGCTACTCATACCGGGTGTAAAGTAATGAAGTTATTAGAACTGTTGAAGATTCGTTATCTTTTGAAGAATACGAAGAAGTGTATTCTCGAATAATATATCACATTTGCCAGATAAATATCGATGCCGAAGTTGTGGTAAAAATTTTGAATAAAATACTAATAAATTTCTTTGCCGAAAGATTAAACATTGAATTTTCCATTCCATTACAGATACTACCATATCACAAAATGATAATACTTTAAAAGACAGTTATGAAGCTGATGATGATTACCAAAATGCCTCTGTATTTTATGATACGATTATGGATTAAAAACTCTAACCATGATTTTTATGTAACCATCCGCACTTTTGTCTATTTAAATACTATAGATTGATAATTATTTTAATTTTATATAACAATAAATAATTATTCTGATACCGTATTAATTCACCACTCAATTCAATGGTTTTCAATCCTTGCTCTTAAATTTATTTCAAAACTATTTCTAGGCCAAGCAAAATGATTCCTCATCACTTTTCACCTTTAGAACGGTCTGGCTGAAGGTTTAACAATTGAATTATTGTTTGGCAATTTAATTTTGGGTCTGTAGATAATTAAATGACATCATATCAAAATTTCAGCAGTACTAAAATAATTTGAAAAAAAAAATTTTTTTTCAATACAAAATTGGCGTCTGGCACGGTTAAAACAACAATAAAAATATCTGGCAATAATATATTCATGTGTCAAAACATTCAATAAAAACAATTAAAAAACCTTAAACCTTCCTAAAATTCTTTGAAAAATCGATATTTTACCTGTACAGGTACGCTGCGCACTGATGAACGCAAGCACTACCGCCAGCCACAGGGGCGGTGCTATCACTATTTTTGGGTGGTGCGAGATCAGGAAGTGGCGCCCGGTGCGACGAATTTGGCGCCCGGTGCGGTCGCACCGCGCTAGAAACGCCCCTGACCCTTACACCCCCCCCCCCCCCCTGAATGCTGAATATGATGTTCAGCGGACGCCAGTCAGATTAAAAAGTAATACAGGCTGAACAAGAAAACGGTCGCACCGCTCGCACCGCCCCTGCAGGGGCGGTGCTATCACTATTTTGGGTGGTGCGAGATCAGGAAGTGGCGCCCGGTGCGACGATTTTGGCGCCCCCCGAGACGGCGCCCGGTGCGGTCGCACCGCCCTAGAACCGCCCCTGGCCAGCCAGATTGCCCGTATAACGTCCGGGAGAGTGAGAGGAATAGCATATCTAAAAACTGGCCTACCTGAAATTCTCTCTCGAAAACGTTGCTAGCTCTTAGACTATAAGGGATCTGGATTCTATGGAGGAATAGCATCCGCCACCCCAAAACCCCAATCCTCTCTGACGAAAACTACAGCAGTTAAATGACTTCTCATCTGCGCATGCGCACAACGAAAAATGCCCGGAAAAGGAAGCATGAACCTCAAAAAAATAGGTTTCGGCATTTTAAGCAAAGTATTCCGCAAAATAGTAGTAATTTTTTGATTTTTTTCATGTCACGTGATCTTCACGAAATTTTGCAAAAGTGTTTGCATTGGTCTTTTGCATCTAACTACTGAGTTTCAATTTAATCAGATCAGTATTTTTCGAGTTATCGTGAAAACAAAATTTTAAAATTTTTTTATGCCACTTTAGGGCCGTCCGGTCATAACAAAACTTCGCAGGCATATAAAGGGCATGATTCTACAATTTGATGCCAAATTTCAGAAAGATCGAGTGATCGGTTCCGGAAATATTCATAAAAAATGGGTTCAAGCCCTGTGGACAGGAGCTTTCTGGCGCTCTAGTTCAAACAGACAAATTATATCTCCGAAAGTATTGGTTTCTCAGAGTTGGGAATTATATCAATGTATTCATATAATAGAACTGCATCCTAAAGGAAATTCAATTCAAATAATAGTTTATTTATCAAGATTAAATGAGCAATCATGAGAATGAGAAAAGCACCATGGAAGAAATCAAATTAAATCTGGCCAATTTTGCCCAATAACGAACTTAACCGAGATATTCATCTCCCTAAACTACTCTGAAAATTTCAACTATCTACCTCATTCCGTTCGAGAGTTATATCTATGTCTATGGATGAAAAGCAGTCTCACTACTCTCAGATCTCTTACTTCATGTTCAGTTCCGAAATGTAAGAATTTTCTGAGAAAAACTAATATCGGAGCAAACAACTGAGATTTAACTCACTTCGCTCACAATTCTTCGATTGATTAGTCACAGGAACATGGAACATCATTTGACATTATGACAATTCATATTCATACATAGAATAATATCATTCTGTGACAACGTTGGAATACGATTTATTATTGAAATTTTGAAAAATCATATCTGAGATTTTTCTCACTTCGCTCACAATTCTTCGATTGATTAGCATAGACAAGATATACTATGATTGATTAGTCTCAGGAACATCATTTGACATTATGACAATTCATATTCATACATAGAATAATATTATTCTGTGACAACGTTGAAATACGATTTATTATTGAAATTTTGAAAAATCATATCTCCGAAAGTATTAGCTTGTTAGAGTTAAAAATGATATGATTGGATTCTCATGAAAAAACTTTTTATTAAAAAAAATTTAATTTGGAATTTGTTTCGTAAAAAAAAAATTTTTTTTTTGTTACTCCGAAACCATTTGTCCGATTTTGCCCGATAACGAACTTAGCCGAGATATTTATCCCCCAAACCTACTCTGAAAATTTCAACTCTCTAGCTCATTCCGTTCGAGAGTTATCGTGCCTACGGCCGGCCGGCCGGCCGGACAGAATGAATTTCGACCACGGATTCTTGATCAGTGAGTCGAACCAAATCGTTTAAGACCATTTTCATCGAAATATTCGAAAATTACAGACATTTGGGCAAATTGATAAGCACTCAGTTCCGAGGAACTAGAGCGCCAAAAAACGTTTTGACTAAAAACGGCCTTAACTCCGAAACCGCTCGGTGGATTTCGCCCCTTAACGAACTTGTCCGAGATATTTACGCTACAAAACTACCCTGCAAATTTCAACGCTCCAAGTCGTTCCGTTCGAGAGTTATCGTGCTAACGGCCGGCCGGCCAGAATTGAATTTGACCTCGAATTCTTCATCAGGGAGACGAACCCAATCGTTTGAGACCATTTTCGAAAAAAAATTCGAAAAATACAGACATTGTGACGAAATGATAGCGCGCAGAACACGAGCGCAAAAAGGACTTTCTTGCTTTGATTGACGGTAACTCCGCGGTAAATCACGAACAGGCTTTTTAGTTCAGTCATATTGCATTCCATTTACTAAAACCGCTTTCTGGTGGGATTTTGAAGAAAAAATTTTTTTGAAAACCGGCGAAAAAATGGACTGTTCTTATATTCCTTAATTTTTGTGAATAGTTCAGTAAACTATACAGTCAAATTGTTGATCACGAATCACCTCGCTCCAGTGTGCACCACAGCTAAGAATCGCGATTCTAGAGTTTCTCTGTATACAACGTTGTTGCCGTCAAATTAGGGACAGTAAATAAGCTAAACGGAACAAGCATCTTCAGTTATGCATCAGACAATTTGACAATCATGTGTTGAACCAATTTGTGATTATAATATCCATTGCATAGCATCCACAAGACATTGTAATGCCTGTTTAACATTCATTTCAAATGTTCATTCTCCTATAATGCCGAATGTAGTAGTTCTCCCAGTGAAATAAATTACTCTTTAGATCTGTAAACATGTCATGTGCACTTATATAATATATTTACAAAAATATGCTACAATAAAAATCAAGAATAATAAAGAAATATGTAATTATAATTATCTCTTGATAATATTTTATTATGTGTGAATGACTTAAAAAATTATGTACACTTCCTTAGGAACATAAAATATACAAAATGATGCTAAATGCAAAAAATAAATATAATTCAGTTATTTCAACAATTTCTGCTATATTCACTAGTCTAGGGTTGTTTTTGAGGTCCAAAAGTTCAGCTTATAATTTAAAATTGAGTGAACATGTTTCAATTAAAACGAATACTCTCACAATAACATTGAAAAATGAACAATACTAACTTATCTGCAAAATATACATACAGAATAAGAGCATTCTTCTATTAAAAGAGACTTCAAAGTCTACACTGAGAAGTTCTACAAAACTTATCTGTAAAATATACAAAAGTAATTATCCAGAAAAGGTAACACAATAATTGTGATTTACTATTTACAGCTTAAATTATTCAAAATTACAATTTGAAATGCCAATTGCCCATTCTATATTTTGTTTGATGTTGAATAGTGAAAAATTAACAATGCCAGTTAAAAATAAACAGAATTTCAGTAAGGAATGGAAAAAAATTGATTTTGGAGAGAATAAAGAAAAATAAAATAGAAATTTTCATACAGTGTTGAAGAATTATATGTATATATATTTTCGTTATACATAGCAAAATCTAATTTACAAGGTCAGGAATTATTACCAGTCCAACTGATATGAGTTGAGCAATAAATAAACAGAGATATTTTATATGTACAAGGAGAGAATTGAATATAAAAAAACAATTCCATGAATTTGATGTGTTTATCCAGTTCCAGATAATTACTGAAAATCATTATAAAGCTAATTAGAATCACATCCTAGAGTGTTTATTGTGGTAGTTTTTATGATGGAAGTTATATCTATGTCGATGTCCATTCTTGTTATTATAAAATTGTTTATTAGTACTGTAGAACCTCGAGTTGGTATTGTTATTCCTATGGTTCCAGTTTTTTGTACTGTGATACTCCTGAAAATGAAAAAAAATTAATAAAAAAAAATGTTTCATTTCTTTGCCATCTTATATAAGTATGGACTGAGTTGAATACTGCTCTTTCAGAAGGAAAGATTCTAATGTGCAATATCCAATCAATCAATCACTATTTCAAATGAACCCAATTTACCTCAATTGGGTGATATCCAGGGTTAGACTTGAAACTATTGTGAATCTTAATATGTTTTTTGCGACCCTGATCAACTGGTTCTGAAACTTCTTCTATCGTCCTCTTTCGTTCTTCTCTCCTCACATTTGCTATTTCCTTATCCAATCGTGCTCTAGCTCCGTTCCAGGTCGATACTGGAGCTGAATATCCTGTATGTGACATTTTAAACAACTCATTCACTACTTTGTCATTCTTCGACCAACTTGTCCCTTCAGAAGAAGGCTCATAGGGACTTTCTATCGTAGGACTTACATTCCATACACCATTCAATGTGTCTGATACAATATTTTCTCCATTTGATTTATTCATAGGGCTTGACTCATTTGAATTACTGGAGTCGCCCTCTTCATATGGAACTAATTTCGTAAAACTCTTATTTTCTGTATTTTTAGTAGAACAAATGACTTTGTCACTTTTGAAAGATTTATTTGGAACTATTTGATCACCGACAATAACTGTTTCGTTGGGTGATTGATCCTTGTTTGGTGTATTTTGACTAGTTCTCTGTAATTGCGACTCAGAATCAGAGTTACTGGCGAAATCCTTTTCATTAGATGTGTTCAAGGAAATGCTGGATGTATCATTGTTTCTCTTATTCAGTCCATTTCGTGGCAGTTCAGGTCCATATACTTTATTACTTGTGTAACCAATTCCGTTAGCGATAGGTTTTGATTTACTCGAACTAGGTGCAGTTGAGGCAGGCATTTTCACTTGTGATTTCAATAAGAGATGTCTTCCAGAGTATGGTGGAGATTCCAGTTCGTACATCAATATGTACGCAAACGTGCTCAGTACACCTTGGTAGGAGATTGGTCGAGCCTGTAAATAATTTTTCTTCAGAGGATAATTATATAAAAAATTATAAAAACTATTTGGTGTTCAGAAAATAACTTATTCAATTCCTTTGTTGTTGACTGTAATAGTTCCAGAGTTACTCAGTCACTTATTTATATAATAAATAAGGCTAAAATTCGTTGACTCTTGATATCCCATATTAGATTGCAAGTGTGCTAGGTAGTACACATTCAAAAAGTAATTTACATCACATATTGAATGAAAATTTAACAAAAATATAGGCGAGTTTTTCACTGATTCATATTAATAAATAAAACTCTTCACACCTGAGACAAAGGATAGTCGAAACATTTATCTTAAAGGGGAGAATCGGCTTCAGCAAAGATAGTTAAATCTACAGACAAGGTTATAGTGTGGTGGTTCAGGATTTACCAACAATCAGACATGAAGACTGACTTAAAACATAGACCAACATTAAATTTCGAAGTGCAAAAAATTGTATACAACAGTTTTATAGAACACTTTAGATATTCAATTGTATTAAGTAATCATTAAAGGATACTGTATGCTCGGGCCGAAACTCTATCGTATAAAAAACAAATCTTGAAACATTTTTTTACTTGCTGGATTATTGCACTGGTACATTTAATATTGAAGAACTGAAAAATCTAGAAAATTTTTAACTGATTACTGTATAGAGAACAAAATAGTTAGTGAATGTTAAAAAAATTGTTAAAAAGCAATGACGTGAAGTCAGGAGCTTTTGAGAGCTCACACATCCTCCCGAAATACTGCATGAACCTTCAAGCCGTCTTTTTCAACCGAGTACTAGAATTCAATTCGATCAGATCTGTATTTTTGAAAATATTGGGAAAATAGAATGCGACTTGAAGGTTTGTGCGGAATCTCAGTTTCAGAGATATACAATTTTTGAAAAAAAATTTTTTTTTTTGGAAGAAATATTTTAATTCTTTTTTCTAGTGAGATGATCCTCACGAAATATTCCAAAAATTCGAGCGTCTGCATTTTACGTCTAATTACCAATTTTCAATTCGATCGTATCAGTATTTTTTGAGTTATTGAGGTAATAACAACAAAACTTCAGGTACCGGAACCGTTTAGCCAATTATGCCCATTAAAGAATTGGGCCGTCACATTCGGATGCGCAACCTACCCTGGAAATTGCAAGTCGCTATCTCTTTCCATTCACAATTTATCGTGGCAACGGACGGCAGGCCGGACAGAATTTAATTTGACCTAGAATTCTTCATCCATGAGTCGAACCTAAATGTTTGAGACTAATTTATAACAGACACTTGAGCAAAATGTTAACAAGCTGTTCCTCGTTTGCTATAGAACATGGTATCAAAGCTATTGAACAGCGATGGGGTTAGTTAAATGGAGACTATACGATTTCTTTCCCAATTATGTGCAGTCATGTGTGCCATCATTTTGTCCAAATGTCAGTAGACTGTAAAATATCTCTGAACGATTAACTGCTGAATATCGCAATGGAATGAAAACATTTGCTAGCACCAAATAGCACACCCATGAAATCTATCGATTGTTAAACAAACCTCTCATATCTCAAGTGCGGATAATTAAAATATCAGAATGAATACTACGAAGTACAAATGGCGAGACGAGAGGTATACATTTCGACTTTCGCTTCATATCATCTCATCGCCACTTTCCAGACGAGAGAAAGTTATTCGAATGAATTTGTTCACATTTTCAGAACATCTGAAGAAGTTTCAACAGTGCAAAGGTATCTCTAATAACAATGGTAACCAGTTAAACATTCTAAATACCTTGGACTTACCATAGATAGCAAGCTCAATTTGAAACTACACTCCAACAATAAGCAGAGAGAATGTATTGCTAGATCCAAGCATTTAGGATCGTTGACCAATAAAAACCGCGGAATAAACCTTAGAACAGCTTCCAGAATATACAAGACTATATGCAGACCTATCATAGAATATGGACACCTGCTATACGCCAACTGCCGAAAACCTACCAGGAACAAAATCGAAGTTGCAGAACGCAGCAGTCTGACAGCTTTGAGCAAAATATGCCATCCAGACAATCCACTATATAATCCCCCGAACAACCTTCTATATGAAAAAATGATAATGCAACCTATATCTATCAGGCTTCAAACTCTGGTAAGAAAGCTCATCACAACTCCCCACAATAACTCAATTCTCCAACCGGTCATTCTACAGGGACACAACCTAGACGGATGCAAAAAGAGCCCATCCAAAGCCCTCATGCAGACCTTACAAGAATAACCTACCCAATCAAACATTAATTTAGTAGATCATTAATTATGATTATTATTTTGTTTTTCAATTATAATTGTAAAGTTAAATTATCAAAAAAATATTAAAAAAAAAATGTAACTTACACTGGCAATAAGACGCAAGTCGATAGCCAATTGCTTGTAATAAATCTATTCTCTCTCTTTCTTTAACAATAGTAATTATATTAGGCGACTTTTTGGGATGAAAATAATACTTACATTACTATCGTCAAACTGATAAAAACTTCCTGAAGGAACAGACCCAATAGCCGTGTAATGTCCACAGTTTACACTGGATCCAATGTGAGTAACTATAGAAACAAGCTTGTATACCAAAGGAGTACTTGGTCGATTTTTGGTATGCTTAGTTAGGTCTAATCGTTGACGGAAAGCTATATGTCTGTTGATTTTTGTGTTTGTCACCGAGAACCTTTTCAACTGAACACATAAAACTACAGGTGCTCTTTCTAAAGAGAATTGCTTAGTGGCAGATACCTGAAAATGGAAAATTCTAGTATATAATATGCTTACCGATCTCACAAAATTGAAAACTACAAGGTATGATAAAAAAATATACTGAAGTTTCAAATTTCACAGGCAGTACAAGTAATATAGCGCAATATTTGAATGTGATATTGGTATAGTTGTTAGAATATATCTTGACATTGGTAACCATTTCGGATGTTGTGCATTCACAGTGTTCATTAATTTCGTAAGTTCTAGCCAAAAGGTGACTTCTTCCAATTACCGATGCTGAAAATAACGATGAAAGAACATTTTTAAAGTGTTGATGAGATAAAACAGAATCACTGAAGGACCTAAAAGCAACAGCAAGAAATGTGTGCGAAAGGTGCTTCCAAACTTGGGAAAAGCCCTGTGTATATCTACTGAGGAATGCTTGGTCTTTGTTCTGTTACCAGAGACCATTGGTTCCATTATTGCGGTTTATACTTTAATTGGATCTCCTGAATAGAAATCTGAAGTTGAGACCCTCTGGTTGGTCATAGTCTAGATGGTATCAGTCTAAAAATGCCCCCATACCAAAGTTCCACCATAAAAGCCATTTAGACTTTGATATGATTATGAATCATCTCTGAACTTTTGCACCACATTTTTCGATCTTTGGGAATCCATAACTTCTAAACTCAAACAGACTGCAGTTAAAAATTCAAATACATATTTAGGATATCCAATTAAAATAAAAACCACAATAACATAACCACTGGTGCCTGTTAACAAAATAATTACCTTCTATCTATCAGAAATAATATGAATTCTGTATATATTTTTTATCATATTTCATAGAATTTAGTTTCAAGTAGAATAAATTCAACTTATAACTATACTTACTTTTTTTCTACATGATTCACAATGGTAAGTATCATCATCTATTCGTTCTCTAGAAAAATATCCATCAAGTGCCTCTTCCACAGTCTGTGCTCTTCTAATATCTAAAAGAAGATCTTGGAAATGCTGGAATGTAGTACTTATATGACCACAATCCTGACAAGTCACTGCAGACCTCAAATATCCTCCGAAGATTTGGTTCATTGGAGTGGTTTCTTTGACCCTTGAATCAAACTGATCATGATTTTTAAAACGACTCAAATACGCCTTCTCCATTGCTTCGATCAGATGTCTTAAGAACTCGTGTGCATCTTCCTGCCTGTTCAAAATGAAGTTACGACATATGAAACGAAGTTTATTGAAAATTTGAACTGGACGAATTGCATTCATATTAGAGCTCTGTGATTCCAACAGCGTTCTTCTCATAGAGCATATAATACAAAAGCCACCTAAAAAAGTAAGAAATGAAACTCATACATTCATAAATAGAATATTTCCAAACATTACCTGATTCATAACATGAAGAATAATGTTCTTTGTCAGACATCAGCCAATTGGCCAAGGCAGGAACATGAAATAGGGCTTGCAAAGTTGAATTCAAATAACATGTATTACCCATGTTGATCATTCCACAACCAGCAGACCAATCTGGGAGGTCGTTCCAACCAAGCTGAATAGATTCTAATGGGTAAAGTTCATACTTTGGCAATTTTAAGCATTCTTCTTCCCCCATGTCAACTTCCATTTTAGTACTATTAAATAAAAAAAAAAATTTAAAACAATTTCCATTACAAGTCGTACACTGAAATTTTAACTCTAATAGATGCTGGTACTTACTTTGCTTTCTCGTGTGATTTATCCTCTAAGACGACAAATTTTGTCCACGGCTTTTCTGTACCAAAACTACTTCTTCCATTTCCAGCAAAGTCGAACTCCAAGGTATTTAAAAGAGATTTTCTTGTAGAACCTACTATTTGAGCTCCCAGGCTATTATCCGAATCATTTTTCGTTAATGATGCCCTAATAGCCGTATTAATTGGATCTAACGTAGATGCCGGCATAATTTTGTGAAAACTGCACGTGTGGATGCACTAGTCAATTGGCGCTTCTTCAATCAGTCGGTGTTGTATACTGTGGTAGATAAATAGGCTCTTTACATACAGAATTCATTCAAAATAGCTTATTTTTATTAGACGTAAATGAATTTTGCGGAGAACGTTACACGGATGCACCTGTACACATTATTTCTGTTATCATACAAACATTTTATCGGTCTTCCAGCAGCTCTGACAGAGGCAATTTCTTGAAAACTACTGTTATTTGCGCAAGCCTACATTTCATTGGCTTTTTGCCACATCTTCATCCTTGTCACATTGCCTAGATAATAGACTTGACGATATTTATTTTTAACCAGTAGGATTGAACCTGAACATTTGCATAATTATTCATTCATTGTATGTTTTTCAATACATCAACATAAATGCCAGAACACATTAAGGAATGGAAATAATGGAAATAGTAGGCCCTATTATATGTTCTGTGTAGTAGGCTATGCTCTAACTCGCAATTGAGAAACCGGCCCTAAGGGCCGGTTTCTCAATTGCGAGTTAACCCGAGGTTGCGGGTAACCCGAGTGTTGCGCATTCATGAATATGCGTCAACTCGCAACCTCGAGTTAACTCGCAATTGAGAAACCGGCCCTTAAAGTCACAAGCACAGAACTGTAAACTCATTCAATAAATATTTAATACATATGCAATTGTAAAAATTATTTTAATAAAGAAATTATTGTTTATAAAGCTTTGTTTCAGTTTGAAGAATATTTCTTTTCGAGCACAGAATAATATACATTCCGAAAATTAAAAAATGGAACCACAGAGCACCATTCTAATTCTTTCGTAAAATGACATATACTTCAACAAGCGGACACCCCCTAGAACCATAATGGAATAACCCCACTAATTTTGTCTCTCTCTAATCTATTGTATAAATATTCTATGCATCTTGGTATAAATGTCACTACTGTTGCGCCGGCACAGTTTACAATATATATATTGTTTACAATATACATATATATATTTGTATTCTGTGGTTTACAAGGCAGGTAGCACCAATCTATATACAATTCGCGATTCAAGGGTAGGCTGCGCCCTCTACACCACGTGTTTGCCTGTATGGGTAAGATTTGTAAACATTAGGTCTGACATAAGGTTATTTGCGAGGAAAAATTAAGATGGAAAGAGAAAAGAGTGTGTTTATTAGCATTAGTGAATATTTCCGATATTTGGAAGCAACGCCAAATAGTAGGAACGTGATAGAAGGTGAGTTCATTGAAATTTATAAGTAATCATGCATTATCCAAAGATCAAATATTTTAGGAGAAGCGGTCTTGAATGCCGGTCACATTATTATGTGTGGAAGTTTGAGCAAAAGTCAGCGATGCTTAGAAGTGTTCGGTTTGTGTTTGCAAACCTCAGCCCTCTCAACAGATCCTCACGAAATAAGAGGAAAAATTATATCGGATGAAAGGTCTGCAAGAATATCAGCTTTTAGCTGTTCTTGTAAGGCTGGTTTAGGAGGCAGATGTAAACATATATCAGCTCTACTTCTACATTGCACAAGGTTGTATAATTTTAATTTATTTGATGTCTGAATCAGGACTTGCAATTTGAGAATAATATATACACAATATAATTTTTAGATATTTTGCTTTTCCTTGCGTTTTTTGTTTCAGGACTGACCTCCTCAAGCGCTTGTGGAAAAATAAAAAAAATGAGAAGAGCACCAAATATAAAGCCGTTCCCCCCCTGAGAACACTTCTTTTACTGTCATACATATGCTTTATTGTTAAACAAATTGATCTTGATTCAGAAGAATATATAATATCAATTTGAATGAATACAGTCAAATAGGATTGTATCAGCTAATGATACAACATGCGAGTGTTTACATAGGTACTTACTCACATACTTACATCACTGGAGATATAAGAGCCGCTCAGAGGAAAAGTGGTATAACTCCATTTGTGATTTGTTGGGAATTTAAGGTTTTACCTTTCAATGGATTCAAAAAATCAAGGCATTTCGTTGAGAGGTAAAACATCAACAGGCTCTAACTCGGTCACAAAATTGTTTCGACTTATACCATTCATTCAGGGAATGAAATACATACCAAAATATGAGTATCAACTCAACAATTCGAAATTTGTGAGTTATACCAGTTTTCCTCTGATTGGCTCATAAGTACTTTGACATTGAATGTCTTATACTCTGTTTCGTTTCTTTATTTATGTATATATTAATGTATAAATTAAATATGTGTGACGTTCCATGAAACTTTCATTAACTTATCCTGAAGGTCTTAAATAATACCTTGATAAAATTATGTAGGTACAAGGTGGTAAGGGTGAGGTTTTTCAAAGCACTACAATGCGATTCAGATAATATAATGTGAAATTTCAAATGAGCAATAAATACATTTGGGCAATATTGACGTATTATGGCTACATTAGGCCTCAAAAATAAAAAACTACGTTCAGAAACGATCTTCGGAAACAAATAGGGTTTGATAAGTTCACCACAGCACAACATAATTGTCATTATTTCCTCTACTTTGGGAACCAGATTCCATGTCAGAACACTTTATCCCTGTTGGCCAAACTATCCATAAACACAACAAAACACTTTTGATTTGGACATTTGAAGTAATTTATCATTAACCTCAATAGTCTAATATATAAAAGAAATGCAGAAAAATAAATTTTAAGCATTCAATCCTCACAAACAACAGTTAATGCGTTAAGAAATATACAATCTCAAAGCAAAACAAACTCCATTACCCATACACGACGCTTCAAAATTCGCCACCAGGTGGCTCGGAGATCGACTTGAATCGCCAATACAATACACTACAAATATTTGTGCTTTATCTTTCACTTTATGTATGTATGTTGTTTATTATATGTTCTGTGGTTTATGCATTGAAATTGCCTATTCATTCTTACTAGCGTCTCTGAAAAAAATCACTTGAAAAACAAACTTCAATAAACAAAATTCGGATTATTTTATCAAGAACAAAATTTATTTATATTTAAAAAAAATTAAGGATGTCCGAAAGTGGTGGTAACTGGTGTTTGATTGAAAGTGACCCAGGAGTATTTTCTGAGTTAATTAGAGAATTTGGTTAGTTTATGTTCATAATTCTGGTATGGCTTGCTTCAATTTTAATTTCCAGGTGTTAAAGGCGTACAAGTGGAGGAACTATGGAGTTTAGATGGGGATCAGTTCGATAATTTGAAGTAGGTTACATGTCTTGCATTCCAAAACGAAATTGAAAACCTTATCATTTCAGACCCATCCATGGTCTGATATTCTTATTCAAATGGACTAAAGATGATAATCCTTCTGGTTCCATCGTTCAAGATAGCAGATTGGACAAAATTTTCTTTGCCAAACAAGTTATCGATAATGCTTGTGCAACTCAAGCCATACTGAGTATTTTACTGAATTGTCGACATCCAGATGTTAAATTAGGGCATACTCTTGCAGAACTCAAAGACTTTTGTCAAGGATTCGATGCGAACATGAAAGGATTGACTATAAGCAATTCTCCAGTTATCCGCACTGTTCATAATTCATTTGCAAGGCAACAGTTATTTGAATTTGATAATTCTGCTAATAATAAAACACAAGATTCTTTCCATTTTGTGGGCTATGTGCCTATTGATGGAAGGTTATATGAGTTAGATGGTTTGAAACCTGGACCTATTGATTTGGGTGTAATACCAGGAGAGGCTGAATGGACTAATGTAGTGAGACCCATTATAGAAAAAAGGATTCAAAAGTGAGTATGACCAAAAAACTTTTCTTTCTCCATCAGTTAGCCTACAAAATATGCATTCATTTAAAAAATGAACTGATATAAATTTGTCAGATTAGTTGTTGCCGAGAAAATGCATAGGACAAAGGTCTTTGGAAATGATATTAACTTTTCAATATCCAAACATCATAGTTTAATTTTGTATGCGTAAGTTTTTGCTGGGTTGGGGAGTAATTGCCTATTAGCACCCATCAGGACACATGCTTGTAATTTCTATGATAGGTAAATAATCAATCTCAACTGATCAGAAGAAACTTGGCATTGGATAATATTTATTTTGGCTAATATTGTTCCTTTGAATGTACGTACCATTGAATATGGAAAGCAGAAAATTAATCACATCCTATTTGGCTATTAGTTACCTTCAAATACTTGTCTTTAGTTAATTATTTATCGACACTATTAATAAATCATCGTTCTATTTTAATCCCATTACGCAAGGTGTATAAATTAATTATTTCTTTTCACTTCAGATATAGTGAGGGGGAAATACATTTCAATCTTATGGCTATAGTGAGTGACAGAAAAATGTTGTATGAAAGACAAATTGAATCACTTCAAAAGCAACTTGAGGAGAGTGCTGATAAAGAAAGCCTTAAAACTGAGATTGCACATTTAAAAATGTTAATTGAGGAAGAAGAGAATAAAAAAAGTTCCTACCAAATTGAAAATATCCGGAGAAAACACAATTATATTCCTCTTATCATAGAGTTACTCAAGATATTGGCTAAGGAAGGTAAATTAGTACCTTTATATGAAGAAGCCAAGGAGAAGACGTTGAAAAGACAGAAGACTAAGTAATCGTAATTTATAAGGCTAAAATTTAATAAATCTAAAGTTTCAGCTGTTGAATGTTTCATATCTCAAAAACCATTACTCCAAATTGGGCATTATTGTGTTGAGCAAGGAAATACCAGTTCTGTTGATCCAGACTACTTGAGACTGAACTTAATCCAGATCACAATGTCTAAATTGAATAGAATATGCAATAAAATACACAACATACAATGCATAATAATAATAATAATGGTAGTTTCATAGCAGATGCCCATGTAACGTAAGAAAACCACGTGAGCACCTGATAAAGTTGAATTTCTTGTTTCCGATTATTAAAAAGGCATCAAAAGTGTCAGTTCTCAACAATGTAGTGTTATTATCTTAAGACATGATTGATCAAAACCGAACACAAACACCAGAAATAGGTAATGGTCTAATAATAGTTCATGTCGCTTAGAGGTATGCATTGCGCTATAAAATGTAAGTTGCGGTTGAATGGTTATCTTACATGACAGAATACATGCCATCTATTCTATTGGATAGTGCCTTACGAGCTCTTCTCAGGACATATTACTGAATGAACTAACACATACACCACATTTAGATATGCTTGAGACTTATAAGGTATTCAAAACTCAATGACCATTTCACACCCAGAACATTTTTGGTAGAACCAGTGGAGAATCATGAAATGTAGAGAAATAATAAAGTATGATGATATCAATATGGCAATAACCATGCAAAATTGTCATCCCGACATTACTTTTATGGGCCAATAAGAAAAAATTAATTCTCTACAAGGAACCAAAGTATGAATTTGAAACTTTAGAGCTGGTTTTGTGAGAACCTCAAATAAATGCCTTTTGGTTGCATACTTGAAATAAAGAACACTGTATTATTTCTTATTCAAATCATACCACCTCCTATTTTGGTTCATTATTACTTCAGATAACAAACTTTCGAAGTGCTATACGAAAAAAAATCATAAATACACAACTATTTGAAACCACAGTTATTCTCAGATAACCAATACTCAACAATTTATCTCTTGTTTTCAAAACTGATTATGCTTGAGAGTGTGAGCATTATTGTATATTTCAAATGAACTCCTATACATGTTAATATACTTCGAGATTCCCCTCAACCTCATACTTTTGAGAATCATCTACTACTATATGTTAGTAAATACATATGTTTTCAGCAGAACATTCATCTTTGTGGAAAATTGTTGGGCATAATTTATTCAATATAATCAAAAAATCAGAGAGGCGAAATAAAGGAGCCCCACTACTAAGTTCTGCAAACTGTCAAGAACTTCCACATCAGATAAGATAAAAAATATTAATAAATTAGTAATGAAACAAAACAAGGAAAGGGTCACACTGTACCAAGGGCCCGATAATGGTAGTTCATAAACTTACGTTACAAGATATTCATCAAAAGAATTCAGTACGAGTTTATGATTTTTTTAGAAATATCTATAAAAATGATATTTTTGAATTAATTTGTAGAATAATCCATATTAGTGTATGCCACTATGATGATAATATCATCAATCAACTCTAAGTAACGCTTCGTCTTTGAAGGTGAAACATATGTCAGACGACAAAATGACGTTCAAGTTATTAAAACAGTTTACCTTCAATTTGTTTTTTAAATTGACAATAAAGTGATTATTACTTAAACTCTTTAGTATTTACATATCTTTGAATCATAACAATTTAAAAAGTCAATATAATGGTTTATAAGAAAATTGAATTTTCATAACATTATAGGATATTTATCAAAGAACTTGTAATTATTGTTGTATGCTTTAAACTTCGTCTTCATTCAGAAGCATATTAGGTATACCATTAGTTATGGGAAAATTTCGCCCTGTTTCTGGACACACTAAATTTCCTTTAACTACTTCAATTTCTAATAACACATGATGTACTTTTTTGAGGAATTCTTCATCATTACTATAATTTTCCACTAGTTCATTAGGTAGACAAACATTATCAACTACAGTATCAGCTGCTTGTTTAAGAACATTCCATTCCAATTTTGGGATGACCCTTTGAATAAATTCAGCATTGAAATCAACAACTGAGGTTGTAACATCTTCAGCCTGTAATTAAATTTTAAAACTTTAATATTCAGAAGAAAGGAAAACAATAAAAATTGTGAATCAGATTGTTAAGTATTATATTCCAGACATGGCAAAGCAGATATACTTTTTTGTGATAATGAGACACTTGTGTGATATGAGTTTACTCACTTTGATACCTAACGGATATCCAACATTCACTCCTTTCAAGCACCTACTTGAGAGCATATTGTGGGTCAACAACTTCATGATCAAATTTTATGATTATAAAAAAAATAAAATATTTCAACCTTTCAAAGAACTTTTCAAACACGAAAACTAAACTAACCTTACTCTTCGTTTTGTGGTTTTGTAAATTTTGACCATAGAATGGGCTAATATCAGTGTTGCCAATTTGTAGATTGTTTCCAAACACTGCGACTGCCTGTTACAAATGCATGTACACTATGGTTGAAACAAGGGCGGATCTAAGAGGGGGTCATGAGCCCTCCTCTGGACTAGTAGGACCTTAGCAAAATTCTCATAAGAATATGATAATAATATGTCATTTATGGCTGGTATACAAACCACCTGACCGTGACCCCACCTCCTTTTCTTGAGAGCTGAATCCACCATTGGGCTGAGGGCCGTCGCTACCGGGGGGGGGGGGGGGGGTAATACCCCGAAACCATTGGGCCGATTATGCCCATAAACGAACTCAACTCTCCCATTCGGATGCGCACCCTACCCAGAAAATTTCGAGTTGCTATCTCTTTCCGTTCTCAAGTTATAGTTGCAACGGCCGGCTGGCCGGACAGAATCAAATTTGACCTCGAATTCTTCATTACAGAGTCGAACCAAATTGTTTGAGACTATTTTCGTCAAAAAATTCGTAAATTACAGACATTTGAGCATAATGATAACGCGATGTTATCCCAGACTATGCGCGCAAAAAAGAGGACTGTATTTTCGAATAGAGCGAAAAGCGTAAGTTTTGGCGATTGCTGACACATAGTTTTTAAGGAAAGTAGCACCTTGTGAATCTACATTCAACAACAGCACTGACAGATTGAACTATAAAACTAGACATGAGTATTTTGGCGCTCTAGTTCCTCGGAACTGAGTGCTTATCAATTTGCCCAAATGTCTGTAATTTTCGAATTTTTCGATGAAAATGGTGTTAAGCGATTTGGTTCGGCTCACTGATCAAGAATCCGTGGTCGAAATTCATTCTGTCCGGCCGGTTCGGCCGGCCGGCCGTAGGCACGATAACTCTCGAACGGAATGAGCTAGAGAGTTGAAATTTTCAGAGTAGGTTTGGCAGATAAATATCTCGATTAAGTTCGTTATTGGGCAAAATCGGACAGATGGTTTCGGAGTAACAAAAAAAAAAATTTTTTGACATAACAAATTCCAAATTAATTTTTTTTCAATAAGCAGTTTTAGCATAAGAATCCAATCATATCATTTTTAACTCTAAGAAGCTAATACTTTCGGAGATATGATTTTTCAAAATTTCAATAATAAATCGTATTTCAACGTTTTCACAGAATTATATACCGTAGCCGGGGGTTACTTTGAACAAGTTTCGTATCAATTTCACTACAGCGCAAACATTTCTGCAGATATTTGAAAAATGTTTTAACCAATCGATGGCTTATCATCTCAGCTTCAATTTCCCGTTTATACGACTTGATTATCTTGATTAGAAGTTTGTGGGGGCATATTTTTGTTTGTTCAGAATTAACCCCTTAAGAAGGGGTTACTTTGAACAAGAGTGCGTTTACCATAGAAAACGCTAGTTTTGGGCGCCCTGTTCATAGAAACCCCTTGAATATGCAAGTATGAGTTTTTAAAAGAATAATGTCGCCTGTTAATTAGGATTCCTTCACGGTTTAGCTCGTGAACAGCTGGCAATGTTTATTTTTTCATTGAAATGCTCCTAAAATTGTAAATTCTGTTTTTTTTTCGCTGAGTTTACTCAAGAATGCACAAATAAACACAAAAATGATAACTTTATTGAAAACATTTACATCTCTCAAGGAGCATGGGAAGCCCTAGATACCAACTGCCACTATATGCGCGCACAGAAGTTTTTCCTCTTCAGCCGAAAAGAAAATACGGTTGGACGTCCTGGCGATTTCGCTACAATTGAGAGGGTAGCAGCTACTGCGTTTGTCTTCGCCGCCTTCATGTACATGCAAATCGTTCCAGTGGGAATGTTGAATCTAAAACAAGAAAATATTCGTAACTAGGAACAACAATGGATTTGATTGTGCTCTAGTAGGTACCTACGTAAACAGAAAAAAAAACTCACTCAGTAGAAGCAGCCCTGATAGTTGATTTTCCAGCTAAACACTTTTCTACTGCCTTGGCAAGGATTTCTGGTCACTAATTTCGGTACATCCGAGCTCCCAACTTGCGAATATAAGTTCGCGGCATGTTGGCTTGCCCATAATGAACAAAAAGTAGACGAAAGCGCGATGTTCAAAGTAACCCCTCAAAGTTCCTGTTTTTCACTCAATTAGCCATATAAAATCAACGAATTGAGTTAGAGACATGAAACAATAAAGAAAATGCTGCCAATAGATTGATAACAAATATACAACTTACCTGAAACGGTATTTCACAACACGATCACTGCGGCAGAGGAGGTTTGAGGATTGTTCTCAGAACAGCTGATTTCACCATTACGATAAAAAAGCGCGCAGCGGCTCAGGTTAGCCAACCTGACAACGTTTCGCGATCGCAGCGCCGTCTACATGTGATCATTGAATGTTGAGTACCAACTAGATGTCGCTAGCTTGTGTACTAAGCCCGCTATGAGGATTTTTGATTTTACAACGTATCTGTTCAAAGTAACCCCTTGTGTTCAGAGTAACCCCCGGTTACGGTAATTATTCTATGTATGAATTGTCATAATGTCAACTTATTTTCCTGAGACATGACATTGTCTAATCCCTTGCTAATAGTTGGTTCGAGAAACGTCAAAATCGACTTAGAGAGACAGGGGTAAAAAACCGTCAAATAAACCCCCATGTGGCGATTTTATGTCGAAAAGTGAAAATTAAGGATATATATCCCAGGTAAGTACCGAAGTTTTATTCTAATACCGGAGATCGACAAGATCGTACGAGGAGCCCGATAGCCGGTTCGTCTAGTCAGTCGGGTTTTCGGTTTCGGAACGAGAGAAGGCGGGCTCAAATCCCGGAAAGGGAATTACACTTTTTGGCGCTCTAGTTCCTCGGAACTGAGTGCTTATCAATTTGCCCAAATGTCTGTAATTTTTATTTAAGATGCAGTTTCACCATTAAAATCCATCGATATCATTTTCAACTCCAACAAGCTAATACTTTCGGACATATGATTTTTCTAAATTTCAATAATGAATCGTACGTACTTCTATGTTTTCAAAGAATGCTATAATTATTCTATCTAAGCTTTATTATATGATCTGTGTTCAATGTTCATACTCGTACATTTCATCCTATTTTATAAGAAAGAGTCAAATTCATTTCAGCTATTTTAATTTGATTTCTTCCATGGTGCAGTTCTCATTCTCAGATTGCTCATTTAATCTTGATAAATAAACTATAATTTGAATTTAATTTCCTTTATGATGCAGTTCTATCATAGGAATCCATTTATATAATTCCCAACTCTGAGAAACCAATACTTTCGGAGATATAATTTGTCTGTTTGAACTAGAGCGCCAGAAAGCTCTTGAAATTTTCAGTGTAGGTTTGGGAGATATATATCTCGGCTTAGTTCGTTGTTGGGCAATATCGGACAGATGGTTTTAGAGTAACAAAAAAAATGTTTTTTGACATAACAAATTCCAAATTAAATTTTTTTCAATATGCAGTTTTACCATAAGAATCTATTGATACCATTTTTAACTCTAACTAGCAAATATTTTCGGAGATATGATTTTTCAAAATTTCAATAATAAATCGTATTTCTATGTTTTCACAGAATGATATAATTATTCTATCTATGAATTGTTATAATGTCAACTTATTTTCCTGAGTCATGAAATTGTCTAATTCATTTCAGCAATCGAAGAATTATGAGTATTGTAAAATGATATCATACTTTTTGTTGGTTGATATTTTCATGCCGATGGTCATAATCCATATGATGATGGGAATGTTAATGGTAAGTTAATAATATTGAGTTCAGAATATCTCCAGTAAAAACAAAACTGGAATATTGGTGTATTGGAGTATTGGAGTTGATTTGAGGAAAGAATATACATATATTATCGTTCATCATAGAATTGAGGAATGAATATCTCGGATGACTTCGTTGCTGGGTAGAATTCGTCTATTGGTTTTGGATTTATAAATTTTGGCACCCTTGTTGAATTTAAATTCTTCTTTGATGTTTGAATTCAATTTCTGCTAAGATGAAATTCTTTCATAAGAGTCCATTGATATAATTCCCAACTCTTACCAATACCTTCGAAGATATGATTTGTCAAAGTTTAAACAAGAGCGCCAAAGCTCCTGTCCACAGGGCTTGAACCAATTTTTGGCGCTCTAGTTCCTTGGAACTGAGTGCTTATCAATTTGCCCAAATGTCTGTAATTTTCTAATTTTTCGATGAAAATGGTCTTAAACGATTTGGTTCGACTCACTGATCAAGAATCCGTGGTCGAAATTCATTCTGTCCGGCCGGCCGGCCGGCCGTAGGCACGATAACTCTCGAACGGAATGAGTTAGACAGTTGAAATTTTCAGAGTAGGTTTGGGAGATAAATTTCTCGGCTAAGTTCGTTATTGGGCAAAATCGGACAGATGGTTTCGGAGTAACAAAAAAAAAATTTTTTTTTTACGGTACAAATTCCAAATTAATTTTTTTTCAATAAACAGTTTTACCATATGAATCCAATGATATCATTTTTAACTCTAACAAGCTAATACTTTCGGAGGTATGATTTTTCAAAATTTCAATAATAAATCGTATTTCTACGTTGTCACAGAATGATATAATTATTCTATGTATGAATTGTCATAATGTCAACTTATTTTCCTGAGACATGACATTATCTAATCAATCGAAGAATTGTGAGCGAAGTGAGAAAAATCTCAGTTGTTTGCTCCGAAATTAGTTTTCTCAGAAAAGTCTCACATTTCGGAATGGAACATGAAGTAAGAGATCTGAGAGTAGTGAGACTGCTTTTCATCCATAGACATAGAATGCTCAGTTCTCTTAATTTATGACGGGACTGACGGAAGGCAATATTATAACTTCAAAAATATTGGGGTTAAAATACTCGTATTTTAGCGATGCAACGGGGACCTCACCCAAAAATGTTTGAAAATATTACGTAAATATTGAAAGCATAATTCTGTAGTTCGAGAGAGGAGAACATTTGGTGAACGTAGATCAGGAAATTTTTGATCGATTACAAGGTAATTTTTCATTATTACTTCTCGTCTTTCATACATGTTTTATGGAATATCTACTATTTGTAGGTACTTTAAACCTGTTTTGGGCAATTGTCATACGAAACTTGTTTTTTTGGCGCTCTAGTTCCTCGGAACAGAGTGCTTATCAATTTGCCCGAGTGTCTGTAATTTTGGAATTTTTGGCTGAAAATGGTGTCAAACGATTTGGTTCGACTCACTGATCAAGAATCCGAGGTCGAAATCGATTCTGTCGGGCCGGCCGGCCAGCCGTAGGCACGATAACTCTCGAACGAATGGAGTTAGCGGATTGAAATTCGCAATTGCGATTTTAGTAAAAATATTTTTAATGAATATTTCCGAAACCGATCACTCGATCTATCTGAAATTTGGCATCAAATTGTAGAATCATGACCTTTATACGCATGTGAAGTTTTGTATTGACCAGATTACCGCAAAGTGTCAAAAAAAAATTTTGAAAATTTAAAAAAAGTTTTTCTACATTAACTCTCGAACGGAATGAGCTAGGTAGTTGAAATTTTTGAGTAGGTTAGGGAGATGAATATCTCGGTTAAGTTCGTTATTGGGCAAAATTGGCCAGCTTTAATTTGATTTCTTCCATGGTGCAGTTCTCATTCTCATGATTGCTCATTTAATCTTGATAAATAAACTATTATTTGAATTGAATTTCCTTTATGATGCAGTTATATCATATGAATACATTGATATAATTCCCAACTCTGAGAAACGAATACTTTCGGAGATATAATTTGTCTGTTCGAACTAGAGCGCCAGAAAGCTCCTGTCCACAGGGCTTGAACACATTTTTTTCGTGAAATTTTCGATTGTGTGACATTGACGTTTTAATTTTCTATAGGTATACATACATACTACAAAAATTTTCAGGGTGATGAGTACAACAATATTGCTTTAATGCAGGAATTACAAAAAACTCATTCAATATTTCAAATAGCAGATATTCTCGAAGAATTGATGAAACATTCCACTCTAGATAGCAGCAGGGTAACATATGACATTATTGCTATATCATTTTTCGAAAGTTTTCGTTTTAATATTTGTGAACTCTTCAGATTATTCTTATCATCTCGAAAGCTTGATGTATATATTTATGTTTGTCAAATACAATTCTTTTTTGCTCCTGGATCATTTGAGAGATGCAACAATTTTTTTCACTCAAAAACACAAATTCAGAACGCAGTCTCAATATATGTACACTTTATCCATATTTTTGTGTTTTTCGATTTTTGTATATTTTTTCAAACTAGGGGCGCCAAAAGCCGTTTCTCTCCCCCCCCCCCCTCGGAAAAGCTCTTAGCTATGGCCCTGACTGGGCTCAAATCAGATTGGAATCAAGACAACCTCTAAATACGTCCATAACAGTCAAACAAAGTGGGAATTCCAAAATAAGAATTGTCTTGGAAGGTCTGTGTATCCAAAAATATTCATAGACAGCGAACCATTCGGCTCTATTTGCTCAAGCAGCCCGTAGACATAGACCTAATATCCCATGGATGGAGCATCAGCTGATGCGAGCAGTATAGGGTACAAGGCTGGGCCACCAGGCAGAACAGAACACCTGATCTCACCTCTCCTCAACATGGACGACTTAAAACTGTACATTTCTTCCAAGGCAGCACTACAACAACTGCTGAATATCGTTGCCGAATACTCGTAGGTACAGCTCAGCAATAGGAATGTCATCCGCTTTGGACAAATGTGCTGTTTTTCATCTAAGCAGCTCAAGAAACAGGAGAAGACATCGAACTAGAAGGGTAAATAAGCATCCAACACACAAGTGGACACCCGAGCTACACGAACAAATGTCTGTGTTATACCGAAGATGGATACCAGAAAGAAGGGGATATATGGGTAGACTGCATAGTCTGTGGTGAGAGAATCTACCAGAATTTCAACTTCATGAAACCGCAAAACCTACGTGACTAGGTGACGAGCCTTCTCAAGAAGAAGGGAATCTTGCAGCAGCATCAAGAATCAGAGGGGATAGAAAATGAGCTGCAGAGCAGATGAGAGATGTTCCAAATCAACAGCAACACTTGACGAATCAAAGGATGAGAGGCAACTGAGAGATGCCGCAAACATCCAACCTATTATGCCTTGATTGCGATGTGAAGAAGTCATAGCAGGTGAGAGATGTTCCAGTGGTAGTCGTCAATATAAGGGAAGCATTTGAGACCTAACTTAAGGACAACAAGGCTGAAATTGAGACTCCCGGCTGAAGATCTAGCCGTGATGAATATTATAATTGACGATCACCTAAGAAGGACTGTCCACTAGAATATGTCGGAGCTGCAGTGAGAGCTGCTACTTCACTTCTGTGCCCACCAGGAAGAACAACATCAAAGGGGAACAAACATAGATCAAGATCGAATAAGCTAGACAAGAAGATAAGAACCGTAAGGCAGCAAGCATCTTGGTACCAATGTATCATAGATGTTATGAAATGACAACTGAAGCCGAGCAAAAAATAGAGGTCATGATAGGTGAGCTGAGGACGTTGCACCGTACGATAAGCCTGCCCACCGTAAATCTATCGAAGCAGAAAGCTGTCGATAAAATAAGATCACTTTACGACGGCAAGGAAAAAGCTGATCAAGAGGCAAAAGTGGATAGAAGATAACAACACCTTCACCGCAGAACCTTCAAAGTTATTTCGACCCAAACAAGTAGAGGCAAAATCCCACCATCACCGGATGAAGTCGAACATTTCTGGAAAAATTTGTACGAGAGACTAGCGGAAACTAGGGATATTCCAACACTTCGCAGATTCCAGATATTATGTGATCAAAATCTGCAACAGACCGAAGAGCAGCTGACTGACATAACAACCGAAGAGATTAGACATGTCTTGAAAAACAAGCATGATTTCACGGCACCTGGATTGAATGGCGTTCAGAACTACTGGAAGAAGAACTTTCCAACTACCCACCAACACCTAGCTAGATTGTTCAGTGAGATAGTAATTCACCGTGAGCCAATTCCTTCATGGCTGGTAGAGGACAGAACTGTACTGATACCGAAATCAGGTGATCTAGGACAGCCAAACAACTACCGCCCAAACACGTGTCACAACACGCTCTATAAAATTCTCACAAGTGTTTTTCAACATTTTGGACAAATGTGCTGTTTTTCATCCAAGCAGAGGAAGAACTGAACAAACAGGAGCAGACATCGATCTAGAAGGGGGAATAAACTTTCGACACCTCGAAGAGGAACAAACATACAAATTTCTTGGGATGAAATAACGAGGTGCACTGGAGACAACCCAAATCAAGGATGCCTTAACAGCTAGCTACAAAAAGAAGATACGAGATATATGGAAATGACAGCTGTCCGGGAAAAATAAAGTATCTGCTACGAAAAGCTTGGCAGTCCCGATAATCACCTACTCATTCGGGATAGTTCTGGACAGTGAATGATATTCTCGAGCTAGGCAGAACCACTACTTAGTGAAGAACATGAATCGTAGCCTGCATCCCAACTGCTCGATTCAAAGAATATACCTTCCACGAACGCAGGGAGGCAGAGATTTGCAAAGTTTGAATTACCAATTAACACCATCAACAAACGTTGGAAATTGCAATAAGATATTGAGAAGTGAAGATCCGCTTCTGAAAGTGGTGGCTCATTATGAAATTAGGAACCGAGGAGCTTTCCTATTTAGGACTGGTCTAAGAGCTTTGGAGAAGCTCAGTATAACTGGAATATCCATCGATCATGGGCTAGCAGGAACACCTATCAGGCCAACAGACCAAATAAGAGTTGGCAGAGAGATAAGACAGGCAAAACTGAAGACTCTACTCGGAGATCACATGAATAAACACCTTCACTTCATATATTTTAGGAGTTTGAAAAATCAGGACCTGACTGAAGAATTATCCTTCGCGTTTTTGAAGTCCGCTGGGCTCAAGTCGGAAACGGAGGGATTTGTTAAGATCTGGTAATAATAACCAGATTGTATAAAAAGAACACCATGAAAGTGTATACCCTCACAACCTGCAGAGAGCATGCTTCAGCCGGCAGGAAACTGTCATGCACATTCTGTCTGCTTGCAGCGTCCATGCTCCATCAGAATATGTGGAAAGGCACAATTCGGCACTCTGAATTATCTACATCTCAGGGCCATAGCTAAGAGCTTTTCCGAGGGGAGGGAGAACCGGCTTTTGGCGCCCCTAATTTGAAAAAATATTCAAAAATCGAAAAACACAAAAATATGGATAAAGTCTACTTAGTTTCTTAATAAAGAATAAATTATAAATTAATATAACTATGAAAGAAAATTATTTTACAAACATGACTACGTTTTGAATTTTTGTTTTCGAGTGAAAAGTATTAACTCAATGAATATACGATTTACACTAATTTATTTAATATTGTGACGCGTTTCGTCGACACAGCGACTACATCATACTTGATGAACTCGCTGTGTCATTGAGTTAATATGGATTTGCACAAGCCACAAGCCACAAGCATTAAATTACTGAAAAATATTGTTGGCATCTCTCAAAAGATCCAGGACCGAAAAAAATTGTATTTGATGAAAATAAATATATACATCAAGGTTTCGAGATGATAAGAATAATCGGAAAAGTTCACAAATATTAAAACGAAAACTTTCGAAAAATGATATAACAATAATGTCATGTTACCATGCTGCTATCTATAGAGTGGAATGTTCCAACAATTCTTCGAGAATATCTGCTATTTGGAATATTGGAATGAGTTGTTTGTAATTCCTGAATTGAAGCAATATTTTTGTATTTATCACCCTGAAAATTTTTGTAGTATGTATATAGGAAATTAAATCGTCGATGTCACCCAATCGAAAATTTCACGAAAAAAACAGTCATGTTTAGTTTTATAGTTCAATTTGTCAGTGCACTTGTTGAATGGAGATTCACAAGGTGCTACTTTCCTTAAAAACTTTTTGTCAGCAATCGCCAAAACTTACGCTTTTCGTTCTGTTCGAAAACACAATCTTCTTTATTGCACGCGTGTTCTGGGTAACATCGCGTTATCAATTTGCCCAAATATCTGTAATTTTCGAATTTTTGGCTGAAAATGGTCTTGAACGATTTGGTTTGACTCACTGATCAAGAATCCATGGTCGAAATCGATTCTGTCCGGTCAGCCGTTAACGCGATAACTCTCGAACGGAATGAGCTAGACAGTTGAAATTTTCGGAGTAGGTTTGAGCGATAAATATCTCGGTTAAGTTAGTTTTTGGGCAATATCAGTCGAATAGTTTCGCAGTAACGAACAAAAATATATTTTTTTTAAATTACAACTTTTGAATTAAAATTTTTTAAGATGAAGTTTCATCATAAGAATCCATTGTTATCAATTTAAACACTAAAAAGCAAATACTTTCGGAGATATGATGTTTCAAAGTTTCAATAATACATCGTAAGTTCTATGTATTCACAGAATGTGAACACAGAATCTGTCTGTGTTCACTATTCATAAATGCGATCTTTTTTAGCTATTAGAGATTGTCAATTCGCAGTTTGAAAATATTTTCTCTTGGAAGTATTCGATTCTTGAATATGTGAATATATACAAGACTAATCATTAAAGGATACTGTGGGAGGTATACTCATTATTGAAAGGTTTTTTTCTGGGGTTTCTCTCCCAAACTCTGAAAAATATCTATAAAATAAAAATTAATTATTTTGTGATTTGCTTCTGCGTAAGAAACACAGGATATTTATCAGAAGCAATCAATTGAACAATGTTGCCTAACAAACAACCACGAAACAACATCAACGAAGAAACAACTATATCGTAACGTTTCGGAGTCTATATCAGACTCCTTCGTCAGACGCCCAATGAAAATTGTAAGAACTATTTTGTTGATAGTTATTTTGTGAAATTCAAGAATTGTCACACTGACAGTATTCAAAAATCATAGCTAACTTCTGAAAAGGATGATTGAAAAAGGCCCAGAAGTTAGCTATGATTTTGGAATACTGTCAGTGGGACAATTCTTGAATTTCACAAAATAACTATCAACAAAATAGTTCTTACGATTTTCATTGGGCGTCTGATGAAGGAGTCTGATATAGACTCCGAAACGTTGTATATAGTTGTTTCTTCGTTGATGTTGTTTCGTGGTTGTTTGTTAAGCAACATTGTTCAATTGATTGCTTCTGACAAATATCCTGTGTTTCTTACGCAGAAGCAAATCACAAAATAATTAATTTTTATTTTATAGATATTTTTCAGAGTTTGGGAGAGAAAACCCAGAAAAAAAACCTTTCAATAATATACAAGACTGTTTTGATGTAGTTTATGGAGGCAATAGGAAAGAAGAGCATAATGGAATCATCAAAAGAAATTACTGTTCGTTGACCACTGAGGTTAATATTACCTTTTACTTCCTTAAGTAGTGAGACATGTTCCTATGTACAGTATTTTCATAATGTTGCTAGCAAAAAAATACTGAAATATGGATCTACATTTGTGTATCAAACATTTTTTCTCGAGTTAAGGTTCATAACACAGAAAAGAATGTGTTAGTGGTATGGACTATTAAATTTGAAATTATGAATAGAGGATAGTATTTTATTAATATATTTTGAACTATTAACATAATTTGTTCGTAATCCACTACCTACTCAAATATCAGGAATAAATAGACAATCTGCTATGATTGTCTCCAGCCTTGGTCTAGACATTTCGATTATACTTTCCTTAGGTATTTCGAGTTGTGAAAACTATGCACCGGGTGTAAGTTGCAACAACCCATTCCACGAGGTTGAATCATTGTAGATTGCTCATTTAATCTTGATAAATAAATTTAATGACAATTTTTGAAGCATTAAAGCATTGAAGCATTGTAGATTGCTCTTTTTTTTAAAGATAATTTTTGAGGCCTTTTTTTTGAACGACACTTTAATGGGCACAATCGGCCCAATGGTTTCCGAGTAATAATTTTGTTTTCAACCAATATAAATCCGATCGAATTGAAACTTGGTGAATAGTTGCTGAATATAAACCTAAGCACGTAGAATATAAACCTAAGCAATTTTGTGAGAATCGTATCACTAGAAAATTAAAAAAAAATTATTAAAAAATATTTTTTATGTCACGATAACCTGGGAACGGAAATAGCGATTTGAAATGTTTAGGTTAGGTTGTGCATCTGAATGCGACATTTGAGTTTTTTAATAAGAATAATCGGCCAAGCGGTTTTGGAGTTATACCCATCTGAAAATTTGTATTGGACACTCTTAATCGAATTTACCATGGTCATTTTCAATTAAGACAGTGTCCAATACAGAAAAATGGACAATAGAATTCACCATGGTAAATTCGATTGAGACTGTCCATTACAGGAGAATGGACAATAGAACATACGCGCAAAAGCTCCTGACTTCACGTCAGTGTCGAACCAACTTTTTGGCGCTCTAGTTCCTCGGAACAGAGTGCTTATCAATTTGCCCAAATGTCTGTAATTTTCGAATTTTTGGCTGAAAATGGTCCCAAACGATTTGGTTCGACTCACTGATCAAGAATCCGAGGTCGAAATCGATTATGTCCGGCCGGCCGGCTGGCCGTAGGCACGATAACTCTCGAACGAAATGAGTTAGAGGATTGAAATTTGCAAGGTGGGTTTGGATTGTAAATATCTCGGACAAGTTCGTTAATGGGCGAAATCCATGAAGCGGTTTTGGAGTTATGGTCGATTTTAGTAAAAACATTTTTTATGAATATTTCCGAAACCGATCACTCGATCTATCTGAAATTTAGCTTCAAATTGTAGAATCATGATCTTTATATGCATGTGAAGTATTGTATTGACCAGGTTACCGCAAAGTGTCGAAAAAAATTTTGAAAATGAAAAGAAAAAATTTCTACAATAACTGTCGAACGGAATGAGGTAGGTAGTTGAAATTTTAAGAGTAGGTTAGGGAGATGAAAATCTCGGTTGAGTTAATTATTGGGCAAAATAGGCCAGATGGTTTCGGAGTAACGAATAAAATAATTTTTTTCAAGTAACAAATTTCAAATTCAATTTTTTATTTAAGATGCAGTTTCACCATAAAAATCCATTGATGTAATTTTCATCTCCAACAAACTAATACTTTAGGAGATATGATTTTTCGAAATTCCAATAATGAATCGTACTTCTATGTTTTCACAGAATGTTATAATTATTCTATCTAAGCTTTATTATATGATCTGTGTTCATACTCGTACATGTCATCCTATTCTATAAGAGATAGTCAAATTCATTTCAGCTATTTTAATTTGATTTCTTCCATGGTGCAGTTCTCATTCTCAGATTGCTCATTTAATCTTGATAAATAAACTATTGTTTGAATTGAATTTCCTTTATGATGAATTTCTATCATAAGAATACATTGATATAATTCCCAACTCGGAGAAACCAATACTTTCGATATAATTTGTCTGTTTGAACAAGAGCGCCAGAAAGCTCCTGTCCATAGGGCTTGAACCAATTTTTGATGATACTTTTTCCGAAAATTAATTTCCTGAGGGCAAAATTTGAAAATAATAATTTATTACGGATTAGCTGAAAAGGTGCTAATAACTTTTTCAACAACTTTTGGTGGAATTTTTGCCGTAGATTTCAAATCTGAGCTCAGATTTTTTGATAATTATTATACAGGGTGAGTTTTTCTTACAAGAACTTATAATCGAAGAAAAATAATATTCCTGTCTGTTTCATCTCCGGACACCCTGTATATCGATATCGTGGTATATGAATTCCACCTCTCGAAGGAAGTCCTGAAACAGGGAAAATTTGTGGTTTATGGGAGCAAATGATAAATAATATTTTACAGTAGATTTTTTTTCACATCCCACCATATCGGAGAGTTGATATCTAAATGCTTCTGATTACAAATGGAATAATCAATACATATTTTGAAATTGAAATTATTCATGGTAAATATTATCCTTCACCCGGTTTTGATGACGAAACCTAATTTTCTTTCCTAGTCCTCTAATATGTAGATCTGTCGTTATAGAGAAATTGACCAGAATCTCGTAATGGGTAGAATAGTTCGCCGCAGCTAAAAAAATGAATATTTGTGTAGAATTACCCCAGCATGTATTGGGCAATAGTATTCGTTATCGACGAAAGTGAACATATAGACCATTGAACATTAGTATCAACAGTTCGATTGAAATGGCAGTGTCCGATTTTTTGTTGTACTGTTTCATTAGTGCTTTGCCGGGTATGTATGAAATTTTGCGTTTCCTGCTTTCTCTGAATAGGATTATATGATTGATGCGTTTTATTCATCTGATTCCTCAAATGTTCCGTACTCAACAATAGGTTGTTACAGTGTATTTGGAGAGTTGAATGAACGTTTACGTTGATGTCGCTCAGATTCGTCAGTAAATTGTTTTAAGGAATGTAGTTAGTAGTGCGCTCTTCGAGAATTATTATTATATTATTAATTGATCGGGAAATCAATTCCAATATTCACCATTGCTACAATAAATGGTTCAAATGGTTCTGTATTAAGTCACTCATATCCGCAGGAAGATGTTGTATAGGTACACTTCTTCATTTAATTAATTGTGGTATCCTAAATAGGAATTGCTTAGTGGTCGTAATCTATTCTTTGAAGAATTTAGATCCTGCTGCAATGACTTGTGACTGCTAAGACTATTCATGTTATCGTGCTTGATTTATGCGATCATTTTCCAAAATAATTAATATGTACCTCTTTGGAATCGCGCACCGAAAACAATTAGAAGTTTTCTATAACAAGTAAGTATTCATCAAATTTACCTTTTGAAAACAAAAGTCTTCATGCTAGACTACCGAGAAATTCATCCAATTTATTACCCAAAATTATATTCATTATGTTCTTAGCAATATCCTACTCTACGTTAAAACCTTTTTTTGTATATATTCCAGTATCAGAAGCTATTGTTGACTAAAATAAAATAATTTCCCTTAACTTTTCAGCAGAAGTTTTCATAATGAACGTAATTATAACGGCCGGTTTCATAATAAGTTTTAAAGTCCTTTTAAATTGAAAGTATCCTTTAGATTGACATTTTGGTTCGAAATTTCCAGTGAAGGAATGCTTGAAAGTTAAAGAGACTTCAAAACTTATTATTATATAACCAGCCGTAAGGAGATCAACAAATTTAGATTGAAACTGAAAATAATTGTTTCAAGCACTGACGTGAAGTCAGGATCTTTTGCGCTATTGTCTATTCACCTCTATTGGTCACTCTTATTCGAATTTACCATAGATATATAGACTGTTTTCTCAGCTTTCATAAGATATTAATACATTTCGTACCATTTAATGACAGACTTAAGTAATGAGAGAATCATCTAAGATCATAGGATTTTTAATTCGTACATAATATGTATTCTATCGGAATTGAAATTTGTTAACTATCTAATAATATACGAAAAAACTTAGGTCTCAATTAATTTTAGGATACGATATTCACTGAATTTTGAAAAAATGTGAGCGCCGGCATTCTACAACTAATTACCATGTTTGAACTGGATCGGTTTCGTATTTTTTCAGTTATTGAGGATATAACAACATTTCAAAAATTGATTGCTTGCGGTTTTTACTCGATACAAATCCATATTAACTCAATGAAAAATTATATACGATTTACACTTATTTATTTAATATTGTGACGAGTTTCGTCGGCACGTTTGATGAAGTCACTGTGTCGAGGAAACGCGTCACATTATTATTGAATAAATTACTGCAAATCGTATATAATTTTTCATTGTCAAAATTTCAGATGGGTAAAACTCCAAAACATTTCGGTCTTAGGCCGATTACACCTATTGAAAACTCGAATATCGCATTCGGATGCGCAACCTACCCTAAAAATTGCTAAAAGTCCCTATCTCTTTCCGTTTTCAAGTTATCGCAAGATAAATAATATTTTTTAATATATTTTTTTGAATTTTTTGATAATACGATCCTCACAAAATTTCACACACGCCTTTATATCTATATTCTACAACTAGTTACTAAGTTTCAATTTGATCGGATCTGTATTGGTTGAAAACAAAATTTCTACTCGGAAACCGTTGGGCCGATTATGCCCGTTAACGAACTTGTCCGTCGCATTTGGACGCACCACCTACCCTGAACATTTCAAGTCGCTATCTACTTCCGTTCTCAAGTCAGATTATAAATATATACCATAATATAAGGGAAAGCCTTGTGTAGAGGAGCTTTGGCGCTCTTGTTCAATCTTTGACAAATTATATCGATTTCTGAGAGTTGAGAATGGATTATTATGATAGAACTGCATCATAAAAGAAATTAAATTCAAAAAAGTTTAATTAAGAAAAAACAACAGTTATTATTATTATATTATCATTATTATTAATCCGATTTCTACCGATTCCGATTCCACTTATCCGAGATATTCATTCCTCAAATCTACTCTGAAAATTATATTATATCTGTAGGATTTTTATCATTGTCTAGGGGATAATGATTCTACATTCACACGTTGGAATAAATACAACACTGTATGCTAATAATAATAATAGGACTTCATTTCAAATGAAAGTTCATAATTTTTGGAGACCATTGTGGCTTTAAAATGAAACAGTGTCAAAAAAAAGTCCTAAGACAGGTTATTTACAATACCGTCGATTGCTGAGGTTCATAAAATTCTCGATAATCTATACTTGTACGTTATAAATCTCTACCATCTAATAAAATTTTACAACACTCGAACGTCTAATCAATTTCTTCGTCCAAGCAGGAATTCGACTTCCTCCTATTCTATGGATTACCTCGAACTTCATCACACGTCAATTGGCCTCGGCTGCCTAACTTCGTTCTTCCCTCGATTCTATTCGTCAACCCTTACTACCTTCTTCACCACCCCTACAATGAGCTAGGGCTGTACTACCACGGTAGTGGTCAAAGCTGATTGGTAGATCCTCTGCCTTGCGATACTTTTCTACAACCAATCGGGTTTCATGGGAACGATATCGGGAGCGTTATTGACTTCTAAAAACCTATTTACACACGAAGGACCTTCCAAGATTTAGGTGACAGCTAAACATGGAAATGGTATTAGGCACTTCCTCTTTAGAGAAAAGTAGTCTGCCAGTCTGGACGACTTAAGTGCCTCCACACTCAATATTCGATATCATGGGAATGTTTTAGGATTTCTTCAGAGAAGGATATAATCCAGAAATGCTCCTAAAATATCTGTTCGAACGTCGTTCAACTTAATCTGCACCAGTAAAACTAATCTTGAGCCTACTATTTACAAGAGTGAAAATATAATAATTCCCACATTTAAACTAAAACTTTCCAGTTTTGTTTCTACAGGAGATATTCTGAACCCAATTTGATTAACTTACCAAATTATATTTGTCCATCATCATATGTATTATCCAAGGGCATTATTGTATCACCAAAAAATCTTATAATCCTCATAATTTAAACGGTAGCTTAGGTTATTTAATTTGTCATTTTATAACATTCAATCATAGTTTGTATTCTAGAACATGAGAAACGAACCAGAAATAAATTCTGTATGAAAACAGATCATATGAAAATTTATAGATAGAATAATTACAGCATTCTGTGAAAACATAGAAGCACGATTTTTTATTGAAATTTTGAAAAAGCATCTTACAGTAAATTGAAATGCAATTGGCAATGTATTTTTTTTTGTTTTCGTTGCTCCAAACTAACTTTGCCCAATAACGAACTTAATCGAGATATTCTGTTTGAGAGTTATCGTGTTAACGGAGGGCTGGCCAGATGGTTGGACAGAATAAATTTCGACCACGGATTCTTGATCAGTGAGGCGAACCAAATCGTTTAAGACCATTTTCATCCAAAAATTCAAATATTACAGTCATTTGGGCAAATTGATAAGAACTCTGTTCCGAGAAACAAGAGTGCAAAAAAAGCAACATTTCGAAAAACACATGTTCTTTAATAAAAAAAAAATTTTGTTCCCTTTTTTCGACGGATGCACTGCTCTCGAGAAAAACGGATTTCAAAACTTCTTTCTCATCATCGCACAATATCAAATATTAATTGGCGGATATTACTGAATGAATTTGAGTGTGCTGTGAATAACTATGTATTCAGACTCGTTTTCCGTCGATTTTCTTAATTAAAGTTAGTTCAAAAATTGTATGTTGCACTCTGATGATTGCGCTCTAGAAAATTGGGGGTTAGAATTTTCATTTTATATTATTTTAATAGGCAATTAACTATTATTATTATCTCCACCCTCGATATTCACCCCTCGTAAACAACCGACATAATGAAAAACTTGAAGATCACTCTTGGAAAAACTCGATACTCGTATACAAAGTTGGGAGCACGTGTACATACCTACATACTAATAATACAAAAAATTTGAAACGCACTAACGTTAAGTCAGTCTGATTTTGCGTGCTTGTTCAAATTCATAGCCAGAACAGTCACCGATCCAGGTACTGAAGTCGCCCAAGGCTGCTTGGCTTCCAGGAACAAAAATGATATTTTTCCAATATTTTCAACATTAAATCTAAATATTGGCCTTGAAATATGGTTTTGAACGCTCTTCAAAAATTTCTGATATATCTGACAAATAGTTTGTGAGATAGAGAATTTTTTCTTATAATATTTTTGGAATTCTCTAGTTATATGATCCTCAAAAAGTCGCACGTATCTTCGTGAGGGTATTTTTCGGGTAATTACCGAGTTTTTTCCAGTTATTGAGAAGTATTTTTCGAGTTATTGGGAAGTTCACATTTACATTAGTGTATAATATTCCAACTGAAACTCTTCGTCTCACTACGAAGTTGACATACTCCATGTACTAAAAAACTGGAGCCATTTTGACACAATATGTAAAAAAGAGTAATCAAATTAATGTAAGAGAATTTTCAAAAATACATTTTCTGTTTGTATATACTATAAATTAGTATTGACAAAACAAAAAAAAATCAAATAAATTACTTGAAAAAAAAACAAATTTAAAGTTCAAATCTACAAGTTGAAACTTTCATCACCGTACACTAGTAAATACCCCCTTGTGCACTTAAAATTTTATCGTCTGACATATGTTTGAGAAACCATTTTTCCATCTTCTGAACCGAAGTGTTAGAAAAGCATGCTATATATTACTCTACTGAGTATGGGTGTCACCGATTTATGACTAAGATTACCTTTAGTCATGAGTCGATTAGTGAGAACAGTGAGTTATTAATAGGGTTAGATTATTATTGAGTAAACTATCTTTCCTCTCATACATTGCGATATCTCCAAGTGTACCTAGGATTAATTTATTGGAATTTTTCAACAATTTGACGGGATTTTCGGAAATTGAGGGGTGTGGAGAATATTTTGAAAAAGGTTAACATAAAACTGACCTTTAAAATTGCCACAAAAATGAAACAAGTTCTAGGAAATACATTCGATAGAACTCTGACATGTTAAAATCGGGTATATTATGAAATTAAATGTTCGGATTGCGAAAAGTGCTACATCGGGAAAACAACCAGAAATATTCTCACAAGGTTTTAAGAGCATGCAGGACACATTCGGAACGACAACATCGGTAAATCTGCTGTTGCTACTCAAAAAATTCCAGTAAATAATACCTAGGAATACTTGAAGGTATTGAAAGTATAGGATAATAGATGTTTACTCTCAGAAGATGGAAATATCGTTCCCGAAACATATGACAGACAAAACAACTTTTAGTGGACTAACGATTTCATTTTAGTCGCTGCCGAGAACAGCATTTTATATTTCTGTTTTCAAATTTAAAATCCAGTAGAATCCGTTTATTATGAAGACTATATTGACCAACCGCTTAATATGACGTAATTACAAACGAAGTCGGATATAATGACTACGCTTATTATGACTC
The DNA here is from genome assembly GCA_937662695.2 of Halyzia sedecimguttata. Taxonomy (NCBI): domain Eukaryota; kingdom Metazoa; phylum Arthropoda; class Insecta; order Coleoptera; family Coccinellidae; genus Halyzia; species Halyzia sedecimguttata. The sequence goes on from OW569411.2 coordinate 36,454,618, forward strand.
ATTTTTGGCGCTCTTGTTCCTCGGAACAAAGTGCTTATCAATTTGCCCAAAATGTCTGTAATTTTCGAATTTTTGAATGAAAATGGTCTTAAACGATTTCGTTCGACTCACTCAAGAATGATGTTTAGAAAAACAAATCTACGTTTCCCAATATGTGACGTCATGAGATGTAACAAATTATAATTGAAGTTATTAATCTCCAAACTGGAGGGGTTATTATGATACTATGATGTTATTATAGGGAATTAATTTTTTCTTTAACGTTCAATAGTTCCAACATGAACTAAGAAGAAACAAGATAATAGCTAATTGCAAATAAATATTAATACCTTAATACGAATTTTATAAAACTCATAGAAAAGGTAAGTGGTTGCATACCTATATTTCAGTCATAATATCCAAACATTCATTATCTTCAAAGAGATTCTGTCATGAACATAATATTGATTTCGGAAGCTGGAATGTGGTTATTAACTGTTGATATACCCTACTCAAATGATTTGCTAATGATAAGTTTTGTATTGTAATTATTCATTGAGGTTATAAACTATTTTTTTCTGCAGAAATGGTCAACGAGTGACACATCTTGTTTCGAAATTAGTCATAAAATATAATTATGGAATTTGTGTTCGAAACTGACAATTAAATTTGGTAATTGAATACAGTATTATGTGGCTGTTATTCCCATGGGAAATGAATTTTACAATTGCATGTTTAGAACGTGTGAGTTGTTCAGGTCTGATTGGTTATAGGGTATTAGAGATCTCGGTTCTTTTGCACAGGTCGTATATTTCTAGACATTCCAAAAGAATAATTGTTCTCCCTTTATTATGAATCCCTAATGTAAACCCATTGCATTTACAATTATTGCTTATGTTGTAGGGATTCACGATAAGGGGATAAAATTGAATCTTTTGAAATGTTTATAAATATATTACCTGTGCAAAAACCCGAAATCCCTAACACTCAATAACCAACTAGAACTGAACAACTCACACCTACTGAACATGTACATAATTGTAAAACCATTACCTGGATATTCTTGTATATACAGGGTGTCCCGGGAAGAATGCGACAAACAGATACTATGAAATACTGTCATCAGGCTGGACAAGTATCAAGAGGTTTTAATCACCTGAGTGCCTTCGTTTGGGATATAAAGGCTGATGTTCATCTTATGGGTGAAATTTCACATTTCAATAAATCCTCAACTATTCGACAGAATGATTTAAAATTTTGAAGTTTTGTCACCCTTTACTATCACCTTCCTTTGATAGTTCTGAAATAAAATAAATCAGATCCGAACTGTGAAAATTTTAGACTTTTCCTATTTTCGTGAATATTGAATCACCCTGTGGATGAGCATTATGATTTTTTTCGTTATCGTAACCATAAAAAATCAATTCATAATAAAAATTATAAATCTCTTCTTGGCACCGTCATACAGGGTGATCAATAAATATTTCCTTCTATAATACTTGAACTATAAAATTTTAAATAATTTTATAGTTTTGTCACCCTTTACGACGGCCTTTCTTGAATTTTTGTCAAATTGGAAAAACAGATGAGCACTGGCATCATTTTAGACTTCCTATATTTCCGGTGATACCGGATCAGCCTGTGCGTGAACATCATGATTTTTATGACTGAAAAAGAATACTAGTGTTTAAGTAGAGTTCAGATTAAGATATCAAATCATAAAAAATTGGTTCAAGCACTGACGTGAAGTCAGAAGCTTTTGCGCGTATGTTCTATTGTCCATTCTTCTGTATTGGACACACTTAATCTAATTTACCATGGTTAATTATGTTGTCCATTCTCCTGTATTGGACACTTAATTCGAATTAACCATGGTAAATTAGATTAAGTGTGTCCAATACAGAAGAATGGACAATAGAACATACGCGCAAAAGCTTCTGACTTCACGTCAGTGCTTGAACCAATTTTTTTTTTCGTGATTTTTTTAAAATTTTCTAGGGGTACGGTTCTTCCAATTTTTTTTTTCGTCATGTTTTTCAAATTTACTAGGGGTACGGTTCTTACAAAATTTCAAACACGTCTTTATGTTGATTTTCTACTACTAATTACCAAGCACCAATTCGATCGAATATTTATTTTTTGAGTTATTAAGGAAATAATATTCCAGGTGGATATAACTCGGAAACCGTTTGACCGATTATACCCAAAAACGAACTCAACTCTCCCTTTCGGATACGCAACCTACCCTGAAAATTGCAAGTCCCTATCTCCTTTCGTTCGAAAGTATCGAGGCAACGGTCACCCATCTACTGAACTCACACAAGAATGCTCGAATCTCCAACAATATTTAACCGATCGTATTAAAACTTGAAACTTGGCAGTAGAGTTAGGTTATGAGGGCTCTTGCAAAATTTCAGTAATTACAAACGAATAGTTACTGATATATAGAATTTTTTTTTATTTTCAATGATTTATTAAAAATTTTCTACGGATGCTATCCTCACCAAATTTTGCGAACATATTTGCGTTGGCATTCTACAACTAATAACCATGTTTGAATTCAATCGGTTCAGTATTTTTCGAGTTAATGAGAAACAGAAAACCACAAAATTTCAGAAAATTTCAGATGGCTATAACTCTAAAACCGTTTGGCCGATTATGCTCATAAACAAACTGAAATGTCGCGTTTTGGTGCACATCGTAACCTGAAAATTTCAAGCCGCTATCTCATTCAGTTCTCAAGTTATCTTGACAACAAAAATATTTTTTAATAATTTTTTAAAAATTTTTTTAGCCATACGATTCGCACAAAATTTCACAATTGTGCTTAGGTTCATATTCTACAACTACCCACCAAGTTTCAAGTCGATCGGATTCATATTGGTTGAAAAAAAAATTATTACTCGGAAACCACTGGGCCCATTATGCCCATTAACAAACTTGTCCGTCATATTGGGATGCGCCACCTACCCTGAAAATTTCAAGTCGCTAGCTCTTTTCGTTCTCAAGTTATCGTGGCAACGGCCGGACGGACGGCCGGACGAACAGAATCAAATTTGACCTCGAATTCTTCATTGGGGAGTCGAACTTAATCGTTTGAGACCATTTTCGTCAAAAAATTCGAAAGTTACAGACATTTGGGCAAAACTATAACGCGATGTTCCCCAGAACATACGCGCAAAAAAGTGTTCATAAATGAAACGAATTTATTTGAGAAAACTTTCAAACAACAAACTGGATAATGAATAGAACAAACAGCATCAAATACATTGAAAATATTCGAACAAATTGAATGAAAAAATGTTCAGTTCAGCAATTGTTCAAAAGGGTATCCCTCCATTTCAATACATTTTTGAGCACATTGATATAGTTGTTTCACAGCTTTTGCTATCGTATTCGGTTGTGATTTAATAATATCACAAGCATCAATAATTCCTTGTAGCCTTTGTTCCAATGGCACATACTTTGCTTCACTTTTTGTGGATTTGATATCTTAATCTGAACTCTCTACTTAAACACTAGTATTCTTTTTCAGTCATAAACCTCATAATATTCACGCACAGGCTGATCCGATATCACCGGACATATAGGAAGTCTGAAATATTGCTAGTCCGGTTCTGTTTTTCCAATATGACGAACATTTGAGGAAGGCAGTCGTGAAGGGTGACAAAACTATAAAATTTTAAATAATTTTACCTATGAGTTCAAGATTTATAGAAGGAAATGTTTATTGATCACCCTGTATGACGGTGCCAAGCAGAGATTTAGAATTTTTATTATGAATTGATTCTTTATGGTTACGATAACGAAAAAGAAATCATAATGTTCATGTACAGGGTGATCCAATATTCACGAAAATAGGAAAAGTCTGAAATTTTCCCAGTCCGGATCTGATTTATTTTATATCAGAACTATCGAAGGAAGGTGATAGTAAAGGGTGACAAAACTTCAAAATTTGAAATCATTCGGTCGAATAGTTCAAGATTTATTGAAGTGTGAAATTTCACCCATAAGATGAACATCACCCTGTATATCCCAAACGAAGGCACTCAGGCGATTAAAACCTCTTGATACTAGTCCAGCCTGATGACATTAATTCATGGTATCCGTTTGTCGCATACTTCCCGGGACACCGTGTATATTGTATATTGTTGTAGGGGGTAACGTTGCACTGTGACCTTAAGGTCTATTGTGCCCCCCTTTCAGAGCTGTCTATGTCATTACAATCTACAGTTTGCCTTCCAGTTCCAGAGTTCTGATGAACTCCAGTATCTGGGATGGCTTCAAGGAGGCTAGTTCTTGTGATGGTGAGGCATTCCGTTGTCAGGTGACCAGGAGTTTCATCCTCCTCCCATCAGAATCTGTAGGCCAGGCCAGGAAGCCAGTGAGGAAGTGCAGCTTGTTCTTACTGAGGTCCAAGTATTTCTTGGATCTGACAGTATCAAAGTTCCGGAGGAATTTCTTGGAGTGATGCATTCCGGGGAGAGATCTCTAGAAAGTACCTCTCTCAGTTTCTTCTTTCGTCCGGAATTCACTTTTGTAGGTGTGTCTACCAATCCCACAATAAGGTTCCGGGCCAATAAAGCGGGTTTGTGCTCCTTTCTTCGCAAGTGTTTTGGCCTCCTCATTTCCTACGATTCCCGCGTGACCAGGAACCCAGACCAAGGAGACCCTGTTGTTCTTGCCTACTTCATTGAGTTTTCTTCGGCACTCCCATATTAGCTTGGATTCGATAACATGGAAGCTCAGAGCTTTAATAGCAGCTTGACTGTCAGAGTGGATTGCTATATCACATCTCTGATAGTTTCTTTCTAGGTTCATTTCCACGCATCTTTCTATTGCAAGTACTTCTGCCTGAAAGATGCTCGAATAAGAGCCTAGCGATATTGAGCATTTGGTACCTGGCCCATATACTCCAGCGCCAGCTCCTGTAGTGGTTTTTGAACTGTCTATGTACCATTTAATTGCATTCCTTTTAAGAACTTGGGTGGTGGATTCCCTGTCTCAGTCTTTTTTCCTACAAGTATCGTAATAAAGTTCTTTTCGATGGTTACTTTCTTGATCATTTCGTCACTAGGAAGATTGGCTGATGAAATGTACCTGGTAAGAGAGGACCAGGCTTTCTGGTTTTTAATACTCTCATTACCTGATCCTTTCCTAGATATTCTGAGAATGGCTTCATGGCCATTTTCTCTATCACTCTATTGTTATAATCTCAAGTGCCTGTTAGGACAGGTTCCCAAAGCTCCAGTGATATACACATAGGCCAGCCTTTGTACTTTGTAGAGGGTTTTCCTCCTACAATTCTGGCCTGTTTTTAAGTACCAAACTACTACACCATACGTAATTATGGGTCTCACAATCATGACGTACATCCATCGCAGTATCTTCCGGTTGCAGTCCCAAGTCTTACCGGCTAGATTCCTGCACGTCATCAAAGCCTTTTTTGCTTGATTGGCAGTGATGTCAACATGCCGATTCCACAGAAGTTTAATATCTAGTGTTACCCCCAGATATTTAACGTCAGACTCCCATTCTATAATATCTCCGGTCAAAACGAGGGATCACACAGCTGAAAGTTCCCTTCTCCGAGTAAACAGAATCACTGTGGTCTTGTTCGGGTTTATGCTGAGCCCCACTGACAAGCACCACTGCTCGATAATTCAAAGGCCCTCCTGTAGTAAGTTACACAAGGTGCCCTCGAATTTACCTCTGACCATTAGGACTATGTCATCAGCATAGCCTATACACCCGAAGCCGAGCTCCGTTAGCCTGTGGAGGAGCTCGTCCACTACTAGGCTCCACAGAAGAGGAGACGTTACTCCCCCTTGAGGGGTTCCACGAGTGGCTTTGATAGAAGTGTTCTTATTGTCCACCTGTGCCTCGGCTATCCTCGTTGACAACAGCTCATACCTCCATTTTATAATGGTTTAATTCACTGCTCGCCTTTCGAGTGCATCTTTGACATCTTTGACATAGGTCTGAAAGATCGGGGATCAGTCCCGTCCTCCCTATTTTTGGTATGAAGGCTACTTTTGCCCATCTCCATTTACTTGGTACTTGACCCAAGGCTAAACTGCTTTTCATGATTCTCAGCAGATGGGGAAGAATCTCTTTCATACCTTTCTGTAGGAGTGTTGGAAATATTTCATCCACTCCTGTGGACTTATACGGCTGAAAGGTGTTTTTTGCCCATTCTAGCCGTTGCCTTGTGAACATATTCTCAGCAATATCCCAATCCTCCTTGTGGGAGTTTCTGGTGTAATTTATTGCTGTTTCAGTGTTCGTAACCTCAGACTATAGTCTAAGTTCGTAACAGTTTCACTACCTGGAAAGTCTTGAGAAGAACGATCGATCTTCCCCTTCCGTGTATGACCCATCCGACTTCTTCAACGACATTTTGGGATTGCTTCCCCCTCTTGCCATGACCTTTTGCAGTCTGGCCGCAGTGGGAGTGGAAGTGATTTTTTCACAAAAGACTTGAAAGTTAAGCCTCTTGGCCTTCCTAATCTCCTTGTTGTATTGTATCTCAGTGCAACCCTGTCAGTTACCGTCTTTTTTGGATGGATACTCTTACATCAATACCTGTTAGCTGATACCATCGTACCACTTGAAAAGGACTTAACAGTCGAAACCGGTGGTGTTAAATAAAGTTTTTAGTGGAAATTATATAGAAGTGTTTTCTTTCAATTCACGGTGTATTTCCGTGAAATAGAAAATTTTACTTCTCACAACTATTAAGTTCGAAACTTCTTGGGAATTCCCCTATCCTTTAAAATGAGTTAGATTGTCCTGTTATGGTAGGACAATGTTTTGCTTGTTAAATTTGAGGATTGCTGGTCAGGTCCGAGGGCCCCCAAAGCTTGGGGGCCCGGATGGATGGCACCGGTTAACCCTCCGATTGCTACACCCCTGAGCTTAAAAGTTACTAAAAATTTGCTAGGTAGGTAAGATTAGGTTAGGTTCATATGAGTTTCGGGGATACTCCTGTTTGATATTTGGTATTCAGGTTTTGAATATCGAAGTTGACGTTCATGCAAACTTTCGAGAGAATCGTATAACTACAAGAATGAGCTGAAATTTTGTATGTGAGTGGAAGACAATAAAACAAGTTGGACAAGTACTGCAGCCAGGAGCTTTGGCGCACTGTTCAAATATATAGCCAGAGCAGTCACTCATCCAGGTACTGAACTCGCCCAAGGCTGCTTAGGTGCAGGAAAAATAAAAAAAATATACTCTATATTTCCAAGAATATGAATCCGACTGTAAAAACTAGCGTCCAGAAAAGGACTTTTCCACTTTTTGGCCGAGAATGGTCTCAAACGATTAGTTTCGACTCAAATACATACATTCACTATTGGGTCGAACATAAACAGTAAAGGACCCATCCGAATACATGCATTTACTGTTTGGTTGAAAATAAACAGTGGTTTATTGAGTTGGTTTCTCAGAGTTGGGAATCATATCAATGGATTCTTATAATAGAACTGCATCATAAAAGAAATTCAATTCAAATAATAGTTTATTTATCAAGACCAAATGAGTAATCTGAGAATGAGAACTGCACCATGGAAGAAATCAAATTAAAATAGCTGAAATGAATTTGACTCTCTCTTATAGAACAGGATGACATGTACGATTATGAACACGAACTCGTCCGAGATATTTACGTTCAAAACCTACCCTGCAAATTTCAATCCTCTTACTCCTTTCGTTCCAGAGTTATCGTGTTAACGGACGGCCACAGAATGGATTTCGACCACAAATTCTTGATCAGTGAGTCGAACCAAACCGTTTGAGAATATTTTCAGCCAAAAATACGAAAATTACAGACATTTGGGCAAATTGATGAGCACTCTGTTCCAAGGGACAAGAGCGCCAAAAACCGAAATTGAAATTCGTAAAAAAACTAATAATATACGAAATTATTCACATTTCAGGTAGGTAATTTAATTGAAAGATCGACTTAAATTCAGAAGATATACCATTCATCAAAGTTATTTATTCAAGAGAAATGAAAAAAAAAATGGGTTCAAGCCCTGTGGACAGGAGCTTTCTGGCGCTCTAGTTCAAACAGACAAATTATATCTCCGACAGCAAGGGCGTAGCCAGGGGGGGGGTTTTGGGGGTTCAAACCCCCCCCGAAATGTTATTTTTCTCTTAAAAAGAAAAAAATTTGCTGCAGAAAGTGACCCTTACATCCCCAAAACCCCCCCCGAAATTTATTCCTATTTCAAAACCCCCCCCCCGAAATTAAATCCTGGCTACGCCCTTGTCCGACAGTATTGGTTTCTCAGAGTTTGGAATTATATCAATGGATTCTTATGAAAGAACTTCATCTAAGCAGAAATTGAATTCAAACATCATAGAAGAATTTAAATTCAACAAGAGAGCCAAAAATTATCAATCCAAAACCAATAGACGAATTCTACCCAACAACGAACTCATCCGAGATATTCATTCCTCAATTCTATGATGAACGATAATATATATCTTTCCTCAAATCTACTCCAATACACCAATATTCCAGTTTTGTTTTTAGTGGAGATATTCTGAACTCAATATTATTAACTTACCATTACCATTCCCATCATCATATGGATTGACCATCGGCATGAAAATATCAACCAACAAAAAGTATGATATTATATTATAATTCTCACATTTATACGATTGCTGGAACGAATGACAATGTTATTAACTTACCATTACCATTTCCATCATCATATGGATTGATCATCGGCATGAAAATATCAACCAACAAAAAGTATGATATTATATTATAATTCTCATATTGATACCATTACTGGAATGAATGACAATGAGACAACGTCAAAGTTGACATAATAACAATTCATAGAATAGCCACAGAATAATTCTATCATTGAAATTTTGAAAAATTATATCTCCGAAAGTATTAGTTTGTTAGAGTTAAAAATGATATGAATGGATTCTTATGGTAAAACTGCTTATTGAAAAAAATTTAATTTGGAATTTGTTCTGTAAAAAAAAAATTTTTTTTTGTTACTCCGAAACCATCTGTCCGATTTTGCCTAATAACGAACTTAGCCGAGATATTTATCCCCCAAACCTACTCTGAAAATTTCAACTGTCTAGCTCATTCCGTTCGAGAGTTATCGTGCCTACTGCCGGACAGAATGAATTTCGACCACGGATTCTTGATCAGTGAGTCGAACCAAATCGTTTAAGACCATTTTCATCGAAAAATTCGAAAATTACAGACATTTGGGCAAATTGATAAGCACTCAGTTCCGAGGAACTAGAGCGCCAAAAAACGAAAAAGAAACAATTTCTGCTACGGGAATCCATCCCGGTACCACGTGCTATGAAGCCGATCGCTAGCTTACAACGCCATGCAGTGTAAATTAATACAGATGTAATGTAAAAACAGGTTATATAACGATTCTCGTTACTTATTTTCTATATGTTCTAACAATATTAAAATTTCATGAAATTATCATCAAGCTACTTATTATTCGATGGTTTTTACCCCTCATCTTCACTTTTTGCCATGTTTCCCGTTCGAAAACGGTCCAAATGGGCATATTTTGCTATATCTTCGCAAACACGACATGATTCCTTAAATTCTCTTCAGGCACGTCAAAAATCAAAAACTGTTGACAACTTCGTTTGTCGAATGTAAAATTATGGACCAGTTCATATCGATCGTTGAAATATTTCCATATTTTGGCAATATCTTCACAAATATAACATATATTCGATCGAGATTGAATCTAGAACTTTATTGTAAAATAAGGTTTTGAAGTCTCTTGCAGAATTTGAACGATATCTGACGGATAGTTTCGGAGATGTTCATACAGTATGTTTCAACTAACTATCGCACTTTAATCCGATCAGATCAGTATTTTTTGAGTTATTGGGAAAACAAAATTTTGGATGGCTATAATTTTGGAACCACTCGGTGGATTTTGCCCATTAACGGACATAGCCAGTGTTTTGGAGTCCAAATTTACTATAAAAATTTCAACTCTCTAACTCATTGCGTTTGAGCGTAATCATGCTGAAGCCGGATGACCGGCCGGACAGAATCAATTTTGACCTCGCATTCTTCATCAGGGAGTCAAAAATTATCGTTTGAGACCATTCTCGGCCAAATATTCGAAAATTACTGTCATTTTGACGAATTGATAGACACTCTGCTCACCTGAACAGCTCGCCAAAAATGAGTAATTCGAAAAATCAGCTTCAAAGCTTTGCTAGGTGAAAAAAAAAGTTTTCTTGATTCTATATTGAAATCAGAAATGCATCTGAACTCCAGAGGGACACCAACAAACATCTCTGGCTGATGGTTGATTGGAATTCATTAGATATTTTGGGGGTATGGTAGGAGAGAAAATATGCAATTTTCGGTTGATTTCATTTCTATTCCGTAGTTATTTAAAAATTCGGTAATTTAACGAAACGAATATGGCGGAATGCAAAAAGTTTATCGTATCCAAGAGGAATAATTTGGATACGATGTATCGGTCACCCTTCTTTTCCAAAAAGGTTTTCCGTTTTCTCAGAAAAGGACAGTGACAATTTTCGGGAATTACAAAAATCGTAGTCTCTGATATCTCACTACGTTATGAAATAATCGCTGCATTTCATTTCGTATTGAACTGGAAGAAGTTTCGTCAGAAACTACCGGATTACAAGAAATCATGAAACGAAAAACGAACAAATTTCGATACCATTGCTCGCAGCGTCTTCTTCAGTGATATATACTGGGTGTTTCGTCATAAAGTGAACAAATATATATGGTCGTATAGACGACACCGGGAGGATCATTTTTGCATTATTACATATACCCCGTTTTCGAAGCATAAGCGAGATACAAGGTGTTTCTTGTCAATTTTGAGCAATATTCGGTGGAGTGTAGTCGGTTGTGGGAGACTTTTCGAAAAATGGGTTCTTGTCACATCCTACTATTCTTTGGTATACAACGCAAGTATGGCAGAACATTTTGGAATTTTTTTTACAGTGAAATGACACTTGAGTGCCTTATTGCTCGCACAAAATGTCTGCTTAATTTTATTCCTTTCAGTTTTTTGGTTTTTGGGAAAAAAATTAAAAACTGCTTTTCGGGCGCCATTTTTATAGGGTTGTAACTAAGCAGAGAGAGGGGTCAAAAAAAAAAAAAGCACTGACGTGAAGTCAGTACTCTTTGGCGCGCGTGTTCACGGTGGCTAATTTGAATTGAATGATTCAAAAATTAACAGTGCTGTATCTAAGCTGCCATCAGGATAGAGTAACAAAGTTGGAAAAGAACACAAGTGACTCTCCTTAGTCGCACAAGCTCCTAGAAGATTTGGGAGGGTCAGTATAATCCTAATCATGTTTATAGCACGCGCGCCAAAGCAGATTGACTTTTTACACTTTTTCTTTCATTGTTAAGTCAATCTACTTTTGCGCGCGTGCTATAAACATGATTAGGATTATACTGACCCTCCCAAATCTTCTAGGAGCTTGTGCGACTAAGGAGAGTCACTTGTGTTCTTTTCCAACTTTGTTACTCTATCCTGATGGCAGCTTAGATACAGCACTGTTAATTTTTGAATCATTCAATTCAAATTAGCCACCGTGAACACGCGCGCCAAAGAGTACTGACTTCACGTCAGTGCTTTTTTTTTTTTTTCAAGTTCCTTTAACAAATATAGCTATCAATACAGTTTGGCTGTTAGTTTTACCGTAGATCAGAAAAAAAATCGGTTGTGGGTCCTCCGTTAGGGACGAAATTGCATCTTCTCCAAATCCGAACGCATTTTAATATAGATCTACCGAATATAGTTATTTATAAATTCGCCTCAGAGCCATACCATACAGACATTTCAAATCGGAAACAACGCTATTTCCCCCAAACTGACTTGTGTCCGTGCACTAAATTGACATGAATATTCTTTTAAAACCTCACAATATCGGCTCATTACTCCCAACATAACCCAAACAACCCAAAACCATTCACTTCTCGTCTGCGCAAGCGCAGTATACTCGTGGCTGCAAGTCCTCCCAAAATTACACACCTCACAAAAAACTCCGATTCTCCAACACTAGTGGTTCAGGAGATATCGCTTCTTGAATCCACGCATGCGCAGACCCTCACCAGGGGATTCTATAGCGGAAAAGCATCCGCCACCCCAAAACCCCAATCCTCTCTGACGAAAGCACCACCAGTTAAATCACTGATGGTCTGCTCATGCGCATAACGAAAAATGCCCGTAAGGGGTTACATCCATTTCGAAATTAGCCCCAGGGCCACGGTACGGACACTTTACCTCTGAAACAACGCTACTGCCCCCAAACTGACTTGTCCTTGCACTGAATTGCTATGAATATTCTTTTAAAACCTCATAATATCGTTTCAGCACTCCCAACATAACCCATCCACCCCAAAAACAGTCACTCCTCTTCTGCGCATGCGCAATCTACTCGCGGCTAAAAGTACTCTCAAAATAACACACCTTACAAAAAACTCCGATTCTCCAACACTAGTGGTTCAGGAGATATCACATCTTTAATCCACGCATGCGCAGACCCTCAACGAGGGATTCTATAGAGGAATAGCATCCGCCACCCCAAAACCCTAATCCTCTCTGATGAAAACACCACCAGTTAAATCACTGATGGTCTGCTCATGCGCATAACGAGAAATGCCTGTAAGGGGTAACATCAATTTCAAAATTAGCCCCAGGGCCACGGTACGGACACTTTAACTCGGAAACAACGCTACATCCCCCAAACTGACTTGTCCTTGCACTGAATTGCTATGAATATTCTTTTAAAACCTCATAATATCGACTCAGCACTCCCAACATAACCCATCCAACCAAAGAACAGTCACTTCTCTTCTGCGCATGCGCAATCTACTGGCGGCTAAAAGTCCTCTCAAAATAACACACCTTACAAAAAACTCCGATTCTCCAACACTAGTGGTTCGGAAGATATCGCATCTTTAATCTACGCATGCGCAAACCCTCATCAGGGATCTGAATTCTATGGAGGAATAGCATCCGCCACCCCAAAACCCCAATCCTCTCTGACGAAAACTACAGCAGTTAAAGGACTTCTCATCTGCGCATGCGCAATACGGAAAATGCCCGGTAAGGGCAGCATGAACCTCAAAAACATATGTTTCGGCATTAAAAGCAAAGTATTCCGCAAAATAGTAGTAATTTTTTTATTTTTTTCATGTCACGTGATCTTCACGAAATTTTGCAAAAGTGTTTGCTTTGGTCTTTTGCATCTACCTACTGAGTTTCAATTTAATCAGATCAGTATTTTTCGAGTTATCGTGAAAACAAAATTTTCAAATTTTCAAATTTTTTTTTTGCCACTTTAGGGCCGTCCGTTCAACACAAAACTTCGCAGGCATATAAAGGTCATGATTCTACAATCTGATGCCAAATTTCAAAAAGATCGAGTGATGGGTTCCGGAAATATTCATAAAAATCGTTTTTATTAAAAACGGCCCTAACTCCGAAACCGCTCGGTCGATTTCGCCCGTTAACGAACTTGTCCGAGATATTTACGCTACGAAACTACCCTGCAAATTTCAGCGCTCTAAGTCGTTCCGTTCGAGAGTTATCGTGCTAACGGCCGGACCGGCCGGCCGGACCAGCCGGCCGGACCGGCCGGCCGGCCGGCCGGACCGGACGGACAGAATTGAATTTGACCTCGAATTCTTCATCAGGGAGTCGAACCCAATCGTTTGAGACCATTTTCGAAAAAAAATTCGAAAAATACAGACATTGTGACGAAATGATAGCACGCTGTTCCTTGCGGAACACGCGCGCAAAAAGAAAAGTTTATATGAAATACCCAACCTATTTTTTGACAAGGAATCATCCCCAATTTTTTTTTCGCAACTATTCATATACCGTATTAACTTATATCATATCAATAATAATAGAATGTACTTTGGCTTACGTCGAAAAGAGTGAAAATTATTTCAATAATATGTATTATGAACAAGCACATTAAAGCTTTTGACCTCAAATTTAATAAGTTTCATACATTATCGGAGATTTCCAGAGATGTGGGATTTGGCGTATATTCCGTTCAATATTTAATTTAGCTTTCGACATATTTTTGTGAATTGGATAGATCTAATATCTGTTAACGATTCGACTTGTCAAATCAAATACCTATATTTCGTAACGTGTAAAATTCTATATCAATATTCTATTTGCAAGAAATATCTGGATAGCATTCAGCTATCTGACGGATAACAAACGGAATTGTGCTGGAAAAAATATTCTATTGCTGTACAAATCCGTATAAAGTTTGAAAAAATCCGTCAGATAAAAAAAATTAAACATTTAATAGCGAAATCCGTTCGTCTGCAATCCAGAGTTTTCTTCCTGAACTATTCGAGGGAAATTCATGAATCACGTATCATCCTCAGACGATCCTCCAGACATTTCAACTTGATCACTTCAATCTGCGGATTGAAAATTGGGGGTTCAACTTGGAAATGTCGATTTAGTGCGGCCGGCCGGCTGACCATTGCCACGATAACTTGAGAACGGAAAGAGATAGTGACTTGAAATTTTCAGAGTAGTTGGCGCGTTTTAATACGACAGACGAGTTCGTTAATGGGCATAATCGGCCCAATGGTTCCCGAGTAATAATTTTGTTTTCAACCAATACAAATCCGATCAAATTGAAACTTGGTCAGTAGTTGTAGAATACATATCTTAGAACGCTTGTAAAATTTTGGGAGAATCGTATCACTAGAAAATTTTAATAAAACTATTAAAAAATATTATGTATGTCACGATAACCTGAGAACCTAGAGAGATAGCGACTTGAAATTTTCAAGTTAGGTTGTGCATCTGAATGTGACATTCAAGTCTGTTTATAGGCATAATCGGCCGAATGGTTTTGGAATTATACCCATCTGAAATTTGGTTATTATTTCCTCAACAACTCAAAAATATCAACTTTTTTAATTACGAAAAATACCAAACCGATCCCATTCAAACATGGTAATCAGTAGTAGAATGTCAACGCAAAAATTCTCGAGAAATTTCGTGAGGGTCGTATAACTAGAACATTTTTGAAAAATCATCGAAAAAAATTGTATGATACCCTTCAGAACCTAACTCTACTGTTAAGTTCCAAGTTTGAACACGATCGGATGTATATTGTCTCGAAGTTGTACTCACCTGGAATATCATTTCTCTATTTCAGTATCGTGTTGAGTCCATTCCAGCACTGAAAACAGTGCTGGAATGACCTCATTCCCGCATTGTTTCTAGTTATATTTTTCGTTTTGTGGTAGTCAGCACTGAAATTCGATCCTATAGAATTTCAACACACGTCAATTGACAATACAATATAATCTGGATATAGTGAAATAATTGTTGAGTAAAAGCTTTATTTTCATTAAAGAATATGGTTCTAGAGATTTCCTTCATGCTAATTTTGAATCATTCATGCTATTAGGAAACTGATTTAAATCTGATCTACATGCCCTACGTACGTTTCAAATTCAAATTCCGTAATCTGTCAACTTTCGTCACACCAACTACCAAGATACAATACAAAAGTCACTAGGATGTATAATCCGAATTTTTCATTAAATTTCAACAGTGTTTTACAAAACTTGCCTGAAATAGAGAAAATATCAACTAATACTCGTTGCAGAAGGCAATTCCAACACTCATGCGTTCGAACACTCGCTCCTTCGTCGCTCGTTTTCGAATTTCGCATTCGTGTTTCAATAGGAGCCCATTCTGCAACTTGTTTTAGAATATACTATTCCTCGATAACTCAAAAAATATAGATTCGATCGAATTGAGCTTGGTAACTAGTTGTGTGTAAAATTGTGTGAGAACTATACCCCTAGAAAAAAAAAAATTCGAAAAACAATAAAGGTTCAAGCACTGACGTGAAGTCAGGAGCTTTTGCGCGTATATGTTCTATTGTCCATTCTACTGTATTGAACACTCTTAATCGAATTTACTATAGTGAATTCGAATTCAGTCTTCCGGTATTTCTGACTCTGACTATAAAGCCAATTCTAACAATAATTGTAGGAGCTTTTAAAATACATATATCTAATTCGATACCAAATGCCATTTAAATATTTCAGAGAAAGCTCTGATATGACGGAGGTTGCACGGTCAATCTGGTTGAGTTTGACATCAATCATGGATTGATGTCTGATTGACGGGAAACTGATTGTATACGCGTAGACTGATGGACTGATGGTCCGGATTGATGTCAGATTCATGCCCAATTGACAACAGTTACGCCGTGTTACCTCCGCCTAATTATAATTTGCTTATGTATGTAATTCCAACATATGAGGTAAGTCAAAGTTTCAAATTTAATTTTTTATGATGCAGTTCTATCATAAGAATCGATTGATATCATTCCCAACTCTGAGAAACCAATACTTTCGGATGTATGATTTGCTTTATGATGCAGTTCTATAATAATAATCCATTGATATCATTCCGAACTCTGAGAAACCAGTACTTTCGGAGATATAATTTGTCAAAATTTGAATATTTACTGGCTAGCAGTTTGACAAGAGCCCCTGTCCACAGGGATTTCCATCACTTTTGGCGCTCTTGTTTCTTCGAACAGAGTGGTTATCAATTTGCCCATATGTCTGTAATTTTCGAATTTTGGCTGAAAATGGTCTTAAACGATTTGGCTCGACTCATCGATCAAGACTCCATGGTCAAAGTAGGTTAAGCTCGTTATTGGGCAAAACCGGCCTGATGGTTCCGGAGTAACGAAAAAAAAAATTTTTTTTTTACATTACAATTTTTGAATTCATACTTTTTTGAGATGCAATTTTATCATAAGAATCCAATGATATCATTTCCAACTCTGACAAGCTTATACTTTCGGAGATATGATTTTTCAAAATTTCAATAAGACATCGTAGTTCTATGTATTCACTGTCTGTGTTCAAGTTCATAAATGTCATCTTATCTAGCTATTAGAGTCATGTCAATTCGTAGTTTGAAAACAAGTATCCGATTCTTGAATTTGTGAATATATACAAGACAGTTTTGAAACCGAAAATAATATTGACTGGTTGCTTATTGAATAATTTACGTATAAATTCGGGATGATGTTTCAGAAGATTTAGAATTGGATCATTTTATTGATGTAGTTTATGAAGGCAATAGGAAAGAAGAACATAATTGAATCATCAAAACAAATTACTGTTCGTTGACCACTGAGGTTAATACTACATTTTACTTCCTCAAGTAGTAAGACATGTTCCTATATACAGTATTTTCATAATGTTGCTAGTTAATATATTTTGAACTATCAAAATAATTTGTTCGTAAGCCTCTACCTACTCAAAAATCAGGAATAATTGGACAATCTGCTATGATTGTCTCCAGCCTTGCTCTAGACATTTCGATGATACTTTCCTTAGGTATTTCGAGTTGTGAAAACTATGCACCGAATGTAAGTTGCAACAACCCATTCCACGAGGTTGAATTATTGTAGATTGCTCATATAATCTTGATAAATAAATTTGATGAAAATTTTTGAAGCATTGTAGATTGCTCTTTTTTCGGCGCTCTTATTTAAAGGTTTATTTTTGAAATATTTTTTTAAACGACACTTTTTTTAAATTTAATTTCTTTCATGATGCAGTTCTAACATAAGAATCCATTCCCAACTCTTAGAAACCAATACTTTCGGAGATATAATTTGTCTGTTTGAACAAGAGCACCAAAAAGCTTCTGCCCACAGGGCTTGAACCATTTTTTTTGTTTAATACTATTCAGAAATTAAATCATACTTATATACTTATACTTCCCAAGAATAGTTTATTGCTAAACAATCGTATTCCCAAAAGAATTCTAATTATGTTGATACTTTGTCGATCAATTGAACCCACAAGTCACTTCAAGAATGAAAAAAAAATGTATTAGATGGCTACTAAATGTGTCGTGATAACGTCTTGGCCGTATAATTAAGTTGGGTCACGAAGTAAAATAAATTACCATTGTTGAAACTGATTAATCGTCATGAAAATTTCATTGTCCTGCCTTTAACAGATTGAAAGAGATACAGTTAATTGTTTCGAAGTAATATTTTGTTTTCATCGTTTCGCCCGATTGAATACTGAGTTGCATTATATATTATGCGCTACCAGAGAACTAAGAAATGCAATAAATGAGAGCAATGTACTGATCTAGAAATATGTGCATGGGACAATGATAAACACATTTTTAGTAGGTACCTAGAGTATGCAGTACCCCAAAAGATTGCGTAAATCGAACAAGCCGTGAGTTTTTAATAAATTCAATAAGGAAAGTCTATACTGGTATCAGATACCATTGAACTGTTTGGAAGGAGAAGTCAAATACCTAAATACCAAACAAAACAAATTTTTATATACCCCAATTATCGAACATTCGATAACATTTGCGTTTAGCTTTTTTGGCGCTCTTGTTCCTCGGAACATAGTGCTTATCCATTTGCCCAATTGTCTGTAAATTTCGAATTTTGGATGAAAATGATCTTAAACGATTTGGTTCGACTCGCCGATCAAGAATCCGTGATCGAAATCGATTCTGTCCGGCCATTCCAGCAGGTCTGGCCGTAGACACGATAACTCTCGAACCGAATGAACTATACACTTGAAATTTTCAGAGTAGATTTGGGAGATACATATCTAGGTAAAGTTTGTTTTTGGGTAAAATCGGCCCAATGGTTTCGGAGTAATGAGCCCATAATTTGGAATTCAATTTTCTTTAAAAAGCCTTCATAAGAATTGATTGATATAATTTTCAACTCTAACAATTTAATACTTTCGGAGATATTATTCTTCAAAATTTCGATTTTAAATCGTAACTCTATGATTTCACAGAATGCTGTATCGATAATTAACCTCCACATCTGTGAATTTAATCTGTGTTCATACATTTCATCATTGGTTGAATGCGAAATATGACCAATGGAATAACCTCAGCTATCGTAGATAACTCTTTGATAATCCATATGATGATGATGATGATGGAACTATATACTTTGGCAAGTTGATCAAATTAGTTTCAGAATATCTCCAGTAAAAACAAAACTGGAATATTGCTTAAGTTTCAGTTGATATAATATTATTTTCATAGTACATTGGAGGAATGAGTATCTTGGATAAGTTCGTTATTGGGTAGAATTGGTCTGTTGGTTTTGGACTAACAATTTTTTGCACTGTTGTTGAATTTAAATTATTTTATGGTGTTTGAATTTAATTTATTTCATGATGAATTTCTACCATAAGAATCCATTGATATTATTCCAAACTATGAGAAACCTACTTTCGGAGATATGATTTGTCTAAGTTTGAACAAGAGCGCCAAAGCTCCTGCCCACAGGGTTTTCCCGCTTTTTTTCGAAAAGAAATATTAAAATTAATGCCAATTGTATACGTATACAGGGTGCCTCCGATAACATCGAGTATTGATCCTTTTTGCGGTAATGCTACAGTAATTCATTGGCACCCGCTAGGCGGCAGGGGCAGGGGTTCCCTGGTCAAATACAATTACGAATTTGTATGTTCAAGGAAAAAATCTTATTATTCATTTATAAAATAAAAAAAAATTGAGAAAGAAATGGTGGGTACATGTGGTATTGTAACATTATACAGCGAGCATCAAACGTATATGGAATAATGGATTTATTTTCTCCAGGAATAGAGAAAAATGGTTTGATAGGTCAAATTGATTTATTTTTTGAGGACCATTTTCCCGTAATTCTTATGCTCTACCATTTCCTGTTACCAAGCAGTGACATCATCGATATTTTTTTCCGATTGGTGGTCCCTTCTTCTTCTTGCCATGGATAGATCATACAATTCTGAATACAGTAATGCACATGTAACGCCATTTTGGTCAATAATTTTTTAAATTTGAAAAATATATGTAAACTATCAAATGAAGTCTCCACCAAATGAACATATTTTGGCGTTCTAGTTCCTCGGAACTGTGTGCTTATCAATTTGCCCAAATGTCTGTAATTTTCGAATTTTTCGATGAAAATGGTCTTAAACGATTTGGTTCGGCTCACTGATCAAGAATCCGTGGTCGAAATTCATTCTGTCCGGCCGGTCCGGCCGGCCGTAGGCACGATAACTCTCGAACGGAATGAGCTAGAGAGTTGAAATTTTCAGAGTGGGTTTGGGAGATAAATATCTCGGCTAAGTTCGTTATTGGGCAAAATCGGACAGATGGTTTCGGAGTAACAGAAAAATTATTTTTTTTACGTAACAAATTCCACATTAAATTTTTTCAATAAGGAGTTTTACCATAAGAATCCAATGATATCATTCTTAACTCTAACAAGCTAACACTTTCGGAGATATGATTTTTCAAAATTTCAATAATAAATCGTATTTGTACGTTTTCACAGAATTATATAATTATTCTATGTATGAATTGTCATAATGTCAACTTAGTTTCCTGAGACATGACAGTTTTCTGGCCTGAAAGTTGACGAAAAGCGAATATAAAGGTAAAAAACAGTCAAATAAACCCCCATGTGGCGATCTTATGTCGAAAAGTGAAAATTAAGAATATATATCCCAGGTAAGTACCGACGTTTTATTCCAATACCGGAGATCGATGAGATCGTTCGAGGAGCCCGATAGCCGGTCGGTATGATTCATCGGGTTTCGGAACGAGAGAAGGCGGGCTCAAATCCCGGAAAGGGAATTACACTTTTTGGCACTCTAGTTCCTCGGATCTGAGTGCATATGAATTTTCATTTAAGATGCAGTTTCACCATTAAATTCCATCGATATCATGTTCAACTCCAACAAGCTATTACTTTCGGAGATATGATTTTTCTAAATTTCAATAATAAATCAAACTTACTTCTTAGTTTTCACAGAATGCTATAATTATTCTATCTAAGCTTTATTATATGATCTGTGTTCATACTCGTATATTTCATCCTGTTCTATAAGAAAGACTCAAATTCATTCCAGCTATTTTAATTTGATTTCTTCCATGGTGCAGTTCTCATTCTCAGATTGCTCATTTAATCTTGATAAATAAACTGTTATTTGAATTGAATTTCCTTCATGATGCAGTTCTATCATAAGAATACATTGATTTAATTCCCAATTCTGAGAAACCAATACTTTCGGAGATATAATTTGTTTGTTTGAACTAGAGCGCCAGAAAGCTCCTGTCCACAGGGCTTGAACCCATTTTTGCGCGTATGTTCTGGGGAACATCGCGTTATAGTTTTGCCCAAATGTCTGTAACTTTCGAATTTTTTGACGAAATTGGTCTGAAACGATTTAGTTGGACTCCCCGATGAAGAATTCGAGGTCAGATTTGATTCTGTCCGTCCGGCCGTCCGGCCGTATGGCCGTCCGGCCGTACGGCCGTCGGTTGCCACGATAATTTGAGAACGAAAAGAGCTAACGACTTGAAATTTTCAGGGTGGGTGGCGCACCGCAATACGAGGGACAAGTTTGTTAATGGGCATAATCGGCCCAGTGGTTTCCGAGTAATAATTTTGTTTTCAACCAATATAAATCCGATCGAATTGAAACTTGGTGAGTAGTTGTAGAATATGAACCTTAGCACGTTTGTGAAATTTAGGGCGAATCGTATGGCTAGAAAATTTTAAAAAAATTATTAAAAAATATTTTTTTTGTCACGATAACCTGAGAACGGCAAGAGATAGCGACTTGAATATTTCAGGTTATGTTGTGCATATGAATGCCACATTTGAGTTTGTTTATGAGCATAATCAACCAAACGGTTTCAGAGATATAGCCATCTGAAATTTTCTGAAATTTGGTGGTTTTTTGTTCCTCATTAACTCGAAAAATACTGAACTGATTGAATTCAAACATGGTTATTAGTTGTAGAATGCCAACGCAAAAATGTTTGCGAAATTTGGTGAGGATAGCATTCGTAGAAAATTTTTAATAAATCATTGAAAATAAAAAAAACAAAATCTATATATCAGAAACTATACGTTTGAAATTGCTGAAATTTTGCAAGAGCGTTCATTACCTAACTCTACTGCCAAGTTTCAAGTTTTAACACGATCGGTTGAATATTGTTGGAGATTCGAGCATTCTTGTGTGAGTTCAGTAGATGGGTGACCGTTGCCTCGATAACTTTCGAACCAAAGGAGATAGGGACTTGCAATTTTCAGGGTAGGTTGCGTATCCGAAAGGGAGAGTTGAGTTTGTTTTTGGGCATAATCGGTTTAACGGTTTCCGAGTTATATCCACCTGGAATATTGTTTCCTTGATAACTCAAAAAATAAATATTCGATTGAATTGAAGCTTGGTAACTAGTAGTAGAAAATCAACACAAAGACGTGTTTAAAATTCTGTAAGAACCGTACTACTAGAAAATTTGAAAAAAATTACGAAAAAAAAAATTTTAATAACCGCGCCTCCAGAAAATTAAAAAAAAATCACGAAAAAAAAATTGGTTCAAGCACTGACGTGAAGTCAGAAGCTTTTGCGCGTATGTTCTATTGTCCATTCTTCTGTATTGGACACCCTTAATCGAATTTACCATGGTTAATTATGTCGTCCATTCTCCTGTATTGGACACTTAATTCGAATTTACCATGGTAAATTTGAATTAAGAGTGTCCAATACAGGAGAATGGACAACATAATATACCATGGTAAATTCGATTAAGGGTGTCCAATACAGAAGAATGGACAATAGAACAAACGCGCAAAAGCTTCTGACTTCACGTCAGTGCTTGAACCAATTTTTTATTGCAAAATCGATACTTGAAGGTGTCATAACTTACAAACATTCGCAAAGTAACCCCCGGTTTCTGAAAGGCTGATCAACACAAATGTTAACTAATCAGTGATCAATCTCTTGTTAACCCTCATCTGAGTTGCGCAAAGCTCAAAAACTCGGACTGATTTGACATTTGACGTTTGACTGATTTGACAGTTCTGTTAACTTTGACCAGCCTTTCAGAAACCGGGTGTTAGTGTCCAAATTGACGGCCATTCACTTCGTGACATTACGCCAATCGAGCTAAATATTTTGACTGTTAACTGTTAACTGTTAACGATCCTTCAATAAAGGCCCTATAACCCTTTTCCTAACAATTCCAGCCTATACATTCACTTCAGGAAACATTGTATGTGCCTCCATCATCCAGTTTGCATTGTGATCTGACCAATAACAAGAGTTTTCTCTTTTAAAAGGTACATTTGAATAACATGTTGCAACAGCTTGATTCTGAACTATCCTAGAACAGTTCTGAAAGTTGTTGAATGAAAATAGGAATTTTTGTAGATCACAGATAATGAGAATTATTTATTCTGTGCAATTCAAAAAGATACGTGCGCGCTTTATCGGGGTAGTTTTATCATTAGATAAATTTTAAAAATGACTGGAGGAAGAGGAATTCAGTTTGATTTTTTTTTATTGGCATGTTTTGAACCAGTTCGAAAAATAATGAGTCAAGTTAATGAAATTAAGTACATGTTATTATATGAAGCTCATGAACATTTTTCAGATTTGTCAGAACCATCAGGAGTCCTTTGTCTCGAGGTGGAAAATTCAGAAAGCTTTGTATTTAAGAGGAAAGACCCTGATACACTTAATCAAATTGTTATTTATACCTGGATTTTGAAACAGGACATTGGTATTTATTTAATTTTTTGTGCTGTTAAGAAAAATTTAATAGAATCATTGTTAGCTATTTACAAATACAAAATAGTGTTATTCGATTGATAATATCTGATCTATGATAATATGAGACTGCGGAATAAATAAATTTACGGCCAAAAAAAAGAAAAAAAAATTAATTAATCTTGTAGAAGTAATTACATCGGGGAAAAAGGGGGAAAAATATATATTAGTGAGTGAGTAATTCAACATTTACAGACATGAATCGATATATAGGAGAGTACGATAACCCGTTATATGATACAAAATTGTTAACAAATTTAGAAGAAGTTAAAGATTATGGTTTTGTGGAGGGTTTCAGTGTTTTTCATATGAATGTAAGAAGCATTTCCGCAAATTTTGATGAATTAGTTCTACTTTTGGGATGTATTGAAACGGATTATGATATTATTGTTCTCACAGAGACCTTCCAAATAGAATATGTTGGTATGTACGAAATCGTCGATTACAAGGTGGTCTACAATGGGGGTGAATACAATCAAAACGATGGAGTAGTTGTATATGTAAGAAATAATTTGTCTTTCACTCATAAAATCATTCAGCTGGGAGAAATAAAATGTATAGAAATAGACGTAAGGAGCAATAATAATGAAGATGTTAAATTGACAGCTATATATAGGTCCCCACAAACATGTGCTCATTCGTTTAATGCTAATATTAATACATATCTTGAACAAACATATGCAGCACATCATATACTTGTGGGTGATATAAATATCAATATTTTGTCCGAAGATAACATTGTCGAGGATTATAGGAATATTTTGCATTCATCAGGTTTTGTGCCAGTGATAAATAAACCAACTCGTCCAAGTAGTAAAAGTTGTATTGATCACATATTTTTGAAGACATTTACAGATGAAAACCTTGATTATTTTTGTCATGGATGCATAATACAACACTTAATAACAGATCACTACCCAACTATGTTATCTTTGAACTTTTCAGTAAATAAATTAAAGAAAAATATTAAGCAGAAAACAAAAAAATATATTAACTACAGACAATTGAGGAGTGATTTAGGTAAAGAGATGTGGACTGAGGTATATAAAAATGAAGATGTAAACTTGATGGCCAATTCATTTATTAAAACTGTCACGAACTACATTGAAAAGAATACATCCGAAAAAGCAATAAAGAATATAAATAGGAAAAGAAAATTATGGATTACAGATTCACTCATCAGATTGATAAACACAAAGAATAAACTTTATTTAAACTTAAGAAATGATCCAAGTAATGAACCTTTGAAGAAAAGCTATTCTAACCTAAAAAAAGAAATTAAGACAAAAATTAATGTTGCCAAAGCAAAATCTATTAAAAAGATTGCAGAGAATAAATCAGAATCAAAAGCTGTATGGGACCAGGTGAGGGCTATTTGTGGTAGCTTCCAACCTCAAACATCAATAGAATGCATTAAGGTCGATGGTAAGAAAACTAAAAATAACAATGAAATAACCAATGCATTCAATAAACATTACTGTACTTTGGGGCAACTATATGCAAATGATATCGAAGATGTGGAGGATTTCAGGGAAATTTACCAAACTGAGGGAGACACATTTTTTTTGACACCCACTGATAAAACTGAAGTCCAGAATATATTAGACGGACTAAAGAAGAAAAAAGCTCCAGGACATGACGGTATAAGAACAGAAACCCTTCTTGAAATCAAAAAAGAAATTTCGGGCCCATTAGCTCATCTTATCAATAACTGTTTTGTTACTGGATGCTTTCCAGATGTATTGAAATTGGGTGTAATTAAACCACTATATAAAGGTGGAGAGAGGTCTGAAATGATAAACTACAGACCACTATCATTGGTCTCAAATATCGCAAAAATATTGGAGAGAATGCTTCATAAACGCATGATGCTTTTTCTTCAACAACGCGGGATAATTAGTCAAAATCAGTATGGATTCATGAGCGGAAGATCAACTGAGGATGCGATTAGGGAATTAACATCGAAAATCTATGAATGCTTAGATAAGCAAATTCCATCCATTTGCATGTTCGTAGATCTCGCTAAGGCATTTGATACCGTCTCACATGAAAGACTATTGAATAAACTTGATAGATGCGGATTTCGAGGAAAAATCTATCAGTTATTGAGGAGCTACCTGTCGAATAGAAAACAAGTAGTTGAAATTAATGGATATAGGAGCAGGGAAGAATTCGTTACTTACGGAGTCCCTCAAGGCACGGTGCTAGGACCACTTTTATTCCTGGTATACATAAATAACCTATTAAAAATTGACTGCAACGGAAATATCATTGGTTTTGCAGACGACACTGTCATACATATACGGGCAAAATCCTGGGAAGAACTGAAAATCAAGGCGCGAAGCAGCTTCAGCATGGTGAGAAAATGGTTACAGCAAAATAAACTAACCATAAATGTGGAGAAAACTAGATATGTCCCATTTGCTTCATATAAGAGCGGCCTACCGGAATTTGGCAATATTGAGATGGATGGTAACACCACTATATCAGCAGAAAAAAGTGTGAAATACCTTGGAGTGATAATTGATTCTCACCTAAAATGGGATGAGCATGTGAGAAATCTGGTCAGAAAACTGAGAGGTCTAATTTATAAGTTCAAATCCTTGAAAAAATATTGTATAGAACGGAAATATCTGCTGATGGTTTACAATGCTCTCGTGGAATCACTGATTGGCTACGGAATAGTGGGGTGGGGAGGAATATATGACTGCCATTTGGATTGTTTGAATAAAGTTCAAAAATGGATACTTAGAACAATATATGGTAAAAAAATAACATATCCTAGTGAGCCATTGTTTCAACTTTCGAACATACTTAATACAAGAAAACTATTTATACTCAAGTTGGCAACAAATGTTTTTAAAGGAAAAATTAAATTGAATAGTGTAGAATATAATTATGAAACAAGAAACAAATATAGAACTTACCACACCTTCAAATGCTCCAAGAGTATTGGACAAAGATCAGCTCATTTTCTTGTTTCCAAAGTATATACGATGATTCCCACTGAGATAAAATCCATAAAAAATTATAAGACTTTCAAACAGAAAACTAGAGAATGGTTAATGAAATTAACGACAGAGGAAATAGATCAATTAGTTAACGGTTTCATCAAGTAGAACAAAGACAGAAAATATTGTGTAAAATAGGAACTGAATGGAATACTTACCTGATATGACGCATAAACCCGGACTTGGCCTGTTAATCCGATTGATACTAGATGTGTGGATTATGTATGTGTGTGTTTGTGGAAGAATCGGAGACTTACAAATTTCTTGAGTTTGCATTCCAGTTGTTGTGGTATATTATTGTAGAAATAAGTTGGGTTGGGTTGAATTTTACTTAAAAAAATGTTGATTTAATTTGAATTATCTTCACATTGAATTGTGTGTCACATTGTGGGTTTTTTTTGTTTTTTTTGATGTTGAATTGATATTATCTGGGATCTAAATTATGTTCTTCTACACAGTTACGCACAGGTTATTTCTAATAATAATCTCTGTAACTTACTATGTTTACTTGTTTACTTGTATTTGAATAAACATTATTATTATTATTATTATTATTATGTGGTGCCGTTTGTATCTATAAAAGCACCTCAGTTAAGTTTTCAATTGATTAGTCATATTATTATGATAATGGACAGAGTATTGTGGCTAGGCATATTCATGCTTCTTTCACTGCTATGAAGAATATATGATACAAGAAAAGTGCAAAACATGATCTAGGTGTCTAGTCTCGATTGGTTTCGACTTCATGAGACAATAATTTTCTAAAGTGGCATTTCATTTTTTGTTCGACAGGTTGTCGAGGTTGGTTGGAAAGTACTCTGGGTTGAATATCTTTTTTTACATTTTATTAACATCTAGCGTGAAAATAGAGTATTTATGTTTTGGATGGCGTATCATGGCGTGTGGAAATTTTTGAAATTATTTTGAAAATATTTTTATTTGAGGACTGTCCTTTGAAATGAAGGACGGTTGGCAATCCTGAAATATGCCCAAGTACCTCCAGCAAAATTGCTTCCAAAAAATTGTCCTCATGATCAGATCATGAACTTCAACTTGCCCCGAAGAAAATAAATACTGAGTATGATGAAGAGAAATGTTACAAAGAAAACTTCACAAACGGGGTATCATGTATTTTACCTCCATCTTAAGATATCTTCTTGTTTCAAACACTTGCACAAAATTTCAGTTTATCCGCTACTGAAACTTGTTTTAATAATCAAGTTTCAACATCAACTCGAAAACCTCGATACGCATGTGCGAACTACCTAATTCTGAACCAGTTCGAAGTAAAATGTACCCACTGTTTTCACTGTTCTGGGATAGTTCCGAATTGGTTCGCAAAATAACCAAAACACCGGACTATATAGTTTTGGGGCAGTTCTGAATGAACCAAAACAGCGTATTAGGCTTGTTTCACATGCATACGGTTCCATTCGGTTCGGTTCGTTTTCGGTTTCAACCGAAAACGAATGAAGGCCTTTCACACATATACGGTTCATATTAGGTTTTATGTTATCTTCCGACACGGGTTTACAATTCCAATTTTTCCCTGGCGTCAGATTCATCAAAGCCATTCAAAATTGAACACATACATCTTTGAATGCATCCTACCTCTTTAATTGATCTTTATATTTTTCGGAAGTTTTGTCCCGCAGCACTGGTTTAGATTTACTGCAGAAATCAGTCGATCCACATTTGGTAAACCATCATTTTCTCATGAATACTGAGATAGCAACAATATCCCGAAAATATGTATGTTTATATTTCTATATTTGAACAATTCGGGAAATATTGAAAGATATCTACTCTGCTTACTTTATGGTTCAAACCGAAACTAAACCGTATTTGTGTGAACGCCCCGGTTGATCTGTATTCCCTACACACGAATCCAAACCTGATAGAAACCTATTCGTGTCGAGGGAGTATTCGGTGCTGTACGGTTTCAATTCGGTAACGAATCTAAACCGGAGCCTTGTTTCACACTTGTCGCCAGCGACCGAATTGAAACCGAAAACGAAACGAACCGAATGGAACCGTATGCATGTGAAACAAGCCTTACGGATTTTTACATCTGCGCTTGTGCGAACTGTCCAGAACTGCGAACCAAAACAAAGCTAAAAGCTAGTTCGTGCACTAGATTAATCGTGAATGGATGCTATTTATGGCATTTGTTTATGGCGATATATTATTATTTGACGCTATATAGACAAATGAGGATTTTCCTCCAACTCTAATAAAATGTTCAATTTTACATCCTTGGTATTGCCGTCGTCCACTTTTTGGATGATCACGTATACGAACTCATATTTCCTGATTATTTTACTAACAGCACCCAGAGTTACAGGTTCAGCATTAGGATATTTTTCATTGAAATAAACACACACTTCTTGATGCGTACGTGTTATATCTCCAGAACCCCTAATAATAAGAATTTTTATTCTGTCTGATTCTGATTAACGCCAAACCATTTTAAGTTTAGTTTTTGACAGTAGGTGAATAAAAATTAACAAACTAATCCGAATTGAATTCAGATACGACTACCAATTTCAACAATTTGCAATATTCAAGTGGGTACTAGGAGAACACACAAGATATCCAGAATGTCTAAAATATTTTATGTGAGTTTCAGTATCAATAATACTAGAATACGATTTGATAATTTCTAGTGATACGATCCTAACAAACATCTTTGTGTCGGTATTCTACAACTACTTACCAAGTTCTCTTTCCGTTCGTAAGTTATCGTGGCAACGGTCACCCATCCAGCTACTGAATAAGTGAGTTCAGTAGCGGCTCAGATCTACAATAATATAGATGCGATCGTGTTCAAATTTAGAACTTGGCTGTAAAGTTAGGTTTCGAAGCCTTGCGCAAAATCAGCGTTATCAGAGAAATAGTTTCTGAGATATAGAATTTTTTTCAAAGATTTTTAATGATTTTTAAAGAAATTTCTAGTGATACGATCCTCACGAAATTCCTTCAAAATTTGCATTTTGGCATTCTAAAAATAATTACCATCTTTCAATTGGATTGGTTCAATACTTTTTGAGTTAAGGAGGAAATAAAAACAAGATAGATAGGTAGGTATAACTCCAGAACTGTTTGGCCGATTATGCCTATTAACGACCTCACATGTTGCATTCGAATGCTCAACCTACCCTGAAAATTGCAAGTTGCAATCTTTTTCCGTTTCCAAGTTATCGTGAGATGAATAATAATGTTAAAAAAAATTTCTAGTGATACGATTCACACAAAATTGCACAAACGTCTTAAGTATGTATTCTATAACTACTCACCAAGTTTCGATTCGATCGGCTCTGCATTGGTTCAAAACAAAATTATTACTCGGAAACCGTTGGGCTGATTATGCTTATTAATGAGCTTGTCCGTCGTATTGGGATGCGCCATCTACCTTGAAAATTTGAAGTCGCTTTTTCCGTTCTCAATTTATTGTGGCAACGGCCGGCCGGCTGAATCAAATTTGAATTCTTCATCAGAGAGAATTACAGATATTTGGTCAAAATTATACTGCGATGTTCCCCAGAACATACCCACAAAATTGGGGGCTTGCAATTTAAAACTAGAAAATTTAACAAAAATCACGAAAAAAAAATTGGTTCAAGCACTGACGTGAAGTCAGGAGCTTTTGCGCGTATGTTCTATTGTCCATTCTTCTAGATTGGACACCCTTAATCGAATTTACCATGGTAAATTATGTTGTACATTCTCCTGTATTGGACACTCTTAATTCGAATTTACCATGGTAAATTCGAATTAAGTGTCCAATACAGGAGAATGGTTAACATAATTTACCATGGTAAATTCGATTAAGGGTGTCCAATACAGAAGAATGGACCATAGAAAATACGCGCAAAAGCTTCTGACTTCACGTCAGTGCTTGAATCAATTTTTTTTTTCGTGATTTTTTTTAAATTTTGTAGGGATGCGGTTCTTAAAATTTTTTTTTTCGTCATTTTTTTCAAATTTTCTAGGGGTACGGTTCTTACAAAATTTCAAACACGTCTTTATGTTGATTTTCTACTACTAGTTACCAAGCTTCAATTCAATCGAATATTCTTTTTTGAGTTACCAAGGAAATAATATTCCAGGTGGATATAACTCGGAAACCGTTAAACCGATTATGCCCAAAAACGAACTCAACTCTCCCTTTCGGATATGCAAACGACCCTGAAAATTGCAAGTCCCTATCTCCTTTCGTTCGAAAGTTATCGAGGCAACGGTCACCCATCTACTGAACTAACACAAGAATGCTCGAATCTCCAACAATATTTAACCGATCGTATTAAAACTTGAAACTTGGCAGTAGAGTTAGGTTATGCACGCTCTTGCAAAATTTCAGCATTTTCAAACGAATAGTTACTGATATATAGAATTTTTTTTTTATTTTCAATGATTTATTAAAAATTTTCTACAAATGCTATCCTCACCAAATTTCGCAAACATTTTCGCGTTGGCATTCTACAACTAATAACCATGTTTGAATCCAATCGGTTTAGTATTTTTCCAGTTAATGAGGAACAAAAAC
Organism: Halyzia sedecimguttata; assembly: GCA_937662695.2. NCBI lineage: Eukaryota > Metazoa > Arthropoda > Insecta > Coleoptera > Coccinellidae > Halyzia > Halyzia sedecimguttata. The sequence continues at coordinate 36,485,849 of OW569411.2, forward strand.
CACCAAATTTCAGAAAATTTCAGATGGCTATAACTCTAAAACCGTGTGGCTGATTATGCTCATAAACAAACTCAAATGTCGCATTCAGATGCACAATCTAACCTGAAATTTTCAAGCCGCTATCTCTTTCCGTTCTCAGGTTATCGTGACAACAAAAATATTTTTTAATAATTTTTTAATAATTGTCTAGCGATACGATGCTCACAAAATTTCACAAACGTGCTTAGGTTTATATTCTACAACTATTCACCAAGTTTCAATCATCAATCAGATCTATATTGGTTGAAAACAAAATTTTTACTCGGAAACCACTGGGCTGATTATGTTTATTAACGAACTTGTCCGTCGTATTGAGATGCGCCACCTACCCTGAAAATTTCAAGTTGCTAGCTCTTTCCGTTCTCCAGTTATCGTGGCAACGGCCGGACGGCCGGATGGCCGGCCGGACAGAATCGAATTTGACCTCAAATTCTTCATTGGGGAGTCGAACCAAATCGTTTGAGACCATTTTCGTAAAAAAATTCGAAAGTTACAGACATTTGTGCAAAGTGATAACGCGATGTTCCCCAGAACATACGCGGAAAAATATAGTTGACGTCACTATTCGGTGATGGGAAATGGTAGAATATCAAGAATTTCGTAAATGTTCCTCAATAAATAATTTACTTTGAAATATCAAACCAATTTTCGATATTCCTGAAAGGGGAGAAAATTAATCCATTATTCCATATTTTTGACGTTCACTGTATAAAAGATTATGTATTCACCTCAGCTTTCAAACATATAAACTAATAACGAACTCAACAGGGATATTTATCTCCCAAACCAACTCTGAAAATTTCAACTGTCTAGCTAATTTCCTTTGAGAGTTATCGTGTTAACTGCCTGCCCGCTGGACATAATCTATCTTGACCACGGATTATTGATCAGTGAGTCGAACCAGATCGTTAAGACCATTTTCATCCAAAAATTCGAAAATTAGACATTTGATCAAATTGATAAGCACTCTGTTCATGCATATCATTATCAGTGCGGCGAAAGTGATTCAAGTGAACTGGAAATATTGATCAGAAAAGTTCTGAAAGTTTATTATGCTGCCCATGTTCCTATCGGTCATCTGGTATAGCTGAAATTCTTGTAATAATCGTTAGTTGAAATAGAATATGGGCGAAAGTAAATGAACAATAACATTGAACTGGAGTCGTGCGAAATACCGGGACTCGGTCCACTTGGTGGAATGGACAGGGTCGGAGCGAGAGATAGCGTTACCGCTAGCCAAATGTGAACACTCTGCAGTAACGGATTTACAGATTTCCGCCCGTAGGCTATTCAATTTTTGCCGCCCCTAAATTTTGATATCTTAGCCCACAATCATATCAATTTTCTATCATAAAATTCCAACTTTATGATTTGTGCTCCATCATCCTCGTTAGATCAACTTTTCCGCTATGGCTAGTAAGAAAGGTAACTTTGAAAATGTACGCATTCCTGGACTATTCTGTTTCTAAATCATTAGGAAATTCGTATTTTGTGTGTGTGTGTAATATTTTTGGCGCTCTATAGTTCCTCGGAACTGAGTGCTTATCAATTTGCCCAAATGTCTGTAATTTTGGAATATTTCGATGAAAATGGTCTTAAACGATTTGGTTCGACTCACTGATCAAGAATCGGTGGTCGGAATTCATTCTGTCCGGCCGGTCCGGCCGGCCGGCCGGCCGTCCGTAAGCACGATAACTCTCGAACGTAATGAGCTAGAGAGTTGAAATTTTCAGAGTAGGTTTGAGGGATGAAATTCTCGGCTGAGTTCGTTATTGGGAAAAATCGGACAGATGGTTTCGGAGTAACAAAAAAAAAAATTTTTTTTTACGAAACAAATTCCAAATCAAATTTTTTTTAATAAGCAGTTTTATCATAAGAATCCATTCATATCATTTTCAACTCTATCAAGCTAATACTTTCGGAGATATAATTTTTTAAAATTTCAATGTAAATCGTATTTCACAGATTGATATAATTATTATTCTATGTATGAATTCTCATAATGTCAACTTGACAGAAGGGAATATTGTAACTTCAAAAATATTGGGGTTGAAATACTCGTATTTAAGCGATGCAACGGGGACCTCACCCGAAAATGTTTGAAAATATTACGTAAATATTGAAAGCATAATTCTGTAGTTTGGTGAACGTAGATCAGGAAATTTTTGATCGATTACAAGGTAATTTATTATTACTTATCTAATAAACTATTATTTGAATTGAATTTCCTTTATGATGCAGTGATATCATATGAATACATTGATATAATTCCCAACTCTGAGAAACCAATACCAGATATAATTTGTCTGTTTGAACTAGAGCGCCAGAAAGCTCCTGTCCACAGGGCTTGAACCCATTTTTTTTTCAATATGTAAGTCGAAATAAAAGATGTACGAACTAAATTTTCCAATTTGCCGCCCCTTGAAATTTGCCGCCCTAGGCTCCAGCCTACTCAGCCTGCTGGTAAATTCACCACTGACACCCTGTGTAGAGTGCTGACTACTGGAGTTCTCACAGCAATAATACATACATTATGTCAAACAAGAGCTATTCCTCGGCTGCCGCTATGCAAAATTTTCCAACGAAAGAACAAGCTCATCACCGATACCACTTTAGACCGGGCGCTATAGGTAAGTTAGAATGCATATTATGAGTGACGAATTGTGCCAACGGATTTGAGTGAAGAAAAGGTCAACGATTAAGAATGTAGATCTTACCTGTAAATTTTTTGGAGCATTTAATCTTTAACCACTCTTCTCTTATTCGTAAAGGGTATGTATTGATGTATTGATGTATGATATAAAATCTTTTTAATGATTATTTCCGTAATTATTTATAGATTGTTCTAATAGTAAAAGTGAGGAGGGATTTTTAAATAATAAAATAACTAAAAATAAAGTAGAGTCTGGTAAAGACGGCTTCGTCATTTGTCGTGGACGTAAGTCATCGTTCAACTTTTCATAACCAAATGAACAATAATCAATGGGTGGTAATTGTGTTTGACGAGAATGTTTGTACTGTAGCCGTTTATAAATACAAATGCAAAGCATCTGAAGTGCATATCAGTTTCATCAAATTGAAATGGAAACCTATATTTTGAGATATCAGTTCATATCTGAGTTCATCAGCAGATATTTTTTTCTTTGAAAATAAATATGTGCAAACTATTTCAAACTCTTTGAATTGCTCATTATTTAGGTCAAGGTTTTCCAAAGGAATGGGAGCTGTTTGTACCAAATCTTCAGACGCAGCTTTCAAACATTACATTTTACTTCCAAACCCCCTAGTAGTGTCGCACTCGCAACCACTGACAGCATGTAATGCTGGCAAAATATTGCATATGCTTTCACCCAGGGATTCAGCAGCCAAATGGCATCCTAGAGAATATTTCTTTGTGTGAGAACCGTCAAACCACAGAACGAGACACCCAATATTTGCTAAGTATTTCCAGAAATAAACTGCCAAAACGAAATCTGTATCAGCGCAGATTATGATTATATGAGCAGATTGAATCCTTACTGCGTGAAATATGTGGACAAATATTCTTGAATGAGCTTCTAAGGCCAGCCTTATACAGCCGGAATGTCTCTCAGAATTCATACTCTTAATTCATATTATTAATTCAGAAAACACAGAATTACATGGTAATTTACTATTCTCCCCACACATTCTGATTTTTTCAGAGTATCAATTTCTAGTTTTTGCAAGCTTTCAGAATTCAGATTATCAATTAAGAATATCAATTCAGAGAGAAATTCCGGCCGTTTAAGGCCGGCCTTAGTGGTTTGATTGCAATTCAAGTACCTCACAAATTAAAGATCCTTGCAACTTGAAACATTTAGTCCACAAACATAAATCTAACAGTCTTCTTTTACTTGTGCATATTTTAAAGCTTTAGAGCAAATGGATCAAACGAGTTGCAGTTTATTATGAGCGTTAGCAAGAAAAGCTTTAGGTACATTCAGCAGGAGTATTCGTTGAATGGTTGGAAATTATGATATTCTTCATGATCCGGCCTTTATTCCGTAGTTTTGCCTCCAAAATTCTATATCAATTTCGTCTTATCTATCAAATATTACTATCCTCTTAACGCCAGGCAAAGTAAAAAATTCAATAATTCTTTTGAAGAAAGCCTCGGCAACATCAGCAAACATATTATTTAACTGAATTTTATGAATAAGTGCCATACCAGCAATAATATGATTTAATAAATAAATTTTGAAAGTATTTAAATTCATTGAATCTTGCTGAGAGCTTGTACCACGATTATAATTTTTTTGAATTTCGAGGAGCTGTGATTTTGGAGACTTTCTGTAAAATCCGTCACTGCCAAATAGATATAGTAATTCAATAATTCATAAGATGCTAATATCCTTGTATTAAATCCACGTTGAGAAGCCGAATGATTTTTGGAAAATTGTTACATCTGTTACGTTACGATATATTTATGTCTGATTCCGAAGGAGTGTCTTTAAAGTTATAGAATTTATTTTTTTGTATAGGGTACGATAATTTCTTATTTTTCTCGAAAAATAACACTAAACGCGTACACACGCTATACTTACTGTATGGGCGAAGAGGGGATGTGAAGGAAGGGGGAAGGGACCACCACACCTGGCGGCAAGATGTGTTTTGTTATTATTTAGGGTCTCAGGAATAAGAATCCGGTCATAGAAGCCGTCACTCGGATTTTGCATACTAAATTACCTCTAGCGCCTGCACTACTTAGTGAATTTCAAAGTTTGCCCTAGAGCCACGGTACGGATACTCCAACTCGGAAATAACGCTATTTCCCCGAAACTAACTTGTGAGCGCAATGAACTGGCATGAATTTTTTTTTAAAGCCTGGCAATATCGGCTCAGTGCCAGACCCATGACCGCTAGAAGTAAACCACTCCCAACGTAAACCAGTTCCAGTTTGTAGCATCCAATGAATACAAAACTCCGCATTCATATAAAGGTTATGATTCTACAATTTGATGGAAAATTTCAGATAGATCGAGTTATCAGTTTCGGAAATATTATAAACTAATGCTTTGAATAAGAAATATAAAAAGGCACTGACGTGAAGTCAGTACTCTATGGCGCGCGTGTTCACCTTGGCTAATTTGAATTGAATGATGAGGGTTTCAAGCTCAAAGGATAGAACAGGCCGTACATCTACCCAGCGGGTAGTAGACACCATTCACTGTCGGGTCATAAATTAACAGTGCTGTGTTTAAGCTGGCATAAGGATAGAGTAACAAAGTTGACAAAGAACTCAACTGACTCTCCTTAGTCACACAAGCTCCTAGTCCTAGGAGCTTCTGAGTGATCTCCATGGGGAAGACTTGGGAGCAGCATAATCATAATCATGTTTATAGCTCGCACGCCTTTTAGTCTTTTTTTGCGCGTATGTTCTGGGGAACATCGCGTTATCATTTGGCCCAAATGTCTGTAATTTCCGAATTTTTTGGCGAGGATGGTCTCAATCGACTAGGTTCAACTCACTGATGAAGAATTAGAGGTCGAATTTGATTCTGTCCGGTTGCCACAATAGCTTGAGAACGGAAAGAGATAACGACTTGAAATTTTCAGGGTAAGTGGCGCGTCCCAATACGACGGATAAGTTCGTTAATGTGTATAATCGGCTCAATGGTTTCCGAGTAATAATTTAGTCATCAACCAATACAGATCCGATCGAATCGAAACCTGGTAACAAGTTGTTGAATACAAATACAAAGACGTTTGTGAAATTCTGTGAGACTCATGTCACTAAAAAATTAAAAAAAAATTATTATAAAATATTATTTACGTCACGATAACCTGTGAACGGAAACAGATAGCGACTTGCGAATTTTAGGGTAGGTTGTGTACCCGAATGTGACATTTGCGTTTGTTAATAGCCAAAATCGGCTAAACGGTTTTGGAGTTATACCCATCTGAAATTTGGTTTTTATTTCCTCAATAATCAAAAATATTCACGTCTTAAATTTTTTTTTCCAAATATTTGAAAATATAACAAATTGATTTGAGTTCAAATCGACAGATTATATTATGTGAAATATCGATTTGTTATGGCCAATTTTGTAGAATCATATAACTAAAAGCAGAGACAAACTGATTTTTACTAAAATTTGTATCAACAAGCTAACATTCCAGAGCGTTGTGCCAATCGGGTTCGTACAATTAATATACTTATGCATAGAATTCACAAATGAAATTATCACCAGGGGATATAATTGATTCTGTCCGGCTGGCCGTAGACACGATAACTCTCGAACGGAATGCCCTAAACAGTTGAAATTTTCAGAGTAGATTTGGGAGATAGACATCTCGGTTATGCTTGTTAGTGGGCAAAATCGGCTTGATGGTTTCGGAGTAACGAAAAAAAAAATTTGTTTACATTACAAACTTCCAATTCAATATATTTTAAGATGCAATTTCATCATAAGAATCCATTGATATCAATTTCAATTCTAACAAGCTTATACTTTCGGAGATATGATTCACTAGCTCCTACACAATATTCAAAGCATTGGTACGAATTTCCATAAGTGCATAACGGGAGTTTTTCATGCCGCGATATTAGCTTGCACAATACTCAGTACGTCACTACGAATTTACTTAAGTACAGAACGGGAGACGGGAGTGTTCGAGTGTTACGTGGCAGGGTAGCATCAGCAAAGCTGCGTATAAACTACGTGCGGCAAACCCTCGAACATAGATATGCGAGGGTACCTCGGCCCTCGGTTTCACGCGTTTTAGACGGGTATACCCTGCGCGGAAAGCGGCAACCCCGTCTACACTACAATCTGACTACATAGCGCCAGCGCGAGGCCACCTCGCGAGCCAATGTTCGACTGTTCGAGGGTTTGCCGCGCGTAGTTTATACTCAGCTTTGTAGGACCCAGTTTATGATATAGTTCTATTCTATCATAAGAATCCATTAATATCATTCCCAACCTTTGATTAGGGATTTGAGGGGATACTGCATGCCGTACTACGCAACGCTATCGATCTGAAACCAAAACTTTGACAGTTTGGTGGACACCAAACGATGTGGTGTACGTTTGTTTCTTGTGTTTATTTGAGCGTTTATGGACTGGTTTGTTATAAAACTGTGTTACACATAATGGTTGTGCAGCTTACGGATGTAAAAGCCACAGCAGGAAAAAGGAGCCTGGTTCTGTGGTCATGTGGTGGCCTTTGGTTTCAATGTCAGGGAATATGTTATCCGTCCTCTCTCTTCTATAGTCTAAGTTCCCAACTCTGGGAAACCAATACTTTCGGAGATAGGATTTGTCAAAGTTTGATCAAGAGTGCCAAAGCTCCTGTCCACAGGGCTTTCCCAATTTTCAATATTAAAATTTGTATATACATATAAAGCATCAATAGGAGATCTCCGAAAAATCTGTTTTCTAGTATTTTTCCACAGCTGTAAAAAATATCGTTTTCCTGATATGTTATATCTCAAGGATGGTATCTACTTAGATACCATCTTGAGATTGAGCGTTCACTTGAACGCTTTATTCGTTGTTATGACTTCGATGTTCAATTAATACTATCTAGCTTCTCTCAAAAATTCTTCAATAAAATACGTTAATTTAACAGATTCATTGAATATATTTAAAAATCTATATTCCATCGACATTTTTTGGCAATCAAATTGCATTTTATCCGATTCAATATACAGAGTGAATATTGTTGAACTGTAAATATTTCATATAGAGATAGAGAACATTTTGCATGCTTCAGAAATTGAGAGTAAAATCTTCCATTTGACAGACAAATTATCACAAATTCATGACATTTTGTACACAGGAGGACTACATTGATCCCTATACAGCTGGGGGTAACTGATTATCAGTTTCCAGGACCGGATGATTTCGTAAATAATATCATCATGAAGAATATCACCCTGTATATGTAATAGTAGAAAACCTGATATGGAAGTTTAAAACACACTACATATCCTACAATATAGAGAGATAAAATCGCATGGCACACCTGTACATTTTGTATTAATCCAATTCATACCTGAGCCGAAGCATTGTGCTTAGTGCAAAGTCTTTTTTTGCTTCTTAGTACTGTGCTCTCCAGCACTTTTTCAAACCAGTGCTTAGTGCTTAGTATTTCAAGCACTTCATGAAAAGGCTTAGTGCTTAGTAATCCCTCAATTGCTCCCGAGCACCTTCGAGGATTACAAAGTACCTTTCCGAAATTTTTGTCGTATCACGAATAGACGCTGTCCCACTGTGTTCGGAGGAGTTAATAGTGATATTATTTTTACTGACTTCAGCTGAGATTAACAGAGATTCTCAGCACAGCTCAATAGCTCAGTTATATGTAGTAGGTACTTGTTTCATTTATCTTAGTTTGATGAAATTTATCTATCTATCTGATTATATTGTCTGTTCTCCTGTATTTGACACTCTGAATTTACCATGGTAAATCCAATACAGGAGAACAGACAATAGAATTCACCATGGTAAATTCGATTAAGAGTGTCCAATACAGGAGAATGGACAATAGAACATACACGCAAAAGCCCTTACTTCACGTCAGTGCTTGAACAAATTTTTTTTTCGTGAAGTCAGGAGCTTTTGCGCGTACGTTCTATTGTCCATTCTCCTGTATCCCTATCTCCTTTCGTTCGAGAGTTATCGAGGCAACGCTCACCCCTCCAGCTACTGAACTCACAAATCTGCTCGGATCTCCAAAAATATAGATCCGATCATGTTCAAACTTGAAACATGGTGGTAGAGTTAGGTTCTGAAGGCTCTCGCAGAATTTCAGCGATATCGGACGAATAGTTTATGATATATAATTTTTTTTTCAATAATTTTCTATGATTTTTGGAAAATTTTACAGTTATTCGATATTCACAAAATTTTGCCAGAAATTTTGCGTTGCCATTCTACAACTGATAACCATGGTTGAATTGGATCGGTTTTGTATTTTTCGAGTTATTGAGGAAATACCAAACAATTTTCAGATGGGTATAACTCCAAAACCGTCTTGCCGATTATGCCTTTAAACGAACTCAAACGTGAATTCAGATTCTTAACCGTACCTGAAAATTTCAAGTTGCTATCTCTTTCCATTCTTAGGTTATCGACGCGTAAAAAATATTTTTTAATAATTTTTAAAAAAATTTCTTGCAATACGATGTGCTCAAAATTTCACAAACGTCCTTAGGCTTATATTCTACAACTACTCACCAAGTTTCAATTCGATCGGATTAGTATTGGTTTTAAACAAAATTATTACTCGGAAACCATTGAGCTGATTATGCCCATTAACGAACTTGTCCGTCCTATTGGGGTGCGCCACCTACCCTGCAAATTTCAAGTTGCTGTCTCTTTCCGTTCTTAAGTTATCGTGGCAACGGCCAGCTGGACACAATCAAATTTGACCTCGATTTCTTCATCAGGGAGTTGAACCCAATCGTTTGAGACCATTTTCGGCGAAATATTCGAAAATTACAGACATTTCTACAAAATGATAACGCGATGTTCCCCAGAACATACGCGCAAAAATCTGACACGGTGTGGAAATGTTTGTGCATCCACTGAGATCAAATTATGGCTGGTTTTCCTATCACGCTGACGGTCGGCGCTGACAGTCAGCGCTGATCGGTCAGCTCGGATCGTATCGTTTTCCTATCAGAGAAATAGAAGGATGCTATTGTCTGTTGAATATGAATGTTGAGGCGCGTCGGCGCCAGCTAGTCAGCGGTGCCGACGCGCCTGCGCGTACGGGCGCGTATAGCTCAGCGCTGACGGCCGTCAGCGCTGAGAGATCTGCGTGACTCGAAAACGCTACCTATAGCTACATACATATTGACCCTTCAGCGCCGACCGTCAGCGTGATATGAAAACCAGCCTAAGAGATCAGTTTAGTTCCAAAATGAATGAGAAACCAAAAAATATGTTTTCTTGTCAGATGCTCTATTCTTGATTAAAATAATTAAATTAAAATTGCTTCATATCGCAGTGCCGATTAATAATTACGTATATGTATGGTCTTACCGATGGTAATGCAACAGAAGGAAGACGCATTTATCAGGAAAGATATCCTAATCGTGCCTTACCAGATAACAGTATATTTTCAAATATTCATCGCCGACTAAGGTAAACTGGCAGATTCAAGAAAGGTACTCCTGAAGGTAGAGCTCGAAACATCGGAGAACTCCAGAAATTGAGGACCCGGTACTACATTAAATCGAAGGACATCCTGAGACGAGTACGAGGAAGACGGCTAGAACATTGAATATTTGTCATAAAATTGTTTGGCGTATTTTGGTTGATTTTCTTTTATACCCATACTAACGAGTGATTTTTTAACAACTTTCTTTTTGGAAACACTGTTTTCGTAAGCTGCCACAGGTTTCGTGCATTGTGTGACTGTCAAACATGTTCAGTTTGGTCTATAATTTAGCCATGAATCGACTTAAAACGAAGAACGCTTGCAAATTATTGAATTTTATTATCAAAATTCACGCTCGGTTAAGAAAGTGTATCGTGCACTTCACTCATTTTTTGGTCAGGTTGATTGACCTTCTGAAGTGGCATTTCGGAATCTTGTGACTGAATTTCGCACCAAATTTACATTACTGGACATTAAACCACCAACACGCATACGTAGAGTGCGGACAGAGGAAAATATCGCAGCTGTATCCGCCCAGTTGAGAGGCGAGTTCGGTGAGCAGTTTATTTCACGTTTGGGGTCGGTCAATCGGCAACCAAGATCGTGTGATTTAACACCTTTGGACAATTTTTTTGTTGGGGCTATGTTAAGGCTCATGTCTACAGCGAGAAACCCGCAACGATTGACGCAGTGGAAGCCAATATTGAAGAATTTATTTGTGAGATACCGGCCGATATGTTGGAGAAAGTATACCAAAATTGGACCCGGCGTATGGACCATTTGAAGTGCAGTTGCGGCCAACATTTACATGAAATATTATTTCAACATTGAATTATATCGATCTTTCTATCGACTCAAATAAAGATTTCATACATTTTTCTGAATTTCATGTGTTTTTTTTCCGAATCAAATCCAAAAGCTCTTAAAAAAGCACCCTTTATATTTTAAAAGTACAGGCATTCCTCACCAGAGATTATCCAAAGCGTGTGAACTTCTGTCGGTGGTATCTTCAGAGTATGCACTAAATCCGCAGTTTGATTAACAAATTTTGTTCAGACGAAGCAATTTTTTCTCGAAATGCATAACAATCATGTGTGGACGAAGGAAAACCCCCATACCATAACCGAAACCCATTTTCTAGAACAATTTTCAGTTAATGTAAGGTCAGAAAATATTGGTCATTATCTAATAGGCCTATTTCTTCTACCAGGACGCGTTGATAGTCGGTCTTATTTACCCTTTCTCGAAAAAGAACTAAGTGGGTTGCTTGAAGATGTGCCAATTGTGTTTAGGAATCAAATATGGTACAAGCATGATGGAACCACTGCCCATTTCAGTGTAATTGTCCGAAACCATTTAAATACACTTTATCGTAATCGTTGGATAGGTCGCGGAGGACCTCAGCGATGGCCAGCAAGATCCCCCGATCTCCACAGTTTAGATTCCTTTTTATGGGGTCACCTTAAAACTCTAGTGTATAAAACTCCGATTAATACTTTAGAAGATTTAAAAAAACGAATAGTTGCCTCGTGTGAAACTATATGAAATACGCCGGGAATATTTGGACGTGTGCGTAATTCCATGCGTAGAAGGGCAGATGCATACCTATTAAGTGGAGGTGGCCATTTTATAAATATTGTTAGTATTATTTATGTATTTATACATAATTAATAAATTTGACCCATCCATTTAAACTTACTTTTATAAAACAAAACACGTTTTTCTACAAGCTGAAATCCATATTTTTTGGATTCTCATTCATTTCGGAACAAATATGATCTCTTAATTTGCTTTCAGTCGATGCACAAATATTTCCATACTGCATCAAATTTTTGAGTCGAATAGCTACCCCCTTGAATATGAGCATATCTTTAAGGAATACTAATATATGTAATAGTGTAGTTTGAACTCCCATATCAGGTTTTATACTATAAACGTATAAAGGGTGATATAAAATGTATTCCGGTCCTGGAAATTGATAATCTGTTACCCCAGATGTATTGGGATCAGCATAGTCCTCTTATATACAAAATTTCATGTATTTGTGATGATTTATTCGTCAAATGGGTTATTTTGAAAGTATGACTCACAATAGGAAAACCCCGCATAATTCAAATGAATGAGTGTCCTCTATCTCTGTATGAAATATATACTGTTCATCAGCATTCACCCGCTATAAACGATTCTCTGAATATGCTCATTCGAAATTTTATGATATTGTTATCACGGATTTCAGATAGCCATACAGTAGTTTATGGTGTAATTAATAAGTGAAATGTAGCTGAAGCTCCTCAGCGCTCTCATAATTATTTTGAATTCCGACAATGATATTTTTTCAGGACCTCCAGGAGTTAGTGTTGACAATGCTCTCGTGCAGTTGATCCCAATAAACAAACATAAATGTCCGCAGATTGATCCTGTTAGAGATATATCGTACCAACTATATACGAAGTGAGTACCTAAATCAGTTTCATGAGTGTGAATTTACTTTCATATCTGAATACAAACAAACTAAAATATTTTAGATTTTATACAGGTGGGCCCGTTGCAAGGAGAGGTGGAACACTAACAAATAAGTGCGGCTTGCTTAGTAAAAACTTTTCGAAATGTTATGCTTATTCAAGATACGGGGTGTTGTAAAAAATTGTGTATTCGTGAAAATGGGAAAAATTTAAACACTCACTCTAATCGACTGAATATTGCATGTTTGTAGTCGAATCTATTTCTTGTGATTCTTGTATATTTAATAACTTTAGCATTACTTAATAACAGCATCAGCTATTACTTCATAATTTTCAAATCGAAATATTCCGAAAACGGTATTATCATTATGACGATTGACGATCTTGTGGTTTGGTTGAGCCCTTCAGCGACTGATCGGATCCTTTGTTCTATTACCATACTCATTCAATCCTAAGGCCATTGTCAATGGTGTTAAAATACCTGATGGCGTCCTGAGGAGCCTTGACTATCACATTATGAGGATTAAGAAATGGCTCACCCATATGCAAAATTTTTAGGCAGGCCAGCTCTGGGCAAACTAACTAATGTGTTCGGTAGTTTCCTTTTCCGATCCACATAACCTAGTTGTTTCGACTGCTGACTTGCCCATGCGCTACAAGTGGTTTTTATACCGACAGTGTCCTGTCAGCAGTCCTACCATTACCCGAAGCTCAGCTTGTGATAGATGCAGGAGCTTTCTAGTATTGGATGGTCAAAATTCATGAATGTTTTTGCCTGTGCACGTTCTGGGTTATTTCTCCAAAGAGCTGATTTTTTTAATTCAGATCCCATTATTGGACCGCTGCCCTGTGGTGGTCTTTTCCAAGACCACGGAAGAATTCTGGTCCAACAGGTGTTACCCTGTTGGCCCTTTTCGCAAGTTCATCGGCCTTTTCATTTCCTTCAATACGGCAGTGCACTTGCACCCATATTGCCTCTTGCCAGTTGCTTATGGTATTCTGGCATTCCAAGGATAGTAGAGATGGGTGATTTCAGGTCTCTCAATGTAGCCTGGCTGGCTGCCAGTGTCATAATGTCAATATGCTGGGGGTTCCTTTTTAAACACTCTTGAGCAAAGTAAAAGCCAGTTACTCTGCCTGTAAGATAGAGGGCCCATGTCCCAATGGTACAGAGACCCTTAATGTCTGCCCATATACCTACGCCAATACCTGCACCCTTATCTGATTTATATCCAACCGCAAGGATAACTCTTTGTTCAATCCGTTAACGAGGTCCATCGCACTCGGATGGTATCTTATGATCGTTGCAAAGGGTGTTACGAAATCGAATATGGTTGGCATTATATATGAGGGTTTTGTCAAGAGGTTTGAATCCAGTTGGTCCAGTAACCTCGTTTGTTCTACCCAGTCACCAGGTAGGAGTTCTCCCCTGCGAGAAATTCTTATTGCATTCATCAGGCTACATTTCCTTATATGCATGAGTAAGTGCAAGGGAGACATATTAAGTAGCACTTCAAACGCTGCAGTTGGAGTAGTATAGCTAGATCCTGTGACACTAACGCAGCCAAGCAGTGCAGTTTCTGTAACCAGCTGCATGTAGTGGCCTCATCAGTTCCATCTATGCTAAGGATGCGTAGTCGACCATTGGGTGTACTACTGCTGTGCATAACCACGTTGCCATTTCCGTTTTCAGTCCCCATATCTCTTCAAATAGCCTTTTTTAGGCCCACATAGCCACTGTGGCTTTGGAAAGAATTTTGTCTATGTGTTTTCTCCAGTTGAGGTTACTATATAGTTCTTGCTTATAGCCAGGGAAATGAGTCTCCTGAAAACTCTCACGCTATCTTCGTGAAACTCTCACATGGCTTTCTAATCTGGCCAATTGAGTTGGAGTGATCTCTTGATCTACTACGCTACTAAACTTTTCAAGTTTAGAAGCGAGGGACAGTTTTATCCACACCCTCACAGAAGCTTCACCAGGACTGCCTTTTGGCTTTTCTCACCTCTTTATTGTAGTTTGTGAGAGCTAGGCAATAGGTGAATTTACCATGGTAAATTCGAATTAAGTGTCCAATACAGGAGAATGGACAACATAATTTACCATGGTAAATTCGATTAAGGGTGTCCAATACAGAAGAATGGACAATAGAACATACGCGTAAAAGCTTCTGACTTCACGTCAGTGCTTGAACCAATTTTTTGACATAGAATTTAATTTTGCCATAAAAAATAGGGATTGCCCTTTAGAATTAAGAAGTTACACCGTCCCCTGTCTACAGGGGATGAGGGGCTGGATGAAATTAAGTACTTCCAATGCGCCCTTCAGAGATATCACACATTTGTTTCTACAACTTTTTCTCTGTGATAGTTTTTAAGTTAAAACAAAATTCCGGGTTAAATTAATCACCCGGTATATAATTATACCGGGTTTGAGCGAGTGTTGTTTTTCCATATTTCCTCCTTATTCTCCTTGAAATATTATTCACAGAATATTGGAGCAAAATATTTTGGATTAGCATTATGGAATCTTATACCCTCATCAATTTTGATGGGAATACAAATATTTTTCTAAATTTCAATCCGTTATTTTCATCTCTCTGGAGGGAATTGATCCTGATGAAATTGCGATATTAAATTTCTGTACCGCGTAATTTAATAGAAAATCCATGGTCGGCGTTTTTTTCCTAGGAACATAGTGCTTATCAGTTTGCCCAAATGTCTGTAATTTTCGAATTTTTGGATGAAAATGGTCTTAAACGATTCGGTTCGATTCACTGATCAAGAATCCGTGGTCAAAATCGATTATGTCCGGCCAGCCGTAGACGCGATAACTCTCGAACGAAATGAGCTAGGTTAAGTTCGTTATTAGGTAAAATCGGCCGGACGGTTTCGGAGTAATGAAAAATAATTTTTTTTTGCATTACAAATTTCGAGTTCAATTTTTTTTAAGATGAAATTTGCTGTATCGAAAATTAACGTCCGTATCTATGAATTTCATGTCTTCATTGTCATCTCATCTAGAGATTAGAGACATGTTAAACAAAGTATGATTGAATGCAAAATGACCAATGAAATAACCTCAGCTATCGTAGATAGTTCTTGGATAATCCATATGATGGTTGATGGAAAT
The DNA here is from genome assembly GCA_937662695.2 of Halyzia sedecimguttata. NCBI lineage: Eukaryota > Metazoa > Arthropoda > Insecta > Coleoptera > Coccinellidae > Halyzia > Halyzia sedecimguttata. The sequence continues at coordinate 36,501,611 of OW569411.2, forward strand.
ATATAATTTGGTAAGTTAATCAAATTGTGTTCAAAATATCTCCAGTAAAAACAAAACTGGAATATTGGCTAAGTTTCAATTGATATAATATAATTTTCATAGTAGATTTGAGCAATGGATATCTCGGATGATTTCATTATTGGGTAGAATAGGTCTGGCGGTTTCGGATTAATAATTTTTGGCACTCTTGTTGAATTTAATTTCTTTTATAATAATAATAATAAAGGACTTCTATTCATTGAGAAATGTTAGCAATAAATTATTCTAGTATTAATAATTCAATGGGCGAAGTTCAATTCGCTCAGAATACATTTATATATACTCCGAGCGTCTGTAAAACTAACCCATCCAAAAAATAAAAAGATTATAAATTGAAAAAATAAAGCATACAGAACAGAGATTACAGAAACTAATAATTAGGAGGTACACCTTAGCATTTAGGAGAATTATGAGGAATATGGTACTTTTGTTATACGGATTGCTCTTAATCTCAGTCTCCCATGACCCATTTCAACACCAGACCACTAAATTTTCTTGAAAATGATGGACTAACGTTCGCATAGTCAACACAGAATTCGTTGAGACATTTGGCTGCGTTATAAGAAAATGACCGTTTGAATAATTCCGAAGAATGTGTCGGTATTGTGAGGTTTCCTTTAAAGCGAACGTTGATATTGTGTACGTCACTGCGGAACCTGATTTTATTATATAGGTATGGCGGAGTTTTTTCGCTAACAATACTGAAGTAGGTACTGACGTGCGGCATGGAGGCGGCGTCTCTGTACAACACTCAACCAATTGATTTCCTTCAATTTATGGCTTATTTGCTGAAATGTTCTCATACCAAAGATTAATCTCAAGCACGAATTTTGCAGTTTTTGGAGCCGGTAAGCATCCGCAGCAAGTATGCAGGGACCATAAACAGTATCGCAGTAATTTAGAAGTGAAAGTATCAAACTGTCACATAACATTGATTTTAATTCTTTACTTAGAAAATGCCTGTTTTGAAATATCAATCTGAGACCAAAGTATACTTTTTTAGAAATTTGTGAAACGTGATGAGATAATCTTCAATCTTTGGCCATATATGAAGGCTCAGATTTTTTTTTACGTCTTGAAACTCAATGTTTGTGCTTCCTATTTGCAAATCTTAACTGAAATTGGACATGAAAATTTCTCTAGCACTTCGTCTGCCAAATAGAATTGCTTTAGTTTTCTCTGGAATCACCTAAAGAGAGTGTTTCATAGAAAATTCCAATAGATTATTTAAGTCAAAATTAATCGCAGAAACAGCCTGCGCACTCTCATCCGGATAGAATGAGAGGTACAGTTGAACGTCATCAGTGTAATAATGCTGACAGCACGACTTGCAGTATATTAAACAACAACGGTGACAGTATGGATCCCTGTGGTACACCAGCCGTGACATCCACAAAACTCGACCGAATGGAACCGCAAACCACTGCCTGTGATCTTTTTTCTGCGAAAGCTGACAACATATCTATTGCAGTACCAGATAAGCCAATGTAGTGGAGAATTGCTCTCAGAACTTGATGAATAATGGTATCAAAAGCTCGTGAATAGTCAAATAACATCAGAATAGTGATTTTTCCATCATCAGTAGCTTTGATGATGTCATCTGTAATTGATAGAAGAGCTGTGCTGCAGCTATGGCCCCGCCTAAAACCCGACTGATGTATTGGGAGTATGTTATTTTTCTCTACATGTACGCGGAGTTGATTTTCAATTATTTTTTCCCATATTTTAGTAAGTGTTGGTAGTATGCTAATGGGTCTCAGTTCTTTGTAGACGGAAGGCTTTGGTACCTTTGGAACTGGGACAACGCGAGTTCTTTTCCATTCTTCCGGGAATACCACAGTATGTTATTCAATAATTGATAATATGAGTTATAAAAGGCATAATGTAGGGTAGACAGAGTCTTAAAGAAAATATATTAGTATCATCGAGACGAGTTGCATTGGTTTTGATTTTTGAAATTATTCTGAGGACTTCGATTTCCGAGACAGGATGAAAATTACAACTAGGCAATGGTAGATGGTTTTTTTATAGAATGATATTTGATCGGGATCAGGTGTTAAGATTGGGATCGAGTTTATAAAATGACTATTGATTTCTTCTACATTCGATAATTGACTTGGTAAATTTTGATGGGAGATTTTTTATTTGTTTTAATATTAATAGATTCCAAGCAAGACCACAATTCTTTTTTATTTTTACCCTTGAACTTTTCACTATAGAATGCTTTTTCCTCTCTTCTCATAGTAGCAGTAAAACAATTTCTCATTTGCTTATAGCTATTCCAATCCGATTTCGTTTTAGATTTTTTGTACTTATATAAAGATCTATCTCTGTCTTTTTTTATTTACCCGCAATATGATGTTTGAATTCAATTTCTTTTATGATGAAGTTCTTTCATAAGAATCCATTGATATCATTCCCAACTCTGAAAAACAATACTTTCGGAGGTATGATTTGTCAAAATTTGAACAAGAGCGCCAAAGCTCCTGTCCACATGTCTTTCCCACTTTTTTTATATTCGATTCCCGAATTATCTCTATTTCAAAACCTAAACTGTAATCAATTCGAGCAAAGCACTGACATGAAGTCAGGAGCTTTCAAGTGCATGTTCTATTGTCTATTCACGGGTCACACACCCTCACGAAATACATGCATAAACCGGTTGATTTAATTTCAGAAGAGAAGTAGATGCCACTTTGAAATTTTATTTTCACAATATTTCCGATCGATCGGAATTGCGGTCGGTACTCGATTGTAAAATGAGTGTTCGAAGATTTGTGCGGAATTTCAACGGAATCTGACGGATAGTTTCTGAAATGTAAAATTTTCCAAAAAGTTTTTCTTATTATTTTTCTAGCGATTCAATCAATCCTCACGAAAATATGCGTTCTACGACTAATTATCAAGTTTCAATTCGGTCGGATCAGCATTTTTTGTGTCATTGGGGAAACAATAATTCAGATGAGTATAACTCCAAAAAAGTTTGGCTGATTATTTCCATTAACGAAAATAACCGTCGCATTCGGATGCGCAGTCTACTCTGAAAATCTCCAGTTGCTATCTCTTGATATATCTTGCTATCTCTTGATATACAACCGGAATTTGGGCAAAATGATAGCACGCTTTTCCCCAAAAACATGAGCGCAATAATCTCAGGAGGAGCTACGAAACTTCTCACTGCACGATTCCAAGGGTTCATCATTTGAGAAATCAAATAAGAATAATAGGAAGGGGAAAATTCCACAGAGTTAGATATGAAGGAATTGTTATATTTTCATCCTTGTGAATAATAGACTTAAGATTAGTTTTACTGGTGCAGATGAAGTTGAACGACGTTCGAACAGATATTTTAGACGCAGTTCTGGTTTATAACCCTATCTGAAGAGATCCTAAAACATTCCCATGATATTGCATATTAAGTGTGGCGGAGCCTCGAAGGCAATTAGTCGTCTAGACTGGCAGACTACTTTTCTCTGAAGAGGAAGTGTTCTATGTTAGCTGTCATCTAAATCTTGGAAAGGTCTTCTTGGGTGTGCAGTTCTCAGTAATCAGTAACGCTCCTGATATTGTTCCATGCAAACCCGTTGGTTTCAGCGAAGTAGCGCAAGGTAGAGGATCTACCAATCAGCGTTGAAGACTACGGTGTTACAGCCCTTAGCTGATGGAAGGGTGAAGAGCGGGAGTACCAGGGTGGACATATGGTCGAAGCAGTTCGAAGGGTGCTGTGGAGCGCGATAAACGAGAATTTTTAAGGAAGTTGGTTCCTACTTAGACAAAAAGACTGATTAAAGGTGGGAGTGTTGTAAAAGCTCATTAGACGGTAGAGACTTAAAACGTACAATTATAGAGAAGAGACTGTTATGAAACTCATTAGTCGACGATATTTAATGTGACGGTGAAGTTGACGTTTGTAGAAGTTGTGTAAATAAACCTGTACATATTAGCATACAGTGTTGTATTTATTTATAAGTGTGAATGTAGAATCATTATCCCCTAGACAATGATACAAAATCCTACAGATATATTAAGAAATGGTTCAAGCACTGACGTGAAGTCAGAGGCTTTTGCGCGTTGATCTATTGTCCATTATCCTGTATTGGACACTCTTAATCGAATTTACCATGGTGGATTATATTGTCTGTTCTCCTTTATTGGACACTCTTAATCGAATTTATCATGGTAAATTCGATTAACTCACCCTGAAAATTGCAAGTCCCTATCTCCTTTCGATCGAGAGTTATCGAGGCAACGGTCACCCATCCAGCTACTGAACTCACACAAGACTGCTCGGATCTCCAACAATATATATAAGTATTTATAAGTTTTTTTTTTTTTTTTTATTTTTATGTAAAACAGGAACACTAACAGGTCAACCCCAGAAACAGTATTCGCTTGAAATTAAAAAAAAATATATATATCTATGCAAAAACTTCACAGCTTAGAAATCACAAAGGTTAATTAGATATACAAACAAATGAGCAATATATTCAAAACAATAATCTCGGAATCAACAAATACAAGGCACCAGCAGTTCAATAATCTATGAGAGCTCCTCCTTCAGTAATCTCTTGAATGTTAAAAATTTAGTGTTAAATAGATCAAAACCATCAAAAAATATAGATACGATCGTGTTAAAACTTGGAACTTGGTAATCTTGGTATTATAGTCAGGTTCTGAAGGCTATCGCAAAATTTCACCCATGTCGGATGAATAGTTTCTGATATCGAATTTTTTTCAATGATTTTCAATGATTTTTTAAAATTTTTCTCGTATTACGATCCTCACGAAATTTCGCAAGAATTTTCGGGTTGGTATTATACAACTAATAACCATGCTTGAATTGGATCAGTTTCGAATATTTCGAGTTATTGAGGAAATAACAACCGAATTTCAGATGGGTATAACTCCAAAACCGCTTGGCCGATTATGCCTATAAACAAACTCAAATATCCCATCCAGATGCAAAACCTAAACTGGAATTTTCAAGTTGCTATCTCTTTCCGTTCCCAGGTTATCCTGACATAAATAATATTTTTTAATAATTTTTTTTAAATTTTCTAGCGATACGATTCTAAACTAATTTCACAAACTTTCTTAGATTTGTATTCTACAACTACTCACCAAGTTTAAATTCGATCTTATTAGTTATGGTTGAATACAAATTTATTATTCGGAATCTGTTGAGCCGATTATACCCATTAACGAACTTGTCTGTCGTATTGAGATGCGCCACCTACCCTGGCAATTTCAAGTCGCTATCTCTCTCCGTTCTCAAGTTATCGTGGCAACGGCCGGCCGGACGGCCAGCCGACCGGACATAGTCAAATTTGACCTCAAATTCTTCATCAGTGAGTTGAACCTAGTCGTTTGAGACCATTCTCGGCAAAAAATTCGAAAATTACAGCCATTTGGGCAAAATGATAACGCGATGTTCCCCAGAACATACGCGCAAAAAATATGGTTATCTAATTTTGTCATTGTAGATCCTAGATAAATTCTTGTCATTTCTGAAGCACACTGAATTAATTCTTGATGCTTTTCAAATTTCCATCTTTTGAAAAAGAGTAGTATGAAATATATTAAAAAATGTCTACTTTTATTGGAAATCACGGTCAGTGCAAATTTGCAAGTCTGGGAATCTTGTCTAGGTTTGTACGTCTGTTTGACATTTGCATATCAGTTCATGATCAGTCATGAAATCCCTTTAGTCCCATTCAAAGCAAGATTGACCCCACGTTAATGCTTTTTTAACGTTTTTACTTTTTTCATAGTGAAGTCAATCTGCATTGGCGCGCTTGCTAGTGACATGACTATGATTATACTGACCCTCCTAGGTCCTCCCCAAGGAGATCTCTCATAAACTCCTAGGAGCTTGTGAGACTAAGAAGAATCAGTTGTGTTCTGTGTCGACTTTGCTACTGGATCGTTACGCCGCTTTAGGCACAGCACTTTTAATTTTTGACCCGACAGTGTCCACTACCGTCTGACTAGATATCCGGCTCGCTCTATCCAAAAAGCTTGTAGCACCCGTAATTCAATGCCAATGTTTTAACGTGAACAAGCGCGCCAAATAGTACTGACTTCATATCAATGCTCTTTCAGATCTTTTCCACAATTATCGTACAAACAATAATGGCTACAAGAGATTGAACTTTCCATTCCATTCTATTGCAATCAAGAACTTTCTAATGATAGAATATTATTTCAGGTACAATCCGCTTCAACCCCTAAATTTGAGAATATCGGACGATGCTGCTCTACATAAGTCGAATTTCAACTTTTCCCAGCCGACAGTAATTTTTTTCCATGCATTTTTCGAGAGCAGTATGTCACTAACTGCAACAATTATAAAAACAGGTATTACATGTGTTTTAAATATTTCTCTTTTTATGTTAGCCATATTTACAGAGTGGTTTTTAATCTCGAAGAGGATTAAATTTGTGAATGGGTGACGTCCGACCATTGGTTTTAAAAATTGACTATTTGAAATTTTGATTTCTTGGTATCTCAAATAAAGCAGGCTCCAAGAAGTTGAAATCAATGAGCTGAAGCGTATGTTGATATACAGGGTGTCAATTTGAAAACTTGCCAGACCAATTATGTCACGACAGGGTGTTTTGAGAGAAAATTCCAGAACAGGTCAATTTTTATTCGGAGGGGGACATTCAAACATTTGGGCACAGATTGTATTATTGTTTAGCTAGTAATGGAAATCATTTCGAGTACCTCATTTAACAAGCATACTGACCGCCGTATTCACGCAGCATTCAATCTCCGTTAAGTCCTATAACTGAGGTACTCAGTTAAGGATAAATTTGAATCGAAACCTCAGTTAACGTGAACATTAACTTGAAGTAGGCCTGTTTCACCACCGTTGAATACGTTAACTGAGGTTTGCGATTCAGATTTATCCTTAACTGAGGACCTCAGTTAGGACTTAACGGAGATTGAATGCTTTGTGAATATGGTGGTTACCGCCGTATTCGTAAAGCATTCAAGTTAACTTAAAAGTTTGTTAAGGAGATAAAATCGTATTCAAGTTTGCTGTAATATTTAATTTTGTACTTGGCTGCTTGTTATTGATTTTGTAAGGTTGATTTCAAGGGCGTAGCCAGGAATTAATTTCGGGGGGGGGGTTTGAAATAGGAATTAATTTCGGGGGGGGTTTTGGGGGTGTAAGGGTCACTTTCTGCAGCAAAAATTTTTTTTTTCAAGGGAAAAATAACATTTCGGGGAGGGTTTGAACCCCCCAAACCCCCCCCCTGGCTACGCCCTTGATTGATTTGTTAGAAATTTCCTCATAATATTGTGGATTCTGTTTGGGATTATTGTTATTCTTTGTTTTGTTCTTCGTGATTAATATATGAAATATTGATTGTTGTTGGATCTACACAATGGTGTATTTTTCTGCAATATTGATCTCAATACCAGTGTTGAAGACATTGTTTCAGAGATTGTTGATAATTATGCAGTTGTACCCACAGAACACTTACTATAAGAAATGAAAACTCCCAACTAATCGAAGGAAACACTTTCAGTTGTTTCAGTGTTTGGTTGCAAGGAATGATCGAACGGCGGGAATTTTGAATTTACATACGTATTCAAGCTGCTAGTACTTTTCGTGTATTGTATTCACCATTTCACCTTCAATATAAATTAACCGCTTCTATTATAAATCCTTGAATGCCATAATTTACATCGACGATTAAGAAATTAGAGAGGGGAAAGTAAGTACAATGATGAAATTTAGCATTTGATTTATTGTTTGTAAATACTTAACAAATATGAAAATATTTCTTAAGACAGTACATTCATTCAATTGAATAAATCATTCAAAAATATTTAGATAATTAAAAAGGAACAAGCTTAAAAAAAATTTTCCAACAATATCACATAATATCGCAGTGCTCTTCAGTCGGGCAGGCATCTTCTCTTCAGGCTGTCTCATCCTTGAAGAGTGCGCATGAAAAAAAAAAAGCACAGCATCAAAACTTAGAAAGATAATGTATAGAGAAATAAGGGTACTGTTAGTATTCAAATCAGAAGAAGATTTTTGTGCATAACAATAATCATCGTGGGCAGTTATATAGGGCAAAAATCTAGGGATAGCAACATGATGAAGACGTGTAAGAACTCTTGGATTATAATAATCTGAGAAATGATCACTGCATAAACGATTATTAATAGCATTAGTGCTTGGAAAGATTCAGCAAGCTTCCTTCCAAGCTGCCCCTCTATCAATATTCCTTGGTAATATGAAGTACTTTATCTGCTTAAAACCAGCAGGGAGAAGCGAGTGAAAAGCTCCCTTTAAAAATGAAAATTTGTAGGAATAGGTTTTGGACATAGGAGATACTAGTGAATTGTCTGGCATTTTAAAAATATAATAGAATAGGGATGATGAAAAATTTCAAGATCAAATTCAGCAGGACTCACCCAATCAGATTACGTATCAAAATAGAATAAATAGATGACTCTCGGTCATTCTTTAATTTTGAAAATTCCCTGACTTTCAACAAAAATCTTCCAATCTTCTTAGCTGTCCTTTGTTTTTTGCGTGAGTAAATGCCAATCAGAAGTATAGGGGTTATTTTCGGTTGGACTGTCACTCTGACCGGAAATTCTGAGGCGGCCATGTTTGGTTGCAAGTTAGGATCATAGAACCCCGAGTTTCACCCCCCTGGTTGTACCTATGATAGTTCAAATAAATCAGAGTTTCAAAAAAAGGTATGAACACCCTGTAAATACTTCAAAGATTCAATAAAAATTTGAAAACTGTAGTATTCATGTAGAAGGACAAGTTGTCTATCAATTGAGGTTTCATTCTGGTGCAAAGTTGCTCCTATTCGTATTTTCGCTATTAAAATCTCTCAATTCCACATTGACTTCACATCTGAGAATCCCAAGAATGCAAATCTGCAGCAAATTGACAATTTAAAGCTAAATTTTTGATTGGAGTAGAATTTTGTCATGTGTATCCATCGTTAGTTCAATTTCAACACCAGTTAATTATTTTTACACTATTGTTTAAAGATGGAGATTTCCGATCAAACCGGAAGTCCAAGTTTTTCGAGTTTTATATGATTTTATATCAGAAATATTCAAAAAAAATCCCTCTTGGTGCGGAGTTGCCGGGAAGCGCTGTGTAAATGGTGTATGTTATTATTTCATTCGGCTAATCAGTTATCATAGCAGCAATGCGTCTAGTACTAATTTCCCGATTATCGAACACAAAATCTATCACTACTTCTTCCCTCAGAGCAACATAATAATTATTTCGGGTTGTACCACCAGCACCAGTACGGGAATTGCAAAGCTTTTAATGCGTTGCCATGACAAAAATCATACAGAAATAATATATGCATAATCTTCGTTAGAAAACTGCATGTTTAACAGAAGAAAAGGCTTCAAGTGCTTTCACAAGCACTAAGCACAATGCTTTGGCTCAGGTCTGAGGGGCGTCATTGACGGATAAGAAATGAAGTGCAGCGAAACAGATTTCTATAAAACTATCGAACCCAGTTCGTTTGAAAAGGTCTTTACTATTCAAGGAAATTATGATACAATCGAAATATAAATCCAATAAGCGTCTCAGTTTTTTTCTGCACATGCAAAATGTAGGTATTTCCCATTTTCAAAATGGGAAAACCCGAAACATATAATATGTCAACAACTTAGTACCATACGGTGAAACTTAGGTCAGGTATTTTCTTTCTCTTAATAATAAAAAATTGGTTCAAGCCCTGTGGACAGGAGCTTTTTGGCGCTCTTGTTCGAACAGATAAATTATATCTCCGAAAGTATTGGTTTGTCAGAGTTGGGAATTATGTCAATGGATTCTTATGATAGAACTGCATCATGAAAGAAATTAAATTTAAAAAAGTGTCGTTTAAAAAAAATGCCTCAAAAATTATCATTAAAAAAAGAGCAATGCTTCAATGCTTTAATGCTTCAAGAATTGTCATTGAATTTATATATCAAGATTAAATGAGAAATCGGCAATGATTCAACTTCGTGGAATGGGTTGTTGCAACTTACACTCGGTGCATAGGTTTCACAACTCGAAATACCTAAGGAAAATATCATCGAAATGTCTAGAGCGAGGCTGGAGACAATCATAGCAGATTGTCCATTTATTCCTGATATTTGAGTAGGTAGAGGCAGACGAATAAATTATTTCAATTGTTCAAAATATATTAATAAAACACTATCCTCTTTTCATAATTTAAAATTTTATAGTTCATACCACTTCCACATTCTTTTCTGTATTATGGACCTTAACTCAAGAAAAAATATTTGATAAACAAATTTAGATCCATATTTCAGCATTTTTTTGGCTAGCAACATTATAAAAATACTGTATATAGGAACATGTCTCACAACGTAAGCAAGTAAAAGGTAATATTAACCTCAGTGGTCAACGAACAGTAATTTCTTTTGATGATTCCATTATGTTCTTTCTTCCTATTGCCTTCATAAACTACATCATTAAAATTATCCAATTCTAAATCTTCTGAAACATCATCCCCAATATTTATACATAAATTATTCAATATGTAATCAGTCAATATTATTTTCGCTTTCAAAATAGTCTTGTATATATTCACAAACTCAAGAATCGGATAATTGTTATCCAACTGAATATATTTTCAAACTACGAATTGACACGTCTCTAATAGCTAGATTAGATGACATTTATGAACAGTGAACAAAGACAGATTCTGTGTTCACATTCTGTGAATACATAGAACTATGATGTATTCTTGAAATTTTGACGAATCATATCTCCGAAAGTATTAGCTTGGTAAAGTTGAAAATGATAACAATGGATTCTTATGATGAAACTGCATCTTTCGAGAAATTAAATTTGAAATTTGTTATGTAAAAAAAAATTTTTTTTCGTTACTCCGAAACCATTATGCCGATTCTACCCAATAATCAACTTAACCAAGATATTTATTACCCAAACCTACTCTGAAAATTTCAACTACTTAGCTCCATCTGTTCGAGAGTTATTGTAGAAACAAAATTTAAAAATTTTCAAAATTTATTTTTGACATTTTACGGTAACCCGATCAATACGAGACTTCGCACGCATACAAAGGGTATTATTCTACAATTTAATGCTAAATTTCAGATAGATCGAGTGATCGGTTTCGGAAATATTCATAAAAAATATTTTTACTAAAAACGGTCATAACTCTGAAACCGCTTGGTGAATTTCGCCCGTAAACGAAATCATCCGAGATATTTACGCTACAAACCTACCCTGCAAATTTAAATCCTCTAATTCTTTTCGTTCGAGAGTTATCGTGTTAACGGAAGGCCGGACAGGCCGCTCCGATTTTGACAACGGATTCTTGATCAGTGAGTCGAACCAAATCGTTTAAGACCATTTTCATTAAAAAAATTCGAAAATTACAGCTATTTCGACAAATTGATAAGATAAGTACTCTGTTCCGAGGAACAAGAGTGCCAAAAAACACCGACGTGAATTCAGTGCTCCTTGGGACACTTTTCCATTAATACTTAATTTAATTCGAATAGAATAACATGACAGATATAACGTCAATGCTTTCTAAAAATTTTTCGGAAATAACCCAACAAAGCAACTTTTAAATTTGTAAAAATAAATTGTTCTGTCACCGAGTGACAGTTAACTAATTTATTTCTAGGTTTACTATAATTTATGAAATTAAATTGGTCGCATACAGAATCTTTGAAGTCCAATAAATTGGAAACGAAGCCTCACCGGCAAATTTTTTTTTTACAGTTTATCAAGAATATCAGTCTGTATACGTCCTTTAATTTTTCGCCTTGAGTTTTGAATCAACCTGGATATACGTCACAAACGCTCGAGCGTGGTCCGAGGCCACCACACCGACAAGGTCAAGGAGGTGATAGGGTACCATTAGGGTGTCACACTGTCCTCCAGGTCTTATGATGGAAGGTAGGGATTGTTTAAGCCAGGGGTCAGTTTCCTTGTTTTGCCAATATTTTAGAGACCAGTTAAGATAGAGCAATAAAATTTTACGGTTTGAATAAGCAGCTCGAGTACTTTGCAACCCTGGTGAAATAAGTTTTTCTAACCCACACTAAAACAAATAGAAGAGGCTGGGGTTACTTTTTGAAATAAAGGATTTTTTCCGCAGTAACGTACTAATAATAAATTAGATTCCAAAACTGCAATCTTTTACCTTTCATTTGGTGTATCGTTGCACTTGGGGCTCGGTTACAAAGATGTTATCAAAGGAATGTCACGAACAACGAACACACAACATTTTCGATAACGGGGTAAAGCACTTCATACAGATCGGCGTTTACCAGATTCCCATTAACATAAAGAAATTTCTTGCGAGCGTTGTTAGGGACCATAGTGTCCATATTTTCAAGATATTAAGAAGTATACATAGTATTTCAAAAAAGGATAGTCATCTCACAACTAGCAAATTTTTGATTTAATACTCTGTATAATTTGTCATTTTTGAATTCTATGAGTTTTTTTTTAATATTTCATTTAATGATTGAATAGTTAGCATTTAAAGTATGCATTCCACAAATGAAAAATACTCTGCGTCCTTGTTATTTTGTCATTTTTAAAATCCTTGCAAATGCGTCTATTCGCCTAAAAAATTAATCAAAACTGCTTAAATAAAAAAGTACTCCCCACAAACGTTAAAATTTGTCGTAAAATTTAAAAATGACAAAGTATACAGGGTATCACATTGAAAATTTGGAAGTTGTGAGATGACTAGCCTTTTTTGGAACTCCATGTATACTTCTTAATGTATTGAAAATATGGAAACTATTGTCCCTAAGGACACTCGCAAAGGGTAAATCAATATGGTATTGGGAAGCTAGAGTACGCCAATCTGTATGTACTGCTCTACCCCTATATCGAAAATGTTGTGTGTTCGTGACATTCTTTTGATAACATCTCTGTAACCGCTTGAGCCCCAATTGTCAATGATACACTATGAAGACTATTTATTAGTATTCACACTACAAAATGAATAACACAAGAATCAAATTTCAATGTATTTATTCTTTCAATGAAATTAACATACCTCTGCAATTCGAAAAAGATTTGTGGCTACATGAGATTAAAAGAAAATGATTGCAAATTCAAACAATTAATGATATTCGTCATATACAATACTTGTCAAATTTGACTTGCGTGAATAGCAGGATTGTGTTCTCCACGGAGTAGAGTAAAATTTTTGGAAGGTTTTACAAGATTTACTTTGGAGTTTACTCTGACAGTGACAGAAGGTGTCAATATCAGAATATAGGTTATGTTGGTTTAAGAAAGAACCTATTATTATTGTTTTCTTCACATATTACTGTATGTCTTCACATATAACTGTATGTAACTCTAATCATAAATATATATTGTGAGCAGTATTGAAACTATTAAATTACCTCACAGAACATTCATAAAACAGTGGGGCAAAGATACGAGATTTTCCGTCCCATGAGTTATGTCAATTTTGACAGGAGTAAAATTAACTCCGAGTCGAATACTCCGACTTTTCGAATGACAGTCATAGAGTAAAATTTACTCAACTCTACCGTTTTCGGACACAATTTGGTAAATATAAGTATACGGAGTTAATATTCTAACGCAACCCAGAAATATAACATCAGAGTCGTTCGCTAGAAGACTCAAGGAAATTCTGTGATTTCTAAGAACATTTTGCTGATTGAATGAAAAAAACTGGTCCACTGTATTGGTTTTAATTTTTCCATATTTCCCTAAGATCTCCTACAACATAGATCCGATGGAGTGCAAATCTAGAAGGTTTTGAAGGTTCTCGCAAAATGTCAGCCATAACTGACGGATGGTTTCTGAGATACAGATATTTTTCAATATATTTTTTAAAGTATCTAGTCATACTACCCTCACGATATTTTGTCTTCGTGTTGGTGTTTTTCAACTAACTATCGGGGTTTTATTAGATCAGATCAGTATTTTTCGAGTTATTGGTAAAATAATATTTCAGATCGCTATATCTCCGAAAGATCTCTGCGGAACTGGCACAATTGCACTCCAAACCTACCCTGCAAATTTCATTTCTCTAACTCATTTAGTTTGAGAGTAATCGAGCTTAAGACCGGACAGAATTAAGTTTGACTTCGGATTCTTCCTCAGTGAGTCGAAACTAAACGTTTGAGACCATTTTCATTTGTCATTTGAAAATTACAAACATTTGGCCTACTTGATAGGTGCTCTGTTCAGGGGAACAAGCGCACCAGATGAAATAGTGTTTGTATTTGAAAAACGAAAGTTGATGTTGATTCAAATCGGAAATTCAGCAATCGGTGTTGACCAAATAAAAGCGCTTTCATATACCAATATTTGAATGATATTTATGAATGAATGAAAATTTAATGTATTGAAATAATTTCATTGACGATTTTGCCAGTTTAAACCATAATTATTAGGATATGACGACTAATTACCTAGAGGTATATCCCACACGAAAAATTGAATGAATAATCGGTCAATTACATAAGTTTTCAATCGCAATACTTACTTCTTACACACAAATTGGATAGCCTACTTTCTCTTCAGGCGAATGGAATATTCATATCACCACATTTCTCTAGATAGTAGATCAGTTATATCGAGAATACCAGGAGAGAGCACCGAGAACATTAAGAACCAGTGTGTAGTTTCCATTAATTAATTTCCTAAACGATATACATATATATTCTTTTGACTGAGAGCTGTATATGTGTTAGCAGAGGTTGGTGTAACGGGGTACCATACAATTCGACGTATGATACAAGAGCTTAGGGAAAAACCTCAGCAACCTTTCTCCCCGTGAGTGTGGTGATTTGTAACTATTGATTACAAAATTTGCTGAAATTTAAAAATATTGGTGGGGATATATTTCTTCAATGTGGATTCCCTCGTCAAAAACGGATAGGTTTCTCCAAGGTACCCGAAACTCAACCTGAAAAATTGGTTCAAGCCCTGTGGACAGGAGCTATTGGGCGCATGTTCATCTTCCTTGTGGCCCGTACTAACCAGTAAAGAAAAAAATACTGAGAGAGACCCAGGAAATTTGACACATTTTGTCTTATATCTCCAGAAATTGAAATCGTATAGAGCCAAAATTTTGCACAATGTTGCAAAATACTACAATTGACGTTAGTACAAGTTTTTGTTGCAATCTGATGAATAGTTCACGAAAAAAAAAATTTTTTTTCGAAAAAATTAAAAGAAATATTTTTTTAAAAATTACCAACATTTCGATCATAACAGAATTTTGCCAAAAGTTGCGCGTTTATATCCTCGAACTGACTACCAAGTTTCGATTCAACATCTTCTTTAGTTCCTGAAATATCAGGGAAATAACCTCAAAATTTTAAATGTCTATAACTCCTAAACCGTCCGGCCGATTTTGCCCGTTAACGAACTTAACCGTCGCATTTTGATCAGAAACCTACCCTGAAAGTTTGAAGTCGATAGGACCTTCGGTGCTCCTGTTATCGTGCCTACGGCCGGAAAACCGGCCGGCCGGCCGGACGGCACCCAAAAATCTGACACCGGATTCGTGATCAGGGAGTCCGAATTAGTCTATTAGCCAATTTTCAGCTCGAAATTCGAAAATTACAGACATTTGGACGAAATGATAGGACGATGTTCCCCTAGAACATGCGCCCAAAAATGAAAAGACAAGAGGAGGAAACGAACAAATTTAAAATAATACATACCCTTTCAAAAGTCTCCTCTCACAAAAATACTTCTCTGTAGGAGAATGGGATCTCGTGGAGAAGAATCACCTCCGCTAGTTTTCGAAGATATTCACTGAAATCCCTTCAATATCTGAATTCAAAAATGAAAATGTTGCTCGTATGGCCAGGAGGGTCTCTTTCAAAACCAGGTCTGACCGGTCCAAGTCCAAGCTATGATTATTCAGAACTTCAGATGTTCGAAGCCCAGAGATATAATCGTTCGGAATAAAGAGTCCTGTAGACCCGCATCTGTCAGACATCCTCAGTCTACCCTGAACTTTCATTCTGAATTCTTTGTTATACATAGCTTCCCAGCTACTCCGCACTGAGAGGGACTTTCCTTTACTACAAATATTTCCGAATTTCATTTTTGCGCGCATGTTCTGGGAAACAGCGTGCTCTCGTTTTGGCCAAATGTCTGTAATGTTCGAATTTTTTGCCGAAAATGGTCTCAAACGATTAAGTTCGACTCTTCGATGAAGAATTCGAGGTCAAATTTGATTCTGTCCGACCGGCCGGCCGTCTAGCCGTTGCCACGATAATTTGAGAACAGAAAGAGAAAGCGAAATTTTCAGGGTAGGTGATATGTCGAAATGCAACGCACAAGTTAATTAATGGGCATAAACTGCTCCAACGGTTTCCGAGTACAAATTTTGTTTTCAGCCAATACAGATCCGATCAAATCGTAACTAGTCGTATAATACCGACATAAAGACGTTTGCGAAATTTTGTAAGAATAATATGACCAGAAAATGTAAAAAAATTATTGAAAATGGGTTCAAGCCCTGTGGACAGGAGCTTTCTGGCGCTCTAGTTCAAACAGACAAATTATATCTCCGAAAGTATTGGTTTCTCAGAGTTGGGAATTATATCAATGTATTCATATGATAGAACTGCATCATAAAGGAAATTCAATTCAAATAATAGTTTATTTATCAAGATTAAATGAGCAATCATGAGAATGAGAACTGCACCATGAAAGAAATTAAATTCAATCTGGCCAATTTTGCCCAATAACGAACTTAACCGAGATATTCATCTCCCTAACCTACTCTGAAAATTTCAACTACCTAGCTCATTCCGTTCGAGAGTTATTGTAGAAAAACTTTTTTTAAATTTTCAAAATATTTTTTTGACACTTTGCGGTAATCTGGTCAATACAAAACTTCACATGCGTATAAAGGTCATGATTCTACAATTTGATGCTAAATTTCAGATAGATCGAGTGATCGGTTTCGGAAATATTCACTAAAAATATTTTTACTAAAATCGGCCATAACTCCGAAACGGCTTGATGGATTTCGCCCATTAGAGAGCTCGTCCGAGATATTTACGCTCCAAACCCACCTTGCAAATTTAAATCCGCTAACTTCTTTCGTTCGAGAGTTATCGTGCCTACGGCCGGCCGGCCGGACGGACAGTATCGATTTCGACCTCGGATTCTTGATCAGTGAGTCGAACCAAATCGTTTGAGACCATTTTCAGCCAAAAATTCCAAAATTACAGACACTTGGGCAAATTTATAAGCACTCTGTTCCGAGGAACTAGAGTGCCAAAAAAACAAGTTTCGTATGACAATTGCCCAAAACAGGTTTAAAGTACCTACAACTAGTAGATATTCCATAAAACATGTATGAAAGAAGAGAAGTAATAATGAAAAATTACCTTGTAATCGATCAAAAATTTCCTGATCTACGTTCACCAAATTTTCTCCTCTCTCGAACTATAGAATTATGCTTTCAATATTTTTGTTGCATTTCTAAAATACGAGTATTTCAACCCCAATATTTTTGAAGTTATTATATTCCCTTCCGTCAGTCCCGTCATAAATTGAGAGAACTGAGCATTCTATGTCTATGGATGAAAAGCAGTCTCACTACTCTCAGATCTCTTACTTCATGTTCCGTTCCGAAATGTAAGACTTTTCTGGGAAAAACTAATTTCGGAGCAAACAACTGAGATTTTTCTCACTTCGCTCACAATTCTTCGATTGATTAAATAATGTCATGTCTCAGGAAAATAAGTTGACATTATGATAATTCATACATAGAATAATTATATCATTCTGTGACAACGTAGAAATACGATTTATTATTGAAATTTTGAAAAATAATATCTCCGAAAGTATTAGCTTGTTAGAGTTGAAAATGATATCATTGGATTCTTATGGTAAAACTGCTTATTGAAAAAAAATTAATTTGGAATTTGTTTTGTAAAATTTTTTTTGTTACTCCGAAACCATCTGTCCGATTTTGCCCAAAAACGAACTTAGCCGAGATATTTATCTCCGAAATCTACTCTGAAAATTTCAACTGTCTAGCTCATTCCGTTCGAGAGTTATCGTGCGTACGGCCGGACAGAATGAATTTCGACCACGGATTCTTGATCAGTGAGTCGAACCAAATCGTTTAAGACCATTTTCATCGAAAAATTCGAAAATACAGACAGATTTGGGCAAATTGATAAGCACTCAGTTCTGAGGAACTAGAGCGCCAAAAATACTATTTATCTCACAATAACTTGAGAACGAGACGAGATAGCGACTTGCAATTTTTAGGGTAGGTTGTGCATTCGGATGCGCAACCAGAAAAACGGTTTATGAGTTATACCTGAAATTTAATTTAAATGTTATTTCCTCACTAAGTCAAAAAATACTAATCCTATCCAATTCAAACATTAATTAAGTAGTTACCTAATTAGTTGTAGAGTACCAACACGCAAATTATTGCGAAATTTCGTGAGAATCATATCACTAGAAAATTAAAAGAATTGGTTCAAGCACTGACGTGAAGTCAGGAGCTTTTGCGCGCATGTTCTATTGTCCATTCTCCTGTATTGGACACTCTTAATCGAATTTACCATGGTGAATTCTATTGTCCGTTCTCCTGTAGTGGACACTCTTAATCGAATTCACCATGGTAAATTCGATTAAGTGTCCAATACAGGAGAACGAACAATAGAATTCACCATGGTAAATTCGATTAAGAGTGTCCAATACAGGAGAATGGACAATATAAGATACCCGCAAGACCTCATGATTTCACGTCAGTGCTTGAACCAATTTTTTTTTCGTAATTTTGAAAAATTTTCTATGGGTACGGTTCTAACAAATTTTTTTTTGTAATTTTGAAAAATTTTCTAGGGGTACGGTTCTCACAAAATTTTACACACTCCTTTATGTCAATATTCCACAACTAGTTACCAAGCTTCAATTCGATCGAGTCTATATTTTTTGAATTATCGAGGAAATAATAATTCTCGTTGGGTATAACTCCGAAACCGATAGACCGATTATGCCCAAAAACAAACTTATCTCTCCCATTGGGATGTGCAACCTACCCTGAAAATTGCCTATCTCCTTTCGTTCGAAAGTCATCAAGCCAACGGTCACACATCCAGCTACTTGACTCACAAAAGGCTGCTCGGATCTCCAACAATATCTCCAACTCCAGCAGTTAAATCACTTCTCATCTGCGCATACGCATAACAAAAAAGACCCGGAAGGGGCAACATTCATTTAAAAAAAAATTGGTGTTGGAATTTCAAGCAGAATATTCCACAAAATAGTAGTAATTTTTTGAACTCTTTCTAATCTTATGACAATGTATTTGTTTCAGTCTTATGCATATAACTATTCAGTTCCAATTCTCAGATCAATATTTTTCCAGTTCTTGTGGAAACAAAATTTTAATAATTTTAAAATTTTTTTTTCCAGTTCATAGCCATCCGATCAGTTCAATTTCATGCTAAATTCCAAATACGAGTAAATGGAGGAATCGATTTCGGAACTATTCATGAAAATTGTTTCAAATTAAAATGGCCATAACACCGCTAGGTGGACTTCGACCATTAACGAACTTAGCCGACATATTTACCAAAACTACCCCGCAAATTGCAACCCTTTAACCCATTTCGTTTGATAGAGATCGGGCTAACGGCTGGCTGACCGGCCGGCCGGACGGACGGACAGAATTGCAAGCGCGCAATAACAATGGATTTTTCAAATAATGCTTAGAATATTTATCTGCACGTGTGATGAACTTATGCTGCTTGATCACTGATAACCATAGATGGTTATCTTCGCTAAATTCACAAGATTGGATTCAAAAGCCATATTTTATTTCAATTAGTCTTAGTTATTACATCTATCACACATTAGTGTTCGTGCAAATATTTGATAATGTGCGTTTTATTCACTTTCCAGCCTATTTGCAGAGAGGGGATCATAATATAATCCTGATCAATGCACCCAGATTGGAAGCCGGACCATGGTACCTCACAGCATCTAGAAATACAGAGGTGGTTGGAAAATACACAGCCCAGTTCATAGATTACCTTGTATCCAGAGGAATGTATTTGCCTAGTCTTCATTTAGTTGGTTTGAGTTTAGGTGCTCAAATGGCTGGAGTGTGTGGCCAAAACGTTAGAAGTGGTCGCGTTACTAGAATTACAGGTATGGTATTATTCTGCTTTCACAAAGCCGTAGCAGAATTTGATCTCGTTCAATAGCATAGCACTATTTGATAATCAAAGACTCACGAATACTGCAAGAACATTCTGAGAATTCAATACTGAAAGAATCAGAACCAAATCATATGAAATTTGGCGTTCTTTATGATGACGCAGATTTCTAGTCTGATCGACAAACAAGTTTTTGCTAGTCTCTAATGATTGAATGAAATACAAGATGGTATATTGATTCATACTAGTTGACTTGACAGATGTTGTCCTGCCCGAGCATTGGCATATTTGATATTATATTTCATCAAACGGTTTTTCATTAGTAGAAATTTATTCGAATCATAATTAGTGGCCAGTAGTCTTTTCACTGGGACTCCGATAAGCCAATAGTTTTATTCATTGGGTAAAATTATTAAAAAAATAAAAAATTATTATTAAAATTTTTTTTTATTTATTCAATTGTGCCGTGCCAAAGAGAACACCCTATATAGTAATGGTTTATTTTCAATGATGTAGGTTTAGAAAGTATATGTTCTAACACAAACGAACGAAATTGTACGATTATGACGTGAAAAACAGCAAGTTGCAATTGACGTTAAGAGAAGAATACCATGTATAAAGATATCTGAAAAATACATTATGAGAATCCATCCAAGGTACCTATTTAGATGATACTTTGTTTGTGGCACAGATCAATTCATTCGCGTAAAATTCTGCCGTGAGGAAAAGATCACCCTGTATAGTAATGGTTTATTTTCAATGATGTATGCTTCTCTAAGAAAGACGATAGAAATTGTATGATTATGGCGTGAAAAACAGCAAGTTGCAATTGACGTTAGAATAAAAACACCCTATATGTAGATTTCGGACAAATACATTATGAGTATAAATACATCCAAGGTACCAATTTAGTTAACGCTTCGTTTGTGGCACAAATCACTTCAATCGCGTACAATTGTGCCGTGAGAATACGAAACTCCATGTATAGTATTGACTATTGATTTAATTTCAATGATATATGCCTTCAAAGTATATTTCTAAAACAAACGAAAGAAATTATACGATTGTTGCGTGAAAAGCAGCAAATTGCAGATGATGTTGAAAAAAAAACACCCTGTATGAAGATTTCGCACAAATACATCATGAGAATCCATCCGAGGTACCAATTCAGTTAATACTCTGTTTATAGCCCAAATCACTTCAATCGCGTAACATTGTGCCGTGCGAAACACCCTGTATAGTAATGGTTTATTTTCAATGATATATGCCTCGAAAGTATATTTCTGAACACAACTGAAATTGTACCTTTATGACGTGAAAAACCGCAAGTTGCCATTGACGTTAAAAGAAGAACACCCTGTATGAAGATTTCGGAAAAAAACGGAATATTCAGAATATATACAAGACTGTTTTGAAACCGAAAATAATACTGACTGGTTGCATATTGAATAATTTCCGTATGAATTCGGGATGAAGTTCCAGAAGATTTAGAATTGGATCATTTTAATAATGTAGTTTATGAAGGCAATAGGAAAGGGAAAACAAATTACTGTTCGTTGGCCATTGAGGTTAATATTACATTGTACTTCCTTAAGTAGTAAGACATGTTCCGTATTTTCATAATGTTGCTAGTTAATATATTTAGAACTATTAAAATAATTTGTTCGTAAGCCTCAACCTACTCAAATATCAGGAATAAATGAACAATCTGCTATGATTGTCTCCAGCCTTACTCTAGACATTTCGATGATATTTTCCTTAGGTAATTCGAGTTGTGAAAACTATGCACCGAGTGTAAGTTGCAACAACCCATTCCACGAGGTTGAATAATTGCAGATTGCTCATTTAATCTTGATAAATAAATTTTAATGACAATTTTTGAAGCATTGTAGATTGCTCTTTTTTTGGCGCTCTTGTTTAAATGATAATTTTTGAAACATTTTTTTGTAAAGGACACTTTTTTTAAATTTAATTTCTCACATGATGCAGTTCTATCATAAGAATCCAATACTTTCGGAGATATAATTTGTCTGTTTGAACAAGAGCGCCAAAAAGCTCTTTTTCACAGGGCTTGATCCAATGTTTTCTCTTAATGGTGTATATGATTTCTAGATCCATTTCCGTTTTTTAACCACTTCAATGTTTGTTATATGAGCTGTCAAGGATATCCTGAGCATTTTCCAGTAAAGCTACATTTCAAAAGCTTCCAGTTCTTTCGTGGTGGTTTCTGTGAGTCTCCAGGATTCTATGCTTTACAATAATATGGGAAAGATATAGCATCTTATGTACCTTACTTTCGTTTCAAGTGATATGTTGAAGATGGCACTCATATTGTTGAAAACTGTCCTTGACATCCCTATGTGACATAAAATTTCTTGTGCGCTTTCCCATATTTCATTTATTACAGTTCAAAGCTAGTTATACTGCCTCACTTGTTTTATTGGAGTTCCCTTTACATATAGGTGAGCTGGTGAGCTCCCCTAATGTAAATTTTGCTGATTATCATCTGTTTTGTTTACTGCACATTGTCGAGAAAAATGGCGGGCGAAGATGACGCAAGTGAAAGTGACTCTGTTAAAAGTAGTAGAGAATATGAATTTAAATGCATCCAATGCAGAAAAAAGGTTGTGGAACCGATCAAGTGCTACAAGTGCTTAGAAAATTTCCACCCCAAATGTATGGAACAGGCTGCAAATCAGAAATCTACAACTTGCAAGCACGAAGAAGCCAATATCCACAAAATGGCGAGAGAAATTGGAGAACTACAAAAGGGTAACAATGTTATGAACATTGAAGTAACATACCTGAAGAAATTATTGGAAGAATGCCAAGAAAATAATCGAGTATTGCGTGAAAATAACAAATTGTTAAATGAAAAGGTTAGTTTCCTAGAGCATAAATATGATAAAAAAGATTATAATCAAGCTGTACAAAAAAATATAAACACCAATGTGCCAATGCAAAGTAGGCAAACATTTAACCAGCCATCTGAACTACGTCCATCGAAGACGATACCGACTAAACCGACCCAAAGTCAACGTACTGTCAACGTCATAGACAGGAATAACCCCAAAACAACGTCAACGGTGACCGAAAGTATACAAACAAACATTCTGAAACCGGACGAAAACAAAAACAGAAGGGAAGATACCATAAGCATGGAAGTGCCATGGAGGAAAGTAGTTTCGAAGCGAATAAGATCGGTTGGCACAGCGGAGACAACAGTAAACAAGGATATTGATACGATATTTCAGGGCAGAAACAATGGAAACAAAAAAGTATGGCTCTTTCTCTCTAGAATTAAAACTGGAGTAACCGAAGAAATAATAAAATCATATATAAAAGAAAAATTGGAACTGTCTGACCAGGACACCCTGATAGTTAAAAAAATCAACACACATCACCAAATAAATGATAACGAGTGTTTCCAAATTGGCTTGGATATAAAATATATAGACCGAGTTTATGAGTGCTCCTTTTGGCCAGCTGGAGTCGCATTTGCAAGGTTTAAATTCAATTATGAGAATAATCAGATAACAAACACAAATTTTCAAAAGGAATCAATCACAACCCAACCAAATCAGTAACAAATATTAAATTACTAAATCTAAATGCACAATGTCTTCGAAATAAACTGGACACATTCAATATAACAATGAATGAAATATGTCCTGATATTGTATGTATAACTGAACATTGGTTTAGTGTTAAAGAAAGCCTGTTTTTTCCGAATATTTTAGTGAATAATTATACCATTGCTGATCACTTCTGCAGAACCAAATATAAGAATGGTGGCTCCTTGATACTTGTTAAAGATGGCTTACATTTTAGGGACATTGAGAATTTTGGAGGATATAAAGAAGAAATCACATCAGAAATATCTGCAATAGAGATTCCTCAAGAAAAGCTTTTGGTATTTAGTATATATAGATCCAAAAAAGCACATTTGGATCAGTTTCTGGATAAGTTGGATGGCATTCTTGAGGACATCCTATTGCTTGACAAGTACACGAAATACAAATGGGTAGTATGCGGTGATTTCAACATAAATATACTAAATGAAAACAAGGATAAGAAGAAAATATGCAATTTATTCAGGTGCTACAATGGAGAATACAAAATGCATGAACCATCTAGGATAACAAGTGATAGCTCAACTTGTATCGATAATATAGTCTGTAACTTCGAACCGAACACCACAAGCACTGTAAATCTTCATATGGGAGACCACCGCGCCCAAATTATAACCTTTCCATCTGAAAAAGAAAATTTATTGATGAATGATACAAATATTAAATATAGAAGAATTACAACACCAGGGATAAATAATATCAAAGAAAAACTAGATGATATTAACTGGAACCTTGTACTCACCTCAATGACAGCAGAAGAGAGCTATCAATACTTCTTTGATAAGCTGAGACTCTGGTTCGAACTAGAATTTCCTGAGAAAACAAAACAAAAAATTCAAAACTCAAAAAAAATCGGAATACATAATAATGTCAGAATAACAAAGATTAAGAATAGACTAGAAATATTAGACACCATTTTTAAAGTCACAAAATCCAGTAATGTACTTGAAGAATACAAAAGATGCAAGAAAGAACTGATAAAATATATTGAAGAAACAAAAAGAGAAACTAATGAGGCACTTATAAATAACTCTGAAAACAAAACAAAAACTATATGGTCGATAATTAAAAAGGAAACTAAAAAGAATAAAATCATAACACCAAATAATGGGAATGCAGAAACCTTCAACCATTATTTTGCATCAGTAGCTCAACTAATCAATGGGAATACAACTGGTAACAAAATTGAAGCCCTGAAGATGCTGAAACAGATTAATTCCAATAAATGTGATTTACTTGAATTACAGCCAACCACTGAATTCGAAGTCATAAGCATCATCAAAGGAATCAAGGGGAAGGCAACGCAAGATATATATGGCATGTCAACTACCATGATCAAAGCACTGTCAATTGAAATTGCCCAGGCACTCACAATTATATTCAACAAATGTCTCTCAGAAGGTGTATTCCCAAAAGCACTCAAGATAGCAAAAGTGTTGCCAATTCACAAAAAAGGAGACCAAAATGACCTGTCAAACTATCGACCGATATCCATCCTGCCAGCTATATCAAAGATTCTAGAGGAAATAATCAAATCTAGGCTTCTAGCATATCTTGAAGACAATGAATTACTCAGTAACCAACAGCATGGATTCAGAACCAGCAAATCAACTACAACTCTGCTGATGGAGGTCATGAACGAAATAATCAAGTCCCTGGATGAAAAATGGCCATCAGAAATTGTTTCACAGGATTTATCAAAAGCCTTCGATACTGTAGACCACGAAATCCTTCACAGTAAACTGCGATGTTATGGTTTAGGAGGTGCGGCCCTTGATATCATCTGCTCGTTTCTGTCGAATAGACAACAACATGTTTTGTGGAATAACTTGCTGTCTGGGGGCAGGAACATAACATCTGGAGTTCCACAAGGATCGAAGCTGGGACCCTTACTTTTCCTGATATTCGTGAACGACCTGAATTTGACAAAGGATGAGTTGACCATGCATCTAATAACTCTTTTGTTTGCAGATGATACTTCTTTTTTCCTAAAAGCCTTGGATGAGGGGAATCTGAGGAGGTTGGAGAAATATGTGCTCTCAACATCTAAGCACTGGTTCAGCTGTAACTCTATGGCCATAAATGAATCAAAAACACAAAATTTAAAAATTAAGAGCAACAAAAATGACACCATCAAACTGCTTGGAATTACATTAGATGGGGCACTTTCATGGGAGCCACACATCGATTCATTAAAAAAAAAACTTGCAGTGGCAATTTACACCATCTCTGCTGTTAAAAGAGTTTCCTCTAGGAAGGCAGCAGTGATCTCCTATTTTGCCCACTTCCATTCGTTGGCGACATATGGAATCCTCTTATGGGGCACATCGGTGCATGCCATTGACATCCTGATCCTCCAGAAGAAAGCGGTGAGAACTATATTAGGGCTAAAACAGACAGAAAGCTGTAGGGAAGCGTTTCGGGAACTTAACATACTCACCATACCAGCAGTATATATATTGGAGTGCTCCACATACGTCCACAAAAACTTAGACAACTTTCCATCCAATAGCACATTCCACAATTTTAATACACGAAGCCGAAACAAACTAACCATCCCATACCATGAACGGAAGTATGCACAGCAGGGAGTAGACTACTGGGGACCTAAAGTCTACAATAGGCTTCCCAATGCCATTAAAGATCTGAATGTGAAAAAATTCAAGAAACATGTCAAAGCGATCCTGATACAGAATACAATATATAATCTAGAGGAATTCTTAAATTAATAACTATTGACGAAGCATGTAAATTATTGATGCTGAATAAATTATTATTATTATTATTATTGACAGTAAAAGCCCATATTGTTGACTGTAGTGCGTGATATGGTTCATTAATATTTGTAATGATGCCAAACTTTCAGCTATCACAATGGTATCGTCAGCGAATCGAATATTGTTCAGCCTGCCTCCATTCAAAGGGACATCCTCCTCCACTCCATCAAGGGCTCCAAAAGGGTTGAAAATTCTTCCGGAGTACAAGTTGAATATCCACGGCGCTATAGGACACAACCCTGCCTCGTTCCGTCTGGTCTCTGTCGACTTATACTTATGTTATCTGATTCCAGTAGAGATTTGAAATTATCCAGATATCTTTCAGAAAATGTATCACTTCATGATGTTGAACGCCATCAAATGCTTTGTACTAATACAAGTTCAAGTCCTAAGACTTGAACCGAAAAAAGTGCCTCTCCGGTGCCAACCGCTTTCATGAACCCAAATTGGTTGTGCGATATCTGTTCTTCACATTTGCTATAAATTCTTTCATGAATGATTCTAAGAAACACCTTCAACACATAACTCATAAGGCTGATAGTCCAATATTCCTTACATCTCTTTGCTCCAGGTTTTTTGGTCAGTGCTATGAATTATGCTATGAATGCTATGAATTATAGCCATTCTTGGATTGCCATTCCCAGAGTTGTTATCTTGCTGAAGATGTCAGTCATCAAAAAGTTTAAGAAACGCAGCTTCTACGTTATCTAGTCCTAATGCTTTCCCGCTTTTTGGCGCTCTTGTTCCTCGGAACAGAGTGCTTATCGATTTGCCCAAATCTCTGTGTTTTTCGATTTTTGGATGAAAATGGTCTCAAACGATTTGGTTCGACTCACCGATCAAGAATCCATGGCCGAAATAAATTCTAACCGGCCGGCTGGTCCAGCTGGCCGTAGGCACGATAACTCTCGAACAAAAGGAGTAAGTGGATTGAGATTTGGAGAGCAGGTTTGGAGCATAAATATCTCAGACAAGTTTGTTAATGGGTGAAATCCACCAAGCGGCTTCGGAGTTATGGCCGTTTTCAGTAAACATATTTTGTATGAATATTTCCAAAACTGATCACTCGATCTATCTGAAATTCAGCACCAAATTGTAGAATCATGACTTCGATATACATGAGAAGTTTTGTATTGATCGGATTGCCGTAAAGTGGCAAAAAAAATTTCAAAAATTGTTTACATTACAAATTTCAAATTCAATTTTTTTCAAGATGCAATTTCATCATAAGAATTCATTGATGTCATTTTGATCTCTAACAAGGTAATACTTTCGGAGATAAGATTTTTCAAAATTTCAATAATACATTGTACTTCTATGTTTTCACAGAACTCTATCTGTGTGTGATCTATCTATGTTCACTATTCATTCATGTCATCTTATCTACCTATAAGAGACGTCATATTCAGTTCTATTCTAGTTTATATACAAAGTATTCTCGAGTGCAAACACATCAATTAACTGAAACAAGGTAAAACAATGAAAAAAAAATAGAAACGGTAATTAAGCACCTCATCAAGTCTGTTTTTGAATATGTTCACCGAAGATACACTGATAACCTCACTACTCACACCGTTCCACATATCGAAAATTCGATTCGACACAAAAAAACTGTCTCTGTTTTGTCTTGCATTTCTCCTTTTCCAACTTCAATGCATGACCACGCAAGCGTTCATCAGAATTCCTAGTGAAGAGATAATTTACATTGGCATAATTGAACCTCAGTATGCGAAAAGACATTATTAAATCACCTCGAAGTCGACGCTGCTGGAAAGTAGTGAGGCTGTCCTCCCGTAATCTTCTTCTTCTTCTATTTCTCAACTCTCGCTCTCACACATGCGATCCCCCACATACGGAAGTGCAAAGGGTCCTGGAACAGCTCTTCGGCTATGCTTCCAAATTCCTCGTGGCCAATGTGGTCGGAGAGTATGATTCCCGGGGGGGCATGAGTCTAGATCCAGTCTATATCAGACTGCGCTGTGCTTAATCTCTGGCTTTTGCGATCTGGCTATTTCTTTTGTTTAGTTGTTCTGGTGGAGAAAACAGGTTTCACACATAGACAGACAGTGGACAACTTTCTGAAAGGACATTGGGATAAGGATATATTACATGCTGATCAGTTATTCTCAGAGCGAAACTAAACTCATGCGAAAAGATCTAACTTAGAGCAACTAACAAAATTCAACAGCAAGTTCATTACCTCTGTTTTGGTTGAAAACAACACATCATAGATATTGACTGGAGCAGGAAACTTGAGAACCATTAGTTCTACGTAAAATTTTTCAATATTATGATAGTTCCCCTTACAGGAGAAGAATATGTGTCACAAGTCTTCTAACTCTCCGCAGCTGCACATAGGAGTGTCCTTGATCCTAATCCTATTCAGATGTACCGGAAACAACCAATGACCCGATTTAAGCCACACGATGGTCGCAATGTTTCTCCTGGACATCTCCAGTCTTCCGAACCTAGTCGCTTGGCGATATCTACTCGGCAATATTAATTCTGCATATACCTTGCCCTTACTTCTTACCATCATGCGAAATTCTCTGTCCCATCAGCTCCAAAGTTCACTCCTGTACGAAGGCCAAAGCTCTCGAGCATCTCCCCTCAGCCTAGAACACCCAGGAAGTAGTCTTCCACGATTGGCCAGCATGTCCGCAGTGTCATTGTGTGCAATATACGAGTGGCTTGGTACCCACAAAAATCTGATCTCAAGGGGAAGCCGTCAAGAGCGTACGGGAGGCGTGGATTGTTGTTACCAACATGTAAAACTACACATTTCTCTATATTCAGTGGTAGCAGCCAATCAGAATACCAATTTAAAATTGCGTTCAAGTCCTCCTGAAGACTGTAGTGTTCATCAAGAGGATTTGCATATATTTTGGAATCATCGCAATAAAAAGACTTGTGGCACCCTATATGGAAGGTGAGGTCGCTTGCATAAATGAGTTACAGGAGTGGACCCAAGACGGATCTCTGTGGAACACCACTCGTTACTTCTTTATCAGATGAAAAACAGCCACCAACCTTCACCCTGAAACTTCTGTCGGATGTCAGATAATCCTCAATCCAGAAGTTCAGTCTTCCACGTACACCGAAGTGGTCAAGTTTGTTAAGTAGCCTTCGAGTGGGAACTCTATCAAAAGCTCTTGCAGCATCTAGATAAACTATGTCTGTCGGAATTCCATGATAGAGCAAGTGTTCAGTTGTTTACACACTCGAGCATGTTAGTAGTTGTTGACTTTCCCTCAACAAATCCATTTTGTTCGGGCGGAACAATATTATGCTTCGACAAAAACACAGCAATTTCTTCAGCTAATATGGCCTTCATAATCTTGGAGGGAATGGATAGCAGGCTGATAGGTCTATAATTGAGTGGATTCAACTTATCTCCCTTCTTGAATATAGCCGTTACTGATGCCTGTTTCCAGGCTTTTGGAACTATGGATTGCTGAAAAGATGCAGTCATAATAGACGCCAAAGGAATGCTCAAGGATTCAGCATTGTTTTTTAATAGAAAAGATGCAAGTCCATCCAGTCCAGGCGCCGAATGATTTTTCTTTTTCAATAAATGTTTTTCGACCTTTTGTGGTACGACAGTGATCTCTACCTGTGAATACTGATTTCAAGGGGCTTGCAGGAAGGGAATCTGGTCATCTCTAGGCTCATCTGAGAACGCAGTGGCAAATGTCTCAGCCAAAACCTCGGCAGACTCGTAGTTCGAGGAGCACAGACTACTGTCTGTCTTACGAAGTAGTGGAACACTAACTTTTGAGTTCAAGTTTGAGCGTATGTATTTATATATTCGTGTAGGATTGTCGGAGTTCCTGGTGTGTTCCTGGTATTCTCGACGGGACAGAGAAAGCTCCAGGAGGTTAGAGTAGTTGCGATGAGCATAGTAATCTTCAACATTTTTGGACTTTCTGAATCTACGCCACAATTGTTTCTTATGGTGAATTAGAGATAAGAGATCGGCGCTCAACCACGGCTTCAATGGATTACGATGGATTGTTTTCCGATACGAGTTCCTCGCCAAACAAGATGACATAATTGAATGCGCCCCATTCCATAACTCACTAGGATCATAAGAAGAGCACGCCATTTCGGATGACCAATCAATCTCTCAGTAATACTGTCAGCATTCAAAGCGAGAGGGATGATTGGCCAGGTAACATCCCTAAAGTTGAAATCTCCAGTGACAACAAGGTTCTCAAGCGTCGAAATGCCCTCCAGTAGTTCGATCAGTCTGCCAGTTGAGTCACCGCTGGCATCTGATGGTCTGTACATATACATGCTATATTAATATTTAGGGTGTTTCGAGAAAGCTTGAGTAAAAGCACTTCTATACCAGCAATGGATATATCATCTCTTCGTACAGAAAACTCCGTGGTAATGCCAACACTAAGATAAATATAGACACCACCGCCCACACGATCGCTCCTGTCAGTCCTAAATAAACTGAAACCCCGGATATTCACAGAAGAATCCAAGCCCAAGGCCTCAGCCATGTTTCACTGAGAAACAGTATCTGGGGCTTGTGATCTTGAACAGTGCAGAGCAATTCATCAAATTTGGATTTCAGGGAACAAAGATTTGTATACATAAACGACAAATTGAGAAGTGAAGGTGAGGTTGAAGTCCTATTGGCGAAATCTGGAAACTATTTTGGGTATACCCTTAATGAATTTAATTGTTAAATCTGCCTCCCCATCTTGAAGTCTCCGTGATAGTTTCGTTCGTAGATCTTTGAGAAATTGGGCCTGAATGGGACTCTGGTCACCAACAACTGTGACATCCCGGGTGGATGGATCTTCAAGAAGTTTTTTCTTGTTTTTCAAAACATCGCGAGCATCAGATTCAGTAGGCAAAATAACCTTTATCATACGAGGGTATCTATTCTCGAGGTTAGGTTTTCCAACTCGAAAGAGAGCTACGGGCCTAGCGGTGCATTTCGTAATTCTTAGCACTTCCTCCACGTCGACTCAGGTATTCTCCGAACGAATACATTTTTAGCTCGGTTCATTCTATCCACTGCCTCATTAGCAAGCCCGTCGACATGCTGAGCAGACGATAAAGTCTCTAAACTGGATAACTCTTCATCAATTTTGGAAAACTTATTATTTATTTCAGTGTATTTATTGAAAGTTTCAGAAAATTGTGCCCTGAATAGAGAAAGTTCACTCTGAAGTTAATTCTTGAAAGTTTTGATGTCAGCGAAATGGTCGAGATTTGAGCTACAGGAATTACAGAGTATCTTCAGGCATCTTGCTCGTTGCCTAGTTACGCGATTCTCCGCTGGTAATACAGAACATAATACGTGAATCGGCCGCATGCAAGCGTCACACTGAAGTTTAGCTGCATCCCGATCCGATATAGTAGAAGATCCGAACCTGAATAGACCTTCACCGAGCTGATAATAGAATGAAACATATTTTATAATAAATTTAGTATATTAGATAATATACTAAAAATGGGTTGGCCGAAATAATCCTGGACAGACTATTTTTAATTATTTTAAAAAAATGATTTTCAATTGAATTTTGCAACATCAAGATAATAAGAAAATTTTTATACTGACTTATAGTATAAAACGTAAAGAATGTGCAGCCGTCGAGTTGCCTATTATTTACCTGGACGAACTAATGGGTTGCCAGGTACAAACAGGAATGTGGATGGCAGTTACTTTCACTTGAACGGATAATAGAAAAAAAAATAATATCATCATAAGCGCCGTTTTATTGCGAACACATCGATATAGGGTTGTCTGCAAAATTTTTGGTCCTTATAGGGGTTTGCGAATTTTAAATATTTGAATTGCAACGCGAGTGGAAATGTGTGACAGAGAGATCCGAGGTAAGTATACCGTGTAATAATAAAGGACCCAACATTGCAGTCGCACCTGATGGGACAATATATGTAAATTCTATGTGGCTTAATGCAACTGATTCTATATGTGCGAAGTTAAACCCTGACAACTACGGTTGGCATTTGGATGATTCTTCAAAACCAACAGGTTTTATCAGTGATCAAACTCTCTCTAAAATCTAAGACGCTGTCGAAATGGAAGAAAATGAGAACGAATGTAATGAGTCACATGAATTCGAGAGTCTCAATTACACGTCTGATGAATCAGATATTCAATAGAAAATAATTATCAGATTATATTTTTCATGAATATTATTTTTGTATTTATGCTGTTTTGTATTAGAATATAAACGCAATACAAGATCTTTAGTCTATTTTTTGGGTTATTTTTTAATTTGAATTTTGGCCTATCCACTTTGTTTCTCCATAATTTTTTCCAGAAAGAGCATAAAAAAATTATCAAAGTAAGTGATTAATATTTTAATTATTTATGTTATCATATTTTGAGGTACAAAAACTTTTCTATTATAGATATCTTATTATAATTCTAACTCAATATACAGGGTGAGTCTATGACCACTGCATTAATTTTAACCATCATCCTCTCATTAAATGAAACACTTTTTCATTTAACATTTTTCCAAATTCAGCTCAGGTAAAAAGATACAGGCTGTTGAAATTTTGAAAAAAAATATCAGTTTTTATTTTGTAGCTTTGACATCCTTTTTTCGAATAAAATGAATGTTGGCAAAAGTTTCTTATAACTATGATACATATTTCCCAAATATTAGTTATTTTCTACTTCTACTGGTTTTCTAGTTATGGACTCGTGGATTCATAAAACTAAACGAAATCAGCATAAAGAAAGCATGAAAAGTTTTTCTTGGGTCATTTCAAGAATATTCCATCGTTTTAGAACATTATATTATTCTTCATCATTTCGCCTTAAACGCACCGTTGTCGAGATATCCTTCATTGAATGTTTTAAAATGGAAAACTCCAGAAATTTCACTACTTTTATGGATCCGTCCCTGAGCGTTGGAATCCCAAATCAAGCTGTAAACCACGTTACCATGCCTTATTCTCGTCCGCCAACAATGTCATAGATAATTTATATGCGGGAGTGTATTAGCACATTGTGAAATCTTTAAACGCTTGTAACTTTTTACCTGAGCCGAATCTGGAAAAATGGTAAATGAAAAAAGTGTTTCATTTGATGAGAGGAATCTATGATTAAAATTAATGCAGTGGTCAAAGACTCACCCTGTTTATGCCTATTGATTTGATTGATGTTGTATTGTTTCATAATTTAGTATTATATTAGATTATTATGTATTTAATAACTTAACTCAAATGTCAGTTGCTCCAAAATAACGCTCACTGTTTACTACAGTATAAATACTGAACATGCGCACTTTCTTATATTTGAGGTCCCAGCAGGTGCGAGTGCTATATTGGGTCCTTTATTATTACACGGTATACTCACCTCGGATCTCTCTGTCATACATTTCCACTCGCGTTGAAATTTAAATATTAAAATTCGCAAACCCCTCTAAGGACCAAACATTTTGCAGACAACCCTATATCGACGTGTTCGCAATAAAACAGCTCTTATGATTATATAAATTTTTTTCTATTATCCGATCAAGTGAAAGTAACTGCCATCGACATACCTGTTTGTACGTGACAACCCAGTAGTTCGTCCAGGTAAATAATAGGCAACTTAACGGCTGCACATTCTATAAGTTTTATACTTTAAGACAGTATAAACTTTTTGTTATTATCTTGATGTTGCAAAATTGAATTGAAAATCATTTTTTTTTTAAATAATTAAAAATAGTCTGTCCAGGATTTTTTCAGCCAACCCATTTTTAGTATATTTTCTAATATACAAAATTTATTATAATATATGTTTCATTTTATTATCAGCTCGGTGAAGGTCGATTTAGGTTCGGATCTTAGACTAATACAGGTTTTAAACAATTCGCGCATGCTACCATGTTATCAACTGATAAGAACTTCTTATCAGAATATGTAGAATCCAACCATGGTAAAAGAATACTTATACCATGAATCCAACGATAAACAAAGTGCAATTTTTTCGGGCACCCACGGAAGATCTTCCTTTAAATATAATTAATGCAGAAAATATTGGCAAAACACTGGTGAAATTTCTACACGAAGATAGTTTAAGGTACTTTGTAAAATTCAATAGTATAGCGCAGCGAACAAATTACGTGTTTACACTGGGAACTTCACTCGGAACTTCACTCGGATTTCTTCGGAGTTACCGCATCTTGAATTTGTGAATATATACAAGAGTTTTGATACCAAAAATAATATTGACTTGTTGCATATTGAATATTTTATGTACAAATATTGGGTATGATGTTTCAGAAGATTTAGAATTGGATATTGTAATGGTGTAGTATATGAAGGCAATAGAAACAACAATATAATGGAATCATCAAAAGAAACTACTGTTCGTTCACCTCTGAGGTTAATATTACCTTTTAACTGTAGAGAGACATGTTCCTATATACAGTATTTTCATAATGTTCCTAGCAGATAAATGCTGAAATATTGTATCAAATATTCTTTCTTGAGTTAAGGTTCATAATACAGAATGAATGTGTTAGTGGTAAGAACTATTAAATTATGAAAAGAGGATTGTATCTTTTTCAATATATTTTGAACAATTGAAATAATTTGTTCGTCAGCCTATACCTATTCAAATATCAGGAATAAACGGACAATCTGCAATGATTGTCACTAGCCATGTTCTAGACATTTTGATATCGATGATATTTTCCTTAAGTATTTGAGTAGTCAAAACTATGCACCGAGTGTAAGTTGCAACAACCCATTCCACGAGGTTAAATCATAACAGATTGTTCATTTAATCTTGATAAATAAACTATTATTTGAATTTAATTTTCCTTTATGGTGCAATTTTATTATAAGAATCCATTGACATCATTTCCAACTCTGAGAAACCAACACTTTCGGAGATATGGTTTTTCAAAAATTGAACAAGAGTGCCAAAGCTCCTGCCACAGGGCTTTCCTCCTAATTAATTTATTTATTGATATCTTCACCTCGTGGATCAGTATGGGTGGGCCTGTTTCTTTTTCTGATACTGAATTATTGAGTTCTGGTCTTTGATCTTCAAGAGGCGTTTACAAATATGATTTCCATCTTTTTTTTGGGTCTTGTTGATGATTGTCGATGATGAGTTTTCCATTTGTGTCCATGATCTTCATCACTTGTCGCGTTCAAAAGATGCCAGTTGCCTCTTTCATTTTTTTTGTATGTTAAAGCTGTCGTGTCTGGCTTGTAGTACCTATATTTCAACACATCTCTCTGCTGCTTCCTTCTTTTTGGCGTCTCTAATCTTTTTCCTAATCTGTAACTGAAAATTTTTATATTCTTCTCCATTTTATTTGAGTGTTCTTCTCTGCTCCTTTAAAATTAGAATGTCATTGGTCATCCAAGATTTCGTTTTGATTGCTTTTTCTGATTTTAAAAACTCCCTCTTCGTTGACTCTACGATCGTCCTGAATTCGTTCTCCTCCACCATTTCTCTTCTCTCAATCCTCAATCTATCAATCTTTTTGTTCATGCATTCAGCTGCCTCCTGTTTTATCATAGGTTTTATTATTATTAACAAGATATAAGTGACGTAGTTTTATGTTAAAATCTCGTTTACTGGGGTTCCTATAACAGTCTCGATGCTCTATAATTGTACGTTGTAAGAGCTTTTACAACACCCGCACCTCTAATCACTTTTTCGTTTAAGTAGGAATCAACTTCCTTCACAAGTCTCACGTCTCTCGTGCCCGGCAGCACCCTTCGAACTCCTCTACCGTATGTCCACCCCGGTACTCCCGTTCTTCTCTCTTTCCATCAGCTAAGGGCTATACCACGGCAGTAGTCAACACTGATTGGAAGATCCTCTACCTTGCGATACTTCGCTGATACCAATGGGTTTGCGTGCGAACTATATCAGGAGCGTTATTAACTTCTGAGAACTGCACACCCTAAAAGGCCCTTCCAAGATTTAGGTAACAGCTAACATGGAAATCGTGTTAGGCACTTCCTCTTCAGAGAAAAGTAGTCTGCCAGTCTAGGCGACTAAGTGCCTTCGACGCGCAGACTCAATTTTCGATATCATGGGAATGTTTTAGGATTTCTTCAGACAGGGATACAATCCAGAAATGCGTCTAAAATATCTGCTCGAACGTCGTTCAACTTCATCTGCACCAGTAAAACCAATCTTTAGCTGTCTATTATTTACAAAGGTGAAAATAAACACAATAAACATAAACTATTCATATAACAAGTAACTGTTCACTTTGGCACACTTTGTATTCCAGAATAGTGAATACTGGGTTGGGTAGTTACCATCTGTTTGTATTCCTGATCATCTAAATAAATAAATAAATAAATAAGCCATCTTTACTGTGGTCTACCTATACTGCGCTTCGTCATTCTTGGTCGTCAGTGTGTTACTTTATATGTCTATCTTGATGTGTCCTGCACACTGCCAAATCAATTCTACAATACGTGCTATTATATCTGTGACTCTGGTTCTTTGTATAATTTCCTTCATTTCTTTTTCTGTCTCTAAGACTAATATTGAGCATAATAATAATAATAATAATATGTCGCTTTCGAGGTTCATTATAGGGATGTCATTATTTCTGAATATAAATTACATCTTCCTAAAAGCCAGGCATTGTTCTTATTTTCTCAATAACTGAAAAAATACAAATCCGGTCCAATTTAAACATGATAATTACTATGTAGAATTCTGACGCACTGATATTTTGCGAAATTTCGTGGGAATCGTATCATTGTTAATCCGAAACCACGAGACCGATTCTACCCTATGATAAACTTATCCGAGATATTGATTCTTCAAATCTACGCTGAAAATTATATTATATCAATTGAAACTTATAAACCAGTTCTGTTTTTACTGGAGATATTTTTTGGAATCTAATTTGATTAAGGACATTATATTATCACACAAAAATCATAATATCCTATAATTCTACGATAGCTGAGATTATTCCATGGGTCATTTTGCATTCAATCATACTCTTTTTTCTAGAACAGGAGGTATTTTGTATCATGAGCCTATAGCTCGTTCCTTTCAAGAGTTATCATGTTAACGGATGGCCGGACAGAATCTATTTAGACCACGGATTCTTGAACAGTGAGTCGAACCAAAACGTAGAAGACCAAAAATTCGAAAATTACAAACATTCAGGCAAATTGATAAGCCCACAAGTCCAGAGCGTTCCTGCCAATCGGGTCCTTCATAAATGGCTTCGTATAATAAATATACTTATGCATATATTTCATAAATCAAATAGACCCCAGGGGGTTCATTGATCTGCCGAGAAAGCAAGAGCAGACGCGTTTCTGGCTTCTTGGCCTCCATCAGTACTCTGTAGCTTTCCCAACAAATTCAACTAAACTGACCCGGGTTAAGCCTCTCAGAGCCGGCTCGGTCGATCATTTTAATCGCCCACGCCACCTATGAGACGAAACACGGAAATCAGCCTCTCCCCACCAGTCAATATTTGAAGCGTGAAATCATATGCCACCATTCACTCGATATTTAATCGAGAACGAGTCTCGCAGAGCTCAGACAGTATCTTCCCAATGGCCATGAACGTTGTTTAGCGTTTTCAAAAATAATAATGAAAAATGGCGATACCGTTGTTAATAAATCAACAAGTCCAGAGCGTTCCTGCCAATCGGGTCCTTCATAAATAGCTTCGTATGATAAATATACTTATGCATATATTTCACAAATCAAATAGACCCCAGGGGGTATCGCCATTTTTTATTATTATTTTTGAAAACGCTAAACGGCGTTCATGGCCATTGGGAAGATACTGTCTGAGCTCTGCGGGACTCGTTCTCGATTAAATATCGAGTGAATGGTGGCATATGATTTCACGCTTCAAATATTCACTGGTGGGGAGAGGCTGATTTCCGTGTTTCGTCTCATAGGTGGCGTGGGCGATTAAAATGATCGACCGAGCCGGCTCTGAGAGGCTTAACCAGGGTCAGTTTAGTTGAAGTTGTTGGGAAAGCTACAGAGTACTGATGAAGGCCAAGAAGCCAGAAACGCGTCTGCTCTTGCTCTCTCGGCAAATCAATGAACCCCCTGGGGTCTATTTGATTTGTGAAATATATGCATAAGTATATTTAATATACGAAGCCATTTATGAAGGACCCGATTGGCAGGAACGCTCTGGACTTGTTGATTTATTAACAACGGTATCGCCATTTTTCATTATTATAAATTGATAAGCCCTCTGTTCCGAGGAACAAGAGCGCCAAAAAATGTCCGACAACGAATATCCTGCTGAGGATGACCTTGTAAATAGTGTTTTAGCCACAGATAAAATCATTACAGAAATGGAAAAGAGGTCTGCTCTTTATAATAAGCAATAATTGAAATAGTATATGGATCGGAAATTAAAAGAAAATCTATGGAGTAAAGTTCATCTTATAGTATTGAAAAAAATTACTAGGATAATTTCTTAAGTCGGTATAAATTTTGTGAAATTGCCCTTTCAACAGCCCTTTCAGTACAATCCATGTTGTTACTGAATATAGTTCCGATTAATTTGTCGCAAGTGCGCGCATCAAACATTTTGAAATTGCTTTCTTTGCGATTGCGATTATTCAGTCGCACGATAAGAAATCGCATGTGCCTTAGCCTTAAGCGGGGACAAATCAAATGTAGAGTGGTCTTGTTGAATGCTTGATAATCCATCGTTTATATCTGCTATAGTTCATGCTGATCGATGATGGACCGACGTAGCCTTTAAACTCAATTTGAATACCATGTAAATACCACGAATTATTTTCCGGACTAGTATGTTCTTTCGGCATGAGACTCATTTAGCAGTATATTTCGCCGTTAAGCAATGAATTTGAAATTTTTGTATGCGATTCTTTAGGTTTGGACCCAGCCGGACCTCTGTTTAAGAAATGGCCGAAAAGTTTAAAATTAGACGCCGATGACGCTGAATTTGTCGATGTGATCCACACAGATGCTGGTATTTTTGGATATCCAACCCAAATAGGTGATGTGGATTTCTGGCCGAACCAAGGTATCGCTCCACAGCCCGGATGTTCGATTCAAGAAGTGAAACGGAGGAATCCTGATGCCCTTATTGAACCAAGTATGTATTATGCAGTGTGGAGAAGCCAAATGGAATAAATTATTTTTTTCGGCAACCGTCCGGGAAGTGCCCACTTCCTGGACGCTTTTTCTTTGAGAAAGAAGCATTTCCCGGCCTAGTCCGGGAAGTACGTACTTCCCGGACTAGGCCGGGAAGAATCACGTCGTTTTGGTCATTGTAAATACATTATGAAAACCTCGTTCGAAACGTCGGTATTTGCGGGAACGCGAAGACGAGATTCGAAATTAGTCCGTAGCTGAGCCCTTTTTTCGATTCACTCTTTCGTTTTCCCGGAAGAACGATAGGAAAATGTGACTTTTCGGCGAAAATCGACGAACTTCTGACGTTTCACGTATTTCTGTGGCGAATTTTAACGCGGCTCCTTCACGGTCGACGTTTTCGGTCAGAACGAGCGATTAGAAATGTCAAATCGAATTTGAATTTCGACCCGAATCGGTCGAAAACCTTCGAATAGTCTAGAAAAACACGGTTGCCGAAAAAATATTGTACGCAACACGCCCGAAAAAGGTTTTTTTGGACTCATAGACTTCCAGGACTCGCTTACGCTCGTCCTAGAATTTTGTCTATTCGTCCAAAAAAACCCTATTTTCCGGACTTGTTACGTAAATTACTATTTTCTGTGACGGGAAAAAAATTTGACATTTCATCTCTGTTGACAGGTAACAAAATATAACTTTTCACGAAATTACTTTTTTCCCCGGGAAAAAAGTGAATACTTTTTTCCCGGATATATATACATATAGATAATGGAAGATATTTGCTACTTGCGCTGCTTCTATCAACTCCGGTGGAGTCAGAGAAAACTCAGAATCAAGCATTTTTAACTTTATGGTATTCAAAATAACTACTAAACAATTACTGAGTTCGCAATTTTTGAATCAAATCACAAAATTAAATTGACAGATATTTGATTACACTGAAGTTTTCCTTAGCAACGCAGGTCTGATAGCTTACTAGTTTAAAAATTCAAATTTCATATCGATAAAATTCTGACTTTAATATATTGTAATAATATGTTCTTTCACTATTAAATCGTCGTTTTTCCTGTCACAGAAAAAAATAGTGTATTATACACGGGAAAAATATTAGATTTCAGCTCTCGGTTTTTTGTCTCCCTCCGCTTCGCGTCGGGAGACAACATAACCTCGAGCTGAAATCTAATACTTTTTTCCCTTGTATAATAAATAACTATTTTTCTCCTCCGGGATGAAAAGTTCACTTTTCGTCCCTGTCACGCGGGAGAAAAGTACCAGATTCTCTCCCGGTGAGATGGCAAATTTACTTTATCTCCCGGCGGTTACCTAGCAACCGCGTGTTTGTATCTCAAGTTGTTGACAGCTGATTCAAAATTAATTAATTATTTCAGTGAATACTGACAAACATAAAATGAATGGATTTGATTAACTCTGATGAAAGTGAAATATACGGAGAAGAGATAATAAGAAATTTAGAAGAAGAAGGGGCAGCTATTACCAGTGAACTACTTCCGGTAAAATCCAAACGATTATATGAAAAGCGATACAATCAATGAATTCTCATTGATGAGAGCTGAGTCAAAAGAAGGTTAATTATTTCAGTGAATACCGACAAATATAATAAAAAATGGATTTGATTAACTCTGATGAAAGTGAATTAGACGGAGAAGAAAAAAATCGTATACGCACCTAGGGAGAAAAGTAGGACATCCTCGCCCGCGATTGTCACCCTCGCCTCCGGCTCGGGAGACAATCATTCGCGGGCGTGAATGTCCTACTTTTCTCCCTCGGTGCGTAATATACTAATTCTTGGCCACTGTACATATTAATGGAAAATCCAGAAACAAGTCAATTTTAAATTGTCATTCTTTTTCGTGAAAATGCGAACCCTACCTCCAACCCCCTTCGAAATACAGTTGCAACCTCCAAATTTTTAAATAAGGAGTATTGGCTTGTGATACATTGTTTGAAAGGTCGCGTCATTTCTTACTCAGAAATGTTATCACTTTCATATTTAATGCAAAACTCAAAAAAGAAAAAATAAAATCAAGTGATTACCGAAATTCATCATAATATCCCCTCGAATATTCCCAAATCTTATTTACCTTCAAGATGTGATATAAAGAAAATGAAAAAATAAAGAAACTAACATTTCCACATAATGTATTTTATGTAATTTTCATGGTAGGTACTATCTGAAAAACACTTATTTTTTTTATTTTCTTTCTCTCACAACTTGAAGGCAAATAAGAATAGTATTATCGTAATAAGATTTGAGAAAAGTCGAAAGAATATTATAATTAATTTCGGTAATGACATGATTTTATTTTTTTGCAGTTTAGGATAACACAATATCATGTTTTTGCGCGTATGTTCTATTGTCCATTCTTCTGTATTGGACACCCTTAATCGAATTTACCATGGTCAATTATGTTGTCCATTCTCCTGTATTGGACACTCTTAATTCGAATTTACCATGGTAAATTCGAATTAAGTGTCCAATACACTAGCTCTTTTCGTTCTCAAGTTATCCCGTACGGCTGGACGGCCGGACGGACAGAATCAAATTTGACCTCGAATTCTTCATTGGGGAGTCGAACTTAATCGTTTGAGACCATTTTCGTTAAAAAATTCGAAAGTTACAGACATTTGGGCAAAACTATAACGCGATGTTCCCCAGAACATACGCGCAAAAACATGATATTGTGTTATCCTAAACTGCAAAAAAATAAAATCATGTCATTACCGAAATTAATTATAATATTCTTTCGACTTTTCTCAAATCTTATTATGATAATACTATTCTTATTTGCCTTCAAGTTGTGAGAGAAAGAAAATAAAAAAAAATAACATTGTGTTTTTCAGATAGTACCATGAAAATTACATAAAACACATTATGTGGAAATGTT
The DNA here is from genome assembly GCA_937662695.2 of Halyzia sedecimguttata. Classification (NCBI taxonomy): domain Eukaryota; kingdom Metazoa; phylum Arthropoda; class Insecta; order Coleoptera; family Coccinellidae; genus Halyzia; species Halyzia sedecimguttata. The sequence goes on from OW569411.2 coordinate 36,544,248, forward strand.
AGTTTCTTTAGAACGCCTTCGCAAATTGTTTTGTACTGATAAAGTTTATAAATTATATAATTATATAAATACAGAAGGAAGTAGGTCACTTGTTTCATGAGAAATTTCCGAATTTGGCGCCATAACCCAAGAAACAATAAATAAAATAGAGAAGTAGTCTCGCGAGTTTGGTAATGTAAGGCAGATTAAAAAAGTAGGTGCTAATACACTGTGTGAGGATGTGAAATTAGATGTGATGCTTGACTTTGAAAAAAATCCTCATAAATCGAGTAAATAATGCATCCCTATAAAATGATACCTACCCAGGAGCTCTTGGAAGACGTTTTTGATCGGAGAACTTATTTTTGTGAACAAATGATGGACATGTGGGATAACAATATTATACAATTAGTAGACGCTTTGTTTTCTGATGAATGCACTTTTTCTCTCAACGGCCATGCCAATCGTCAAAATTGCTGCTACCGGTCTACCGAAAATCCTCACTGGATGATGAAGTTGATGTTTGGGCAGGAAATGTTCGAAACTATATCACCTTTTTTATTGAGGGCAATTTGAATGGCGATAAATATTTAGCACTAGGTACCTCAAAATGATGTCGTTCCAACTTTGGAAAATTTATAACATGATCAAGGAAATCCACAAGTTCCACGGAATACGATATGGTTTCAATAGGATGGAACAGCACCACATTACAAACGCAATGTCCGGCAGTACCCCGACGCTATATATCCAAATCGGTGGATAGGAAGGCGAGGAACGACCGAATGGCCAGCGTGATACCCTGATCTTAACTCATTAGATTTCTTTTTACAGGGATATGTGAAGTGCATTGTATACAAAACTAATCCCCTTGATTTTAATTAACCAAAAGATCGAATAACGCTTGCGATTAGAGATGTTGAATAATGTTGGAAGACATTTTTATTTGAGGTTAGGATGTTGCCAAGACGTTTGCGGTAAACTCTTTGAACGTGTATTTCATTAACATTCATAATTTTTTTGCTACATTATTATGTATTACATTTTAGTTTTTGATATTGTATCAAATTTCGATAATCACTTGATTTTATTTTTTTAATTTGATTTTTTCAATAAATATGAAAAATATCAATGGAGAATGACGAGACCTTTCCAGAAGCTTATACTTCATATTTGAAAAATTGAGGGTTGTTATTATTAAAGAATATAACAATATTTCATTTTGACGAACCCCCTATTCGATTAAATAAATGAAAATGGGTGAATAACATAACTAACTAAAATTTTTCAGTATTCTGCAGTCATTGGCGTTCATATCAATTTTTCGCTGAATCGGTTATAAACCCGTTTGGATTTTTATCAGTGGCATGCAACAGTTGGCAAGATTACATACAAGGAAAATGTGATACCAATCAAAATCGTTCCAATATGGGATTCGCCGTTGATTACAAGTGAGTCTTTGAATCATCTGGTGGAATAATTCTGATTCGATATTTTTTCAGCGCCAGAGGCAATTACTATCTTCGCACTAACCCGGAATCTCCGTTTTCTGTTACTTCTTCACATAATCCTGAATATCAGTCTTATTGGAATAAACGATAAAATATATATTCTCTTATGATTTGCATGATCCGAATAGCTGATTATTTGCAGATTTCTCAGTAGTAAATCAAGTGAATGTTCTCCAATACATTGTGAGATAAATCTAGGAATCATAGAAGGTGGAATAGAAAATGCAGAACTTTTTGATAACTACAGTCGCAATGTTCATTTTTTTTCCGTATCACATTGCAAAAACCCGGACCAAAATGTCACTAGTGCCAGCTAGATGAGATTTGTTTGGAATGCATTTGGAGCATATATTTTATTTACTATTTTTGGTTTGTTCCTGTGAACTTTATGCCATCAATTTGTCCAAATGTCTGTATGCTTTGAATTATTGGCTGAAAATGGTCTCCACCAATTAGTTTAGACTCACTGATGAAGAATCCGAGGCCAAACTCCATTATGTCCTGTCATCCAGTTGCACGATTACTTTCGAACGCAATGAGTTAGCGAATTGAAATTTGCAGTAGGTTTCGAGTCCGAATGCGCTGGTTGTTCGTTAATGGGTAAAACCCATGGTAAAAGTAAAACCCAGTGGTTTCGGAGTTATAACTATCTGGAATTTTGTTTTCTCAAAAGATATTGATCTGATTGAATCAAAGTTCGGTAGTTATTTGAAATATATCGACACGAATACTCATGCAGAATATTGTGAAGATCTCAACTCAATAGGATCTATATTGTTGGAAATACTGGAGAAATATAGAAACGTTAGGTATATCCAATGGACCAAGTTTTTTCAGTAAATCAGCAAAATATTCATTTTAATTTTCTTATTTCAACTGACGGAAAATCTTTCTTTCTTTTGACCAGTTTGTCACTGTATCACGAAATGCGTCAAAATATTGATAATTATTATTAATATTTTACTAAAAAACGATTTTTTATTCAAAATTATTACGACAATAAATGGGTTGAAACTTAAACAGCAGATTTCCATGATATTTACCCATGTAATAATTACCTATAATGATTTTTTAGTGAAAATACCGCTCATAATCGGTTATAATTTCGACATTTTAGCGACGGTGATTACAAGCGGTAGGGGAAGTTCCTCTCAAAAGCAGCCATTTTGAAATTCGATACCGGTATCAAATTTTATGACCGGGTCATTGAGGTGAGTTACTGGCGGTTGAAAGTTTGACATAATGAAAATAGTATATTCTAAAACAAGTTGCAGAATGGGCTCCTATTAAAACACGAATGCGAAATTCGAAAACGAGCGACGAAGGAGCGAGTTTTCGAACGCATGAGAGTTGGAATTGCCTTCTGCAACGAGTATTAGACGACATATTCTCTATTTCAGGCAAGTTTTGTAAAAATCTGTTGAAATATAATAAAAAATTCGGATTATACATCCTAGTGACTTTTGTATTGTATCTTAGTAGTTGGTGTGACTGTTACGAAAGTTGACAGATTACGGAATTTGAATTTGAAACTTACGTAGGGCATGGAGAGCAGATTTAAGACAGATTCCTAATAGCATGAATGATTCAAAATTAGCAAGAAATCTCTAGTACCAGATTTTTTAATGAAAATAAAGCTTTTCCTCAACAATTATTTCACTATATCCATATTATATTGTATTGTCAATTGACGTGTGTTGAAATTTGATAGGATCGAATGTCAGTGCTGACTACCACAAAACGAAAAATATAACTAGAAACAATGCGGGAATGAGTTCATTCCAGCACTGTTTTCAGTGCTGAAATGGACTCATTACGATACTGAAATAGAGAATAGTATATTCTAAAACAAGTTGCAGAATGGGCTCCTATTAAAACACGAATGCGAAATTCGAAAACGAGCGACGAAGGAGCGAGTTTTCGAACGCATGAGTGTTGGAATTGCCTTCTGCAACGAGTATTAGACGATATTTTATCTATTTCATGCCAGTTTTGTAAAATACTATTGAAATTTAATGAAAAAATCGGATTATACATCTTAGTGATTTTGGTATTGTATCTTGGCAGTTGGTGTGACTGTTACGAAAGTTGACAGATTACGGAATTTGAATCGTACGTAGGAAATGGAGATCAGATTTGAAACAGTTTCCTGTTAATATAAGGTATAGCATGTATGATTCAAAATTAGCAAGAAGGAAATCTGTATAGAACCTTTTTTAATGAAAATAAAACTTTTCCTCTCAACAATTAGTTCACTATATCCAGATTATATTATTGTCAATTGACGTGCGTTGAAATTTGATAGGATCGAATGTCAGTGCTGACTACCACAAAACGAAAAATATTACCAGAAACAATGCGGGAATGAGTTCATTCCAGCACTGGTTTTAGTGCTGGAATGGACTCATTACAATACTGAAATAGAGAAAATATTCTCTATTTCAGTATCATTATCAGTATCATTACAATACTGAAATAGAGAAAATATTTTCTCTATTTCAGTATCGTAATGAGTTCATTCCAGCACTAAAAACAGTGCTGGAATGAACTCATTCCCGCATTGTTTCTAGTTATATTTTTCGTTTTGTGGTAGTCAGCACTGACATTCAATCCTATCAAATTTGAACACACGTCAATTATTGTCAATATAAGATGATCTGGATTAAGTGAAATAATTGGTGAGAGGAAAGGTTTTATTTTCATAAAAAAATAAGTTACTAGAGATTTCCTTCTTGCTAATTTTGAATCATTTATAATATTAGGAAACTGTTCAATCTGATCTCCATGCTCTACGTACAATTCAAACTCCATGATCTGTCAACTTTCGTAACAGTCACACCAACTGCCAAGATACAATACAAAAGTCACTAGGATGTATAATCCTAATTTTTCATTAAATTTCAACAGTATTTTACAAAACTTGCCTGAAATAGAGAAAATATCGTCTAATATAGTCGTTGCAGAAGGCAATTCCAACACTCATGCGTACGAAAACTCGCTCCTTCGTCGCTCGTTTTCGAATTTCGCATTCGTGTTTAAATATCAGTCCATTCTGCAACTTGTTTTAGAATATACTATTCCTGCACAGAAATGTCAAACTGATTAAAATTGTTGTTGTTAGGGGAAATTTTCATGAATATTTCATAAACGGGTTATTATTTTTTATAATTCTTGAAACTCTTGCATATGTATAAAACTTCACTATTCCATTATTATTCTTGATATTTGTATTGCAGCTTGAACAAATAAATATTCATGATAAATTCTCAAAAACAATTTTATGAAGCAACAAGCTCTTAAGGTGTCTACAGACACACGAACAAGAAGGCGAACATGAACTCGTACATGTACGCGTTCATCCTGTCAACTCTACACACATACGTACATGTGGTTTAATCTTCTAGGCATAGGGGTTGTATTTTATAAAGATGTCGAGTGAAAATTAATTAGGTACATTTACTAGCAGTGCCGTGTGTTTGCATTTAAAAAAAATACATTTACAATTACAGAAAAGACTCCAACCACGAAGGAAATGGGGGAAAGAATGGTTTTTGAAGCGGAATGAATATACTCATATCAATTTACTTGACGAGGTACGATCAGAACCTGATGATTGGCGAAACTATCTTAGCATGGACGAAGACTATCAATTTCAGAGTTGGTAACACCACTAATTGTAAGACAAGACACCCTTATGAGATCTGCTATATCACCTCATGAAAGACTACCACACTTCGGTATTTAGCCACTGGGAGAAATTATAAAGATTTAAAATTTTCTACTATAATTTATCCTCAATCACTGTGTTATGTAATTCCAGAGACATACATACTAGAAACAAATGATGTAGGAATATGTCTTGATCTCTGACAAAATAATAGGTCATAATACCACATATCATCTGCCCCAGAACCTGATTTTTTTGAATCTTGATTTGTTTTGTTTCTCTCCGAAAACTAGAGCGACGGCTATGAATTATTGTTTTTACAGTAGCATCTCCCTCGACTTGTAGTTTTACTAGTAACATCTTATAAGCGTCATTTTTGCGCGTATGTTCTGGGGAACATCGCTTTATAGTTTTGCCCAAATGTCTGTAACTCTCGAATTTTTTGACGAAAATGGTCTCAAATGATTTAGTTCGACTCCCCAATGAAGAATTCGAGGTCAAATTTGATTCTGTCCGGCCGGCCGTCCGGCCGTTGCCACGATAACTTGAGAACGAAAAGAGCTAGCGACTTGAAATTTTCAGGGTAGGTGGCGCATCCCAATACGACGGACAACTTTGTATTAACGAAGTTGTCCATCCCATTATTGCCCATTAGGGCATAATCGGCCTAGTGGTTTCCGAGTAATAATTTTGTTTTCAACCAATATAAATCCGATCGAATTGAAACTTAGTGAGTGGTTGTAGAATATAAACCTAAGCACGTTCGTGAAATTTTGTGCGAATCGTATGGCTAGAAAATTTTAAAAAAATCATTAAAAAATATTTTTGTTGTCACGATAATTGAGAACGGAAAGAGATAGCGGCTTGAAGTTTTCAGGTTAGGTTGTGCACCAGAACGCGACATTCCGGTTTGTTTATGAGCATAATCGGCCAAACGGTTTTAGAGTTATAGCCATCTGAAATTTGGTTGTTTTTTGTTCCTCATTAACTCGAAAAATACTAAACCGATTTAATTCAAACATGGTAATTAGTTGTAGAATGCTAACGCGAAAATTCTTGCCAAATTTCGTGAGGATAGGATTTGTAAAAAATTTTAAAAAAATCATTGAAAGTCGCAAAAAAAAATTCTATATATCAGTAACTATTCGTTTGAAATTGCTGAAATTTTGCAGGAGCCGTCATAACCTAACTCTACCGCCAAGTTTCAAGTTTTAACACGATCGGTTGAATATTGTTGGAGATTCGAGCATTCTTGTGTGAGTTCAGTAGATGGGTGACCGTTGCCTCGATAACTTTCGAAAGAAAGGAGATAGGGATGCAATTTTCAGGGTAGGTTGCGTATCCGAAAGGGAGAGTTGAGTTCGTTTTTGGACATAATCGGTCAAACGGTTTCCGAGTTATACCCACCTGGAATATTATTTCCTGGATAACTCAAAAAATAAATATTCGATCGAATTGAAGCTTGGTAAATAGTAGTAGAAAATCATCATAAAGACGTGTTTAAAATTTTGTAAGAACCGTACCCCTAGAAAATTTGAAAAAAAAGACGAAAAAAAAAATTTAAGAACCGCACCCCTAGAAAATTTCAAAAAAATCAGGAAAAAAAAAATTGGTTCAAGCACTGACGTGAAGTCAGAAGCTTTTGCGCGTATGTTCTATTGTCCATTCTTCTGTATTGGACACCTTTAATCGAATTTACCATGGTAAATTATGTTGTCTCTACACAAACGTTCTAAACACTGCTGAAATGTACAGTTCTTGTAGTGATCTTCCTCATTCCATATTGCAGGCGGCTAAAGAAGCGAATTTGAGTTTCTTACTACAAAATCTTAAGTCAAGTATGTAGCAGAATATCAAAATTGAAAACTGGTCTCTTAGCAAAGGGACAGCAAGCCTCGAGGAGGAAGTATTGTAGCATACTTTTTACATTTGAAGAAGAAATTTCAGACCAGTAGGTACACTATGGAGTTAATATTCCATTTTGAAAAATGTACTTAAAGTGAAGAGAAACTTAGATTTGAGCGATATGTTGGGTACGGTCCGAAAAAAGCCAAAATATTTTAAATTTTAGATTTATGGAAGATACACCTTCTCATCAAAGTTGTTACCATTTTTGGGTCGGCCGGTGCCTGCAGGCGGGATAAACTCTGCAAAATAATGATTGGTCACATCGAGGACAAGGCAAATTTGATAATGGTCAAAATCCCGGACACCTGAAACCAAAAAAATATTCATCGAGAATATTTCTCATTTCCAATAAAACGAATCATGGATATCATTCGCAGCTCTACCATAAATATGCTTATTTTAGGAAATACTCCACACAGGCATTTTTTTGTCCAATATAGACAAGGAGCATGTAGTACCCAATGTGTGGGAATAAATTCGTTCGGATATGGCAGCATACTTAAAATTGGAAAATCCTGAGCAGTACACTGGTCATAGTTTCAGACGTTCGTCGGCTACTATGTTGGTCAATTCTGGGGAAGAAATAACTAATATTAACCGCCTGGGAGGCTGGAAATCTACCACTGTCGCCGAGAGTTACATGGACGAGTCAACTAATAAAAAAAAAGAAATTTCTAATAAGATATTGCCTACAGATAATTCTACTTCAAATGATCAACCTTTATCAAGCCATCCATACAGCTGTCCTACAGCGAATCATCAACCTTCGAAAGACTGTCCTTCAACTTCAACGAACGAGATCATGCCCTTTTGCGCCGAATCAGTGTTCATCGAGACGCCCATTGAATGAATCGACAGGATCAGCAATCAATTTACAATATGTGAATAATTGTTCTTTCGTCGTAAATATTACGAACAAATAATTTGATAGTTCTTCCCCTTTTGGCACGCTGTTCTATGAACAGAGTATTTTCGAACATTTGGCCGAGAATAGTTTTAACGATTAGTTTAGACTCACTGATCAAGAATCCGAGGTCAGAATTGATTCTGTCATGCATTATAACACTCGAACGCAATGTATTAGAGAGTTGAAATGTTCAGGGTAGGTTTGTAGTCCAAATGTGCTGGCTAAATTCAATTAATTTGCAATTATATCCTATATATCTTCCTAGTGACGAAATAATGATTAAGGTAGTAAGCAATGAAAAGAACTTCACTACGTACTAGGTAGGAAGAAAAACTGGAATAGGGAATCCACCACCCAAGTTCTTTAAAGAAATGCCATTTAATGGTACACAGATGGTTCAAAATCCAATATAGGATCTGGCGCTGGGGTAAACGGGGCATGCACCAAATTCTCACTATCGCTAGGCTCCTATCCGATCGTCTTTCAGGCAGAAATACTAGCAATCGAACGAAGCGTGGAAATGAACCTAGAAAGAAACTATCAGAGGTGTGATATAGCAATCCATTCTGACAGTCAAGCTGCTATTAAAGCTCTGAGCTCCCATGTTATCCAGTCTAAGCTAATGTGGGAGTTCCAAAGAAAACTTAATGAAGTAGGTAAGAACAATAGGTTTACTTGGTCTGGGTTCATGGTCAGTCAGGAATTAAAGGAAATGAGGAGACCAACACAATGGAATTCATCAGAACTTCAGAATTGAAAGGCAAGCTGTAGATGGTGATGAAATCCACATCTCTGATGGGGGGCGCAATAGACCTTAAGGTCGAAGTGCAACGTTACCCCCTAAAACAACGTATAGGTAGATGGATAAATAGATAGTTTATTCACTTCAAAGTACAGAGATCTGTACAGGAAAAAATGTCAACAATAGTAATAAGTTATTTTAAAGAAAACATGTTCTTTCAGCTTTCCAAAATTCAAAATATTCTTGTATATTATAAGGCTCACATTTTACTATGGCAGAATTAATTCTCCTATGTAGAAATCTTTCGGTCTTTATGAAAATAATTTGCCTCGGCAATGAATTTATTAGCTTCCTGCAAATATACATAGCATTATTCTGTGTCACAGTCAACGTTCATTTTCGAACCAATAGTGGATGAATGTATTCGAATGAGACCTTATTTATGACACCGCAAACACAGCACTGTTCATTTTCGAACAGTAGATGTATTGAGTTGAAACTAATCGTTTGATACTAATCTCGGCTAAAAAGTGTACCGTAAAACCTGCCAACTTTGCCCAGGTGCAAGTCGTTTTTTGTAAATATTTTCCGTATTGGCCCTTTTTTATGTTTTATTTTTTATTCTAATTGTGTCTCGTGATTGGTTAAGTAGCTTCCGGCTGTGTCCTCAACTCAAAGGTCACCTAAATCACAAAAAAATATAAATACGTGGTGGGTAAAGTTGTCAGCCAATCTTTCAACATTGCCCGCACATTTAAAAAGCATAGAAAATCAATTTTGGAGGCTTGATTTGACAACTTTGCCCATTATATAAAATACAGATGACGCTTGGACCTTTTTGAAATTGAATAAAAAATACTTTATAGACCAACAAAAACTTTATTTCCAAAAAACTTTAAGAAAGGACATTTTTTCACAGTCGATAATTTTTCAACTGTTAAAAAACTCAAAAATAATAAGTAGATAACTGTCAACGTCCAAAATAGAAGAAATAAAAATGAATGAATTCTCAAAAATCGCGAAAACAGCAAAATGTAACACTCTATGATGTGAATGGCAACAAAAAAGTTTAATTTATTCTTTAACGCGGCTTAACATCTATCAGACTCATATATCAGACTTAAAGGTTGAACATTTTCAAATTAATCACTCATGTAGTGGTCTTTCTTTATTTTAGAAGCTTTTATTAATCTTTGAATGTCCACAAAATTCACATCAGAAATATATTCACAGTCGGGATAGATATAGGAAATTTTGTCTTTTTTGAAGAATTTCACAATATAATTGTCATCTGTTTCGGTGACCGATTGAATTTGTCCAATGTAATGTTTGAGGGTTCCCATAGGTGTGAAACAAAGAACATAAACTATAAAAAAACAAATTTATAACAACATTTTTTTCGAAGTTTCAGGTGATAACTTTGCCCAGTTCGATTTTTTTTTCACGCACCAGCACCTGTGTGATTTGGCTGTAATTTGAAATATCCATTTTGGTCACAAAGTATCGGGGCATAACCAATTAAATTTTCATTTGAATCCTTACACAAATGATGTACGTGCGATCCTTAGCTTTTAGTCTTCAAAACTAGCGAAAAAAAACGTTATTTTCCTTACGTGTTATTCGAACCTGAACTATTTCAGCAGCAGTTAGGGAGGAACAAACCATTCCCGCCAACCCTTAGGAACGCGTAGAAACATGGGACAACGTCCTAACAGGCTTTTCGTCTTTTGAAAAAAGTATGGCCTTGCAAGTGGGCAAAGTTGTCATCGCTGGGCAAAGTTGCCTGGTTTTACGGTACCAGTTTTTTTTGGACACTTGTTTTTACTTCCGGATTCAAATTGAAATTGGAATTGAAACTATTGGGAATATTATTTTTTTCAGCTTTGGGCGAGTTCAGTACCTGGATGGGTGACAGCTCTGGCTATAAATTTGGACAGCATGCCAAACCTCTTATCCACAGTGCTTTCCCACTTTTTCAGTTATTGTTTATTTTTGAATAGTAGGGTATTTCCATTCCGGATTAATTAAAAGTTTCAGAATAAGATACTATATTTCAGTTTAGTTTCTTCTTGTTATTATAAGATGCTCGAAGGACAAACATTGTTCCTAACACGTGCGCAAAGTGATTTTATCCCACGCAAAAACTTATCCGAGCTCCACTTCGCGTCATTTGTCAAACTGTAAATCCGTGCAGAAAAGTATCACTTTAGGCACTTGTTAGGAAAATAACTATTCTAAAATACCAGGCAGAATAATCGGCAGGATATCTGAAGAAATAGCAGTTAGTCTTTCTGCAAAGAAATGTGGCCCGATTAAACGTCCGTTGTAAACTTCCCACCAAACGTTGACACTAAAACGTCTTTGGTTATCTCTTTTTCTTTTGAGATGGGAATTTCCCGGGACCAAATTATCAGCTGTTTTTCTGTTTTGCTGCTGACTCTCGTTGTTCAAAAATTTGGCATATCTTAGATTATACAAGACAAATTATTACAAATTTTGTGATTTGAAGCTTGATGGTTCGGAAACCACCTGTGATAGTCTCCCTAAGCGGCTTTTCCATTCATCCTGCAAAACCCATAAATGCACAGCAAATCCACATATTCTTCATTGATAAATATCAGGGAATTTTTCAATGGATCTGATGTTCGACAGACTATTTAATCAATGTACAAACAATCAATGCAATGAATGGAAACGTAATTTCTCATTTTTATCAGATTGACGTACGCCTACTCGAATTGAAGAAAACTAATGTCACCTGCATTGGTACACCAAGCGGAACGTTGTGTCCTGTTTATTCTAATAATAATTTGTTGATTATACTCCGTTGGAAACACACCAGGTGGAAGTTTGTTCCACCATTTGTCTGTTCGGTAGAAAAAAGACCTATGATAAATAGAAGTTCTCGGAGTTGTTAGTGAGATGGATAATAATCGGCAGTCACGGAGACTTGAACCTTCAGTGTTTGCCGGAAAACTTACCTGAGATATTGAAATGAGACAGAAGTTTCATCAACATCAATATTAGTATGTGGAAAGGTTTAACGGGTAATTCCGCGAAAGGAGCAGATTATAAATAATTCTGCTAATTCTAACAATATTAGTGTTAAAAATATTATTTAATTAATTGAATATAAAATGTTCAAATATTTTGCCTTCAATATGCCTTGAATATCGTACAGAATTTGCGCCAGTCAGATGACAAATTCCTTTTGACTTGTTTAATGTCGCGACTTTAGCGACGCTTTCAATTTCAGGTGGTGTACATGGAAAACACTACAATTATTTTCTTCTTAATGGTCTTAAACGATTTGGTTTGACTCACTGATAAAGAATCAGTGGTAAAAATCGATTGATATATTCGAGGGAATTGAAATTTCACTTTTGTACTTCCTATCATCACTAACCCACTGTGATATATAAAAATTCAGGAGAATAAATTGAGTGTGAAAATGTAAAAAAGACATACTTTTTCGGATTAATTTAATGCATAGATTCACATAACTAGTGATGACAATTTTCATTTGGTTCCTAGCAGATGTCGGTTATTCCTGAGAAGGAATTTGGTGAATTACATAATGTATACAGGGTATTTCTGAATTAATGCAAAATATTTTAGGAGGTATAATATTTCGGCGAAAATTGAGGTGGATCTTTCACATAATGTTTTGTTCTAAGATCCTTCCTCTTCAAGTTATTACCCTCGGAACGTGGGGGAAAAATATTGTATTTATTGAATATCTTCTATATAGAATGAAATTTGGTAGTCAGTTAACGTTAATTGAATGTCAATTGTGTCAGTTTTTTCAATTCAAAAATTTCATCATGAAGGGGTGGCAAAATCAACCATACTATACTTTGGATCAGAATTTTTGATGCTTTAACATTTCTCAAACTGAAAATTTGATTTAAGAATACAAATTCAATATACAACTTTTTTGTATCAAGACTTCCTCTACTAAAATTGTTACTTAGTATGACCACAAAAAAATAAAATATTACTCAGACTATCTTTACATGAATTCACAGTCATTATAAATTGTTTGAAAAAATTTAGTAGGCTACTCTCAAATGTATCACTATTAATTAATATCACGAAGGGTGGTGTCGAATGAAGTCTTACAGATACATATTTTTATTGTTCCAATTTCTATAATGTCCAAGGAATTCCCCAATTTCATTGCATGCTCTAGGGAACAGCGTATTATCATTTTGAGGATACAGCGACTTGCCATTTTCAGGGTGGGTTGCGCATCTGAATGCAACGGTTGAGTTCATTAATTGGCATAATCGGCCGAAGGGCTTCCGAGTTATACTCATCTGAAATTTAGTTATGTCCTCACTAACTCAAAAAATAGAGACCCGATATTATTCAAACTTGATATATCTATGTGGACTGCCAACGCGCAAATTTTTGCAAAATTTTGTGAGGATCGTATCACTAAAAAAAATAAATTGAAATCTTTCTTCAAAAAATGTAAAAACATTTTCTTCAAAAACTTATTATTTCAGGAACTCTCTGTCAGATTCCGCTGAAATTCCACGCAATCCTCCAAGCTATAATCTATTTTTCCAATATTTAAGAAAATAAAGATCCGATCGAATTTAGTACTTGGTTGAAAAATGGGCTCAAGCCCTGTGGACAGGAGCTTTCTGGCGCTCTAGTACAAACAGACAAATTATATCTCCGAAAGTATTGGTTGCTCATAGTTGAGAATTATATCAATGTATTCTTATCATAGAACTGCATCATAAAGGAAATTCAATTCAAATAATAGTTTATTTATCAAGATTAAATGAGCAATCTGAGAATGAGAACTGCACCATGGAAGAAACCAAATTAAAATAGCTTAAATGAATTTGACTCTCTCTTATAGAACAGGATGACATGTACGAGTATGAACACAGATCAAATAAAAAAGCTTAGATAGAATAATTATAGCATTCTGTGATAACATAGAAGTACGATTCATTATTGAAATTTAGAACTTCATCTTAGCAGAAATTGAATTCAAACATCATAGAAGAATTTAAGTTCAACAAGAGTGCCAAAAATTATCAATCCAAAACCAATAGACGAATTCTACCCAACAACGTACTCATCCAAGATAATCATTCCTCAATTCTATGATGAACGATAATATATATCTTTCCTCAAATCTACTCCAATACACCAATATTCCAGTTTTGTTTTTAGTGGAGATATTCTGAACTCAATATTATTAACTTACCATTACCATTCCCATCATCATATGGATTGACCATCGGCATGAAAATATCAACCAACAAAAAGTATGATAAGTATCATTATTATAATTCTCATATTGATACCATTACTGGAATGAATGACAATGAGACAACGTCAAAGTTGACATTATAACAATTCATAGAATAGCCACAGAATAATTCCATCATTGAAATTTTGAAAAATCATATCTCCGAAAGTATTAGTTTGTTAGAGTTAAAAATGATATGAATGGATTCTTATGGTAAAACTGCTTATTGAAAAAAATTTAATTTGGAATTTGTTCTGTAAAGAAAAAAAATTTTTTTTTGTTACTCCGAAACCATCTGTCCGATTTTGCCCAATAACGAACTTAGCTGAGATATTTATCCCCCAAACCTACTCTGAAAATTTCAACTGTCTAGCTCATTCCGTTCGAGAGTTATCGTGCCTACGGCCGGACGGCCGGACCGGCCGGACAGAATGAATTTCGACCACGGATTCTTGATCACTGAGTCGAACCAAATCGTTTAAGACCATTTTCATCGAAAAATTCGAAAATTACAGACATTTGGGCAAATTGATAAGCACTCAGTTCCGAGGAACTAGAGCGCCAAAAAGATGGCTTGATGATTCATGCAGTATTTTTTGAGTGTGTGTGTAGCGTGAATAGACAGAATAACATGCGCACAAAAGCTCCTGAGCTCACGTCATTGCTTTTCAAGAATTCTTTTTTTCTCAAAATCGGAAATTACTGATTCACCAAAAAAAATAATCCATATATTGTAACAGGAATGCTGGCAATGCTCCTTTCGGTTAAATCAAATATTATTATTTTAATTATTATTATTACAGTACCAAGTCCGGCTAAGTATGAACTTTAATTCAAGGAGAATATAAATTACCATCATTTCTATATTCGTGGGAGTGTAACTTGAGAATACTACTGGCTACTTTTCAGGGATGCAGAAATATTGTTGATAGCCTGAACATCTTGCGTAGACAATGATGATGAATTGATATTACGGAACTCCCATCTACGATTTATGTGGGTTGATATTTTCTCTGTACCTAATCCCATCGGTGTTTGTAACAAGCTCATCCAATCTGGCTTCCAATTCCCGGAGAGAATCTGCAAAATAACCCGAGAGTATTAATCCACATACAGTTGTAGGAGGAGCTGGGAGAGCTGGGCACCTTTGATATTTGGAAATGAATACCAGTATGTCTTCGTATCGGAATGAGCTGATAATGGAAATAGAACAGATCAGAATAAATAGATTCACACCCTTAGATTGTGTTCTTAATATTTAGTGAGCGAAAATTATGGAAGTATCGAAGTGGCGTAAGAAGCTTTATCCAATTCCTAACAGCGATAGTTTAATGAATTTCCCTGGTTTGTAACACTCAACGTTGATTAATTTGATTAATCGAGAAGTAATTAAAAACACACAGATAAGCGTTTACTTGGATCGATACTGTAATTCTCTG
Source organism: Halyzia sedecimguttata (assembly GCA_937662695.2). Taxonomy (NCBI): domain Eukaryota; kingdom Metazoa; phylum Arthropoda; class Insecta; order Coleoptera; family Coccinellidae; genus Halyzia; species Halyzia sedecimguttata. The sequence goes on from OW569411.2 coordinate 36,559,676, forward strand.
AATTTTGAAATCTTTACAGAAAATGTAATACTCCGTCTGTAACACGATTATAGATTTTCTCCTGCATGTTCTAGGGAACAGCCTGCTGTCATTTTGACCAAATGTCTTTAGTTTTCAGATTTTTTTGCCGAAAATGGTCTCAAACGATTAGGTTCGACTCACTGATGTAGAATTCGATGTCAAATTGGATTCTGCCCTGCCGTCCATTGCCACGATAACTTTCGAACGGAAAGAGACAGCGACTTGAAATTTTCAGGGTAGGTTGCACATCCGAATGCGACTGTTAGGTTCCTTAATGTGCATAATCGGTTAAACGGTTTCAGGGTTGAAATTTTGTTTTCCCAATAACTCAAACCATACAGATCCGTTCGAATTGAAACTTGGTAACTGATTGAAGAATGCCGACACGAAGACTTTTGCGACGTTCGTGAGGACAGACCCACGAGAAAATTTAAAAAAATCATTTAAAAATATTCTGTAGCCCACCATCCGATATGGCTGAAATGCTAATTCTACAGTTCCAAATTTGAACATGATTGGATCTATATTGGTGGAGATATGAAAGAATATTGAAAACCAAGCAGCGTTGGATAGGTGACCATTACCGTGATAACTTTCTATAGGAAACATATAGTGACTTGCAATTTTCAGAGTAGGCTGGGCATCAGAATGCCATGGTTGACTTCATTAATACGTAGGATTTCAATAAGGATTGCAATTCTACTTGTATATAGTCAGAATTAAGATTTTATGTGAAGGGTGCAAGCGATGCATTATAGACACATCAGACAGTATTTAATATCCTACCCTCTGGAGTCTACAAGGAGGTTGGCGTTTAACTGAATATCTGTATCTGGAGTTTATACTACCCGAAGGGCTCTTATAAATTTTGGCGAAACGTTAAGAACGGCTATATTCCTGGAATAACCTTAAACCGTGGGATCGTTCCCGTGGAATCCTATTGGTCTAAGGTGGGGTATTTTCAGCCTGGGAATCATTAATCGTTGTATAGCACCTTGGGTATACTACCCTGTGTGTTTTAGGGAAAGCCGATGTGCGGGGAGGTAAAGAGAGTACCTAGTTTATCGGGAGTAATAACAGTAATAATTGCAAAACTAAATTCTGTCAAAGTTGTACATATTTTCATCGGGTTGTATTTTAAATAAAGTGTAAATATAAGAACCAGATATTTTAATAACTGAAGACGCGAAAGACGAAATGTTAGGAACGTAATTCAATCAACCCCTAGGCAATTGATATAAAAATCCTACACCAACGGTTTTGGAGTTATACTAATCTGAAATTTCCTTTTTAATTGCTCAATAGCTCAAAAAATACAGATTCAATCCAATTTGAGCTTGGTAATTAGTCGTGGAATAGCAACTCGCAAATTTTTGCGAAACTTCGTGAGGATCATATCACTAGAGAATTAAATAAAAATCATTAAAAAAATAATGTGTATCTCAGAAACTATCTCACCGATATTGCTGAAATTTCGCGGGAGAATCCAAAATTATTATTATATACTGATAAGTTCTAAATTTGAAAACGATCGGATCTATATTGTTGGAGATATTGAAAAAATACTGGAAGCCGAGCAGTCTTGGGTAAATTCAGCAGCTGGATAGGTGACAGTTGCCACGATAACTTTTGAGAGGAAAGTGATAGCGACTTGCAATTTTCGGGGCAGCTTGAACATCCGAATTATAGAGTTAAGTTGGTTAATGGGCATAATCGGCCAAATGGTTTCGGAGTTATACCTATCCGAAATTTTGATGTTATTTCCTCAAAAAATACAAATCAGATCCAATTCAAACTAAGTTATTCCTTGTAGAATGCGGACGCTCAAATTTTCCGTAATTTCGTGAAGATCGAATCCCTAGAAGTAAATATTAATTTTTTTTATTCGAAAATTTTACATTTCGCAGAAAATACCGCACACACCTTCGAGCCACTTTTATACAATCGAGTACCGAATTTCAACACGAACGACTTTGGATGAGGCGTGAATAGACAATGGAAAATGCTCGCAAAAGCTCCTGAATTCACGTAAATTATTTATAAATAATAGTTTTAAAACTCTTTTTTTCTGTCAAACGGTTTCTTTGGTGGATTGTTGTTGCTCCGCTATTAGCAAAAAATCATCACTAGGAACTAATTTTGCTACTATAGGTAATTATCATATTGCATCCTTATACAATCCCCGAAACATAGTTTTCATATCTTCCCACAAGTGGATAGAATTTTGTATGATCGAAGTTATAGCTACATAAACATACATCACTAAATGGTTCCCTTCTGAGTTCTCTCTCCCATACTCTGAAAAATATTTATAAAATAAAAAATTGGTTCTAGCATTGACGTGAAGTCAGGAGCTTTTAAGCCCATATTATCTACTCACCTTTATTCGACACTCTTAGTCGAATTTAGCATCTATATATACCGTTTTCCCAGCTTTTATAATATATGAATACATTTCATACCATTTAAATGACAGACATCAGTAGATAACGGAAGAATCGTCAATGATTACAGAATTTTTAATTCTGATGTATTCTATTGGAATTGAAATACGAAAAAACTCAGGCCTTAAATAACTTCGGAATACTTAATAATATTTGTAAAATTTTCTAGGGGTACGGTGCTCACAAAATATTACACACGTCTTTATGTCGATATTGTACAGATGGGTATAACTCCGAAACTGTTGGGCCGATTATGCCCAACAACGAACTCAACTCTTCCATTCGGATCCGCGATCTACCCTATCTCTTTTCGTTCGAAAGTTATCGAGGCAACGGTCACCCATCCATCTACTCAACTCATCCAAGGCTGCTCGAATCTCCATCAATATAGATCCAATCTTGTTAACTTGGCAGGAGAGGTAGGTTTTGAAGGCACTTGCAAAATTTCAGCCATGTCGGACGAATAGTTTGATATATATAATTTTTTTCAATGTTTTTTTTTAATTTCTTAGTGATGATTCTCGCAAAATTTTGCAAGTATTTTTACGTCGGCATTCTACAAATTATTACCTTGTTTGAATTGGATCGAAGTCGTATCTTTCGAGTTATGGAGGAAATAACAACCAAATTTCAAATGGACATAACTCCAAAAGCGGTTGGCTGATTATACCTATTAACTAGAAAGTCGCAATGTCTTTTCGTTCTCAGGTTATCATGACAGAGATAATATTTTTTTTTAAAAATCTCTAGTAATACTATCCTCACAAAATTTCACGAACGTCTTTGTGTCAGTATTCTACAACCAGCTACCAAGTTTCAATTCGATCGAATCTGTATTGGTTGATGACAGAATTATTACTCGGAAACCGATTGGCTGATTATGCCCATTGACGAACTTGTCACTCATATTTGGGCACTCCAACTACCCTGAAAATTTCAAGGCGCTATGTTCATCCATTCTCAAGTTATCGTGGCAAAGGTCAGCTGGGCAGAATAAAATTTGACCTCGAATTCTTCATCAGTGAGTCGAATCTAATCGTTTGAGACCATTTTCGGCAGAAAAATCGAACATTACAGACATTTGGGCAAAATGATAACGCGATGTTCCCCAAAACATGCGCGTAAAAATCTATTATTTTGTGAATTGTTTCTGCGTTAGAAATACAATGTATTTGTCAGGAAAAATCTATCAAACAATGTTGCCTAACAAACAATAACGATACAACATCAACAATAAAACAACTATTTCGTAACGTTTCGGAGTCTATATCAGACTCCTTCGTCAAACCCTCAACGAAAATATTCGGCATTATTTTTTGTTGATAGATATTCTGAAAGTCTCCGATTTCAGAATAGCCGTTTTATCGTTGATGTTGTTTCGTTATTGTTTTTCTCAGACCTAAGGGCGACAATAAAGTCTTCAACAGTGGCAAACCCAATGGACTAGCAGCAACAACAAGCTACATGCAATCCAGTCTGAAATCGATTCCCCGATAAATATCAGTCTTAATAGGAAAGACAAAATAATAATGAGAAATAAGATTAGCTCACACTAAGTTGACACGACCGATGACTTGATGTCATCAGAAGAACAACCTATATGTGATTACTTTCGAGATACTCGCTTAACCGTGGAACACCTTATATATCACTGTCCACACTATGATGAAACCCGCCATTTAATAGGACTTGAAGAAAATGTAAAGGACATCCTCAGCTCAGCAACTCTAATTGAAACACCACTAAAGTTCCTCAAAGACTGTCAATTATACAAGTACATATTATAAAATCAATGCATGTTTAGTACATTTCAATTTTGTTTATAAATCTACATATACAGGGTGAGTCTTTGACCACTGCATTAATTTTAACCAAAGATTTCTCTCATCAAATGAAACACTTTTTTCATTTAACATTTTTCCAAATTCAGCTCAGGTAAAAAGATACAGGCTGTTGAAATTTTGAAAAAAAATCATCTTTTATTTTGTAGCTTTGACATCCTTTTTTCGAATAAAATGAATGCTGGCGTAAAGTTTCCTATAACTATGATACATATTTTCCAAATATTAGTTATTTTCTACTTCTACTGGTTTATTAGTGATGGACTTGTGGATTCATAAAACTAAACGAAATTAGCATATAAAAAGCATATAAAGTTTTTCTTGAGTCATTTCAAGAATATTCCATCGTTTTTGAACATTATATTATTCCTCATCATTTCTCCTTAAACGCACCGCTTTCGAGATATTCTTCATTGAATGTTTTAAAATGGAAAACTCCAGAAATTTCACTACTTTTATGGATAGGTCCCTGAGCGTTGGAATCCCGAATCAAGCTGTAAACCACGTTACCATGCCTTATTCTAGTCCACCAACAATGTCATAGATAATTTATATGCGGGAGTGTATTAGCACATTGTGAAATCTTTAAACGCTTGTAACTTTTTACCTGAGCCGAATCTGGAAAAATGGTAAATGAAAAAAGTGTTTCATTTGATGAGAGGAATCTTTGGTTAAAATTAATGCAGTGGTCAAAGACTCACCCTGTATATTGTGCTCAATAGTATAACTTAATCTGTAATTCATTGAAGAATTGAGCATTGTACCCTGTATCAATGGCCTATTTGCCAAGACACGTTAATTGAATCAATAAATAAATCATACTAATTCTTTTTCAACATCTTATACAGCATAGTTTTGCTTTTTTCGTACATATCATATTTTTCTGATAAAACTGAACCAAAATTATCATGAAATTTCGTCAACGTAGAAAAAATTGACGAAAAATGAGATGAGAAATCTCTTAAAAATCACCAGAACTCATATATCCCGGAAACTGTTGATTTTCGGTTATCAATTATTATGGCTCAAATAACAGCAAATCAGTCATACTAACACCTCCTCCAAGGTTCACGTCTAATTTGGAATCACCTCGTGTGTTTTTTGATCATGATTACATTTATTTTCAAGTTTTTCGCCGTTAAGGAATTCAAATCGTTCGCATTCAATATCGCATAATTAGAATAAGAGGGCCTTTAAGTTGTACATTAATTAAAATTAAAGTTAAAGTTATAAGGATTTCAAGATTTCATAATGTGCTAGAGCACTGTCTTTGTTGAACATTGTCTTTGTTCAACGTGTTGAACACGAAAATATTTACTAGATTAATTATTATACAATTCTGTAAAAGCTTCATAATCTGATGCTCGAATTTAATAAAATTGATTGCGAAAACTTATTTACTTACTCAAGTCTTATGAAGTGGTTTTTAATAATCTTAATGCAGCATGCTTAAGAAAATATTCCACTTTTCCTGAAACTTCCTTAAACTTGATTTTCATTGAAGATCCACTATAAAATTATACTCAATTTCATTAGGTACCACCTATTATCACATTTCTTAAATATTTTAATTTTCATACAAATTAATACAATGAATATCATATAACATGCAAATACATTATAAACAACAACAATTATAAACCCTGTTAGTCTATGACCGAAATCTCTATAGATAGCATAGAGTCATATAAATATGAAATTATGTTCCATATATGAGGAAAATCCTTAGAATGATTGTATATACAATGAACATAATCAAATCAGTATGAAAATAAATGTATTGATGATATGGATAACAGATAATTTGGAAGTTTCATTCACTATTGGGGGTAAATAGAGATAAATTCTTTGAATGATTGTACAATGAACATAATCAAATCAGTATGAAAATAAATGTATTGATTATATGGATAACAGATAATTTTAAAGTTTAATTCACTATTGGGGGTAAATAGAGAGAAATTCAAAGAATAATACACATCATGATAACCCTATTCATCTATTTCCCAAAAGATAAATAACCTGACATTCAAGTTGTTTGAATCGGAGTTGTATTCGCACAATTCACAAACAAACTGAAATTCGCAAATAATAATTTATCAAGAAATTAAAATTTGAATATAAGATAATGTTTAGTTATACCTTATTAACTAATCCCGTAATTAATATCTCGAAAACGGTGCGTTTTAGGAAAAATGATTAGGAATAATTGAATTTTCCTAATTGGACATTCTGTGTCATAGTTATAGGAAGCTTCACACCAAAATTTCATTCTAAATAACCATGTCAAAGCTACAAAAGGAAAACAGATTTTTTTTTGCAATTTCAACAGCCTGCATCTTCCTATCAGCGCAGAATTTGGAAAAATGATTGAAAAAAAGTATTTCATTAGTTGAGAGAGTTAAAATTAATATACAACTCAAAGACTCACCCTGTATATTGATACAATAGAATGTTATCGACTAATAACAACAATACTGACCTCATCGAATGGCTTTGTTCCAATATGGAACATAGTGAAGAGGAGAGACTCTTCTGGAGGAGTAACTTTATTCGGAGTTTCTACAGGTATCTTCTTTCCGGTACCTAGTTGCTGGTAGCACCAACCGGAGTTACTTTTGATGAAATCGAATAGAACCTGTACATAATAATCCTTCTGAAGTTGATGAAAATCTCATGTTCTAATTCTTGTCAGATTTGTATATTTTTTGCACGCATGTTCTAGGCAAGAGCGTGCTATCATTTTGCCCAAACGCCGGCCGTCCGTTGCCACGATAACTTCCGAATGGATAGAGGTAGCTGCCGCATCCGAATGCGGCAGTTGGGTTCCTTAATGGGCATAATCGGCCAAATGGTTTCGAAGTAAGACCCATTTGAAATTTTGTTCTTTTTTCCCAATAACTAAAAAAATATCGATCAGAATGAAATTCGGTAATTTATTGTAGAATGCCAACACGTAAATTTTCGCAAAATTTTGTGGAAATCGTATCACTGGAAAAAATAATTTCAGAGACTATCTGTCAGATTCCTCTAAAATTCCTCACAAACCTTCAAGGATCATTTTCTTTTCCCAATGTTTCCAAAAATACAGCTCCGATCGAATTGAAATCTTATACCCGGTTGAAAAAAGACGGCTTGAAGAATCATGCAGTTTTTCGTGAGTGTTTGTGTGGCGTGAATAGACCAAAGAACATGCGTGCAAAAGTTCCTGACTTCACGTCAGTGCTTTTTGAGAATTTTACAATAATATATTTGGATTGGGGTTAGAGAAGAATTGGGTGTTTGTTTTTATGCGAATAAAATCATCTTGTAATCATTTAAGTATTTTGAAAATTTTTCCACTGTCAGGAAGACGAAAATTGAATGATGTGGTAAAAACTGAATATTTTTCACTGCAATATTACGGCGAGTTCAATGACAAAGAAAAGTTGTATGTTCACCAATAGTCTTGATTTCGATATTTATTCATCCGCCAGAGTTCCTTATAATTCTTGATAATGTGGGGTCGGTTTCTACTCATCCTAATTCCTACTATCTCTGGTCATTTTACCACAAGAGGAGGCCACCACTGGAGGCGCACTCGTCCTCTCCCGTTTAGTCCTCCTATCCTGAATAATTCAAAGACTCATGTTACTGTTATGGTATTGTAACAAAGCGATTTTCGTTAATATTAGTTTCCTACGAATTTTAATTGTTCATTTTCCATTCACCAGAATAATATTGTAATTCGGACCAGTCGAGATCACGACCTATAAGGAAATTGTGTAATAAGGCGACTTTCGTAACGATAAATTCCCGTAGAAGTTAAATTATTCATTCCCATTATTGGGAATAATTACCTTTCGGGTCATTCGAGATAGTTTATAAAATCGAGCCTATGTGGAAAAAATTGGTTCAAGCCCTGTTGACAGGAGCTTTTTGGCGCTCTTGTTCAAACATACAAATTATATCTCCGAAAGTATTGGTTTCTCAGAGTGGGGAATGATATCAATGGATTCTTATGATAGAAATGCATCATGAAAGAAAATAAAATTTTAAAAAAGTGTCGTTAAAAAAAATGCTTCCAAAATTATCATAAAAATGTCTCCGACAGTATTGGTTTCTCAGAGTTGGGAATGCTATCAATGTATTTTTATGATAGAACTGCATTATAAAAAAAATTCGAATCAAATAATAGTTTATTTATCAAGATTAAATGAGCAATCTGAGAATGAGAACTGCACCATGGAAGAAATCAAATTAAAATAGGTGAAATGAATTTGACTCTCTCTTATAGAATAGGATGACATGTACGAGTATGAACACAGATCATATAATAATTCATAGATAGAATAATTAAGTACAGCTTTCTGTGAAAACATATAAGTACGATTCATTATTGGAATTTCGAAAAACCATATCTCCGAAAGTATTAGCTTGTTAGAGTTGGAAATGATATCAATGGATTTTTATGCTGAAAATGCATCTTAAAAAAAATTTAATTTGAAATTTGTAGGTTAAAAAAAAATTGTTCTTTTCGTTACTCCGAAACCATCTGGCCTATTTTACCCAATAACGAATTTAACCCAGATATTTATCTCCCAAACATAATCTCAAAATTTCAACTGCTTAGCTCATTCTGCTCGAGAGTTATTGTAGAAACAAAATTTAAAAATAAATTTTTTTTGACACTTTACGGCAATCCGATCAATACAAAACTTTGCATGCGTATGAAGGCCATTACTTTACGATTTGATGCTAAATTTCAGATAGATCGAGTGATCAGTTTTGGAAATATTCATTTAAAATTTTTTCACTAAAAACGGCCATAACTCCGAAATCACTCGATGGATTTTACTGGTTAACGAACTTGTCCGAGATATTTACGCTCTAAGTCTACCCTGCAAATTTCAATCCTATAACTCCTTCCGTTCAAGAGTTAACGTGTTAACGGACTGCAGGACAGCAGGACGGCCTGACGGCCGGCCGGACAGAATCGATTTCGACCACGGATTCTTGATCAGTGAGTCGAACCAAATCCTTTGAGACCATTTCCAGCCAAAAATGTGAAAACTACAGACATTTGGGCAAATTGATAAGCACTCTGTTCCGAGGAACAAGAGCGCCAAAAACGCGATGCGCTGGCCGTTATCTATCTACGCGAGTTTTTTCCACATGTTGGTGTATTTTTCAGTCGTTCTAACAACATAAGAAACGGCAGCGCGATTTTCGACGTTAATTGATCTCGAATATTCTAGAGAGTTCCAGAAAACCGGAAATCTGTATTCTACCAATGGTGGTCTCGCTAGCTCTCCTCCATCCAAAATTTCTCGAAAATGCCGACACGTGACTTCCTTTTTCAGGAAGTCTATAAATTGGCTGTGCGCAGCCATTACATCTTCCTTAGAGTAGATTTCGTAAGCACAGTTTAATTATTCCGAAAGTTTTGATTCCCCAAATAGTTGTCAAAAGCGCAGTTTGATTCTTCGGTAAATTTTCGTAGACCTGATTTTCCACGTAGTTTCGAACTGTAGATTTCCGTTTCATAGTTTTGATTTTTATTCAAAAAAAAAAAAAAGCACTGACGTGAAGTCAGTACTCTTTGGCGCGCGTGTTCACGGTGGCTAATTTGAATTGAATGATGAGTACTTCAAGCTCAGTGGATAGAGCGAGCCGAAGATCAACCCAAAGGATAGTGGACATCATTCACTGTCGGTTCAAAAATTAACAGTGCTGTATCTAAGCTGCCATCAGGATAAAGTAACAAAGTTGGAAAAGAACACAAGTGACTCTCCTTAGTCGCACAAGCTCCTAGAAGATTCGGGAGGGTCAGTATAATCCTAATCATGTTTATAGCACGCGCGCCAAAGCAGATTGACTTTTTACACTTTTTCTTTCATTGTTAATTCAATCTGCTTTTGCGCGCGTGCTATAAACATGATTAGGATTATACTGACCCTCCCGAATCTTCTAGGAGCTTGTGCGACTAAGGAGAGTCACTTGTGTTCTTTTCCAACTTTGTTACTTTATCGTCGAACCCAATCGTTTGAGACCATTTTCGCAAAAAAAATTCGAAAAATACAGACATTGTGACGAAATGATAGCACGCTGTTCCTTGCGGAACACGCGCGCAAAACCCCGTTTTTCGAGGGTGACATTATTCAGTTTAGAACATAATTTCTTAGTTACATTAGTTTTGGACAATTCTGCTTTTATTTTATTCTGTTTCGAGAAAATACTCAAGTAATTAAGGTGATCATGTTCGACCGGCCGGTACACCATCTTCCCTTTACACTGGTCGGAAATTGTATTTATTTCTATTTATTTTCAAATCTCCGTGAAAACGCACCGCACAGCTTCCGCCAGAGTTGTAACTATATTTCTGTTTGCAACTGCTTACACCGATGTGAGCGTTTGAGATAGAGTTAGTTTCAGGTCTAAGTGCCCTTCACTGCATTGAGTCAGGGTGAGCATTTTTTCAGACCACGACTGGGTGTTACTTAACTTCGTTTCTGGGGTAGTGTGCAGTGGGTCAGAACGTCTCCGTAGGATTCGTCACTTATATTTCTGTGTTCAACTGCTTACACCGATGGGCCGCCTCACTTTGTGAACATTTGAAACAGAGATCGGTGGGAGTCAGACTGCACTTCAGTGAATTGAGTCACGGTGAGCATCCTTTCGGACCCTGACTGGTTGTTACCTACTTGACTTCGTTACTGGGATGCGTGACTTAACAATGTGATTGCGAGGTACAGAGCAATTATTCTCCCGAGACCCGAAACAAGCCAAGTCATCAACAAAAGAGCCCCCAAAGAGGGAAATGTCATTCAAGGCAGATACGAACCGGTTTCATGCTTCTTAGAAATAGTCAGCGCATGAGGGTCAGTGAATGAACATCCGAAGGAGGTCTAGGAAACTCAACTCCTATGGTTGCGGAGGAAGAAACGCACAGTCTCAACCAGCGCCATCTAGGAAGATCTTTACGAACTCCAACCCTCTGTGATGGAGGAACGAATGCTCATGACATGACATTCATCTGTTTGTCGTAAGAGGGAGTCGAGGGACCATAGATGTCGTAAAAACGTTCATTTTAGTGGGGCCATAAACCAGTGTGCACAGAGGTGACTATGCTGGTTGAGACTACGTGTATCTTCCTCCGCAACTAAAGCAGTTAAGTTTCCTAGAGCTCCTTCGGGTGTTCATTCAGTAGCTATGGTGCTCTGACGATTGCTAACAAGGATGAAACCTGTACATATCTGCCCTGAATGACAATGGTTTGGTCGATGGCGTGGCTTAGTTCGGATCACGGAGGAATATTTGTTGATGTTTAATCCATGAATATTTCACCGTGCGTCTTTAGTCGATTAGCAGTCTTTATGTCTGCTTTTTTTTTGAGAACCTGAATATTCTTCTGATAGATTACTATTCAAGTTCAATATCTGTATCGTTTTATATTTTCACCAAAATAGAAGCTTTGAACTCAGCAAGAACAACTACGGGACCTTGGGCCTAACAAACCTAGGTCTTCAGTCCCCTTAGCCCTCTGAATCCACCATCAGTTAAATTTGGAAATATTATTGAAATAGTTTACCTTCAAATTCCTTTTACCGTGTTGCGTCGTCAACATACTGCTTATTAAATTCTCACACATTTGGGGACATGCCACTCTTGCAGAACCCTTTTCTTCGAACTCGAATACTTTCAAAGAATTCTTGGTTTCTTCTAGAAACTGGTCAATTTGATCTGTATGTTTATCATCCTCGTCGATGCTGCAGAGTGCTTCAGCCAAAGCTAGAGCTATTTCATTCTCACTACTGGTGGTTCCGTCAAAAATCGTTGAGGTGTTACTATTTGCGCTCATTTTCGGATTTTCAGCAATGGTTATATGCTTCTTCGAAGAAGAAATCTGAAATGACAACAAATTAATGATTAATGCATTGTACTCTTCACTGGAGGAACCAATTGAGAGAATCTGAATGATAAATGGAATTGAAGAATGTTGTGGAAATATATTTTCACATGCCAATAAAAACTGTAGGTTAATATACTCTATTCACTTTGGAAGTTGCCGTTGAATAGGAAACAATTATACCCTCGGGTTGTTTCTCGAAGTGACATTCTGTTTCTAATAGGAGATAGAATTCAGCAAAATTAATAATTTCGTCAATAGTTGTAACGATATAAAATCCCGCCACGCTAGATCCTACTCTTTCTGGTTTATTTTAATCATACAGATAGAATAAATATATCCAGAATTTATCTCTTGTCCCTAGCTTCATAGTTTAACATACCCCTTATTTCACAAAATCCCGCAACCCATAAAACCTGCATTTCAATTTACAGGTCACCTGATGATTTGAAATCGTTAATGTATTTTCAATCTGAATTAGAAATGTTTTTCTCGTGAAACCGTATTGATATTCTATAGTTGATATTTCAATATAATATAGAAATTATTTCGGTATAATTTGGCACAGTACATGTTATCGTTTCGCTTCTGTGCGCCAACATAATTTTCTGTGGTGCTATGATATTCGATGAGGTACTAAGTTTCCGGGAATCGTGACTAGTTCTATTTACGACCTTAGCGGTCAAGCGAGATACTTCTCTTAACGTTTCTGAATATCTGTTAACAGTTTTTGTGATTATTTGCGAGAATATATTCGTCAAGTTTCAAGTTTTTGGGTGAGGCTGAAAACCTACCTAACATAGGAAGCATAATTGTATCGTTGACCTCCCAGCTAGTCGGGCAAACATCTTACTGGAGATTCATTGCTACATGAGTGTGAATTCAGTCCAAAATGAATTTTGTGATTGTTACCTTATTCTGGGGTGATTTAAGACACATCGACAAAATTCTTGCCAAGTCGAATTGGCAACTCTGACTGACAATTTATTGCGCGTATGTTCTAGGGTGCTATCGTGGTATCATTTCGCCCAAAAATCTGTAATTTTTGCCGAAAATGGTCACATTCGATTAGGTTCAGGTCACTGATGAAGAATTCGAGGGCACATTCGATTCTGTGCGAATAACTTTGGAACGGAAAGCGACTAGGAATTTTCAGGATAGGTTGCGCATTTGAATGCCGCGGTTGAGAGTGTAATGGGCATAATCGGCCAAATGTTTTCGGAGTTATAGCCATCTGAAATATAGTTTCCTCAATAACTCAAAAAATATCTTATATATTAGAAACTATATGTCAGATTCCGCTGATATTCTGCACAAAAGTCCAAGCCGCCATTTTATAATCAAGTACCTTATTTCGGTATGTGTGAGATCAGGTGACAGGGCAAAGGTCTCGTGAAGCTAAGATCTGGTCATTATTTCTGTAACCCGTACGACGAGGATATACCCAACGTAGGAGTTGGATTCTTGATTCATAGACGTTTTGGTGATAGGATTCTGTCTGTAGAGAAAATCCCGATGAGAGTGGTGTGTTTGGTCCTCTAGATTATAAAAAGGTATGTTGAAATAGATTATATCATAACGGATGAACCAGGTACAGTTACAAACGTAGCATTGCTCAATAAGTTCTCAATAGGTAGTGACCAGCATATGGTCAGAGCGAGAATTCGTATAAATCTGGGCAAAGAGAGAATCAGAATCGCGAGGAGGAGGACAAGGCAAGTTTGGGACATCAAAAATCATTTAGAGAAAACCATGTGCTCTGAAGGAAGTATAGCAAGCTTAAACACGGCAATACAGAAAACCCAAAACACTCATCATCCAAAGACTAAGTAGAAAGTGCGAATTAGCTTGGAAACTAAAATTTTGATGAGGGAAAGAATTGAAAGGATGAGTAAGTCCATATGATGTCAAGGTAAGTCTGAAGGAAATTATTTAAAGCTTTTAGACGTGACATCAGAAACTAAAACAACAATTTAATAAAGCAAACAATCGAGAGCAACAAGTCTATGGAGGTATCACGCAGGGAAATTGGAAATGGGACCCACGAGGTGATCAAGCTCAAGAACAAGCGAGGAAATATAAAATCTTTAGAGTGGAAATGCTGAATATAGTGAAGGAGTTTTAGTCCAAATTATATGGAAGTAAAATTGATGAAGGATTAAATCCACAATCCGCAACAAGAGTAGAGGTCTGGCTAATGAGGGGTTTGAAGAATTGCCGGACATAACTGTTGATGAAATATTATTAGCCTTACAGAGCACCAGGGAGGAACAGCGTTATTTTTGATGCAATAAAAATAGGAGGCCCACTTCTGTTGCAAAAGTTGAAAATGATATACCATCTTTCTTTGAACACCAGTAATATACCAAGTCAATGAATTAGGGGGATAAAACCGAACAGGAGAAATATATACCTATAGTTTGCTGATCCATGTTTACCTATTGTTTAAATAATAACCGTGAGATTAGTGAGATAACTTGATTTCAGACTGGTTTTCGCTCTTCGTTTGGAACAAATGATCATTTAAAAACAATTAAAAAACTAATTGAGAAGTATATCGAATATTACAGACAACTAGCTCTCACATTTGTGTATTTCCATAAGGCATTCGATACAATCAAATTGTGTGCTGTTATGAAATCTCTACATGAATACCACGTTGATTTATATGCTACATGCTAACAGCAACCCGATCCCTATTAGAAGAGGTGTAATATAGGGTGATACTGTGTCTCCTAAGCTATTTATCACAGTTCTCCCGTACGCCTTCGGAAAACTGATCTGGGAAACAAGAGGTATAAATATAAATGGATGTTTGAGTGGTGCCCGAGAGCTGATAAGCATAGTAGAGTGAGACCACCTACCCGATGGACCCACGACGTCAAGAGAGTGGCAAATTACTGGATTCATCAAGCTGCCCAAGACAGGAAGAGAAGGCAATCAATGAGGGAGGCCTATGCCCAGCAGTGGACTTCAAGGGCTGGATTATGAAGATGATGTTGACCTCATTTCAGCTCGATCGGCTTTGTATTTTAGAAATTTTTGTGAAAATAAAATTTCGAACTGGTATATCTTCTGAAATTTCTATTCATTCATCTGGGAAGTGCAATAACTCCTATTCAGTCGAAATGGTAGCGTCATTACCTTTCACACAGGAGATCTGAGCTCGAATCAGATGAGAAAGTTTCATTATTTCATTCATTCTAAAAAATGCAGTATTTCCTGAGGGTGGTACAATATAACTCACAAATTTCACAAAATAATAAAATTGTACCTCTATCAAATTTAAGATTGGGCTATAAAAAATTATGCACAGGAGTTGACTACTGTAAATATATGATGAGTGGAGAAGAAATATGCATCCTCGAACATCAACCACCGCCTGACAACGCCCTTGCATACATTCGATCAGATTGTTGAGCATCGTCGACAATTATTCTCGCACGATAGGAAGGCGCATTTTCGTCCAAAAAAAAAATGGCCCAATAGCAGCTCGAAACAAAGGAATTATATGGTCATTGACTTGCTCATTGTAAATCTGCGCATTCATGGTAGCATCAATGGTACCAACAATTCTGTACGTCCATTGAAACAAATACCACCCAAAACAGTAACTGTACCACCTTTGAACGGATCATAGACCTAATATCCTATGGACGGAGCATTAGGAAGAGAGGATTGAAATATACATTTGAGAGATATGGAGCTAATTTAAGCAGCTAGATTCCAATCCTACACTAGCTCCATCCCTTTTTTCACCCTATTTGGTGTCTTTCGTCTCTCTCACATGTAGATTTCAATTGATTCCGTGTAAAAGCTAGCTGATGCTCCGTCCATAGGATATTAGGTCTATGGAACGGATGAACTTCCTTAACCAATCAGCAATTTCTGGGCACCAGAGGATGGATACCCGAACACGCCGACTATCTGAAGAGCGTCCATATGTTGACTGATCTTTAAACAATAATGACCTCCATTGATCGTTCCAATTCACGTGCTCAATGGCCCGTTTCAATAGGAATCGCTTATGATTTTGAGTTACCTAGTGGAATTCTTCTCAAAAGTTGTCTCGAAGTCTTTGACGAACTGTTTCAATCGGAACCAAAACTCCAGGAGCGTTCAAAAGATGCTGTTGTATGATTTGACAAGTGCTCCAAGGCTCTCTACAGGTAGACACAGTCAGAAACCGATCTTGTGCAGTAGTGATAGATCTTGGGCGTCCACTAAGGTCTTTTCGTCACTTTTCCTGTTTCTCGATATTGATTATCGATGGAGGTACTGGGAAACTATACGCTTTCACTAACTTGAAAGAAATTTGCAAACATCTCTCGATTACATCTCGCCTCGATCATACCAATAGCCCTATTGGCTTCATCCACACTAAGTCCACGTCAAGGCATTATTGCCAAACTAATGTTCCGAAATTGATTGTAAGAACGATAAGCAATAACTGATCCAAAATTCACAGAAACGCAAACCACAAGAACTTGCCTGAAACTGAAAAAGTTATCAAACGAGGAACAAAAAACCAATCAGATATATAAGAGTTAAACATTTGATTTCTTATAAATGAGCATTTGGTGGACAAGAATTGGCAACTTTTGGAACGGTAACAAAATCTCTGAACCACCTTAACTTTGGTGGATCAGTATATATTAATTTACCAATATCACTCACCTGTAATAATTCAGAGTAGAGGGCAGCAATAACAGTTTGTAGTAGAACTGAATTACTCAGAGGAGTGATGTCTGAAGGAAGAACATCTTGAATCAAACTCGTTACTTTGAACAAAGAGGAATCTAAACAATCCCAGTAATAACTGAAGCAAACTAGAATGATGGCCATTGCTTGATACATGCTGGCGCCGGTTTTTATGGCGTCAATTGTAGTTTTTATAGTCTTCGGTAGGATAGGTTTAGCCAAGTCCATAACGGCCAAAAACCAGGCTGGTCTTATTTGATTCCATACCTGAAAAGATTTTGGTTTAAGTTCAGTAAAAATATTAATTGAGTGCACTTTCAATTTGTCCAAATGTAAATTAATGATTTGAATGTTTATGCAATTAATTAGGGAGCATCATATCACCAAAATCATAAAAAAAAACCAATTGTAACAAATATTTAATGTCTATAGAGAACAATTCAGCAAATTCAACTGTAAAATATTGCATGATACTAACGGAGCAGACAGTCTTGCTGGAACGTTGGATTGTCTTATATCAACGGGATCAGCAAACGTTTTTTGGCGCTATGTTCAGGTGAACAGCGTGCATATCAATTCGTCCAAATGCCGTTCGGCCATCAGCACTACGCCCGAACGCAATGGGTTAGAGAGTTGAAATTTACAAAGTAGGTTAATGGGTAAAATCCACTAAGTGATTTCAGAGTTATAGACATCTGAAATTTTGTTTTCCCAATAACTCGATAAATACTTATCTGATTGAATTAAAGCGCGGTAGTTAGTTGAAAATACCGACAAGAAGACTTTTGTGAGAACCCCATGGCAGAACAAAAAAAAAATATTCAAAAATATTCTGTATCTCAGAAACTATCCGACAGATATCGTTGACATTCTGCGAGAGCCTTCAGAACCTTATTTTACAGTAAATTTCTAGATTTGAACCCGATCGTGTCTATATCGATGAAGATATTGCCGGAATATGGAAATATTCCAACGATCGAGATTTTCTGGTCAATAGGATTACACTCGACAAAATAAGTTTTCGAAAATTTTTGATTTCTGACATGGCTGTAAATTATTTCATTAATTATATTTGACATATCTGTCTTCCATATGAATGCGTAGATCGTGAAATATGCCAATTCAGACCGTTTTCGAACGGGAAACATAACAAAAAGTACATTATATCTGTACACACACACAGTGGCTTATCAGACTAGCGACCTGGTTCATAGCTCGAGGTTCCGGGATCTATTATTATTGTATAGCAGAGATTATGTCTTTTTCGTTTTTTTTTCATTTCTATCGAAATAATAACGTTGATGAATGGTATATCTACTGAATTTAAGTCAATATCTCAATAAAATTACGTGAAACGTATATTATTATTATTATTATTATTGTTTTTTTTAATCTGCTCGAGAGGAAAATCCTTTTATAGACCCGCCCTGGGAGGGTCCGCTTCTCTCAGGAGTGTGAGACTTCCGTTGTTGATTAGTTACTCACTAAAAAACCTCTCTCACGTTCCTTGGAGTAGTTCTTTGTCCTGCCCTTACAGCGTCCCTTAACAAAAGAGATGAGCTGCAAGCGGCCTTCACAGTTGATGGGACCTGATGACTCGACGTGATCCGAGCAACACCGCCTTCTGCATTCTGTGCGCTAAATCCTGGGCCAGAGATTTGCAGGCCGGAATAATCTTCAATTCGGTCAAGTTGTTCGCTCTCATTCCGCCTAGGCATCCTATGATTAGTACGACCATTCTAACCTTATGCCCTGGATACAGGATACCCAGTTTCAACATTAAATCATTGTATTTTTCCCTTTTCTGTTCGTCTTTCATCACCACACTATTTTTTGCGGGGAGGAAAATTCGACGACAAACAATTCCTTGAGTTCTTTGTCCAGCAGAAGTATATCTGGCTTTATGGCGTGGATCTGCCGAGTTGTTGGAATCGCATAGTTCCAGTAGATGCGAGCTCTGCCATTTCCACCAACTGGTTCAATCTCCAGAGGCATATATGGTGGCACTGGTTCTTTGTCTATACCATAAATCTCTCTCAGATGGAAGTAGAGAATGTAGAGTGCCGCATTGTGTCTTTCCACATATCCTGATGGAGCATGGACTCTGCAAGCAGACATAATGTGCATAATAGTTTCTTGCTGGCAGTGGCATGCTCTGCACGTTGTGGGAGTGTCCACTTTCATGATGTTCTTTTTATACCATCTGGTATTTATAACCCCATCTTGACAAGCTATAACAAATCCCTTCGTTTCCAACTTGAGTCCAGCGGACTTCAAAAAGGTGAAGGATAAATCTTCCGACAGACCTTGATCTTTCAAACTCCTGTAGTATATGGATTGCAGGTGTTTACTCATGTGATCCTCGAGTAGTTTCTTCAGTTGTGCCTGCCTTATCTCTCTGCCAACTCTTCATTGGTCTGTTGGCTAAATAGGTGTTCCTGCTAGCTCATGATCGATGGATATGCCGGATATGCAGAGCTTCTCCAAAGCTCTCTGACCAGCCCTAAATAGGAAAGCTCCTCGATTCCTGATTTCATGCTGAGCCGGGTCTTCGCTTCTCAATATCCTCATTGCCATTTCCAACGTTTCCTGATGATATATTTCCGAAATCGACTCAAGACTAGAGCGCCAAAAAAACATACAGGCTTTGACATTCTTTTTCCGAAAATAATGAATGTTGGTGTGAAATTTCCTATATCTATGATACACATTTTCCAAATATTATTTCTCTTATACTTCTACTGGTTTTCTATTTATAGGCTCTCGCATTCATAAAACTAAACGAAATTAGCATAAAGTAATCAGATAAAGTTTATCTTGAGTTATTTCAAGAATATTCAATGGTTTCAGAACATTAAATTATTCTTAATCATTTCTTCTTGAACGCACCGTTTTCGAGATATTCTGCATTGAATGTTATTAAATGGGAAACATTAAAGTCATAGATAATTTATATGCATATGCAGGAGTGTATTAGCACATTGTGAAATCTTTAAACGCTTATAACTCTGTAGAGCAGTGTATTTTTTTCACCTGAGTCGAATTTGGAAAAATGGTAAATGAAAAAAGTGTTTTATTTGATGGAACGACTCTAGGGTTAAAATCTAGTTTAAAATTAATGTACAACTTTAAGACTCACCCTGTATTAGCCATTAAAATGTTCTTGAATCATGTACCCCCTTTTCTAACTTTCTATCTAGCACAAAATGCGCGTCATAAAATGTATAGCACAGGTAATAAAGAAAACTGCAAAATACGGAATGAAGTATTAAATTTTACAGGTGAAATTTGTATATTAGGTAGCGAGATTTTTATTTGTGTACCGAATTATATTATGACTCGTTAAACACGTCTGGATAAATCGTTGGCGGGTCTGTTGAGTCAGTTTTTGTATATGAATAATATTCCATTTACGAAATATCATTCACCAAAAAATGGCTTCCGTTACTGGAATCGAATAAAAATTATCATATAGAACGAAATACAAGAGTATTTTCAATTAATGTCTTGTGTACTCTGGAAAATAAATGTGGAGAATGAAATCCTTAAGTGAATACATTTTCAGCTTATTTCCTAACCAACTTGATAATTTGGATGAGCGAAATTTGGAAAGAAACAAAGAATTTAAGGAAATTCCTTGTTTACTCATTTAGAAGAGAATTCATATCATGTTCTTGTGGTGGATATTTTAATATACTCGACTGGAAAGGAATCTTTTGCTTTGTGTTATCCGTTGTAAAAACGCTTCAAATTTCAGAAACAAAGGTGTTATACTCAGTGACTTTAGAAGGAATAATATCCTCAACTTGATTATTTGATTACAAAATGACTATATTTGAAGCACACTGTGCTAAATTATTTATAGCGAAAACAAATATGGAAAATTGAAACATTTGAATTACAATGAATTTAATAAATATTTTATATCTTCCTCTCAAAATGACGGGACAAATCGGGACTTTATAATAGAAGTTGCAAAAGCATCGACGTGAGGTCAGTCTACTTTGGCGCGCATTTTCAAATTTATAGCCAGACTGGTCACTCATCCAGTTACTGAACTCGCCCAAGGCTGCTTGGCTTCCCCAAACAAAAATATTCTCACAATATTTCTAATCATATACATCGAATTTAAATTTGAAAGTTGACTGTAATATAAGGTTTTCAAAGCTCTTACACAATCAATATCTGAACTGTGATATAACTAAAAAATGATCCAGAAAATTCGATGGAATCATTGAAATCGTGAATCTTCTATGAATGGTGCAGGTTTATATTTAATTCACGCATAGAACATGGATTTATGTTCTACGAATTTAAGTGATCTGTTGACATATTCCATATTCTGCGTTCAAATATCGATTTCAAATTAATTTTACTAATAAAACTTTTATTCAGTAGAAAACAAAAAAACTACCTACTTCAAGATCTCTGATTTGAAAATATCCTTTTCAATCCATCGAAATATGTCTAATATAGAATATTTGATTCTTTTTGACTAACGAATGGAAAAAATCTACTAAGGATCATCGATATGAAAATATCTTTTTCAATCCATTTAAATACGTCCGATATAAAATAATTCATTCTTTTTGACTACCGAATGGTTATAAATATCGTTATAAATGCATCTAGATAACTGTTTCCAACTTCCTCTGAAACTGACATTTGAAAATTATCGGAATGAACTTTTTCGTTGTGAAACGGTAAAAAATTGTAATAGTCAGATAAATTCTTGAAGATTATAAGTGACTCACACTTCTTCATTGTTTGTTGTTTTCTATTATAGCGAATATTTCCTATCTCGCCAAAACCTCGAATCTTTGGTAACTTATTATATCTGGATGAAAATATAGTGTAACTTTCAATCAAAACTGGGTCGCATAATTCTTTGAAATAATTCCATGAGTACCAAATTTAACTCATCTGGAGCCCCGATAGGTTTAAAATATTACTTTAAAATAATGGTTTAAACGAATTGTCATAAAAATGACATGACCATAGACATGACTTTTCTCTCTTCTCTACTCTATCAATTCAATCTGCATCATGGGATTCGTACGATATCCTCGGCAAGCGCGTCAAAAATGTATAACCCTTAAACATTTTGTTGTCCGATTGTAAAACAGTTGACTAGTGCACTGTGATTGTTTTAAATGTCGACATTTCACCAATATTTCCAACAATATAGATCCGATCAAGTGTAAATGTAGAATTAGTCTGTAAACTTAGGTTTGAAGGACCTCGAAAAATTTCAGTGATGTGTGACGTATAGTTTCTGATATACATAACTTTTTAAATGATTTTTTTAACAATCTCTAGTCATAGAATCGACTGGAAAAATGGCTCCACTGTATTGGTCATAATTTTTAGTTTCTCAGATACCGAATGTTTTCGAAACTTAATAATGAATATGTTTACTTTTCAGTAACCCAGGGATAATCAAAGTTCAAGTAGCTCAACTCTATCACATTGAAGAAATTCTGCATGTACCCTTTCTTGTTTGTTTTTGTTGATAAACCATACCCCGTGAACGTTTTGCTGCCCCAACTGTACTTAGTAACTGAACATGTACCTAGTCGAAGTATCTGTTGACCGTCCAAACCAAGTTCATGTTGAAAAGAAGATAGTATTGGTTTCTCAGAGTTTGGAATGATATCAATGGATTCTTATTTAAATTGTTTTATTTTATGATGCAGTTCTATCATAAGAATTCATTGATATCATTCCCAACTATGAGAACCAATTCTTTCGGAGATATGATTTGTCAAAGTTTGAACAAGAGCGCCAAAGCTCCTTCCTGTCCACAGGGCATTTTCACTTTTTTATTTTTTTATTCAACAATCGTTTCACTAACATTATAGTTTGGAATAACTTTTTACAGCAGAATATTGTGTCAGAGATTTACTGTAGGAAAACTGTTACAGATATGAAATTTATTTTCACTCGTAATGTTTACCCCTTAATTCCACCCTAATCATTAACGAATCAGAGGAGGATCCTACTTACTGATAATCGTGAGTTGTGAGCATTTCAGGAGATGTGAGCCAAACATGTTTTTGCTGGACGATTTCGAATGATAAAAAAATTTCGGATAAATATAATAAAACGAAGGTAATTTGTGGCGCAATTTTGTTTGATATTAATTTGAAAGAAATTTTATTATATTTGTAGCGTTTTGCTACCTACAGATCAAAAGACTCGATCGGTCGTTTGTAACTCACATTTCGTCTATCCAAACATTTTGCCCACTGATGTTTCTGACAGATCGGTTCCAACAATACTTTATTGATTTCTTGGGTATTGCCTATTGTTAAAAGGACATCGGCAGTTGCTCTGAATAGATCATAAAGTTGGGTTGATGATGATTCCTTCTCTCCAAAGCACTGACCATCCCTGATACATAAAAATCCAGAACATAATTCTTTTTTCGTACTCGTTGTCTTCATTTCCTCTTTGCATTCGGCAGAACAAAGCTCTATCAGTACTTTCAGTATCCTGCAGTCTCCCAGCCCTAATACCTGAAATAGCATTAATGATTTAGTATTCAGTAAGTGCACAAGTTGCATTCTGCTGCTAAAATAGAGGTATGTACCTATAACTGCTATATCAACTATGTCTGAAAAATGTTTTGTTGCGGAAATACTAACAGTTTGTGAGAGTTTATTTACGAATTTCAATATTTCCATAACCACTTGAGAATTCTCAATGAAATTTCGCAGGATTTAAAAGTGGTTTTACTTCAATTATGGTCGTGCAGATAGGAGGAGCACTACATATTTTGGAAGAAATATGCGTTACATCATTGTGCGTGCTATTTCTCAATTATTTATCAGTTTTCTGATCCGTTTGTAGGAAAAAATGGCTCTTGCATATCATTATAAATAAAGGAAAAATTAAAAGTTTCGATCCCTTGTTAATATTTTTGAAATGTCTCAACAATGTACAAGAAAAATGATATATTGAATTTTTATATAGACATTAGAATTATTTAATGCAACTTTCACACCCTATATATTGTTAGGTTATATTCATTTTAGCGGCAAAATACGCTACTAAAGATAAGTGTCGTGCTTAGAAATCAGTCTGCATAAAGGTAGATAGTCTTTCCTAGGAATAACAGTTACATTCTATTCTCGAACCAGAATAAATTTATATATTTTCGAAGGAGGGTAACTCCAATTGTATGATTTGAATAAGGGCTTTCGAAAAGAAATAAACTCTCTGGTATACTATGTAGGATTCACAATGGGCTAGAGCGAGATGCACTCGAACTGAACCAGCACAAACTATACCAGATATACGCAATGAATAACCAAAGATTAAATTAGACCACTGTAGAAAGCTTCTCTTTCCTACTACTACGATTTGAGTAAATTACTCTTCATAACATAAAATTTTGCTCATGACTTTCCACTACATGCTCGAAATTGTTGGTTTAATACTTCTTCTGAAAATTCAAAAAAACCTTAATGTAATAGCTGATTCAGCTAAATAAAGTTCATTATTATTATTTTTTTTCCACTCGAGAGGAAAAATCTTGTATAGGTCGCCCTGAGGGTCCGCTTCTCTCAGGAGTTTGAGGCTCCATTTGTTGATTTGTTACTCACTAATAAACCTCTCGCACGTTCCATGGATTAGTTCTTCGTCCTGCCTTTACAGTGTTCTTTAACAAAAGAGATGAGCTGCAAGCGGCCTTACAGTTGATGGGACCTAATGACTCGAAGAGATCCGAGCAACACCACCTTCTGCATTCTGTGCACTAAAACCTCCGCCAGGGATTTGCAGGCCGGAATAGCCTTCAATTCATTCACGTAGATCACTCTCATTCCGCCTAGGCATCCTATGATTAGAATGACCATCCTGACTTTATGCCTTGGATACAGGATCCCCGGTTGAAACATTATATCCTTGAATTTTTCCCCCTTCCATTCTTCTTTCAGGACCACATTATTTTTTGCGGGGGAGGATAATTCGACGACAAACAATTCCTTGAGTTCTTTGTCTAGCAGGAGTATATCTGGCTTCATGGCGTGGATCTGTGGAGTTGGTGGAATCGCATAGTTCCCGTAGATGAGAGCTCTGTCATTTTCAGCAACTGCTTCAATCTCCAGAGGCACATATGGTAGCACTGTTCGTTGTCTAAACCATGAACCTCCATCAGATGGAAGTAAAGAAGTAGAGAATTCGAAGTGTCGCATTGTGTCGTCAATAATTATTATTATTACGACCACTCAATGAAACTGAATAACCACTCTCTCGTCAATTTGTCATCCCCCCTACCCAATTTGTAATACTCCTGTATATTACACTTCTACATGTAATCTAGACTATTGATTGAATTAATTAAAAAATTAAATTGGTTGAAATTTTGATCTAGTACGTGAATGAGTTCATCAAATGTGATAAACTATGTAATTTTTGTCTCAATATTTTAACTGCATATACTTGAAATAAATCATTGTATGATAATTATGATAATATTACAAGAGTATTCATTATCATTACTCACAATAAAAAAAAAGAGGAGTAGAATAATTGAGGGCTTTTACATAATCCAAATGCAATATTAATTCAAATAAAAAATTACATATGATTCATACTAATTTATTTAATATTGTGACGCTTATCGTCTACACAGCGAATTCATCAGACTACATGTGTTCTTCTTCTTACAACTTACTTAAAACTATTTATATAATAAGTGTGAAGTTTTAACGGGTAATTCCGCGAAAGGAGAAGAGAAAAATCATTCTGCTGGTACCCAGTTCATCCTTTCCTTGGTTTCTTGGTTGTCTTTTCCTGAAGAAGCCAACTAGCGGAAACACGTGTCGGCAGGTACCAAGAATGATTTTTCTCTGCTTATTTTGCGGAATTACCCGCTAAACCTTCCCACTTATATTAACTGCTCCGCATTATCCATATATCCATATATTTATATAATTTTTACACTACTAGTACTTTGAAACATTCGAAATAATTGATTCTTATCGCTTCTATAAATTTATTCTCTTTTTACATAGATTGAGTAATGGAGAAAAATTAAGATCTAATTGTTCATAAACTGAAACACCCTATATTTATTTCCACCATTTCCCAATGATTTAGTTGCGCGCATTTATTCAAATTGTGTAGAATGATTCAAATAATTGTAATTAATTTTATTTTGGTTGGTGTGACGGTGTTCTTTAATAATTTATGTTCCAAAATTTTTATTTGTTTTTCCTATGTATAATTTATCACAGCTACTGCAATTTTACTGATAAACCCAGGATATTATCTTCTCTATTGCTCCTAGACTTAATCTTCCTAATGAGTTTTGCCAGGCTATTGTTTGTTCGGAATAAGATATTTTTCTGTTGGATTTGAAGAAACGCAGTGACTCGGTTTACCAAAATATGTTAAGCTATTGAACATTTTATGAAAATAGTAAACCAACCGTTTTTGTAAATTGTTTTTTCTTCAATATTTTTCTGATTACCTCTATTTTTCTAATTTCTAATTCTTTACAATAACTCCCTTCAGATAAAGGTACATTACGTAGCCGGTGTAACAAACTATGAAATAGCGTGACTTTGTGTTCGAATGGGCAACACAAGAATCGAGTCACAATATTAAATAAATTAAGTTGGAAATTTTTGGAACCGTTGATGATACTTTATACAGAAGATAGTGAAATGTGTTAGTGTTGATGTAGTGGTAGTGTGAACTGTGTTCAGTATTAAATAAATTATTGTAAAACGTATTAAATTTTTCATTTTAATAATATAATAGTTATACAGGCCATATACAGAAAACTTGAAGCAGCCAAGGTCGACTCCTTCAAGCTGCGACTGCACAGGGAACAACTACAGCAGTCACAACTGCTCAAGAAAACAATTTTGAAATTCCTACATTTTCCTACTATCCCAATACGATTAATTAATTACAGCCCGAAGGCCGAAGACCTTGTGATTTTGTAAGTTTTTCAATAAATGAGCATCATATTTCGAGGCATTCCTATGAGGATAAATTACACAGTGGGCGATAAAGGTGTGGAATAATGCATTTATTTTCTCCCCTTTCACTAACAGCAAAAACGGGTTCGGTAGGTGAAATTAATTTATTTTTTAAGAAACATTTTTCGTAATTCTTATTCTCCGACTATATCCCGTTACCTAGCAGTGAAGTCATCAATATTTTTAGAAAATTGCAAGCCTTTATTTCTCTTCTTCCCATTAATTAAATTTTTATCAATTCTTGAGATATAAAATTTTTTAATTTGAAAAACAAGTGAAAATTTTGAATTGAAATCGTTACCAAATCAACACATTTTTAAGCATCAAAATGTTTGAATTGATGGCCATTCACTTCTTGACAGTATGCCGATTGAGTTTGAAACTCGGAACAAACATTTTGGAGACTTTCAGGCTTTATTGCTCTTAATTTCCTTCCCGTACATTCGAATAGTCGATTTATTTCACTAACAAAAATATCGAATTTAGAATAGTCGCGGAAAATTCCGAGCATCACATTGACTGATAGATGGTGTAGGAATTATAATATTTTCGCCCTTGTAAATATTACACTTTAGATTAGTTTTACTGGTGCAGATGAAGTTGAACGACGTTCAAACCAATAATTTAGATCATTTAGATTTCTGGATTGTATCCCTGTCTGAAGAAAACCTAGTACATCCCCATGATATTGATTATAAACTCTGGAGGCACCTCGATGGCACTTAAGCCGTCTAGAGTCGCAGAGCACTATTATCCGAACAAGAAATCTCTATGACTATTTTTTTTAATAAGCCATAGTCATGTAGCCTGTCCCCTAAATCTTAGAATGGCCTTCCTGAGTGAGCAGTTCTTAGAAGTCAATAACTCTCCAGATATCGTTCTTATGGAACCCCATTGGTTCCAGCGAAGTGTCGCAAGGTAGAGGATCTACCAATCAGCTTTGACCACTACCATAGTAGTACAACCCTAGCTCATGGAGAGGGGTAAAAAGGTACGAAGGGTTTAAGGGAACGCTTCGTATTTGAGATTGAAACATATGTCAGACGACAAAAATCTGTAGTGGACAAGAGTGTAGTTACTTTTATAGTGGTTTAAGGGAGGTAGAATTGGAAGAAGGTCGAAGTAGTGCAACCAAGCTCGATGGACGTCAGAATCGTTGGAAGTGGAATTCCTGCTTAGACGAGTGTTGTAAAAGCTTAGACGTGAGAGAAAAGACTATTAAACGTACAACGTACAAGTTTATAGTATCGAGACTGTTAGGAACCTCAGTAATCGATGTGAATGTGAAGTTGAAGTTTGTAGAGTTGTTTAAATGAACCTGTATAGGGTGATTCACTTATCTTGGTCACTCATATTTTCTCGGCAACGGCCGAATATATTTTAATACTGTAAACGCCTTTTTGTACAAGTCATCGTTAACTTGAGATGCGTGTAGAAGTTGGCAAAAAAATAAGAATGGCTGGCGTCGCAGCGCCGTCAATTTTTTTTCCAGGAACATACATTTTTTATTATGCCATTCGAAAGATGATTCAATTCTAAATTTTATTTTCAAATACCGTTTTTTCCCATTTCAAACCGTTAGCGATGTACCGGGTGTTATATGTTAATTCTATTCCATTTTTGCGCGTATGTTCTGGGGAACATCGCGTTATCATTTTGCCCAAATGTCTGTAATTTTCGAATTTTTTGCCGTAAATGGTCTCAAACGATTGGGTTTGACTCGATTAGTAATTCGAGGTAAAATTTGAAGCTGTCCGGCCGAACGGGCGTTCCAACGATAACTTATGAACGGAAAGAGCTAACTAAAATTTTCAGGGTAGGTGGCACATCCCAATACGACGGACAAGTTCGTTAATGGGCATAATCAGCCCAATAGTTTCCGAGTAATATTTTTGTTTTCTACTAATACAAATTCGATCGAATTGATACTTGGTGATTAGTTGTAGAATACAAAACTAAGGACGTTTGTGAAATTTGCCATTTTCGGCAAAAAATTCGAAAATTATAGACATTTGGGCCAAATGCTAACGCGATGTTCCTCAGAACATCGCGCAAAAATGGAGTAGAATTATCATAAAACGCCCTGTAGATCACTAAAGGTTCAACATGGGAAGAAATGGTATTTGAAAATGAAATTTAGAATTAAATCATCTTTCGAATGGCATAATAAAAAAGTTATGTCCCTGGAAAAAATTAACGGCGCCGCGACGCCAGCCATCTTTATTTTTTACGCCAACTTCTACACGCATCCCAAGTCAACGTTGACTTGTACAAAACGGCGTTTACATAATCAAAATATATTCGGCCGTTTCGGAGAAAATCGGGGTGACCAAGATAAGTGAATCACCCTGTACATATTATAGCATATAGTGTTCTATTCATTTCAAATTCTAAATGTAGACTCTATATCCCCTAGAAAACGATCCTACAATGGTAATGTTAGCACAAGCAAATGAATCGTTCAAACTTTGAATGCGGCACACTACTTTTATCTCTGCAAACGGGTAGGAACGAGCGATAGTGAGAAACGAAGAGCTTGGAAATATGAATGCGAAATTCTGTCGGGTTTCGGATTACAGTATTTTTGAACACGCCTTGGAGTAACAGGCTTGTTAGAAGTCTAGACTATTCTAAATTTGAATCCTATCTTAGGCAAATAATTCGACTATTCGAATAAAATACCAAACGACCATTGGAAAATTCATAATTTGAAATTGTGTTAATGTCCTGTGGACAGGGGCTTTGGCACTGTTGTTCAAACTTTGACAAAACATATCCCTGAAAGTATTGGTTTCTCAGAGTTGGGACAGATATCAATGGATTCTTATGATAGAACTGCATCATAAAAAAATAAATTCAAAACGTAGGTCTATGACTCATCTCATAGTTTGGATTCACAAACATCAGCAAATTATAATTAGATAATTCTATGATTATGAAATCATAAAATTACGATTAATTATTGTGTAAGGGGATTACTAATAACAAACTCGAAGGTAGACATCATCTGTTCTCCAAAGTCTTGCATTAAATAAAGTATTGCGGTTTTACAATAACAATATGTCTTAATGAGCAATGAGTCTTTTATAAAAATCAAAATGGGGTCGGGGATGTTAACTTTGCACTAAGATACTTCCGTCACAAATCCTTGGGACTAGGCTAGATGCACCTAGTCTAGTAGTAGACGGACGTGGTGGATTATCACAAGATTTCCACTGGAGATGCACTTGAACAAGCAGATCTGATAATCGAGGGATTAGTCACGGCAAAAGAAGGAGATTACGTTTCTCGCTAACAGAACTGTAGACTACCTCGAGGTTCCTTTGTCGGATGCCATTAACAAGAGTTCCACTGTAGATGCACTTGTTGATAAGAGTATTAAACAGTAAGTTGAAGACGGTGTTTCGCACTAAATAAACGTTAGAACTAGGTTCGATAACTGATGCCACGTAACACTCCCGTTTTGCACTCAAGGAAATTCGTAGCGACGCAGTGAGTATTATGCAGGCGCTAGTAAAGCGGCCGTTGGAAATTTGAAAAATCATATCTCCGAAAGTCTTAGCTTGTTAGAGTTGACAATGATGTCAGTGGATTTTTATGATGAAACTGCATCTCAAACAAAAATTAACATAAAATTTGTAATAAAAAAAATTTTTTCGTTACTCCGAAACCACCGAATTTGCCAATAACGAACTGATCCGAGATATTTACCTCCCAAACCTACTCTGAAATTTTCAATTGTCAAGCCCATTCCGTTCAAGAGTTATCGTGTTACCGGCAGGCCGGACGGAGTCGATTTTAACCACGAATTCTTGATCAGGGACTAGAACCAAAACGTTTAAGACTATTTTCAGCCAAAAATTCGAAAATTACAGACATTTGGACAAATTGATAAACACTGTGTTCCGAGGAACAAGAGCGCCAAAATTCCGAGTTATATGAAACCTGCCAATGATAGTCGAAACTCATCTGGGATATCTAGTCCGTGAATGGGCCAAATCTGTTCATTGTGTCCGGTATTCTTCACATTTCCACAAGTTTCCAACCAAGTTTATATCGAATCAGATGTATGATATGTAGATGGAATTTTCATGCAGAATTTCCTCACCTTCGAAATTCTTATGAAGATTTGCATTGATACGCTCGGAGAACAGATCATATTTTCGTTTTACATTGATTAGATGAGATCGATAATTTATATTCCATTGAAATATCAGTGAAAATCTGTTTGCTCTTATGGCAATTATTTTCGCTCGCGTTTAGAAGCTAGAGTCAGGGACAGAGGATTATAACAAAATTGATTATGTTTATCTGTTTTCAGAAGAGTTAATTTGCGTTTTTCAAAAATAGTACTATTAAATATACAATTAATAATAATAGATTACTTTTGATGACTTATTGGAGATAATGGACAGCTGTAGTAGCGAAAGTGATGAAGAATTTGTTATCCTAATGGAGTAACTTTAACAAATCTCGGGAATGATATCAATAGATTCTTATGATTAAAAATTAAATTCAAAACGTAGGTCCATGACGCACCTCATATATTGGATTTAAATACATCAGCAAATTTTAATTAGGTGGATGTTACACGGTCAATATGGCATCAATCTGGCATCAATCTGACATCAATCTTGCCATCAATACGGACCATCAGTCTACTTGTATACAATCAGTTTCCGGTCAAGCTGATATCAATTCATGATCGATGTCAAACTGAACCAGATTCAGCATATGACCTCCGTCATAGAGCATTCTATGAAATCATAAAATTACGATGAATTATTGAAAGGTTGAAAAATCATATCTCCAAAAGTATCAGTTTGTTAGAGTTGAAAATGATATCAGTGGATTCTTATGATGAAACTGCATCTTAAAAAAAATAAATTTGTAATGTAAAAAAAAATATTTTTTCGTTACTCCTAAATCACACGGCCGTTTTGCCCAATCACAAACTTATCCGAGATAGTTATCTCCCAAACCTACTCCGGAAATTTCAACTGTCTACCTCATTCCGTTCGCGAGTTATCGTGTTAATGGCCGGCAGGACAGAATAGATTTTGACTACGGATTCTTGATCAGTGAGTCGAAACCAATCGTTTAAGAACATTTTCAGCCAAAAATTCGAAAATTAGAAACATTTGGGCGAATTGATAATCACTCTGTTCCGAGGAACAAGAGCGCCAAAAAAGGAGGAGATAACCAGTTTCCATTCAGGTTGCTCTAAGAGCGGCTTTTGACAGATCTCGGTCGGAATTGGTAATCTGAGAGTGATCGGATGCTAGTCAATGGAAATTGACGTAACTAACGATTTCAACCATAACGTGGGGCGAAATTCAAGCGCTATATTAGAAATCAATCCGGTGGATTAATGAGGTTTCTATACCGAATTATTTGAAGGAAGTGGAGATAAATGGTGGTTTTATTGGCATCGTTAGTAATTAGTATTCAAGTACTAATCAAGCGGAATAACCTCAAGTGGATTTCATCAAGTTATACGTTTCTTAGCTCCACTCTGTAAGATGTGAGTCAAGAAGATGGGTTTATGGAAAATACCTGAAGTTAAATACTCATATTATATACCTTAAGTAGTAAACTCCAGTGAGGCTGCGGTTGTGCTAATAACACTTTAAGCTCGAGCGTTATTTCCACATCTCCTGGTAACTCCGAGAGTTTTAGGACGTTTCTTGGAATTTGCTTGAAAATATGCGGCAGAGAGAAGCATATCCATGGGAGTGGTCCTGAATTTTTACATTTAAGGAGTTCTATTTTCTCGATGCCTTTTCTGAATAACTACAAAACATTTCATGTTCAGAATAAAATAGCTTTTCGAAACTAAACTGGTGGACAGTTGCTTTGCAGCATGGAAAATTTTACCCCGATTTAGATCTCGATATTTTCGGACAGGAAAGATATATCGAGTTGCGGTCTTCAGAAGGTCCTTAACCAACTCTTTGAGGACCCATATAGGGTTCGAGCGGTATATTTCTTTCATTTTTCCACTAATACAGACTGAGCAAAGGAAGGCATGCTTTCCTGGCAAAGTTTGGGGTTGTGTAAGATTCTCAATTTTTTATCTTGGAAAATTTTCTATGCACCTTTTCGATCGTTGGACTCCCCTAAAAAAAGTTGTGTCGACATTCTACAACTGATAACCATGTTTGAATCGGACCAATTTCTTATTTTTTGGGTTATGGAGGAAATAACAACCAAATTTCAGATTGGTATAACTCCAAAACTGTTTGGCCCATTATGCCTTTTAACAAACTCAAATGTCGCATTCAGATGCACAACCCACCCTAAAAATTTCAAGTCGCTATCTCTTTCCGATCTCAAGTTATCGCGGCAATGGTCAGCCGGACAGAATCAAATTTAACATAGAATTCTTCATCAGTGAGTCGAACTTAATCATTTTCAATGGTCAGCCGGACAGAATCAAATTTAACATAGAATTCTTCATCAGTGAGTCGAACTTAATCATTTGAGATCATTTTTGGCAAAAAATTCGAAAATTACAGACATTTGGGCAAAATGATAAAGCGATGTTCCTCAGAACATGCGCGCAAAAATGGACTTTTTTGGAGTTTCTCTTGAGAATGCTTGGCGCAAGAGACAGCCAGCTATCATTTTGCTAGGATGTCTTTATTTTTCGAATTTTTTTGCCGAACATGGTGTTGAACGATTGGGTTCGACTCACTGAATAATCCGGGGTCATATATCTCGGTTAAGTTCGTTAATGGGTGAAATCCACCAAGTGGTTTCGGAGTTATGGACATTTTTAGTTAAAACATTTTTTTAAGAATATTTCCGAGAGCGATCACTCGATCCATCTGAAATTTAGTATCAAATTGTAGAATCATGACATGAGATTTAAAAGACCGAACCAAACACTTTTGGCGGAATTTCGAGAGGATCACATGCAATTCGAACAATTACTAGTATTTTGCAGAATAGAATATTCTACTGAAAATTCCGATACCTATTTATGAAGCCTCTTCCAGGCATTTTTCGTTATGCGCATGCGCAGATGATAAGTGATTTTTCTGCTGGAGTGTTCGTCTGAGAGGATTGGGGTTTTGGGGTGGAGGATGCTATTCCACCAATTTTGTGAGGATCACATGCCAATTCAAAAAATTATAACTATTTTGCAGAATATTTTGCTTAAAATTCCGAAACCTATTCTCTTGTTCCTGCTTCCCCTTCCGGGCATTTTTCGTTGAGCGCATGTGTAGATGAAAAGTGACTCAACTGCTGGAATTTTAGTCTGAGAGGATTGATGTTTTGGGATGGAGTGGATTCAAGATGCGATATCTCCTGAATCATTACTGTTGGAGAATCGGAGTTTTGTGTGAGGTGTATGATTTTGAAAGAACTTCCAGCCACGAGTGGATTGCGCATGTGCAGATGAGAAGTGCCTGTTTCTTGGGATGTATGGGAAATATTGGCAGTGGTTTAGGACTATCACTCATGGGTATGGCACTGAGCCAATATTGCAAGGTTCTAAAAGAAAATTCATGGTAATTCTGTGCACGGACAAGTCAGTTTGGGGGAATAGTGTTGTTTCCGAGTTGGAGTAACCGTACCGTCTCCCTGAGGCCAATTTTGAAGTTCAGTTTACTCCTGTCGGGCAATAATCGTTATGCGCATGAGCAGGCGAGATGTGATTTAACTACTGGAGTTATTCGAGAGAATGGTTTTGAAGTGCAGGATGCTATTACTCCATAGAATCCCCTTGGGAGGTTCCACTCAAGCGTGGATTGAAGCAGAGATATCTTCTGAAACAATCGAAGTTTTGTGAGAGCTGTGTGATTTTGAGAGGAGTTCAGCCATGAGTGGATTGCACATGCGCAGATGAGGAGTGGCTCTTTTTGGGTTGCATGGCTTATGTTGGATGTGGTTTACGCCCAGCGGTGTTGGATTTGGTGCTGGGCCGATATAGTGTGGTTCCAAAATAAAATTCATGGCACTTCTGTGCATGGACAAGTCAGGTTCGAGGAAATAACCTTTTTTCCGAGCTGAAATGAACCGTCACCATTCACTGTCGGGTCAAAAATTAACAGTGCTAACCCGAGCATTCGCGGACCCTCACCAGGGGATTTTGTGGAGGAATACCATCCTCCATCCCATAACACCCTTCCTCTCAGACGAAAATTCCAGCAGTTAAATCACTTCTCACCTACACATGCGCTCAACGAAAAATGCCCGGAAGGGGAAGCAGAACTTAAAGAAAATAGGTTTCGAAATTTTAAGCAAAATATTCCTGAAAATAGTAGTAATTTTTAAAATTTTTTCAAGGCAAATGATCCTCACGAAAATTTGCAGAAGTATTTACTTCGGTCTTTTGCATCTCACTACTGAGCTTCAATCAATCAGATCAGTATTTTTCGAGTTATTGAGAAACAAAATTTTGAAATTTCTGAAATTGTTTTTGCTACTTTATAGCCATCTTTTTTGCTACTTTATAGCCATCCAGATAACAGATGGAATGCAGTGTTGGTGAGCATCATAGCATTTTGGAAAATAAGAAGTTTTAAGTTATTAGCATATCTTACCAAACTAAAAAAAGTCTTCGGTGTTACTCCACTGGAATACACGCCTATCTTAAGAGTAGTAACTTGGATGTGGCCATTAAGCTGTTCCATTGGAAAGTATAATTTATAAATTCATAATATCAAAGAAGCAATAACGTTCAATGAGTGCTTTAATCTCTTCTCGAAAGCAAGAAATTTCACTTCATGCAACAGTACGAGAAAAAAATATGCATTATCAAATGAAAACCCATATATCCCTTTTTTAGGGATATATGAAACACTTCTTTGAAAATTCGATAATTTGAGTTATAGCTACATTTCGAAAAGTTGAGAAATTACTTTTTAGTGCAAAGATCAAAACGTTTGCATAGAAATATTTCCGAGATAAGAAATTGAGAATCTGACAGCCCCAAACTTTGCTAAGAAAACATGAATTAATTTGCTCGTCTTGTATAGGTGGAAAAATAAAAGAAATATGTTGGCCAAGAACCTTCCTAAGACCACAACTCGATATTTCTTTCCGTTCCGATAATATCGAGTATTGCATTTGGGTAAAATTTTCCATGTTGCAAAGGAACTGCCCACCAGTTTATTTTCTGGAAACTCTGATAAAACTGTCAGAGAATAAATGTTGCTTTAGAAAGTGTACAATGAAAGCGACAAATTTTCTCCGATTAATAATCACTGGAGATATGGATTTCTTTGAATCTGCAGAATTCCTTCTGAACGATTTTTGGACACAGAAAGCAGAATAGTAAAGATCTATGGTCGCCCTTGAAGGCGGACATGTGATTTACCCTCTTTAGAATATCCAATGGTGCTCCTTTGAGCATCAGGCAATACAACAGTTCCTGACATTTAGAATGGATGTCTCTCAGTATTTTGCTCTTATTATTTAGTGCGATCCCCATGTAATCTTCTGCATTGTTACAAATGCTTGGTAATAACTGCGCTACACATAGTAGTAGATTACTCAAATCAGCTATGAGCAATTTCGTCCTGGCCTCAGATGCTGTAGCCTATCGAAAAAGCGGTATTATTCAGAATATCTCATCTAAGGTTTTCACAAAAATATAACAGTATCATCATTTATAGTTTATACTGGTTTGTCTTTTTGGAGGCCCATATATAAACAACTATACAGGGTGGGCCACGGTAAATGATAATGAACTTTAATGGAGAACGGAACGTACGATTTTGTGAAAATTTGGTTTCTTGGATAGGAACGGGTTTTCAAATATTGAGTGAAATTTCAAAGTTCAATAAATCTTGAACCACTCAATTGTGAAATTTCAAAGTTTTATCACCCTTTTAGATCGCTTTCATATACCATTTCTGAAATTAAAAAAATCACGATCGGATTAGAGGAATTTTGGACATTAGCTATATTTGTTAATATTACTTAACCCTGTACGTGAACACTGAAAATTTGCTTGACGTTCATGAGCGTAGAAGAGTAATGCAACAAAAAAATCCATAAATATTGGTTAAAAAAATCTATAAATATTGGTCGGCACTATCATACAGGGTGATTAATTTTATTATTGAATAAATATATTTCGACTCCATTTTCTCAACTAGCTAGTTAGCCTTATCAATCATTGAAGTCGAAAGTTAAAGGCAAGTAATGTAAAATTATTTATGTGTGATCCTTGTCTGAATAGGTATATAATACATGAATTGATACATCGAGATTAACCAAATTCAAAATTTCTTTTCAGATTATTGAATTATCAGAAAAATTTCACATATCATTATTAATATTAACAAAGATAGTAAATGTACAAATTTTTCTTGCTTCGGTCGTAATGTTTTATTCCGGAAATGGCGAACGAAAGCGGTCAAAATAGCTGATATAACTGCAAACTTTGAAATCTGTCAGTTGATTGGTTCAAGATTTATTGAACAATGTCGGAAAATCACCCTGTATATTCAAAAATCAGACGATTAAAATCTCTCGATATGAGTCCACTTAGTATACTAAATATTGAAAAATTAAACAAAATTACTAACCTGTACATATCGCACAGTTAATATAGTGAGGGATTCATTCAAAATACCTACGAAAACTCTTTGCGCCATATTTGGAGGAACTGTATTCCAAAGATCTTTCCTTGTTCCTGAAAAAACGATAACCATCATTCACAAGAGTAGTTTGTTTCAGAAACTATGTAATATGTGAGACAGTTGAATGTTGGGCAGAGAAGAATACAAAAAGGGGAAAGCACAGTGGCTGGAGCTTTGGCACTCTTGTTCAAACTGTATGAATCATATCTCTGATAATATTGCTATCTCAGAATTTGAAATGATATTATTATTATTATTATTATTATTATAATACTGATCCTCCTGGGTCTTCCAGAAGGAGACACCTCATAAGCTCTAAGAGCTTGCCCTGAGTTAGGAGAACCAGTTGTGTTCTGTGTAGGCTTTGTTACTGTGTCCTTACGCCACCTTAGGCACAGCACTGTTAATTTTTGACCCAACAGCGAATGGTGGCGATTACCGTGACTTGAAAATTTCTTTCCTAGCCTCGGAATTGAACTTGGGGCTTCCGCTCCCAAGTCAATTACTCTACCACTGAGCCAATCGCACGACCAATGGATTCTTGAGATAGAACTGCATCAAAGATTAAATTTGAAAAGTGTAATTAATTAATTTTGTTCCATATGTTTTTTTATTAGTTGTTGAAGTCTGCAGGTTTGGGTGGGGTATGGCCAAAATTTGCGAGTATGTATTGATTTGAAAAACTGATTTTGTTAATTGATTTATTATTCGCTCTGTTTTTCAAGATTTCGAAAAAATATCTTATCAATAAATGTTGAAATGCAAAGTAATGATTATTATTTCAATTATTTATTATGTTTTTTTTATATGCATAATTATTCCATTTAATAATTTTCGAACAAGTCTGTGTTTTTTTCCTCTACCTT
This sequence comes from Halyzia sedecimguttata, assembly GCA_937662695.2. NCBI lineage: Eukaryota > Metazoa > Arthropoda > Insecta > Coleoptera > Coccinellidae > Halyzia > Halyzia sedecimguttata. Next base: position 36,598,030 of record OW569411.2, read on the forward strand.
TTTATTTTCCTCCTTCAACTCCAACAAGCTAATACTTTCGGAGATATGATTTTTCAAAATTTCAATAATACATCGTACTTCTATGTTTTCACAGAATGCGAATTCTATCTGTCTGTGTTCTATCTCTGTTCTCTGTTCATTTATGTCAACTTATCTACCTATAAGAGACGCCAAACTATTTTCTGTTCTAGTTTGTTTATATAATTCGTACTTTGAAAATATTTGGTTAGTGAGTCGAACATGAATAGTACAAGTCGAGCATAATTTACGAGTCATTCCCTAATTATTCAAGATTTAGAACGGGATTTCCAACTAAGGTACAGGTACAGGTAGTTATTCCTTAGTAACATTATTTAAGATTTCCTACATAAGTATTCTGGTTTGAGTTATCTCTCGACTGATGAAATTTGATTTGTTTCATAAATAAGACTGGTTATTTCATTTACTCAAATTTTCAGAAAGACTCCTGGTAGCTTTGAAACACTTGTAGCCAAAATTGGACCGTCAGATAAAGATAATATGTCAAGGGAATTTAATTTATATCATGATGTAGTTCTATCATAATAATCCATTGATATCATTCCCAACTCTGAGAAACCAATACTTTCTGAGATATGATTGGTCAAAGTTTGAACAAGAGGCCCAAAGCTTCTGTCCACAGGGCTTTCCTACTTTTGTATGTCCTCTTCCGCCTTCTTTCGTTGCTCTACTTGTTTTTCTGATGTTTCAATCAAGACCTTTCTTCCACCAACCCTCTCTCTTTCCTCTACCTCTATTCCCTCCTCTGCCGCCTTTGCCTCTTCGACGTCCTCTACGTCCTCTCCCACCTCTCCCTCCCCTTCCTCATCTTTCTTTTCTGTTCTGTTCCACATTTGTCTATAAAACTATGCAACAGCATTTGAAATTAGAAATGTTTATAAAATTCCCTCAGATGAGAATGAATTTGTTTTATTTATTTGAAGTACATTTATTATTTAGGAAAATATGTCCAGGCACGGGCCTAAGGGGGGGCATGGGGGGGATGAATTTCGGAGGAGTTGGCAAAAATTCCGAAGCAGTTGGAAAAATTTCGAAGGAGTTGGACAAAATTTCGAAGCAGTTGGAAAAATTTCGAAGGAGTTGGAAAAAAGTTTGAAGGAGTTGCACAAAATTTCGAAGGAGTTGGCAAAATTTCGAAGGAGTTGGACAAATTTCGAAGGAGTTGGACAAAATTTCGAAGCAGTTGGAAAAATTTTGAAGGAGTTGGAAAAAAGTTTGAAGGAGTTGAACAAAATTTCGAAGGAGTTGGCAAAATTTCGAAGGAGTTGGACAAAATTTCGAAGGAGTTGGGAACAAATTTCGAAGCAGTTGGAAAAATTTCAATTGAGTTGGACAAAATTTCGAAGGATGTAATGTTCCTGTTTGATCCAGGCAGAGGTTTGTTTATATTTTGCTTGCGATTAATTTGTCAGTTGTATTGTCATTGAATTTGGGGTTAAGTCTCAATAGTACCAATCGACGCATAATGGATTGTGTTCACGGAACCCGATGAATTGGCAATATTGTTTCATTGTGACAGTCTGAAATGTTGTGAGAGTCGGCGTCGGTGATAATAATATATTTCATGCTCTGGAAAAATACATATTTCTTGCACATGTCAAAAAAAATCATCATTGTATTGAACCTCAAAGGAAAAATATACACCATGTTAGCTAATAAACACACATATATAGATACATATAAAAACAATGTACCTACAGTAAAATACACACATTCATAAAAAAAAACTAAACTAAGCACACAACAGCAAAGAAACTGTAGTTAGGGGGACATTAATCGGAAGTCACAATGTAAAAACACGACGACATCATAAAGAGCACTCTTCAAAAGAAAAGACTTCATTCTCTTCTTGAACAACTCAGCAGGCAGCATCGAAATGGAGGGCGTCAACCTATTATACAACTTCACCGAGAAATTAAAAGGGCCCTTTTGAGATTTGGCCAAACGACAGAACTCTGGTCTGATTAAAAATCTACTACGAGTGGGATATTCATGATAATCACCATTCAGTGCCAGGTCACTTTTATTTCTGTGTACAAACAACAATGACTCCAACAGAAAAATACAAGGAAAAGTTAGAATGCCAAGTGACAAACGCCCCTCTACAATCCGCGCGATAAGAAAGGGAAGCGACAATCCTCACAGCCCTCCTCTGCAACGCAAAAATTCTTGTGCGGGATGATGAGTGAGATGAGATCGTCCATTTTGTGGAGATGCAGCGGAGGAGCAATTGGTTGTGCTCATTTTCGAAACTTTGTAAGAGTTTTTGGAGTCTTCTTAGTTGGATATCGAAAATCGAATTACGAGTGAGGGTTACATTGGTTTGATTTGGAAAGATAACAGGTAACTTTCGCTTGTCTCGAAAGAAGATTTAAAGACCTTTTGCAAATCCAAGTTGACCACGTGAGCGATCTTGGCGACTTTGACAGGTATGTGTTAAATGTTCTATTCTCGTCATTTCTAGTAGAAACAATTCAGGTTGTAATTATTTTTCTGTATCCAGAACATTGCTGTGAGCTTGAAGGATTTGGTGGAGGCACGGCCAGATTTAGTTTTGAAGCAAACTTATACAGGACAACCCTGAATATCAGGGTATGTACGAAGTGTATCAATATTAAATAACAACGAATACCTTGTATGTTCGATATTGTGATAACTGAGATTGTTATGCATTGGGGAGATCATTTATTTATTTATTTATTGGGTAGTCACTGATGGTTTCTTTTCTGTCATCAGGGTTTTTATGTCAGGAAGAGTAGAACTGAGGCATTCAAGTATATACAAGATGGTCCATAAGTAACGCTGTGAGACAGCCAACGCAGTGTTGCAGATCCCGAGTATATACAAGGTGGTCAGTAAACAACGCTGTGGGACATCCAATCGAGGGTTGCAGACTACGAGCACCGAGAGAAAGAGGACAGTATTGCGAGACTATCGATGTAGTACTACGTTCAGGAATATGAATAGCCAGCACGCAAGTTATTGGAAATAAATCTCGAAACATATCTTATACCTGCTATATACGACGTGAACATATTATCATCAATTACATAAATTATTATTGTTGTAAAGCGGAAATTGGGGAAAGATTTGTGTTAATCATATATGATCATAGATAAGAAACGTGGATGCGCCTGAGCTCAAGCGACGCGTATTTGAATCAAGGAAAAATATCTACGTACAATTTCCGCCACCCTTACTCAGGGTTTCACAGTTGTTTTTTTATTGAATCTTTAGATCTGGGTTGTAAGCTACTGGAATGAATTGTTTGTTTTTTGCGTGAATATTCTTTTGGTGAATTTAGGAATTATTATTACGCTGGGGTATCTGGGATAATTAAATTTACCTGGCGCCCATTTACTACGTTCCCTTTTTGAAATCCACTCCCATCTACACTGGAGCTAGACCGCGGATCCCCGAGTTCTAGTAGCTCCAATTTTAACCGCTGCGACTTGGGAACAGTCGTTAGTCGTTATAAGGAGTTAGATAAAATTTCGAGGCACTTCAAATTTCAATGGAGTTGGAATATTTCCGAAAAAATTGTAATAAAATGAGAAGGAATTTGACCGCGTGACCGGATAAATGCAAAGCAGACAGAAAATAGGAACAGGATAACATGGAATAACACCATGTACCCTTGTACACATTCCTGTTGCCGTAAATTAAATATTCAATAGTTTTCGGCACAATGTGTGTAAGTAATCATTAAAGGATACTGGGGGAGGAATATTCATGATTAAAGGGTTTCTTTCTGGGTTTTCTCTCCCAAACTCTGAAAAAAAAGCTATAAAATAAAAATTAATTAGCAATATCACAAAATAATTTTTTTTTTATTTTATAGATAGGAGGGTGCGATCTCCCCAATGTTGAACGGAGTTGGCAAATTATCAAAAAACCATTGAAAACATTTTAAAGCAGTTGGACCCCCCCCTCGTATCGTTTTTTTATGTAATCCTTTATGCACAGTTGGAAAATTTTGAATGCTCCCCCCCCCCAAAAATTTGGCTTTGGCCCGTCCCTGAATATGTCAAATTAATACGATTAATACCTAAGGAAAGTATCATCGAAATGTCCAGAGCAAGGCTGGCGACAATCATAGCAGATTGTCCATTTATTCCTGATATTTGAATAGGTGGGTATAGGTTGACGAACAAATTATTTCACTAGCTCAAAATAAATTGCTAAAATACAATCCTCTTTTTAATTAGTTCATTCAACACATTAATTCTGTATTATGAACCTCAACTCAAAAAAAAATTTTCATACACAAATGTAGATCAATATTTCGGCATTTTTTTGCCAGCAACATTATGAGAATACTGTATATAGGGACATGTCTCACTAAAGGTTGTTTTATGCTGGCTGGTAACTTTAACTTAATCATATATATTTAATATATATAGACATATATTTTTAGTGTTATGGCTTATAATCAGACTAAAGAATCCGATAACTTATTAATTATTATTAATATTAATATTATTATTATTAATAAGTAAACGGATTCTTTAGTCTCAGTATAAACAATATTCCTAGAAATCTATGTTTCAATTTTTAAGTTAAGGGTTAAGTTAAAGTTATCAGCCAGCATAAACCAGCCTTAAGCCTCAGGAAGTAAAAGGTAATATTAACCTCGGTGGTCAACGAACAGTAATTTCTTTTGATGATTCCATTATGCTATTCTTTCCTATTGCCTTCATAAACTCATTTTCATCATTAAAATGATCCAACTCTAAATCTTCTAAAATATCATTCTCAATATTTATACTTACACTATTCAATATGCAACAAGTCAATATTATTTGTGGTATCAAAACAGTCGTGAATATATTCACAAATTGAAGATTCGGAACCTTGTTTTTAAACACAAAATATTTTCGAAGTACGAATTATCTAAACAAACTAGAACATAAATAAATTTGACATGTATTTTATAGCTAGATAAGATGACATTAATGAACAGTGAACACAGATAGAACGCAGACAGATAGAATTCGCATTCTGTGGAAACATAGAAGTACGAAGTATTTTTTAAATTTTGAAAAATCATATCTCCGAAACTATATGATTTTTAGAGTTGAAAATGATATCAAGGGATTCTTATGATGGAACTGCATCTTAAAAGCAAAATGAATTTGAAATTTGTAACGTAAAAAATTTTTTTTTTCGTTACTCCGAAACCATCTGGCCGATGTAGCCCAATAATGACTTAACCGGAATATTTATCTCCCTAAACTAATCTGAAAATCTCATTCAAAAGTTCGAAAATTAAAGATATTTGGGCCAATTGATCAGCACTCTGTTCCGAGGATCAAGAGCGCCAAAAATGTAAAATTTCAGTTTGACCTTCCTTATATATCAGCTTGAATGGCCCTGATCATCTGAGTTTGAAAGGAAATTATATTTGATTGTTTCAGTATTTCAGATAAGGTAACATCTGTCATCCATTTGCTCAATGCACATATTAGTTTATTCTCAAGAAGAAGTAGTTGATTGCGAGAGGGAAGCAATATAAGCATAAATGCGATTGACTACAATTTAGATGGATTATTGTTATAGATAATCTACCCCATCAGTCTATTCAGTCCAGCTGACGATTTAACACCTGTAGTTGGTGTGGGCTCACTGAACTACGACTGCAACAGTGTTGAAGTTATCAAAATGGTCCGTGCGACTTATCTATCCGGAATGCTTAATTGAAGGTAGGGATATTCAGTGTTGATAAGTTGACAGCACAATTGAACCGATATATTTATCGGTTCAATTGTGCTGTCACACAAAATGTGACCAAGAGCACTTGAGAGCACATGACACATGTTCATATATACATTATCTGAAAGGGTATCCGAATCCAAGTTATTATCTCTTGTATTATTGTACCTTTCATATAAAGCCACCACATCTGAATGACGTAAGATCCCCTCTCCAATTCGAAAAAGGGACTAGAACTCTCCCAATTCAAACAATCAGCATCTTGTAGTATATAGAGAGTCACAAGTCTAGAATGTAAATCTAACAATCGTTCAGCTAAAGCCTCCTCCATTTCCTGATATTTCTTGAAAGTTTCCTGCAGAATGGCTATCAAGTCCTTGCTCGTGTTGTCCATTGATTGCATATAAAACCATAAACAATTTTTCAACAGGGATGCTGCGCCAATCGTTCCTGTTAGAACTGTGAGATCAGCGTGGTCTAGAGCTTCTTGAGTAACAATGTGCAGATGATCTGAAAAGTAAGAGATAATTGAAAATTGCGAAACAATGATGGTAATTCTGTTCACCTAATAAATTCTTGGCAGAACTACTTATTGCTTGGACGAATCTTGTTGGATCTGAAGCTTTCAACACACCTTCGCAATCTCGTGCTCCTTCTGAACCATCTTCAATATATCCATGTTTCTTGCTTATGAATTCGGAGCTCTTTCTATATGCAGCCACGTATTCTTCTTCCCACCATAATACTAATTTCATGGAAGCAAACGAAACGAATCTAGGGAAGTCTAGGACACCACCAACAACACCAGGACATATGACTTCTTGTAGAATAGCCTGTTTTTCCTTGAATTATATTATATGAAATGTGATTGATAGCTGATCGAATGTAAATTAGTGAGTCGCAGATAGAATTTGCTACATGTGTTTATTGTTGTGCTTCGTGGAGTTAACAGTTTTAATATTGTTGGAACTTTCCCTTCTTGCTTCAAATAAGGGAATCTTCCGATTACGGTTTCTGGGAAAAGGAATCTAATACGCTCTTTGGAAAGAGGATATTGGGGTACTTATTCGAAAATTCACGACCACTCCTGTTCCACAATTCTTAGCGAAGAATTATAGAATCTGCCATGGAATTTACCATGGTAAATCCGATTAAGAGTGTCAAATACAGGAGAATGAACAATAGAACATGCGCGCAAAAGCTCCTGACTTAGTGCTTGAACCAATTTTTTTTTCCTTATTTGTTTTAAATTTTGTAGGTGTATGGTTCTGATAAAATTTTACACACGTCTTTATGTCGATATTCTAAAACTAGTTTCCAAGCTTCAATTCGATAGAGTCTATATTTTTTGATTTATCGAGGAAATACTATTCCAGGTGGGTGTAACTCTGAAACCGTTGGACCGATTATGCCCAAAAACGAAATTAAGTCTCCCATTCGGATGCGCAACCAACCCTGAATATTGCAAGTATCTCCTTTCATTCAAAAGTTATCTAGGCAACGGTGACCCAGCTACTGAACTCACACAGGGTGGCTAGGATCTCCAATAATATGGATCCGATCGTGTTCAAACTTGGAACTTGACAGTAGAGTTATGTTTTGAAGGCGAACGGTTTCTGATATATAGAATTTTTTCAATGATTTTTATAAAATTTTCTAGTGATACGATCCTCACGAAATTTAGCAAGAATTTTTATGTTGGCATTTTACAAATAATAACCATGTTTGAATTAGATCGGTTTTGTATTTTTCATGTTATTGGGGAAATAACAAACAAATTTCAGATAGGTATAACTCCAAAACCGTTTGGCCAATTATGCTCATAAATAAACTCAAATGTCGCATTCAGGTGCACAACCTACCCTAGAAATTGCAAGTCGCCATGTCTTTTCGTTCTCAGGTTATCGTGACAGAAATTATATTTTTAATTTTTTTTTATTCTATAGCGATACTATTCTCACAAAATTTCACGAACGTCTTTGTGTCAGTATTCTACAACCTGCAACCAAGTTTCAATTCGATCGGATCTGTATTGGTTGATGACAAAATTATTACTCGGAAACCGTTGGGCTGATTATGCCCATTGTTGAACTTGACAGTCATATTTCGAGTCGCTACCCCTTTCCGTTCTCAGGTTATCGTGACATAAATAATAATTTTCATTAATTTTTTAAAAATTTTCTAGTGATACGATTCTCACAAAATTCCACAAACGTCCTTAGGTTTGTATTCTACAACTCCCCAACAAGTTTCAATTCGGTCAAATTTGTATTAGTTGCAAACAAAATTATCACACGGAAACCGTTAGGCCGATTATGCCCATTAACGAACTTTTCCGTCGTATTGGGACGTGCCACCTACCCTGAAAATTTCAAGATGCTATCTCTTTCTGTTCTCAAATTATCGTGGCAACGGTCGGACGGACAGAATTAAACTTGATCTCGAATTCTTCCTCAGGGAGTCGAACCCAATCGTTTGAGACCATTTTCGAAAATTACAGACATTTTGGCAAAATGATAATGCGCAAAAATGCTTATTATCCCCTAGAATATATGCAGTTCGATATCGCTAAGGTTTATACGATCACAACTTTTTCGGAGGGCTAAGGAAAGATTCGAGGAAACAGGCGAAGTTAATTGCAAGAAGAGGCCAAGTGAATAAAGTGATGCTTTCAACAGTTGAGAATCCTTTTATTAGAACGTGGGATATTGGAATTAGACAGCTGGATGACGTGTACAGGATATTAAGAAAACATAAATACCATAATAATAATTATTATTATTATTATTATTATTATTATTAAGAACTTTATGAAAGGGATTATTAAACCAGAGTTCATCATTGCGAATGAATTGGAATTCATTCGCGAGGAACCCAATTCTCTAGAACTCATTTTGTGTACCTACTGACGAGTTCACGGAATGAACCAGTATTATTTTGTCAGTTGGGATTACAATAGCTGGTATGTCGTTGAATCTTTGTGTGCAGGTAAACGGCTCGCGGCGTGAATTAGTGCAATACAGTGATATATGTTTTGTGATTAAACAGTGTGTAAATAGTGAATTTTCCTTCGGATTATTTTGACTTGGGGGGTGAGTTCTGAGTTCATTTCAGTTGATACTATAGATAGACTGAAAAAGAAAATGTTTTGTTCACTCCTGCAAGAGCAATTACAATTATTCATCTTCAAGAAATGGAAATTATGGTAGCTGTTGAAGATTTTATGGGTAAAAGCTATCCCGCGACAATATTTTTTCCCTACCCCTTATAACGCCGTTTGTAAGAAAAATTTCAAGGGCATCGATGTCATAAAGGAAACTAAACATTTGCAGTCGGATAGAACAATCAAATATTTATTATTGACAAGCCTGATCTTAAGAGAAAGTGCCGTTCCTAAGATTTTTCCAAATTTGACAAAATACTTCTAAATCAACTCTAGAAACGAGGACAGATCCTCACTCATCAGTCTAGAAGGGATGAAGTGATGTCCAGAAACATTTGTGAAATAGAGGTTTTCATTTCTTCCGATTTTATAAAAGATTTCTAAGACCTTTCCAATAATTTCTCAATAATTGATACAACTGGATTGGAGATCAAGAATCTCAAATAATCTATTTACTTTTGGCGCTCTTGTCCCTCGGGACAGAATACTCATCAATTTGCCCAAATGTCTGTAATTTCCGAACATTTGGCTGAAAATGGTCTTAAACGTTTTGGTTCAACCCACTGATGGAGAATCCGTGGTCAGAATCGATTATGTCTGGCTGGCCGGATGGACGACAACGATAACTCTCGAACAGAATGAGCTAGACAGTTGAAATTTTCAGAGTAGGTTTGGGAGATAAATATCTCAGTTGAGTCCTATGATTTTCAATCTAGTAATGAACAAGTTGATTGACAGAGTTAAAAACATGAAGGGTTATACTATGAGTGGCAAAGATATTACCATTTTATGCTACGCGGACGATGCGGTCTTGATCGCAGACTCAGAGGACAATCTACAAAGACTCCTTCACGCCTTTTCGGAAGCGGCGACGACCTTGAACATGTTGATATCAACGGAAAAAACAAAATCTTTGGTGATATCGAAAGATCCCATTAGGTGTAAGTTGGTGGTGGACGATAAGATCATAGAGCAGGTAATGAACATCAAGTACCTGGGTGTAGAAGTAACGAGCGATGGAAATAATTATAAAGAAGTCAGGCAACAGGTTATGAAGGGGGCACGCATATCTGGATATCTGAGAGACGTAACATGGAAGAATAAATACCTCAGGACAGAGAGCAAAGTAAAGATCTACAAAACGATGGTGAGGCCCGTATTGACTTACGCTGCGGAGACACGAGCTGACACGAATAGGACTAAACAACTGTTACGTACGGCCGAGATGAGTACACTGAGGAATATAGTTGGAAAAACCAGAAGAGATCGCATAAGGAACTCGGCGATAAGGGAAGAATGCGGAGTGGTGGACATCGGGAAATTCGTCAGAAAGAGACGCAGAGAATGGAATAATCATGTCGGTAGAGCGGGCTATGAAAGACTTATAAAGATGGCACGAGATCGAAAACCCACTGGAAGGAGAGACATAGGAAGACCCAGGAAAAGATGGCTGGAGAGCTGGGTATCCACTTCGGTAGAGACACCGTGAAGAAGAACAGGTTACGACCTAAATGAAAGAGGAAGAAGAAGAAGAAGAAGAGTTCGTTATCGGACAAAATCAACCTGGTGTTTTCGGAGAAATGGAATTTCTTTTATATTACAAATTTCAAATTCTATTTCTTTAAGATGTAGTTTCATCAGAAGAATCCATTGGTATCATTCTCAACTCTAATAAATTAAAACTTTGGGCAATATGCTCTTTGAAAATTTCAATAATTCATCGTAATTTTATGATTTTTTGAATTTATATTCTTTTATGATGCAGTTCTATCATAAGAATCTATTGATATCATTCCCAACTATGAGAAACCAATACTTTCGGAGATATGATTTGTCAAAGTTTGAATAAGAGCGCCAAAGCTCCTGTCCACAGGACTTTCCCACATTTTATATATTCAATTTCAGAAAGTCATTATATGTAGACGCTTCAGTTTAAATCACTTTAAATTCATCTTAAATTATTCATTAAGAATGTTCAGAAATCCTACAGTGATTTGAAAAGGATTCTTCCTTTTGATCTAACCCTCAGCAGATGGTCATCCGATTTCTAGAAAACTTTCATGCTAATAGTGTATTTCATTGATAAGGGCAGAAAAGGGAACTAAAACAAATAAAGAATATTTCGACAATCTACAGAGAAACAGTCTGTCAATATTCACCGATCTCTATAATTTTATTTTTGTCCATAATATATGTTCTATTCTGGAGTATATTTTGAATGACCAATTACCTAGTTCAACCAAATTTCTTACACAGTTGAGATCAAATTTTTAGTTCAAGCCCTGTGGACAGCAGCTTTGGCGCTCTTGTTCAAACTTTGACAAATCATATCCTCGAAATTATTGGTAAGAGTTGGGAATTAAATCAATGGATTCTTATGACAGAACTTCATAATAGCAGAATTTAAATTCAAACATCATAAAAGAATTCAGATACAACAAGAGTGCCAAAAATTATTAATCCAAAACCAATTCTACCCAACAACGAACTCATCCGCGATATTCGTTCCTCAATTCTTTGATGAACGATATATTTTTTCCTCAAATCCGCTCTAAAAATTATATTATATCAATTGAAACTTTAGCTAATATTTCAGTTTTGTTTTACTGCAGATATCCTGAACTCAATATTATTAACTTACCATTACCATTCCCATCATCATATGGATTAACTATGTGCATTAAATATCAAAATTTGACGTATCATGTCTCAGGAAAATAAGTTGACATGTATCAACACAGATCATATTATAATATTTCATAGATAGAATGATTATCGCATTCTGTGAAAACACAGAGGTAAGATTTATTATTGAAATATGGAAAAATCAATCTCCGAAAGTATTAGCTTGTTAGAGTTAAAAATGACATCAATGGATTCCTATGGTGAAACTGCATCTTGAGAAAAACTTATTTTGAAATTTGTAATGTAAAAAATTTTTTTTTTGTTACTCCGAAACCATCTGACCGATTTTGCCCAATAACGAACTTAGCCGAGATATTTATGTCCCAAACCTATTCTGAAAATTTCAACTGTCTAGCTCATTCCGTTCGAGAGTTATCGTGTTAACGGCCGGACGGCCGGACATAATTGGTTTCGACCACGTATTCTTGATCAGTGAGTCGAACCGAATCGTTTAAGTCCATTTTCAGCCAAAAATTCGAAAATATCAGACATTTCGACAAACTGATAAGCACTCTGTCCGAGGAACAAGAGCGCCAAATTGGCTATAACTCTAAAACCGTTTGGTTTATTATGCTCATAAGCAAACTGAAATGTCGCGTTTTGATGCACATCCCAACCTGAAAACTTCAAGCCGCTATCTCTTTCCGTTCTCAAGTTATCGTGACAACAAAAATATTTTTTAATAATTTTTTAATAATTTTTTAGCCATACGATTCACACAAAATTTCACAAACGTGCTTAGGTTCATATTCTACAACTACTCACCAAGTTTCAATTCGATCGGATTAATGTTGGTTGAAAACAAAATTATTACTCGGAAACCACATGGCCGATTATGCCCATTAACGAACTTGTCCGTCTTTTTGGGATGCGCCACCTACCCTGAAAATTTCAAGTCGCTAGCTCTTTTCGTTCTCAAGTTATCGTGGCAACGGCCGGACGGCCGACCGGACAGAATCAAATTTGTCCTCGAATTCTTCATTGGGGAGTCGAACTAAATCGTTTGAGACCCTTTTCGTCAAAAAAGTCGAAAGTAACAGACATTTGCGCAAAACTATAACGCGATGTTCCCCAGAACATACGAGCAAAAAAGTGGGAAAGCCCTGTGGACAGGAGCTTTGACGCTCTTCTTCAAACTTTGACGAATCATATCTCCATATCTCCAAAAGTATTGGTTTCTCAGAGTTGGGAATGATATCAATGTTTTCTCATGATAGAACTTTATCATAAAAGAAATTAAATTAAGAAGAATGCCAAAAATTATTAATCCGAAACCACCAGACCGATTCTACCCAATAACAAACTTATCCGAGATATTCATTCCTCAAATCTTCTCTTAAAATTATATTATATCAATTGAAACTTCCAGTTTTATTTTTACTGGAGTTACTCTGAATACAATTTGATTAACTTACCATATCATCATATGGATTGTCCACGGGTAATATATTATAACCCAAAAAGTATACTATCATATAATTCTACGATAGCTGAGGTTATTTCATTGGTCATTTTGCATTCAATCATACTTTGTTTGACATGTGTCTAATCTGTTGGTGAGATGACAATGACAATGAAATGCAGTGAAGCGAAGCAAATTTCTATAAAACTATTGAACACAAAATTTGTTGTCTTCCCTCACAGTTTAAAAATGTCATTATCATTGAAGGAAATGAAGATACAATTAATAGAAATATGAATTCTATTTGCATCTCAGCTTTTTCAGCACATGCAAAATGTATATTCCATTTTCAGAAAGGTGTAAGACCCGAAACGTATATGTCAACAACATATTGTGAAACTTAGGCCCAGTGTTTTCTTTCCGTTAATAATAAAACAGCACTGACCTGAATGCGGTGCTCTTTGTTGCAGTTTTCCATTAATGCATAATTTAATTCAAATTGATCAGGACGTCAGGACTTTTTTGAATTTCACAAAATTTCGAATATTTAATTTGCAGAAATCTGATGGGACTATTTAAAATTGTAAACCAGATGGAAATTCAAATATGAATATATCGAATATGTCTGTGAATTCACATACAAATCTTCTAAAAAACTACACTTATATATATTCTTGATAGACGATCTACATAAAAATGCTTCGATACTGAATAATTATGAATATCCATATATCCACGCGCAATTATATGAATCAATGACCAACAACCGATAATTACAAGTTCCGTTCATGCCTCAATTGATCATTAAATGGTTTCTTTCTGGGTTTTCTCTCCCAAACTCTGAAAAATATCTATAATACAAAATTTATAATTTTATGATTTGCTTCTGCGAAAAAACCACAGATTTGTCAGAAGCAATCAATTGAACAATGTTGCCTAACAAACAATAACGAAACAATATTGTTACGTCTCATGACTTCACATTTTGGGAAACGCAGAATTGTTTTTCTAAACAAAGGAGCTCGCGTGAATATTTGTCTATTGGGTTAACTGGGTTTTAGTTTACCATGTGGGGTCTGCACCCTATAATCATTTACAAAAAGATAACTACGAGTAGAATATCTTGCAAAGCTTCGACCCTTGAAGAACTATGTAGTTCCTATTTCCTGTAAAACAATGATAAATTGCATTAAACAACTGAAGTGCTAAGAAACTCATCAACTTTTCAACACATTGCCCAGTGCTGGTATTCTTCTTATCTAGAAGCTTGGAAACCCCTAATCTGTGAAAACTTATCAATCATCTTTCGTTGATAGATTATATGCAGAAAGCGAGTGAAGTTTGGTCCCGATAGTGGGAGAAATTCGAGATTTTGAATTCCTAAGATTAGAATCCGCTAGGAGTTCAATCATTGGTGCATTTGGTATGCATTCCGACCCTTTTTCGTAAACGACAAATTAGAATATTGTTGTAACATATATCAGGGCGGTTTTAAGCTCGAACCCCCAATCAATGTTAATATTACCCCCGTTTTCTACCTAGATGAAGGAACCTCCTATTTTCCTTCTATCTGGGCTTTTAAATACAATTAGTCTGTAAGAATTCAATACTATTCTTGATCTGTCGCGAAACAATACCATGCCTTGTTGTCGTAGCAACTAAGTAGTCACTTCTTCCTTGCTATATATTTTCATATAGAACGAAGATTTTATATTGTATTAATATTGCATTGTACAATAAGTTCGTGCTTGTTATCTCATTATCGGTAACAAGAAAATACAGTTTGTTGTTGTGTTTAGAGTGCGTTCGGATCTTTCATCACTTCCTATCCTCGTAATTGTTATATTATTGCAAGTAACAACTTTCGCCGTAATCAACGAGATTACTACTGGGTGCTTAAAGTTAAGTATACCCCTTTACTCATCCCCCTGATAAAACAATCAGGGTGTATAATTCTGGTCCTTAGAAATATCATTATATCCTGATGAAAGATTCAGGACTCCACATTTGATCCTTCGAACCATAACATTCTGATGAAACAATCAGGATACAATAAACATCAACGATGAAACAATTATATCGTAACGTTTCGGAGTCTATCATCGGACTCTTAACGAAAATCTTCAGAATTATTTTTTGTTGATTGTTATTCTGAAATTCTAGAATTGTCAGAGTTTGGGAGAGAAAACCCAGAAAGAAATCATTTAATAATTAATATTCCTCGAACAGTATCCTTTAATGATCACTCAATTGATCACCCTGGTATATATTAACTTCTCCGAGCGTCAACGTCTATTCGTGTAACGACAAGATTTCGGAAAGGCTTAGTGCTTAGTTATCCTCGTAAGAGCACTTAAGGGATAACTAAGCTCTAAGCTTTTTCATGAAGTGCTTTCACAAGCACTAAGCACAGTGCTTTGGCTCAGATCTGCCAAGTACCTATAGCTATTTACTATGTACCTATTGCAATTGACCATATACCTCTGTCTATGTATTATCATCTATTTTGATCCAGCTTACATCTATAAACTGTTGAGTTAACCTTTTTATATGTACCAATTAATAGCTATTTGAAATGATCAAATATTCGTAAAGAGAGGGGGTAGTCTACGTTATTTTCCCACATCTTAGGTAACTTGCACCGACGCGACGGTAGATAAACCCTCAACCGGCGATGCGGCGATGCATGATTAAATTATCGTGTAATCTTCCTTTTTATTGGACGAGTGATTCGCGCGTCTGAGTACCTTCCTGTGGTGGGATAACTCATCGATAACTCAGTGTAATTCGTTGAATTCTCACAAGTAGAACTTATTCTGAGCAACTTAGAGTCCATCAGACTCCGTGACGAGCGTGGAGATTGTCTGAGTTCGGTAGATGGATGGGTGACCGTTGCCTCGATAACTTTCGCACGAAAGGAGATAGTGACTTGCAATTTTCAGGGTGAGTTGCGTATCCGAATGGGAGAGTTAAGTACGTTTACGGGCATAATCGGTCCAACGGCTTCAGAGTTATACCCACCTGGAATATAATTTCCTTGATAACTCAAAAAATATAGACTCTATCGAATTTAAGCTTGGTAACTAGTTGTAGAATATCGAAATAAGACGTGCTTAAAATTTTATAAGAACCGTAGGTACCCCTAGAAAATAAAGAAAAATGGCGAAATTTTTTTTTTCCAATATTGCTCGCAATACTGACTGCAATAAATGATTTCGGAACACTCTCTAGTGACAGTAGGCATCGCCACTGAATATCAGTAATACAAGACGACTAAATTTTCTGCACAGTACTATTCAGGAATATTGGAACGCGACCTTGGTTTCTTAACCGATTTCAGAATAAAATTAGATTATACTTCATATCTGTAATATGATTAGATGATATTCTGAAATTTTAAGATTCTTTGTTGGTTATAAAAAATACACTTGATTTTGGTAGGAGGAGGGGGGGGTTGAGCTTAAGCCTCACCAAGTATCACCAAGGTGGAGGAGGGTTAAAAAATGCTGAAAAAAACAACACGTGATTAATGGACGGCCCCTTAGTGTAATATTTCAATTCATCCGCCAGTCTTGTTCCGACACAAAACGACTTGAACGATTAGACTTTCTGAAGGTGTGGCCAAACAACTGTTCCGTTGATAGATCCCAAAAAACCAAATTATCAAGAGAATTGAAATTAAAAGTTTTCACGTAATATAATATCCATAATTTTCTTTGGAGCCTGTATAATGTTCACTGAGTGAACGGGTACGCTAATGCTCCTGACGTCACGTGAGTGGTTCTGACGCAAATGGGAAAGCAGAGTGCTTCATTCAAAGCATTGGTATTTTATATATTTACCTTGTAATAATCCATATCCCTCTGGATTAGAATGATCACCTTATCCATCAAGTTACCATCTTCCATCACCTCCATCGTCAGTTGTTGTAAGATACGAGTAAAATATAGAAAGCTGTGATTATATCATCACTCAACTCGTTGATCGAGAATAATCGGAATTGCACGTCACTATACGTAATATTCTGAGGAGTATGGAGTTCCTCAAACTGGGAAAAGTCGTTCAGAATATTGAAAGAGTTTGATCGATAGGGTCGCGTAGCAATACACATGCTACCAATATCTGATAAATCGCGAAGGAAATAAAATGCCACTTATATTTTATTTATGGGAATTTTGATAACTTCGGAACAACGGTGAATCAACATAAACATAACACAAGATCGCTGATATATATGTATGTAAAATGTTGATTATTTCCTCAAGTGAGAGAGGTAAGCTAGCGACAAATGTAAGCCTGAAAAAAAATTGGTTCAAGCACTGACGTGAAGTCAGAAGCTTTTGCGCGTATGTTCTATTGTCCATTCTTCTGTATTGGACACCCTTAATCGAATTTACCATGGTGAATTATGTTGTCCATTCTCCTGTATTGGACACTCTTAATTCGAATTTACCATGGTAAATTCGAATTAAGTGTCCAGTGCTTGTCAGTGCTTGAACCAATTTTTTTTTCGTGAACGGTTCTTACAAAATTCTAAACACGTCTTTATGTTGATTTTCTACTACTAGTTACCAAGCTTCAATTCGATCGAATATTTATTTTTTCAGTTATCAAGGAAATAATATTCCAGGTGGGTATAACTCAGAAACCGTTAGACCGATTATGCCCAAAAACGAACTCAACTCTCCCTTTCGGATACGCAACCTACCCTGAAAATTGCAAGTCCCTATCTCCTTTCCTTCGAAAGTTATCGAGGCAACGTTCACCCATCTACTGAACTCACACAAGAATGCTCGAATCTCCAACAATATTTAACCGATCGTATTAAAACTTGAAACTTGGTAGTAGAGTTACGTTATGAAGGCTATTGCAAAATTTCAGCAATTTCAAACGATTAGTTACTGATATATAGTTTTTTTTTTGTATTTTCAATGATTTATAAAAATTTTCTACAAATGTTATCCTCCCCAAATTTTGCAAACATTTCCGTGTTGGCATTCTACAACTAATAACCATGTTTGAATTCAATCGGTTCAGTATTTTTCGATTTAACGGGGAACAAAAAACCACCCAATTTCAGAAAATTTCAGATGGCTATAACTCTAAAACCGTTTGACCGATTATGCTCATAAACAAACTGAAATGTCGCGTTCTGCTGCACATCCTAACCTGAAAACTTGAAGCTGCTATCTCTTTCCGTTCTCAAGTTATCGTGACAACAAAAATATTTTTTAATAATTTTACAGCCATACGATTCGCACAAAATTTCACAAGCGTGCTTAGGGTTATATTCTACAACTACTCACCAAGTTTCAATTCGATCGGATTTATATTGGTTGAAAACAAAATTATTACTCGGAAACCACTGGGCCGATTATGCCCCTTAACGAACTTGTCCGCCGTATTGGGATGCGCCACCCACCCTGAAAATTTCAAGTCGCTAGCGCTTTTCGTTCTCAAGTTATCGTGGCAACGGCCGGACGGCCGGCTGGACAGAATCAAATTTGACCTCGAATTCTTCATTGGGGAGTCGAACTTAATCGTTTGAGACCATTTTCGTCAAAAAATTCGAAAGTTACAGACATTTGGGCAAAATGATAACGCGATGTTCCTCAGGAGATACGCGCAAAAATTTGGTTTTTAAAAACCTATTAGAATATAGAAAAATTAAGTCTGGAGGATAAGTCAATATATAGGTACCATATTTCAATTCTTCTTGAAATTGTAAAAAAAAACCTTAATTTAACCGTTCTGGGGATATCTAATTTTGAAAATAACATTCTTATAAATCAAACAAAAATATTTTAATGCATTAAGTTTATAGTTTCAATACACAAGCAGAGATAGTCCTAAATTAATCCAGCTCCAGACGAATTTATGAAATATTTCAGGAAAACAGGTAAACCATGAATTATTTTTCACACTTTGTAACTGCCAATGGCTTTCATTATATGAAAAAACAACAGGATATTTGTAAACAGAATATAATACTCCCAAGAGCCTCAAAGAAAACTTCAAGTACGGCGGCAATGCTCCTCAAAGAGAGAATTTCCTGCGATTTGGCAACTATAACCGGGGCATTGGGAATCTGATAGAGTTCGATATTGGTGATTTTATCTGCTAATATATTATACAGGGTTTTTCACTGAGAGAGAACAAATGTAAAACTACTCATATGCTCAACTATAGGGTGATTAAACAGCGTTCATGGCCATTGGGAAGATACTGTCTGAGCTCTGCGGGACTCGTTCTCGATTAATATCGAGTGAATGGTGGCATATGATTTCACGCTTCAAATATTCACTGATGGGGAAAGGCTGATTTCCGTGTTTTGTCTCATAGGTGGCGTGGGCGATTAGGTACGATCGACTAAGCCGGCTCTGAGAGGCTTAACCCGGGTCAGTTTAGTTGAATTTGTTGAGAAGCAATAGAGTACTGATGAAGGCCAAGCAGCCAGAAACACGTCTGCTCTTGTTTTCTCGGCAAATCAATGAACCCCCTGGGGTCTATTTGACTTGTGAAATATATGCATAAGTATATTTATTATACGAAGCCATTTATGAAGGACCCGATTGGCAGGAACGCTCTGGACTTGTTCATTATTTAAGAAGTATATTTTTTATGAACCCTGAACCATTATGCTTTTTTTATTCCCTCTGAAAAAATATTAATTAAAAATTAATCATATCCATATTCTCTGCGTTGTGTAATTTTCATAATGAATATCTAATATTTCAGATTTTTTCTCTAATGAATTTGAGAGTATTCTGAGTATGTTCTTTCAAAATTTGATATCTCAAAAAGGTTTAATTTTAGAATATGCGCTTTATCAATTATGTTTAGAACTCTGAGAATAATTTAATTATGCAATAATAACAGGGCGTCCAATTTAAGAAAAGGCAACTTTGTTTCGTCATGACTTTTTGTAGGATCCTGTTTAGTTCATTTTTCTGTATTGTAATAGATTTTAAAAAACCCTGAAAATAGGAGATTAGTGACCGATTCCATACATATCAGCAACCCTGTATATTCAACATAACTAAATATAAGGGCTTCGCAATGAAGAATATCTTTACTTCACCGAACAAAAAATGCTTGGATACCCTTCAAACCGGCAAACTTTTAATACACAAGCAGAAATAGTCCTAAATTAATCAAGCTCAAGACGAATTTATGAAATATTTCAGGAAAACAGGTACACCATGAATTATTTTTCACACTTTGTAACTGCCAATGGCTTTCATTATATGAAGAAACAACACGATATTTGTAAACAGAATATAATACTGCCAAGAGCCTCAAAGAAAACTTCAAGTACGGCGGCAATGCTCCTCAAAGAGAGAATTTCCTGCGATTTGGCAACTATAACCAGGGCATTTGGAATCTGATAGAGTTCGATATTGTTGATTTTATCTGCTAATATATTATACAGGGTTTTTCACTGAGAGTGAACAAATGTAAAACTACTCATATGGTCAACTATATAGGGTGAAGGGTGATTCCAAACATCACATACTTCATTGGTCTTTGGTCCCTCTTCATTTTGAGATATGTGGAGTTCTATGCATTTGCAACAAACAAAGAGATCATTCCACAGGCTGAATCAATTCTCTGAAAGGTATTTGTAAGTTTGTTGAACCACGTAAGTCCTTTGCATTGTTTATGATAATTAACACTGCTTATGTCTGAACGTCTTTGCTTAACTTTAGTACGGACTCCTTCTAACCCATTTACCTACATGAAGACACTCCGAATTTACCATGGTAAATTAGATTAAGAGTGTCTAATACAGGAGAACAGACAATATAATTCACCATGGTATATTCGATTAAGAGTGTCCAATAAAGGAGAATGGACAAGAGAACACACGCGCGGAAGCTTCTGACTTCACGTCAGTGCTTGAACCAAATTTTTTTTACAATGATTTTTTAAAAATTCACTAGTGCTACGATCCTCACGAAATTTAGCAAGAATTTTCGTGTTGGCATTCTACAACTATTAACCATATTTGAATTGGATCGGATTTGTATTTTTTGAGTTATTGAGGAAAAAACAACCAAATTTCAGATTGATATAACTCCAAAACCATCAAGCCGATTATAATAGTTAGCGACCTTGAATGTCGTATTTAGATGCGTAATCTACCCTGAAAACTGCAAGTCGCTATTTATTTCCGTTCTCAAGGAATCATGAGATACATAATATCTTTTCGTAATTTTTTAAAAATTTTTTAGTGGTATGGTCCCCACAAAATTTTACACACGTCTGCATGTCGATATTCCACAACTAGTTACCAAGCTTCAATTCGATCGAGTCTATATTTTTAGAGTTATCGAGGAAATAATATTCCAGATGGGTATAACTCCGAAACCGTTGGGCTGATTATGGCCAACAGCAAACTCAACTCTTCCATTCAGATGTGCAACCTATCCTGAAAACTGTAAGTCCCTGTCTCCATTCATTCGAGAGTTGTCGAGGCAACGCTCACCCATCCAGCAACTGAACTCACACAAGGCTGCTCGGATCTCCAACAATATAGATCCGTTCATGTTCAAACTTGGAACTTGGTAGTAGAGTTAAGTTCTGAAGGCTCTCGCAAAATTTCAGCGATATCGGACGAATAATTTCTGATATATAGAATTTTTTCAATAAGTTTCTATGATTTTTCAAAAATTTTCGAGTTGTATGATTCTCACAAAATTCAGGAAAAATTTTTGCGTAAGCATTCTACAACTAATAACCATGTATGAATTGGATCGGTTTTGTATTTTTCGAGTTATTGAGGAAATAACAACCAAATTTCAGATGGCTATAAGTCTAAAACCATTTGGCCGATTATGCTTATAAGCAAACTCAAATGTGGCACTCAGATGCACAACCGAAGCTGAAAACTTCAAGCCGCTGTCTTTTTCCGTTCTCAGGATATCATGACAACAAAAATACTTTTTAATAATTTTTTAATAATTTTCTAGCGATACGATTCTCACAAAATTTCACAAACGTGCTTAGGTTTATATTCTACAACTATTCACCAAGTTTCAATTGGATCAGATTTATATTGGTTGAAAACAAAACTATTACTCGGAAGCCATTGGCCGATTATGCCCATTAACGAACTTGTCCGTCGTATTGGGATGCGCCACCTACCCTGAAAATTTCAAGTCGCTAGCTCTTTCCGTTCTCAAGTTATCGTGGCAGCGGCCGGACAGAATCAAATTTGACGTCGAATTCTTCATTGGGGAGTCGAACCAAATCGTTTGAGACCATTTTCGTCAAAAAATTCGAGAGTTACAGACATTTGGGCAAAATGATAACGCGATGTTCCCCAGAATATACGCGCAGAAATTATTAAAAAATATTATTTATCCCACGATAACTTGAAAACGAAAAGAGATAGCAACTTGCATTTTTTTTGGGTAGATTGCGCATTCGAATGCGACATCCAATTCAAACATGGTAATTAGGTGTAGAATGGTAACACGCAAATTTTCGCGGAACATCGTGAGGATCGAATAACCAGAACATTTAAAAAAAATTATTGAAAAAAATTCTATATATCAGAAAATATTGATACGACATCTGAAATTTTGTGAGAGCCTTCAAAACTTAACTTTACAGCTAAGTTACAAATTTGAACATGATCGGATCTATATTGATGGAGATCCGAGCAGCCTTGGGTGAAATCAGTAGGGGGATGGGTGACCGTTCTCATGATAACTTTAGAACGGCAAGAGATAGCGACTTGCAATTTTCAGGCTAGGTTGCGCATCCGAGTGGGACAGTTAATATCGTTGTTGGGCATAATCGGGCAAATGATTTCGGAGGTATACCCACTGGAATATAATTTTCTCTACAACTCAAAAAATGCAAATCGTATCAAATTGAAACTTAATAGTTGTGGAATGTCGACATAAAGATTTATGTAAAATTGTGTGAGGATCATATAACTAGAAAATTTCAAAAAAATCAAGAAAAAATATTATGTATCTCACGACAACTTGATAAAGGAAGAAGTGTTGATATGCATAATCGGCCAAATGGTTTTGGAGTTATACACATCTGAATTTTTGTTGTAATTTCCTCTATAACTCAAAATACACAAATCCGATTCGATTAAAACTCGGTAATTATTTGTAGAATGCCGACGCGCAAATTTTCTCAGCCTTTCGTGAATGTCGTATCCTGAAATTACTTAGAAAGTAAGTGTTTTCGTCTATTATTAGATATCTAAAGAATTTCAAATCCGATGGAATACATATGTCAGTATTAAGAATTCTGTGATTATAGACGATTCTCTCATGAATCAAGTCAGTCATTAAAATAGTACGAAGTCTATTCATATCTTATAAAAGCTGAGATAACAGTAGGTAGGTATATATTGATGAATTTTATGATCTATCCATGACAAAATAGTGGCTTGCAATTTTAAAATTTTCTAAAGATATCACAGCTTGATAACGGAAAATGGTAGAACAATGAAAATTACAGGAAAATGTTCTTAAAAAAATTGGTTCAAGCACTGACGTGAAGTCAGAAGCTTGACTTCACGTCAACGCTTGAACCAAATTTTTTTCGTGAGGTCAGGAGCTTTTGCGCGTATGTTCTATTGTCCATTCTCCTGTATTGGACACTCTTAATCGTATTTACCATGTTGAATTATATTGTCTGTTCTCCTGTATTGGACACTCTTAATCGAATTTACCATGGTAGATTCGGAGTGTCCAATACAGGAGAACAGACAATAAAATTCACCAAATAACACTTTCCAGCTTGTTAATTCTGTATCACTATAGGTACATATAAAAATGTTTGTTGTTAGTTAGCTGCACGAATAGTAATGTATAAATCTATATTTTGATATAAATATTATGAATTTCTCAATTAATTTGATTTCTTTATTTGAAGGATTTCATCAGTTTTTGTTAAAGTTCGCAAAATTTGTCACCTCAGCAAAAACCAGAGATTTATGAATTCGTCTGCTGAAGAGATTGGACTTAAAAGCTTCGAAACTCAAATTTGGTAGGCATTATTTAATACGTTTTCATTCAAGTATGAAAGAAAGTTAAATTTTGAGTTGTTTCTATGTTAGAATATAGAAAATTCTACACTATGTTTTCACTAGGTAAGCCAGCAGATTTGTCTGATAAAAATCATCCCGATTGGGTTCCTTTATAGAATATGATTGTGTATGTAATGTATCTGTTATTTTTGCGTGTATGTTCTGGGGAACATCGCGGGTTCATTTTGCCCAAATGTGAAATTTAATTCTGTGGTGCCGTCCGGCCGTTGCCACGATAACTTGAGAACGGAAAGAGCTAACGACTAAACATTTTTAGGGTAGGTGGCGCATCCCAATACGACGGACAGGTTAATGGGTATAATCGGCCCAATGGTTTCCGAGTAATGATTTTGTTTTCGACCAAAATAAATCCGATCGAATTTAAACTTGGTGAATAGTTGTAGAATATAAACCTAAGCACGTTTGTGAAATTTTTTGAGAATCGTGTAACTAGAAAATTTTAAAAAAATTATTAAAAAATATTATTTATGACACGATAACCTGAGAACGGAAGGAGATAGCGGCTTGAAGTTTTCAGGTTAGGTTGTGCATCTGAATGCGACATTTGAATTTGTCTTTGGGTATAATCTGCCCAACGGTTTTGGAATTATACCCATCTGAAATTTGGTTGTTATTTCCTCAATAACTCGAAAAATACGAAACCGATATAATTCAAACATGGCTATTAGTTGTAGAATGCCAACGCAAAAATTCTTGCGGAATTTCGTGAGGATGGTATAACTAGAAAATTTCAAAAAAATTATTGAAAATATTTGAAAAAAATTCTATTTATCATAAACTATTCGTCCGGCATGGCTGAAATTTTGGAAGAGCCTTCAGAACCTAACTTTACTGCAGAGTTCCCAGTTTGAACACGATCGGATCCATATTGTTGGAGAACCGAGCAGCCTTTTGTGAGTTCAGTGGCTGGATGCGAATCGTCGTATTTCTGCGAGAACCTTCAAAAGCATGAATGTCATGATGACATATTTTTACACGTATGTTCATGGGAAAATCGTCTTATTTCATCACAAATCTATGGGAGATGATAGCCCTACATTAGCGGTCAGACCTGGTTTTGAAAGAGATCCTCCTTAGGAGGAGGCAACTAAATATTGAAGGGATTTCTATGAACAAGAGTGAATATCTTTGAGAAATAGAGAAGGCGATCCTTCTTCAACAGATCCATGTGCCTTCAGAGGAGTATATTTGTGAGAGGGGACTTCAAAACTTAACTTTAAATTAACCACACTTTCTGATCTTGTAATGTGAGAGGCTCATTTGTCGATATTAAATCTCGTGATGGGTAAAGAGGAATTTAAGGTCAGTTTTTCTATCACTAATGAGAATATATCTTTATGTTTCACCTCAACACCTTTAGATCTATCAAAGGGCATTTAGTGGTTAAGAATAAGTAATTGCATATTACTGGAATTCAATTGAATTTCATTCATTATGTTAGTAACTAAACTTATAATTCTCTTTTCTTTGATTATTTAAATATAATATGACATTAATTCCAGTAATATTTTTCTAGAATAACTATGTATTCTTAGCCATAAGAAGAATTGAAGGTAGACAATAATGTGTTAATTTTTTCATCACTGCTTTCTATCCTGACTGCAGGAAAAAAAAATTGGTTCAAGCACTGACGTGAAGTCAGGAGCTTTTGCGCGTATTTTCTATTGTCCATTCTCCTGTATTGGACACTTTTAATCGAATTTACCATGGTGAATTCTATTGTCTATTCTCCTGTATTGGACACTCATAATCGAATTCACCATGGTAAATTCGATTGAGAGTGTCCAATACAGGAGAACAGACAATAGAATTCACCATGATAAATTCGATTAAGAGTGTTCAATACAGGCGAATGGACAATAGAACATACGCGCAAAAGCTCCTGACTTCACAGAAAAAAATTTGGTTCAAGCACTGACGTGAAGTCAGGAGCTTTTGCGCGTATTTTCTATTGTCCATTCTCCTGTATTGAACACTCCGAATTTACCATGGTGAATTCTATTGTCTGTTCTCCTGTATTGGATACTCTTAATCGAATTTACCATGGTGAATTCGATTAAAAGTGCCCAATACAGGAGAATAGACAATAGAATTCACCATGGTAAATTCGATTAAAAGTGTCCAATATAGGAGAATGGACAATAGAACATACGCGCAAAAGCTCCTGACTTCACGTCAGTGCTTGAACCAATTTTTTTACTTTGAATGCAGACGAGTTGGTGCCATGGAAATGAACATTTGATTAATGGAGGTTCCAATGGGCAGGCTATTCGAGCTTTGCCGCTTTTGTGTCTTACCTCAACTCTCCAACATTTGTACATTAAGAGGATTTTATCGAACATAGAATTCTGAATTTCGAATTTAGAGTATATTGAGATAGATGGCAAACTTCAGTAGTTGCAAAAGTAAATACTGTCAAATTGGTAAATATTTGTTGTATTGTAAATAAAGTGTGTAAATATTAGAAGCAGTGTTTGGAAACCAAAGACGTGAAAGACAAAATGTGAGGAGCGAAATTGAATCAACCCCAAGGCGATTGATATAAAAATCATACAGTACCTTCTACCTGATAAGAAAATTCGTTAGTCTTATGCAGTATTCAATGAATTCTATAACCCTTTGAACCATTAATGAAATTGAATGATTTGTCCTTCTTCAGGGAAGTCATTCCAGCAGAGTTGCATATGTTGGCCCAATCTCTCCAGGTCACACCTCAGTGGTTTAAGAGCGACGTAAAGAAAATACGATAATTCCATCATGTTGGTGTTTTTCCTCTCAGTCTACAAAAACTAGAGACTATGATTATTTATAACCATCAAAGAAGTGGGCACAGTTTCATGGAAATCACGCTCATGCCCAGTATTGCCAAAGATTCCTGGAGACCTGCATAAAGAGTTTAGATAAATGAAGAAGTTGAAGAAAGATTACGTACTGGAAAATTGAATATTTTGATGCAGAATACAAAATTCAAATAGAAAATGTGTTCAATGAATCTTTGAAATTGATGACATTTTTAATGAAGAATATTAAGTAAAACTTAAAAGTTCTTAAAAATACTTTTTACCTGATTGAAAAATTCGTCAGTCCACTGCAATATCCAATGCATTCCAAAACTGTTCGAGCCATTAATGCAATTGAATGATTTGTGGTTCTTGAGGGAAGTTATTGCAGCAGAATTACATGTGATGGCTCAAACTCTCCAGGTCACACCTGCGAGATTTAACAGCAACGTAGAAAAAAATAAGCTAATTCAATTATGTCCGTGTTTTTCCTCTCGGCCTACTATAATTAGAAACTATAATTATTTATAACCATGGAAGAAGTGGGTTCCCAGTTCATTGAAATTACGTTTACTCTCAGTATTGCCAAAAATTCCTGGAGACCTGCATAAATAGTTCAGATAAATGAAGAAGTTGAAGAAGGATGACGTATACCTGAAAATTGAATACTCTGATGAAGAATACAACATTTAAACGGAAAATATCAAATAAAAAAATTGGTTCAAGCCCTGTGGACAGGAGCTATTGGGCGCATGTTCATCTTCCTTGTGGCCCGTACTGACCAGTAAAGAAAAAAAGCAGTATCATGTTGAATACCTTAATATTATTGATTATTATATAATAATCGATGAAAATACTGAGAGAGACCCAGGAAATTTGACACATTTTGTCTTATATCTCCAGAAATTGAAATCGTATAGAGCCAAAATTTTGCACAATGTTGCAAAATACTACAATTGACGTTAGTACAAGTTTTTGTTGCAATCTGATGAATAGTTCACGAAAAAAAATTTTTTTTTTCGAAAAAATTAAAAGAAATATTTTTTTAAAAATTACCAACATTTCGATCATAACAGAATTTTGCCAAAAGTTGCGCGTTTATATCCTCGAACTGACTACCAAGTTTCGATTCAACATCTTCTTTAGTTCCTGAAATATCAGGGAAATAACCTCAAAATTTGAAATGACTATAACTTCTAAACCGTCCGGCCGATTTTGCCCGTTAACGAACTTAACCGTCGCATTTTGATCAGAAACCTACCCTGAAAGTTTGAAGTCGATAGGACCTTCGGTGCTCCTGTTATCGTGCCTACGGCCGGAAGGCCGGCCGGCCGGACGGCACCCAAAAATCTGACACCGGATTCGTGATCAGGGAGTCCGAATTAGTCTATTAGCCAATTTTCAGCTCGAAATTCGAAAATTACAGACATTTGGACGAAATGATAGGACGATGTTCCCCTAGAACATGCGCCCAAAAATGAAGTACTTTCCTGATAAACAAATATTTGGGTCTTCTACAGTGCAATGCATTCCATCGTTATCGAAGCCATGCTTGAAATTGAATGATTTGTGGTTCTTGAGAAAAAATCATTACAGAAGAGTTAGGGGAAGTCCGGGAGACTTGCTCAGGTGGGAGAGTTGAACCACCTATCAAAACTCTATTTAAATTTCGCGCTAATGAAACGTCAAGACGGTCATTGGTACAGCACGGGACGCCAATAACCAGCAAGCTGTCATTTTGTACAATGGCCAGTTTGTTTGGCTCTCAAGTTCGAAAAAGTGTATTTGATACAGCGGAGTAAATTTTATTAATTTATGTTATTTTGAGATTGCGACCGTGTTTATAGAGGTATGTCTCGTGTAATATTACTATTGTACTGCCTGATTATTGTAATTTGAGGTGTGCTAAGTACTTTTTTGCTAAGATTGATCGTTTTTTCTGTGAGTAAAATGTAATGTCAAAGTAGTACATGCGGGAGACTTGCACCATGGCGAGTGCGGGAGATATGCTCAGTGGTTCATGTCTCCCTCTATATTGTTTGTATGATGATATTTGCAGTTTCATTTAATATACCCTATATTGAAATTAAAAACTTTTTTACTAAATTTAAAAACAATTCGGAAACCTTAACACGCAAGTTCTATATGCATTTTATTTGTTTTTTTTTTTCAATGTTCAATCTTATTTTCTCTCACAGGTTAATTGCATGAAAAATGTATTTTCGATACAAGCCTTCTGAAGCAACACGCAAAAAAAAAAAGCATACCGTCACAGAATTGGAAAAAGCTATATGTGAGGAAAAAGAGGATGTATCTTTAAGAAAAACATCTATTGATTATGGAATAGATAGAAAGAAGTACACTAAGAAATTGAAGGAAAAATAGTCATTATAAAGAGTCACAAATATTTACTGTTTCTGAAGAAAAACTCCTGGTACGAACTATCTTGCAGTAAAATGCATTACGGTCCAATGTTACGAAGAATGATTTAATAGAAAACCAAAAGATGAATATTAAGAACAGAGTTTCTGAGAATAGCGATATTGAATCAGAAAATAAAAATAATACTAATAAAACTAATAAGGAGGTTCAAGAAGGCACTGATAAGAAAGGAAAGAAAATAATAAAAACCAAACAAAATCCTAAACTGAAAGATGACAAAAAAAAACCTTTCCAGTAAAAACTAAAGGAAAGAAAACATTGAAAACTAGACAAGGTTTAAAACAGAAAGCCCAGAGAAAGAAAGCTAGAAAAGGAAAAAAAAATATAATGCCAATGATGATAGCGAAACCGAGTGTAAAGACGAAGATGTTTTGCATACGCTGAAATGTTTAATTTTGTTAACAAAATGTTTAATAATTATGTTGTTTTTGGAATATTAAAGAATAGGTTGAGTTTTGTTTTTTTTATAAGAAGTGTGTTTCTTCATCATTCAATTTAATTTTGTGATGTTTTGTTTAATATATCAGTGATTTAAGCTGCAAAATTTTTTTATTTTTCCCTTTAAAAAGCAATGTTCAACTCTCCCCAAACTGCGGTTCGAGTGTCCCTAAGGGTGGGGAGAGTTGACTCATATCCCATTTTTCATTCAAATAGATATAACATATTTTGGTACTATAATATGGAAAAAGTAATTATGCATAAGTGAGCCTAAATTAATAAGATACTTTATTTTATAATAATTGAGTCACTAAGACTCATTTCCAAGAAAATACGTTACTTTAGACAAAAAACGGTTCAACTCTCCCGGACTTCCCCTACATATCGCTTCTCTGGAAGAACAATGATACAACTGCAAACTGTGAGAACCTCAATCGTCAATCTTCATCGCGTAATTAAGGCTGAATAATGGTTATTTGGCCTTGATGACGCGATCAATTGAAATTATGAAATTCAGAACTCATGAAATTAAGAATTTCAGTTTATCGCGTCGTTAAGGCTAAATGATGGTTATTTGGCCTTAATGACGCGCTTGAAGATTGAGTTCTGACAGTTTGCAGTTGTGTCTTTGTTCTTCCGGAGAAGCGATATGATTCTCCAGGTCAGACCTAAGATATTTAAATATAGCGGCGTACACGTGACATTGTGGCCCAAAAATCATCTAAGTAAGTTTGGGTTTGAGGACTCTGAGTGGACAATATGCCTGAAGCACTATTAGTCTATCGAGCAAGTTTATGTGATTGTCCTGCCGGGGACGGCATTAAATTTGAGGAACTAGGAGTCCATAAACAGATATTAAAGCCCCTGAACGACGGACGAGTAAAACTACGGTTAGTACCGTTAGTTTTGCAATGATGGACCGGCGAGCTTAACCACGACGAGCCAAAAACCGTGTTTTTACTCGCCCGACGATCAGGAGCATGAGGCATCTGGACAAGCTCTCAACCACAAGGTTCATATCTCATATTAAAAGACTTGAGCTTGTGGTCTTGTGGATGATGTATAGATTTAGGTGTGCAACAATAGGCTGACACAACACATATCTAATCTAATCTATTGTAATCGAATGAAAGTACATTTTTTCACAGTTAATTACAACTCTCATCAAATGAAAGACCTTTTTCATTTACCATTTTCCCAGGTTCGGTACAGGTAAAAAGTTATGAGCATTTAAAGATTTTACATTGTGCTATCTTTAACTTTTGAATACAAATACACTTATTGGATTCAATATGATATGAAAGCTTTATCATCTGATGCTCGAAATTCAATGAAATTGTTCGAGAAAACCTATATACTAACTCACGTATTGAAATGAAATGATATTAAATAATCTTTATGCTGGATTTTTGAAAGAGACTCTTCTTGAATATTAAAACACTGACTCCAACTTGATTTTCATTGAATTTCCACTATATCTTCATAGCCTATTCTGTCATTCATTAAATATTTTAATTCGAATCATATAAATGACTTTATAAACCATTTTACCACTTTATAAACAACAACAATTATTATAATCCCTCACAGCCTTTCTATGGCCTATAGATAGCACACAACCTAGGAATATTATGTTTGCGTTTAACGATGATACGTTCAATTCATAATTTACCAATTTCTCTGTCCTATTTAACAAACAGATTAACAGAATTCGGGATTCACAAAGCTTTTCGATTATATCAAAGCCCTAGATTCTTAGATAAGAAAATCTTGATCAAACCGTCGATTTCTCGAAACAATCTGACAAGTAATAACCCCTCATACATATAGTATAATAATATTTTTGATACTGTGACAGAAGCAGGCAAAGAAATGTAATTGTAATAATTGGTTAGCCACAGAATATATCGTTCGGTGAGGTAACCGTTCGTTTATGTTTATTGTATACACACTTCCGTAAATTTGGGTCAATAATAATGGGGATGAAAATGTGGAGTGATACTTATAATTGATAAATAACTTTTTCAACACTATGATGGAATTAATTCTATATTCACTATTGGGGATAAATAGAGAAAAATACAAAGATAGATCATATACATCATGGTAAACCTATTCAACTATTTCCCAAAAGATAACTACCATGCGATTCAAGTTGTCTGAATAATGATTGTCTCTATCTATTTATTATGGTAAATGAACTGTTTGAATTATCGGATAATTTGCACAACAGAGAATTTTGCAATGTTTCAACTTAAATGTCCTCTACAACCTTTTGGAACATCAATACTGAAAAATATTTGTGTATTTACAGAGGATGTTGCAATTTTCACCTCATCCGCAACATTTTGCAATATCAATACTGAAAGATATTTGTTTCTTAACAGTGGATTTGGCAGTTTCGAATTAAATATCCCACCAACATTTTGCAATATCGATACTGAAAAGTATTTGTGAATTAACAGTGGATTTTGCAATGTTTGACCTTAAATGTACTCCAGAAAATTTTGCAATATCAATACTGAAAAATATTTGTTTCCTAACAGAAGAATCTGCAATGTTTCACATTAAATGACCTCCACAATATTTTGCAATATCAAACTGAAAAATATTCGTTACTTAACAGAGGATTTTGCAATGTTTCACCTTGAATGTTCTCCACAAAATATTTCAATAGCAATACTGAAAAATATTTATTTTCTATTTTGCCTTAAATATTCTCCTCAATATTTTGCAATATAAATACTGAAAAATATTTCTTTTATAACGGAGGATTTTGAAATGTTTGACCCTATAAATGTCCTCCACAACATTTTGCAGAATCGATACTGAAAAAAAATTGTTACTTAACAGACGATTTTACAACGATTCACATTAAATGACCTCCACAACATTTTGCAATATAACACTGAAAAATATTCGTTACTTAACAGAGGATTTTGCAATGTTTCACCTTAAATGTTCTCCACAAAATTTTGCAATATCAATATTGAAACACAACATTTTGCAATATCAATACTGAAAAACGTTTTCTAACAGAGAATTTCGCAATGTTTCACCTTGAATGCTCTCCCTAACATTTTGCAATATCAATACTGAAAAATATTTATTTTCTAACAGACGATTTTGCTATGTTTCACCTTAAATGTCCTACACAACATTATGCAATATCAATAATGAGAAATATTTGTTTCTTAACAGAGGAATTTGCAATATTTTGCCTCAAATATTCTCCCCAATATTTTGCAATATAAATACTGAAAAATATTTCTTTTATAACTGAGGATTTTGAAATGTTTGACCCTATATGACCTCCACAACATTTTGCAGTATCAATACTGAAAAAAAATTGTTACTTAACAGACGATTTTATAACGATTCACAATAAATGACCTCCACAACATTTTGCAATATCACACTGAAAAATATTCGTTACTTAACTGAGGGTTTTAATTAATGTTTCACCTTAATTGTTCCCCACAAAATTTTGTAATATCAATACTGAAACACAATATTTTGCAATATCAATACTGAAAAACGTACGTTTTCTAACAGAGAATTTTGCAATTTTTGACCTTTAATGTCCTCCACAATATTATGCAATATCAATACTGAAAAATATTCATTTTCTAACACAGGTTTTTGCAATGCTTTACCTTAAATGTAGTCCACAATACTACTCTGTCATCATATTATGATCCCTTCAGATGTACATAATTCGACGTTAATATAGATGTTGGAACTATAGTGTTTATGCGGAATATATTTATACCTGCTTATGTTCCCAAAAATTATTATTATTAGGCTACTAAATGATTACAGACAAAATGTTGCCCAATGCTCATGTATCTTGTTTTATATAGTATTCGATTATTCACTCTGAGTTTCATTATGAGATTACTGAGAGTTGATATCCATACATAGGAATGCTTGTATCATTCATTAAACCTCACGATGCAAATTCGATCAGTGCCATTTTTTACGTTATTAATGAGATATTTCCCATAGATATCGGATGCCTATTAGAGTAACACATATCAATTATGTCCTGTTTGAAGACTCATTTTCATGTATAAAATATATACATACTGATGATGATATATGTATAATTCCAACGAGTCCACATCCAAGACAAAATTTTCATGTGAGTACCTAATAGAAACAATTGTCTATGGCAATAATTTCATTTGGATATGCGTCAGCGAATTCCTTTCATAAGCTAATATTATTCAGCCATACGAGTGTGAAATAATGAATCTGAAAATCATTCTTTAGACAGTAACGTTGTCGAATATCGAATATTATATTGTATACTACCATTGCATATAAGTATTTGAATACTCAATGATTCTACTTATTAGGTATTGGCTTGGGCAATATTTCAATTATACAAGGAAAATAAATTGGACAAGATTTTCTCTTCAGTTATAAGCTTTCAGAAGTCTAAATCATAATAGGATGAGAACTATTATTATTATATAAAAGCATTGATGCATTAAAATATAGGTATTAACCGAGTTTTGGTTTATTTGCTATACGAAAAAGTGCTAATGTTGGAAAGGTGAATTATCACTTCTATTTAAAAGTGGCGAAAGATTTCAAAGGATTTCAATTACAGGTAAAGTATTTACCTATACGGTACGTGATTAATATTCAAAAAACCCACAGTTGTTTTTGCGCCTCCACAATATTTTGCAATGTCAATACCGAAACATATTTATTTTTTAACAAAGGATTTTGCAACGTTTCTTCCAAAATATTTTGCAATATCAATACTGAAAAATATTTGTTACTTAACAAAGGATTTTGCTATGTTTCACCTTAAATGTCCTCCACAACATTTTGAAATATCAATATTGAAAAATATTCGTTTCCTAAAAGAGGATTTTGCAGTGTTTGACCTTAAAATGTCCTCCAAATCATTTCGCAATATCAATACTGAAAAATATTTGTTTCCTAACAGAGGATTTTGTAATGTTTCACCTTATATGTCCTCCAGAACATTTTGCAAGATCAATACTGAAAAATATTAATTTCCTAACAGAGGATTTTGCCATGTTTCATCTCAAATATCCTCCAAAACATTTCGCAATATTAATACTGAAAAATATTTATTTTTCAACAAAAGAATTTGCAATGTTTGACCTTGAATGCCATCCACAACATGTTGCAGTATCAATAATGAAAAATGATTGTTACTTAACAGAGGAATTTGCAATGTTTCACTTTAAATGTCCTCTATAATATTCTGCATTATCAATACTGAAAAATATTTGTTTTCTAACAGAGGATTTTTGCAATGTTTGGCCTTAAATGTCCTCCACAATATTTTGCAGTATCAATACTGAAAAATATTTATTTCAATCGAGGATTTTACTTTTCAACTATCTTGAAAAGTAGGTATATTTTATATACAGCTTGTCTCAGAATAACAGGCTGATCCTTAAAGGTGTGAATTAAGATGTTGATTCTAAGAAGAAATGTTCACATAATCCTATGTTTTAAATGTTTTCAATGTTTCAAGGAATCTTTTTTCTGTTATAGCTTTAATACCTTCATATACAGGGTAGTCCTAGTTATTCGCCTTTCAGAATTCCTAGTATGTGATGATGTTAAAAAACATATTTGAATCGAATTGACAAAGTCTCAGAATTGAGGAAATGGCTGTTTATCTGATGATCCTATGATATTTTCTCATTTTTTTCCATGTTAATTGAGCCTTCAAAAATTTCGTAATTTTTGAATAACTCGAAAAATACCGAAAATTTTCAAAAAGTTTTCATGAAGAAGATCATTAGTAATTTGTAGTAATAGTATTATTGAAAAATATATAGGATGTTATAGGAGAAAAACCTGAGTTGGGTATATTTATCGCAAATGGAACACCCTGTATATGCAAAAATATTACAAGAATATCCTAACAATTCTTCTTCACATGACTGCAGAAGAAAAAATCAATATATTGGTTTTTACTGGCTATGGCGATGAAAGGCGAATAACTAGCCTGTATATGTTTATGGTATTTAGCTCCACGGCCATGTTTTGATGTGGAAGATATTTTAATTTTTCATCCTGTGACATCCGGTCAGGATGTGAACTACGTATTTTTGGAAAAATATTTAGAATTATTTATAGAATCGTCATACATTTCTGTGTGCGACGAACGGAGTCCGATGAAAATATTAGAAAGTGGTATGTAGTGGCATGCATAATATTCTTCCAAAAAAAATCTACTCTATAATAAACAGCTTTCATCTCAAGAGAATCTGATTATGGATAATATGGAAATGACTCTCAATTTCAGTATGTACAGTTATATTCTTAGCCTTGAATGAATGAACTTTTGGGAAGGAGTGGGGATCTCATTGAAATTTGAGTATGATTAGTATTATGTAGCCAAGAAAAATTTTCCTTCAAATCTCATATAATACTAAATTTTGAATTTTCATGCTTTTCGATTTCAAGATTATCCTATATACAGTGCTTCCCAACAACTCCGCACCAAGAGGGAAATATTGCCGAATATTATTAATTATAAAAAGTGGTTGCATCAAAAATGATATAAAACTCTGGCAACTGAGACTTGCGGTTGGAGCGGAAATCACCATTTCCGAACAAAAACCAACAAAACGTCCATTATCTAGGAAAAATCGAACTTTTTCTGTGAAGTGCTTTAAGTAGACTTATTTGAAATTGCTATTTAGATTAAATTCCCAAAATTCAGGTCGGCAAACCATGAAAAATATTTTCATCTTTTTTTGCTCATAATTCTTTTTACAATTGAATACTTACCAAACATATTTTTTTTTCGGTGACTACACAACATTATTGTCAGCATAAATATAATTGTAACTACTAAATTTGGTTTGAACTTGATTTTTCGACATTTGTTCGAAAAAGTTGTTTCATTCTGGTGCAAAATTGATCATATTCGTTTTTCGCCATTAAAATATTTCAATATTAGGTTCAATTCACATCCGAGAATTCCAACGATGCAAATCTAGCTGCATTTTGCCAATTTATAGCTAGATTTTTGATTGAAAAAGAATTTTCTAATGATTATGCATCGTTCAATTTCAACGCGAGTGAATTATTTTCTATGATCACAAATTTGTGAGAATTCGAACAAATATCGAAAAACTATATTGAAACAAAATTTTTTATGACATTCTAATATTGTCTAGTCATCAAAATATATTCTGTTCGGTAATTATTCAATTTTTGAGAGTCATAAGCAGAAATAGAAAACATATTTTTCACGGTTTTCTGACCTGAATTTTTGCACATTCCAACAAAATGCAATTTCAGACAAGTTTACTTAGAGAGCGTTTCATACAAAAAGTTCGAATTTTCCGAGATATTTGACATTTTTGTTTAATAATGGCGATTTCCGCTCAGAACGGAAGTTGCAGTTGGCCGGGTTTCATATAATTTTTTATCAATTTTGGCGCACCAACTTTTAAAAAATATAAAACTCGGAAATACTTATATAAAAAAAAGTCCCTCTTGGTGCGGAGTTGCTGGGAAACACTGTATATTTCGATTTCCTATAATAATTTATACATTTTTTTAACCCAATATTTTCGGTTGTACAGAAAACAATAACATTCAAAATAAGTTTGCATTCTAGAAGATCATAATTCCAACAGATTCTTCAAGTCAAATAAGGTAAATAAATTTGCCTAGAGGAGTTATACAATGGTCAGTGGAAATCGAGGTGGAAATAAAGAAAATATTTTCCAGTGAATAATCGAGGTACTCACAAAGAATACTGAATAACAAAACATCATGTCGTGATATAATTGACCTGGCAAGTTTTCAAATTGACACCCTGTTAATATCCTATATATTTTTCACAAATTCTATTGCCTAATGAATTTGACAATTATTTCATTCGAAAAAGTTTTTCATGTTATCGTTATTTTTCGAATTAATTGCGTTTTTCCAAACATGTAGACAAGCGAGACCCGAAACAAAGACTTGTGAAGTGCAAAATTTCGTGAGGATCTTATTACTATAAAACTAAAGAAACATTATGTATCTCAGAAACTGTCTGTCTGATATTGCCGAGCTGAAAACCGAGCAGCGTTGGGCGAGTTCATTATCTGGATGGGTGATCTTTATCACGATAACTTTCTAACGGTAAGATATAGCTATTTCCAGGGTACGTTGCGTATCTAAATGCGACATTCAAGTTCGTTAATAGGCATAATCAGCCAAGCGGTTTTGGAGTTATACCCATCTGAACTTGGTTGTCATTTCCTGAATCAACAAGATGAACAGATCCGAACCAATGAAAACATGGTTATTAGCCAACGCATAAACTTTGCGATATTTCGTTAGGATCATATCACTAGAAAATTTTAAAAACATCATTGAAAAAAATTCTGTATGCCAGAAACTGTCCGTCCGTATCGCTGAAATTTTGCGAGATATAACTTTAAATCCAAGCTCCAAATTTTGTTTTCTTCAAATGTTTTATATTTCAGGAACTGCTCGTCATAAGTCGCTGAAATTCCGCACATATGTTAGAGCAACCATTTTATAATCGAGTACCGAATTTCAGCTCAATCGACTTTGGAGGAGGCTTGACTAGACAATGGAACATGCACGCAAAAGATCCTGACTTTTCAGTCAGTGCTTTATAAGATTTTTTTTTCTGATTATATCCATAGTTTTTTTTCTATAAATCAGAAATCTACTAAGAAAGCGATGATAAAATCGTCACACATGTTACATTGTAACATGATTAGGAATTTAACTAATTCCTAATTCGCTTGATAAACTTTTTTTTTCAATACTAGCAATAGTCATTTAACATTTAACATGTGTGACGATTTTATTTTCATTTTTTTACGTACATCCAAATATTAAAAAAAAAATTGGTTCAAGCTATGACGTGAAGTCAGGAGCTTTTGCGCGTATGTTCTTTTGTCTATTCTCATCTATTGGACACTCTTAATCAAATTTACCATGGTAATTCGATTATGACTGACTTTATGTCAGTGCTTGAACCAATGTTTTTGTAATTTTATCAAAATTTTCAAGGAGTACGGTTCTCACAAAAGTTTACACACGTCCTTATGTCGATATTCTACAACTAGTTACCAAGCTTCACTTTGATCCACTCTATATTTTTTGAGTTATCCAGGTAATAATATTCCAGGTCGGTATAACTCCGAAACCGTTGGACCGATTATGCTCAAAAATGAACTTAACCCTTCCGTTCTGAAGTGCAAGCTACCCTGAAAATTGCAAGTCCCAATCTCCTTTTGTTCGAAAGTTATAGAGGCAACGGTCACCCATCAAGCTAATGAACTCACACAAGGCTGCTCAGATCGCCAACAATATAGATCCGATCGTGTTCAAACTTGGAACTTGACAGTAGTTATAGGTTCTGAAGGCTCTCGCATAATTTCAGTGATGACGAATAGTTTCTGATATTAGAGTTTTTTTCAATGGTTTTTTAAAAATTTTCTATTGATTCGATCCTCACGAAATTCAGCAAGAATTTTTGCGTTGGCATTCTACAACTAATAACCATGTTTGAAATGGATCAGTTTTGTATTTTTTGAGTTATTGAGGAAATAACAACGAAATTTCAGACGGGTATAACTCCAAAATTGTTTGGACGATTATGCCCATAAACAAACTCTAATGTTGCATTCAGATGGGCAACTTATCCTGAAAATTTCAAATCGCTATCTCTCTCCATTCTCAGTTTGACGTGACATAAATAATGTTTTTTTTAAATTGTCTAGGGACACGATTTTCACAAAATTTCACAAACGTCCTTCAGTTCGTATTATACAACTACTCACCAAGCTTCAATCCGATCGGATTTGTATTGGTTGACAACAAAATTATTACTCAGAAATCATTCGATCGATTATGCCCATTAACGAACTTGGCCGTAGTATTGGGATGCGCCACCTACTCTGAAAATTTCAAGTGGCTATCTCTTTCCGTTCTCTAGTTATCGTGGCAACCGCTGGACACCAGCCGTACAAAATCAATTTTGACCTCGAATTCTTCATCAGGTAGTCGAACCCAATCGTTTGAGACCATTTTCGGCAAAAAAATCGAAAATTATAGACATTTGGGCTAAATCATAACATGAAGTTCGCCAGAACATACGCGCAAAATTAGTTACAATTCTAGAATGATACTTTTATAAAATATTCTCTTCAAATTGATGGTTTAACCTTTTAAAATTTTTGGGAAAAACAATTAATTCAAAAACTATCAATAACATGGAAAAAGTTTTCGAGGGAAATAGTCGTTGAATCCATTAGGCAATCTGATTCATGAATATATATATATAGGGTGCCCATTTGAAATTACAAAGTGACCCACTGAGGCCGGTATAAATGGAAGTTGCAAAACAAAGAAAATATTTTAAACAGAAAGTTTTAATGCCACTACCATTCCATTTCAATATTTAGTAACTTTAGAAATCCATTAGGTTTTTCAGAAACGCTTAATGATTAACTTCTCTTGAATATCCCTGTAGATGACATATTCAAAACGTTGCTATGAAATTCAAATCATTTTATAAATTCATCACTGGCATTTACCTAAACACTATAAATCTGCAAGTTTCGTTCAATATTCCACTCACCAGACGTTGTTTTCTACTTCTATCGAACATACCAATCACTTGGTTTACTAAATATACTCCAAAGATTAGCAAATGCAGGTATTCACCATTTTCACATGTTGTTGCACTATATAACTTGTATAAACCAGAATATTTATTTCTTTCAATTGATTCTTCTCTATCATGAAGTGCACCACACTATTCACTGATTTTATCAAACCCGAACCAATAAACTTTCATAGTACGATCACATATCGGATAAACACATCAATAGTCACTAAAAATATCGCGTTATTATTTGAAACTCCCGGAAAATAACCGTATATAGGACCGACACCCGTGCGTTTCGCATCCTTGTTTGAAACTGGTCCATATTTCGTAATTCAAATATGAATAACGTTTCTCTGATTCACCATTATATAATTTTGTTGACCGTTCTTGAGTTTTTTAGAAAATATGTATATACAGGGTTGTATTCGAAAGTATGCCATATCAATATCAATCTCTCACCCTGATATTGAAAGCTTACATTTTGGCGCTCTTGTTCCTCGGAACAGAGTGCTTATCAATTTGCCCAAATATCTGTAATTCAATTTCTGGCTAAAAATGGTCTCAAACGATTTGGTGCGACTCACTGATCAAGAATCCGTTGTCGAAATCGATTCTGTCCGGCGGTCCGGCAATCCGTCCGTTAACACGATAACTCTCGAAAGAAAGGAGTTAGAGGATTGAAATTTGCAGGGTTGGTTTGGAGCGTAAATATCTCGGACCAGTTCGTTAAC
Organism: Halyzia sedecimguttata; assembly: GCA_937662695.2. NCBI lineage: Eukaryota > Metazoa > Arthropoda > Insecta > Coleoptera > Coccinellidae > Halyzia > Halyzia sedecimguttata. The sequence goes on from OW569411.2 coordinate 36,639,153, forward strand.
GGGCGAAATGCACTAAGCGATTTCACAGTTATGGCCGTTTTTAGTAAAAACATTTTTTATGGATATTTCCGAAACCGATCATTCGATCTATCTGAAATTTAGCATCACATTGTAGAATAATAATCTTTATACGCGTGCGAGTTTTGTATTGATAGGGTTGCCGTAAAGTGTCACAAAAAATTTGTAAATTTTGTTTCTCTCGAACAGATTGAGCTAGGCAGTAGGAATTTTCAGAGTAGGTTTGGGAGATAAATATCTCGGTTGAGTTCGTTATTAGACCAAAAGGGCCAGACGGTTTCGGAGTAACGAAAAAAAAAATTTTTTTAACTTACAAATTTCAAATTCAATTGTTTTTTAAGGTGCAGTTTCACCATAAAAATCCATTGATATCATTTTCAACTCTAACAAGCTAATACTTTCGGACATATGACTTTTCGAAATTTCAATAATGAATCGTACTTCCATGTTTCCGCACAATGCTATAATTATTCTATCTATGATTTATTATATGATCTGTGTTCATACTCGTACATGTCATCCTGTTCTATAAGAGAGAGTCATTCAGTTATTTTAATTTGATTTCTTCCATCGTGCAGATCTCATTCTCAGATTGCTCATTTAATCTTGATAAATGAACTATTATTTGAATTGAATTTCCTTTATGTTCTATCATAAGAATACATTGATATCATTCCGAACTCTGAGAAACCAATACTTTCAGATATATGATGTGTCAAAGTTTGAACAAGAGCGCCAAAGCTCCTGTCCACAGGGCTTGAACCAATTTTTCATATACAGCCCAGACGCACCCAATATTCATGGAATATGCCTACAATATCCTATTTTCCAATAGATATTGCAATATCCCTGGAATATTCCATGAATATGCCATTATCTTATATCCATAAAGCATATTCCTGAAATATACTTCCACGAATATTCCACAGATATTCTCCTTGAATATGACTGGCATATTCAAACGGCATATCAAACTGAAATTTGAGCATTCGAATATCCTATGAATATTCAAAAAGCATTATCATTGCACATTTCTCTATAGATACGTAATAATTTGTGTACTATCAATTTGAAACATTTCGTTAGAAAACCATCTGGGAAAATTCTTAGTTGATGCTTCGCAGCCAAAAATGGAGCATATAGTAACGTTAGACTTTTAATTATGACAATGTATAACAACAAAATGCGCCTTTATATAGGTTAAATTATTTGTTTATACGCTATATGTAGGGAACTGCGGCTATATCTACACAGATCTACCTTATTTCAAAATGCTCTTTCAAATATTTTTTGTACATTCACACAACCCGTGTTGGGTTGTGTGAATCGATGCCTTGAGCGGGATATTATAATCCTCATAATTCTACAATAGCTGAAATGAATTTGACATGTCTCTTATAGGAAAACAAGATGATATGTACGAGTATGAACACAGATCATATAATAATTCATAGATATAATTATTATGGCATTCTGTGAAAACATAGAAATACGATTCATCATTGAAATTTTGAAAAATCATATCTCCGAAAATATTAGCTTGTTAGAGTTGAAAATTATATCAATGGATTGTTATGGTGAAACTACACTTTAAGAAAATTGAATTTGAAATATGTAATGTAGGCCGGTTTTGACCAATAACGAACTCAACCAAGATATTTAATTTTTAAATCTGCTCTGAAAATTTCAACTGTCTAGCTCATTCCGTTCGAGAGTTATTGTGTCAGAAATGATTTTGACCACGGATTCTTGATGAGTGAGTCGAAACAAATCGTTTAAGACCATTTTCATTAAAAATAACGAAAATTACAGACATTTGGGTAAATTTATAAGTACTCTGTTCCGAGAAACAAGAGCGCCAAAAATTAAGAATCACCCTATGGCTAGAGGGGGAAAATTCTTTGGAATAACGGAACAGTAGTTTTCGGATGGACGGATTTTTTATTCTATGTAAAAAATTATTTGCGTGCACTGACGTGAAGTCAGGGTCTTGTGTGCGCATGTTCCTTTGCCTATTCACTCCTCATACGAAATCGATCGAACTGAAATTCAGTATTCGATTTTGAAATGGTAGCAGGAAAATATGCGCGGAATTTCAGCTGATCCTCACGCATAGTTTCTGAAATATACAATTTTTGAAGAAAAATATATTCCTGAAAATTAGCACGTCTGCGTTCTACACTCAAGTAAACACTGAGTTTTAATTAGATCGGTTTTGTATATATTGGGTTATAGAGGAAATACCAACAAAATATCAGATGAGTATATAACTCATTTGGCTGATTGTGCCTATTAACGAACTTAAATATTGCATTTGGGTGCGCAATCTACTCTGAAAATCACAATTCGTTATCTCTTTCCGTTCTGAAGTTATCGTGATATACAGACATAATATTGTCCCATAATTTTTTTGAAATTAGCTAGTAAGTAATACGATACTCCCAAATTTCACATACGTCTTTGTGTTTGGTATTCTATTACTAGTTACCAAGTTTAAATTTTCTGATCTGTATTTTTTGAGTTATCGAGAAAACAATATTCCAGATGCCTATAACTCCGAAACCTTTTAGCTGATTGCTGATTATGCCCAAAAACGAACTTACCTGTCCCATTCAGATTCGATACCTACCCTGGAAATTGCAAGTTATTATCTATTTCCGTTCAGAAGTTATCGTCACAACGGTCACCCATCCAACTACCCCAACTCACCCAAGGCTGCTCGTATCTCCAACAATATAGATCCGAACGTGTTCAAATTTGGAATTTGGCTGAAAGGTTAGGTTTGGACGGCTCTCGCAAAATTTCAGTGATATCGGACGGAAATTGTTTCTGAGATATGGAATTTTTTACAATGTTTTTTTTCTTAATTTTCTAGTGGTACGATCCTCACGAATTCCCGCAAAAATTTGCACGTCAGCATTCTACAACTAATTACCATGTGCGAATAGGACCAGGTTGAGACTTTTTAGTTACTGAGGAAATAACAACAAATTTTAACCACTCCAAATGCGACGGACAAGTTCGTTAATGGGCATAATGGAACCAAAGGTTTCCTAGTAGTAAATTTGTTTTCAATCAATACAGATCCGATCGAATTGAAACTTAGTACCTAACTAGTTATAGAATATAGACACCGAGACGTATGTATGTAAAATTTTGTAAGAATAGCATCACTAGATAATTTTTAATAAATTATTAAAATTTGTTATTATTTCCTCAGTTACTAAAAAATCTTAAACTGGTACTATTCACACATGATAATTAGTTGTAGAGTACCGACGTGCAAATTTTTGCGAAATTTAATAAGGATCGTACAACAAGAAAATTTTTCAAAAAAACATTGAAAAAAATTCAATATTATGCCCAACAACGATATTAACTGTCCCACTCGGATGCGCAACCTACCCTGAAAATTTCAAGCCGCTTCACTTTCCTTTCGAAAGTTATCGTGGAACGACCGGCCGGACAAAATCTTATTTGGCCTCGAGTTCTTCATCAGTGAGTCGATCCTAATCGTTTGAGACCTTTTTCAGCTAAAAATTCGAACATTACACACATTTGGGCAACCGAGAGCACGCTGTTCCCCAGAACATGCGCGCAAAATCTAAATGTAAATTCGGGTTCTTCACAAGCAAATCCGCTATTCAATTTCAAAAGTTTCTTATTCAAGAAGATGATAATCAGAATTGAATTTACGTATGAAGCATAGGTACCTTCAGATTAATTCTAGGAACATACAATAATCCAGGACAATTCAGAAGTAACGCTTGAAAACCTCTATTTCTCTTGGAAAAACCAATTTACGCCATAAAAAGTTCAACGACTACATCAATCAACTTTTATGATGATGAGGAACGTCGAATGAAACAATGATAATCGGAATAAGCCCTTTAATTAATTAAACACGATTTTCCATATCCGGATAAAAGGTTATTTTCCTAATAAATTGATTGAAACTGAAATGATCTGTCTGACCATTCACCGGAGTACTCTCAAGTTCAATTCAATGGAATTCACCACACCTCCGCTATGATTAAAAGAAACATGCACCTAGGACATAAATCCCCAAATTTTTTTGCATATATTACTGATACACCCTTAATACTCTTATGGAACAGTCCTTGAATTAATTTCATTTGCAAAGCTAGTTCATCCATGGGGAACTCAACGTGCTCACTATATTTTTATTGTTAGTCCAGGTTTCATTTATTATTTTCTCAAATGATAAATTTTGGAACCGGAATCAGCTAACAACTCTATTAGCCCCCATGAAATTACAGTTTTGATACGTCCGGCCTTATTCGGATATTATTGTCAAGCTCTGGTTAAGTGGCAACAGTGTTCGGACTTAATGAAGTCTGCGAATGTACAGAGGTGACCAGACGAGTGTAAGATATAGGGGCGATTGGATAAGTGGACTAACGGTGGATGGCATTTTCAAAAGTTTATTTGGGAGATGATTGATTTAGCCAGTAGAAGCTGGAGGGCCATATTGGTATCTCAAGGCCATTCTGCAAGTGATTGAGTTGTTTTGGTGGAAATTGTATATTTTTTGAGGTGGACTGACCACACTGTGGCCCTGACTAAATTTAAGATGAACACTGATCTTTTCGTGCATTTTTGCTCTGCGGATGAGCTAAGGATAAGCGATATAACTCCTGGAGTTTTTGTCTGAGAGGAGTGGGAATTGGAATTTGGGATGCTCTCCCACTAGAAAGGGATTTAAGTTGCGATATCTCCTGAACCACTGGAGAATCTGAGTATGGTGTCAGGGGGGCGATTTTTAGAGGACTTTCGACCACGAGTGGACTGCGCATCCGCGGAGGAGAACTGGCTCTTCACGTTGTATGGGTTAAATTGGGAGTGGGTTATGTCAAGCGATCATGGGTCCGGTGCTGGTATTGAAGTACATTAGGATTTGAACGTAAGGCGTAGGGAACTTCGACAGGGGTCCCATGACCGCACTTCATTTTATTAATAAGAAGAGTTTGTTTAATATTTATTTATTTTAACAGTTTTATAGGTACCAGCATGTGGCATGTCGCCCGACTATCTGTAATTTTCGGTCAAAAATGGTCTCAAACGCTTGGATTAGACTCACTGATGAAGAAATCGTGTTCAAATCCAATTCTGTTTGGCCGTTCGTCCTCCGTGAAGTCGATATACTTTGAACGGACCATGCTGTAGACATGAAAAATTTGCAGGATAGGTTTGAGGCTATAATGCATCGAATCAGTTCGTTAATGGGCAAAATCGGTCCAACTGGATGATTCTTACGAACACCAACCCTCTGTGATGCGGAAACCATGAGTAAAGTTCCATGATGATGACTCTTTTGTCGCAAGGTGGAGTAAGGGACTGCGATGTAGACTACCTATATGACACTATTACTGAGTGTGGTTAGAAGAACACAAACCAGTGAACATAGGAAAAGATGACTGTAGCTAATTGCTTATAACTAAAAGACAGCTAAGCTAAAAGAGGATAGGTTACGCTAATGGTAAGAACCATAAAACCGGTATTTATCTGCCCTGAATGACACTTTCCTCTTTGGGGGACATTCAGCGATGACGTAGCTAACCCGAATCACGAGGGAATATTGTTTGATGGTTTATATCGACGAATATGTGTGTACAGATCCGGTAATCACTAATGAAGGCTAGCTCTACCGCCAGCCAGATAGCCTGTATGCTGACCGGTACAGTGAGAGAGAAGGTGTATCAAAAAACTAGCCTACCTGAACTTCTCTCTCAAAAACGTTGCTATATTTCAAAGTTATTTTAGATTAATTGAAAATAATCGAATTCTAACCGTAACATTAGGTACTTGACGTCGGGACAATATCTTGGTATTCATACATTTTTACCCTTTACTTGTACTCTCCCTTTCTGGTTTTTAGCCAATAATTTTGCTCAACTGTATCACTCACATCACCTAGAATAACACTTCAGAATAGCCAAAATCAAATGTTTCATATCCATTATTTACTTACCGCTATTTGCGTCACCATATTCGATAAATATCCAATCTTAACTTATAAATTTTTACTGTAAATTTCATGTGTGTTTTTGAGTGGAACCCTGGATAGATTGGAGTCGCAAACAGACCCACTAGGGGCAGCACAATCAGGTTATGGAAGGTCTGTTTAGTAAAAATTGGTTCAAGCACTGACGGTAAATTCGATTAAGGGTGTCCAATACAGAAGAATGGACAATAGAACATACGCGCAAAAGCTTCTGACTTCACGTCAGTGCTTGAACCAATTTTTTTTTTTTATTTATAATATCATTTAAATTAATATTGTAGGACGGTACTTTAAAATTTCTAAGCTATACTGACTTACAGCTAAAATATTATAAAGAAAAGAAGCAATTGGATAGTCTAACTATCATTTTAATAAAATGATGCATTTTTATTGTTCAAATAAAGATATTTTGTTAACTTACAAGAATTTCTTCATTCAATGGTATTTCAAAGATCTAATTACAGTTTTAAATATAAAATAAGTGTCCAATACAGGAGAATGGACAACATAATTTACCATGGAAAATTCGATTAAGGGTGTCCAATACAGAAGAATGGAAAATAGAACATACGCGCAAAAGCTATCTATCATTTTCTTCAAGTTTCACGCCCCAAAAAGGCCTAAATCGTCAGTTTCGCTTTCGAAAATTTCCGACCCCGTCTCTCGAATTAATTCTGACGTTTCTCGGATTGACTTTTTGAATGGAAAATCGTCGGACTCAAAACCTCCGAAACTTGTATCGAATTAGTATATTTAGGCTCAACCTAGAAGAACGAAATTTGGGAAAAACACAAATCGATTCGTCTTCTTCGACTCGACGGCAAAAGTCCGGGTCGAGCGATCGTTTCTTCGGAGCCTTACGCTACACCAAATCGGTACTACTGAACTCGCACAAGAATGCTCGAATCTCCAACAATATTTAACCGATCATATTAAAACTTGAAACTTGGCAGTAGAGTTAGGTTATGAAGGTTCTTGCAAAATTTCATGAATTAGAAACGAATAGTTACTGATATATAGAATTTTATTTTTTTATTTTTATTGATTTATTAAAAATTATCTACAAATGCTATCCTCACCAAATTTTGCAAACATTTTCGCGTTGCCATTCTACAACTAATAACAATGTTTGAATTCCATCGGTTCAGTATTTTTCGAGTTAATGAGGAACAAAAAACCACCAAATTTCAGAAAATTTCAGATTGCTATAACTCTATAACCGTTTGGTCGATTATGCTCATAAACAAACTGAAATGTCGCGTTCTGGTGCACATCCTAACCTGAAAATTTCAAGCCGCTATCTCATTCCGTTCGCAAGTTATCGTGACAACAAAAATATTTTTTAATAATTTTTTCAAAATTTTCTAGCCATACGATTCGCACAAAATTTCACAAACGTGCTTAGGGTCATATTCTACAACTACCCACCAAGTTTCAATTTGATCGGATTTATATTGGTTGAAAACGAAATTATTACTCGGAAACCACTGGGCCGATTATGCCCATTAACGAACTTGTCCGTCGTATTGGGATGAACCACCTACCCTGAAAATTTCAAGTCGCTAGCTCTTTTCGTTCTCAAGTTATCGTGGCAACGGCCGGCCGGACGGCCGGCCGGCCGGCCGGACAGAATCAAATTTGACCTCGAATTCTTCATTGGGGAGTCGAACTTAATCGTTTGAGACCATTTTTTTCAAAAAATTCGAAAGTTACAGACATTTAGGCAAAACTATAACGCGATGTTCCCCAGAACATACGCGCAAAAATGGCGGATGCTCTGACCCAGTTATTAGAACATCAACTTTCTCAGATCTCAGAAACCTGAAGATGTCACATTGACAGTCGTTATTAATTTCAAGTTCAGACGGTGTAACGAAGTTCGAAACATTATAATTTAAGACATATTGTATTAAAGTGTACTTAAGTAATGTGTAAAGGGTTGTGAAATGTAATTAAAAAGTTTACATTGTGGGATTCGTAGCCTGCAGTATTGTGAAGTGAATATTTCACATATTTATCTGGACTTAAAGAACCTACTTATATACAGGGTGAGTCTTTGACCACGGCATTGATTTTAACCAAAGATTCCTCTCATCAAATTAAACACTTTTTTCATTTAACATTTTTCCAAATTCAGCTCAGGTAAAAAGATACAGGCTGTTGAAATTTTGAAAAAACATTAGTTTTTATTTTGTAGCTTTGACATCCTTTTTTCGAATAAAATGAATGTTGGCGTAAAGTTTCCTATAACTATGATACATATTTTCCAAATATTAGTTATTTTCTACTTCAACTGGTTTTCTAGTTATGGACTCGTGGATTCATAAAACTAAACGAAATAAGCATATAAAGTTTTTCTTGAGTCATTTCAAGAATATTCCATCGTTTTAGAACATTATATTATTCCTCATCATTTCTCCTTAAACGCACCGTTTTCGAGATATTATTCATTGAATGTTTTAAAATGGAAAACTCCAGAAATTTCACTACTTTTATGGGTCCATCCCTGAGCGTTGGAATCCCGAATCAAGCTGTAAACCACGTCACCATGCCTTATTCTCGTCCGCCAACAATGTCATAGAATTTATATGCGGGAGTGTATTAGCACATTGTGAAATCTTTAAACGCTTGTAACTTTTTACCTGTGCCGAATCTGGAAAAATGGTAAAGGAAAAAAGTGTTTCATTTGATGAGAGGAATCTTTGGTTAAAATTAATGCAGTAGTCAAAGACTCACCCTGTATATGTGATCTGCAACCACATTATTATACTCACTACCAATCACACGAAAAATTTAGGCTCTAAGTATTCAAATGCTTCTCCCAATTTTAACTGTCTGTAATGAAAAAAATGGGTTCAAGCCCTGTGGACAGGAGCTTTCTGGCGCTCTAGTTCAAACAGACAAATTATATCTCCGAAAGTATTGGTTTCTCAGAGTTTGGAATTATATCAATGTATTCATATGATAGAACTGCATCATAAAGGATATTCAATTCAAATAATAGTTTATTTATCAAGATCAAATGAGCAATCATGAGAATGAGAACTGCACCATGGAAGATATCAAATTGAATCTGGCCAATTTTGCCCAATAACGAACTTAACCGAGATATTCATCTCCCTAACATACTCTGAAAATTTCAACTACCTACCTCATTCCGTTCGAGAGTTATATCTATGTCTATGGATGAAAAGCAGTCACACTTCTCTCAGATCTCTTACTTCATGTTCCGTTCCGAAATGTAAGACTTTTCTGAGAAAAACTAATTTCGGAGCAAACAACTGGGATTTTTCTCACTTCGCTCACAATTCTTCGATTGATTAGATAATGTCATGTCTCCGTAAAATAAGTTGACATTATGACAATTCATACATAGAATAATTATATCATACTGTGACAACGTTGAAATACGATTTATTATTGCAATTTTGAAAAATCATATCTCCGAAAGTATTAGCTTGATAGAGTTAAAAATGATATCATTGGATTCTTATGGTAAAACTGCTTATTGAAAAAAATTAATTTGGAATTTGCTCTGTAAAAAAAATTTTTTTTTTGTTACTCCTAAACCATCTGTCCGATTTTGCCCAATAACGAACTTAGCCGAGATATTCATCTCCCAAACCTACTCTGAAAATTTCAACTGTCTACCTCATTCCGTTCGAGAGTTATCGTGCCTGGCCGTCCGGCCGGACCGGCCGGATGGCCGGACAGAATGAATTTCGACCACGGATTCTTGACCAGTGAGTCGAACCAAATCGTCTAAGACCATTTTCATCGAAAAATTTAAAAATTACAGACATTTGGGCAAATTGATAAGCACTCAGTTCCGAGGAACTAGAGCGCCAAAAAAATGTATGAGGGTAGAATGGCAAGTAACTTTAAAAGTTCAATACATTTTTTTTTGCTAATTAAGGTAGTTTCTTAGACATTCCTTTTGCAAAGAAACCCAGTTTTGAACAAATTTTTCTTGCCTACTGTTTTAGACAAGTTTTAATTCAAACATATGTTTTTGGAATATGATATTTTTTACATCACAAGAAATGTTCAAACTACCTTCCTCCGGTTGTAATACACGCTCTACATCTTAAAAAAGATCAGAGTATCAGACGGGCGAATAGTCCGTTATTTATAAAGTCAATTGCTTCCATTATTTTTTGCCGGAACTCAGCTACAGTTTTTCTTTATTTTTTATTATTCAGTGATAGCAATTAATAAAACACATATGGCAAAGGAATTATAAAAGATGAATGATTTGATAACCAAACTCTTAATCAGATTAATGAAATGCATTACATTACAGTGAATCTAACATCTTGTGAGCCACTGTAGAAGTTGCAGTAGCTTTAACATGTTGGAGTCACTGTAACTTATTTTATTCTCTAACGGCATCTATTAAATAGTCCGGTCCGATAGGAGGAGGTTTTGCTGAAGTTGAGTTAGTGTACAGACTACGCAGAAAATGAAAAAGATGGTGCTAAAATCTTGAATAAAAAATCTGTGGATTTGAAGACCTAAACTAAGCACTGAGGAGATTTTCAAAAAAAATAATGCACTAGTCGATTGGTGTAAATTATCCTTTTTATACTTCAGTAAAATTGGCGTCACTATCTGTCTCCCTTCGTAGAATTACAGTCTCCTTCTCATTCAAAACAAAACCTTAAAGTTACAGCTTCGAGAAAAGCCTTGAGCACACTACAATCATTTAAAAATAAAAAAAATTGCTCAAAACTGGGTTTCTTACCAAGAAAAAAATTTCAAGAATCTGGCTAAATTCCTTGGAACAGAGTGCTTATATTAATATATTATTATATGGGTTGTGCTGGGCAGACGAAACCCGCCCCTCCACTGCGACCAATCGGTCTTTTAGTTGTTTTTTGCGCGTATGTTCTGGGGAACATCGCATTATCATTTTGCCCAAATGTCTGTAACTTTCGAATATTTTTACGAAAATGGTCTCAAACGATTTGGTTCGACTCCCCAATGAAGAATTCGAGGTCAAATTTGATTCTGTCGGGCCGGCCGTCCGGCCGTCCGGCCGTATGGCCGTCGCCACGATAACTTGAGAACGGAAAGAGCTAGCGACTTGAAATTTTCAGGGTAGGTGGCGCATCTCAATAAGACGGACAAGTTCGTTAATGGGCATAATCGGCCCAGTGGTTTCCGAGTAATAATTTTGTTTTCAACCAATATAGATCTGATCGAATTGAAACTTGGTGAATAGTTGTAGAATATAAACCTAAGCACGTTTGTGAAATTTTGTGAGAATCGTATCTCTAGAAAATTATTAAAAAATTATTAAAAAATATTATATTATTTGATTTTATTCCATATCAGCTCTTTTGGAGCGTTTGAATATATTACCATCCGAAGAGTTGGTGCAAACTACAACATCATACCTACCAACACAGACGCGAAACAGTTGTTGCTGACAGTTTGAGGGTATGTTTTACCGACTAAACGTGAAGAGACGATATTCATCTATTCTCATATTTCATCAAATGAAAGTATATGTTGATATTTATAAAGCATTATTGACTGATAGAATACACTGATAACTTGTTGCACCCGCGATACAAAAAAAATATAAGTTTACTTTTCCCCCAAAAATAAAGCTATCATTCTGAAACTTCGCAAAAGTAAGAAGAAATCAAAACTAAACTTAAATAAATTATTTTTAAGAGTGTAATGATTGTTAGGTCAAAATAAACGATAACTTAAATTGGTTGCACCCGCGATCTTGATATATGATCGCGGGAGCAAATAATATTTCAATTGGTAAAGTAAACTAGGTTTTTGCGCGTATGTTCTGGGGAATCATTTTGCCCAAATGTCTGTAACTTTCGATTTTTTTGACGGAAATGGTCTCAAACGATTTGGTTCGATTCCCCAATGAAGAATTCGAGGTCAAATTTGAATCTGTCCGGCCGGCCGTCCGGCCGTTGCCACCATAACTTGAGAACGGAAAGAGCTAGCGACTTGAAATTTTCAGGGTAGGTGGTGCATCCCAATTCGACGGACAAGTTCGTTAATGGGCATAATAGGCCCAATGGTTTCCGAGTAATAATTTTGTTTTCAACCAATATAAATCCGATCAAATTGAAACTTGGTGAGTAGTTTGTGGAATTTTGTGTGAATCGTATGGCTAGAAAATTATTAAAAAATATGTTTGTTGTCACGATAACTTGAGAACGGAAAAAGATATTGGCTTGAAGTTTTCAGGTTAGGATGTGCATCAGTACACGATATTTGAGTTCGTTTATAAGCATAATCGGCCTAACGGTTTTAGAGTTATAGCCATCTGAAATTTGGTTGTTTTTTTCTCCTCATTAACTCGAAAAATACTAAACCGATTGAATTGAAACATGGTTATTAGTTGTAGAATGCCAACGCGAAAATTCTTTCAAAATTTTGTGAGAATAGTATTTATGGAAAATTTTTAAGAAATCATTGAAAATAAAAAGAAAAAATTCTATATATCAGTAACTATTCGTCTGAAATTGCTGAAATTTTGCAAGAGCCCATAGAACCCAACTTTACTGTCAAGTTTTAAGTTTTAACACGATCGGTTAAATATTGTTGGAGATTCGAGCAGCCTCGTCTGGGTTCAGTAGATGGGTGACCGTTGCCTCGATAACTTTCGAACAAAAGGAGATAGGGACTTGCAATTTTCCGGGTAGGATGCGTATTCGAATGGAAGAGTTAAAGTTTGTTTTTGGGCATAGTCGGTCTTACGGTTTCCGAGTTATACCCACCTGGAATATTATTTCCTCGATAACTCAAAAAATGAAGATTCGATCGAATTGAAGCTTGGTAACTATTAGTAGAAAATCAACATAAAGACGTGTTTGAAATTTTTTAAGAACCGTACCTCTAGAAAATTCGAAAAAAATGCCGAAAAATAAATTTTGTAAGAACCGTACCCCTAGAAAATTTCAAAAAAATTACGAAAAAAAATTGGTTCAAGCACTGACGTGAAGTCAGAAGCTCTTGCGCGTATGCTCTATTGTCCATTCTCCTGTATTGGACACTCTTAATCGAATTTACCATGGTAAATTATGTTGTCCATTCTCCTGTATTGGACACTCTTAATTCGAACTATTATTATTATTATTATATAGGGTGTTTCACGAATTATTGTACAGTCTTTTACTGCAGATGTAGGACAATTTGGTGAGTCTAAGTCAGTGTTCGAAATATTTCCTAACTATAGTCGTTTGAGAGATACAGGATGGTTTTTGTTATTTTTCAAAGATTTTCAATCAGCATAACTCTTGAACGCCTGCATGGATATTCATGAAAATTTCTTGAAATGAGTATAGGCCTATTCCTAATATTTAATTATAATGACTTGTTGATAACGCAATCGCGGACTGAAAAAATTATTTTGTTTAATCCACATTTTGTAAAACACACTGTAGGTACATCAAATATTCAAGAAGTGAAATTTTTCTCAGAATCTACAATAACCACTCTAAAAAACAAGCCTATTGACAATAATGGCACACTTCGCATCAATATTTTATGAACCATTGAATATCTGGAATTTTAAATTAATCATAAACACGGACCTGTGTGCCTACGAATGATGCGTTAATAAATAGTGAGTGAAATGAATTTCTCAGTATCATGACTTCAGGAATGTGGTGCTTTTTTTCACTCAATACATAAATTTAGGGTTTTGACTTCAGATTACCCAAAATTAATTAGCCTTTCCGTTCGATTATTCATCTCCTCACATGCAGCTTGACTCGATTTGTAGCTGGAGATTATATGTACTATTTATTTTCGATGCTATGTGAAAGATCAACCAAAACACACGCATCTATTCCTTCACACTTCTATCAATACTTATCGAGTTTCCGGTTGTTTGGCATAAAATCTTCAATTATGTTAACATTTGTGTTTCTATTATTCGAAAGAAGAATTATCAAGGATCAATAATTCGAAATAGATTATTTCTATTATTTATAATTTCAGGGTAATCTAATGTGGAACTCCCAAAGTCATGTATTGGTTGGAATGAGATGCAGCACTATAATTAAGTGATGTTACTGAGAATTTCAATTGATTCAATATGAATTAACGCATTATTCGGATATTCACAGGTCCTTGTTTATTATAAATTGAAAATTCCAAATATTCAATGTTTCGTAAAATATTGATACAAAGTGTGCCATTATTGGCAATGGGCTTGTTTGAAATAGTTATTATTGTAGATTGTGCGAAAAATTTGATGAACAGGATATTTTACAAGATGTGGAACAAAAAAAATAATTTTATCTGTCCGGACCTGCGCTATCAACAATTCATTATGGGCGAATATTAGGCATAGGCCTATACTCATTCCCTGAAATTTTCATGAAGTTATGCCGTTATTGATAAAATATATAAAACATCCTGTATCTCTAAGGTCTTAGACCGATATAGTTAGGACATATTTCGAACACTAATTGAGACTCACCAAAATGCCCTTGCATCTGCACTGAAAGCCTATCCAATCATTCGTGAAACATCCTGTATATCTTGCTCAATAAACTTTAATATTATTATATAATAATATTTCATTTGAACAAGCAGATATTTGAAAGAATTCTTAAAAGTACAGCTACAATATTTGACCACGAGTCTCGCAGAGCAGTGAATTGTATTATTCAGTAGGTAATATATTCAATACTTTTTCATGTATGTACTTCAGGGAAGGGAATTTCGGAACCTGTTGCTCTTTCTTCATTCGCCGATAAGGAATAGCAAATTTATATTTTCGCTTGTATGTTATTGATTTATGCTGCGATTTTCCAGCCACTGAAAGTCAGTCACGCAACAACTGTTCTGTATGTCCATAGTAACAAAATTTGATTCCTCCTTGAGAAAGCATGTTTATTCCTTGAGGACTCGTGTCCCCTTTATGTATCGCATCAATCATCGTCAATCTCACTGAACAAATATTTTTTTGAATCGTTCTATGGAGATTACCTTTCGTCGAGAGGCAAACTAAGTTGCGTTGAGATTGTTACGAAGAAAATGAAACCTTCTCCTTTCAATTCACTCCACCAATGCATGCAAAGTTTTTTTTAGAACTCGTACTTTTATTGGCGCTCTAGTTCCTCGGAACTGAGTGCTTATCAATTTGCCCAAATGTCTGTAATTTTTGAATTTTTCGATGAAAATGGTCTTAAACGGTTTGGTTCGACTCACTGATCAAGAATCCGTGGTGGAAATTCATTCTGTCCGGCCGTGCGGCCGGTCCGGCCGGCAATAACTCTCGAACGGAATGAGCTAGAGAGTTGAAATTTTCAGAGTAGGTTTGAGGGATAAACATCTCGGCTAAGTTCGTTACTGGGCAAAATCGGACAGAAGGTTTCGGAGTAATAAAAAAAAATTTATTTTTTTACAAAACAAATTCCAAATTAAATTTTTTTTGATAAGCAATTTTATCATAAGAATCCACTCATATCATTTTCAACTCTAACAAGCTAATACTTTCGGAGATATGATTTTTCGTAATTTCAATGTAAATCGTATTTCACAGATTGATATAATTATTCTATGTATGAATTGTCATAATGTCAACTTATGACATTATCTAATCAATCGAAGAATTATGAGAATAAAGTATATTCCGAAATGTGAGCGAAGTGAGAAAAATCTCAGTAGTTTGCTCCGAAATTAGTTTCTCTCAGAAAAGTCTTACATTTCGGAACAGAACATGAAGTAAGAGATCTGAGAGTAGTGAGACTGCTTTTCATCCATAGACGAATGCTCAGTTCTCTCAATTTATGACGGGACTGACAGAAGGGAATATTATAACTTCAAAAATATTGGGGTTGAAATACTCGTATTTTAGCGATGCAACGGGAACCTCACCCGAAAATGTTTGAAAATATTACGTAAATATTGAAAGCATAATTCTGTAGTTCGAGAGAGGAGAAAATTTGGTGAACGTAGATCAGCAAATTTTCGATCGATTACAAGGTAATTTTTTATAATTACTTATCTTCTTTCATGCATGTTTTATGGAATACCTACTATTTGTAGGTACTTTAAACCTGTTTTGGGCAATTGTCATACGAAACTTGTTTTTTTGGCGCTCTAGTTCCTCGGAACAGAGTGCTTATCAATTGGCCCAACTATCTGTAATTTTGGAATTTTTGGCTGAAAATGGTCTCAAACGATTTGGTTCGACTCACTGATCAAGAATCCGAGTGCGAAATCGATTCTGTCCGGCCAGCCGACCGGCCGTAGGCACGATAACTCTCGAACGAAAGGAGTTAGCGGATTGAAAATTGCAAGGTGGTTTTGGAGCGTAAATATCTCGGACAAGTTCGTTCGAACTATCTGAAATTTAGCATCAAATTGTAGAATCATGACCTTTATACGCATGTGAAGTTTTGTATTGATCAGATTACCGCAAAGTGTAAAAAAAAAAATTTGAAAATTTAAAAAAAGTTTTTCCACAATAACTCTCGGACGGAATGAGCTAGGTAGTTGAAATTTTCAGAGTAGGTTAGGGAGATGAATATCTCGGTTAAGTTCGTTATTGGGCAAAATTGGCCAGATTTAATTTGATTTCTTCCTTGGTGCAGTTCTCATTCTCATGATTACTCATTTAATCTTGATAAATAAACTATTATTTGAATTGATTTTCCTTTATGATGCAGCTCTATCATATGTATACATTGATATAATTCCCAACTCAGAGAAACCAATACTTTCGGAGATATAATTTGTCTGTTTGAACTAGAGCGCCAGAAAGCTCCTGTCCACAGGGCTTGAACCCATTTTTATATGTTCTAGAGTATTTCCTATTATAGTTTCCGACTTTGAATGAATTAGAAAAGCAGTGTAACCAAGTCTGAAATGTGTTTCTGGTGTATTATTCTGTTAAATGATGAACCACCAGAATAAAGCAACAGAAAACTGCAAATAATAGCCCCGAAATATCCACAGTTTACGTTTTTAAGTATATACCTACTTAAAATACAAATATCGAATCAAAATTGTTAAAAAGATCTTACATTAAGTCAGGTGATTTTGCGCGCATGTTCTATCGTCTATTCACGTCTCACTCACCCTCACGAAATACTGCATGAAGTTGGGTATGAATGAACGAAGCGTTTACAAGTGGAAAAATTGGTTCAAGCACTGACTTGGGGTCCAGGGGCTTTTGCGCGTAAGAGCAGGTGGGTATAACTCCGAAATCGTTGGGTCGATTATGCAAAAAAAACGAACTCAACTCTCCCATTCGAAGGCGCAACCTACCCTGAAAATTGCAAGTCTCTATCTCCTTTTGTTCGAAAGATATTTAGGCAACGGTCACCCATCCAGCTACTGAACTCATACAAAGCTGCTCGGATCTCCAACAATTTACATCCGATCATGTTCAACCTTGGAACTTGGCAGTAGAGTTAGGTTTCGAAGGCTCTCGCAAAATTACTGCGATTTTTGCGCGTATGTTCTGGGGAACATCGCGTTATCATTTTGCCCAAATGTCTGTAATTTTCGAATTTGTCGCCGAAAATGGTCTCAAACGATTGAGTTTGACTCCCTGATCAAGAATTCGAGGTCAAATTTGATTCTGTCCGGCTGGCTGGCCGGCTGGCCGTTGCCACGATATATTGAGAATGGAAAGAGATAGCGACTTGAAATTCGAATGCGCAACCTACCCTGAAAATTGCAAGTCCCTATCTCCTTTCGTTCGAAAGATATTTAGGCAACGGCCACCCATCCAGCTACTGAACTCACACAAAGCTGCTCGGATCTCCAACAATTTACATCCGATCATGTTCAACCTTGGAACTTGGCAGTAGAGTTAGGTTCTGAAGGCTCTCGCAAAATTACTGCGATTTTTGCGCGTATGTTCTGGGGACCATCGCGTTATCATTTAACCCAAATGTCTGTTATTTTCGAATTTTTCGCCGAAAATAGTCTCAAACGATTGGGTTTGACACCCTGATCAAGAATTCGAGGTCAAATTTGATTCTGTCCAGCCGGCCGATAACTTGAGAATGGAAAGAGATAGCGACTTGAAATTTTCAGGGTAGGTGGCGCATCCCAATACGACGGACAAGTTTGTTAATGGGCATTATCGGCCCAATGGTTTCCGAGTAATAATTTTGTCTACAACGAATACTAATCGGATCAAATTGAAACTTGGTGAGTAGTTGTAGAATACAAACCTATGGACGTCTGTGAAATTTTGTAAGAATGATATTGATAGAAAATAAAAAAAAAATTATTGAAAAATATTATTTACGTCACGATAACCTAAGACCGGAAAGAGATAGCGACTTGAAATTTTCAGGTTAAGTTCACAATATGAATGCGACATTTGAGTTTGTTTATAGGCATAAGCGGCAAAACGGTTTTGGAGTTATACCCATCTGAAATTTGGTTCTTAATTCCTCATAACTCAAAAAATACGGAACCGATCCAATTCAAACAGGGTTATTAGTTGTAAAATGGCAACCTGAAAATTCCTGCGAAAGTTCGTGAGAATCGAATCACTAGAAATTTTCAAAAAAATCATAGAAAATTATTGAAAAAAATTCTATATATCGGAAACTATTCATGCGACATCGCTGAAATTTCGGGAGAGCCTTCAGAACCTTACTCTACTACCAAGTTTCAAGTTTGAACATTACCGGATCTATATTGTTGGAGATCCGAGCTGCCTTAGGTGAGTTCAGTAGCTGGATGGGTTATCGTTGCCTTGACAACTCTTGAACGGAAGGGGATAGGGACTTGCAATTTTGAGGATAGGTTGCACATCTGAATGGGAGAGTTAAGTTCGCTGTTGACTATAATCAGCCTAATGGTTTCGGAGTTATACCCATTTAGAATATTTTTTCCTCGATAACTCAAAAAATATAGACTCGATCGAATTAAAGCTTGGTAACTAGTTGTAGAATATCGACATGAACACGTGCATAAAACTTTGTAAGGATCGTACCACTAGAAAATTTAAAAAAAAAATACGAAAAAATAGTATGTATCTCATGATTCCTTGAGAACGGAAAGAAATAGCGCATTACTGTTTTCAGGGTAGATTGCGCATCAGAATAGGACATTTAAGTGCGTTAACTAGCATAATCGGCCAAATGGTTTTGGAGCTATATCAATCTGAAATTTGGTTGTTATTTCCTCAATAACTCAAAAAATTAAAGATCCGATCCAATTCAAATATGGTTATTAGTTGTAGAATGCCAACGCAAAAATTCTTGCAAAATTTCGTGTGGATCGTAGCACTAGAAAATTTAAGAGAAATCATCGAAAAAAATTGGTTCAAGCACTGACGTGAAGTCAGAAGCTTTTGCGCGTATGTTCTCTTGTCCATTCTCCTGTATTGGACACTCTAATCGAATTTACCATGATGAATTCCTCGATGAATTCTATTGTCTGTTCTCCTGTATTGGACACTTTTAATCGAATTTACCATGGTAAATTCTATTAAAAGTGACCAATACAGGAGATACAGTGACAGTGACAAATACAGGAGATCCAATACAGGGGAACAGACAATAGAATTCACTAATGTAAATTCGATTAAGAGTGTCCAATACAGGAGAATGGATAAGAGAACAAACGCGCAAAAGCTTCTGACTTCACGTCAGTGCTTGAACCAATTATTTTTAAATTTATTGTGATATGATCCTCACGAAATTTCAAAAGAATTTTCACGTTGGAATTCTACAACTAACAACCATGTTTGGATTGGATTGGTATTGTATTTTTTGAGTTATTGGGGAAATAACAACCAAATTTCAGATGGGTATGAGTCCAAAACCGTTTAGCCGATTATGCCTATGAATCGTATTCAGATGGACAGCCTAGCCTGAAAATTTCACTATCTCTTTCCGTTCTTAGTTTATGGTGACAGAAATAATAAAGGCAATTTATTATTATTATTTAATAATTTTTTTAAAATTTTCTAGTGATACGATTCTCAGAAAATTTCACAAACGTTCTTAGGTCTATATTCTACAACAACTCACCATGTTTCAATTCGATCGCATCTGTATTGGTTGAAAACAAATTTTTTACTCGGAAGCCGTTGGGTCGATTATGCCCATCAACGATCTTGTCCGTCGTATTGGAACGCGCCCCTACACTGAACATTTCAAATCGCTATCTCTTTCCGTTCTCAAGTTATAGTGGCAACGGACGTTGTTGTATATTGTTGCACTGGGACCTTAAGGTCTATTGTGCCCCCTTGTCAGAGCTGTCGATGTCATCACCATCTACAGCTTGCCGTCCATCCAGAGTTCGGATGAACTCCAGTATCTAGGATAGCTTCAAGGAGGCTACGTCTTTATTAGTTGTAGAATGCCAAAACGAAAATTCTCGCGAAATTTTGTTAGGATCGTATCACTGGAAAAGTTTTAAAAACTCATTGAAAATCATTGAAAAAAATTTTATATATGAGAAACTATTCGTCCGACATCGCTGATATTTTACGAGGGCCTTCAGAACCTAACTCTACTGCCAAGTTCAAATTTGCACATGATCGGATCTATATTATTGGAGATCCGAGCAGCCTTGTGCGAGTTCTTGATGGGTAGCTGGATGAGTGACCGTTGCCTCGATAACTTTCCAACGAAAGGAGGGACAATTTACAGGGTAGGTTGCGCATACAAATCGGAGAATTAATTTATTTTACGGGCATAATCGGTCCAACGGTTTCAGAGTTATAACCTCCTGGAAGTTGTAGAATATCGATATAAAGACTTGTATTAAATTTGGTGAGAACAGTATTACTAGAAAATTGAAAATAAAGGTTAAATTTTTTTATCAGATTCAGACGAAATTTCACACAAATCGTCCGGTCAGCATTCTACAATTAATTACCAAGTTTCAATTTGATTGGATGTCTATTTTTTGAATTATTGAGAAAATATTATGCCCATTAACGAACCGTCACGTTTAAGGCGCGACCTACCCTGAGATTTACAAGTCGTTATCTATTTCCGTTCGAAAGTTATCGAGTCAACGGATGGCTGGTCGGACAGAATCGAATGTTCATCAGTGAGTCGAACCTAATCGATTGAGATCATTTGCGGCAGACAATTCGAAAATTACAGACATTTTGGGAAAATGATAGCACGTTGTTCCCCAGAACATGCGCGCAAAAAGTGTACCCACCTGCACGCTGTATGACTTTCTCTTTTAAACTATAAGGAGGAAAAGTTGGAAAAGAAATGACGTGAGGTCATCTTAAAAAAATTTCTAATGTACAAAAATTGTTTTTGTTTTTGGCGCTGTAGATACTCGGAACAGAGTGCTTATCAATTTGCCCAAATCTCTGTAATTTTGGAATTTTTGGCTGAAAATGGTCTCAAACGATTTGGTTCGACTCACTGATCAAGAATCCGAGGTCGAAATCGATTCTTTCCGGCCGGCCGTAGGCATGATAACTCTCGAACGAAAGGAGTTAGCAGATTGAAATTTGCAAAGTGGGTTTGGGGCGTAAATATCTCAGACGAGTTCGTTAATGGGCGAAATCCATCAAGCGGTTTCGGAGTTAATGCCGATTTTAGTAAAAATATTTTTTATGAATATGTATTTCCGAAACCGATCACTCGATCTATCTGAAATTTACCATCAAATTTTGGAATCATGACCTTTATAGGCATGTGAAGTTTTGTATTGACCAGATTACCACAAAGTGTCAAAAAAAATTTTGAAAATTTAAAAAAAGTTTTTCTACAATAACTCTCGAACGGAATGAGCTAGGTAGTTGAAATTTTCAGAGTAGGTTAGGGAGATGAATATCTCGGTTGAGTTCGTTATTGGGCAAAATTGTCCAGATTTAATTTGATTTCTTCCATGGTGCAGTTCTCATTCTCAGATTGCTCATTAAATCTTGATAAATAGACTATTATTTGAATTGAATTTCCTTTATGATGCAGTTCTATCATATGAATACATTGATATAATTCCCAATTCTGAGAAACCAATGCTTTCGGAGATATAATTTGTCTGTTTGAACCATATTATATCCCTTGTCTATGGTTTATTAAATTTAATTATATCTAATACTCAGTAGAATAAAAACGGTTTGAGGATTTATGCCGTACCTATTTTGAAAGGTTGTATGAGAAGTGAATAGTCAATAGAACATGCGCGCAAAAGTTCCTGATTTCAGGTCAGTGCTGGCCCAATTTTTCAATATTTTTATTACATTATATTATCATAACATAATTTTTTTTCCACCTGTTCATAAGTTATTCAATGTATTGAAATAATTCGCTATATTGCTTGGCTATGTGAATGATACGCCTCGGGCACTCCAGATTTGGTGCCAAGTGGCTTCAACGTCGTGCAATATGTTATCCCTCCTCTCTCTTCCTATGTCTAAGTTCCCACGATTTCCGTATGTCATAAATGATTTCTCTTTTCTTCATAATATGTACGATTTAGGTTTATGTTATTATTTGTGACTTACTTCGAGTGAGTTTCTATAAACATCCATCGAGTTTGCGCAACACTTTTATATTCATAATTATTTTGAAACTATTTTGTCCTAAAAATTTGATTCTAGCTTATTGAAAAAGGTTCACAGAATGTGTTTCAACAGAAATAGATCTGAAGAAATACCCAAAGCATCTATGAACAGGTTAGATATTTGTGGGAATTCTGATTGATCGTAATTACAAATTCCAACCTAACTAATGTGGTCTATTTCCACGCCTTTCGTCGTACTATACGAAAGTAATTTCTGCGGGAGCAATGTTCCTTGAAGTTAGCCTTCAGGTCGAAATACAAAATATGCACAATAACGTCTAGATTTTCAAGCAGATAAAAACCAATAATGTACCTACCTCCATGAGACGAATTTTTTTCTGTATATATCAGGATAAAAAGGACGGCCTATGAATGGAACCCGATGTCGATAAATTGCTATGCAGGCAGTAGACCAACAGAACATGTTTACTACATGCACAGATGCGACAGATGTACAAAAATTGTTTTTGTTTTTGGCGCTGTAGATACTCGGAACAGAGTGCTTATCAATTTGCCCAAATCTCTGTAATTTTGGAATTTTTGGCTGAAAATGGTCTCAAACGATTTGGTTCGACTCACTGATCAAGAATCCGAGGTCGAAATCGATTCTTTCCGGCCGGCCGTAGGCATGATAACTCTCGAACGAAAGGAGTTAGCAGATTGAAATTTGCAAAGTGGGTTTGGGGCGTAAATATCTCAGACGAGTTCGTTAATGGGCGAAATCCATCAAGCGGTTTCGGAGTTATGGCCGATTTTAGTAAAAATATTTTTTATGAATATGTATTTCCGAAACCGATCACTCGATCTATCTGAAATTTACCATCAAATTTTGGAATCATGACCTTTATAGGCATGTGAAGTTTTGTATTGACCAGATTACCACAAAGTGTCAAAAAAAATTTTGAAAATTTAAAAAAAGTTTTTCTACAATAACTCTCGAACGGAATGAGCTAGGTAGTTGAAATTTTCAGAGTAGGTTAGGGAGATGAATATCTCGGTTGAGTTCGTTATTGGGCAAAATTGTCCAGATTTAATTTGATTTCTTCCATGGTGCAGTTCTCATTCTCAGATTGCTCATTAAATCTTGATAAATAGACTATTATTTGAATTGAATTTCCTTTATGATGCAGTTCTATCATATGAATACATTGATATAATTCCCAATTCTGAGAAACCAATGCTTTCGGAGATATAATTTGTCTGTTTGAACCATATTATATCCCTTGTCTATGGTTTATTAAATTTAATTATATCTAATACTCAGTAGAATAAAAACGGTTTGAGGATTTATGCCGTACCTATTTTGAAAGGTTGTATGAGAAGTGAATAGTCAATAGAACATGCGCGCAAAAGTTCCTGATTTCAGGTCAGTGCTGGCCCAATTTTTCAATATTTTTATTACATTATATTATCATAACATAATTTTTTTTCCACCTGTTCATAAGTTATTCAATGTATTGAAATAATTCGCTATATTGCTTGGCTATGTGAATGATACGCCTCGGGCACTCCAGATTTGGTGCCAAGTGGCTTCAACGTCGTGCAATATGTTATCCCTCCTCTCTCTTCCTATGTCTAAGTTCCCACGATTTCCGTATGTCATAAATGATTTCTCTTTTCTTCATAATATGTACGATTTAGGTTTATGTTATTATTTGTGACTTACTTCGAGTGAGTTTCTATAAACATCCATCGAGTTTGCGCAACACTTTTATATTCATAATTATTTTGAAACTATTTTGTCCTAAAAATTTGATTCTAGCTTATTGAAAAAGGTTCACAGAATGTGTTTCAACAGAAATAGATCTGAAGAAATACCCAAAGCATCTATGAACAGGTTAGATATTTGTGGGAATTCTGATTGATCGTAATTACAAATTCCAACCTAACTAATGTGGTCTATTTCCACGCCTTTCGTCGTACTATACGAAAGTAATTTCTGCGGGAGCAATGTTCCTTGAAGTTAGCCTTCAGGTCGAAATACAAAATATGCACAATAACGTCTAGATTTTCAAGCAGATAAAAACCAATAATGTACCTACCTCCATGAGACGAATTTTTTTCTGTATATATCAGGATAAAAAGGACGGCCTATGAATGGAACCCGATGTCGATAAATTGCTATGCAGGCAGTAGACCAACAGAACATGTTTACTACATGCACAGATGCGACAGTAAGGCCGGCCTTATACAGCAGGAATGTCTCTCTGAATTCATACTCTTAATTCATATTATTAATTCAGAAGACACATAATTGCATACTAATTTACTATTCTCCAAACACATCCTGATTTTTTCAGAGTATTTATTTCTAGATTTTGCAGGCTTCCAGATTTCAGATTATGAATTAAGAATATGAATTCAGAGAGAAATTCCGCTCGTATAAGGCTGACCTTAAACAGTCGGAAGGTCTCTCTGAATTCATACTCTTAATTCATATTATTAATTCAGAAAACACGGAATTGCATATCTACTAATTTCCTATTCTCCTCACACATTCTGATTTTTTCAGAGTATTAATTTATAGATTTTGCAAGCTACCAGAATTCAGAGAGAAATTCTGGACGTATAAGGCCGGCCTTAGATTCAGCATATTTTTCAGTGTATCGATTGTAAAATATATTTTTGGTTGACCTGTTACGTTTGTTCTACATCTGTTTCTAAGGTTTGAATATTCATCCACACACATTAAAACATTGGTTCAAGCAATGACGTAAAGTCAGGACCTTTTGCGCGTGTGTTCTATTGTTCATTCTCCTGAAGGTATTAATTCGATCAAGAGTGTCCAATACAGGAGAATGGACAATAGAACATACGCACAAAACCTCCTGCTTTTGGTGGTTGAACCAATTTTTTTTCTCATAATTTTTTTAAATTACGAAATTAAAATTTTCTAGGCGTACGGTTCTCACGAAATTTAACACACGGTTTTATGTCAATATTCAGCAACTATAGTTACCAACCTTCAATTCGATCAAGTCTATATTTTTTGAGTTATCGAGGAAATAATATTCCAGGTGGGTATAACTCCGAAATCGTTGGACCGATTATGCCCAAAAACGAACTTAACTGTCGTATTTGGATGCGCAACCTTCCGTGAAAATTGTAATTACCTATCTCCTTTCATTCGGAAGTTATCTAGTCAACGGTCACCCATCCAGCTACTGAACTCGCACAAGGCTGCTCAGATCTCGTACAATATGAGATATATAGAATATTTTCAATGGTTTTTTTTAAATTATTAAGTGATACGATCCTAACTAGATTCAGCAGGAATTTTCGCGTGGGCATTCTTCAACTAATAACCAACAGTGAACTGGTTTGCATTTTTTGAGTTATTGAGGAAACCAAATTTAAGATGGGTATAACTCCCAAACCGTTTGGCTTATTATTCCTATAAACAAACTCAAATGTCGCATTCTAATGCACAACCCAACCTGAAAATTTCAAGTCGCTACCTCTTTCCGTTCTGAGATTATCGTGATACGATTCCCACAAAATTTCACAAAAACGTCCTTAGGTTTATATTCTACAACTATACTCACCAAATTTCAATTAGATCGGGTTCGTATTGGTTTAAAACAAAATTATCACACGGAAACCATTGGGCCGATTATGTCCATTGTCGAATTTGTCCGTCGTATTGGGACGCACCATCTACCCTGGAAATCTCAAGCCACTATCTCTTTCCATTCTCAAGTTATCGTGGCAACGGCCGGACCGACGGAATCAAATTTGACCGTGAATTCTTCACCATGGACAAACCTAATCTATTGAGACAATTTTCGGCGAAAAATTCGAGAATTACAGACATTTGGGCAAAATGATAACGAGATATTCCCCAGAACATACGTTCAAAAATTATATAGAGTATGAAATTTTTGCGATAGATGAAACCAACCAAAATTCTCAGAGCCGGACCTGTACCCTGTATAACACCTCCGAAGAGGAGAATGCGCTTTCAAATGCTTGTTTGATGTTCACCTGAATAGCCTCTATACACGGGAGGAATATATACAGTTCCTCATGAGTCACCCTGTATAATCGTTTGAGACTATTTTCGGCCCACAACATGCAAATTACACTTTTTGCGGCATATTTAAGAGGAAACTGTCCAATATTCCAATAATTTCTTATGCAATCAATCTTGGATCGGAAAGACTGCCATTAATTTCACTTCCAGGTCCTCGTTCTCAATCCCGAATTACATTTCAAGATATTCCGTGCATTTATAATTGCTGACAGATTCGATTAATCTGTTCCTGATTATACAAGAATACGATCAAGACCAGAAAGATAATCTCTTCACTCAGTCACTTCCAACCTGAAAATACTCCCAAGGTAATTTTGTATAATGAGATTTTCCAATTAATCCCGGAATTACTTAACATAAGAACAAAATGGCGAATGCGCTGAGTTAAAATTAATAATAATTGTGATCTCGATGAACCGAGCTCTAAATTGATCGGTTCAGTCTTGAGCTTGAGAGGACTGGCTCTAAATTAATAGATTTGTCATCGAATGACAGAGTTGGGTGAGGTGTGGAAGTTGGAGATGATGATATTCTTTTTCGTTGAAGTAGATTCAAACATATTCAACTCGATTATTGAAAATAGTTGTACGTACATTATGGCACTCATGTTCTAGGGGGCAGCATGGTATCATTCTGCAAAATGTCTTTATTTTCGAATATTTTACCGAAAAAGGTCTCAAACGATTACGTTCGACTGACTGATGAATAATTCGAGGTCAAATTGAATTATATCCATCCGGTTGACCATTGCCAGATTTCGAGCCCAAAGATATAACAACTTGCAATATTTAGGGTAGGTTACGCATCCAAATGCAAAGATTAACCATCTGAAATATTGTTTCGTCAAAATGTTACTACTTTTTGCATTATATATAGTGTACCAAAACAATAGCTATTTACGCGCATATTCTATGGAAAAGCGCGCTATCATTTTGCCCTAATAGATAGGTAGAGTTCGTTAATGGGCATAATAAGCCAAACTGTTTCGGAGTTATACCTATCTGGAATTATGTTTCACCAATAACTCAAGCAAAGTGATTCTGTTTTCTCGGAGAAGGAAACTTGAAGCTGTGAGATTCTGAGACCCATGCATAATCAAGTATGGGGCAGTAGTCTGGTATACAAAAACAAGCCAGAATAGCACGAGGAAAACTCTCGACAAAGTACAAAGGCTGGCCTATGTGTGTATCACTGGAGCTATGGGAACACGTCCTACCAGGGCACTTATGTGAGATTATCACAAATCTCACAACACATCATCTAGTGATAGACAAATTGGCCCATGGAGCCATTCTCAGAATATCCAGCAAAGGAACAGGCAATGAGAGTATTAAAAACCAGAAAGCCTGGTCCTTTCTTACCAGATTCATTTCTTTCTTACCAGATTCATTTCATCAGCCAAGCTTCCTTGTGGCGAAATGGTTAAGAAATTAAGCATTGAAAAGAACTTCACTATGACGCTTGATAGGAAAAAAAATAAAAAAGCACTGACGTGAAGTCAGTTCTCTTTGTTGCGCGTGTTCACGTTGGCTGATTTGAATTGAATGATGAGTAGTGATGAGTGATGAGTGGATAGAGCGAGCCGGAGATCTACCCAGAGGGTAGTGGACACCATTCCCTGTCGGGTCAAAAATTAACAGTGCTGTATCTAAGCTGGCATAAGGATAGAGTACCAAAGTTGACAAAGAACACAATCCACGCATGCGCAGACACTTCCAAGGGGATTCTATGGAGGAATAGCATCCACCACCTCAAAACCCCAATTCTCTCAGACGAAAACTCCAGCAGTTGAATCACTTCTTGTCTGCTCATTCGTGAAACGAAAAGTCTCCGAAAGGGGTTACATGAATTTCGAATTAGGAACGCAATTTCTTCGCCTATTCTCCAAATCCGAAAGTAATTCAATATAGATCTTCCAAATATTGTTAATTATAAATTGTCCCGAGGGCCAAGGTATAGACATTTCAACTCGAAAACAACGCTATTTCCTCGAAACGTACTTGTCCGTTCACAGAATTGCCTCGATTTTTTTTTTAAAACCTCACAATATCGGCTTAGCACAAAATCCATGACCACTAGACGCAAACCGCACCCAACATAAGCCATACAACCCAAAACGAGCCACGTCTCCTCTGCGCATGCGCAGTCTACTCGTGGCTTAAAGTCCACTCAAAATCACACAATACTCTTATTCTTCAAAATAATTGCTTCAGTAGATATCGCACGCTTGCGCGGACACTCCAAAGGGGATTCTGTGAAGTAATAGCATCTTGCACCTCAAAGCCGCAATCCTCTCATTTGAGTTAATTCACTTATCGTCTGATCATGCGAATAATGACAATTCCCGTAAGGGTAACATAAATTTCAAAAACCCCATTAGCCTCAAGGCCACGGCACAGACACTTCAACTCGGAAACAACGCTATTTACCCCAAACTGACTTGTCCGTGCACTGAATTGCCATGCATATTCTTTTAAAACCTCACAATATCGGCTCTCACTCCCAACATAACTGATACAACCCAAAAACAGTTACTTCTCCTCTGAGTATGCGCAATCCACTCGCGGCTGAAAGTCCTCTCAAAATCACACACTCACAACAAATTCCGATTCTCCAACACTGGTATTTCAGGAGATCTTGAATCCACGCATGTGCAGACCCCCTCCAGGGGATTCTATGGAGGAATAGCATCCTCCACCCCAAAACGCCAATCCTCTCGGACGAAAACTCCAGCTGCAGTTAAATCACTTCTCGCATGCACATAACGAAAAATACTAGGAAGGGGCAGCATGAACTCAAAATAAATAGGTTTCGGAATTTCAAACAAAATATTCCGCAGAATAGTAGTAATTTTTCGAATTTTTTCATGTCATGTGATCCTCACGAAATTTTGCAAAAGTGTTTGCTTCGGTCTTTTGCATCTAATTATTGAGTTTCAATTCAATCAGATCAGTATTTTTCGAGTCATAGTGGAAACAAAATTTTAAAATTCTTGAAAATTTTTTTTGCTACTTTAGGGCAATCCGATCAATATAAAACTAAGGCCGCTCGTATACCAGCACGACGAGACCGCAACGCGACCGCGACGATACTTTTTAACGAGGGATTTGCGTCGCATCGCCGTATCTTTGGTGTGGGCGCTTCTATCACTAACCATGTACCGCGACTTCCAAGCGACACGAAATCTTGGTCGCGTTGCGGTCTCGTCGTGCTGGTATACGAGCGGCCTAAATTTCAGATAGACCGAGTGATCGGTTCCGGAAATACTCATAAAATATCTCTTAAGTAAATAGGGCCATAACTCCGAAATCACTTGTTGGATTTCGCCCGATAACGAACTCGTCCGGGATATTTACGCTCAAAAGGTACCCTGCAAATTTCAATTCTCTAACTCCTTCCGTTCGAGAGTTATCGTGCTAACGGCCGGCCAGCCTGGCCAGCGGGACAGTATTGAATTTGACCTCGAATTCATCATCAGGGAGTAGAACCCAATCGTTTGAGACCATTTTCGAAAAAAAAATCGAAAAATACAGACATTGTGGCAAAGCGATAGAATGCTGTTCCGTACGGAGCACGTCAGCAAAAAGACTGGGACATCCACCATCCAAGTTCTTAAAAGAAATCTATTAAATGGTTCACAGACGGCCCCGAACCGTACTGTTGGGTTGGCAGATACACCTATAAAAGTGAATTCCGGATGAAAGAAGAAACTGAAAGAGGTATTTTCTGGAGATCTCTCCCCAGAATGTATCACTCCAAAAAATTCATCCGGAACTTTAACACTGTCAGATCCACGAAATATATGGACCTCAGTAAAAACACGCTGCAACTCCTGAATGGTTTCCTCACAGGGCACTGCGGCCTTAGGAAGTACATGATCAGATTACAGAAACTGACAGAGTGCAGATTCTGCTGTGAGGAGGCTGAAACTCCTGATCACCTGACAACGGAATGCCTCGCCATCTCAAACCAACGCAAGGAATGCTTTGGGCAAGAAATCTGCAGGAGCGAAGACGTAGGCTCCTTGAAGCCATCCTAGATACTGGAGTTCATCAGAACTCAGGAACAGATATATAGAATTTTTTTCAATGAAATTCAATGATATTTTTGCTCGTATGTTCTGGGGAACATCGCGGATGCCCAAATGTCTGTAATTTTCGATTTTTTTCCGAAAATGGCCTCAAACGATTTGGTTCGACTCCCTGATCAAGAATTCGAAGTAAAATTGGATTCCGTCCGTCCGGCCGGCTGTCCGGCAGTTGCCGCGATAACTTGAGAACGGAAACAGATAGCGACTTGAAATTTTCAGGGTAGGTGGCGCGTCCCAATACGACGGACAAGTTCGTTAATGGGCATAATCGGCCCAAGGGTTTCCGAGTGGTAATTTGGTTTTAAACAAATATAAATCCGATCGGATGAAACTTGGTGAGTAGTTGAAGAATACAAAGCTAAGGATGTCCGCAAAATTTTGTGAGAATCGTATCGCTAGAAAATTAAAAATAAATATTATTTATGTCACGATAACCTGAGAACGGAAAGAGATAGCGGCTTGAAATTATCAGGTTAGGTTGTGCATCTGATTGCGACATTTGAATTTGTCTATAGGTATAATCGGCCAAACGGTTTTGGAGTTGTACCCATCTGAAATTTGGTTGTTATTTCCTTAATAACTCGAAAAATACAAAACCGATCCAATTCAGACATAGTAATTAGTTGTAGAATGTCAACGCAAAAATTCTTGTGAAATTTCGTGAGGATCGTATCACTAGAAAATTTTTTAAAAATCATTGAAGATAATGGAAAAAATTTGTTCAAGAACTGACGCGAGGTCAGAAGCTTTTGCGCGTATGTTCTATTGCCCATTCTCCTGTATTGGACACTCTTAATCGAATTTACCATGGTGAATTCAATTGTCTGTTCTTCTATATTCGACACTCTTAATCGAATTTACCTTGGTAAGTTCGCCACCCACCCTGAAAATCTCTTTCAGTTCTCAAATTATCGTGTCAACGGCCGGCTGGCTTGCCGGCCGGACAGAATTAAACTTGACCTCGAATTCTCTATCAGGGAGTCGCACCTAATCCTTTGAGACCATTTTCGGCAAAAAAACCGTGGACATTTGGGCAAAAGGATAACGCGATGTTCCCCAGAACATGAACGCAAAAAAGGTATTCCAAATAAAATAGGAAATGTTTCTCTGAAAAGTAGGAAAGACCTGTGGACAGTAGCTGTGGCGCTCTTGTTCAAACTTTGACACATCATATTTCCGAAAGTATTGGTTTCTCAAAGTTTGGAATGATATCAATGGATTCTGATGATAGAACTTCATGAGAAAAGAATTTGAATTCATCAAGAGTGCCAAAAATGATTTATCCAAAACCAACAGACCAATTCTACCCAACAACGATATTACTTATACCAGATATTCATTCCTCAAATCTACTATGAAAATTATATTATATCAATTGAAACTTAGCCAATATTCTAGTTTTGTTTTTAATGGATATTCTTAACCCAATTTTTTCAACTTACCAAAGTATATTTCCATCATCATCATCATCATATGGATTATCATATTATCGTAATTTGTCCGGCGCATTTTTTTCATTCTTTTATACAATATAAAGTAAAATATATATCTAAGGGAGATGATAGCCCTTCTTAAGGGCCCTGTAGCGGGCTTCGAACATCTGAAGTTCTGAATAATCATCGCTTGGACTTGGACCGGTCAGACCTGGTTTTGAAAGAGACCCTCCTGGCCTTACGAGCAACATTTTAATTTTTGAATTCAAATATTGAAGGGATTTCAGGAGTGAATATCTTCGAAAACTAGCGGAGCCGATTCTTCTCCACGAGATCCCATTCGCCTACAGAAAAGTATTTTTGTGAGAGGAGACTTTTGAAAAGTTATGTATTATTTTTAATTTGTTCGTTTCCTCCTGTTGTCTTTTCATTTTTCAGGTTGAGTTTCGGCTACCTTGGAGAAACCTATCCGTTTTTTGACGAGGGAATCCACATTGAAGAAATATATCCCCATCAATATTTTTAAATTTCAGCAAATTTTGTAAACAATAGTTACAAATCACCACACTCACGGGGAGAAAGGTTTTTTTGCTGAGGTTTTTCCCTAAGCTCTTGTATCATACGTCGAATTGTATGGTACCCCGTTACATCAACCTCTGCTAACACATATACAGCTCTCAGTCAAAAGAATATATATATATATATATATCATCATCATATGGATTATCATCATTAAATGGATTATACAAGAGCTATCTACGATAGCTGAGGTTATTATACTTTATTCGACATATCCCTCATCTGTAGATGAGATGATAATGATGAAATGTTTGAACACGGATGATATTCATAGATAAGGACGATAATTTTCGATAAAGCTTTCCGTGAAATCATAGAGTTACGAAACGTTATCTCCGAAAGTTTTCATTTGCTAGAGTTGAAAATGATATCGATGTATTCTTATGCTGAAACTTCATCTTAAAAAAAATTGAATACGAATTTTTTTTTCGTTACTCCAAAGCCATCAGGCCGCTTCTGCCCAATAGCGAACTGAGATATTTATCTCTCAAACCTACTCTGAAAATTCTATCTAGTCCATTCCTTTCGAGAGTAACGGTGTATAGGCTGGACTGGCCGGATATAATCGATTTTGGCCACGGATTCTTGATCAGTCAGTCAGAGGTTGTAGTACGAGACATGAAAAAATGACTATTTTGAATATTTTTTGCCAGTAAATCATTTTATTACATAAAAGTAAAAACATAGCATCATTAAATATGGTTTCGACATAATTTGACAGAAATTTCAGAGAAAAAAAAATTAATTATTTTAAACGTAATGGCTGTTTGTGTTGACCCAGTTCCAACCGAAGCTCCTTGCGGTGACCATCACTTATCATCGGAGAATTTACAAAAATCAATCGAACAAAACGAAATAGTTTTATTAGTGGATAATCTAGTGTCTGATCGAAGGTTTCTTTTTTTAAATTCACAAAATGGTGGCCTCAGGAAAATCTTGCCAGATTCTCGGGTTAAAACCAACAGTTTTATAAAAAACCAAAATTTAAAAAATAATCCTTCCATCGGGCACTAGTTTTTCATGTTTCCGAAAAGCTGTATAAAGTTCATAAAAATCTACCGAGCGGTTTCCGAGATACAGTGGTCACCAGTTCAAAAAACATAATTTTGGGAAAAACGCATTTGAAGTTTTATACTCAATTTACGTAATATTTAATTACTTTTTACAGAGTAATCCATTCCTGGGCCATATAATAGTTCTTCAGCCGTTGTGGCTGCTTCCAAAATATATATTTGATGTTGTCTACGTAGCATTCTACCTTCTCGAGTGTTGTCATTACCACGCTAGCTGCTATCTACCTGCACTCGCCCGAGAACCCTTTGCTAATTATCGAATAACTCAAAAAGTATTTGTCGAATTTACTTGAAAAAAAAATGTCAAAGAATATTTCTGAGATATTTTAAAATGCAAGAACTAAAAAAAAGACTTTTTGAAAAAAAGGACTACACCTAACCCCTTAAAAACCATTTTCATCCAAAAATTTGAAAATTACATGACAATGAAATTTGGGCAAATTGATATATAAGCACTCTGTTCCGAGGAAAAGGAGCGTCAAAAAAGTATTTAAATACAAAAAAAATAGGTATTTTGTAGCTCATATTTCAAATACCAGTATTTTAAAAATTTCATATCTCTATATTAAAGAATATGGAGAGCCCTTTCCTGAACATGACTGATGAAATTATTCAGCGAGTTTCGCATTATTGAAACTTTCATCTAGAGAAGTAATAAACAAACATCAAAAGGAACTACACTGTCACGCACACGGAAACACTTAAAGCTTATGAAGTGATCTCTCAGTTATATTTGTCGATCTTTACGTGATCTATTTCCCCGAGATGCCACAAAGGATAATCAAAAGCAATATATTATAGGTAGGGATTTGTAACCGGAGTTTGCGAGGCAAATTAAATTTCTCGGTTTCCTCTACGGCTTTTAGATATACACCTATTCAACGAACTACTTTATGATATTTAGTTTATAATTTAGTGGAAAACTCTGAGAATAAATAAGGAAACATAATCTTTTTCCTTTCGAAACTGGATGGAAAAGAATGTCAGTGAAAGTGGAAACTGGATTAATTCTGATTAAGATTAACTTTGAAATCGTGCCATGAATACATTTCCATAAACCGTCCAAAACAATGTTCCCGATTTGAAGTTTGCAGAATCCGAAAATTGTATAAAAAAATTCTCGGCTGCGCGTCGCCGCCTTCTATCTTATCCATATCCCAAGATTTCGTTTTGACCTGTTGCTGGGAAATTCTCCAAAATCTGGTATCACCCTGGGATGATTCCTCCGGATGAATTAACTCCGAGGAAAAGAAAAATATGAACTGGTGGACAGTTGCTTTGCAAGATGTAAAATTTTACCCAAATTCAAATGTCAATAGTTTCGGAAAGAGATATCGAGTTGGGGTCTTTGGGAGATTATTGACCAGGTCTTTGAGAATAGATGCATGGTTCGAATGGTACATTTCTTTCATTTTTACAGGGTGAGCAAAGGAAGTCATGTTTTCTTAACAAAGTTTAGGGCTATGTCAGATTATCAATTTTGGAGCTTGGAAATTTCTCTATGCATCTTTTTAATCTTTGGACTATCCTATAAAAAATATAAAAAAAGCACTGACGTGAAGTCAGTACTCTTTGGCGCACGTGTTCACAGTGGCTAATTTGAATTTATTGATGAGTGTTTCAAGCTCAGTGGATAGAGCAAGCCGGAGATCTACCCAGAGAGTAGTGGACATAATTCCCTGTCGGGTCAAAAATCAACAGTGTTGTATCTGAGCTGGCATGAGGACAGAGTTACAAAGTTGACAAAGAACACAACTGACTCTCCCTTGTCGCACAAGCTATAAGGAGCTTCTGAGGGATCTCCTTGGGGAAGATTTGGGAGGGTATAATAATAATCATGTTAATAGCAAGTGCGCCAAAGTAAATTGACACCACGTCAATGCTCTTTTAGCCTTTTTCTTTCATTGTAAAGGCAATCAGCATTTGGCAGGCGTGCTCTTAAGAGAGAGCACCAGACCCATGACCGATAGTCCTGAACCACTCCAAAAATAACTCCTTCGTCAGTCACTCAACGAAAATCTTCAGAATCATTCATTGATGATTGCAATTCTATTCTCTAATTTCAGACTTAAGTTCGTTTTTGGGCATAATCGATCCAACGGTTTCGGAGTTATACCCACCTGGAATATTATTTCCTCGATAACTCAAAAAATATAGACTCGATCGAATTCAAGCTTTGAAAATAGTTGTAGAATATCGACATGAAGACCTGTGTAAAATTTTGTGAGAACCGTACCCCTAGAAATATTTTTTAGAATTACGAAAGAAAAAATCGGTTCAAGCACTGACGTGAAGTCAGGTGCTTTTGCGCGCAAGTTATATTGTACATTCTGCTATATTGGACACTCTAAATCCAATGTACCATGATAATTAGAGGAGAATTATTAGTTATTGTAATCTAGTGCTTTTTGCGCGTATGTTCTGGGGAACATCACGTTATCATTTTGCCCAAATGTCTGTAATTTTCAAATTTTTCGCCGAAAATGGTCTCAAAAGATTGGGTTGGACTCCCTGATCAAGAATTCGAGTTCAAATTTGATTCTGTCTTGCCGGCCGTTGTCACGATAACTTGAGAACGGAAAGAGATAGCGACTTGAAATTTTCAGGGTAGGTGGCGCATCACAATAGGACGGACAAGTTCGTTAATGGGCATAATCGGCCCAATGGTTTCCGAGTAATAATTTTGTCTACAACCAATACTAATCCGATCGAAATGAATCTTGGTGAGTCATTGTAGAGTATAAACCTAAGGACGTTCGTGAAATTTTGTGAACATCGTATTGCTCAAAAATTTTTAAAAAATTATTAAAAATATTATTAACGTCACGATAACCTAAGAACGGAAAGAGGTAGCGACTTGAAATTTTCAGGTTAGGTTGAAAATATGAATGCGCCATTTGAGTTTGTTTATAGGCATAATCGGCAAAAATGTTTCGGAGTTATACCCATCTGAAATTTGGTTGTTATTTCCTCAATAACTCAAAAAATACAAAACCGAGCCAATTCAAACATGGTTGCTAGTTGTAGAACGGCAACGCGAAAATACCTGCAAAATTTTGTGATGATCGTGTAACCAGAAAATTTTTAAAAAATCATAGAAAATTATTGAAAAAATTCTATATATCAGAAACTGTTGGTCCGATATCGCTTAACTTTTGCGAAAGCCTTCAGAACCTAACATTACTACCAAGTTCCAAGTTTGAACATGATCGGATCCTTATTGTTGGAGATCCGAGCTGACTTAGGTGAGTTCAGTAGCTGGATGGGTGATCGTTGCCTCGATAACTCTCGAACGAAAGGAGATAGGGACTTGCCTTTTTCAGGATAGGTTGCACATTTGAATGGGAGACATAAGTTCGCTGTTGGCCATAATCGGCCCAACGCTTTCGGAGTTATACCCATCTGGAATATTATTTCCTCGAAAACTCAAAAAATATAGACGCGATCGAATTGAAGTTTGGTTACTAGTTGTAGAATATCAACAAGAAGACGAAGAATTTTGTGAGAACCGTACAACTAGAAAGTTTTAAAAATTACGAAAAAATATTATGTATCTCATGATTCCTTGAGAACGGAAAGAAATAGCGACTTGCAGTTTTCAGGGTATAGATTGCGCATCTGAATACGACATTTAAGTTCATTAACTAGCATAATCGGCCGAATGGTTCTGGAGTTATATCAATCTGAAATTTGGTTGTTATATCCTCAATAACTCAAAAAATACAAATCCGACCCAATTCAAATATGGTTATTAGTTGTAGAATGCCAACGCGAAAATTCTTGCAAAATTTCGTGAGGATCGTAGCACTAGAAAATTTTTAAGAAATTATTAAACAAAAATTGGTTCAAGCACTGACGTGAAGTCAGAAGCGTTTGCGCGTATGTTCTCTTGTCCATTCTCCTTCATTGGACACTCTTAATCGAATTTACCATGATGAATTCTATTGTCTGTTCTCCTATATTGGACACCGATTAATAGTGTCCAATGCAGGAGAACAGACAATATAATTCACCATGGTAAATTCGATTAAGAGTCTCCAATACAAGAGAATGGACAATAGAACATACGCGCAAAAGCTCCTGACTTCCCAAAAAAAAAATTGGTTCAAGCACTGACTTGAAGTCAGAAGTTTTTGCGCGTATGTTCTATTGTCCATTCTCCTGCATTGGAGACTCTGGTGAATTCTA
Organism: Halyzia sedecimguttata; assembly: GCA_937662695.2. Classification (NCBI taxonomy): domain Eukaryota; kingdom Metazoa; phylum Arthropoda; class Insecta; order Coleoptera; family Coccinellidae; genus Halyzia; species Halyzia sedecimguttata. The sequence goes on from OW569411.2 coordinate 36,677,095, forward strand.
TTGTCTGTTCTCCTGTATTGCACACTCCGAATTTACCATGGTAAATTCGATGAAGAGAACAGACAATAGGATTCATCATGATAAATTTGATTAAGAGTGTCGAATGAAGGAGAATGGACAAGAGAACATACACGCAAAAGCTTCTGACTTCACGTCAGTGCTTGAACCAATTTTTTTATTGTTACTGTGATAGTCACTTATTCTATTCTATGACCTGTATAATATGTAAGGTTACTTTTGTATTCTACAATGATGTTAAGTTTAGCTGTGAGCTATGTTGATAGATAATGAAGAATAAATTAAATCAAGATTAATCGACGTTCTTTTCAACCTATGTGCTTCCAAAAATATAAAGTTCTAACAGGTTATGGGACCAGCATATCGTCGTTGCGCCTTCAAAACGCGACATGTGCATATATTGTGCAAAATGCGTTAAGTGTATATTTCGATTAAAAACTGCGCAAGCTGGATATTTCGTTAAAAGCTGCCCTGTGATAATCACACTAGTTTCGGTTCCAGTTGGATTTGATCGAAAAGCGACAAGTACGAAATCGAAAATATGCTCCTGCAAAACACGCAAGTGTATGAATGCACAATTTATCAAAAGTCACATGTCGCACTTTGAAGGCGCAACGACGATATACAAAAACAAATATTTGTACAAGAAATGACTTTATTATAAAGAATGCCGATTAAGTTAGAGGTTAATCGGCACACGCACGTTTGGAGATATCTTACCTTAGAAATAAATCAAATAATCTAATAGGTAGTAGTTGAAATCATCATAGGTGACCACGCTGGAGGTGTAAATTTAGTTTTTGCGAAACTAACTGGCCGTGAAAACTACAATGACTGGAAATACGGTATGAGGATGGCATTAGTCCAAGAAGACTTGTAATTTTGCATTGAAGGATATCCTGAGGATGATATAACTAACGAGTCCACAAAACGACGTCGTGATCAAAAGGCTCTTGCTAAGATATGTCTCACAGTAAATACAAATTGTTATTCACATGTAAGAAATGCTGGGACTGCAGCACAGGCATGGGCAGACCTTCAAAGTGCCCTTGAGGACAAAAGACTTTACAGAAGATTGAGTCTATTTTGTGCACTGGTTAGACTTGAAAATTTCTCTTCGATGGATAGTTATGTAACCGAAGTAATGAAAGTTTCCCAAAATATATCAGACATTGATTATCCGATTGCTGACGCGTTCTTAGGTGTAATATTATTAAGTGGTTTGACTTCCGAATACGACCCAATGAATTTCCAGTAAATCAATCAAATCCAAGTTGTTGCTGGATGATAAGTATGGCTCAAAGGATGAGATTAGATAGTGCCTTGTTGTCTAATTTTCGTAGTAAAGGTTATGAGCATAATTTCATTTGTTTTGGATGTGGAAAACCTGGACACATCAAAAAGCATTGTAGAAGAACAAACCAGAATAGAAATTCGAACCATGAATATTCAAAGAAGTCGATGAATCTACAGAGAAATAAATCAAATAAAGGAAAGGATGATCATAAGGCCTTACAAACTGTATTGTGTACTTCATCTAGGAAAGGTACATGGTATGTGGATTCAGGTGCTACATCCCACATGTCATATCAATGGGATCTTTTAACATATTTTATTGAGAATTCCTCATGTGATGTTACAGTTGCTAATGACCAAAAAATCTACAGTTATGGTACTGGAAATTTGTTTATTAATACCTCATTGGGAGTGAAGAAAGTAAAAGATGTTGTTTATGTGCTGGACCTATACACGAATCTGCTTTCTGTGAACAAAATCGCTGAAAAGGGTCATGCAATTGTGTTTACCAATGGAGGATGTGAAATTTATGATAGCGAGAATTTTGAGGTGAATGGAAAAGTAGTTGTCAAGGGAATTTTAAGAGATGGACTATTTCAATTGGATGCATCTCAAAAATAGGTTCTTGTTTGTACAGTATAAATGAAAAATCACAAGAATTGTGGCATCGTCTGCTTGGTCATCTGAATAGAGTTAGCATGAATCTACTGAAAAACAAATTGGCGACAGGCGTTGATTTCCATGAAGAAAACGGAGAACAGTGTACTGAATGTATCCTTGGGAAGTAAACGAGAAAACCATTAAAATCTACTGCTGGAATTCGCTCATAAGGACTATTAGATCTAGTCCACACTGACATAGTTGGCCCATTGTCTACATCATCGTGGAGTGGTGCGAGATTCATTTTTGTATTGGTTGAAGATCATAGTCGAAAAATTTTTGCTTACTTTTTGAAGAGTAACAGACAGGTCGTCAAATCAAGATTCTGAGATCAGATAATGGTACAGAGTTTGTAAACCGACAATTTAAAGATTTTCTGAATTCAAAAATTATTATTCATCAGAAAACAGTTCGGTACACCCCTGAACAGAATGGTGTTGCTGAAAGAACCAACTGTACGATTGTTGAGAGAGCTCGATGTTTGATGCAAGAATCAAAATGCGATGAAAGAATGTGGGCTGAGGCTGTCAATACTTCAGTGTATCTCAAAAATCGATCACCACATAAGGCGATTTAAGGATCAACCCCTGAAGAAGCCATGTGACATAATGATATCAAGAGATGTTGAATTTTTTTAAAACAAATTCTTGATTCCTGATGAAAAGAGTACCGAATCACCCAAAGTATCAATTTTTGACGGTATTCTTGGTGAAGAATTTGGTGATGAAGGTGCTTCATCTGAGATTGCACTAATTCAACTGATGTACCTGATAGTAACCTTATTGATTAATTGAATAATGAAATATTTCCTCAGATACCTCAGATACCTCCTCAGATTGAATAGTGAGACTATTCTTGAATCATCAAGTTCCCTGGATATGAGCTCTACTTTACCTCAGAGCGCTCGAGTCGTACTACTTACCATGAAGCCGTGAAGCCTGCAGATTCTCACAAATGGAAGGAGGCAATGGAAAAGGAGTATGGAGCAATGAGGAAGAATCAAGTTTGGAATTGGGTAGATCCACCTGACGGTAACAATAGTGTTGTTGATTGTGAATGGGTTTTTAACACCAAATCTAATGTTAATGGTGATACAATATATAAAGCTAGGCTAGTTGCAAAAGGCTTTACCCAAAAATATGGAGTAAATTGTACTGAAACATTTTCACCTGTAGTTAGAGGTTCAACTTTGCGATTGTTATTTGCTTCATCTATTATCTGTTAAATTGCATTTTAAAATAACACACCTAGACGCTACAACTGCTTTTCTAAATAGTGATTTGGATCAGAATATATTAACGAAACAACCAGAAGGATTTCGTTTAGATCGTACTAAAGTTTGTAGCATGAAAAAGGTAATATATGGATTGAATCAGTCGTCTCGTTTGTGGAATAAAGACGCTGAAAGTGCAATAATAGAATTTGGGTACACTAAATCAAATTATGAATCATGTGTTTTCTTCAAAAAATCTGATGATAGTTCTTTGGTTATTGTAGCATTGTATGTTGACGATTCTTTGTTGTTCAGTAATAATGATGGGGAAAGGTGAAATGCATTAATTCATTTCAAATAAATTTGAAATAAGGAATTTACTCTTGCTAAGAAATTTTTAGGCATCAGTTTTTCACAAGCTGCAGGCAAGAATCAGAAATATTTAATTTCTAAATTGATTGATGATTTTGGACTAGAGACTGCTAAGGCAATTGCTACACCACTTGAACACAAATTTGAAGTTAGCAAGAGGTAACATGACAGAAGGGTTGCCCTATCAGCAATCGATTGAATCCTTGATGTACATTGCTATAAACACAAGACCCGATATTGCATTTGCTGCCAATTTCATGAGTCAATTCAATAACTGTTACATCCATGAACACTTTACGTATGCTAAAAGTATTTTGAGATATTTGAAAGGTTCAATTGATAAAGACATAACGTTTAGTGCAGATGATATGCTGATTGGGCCAATAACATTTCAGATAGAAAATCATATAGTGGTTTTGTTTTTATTTTATCAGCCGCAGCTTTAAGCTGGGAAGACCGAAAACAACCTTGCACCTTGCACCAGTTTGTCGAGTACTGAAGCTGAATTTATTGCCACTTCAGAGGCTTCCAAAGAAGCTGTGTTTCTCAAAAGATCAATGAGTGAATTGGTAAGAAAAACCAAACCTGTTGTTATGTTTAATAGTCTAGTCAACAAGTGCTATTTGGACCAACTTTTTTCAGCAGTCTCCGAAAATTATGTATGAGGTGTCATTCGATTCGGAATGGCATCTAGATGATTTTTGAAAAAAATGAAGTTCCGCTTGCAAAAATTGTAAAAGTTATTAACAATTAACTAAAAAAAAAAGGGGTTTTAGTTTTTTGTAAATATCTCAAAAACTTATGAAGATTTTTCAAATCTGAAAAAAGATTCAAAAAGAGGAGGAAATTTCCTAAAAAAAGTCTCCCGAAAACTGTATGATAAATATTTATAATTTTTCCAGAGGGATGAAAATACGGCCGAAAACGGGTACTCTGGCTTGGAGAAGCCACGTCCACTTCGGGCACTTCAACAATAAACATTTTTTAAACATAGTAAATATGAAAAAAAAAATTGAAAAAATTCAGGCAGCAACTGAATAGATGAATGAATAATAATCCGCTTGAACAAAATTTTTATAATAATTTTTCATTTAGTTATTCAATAGTTAATTAATAACTTTTTTCTGCTTGCACATTAACATTGCGATTGTGATAATTGCTAAACTATAAGTTTTAGATTTTGTTCCTCTGTTGGAGCAATTCTTCAAAGGCTTAAGAATAGAATCCCGTTGGGAAAATTAAAAAATGTTTATTTTTCAATTTTTTATTAAGCATTTTCGTTGTTGCAAAATTAAAAACTTAAATTAATCATCGAACAAAATTTTTTTTTTAAATATTATTAACGATCCGTTTTTATGTTATTAGAACCTGCATAGAAATAATTTTTTTAAATTTTTGTCTCTAATTGTTTAAAAAATTGTTATAAACAAATGCGTTGTTTATAAGATAATTGAAATTTTTTTTTTGGAATTTCAATCTTTGATACAAACACTGATTTTTAAAAGAAAAATTGCTACTTAAAAAAAATTTTTTATTGCTTAAAAACGCATTTGTTAATTAACAATTATTTTCTTCCACTTCTAATTATTATTAAGGAACGAAATTTTTTTTAAAAATCATTATTTATTTTTCTTTTCGATATAAAAAAAAAATTTCATTTTATTCATTTTTTCATTGTTTATGCAATAAACAATTTGTTATAAACAAATAAATTTTTACCTTTTATTTTTTTTTTCATTCTACTTTCTGTCACAAAAGCAGAAATGGATCGTTAATAATATTAAAAAAAAAAATTTTGTTCGATGATTAATTTAAGTTTTTAATTTTGCAACAACGGGATTCTATTCTTAAGCCTTTGAAGAATTGTTCCAAGAGAGGAAAAAAATCTAAAACTTATAGTTTAGCAATTATCACACTTGCAATGTTAATGTGCAAGCAGAAAAAAGTTATTAATTAACTATTGAATAACTAAATGAAAAATTATTATAAAAATTTTGTTCAAGCAGATTATTATTCATTCATCTATTCAGTTGCTGCCTGAATTTTTTCAATTTTTTTTTTTCATATTTACTATGTTTAAAAAATGTTTATTGTTGAAGTGCCCGAAGTGGACGTGGCTTCTCCAAGCCAGAGTACCCGTTTTCGGCCGTATTTTCATCCCTCTGGAAAAATTATAAATATTTATCGTACAGTTTCGGGAGTCAAGACTTTTTTTAGGAAATTTCCTCCTCTTTTTGAATTTTTTTCAGATTTGAAAAATCTTCATAAGTTTTTGAGATATTTACAAAAAACTAAAACCCCTTTTTTTTTTTAGTTAATTGTTAATAACTTTTACAATTTTTGCAAGCGGAACTTCATTTTTTCAAAAATCATCTAGATGCCATTCCGAATCGAATGACACCTCATACATAATTTTCGGAGACTGCTGTAAAAAGTAGGTCCAAAAAGCACTTGTTGACTAGACTATAACGATAATCAGAGTGCACAAAAACTTGTGTCAAACCCTATTTTTCATAACAAGACGAAACACATTGATGTTAGGTTTTATTATGTTAGAGAAATGGTTGAAAATGCTTATGTAGATATTAAATATGTTCCCACCTCAGAAATGGTTGCTGACATTTTCACTAAGAGTTTGAATAGTTTTAAACATAAGTTTTGTATGTCAAATTCAGGAAGAACTGAAGTTGATGTTATTAACTCGTTTATCACATTCAGAAGTTTGAATGAAAAGTTTTACTTTTGGTTATAATGGATTACTAATTATTTTGTTGTTTTCTTCATTATTTGTGAAAAAACTAAAAGTAGATTAAGGGGGGATATTAGTTATTGAAATCTAGTGATATTTTATTGTTACTGTGGTACAGTCACTTATTCTATTTTATGACCTGTAAAATATGTAAGGTTACTTTTGCATTATATGATGATGTAAGGTTTTGCTGTGAGCTATGATGATAGATAATGAAGAATAAATTGAATCGAGATTAATCGACGTTCCTTTCAACCTCTATGCTCCCAAAAATATAAAGTTCTAACAAGAATGGACAATAGAACGTCAGTGCTTGAACAAATTTTTATTTATTTGAAATGTACCAATTTCTCGTACATAGAGTGTGATTTGGAGGCACACGTTCAATTCTGCATAATATCTTCTGGGTGCTTTTAGAGAAATACCGCAAACAAAGTGCAAATCGGTCGTTTCTGCGTTTGTATATAGCGCCATCTTAATGAGCAGGGGACTATAATCATAAGCCAAATCAAAAAATAATTGTAAGAGAATCAAACATAATCAAAACTAGTCAGTTGTCATAACAAAATGACATTCGCTTACTAGATAAATTCGGAAAGCTATATAAGGTTCTGAAATAATTCCAGCCTCTACGACTCACGCTCATGATGACAATTTTTTTTTTCAAAAACCGTGAATTCTTGCAAGAAATTACAAAAGGTTTCATTTGTTATAGGAATGAATCAAGCAATCCAAAATTAATTTTTTATTATAAAATATGAATCTGGAGAAGAATTTCTTGCACAACAAGGTTTAGAGTGGCTTTTTCTGCGCCTTTCTTTGATGCCTTTTCACCCGCATAAAATATCTGCTTGATTTTATGCTTGTCAGTTTTTAGTCTTAAGAAAAAAAATTCAAACTTCTTTTCGGGAGCCCACTTTAGTGAGCTGTAACGAAACAGTGGGTGCTCAGAAAAGAAAAGTTTATATCAAAGACCCAAACTATTTGTTGACAAGGAATTACCCCCTATATTTTTCTCAAATATTCATATACACCCTGTACATATGAGTTCTGTTACTGGACCGGTACTGTCACTACCTCTGTAAAAGTTTGGTTTGCGAACTGGCTTGATACAAAATTTTCCTCTGAATGGAGCACGGAAGATGACCTTAGGCACTCTGGTTCCGTTATTGACGGGCCTACCTCAAATACTGAGGCTGAGAAACTGCTAGCTCTGGAGAGGACTCAACTAAGTCTGGTGAGTCATGATTTAACAGCCATGTTTAACAAACATTTGAAGAGAATGGGGCTAACTGGCTGTTTCTTGCGTCGATGGTGCAGGAACACATATGAAACTGCCGAACATACTCTGTTCAACTGCAGCAACCTAACCAAACTAAGCATAAGTATTCGTATGCTGAGGGGTCGAAGCCTTCCTGGCATCCCAGGACATTTTTGTCTGCGAGTCATCTGATCTGAGTCCGTCCAACTTTGAGCGGATGATAGGTAAGATAGGCACCACAAACAACAAAGGAGAATATGTATTCCACAATAAATTCGGAGAATAAACCCAAAGTTTAGGTGAATATTCAGCTGGTCCGTTAGATTCAAAGATCAAACGCAGGAACGGAAAATCCCGCAATTGCGGTATCGTTCAACAGTCTGCAGCATCCGATCCTCGCAAATACGCCCCTTGGGCAATAAAATCGACGGTGATCGACATTGTCAGATGGAAGGTGACAAATTCAATTAAACGTCGGTATCGCATCCCGAATTCCAGCAAACGCGGAAAGCACGTTGCGCGCTGTGAAACGAGCTAGTCCTAGCTAGGAAACGCCAACAGCGGCAATTTTCACAAGCCGTGGTTCCGTTCGCAGTAGTGATGGAATAGCCGATTGGGGTGGTCGCCAGGCCGGAGTTAATAGCGCGTTTTTGCGTAACTGGAACTTTTTCGGACGTGTTTTAGCCACGCGGTCTATATGTTTAATGATTTCTTCCCCTATGTTCTCGTCTTCCTGAACGCGTATTAAATTTAAATCAATGGGGTGAGTTGAGAATTTTTTCATTTTATTGCCCGGTTGAAGTGTATCCCTCGAGAACTTTCAAGTAGATTACTATGAGGAAACCGTCTGAAATGTGAGTTTCGGAAATTTAACATGTTGCCTGTGGAAATTTTTTTCTGCGAGAATATTTTCACCACTAGTTTTTGGACGAGTGGAATAATTGAGTATAATCATAGATGATAACTTTAATATGTTGGACCGAGGACAAATTTATTTGCTAGAATATTTTTAAACGATCGGGGCTTTCGAATATGATAATTTCATAGACATATACAGGATGTTTGGTAATTCGTCGTGATCCTTCAAGGGGGGTATACAGAAATCATTTGCAACGAATTGATTCGAGTGAACCATGGTCCGAAAATCTATGGTTACGAGGATATGGCGATTGTTCAACCTTTTGCAAATTTTCTGCTTTGTTATCGAAAATAAGTAGTTTTCTTGAAATAACTATAAACTTTCAATGAATATTTTTTTCAATGCTGAAAAGATGGTTATCATTTCACGCGAAAAAGTATTTACTAAAAAGTTACATATCCGGAGATATAAGGGGTCATAAATTGCGTCAACTGTTTTCCTCATAAAATCTTGGTGAAACAATTGAGAATTACTCGAAAAAAGTATCATGAACTTAATGTACAAATCCTGGAAAATCTTCCTTCTTTCATTAGCTTTTCAAAAAGGTACAAATGTCAATAATTCCTTCACGAAATCGAAAAATATGGCCGGCAAACCGCTCCAATGAGGCGTATTTTATTCCAGGGACACAGGAAGGCTTAACACAATGAAATATCAGTATTTTTTCTAATTAATTATCCTCAAATTGAAATTCTTTAGAGTTAATCTTAGTTAATTGAGGTTTATTTCAATTCATTCGAGAATTACTGTGATTTTTTTTAATAAGTACTATTCCTACTCGTAACCAGCAACTAATAATCACATTAACCACAAGTAAAGGAGGAGATAAGGGATAACCAAGTATGGAAAAAAATCTGTTACTTGCTCGGATTTCCAGCTATATTTTATGATCTCGTAGGCAAATTTATAAGACATATGTACCATTTACCAACTTGATCAATCAAGAAAGTCTTCTCACTTATTTGTACGTAAATCTAATTATAATTTTTTCGAGAAATGCGCAATTGTTTCAAGAAAATTTAATGAGAAACACAATTGATGCCGCTTCAGACTCTTTATTTTTTAGGTTATTCGAATTTTTGGTGAATCTTATTCTGGGAATGATCCATATGTCATCAGCTTTCGAAAAAAACTTACTACTATACTCAGTGTTGAGTAGTTTCCATTAATTGTTTTCGATGGAATGTCGAGAAACTTTCAACATGTCGAAATATCAATATCTTTCGTTAACCATAGACTTTTGGACCATGGTTCACTGGACTCAAATCGTTAAAAATGATGATGAAAAAGGATCACGTCAAATTACCAAACATCCTGTATACGTCGGTTATAGCTTCAATATTATTAAAACAATTTATTGCTGGTAGGAAATTTTTACCATAAAATTTTGAACGATTGATTGCATCATAGGGATTGAAAATAAATATTCTGAATAAGATCTAAATTATTCTAAAGAAACTTTTAAGTAATATATTCAACATGCTGCTTAAGGAAAAATTTCTTTGGAGAAAAATTTCAGCATTGATATTAGAACGATCGGAGCTTTTCAATAAACTCAATGGTGTAACTGACAACCTACTAAATGGTGAATTGGTTTGAAGAACTGTTGCATCTTCTTAATATTTGAGGTTTTGAATGATTCGGAAGGTATATAATCAACATGTTGCGTAAGGAATTTCTGAGGAATAATTTCTTCGGAATAATATTCTCTCAATTGATTTTTCGAACAGTTCAATGGTTTAAATATTCCTAGAAATATTTTTAATATGACTTTATCATCAATATTCAATTAATTTGAGGAATGAACTAAGAATTCGCTCTGATCAGGACCAAGTTCGAATAAATATGATTCGTGCATTGAATGAAAGAAATAATTATGTAATGTTCTATCGAATATTTTACATGTCTGCTGTGAATATTTCCTCCCATTTCTATTGTTGTGATTGATGTTTCAAATTGTTCAATAATTTGTATCAATAATAATCTTTACAGTTCAGTTAAAGTGGTTTAAACGCCTTTCAATCCGAAGGCGTGGTCTGCAGATTAAATTATTTTTTGAAGAATTCAGTCTGTTCAAATTTCTTCGACAAAGAAATATGAACAAATGATTGGGTAGTTCATAAAAGTACTAAATAAAGAAAGAAATATTGAATATCTCGAATTTATTCCTAAATGGGAAAGTGCTAAGTGGGGTGTATGCGCACATTTTAAGTCCAACTAAATTTCGCAAAAAAAACTTTTATTCTATTCTATATTTCATTCGATCTTACATTTTTTTCGGAGTTCCCTATTTGTAAAAGTCCCAGATTGTCGAGCAATTGATCTGGAATTGGATGTATACTAAATATGTAAGGCAGAAGAACACTTTCCGATTATTCCGAGCTTTCCTGAAATTTCGTGTTTTTCTTTCAGAGTTTTTAATCCTTATGGAGAATTTCCGAACGAACCATTCTTCGACACCTATGGAAAATTGCGGTGCTGCCACGTCTCACACGTGCATTTGATGTACTCAATTTTTCTTTCATTATTGATGAATATTATATACTCTCGGATTCGGGGTGTTTTCCTCTACAGAGTAAAGAGGTACATTATGGATAGATCAATAACTACATTATAGATAGATCAATAAACTATTGTGGTTGAAGTGCAAAACATTTTATCTGAGGATCATTATCATCAGTGTCCCCCAGGACTCGGTTTTGGGACCCCTTTTGGTTATTTTATTGATAAATAATTTGTCTATCCATCTGAAAGCTTTTGAATTCTTTCTTGATGCCGGCACATCGACTCATAACAGCGTCGCGCATCGATGAATCGATAAGTGTCTGTGAAAATTCAAAGGAAAGTTTATTTGATTGATAAACACTAGAGACCATAGTTCAGAGCACAATCCACAGAGTGTGATTCCATTGAAGTTGAATTGCTACATACCGTGGTTTCATCCTCACTTGGAATCATCAGTGAAGCATAATTCAACGCCGATGAAAAAACACTACGAATGAACCAGTTTATCAAAATCCAGCAATCACCTCTGAGTACAGAGTAGACGAAAGTGACACCTACTAGTGGTAGCTGTACAGTAAAGCGATAATCCCTTTGCACTTGTGAGTTAGTTTGTTTGGTTGGTGCCGTGAAAATAAATTTATTTCCGATGTTGTGAAGACTCAATGTATTTATTTTGGCCTAAGAAATACCTCTACGAGTGCACTGAATAGAAGTTTTCCGACATTTTCATATAGTCAGAAGAACAAGTAAAATTTTTGGCTGCGTATCTACATCGACAATATTTTACAATGATGTCATCATGATGACATGATTTGTGAAAAAAACAGTAAATCAAATAATCGCAATCAATTGGTCATTTTGCATTCAATCATAATTTGTTTTCTAGAACAGAGGGTGTATTTTATATCAAGAATAGCCAGCCAGAAATAATTTTGACATTTATTTCTAATAGGAAAATAATAAGACATGTAAGAACACAGATCATATAACAATTTATAGATAGAATAATCAAGTACAGCATTCTGTGAAAACAGATATACGATTCATTATTGAAATTTTGAAAAATCATATCTCCGAAAGTATTAGCTTGTTAGAGTTGAAAATGATATCAATGGATTTTTATGGTGAATCTGCATCTTAAAAAAAATTGAATATGAAATTTATAATGTAAAAAAAAATGTTTTTCGTTACTCCGAAACTATGAGGCCGATTCTATTCAATAACGAACTTAATCAAGATATTTATCTCCCAAACCTACTCTGAAAATTCCAACTGCCTTATTGTAGAAACAAAATTTTAAAATTTTCAACATTTTTTTGACACTTTACGGCAACCCGATCACTACAAAACTACGCATGTATATTAAGGTCATTATTCTACAATTTGATGCTAAATTTCAGGTAGGTCGAATGATCGGTTTCGGAAATATTCATAAAAAATGTTTTTACTAAAAACGGCCATAACTCCGAAACTGCTTGGTGGACTTCGCCAGTTAACGAAATCGTCCGACATATTTACGTTCGATACTACCCTGCAAATTTCAATGCTGTAGCTCCTTTCGTTCGAGAGTTATCGTGTTAACAGCCGGACGGACAGCCGGCCGGACTGAATCGATTTCGACCACGGATTCTTGATCAGTGAGTCGAACCAAATCGTTTAAGACTATTTTCAGCCAAAAATTCGAAAATTACAGACATTTGGGCAAACTGATAAGCACTCTGTTCCGAGCAACAAGAGCGCCAATAACACATCGTAGCCCAAATGAACAAGGCCAATCATAGGCCTTGTAGACCAAAAATTACATAGGCCGCCTAAGTATGTAATTTTTGGTCTACTCGTAGAATGCTTCGCAATCGATGGGGCTTCAAACCGCACATTATGTACTGGTTTATGCTGTGGTGGTGTGGCCTATTCTAATCTATGCATCATTGATGTGGTGGACTTCTATCGAGAAGGCTTATAATCGCGTCATCATGACCAAATGCCAAAACGGAGTCTGTCAAGCATATCAGGGGCTCTGAGTTCTTCTCCCACAGTATTCTCGGATTGTTTGAGAGGTGCACTTCACATACACCGCGTGGTCACGCAGGCATTTATAAAAATAGCACTCAGAATCTGAGAACAAGGATAATGATGTGATAGTGGTCTGTTCAGGGGGCACGCAAGGACTATCAAAATGGTGAAAGACGTTGACGCGTACCTCCTCCGTAGAAGTGACCGTGAGTGCTACCAATTCTGCTTTGACAAACCTTACAGGGTAGTTGTTCCTGATCGAGGTCAATAGCTTCTTAACTGAAATTTTACCTGGTTTCCTCTCTGATGTTAATGAGCTTCAATCTAGTGGAAGAAAGCTGGAAAGCTCTGCGCGTGCTGGACTCTGTTAATGCTATTTGGTGACCGTTACACGCAGAACTCCCTATAGTAACCTACAGTCAGGTGCATTGGCTAAGCGAGGGGTACACTAATTATTTACTGGGCTGGCGATACCGTCACTTCCTATCTGTCGTACATCTGTCAATGTTTTCTCTTTGAAATTGCTCGAGAGGAGGTTGTTCCTTGTGTCAATGACGCAGCAGCATAGATGGTACTGCCGAACATATTCTGTTCAACTGTTCAACCTTACCGAACTAAGGACGGTACACGAAACCCAACACCCAGGTGAGAGGAACCTCTCCCTGGCGAGTCGCGGCATCATGAATCTCAATTCATTCTCGCGCAATCCCCTGAAGAATTCTCGCGGATCTCATCTGTTTCAAGCAGACATAAGAATGCATTACTGGAGGCATGAAGAATTCACTAGAAATATGGGGTGGAAACATTTCTTGGGAATAACAATTGTTTTGAATGCTCCCCAAGTTGAGAAAGTTATAAAAGTGTTCGTCATCTAGAGTCTTCACGAAAAGTGAGTTAATGAGTAGAATATTTTGTATTGCTCGATTGAGATCTATTTTCTAGGTGACATTAAAGTTGTTAACTGTGAATTAAAGGAAACCGTCGGAATGTCAAGAAATGTCGATCTGTCGATGTTGTCTGTTGATTCCCCATTTTCGGAGTTATCCCGTGTGCAATGTTCTTCTGAAAGAGTTTATTCCAGGTCTCTTAATCAACAGTCAATTATTAGTTGGGATAATTTCATCTTACTGAATGCACTTGGCAAATTTAGGTGTTTTAGTACAACACTTAAGTGGAATGAAGTAGTTAATGAGAACTGACCGTAGTCTCCATCTGGTTTTAATTATGAAAGTAATTCAATTTCAGATTTCGCATTCGGAGTAGCACAGCAAATATATTTTCCTAGCACTGATTGTAATTTTCCCGCTTTTTGTTGAACGTATAATTGGAATATTGATAAGGAAAACGATGTAGAATTTTGTTATTCCTTATTATTAGTCTATGTGATGATTATTTTCCTATTTTGACCATTTTCCATGATTATTCTATAATTTAGGATCGCACAACATTGCGTTAATTTTCTTAAATCAAACTTCGAAACAGTAGTTGAAATTTCAATTTTCATACAAATCTGTAAAAAGTTTTTGAGGAATATATTTTTGCGAACTCGTAACAGAGAGCTTTCACTGCTCAAATGTCTATAACTTTCGAATTTTCAGCCGAAGATATCTTCAAGAGATTTTACTCGACTAACAGAAGAATGCGTAGTCAAATTTAATGCCATCAAAATCATTTATTTGAAATTGCTTGTCAAAACCCGCAAGAAGTTTTCACAGTGAAAAAGTTATCAGATCTAATAAAATTTCAAGCCCCTTACTTAGCAAGGACTTTCTTTACAAGCCCTTAGTCTACAAACCCTACATCTTGGTCAAAAAGTATATGGTAGGCAGATGGCACAACATCAAAGACCAGTATGGTGTGTATTAATTGTGCTTAAGCTATTCCTTTTAGGCGCTCTTATTGGTCGGAACAGAGTCCTTATCAATTAGCCCAAGTGTCTGGAATATTTGAATTTTTGGCTGAAAATGGTCTTAAACAATTTGGTTCACTGATCAAGAATCTCGGCCGTTTACACGAAAACTCTTGAACGGTTAAGTTCGTTATTAGGCAAAATCGACCTAGTGGTTTCAAGGTAACAAGAAAAAATTGTTTTTTACATTGAAAATTTCAAATAAATTTTTTTCAAGATGCAGTTTTTTTTTCATGAGAATC
The DNA here is from genome assembly GCA_937662695.2 of Halyzia sedecimguttata. Taxonomy (NCBI): domain Eukaryota; kingdom Metazoa; phylum Arthropoda; class Insecta; order Coleoptera; family Coccinellidae; genus Halyzia; species Halyzia sedecimguttata. Next base: position 36,692,252 of record OW569411.2, read on the forward strand.
CACTAATATAATTTTCAACTCTAACAAACAAATAGTTTCGGAGATATGATTTTCCAAAATTTCAATAATTAATCGTAATTTTATGATTTCATAGAATGATCCAACTCTAATTTGCTGATGTATGTGAATTCAAAATATGAGGTGAGTCATAGATCTACGTTTTGAATTTAATTTTTTATGATGTAGTTCTATCATAAGAATCCCTTGATATAATTCCCAACTCTGAGAAACCAATACTTTCAGAGATATGATTAGTCAAAGTTTGATTATGTCCGGCCGTTAACACGATAACTCTTGAACGGAATGAGCTAGACAGTTGAAATTTTCAGAGTAGATTTGGGAGAATAATATCTCGGTTAAGTTCATTATTAGGCAAACTCGACCTAGTGGTTTCAGAGTAACAAGAAAAAATTGTTTTTTACATTGAAAATTTCAAATTCATTTTTTTCAAGATGCAGTTTCATCATAAGAATCCACTGATATAATTTTCAACTCTAACAAACTAATACTTTCGGAGATATGATTTTCCAAAATTTCAATAATTAATTCTAATTACTTCTTCTCACAATTTAAAACCCAGTTACATAGTCTCACAGTGCTAGTACCTTGCAAATATTTAAAATAATTCATCCGTACAACTCTTATGAATTGTAATGTATATTGTATATTATTATACTGATCCTCCTAGGTCCTCCCAAAGCAGACTCCTCATAAGCTCTCAAAGAGCTTGAGCGATTATGGAGAATCAGTTGTGTTCTGTATAGGCTCTGTTACTGTATCCTTACGCCACCTTAGGCACATCACTGTTGATTTTTGACCCAACAGTGAATTGTGGCGATTACCGTGACTAGAAAATTTCTTTCCTTAGCTCGGAATTGAACTTGAGGCTTTCACTCGCAAGTCAAATGCTCTCCCACTGAGCCAACCGCACTTTATTAATTATCTATTTTATTACGTTATGAAATGGAGAAATATTGAGATATATTAGATCATTAACTAAATCACCCTTATGTTTATATCCACTTATTTTCATCATTTCCCAATAATTTAATCGCGCAACCATATTCAAATTGTGTAGAATTTTTTAATCCGGGTCAAACTTATGCCCTTCTGATAGTAAATGATTGTAATTACAGTTCATTTTGTCGCTTTGGTAGCTGTGATAATTATCCATGCCAGAAATTCTACCTGATTTTCCAATATATAATTTATCCCAACTTTATTGATGTTGTGATAAATTAAATAAAGAAAAAAAAATTGTAAGAGCCGTACTATTAGAAAATTTAAAAAAATCACGAAAAAAAAATTGGTTCAAGCACTGACGTGAAGTCAGGAGCTTTTGCGCGTATGTTCTATTGTCCATACTCCTGTAATGAACACTCTTCTTAATCGAATTTACCAAGATGAATTATATTGTCCATTCTCCTGTATTGGACACTCTTCTTAATCGAATTCACCATGATGAATTCTATTGTCCATTCTCCTGTATTGGATTAAGATTCGATTAAGAAGAGTCTCCAATACAGGAGAATGGACAATAGAATTCATCATGGTGAATTCGATTAAGAAGAGTGTCCAATACAGGAGAATGGACAATATAATTCATCTTGGTAAATTCGATTAAGAAGAGTGTTCATTACAGGAGTATGGACAATAGAACATACGCGCAAAAGCTCCTGACTTCACGTCAGTGCTTGAACCAATTTTTTTTTCGTGATTTTTTTAAATTTTCTAATAGTACTGCTCTTACAATTTTTTTTTCGTAATTTTTTTCAAATTTTCTAGGGGTATGGTTCCCACAAAATTTTAAACACGTCTTTATGTTGATTTTCTACTACTAGTTACCAAGCTTCAATTCGATCGAATATTTATTTTTTGAGTTATCAAGGAAATAATATTCCAGGTGGGTATAACTCGGAAACCGTTAGACCGATTATGCCCAAAAATGAACTCAACTGTCCCTTTCGGATACGCAACCTACCCTGAAAACTGCAAGTCCATATCTGCTTTCGTTCGAAAGTTATCGAGGCAACGGTCACCCATCTACTGAACTCACACAAGAATGCTCGAATCTCCAACAATATTTAACCGATCGTATTAAAACTTGAAACTTGGCAGTAGAGTTAGGTTATGAAGGCTCTTGGAAAATTTCATCAATTTCAAACGAATAGTTACTGATATATAGAATTTTTTTTTTTTATTTTTAATGATTTATTAAAAATTTTCTACAAATGCTATCCTCACCAAATTTTGCAAGCATTTTCGCGTTGGCATTCTACATCTAATAACCATGTTTGAATTCCATCGGTTCAGTATTTTTCGAGTTAATGAGGAACAAAAAACCACCAAATTTCTGAAAATTTCAGATGGCTATAACTCTAAAACCGTTTGGCCGATTATGCTCATGAACAAACTGAAATGTCGCGTTCTGGTGCACATCCTAACCTGAAAATTTCAAGCCGCTATCTCATTCCGTTCTCAAGTTATCGTGACAACAAAAATATTTTTTACTAATTTTTTTAAAATTTTCTAGCCATACGATTCGCACAAAATCTCACAAACGTGCTAAGGTTCGTATTCTACAACTACTCACCAAGTTTCAATTCTATCGGATTTATATTGGTTGAAAACAAAATTATTACTCGGAAACCGCTGGGCCGATTATGCCCATTAACGAACTTGTCCGTCGTATTGGGATGCGCCACCTACCCTGAAAATTTCAAGTCGCTAGCTCTTTTCGTTCTCAAGTTATCGTGGCAACGGCCGGCCGGCCGGACGGACAGAATCAAATTTGACCTCGAATTCTTCATTGGGGAGTCGAACTTAATCGTTTGAGACCATTTTCGTCAAAAAATTCGAAAGTTACAGACATTTGGGCAAAACTATAACGCTATGTTCCCCAGAACATACGCGCAAAAACAGGTAGAATTTTGACATAAGAATTAAGGAACATCATCACAGAAACAAAATTATACAATAATTCTACTTATTCGAATAATTTATTAGCAAAAGGGCAACAGCACATTTTTTCTGCGTAACTCAACATATTCAAATAGAAAGTAAATTTATAAGGGCAGAAGGTATGCATTATTTTAAATACATATACAGTGCATCACAACAACTTGCACCAGAATGAAACGACTTTTTGGCGAAAATAGAAAAACCATCGAAAAATCAACTATATCAAGAAGAATTTCTAGTTACAATCATATTCATGTTGACACTAATATTCTCTAGTTGCCAAAAAAACTTCTGTCCAATCCAATGTTTGAAAGAGTTATAACCAAAAATAACAGAAAAAATCTTAGGGTTTCCTGATCTGAATTTTTACACATTGATCCAAAATGTAATTTCAGACAAGTTTACTTAGAGCGTTACATACAAAAAGTTCAAATTTTCCGAGATTATCGATTTTTGGCGCTCTAGTTCCTCGGAACTGAGTGCTTATCAATTTGCCCAAATGTCTGTAATTTTGGAATATTTCGATGAAAATGGTCTTAAACGATTTGGTTCGACTCACTGATCAAGAATCCGTGGTCGGAATTCATTCTGTCCGGCCGGTCCGGCCGGCCGGCCGTAAGCACGATAACTCTCGAACGGAATGAGCTAGAGAGTTGAAATTTTCAGAGTAGGTTTGGGGGATGAATATCTCGGCTAAGTTCGTTATTGGGCAAAATCGGACAGATGGTTTCGGAGTAACAAAAAAAAAAATTTTTTTTTACGAAACAAATTCCAAATCAATTTTTTTTAATAAGCAGTTTTATCATAAGAATCCATTCATATCATTTTCAACTCTAACAAGCTAATACTTTCGGAGATATGATTTTTCAAAATTTCAATAATAAATCGTATTTCAACGTTGTCACAGAATGATATTATTCTATGTATGAATATGAATTGTCATAATGTCAAATGATGTTCCTGAGACATTATCTAATCAGTCGAAGAATTGTGAGCGAAGTGAGAAAAATCTCAGTTGTTTGCTCCCAAATTAGTTTTTCTCAGAAAATTCTTACATTTCGGAACTGAACATGAAGTAAGAGATCTGAGAGTAGTGAGACTGCTTTTCATCCATAGACATAGATATAACTCTCGAACGGAATGAGGTAGGTAGTTGAAATTTTCAGAGTAGTTTAGGGAGATGAATATCTCGGTTAAGTTCGTTATTGGGCAAAATTGGCCAGATTTAATTTGATTTCTTCCATGGTGCTTTTCTCATTCTCATGATTGCTCATTTAATCTTGATAAATAAACTATTATTTGAATTGAATTTCCTTTAGGATGCAGTTCTATTATATGAATACATTGATATAATTCCCAACTCTGAGAAACCAATACTTTCGGAGATATAATTTGTCTGTTTGAACTAGAGCGCCAGAAAGCTCCTGTCCACAGGGCTTGAACCCATTTTTTTTTTGGCAATTTTCGCTCGAAACGGAAGTCGCAGTTGATCGACTTTTATATCATTATTAATTATTATTGATGTACCAACTTTTTGTGAAAAAACAAATATAGAAATATTAATAGAAAAGACAAGTCGCCCTTAGGGCGGAGTTGCTGGGATACACTGTATAAGTACTAGCAGCGTAGGATTATATACGTTTTGAATAAGTCGTAAGAAGAGGTAAGAAAAAGAAGGAGGAAGAATAAAAATACTCTACTTTCCAGGCCATCGATTGTGAGTTATAGAGATATCATTACTTGTTAAGAATTTGAAATTGTCAAACAAAGTATGATTGAAGAGCTCTTGAATAATCCATATAATGGTGGAAATATATACTATAATTTTATTTTATGATTTCATGGAATGCTCCAACTATAATTTGCTGATGTATGTAAATCCAACATATGAGGCGGGTCATAGATCTACGTTTTGAATTTAATTTTTTATGATACAGTTCTATCATAAGAATCCATTGATATCATTCCAACTCTGAGAAAACAATACTTTCAGAGATATGATTTGTCAAAGTTTGAATAATTACTCCAACTACGCCAAAGCCCCTGTCCACAGAGCTTTCTCACTTCTTCATAACCCACAATCTACCTGTGCCTCCATTTCGAGTATTAATTGTCGGGTTAAAAAGGTATTTCTAGAACAACAACAGTTCTCTCTTCATGGCCCATAGCCCATATAGGCATATGACTTTGTCGTCATATATACACTAATCTTGCTTCCAAAGCGAATAGAAATACCTTTCCTCAAGAAATGTTGGGTATGTACCAAACTGCACCCCATTATGGGGGTTAGTGTGTGAAAATTACAGATTTCTCAATTTGGTGGTTTTTTGCATGCTCATCGTAGGCTACATACCAAATCTCGTGAAAAAGAACAATTCTTAGATATAATAGAGTTATGACGTAAAGTCAGTACTCTTAGGTGTGCTTGTTGACGTCGACCAATTTAAAATGAATAATGAGTACTTCTAGCTCAGTGGATAGAGAGTTCGTTTCGGAACCGGAGGTCCTGGCTTCAATCCCGTGGCTTGGACAGAAGGTAGTGTTCACTATTCACTGTTGGATCAAAAATGTGCCTTAGTTAGCATAAGAACACAGGTACAAAGCCTACATAGAATACAGCTGATTCTCCTAACTCGCACAAGCTTCTCAAGGGTCTTCTTGGGGAAGATCTAAGAGGCTTAGTATTAGGCATTGCTTTCCTGAAAAACCGAACCAGAAATCCGGCATCATTTTGGCCTATACCGGATCCGGTACCAATATATACCAGATCTGGCACGGGATCCTGATCCGGATTCTTGTCATATTTGACGTGATATTAACGCTGATTCTTCTGGAACTTCAAAATCTCCCCACTCCCATACTTCTTAGTAGGCCTGACCGACTCAACTGCATCACTAGCCCTGTTTAGTGTCCAATTCGTCTCATCCTTCAGGATTTTTTTCTACAATAAAGCCAACAAATGTGGAAGCTGAAAGGGCTTCGTCTGCCGCAGGCTATATTTGTAGCTCCTGAAGGAGTCGACTGACAGATGACTCAATAAACACCATTTGTTTTTTAAGATCCTTTTTCCAAAATAAAAATTGACTTCTAGTAATGCTCATTGAAATAAATAATATATTATGGTTATTGTGGAATTCAAGGGACAGATAATCTCAATTTCATAGTATAAATATACTTTATTTATTTGATATTTTGTTACTGTGAAATCTAGAAGTGTAAGACTGAGGTAATAGTTTTGTTATTTAAATGTAATTTTTTTATTTATTTGTTCGTCATTACATTAGATATAATGTTTACTACGTTACCTTACGAAGTACAATCACATTGTATTTACTAACTTAGACTTAATTCTGGGCAGAAAAGAGAAAATAGTCTCGATTTAATCAATCGGGCCAGACCTGGTCCGGATTTGACCGGATTCTTGGAAATCCAGTAAAATCCGGCCGGATTGTAAATCACGCCGGGTTACAATCCCTAGTAAGTATGATCATATAATTATAATCATGCTATTAGCAAATGTGCCAAACAAGTTTGACGTCCCAATGAATAAGTTGTGAAAGCACTGCTATTAGGTTAGACTGCTTTTGCGCGTTTGCTAATAACATGATTATACTGACCCTCTTAGATATTTTCTAAGGAGACCCGTCAGAAGCTGCTTGGAGCTTATGCAAGTAAGGATAATTAGTTGTGTTCCGTGTAGGCTTTGTAACTGTGTCCTTGCGCCAGCTCGGGCACATCAATATTAATTTTTGATCCAACATATTTTTTGCTACCTAATATTTTTTCAAATGAATATTTTTCTAAGCAGCAGGACATTGAGTCTGAATGAATTAAATAATTCGAGACTTTTCTCGAAACATTCACTTAAATTATTTCTTTGACGTTTCAACGGTGTTGGGTTTACTTTTGAATTTCTTAATTCAGGACGATATTTTATTGAGAAATAACTGATGGAATAAGAAGTAGAAGAGGTTGAGAGATGAGAAAGCATAATTTCTGACTGAATTTCTTCTTATAGTCTAGTCAACAAGTGCCTTTTAGGTCAAAATTTTTTCGAAGAGTCGGAAAAATATGGTTGAGGGCTCATTCGATTCGTAATCCCATTTAGAAAGTTTTTGACAAGATGCGCTCGCAAAAATTACAAAAGTTATAAACAATTAACTAAAAAAAATAGTAGGTTTCGTTTTTTGCTTAGATCTCAGAAACTATTCGAGATATTGCAAATTTGAAAAAAGATTCAAAAAGAGGAGGAATTTTGTTAAAAACGGTCCGAACTCCCGGAAGTGTAGGATGAATATTAATAATTTTCACATAGGGTTGAAAATTCGTCCGAAAACGGCTATTCCTGTATCAGTAAGCCACGCCCCCTTCGATAACTTTAACAAAAAATGTTATTTAAACATATTAAATATTAAAATTTTAATTCCAAAAAATTCAGGCTCTTAGAGGATAAAATAACGAATAGTATTCCGTCGGCAAAAAATTTTTATCACAATTTTATTTAAGTTAATTAACAATTTATCAAAGCTTGGATATTAACATCGCAAGTGAGATAATTGTTAAACTACGAATCTCAATTTTTTTTCGCTTCGTGGAGCTATTTTTCGAAGGGTACAGAACAGATTCCCGTCGGCAGAATTTAAAAATTATTAATCCTCACATTGTTATTAACTATTTATGTCGGTGAAAAATTTCAAAGTTAACTAAATCCAGTAAAAAATTATTTTTTTTAAATGCATTTGTTCGTTTTTATATTAACAAAAGTTACCTAAAAATGATTTTTTATAATTTTCATCTTCAATTGTTTAAAAAATTGTTAAAAACAAATGGATTGTTTATTAATAATTCAAAAATTTTTTTTTGGATTTGTAATCTTTAATACAAATTATGATTTTAAAAAAAGTCCCGTTTCTTTAAAAAAATTTTTTGTTGTTTAGAAACGGTTTTGTTAATTAACAATTTTTTTTACCACTCTTAATTGATATTAGGGAGTCATTGTTTTTTTGAATCATAATTTATTTTTCTCTGTAATTTAAAAAAAAAATTGTTTTTTGTTTAATTTTCATTGTTTATTAAATAAACAATTTGATATAAACAATTAGAATTTTTCGGTTAATTTTTTTTATTTCTCTCCATAAAAAAACAAAGACAACCAACTACATTTTTCTCAAAAAAAAAAATTTTTTATATTTTCTACTGTATTTTGAAGATTATTTTCTTCATGACTCCATCTGTTTCATCTGAGTGTCAATGTTTAAATTAATTATATTTTATAAACTAATGAAAAAAAAAAACAATCAAGTCTTAGCATTTTTCTTCATATTTTCATTAGTTTATAAAATATAATCAATTTAAACATTGACACATTAAAATACTTATATTTTATAAACTAATGAAAAAAAAAAACAATCAAGTCTTAGCATTTTTCTCCATATTTCCATTAGTTTATAAAACATAATTAATTTAAACATTGACACTGAGATGAAACAGATGGAGTCATGAAGAAAATAATTTACAAAATACAGTAAAAAATATAAACATTTTTTTTTTTTTGAGAAAACTGTAGTTGGTTGTTTTTGTTTTTCCATATAGAGAAATAAAAAAAATAAACCGAAGAATTTCAATTGCTTATAACAAATTGTTTATTCAATAAACAATGAAAATTAAGCACAAAACAATTTTTTTTTGAAGATATCACGTAGAAAAATAAATTATGATTATTTCACCGATGTAAATAGTTAATAACAATGTGAGGATTAATAATTTTTAATTCTGCCGACGAGAATCTGTTCTGTATCCTTCGAAAAATAGCTCCACGAAGCGAAAAAAATTTGAGATTCGTAGTTTTACAACTATCTCACTTGCGATGTTAATATCCAAGCTTTGATAAATTGTTAATTAACTAATTAATAATTTAATGAAAAATTGTGATAAATTTTTTTTGCCGACGGAATATTATTCGTTATTTTATGCTATAAGTGCCTGAAGTTTTTTGAATTAAAATTTTAATATTTAATATGTTTAAATAACATTTTTTGATAAAGTAATCGAAGGGGGCTTACAGATACAGGAATAGCCGTTTTCGGACGAATTTTAGGCCATCTGTAAAAATTATTATTATTCATCCTACACTTCCGGAAGTTGGGATATTTATTAGCAAATTTCCTCCTCTTTTTGAATCTTTTTTCGAATTTGCAATATCTCGAATAGTCTCTGAGATATAAGCAAAAAAATTGGTTCAAGCACTGACGTGAAGTCAGAAGCTTTTGCGCGTATGTTCTATTGTCCATGCTTCTGTATTGGACACCCTTAATCGAATTTACCATGGTTAATTATGTCGTCCATTCTCCTGTATTGGACACTCTTACTTCGAATTTACCACGGTAAATTCGAATTAAGTGTCCAATACAGGAGAATGGACGACATAATTAACCATGGTAAATTCGATTAAGGGTGTCCAATACAGAAGCATGGACAATAGAACATACGCGCAAAATCTTCTGACTTCACGTCAGTGCTTGAACCAATTTTTTTTTCGTGATTTTTTTTAAATTTTCTGGAGGCGCGGTTCTTAAAATTTTTTTTTTCGTCATTTTTTTCAAATTTTCTAGGAGTACGGTTCTTACAGAATTTTAAACACGTCTTTGTGTTGATTTTCTACTACTAGTTACCAAGCTTCAATTCAATCGAATATTTATTTTTTGAGTTATCAAGGAAACAATATTCCAGGTGGATATTACTCGGAAACCGTTAAACCGATTATGCCCAAAAACGAACTCAACTCTCCCTTTCGGATACGCAACCTACCCTGAAAATTGCAAGTCCCTATCTCCTTTGGTTCGAAAGTTATCGAGGCAACGGTCACCCATCTACTGAACTCACACAAGAATGCTCGAATCTCCAACAATATTCAACCGATCGTATTAAAACTTGAAACTTGGCAGTAGAGTTAGGTAAGGAACGCTCTTGCAAAATTTCAGCAATTTCAAACGTATAGTTACTGATATATAGAATTTTTTTTTTTTATTTTCAATGATTTATTAAAAATTTTCTACAGATGCTATCCTCACCAAATTTCGCAAACATTTTCGCGTTGGCATTCTTCATCTAATAACCATGTTTGAATTCAATCGGTTCAGTATTTTTCGAGTTAATGAGGAACAAAAAACCACCAAATTTCAGAAAATTTCAGATGGCTTTAACTCTGAAACCGTTTGGTCGATTATGCTCATAAACAAACTCAAATGTGGCATTCATATGCACAACATAACCTGAAATTTTCAAGCCGCTATCTCTTTCCGTTCTCAGGTTATCGTGACAAAAAAAATATTTTTTAATAATTTTTTTTAAATTTTCTAGCCATACGATTCGCCCAAAATTTCACAAACGTGCTTAGGTTCATGTTCTAAAACTACTCACCAAGTTTCAATTCGATCGGATTTATATTGGTTGAAAACAAAATTATTACTCGGAAACCACTGGGCGATTATGCCCATTAACGAACTTGACCGTCGTATTGCGATGCGCCACCCACCCTGAAAATATCAAGTCGCTAGCTCTTTTCGTTCTCAAATTATCGTGGCAACGGACGGCCGGCCGTACGGCCGGACGGACAGAATCAAATTTGACCTCGGATTCTTCATCGGGGAGTCAAACTTGAACGTTTGAGACCAATTTCGTCAAAAAATTCGAAAGTTACAGACATTTGGGCAAAACTATAACGCGATGTTCCCCAGAACATACGCGCAAAAACGAAACCCCCCTTTTTTTTAGTTAATTGTTTATAACTTTTGTAATTTTTGCGGGCGCATCTTGAATTTTGTCAAAAACTTTCTAAAAGGGATTACGAATCGAATGAGCCCTCAACCATATTTTTCCGACTCTTCGAAAAAATTTCGACCTAAAAGGCACTTGTTGACTAGACTATTAAGTATTTTTCATTTATGCGGAATAAGGAATGTTTCGGATTAATTCAACTGGTCGTCTCTTATTTCATTCAAACAAGTGTTCCGTTCTCCATACTGAGTTTGCTACGATAAAATGAGAAATTTTAGAAGCACTCACTTGGTGTCAAAATTTCGAGGGTGTTCGTTCATTGAAGAATTATTAAATTTCCATGATTTGTGTTACTTTATAACGTGTGAACTCTACTTGTTATATGCCAGGCTTGCAAGGGATTAACGCGCTAAAACTTGTCTCTCCCTAAATGGATGGGTAGTGAAAGTAAATTAAAAATTATGTGTGTAATGAATTCCTGTGATCATAATTATTAGAAACAAGGAATAATGATTCTACTAAAAATTTGAGCTCAACTTTGAAAAAGTGGAAAAGTCCTATCGACAGGAGCTTTGGCGCTCGTGTTCAAACTTTGACAAATAATATCACCTAAAGTATTGGTTTCTTTAGAGTTGGGAATGATATCAATAGATTCTTACGATAGGACTGCATCATAAAAGGAGTCAAATTAAAATAATAGTTTATATATCAAGATAAAATGAGCAGTCGACTGCAATGAGTTAACCTCGTGGAATTGGTTGTTGCAACTCCGTGCATAGTATTCACAACTCGAAATACCTAAGAAAAGTATCATCGAAATTTCTAGAGCAAGGCTAGAGACAATCATAGCAGATAGCCCATTTATTCTGTATATTTGAATAGGTATAGCCTGACAAACAAATTATTTTAATAGTTCATTTCATTTGTTTGAAAGATAATAATACATATGTATTCTAGATCTTTGATTTTCTCTATTTGATATCTTATCTCATTATAAGAAAAAGAATAGGTCAATAAAATGCGATCCTTTGTTCATAATTCAATCGTTCATACAACTAACACATTCATTCTGTATTATGAACCTTAAGTCAAGAAAACATATTTGATACTCATGTAGATCTATATTTTTGCATTTTTTTGCTAACAACACTATGAAAATACTGTATATAGGAACATGTCTCACTACTGAAGTAAATAAAAGGTATTATTTACTTCAGTATTCAACGAACAGTAATTTCTTTTGATGATTCCATTATGTTGTTCTTTACTATTGCCTTCATAAACTACATCATTAAAATTATCCAATTCTAAATTCAAAATTTTCTGAAACATCATGCTCAATATTTATAGATGAGTTATTAAATATGCAATAAGTCAATATCATTTTTGGTATCAAAACAGTATTGTATATATTCACAAATTCAAGTTTCGGAACATTATTTTCCAACACAAAATATTTTCAAAGTATGAATTATAAACAAATAAAATGTAAGTTTATTTAATTTCTACCCTCGATTATGCCTTGGCGCTGAGCGCTGACTGACGCGCTCGGAGAGAACCTGCAAACGGCTGATGATGATCTATACTCGATCCTGGGTTGCACCATATAAGTAATAGATAGTCTATTATGTATACGGGTTACACTTTCCGAGAAGCCGTAAGATAACATGTATGAACACAGATCATTCATACCTATATAAATTCATAGATACAAATAAGGACCTTAGTTTTCGATTACAGCATTCTGTGAAATCATAGAATCACGATTCAATATTGAAACTATGAAAAATTATATCTCCGAAAGTGTTAGCTTGATATAATTGAAAATTATATCTATCAGTAGATTGTTATGATGAAATTGCATCTTGAAAAAATTGAATTTGAAATTTGTAATGTACAAAAATAAATTTTTTTTCGTTACTCCGAAACCACCGAACCGATTTGGCCCAATAACGAACTTAGCGATATTTTTCTCCCAAACCTACTCTGAAAATTTCTGCTGTCCAGCTCATTCCGTTTGAGAGTTATCTGTTAACGGCCGGCCGGGCCTAATCGATTTTGACCACGGATTATTGACTGATCGAACCAAAACGTTTAAGACCATTTTCATCCAAAAATTCGATAATTACAGGCATTTGGGCAAATTGATAAGCACTCTGTTCCGAGGAACAAGAGCGCCAAGAAGGAAGTTACAAAAAAAAATTCAATTTTCAAATCACAAAGGTTCCAAAATCTTGTCCTCTTGGGTATATCCCTGGCATACGAAGTAATTCCCTCCAAAATCTTCTCAATCAGAGCAGATGGTTCTCATCTCTGGCAAAACGATATTCCAAAATTAGACGTCTTGTTCCAAGACTCACAGATTGATGTAGATCCAGAATTGGAGGTACAGGTAAAAACTTATTCCAGATTAGAACTCTCAGGTAAAGGTAAATCTGGATTTGACCATTATATTCAAACGTAGAGCTGGTCATAAAAATATGACGCCTTTTTAGACATAAACACTCACAAAAACCAACTATTTTATTCAGAATATTCTGAACATAAATTACAACAAAAATTAATTGCGAACACGAGTTTGAATTCCAACTAAACTCTCCACTATCGTTCTTCACTCATCGAGGTACTACCCCATTAGAAAAAAATGGGTTCAAGCCCTGTGGACAGGAGCTTTCTGGCGCTCTAGTTCAAACAGACAAATTATATCTCCGAAAGTATTGGTTTCTCAGAGTTGGGAATTATATCAATGTATTCATATGATAGAACTGCATCATAAAGGAAATTCAATTCAAATAATAGTTTATTTATCAAGATTAAATGAAAAATCTGAGTTTGAGAACTGCACCATAGAAGAAATCAAATTGAATCTGGCCAATTTTGCCCAATAACGAACTTAACCGAGATATTCATCTCCCCAACCTACTCTGAAAATTTCAATTACCTAGCTCATTCCGTTATAGAGTTATTGTAGAAAAACTTTTTTTAAATTTTCAAATTTTTTTTTTGACACTTTGCGGTAACCTGGTCAATACAAAACTTCACATGCGTATACAGGTCATGATTCTACAATTTGATGCTTAATTTCAGATAGATCGAGGGATCGGTTTCGGAAATATTCATAAAAAATATTTTTACTAAAATCGGCCATAACTCCGAAAGTATTGGTTTATCAGAGTTGGGAATGATATCAATGTATTCATACGATAGAACTGCATCATAAAGGAAATTCAATTCAAATAATAGTTTATTTATCAAGATTAAATGAGCAATGTGAGAATGAGAACTGCACCATGGAAAAAATCAGATTAAATCTGGCCAATTTTGCCCAATAACGAACTTAACCGAGATATTCACATCCCTAACCTACTCTGAAAATTTCAACTACCTAGCTCATTCCGTTCGAGAGTTATTTTAGAAATTTTCAAAATTTTTTTTGACACTTTGTGGTAATGTGGTCAATACAAAACTTGACATGCGTATAAAGGTCATGATTCTACAATTTGATGGTAACTTTCAGATAGATTGAAAGAACGGTTTCGGAAATATTCATAAAAACTATTTTTACTAAAATCGGCCATAACTCCGAATCCGCTTAATGGATTTCGCCCATTAACGAACTCGTCTGAGATATTTACGCTCCAAACCCACTTTGCTAATTTCAATCCGATAACTCCTTTCGTTCGAGAGTTATCGTGCCTACGGCCGGCCAGTCGGCCGGATATAATCGATTTCGACCTCGGATTCTTGATCAGTGAGTCGAACCAAATCGTTTGAGACCATTTTCAGCCAAAAATTCCAAAATTACAGACATTTGGACAAATTGATAAGCACTCTGCTCCGAAGAACTTGAGCGCCAACAAAACAAGTTTCGAATGACGATTGCCCAAAACAGGTTTAAGTAACTACAAATAGTGGATATTCTATAAAACATGTAGGATGAAAGAAGAGAAGTAATAATGAAATATTACCTTGTAATCGATCAAAAATTTCCTGATCTACGTTCACCAAATTTTCTCCTCTCTCGAACTACAGAATTATGCTTTCAATATTTACGTAATATTTTCAAACATTTTTGGGCGAGGTCCCCGTTGCATCGCCAAAATACGAGTATCTCAACCCCAATATTTTTGAAGTTATAATATTCCCTTCTGTCAGTCCCGTCATAAGAAGAGAGAACTGAGCATTCTATGTCTATGGATGAAAAGCAGTCTCACTTCTCTCAGATCTCTTACTTCATGTTCCGTTCCGAAATGTAAGACTTTTCTGAGAAAAACTAATTCCGGAGCAAACAACTGAGATTTTTCTCACTTCGCTCACATTTCGGAATACACTTTATTCTCATAATTCTTCGATTGATTAGATAATGTCATGTCTCAGGAAAATAAGTTGACATTATGACAATTCATACATAGAATAATTATATCATTCTGTGAAAACGTAGAAATACGATTTATTATTGAAATTTTGAAAAATCATATCTCCGAAAGTATTAGCTTGTTAGAGTTAAAAATGATATCATCGAATTCCTATGGTAAAACAACTTATTGAAAAAAATTTATTTGGAATTTGTTTTGTAAAAAAAAATTTTTTTTTTACTCCGAAACCATCTGTCCGATTTTGCCCAATAACAAACTAAGCCGAGATATTTATCTCCCAAACCTACTCTGAAAATTTCAACTGTCTAGCTCATTCCGTTCGAGAGTTATCGTGCCTACGGACCGGCCGGACAGAATGAATTGCGACCACGGATTCTTGATCAGTGAGTCGAACCAAATCGTTTAAGACCATTTTCTTCGAAAAATTCGAAAATTACAGACATTTGGGCAAATTGATAAGCACTCAGTTCCGAGGAACTAGAGCGCCAAAAATAAAAATTTGTTTGTTTTAAGAAATTTTATATTTCAGAAACTATCCGTCAGAAACTACTGAAATTCCGCACATACCTTCGAGCCGCCATTTAATAATCGAGTAGGGGAACCCGGGGTAGAATGGGGTACCTAAGCTTTGGGAGCAATTTGTGGGGGCTAAACAGAAGTAACAAAATTATTTAGCGGTCTTAACGTTTACTTTCTTACTAATCTATAAAAATCTCTAACATCACTTATCTACATCAGTATTTCCTATTAAAAAATAATGTTAAAAAAAAAATTCATTCTGCCCCACCCCCTGGGGTAGAATGGGAAATTGACCTGGGACAACACGAAATAATAATTATTGGCATATTTCGCATATGAAAATAGTGTCCTCATCATCGCGGTCCAGACCAGCACATCCTAACTGTGCCAATTTTTTGCAGACGCTACAAGAACACCAACCTTCATCAGACTTAGAGTACAGATCATTACAAGACAAGCAGTTTGCATCTTCTTCATCTGTACTTTCTTCAGAGTCTGTCTCGATTATCTTCTGTTTTTTATATGCAACCCTTTTGATTTTTTCCCCTTTTTTTCGGAATGGGGTATACCCCATTGTGCCCCTCCCGTTCTGCCCCGATAATCAATTTTCATAAAACAAATGTTTATTATCAGCTACACTAGTCATACCTGCCCTATGGCTACATGTGTGCGTAGTCAAAAGTTGTTGTTGTAATGAACTGCTACCTCTGATATACAGAACAAAAAAACAGGGTAAAGGATAGTTACCTTAGCTTTGCAGAGCAAAACTTGGAAAGTGTTGACCTTCGGCGTAACTAGACCTGATAAGGCTCTTACGGTGTCATCAACTGCTGCGGATAATGCCTCAGGTCAGTCTGAACATTGTGTGTGGAAATCACGTGTTTTTGGCATTCGTAGTGAGTCTACCCCCTCTTCCCCATTCCGCTCCGTTACCCCATTCTACCCAGGGTTCCCCTACAGCTCGATCGAATTTATATGAGAAAAGAATAAACAACGGAATATGCGTGCAAAAGCTCTTGACTCCACGTCAATGCTTTTTAAGAAATAGTTAACTCTTGATACGACCATTTTTCAATGAGTTACAGCCCGTCAAAAATCACTGAAAGTTTTATACTTTTTTCATTCCCTTAATTGTTTTGAGGAGGTTTATATCCAATTGTGCCAGGTGGAAGTAATATTATATACACGTATTGATACTTCGTGTCGAGGTAAATAGACGGCTCCAACAGTCCAACAAAGTCCAGAAAATCAAGAAATTCCATAATCATTGACCTACAAGATATGCCGCGGAAGAAATTTTATGGGGAGGGTTAAGGGTTATGAGGAACCCATGCACAGATATGAGAGCAGAGGGCAAATACTCAAACAGAATTTCAATCAGATTAGTATTCGGTACATTAATTTGGATATTCATCGAGATAATTGTTAGGAGTCACATAGTATAATTCTCATACCTCAAGTATCTGGGTCATTCATCAGATACGCGAGATACTGATAATAAGCCCTAAATTATTCCGCAGATCAACCAGGTGGTTGCAGGTGTCGCCATTTGCGGGAGGGTTCAAGCACATTTGACTTCGAATTTATCTACGGGAAAATTGCGGTGAAAATTACAAAGCTTATTGAACAAAGTTCTCCCTCTCTGAGAACGAAAACGAATTGTAAGTTCTAACCTAACTGTTACATTGATTCGAATGCTCGATTTGCCATAAAAATTAATACGAACTATTCATATCTGAATTCAACTCATGTCAAATATCAGTGATAACTGCACCAATAGTTATGATACGAAAATCTCATTGAATATATTTTGAAACTAATTCGTGTCGTGGCATGCATGTTATAGTTTCACGGTTTTCCAGGAACCTCCCCGAACGTAGTATAATTCACCATATTTGACTTCGAAATTGTGCACGGTAGAATTGCGGTAAAAATGACACAGCTAATTAAACTAAGTTATCCCTCTCTGAGACTGAAAACAAATTTTAAGTTCTAACCTAACTGTTACATTGACTCGAATGCTCGATTTGCCACAAACATTATTACAAACTATTCATATTATCTGAATTCAATTCAACTTCGGTCGAATATCAGCGATAACTGCACCAATGGTTTTTTGATATGAAAATCTTGTTGAATTGACATTGCTACAGGAAAAACCATAAAATTAATAAAATTCAAACCAAATGGTGTCGTGACATGCATGTTATAGTTGTACGGTTTTCCAGGAACCTCCCCGAACGTAGTATGATACGAATCATGGATTCCATTAGCTCGTGAGTTGAATGAATTTATATCTTCGATGTGATTGGCACCCCTAAGCATAACAGACATATTATAGGTTCGAAGGTTGATGATACGCTTAGAACGATTTCATTCCAGCATGCATGAAGTTTAAAGGCGGGTTTATACAGCAGATAAGATAAAATAAGAAACAAATTAAAATAAAATAAGAATTAAGGGTTAGAAGGATCAGTTTATACAGATTATCTAAAACAAAATAAGAAATAAGAATGAACCAATGAAATCGCAGCTTCTTGACAATTTTATGCAAGTTCTATGAATTTCACTCTTCGAGCATGCGCATTGTCATCTTCCAAACAAAATAACATAAAATAAGAAATAAAGATGAGAGTTGGTCAACTTTAATTCTTATTCTTATCTCCAATTTTATCTTATTTCATGTATAAACGCTCTCATAGAAATGTACATGTTCAACTTACTTATTTTATTTTAATTTGTTCCTTATTTTATTTTACCTATCTTATTTTATTTGCTGTAAAAACCCGCCTTTACATCAGGTTGCTTATTTCTCTTCTGCATATCTATATTCCATTCGAAGAGATAACTAGGGTGCGTTTTTATTTTAATCGAAATGTCTAATCGATTAATCGTAAAAGAATCGGTGTCTTTTTATTTTCATAAAGTGAATGAATTCTTGAAAATATAAATACACCGATTCATTAACGATTAATTGATTAGATATTTCGATTACAATAAAAACGCACCGATATTTCAGCTGTGGATAGGTTCCTTGAAGTCATTCTAAATATCCTATAACCAACGGGTGTCTGGTCACCCATTACTGTTTTATCCATTACTGTTTTATCCATTACTGTTTTATCCATTTTTGCGCGTATTCTGATTATTTTCTTGTACCATTCAAGATACAGGGTGTTTCACGAATTGTATAGGCTTTCCGTGCAGATGCAGGTCATTTTGGTGAGTCTAAATCAGTTTTCGGAATATGTCATAACTGTATTTGTTCAAGAGATACAGGATGTTTATTCTATCAAAAATTTTCAATCGGCATAACTCTTGAACGCCTGCATGGATCTTCATGAAAATTTCAGGGAATTGGTATGGACCTATACCCAATATTCTCTCAGAATGGCTTGTTGATAGCGTAGGTTCGGACTGAGAAAATTATTTTCTTTATGCCACATCTTGTAAAACACCCTGTAGGTACATACAATTTTGAAGAAGTGATATTTTTCTCAGAATCTATAATGAACATTCTTTCAAACAAACGTATTGGCAATAATGGCACTCTTCGAAACAATATTATATGAACCATTGAATATTTGGAATTTTCAATTCATAATAAACACGGACCTCTGTGCCCTCGTCTGTGCCTCAGAATAAAACGTCAATACATATTGAATGAATTGAATTTCTCAGTATCATCACTTCAGGAATGTGGTGCATATTATTTCAGCCAATACACGAATCAGGGTTACTACTTCAGATTACCCGAAAGAGTTTTTCAAAAAAATACTCCTATGTTCAAAAACATGGTTCAAACGATAGAAATTCTCATTCTCGAATTATTTATCTTCGGAAACTCTTTGAATAATTGAAACAGTTGGTAGCAAAATCAAAGATTTCATAGAAACAGAAACACAAAAAAATATTAAGTGTGAAAATTACTTCTATTGAAAAGTGAGTTACAACTATGACAGGTAATCTAAAAAAACTGTGAGTTATTTGCTCTCCGGAGCTGATAACTGTGTACATCTGTTACAAATTAATATTCCCTTTCTAACTCTTATTAGAAGGGACCTTATAACTGGCCTGCAAGATCCCCAGATCTTACATGCGTGGATTATTTCCTCTGGGCACACTTGAAAAATAAAGTTTACTCCTAAGAAATCATGAATAGGGAGCAACTGATTAATCGCATTCAAGCTTCGTGTGAAGATATACGAAATCGTCCAGAAATTATAAGGAAAGCTGTAGCGCATTTGATCAAAAGAGCTAGAAAATGATTAGAGGAAATAGGGAGTATTTTCGAAAACAAAGTTATGATTTTTTTCTCATTTATCGTAATTTATTTTTAGTTTGATATTTATAAGATACATTCAACATTTTCATTCTTAATTTTATAATAGTCCAATTGAATGATCAATGTTATTTCGAGTCTCAGTTGTGAAATATCTGTCTAAGCAACTAAAACACACGCAACTATTCCTTCACACTTCTATCCATACTTAATTCGAGTTTTCGGTTGTTTGGCATAAAATCTTCAATTATGCAAATATCTGTGTTTAAATTATTCGAAAAAAATTTTCAAACATGAATAATTCGAAAATGAGTATTTCTATCATTTCTATTATCAGGCACATAGGTAAGCAGATGTGGAACTTAATGTATTGGTTGTAATACGATGCAGCACTATAATTAAGTGATATTACTGAGCATTTCAATTGATTTAATATGAATTAACGCATTCTTCGGAGATTCACAGGTCCGTGTTTATTATAAATTGAAAATTCCAAATATTCGAACAACGGTTCATAAAATATTGATACGAAGTGTGCCATTATTACCAAGAGGCTTGTTTGAAGGAATATTTATTGTAGATTCTGATAAAAATTTCACTTCTTGAAAATTTGATGAACTGGGTTTCCCACTATAATTTGACCACCACTTTAACTTTTGGACAAGATATTGAGTGCGACTTCAGTTTTTTAAAGGAAACATTCTATATATTCTTTTATAGTTGGCTAGCTCTTTCTCTCCTGATTTCGAATATAAATGCATAAGTTGGTTTATCTCTCTTATTTTGACAACTACTGAGTCTTAAATTCTGGGAACCACCTGGTAAACTCTGCAGTCAGTTGTCAAGTGGTGAAATATGCATTACACAGAAGCGGAAAAATTTGAAATATTTTCATTTTATGTGAAGTACAATAAAACAAAAAAGCTACAAGGAGGGAATATATGGCCTTACATCCAGATGATCCAATACCAAGTGTAAATACATTTGTTAATACTTACAATCGTGTGAGAGATTCTTAAAGTTTTAAGGGGTTAGGTGTAGTCAGCGTTTTCAAAAAATATTTTTTTGTTTTTTTTGCATTTTCTCAAAGCATAGGTAATATCTCAGAAATATTAATTCTCCGAGAATTTGAAGTAAATCCGACAAATAATTTTCGAGTTATTCGATAATTAGCAAAGGGCTCATCTCGGGTGTTCTAGGCGAGAGCAGGTAGCTAGCAGCTAGCGTGCTAACGACAACACTCCAGAAGGTAGAATCCTACGTAGACAACATTAAATAGATATTTTGGAAGCTACCACAACGGCTAAAGAACTATTATATGGCCCAGGAATAGATGACTCTATAAGTAATTAAATAATACGTGAATTGAGTGTTAAACTTCGAATGCGTTTTCCTCAAAACTATGTTCTTTGAACTCGTGACCACTGTAGCTCGAAAACCTCTAGGTAGATTTTAATGAAATTTATACAGTTTTTCGAAATCATAAAAAACTAGTTTTTTAATGTCGATTTTTTGTAAACAATTAACTGATGTTTTTTTCCCGAAAATATGGAAAAAATTTTCCTGAGGCTGCCATTAATTAAAAAAAAATTTCGATCGGGCACTAGGTTATCTAATAATAAAACTGATTTTTTTTGTCCGATTGATTTTTGATGGATCTCCAAGGATAAGTGTTAGTCACCGCAAGGAGCTTCGGTTGTTACTGGATCAACACATGCAGCCATTACTTTTGGAATAATGGTTTTTTTTTCTGAAATTTCTGTCAAATCAAGTCGAAACATTATTTAATGATGCTATATTTTTACTTTCATAAAATAGAATAATTTACTGGCAAAAAAAAATTATTTAAAATTGTCAATTTTTCTTGTCTCCAGACCAGAATCGGAAACGCTTAGAGGACTGTCAACATAATATGCTGCAAAGACTGGAGGAAAATCCCAATTTATTCAATTCTATAATGTGGACGGATGAATCATCGTTTTCCACAGCAGGCATGTTCAACAGAAAAAAAAGAAATTCTTGGGAAAACAAAAATCGAAGACAACGGAAAGTATTTCAAATTAGAAAATCTGGAAGAAACTCTTTCACCGTTTGCTGCGGTATTGTTAACAATAAAATTGTGTTGGCTATATTTTTCGACTACACATTTACAAGTGAATCGTATTTAGAAAAGATACTGCCAGAGGTAGCTCAGCTTTTGGAGCAACTCTTTTCTGTTAACGAACTCGTCCGAGATATTTACGTTCCAAACCTACCCTTTCAATTTCCTAACTCCTTTCGTTCGACAGTTATCGTGTTAACAGACCGCCGGCCGGACGGCCAGACAGATACGATTTTGACCACAAATTCTTGATCAGTGTGTCGAATCAAATCGTTTGAGACCATTTCCAGCCAAAAATTCGAAAATTACAGACATTTGGGCAAATTGATAAGCACTCTGTTCCAAGGAACAAGAGAGCCAAACTTGGAAAAGCACTGACTTGTGATCATTCTGCTTTCGCGCACTTTAAACTAGCCAGAAGGGTCACCCATTCAGGCACTGAATGCGCCCAAATGTGCTTGGCTTCCTGGTTAAAGTAAAATATTTTCCCAATGTTTCCAACGGTATGTGTCCGAACGAGTTTGAATCTAGAACCAGGATATGAAATAAGGTATCAGAGGCCCTCGCGAAGTCTCAACAATAACTGACGGATGGTTTGTGAGATAAGTAAATAATTCTTTTTAGTATTTTTTTTATTTTCTAGTCAAACCACCCTCACGAAATTTAGCCCCAGTCTCAGTGTCAGTATTTTTCAACTAACCACTGAGTTTCATTCTGATATGATCAGTTCCTTTCGAGTTATTGGGAAAACAGAATTTCAGATGGCTCCCAAACCAGTCGGCGGATTTGACCATTAACAGACTTGACCTCGGATCTTTCATCAGTTCTCAACAGATGACAATAATTATTCACGATGTATACAAACAGAAATAAAATGAACAACAAAAATAATGTGAGAAATCCAAATGAATTTAATTTACGAAATGGCTAAAATAGTGTCATCGTTTGTCTGAATTGTTATAGGATAAAACTACGAAATGGTATCTCGTTGCCATGCAGGTTCAAATACCAATCTAGCTGGTTGAAAAAAGGGAGTCAAAATCTATTTATTCAACAATAAAATTTATTAGTCACCCATTTTGATAATGCCAAGCAATATTTTTATGTTAAATTACTAATGTTCGTAAAGGTGGAAGACATTTTCAGTTTTCACGTACACGGTGAACTATATAAAGGTTCAAAATGTTCCTACTTCGGTCCGGTATTTTTCAATTTCAGAGATGGTCAAAAAGGATGATATAGATAACTGAAATCTTAAAAAATATCCGTTGATGGTTTCATGATTTATTGAAGTTTATAATTACACTCAATACACGAAAATCGGCCCAAGTATAAGTCTAAAACTAAGAATCTCAGGGGATTAAAATCCCTGGATATAAGTCCACCTAAATGACCCCAGTAAATGGTTTCTGTTTGTCGCATTCCTTCCCGGACATCCTGTATAGAATGGCTTTTTATAGGAGTATATGTCGTACTTTTTTGCGATGAAATACACTGTATCCCGAAACTTTGTGGAGTGTACCTGGAATGAAGGCGGGAGAATTGAACGATAGGACACGCAGGTCCAGACTTTGGATAGTATAATAAAACCCAATTTCAGTCTGCTGTTCCAAGCATTTAGGAATATTATTGTCCGTAATATATTTGCATAAAATCCGCTGTTCACATAAACCTTATCAATTACGACAGGGATAATAACTTGTAATGCGATGAAACTAATGCTGAGATAACACAAGACGTAAACAAAACAAATATTGGTCCTACAATTTCGGACTTTGATAACAAGATGCTTGATTTTACGAGGGGAGGAATGGTGGTACTCTCGCTTTCAACTAAGGGATCGGTCAATCTTCATGGTCGGTATTCCAAACAATCTGCTGCATTGTGTTTTCTGATTACCATAAATTGGAGGATATTTGATATTTTACTGAATTGAAACGTCCTCACAGATTCGTTCATTAATTCCTTTATTGTATCTTATTACGCGGAACTTTGGTTTCGGGCTGAAATCGAGAAGTTTAATTAGCATTTGAAAGTATCATCTTTCAGAAATCAGTAGACGTTATTCCTCTGAAGTCCCAACGTACCAGTTTTAGTTTCTTCTCTTTCGCTATGCGTCGAATCGACCGCAGTCGGTACAGTTCCGCTCATAGTATTATTTTATTATACATATTTTTTATCACTAGTCATTGTTTTATTGTGTACGAAATAAACAAATTTCTTCTGCTACCCGCTACACCGCAGCGCATTTGTTCAAGTCACGGGTGCAGACTTATTTACGTTATTTGGATTTATAATTTTGTTTTTGGCGCTCTTCTTCCTCGGAACAGAGTGCTTATCAATTTGCCCAAACGTCTGAAATTTTTGACTCACTGATCAATCCGTGGTCGAAATCGATTCTGTCCGGCCGTCCGGCTGGCCGTCCGTCCGTTAACACGATAACTCTCGAACGAAAGGAGTTAGAGGATTGAATTGATTTGCAGGGTAGGTTTGGAGCGTAAATATCTCAGACGAGTTCGTTACCGGGCGAAATCCACCAAGCGGTTTCGGAGTTATGGCCGTTTTTAGTAAAAATATTTTTGATCAATATTTTCGAAACCAATCACTCGATCTGTCTGAAATTCCGCATCAGATTGTAGAATAATGACTTTTATATGCATGCGAAGTTTTGTATTGATCAGGTTGCCGTAAAGTGTAAAAAAAAATCAAAATTTTTAAATTTTGTTTCTACAATTACTCTCGAACAGAATGAGCTAGGCAGTTGAAATTTTCAGAGTAAGTTTGGGAGATGAATATTTCGGATAAGTTCGTTATTGTTTAAAATAGGTCAGACGGTTTCAGAGTAACGAAAAAAAATATTTATTTTCAACTTATGAATTTCTGATTCAATTTTTGGCGCTCTAGTTCCTCGGAACTGAGTGCTTATCAATTTGCCCAAATGTCTGTAATTTTCGAATTTTTCGATGAAAATGGTCTTAAACGATTTGGTTCGACTCACTGATGAAGAATCCATGGTGGAAATTCATTCTGTCCGGCCGTCCGGCCGGCCGGTCCGGCCGGCCGGTCCGGCCGGCCGGTCCGGCCGTAGGCACGATAACTCTCGAACGGAATGAGCTAAAGAGTTGAAATTTTCAGAGTAGGTTTGGGGGATAAATATCTCGGCTAAGTTCGTTACTGGGCAAAATCGGACAGAAGGTTTCGGAGTAATAAAAAAAAAAATTTTTTTCACATTAACAAATTCCAAATTAAATAATTTTTAATAAGCAGTTTTATCATAAGAATCCATTCATATCATTTTTAACTCTAACAAGCTAATACTTTCGGAGATATGATTTTTCAAAATTTCAATGTAAATCGTATTTCACAGATTGATATAATTATTCCTTGTATGAATTTTCATAATGTCAACTTGACAGAAGGGAAAATTGTAACTTCAAAAATATTGGGGTTGAAATACTCGTGAAGTTTGTATCGACCAGATTACCGCAAAGTGAAAAAAAAAAAATTGAAAATTTAAAATATGTTTTTCCACAATAACTCTCGAACGGAATGAGCTAGATAGTTGAAATTTTCAGAGTAGGTTAGAGAGATGAATATCTCGGTTAAGTTCGTTATTGGGCAAAATTGGCCAGATTTAGTTCGATTTCTTCCATGGTGCAGTTCTCATTCTCATGATTGCTCATTTAATCTTGATAAATAAACTGTTATTTGAATTGAATTTCCTTCATGATGCAGCTCTATCATATGTATACATTGATATAATTCCCAACTCAGAGAAACCAATACTTTCGGAGATATAATTTGTCTGTTTGAACTAGTTTTTAAAGATGCAGTTTCACCATAAAAATCCACTGATATCAATATCAACTCTAACAAGCTGATATTTTCGGAGATATAATTTTTCGAAATTTCAATAATGAATCGTACTTCTATGTTTTCACATGATGCTATAAATATTCTATCTATGAATTATTATATGATCTTTGTTCATACTCATACATTTCATCCTGTTCTATAAGAGAGAGCCAAATTCATTTCAGCTATTTTAAATTGATTTCTTCCATGGTGTAGTTCTCATTCTCAGATTGCTCATTTAATCTTGATAAATGTACTATTATTTGAATTGAATTTCCTTTATGATGCAGTTCTATCATAAGAAAACATTGATATCATTCCGAACTATCAGAAACCAATACTTTCGGAGATATGATGTGTCAAAGTTTGAACAAGAGCGCCAAAGCTCCTGTCCACAGGGCTTGAACCAATTTTTTTGTATTTTAGTTTATATTTTTCCAAAAATTGTGTCCTAACATTATGATAATGTATCTGCATACAAAAAAAAAGTGAGAAAGACCTGTGCACAGGGGCTTTGGCGCTCTTGCCAAACTACTTGCGAGTAATTATTCAAACTTTGACGAATCATATCTCCAAAGTTGGGAATGATATCATTGGATTCTTATGATGGAACTGCATCATAAAAGGAATCATATTTCTGAAAGTATTGGTTTCTCAGAGTTGGGAATGATATGAATCGATTCTTATGATAGAACTGCATCATAAAAAATTAAATTCAAAACGTGGGTGTGTGACTCACCTCATATGTTGGATTTACCTATATCAACAAATTATAGTTAGGCGGAGGTTACACGGTCAATCCAGTATCAATCTGCCATCAATCTGAAACCTTGTAATCAATCCGGACCTCAGTCCATCAGTCAACGCGTATACAATCAGCTTTCCGTCAATCTGACATCAATCCATGATTGATCAAACTAAACCAGATTGACCGTGTAACCTCCTTCATAGAGCATTCTTTGAAATCATAAAATTACGATTAATAATTGAAATTTTGAAAAATCATATCTCCGAAAATATTAGTTTGTTAGAGTTGAGAATGATATCAATAGATTGTTATGATGAAACTGCATCTTAATAAAAATTGAATTTGAAATTTGTAATGTAGAAAAATTTTTTTTTTCGTTACTCCGAAACCACCAGGCTGATTTTACCCAATAACTAACCTATAACTGAGATATTTATCTCCCAAACCTAATCTGAAATTTTCAACTGTCTAGCTCATTCCGTAATATATCCGTCATATGGATCCAAGTAAATATATTCAATACGAAAAGGATGATATTTATGAAACTTTACAGAGAATTTGCAGTATACTCCATTCACTTTTATAAAGTCTCCCGGGTGGCCATGATTTAGGTCTATCACGTTTTTGATACTAAAGCAGAGGCATGTTGGCAGTGCTGAAATATCGTCAAGGTCAAAACAATTCGCCGAGACGTTGCCAATATCTATTCTCAACATAATCATAACATAATCTTCAATCTTAGACAAGATATTATCACAGGCCATTATCTTCGAATATAATAAAGAACTCTTCGCTTTCAAATTGAAAATACCGAAAGTAGTTTTGAAGAAGCAGAGACAACAAGTGCTATACAGAACCGAAATCTGCAATAGGAAAACTTCATTCTGACATGTTGAACTCTCGTATGAAATTACTAGTTTCCTATCGTTATATTTTACTGAGGTATCAGAATGACTCAGGTTTCCTAGTAGTTCTACATTTTGAAACTGGTGTATTTCAAGTTGTGCAACAAGGTATTTAAATGTCTTCTAGGCTCATTTCCTGAGAATTTCGAAAAGTGGGGAATTCTATAGGTAGGTTGGTTCGTTTAGAAGTTTTCCAGCCGGGTTATTCAGGTACTTTTATTATTTTTTCAAGTGAACTATCACAAAGTAACGAACTACTCTATCCATTATTTTTCAATACAATTCCAACACTTGATTCCCATACAAGGAAATAGCATAATTTAATCTTCCAACCAGTTTATAAACGTGAAATATTTCCAGTAATAACAAAGGAAAAACAGGAAAATTACTGTAACCTAACATTTTCAAAATAAACATGGTGAAATGTGTCAAATTTTCATGGCCAACCGGGAGACTTTATGAAAGTGAATGGAGTATACATTGACGCATACGCATCTGAAGCAATATTATTTTATACTCCTGTACTTTCGCTTCAACCGAAAATGCCCACAACTTTTTCAATTTAAATGGTGCAGCCTGTATATGTTTGCAGATTTTGAAAGACGTTGTTAATTCCAATTCGTCCATACTAAGTTTAGTGGAAACAATTTGTAACAACGAAAAATAAATAACTTTAGTTACAGAATAGGTAATAGTGTATTTCATTACCAGTCCAGAAAGTAAGTAAGCTTGCACGAGTTCCCGTGAGTGACGCGCGCGCATGGAAAAAGCCTGTATGGACATGTAATGAACGATATTTTTCATTATACCATTATTTGTTCTTCAGAAGAAAGCATTTCGATATTGTATAACAAAAATGGGTTCAAGCCCTGTGGACAGGAGCTTTCTGGCGCTCTAGTTCAAACAGACAAATTATATCTGGTATTGGTTTCTCAGAGTTGGGAATTATATCAATGTATTAATATGATAGAACTGCATCAAAAAGGAAATTCAATTCAAACAATAGTTTATTTATGAAGATTAAATGAGCAATCATGAGAATGAGAACTGCACCACATTTTCAAATTTCTTTTTTTGACACTTTGCGGTAATCTGGTCAATACAAAACTTCACATGCGTATAAAGGTCATGATTCTACTGTCTCCTACAGTCTGGTGCTAAATTTCAGATAGATCGAGTGATCGGTTTCGGAAATATTCATAAAAAGTATTTTTACTAAAATCGGCCATAACTCCGAAACCCCTTGATGGTTAACGCCCATTAACGAACTTGTCCGAGATATTTACGCTCCAAAACCACCTTGCAATTTTCAATCCGCTAACTCCTTTCGTTCGAGAGTTATCGTGCCTACGGCCGGTCGGCCGGCCGGACAGAATCGATTTCGCACTCGGATTCTTGATCAGTGAGTCGAACCAAATCATTTGAGACCATTTTCAGCCAAAAATTCCAAAATTACAGACACTTGGGCAAATTGATAAGCAATCTGTTCCGAGGAACTAGAGCGCCAAAAAAACAAGTTTCGTATGACAATTGCCCAAAACAGGTTTAAAGTACCTACAAATAGTAGGTATTCCATAAAACATGTATAAAATAATAAATTACCTTGTAACCGATCAAAAATTTCCTGATCTACGTTCACAAAATTTTCTCATCTCTCGAACTTTGGAATTATGCTTTCAAATTTACGTAATATTTTCAAACATTTTCGGGTGAGGTCCCCGTTGCATCGCTAAAATACGAGTATTTCAACCCCAATATTCTTGAAGTTACAATATTCCCTTCTGTCAAGTTGACTTTATGGCAATTCATACATAGAATATACATATAATAATTATATCAACCTGTGAAATACGATTTACATTGAAATTTTGAAAAATCATATCTCCGAAAGTATTAGCTTGTTAGAGTTGAAAATGATATGAATGGATTTTTATGATAAAACTGCTTATAAAAAAAAATTTAATTTGGAATTTGTTTTGTAAAAAAAAAATTTTTTTTTTAATACTCCGAAACCTTCTGTTCGATTTTACCCAGTAACGAACTTAGCCGAGATATTCGTCCCCCAAACCTACTCTGAAAATTTCAACTCTCTAGCTCATTCCGTTCGAGAGTTATCGTGCCTACGGCCGGACGGCCGGCCGGCCGGACCGGCCGGACCGGCCGGACAGAATGAATTTCGACCACGGATTCTTGATCAGTGAGTCGAACCAAATAGTTTAAGACCATTTTCATCGAAATATTCGAAAATTACAGACATTTGGGCAAATTGATAAGCACTCAGTTCCGAGGAACTAGAGCGCCAAAAATTATTCAAAACACTGACATTTACTGTCATGATGCAATCGTTGCTCTGTGTTTCTAAAGACAGTAAGGCTGGTTTTCCTGTCACGCTGACGGTCGGCGCTGACGGTCAGCGCTGATCGGTCAGCTCGGATTCTTTTAGTATCGTGCTGATCACATAGAGAAATAGAAGGATGCTATTGTCTCTGGCTCACTGAATGTGGAGGCTTGTCGGTGCCAGCTGGTCAGCGACGCCGACGCGCCGGCGCGTACGTGCGCGTATATAGCTCAGCGCTGACGGCCGTCAGCGCTGCGTGACTCGAAAACGCTACCTATAGCTACATACATATTGACCCATCAGCGCCGACCGTCAGCGTGACAGGAAAACCAGCCTTAACAATGATCCGTCTCAGCCATAGACATGATATATCTCATCAGCGCAATGTAAAACTTCTTACGGTGCGGCCACATGGATAAAGGGTCAATTTCGATACTCTGAATCGACATGTTATGAAAGGGTTTTCAGAGAGGTGTAATGAAAATTTATTTACTCTAGACTAATGAGAATAAATATTTAAACGAAATCACTTCAAATGTTCAAAATGTTCGCCGAACGCTCCTGACAAAACAATGGAAGCCTATTAATTTATTTAATTCAGACTAATGAGAACAAAAACGTAGACACTTTTCTTTAGAAATTATTTGTATTAATACAATGTAGTAAGAAATAAATCTGTACTATCTAGTAGGTAATTGTTGCCAAACTAATTGACAGAAAGGAACTGTCTGATCAAGAATGGTTTATTTTAGTGAAGAAGATCGTATTGAAATATGAATGATGATCACTAAGGATGATCGTGTAAGAACTCATGAAGAAGTGTGTAATATTTTTAGTTACTTGCATCCTGAAAGAAATCCAATATCATATTCAACGGTTACTAAATTATAGCAGTGTTTTGATGAAACTGGAATGGTCAAACATCTGCGAACAACTGTAAGACAAAACATTGAAATTTGAAAAGTATCATCCGTATAACATACAATTAGTTCAAGAATAGTCTGACGATGATCTTCACCGATGTATGGAGTTTTTGCGAACTACTTATGGATGTAATGACGACGAAGATTTTATCAGTAATGTCGTGTTTTCCAATGAGGCTACTCTTTGTTTAAATGGAACAGTTAACCGCCATAACTCAAGATATTGGTCAAATGAGAATCCTCATTGGATTCATGGAGCACATACCCAGCATCCAGAAATGTTATATGTTTATATGGGCTTATAGGCTCATTTTGTATGGACGGAAAATTGAATGGAAACAAGTACGAGTATTTAGATTTACTGAATAACCAAATTATTCCTGCACTTCAACAGAATGTGCAGTAACCACAAAATTTTTGGTTTCAACAAGATGAAGCGCCTCCCCACTATGATCGACGGTTTACAGATTTTTAGGATGCGAATTTGCCAAATCGATAGATCGGACATAGAGGATTCAAAGGAGTGACCTGCTCGCTCTTCGGACGTTAACCCCTTAGATTTTTTTCTTTGGGCTTATCTAAGATCACGTGTTTACGTCAGACGACCAACATGCTTGCAGGAATTGGCACAAATAATTTTTCATGGATGTGAACTAATAGGTACGTGGAATATTTGGAAAGATTTACTCACGAATTTATTTATAAGCTGGCATATTGTCAGGAGGTGAAATCCGAGCATTTTGAACATTTGTAGTAATTTTGGTTAAACTATTATTCTTGTTAGTCTAAACTAAATAAATTTACCTATTCCTTAACTTTAAAGTGATTTATTTCTCGTACTTACAGATTATTTCCTCTGAACTCAACATGTATGAATTCGAAATAATAAGATATTTCGAAATCTGAAAAAAGATACAGGTGTCCCATTTGAATTAAAAAGTTGAGGTTATTTCCGGTAAAACCAGAACTGTACAGTAGTAACGAAAAACATGGCATCAGATGTTTTATGCATCATTGTACTTGTCTGCTAAGTTTCATAAATATCGTCTTTTTGGCGCTCTAGTTCCTCGGAACTGAGTGCTTATCAATTTGCCCAAATGTCTGTAATTTTCGAATATTTCGATGAAAATGGTCTTAAACGATTTGGTTCGACTCACTGATCAAGAATCCGTGGTCGAAATTCATTCTGTCCGGCCGGTCCGGCCGGCCGTCCGGCCGTAGGCACGATAACTCTCGAACGGAATGAGCTAGAGAGTTGAAATTTTCAGTGTAGGTTTGGGGGATAAATATCTCGGCTAAGTTCGTTATTGGACAAAATCGGACAGATGGTTTCGGAGTAAAAAAAAAAGGCAAAATTTGCAAAATTGGCCAGATTTAATTTGATTTCTTCCATGGTGCAGTTCTCATTCTCATGATTGCTCATTTAATCTTGATAAATAAACTATTATTTGAATTGAATTTCCTTTAGGATGCAGTTCTATCATATGAATACATTGATATAATTCCCAACTCTGAGAAACCAATACTTTCGGAGTAATAATTTGTCTGTTTGAACTAGAGCGCCAGAAAGCTCCTGTCCACAGGGCTTGAACGCATTTTTTCTTATTTACTTGGTCCATAATTTATCATAACCCTATATAATTCTGCTTTTTGCACGCATTGGGTTCGACTCCCATATGAAGAATTTGAATCTGTCCGGCCGTTACCGCCATAACTTGAGAACGAACAAAAATAGCGACTTGTCATTTTCAGGGTAGGTGGCGCGTCTCAATATGACAAGTTTGGGTATAATGGACCCGACGGTTTCCGAGTAATAATT
Source organism: Halyzia sedecimguttata (assembly GCA_937662695.2). NCBI lineage: Eukaryota > Metazoa > Arthropoda > Insecta > Coleoptera > Coccinellidae > Halyzia > Halyzia sedecimguttata. The sequence goes on from OW569411.2 coordinate 36,724,855, forward strand.
TTGTTTTCAACCAATACAGATCCGATCGAATTGAAACTTGGCGAGTAGCTGTAAAATACAGACATAAAGACGTATGTGCAATTTTGTGAGAATCGTATCACTAGAAAATTTGAAAAAATTATTAAAAAATATTTTTCACCTCACGATAACTTGAGAACGAAAAGAGATAGCGACTTGCAATTTTCAGGGTAGGTTGAGCATCCGAATGCAACATTTAAGCTCGTTAATAGGAAGATATAATCAGTCGAACAGTTCTCGAGTTATATCTTGCTTTTATTTCCTCCTTAACTTAAAAAATATAGAATCATGTTCATGTTATATAGAATGTTTACGAAATTTCGTGAGGATAGCATCACTAGAAAATAAAAAAAAATGATTGAGAATCTATGAAAAAATTCAATATCACAGAAACTATCCGTTTGGTATCGCTCAATTTTATGGACGGCTTCAAAACCTAACTCTAAAGCCAAGCTTCAAATTTGATCACGAATGGCTCTATATTGTTGGGGATCTGTGCAGCATTTAGTGAGTTCAGTATCTGGATCGGTGACCATTGCCACGATAACTTCCAAACGGAAAGAGATAGCGACTTGCAATTTTCAGGGTAGGTTGCGTATCCGAATGGAACAGCTATGTTCATTGTTGGATATAATCGGCAAAATGGTTACAGACTTATACCAATCTGGAATATTGTGTTCTCGATTTCTCAAAAAATATAGATCCGATCGAATTGAAACTTGGTGAGTAGTTGTAGAATATCGCAAAGAAGTTCGTTCAATTTTGTCAGGATCACATTACTAGAAAATATATTAAAAAATATTATTTATCTCCCGATACTTGAGAACGGAAAGACTTAGTAACTTGCAATTTTCAAGATAAGTTGTACATACTAATGCGACATCTTAATTCGTTCAAAGTACGAGTCTGTATTTTTTCAAAAATTGTGTCCTAACATGATTATCATGTATCGGTACACAAAACCATAAACGATTATTAATTATTTAGAATCTTAAATCCCTGTAGATTTACATAGGTCTTTTAGGTAACGCGCGACCGCTGCCGTTATATTATAAACGTCCGCTTGCCCGCTTGAGGGGTTTAACGTATAAGGTAAGTAAGTATCCATCAGATGACATAACAAGAAAGGGTCTATAGCTGTTCTAGGTCTCTGAAAAATATCCATCGATCGAGTTACTTTGATGGAGAATTCAATAGCAAAAAAGACTATTCGAAGAATTTTCACGTTCTCTTATATGAACGTGGAAGCAATTCATAGGTATACGGTCCAAAGAAGGACATCATTTTGAGGTGATCTGATTTTTTTCCAATGGGGATACTTCTTTTTCGAAAAGACCGCTGGAAAGTTCCACACAAAGTTTTAATATTTCAAATTAAAAATATACCGATTCGCTCTAATTATGTCTATATCTCCTGATTTATTTGTAAATCTTTATTGCCTTGTCCTTCATAGATAATTAAGAACTGATCGTATCACATTACGGTAGAATGTTACAATCGAGCAATTCATATTAGATATATGTTAAAATTTCATTGGACGATATCTTTGCTGTAGGATTTCAAAGATATGTTAAAGAATATTCACTCCAAAATCAAATGAGCCTAGCATAATTCTATAGTTAAACAAACATAGTACCATTTGAGACCATTTTCGGCAAAAAAATCGAAAATTTCAGACATTTGGTCGAAATGATAGCATGCTGTTCCCTAGAATATGCGCGCAAAATATTGGTCTCGTGGTTCGGCTCGTATACACAACCTAGGGATACAAACATAGTGGAGCGGCGAGGTAAGAGACCTGCGGCGAGGCAAGCGGGTGATTTATGAATCTCAGGGAACGCATATAATACTACCGCGATCTAGAGCTAGTTACCGCGCGAGGCACGTTGGAGAGGAAAGTCATTCGAAGTAAACAAAACGCTTTTGACGCGCGTTTTTAAATTGAATTAAATCGAGAGTAGCCTCTCCAATGTGATGCGCGTGGTAACTCGCTCCAGATCGCGATACTATATGCGTTCCCATTTGATATCGTGTGAGGTTTATAAAATGCTCGATTGCCTTGCCGCGTTGCCTCTTACCTCGAAGCTCCAGTATATTTGTATCTTTACACCGCCTCAGACCAGGAGGCAATCAGCCCTATTCTGTAACTTCAAATCGAATAGAGATGGTATGCATCGAATAGAAATACACCGGCCAAATCGGAATCGCTTCAAATTGGTATTCTGTAACTCAACTCGAATTCTATTATCGAGATCTGAAATATAAATCGAATAGAAATGCTCTCCACCGCCTAAACCATATCGGAATCGCTTTACGAGATCGGAACCATGAGCTGGAGCAGGCGCCGTCGCCGTTTATAATTACGCAAAAGTTTAACAGGTGTTTTACCAGAAGAAGGAACTATTATAGAACAAGTGTCGATTAATAAGAGTGAAAAGTATGGATATGGATATCATCTTTGAATTGCGTTCGGCGATAGAAGAAAAAATCGAACAGCGAATGTTCAGAATGGAACGTCGTGAACTTTGGGATACTAGTTAGTAATCCTTTTGAAATCCGAGAAGAAACTTTTAGGAAGCTTTACCATTTACGTTAAACAATTGCTGTCGATTTCATAAATGAAGTCAGTTCTCACTTCGATCAACCAATTCTGACGACTTGTGTGTCGAATCATTTCAAACTATTGGAGAATTGTAATTTTCTTTCTCTTTTAAATTCCGAGGGATAAATTGAAAATTTATTCACTTCGCTTTTATTCAAAAAAAAATTGGTTCAAGCACTGACGTGAAGTCAGAAGCTTTTGCGCGTATGTTCTATTGTCCATTCTTCTGTATTGGACACCCTTAATCGAATTTACCATGGTAAATTATGTTGTCCATTCTCCTGTATTGGACACTCTTCTGACTTCACGTCAGTGCTTGAACCAATTTTTTTTTCGTGATTTTTTTATAATTTTCTAGGGGTACGGTTCTTAAAATTTTTTTTTTGGTAATTTTTTTCAAATTTTCTAGGGGTACGGTTCTTACAACATTTTAAACACGTCTTTATGTTGATTTTCTACTACTAGTTACTAAGCACCAATTCGATCGAATATTTATTTGAGTTATTAAGGAAATAATATTCCAAGTGGGTATAACTCGGAAACCGTTAGACCGATTATGCCCAAAAACGAACTCAACTCTCCCTTTCGTATACACAACCTACCCTGAAAATTTCAAGTCCCTATCTCCTTTCGTTCGAAAGTTATCGAGGCAACGGTCACCCATCTACTGAACTCACACAAGAATGCTCGAATCTCCAACAATATTTAACCGATCGTATTAAAACTTGAAACTTGGCAGTCGAGTTAGGTTATGAAGGCTCTTGCAAAATTTCAGTAATTTCAAACGAATAGTTACTGATATATAGAACTTTTTTTTTTTATTTTCAATGATTTATTAAAAATTTTCTACAAATGCTATCCTCACCAAATTTTGCAAACATTTTCGCGTTGGCATTCTACAACTAATAACCATGTTTGAATTCAATCGGTTCAGTATTTTTCGAGTTAATGAGGAACAGAAACCACCAAATTTCAGAAAATTTCAGATGGCTATAACTCTAAAACCGTTTGGCCGATTATGCTCATAAACTAACTGAAATGTCACGTTCTGGTGCACATCCTAACCTGAAAACTTCAAGCCGCTATCTCATTCCGTTCTCAAGTTATCGTGCTAACAAAAATATTTTACAATAATTTTTTTTTAATTTTCTAGCCATACGATTCTCCTAAAATTTCACAAACGTGCTTAGGTTCATATTCTACAACTACCCACCAAGTTTCAATTCGATCGGATTTATATTGGTTGAAAACAAAATTATTACTCGGAAACCACTAGGCTGATTATGCCCATTAACGAACTTGTTCGTGATAATGGGATGCGCCACCTACCCTGAAAATTTCAAGTTCTTTTCGTTCTCAAGTTATCGTGGCAACGGCCGGACGGATGGACGGCCGGCCGGCCGGCCGGACAGAATCAAATTTGACCTTGAATTCTTCATTGGGGAGTCGAACTTAATCGTTTGAGACCATTTTTTTCAAAAAATTCGACAGTTACCGACATTTGGGCAAAACTATAACGCGATGTTCCCCAGAACATACGCGCAAAAACCTCCCCTTTCGTTTCTCTTTTCGCGCTTGTTCCGCCTGAAACAGCGTGTTATTTTTTTCTACTAAAATTCATGAAAGTAAACTGCTTCTTTATCTTTATGAAATTTGCTAGGTTAAGTAACCCAAAATAAACAAACTGATAAATGTCAGTGGTTATTAAGGGCGAGATTTGCGTGCGCATGCAACGTTGCCGGCTACTTCCGAGAGCGTCGAATAGAAATAAGAATTCCGATTCTGCAGCGACTTCTACATTGGTTATAGAATACCAAAATTGGACGCGATAGAAGAGATTTGTCAGATTACGATCCGATGCGTTCATTTCTAGGTATCCGAGTTCCAGAATAGGGCTGATTGACGCACTTTCCAATCTGTTGACCTGTTTCTTCTGGCTATACTAGCGCCGAATGGCTTCGGTAACTAATTTGATCAAAACCATAATATCTCATATAAGACATCCTCACTGTAATCCCTATTTAACGAAAAAAAGGCTCTGTTTATTTGCGCGCATGTGTGCAGAAAATGGTCTCAAACGATTAGGTTCGACTCACAATAGGGCTTCTCGGAAAGTGTAACCCGGGATCGGGTAGAGCATCATCAGCTGTTTGCAGATTCTTGCAAAGAATCGCGTTCTGGATCACCGTTTCCGAACGCGGCGATAGGCATTCAGCGCCGACGCCGAGGTAGAATTTACATAACCTTATTTATTTGTTTATAATTCTCATTTCGTGTCACCTCGTGTTGCTGTATGTATATATTTATAGAGTTTATATAGTAGTATCCACGATAATTTTACAAATTTTGTACTGGAAAACTTTTTTGTAAGATATATACAAAATATTATGTTTGGAGACGATGACGTCGAAGACTGGCAAAGTATTCTTGCTGTAGCATCGAATAATTTCCGTAGAAGGCGGAACTGTATTACAGATTATGTAGAAATTTTGGTTCCTACGTATCCAGATATGGGTAATAATTGCAACTTACATCTTTGAAAAATTCTAATGCGGCTATGATTTTCAGATTTCAAGTCCCACTTTAGGCTAAGTAGAAGTACGCTGGAAGAGGTTTTGCTCGAAGTGGCTCCTATATTAATTCAAGTCGGTGGTAGACCTTCATTTCCAATAAAAATAACAGATGTTACTGACTCTGTGGTATTTGGGAAACCAAGAAGTATTCAGGTAAAGTTTTAGGATTATATTTGTTGCTTTAATATGAACAACTATCTTTCATTTGACGTAGTACTATATACTGAAGTGAATCTGTCTAATTTAAGGAGCATTGCTGACCGGTTTGATGGATCAATAAGTACCGCCCATGAAACTGTATACAGAATTTTTGATGCTATAGTTGCTATAAGAGGACGGTATATTTCATGGCCAGATCAAAATAGAGCCAGGAGAATTGGCCAGGCTTTTGAAGTAAAAAATCAATTTCCTCATGTGATAGGATGCATTGATGGTAGCCATACTCCGATAGCAAAACCATCAATCAACAAGGATTCTTATATCAACCGGAAGGGATACTATTCATTACTGCTTCAAAGCATTTGTGATGACCAACATAGATTTCTTGATGTGTCTTGTGGTGAGAAGGAACCTGTAAATATGTTTTGACAAATTCTCATTTTTAATTTAATTTTTTGCTATCCTGGCAGTATGCACGATGCAAGGGTATTTAGACTGAGCAATATAGCAGCCAAATTAGAAGACAATGAAGCGCAGATGTTTTTTGGAAACATGCATCTGTTAGGGGACTCTGCATACCCCTTGAAAAACTATTTGCTGGGACAGCAATACAGGGATAATGGAAACTTAGGCCGAAGGGAGCGAAAATATAATCGATCACTTTCTGCAACCAGAATTATCATCGAGCATACTTTTGGTATTCTGAAAACCCGATTCTGAATCTTAAAATATGTAAATGTATATAACACAGTTATGATACCAAAAATAATATTGGCTTGTTGCATTTTGCATAATATATGCATAAATAATGCAGACAACCTTTCAGAAGATTTCGAATTGGAATATTTTAATGATGAAGTTTATGGAGGCAATGGAGAAGAACAATATAATGCGAACATTAAAAGAAATTATATAAGTTCAATTCTTTAAGCACCTAAGTGTATATAACCTTTTATTTTGTTTCATGTAGTGTTCCTATTATAGTACTTTACATAATGCGGCTAGCAAAACAATGCTAAAATATTAATCTATGTATCTAATATGATGTCTTTATTTAAGGTTTATTATTGTTGCGTTGCTATGAAATTATTAAAAAAATATAAAAAAACATGTTTTATTTTATCAATATATTTTACCTTATTATATTGAGATCAGTATACTAGAAAAAAGTAAAAACAAGATTAAACAATAAATATTAAATCTTTCCAACAAAATAAAAAATCAGCATTCTTAAACTAAGCACAAACATATTAACATAACAACATAAAAACAAAAGGTATAAACACTTAATTTCTATTCTTCCTAACCCATTCGTTAAATACGTTTAAAAATTCTTTTTACATCTCCATTTTTTCTTTATGCATAGGTCCCATTTCCTCCCGGAACTCCTTCACCCAAGCAGGTTCACTAGATGATTTATTTATTGAAGCATCACTTCTGCTGCTACCAGCTGCTGATTCAGCACCATACTTAGTTTTTTTTTAAGGTATCCCACTCTCATCCGCCGCATCAACTATATTGCCTCGAACCACAAAGCCCTCAGTACTGGAAGCAATGCTAAGGGGGTTATTCTCGGGTTTTGCCCCCAGAATCTCTTGGAGACTGTTGAAATAAGGCCAGTTAATTCTCCCTCGTCCGGTTTTATTGTTGTTGTCAGCAATCGATTTATAAGTTTTTTAAAAATTTTTTTTTTTATTTTCAAGTTGCTCTGCAGAAAATCGGCCAAGCTGTTTGGCCATTTCCGCATAGATTGGCTTCGCTTTGAACTTCTTATCGCTCAGTCTTTCAAAATTTTCACGTTATAGGCAGATAAGTTTCTTGGTTTCATTATCACTCCATCGTAGACATGCTGAAAGAAAATGGAGAGTACTAAGTCATTGATTAAATGAACCTTTGCATTGGTTCTACTGACTAAAACTGTTCTTACCATCAGTATCATCCACTGCGATAAAATTTGCTTCCTCGACATAAGGCCGCTGACTGTACAGCGGTTCGCTAAGTAATTCTGAAAACAAACACCAACTTGTTAAGTATTTTAAAAGCTCAAGAGTAAATTGCAAACAGTTTAAGGTTTTTGAATACCGATGTTGACTTGAATTTTCTATGGTACAAAGTTGTGTAAATAATAATTATCTTTTAACATTGTAAGCTCTATTTTGCAATTTTATGCTGGTTTCTCTGTTAATGTTAATTTGTGGATAGAAAAGTTAAAATAAATATTACGAGTTGGATACTCATGATTGGTTCCAGAATGTATTAACTAATTTCTACTCTTGATCAAAAATGTGGTACATTCATAAATATTTAGTGCATATAGAATCATAATTGTATTCTTCTTGAAAATTCCTCTGAAGGATAGTTCCTTTGTTGATATTTTAGGACTGGATTCTACAATATTACAAAACTATTTAATGAATACCTGATCTTTCTTCATTCCCCACTGATGCTTCAAGTTGATCCAAAGGTCTCTTGGATTCTTTGTGCTCTTGTTTGTTAGTGGCTTGATTTTTGCTTGATTCATAGGCCAATAATCTGTTTTTTCGCTCAATTTCACGACTGAGGACCCTCTGTGCTAATTCGTAATCTAAAATACAAAAATCCTGATAATGATTGCCCCTTTTTAACCTTTTTCGAGAATTTGTCTTACCTCCTTCCGTAATTATTTTATTATACTCTTCAGAGGATACCAAAACGTTATATTGAATTCCTAGATTGTCTTCTAATATGAGAATATTTTCTTTATTATCCATTATCTCTTGAATAAAAATAAGGGCCGATGTTACTAGTAATTCGAACAAAGCCGCCGGAAATTCAAATGAAATCGAACAGCTGATTGTATTAACCCGCACAACTCAAGAAAAAGCAGGGTCGACAGGATCACATCATATGGTCCAAACCCGATTCCCGATCAATAATTTCCGAACATAAATATCGGAAACCGGTTCTGTTTCCGAACGCGGAAACCGGTTCTGTTTCCGAACGCGCAGATCAGTGAACGGACTGATCGAGTTAACTCGATCACACTTTCCGAAAAGCCCTTATGAAGAATTCGAGTTGAAATTCAATTCTGTCCGGGAGGCCGTTGATACGATAACTTTCTAATGGAAATATATAGCGATTTGAAATTTACCGGGTAGATTGCGCATCCGAATGCGATGGTTCGTTAATGGGCATAATCGGCCAAACGTTTTAGGAGTTGAAATTTTCTTTTCAAACAATACAGATCCGATCGAATTGAAACTTGGTAACTAGTTGTAAATTGCTAACACAAATACTTGTTTATGACTTGGTGAGGATCATATCACTTGAAAATTTATAAAAAATATTAAAAAATATTCTGTATCTCAGAAACTATCCGTCCAATATTGCGAAAGTTTTGTGAGAGCCTTCAAAACCAAGTTATTGAAAAGTTTTGAAAACATATTGGAAACCGTTGAACGAGTTCAGTAACTGGATGAGTGACCATTACCACAATAACTTGCGAACGGAAAGAGATAGCGACATTTTCAGGACAGGTTGCGCATCCGATTGCGATGGTTAAATTCATTAATGTCCAAACGGTATTGGAGATGAAATTTTTGTTATCAAACAATACAGATCCGGATGAAATGAAACTTGGTGACTAGTTGTAGAATGCCGACAGAATGTATATTCATTATTAAATGTTTCTTTTCAGGGTATTCTCACCCAAACTCTTAAAAATATTTATATAATAAAAAAAAATAATATTTTTTATTTGCTTCTGCGTTAAAAACTCAAGATATTTGTCAGAAGCAATGTATAGAACCTAACAAACAATAACGGAACATCATCAACGATAGAAAAACTATTTGGTAATTTTTTTATTTTATAGATATTTGCCAGAGTTTGGGAGAGAAAACCCACAAATGAACCATTTAATAATTTCTTCAAAAACTCAACAAATATAAATTCGATCCAATTTAAACCTCGTAATACTTGTAGAATATACGCACTACTTTTTGAGAGGTTTCTTGAGGATCGTTTTAACAAATAACAATAGAAATATTTCTTTAAAAAAATAGAACTTTTATATTTCAGAAACATTTCAAGCCTTTCAAGCTGAATTTTATTTTCCCAATATTTTCAATAATGCAGATCCGATAGAATTGAAATCTAGTAGCTACTCCGGTGAAAAAAGATTGCTTGAAGCTTCATGTTCGTGAGGATGTGAGGGCGTAATAGACACCAGAATATGCATCCTGGCTTCACGTCCGTACTTTTTAAGAATTTTCTCGAGAATGTAATCGCATGGGTCTTTTCAGCAAGTCAATATATTCCAATTTTCAACAAAGCTGTGGGGTAGAAGCAAAATATGCATTTTGGTCAATTGTTAAACCTCCCCCTTCTCAAAATCACACAAATACATGTAAAAAGGATTTTTAGAATACGTAAATATTAGCGGTTGTTCATAATTTTAAATTCCAGTGTGTAGATATTTGACTGAATAAATACATGCAATATTCCAATATCCAGAATATTAATTTTCAATTTGAAATTTTTTCTCTCAATATGAAAAATCAGTGAAGTAGTTATATTGATTATCAACCGAACTAGCACGTTAAAGCTCCTGACATCACGTGATTGCTTGATTTTGGAATTAATATACTGAATCTAGTATTTCGATACTTACTAAATAAAAAATCACAAATATTTTCCTCTGTATATTTCGTATCTATGTAATCTGAAAATGGTATTTTGCTCTTAGGATCTACATCAGGAAAAGTAGCAGGAAAGAAGTGTTTTTAAACAATAGCGACTGTTCGAAATGCTCCATGCTATGGTACATGTATACAGGGTCTTTCACGAGGAACCTCACCCATATTTATACGGGAAACTACTGAACGTATTTTCATGAAATTCAGCACTTATAAGTACTTCACGATGCTGATGAAATCTAAAATATTTTCAAGGCATGAGCACCTCCGGTTTTTCCGGAAATGACGTCAACTTCCGTTTTTCAAATTAGAACACCATTTTTTTATTGCAGAAAAAGATTCCTTAGAAAATTTCAAGTTATTTTGATGTAACATTTTTCAGTTTTGGTTGGAAAATTCTCTCTGAGCGGGAAAATTCGAAAAAAAAATCGAAAATAGAGCTCCGCTGAAACAAGAATAACTTCGAGGTTTTTCGATGGAAAATTTTCATTTTTGGGATTTTTCAAGATGTAAGATTGCGAAATCGCGATTCATGATACAGGGGGTGAAAAAATCGCTTTCAAAGTTAGGGATGACAAAATCGTGAAAAATCAATTTTTTCAAATTAGAACCCCATTTTTTTATGGCAGATATTGAATCTACGTTAAAAAATAATGTGAGTGTATGCATCACACCCTTGCCCTAAAGTGGATATTTTCTGAGTTATTCACAAAAAACTGTTTTTCGTCTTGAATTTTCAGATATTTCTTTTCCCTTCACGCCAAAAAGATGAAATTTTCAGGAACTGTTACTTAAACCATGTTTTAGATTTTACTACCCTAATATGCAAGAGAAAAAAGTTACAGGTTGTTCCTAAATAGATGGCGAATTTTGATTCGAATTTGTATCGGAAACCTCTTTATTTCAACTAATTGGCCATCGGTTTTCTCTCCAGTGATAAATAAATAATTCTTTATGAACCATATGCAAAAACTTACCATGTTTTACATTCTTTTTTTTTAATGATAGATATCATTAATTACATCTACCAAATTCCTCTTTATTCAGTAGCATTTTGTGTTTACTATTAATTTGGTGATAATTCGTATTAAGTTATAAAATCGATCACTATGCCTAATTTTAACAATGAAGATCATTTAAATCTCATTCTACTTCATGGAGAATGTAATAAAGTTGTAGATAGAACGATTCGACTGTTCATTGAGAGGTTTCCTGACCGACCCAGACCAACGAGAGATACCATTAACAGAACCATGACAAACTTAAGAAATGTCGGATCTTTCGTTAAGAAAACTATACACAGAGAAAAAAGTGTAGTAGAAGATGAGAACAACGAAATTACAGTTCTTGCATATTTTCGTGTGAATCCTCAAAATTCTCTCAAAGATGCCGAAATTGATCTGGGATTATCTCAATCGAGTGTTTGGAGAATATTAAAAAAACATAAAATGCACCCATATAAATTCAATAGGGTACAGCATTTGAAGGAAACTGATTTGAAGTCGGTTTCAAGAAGGGGTGAAAAATCTACAGCATGGTTCAAATAACAGTTCCTGAAAATTTCATCTTTTTGGCGTGAAGGGAAAAGAAATAGCTGAAAATTCAAGACGAAAAACAGTTTTTTGTGAATAACTCAGAAAATATCCATTTTAGGGCAAGGGTGTGATGCATACACTCACATTATTTTTTAACGTAGATTCAATATCTGCCATAAAAAATGGGGTTCTAATTTGAAAAAATTGATTTTTCACGATTTTGTCATCCCTAACTTTGAAAGCGATTTTTTTACCCCCTGTATCATGAATCGCGATTCCGATTTTTAAAGTGGATACATCAATCTTACATCTTGAAAAATCCCAAAAATGAAAATTTTCCATCCAAAAACCTCGAAGTTATTCTTGTTTCAGCGGAGCTCTATTTTCGATTTTTTTTTCGAATTTTCCCGCTCAGAGAGAATTTTCCAACCAAAACTGAAAAATGTTACATCAAAATAACTTGAAATTTTCTAAGGAATCTATTTCTGCAATAAAAAAATGGTGTTCTAATTTGAAAAACGGAACGTCATTTCCGGAAAAACCGTAGGTGCTCATGCCTTTAAAATATTTTAGATTTCATCAGCATCGTGAAATACTTATAAGTGCTGAATTTCATGAAAATACGTTCAGTAGTTTCCCGTATAAATATGGGTGAGGTTTCTCGTGAAAGACCCTGTATATTTCGTTAATAAAGCAATCTGAAGGTGAGATAAAAAGTTGTGAAAATTCTTTATAAACCTTTGTAACTTAAAAAATACCGTATTTCCTTTGACGTGCAACAACATTCCTTTGTGTCAATTATGTTTCATATTGCAAAGCAAAATGTATAATGGGACAAATTAAAAATTGGTTCAAGCCCTGTGGACAGGAGCTATTGGGCGCATGTTCATCTTCCTTGTGGCCCGTACTGACCAGTAAAGAAAAAAAGCAGTATCATGTTGAATACCTTAATATTATTGATTATTATATAATAATCGATGAAAATACTGAGAGAGACCCAGGAAATTTGACACATTTTGTCTTATATCTCCAGAAATTGAAATCGTATAGAGCCAAAATTTTGCACAATGTTGCAAAATACTACAATTGACGTTAGTACAAGTTTTTGTTGCAATCTGATGAATAGTTCACGAAAAAAAAATTTTTTTTTCGAAAAAATTAAAAGAAATATTTTTTTAAAAATTACCAACATTTCGATCATAACAGAATTTTGCCAAAAGTTGCGCGTTTATATCCTCGAACTGACTACCAAGTTTCGATTCAATATCTTCTTCAGTTCCTGAAATATCAGGGAAATAACCTCAAAATTTTAAATGTCTATAACTCCTAAACCGTCCGGCCGATTTTGCCCGTTAACGAACTTAACCGTCGCATTTTGATCAGAAATCTACCCTGAAAGTTTGAAGTCGATAGGACCTTCGGTGCTCCTGTTATCGTGCCTACGGCCGGAAGTACGGCCGGCCGGCCGGCCGGCCGGACGGCACCCAAAAATCTGACACCGGATTCGTGATCAAGGAGTCCGAATTAGTCTATTAGCCAATTTTCAGCTCGAAATTCGAAAATTACAGACATTTGGACGAAATGATAGGACGATGTTCCCCTAGAACATGCGCCCAAAAATGTGTTACAGAGTCAGTTTTATATCTGGTTTTGACACCCAACAATTAAAAAAAGCCAATTCATTAATGATTCAGGAAAATGTATAGAGAACGCTACATGCAATTTATGCATGAATCAACTGGGTCGATTTCCCCCTTCAAATGACTAACACCAGGTGATTCATATTGGGTGTTTCACCTATATATATATACTCGTATGCAGTATTTTATATTTCGCAAGGATTGAATTCAGGGTCACTCTACACATATCCTATAAGTTTTTTTGTTTCGGAAAAAATATGCTGTTTCTGAACACTATCTTTAATATTGTTAATATTTGGCTTCCATTGAAAGATATATTTATTGCGCGTATGTTCTGGGGAACATCGCGTTATAGTTTTGCCCAAATGTCTGTAACTTTCGAATTTTTTGACGAAAATGGTCTCAAACGATTTAGTTCGACTCCCCAATGAAGAATTCAAGGTCAAATTCGATTCTGTCCGGCCGTTACCACGATAACTTGAGAACGAAGAGAGCTAACAACTTGAAATTTTCAGGGTGGATGGCGCATACCAATACAACGGACAAGTTCGTTAATGGGTATAATCGGCCTAGTGGTTTCCGAGTAATAATTTTGTTTTCCACCAATATAAATCCGATCGAATTGAAACTTGATGAGTAGTTGTAGAATGTGAACCTTTGCACGTTTGTAAAATTTTGTGTGAATCGTATGGATAGAAAATTAAAAAAAAAATTATTAAAAAATATTTTTGTTGTCTCGATAACTTGAGAACGGAAATAGATAGTGGCTTGAAATTTTCAGGCTAGGATGTGCATCGGAACGCGACATCTTAGTTTGTTTATGAACATTATCGGCCAAACGGTTTTAGAGTTATAGCCATCTGAAATTTGGTTGATTCTTGTTCCTCATTAACTCGAAAAATACTGAACCGATTGAATTCAAAAATGGTACTTAGTTGTAGAATGCCAACGCGAAAATTCTTGCAAAATTTCTTGAGGATAGTATTTGTAGAAAATTTTTTAAAAATCATTGAAAATTGAAAAAAAAAATTCTATATATCAGTAACTATTCGTTTGAAATTGCTGAAATTTTTCAAGAGCCTTTATAACTCAACTGTACTGCCAAGTTTCAAGTTTTAACACGATCGGTTGAATATTGTTGGAGATTCGAGCATTCTTGTGTGAGTTCAGTAGATGGGTGACCGTTGCCTCGATAACTTTCGAACGAAAGGAGATAGGGTCTTGCAATTTTCAGGGTAGGTTGCTTATCCGAAAGGGAGAGTCAAGTTCGTTTTTGGTCATAATCGGTCAAACGGTTTACGAGTTATACCCACCTGGAATATTATTTCCTTGATAACTCAAAAAATAAATATTCGATCGATATGAAGCTTGGTAACTAGTAGTAGAAAATCATCATAAAGACGTGTTTAAAATTTTGTAAGAACCGTACCCCTAGAAAATTTGAAAAAAATGACGAAAAAAAAAATTTTAAGAACCGCACCCCTAGAAAATTTCAAAAAAATCACGAAAAAAAAAATTGGTTCAAGCACTGACGTGAAGTCAGAAGCTTTTGCGCGTATGTTCTATTGTCCATCCTTCTGTATTGGACACCCTTAATCGAATTTACCATGGTAAATTATGTTGTCCATTCTCCTGTGTTGGACACTTAATTCGAATTTACCATGGTAAATTCGAATTAAGAGAGTCCAGTACAGGAGAATGGACAACATAATTTACCATGGTAAATTCGATTAAGGGTGTCCAATACAGAAGGATGGACAATAGAACATACGCGCAAAAGCTTCTGACTTCACGTCAGTGCTTGAACCAATTTTTGTATATTCAATTATTTAAACGAGTTATATGCTATACAGTGAGCGTCAAAAGTATGGAATAATGGATTAATTTTCTCGCCTTTTAGGAATAGCGAATAGTGATTTGATAGGTCAATTTAATAAATTTTCTTAAGGATCATTTCATGCTACCAAGCATTGAAATAATCGATACTTTTGCAAATTGTGAGCTCCTACTTTCTTGTTGCCATAAATATATCATAAATTTCTGAATTCAATAATGCTCATGTAGGTAACGCCATTTGGCTCAATAATTCCCGAGATATTGATCTTTCAAATTTGAAAAATATGTGAAAATGAAGTCTTCATCAAATAAACACATTTTTGTTGCAGAACCGATACTTGACGATGTCATAACATACAAAAATTGGCTATTCAGTTCGTGCACTAATTGAACCTTGATTGGCTGCAATTCACGGCCTTTTAATTTTCTCAATATTTTGTTATGTGTCGCTATAGTTCTCGAAGACAAATAAGGTTTTTGCTCCAACTCTAATAAAATGCTCAATTCTACCTCATCTGGAATTGCCAGTTGACCACATTTTTGGATGATCCTCTACGAATCCAAACTCCTCATACTTATTGAGGCCCTGATTATTTTACTAACAGGACCACGAGTTAGGCTGGTTTTCCTGTCACGCTGACGGTCGGCGCTGATGGGTCAATATGTATGTAGCTATAGGTATCGTTTTCGAGTCACGCAGCGCTGACGACCGTCAGCGCTGAGCTATATACGCGCACGTTCCCGCCGGCGCGTCGGCGCCGCTGACTAGCTGGCACCGACAAGCCTCCACATTCAGTGAGCCAGAGACAATAGCATCCTTCTATTTCTCTATGTGATCAGCGCGATACTAAAAGGATCCGAGCTGAACGATCAGCGCTGACCGTCAGCGCCGACCGTCAACGTGACAGGAAAACCAGCCCTACAGGTTCAGTAGTAGGATATTTTTCATTGAAATAATCACTAACTTCTATATTGGTACGTGATAAATCTCCACATCTTTGATTGTATTGGTCTTTACTTGACGGAAATTCATCTTGAATTATGAATAAAAACAATATTTTATTTCCGATAATATTTCATCTAACAACAATTGTTTCGTCATACCTAAACTTCATCATTTTTATCCCCTCTACTTTCTCATCATACCTGTACCTTCTATATATTGATGTTTCTTGCATTGTACAAGCAGTTTCTATAGTAATACTCACCTGATGAAGTCATGGTATGACGAAAAAATTGTTGTTACATATAATATTAGCGGAAATAAAATATTGTTTTTATTCATAATATATCTCCACATTCCCAAATAATCAGTACTAGGAGAACACCCAAGACAGATGGTATTTTATAAATTTTCACATGTTTTTCGAATTTAAGAAATTAATATCTCGAAAATTATTGACCCAAATGGCGTTACATGAGTAGTACTGAATTCAGAATTTTTTGATATATCCATGCCAAGAAAATAGATAGGTGCTTCAAACACTGATATGAAGTCAGGAGCTTTTGTGCGTATGTTATGTTGTTGCTCACCTATATTGGACGCTCTAATACGAATTTAACATCGATATATACCGTTTCTCAGCTTTTATAATATATTAATACATTTCATACCATTTTAATGACAGACAGAGAACCGTCTCTGATCACACAATATTTTATTCTGACATGTATTCTATTGGATTTGAAATACGAAAAAACCGTTGGGTCGATTATGCACAACAACGAACTTAACTTTCCCATTCGGATGCACATCCTATTCTGAAAATTTGAAGTCACTATTTCGTTTGTAAGTTATCGAGACAACGGTCATCCATTCAGATACTGAACTCTCACAAGGCTGCTCGGATCTCCAACAATATAGACCTCTTCGTGTTTAAACTTGGAACTTTGCAGTACAGTTAGGTTTTAAAGGCTCTCGCAAAATTTCAGCGATGTCGGACGAATAGTTTCTGATATAGGTATACAATTTTTTTCAATGATTTTCAATGATATTTTTAAAATTTTCTAGTTACCTTGGCAAAGGCCGTTTGAACATAAACAAATTTGACCTTGAATTCTTCATAGGGCAGTCGAACCCAATCGTTTGAGACCATTCTCCGAAAAAAATCGAAAATTACAGACATTTAGGCAAAATGGTAACGCGATTTTCCCCTGAACATGCGCGCAAAAACGATAAAAGATAGTATCTAAATAAATGCATCATTCCATATACTTTTGACGCTCACTGCATAGATAAAGATTCCGTGGGTGGTAAAGGCATACTTACCACACCTTAATTACATTTCAATCAAATACAGAACGAATTGTTCCAAGTTTTATTAGTATTGAAAAATATACATTCAGATCCTCCACTAGGCGACTGATCACCCGAGCGAAAATTCGCAGTGCGAGTTTCTTTTATATGGCTCTGACAATGGAATTGCAATTCTTCAAAGGGTATCTTTATTCGTTGGCACTCGATAGGGTGATAAGTGTGCATTGGAATTCTCTTTGCAGGGAATCTAGTTATTAACTTTTGCTGTTTTTTGGATACAGTTGAAAGTAATTTTTGAGGCAATTCTAGAGATGAGAGTTCAGGTTTATCAAGCACATAAATTAGTGAATAATACGTGCGAAATTGACTTCGATTTTTGGTACTCCTATATCAAAAAGGTAGAAAAGATTAATGAATAATAGTTTGAAAAACCCAAAAAATCCCGCATTAATGATAAATTGTTAATAATTCTTAATACTTTTTGAGTAATTAAACAAAATGATTGAAGAAAAATGTAAGTATTATTTAGAGAAAAGCATGGGATGCTCTATGCCATATTTTTTATACCTTTCGCACGATTTTTTTGAAATATTTTATGAACCGCACACTTTTGGGTTTCTTAATTTTTTTCCACTGATTGTACTGATAAAATATTTTCAAGAATTGATATTATTGAGCAGCCCACGCTTTTCTCTAAATAATACTTACATTTTTGTTCCATTATTTTGCTTAAATACTCAAAATTTATTTTATTCTTTTTAGTTCAATTTATCAATGAAGCGTGATATTTTAGTTTTTTTAACTATTATTTATTTTCTCGTTTTTTTCGATTTATCGCATACGCAGCGCTAGCTCTTCCTCCCATGCAGATCATCCCTAACGAATTTGAATAATCCTGATGATCCTAGTCAGGATAATAGGACACTCTTATCGAAATATAGTAATGTCATCGGCTCCTGAAAAGTCGGCGAAGTTTAAATAAAATGTGATAGTCTAAAGTGGGTCAGAATCACGTTTAAAGAAGTCGGTTACAAACAAAGAAGCTAGCAAACATACAGGTAAAACTTATAAAAGCGTGTTAATAAAATTACTAATAATTCGTGAAGAACAATTTCGTATATATGCAAAATGGCGAAGGTGTTGGTAACATGAAACCCCTAATGAAATTCATTAATCCTGGCCATCTTAATCAGGAAAACGGGATACTCCTATCAAATGATTGTAATGTCATCGGTTCCTGAAAAGTCTGCAAAGTTTATATACAATATGTTCGTCTAAAGTGGGTCAAAATCACGGCGAAAGAAGTCGCTTACAAACAAACTAGCGAACATACAGGTGAAGCTTATAAAAGCGTATTAAAAAGAACAGGACAATAAAATCGAAATGGAAATATTGTTTCTCTATTTCAGTATCGAAATGAGTCCATTCCAGCACTAAAAACAGTGCTGGAATGAACTCATTCCAGCATTGTTTCTAGTTATATTTTTCGTTTTGTGGTAGTCAGCACTGACATTTGATCCTGTCAAATTTCAACACACGTCAATTATCAATATAATATAATCTGGATATAGTGAATTAATTGTTGAGGGAAAAGATTTATTTTGATTGAAAAATAAAGTACTAGAGATTTCCTAATTTTGAATAATTCATGCTTAGGAAACTGTCTTAAATTTGATCTCCATGCCCTACGAATGATTCAAATTCAAATTCCGTAATCTGTCAACTTTGGTAACAGTCACACCAACTGCCAAGATACAATACAAAAGTAACTAGGATTTATAATCAGGATTTTTCATTAAATTTAAACAGTATTTCACAAAACTTGTCTGAAATAGAGAAAATATCGTCTAATACTCGTTGCAGAAAGCAATTCCAACACTCATTCGTTCGAAAACTCGCTCCTTCGTCGCTCGTTTTCGAATTTCGCATTCGTGTTTGAATAGGAGCCCATTCTGCAACTTGTATTAGAATATACTATTCCGAAACATATGTCAGATGACAAAATTTGTAGTGGACAAGAGTGTAGTTACTTTTGTAGAGTTCATAATCCACAGTGAACTCAAACTAGAATATTGTTCAAAAAGTATGGCTTTGTTGTTTCATAGAACCATTGCATCACACAACAGTAGGGACCAGGGACTCCATTTCTTACCAAGTACACTGGAGTATCCAGCGATGGCTGCCAAATAGCTAAGCTTTTTGACCAAGATGTACGATTTGTAGAATTTTGGCTTATAGAGGAAGTCCGTGGAGAATTGAGGGATTGACTCTTTAGGATATCTGTTAACTTTTTAACTGTCAAAGCTAAATATGAGTCTTGGCAATCAATTCTACAGCTACAGCTTATCTTAAGCTATTTTTTTTTCTTCACCCACTTTCTATCTCCAGTTTTCTGTTATTCTAGTCGAGTAAAATAGATATTTCTTGCACACCAACGGTATTTTCTTCATAGTCCATGTAGCCTACTCACATTCTAGATCGAGATTCCACAACGGATGGATGTACCTATTCATAAGATATGTCATGTACAGAACTACATCCCCCTTTATGTGAGGGTAGAGGGTAAATGTCACAGATTTCTCATTTTTCTGTTGTTTGTTTGCTTTATCCTAGCCTACAAACCAAATGTCAGCTTTACAGGACTTCGAGAAGTACCCTAGCTTTATACACAGATTCGCACACCCTTTTCTAGGGTTAGAGGGTGAAATTTACATTTTTCATAATTTTTCTGTTGTTTGTTCGCTAATTATAGCCTACGTGCCAAAACTCACCTATCAAGTAGTTCGGGAAATACGCTAGTTTTCTACACAGATCTGCTCCCCTTTCTACTGAGTTTGGAGGGTGAAAGTTACAGATTTCTTCACGCTTCGCTAATTCTAGACTGCATACCAAATTTTAGATTTCTAAGACTTCGAAAAGAACCACATTTTCATTAGTCTAATATTTAACCCCTCTTCATCAGGCTTGAATATCTTTATATTAGGAGATTCAATGACATTTTTCGACATATTGTTGATACATTCTGGCCCTAAAGACTCATGCTACATACATCCTATCTCATACATGTTATAAGGAACATACAGATTATGTTGCTGTCGTGTATTTACACCAATTTCGACCTTTACTACTTCAAAATGACCTCTATCATTAAAAACGTATACATATAGTGAAAATTGGTTCAAGCACTGACGTGAAGTCGGAAGCTTTTGCGCGTATGTTCTATTGTCCATTCTTCTGTATTGGACACCCTTAATCGAATTTACCATGGTAAATTATGTTGTCCATTCTCCTGTATTGGACACTCTTAATTCGAATTTAACATGGTGTCCAATACAGAAGAATGGACAATAGAACTGACTTCACGTCAGTGCTTGAACCAATTTTTATTCGTGATTATTTTTAAATTTTCTAGGGGTACGGTTCTTAAATATTTTTTTTTCGTCATTTTTTTCAAAATTTTCTAGGGGTAGGTACGGTTCTTACAAAATTTGAAACACTTATTTATGTTGATTTTCTTCTACTAGTTACCAAGCTTCAATTCGATCGAATATTTATTTTTGAGTTATCAAGGAAATAATATTCCAGGTCCGGGTATAACTCGGAAACCGTTAGACCGATTATGCCCAAAAATGAACTCAACTCTCCCATTCGGATACGCAACCTATCCTGAAAATCCCTATCTCCTTTCGTTCGAAAGTTATCGAGGCAACGGTCACCCATCTACTGAACTCACACAAGGCTGCTCGAATCTCCAACAATATTTAACCGATCGTGTTAAAACTTGGCAGTAGAGTTGGGTTTTAAAGGCAAAATTTCAGCAATTTCAGACGAATAGTTACTGATATATAGAATTTTTTTTTCAATATTCAATGATTTTTTAAAACTTTTCTACAAATACTATCCTCACGAAATTTTGCAGGTATTTTTGCGTCAGCATTCTACAACTAATAACCATGTTTGAATTCAATCGGTTTAGTATTTTTCGAGGTTATCAGGAACAAAAAACAACCAAGTTTCAGATGGCTATAACTCTAGAACCGTTTGGCCGATTATGCACATAAACAAACTGAAATGTCGCGTTCTGATGCATATCCTAACCTGTAAACTTCAAGCCGCTATCTCTTTCCGTTCTCAAGTTATCGTGACAACAAAAATATTTTTTTGATATTTTTAAATAATTTTCTAGCCATACGATTCACACAAAATTTCACAAAAGTGCTTAGGTTCATATTCTACAACTACTCACCAAATTTCAATTCGATCGGATTTATATTGGTTGAAAACAAAATTATTACTCGGAAACCACTGGGCCGATTATGCCCATTAACGAACTTGTCTGTCGTACTGGGATGCGCCACCTACCCTGAAAATTTCAAGTCGCTTGCTCTTTTCGTTCTCAAGTTATCGTGGCAACGGCCGGACTGCCGGCCCGCCAGAATCGAATTTGACCTTGAATTCTTCATTGGGGAGTCGAACTAAATCGTTTGAGACCATTTTCGTCAAAAATTTCGAAAGTTACAGACATTTGGGCAAAATGATAACGCGATGTTCCCCAAAACATACGCGCAAAAAACAACTATGCTCCAAACAGTTAATATTCCAAATTTTCTAAAGAGACTGTTACAAGAATATTTACTGGAAACATGAACAATACATCTAAGCAGTCTCTTCTGTGATAGAAATACCCCATATGCAAGTGTTGACCAAACCCAGAAAACGATACCATATCTTAATCGCGATTTTGCTTGAGCATAATAAAGTGACACGAGTTGCCATTCGTCGAAAACAGTGCGCTAGTTTTTAAACATTAATAATATATACTATAACTATACTATTCAGGTTTCCGAAGCACATTCACAATGATTTTTAAAATTGAGACGTTCATCCAAATGATTCTTAAAAATTTCACATGATCACTTTGTCCTAGCAGATTTTCTCCTGCATACATATTAAATTTTGAGCATTTCCTATGGTAATTATGGAACTGAACAAAAGCTGTTCTATTGTTGTTCAGAAATAAATAATTACTACTAAACCATCTGTTCGCTGCACCTATAAATTAATTACATTTGCGTTCCAAATTACCATCCAATTTTTTAGATACCAAAATCGAGATATCATCACCATAGATAGTCATTGCATCTGCAGAAACCAGAAACACAGCCAATGTTATTCACGTAAAGGACAAACAGGATCGGACCCAATATAGAGCCTTGCGAGACTCCTATGTTTATATTTACACATCTGAATATTAGATCCAATCAGAACTTAGGAACCGTAGAATGTCAACACAAAGACATGGGCAAAATTACGCAAGGATCGCATCACTCGAAAATTCTTAAAAAATTAATAAAAAAATATTCTGTATCTCAGAAACTATCCGTACGTTATTGCTGACATTTTTCAAGAGTCTTCAACCTCGTAGCATTGGGCGAGCTCAGAAGCTGGATGGGTGACTGTGACCAGGATGACTTTCGAACGGAAAGAGATAGCGAATTGTAATTTTCAGGATAGCTGCATTCGAATGAGACAGCTAAGTTCATTCATGGGTATAATTAACCAAACGGTTTTGGAGTTAACCAATATTAATTTTGTTGTTATTTCATCAATAACTAAAAACATACGAATCCGATCCTATTGAAATTTGGTAATTACTTGAAGAATGCTGACGAGCTAGTTTTTGCGAAATTTCGTGAATATCATATCACTAGAAATAAAATGGAAAAGTGTTTTTCTTAAAAAATTTTATAGTTCAGAAACTTTGCGTCAGAATTCTGTCGAAAGCTCATGACATTTTAAGATTTTTTAAATGACTGTGTCACTTTAACTGTTTTCATCATAATTATGTAAAAATGTTCCAGAACAAAATGAAAGATTGACCAAAAAGGTTATAGGCTTAATAATACACCATAAAATCTTATTAAATAAAAAACTTGAGACATGATCAGAGCCTGATGAATGCTTATTTTGTAGTCTATATCTTACGGAGGTATAACAGGCATATCCACTTCATAATTCTGCGGTATTTTATCCGATATATCATGTGAAATAATCTCAAAATAATCATTAAATAAATGAGAAATTAAGAAAGGATCAGAACCATTCTTTTGTTTAATTGAAATGTTGTTCTTATTTTTCCCTTTTGCGGTTAATTCAGAGATAATATATTTTGGGTATTAATAAAAGCTATTAAAGCTAAGCAGATTAAACCTACTGTGTCTTATGAGTGTACCTCGTATCCCGAGTGTCTCTAGCATCTGTAGTACCTCTAGCGAGTGTTTGTCTGACGAACGCAACGAAACTATACGAAAATATATCTACATCACATAAGCAACCTGTTTAGCAAATCCAATCTTCAAGAGTCTGTTATTTTTAGTTTAGTCTTTAAGGTTGAATTTTCAATTATCTGATAACTCCCATTCGTTATTCAGCAATATGAAGAATTCATATTCATCGACATATTTAACAAGGATTCAATGGCACGATGTCATAATAGATACACATATGATATTCAGTGAAAGCGCTTTCCTTTCATCCAAATTCAAAAGATTCAGATTCTGTAAGGATTTATTCAGTTCAACCACCATAATTTTTCTAAAGCATTTTTAGAATTTTTAATAATCATTTATATTTCCAGTTTCGGAACACTTCCTTTGGTAAAAGCTCACTTCAGTATAACTTTTTCTCTTATAAATTTATATCTGGATGAGTGTTAATGATTGACCTGTATGACTCCAAGGTCAAGTTTCCGCACGTGGATTGCCGAAAAACAACCTTGTGAAACTCCCATAAAATGATGGCCGATTAGAATTCCCTGGGAATTTGGCAGTAAACCCCTGCCGCTCAGATCTCGTGATTAATGGGAACAAAAACAATCAGGTTCAGTTTCGTATTTCCACCGCCAGATGGATTGAAAAAAGGGTCATTGATCTGGAAGGGGTGCTTATTGCCTGGATTTTCATTATAACGGAAGTGCCTTACCCCAACGGAGCTTCTTTTGTTGTATTTTTTTCACAAATATTAAGAATTTGGAACATTGTACCGAAAAAATGTCTGTAACCCCAGTCAGACATTTTTATGTTTCGAAGTAGGTACGTAGATTTCTGAAACTGATTAAACAAAGTTTAATCATAAAGGTGCATCATCTCTTTTTCAAAATGTACAGATTCTCTTCATTTTTGGCGCTCTAGTTCCTCGGAACAGAGTGCTTATCAATTTGCCCAAATGTCTGTTATTTTCGAAATTTTGGCTGAAAATGATCTCAAACGATATGGTTCGACTCACTGATCAAGAATACGAGGTCGAAATCGATTCTGTCCGGCCGGTCTGGCAGGTCCGGCCGGCCGGCCGGCAGGCTGCCCGTAGGCACGATAACTCTCGAACGAAAGGACTTAGAGGATTGAAATTAGCAAGGTGGGTTTGGAGCGTGAATATCTCGAACGAGTTCGTTAACGGGCGAAATCCATCAAGCGGTTTCGGAGTTATGGCCGATTATAGTAAAATTATTTTTTATGAATATTTCAGAAAATGATGTAGAATCATGACTTTTATACGCATGTGAAGTTTTGTATTGACCAGATTACCGCAAAGTGTAAAAAAAAATTTTTGAAAATTTTCAAGATTTTTTTCTGCAATAACTCTCGAACGGAATGAACTAGGCAGTTAAAATTTTCAGAGTAGGTTAGGGAGATGAATATCTCGGTTGAGTTCTTTATTGGACAAAATAGGCCAGATGGTTTCGGAGTAACGAAAAAAATAATTTTTTTTAAGTAACAAATTTCAATTTCAATTTTTATTTGAGATGCAATTTCACCATAGAAATCCATTGATATCATTTTCAACTCCAACAAGCTAATACTTTCGGATATATGATTTTTCGAAATTTCATTAATGAATCGTACTTCTATGTTTTCACAGAAAGCTATAATTATTCTATCTAAAAATTATTATATGATCTGTATTCATACTCGTACAAGTCATCCAGTTCTTTAAGAGAGAGTCAAATTCATTTCAGCTATCTTAATTTGATTTCTTCCATGGTACAGTTCTAATCCTCAGATTGCACATTTAATCTTGATAAATAAACTATTATTTGAATTGAATTTCCTTTATGATGCAGTTATATCATAAGAATACATTGATATAATTCCCAACTCTTCGAAACCAATACTTTCAGAGATATAATTGGTCCATTTGAACAAGAGCGCCAGAAAGCTCCTGTCCACAGGGCTTGAACCAGTTTTTGTCTTTACAAGGAGAGCCTTTAACTAGTATGTTGATTTTAGCCGTAGATTTCTCTATTCAAATGATACGATTTCTTATTTTACCATGATTCCAAATTCGGCTCAGGTGAAGATATACAGGCTGCTGGAATTCAAAAGAAAAGCAGTTTTGTTTTCTTTCTTCAACATGGTTTTTCCGAATGCGATCAATGTTGGTGTAAAGTATTCTTCAACTATGGCACATGTTCTCCAAATATAATTTTTTTCGTACATCTACCTAGTTATAGACTCGCTGCTCATTCATGAAACTGAATGAAATGAGCATAAAGAAAGCAGATAAAGTTTATCTTCAGTTATTTCAAAATTATTCAATCATTTTAGAAAAAAAAAATTTCTTGAACCTTTCTGCTGAAATGCACCGTTTTCGAGATGTTTTTCATTGGATGTTATAGAATCTTATAAAAATTCAGAAAATTGTACTATTTTTATGAATCCGTCTCTGAGCTAAGATCCTCGAATCAAGCTTCAAGGCTACGTTGCCGATCTTTCTTCTCGTTCGCCATCAGATTCATATATATAATTTTTGCTCACAACACTTGATTTCGTGAGTTTTTGTATTCTACTTCATTGTAATACATATAAATTAATTATTGTGGTCGATTGTCGGAGAGATGGTGCATTATTATACCATATCATGCATTTAGATTATGATAGTTATGATATTCGAGGAATTTTCCATGTCACAATCGGTGATGTTTGGACATTAAAGATGAAAATTATATTTATATGAAATACATATCTAGAATGGTTATGGGTTAAATATAAAAACAAAGTTCATGAGTGTATTAGTATATTGTCAAATCTTTGAACGCTTGCAACTTCTTAACTGAGCTGAATCTGGCAAAATTGTGAATGAAAAAAGTGTTTTGTTTGATGAGAGGTATCTATGGTTCAAACTGATGAACAACTCAAAGACTCACCCTGTATGTGTATACTGATTTCTTTTCTAACTGAATCCATATATTTCTTCATAATTCGGGAACTGTTGATTCAATGCGGTAAATTTTATTCACTCTTGAGGGGAAAAATTGAATGTTGAATTACAAAACAAAATTCCTCGACCACTTCTCCATTAATCGCGAAGAACTGATCCAAGACTATTACAGTACAAAATTCTTGATTACGCATAATGGCATTCCGAATACTCTGAATATAATATATATTTTATTCATATTAAGAATTGTGTGAATGATAGAGGGAGGTTGAATTGAAAACTATTCGGTTAACAATCTATTCACAATATATTAACACTATCGATAGAGTGGACTGTATCTTGTTTCGTTACTGATTAACACTAATTATTACTGAATACCAACAAGTTTTAAATGAACAAATTCATTCGAATTAAGGTTGATGATTATTTGACAAATTATACAAGTGTTTTAAATAACTGTTAGAGAAACTAACCTACCGTAATAAATACATGAAGAGTACAAGGAAATAAATACCAGGTTCCAATTTTGGTAGAAGCTAAATTGTTAGTGAAGCCTGATAGAGCTTTACAAGAGCACCCGTTTGGTGTATACCGATTTATGAAATAAAACTTGTGGTTATAAACGTTTTAAAAATCTGTGGTTTGTACAAACAAGATCATAGCCCACGCGCGACATCACTAGACTGATCAGAGTCCAAACTCCCATTCTCAGATGCTTTGGAGTGTCATTATTTTGGTGGTTGCTATTCCATTTAATAATATGTTGCTTAATGCTCTGTGTTGCTTAATGCTCTGTAAACTGTTACCTACTATGCGAGGGTAGTTTTTTTGACATTTTTCTTGTACAACTAGTAATTTTTTACTATGAATTGAATAAAGGTTATTATTATTATTATTATTAATGATCATAGTCCGGGACTCTGATTATTTCTTCATACAATGTTCTGACATAAATGAAGAATAATATGGAGAATTATTTAATTTTGAAAATACTACAGGAAATATTACCTTAGTTTTTGCTTTACAACTTTACATTACACATGGATGTATTAAACCATGCTCATAGAGTAATTCAAAGGTTAGTCTTTGAATTCTAAATTTCAAATTCTGTGAATTGTGGGTTTTGTGACTCTTCGCATGTTATGTATCCCCAGAAAATATAAATATTGTCTTCTAAAAAATCTGATTAGTGTCTTCGGAGACACAGAGAATCTGAATCGTGTGAATCTTATCCTCATTTGCTTCTAAGTGATGTCATATAATCATCAAGTTGCTCCCTTGTAGAAGGAAAAAGCAAATTCTATTGGGTATTCGAAATGAATCGCCCAATGCCATAAAACTGCTTTGAAATAGACTGTTTGAACTAAAAGGAAGAATCAAATTGAAAATGATAATTCGAATCGAAAACTGAAGGAAACCGTTGGGAACCACATGGCCCTTAGGAGGTTGTAACGTTAATATGCCCTTAAAAATATAAAAAAAAAACATCTATTTCTAGCTGGTCTAACCGCAATAAATTAGTGTAGGAATTATAATATTTTCACCCTTGTAAGTAATAGACTTAAGATTAGTTTTACTGGTGTTTCTGGATTATATGCATGTCTGAAGAAATCCTAACACATTCCCATGATATCGAAACTTGAGTCTGGAGGCGCGTCGAAGGCACTAAGTCGTCTAGACTGGCAGACTAATTTCCTCTGAGGAGGGAGTACCTAATACAATTTCCATGTTTAGATGTCATTTAAAGCTTGGAACTACCTACCGTCACGGACGACCAGTTCTCAGAAGTCAATAAGGCTCCCGATATCGTTTCCATGCAACCCTATTGGTTGTAGTGAAGTATTGCAAGGTAGAGGATCTACCATTCAGTGTTGACCACTACCGTGGTAGTACAGCGCTTAGATCAGGAAGAGAGGGTCAGGTAGATACTAGGCTTAATCGGGGATAGAATCACGGGATTCGAAGGGTGCAGCCGGACACGAGAGACAAGAATTGTGAGGAAGTTGGATTCCTACTGATTAGAGTTTCGAGTGTGGTATGATCTTATGAGACGGTAGATACTTACAACATACAAGTATAGAGTATCGAGAGTGTTAGGAACCTCATTAATCGATGGCAAAGTTGAAGTTTGCAGATTTGTGTAAATAAACCTGTAAATATTAGCATTCAGTGTTGTATTTATTCCAAAGTGTGAATGTAGAATAATTATCCCCTCTAGACAATTATAAAACTCCTACATTAGTCAACTCTTAATTGATAGATATGGTCACAAGTGAATTTCTATGTGTCATCTGTGGAAAACAATACAATTCTCAATTCGCTCTAACACCAAGCCAATCAAATGAATTATAGGCGGCGTCAACAGCATCTCAAATATTTATGCATTTGAAAACAGAAATTAGGATGATTCGGATTTTTGGATGAAATTGGTCTTAAACGATTTGGTTCGACACACCGATCAAAAATCCGTGGTCAAAATCGATTCAGTCTGGGCGGTCCGGCCAGTCTGGCTGGTCGAAGACTCGATAACTCTCGAATGGCATGAGCTAAACAGTTAAAATTTTCAGAGTAGGTTTGGGAGATAAATATCTCGGCTCATTATCAGGCAAAATGGCCCGATGGTTTCGGAGTAACGGAAAAGACATCCTTTTTTTACATTACAAATTTTGAATTCAGTTTTTTCAAGATGCAATTTCATCACAAGAATCCAGTGATATCATTTTCAATGGAGATAAGATGAGGCCCGATGGTTTCGGAGTAACGGAAAAATATTCTTTTTATACATTACAAATTTTGAATTCAATTTTTTTTAAGATGCAATTCCATCATGAGAATCCAATGATATCATTTTCATCGGAGATAAGATTCTTCAAAATTTCAATTTTAAATTGTAACTTCATGATTTCACAGAATGGTATACTTGCTGTCATATATATGTCTAGTTCTATTCAAAATTCTTGATATAAAATACCTCATATTCTAGAAAACAAAGTATGATTGAATGCAAAATGACCAATGGAATAACATCAGCTATGAATTATGTCTCATTGAATGAGAATTATGACGATTATAGGATATTATAATTTTTTGGAGGTAATATAATGCCCTTGGATAATCCATATGATGATGGAAATATATACGTTGGTAAGTTATTCAATTTGGGTT
This sequence comes from Halyzia sedecimguttata, assembly GCA_937662695.2. Taxonomy (NCBI): domain Eukaryota; kingdom Metazoa; phylum Arthropoda; class Insecta; order Coleoptera; family Coccinellidae; genus Halyzia; species Halyzia sedecimguttata. The sequence continues at coordinate 36,754,532 of OW569411.2, forward strand.
CGGAATATCTCCAGTAAAAACAAAGCTGGAATATTGACTAAGAATCAATTGATATAATATAATTTTCATAGTAGATTTGAGGAATGAATATCTCGGATAAGTTCATTATTGGGTAGAATGGGTCTGGTGCTTTCGGATTAATACTTGTTGAATTTAAATTCTTTTTTGATGGAATTCTATCATAAAAATTTATTGATATCATTCCCAACTCTGAGAAACCAATAATTTTGGAGATGATTTGTCAAAGTTTGAACAAGAGCGCCAAAGCTCCTGTCCACGGGGCTTTCCCACTTTTCTCCGCACCTTTTGTTGAATAGCCCGTTAACCTTTTCCATTTATGCATTTGTCAAAATATCGTATCACAAAGGGAAAAACATACCCAATAAAGATTCACCAATAGACAATAATAAAATCTTTTGATAACCATCATCATTGGTTTCATATCACAATTGAATAATCGGAAAAAAAACTCTTATTTCAATGGAATATGAGTAATTTGGTAAATACTGAAGGTGAGTGACAAATACGAAAATCCCATATTATAAAATTCACAATGCCTCAAATGCATATCGGGTGAACTTGGTGGTCAGTCCCTTCTTCCCAACTAGCAATTTTATATTTTATAATAGTTGTGGAAACGTTTTCAACCAAAATCTTATAAAACATTCTTAGTCGCTGAATTGTTTTCTATACGTTTATACAACAGATATAAACCCAAAATTGGCACATTTTATAAAATAATTTTGTCATTCGAAACATTTTATAGAGCTCTTCATAAACATTACAAGACTATTTCATAAACATTCTGGGGCCATCTAAAAAATTGTTTTGTAATAGCTTTATAAGGTTTTTCATATGAGCGTTCTGAAATAAAGATGTTACATAGAATGATATCTATAAAATTAATTGATTTTAAGTTGGCAAATGACAATCCTGAATTATAACAGCATAGCGAAAATATAGATGTCATGTGTCATTATTGTTTACACGAAGACATTTTATTTATATATACTTCTACTCTTACAGACACATGTTAGGATACACACAACGAAATTCTCAATGCAAATGAAATTTCTTCTTGAAATGTAGCACTAAAATGACATATTTTAAACGCGCCCCCTTGTTTCGAATGTTTCACCTAAAAAAATTGAACAAAACAAAAATGTGGCTTGTCAGTCTAATGATCATTTGTACGAAAATGTATTCCAATTTGTTCTACAGATTATTTTTGAGTCATTTCATGCTCTGGATGGTTGAAATATCTACACATTGGTGATTTTTAGTGTGTTTAAAACTCTCCGTACTCTGAGTCATCACAAATGCCGCCATGTTTAAAGGCGTTCTCTTATAAAATGATTTTGCATCAGTTTCAAGCATTTCGTTGTAATGTTAATGTTAATGTTAACAACTACTATAAAACATGTTATTATGTTCTACCGCGTGAAAGTCAACATAACCTGCAAAATCAGTGAAACAGTTAACGTTTTCCTGTGGAATATCTGATAAATACATATTTTTGCAAGGATATTCAAAAGGAGATATAACAGTTAATCTGATGAAGGTATCTTATTAATAAGTCGATATCTTGAACACAAACATGATTGTGGTGATAATTTTGCACCTACAGAAAATTGTCTTCAGCAGTAGCATGATGCTTCTTGAACCTCATGCATAGGTAAGACATTTGTGCTTTTAGCTAGAAAATTAATATGCATTGGCTTCATGGTAATCATAGCTTTTTTAGAAACGTTCAAGATTGTGCAGACAGTTGAGAATAGAATTAAACACTTTCAGTGTGGGAACAGAATGATCAGCTGCTTTTGGATGATATTGTTATGGAAATTGAATACTACAAAATAGCTATGAAGTGGTTACCGAAACGACAATTTAGTTCTGGAAGCAAAATTGTAACTAAAAGCACTTCTATATAACTGTTTCATGAGGTTATACAGAACATCTTTGAAATGGTTTTTTAATATATTTGAAATAAACTTATAAATATCCCCAGAATTAATAAAGAAACCATTAAAAAGCAATTCAGTTTTATAAGCAGAATTGTTTTATAAGTTAGTTATAAACCTCTTAACAAATGGTTAAGTAACAGTTTTATAACATATTTCATAATTCTGCTGTACAGACGTTTTCACGATAAATTTATAAAGTATTTCGATTATCCACAACAGAATGAAGTTTATGTAGCTTTCATATAATGAATTGATATTTTGGAAGCACTAATATGATACTTATGAAATATATTAGTCGCGAATCATTGGAGTTATAAGACAACATTGCTGGTTGGGTTGTAATTCCATGATAATTTATACTTCAGGCCACAATTCTGGCTTGGTGTGGAGTGGCATATTAATTAGGACCAGTAGGTCAGGCCAACCTCTGAAACATATAACTCCCTAGACACAAACATGTCAACCACGTTGAGTGTTCGACATTTTTTAAATTTCTATCCTCTATTTCTATAATTCTTGAACAAATGAACCAATTGTCATGAATTTACCTGCAATACTATAGGAGTACTATTGCCGGATGAGAAAACACATCTTCAATACCGAAATTGTAGGTATAATGAAAAATGGAGTGAAATATGTGTTTGTGCTAAATCCGGGACCAAGACTTGCAACAAGCCAATTAACTCTTTTCACCTTCCCATATCTCTTGAACTGCTAACTCAAGAGCAGACCGATGAAAAGTTTTGGATTCATCTCGAAAAATATGATATATGGCGTGTTTGAGATTTTCGTTGAATGCTCTCGACCCTCCATAATCGAATCATTTGACTGTTTAGGTGTTTGAACTAATTCAGAATCGTTGTCGTTTTCCAAAGATTACACATACACATTACTAGTGACGATAAATATCAGTTTGCAGTTGACTAATTTATTGGGATCTCGACCACCTAGAAACTGATCAGATATTTGATATTTTCAAGGACCCATCAACTTTACAACCTTATGAGGGGCATGTGGTTGATCATTTTCAATATAATTCTTCCTCTTAGTTCAAACAGCCAATAACAAAGTAGCTTGTTGGCAGAAGGTGTATTCATTTGGAATCCACAAACAAAGTTGTTTTTTTCCCTCTACAAGGCAGGATCTCTATGAATATATGACATTCATTAGTTGCTAATAATGATAACCAAATGAGACTCGATTCAGATTTTCTGAGATGTATCAGGTGTCCCAAATTCGATAGCTTCAGTATTAAAGAAGTTATGAGTTGCTTTTTTTTCACGCCACAAAGATATATTGTCGAACTCTTTCCAGGATATTGTGACACCTTCCGTGATATCGCTTGGAGATCACCAAGAGCTCTCTACCAGCTCCAAATGTCCGCAACAGGAGATGAGCCCAGTATCATCTCAGGGATATCAAATATCACATTGGGAAGTTCACAAATAGCTCACCCTTGTGAATAGCTTGAGAGGTTCACTGAGATAACACTGGGAGGTCACTAATACTTGACTTCGATACGTAGATCGAGATTCGACTCACGTTACTAACGATGCGATTGTTCTTCCGGGAGCGGTGTAGACGATTGCGCTATCTACCGGTGAAAACGAGAAGTAACTACAATGGAGTAGATCCCTATAGCACCCCCCTAAGTTCCTATTCATGTTAGATTTTCGATGAATTGAGGAGCTCGCAATAGGAATGTTTCATTCTCGTTACACTTGTGATATCATGGGGAACTCCGCAATAGGAATTTCCTATTCTCGTTATAATTACGATGACTTGAGGAGCTTTCGATAGGAATGTCTTATTCGGGTTATCTGTGCCATATCTTGAGTATCTCACAATAGAAGCTCGCAATACATCATCATTGTAACCTCCTAGAGATCTCTATGCGAGGTCTGTGTTACCTGGGTTACAGACATGGGAATCATAGTGAAGATTGCCGATGGCTTGACGTTGTACGATTTCTATGTACCAAACATCGCTCTCAATCACCGAGGTCTAGATAACTATATTCCTGTCCGTCTATAATAATTCATTGTACCAATAATATACACATTTAAAACAATTTCAGGCACATGTCGCCTAGGCGTCCCCTCGCGATAACTGTGGGAACTCGTATTGTGACGTAATTGCGAATATCTTTATAAGGTACTATTGTGATTGTTTGGGCGATCACATTGTGAACATCCCCTTCCAGTTACATTCGAGATATATTCAGGAGGTTGCTTCAATGATTCCATAGGCAATCTTACAGAGATATTTTATAGATCCCACTTTTTGACTTAAATAAGAAAATCTATCAGTTACGCTCCCGATGTAAGTTCCCATAAATGCCCAACTGTGACTTTTCAGAGACGTTCTAGAGAGTTTAATGATGCCTGGGTATATTTCATTGCTTCTCTATTTTGGTGGATCACAACTGGAGTAAAAGACAGGTCAGTAGAAGATAGGAATACATCGAATGCTAGGCATTACTGAAACACTGTTCAACTCTTTTGCGGCATTATTTGATTTATATGAATATACTAACACTCCTCGGCCCTCTGAGGAAACCCCTCATAAGGTCTTAAGAGCTTGTGGGAGTTAGGAGAATCAGTTGAGTTCTGTGAAGGCCTTGTTGCAGTCCATAATGACCCCTTCCTTCTATCTAGGACATTTTCTTCTAAGTCCGGGATTGAACTCCAATTTTTCACAATGGTAGAGCATTGGAGCTAGATATTAAAACTTTAGCTAGACCTGTATCCGAGCACATACAGATAAGAAAGGAGGTCCGCGCAATGACATCTCCTGTCCAATACAATTTTCGCTATCTGGAACGGTTTGCCTGCTGACGTGATTGGTGCCACCAGTGTGGATGGCTTCATGAACATACTTGACCTCCGATTTCCATGAAGTTTTACCTGATCGTGTGTCCCAATAATTATGTTTGTTTATTTTTCAATTACCTATATGTGCTGCTTGTATTTTTTAAATTGTACTATGAGCTTCAAAGGCCTAACCTCAGTCCTTCTCATAAAATTAATAATATCTTTGGGGATCATACCTTTATGGAAGTTATTATATCGTTCGAAGCCGAAATGTTGACAATGTAAAGGTGTATTCAGCCTATCCAGGATGTAAAAAAGTGCTGTAATCTATTTGAATCGTTTCAGATAGCTGGACGGCATTGTGGAATCAGTAGGTCGTCGAATGTGAGTCGAACGTCTGCAGCTTCAAAAATTACTTCTGGAACTGTACCGGGCAACAAACTAGTTCTGCTTTGACTATCAGCTTTGTTTTGACTATCAGTACACTGTTGAAGATACTAAATGGGGGTGCTTTTGAAAATTGGCACCAATACATAGTTCATTGGATGAGTTAAAAGAAGTATTGATGAAAAATATGGAAAAAGAAAAATTCTTATTAGATTAATACCTGGACAGAGGCGAGCCGAAGAGCTTGTAGCACCTAAACTTGCTTAATAAGCGTTTTACTGGTCATTGTGCGTTGAGATTGAAGAAACAGAATATGGTATTCAATGGTTATGTCATTCAAAAGCAGAAAACACCGAGCACAAAGTCGACTCATGCAAAGTGTTTACTTGAACGAGACCAATGTTGGAGGACGGGATCGCCTAGCAACAGACATTAGAGGCTCATAGTTCAGCATTTGCAATAGAATTAATTAAATTCGGCAAATGACATCAATTATGCACAGCATTTCTCATTGGTCGCAGTGCAAAGTGCAGAAAGGCTTCTCCTCCACCAAAGGATCGTCTCTAATCTAATCTAAACTATAATAGTTCGAGATCATTTTCGTCTAAAAATCAATTCGAATGAAATACTAATATCGGATTCTAAATATCCACTGCAGATATCCCATACTCCAAATGTATCTAAGCCAGAGTATAATAATTAATTATACACGAGCGCTGAAAGCAAACATGTGCGCGTACTAATGAGATAAGATAATCGACTTCGAACAACATCGCGGGGTGTTGCATTACAAATGTAATAAAGATTATTTCCCATGTGGGTTATGTTTACAGTCATACGGGCCGAATATCCGTTTCAACGGAATACCTATAGGAATATCTTGTACCTTGTACTTATTCCACTCCATGTGCTCAAGTCCGACTGATTAGATTATTGTTTTACAATTTATGATGACGTTGTGGCATGTGCCTTCCTCCTGCCTAGGGCTACTCTCGTGTTTCGACCCATGGAAAACACATTGTTCTTCAGCTTGTGGCTTCTTTCGTTTCCAATTAGTGAGCCTCGTAATTGGGTAGAAAACTGAAAAAACTAAAATTCATATAATACATAAAATTCTCAAAAAGTACTGACGTGAAGTCAGGTGCTTTTGCGTGAATGTTTTTTGTCTATTCACGCCTCACGAACCTTCACGAAACACTGCATAAACCTTCAAGGCATCTTTTTTCAGCCGGGTACTATTATTATTTAATTCGATCGGATTTTTTTTTTTTTGAAAATATTGGAAAAATAAAATTCGGATTGAATTTGTGTGCGGAATTTCAGCGGAATCTGACAAAAGGTATCTGAAATATAAAATGTTTGAAGAAAATTTTTAATTTTTTTTTATGAAATGTTGCTTTCGGAGAGCTACACAGCATTAAAGAAGCCTGAAACGCGTCTGTTTTTGCTTTTCGGCAAATCAATTAAATCACCTGGATGTTACTTCGATTTGTGAACTCTATGCGCATAAGTATATGAATTATACGAACCCATTTCGAGATCCAATTAACAGAACCTTCTGGACCTGTTGATTTATAAACAACGGTATCAGCCATTTTCAAAATATATGGTTGGGTTCGGGAGAATTTGGATGAAATAGTAGTGTAATAACTTTTCCTTATTATGGACTGTGAAAGAATAATATCGTTGAAGTTACAGATCCTGTATTTCCATTATTAACAGTAATTTCGTCGGTTTAAGGTTGAATTTTCATTTTTTTCAGCTATCTTGAAAAATGTTATTATAGAAACTATGCTCGATCGACTTCGTATGAGGCGTGAATAGACTAAGGAACATGCGCGCGAAAACTCCTGACTTAACGTCACTGCTTGAACCAATTTTTTTTCCTTATTTCCTCGATATCAACATTGTTATTCCTATTTTTTACATACTTCTTCAAATGAATGTCCTTATTGATTTGAACTAGATCAACTGAAAATAATGACTTTTCGAAATTGACATAAAAGTATATATAAATTCTTCTTGAATAGTATTCCTATTCTTATATAAGATCATCAAAATATGTTATGAAATCGGAAAAAAATGAAAGCTTTTCTTTCATTTAAATTTCTAAAAATTCTAATATTGTTTCCAAACTTGCTTTTGGTGGTGGTTTTGAAAAGTATTTCGGTTAATTTGAGAGAATCTTGGGGCGTATCAATAATGAATATCTTCAATCTTGGTTAAGATGAATATACTTCTCTAGGCATTACATCGGAGTCCTCGAAATGTTTCTGCGCCATAAAGAGGTAGAAGAAAAATGTAGCCTTAACCTATCTTCAACTCTTCATTTTGTGGAAAACGGTTAACATAATTCTTATTTCTTAAAGATCTAGGTCTATAGCTGTTACAGGAAGGAACACATTTTCGTTCAATCTCAGCCTATTTTCTCGAATATACTCACCCCAACTCTCTCCTTTTACGGAGTATTCCGATAATACCTTTCCACCTAATATATATATAGTTGACACGGAGCATGGCTTACAAATGCGTGGCTCACGTTCGTGACTCACAACCCATGTGAACAAGTTTGTAGAGTACCGAAAAGCGTTTGGTAATAATGCAGAATATTCAACATTTTATTACACCCGCACCATCTATCGAAAATAATTGTAGTAAAAAAAAGTAAAGAAGCACTAACGTTAGGTCAGTACTCTTTGGCGCGCGTGTTAACGTTGGCTGATTAAAATTTAATGAGGAGTGTTTCAAGCTCAGTGGATAGAGCGAGCCGGAGATCTACTAGGGTAGTTGAAATCATTCAATGTCGGGTCAAAAATTAACAGTGCTGTGCCAAGGCTGCCGTAAGGACAATAACTGACTCTACTCAGTCGCACAAGCTCCTTGGAGGTTGAAAGGGGTTGTAAGTTGTGCATGAACAGAACTGTAATGGTCGACTTTCATTCGGTGACAAATTTCATCAGGTACCATCGTCTCAAAATAAATGAGCCATGACAAAGTGCACATACTGAAAACCTCTTTGAACTAACTATTTTTCAAAAAAGAAAATTTTTTTCTTGAAAATTTCTCCACGCCTGTAAAGAAGATACAAAGACCTTGCCTTGGATTGGGGTTTTGAGGTGCAGAATGCTATTCCTCCATAGAATCTCCCTGGAGGAGTTTGCGTTTGAGTGGATTAAAGCTGCAATATCCACTGAACCACTGGTGTTGAGGAATCAGAATTTTGTGTGAAGTGTGTGATTTTGAGAGGACTTTAAGCCACGACTAGATTGCGCATACGCAGTGGGGACGTGGCTCTTTTTGTGTTGTATAGCTTATGTTGGGAGTGGTTTACGTCTAGCAGTCATGGATGAGCTGCTGATTCGATATTGTGAAGTTTTAAGAGAAATAACATTGCAATTCTGTGCACCGACAAGTCAGTTTCGAGGAAATAGCGTTGTTTCCGAGTTGCATCGTGGCCTTGGGGCCAATTTATAAATAACTATATTTGCATGATCTATATTAAATTACGTTCAGATTTGGAGAATAGGCGTAAGCATCAATTGCGTTCCCAACGGGGGTCCCATACCCGCATTTTTTTCTATTTCGATCTACGGTAAAACTATTAGCTAGACTGTATCGATAGCCAGATTCGTTAAAGAACCTTGAAAATATATAAATAAGCACTGACGTGAAGTCAGTACTCTTTGGCGCGCGTGTTCACGTTGTCTAATTTGAATTGAATGATGAGGGTTTCAAGCTCAGTTTATAGGACGAGCTGGAGATCTACCCAGAGGGTAGTGGAAACCATTCACTGTCGGGTCATAAATAAGGAGTACTTTGTCTAAGCTGGCATACAGATAGAGTAACAAAGTTGACAAAGAACACAACTGACCCTCCTTAGTCGCACAAGCTCCTAGGAGCTTCTGAAGGATCTCCATGGGGATGATTTGGGAGGGTCGGTGTAATCATAATCATATTCATAGCATGCGCACCAAAGCAGATTGATCCCACGCTCCATGGGGATGATTTGGGAGGGTCGGTGTAATCATAATCATATTCATAGCATGCGCACCAAAGCAGATTGATCCCACGTCAATGCACTTTTAGCCTTCTTCTTTCATTGTGAAGTCAATCTGCAATTGACTTGTGCTTTTTATATTTTTTCTCCTCATGCTATCCCCACGAAATTTGCAAGAGTATTTGCATCGTTACTTTGCATCTAACTACCGACTTTAAATTCAATCAGATAAGTATGTTTCGAGTTATTGTTAAAACAACATTTCCAAATTTTTGAAATTTTGTGTTCTAGTTTATAGCCATCTGATAAATACAAAACTTCGCGCACATTTAGAGGTCATGCTTTTACAATTTGATGCTAAATTTCATATAGATCGATTGTTTGGTTTCGGAAGTAGGTATTCATCAAAAATATTTTAACTAAAGATGGCCATAACTCCGAAACCGCTTGGTGGATTTCACTCGTTAACGAATTTGGAAAATTGGATTTGACCTCGGATTATCAGGACATTAGTGAGTCGAACCCAATCGTTGTTCATTTTAGGCAAAAAATTCGAAAATTACAGACATTGTGGCAAAATGATAGCACCTTGTTCCTTGCGGAACACGTGCTCAAAAATTATATTAACTTAATCAGCTTGAAAGCAGTAATGAGTACTTATTCCAACCTTCATGTAAATCGTCCATAACATTTGCAGGATTCATTTTGTCAAGATGAAAACTTCTTAGAGTGTATAGACCCGTAGAGAATCTTGGAATGCCAATACCAAATTTTTGGTTTTGTGACTAGCCTAACATCGAAGGTGACTATGCTAACTGCCAATAACTAAAAGACACACGGCGAAATATTCGTGGATTAAACATAAAAAATCGACGAATTTGTCTTTAAGTTATTTGCAATTAGCACAATTACCTTATATGTTAAACTAGTGTCTGGATTTTTAAAATCACTATGCCGATCATTTCCACGTCGCAATGTTGTCATATAGGAAGTCTGCATCGCAGTCCCGGACTGCCTTTCGCGACAAAAGAATGAGCGTCTGGAACATCGCTCAAGGTTTCCCCATCACATACTGAGAGAAATCCAACTTTTTTTATTAGTAAAGCCCTAATGCTAAGGTTATTAATTTATTCACAGTTATATCGGCAAATTTATATTTGATATATTCATTAATTGATAAATTACGTCTTCAGAAATATACATTCATAGAGAATAAAATATTTATTCACGAGATATTTAATGACACTAATATGTATTGGTATTATGTATTTTATATTAACCAATGTTATCATCAAATATCAGACATATTCATTGGGAACAAACTTTCAACTGGTATTTAACAAACATTTGCTTTTTGGCGCTCTAGTTCCTCGGAACTGAGTGCTTATCAATTTGCCCAAATGTCTGTAATTTTCGAATTTTTCGATGAAAATGGTCTTAAACGATTTGGTTCGACTCACTGATCAAGAATCCGTCATGGAAATTCATTCTGTCCGGCCGTCCGGCCGGCCGGCCGTAGGCACGATAACTCTCGAACGGAATGAGCTAGAGAGTTGAAATTTTCAGAGTAGGTTTGGGGGATAAATATCTCGGCTAAGTTCGTTACTGGGCAAAATCGGACAGAAGGTTTCGGAGTAATAAAAAAAAAATTTTTTTTTTACAAAACAAATTCCAAATTAAATTTTTTTTAATAAGCAGTTTTATCATAAGAATCCATTCATATCATTTTTAACTCTAACAAGCTGATACTTTCGGAGATATGATTTTTCAAAATTTCAATGTAAATCGTATTTCACATATTCATATAATTATTCTATGTATGAATTTTCATAATGTCAACTTGACAGAAGGAAATATTGTAACTTCAAAAATATTGGGGTTGAAATACTCGTATTTTAGCGATGCAACGGGGACCTCACCCGAAAATGTTTGAAAATATTACGTAAATATTGAAAGCATAATTCTGTAGTTCGAGAGAGGAGAAAATTTGGTGAACGTAGATGAGGAAATTTTTGATCGATTACAAGGTAATTTTTTCATTATTTCTTCTCTTCTTTAATACATGTTTTATGGAATATCTACTATTTGTAGGTACTTTAAACCTGTTTTGGGCAATTGTCATACGAAACTTGTTTTTTTTGGCGCTCTAGTTCCTCGGAACAGAGTGCTTATCAATTTGCCCAAGTGTCTGTAATTTTGGAATTTTTGGCTGAAAATGGTCTCAAACGATTTGGTTCGACTCACTGATCAAGAATCCGAGTGTGAAATCGATTCTGTCCGGCCGGCCGACCGGCCGTAGGCACGATAACTCTCGAACGAAAGGAGTAAGCGGATTGAAAATTGCAAGGTGGTTTTGGAGCGTAAATATCTCGGACAAGTTCCTTCGATCTACTGAAAAAAAAATTTTGAAAATTTGAAATATGTTTTTCCACAATAACTCTCGAACGGAATGAGCTAGGTAGTTGAAATTTTCAGAGTAGGTTAGGGAGATGAATATATCGGTTAAGTTCGTTATTGGGCAAAATTGGCCAGATTTAATTCGATTTCATCCGTGGTGCAGTTCTCATTCTCATGATTGCTCATTTAATCTAGATAAATAAACTATTATTTGAATTGAATTTCCTTTATGATGCAGCTCTATCATATGTATACATTGATATAATTCCCAACTCAGAGAAACCAATACTTTCGGAGATATAATTTGTCTGTTTGAACTAGAGCGCCAGAAAGCTCCTGTCCACAGGGCTTGTTGTTAATAAACTATTATCAGATTTCTACCAGTTCATAATTTATTCACTCAAAATATAGGCTTTATTAACAATGAACAAACTGCATTTGACTTGTTTGAGCTATTCAGGAGTTGATAGAAAATAATCCTTTATTACAAATGAATAGATCTTATTACTCTTTGGATCCAATAGATGAACAGCATTCTGTCACATGTTTAAATTATCTATTACAATTGGCGAGCCGCGTCGATGAGCAAGTACCAAGTTCGGCTTCTTCCTTTCCAGTTCCTATCCTGTCCAGTTTAGTAGTTGGTTCATTTAACGGTGTCGTTTATTTATGAAACTATGAAATAATAAAAAATTGGTTCAATCCCTTGGACAGGAGCTTTCTGGCGCTCTTGTCCCAACAGACAAATTATATCTTCGAAAGTATTGGTTTCTCAGAGTTGGGAATTATATCAATGGATTCCTATGATAAAAATGCATCATGAAAGAAATCAAATTAAAAAAAGTGTCGTTTAAAAAAATGCTTCAAAAATTATCTCATAAAAAAAGGGCAATCTAGAATGCTTCAATGCCTTAATGCTTCAAAAATTTCCATTAAGTTTATTTATCAAGATTAAATGAGCAATCTGCAATGATTCAACCTCGTGGAATGGGTTGTTGCAACTTAGACTCGGTGCATAGTTTTCACAACTCGAAATACCTAAGGAAAGTATCATCGAAATGTCTAGAGCAAGGCTGGAGACAACCATAGCAGATTGTCCATTTATTCCGGATATTTGAGTAGGTAGTGGATTACGAACAAATTATTTTAATAGTTCAATATATATTAATAAAATACTATCCTCTTTTCATAAATTAAAATTTAATAGTCCATACGACTAACACATTATTTTCTGTATTATGAAGAAAAGATGATTTTGACACAAATGTAGATCCATATTTCAGAATTTTTTTGCTAGCAACCTTATGAAAATACTGTATATAGGAACATGTCTCACCACTTAAGGAAGAAAAAGGTAATATTAACCTCAGTGGTCAACGAACAGTAATTTCTTTTGATGATTCCATTATGTTCTTCTTTCCTATTGCCTCCATAAACTACATCAAAACAGTCTTGTATATATTCACAAATTCAAGAATCGAATACTTGCTTTCCAAGAGAAAATAACAACTATGAATTGACAATCTCTATTAGCTAGAAAAGATGACATTTATGAATAGTGATCATAGACAGATTATGTGATTCTGTGAATACATAGAACTTACGATGTATTGAAACTTTGAAACATCATATCTCCGAAAATATTAGCTTGTTAGAAATGAAAATGATAACAATGGATTCTTATGATGAAACTTAATCTTAAAAAATATTTGAATTCAAAAGTTGCAATGTAAAAAAAATATTTGTTTCCGTTACTACGAAACTATTAGACCGATTTTGCCCAATAACGAACATAACCGAGATATTTATCCCTCAAACCGGCTCTGAAAGTTTCAACTGTCTAGCTCATTCCGTCCGAGAGTTATCGTGTTAACGGCCGGACGGACGGCCGGCTGGACAGAATCGATCTCGACCACGGATTCTTGATCAGTGAGTTAAACCAAATCGTTCAAAAGACCATTTTCAGCCAAAAATTCGAAAATTACAGACATTTGTTCAAATTGATAAGCACTCTGTTCCGCCAAAAAGGACTATCCAGGAATGAAAATGGATGATTCCATAAAAATTAATTTGGAAGAAAGTGGACTGGCACACCTAGTGCCAGTATTTGAGGGTAAGCAACAATTTCGATTGAGAATTTTCGAATTGTAATAGTTGCATAAAATTCACCGATTTTGCAGTCTTTCCAATGTCGTTGGCCGTTGTTAATTCGAATCACTGTTGTCATATTCTCAAGATTTTCAACGCTGGAACAGATCGAATCCAATATCCACTAACAGTAAATAGTAAATGTTTTGTTGAAAGTTGAAAACGAAGGTCTGGCTACAGTCCGAAAGTGAATTACTTTGCAGGATGCAGCAAGTCTATTTATGTAGGTACACATAATGCTTTTTTATTTTTTTTGCAGTCAATGAAATAGATCATTCTCTTCTGAGAGTTACATTCCAAAGTCCAGAGGGTTTTAGGGATCTAGTTCTCAGAAGAGAATGATCTATTTCATTGACTGCAAAAAAATATAAAAAAGCATTCTCAGTACATAAATAGACTTGCTGCATCCTGCAAAGCAATTCACTTTCGAACGGTTGCCAGATCTTCGTTTTCAACTTTCAATTGAACATTTACTATTTACTGTAAGTGGATATTGGATTCGAACTGTTCTACCGTAAAAAATCTTGAGAATATGGTAACAGTGATTCGAATTAACAACGGCCAACGACATTGGAAAGACTACCAAATCGGGGGATTTTATGCAACTATTTCAATTCGAGAATTCTCAATGGAAATGATTGCAGTATTGAGGATATATTGAATTAAAAAAATCATTATTTATTACTGAATTCAAATATTGTTTTTATTGAACATGGTTAAATAAAAACAATATTTATTAATAACTATCTGATGAAAACATAAAAGGTATAACAGAAAACTTAATACTTAGATACTAGCTTTATCAATATATAATGAGTGAATTTTAATATTAAACAAAATACACAATAATAATGCTGTTTATTAATTATTACTTGATATTATATTAATACTCAACTATATTTATTTGAACGAAATGAATATTTCTTCAGCGATATTGAATGAAATTATTCATAAATAAATGTTGTATCCTATCAAGTGATGATCATTTGTAAGAATTTTAATAAATTCTATATTTCAATTGAAGAAGTCTTTATTTGTCCATATGGCCAATAAATTATTCATTAATTGCAATGCATGTTCGATAATATCAAGTAAATACTTCTCTCAGTACAGAGAGTTGGAGTTCGTGAGAATCTTCCTCGATGGTACTGGTAAAATTGCTATTTTGAAATTGCTTCTGCGTTAGAAATGCAAGAACTTTGTCGCAAATTTCGAATCTCAGAATAACTGTCAACACAAAAATAATTCTGAAGATTTTCGCTTGGTGTCTGAAGAAGGAGATTGATTTAGTCTCCGAAAAGTTGCAGAATAATTGTTTTATCGTTGATGTTGTTCCGTTACTGTTTGATAGGCAACATTGTTCTATATATTGGTTCTGACAAATATCTTGTGTTTCTAACGCAGATCAATTTCAAAATATTAATTCTCTTATTTTTGGAGAAATTAACCATTAAGCATCCTTTAATTATTAGTTAATATTTGTTGATGTTTAGTCGTAGAATATTTCACCATGTGTCTTTTAGTTTCTACTACTCTTTTTGGAAAAATCTCCGGCGAAAGGACGGAGTATTTTCACTTCAATCAGCGTAAGTAACATGAAACTTTCATTTTTCGTTGCAACTCACAATATTCCGAAATAGCATGCAAAATATCATGTAGATTTCTTCAAAAACCGAACACTTCAATTTATCCTAAAAGCTCGTAGATGAAATGGAATGTGTTCCGTAAGATTGTACTGAGAGAATTGCCGGACAAAGTAGTCATAACGCCAATTACACAACAGGGAATTTCACATCCCTTTCTTCCTTAACAGTAACTCTCACTCAACATTTTCCTGTTTACGAACGAATTTCAACAAAGAGAACGTTCATATTTGTTTCGCATATGTGGAAGGATGGTTTCGACAAATATTCATTCGCTACGGAAAAATTCTCCAAAGAGAAAAGGAAAGTGCGATAGCAAATATCTATATCCAAATACTCATAACTTCCACAAACAAAGAAGACTTCGCTGGGGATACTCAAAAAAGATAGAACCACTCGAGAAAATACAGTGTTCGAGAGATAAAAGGGCAATTTTCTTATGCTACGAAAACCCCAGAAGTGATTCTAAAAACAAAATCGTTACTGCTCTTGTAAAAGTTGGACGAGTATTCGATGTAATGAGGAATTAAATTAGAAGTTTTGAAGCCGACGCATCGAGGGACAAACATAGAAAAAAAGGATTAACAGAGAGTTGAAACCGACTCTTCAGAATGAAAGTAGCCTCGAATTTCAGGAGATTGGTAATACATTTTTGTAGATATCTCCGAGAAATTGGAAAGAATTGAATTAAAACGGAAAAATTAATCAGGCTATTCATTGTACAGGAAATTCAGACACCAAAATGCTGAGGTTAGAATAGATTTTAAATGATCTGTTGCTATTTGACCAGCTACGCGAAGAGTAGTTATGATACGGGCTGTGCGTTTTGGTTAACTGTTATTTTATATATTAGATCTTTGATATTGTGCAGCAGAGAGCTGTTTTTAAACCACCCTGAAATATTCAAAGTTAATATTTAAATTAAGTTTTTAATTTCGGGATATATACAGGGTGTTTCTCGAATAATTGTACAGGCTTTCAGTGAAGATGCAGGACATTTTGGTGAGTCTAAATCAGTGTTCGAAATATGTCCTAACTATATTCGTCTAAGAGATACAAGATGTTTTATGTATTTTATTAAAAACTTTCAATCGGCATAAGGCATAACTCTTGAACGCCTGCATGGATCTAAATATAAACCATTGAATATTTGGAATTTTCATTTGATAATAAACACGGACCCGTGAATCTCCGAATAATGCGTTAATTCATAATGAATCCATTCAAATTCTCAGCAACATCACTTAATTATAGTGCTGCATCGTATTCCATGCAAAACATGAATGTAAGAGTTCCACATTTGATTACCTATGCACCTGAATATAGAAATGATAGAAATACTCATTTTCGAATTATTCATCTTTAAAAATTCTTCTTTCGAATAATTGAAACACAGATGTTAGCATAACTGATTTTATGCCAAACAACCGAAAACTAGAATTAAGTATGGATAGAAGTGTGAAGGAATAGTTGGCTGTGTTTTGTTGCTTAGACCGATATCTCGCAACTGAGACTCGAAATAACATTGAAAGTTTAATTAGACTATTATAAAATGGACTTAAGAATAAAAATATAAAATGTATCTTATAAATGCAACCTACCCTGAAAATCTCAACTCATTGACAGATTCTCGAAACATATTTCCCAGTTTCTCTATTTCAGTAAGTACTTGAGTAAAGATTGAGTTTTTAATCAACATAGGTGAGTTTTTATATCTGTCTATATGATCACCGACATATTTTTTCTGAATTTTACCCCTTAAAGCGAACCGCTCCGGAAGTAATTTAATTGAAAGATTGACTTAAATTCAGTAGAATTAATATTCATCACAGCTATTATTTCGATAGAAAAGAAAAAAAAACGAAAAAGAACAATTTCGGCTACAGGAACTGATGTCATTACTTACCTTCGAAATATTTTCCCAATCTTCTAATTTCAAGATACGAAATTCCGCGAAAATTAGCACGTTGGCATTCAACAAGTAATTACCGCGCTTAAATCGGATCGGCATTACATATTTTGAGTTATAGAGGAAATAACAACAAAATTTCAGATGGGTATAACTCCAAAACCATTTTGCTGATGATGCCTATTAACGAACTTGGAGGCTGCATTCGGACGCGTAACCTCCCCAGAAAATTGCAAGTTGCTAACTCTTTCCGTTCTAAAGTTATCGTGAGATACATCAATAAAATTTTTTCATAATTTTTTTATAATTTTCTAGTGATAAGATTCTTACAAAATTTCCCATACGTCTTTGCGTTAGTATTCTACAACTAGTGACCAAGGTTCAGTTCGATCGGACCTGTACTTTTTGAGTTATCAAGAAACAATATTCCAGATGGGTATAACTCCGAAACCGTTTGGCCGATTATACCCAACAAAAACTCAACTGTTCGGATGCGCAACCAACCCTGAAAATTGCAGGTTACTCTTTCGTTATGAAAGTTATCGTTGCACTGGTCACCCATCCAGCTACTGAACTAACCCAAGGTGGCTCAGATCTCAAAAAATATAGATCCGATCGTATTCAAATTTGAACTTGGTAGTAGAGTTAGGTTTTGAAGGGCCTCGCAAAATTTCAGCGATACAGGACGGCAGTTTTTAAGATATAGAATTTTTCAATGAATTTCCATGATTTTTTAAAATTTCTTAGAGATGTGAACCTACCCGAATTCTATATATAACTAATTTCCAGGTTTGAATTGTATCAGATTGGAATTTTTTGAGTTATTTATGAAATAACAACAAAATTTCAGATAGGTACAACTCCAAAACCATTTGGCTATCTCTTTCCGTTCTCAAGATTCCGTTCTGGGGAACATCGCGTTATCATTTTGCCCAAATATCTTTAATGTTCAAAATTTTTGCCCAGAATGGTCTCGAACGATTACGTTCAATTCACTGATTGAGAATTCGAGGTCAAATTTAATTCTGTCCGGCTGGCCGGCCGTTGTCACGATAACTTGAGAAAGGAAAGAAATAGCGATAAATTTTGTGAGAATTGTGTTGCTAAAAAAATTTAAAAAATCATTAAAAAATATTATTTACGTCACGATAACCTGAGAACGGACAGAGATAGCGACTTGCAATTTTTAGGGTAGGCTTTTAGAGTAGGGCTAAAATTTGGTTTTTATTTCCTCAATAACTGGAGAAATACGGAAACGATCCAATTCAGTCATGGTTGTAAAATGCCAGCTCGAAAATTCTTGTAG
The DNA here is from genome assembly GCA_937662695.2 of Halyzia sedecimguttata. Lineage (NCBI taxonomy): Eukaryota > Metazoa > Arthropoda > Insecta > Coleoptera > Coccinellidae > Halyzia > Halyzia sedecimguttata. The sequence continues at coordinate 36,773,096 of OW569411.2, forward strand.
TTTCGTGAGGATCGTATCTCTCGAAAATTAAAAAAAAAAATAATTGAAAATCGTTCAAAAAATTCTATATATCTGAAACACTTCGTCTGACATCGCTGAAATTTTGCGACAGCCTAACCTAACTCCACTTCAAAGTTCCAAGTTGGAACACGAGTGTGCTCTTTGCCTTGATAACTTTCGAACGAAAAGAGGTAGGGAGTTTTCAGGATTAATTGTGCTACCGAATGGGAGGGTAAAGTTCGTTTTAGGCCATAATTCTTTTCGAGGTAAAATCCATCTGGAATATTATTTTCCCCTTAAATCAAATCAAAAAATACAGATCCGATTGACTTGAAACTCGGTATCTAGTATTATTTTCTGGATATCTCAAAATATACACATCTGATCCAATTAAATTTCAGTGATTAATTATAGAATGCCGACTCACTAATTTTCTCGGAATTTCGTAGATATCGTATCCTGGAATTATTTGAGGCGTAAGTTTTTTCGTATTTCAATTTCAGTAGAATATATATGACTTGAAAATGATGTGATCATAGATTGTCTCTGTATTGAAGTATGTCATTTAAAATGGTGTCAGTTGTATTCATATTGGTATTATAAAAGCTGAGAAAACGGTTTATATCGATGCTACATTCACTAAAAAATGTCCAATAGAAGTGAGTAGACAATAGCACATACACGCAAAAGCTCCTGACGGATCTGTATTGATTGAAATTAGTACTCGGAAACTGGTGGGCCGATTATGCCCATTAACAGAATTGTCCGTCGTATTTGGACGTGCCACCTAGCCTGAAAATTTCAAGTCGCTAGCTCTTTCCGATCTCAAATTTTCGTGGCAACGGTCGGCCGGCCGGACAGAATAAATTTTGACATCGAATTCTTCATCAGTGAGTCGAATCTAACCGTTTGAGATCATTTTCGACAAAAAATTCGAACATTACAGACATTTAGGTAAAATATTGTTCCCTAGAACATGCGCGCAAAAAGGGCTCACTTTTAAGAATACTCTGTATAATTCGTTGTTGATCAAGGAGTCGAAGGATCCCGGGTACCCATTCGAGTGGAGAGTGCGACTCCGCCGACACCGGGTATACAAGCGAAGCTCAACTGAAAATTCACAACCGAAATACAGTAAGAAAAGTGCAAACATTGCCGCAGACGACGGGAAGTTATGAAGTTTTATGGATTTTCATAATGAAAAATAATATTGACTTTAAGCGTGAAAGGGAAGTTCGTTTTTCCGCCAGAGAACGGAATCGGCAGGGGCGAGAGTCATTCAGATGTTACCAGGGTTTTTCCTAATTTAATATTTTCATGAAAGTGTTATACATCCGTGGTAATTAAATTCGAAACTCTGGTAGAACTAATTGAATTAGATTCGTTTCCGTGCTAAGCAGATGATTCATTTGAGCTTTTACGTCCAGTCAATTATATTTTCACGATTGAATTGTAAAGTCGTTCTTACAGAACAATTATTATTCCGATACATGCCGGAGAACGAAAGTAATTGAATATTCTTGTGCTTCTTCACCCTTTCTTTCCCAGGGATTCCTTTTGGCATCATAACACTTCAAATGCATATTTCAAATATAGTTTTCTATTAGAACTTCACTTCTTTACCCCAATTAATTCTCTGAACCCATAGACGTCGCTTAGAGTGTATACCATTCAGGGCCGGTTTCTCAATTGCGAGTTAACTCATGGCTGCGGGTAACCCGAGTGTTACGCGTTCATGAATATCGCTAAATACATGCGTGACTCGCAACCTCCAGTTAACTCGCTATTGAGAAACCGGCCCTCATTCGCTCGGAATAATTCAATGTTTTACACTGAGAAGTTTACTAGTAGTTCCTGAATGTTAGTTTAACCACTTTTTGTGATAATATAAACGGTAAGTTGTGATGAATTTTTCTATGAAAAAATTGGTTCAAGCACTGACGTGAATTCAGAAGCTTTTGCGCGTATGTTCTCTTGTCCAATCTTCTGTATTGGACACTCTTAATCGAATTTACCATGGTAAATTCAATTATTAATTCCTTATTACCTATTCTGTAAATTTCAACTGTCTAGCTCATTCCGTTAGAGTGTTATCGCGTTAACGGCCAGTCAGCCGGGTGGCCAGACGGCCGGACAGAATCGATTTTGACCACGAGTTCTTGATCAGTGAGTCAAACCAAATCATTTAAGACTATTTTCAGCCAAAAATTCTAATATTACAGACATTTGGGCAAATTGATAAGCACTATGTTCCGAGGAACAAGAGCACCAAAAATAAAAAAATATACATCTATCGTATACTTATTACGTACAATTTTCATAGTATCAAATAAATAGATACCTATATGCCTAACAAAACAGGAGATTGTTTATTTTCTACAAAATGCTTTGCATGAAATCCGGTTAGTATGACGTGTTTGGTCATTTCCCTTCGATGTTATTATAAACAGATTCCGCGGTATATGAGGTATCGATCTGGAATCTCAGATTTGTTATGTAATAGAGATGACTTAACAAAGCATTTAGGAGTTGCTTCAAAGCCGACTAATGGTTTGCGATTAATGCGAGATTTATTATTTTTACCGGCGTTCGAGGCAACACCCCAGGGAACCTTGGCCATCACTTTGTGAGGATCAAGAACTTGCTCGCCAAAGTGGGCGGTTCCATACAAATGCATATAATGTGTTCAGCTGTTTCATTGGCAAATCCTCAGAGTCTGCTTATTCCATTTGCCGATTTGCTGATTTGCCCATATGGTACAGATGATATTTGTACTGTCCCATCAGTTGTCCTTCCCGTCAGTAGTCCCCCAATAATACGGAGGTCATCGCTTGATAATTGCATGAGTTTCCTAGTATAGGACGACCAGAGACTGATATATCGTAAGATTTCCATGTACGCAGCTCCCATTGTTGAACTGCTTCTCTATAAATAGTGGTCTTTGCTCAGGCAACATAAAGGGTCTGGTCAAACAGGTGGCTGCATATGAGCCAACTTGGCAAGTTTCCGCGAACACCACAGTTTTGCGGCATTCCCAGGACTTTGGCTGTAAGCTTCCATTGCCCTCAGGATGGACTGGATATCTGTGGCATTGTATATGTTCATTTCCTCGAAGATTATTTTCAAACATTCCTGGATACATATGTACACCGTCAGTATCTCTATCTGCATGGTTGCGTCCCTAGAAATATAGAGAGGTGCAGTTTTGGTCCATAAATCCCAATCCCTGCGCATTTTGCGGACTTGGCTCCTTCTGTATACAACACAGAGTATCTTTTGTCCACAGTACTTTGACGGTCACAAACGGCTGGTGCAAAGGTTTTCTCGAATCGAATACAGACCGCATTAAAGCTTTTAGCTAGAAGATGTCCAACCCAACTTCCAGGTAGGAGTTTTCACTTTGAGATATATTTATTGAATTATACCTTAGGCTGCATCTCCTTATGTAGAAATGAAGAGGTGTCCAACCCCAAAGCTGCCGAAGGGGTTGTTAATCCAACCACCGTCACACCAAAACATGCAAGCCGTTGCAATTTCTACAACCTGCTGCGTGTTGTGACTTATGTTTCTGTGCACCATACAAGTGAGGCATAGGTGACATTCGGGTGTATCGTTGCCATTTTTGGATGAAGCATCTTCCTAAATAGTTCACAAATACAAATTTTATAAAGTTTTATTCAGGCGTTATTTTATTCAATAATTCACAGATAGCCAAAACTGACTAATTGTTGTAATAGTCGATCTAAAACAATAACCATCAGTAAACCAGAGATATAATAAAATCATGAAAATTTGAAAGAAATCTATTATAGTGACATATATACGAATTTCCGAGTATACGAATATCTATTTACGAATTTCCTACAGGATCTATTGATACACGAATGACAAAAAAATCTGTTAAAATTATTTGGTGAGCAGAATAATGTTTGGATAACATTTACAACAATCTTCATTATATACATATACAGGGTCTTTAAGGTGTTTTTAATTTTATCCATAAATTTCTCTTCGGATTTGAACCTTGTCTCAAAACCTCAACGTATCTCACTCTCGACGTAACTGAACTAACTGCACCGAACAGTCTGTACTTTCCGTTTTCCGACGCGACTTTTACCCCAAAAACGTAACGTACTTCAACCTCGACAGATCTCTAACTTCCTCCCTTCTCGTAGGCGCTTTTAAATCAATTACCTTTTCCGTTCCCTCTCCTGGTTTACCACGTACCTAAACCTCTCTAAACATTATACTTGTAAGGTGGGTATCGTTCCCAGGATCCGGTCTTTACCAAAAACTAATTCTACTCTTTTCAAAGTAGCTTCCTTTATCTTATCCTACAATAAGCTCCCTGAATATTTGAAGAATAACACCTCGGCAGGTTCGTATACCAACCTCTATTCAATCCTTAACAAAGTATGCATATCTACCATTGATAACGCCGATAATTTTGACTAACGTATCAATACTGCTTTGTTCGCCACTTCCGATAACGGTTAATTATGCCGACAGACCACCCAAGCCGCTTTCAACAATTATAATTGATTCCTTCCATTGTAATAGGTTATTTCTATATTGAATATCTAAATTACTAACTTGGTTTATAACAATGGTTCTTATATTCTCTTCTTGTCAAAAAGTAGGATTAGAACTTCATGTGAACCTATGACTATATCCGGAAAGGCTCTGGGGCTCTATTCTTGACCATTCGCCTTTATCAGGATCGTTCGCATCTTCAATCTTTGCGAATGATATGGACTTGGACATGTTGATACTTCATAGAATGAGGTGAACAGTGGCTATTTACTAAAAACTAAAAGGCAGTCAGTGAAATGTTAATCGATTTTTGAACTTCTACTTGTAAGCCCTGAATGACGCTTTCCTCTTTGGGGGAACACTGAGCGATGAGTTGACCAGCCCGGGCTCATGAGGGAATATTTGTTTATGATTAAAATCTATGAATATTTCACTGTGCCTGTTACTTTTTCAATTGGCTACAGTCCACCTTGCTCTATGTTCAACAGTTTGTGGTCTTCTCAAACCATACTAAGCCGAGTGTTTTTATGTCACAATGGGTTAATATAGTAAATCTGCACTGCAGTCCCTGACTCTCTCTTTCGACAAAAGAATGAACGTCACTGAATTTTGTTCAAGGGTTTCATATCTCAGAGACTTGGAGTCAGTGAGAAATTTCCTAGGTGGCCCTGGTGAGATATTTCTCTTCAATAGTTCGCTACAGTAGGGCTTATGTTTCGTAGAGCTCATTCGTTTGTCCTTCAGTGTGCTAAGTTACTCTGATGATTGGTAACAACCATGAAAATGTCTGCACTGAACGACACTTTTCTTTTTGGGGGAACACTTTGAGCAATGAGCTGACCAGTCAGGATCACGAGGGAATATTTGTTGATGGTTAAAATCCATGAATATTTCACTGTGTGTCTTTTAGTCATGTTAGTATTCTTGACCGTTGCTTGTTATACTTGTTCGTATATTACTTCGAGTGGTATTTACTAATGGTTACACGGTTTGATATTTGCTTTGCGTGGGCTCCAACCATAAATTTGATACAATCTGATACAATATTATGAGGAGTATATGGCAATTTTGCCATCCAAATTAAAAATTAGGTTAGGTCGCGAAGAAACGTTTGAAGTGTTGTGTGGGAAGAAGATTGGACACTATAGAAATGGATGATTTGCAATATACAGGGTGAGTCTTTAAGTTGTATATTAATTTCAGCCACAGATTCCCCTCATGAAATGAAACACTTTTTTCCCTTGCCATCTCTCCAAATTTGGTTCGGGTAAAAAGATACAAGCTGTTTAAATAATTTTTGTTTTGTAGCTTTGACATGGGTTTTCTGAATAAACTGAATGTTGGAGTCAAGTTTCCTATGACTATGACACATATTCTCCAATTTTCATTCTTACTTCCACTAGTTTTATAGTTTTAGACTTGCGGATTTATAAAACTAAATAAAATTTGCATAAATAAAGATACAATTCATTAAGAATATTCAATTGTTTTAGAATATAAAATTATTCCTCATCATTTATCCATAAACACACCATTTCCGAGATATCCTTCGTTGAATGTTATAAACTCCTGAGATTTCACAATTTTAATGGATCCGCCCCAGAGTTTTATAATCCTCGGATCGAGCTGTTAACCACATTGCTGTACCTGTTTAAAGTTCAAAATCAATGTCAGAAATAATTTATATGCAGGAGTGTATTAGCGCATTGTGCGATCTTCAAACGCTTGTAACTTTGTTACCGGAGCCGAATCTTGGAAAATGGTAAATGAAAAAGTGTTTTATTTGAAGAGAGGAATATATGGTTAAAATTCATGTACAACATAAAAGATCACCCAGTATAGCTGATTTGAAATATCGCTGAACAATCAGTTGAAAGAAGAAATAATTTTGAGAATATCCGTTCACCGTATTGAACAGATTTTTCGACAATCGGAGGACCTATGTAGATTTTTAAAATGTGACGGATTAAGGATTTCCGGAGTCCAACGCTTGAAAACTTTTGTGGTACTTCCTCCTTCTTTTCCATTTTCTTTTAAAATAATTGCTCAATGGGAACTCAGTTTTTGGCGCTCTTGTTCCTCGGTACTGAGTGCTTATCAATTTGCCCAAATGTCTGTAATTTTCGAATTTTGGCTGGAAATGGTCTTAAACGATTTGGTTAGACTCACTGATCAAGAATCCGTTATCGAAATCGATTATGTCTGTCCGTCCGTCAGTCCGTCCGTTAACACGATAACTCTCGAACGGAAAGAGCTACACAGTTGAAAATTTCAGGTCGGTTAAGTTCGTTATTGCGAAATCGGAAGGATGGTTTCGGACTAACGAAAAAAATTTTTTTTACATTACAAATTTTGAATTCAATTTTTTTTAAATGCAGTTTCATCATAAGAATCCACTGATATCATTTTCAACTCTAACAAGCTAATAGGGGATAGTAGTACAAAATGATTCCGCGGGGTAAAATGATTACCCGCGATTATATTTCTAGAAAACTAGTAGCGCCATCTCTCAATTAAATACTTGAAATTATATTTATCATGACGCCCATTTGCCTGACGGAGTGTCATGGCTTCACGATCTCTCTATGCCGTTTTGTGAGGAAAATATTGAAATTTACGTGTTCTATCTATAATAAGCCTATTTGTAACAGATATTTTTTTTTTGAATTTCGATATTTATGTACTAGTTGTTTGTTTTCTCAAAATTAATGACTAATAGCGGTTGATCTTATCATATTTTGATTTCCAGTTAGGAATGTTTGTGAACAATAGTTCGATTGTTTCCAGAATGAAGGTATTCGGAGTAAAATGATCCTACGCAATGTGTACTTAATGATCCCGCGAAATCATTTTACCCACATGTTAAAGGATCTAGGGATTACCACCAATGTTCATTTTCAAAAGAATTAGAATGAAAATGGAATTAATGGACCGGACACCTCTTGGTTCATCTTATGTCTGTAATACATCAGGGTAGATGAAACTGGGAAGTTTTCTTCAATGGTTTGATCATTTCTTGAATCATGCAAAACCTACTGCAGAAGATCCTATTCTTTCAATTTTAGACGGCCATCTATCGCACACAAAAAATTCTGATGTGATACTGAAAGCAAGGGAACATTACACTACAATTTTGTGTCTACCCACCCACTGTTCACATAAATTGCAACCCCTAAATGTTGTAATGTCTCCACATAGCGTATATGCATTCGCAAAATGTTGCATACATACTTTCAACTCAGATGTTCTTTAAGATAGCAATTTTATTGCGGGAGAAACAACAGAAACGGAAAACAATACCGAAATATCTTCATCGCAGGTTCAAAGAGAGCCTGAAGTTGATCCTGAGGAAAGAAGTAGTTCACCAAGTATCCACAACTGTCAAAACGTTGTCAATGGCTGCGTTCAGCGGACACAACAGTTGCAAAACAGTTGGAAGAATTTTCGCTGAACGATCCTGCTCAGTGAGCGCCTGCTCAACATGTTTAGTGGGCGGACGCCATTTTCGTGAGCGACATTTAATTCCGCTCACTAAGCAAAACACGTTGTGAAAACTGTCAAACCATAGTTTTAGGGGCTAGATTTTTTTGAAAGTGTAAACATTTGAAGAGAACACAATAGAATTAGGTTATGTAAATGTCACCTTCGCACCGTTTTAACTTCTAACCGTTCAGAAAACCGCTCTCTGATCACTTTAGGATCTGTGAGCGCTCAGTGACCAGCTTTGCAACTGCTCTTTCCCTTAACGCAGCCATTGCTGCACATATAGAAAAGCTGCAAACAACAACGCAATCTTTTGCGCAAACTAATTCGAGATCGGCAGCACTCCTCCTCAAACTGTATGATCCCGGGATCACTTTCCCCCTCTCCGTGGGATCATTTAGGACACAGTGGTGTCCAAAATGATCCTCTAGCCATCTTTTTTAAAAATGCCAAGAAATATATTCGTTCATCAGAAAATGGCGAAATCGATACATAAATAGTTCAGCAGATAAATTTTCTTATCAAAACGTGTTTTATTACTTTTCGTGCATCCATTGTATCGAATCTGATAAGATTTTTTATTAGGGGGATCATTTTGGACTACTTTCCCCTACTTCCGGAGATATCATTTCAAAATTTCAATAATACATGGTACTTCTGTTTTCACAGAATGCGAATTCTATCTATCGGTATTCTATCTGTGTTCGCTGTTCACACATGTAATCTTATTTACCTATGACAGAAATGTCAAAGTATGATTGAATGCAAAATGACTAATTACATGATATTATAATTACCCCTACCCTATATGCTCATGGATAATCCATATATAATTTGGTGAGTTTATCAAATTGTGTTCAGAATATCTTCATGGAAAACGAAACTGGAATATCGGCTAAGTTTCAATTGATATAATATAATTTTCAGAGGAGATTTGAGGAGTTAATATCTCGGATAAGTTAATTATTTAATTTTAATCAGGTTTCTTTTATTATGCAGTTCTATTATAAAAATCCATTGATATCATTCCCAAGTTTGAAAAATCAATAATTTCGGAGTTGAATTGTCAAAGTTTGAACAAGAGCGCTAAAGCTCCTGCCGGCAGGGCTTTCCCACTCTTTTTCAAAACAAACCTTAACAAAACATTTATTGATAGAATATGAAGTTAATCAAAACAAAATATAAGAAATAATCAAATATAAATATACAATTGAGGGAACTATTATAATATGAGTAAATGAGTAACAAAATATAAAATATAATTTCGTTCCACTAAAAAAAGCAACTCAATGATAAGACAATAGGGTATCGTGAAATGTGTTCGTAAATCTATACTCGAATTAATTTCTTTCAATATTAAGAACAATATGAACATATGAAAATTCAAAATAGAATATAAATGGAGTATATAAAATGTGGGAGAGCCCTGTGGACAGGAGCTTTGGCGCTCTTGTTCAATGTTTGACAAATCATATATCCAAAAGTATTGGTTTCTCAGATTTGGGAATGATATCAACGGATTCTCATAATAGAACTCCATCATAAAATAAATTAAATTAAAAAAAGTGTAATTTAAAAAAAACAACAGTGGCAAAACTTATTAATCCGAAACCACCAGACCGTTTCTATAGTCAATATCGAACTTATCGGAGATATTCATTCCTCAAATCTACTCTGAAAATTATATTTTATCAATTGAAACTTAGCCAATATAAATATTCCAGTTCAGTTTTTACTGAAGATACCCAATTTGATTAACTTACGTAAGTACATATATAATCATCAAATGGATTTTCCATCGGCATTATATTATCACCCAAAAAGTTTGATATTCTATAATGCTCATAGTTCTACGGTAGCTCAGCTTATTTCATTGGTCATTTTGCATTCTATCATGAACTCAAGCATATCAACCGTTAAATGTATCCCCCCTTCCCATAGTTATCCCTAGAGATAGTTTTCTGTGCCCTTTTTCATCAAACAGCACTTTGGAACTACTATTTCCCAATATTTGCGTTTTTGCCAGGTATATTTGGAGCTGTTAGCGATAACGTTCGCAAGGAGATGCGAAGGGTTGTCGAGAATACCATTTTTAGAACGTATAGGTACGTAAATCTACCATTCGCAGCTGTACGTATGCGTACAGTTGAGAATGTTGTCTAGAATAGAGCCCCTGTTTTCAGAATACGTTGAAGTGAATTCCCTGGAGATCTAAAATGGTTATCCTACGAACATACGACTGGTATACATTTTTGGGCGCACATTATATGGAACAACGGGCTATAATTTTGCCTGAATATCTGCAATTTTCGAAATTTTTGCCGAAAATGGTCTCAAACGATTAGGTTCAACTCACTGATGAAGAATTCGGGGTCTGATTCAATTCTGTCTGGCCGGCTGGCTGTTATCACGATAACTTCTGGACGGTAAGAGATAGCGACTTGCGATTTAGTAGGGTAGGTTGCGCATCCGAATGCGACGGTGAAGTTATTTAATGGAGAGAGTCTGCCAAACGGTTTCGGAATTATACCCATCGGAAGTATTGTTTTCTTAATAACTCAAAATATACAGATCTGAACGAATTGAAATTTCATAATTAGTGGTATAATGCCAATGCGAGTATCTAGAAAGAAATGTTATTGCTGCCTGGCGCGCAGGAGATCCAGGTTTGAATCTCCGTTTTATGTGGGAATGTGGATACCCAACCCAGTTTCCCGTCACTTGTACACTAATCTAGATTTCACAATGAATGAAAGTATCTGCACATGGGAATTTTATTAACTGAACTGCTCTCCCTTATGGGGGAGGATAGAGGCTGAAAATTACAGATTTCTTAATTTTTCTATTGTTTTTTTGCAAATTATAGTGTACGTTCCAAATTGGTGCTCTCTACACTGAGAGAAATGTTAGGGTTAATAATTAATAATTCTTTATTTGGGATAGATTTATTCATTATTAATCAATTTTATTAATTATTAATAAATGTTATTAATAGTTAGATCCACTTGATTTTAAGCTTATTCCTCAGAAATATATTATTTATTTAGGCAATATTTATTAATTATTAGAAAGGTTTATTAATAGGAAATAAATCTAATACAGAAAAGTCATGTTCGAAAATATTATTAACTATAACAAAATGATTTATTTCCACCAAACAAATATTATTTCAAGTTAAAATTTGCCTTATTTCTGTCAAACAAATATTTGTTGAATCATCATTTAATCAACATTTATTTATTAATAATAAATCTTGATTAGACCTGAATAAGTGTTTATTTACGCTCGGATCTTTATGTTCCCGACCCCACCCCATCATAGCGAATTGCGACTCTGAAAATCTTCTAATTCTAATTCAGTTTTTTCCTTTTCTTCAGTCAGTTAGGATATGCTTAGGATAGTGTATTTGTGAGTTACTACGAAATAAAAGTTTTGTGATAAGTGTGTGAACAGAATGTCCGATTTCCAGGAGTTTTTGTTTGAAAATGGTTTGAGCCATTTGAGAAGTATATTCGAGTTGCTTGAAAATCAATGGAGTACTCTATAAGAAAGGAGTGGTATGCAATACGGTCGAAATAATTTTGGAGAACCAGTGTTTTGTGTTATAGAATCTATTGAATATGACAATGAAAATTATCGTTTAAATTGCAAAGAAATTTTGTGTTTCGGTTTTGATAAACATTTTCAGGCCCATCAGGTAAATTGTATTTCTTCCCATACCTTTAAAGTTAACGTCCTCGAAGACTTTTGGCCTTTTCTAACACATATCCACAATTCAGCTAATGGAAATAAATATATTTCATGTATGAATCAGGAAGTTTAAATCAACCTAATGATTGAGTTCGCTTTATGTACCCAATTGTTCCTGAAGTTTAGATATGACAATGCCATAAGTGTAATTTTTGATTTAGTGTATGTGAGAGCGAATTTCTTGAACCTAGTCATAATTCGACCAAATTGTTAATTTATTTGCATTTAAATGTTTCTGACAATTTTATTATTTCTTGCTTCACATAAATGAGTTGAGTTCATAAGAATTTAATAATTAAGAAAAATTATGTTCCATTATCTGATACTAAAATATTGATGAATGTATAGTTAGACTCGAATAATTTTTTTACTTTTTTTGATTTTTTGAAAGTTGAATGTTTTTTTCTCATTATTTAATAAATATTACGTTTTGTTGCGTTGAATGCTTGTAAAGACTAGACTGATTTTATATTTTGCAAGAGTTCAATGTTGAACCTCCTAAATACTTTTTTCTTATTATTCAATAAATATTACGTTTTGTTGTTGAATCTGTACTGACTAGACTGATTTTAGATTTTTTAAAAGTTTAATGTTGAGCCTGTTTATTTTCTAATTATTCAATAAATATTACGTTTTGTTGTTGAATGCATATTAAGACTAGACTGATTTTATATATTGTAAGAGTTTAATGTTGGACCTCCTAAGTATTTTTTCTCATTATTTACTAAATAATATATTTTGCTGTTGAATGTATACTAAGACTAGACTGACTTTTTTTATAAGTTTAATGTTGAACCTATGTTATGTTTTCTCATTATAGAATAAATATTACGTTTTGTGTATTTCCTTTATTTTATTTTTCATGCACCACCCCTATATATTGTTGATTGACTCAATAACACATAACTTAATTAAGCTCCATTCCAATGAAACATAAAAAGGCTAATGTAATGGATTTTAATTATTCATTCCCCTCAGTTTTCATTCACTTCAGTTTTCATTTAATTAATCATATTCATTGGAAAATATAATTTTTTTTCGAAAAAAAAACCTTAATTTACTGTGAAAAACTTGTTATTTACGAAAGTATAAATTTATTCTATAATAAATTTTATTTACTTACATGAAATATAATCTACCAAATATAAATTTATATTTGTTTGGTATAAACTATTGACTTTCATAGAATGAACATTGTTTTATCTCATGATAATATATATTTATTAATAAGAATTCGTTATTTAATAAAAATATATCTTTTCTCCTTCAATAAATTCATTATTTCTTATGAATATACAATTTCTTATAATAAATTTCCTATATTTATGAGAAATATTCTTTTCTGAAATATAAATATATCTTTATTCATTGTAAACTAATGATATTCATTCAAAACAAATATTTAATTCTCATAAATAACATTTATTTATTATTAATAAATCGTATTTGAATGATAATATAATTTTGTATCTATTAATAAACCTTTTCATCTATTAATAAATCGTATATTAATAATTAATATATATCAATTTTTCACCAATATATATTTATTTTTAAAACTCAAACAAATCCATTATTTGGGACAAATAAATATTTATTACGCCATATATGAATAAGGGGTTTATTTAATATGAATAAACTTTATTATTTATAAATAAACTGTTCTCTCAGTGTAGGAAGTTCTACACACAGATTTACATACCTACCTATTTATTGGGATTGGAGGGTGACATTTACTTATTTCTTAATATTTCTGTTGTTTGTTCGCTAATACTAATCTACTTTCCGAATCTCAGCTTTCGAGTACTTCGGGGAAAACTCTAGTTTTATTCAACGATCTGCATCCCCTTTACGTGGGTTTGAAGGTGAAAGTTAAAAATTTCTTACTTTTTCTGTTATTTGTTTGTTAATTCTAGTCCGCGTTCCAAATATCAGCTTTCTAGGATTTGGAAAGAACCCTAGTTTATTTATTCAATACACAGAATTGCACACCCATTTAGTCAGTGGCAAAATCAACGTAATTCAGTTATTAATGAAAACTTAAGAATAAAAGTTACAAAAATATAACTTGTGTGTTTCATGAGTCTATTAATTGATTGAAACGTCTGTAGAAGACGTTCTACAGAATTGCCAGGGGGGCTTCAGGAAAAATAGAAATTGTTGTGATCAGGTTCTTAGTCTAACTACTTATATCGAAACAGGTTTCAATAGTAAAATGAAAACAGGAACAGCATTTGTGGATTTGTCGGCAGCATATGACACGGTATGGAAAGATGGTTTGATTTTTAAACTTTATACTCATTTAAAGTGTGGCAAAATGGTTCGTTTACTCGAAAATATGCTCTCGGATAGAAGGTTTCGTGTTTTTATTGATAATAATAGTAGTAAATTCAAGAATTTGAATAATGGTCTCCCACAAGGTTCAGTTTTAGCACCTCTTCTTTTCAATTTATATCTGTGTGATATTCCTGCTACTTCGTCTGAGAAATTCATCTACGCTGATGACATTGCCCTTGCATTTCGTCATTCTGATTTCCAAAGTATAGAAAAAAATCTATCTGCAGATTTAGATATTCTGAAAAAGTACCTATTTCAGTGGCGTTTGTGTCCGAATCCGAATAAAACTGAGGTTTCTTGCTTTCATTTGAACAATCACCAAAAATATAGAACATTGAGTGTGTCTTTCGGTGATTGTTTCTTGAGACATAATTTTTATCCTAAATATCTAGGAGTGAAACTAGATTCATCTTTGAATTTCAAAGCTCATTTGGATGATTTGCGTCTGAAGTTGAAAACGAGAAATAATATTCTGCAGAAATTAACTGGTACTTCATGGGGTGCTGATGCAGCTACTCTTCGAACGGCTGCCTTAGCCTTGGTTTTTTCTGCCGCTGAATATTGTTGCCCCGTCAGGTTTAATAGTGCTCATACTCAAAAAATTGATGCACAGTTGAATTCATCTATGCGAATCATCACTGGAACTATTAGATCTACACCATCTACACCACCTACATTCATTGGTTGCCAGTTCTTTCAAACATTGTCCCGCTCCACATTCGCAGGCAGACTGCTGTTTCAAATTCTTGGAATAAATTTCATTCTTTTCCGAATTCATTTCCGATTATCTCCTACATTCTAGACAATAAGATTTCCAGATTGAAGTCACGAGACCCTTTATGGTCCAACTGTTTTCTTAATTCGAATAAAAGTGACAAGGAAGTTTGGCGGTCTGAATGGATTTCTTGCAATTTATTCAACAAAGATTTAATTTCTGATCCTTCAAATAGAGTTCCGGGGTTTGATCTTCCAAGGAGAATATGGTCTATTCTGAATCGTCTAAGAACCGGTCATGGTCGTTGCAACAGCATGCTTTTCAGGTGGAACTCAGTTGAGAGCCCTAGTTGTGAATGCGGGGAAGCAGAGGAAACCATAGATCATTTAGTTAATAATTGTCGCATATATAGATTCAAAGAAGGTTTTAGGGCTATTCATAATGTTTCTGAATCTTTTTTAGAATGGGTAGCGAGTTTTAAATCTATTTAATAAAATATAGAATATTCCATTTTTAATTTGTTCGTTTTCTCCCTTTGCCTTTTCCTTTTCCAGATTGGGTTTCGGGTACCTTGGAGAAACTTCTCTGCTTGTTGAAGGAAGAAGCGATAATGAAGAAAAAGATGCCCTTCAATATTTAATATTTCAGCATATTTTGTTCACAATTTTAATTTTAATAAATCACAACACTAACGGGGAGATAGGGTTTTTTTGCTGAGGTTTTTTCCCTAAGCTCTAGTAACATATATCAAATTATATGGTACCCCGTTACACTAACTTCTGCTAACACTTTTTTCATACACATGCTTTATTGTTAGATGAAAAATTAATTGTAATGCTCAAGTTCAAAAGAATATATATATCTTATCCTCAGAGTTTGGGCGTTTGTAGTGTAATCCAGACCGAAACTATAAGGGTTTGAAAATACGTAGAAACGTTCCGAGAAAAGGTCCAATTCTTTTCGGCTCGTCTTACCGAGAATTTTCCAAGATAAAAAATTTGGAGCATCTTGCTAACGCCTTAATGGTTTGACACCAACCACCCACATAGTCTGAAGTAGCCAAATTAACTATGTATATTCCAAATTGAAATACTTTAATGTGGTTGACTGACGAAATTTTTGCCTCTGGATGGACTTTCCACCCTGAATCTCTGGAAAGCTGGTAATGAAATATCTGTGGGTTCAATTGATAGATATGAGAACCTATAAGGGCATATTTTCATCCCCCAAAAAATTCCTCGACAAATTCAATAGCGACATTGAATGGAAGAAGCCGTGGAGGCGGTTATTCATTTCTTTTTCATTCAATATCTAACGAGGCGCGTGTTTGTTTTGAAAAAGGCGATTTTGAACTGAAGGAATATATGATTTTTTCCGGTCGATGGAATGCTCTCCATTTCTTGATGATGTGTTCGATGCCGAACTTTTTCTATCAACTGAAAACATTGGTCGTCATATGAAAAATTATATTATAAATCATATTATGATTTATACTTGCTTATTGAATATCAGTTAGTATAGGTGACTGTAGCCAATTGATTCATCGATAAAACATCAACAAATATTAAAACATGATGAGAGCTTGCCACGTCATCATTCGAAGTTTCTCTAAAGAGGAAAGTGCCAAGTGTAGCTACGTACCGGTTTCATGGATATCACCAATCGTCAGTACAACTTAGTAATTATTGACAAACGGCGGTTTCAGAAAACCGTGGCGATGTAAATGACAGGCAGACTTAACAGCGCTAATATCAAAGAAGAGTGAATATTTCTAAAAAAAAATTCTGCGATTCTTGGAGTCGGGAGAATTTCATCTTTGGTGGCTGAAAATGACCGGCATCAGTCAATCTATACATAAATAAACATACAGATTATTTTCATTAATCGAATTAATTGTTCATCATAACAACCAGTAACGGGTTAATTCTCCGTTGAATTTTTTACGCCTATGTTCTGGGTAACATCGCTTTATCATTTTGTCCAAATGTCTGTAATTTTCGAATTTTTTGCTGAAAATGGTCTCAAACGTCTAGGTTCAACTCACTCATGAAGAATTGGAGTTCAATTTTGATTCTGTCCGTCCTTTGCCACGATAACTTGAGAACGGACAGACATAGCGACTTGAAATTTTCAGGGTAGGTGGCGCATCCAAATAAGACCAATACATATCCGATCGAATTGAAACTTGGTGGGTAGTTGTAGAATACAAACCTAATGACTTTTCTGAATTTTTCTGATAATTGTATCACTAAAAAATTTTTAAAAATCGGCATAACGGTTTTTGAGTTATACCCATCTGAAATTTGGTTCTTATATCCCCAATACCCCGAAAAATACAAAACCGATCCAATTCAAACATGGTTACCTATTAGTTGTAGAATGGCAACGAAAAAATTTTTGCGAAATTTCGTGAGGATCGTATCACCAGAAAATTTTCTAAAAATCAATGAAAATCATTGAAAACAATTCCATATACCTGAAATCATTCGTCCGATATCGCTGAAATTTAACGTGAGCCTTCAAAACCCAACTCTACTGCCAAGTTGCAAGTTTGAACACGATCGGATCTATATTGTTTGAGATCTGAGCAGCCTTTGCTGAGTTCAGTAGCTGGATGGGTGACCGTTGCCTCGATAATTTTCGAATGAAAGTAGGAAGGAACTTGCAATTTTCAGGCTAGGTTGCGCATCCGAATAGGACAGTTAAGTTCGTTTTTGACCATAATCGGTCCAACGGTTTCGGAGTTATATCCACCTGGAATATTATTTCCTCTATAACTCGAAAAATATAGACTCGATCGAATTGAACCTAGGTAACTAGTTGTAGAATATCGACATAAAGACGTGTGTAAAATTTTATGAGAACCTAATCCCTTGGAAATTTCAAAAAAATTACGAAAAAAAATTGGTTCAATTACTGACGTGAAGTCGGGAGCTTTTGCGCGCAAGTTCTATTGTCTATTCTCCTGTATTGGACACTCTTAATCGAATTTTTACCTATAACACCCACTGAATTAGTATTCGTTTTATAAGTTGGATTTTCGAGGTTTTACGCTCTATGACTAGTCATAGAGCGTGTCCAGATTGTCGTGACAAATAATATGAAATGTCGTTTTTCGGGTTTCATTCTTTCTCTGCTCAGAAGTGCATAGGATAGGTGGTTGTGTTGATGGAAGATTCCACCATCTTCAAATTTATACATTATTTGGTGTTTTGTGCGATAGTATTGATGCAAGGGCGGTTAGCTAAATTAAGATAATTGTTATTCTAATTCGTGTGTAGTAGAAATAAAATTTGTTGAAGTTCATGTAGGTACTAATTAATCCCATTTGTTAAAGGGGATGCTGATGCTGCCATAAAAATTCCAATATTTAATATTGTATTCTTATCACAAATTAAATACTTCCAATCATATAAATCCCTGTAATCGTGTAGGAAAAAATTGTTTATTTGTCCTATTTAAATGTTGTGCATTTCGACAGTTTTTAGGAGAGCCCAATCTGATCTACTATTTTTGGAAAATATGCATTTTTATTTTGATGAAGATCAAGTTTTTCTTGAGACGTGATATTTTTGGATGTGCCCTATAAATGTGGCCAAAAATCCAGTTATATCTGCAGAATCCGTTCAGTTTCTGAGTAAATCCAGTTTAACATTGTTTTTTATTGTGTGGATTGCATTCTGATATTTCCTGATCCAGTATCCAGTAGTTTTCCAATTCGGCAATTCGGTATGCGCGTGTACGGACGCTCTTACCTACACTCAGTTTCCATGGGAGCTATTCACATACGATTACCACAGTAGATCTCTTGCATGTAACACGAAATACCATAATTTTATGTTTTTCTGAATCTACTTCACTATCAGAGCATCATGTATGCCCTCATCCACTTTCAAAATTGATAAAATTTGAATATTTTGGTACCTATTGAAAATCTTGAAAATCGGAATATCAGGAGGAAGCAAATTCAAATGAGGTGAAACGCTTCTGATAGGTACAATCGTTGCTATGACGGCTGACGTAATCAAAATCTACCCTCGGTGGGACCATCTGCTTTTTACAGCGAAACAAAGAGTGGGACGGACACGAGAAGAGAAAGACCTAATCGAAATCTACCCTCGGCGAGTCCATCTGCTTGTTACAGCGAAACTAAGAGTGAAACGGACAAGGAGAAGAGAGAGAGAGTAGATATGACGGGTGACTTCACGGACCGGCGCCAAGTTTCGATCGTTTGAACAGCTATTATGTGGACCCAAATTTCAATGATCGTTTTCTCGTTGAAAAGTGAAATTTTTGACGGTGGTTGAATTTTTTCATTATTCTTACTGATATAATAATCGATTCCGATAATAAAAAAAATACATGCGAGAGACCTATTGTAATTCCAGCGTCTACATGATTCAAGCGATAGGAGTGGAAGCTAAACCTCCATGGCGTAAGCGACGCACGAACCACGCGATGTTTCTGTTTCTACACCGATCTCGTGAAGCGTGGAAACTGGAAACGTTAGAATACAAATCGTTCGGGCATGGCTCCATGGGAACAGAGTGTAGGAAAGAGACTCAGAAGATTGAATACGCAGAGATTTCAATCACCTGAGTCTCTAACCTATACTCGGTTTCCATGACAGCTATTCACGTATGATTACTACGATTCCAGCGTCTACATGATGCACTGGAAACGCTAGAATAACCATCTCATGGGCGTGGAAACTGAACGCAGTAAAGAGACTCAGGAGATTCAAATTGCGCCAATTCGGTGTGCCCATGTGCGGAGGTTATTAAACATGAAATTCAGAAATGGAAGACAGGGAACTGAAGGTCTGATAATTTATTTCATTAGCGATAATCTTCGAAAAAATTCCTCCTCAATTTATATTGGCGTGGCCTCAAAATTTGATGCTAAATTCTTCAATACGGCAGATAAGAAGCACTTTGCGAAAAGGTGGCTGTCTCTTATATGGACGAAAGTATATCCCATTTCATCTCTGGGATCAGCATCATATCGCTTCATTTCATCTTCAAAAGGTAGACCAGCTTCTTTCAAGCATGTCTCTAATGCTTCTCTCGTTTATGACCCAAAAAGCTGTTGGATTAGGACATAAATTAATAAAACTGCAAGTGTGAAAATTTTTATACATTAATGGCCATAGCTTGCGTAAGGCACAAAAAGTAGAACTTCATAAGAATAATTAGAAGCATTCAATGTTAACTCAATGAAAAACTATTTAAGATTTACACTAATTCATTTAATATTGTGACGCGTTCATCAAATTATGAGGTTTAGGGAGATTACTACTTGTTAAGAATTTAGTATGATATAGTCTGGTGAAGTCGTTGTGTCGACGAATCGCGTCACAATAATAAATAAATTAGTGTAAATCGAAAATAATTTTTCATTCATGGATTTGCATCAAGTAAATGCCGCAAGCAGTCTATTTTTTACTAATTTTGTTTTAAAAACTCGTCCTTCTTATTCTTACTTCTTTTTATTCATTCTTCTTCTTACGACTTATTTAAAACCAGTTACATAATCTTACACTGTTACTGGTACTTGGTAAACATTCAAAATATTTAATTGCTACCGCTTTCGTATATTCATTCCGTATTTAAATATAAATAAATAGATTTAGAAAAAATGGGTTCAAGCCCTGTGGACAGGAGCTTTCTGGCGCTCTAGTTCAAACAGACAAATTATATCTGGTATTGGTTTCTCAGAGTTGGGAATTATATCAATGTATTCTTATGATATAACTGCATCGTAAAGGAAATTCAATTCAAATAATAGTTTATTTATCAAGATTAAATGATCAATCATGAGAATGAGAACTGCACCACATTTTCAAAATTTTTTTTGGACACTTTGCGGTAATCTGGTCAATACAAAACTTCACATGCGTATAAAGGTCATAATTCTACAATTTGGTGCTAAATTTCAGATAGATCGAGTGATCGGTTTCGGAAATATTCATAATAAATATTTTTACTAAAATCGGCCATAACTCCGAAACCCCTTGATGGTTTTCGCCCATTAACAAACTTGTCCGAGATATTTACGCTCCAAAACCACCTTGCAATTTTCAATCCGCTAACTCCTTTCGTTCGAGAGTTATGGTGCCTACGGCCGGTCGGCCGGCCGGACAGAATCGATTTCGCACTCGGATTCTTGATCAGTGAGTCGAACCAAATCATTTGAGACCATTTTCAGCCAAAAATTCCAAAATTACAGACACTTGGGCAAATTAATAAACAATCTGTTCCGAGGAACTAGAGCGCCAAAAAAACAAGTTTCGTATGACAATTGCCCAAAACAGGTTTAAAGTACCTACAAATAGTAGGTATTCCATAAAACATGTATAAAATAATAAATTACCTTGTAATCGATCAAAAATTTCCTGATCTACGTTCACAAAATTTTCTCCTCTCTCGAACTACAGAATTATGCTTTCAATATTTACGTAATATTTTCAAACATTTTCGGGTGAGGTCCCCTTTGCATCGCTAAAATACGAGTATTTCAACCCCAATATTCTTGAAGTTACAATATTCCCTTCTGTCAAGTTGACTTTATGACAATTCATACATAGAATATACATAGAATAATTATATCAATCTGTGAAATACGATTTACATTGAAATTTTGAAAAATCATATCTCCGAAAGTATTAGCTTGTTAGAGTTAAAATGATATGAATGGATTCTTATGAAAAAACTGCTTATTAAAAAAAATTTAATTTGGAATTTGTTTTGTAAAAAAACAAAAAATTTTTTTTTTATTACTCCGAAACCTTCTGTACGATTTTGCCCAGTAATGAACTTAGCCGAGATATTCATCCCCCAAACCTACTCTGAAAATTTCAACTCTCTAGCTCATTCCCTTCGAGAGTTATCGTGCCTACGGCCGGACGGCCGGCCGGCCGGACCGGCCGGACAGAATGAATTTCGACCACGGATTCTTGATCAGTGAGTCGAAACAAATCGTTTAAGACCATTTTCATCGAAATTTTCGAAAATTACAGACATTTGGGCAAATTGATAAGCACTCAGTTCCGAGGATCTAGAGCGCCAAAAATGATATAGAAAAATGGGTTCAAGCCCTGTGGACAGGAGCTTTCTGGCGCTCTAGTTCAAACAGACAAATTATATCTCCGAAAGTATTGGTTTCTCAGAGTTGAGAATTATATCAATGTATTCTTATGATAGAACTGCATCATACAGGAAATTCAATTCAAATAATAGTTTATTTATCAAGATTAAATGAGCAATCTGAGAATGAGAACTGCACCATGGAAGAAACCAAATTAAAATAGCTGAAATGAATTTGACTCTCTCTTATAGAACAGGATGAAATGTACGAGTATGAACACAGATCATATAATAAAGCTTAGATAGAATAATTATAGCATTCTGTGAAAACATAGAAGTACGATTCATTATTGAAATTTAGAACTTCATCTTAGCAGAAATTGAATTCAAACATCATAGAAGAATTTAAATTCAACAAGAGTGCCAAAAATTATCAATCCAAAACCAATAGACGAATTCTACCCAACAACGAACTCATCCGAGATATTCATTCCTCAATTCCAGTTTTGTTTTTAGTGGAGATATTCTGAACTCAATATTATTAACTTACCATTACCATCATCATATGGATTGACCATCGGCATGAAAATATCAACCAACAAAAACTGTGATATTATATTATAATTCTCATATTTATACGATTGCTGGAATGAATGACAATGTTATTAACTTACCATTACCATTCCCATCATCATATGGATTGACCATCGGCATGAAAATATCAACCAACCAAAAGTATGATGATATTATAATTCTCATATTGATACCATTACTGGAATGAATGACAATGAGACAACGTCAAAGTTGACGTTATAACAATTCATAGAATAGCCACAGAATAATTCTATCATTGAAATTTTGAAAAATCATATCTCCGAAAGTATTAGTTTGTTAGAGTTAAAAATGATATGAATGGATTCTTATGGTAAAACTCCTTATTGAAAAAAAAAATCAATTTGGAATTTGTTCTGTAAAAAAAAATTTTTTTTTTGTTACTCCGAAACCATCTGTCCGATTTTGCCCAATAACGAACTTAGCCGAGATATTTATCCCCCAAACCTACTCTGAAAATTTCAACTGTCTAGCTCATTCCGTTCGAGAGTTATCGTGCCTACGGCCGGACGGCCGGACCGGCCGGACAGAATGAATTCCGACCACGGATTCTTGATCAGTGAGTCGAACCAAATCGTTTAAGACCATTTTCATCGAAAAATTCGAAAATTACAGACATTTGGGCAAATTGATAAGCACTCAGTTCCGAGGAACTAGAGCGCCAAAAATTGAGATCTAACTGTTCATTAACTAAATTATCCCTTTTTTTGGCGCTCTAGTTCCTCGGAACTGAGTGCTTATCAATTTGCCCAAATGTCTGTAATTTTCGAATTTTTCGATAAAATTGGTTCAAGCCCTGTGGACAGGAGCTATTGGGCGCATGTTCATCTTCCTTGTGGCCCGTACTGACCAGTAAAGAAAAAAAGCAGTATCATGTTGAATACCTTAATATTATTCTGGAACACAAATTTTCCATTACAATAATCTTCATCTAGCTTCTATTTAGTATCAATTCCTGTAGAACGAGATCATAATAAGTGTTTTCCATATAATAAAATGTGTTTGAACTTGGTATGTAGGAAATCTGACATCAATTATTGGAATTAATTGATTTGACAAACAGCCGTCAAATGAGGTAAATAGATTTTTGTGACGATTTTCTGTGACCATAGAACGTCAAAACACGCTGGAATGTGAATTTTAAGCAATATCTTCTGGAATTGAGATCGTATCGAACTGAAATTTTGCACACTCGTGTAGAATGCTTGATTTAACGTCGGTACAAATTTTTTTATTAAAAAATTTTCCAACTGCCCGATCCCAACAATACTTAGATAATATTATATCCATAAATTAAGCATTTCATTATTGCATTTCTTGAAATAGGTACCTTTTCAAGTCGATCAACATCGTCCTTCTTTCGACGTCTAAACTATGACTTGATTCTTTATGTTTATGTCTTTGAATTTGTTTTCGGTGGAATTCAAAGAGTTCATAGAATAATCGATGAAAATACTGAGAGAGACCCAGGAAATTTGACACATTTTGTCTTATATCTCCAGAAATTGAAATCGTATAGAGCCAAAATTTTGCACAATGTTGGAAAATACTACAATTGACGTTAGTACAAGTTTTTGTTGCAATCTGATGAATAGTTCACGAAAAAATTAAAAGAAATATTTTTTTAAAAATTACCAACATTTCGATCATAACAGAATTTTGCCAAAAGTTGCGCGTTTATATCCTCGAACTGACTACCAAGTTTCGATTCAACATCTTCTTTAGTTCCTGAAATATCAGGGAAATAACCTCAAAATTTTAAATGTCTATAACTCCTAAACCGTCCGGCCGATTTTGCCCGTTAACGAACTTAACCGTCGCATTTTGATCAGAAACCTACCCTGAAAGTTTGAAGTCGACAGGACCTTCGGTGCTCCTGTTATCGTGCCTACGGCCGGCCGGCCATACGGCACCCAAAAATCTGACACCGGATTCGTGATCAGGGAGTCCGAATTAGTCTATTAGCCAATTTTCAGCTCGAAATTCGAAAATTACAGACATTTGGACGAAATGATAGGACGATGTTCCCCTAGAAAATGCGCCCAAAAATGGTCTTAAACGATTTGGTTCGACTCACTGATCAAGAACTCGTGGTCTAAATTCATTCTGTCCGGCCGTCCGGCCGGTCCGGCCGTAGGCACGATAACTCTCGAACGGAATGAGCTAGACAGTTGAAATTTTCAGAGTAGGTTTGGGGGATAAATATCTCGGCTAAGTTCGTTATTGGGCAAAATCTGACAGATGGTTTCGGAGTAACAAAAAAAAAATTTTTTTACAGAACAAATTCCAAATTAAATTTTTTTCTATAAGCAGTTTTACCATGAGAATCCATTCATCTCATTTTAAACTCTAACAAGCTAATACTTTCGGAGATATGATTTTTCAAAATTTCAATGATAGAATTATTCTGTGGCTATTCTATGAATTGTTATAATGTCAACGTTGACTTTGTCTCATTGTCATTCATTCCAGTAATGGTATCAATATGAGAATCATAATATGAGGAGCAACTTATCAAAACGCATTAAGTCCAAAAACCATTTTATTGGGAATCAACGAAAAACGATTTTTTCTTTCTCCCTGGCTTATAATTTGAGTATGTCGAGTTTGTTTGATAGAAATTTACATCTGAAGGTAATAACTAATCTCATTTAAATCAATATTGATCAGATATACACAGAAAATGTAAAAAACGTTTGGACTTAATGCGTTTTGATTCATCTCATTGTATATAATGCGTTTTGATGTGGTTGAAATTGAAAATAATGCTGTTTGTTGCGATTTTTTATACATTTAGAGAAAACAGTCTGCACAGTAAGTGTTGGCCTGTAACCTAATTAACATGAGCAAATCGATAAAACATGTTTTTGGTTATATTTTATTTCTTTTAAAAATGCAAACGTAAACATAATTCATTGCGATGCGGCTTACATACTTTGGATTTGAATTACAGAGGGACATAATGCCATTTGGAAGATTTTGTTTACATAGGGCTATAGAGCAACAGAAAACATTTCTGAATCCGCTTCAAACTCAATTTCGCCCAAATTGGACATAATGCGTTTTGAAAAGTTACTCCTCATATAATATCATACTTTTTGTTGGTTGATATTTTCATGCCGATGGTCAATCCATATGATGATGGGAATGGTAATGGTAAGTTAATAACATTGTCATTCATTCCAGCAATCGTATAAATATGAGAATTATAATATAATATCATACTTTTTGTTGGTTGATATTTTCATGCCGATAGTCAATCCAAATGATGATGGGAATGGTAAGTTAATAATATTGAGTTCAGAATATCTCCACTAAAAACAAAACTGGAATATTGGTGTATTGGAGTAGATTTGAGGAAAGATATATATTATCGTTCATCATAGAATTGAGGAATGAATATCTCGGATGAGTTCGTTGTTGGGTAGAATTCGTCTATTGGTTTTGGATTGATAATTTTTGGCACTCTTGTAGAATTTGAATTCTTCTATGATGTTTGAATTCAATTTCTGCTAAGATGAAGTTCTAAATATCAATAATGAATCATACTTCTATGTTTTCACAGAATGCTATAATTATTCTATCTTTATTATATGATCTGTGTTCGTACTCGTACTTTTCATCCTGTTCTATAAGGGAGAGTCAAATTCATTTCAGCTATTTTAATTTGATTTCTTCCATGGTGCAGTTCTCATTCTCAGATTGCTCATTTAATCTTGATAAATAAACTATTATTTGAATTGAATTTCCTTTATAATGCAGTTCTATCATAAGAATACATTGATATAATTCCCAACTCTGAGAAACCAATACTTTCGGAGATATAATTTGTCTGTTTGAACTGGAGCGCCAGAAAGCTCCTGTCCACAGGGCTTGAACCCATTTTTTCTATTTATTTCCATCATTGCCTAATAATTTAGTTGCGCACCTTTATTCAAATTGTGTAGAACTTTGAACTTATGCCCTTCTGCGAATAAATGATTCGAACAATAACAATTAATTTTGTTGATTTGGTAGCTGTGATGGTGTTCTTGTTATGCCAAAAATTCCTACCCGTTTTTCCTATATATAATTTATCACATCTACCGCAATTTATACGGAATGAGATATTTAGCGGTTGATTTTGAAGAAATCTATTAATTTGGTGACTAGGTTTGCCAAAATATGTTGAACTATTGCATATATTATTTTTATTCTCAATATCTGAAAATACTTGCTTTTGCAATATTAATATATGTCTTAATAAATTAGTTCCTTAAGACTGGTATTATTATTTCCTTTGGATATTTCAGAACGATATCATCCACATCTAATTTCTTTTCAGAATTGTTTCTTCTTCAACATTACTCTAATTGACTCTGGATCATATACATTGTCTACCGCTATTTGTTCGATAATTTCTAATTCTTTACAATCATTTTCTTCGGAGAAAGGTATATTAATTAGCCGGTGTACCATGCTATGAAATCCGTGACTTTATATTCGAATGGCTGACACGAGGATCGATGACAAATTATTGAATCCGTACGAGATGGTTTCCTAAATATTGAAAAATTATGTTTATTGTTTTTCCGTGTTATTGTTAACCCTCAACCACTATGGCTTATTCACACTAACATAACTTCTATCGTGGGGTCACCAATGACCCCATTAACTATAAATAGTCATAAATGAATTATAGTGCTTGATATTGTTTTTTCTTTTACTTCGGATACTTCAATAAGTTTATAGAACACAACAATGTGACTTGAAAAATTTATTGTTCAATTATTTTGACATGTGTGAGCAAAATAAAAATATCCTTTGATTTTCGACCAAAAATAAATATAACTGATTGATTGATCCATAATTTAATGAATATAAGAGATTGATATGTTTTTTCTCTATTTCAGTATCGTAATGAGTTCATTACAGCACTAAAATCATTGCTGTAATGAACTCATTCCCGCATTGTTTCTAGTTATATTTTTCGTTTGTGGTAGTCAGCACTGACATTCGATCCTATCAAATTTCAACGTACGTCAATTGTCAATATTATATCATCTGGGTATAGTGAATTAATTTTTGAGAGGAAAAGATTTATTTTCATTGAAAAATAAGGTACTAGTTATTTTCTTCTTGCTAAATTTGAATCATTCATGCTATTAGGAAACTGTTTTAAATTTGATCTCCATACCCTACGTACGATTCAAATTCAAATTCTGTAATCTGTCAACTTTCGTAACAGTGAAACAAACTTCCAAGATACAATACAAAGTCACTAGGATGAACAATCCGAATTTTTCATTAAATATTAACAGTATTTCAGAAAAATTGCCTGAAATAGAGAAAATATCGTCTAATACTCGTTGCAGAAGGCAATTCCAACACTCGTGCGTTCGACAACTCGCTCCTGCTTCGCTCGTTTTCGAATTTCGCATTCGTGTTTGAATATGAGCCAATTCTGCAACTTGATTTAGAATATACTATTCTAGTTTGTCTAATTGAAAATAATATGGCCTCTGTCTGTGACAGAAAGTTTGGTTCGAAAAATTTATCACAAAAAATATAACGACTCTGTTTTTGACCTTACTTATTTAGTGATATAGGAGGTTGCAAGAAGGTTTTGATACCACTTATGCATATCGGTTTTGGTCTGTAGTAATAGTTCGTAGAACCTTCATGGTCGTCGCAGAATCAACTTCGTCTTCAGATAAGTCCGATAATAGATATCCCTTACGAATTACAGACGCGGTATTATGAGAGAGCTCACTCTCATTGTCAGTGTCAATGCTATTTAGGTTAATATGGTCGCCTCAGCATCATCTGGTGCATCCCTTATAGATTGTAAATACATACTCTAAAAATGGGTTCAAGCCCTGTGGACAGGAGCTTTCTGGCGCTCTAGTTCAAACAGGTAAATTATATCTCCGAAAGTATTGGTTTCTCAGAGTTGGGAATTATATCAATGTATTCATATGATAGAACTGCATTTATCAAGATTAAATGAGCAATCATGAGAATGAGAACTGCACCACATTTTCAAATTTTTTTTTTGACACTTTGCGGTAATCTGGTCAATACAAAACTTCACATGCGTATAAAGGTCATGATTCTACAATTTGATGCTAAATTTCAGATAGATCGAGTGATCGGTTTCGGAAATATTCATAAAAAATATTTTTACTAAAATCGGCCATAACTCCGAAACCCTTGATGGATTTCGCCCATTAACGAACTTGTCTGAGATATTTACGCTCCAAAACCACCCTGCAATGTTCAATACGCTAACTCCTTTCGTTCGAGAGTTATCGTGCCTACGGCCGGTCGGCCGGCCAGACAGGATCGATTTCGCACTCGGATTCTTGATCAGTGAGTCAAACCAAATCGTTTGAGACCATTTTCAGCCAAAAATTCCAAAATTACAGACACTTGGGCAAATTGATAAGCACTCTGTTCCGAGGAACTAGAGCGCCAAAAAAACAAGTTTCGTATGACAATTGCCCAAAACAGGTTTAAAGTACCTACAAATAGTAGGCATTCCATAAAACATGTATGAGAGCAGATAAGGAATAATAAAAAATTACCTTGTAATCGATCAAAAATTTCCTGATCTACGTTCACCAAATTTTCTCCTCTCTCGAACTACAGAATCATGCTTTCAATATTTATGTAATATTTTCAAACATTTTCGGGTGAGGTCCCCGTTGCATCGCTAAAATACGAGTATTTCAACCCCAATATTTTTGAAGTTACATAATTCCCTTCTGTCAAGTTAACATTATGTCAATTCATACATAGAATAATTATATCAATCTGTGAAATACGATTTATATTGAAATTTTGAAAAATCATATCTCCGAAATTATTAGCTTGTTAGAGTTAAAAATGATATGAATGGATTCTTATGATAAAACTGCTTATTAAAAAATATTTAATTTGGAATTTGTTTTGTAAAAAAAAACCATCTGTCCGATTTTGCCCAGTAACGAACTTAGCTGAGATATTTATCCCGCAAACCTACTCTGAAAATTTCAACTTTCTAGCTCATTCCGTTCGAGAGTTATCGTGCCTACGGCCGGACGGCCGGCCGGACCGGCCGGACAGAATGAATTTCGACCACGGATTCTTGATCAGTGAGTCGAACCAAATCGTTTAAGACCATTTTCATCGAAATATTCGAAAATTACAGACATTTGGGCAAATTGATAAGCACTCAGTTCCGAGGAACTAGAGCGCCAAAAATGGTCGGATGTCACCCGTACACCGTCAAAGCTCACGAAATCATTATTCATTTTGATGTAATTACCAAAAATAAAATTACACAACTACTATCGTGGGGTCAAATCCATCCCCAAATTAAAATATCTTCCGATCAATTAGAATGCAACTTAAACACTAAACTGCAAATGAAACGTTGCACTAACGTGGGGGAATACCTAGAACGCTAGCGCTTGAGTTCAAAGCATGGCAATTCTGTGCACGTACAAGTCAGTTTAGGGGAAATAGCGTTGTTTACGGCTGGTTTTCCTGTCACGCTGACGGTCGGCGCTGATGGGTCAATATGTATGTAGCTATAGGTAGCGTTTTCGAGTCACGCGGTGCTGACGGCCGTCAGCGCTGAGCTATATACGCGCACGTACGCGCCAGCGCGTCGGCGCCGCTGACTAGCTGGCGCCGACAAGCCTCCACATTCAGTGAGCCAGAGACAATAGCATCCTTCTATTTCTCAATGTGATCAGCGTAATGCTAAAAGGATACGAGCTGACCGATCAGCGCTGACCGTCAGCGCCGACCGTCAGCGTGACAGGAAAACCAGCCTACGAGTTGGAGTGTCCGTACCGTGGCCCTGGGGCTAATTTTGAAATTAATGTTACCCGTTACGGGCATTTACGTTATGCGCATGAGCAAACGAGAAGTGATTTAACTACTGTAGTTTTAGTCTGAGAGGATTGGAGGTGCAGGATGCTATGCCTCCATAGAATCCCCATGGGAGTGTCCGCGCATGCGCGGATTGAAGCTGCGATATCTCCTGAACCAATGGTGTTGCAGAATCAAAGTTTTGTGTGATTTTGAGAGAAATTTCAGCCACGAGTAGATTGAGCATGCGCAGAGGTGATGTAGCTCGTTTTGGGTTGTATGGCTTATGTTGGGAGGGTTTTTATTTTGTAGCTTTGACATCCTTTTTCCGAATAAAATGAATGTTGGTGTGAAGTTTTCTAAAACTCCATTTCTCCCTAAACGCACCATTTTCGAGATATTCTTCATTAAATGTAATAAAATGAGAAACTACAGAAATTTCACTACTTTTATGGATCATCAGCCACTGAGCGTTGGAATCCCGCATCCAGATTTTAACCACGTTACGGTACCTTTTTCTCGTCCACCATTGATGCCATAGATAATTTATATGCAGGAGTGTATTAGCACATTGTGAAATATTTAAACGTTTATAACTATTTAACTGAGGAGAATTTGAAAAAATGGTAAATGAAAAACGTGTTTCAACTGATGAGAGGAATCTATGGTTAAAATTAATTCACAACTTTAAGACTCACCATACAGGTTAGCCAAGTGAAAACGAAACAGCGCCATTTTCAGGAACGCTCAGAGTGGTCGATTTTTGATTGAAGAGGGACACACACCTTTCTGGTTTTTCGTACTCTAAATATTCATACTCAACTCGAATGTCTGATATTTTTGGCGCTCTTGTTCCTCGGAACAGAGTGCTTATCAATTTGCCCAAATGTCTGTAATTTTCGAATTTTTAGATGAAAATGGTATTGAACGATTTGGTTCGACTCACTGATCAAGAATCCTTGGTCGAAATCAATTCTGTCCGGCGGATACGGCTGGTCCGGCCGGCCGTAGGAACGATAACTCTTCAACGAAAGGAGGTAGAGGATTGAAATTTGCTGGGTAGGTTTGTAGCGTAAATATCTCGTTAATGGGCGAAATTCACCAAGCGGTTTCTGAGTTAAGGCCCTTTTTAGTAATAATATTTTTCATGAATATTCCCGAAACCGATTACTCGATCTATCTGAAATTCAGCATCGAATTGTTGAATAATGACCTCTTAAGGTATAAAAACAAATTTTTTTCATTTTTAAATTTCGTTTCTACAATTACTCTCGAACAAAATGAGCTAGGCAGTTGAAATTTTCAGAGTAGGTTTGAGAGATAATTATCTCGGTTGAGTTCGTTACTGGGTAAAATGGGGATTGATGGTTTCGGAGAAACAAAAAAAATTTTTTTACATTACAAATTTCAAATTTATTTTTTTTAACATTCAGTTTCACTATAAAAATCCATTGATATAATTTTCAACTCAAACAAGCAAATACTTTCGGAGATATGATTTTTTGAAATTTCAATAATGAATCGTACATCTATGTTTTGACAGAATGCTGTACTTAATTGTTGTATCTATGAATTATTATATGATCTGTGTTCCTACATGTCATCTGATTTCTCTATGAGAGATAAATGTCAAAATTATTTCTGGTACACCTCTTGTTCTAGAAAACTAAGTATGGATGATTGAATGCAAAATGACCAACGAAATACCTCAGGTATAGTAGAATTATGAGGATGATATGATATTATACTTTTAAGGTGATAATATAATGCCCGTGGATAATCCATAATATGGATTATTCCATCATCATATTATTATGATTTTAATTTGATTAATTAATTTAATTTCTTTCATGGTGCAGTTCTATCGTAAGAATCCATCCATATCATTCCCAGAGACCAATAATTTTGGAGATAATATGATTTGTCAACGTTTGAACAAGAGCGCCAAAGCTCATGTCCACATGGTTTGAACCAATTTTACTATATGTGATTGTTAGCACATCATTTTCAAATTCAAGAAGTATCCGGCGGATTTGTCAGATTTGAGGACTATTGTGAAGAAAATATTAAGAGCTTTAAACGGAAATCTTGCTTTTAAGTAATTTGAAGTGTCCCCCTTCAGAAATTGACGTATATATAAGCTTTCTTCTATAATTTTGACGCAGTTCCTGAAAATGGCCTTGTTTCAGTTTCAGTTGGCCACTCTGTGCATTTTTTCGAAATAAGGCTATAAGAATAAAAATTCCAGAAAGAAAAAGAACATTGTTCTTTTCTTTTTGTTTCAAAACATCAAAAAACATGAGTTGAAAAAGTTGCAGATTTATATCAATTAGTAAGCACGTACCTTTTCGCATGACCCCAGGCAGAATAGAGCTACCAATATGAGCAAAGTTACTTTCGACATCTTGGTGAGTTATGAAGGAGGCATCGATTGAAGAAGTCTTTTAAGCAATCCAATTGCTTAAACCATATAGTTTAGTGATCAGAAAGTAATTGTTTTTCACTCCAATACACTAATAAAGAGCAGCGGCGTCAACCCATAATAGAAGTGAGTTTGTTATGCCATTTAACTGTTGAAATGATGAATTGATTCAGCCGTTACTAATTGGAGTATATGGTATTACTATGTATACTGAGTGACTTCAGAAGTGTGATACACCCAGAGAGAATAATTCGATTAATTTGTTATATTTGAAGCATGCTGTTATAGTTAAAGCATGCTAAGACTACCACATTACCAAAAAAGTTGAACAATTTATTCCTTCTAGGTATATTTCTAGCGAAATAGAGTACAAATGTGTGTTGTGTCGGGCGAACGAGCCTCACCCCGTCACTCAGACGAGTCGGTCTATTGTGGCACACCTTAATATATACTTCAACCACAGGGTCAAGCCTTCTGATGAGGAAGATCTCGTGGGTGAGAACTTGTTCAGTTCCCCCAGACTCAGCTTGTGGACTCCTAGTTCCTCAAATCTAATCCTGTGCCTGGCGGGGTCCTCACATGTAATGTGCTCGATAGACTCGTCTTCCTCTAGGCAGAGTCTGCATTTAGAGTCCTCTACCAACTCTAACTTACTTAGGTGTTTCCTGAGGTCACAGTGTCAGTACTCTCAGGTCTCTCTCAGAGTTTGAGCCAACGTCTTGCTTTCTCAGCTGGGGACCAATAATTGTTGAGCGAGCATGTCTAAGATGCCACAGGTCGGTTCAGGCCTAATGGGTCCCGTGGAAGCCCACCACGCTGCCAATGAGTCCACTATCTCATTGGCTTCTATGCCCGGGTGCCCTAGAACCCAGCCTTCTGCGCTCTCCCAGTTCAGCAAGTGCTGTCTGGCAGTCCTCCACAAGTGGGGAGGTACAGTTGTAGGAAGCGTAGGCCTTCAGAGCAGCTTGGATCTCAGAAAGGATCTTAATCTATCTGTGAACCCAACCTTCCTCAAGTATGAACTTCGTGCAGAGGTAATGGTGAATTTCCGCTTGAAATAATCAGTCGAAAATCTACCCAGGCTGATGGAATCTCCATCAGCATCATTCCAGGCCGATGGAATCTTCATCAGCAATTTTGCAATCACTGACTTCTGCTCCCACTACGTGCATGGTAACGGAACCATCTGTAAACCAATGGGGACCCTCAAGCAGTGGAGTCCAATTGTCTTTGCTGAGAAAGACGATAGAGTAGGACCTACCTATGTTTTGGATGTAGATACGTCAGATCACATGCTCATTATCTAGTTAGGCTCCAACTCAGCCTGCAGGGGAACGGACATGAACCTAATCGTATCAGACCCATAACGAGCCATAAGTAAAAACCTGTTTGTCGTCATCCGGGCCACGCTCCTGATTACTAGGTGAAGGTGAGCGAGGTCCAGTATTCGCCCCATAGCTGCAGTGGTGGTGGAGCGAAAGGCTCCCGTCACCATAATGCACGCAGATCTCTGGATTTTCGCAAGCTTGAGTTGAGATTGTACCTTCAATGTGCAACCCCACCATGCAATATGGCCGTTAGTGATTTGTGGTCTCGTCAGCATCGCTTACAGCCAGTTGAGCTGTTTCGGGGCCAGCTCCCACCTCTTTCCACAAGTCCGTTGGTAGGCCCAGACGGAGTGCCTAACCCTGTGAATCATCCTTTCCAGGTGTGAATTCCAATTAAGCTTTTTAGCTAGAATGATATCCAGATGTCTAGCCTCAACCGCAAAGGAGACGTGAACTTAATTTATGGCGAGGTAATCCATATTTAGCTTCCTTTTTCTAGTGAATGGCTGAGAGACTCTCTACCAAGACTGTGTCATCCTGACCCATGGCCACAATCAGCGTGCCTATTATGGCGAGTCGGTCGTCAACCAGAAGAGACCATAGCAGAGGGGAAAGTACTTCTCCCTAGGGGCGAGCCCTCCTGGCCACGAATCTCACTAAACTACCACATGGGTATG
Source organism: Halyzia sedecimguttata (assembly GCA_937662695.2). Lineage (NCBI taxonomy): Eukaryota > Metazoa > Arthropoda > Insecta > Coleoptera > Coccinellidae > Halyzia > Halyzia sedecimguttata. The sequence continues at coordinate 36,807,877 of OW569411.2, forward strand.
TGGGGATGAGTTTGTTATCCAACATGGATCGTGGCTATTCCACAATGAGTTCGGGTACTCAACTATCTACCCATAATGTCTCTCCAGCCCATCCACATAAGATTTATTCAACCTTTTAATCATTGACACTTATTTGACCTTCGTTACGCATGTCCTCTTGTTAATCGGTGCTCCTCACTTCATCGAAGACTCATTGCATAGAAAGTTCACTGCATCGAAGGTTCACTACATCGAAAATGACGCCCACTTACTCCTGATGCGCCGAACGTGAAATATCCTGTATCGACCGTCTTCGTCAGTAGATTGGCTGGATGAGAGATAAGTTGTTTCGTTAAGTGTACGTCAACAAAGCAGAATCTGTCTAACCCAAGGGTCGGTGGCTCTTTGGATATGAAGCTGCGGGTATTCAGTTCCATACGCGAATATTATTTATTCTTATATGAATAAATAGACTTTTTCCATAGAAAATGTGGGAAAGCCCTGTGAACAGGAACTTTGGCACTCTTGTTCAAACTTTGACAAATCATCTCCGAAATTATTGGTTTCTCAGAGTTGGGAATGATATCAATGGATTCTTGTAATAGAACTACATCATGAAAGAAACTAAATTAAAATTGAATAACGAACTTATACGAGATATTCATTCCTCAAATCTACTCTGAAAATTTCATAAGGTATATCAAGTTAAATTTAGCCAATATTCCAGTTTTGTTTTCACTGAATATCCAAGGGCATATAGGGTAGCGGTAATTATAATATCCTATAATTGGTCATTTTGCATTAAATCATACATTGTTTTCTAGAACAGGAATACATTTGACATGTCTGTTATAGGTAGATAAGAGTTCATGTATGAGCAGTGAACACAGATAGAACACATACAGATAGAATTCGCATTCTGTGAAAACAAAAAGAAGTACGATGTATAATTGGAAATTTGGAAATTCCTGTCTCCGAAAGTATTAGCTTGTTAGAGTTGAAGATTTTATCAATGGAATTGAATATGAAATTTTTAATGTGAAAAAATTTGTTTTTTCGTTACTCTGAAACCATTCAGCCGATTTTGCCCAATAACGAACTTAGCTGAGATGTTTATCTTCCATATCTATTCTGAAAATTTCAACTGTCGACATCATTCCGTTCGAGAGTTATCATGTTAACGGACGGCCGGCCGGATATAATCGATTTCGACCACGAATTCTTGATCATTGTGGCGAACCAAATCGTTTAAGACCATTTCCGCCAAAAATTCGAAAATTACAGATATTTGGGCAAATTGATAAGCACTCTGAAGGTGCTTCATATCCAAGGAGCGACCGATCTCTGGGTTAAACAGATTCCGCTTTGTTGACGTCCACTCAATGAAACAATGAAAATACTCCACGAACTGGCGCGGCCGCGGTAGCGTTTGCGATAAGTCAGCGGCCAGAGAAGCGTTCAAAATTAGCACCGAGTTTAGGCCGCGTCTCAGTCCGCGTCAGTTTGTGTACCCACATGAACATCCATGTATTTGTTTTGATCGCGGTCTCTACCGCTCTCTGATCGCCACCGCGGCCGCGTCAGTTTGTTTAGTCCTTTATCTCTCATCCAGCCAAACTACGGACGAAGAAGGTCGATACATGAGATTTCACGTTTTGTTAATCAGGAGTGAGTGGGCGTCATTATCGATGGAGTGGACCTTTGATGCAGTGAACTTTCGATGCAATGAATCTTCGATGGAGTATAAGCCCTACTCGTTAATATGATAGTGAGTTGTACTTCAAGTTCACTCTGTGGGTAAGTCATTGAACGTTGTCCAATACATTCCTTCATTCTTTACACTATCGACCACTCGGTCGCTAGTGTTCTTGTCTCATAACAATGATCAAAATTGTTTATCATTTCTTTATTCTTATTTGGGTACATCACAGTATACACGTATAATTTCCTTGGGCCCACCAGCCGTGCTTCCCTGTAGAAACTCTCAGAAGGATACGTAGTTTCCCTAGGGACCATTATCTTCATCATTCTCTGTACCAGCTCTAGTTTTCTGATATGTATTTCTTGATAGTGCTGTTCACCAACCCAAAATTCTATATTGTATTCTGGACTCAACCAGAGAATAGTACAGGACTTTCAAATTGTAGGTATATATCGACTACATTTTTAATCTATTTGAACCTATGCGAAGTCTCAATATCATCGTTATACTATTTTTATTTAATTTTCAATTTTTTTGATCGTTACGGATGTCAAGTTTGGATTATGTCGGGTGAATGGTCTCGAGCCAAGTGAAAGGCAAAAAAATAGTTCTAATATTTGAGTCTTCTTTAGCTTTCAATCTCATGTTTTCCCAGGGATCAGAAGCATAAACAATTGCTGCATCATCAGCGAAACTCATTATTTCGCTTGCACTGTCAATTTTCAATCAATCATTCCGATAAATTGTGAATACTAACAGCCCCAATAATATATCCTGAGGTACTTCATATGTTATTTATCTCCTTCATTTCCTAGTCTGACAACTTGACTTATATTCCTGAGATAACTCCTAACCAAAAGCAGCTTTGTTCCTCATTCTGACCTCCTCCAAGTCTTCCATGACCTGAATATGACAGACCGTTTCAAAGGCCTTTGCCAAATTTAAAAAAACACAGAGAGTTGGTAACTCTTCTCAATTGATGGATATCTTTTTTTCAGCAGGTTGGTGATTGCTTCACCTGTCGAAACTCCTCGATGGAATCCCAATATTGAATATTCATAATAAATCAGTATATCTGTTTTTGAGTATAATTTCTAGAATCTTGGCTGTTCCCTCAATAACTCAAAAAATACATATCTGATCAAATTGAAACTTGTCAATAATGTAGGTGTAGAATGCCGACGCGCAAATTTTTGGCGAAATTTCCTTGTCTTGTGCGTTATACTTATCATAGAGAATGACGTCAGATTTTGTCATCCGGTAAAAGAAAAAATGCGTGAAATGATGATTCTGAGGCATGCCTCAATGTTTTCTTCGGCGTTATCACAAATCGGATAGAAGAAACGGTCCTAAATTTCGGTTTCCTTTACTTTTGCGAACGGCAAATTGCACTTCGAGACATAAGACATTCAGATAAGCTTTTACTTTTCAGCGGAGCGTTTAGTTGGATTTGTTACTGTATAAAGTGTGATCTGTGACTTAATTTAATTTTCCTACTAAATTATTCAAATTCACTTTATTAATTACTCTCAGAAGGCTGAAATGGATTTAGCAGGACCCAGTACTTGTGATTTTGCAAATTCTTTGATGAATAACCAATTTTTCGAGGCATTGCTAATGAGATAAAGTAAATATAGTAAATGATTTAAAGCGACCTGTTCCAGATGTGAGCAAATATATTGTGACTATCGGTGGGTCGTAAAATCGAATCGCGTGTTTCAATGTTCGCCATGCATTTTATTCGCAAGAACTCATAGCACTCATACCAAGACAGTTTGGTCAGAAAGTGGTTATAACGATTCAAAAAAAATTGTCTCATAGTCTATTGCTTCACAATAGTAGGTATCAACATATTTCATCCGATTGCTAGCACTATTAGTCTAATCAACAAGTGCTTTTTGGGTATTAATGTTTGCGTATTCTCCAAAAATTATAATTGAGGTATCATTCTATTCGGAATTGCATGTAGATAGTTTTTGATAAAATTCCAAGGCCGCTCGCTAAAATTGCAATAGTTATAAACAATTAAGTGAAAAAAAAGAAGGAGGTTTAGGTTTTCGCCCATATCTCAAAATCTATTCGAGATAATTCAAATTTGAAAAAAAAAGAGGAAATAGAGGAAGAAATTTCTGTCCTGGCGGCCGGAACTGTAGGACCAATAATTATAATTTTCCTAGAGGGTTTAAAATACGCTCGAAAACGGGTACTCCGGCTTGAGCAAGCCTCACCCCCTTCGTACCTTTGATGAATAAATATTATTTAAACTTATTAAATATGAAAGTAATAAATTGAAAAATTCAGGCACCGGCAGGATAGATCAATGAACAATAATCGGAGATATAAAAATGTTCATCACGATTTTTCAATTAGTTATCCATTAGTTAATCAACAAATTTTTATAGCACAATATTAACATTACGATAATTGTTAAACTTTTGATCTGATTTTTTTTCTTTCGTGGAGCTATTTTTCAAAGGTCTTTGAATAGATTCCTATTGGAAAATTTTGAAAATTATTAATTTTTGTTTTGTTACGAACAATTCAGTTAAGTGAAAAATTATAAAGCTTCAATTTATAATATTACTATTGATCCGTTTTCTTATGAACATAAACTACTTAAAAATGATTTTTAATAATTATTATCTCCTATTGTTTGAAAAATTGTTATAAACCAATGCGTTATTTATGAGATAATTCAAAATTTTCTTTTGAAAAGATAATTGAAGTTAATAATTTCTCACTCGAGTAAATTGTTATAACAATAAGAAAATTAACAATTTTTCAAATATTCCAATGCAAATCTATTCCAATACCTTTGAAAATAGCTCTTCAAAGGGAAAAAGTTCTCAGATTAATAGTTTGATAAATATCGCACTTGCAATGTTAATGTTCCTGCTACAAAAAATTGTTAATTAACTAATGGATAACTAATTGAAAAGTCGCGATAAACATTTTTGTACCACGGATTATTATTCATTGATCTATTCTGCAGGTGCCTGAATTTTTAAAATTATTTGTTTTCATATTTAATTAGTTTAAATAATATTTATTCATGAAAAGTCCGAAGGGGGCGATGCTTACGCAAGCCGGAGTACCCCTTTTTCGGGCGTATTTGCAAACCTCTGAGGAAATTATAAATATTGTTCCTAGTTCCGGGAGTTGTGATTTTTTTATGAAATTTCTTCCTCTTCTTGAATATTTTTTGGAATTTGAATTATCTCAGATAATTTTTGAGATATTGGCGACAAAACAAACCCTCTTCATCTTTTTTCACTTAATTGTTAATAACTATTGCAATTTTTTCGAGCGGCCTTAGCATTTTCTCGAAAACTATCTACATGCCATTCCGAATCGAATGACACCTCAATCATAATTTTCGGAGAATACGCAAAAATTTTGACCTAAAAAGCACTTGCTGACTAGACAATATCATGAGAAAACAAAAGCAAAATATGACCAGAGCAATATACAATCTATACGTAAAATTGAAGTTGAAAATTTTAATGCTGCTGTCAAAGAAAATCGACAAATTCTAAAAGTCTGAAAGATATTACGATGCAACTATGTATGCAAGAGTTACCTTTCAGGGACATAATGAATCGGATGGATCTTTAAATCGCAGGTATTTCAAAGGGTAACTCTTATTAGTAAATTTGACACTAATTTAAAAACATTCTTAGAAAATGATATGGTTACTTGATCGATTTTTTCCGGGATATCTAAAACCTCAGGAAATGAATTAATCGATTCGATTGCTCTTGTTGTGTATAAAAACAAGTTAGAACCGCACTGTGGCCAGAAGCTTTGCCGAGTGTAAACACAAACGTCCAAAAAAACCGGTACACTTTTTGGCTGAGAATGGTCTCAAACGATTTGTTTCAACTCGAATACGTACCATTCACAGTTGGGTCGAAAATAAACAGTACTGTGTCTGTGGTGGCGCAAGGACCCACTCAAATACATCAATTCACTGTTGGGTCAAAAATAAAAACTACTGTATTTGTGGTGGCGTAAAGACCCATTCGAATACATATTTTTACTGTTGGGTTGAGAATAAACAGTGCTTTGTTTGTGGCGGCGTAAGGACTCAAATCAGTTCAATCATACAATTGTGCCACGAGATAACAACATCTGTATGGCAGTGGTTTATTTTTAATAATTTATTGCGAGAATTATTCCTATGATACAAATCAGTCGAATCGTACGGTTGTGAAATTTTATCGACAATGCCCTGTATAACAGTAATTTTATTAATCTCTGAGAATATATGAAGATACTCACGTAATTTCATGAAAATATAGACTGAATTCCGTACATAACTCTTTTCTCCTTTGAGAAAATTCTGATAAAATTTAAAAAAAAATTAAAAAGATCAATAATTTCAGCTACGCGAATCGATTCGAGTACCTCCTTGAAGACGCATCCCTACCACTAGGCCAGAGAAGCAGTAAGTAATTAATGTAAATTTCGTAACTTTAACGTATGTTATTGCTGACCTTGTTCTCAGATTTCTAATTTCAGTAAATATCATCATGTTACATATTATTCGATCAAGTTTAGATCGAGAACTTGGCTGTAAAATAAGTTACATGTCATAAAAAATATATACCAATTCTCACTAGTTATTGAACGAATTTTAGTACTGACGTATCGACTTGTCATATTTGATTTCGGCCGATCAAATTCATTAAATTCTCTCCATCATGACGAATCAAAAACTTTCACTACTTCGCTGGTCAAGTGTAAGACCAGTGGGCCAGAACATCTCGAACGTTGGAATATTTCGATATTTCAGCAATATCATCACCAATATAGATCAGATCGAGTTCAAATTTAAAAATTTACTGTAAAATAAGGTTTTGAAGGCTCTCGCAGAATTTCAACAATATCTGATGGATGGTTTCTGAGATACAGAGTTTTTTTAATATATTTTTTTTATTTTTCAGTCATGCGACCCTTAAAAATTTTGCATAAGTCATCTTATCGGTATTTCTCAACTAACTGAACTAACTGCCGCGCTTTAATTCGATCAGATCACTATTTTTCGAGTTATTAGGGAAAACAATATTTCAGATTTTGCACATTTGCGCAAGTTGATGAATCAACTGATGTAAGCTGCCATTCACAATTATTTGTCCTTTTTGCGCGCGTATTCCGCAAGGAACAGCGTGTTATCATTTTGCCACAATGTCTGTTTTATTCGATTTTTATGCGAAAATGGTCTCAAACGATTCGGTTCAAATCCTTGATGAAGAATTCGAGGTCAAATTCAATTATGTCGGTCCGTTCCGGCCGGTCCAGCCGTTCGCACGATTACTCTCGAAAGAAAGGCGTTACAGGATTGAAATTTGCTGGGTAGGTCTGGAGCGTAAATATCTCGGACGATTTCGTGAACGGGTGAAATCCAGCAGTTTCGGAGTTAAGGCCGTTTTTAGTAAAAACGTTTTTTATGAATATTTCTCCGGAACTGATCACTCGATCTATCTGAAATTAGGCCTCAAATTGTAGAATCATGACCTTTATATGCCTGAGAAGTTCTGTACTGATCGAAAGTCCATAGTGGCACAACAAATAATTTCTTTCCATGATAACGCGGAAAATACTGATCTGATTGGATTGAAACTCAGTAGTTAGATGCAGAAGACCAAAGCAAACCTTTTACAAAATTTCGTGAGGATCACGTGACATGAAAAAAGTCAAAAAATTACTACCATTTTGCAGAATATTTTGCTTGAAATTTTGAAACCTAGTTTTTGGCACACTGTTCTATGAACTGCTGTGTAGTCCAAATGTGCCGACTGAGTCCGCAAATGTGCCAAATCCATCAAGTGGTTTCAGAATTATAGCCATTTGAAATTTTGTTTTCCCAATAACTCGAAAAATACTAACCTTTTTCAATAAGTCTATTATGTAATTTGTTTTAAATATAGGAAGATCAACACTTGTTAAGAATTTAGTACGATGTAGTCTGATGAAGTTGCTGTGTCGACGAAACGCGTCACAATATTGAATAAATTAGTGTAAATCGAAAATAATTTTTCATTGAGTTAATATGGATTTGCATCAAGTAAAAGCCACAAGCATTACATCTTTTTGGCGCTCTAGTTCCTCGGAACTGAGTGCTTATCAATTTGCCCAAATGTCTGTAATTTTGGAATATTTCGATGAAAATGGTCTTAAACGATTTGGTTCGACTCACTGATCAAGAATCCGTGGTCGGAATTCATTCTGTCCGGCCGGAAGCACGATTACTCTCGAACGGAATGAGCTAGAGAGTTGAAATTTTCAGAGTAGGTTTGGGGGATGAATATCTCGGCTAAGTTCGTTATTGGGCAAAATCGGACAGATGGTTTCGGAGTAACAAAAAAAAATATTTTTTTTTACGAAACAAATTCCAAATCAAATTTTTTTTAATAAGCAGTTTCATCATAAGAATCCATTCATATCATTTTCAACTCCAACAAGCTAATACTTTCAGAGATATGATTTTTTAAAATTTCAATGTAAATCGTATTTCACAGATTGATATAATTATTATTCTATCTATGGAATTCTCATAATGTCAACTTGACAGAAGGGAATATTGTAACTTCAAAAATATTGGGGTTGAAAAACTCGTATTTTAGCGATGCAACGGGGACCTCACCCGAAAATGTTTGAAAATAACACGTAAATATTGAAAGCATAATTCTGTAGTTTGGTGAACGTAGATCAGGAAATTTTTGATCAATTACAAGGTAATTTATTATTACTTATCTAATAATTCTCAGAAAATTCTTACATTTCGGAACGGAACATGAAGTAAGAGATCTGAGAGTAGTGAGACTGCTTTTCATCCATAGACATAGATATAACTCTCGAACGGAATGAGGTAGGTAGTTGAAATTTTCAGAGTAGTTTAGGGAGATGAATATCTCGGTTAAGTTCGTTATTGGGCAAAATTGGCCAGATTTAATTTGATTTCTTCCATGGTGCAGTTCTCATTCTTATGATTGCTCATTTAATCTTGATAAATAAACTATTATTTGAATTGAATTTCCTTTAGGATGCAGTTCTATCATATGAATACATTGATATAATTCCCAACTCTGAGGAACCAATACTTTTGGAGATATAATTTGTCTGTTTGAACTAGAGCGCCAGAAAGCTCCTGTCCACAGGGCTTGAACCCATTTTTTTTAATAAAGGTTTCTTAAAGATTATTATGCAAGTGACGAAATAGGCAGTTCACTAGAAAAACTTTGTCGAAAAACTTAATAGGTGTATTATTATGATAATAATAATTTTCTTTCCGATGTATCTCAGCACCTTATACTACTATGAGCTGCCCCTGAAATCAAGTCAGCGGGAATTGCAGTATCAGTTATTGTTAGGGGAATGATAGCAATTGAACGTGAAAACTAATGTTCTTTGAATGTTTAATGGTCCCTTTGAAATGTTGTTTTATCTCAGAATGGATCTATAATAACCATAAATCTCAGTAGTGTTACAAATCGGAAAAATATATCAAATGAGTGCGCGGAAACTCCTGACTCCACTTAAGTGCTTCCATAAATATTTATTATATTTTTTGTGGAGAAACTTTCTGGAAATCTTTAAGTTTTCTTAACATGAAAGATTGCACGTGATGTTAGAGGACGGTTTGGCGTAACCTATTAGGTTTTAAACATAAAATCCTTCATAACATGATATTTAACAACTAGTCAAAACTACCCAAAACTACGGGATAACTAAATAGCAGAGTTGCTGACGACCGCTTCCATATTTAACGACCCTTAAGCGGAAAATACAGACATTGCGAAAGCTGGTGAAGCATTTACATATATAATAAATCACACCTCAAGATGGATTTAGATGAGATCAGGTACATTTTTCAAACAGACAGTTGCCAACCAAACCATAAAGGATAATTTTCAGCTTTCATATTTGCTATCCACCAAAGATGCTACTGGACAAGACTCGTATCGTGTATAATTACAAGTGCAGCGATGGTTGGGAAACTGTCTTCCACCGTGCGAATGGGGTTGGCTAAGGCGTGTCCCATCACTTTCTCCAATCACTACATAGCTTCCCTATACGCCTGATAAATTACTGAATCTCATTACCTGTAGTTGTAAAAAGGGATGTGAACATTGGTGCGAGTGCAGAGCAGGTTTGATGTGTTCCGCAAGGGGTAGCCGTTGTGTGAGCCAATCGTGTGAAAATTCGCTGGAATTAATACATGATAATGAGGATGTGATATACATCATCGAAAAATTGTAGTTTTTTCATTGTAATAAATATTTACAGATCTATTTTACACTAGTTTTACTATTTGAAGTTCTTTTAAGAAGATACTAGGTATAATAAAAAAATGGGTTCAAGCCCTGTGGACAGGAGTTCTCTGGCGCTCTAGTTCAAACAGACAAATTATATCTCCGAAAGTATTGGTTTCTCAGAGTTGGGAATTATATCAATGTATTCATATGATAGAACTGCATCATAAAGGATATTCAATTCGAATAATAGTTCATTTATCAAGATTAAATGAGCAATCATGAGAATGACAACTGCACCATGGAAGAAATCAAATTAAATCTGGCCTATTTTGCCCAATAACGAACTTAACGGAGATATTCATCTCCCTTACCTACTCTGGAAATTTCAAGTAGGTACCTAGCTCATTCCGTTCGAGAGTTATTGTAGAAAAACTTTTTTTAAATTTTCAAAATTTTTTTTTGACATTTTGCGGTAATCTGGTCAATACAAAACTTCACATGCGTATGAAGGTCATGATTCTACAATTTGATGCTAAATTTCAAATAGATCGAGTGATCGGTTTCGGAAATATTCATAAAAAATATTTTTACTAAAATCGGCCATAACTCCGAAACCGCTTGATGGATTTCGCCCATTAGAGAGCTCGTCCGAGATATTTACGCTCCAAACCCACCTTGCTAATTTCAATCCGCTAACTCCTTTCGTTCGAGAGTGATCGTGCCTACGGCCGGCCGGTCGGCCGTACAGAATCGGTTTCGACCTCGGATTCTTGATCAGTGAGTCGAACCAAATCGTTTGAGACCATTTTCAGCCAAAAATTCCAAAATTACAGACACTTGTGCAAATTGATAAGCACTCTGTTTCGAGGAACTAGAGCGCCAAAAAAACAAGTTTCGTATGACAATTGCCCAAAACAGGTTCAAATTACCTACAAATAGTAGATAATCCATAAAACATGAATGAAAGAAGAGAAGTAATAATGAAAAATTACCTTGTAATCGATCAAAAATTTCCTGATCTACGTTCACCAAATTTTCTCCTCTCTCGAACTACAGAATTATGCTTTCAATATTTACGTAATATTTTCAAACATTTTTGGGTGAGGTCCCCGTTGCATCGCTAAAGTAAGAGTATTTCAACCCCAATATTTTTGAAGTTATAATATTCCCTTCCGTCAGTCCCGTCATAAATTGAGAGAACTGAGCATTCTATGTCTATGGATGAAAAGCAGTCTCACTACGCTCAGATTTCTTACTTCATGTTCCGTTCCGAAATGTAAGACTTTTCTGAGAAAAACTAATTTCGGAGCAAACAACTGAGATTTTTCACACTTCGGTCACAATTCTCCGATTGATTAGATAATGTCATGTCTCAGGAAAATAAGTTGACATTATGACAATTCATACATAGAATAATTATATCATTCTGTGACAACGTAGAAATACGATTTATTATTGAAATTTTGAAAAGTCATATCTCCGAAAGTATTAGCTTGTTAGAGTTAAAAATGATATCATTGGATTCTTATGGTAAAACTGTTCATTGAAAAAAATTAAATTTGGAATTTTTTTCGTAAAAAAAAAATTTTTTTTTTGTTACTCCGAAACCATCTGTCGTATTTTGCCCACTAACGAACTTATCTGAGATATTTATCTCCCAAATCTACTCTGAAAATTTCAACTGTCTAGCTCATTCCGTTCGAGAGTTATCGTGCCTACGGCTGGCCGGCCGGACAGAATGAACTTCGACCACGGATTCTTTATCAGTGAGTCGAACCAAATCGTTTAAGACCATTTTCATCGAAAAATTTGAAAATTACAGACATTTAGGCAAATTGATAAGCACTCAGTTCCGAGGAACTAGAGCGCCAAAAATATATATGTATAATTTATTTTTACACCCTGGGGAGTTTTGACTTGTTGTTAACTATCAAATACAAGTTCAGTATTCCAAGTTTCAGCTAGTTATGAAGGATATTATGAATTTGGTCAATTTTAGTCTAATAGTCCTGGGCCATATCACCAAGGTGGAGGGGGATCTTCAAACGTAGCCTGACAATCTCACCATATTAATGAAAGACCCCTAATAACATTGTCATTCTTCCGGTATTTGAATACCATGGACATTTTTATCGTGTGTATTCAAATGGAAAAGAATGAATTTAAAGCCAGTCCAATTCAATGACCAGATGAATTTGAATCACCTCTTAAACTAAATGGTTTGAACAAATAGGAGAGTTCAATTGAATAAAAAGGAACAAATGCAAATGTTTCCAGTACCATTTCCTGAGATGTTGAAAGTCACTCCGTTCTTATTGGTAGCTTTATTCTGCCTTGTGGTACAGGAGGTAGGTTGTATTGTATATCTTTAATGCTATTATAACATGTATGAAACCTTCCATCTGTCGTAGAGAAATTGAAAGTAGAATATTCCCCTGTTTATTAATGTCTGGAAAACATCCCGGGTGTTTCTAAATTGAAGCAAAAGATTTTAGAGGGTGATAATTGACGAAAATTAAGAGGACAGTTTCAAATATTTTCGTTGCACTGAGCCGCTTCCCCTCTAGACATTTTGAAAATTTGTACATTCAACTACAGCCTTCTCAAATATAAGCCAAGCATCAATAGTTTTTTCAAATCTCGCCAAGATTTCTCAAGTTGTTACCATCTATACTCAATGTCATATTGAAAGGAAGTATCCTTTTCTTAATTAGGGTCTTTCGGAAATTTGAAAATTGACACATACCTACCCATTTTGTGAGATGTATTTCGACTAAGTTACTAATTGGATGAATATACATGGACACACTCATTCACCGAGTTTGCATGAAACCAATAAACAACTCTCAAAAACTTAGTCGTAACTCATTTGCAATCGCTCAACACAATATTTTGCACGATGAACCGCAAGCACATGAAAACCGGGTGGAATTAATCTACCTTCAACTTCTTGATGTAATCTTTCGTTTCGCGACGTAACGTTGCAGTAGGACTCTCTGATATTATTGCCAAATTGCTTTTCACAAATCTTATATATACAGGGTGTCCCGGGAACAATGTGACAAACGGATACCATGAACTAATGTCATCAAGCTATACTCGTATCGAGAGGTTTTAATCACCTGCGTGCCTTCGTTTGGGATATACAGGATAATGTTCATCTTATGAGTGAAATTTCACAGTTCAATAATTCTTGAAATTTTGAAGTTTGGTCACTCTTTACTATTCCCTTCCTTCAATGTTTCTGAAATCTAATAAATCAGATCCGTACTGTGAAAATATTAGAATTTTCCTATTTTCGTGAATATTGGATCACCCTGTACATGAACATTACGATTTTTTGTTGTTATCGTAACCATAAAGAATTAATTCATAATAAATATTCTAAATCTCTGCTTGGCACCGTCATACAGGGAACTTATTATAGGTAAAATCATTTCAAATTTTATAGTCTTATCACCCTTTACGACTGCCTTCCTAAAATTGTCCTCAAATTGAAAAACAGAATCGGACAAACAAAATTTTAGACTTCCTATATTTCCGGTGATATCGGATCAGTCTATGCGTGAACATTATGATTTTTATGACTGAAAAAGAATACAAGTGTTCAAGAGCAAGATATCAAATCATAAAAAAGTTTTCATAAATGAAACGAATTTATTTGAGAAAACATTCTATTAACTAACTGGATAATGAACAGAACAGAAAAAACAAATAAATTGAAAATATTCTAACTCAAAAACAAAATTAATGGAAAATTTTTCAGTTCAGAAATTGTTATAAATGTTATCCCTCTATATCAATAGATTTTTGAGCACGTTGATATAGCTGTTTCACAGCTTTTGTTATCGTATTCGAATGTGATTCAATAATATAGCAAGCATCAATAATTCTTTGTAGCAGTTGCTCCCTACTGTTTATCTGTACTGAATAGACCTCTTGTTCAAGCGCTCCCAAAAAAAAATCCAATGGTGTCAGATCAAAGCGGCCCAGCGGCATGTCCACCTCTGCAAAAACATCGGTTTTCAAAAGTGATAGTCAAATATTCACGCACTTCTCTTGAATAGTGTGCAGTCCACAATGTTTCCATTGGAAAGTTTTCAAACAAACCAAGCAAAGTGTGTTCTAAAAAATTTTCATAAAATTCTCCTGTCAACCTATTTTCAAAAATATGAGGGCCAATCAAACGATTGTTGTAGATACCGCACCAAACATTTATCGAGATTCAAAGTTGGGAATTTTTTGAATTATTGATCTTCGATTATTTTAAGCCCGACAAAAATAACGGAAATCGTTCATTCCATCACTAGTGTATTGCGATTCATCGGTGAACAAAATCCGATAAATCATTCTTCTATGGCCTATGATCCATTATCCAGTTTGTTCTTAGAAAGTTTGCCCAAATATATTCGTTTCATTTATTATGATTTGTTTTTTTTTAATGCTTGTGGCTTTTACTTGATGCAAATCCATATTAACTCAATGAAAAATTATATACGATTTACCCATATTTATTCAATATTGTGACGCGTTTCGTCGACACAGCGACTTCATCAGACTACATCATACTAAATTCTTAACAAGTTATTATCTCCCTATACCTAGATGACATGGACACAGAATCATTTAAAACTAATTACATGAGAAACTTATTTAAAAAAAATTACATAATAGACTTATTTAAAACTAATTACATGAGATTTCACTGCTGGTTTCTTTGTACACATTAACAATAATTCATTCCTAATGCTTTTTATAAATAAAAGCATTAGGAATGAATTATGATGTATGTATGATGTAGTCTGATGAAGTCGCTGTGTCGACGAAACGCGTCACAATATTGAATAAATAAGTGTAAATCGTATATAATTTTTCATTGAGTTATTATGATTTGTTATCTTAATCTGAAATCTCTGCTTGAACACTTGTATTCTTTTTCAGTCATAAAAATCATACTGTTCACGCATAGGCTGATCCGATATCACCGGAAATATAGGAAGTTTAAAACTCTGTTATTCCGATTCTGTTTTTCAATTTGAGGCAAATTTAAGGAATGCAGTCGTAAAGAGTGACAAAACTATAAAATTTGAAAAAAATGTACCTATAAGTTCAAGATTTATTGAAGGGAATGTTCATTGATCCCCCTGTATAATGGTGCCAAGCTGAGATTTAGAATTTGTATTATGAATTAATTCTTTATGGTTACAAAAACTAAAAAAAAATCACAATTTCATGTACAGGCTGATCCAATATTTATGAACATATGAAAAGTCTGAAATATTCCCAGTACGGATCTGATTTATTCGGTTTCAGACATACTGGAGGAAGGCGATAGTAAAGGGTGACAAAATTTCAAAATTTGAAATCATTCGGTCGGTTTGGTCAAGAGTTATTGAACTGTGAAATTTCACTCATAAAATGAACATAATCCTGTATATCCCAAACGAAGGCACTCAGGCGATTGAAACCTCTTGATACCAGTGCAACCTGATGACATTAATTCATGGTATCCGTTTGTCAGTTTCTTTCTGGGACAACCTGTATAGTAAAACTTTTATGACCAAATACTCATTCAATTATTCCATAATCCAAAAGATTCATGGACTTGGGCCGAGAGATGTACTGGAAAAATGCTTGCAGGAGAGTGATTTGCCTGTGGAAGAACATTTGGAACGATACGATGCTGATGTTAAATCAGAAATAGGACATGTGGTGTACAATATGCAAAACGAGAAATTCGCTACTTGTATTGTAGAGGGTGGAGTGAATTATCTTTTTGCGTTACCCACCCCCCGCGCCGCTTAGATGGTAGTTCTGGACATGGAAATAAATCAAATAATACTTGTGGTTTGTTACAATTTATTTTACTCCTGTCTAAGTATTTGCTGATCAGAAAATATTTATATATGTCCATATAATACGGCAATACTCCTTTTATAGAATCCCGCCGATATGTCCTCTACAGTAAGATACCTAGCGAAACATGTTAAGACTTTGAAGTTTCAGGGTTTTTGAAGATTTACAATAAAGAAATGTATAAATCAACAAGTCAAGAGTATTCCTGCCAATAGGGTCTACATAATGGCTTAATATACTCATGCATATATTTCACAAATCAACCAAACCCCAGGTGATTTCATTGATTTGCCGAAAAACAAGAGCAGACTCACCTCTGGCTTCTTGGCTTTCACAAGTACTATGTAGCTTCCAAACAAATCCAACTAAACTGAACCGTATTAAGTCTCTCACAGCCGACTTATGTTGTTATATATAAACGCTACCTATGAGACAAAACAAGGATCTCAGCCTTTCCCCACCAGTGAAAATTTGAAGCGTGATATCATATGCCATCATTCGCTCGATTTTAATCGAGAAACGACTCCCGCAGAGCTCAGACAGTATCTTCCTATGACCATGAACGCTGTTTAGCTTTTTCAAAATAATAATGGAAAATTTATATAGGATCAGTTAAAAACTAATCACAAAACAAAGTTGCTATTTCTGCAATGGAATATCGTGTACTTTATTCAATATTTCAATTCTTCTAGAAATTATACGAAGAAAATTCTTTGAATTTCATATTAGATGTGGTGAAAAATCTTTTAAATTCGACACAACACAGGACTTTAAATCATGACATGAGTCGATGTTCCATCCAAACTAGAAATCTACAAAAACTCCAACCATATAAAATTCATTTGTTATAATAATTGAGTGAAAACGATTGGGATCACAGAACTGAATTCTATAAAGTTATAGGTATCTATCAATAAAAATTCTTAATGAAGTGAAGTCAGGAGCTTTTGTGAGCATTTCTTGCGCGTATTTTCTGTAATGTCTGTAATTTTCGAATTTATCGCCGAAAATAGTCTCAAACAATTGGGTTTGACTCCCTGATCAAGAATTTGAGGTCAAATTTGATTCTGTCCGGCTGACCGGCCGTCCGGCAACCTGTTGCCACGATAACTTTAGAACGGAAAGAGATAGCGACTTGAAATTTTTCAGGGTAGGTGTCGCATCCCAATAGGACGGAAAAGTTCCTTAATTGGCACAATCGGCCCAATGGTTTCCAAGTAATAATTTTGTCTACAACCAATACTAATCCAATCGAATTGAAACTGGTGAGTAGTTGTAGAATATGAACTTAAGGACGTTTGTGAAATTTTGTGAATATTATATCGCTAGAAAATTTTTTAAAAATTATTAAAATTATTAGCTCTTCGAGAGCTTATGAGGGGTCTCCTTGAGGAAGACCTAGGAGGATCAGTATAAACAATATACAATACAATACAATTATTTATGGCTTAAGGACTCAGGTCGATGGCCATAAATACATTTATTATTATTATTATTATTATTTACGTCACGATAACCTAAGAACGGAAAGAGATAGCGACTTCAAATTTTCAGGTAAGGTTGAGAATCTGAATGCGCCATTTGAATCCATTTTATAGGCATAATCGGCAAAACGGTTTTGGGGTTATACTCATATGAAATTTGGTTGTTATTTCCTCAATAACTCGAAAAATACAAAACCGATCAATTCAAACAAGGTTATTAGTTGTAGAATGCAACGCGAAAATTCTCGCAGAATTTTGTGAGGATCGTATAGCTAGAAAATTTTTGAAAAATCATAGAAAATTATTGAAGAAAAAATCTATATATCAGAAACTATTTGTCCGATATCGCTGAAATTTTGCTTCAGAACCTAACTCCACTACCAAGTTCTAAGTTTGAACATGATCGGATCTATATTAAGTAATCATTAAAGGGTACTGTGGGAGGTATACTCATTACTAAAAGGATTTTTTCTGGGTTTTCTCTCCCAAACTCTGAAAAATATCTATAAAATAAAAATTAATTATTTTGTGATTTGCTTCTGCGTAAGAAACACAAGATATTTGTCAGAAGCAATCAATTGAACAATGTTGCCTAACAAACAACAACGAAACAACATCAACGAAGAAACAACTATATCGTAACGTTTCGGAGTCTATATCAGACTCCTTCGTCAGACGCTTAACGAAAATCTTTAGAATTATTTTGTTGATAGTTATTGTGTCTGATATAGACTCCGAAAGGAGTAAGGGACTTGCAATTTTTAGGATGGGTTGCACATCTGAATGGGAGAGTTAGGTTTGCAGTTGGCCATAATCGGCCCAACGGTTTCGGAGCTATACACATCTGGAATATTATTTCCTCGATAACTCAAAAAATATAGACTCGATCAAATTGAGGCTTGGTAGCTAGTTGTAGAATATCGAAATGAAAACGTATGTGCCATTTTGTGAGGACCGTATCACTAGAAAATTTTAAAAAAATTACGAAAAAATATTATGTATCTCATGATTCCTTGAGAACGGAAAGAAATAGCGACTTGCAATTTTCAGGGTAGATTACGCATCTGAATACGACATTTGAGTTCGTTAACTAGAATAATCGGCTAAATGGTTTTGGAGTTATATCAATCTGAAATTTGCTTGTTATTTCCTCGATAACTCAAAGAATTCAAATCCGATCCAATTCAAATATGGTTATTAGTTATAGAATGCCAACGCGAAACTTGCAAAATTTCCTGAGGATCGTAGCACTAAAAAATTTTTAAAAAAACATTGAAAAAAAATTGGTTCAAGCACTGAAGTGAAGTCAGGAGCTTATGCGCGTATGTTCTATTGTCCATTCTCCTGTATTGGACACTCTTAACCGAATTTATCATGGTAAATTCGGAGTGTCCAATACGGGAGAACACAGGAATACGGGAGAACTGTTAATCGAATTTACCATGGTAAATTCGGAGTGTTCAATACAGGATAACAGACAATAGAATTCACCATGGTAAATTCGATTAAGAGTGTCTAATAAAGGAGAATGGACAAGAGAACATACGCGCAAAAGCTGCTGACTTCACGTCAGTACTTGAACCAATCTTTTCTGTCTAACCACGTATCAGATACCCTCACGAAATCCTGCATGAACCTTCAATAATAATGATGAAAAATGGCGATACCGTTGTTAAAAAAATCAACAAGTCAAGAGCGTTCCTGCTAATCGGGTCCTTCCTGAATGGCTTCGTATAATAATTATACTTATGCATATATTTCACAAATCAAATAGACCCCAGGGGGTTCATTGATCTGCCGAGAAAGCAAGAGCAGATGCGTTTCTGGCTTCTTGGCCTTCATCAGTACCCTGTAGCTTTCCCAACAAATTCAACTAAACTGACCCGGGTTAAGCCTCTCAGAGCCGGCTTGGTCGATCATTATAATCGCCCACGCCACCTATGAGACGAAACACGGAATTCATGGCCATTGAGAAGATACTGTCTGAGCTCTGCGGGCCTCGTTCTTGATTGATTAAATATCGAGTGAATGGTGGCATATGATTTCACGCTTCAAATATTCACTTGTGGGGAGAGGCTGATTTCCGTGTTTCGTCTCATAGGTGGCGTGGGCGATTATAATGATCGACCAAGCCGGCTCTGAGAGGCTTAACCCGGGTCAGTTTAGTTGAATTTGTTGGGAAAGCTACAGGGTACTGATGAAGGCCAAGAAGCCAGAAACGCGTCTGCTTTTGCTTTCTCGGCAGATCAATGAACCCCCTGGGGTCTATTTGATTTGTGAAATATATGCATAAGTATAATTATTATACGAAGCCATTCAGGAAGGACCCGATTAGCAGGAACGCTCTTGACTTGTTGAACCTTCAAGCTACCTTTTTTCAACCGAGCACTAGCTTTCAATTCGATCGGATCTGTATTTTTGAAAATATTGGAAAAATATAATTCGGCTTAATGGTTTGTGCGGAATCTGACAAACATTTTCCAAAACCGTTTGGCCTATTATGCCCATCAAAGAACTTAGCTTTCGCATTTAGATGTGCAGCCTACATAAAAAAGTGCAAGTTGGTATCTCTTTCCATTCGAAAGTTATCTTTGTAATGGTCATTTGGTCATCCATTCAACTTAAACTCGCCCAAGGCTTAAGTTTTGAAGGCATTTAGCTATACGGACGTTTTCTGATATACAGAATATTTTGAAAATATGTCCATTTCTACATAGTTTACAGGAGAGAGAAAAAACTGAATGATATATTTCCTTTTTACATATCAAGATTCTGAAAATTCGTGAACAGCTTTTCTACCCAATTGAAAGATAATATCGACCTTATTGCTTTTGCTATAAGGTAGGTGGTAATCGTCTAAACTTTATGACCAGGTCAAAAAGTGAAATTGACCAAAAAATGGACTTAGCAGGTTAACGAATTAGGTCGGTCGATATGTCTTTGTGCCGGAATTCTACAACTAGTTCTTCTTCTTAAGGCTTGGCCAGACCAACGCGTTCAGTTCGCGTCCACGGTGGCGTGCACGATGGCGACCACTGCGCGTGCAAAAGTTGTGCACACCGCGGCGTCTGCTCAGGCGTTCACTGCTGGTGTCACTACAATGTTGTCTGATACTGATGATGAAATTGAAGTTGTTTTACTTCAATCTGCAACATGACAACTATTAATTTTGAACTATCAAATGGTTATACATGGAAAACCATGACGATACAGTATTCCTCAACAAATAATAGCTGCGTGCGGCATGCTAACGTAACAAGCGCAATCTGATCGCCACTGCTGCGTGCGGACGCTGCAAAGGATGCCGCCGCCAATCGCAGGACGAATCGGTGTGAACGCGTCGCTACAAGTTCATAGACAACAACTGATTGCCACCGTGCACGCCACCGCGGACGCAAGCTGAACGCGTTGGTCTGGCCTAGCCAACGCCAACGCCAACGCTACGAAAGTTGGCTATCCAACTGGCTACTGTGGTGCGTTACACCTCTGAATATCTCTATAGAGGTCCGCTCGAGCCAACGACGCAGATTCTTCAGCCAAAAGTTATGTCTTCTGCCCACTGATCTTTTGCCCTCGATGTTTCCCTCGATGACCACTCGAGGAACGCAGTAATGCTCACCCCTCATGACGAGTCCTATGTACTGTAGTTTCCGTTCTTTTATGGTAGTCATGATCTCGTTCTTCTTAGTCCTTCTTCTGAGCATCTCCTCATTGGTTAATCTGTCTACCCAGGAAATACGCATTATGCGGTGGTACAAGTACATTTCGAATGCGTCGATGCGCTTCTCCAGCGAACTGTTGAAGGTCCAACTCTCGCATCCATAGGTGAGGACAGAAAAAATGTAACAGCGCAGCATACGCGTACGGAGCTGCAAGCTCAATTCTCGATTTACAAAAAAGTACTTCATCGAAGTAAATGACCGCCTAGCTTGTTCGATTCTTGAAAGGATTTCTTCTTTAGGATCACTGGCCTCGTTGACAAGGGCCCCGAGATATCTTACAGATGACACTTGCAGCACTACTTATAACATTGTTGACTCGCAAGATGGTTCGCTTTGATGTCTTGGATAAAACAACCACCTTCGTTTTCTTAACGTTCATGTAAAGGTCGTAACCCAGGCTATCTTCAACAATCAGATCCATCAAGTGCGGGAGGTGTGGGAGACTGTCCGCTGTACGACCGTATCGTTTGCGAAGCGCATATTGTTAATGAGTATGCCGTTGATCTTAATTCCTTCCCTCGACCCATCAAGCGCTTCTCGGAATACTGCTTCTGAATAAATATTGAATAGAAGGGGAGACATAACACATCTCTGCCTGACCTCTGTGAATCTCTATCTCGTCAGATGTTGAGCCTTCCACCCTCATCTCCGCTGTTTGGTTCCAATACAACTGGGTGACAACGCGTAAATCGCCTTCGTCCACACCGATGGATCTGAGAATCTTGGCAAGCTTCCGGTGTGAGACACAGTCAAAGGCCTTACGATAGTCGATAAAGCAGGCGTATATATTAACATTGATATCTTCGCATCTTTGTGTGAGAACGTTCAGGGAGAAAAGTGCCTCGCGCGTACCGACCCCATTTCTAAATCCGAACTGCGTGTCGCCAACTTGTCTCTCACACTGACCCCCGGTTTCTGAAAGGCTGGTCAAAGTTAACAGAACTGTTAATGTCAAATCAGTCCGAGTTTTTGCGCAACTTAGATGAGGGTTAACAAGAGATTGATCACTGATTAGTTAACATTTGTGTTGATCAGCCTTCCAGAAACCGGGGGTTAGAGTATATTCGGGAGTGTACGATGCGAAGAAATAATTTGAGAACGTGCGAGAAATCAGATTTATCATGCGGTAGTCATCGCATTGAGAAGGTTTCGATGTTTGAGGTAAGGGGACAAATGTCGATTTCAGCCAATCCAGCGGTATTTTCGCAACTTTGTAGATATTATTAGAAAGATCTGTCAGGATCTTTAGACCTTTATTATGTCTTTGGCTGGCGATCAACTTCAATGCTTCTGCATGCATTTGGTCCGGTCCCACAGCTCTATTGTTTTTCTAAACAACTTGTTATCAAGTTTCAGTTTGATCGCATCTGTATTGCTTGAACACAAAATTTTGACACCAAAACCGTTTGGCCGATTATGCCAATTATGACGTTCTTAACCGTCGCATTCAGATGCGCAACCTAATCTGAAAATTCCACTTCGTCATCTCTTTCCGTTCGAAAGTTATTGCGGCAACTGCGGCAATTTGTCCCCGAATTCTTCATCATTGAGTGGAACGTAACCGTTTGAGACTATTTTCGGCCAAAAGAAGCAACAGAAGCACACACTGGACGCTGGGTCACCTAATGATCCATAAATTCCACGGATTTGTAACAGCATAATATTAATAGATACTGAAATTCATGGTTAATTACATAGAGATCTGTTGTATCAAGAAAATAAGAGGGGCATTTTCTGGGAATTGAGGAAAAAATATTTATTCGAATAAATACCTACTCAAATACATTGAACATTCAAAGAACGTCACTTTTTGATGAAAATTTAATGACTTTTGATACAGTTCAGTGAATCTGTCAAAGTAACTTCGTCCATTGACAATTTGAAGTACCGTAAATAATATTATTTTCAAATCAACATCATAGCAACGAATAGATTGCTGTGTTGGAAATCGTTATGGATTTATAAAGTTGAGAAACCATATTTTCTGGTATGTTCAAGAAGCTATACAGGACGCCCCACAAGAGTGTCCAGTAGGACTTTACGGAGAAATATATAATGCATCTGTTTCATTTCTTGTACGAAGGCATAAGGCAAATGAACTTATTGGTGCTCTTGTTCTTCGGAATAGAGTGCTTATCATTAATTTGTCCAAATGTCTGTAATTTTCGAATTTTTGGCTGAAAATGGTCTTGAACGATTTGGTTTGACTCACTGATCAAGAATCCGTGGTCGAAATCGATTCTGTCCGGCCATCCGGCTGGCCGTTAACACGACAACTCTCGAACAGAATGAGCTAGACAGTTGAAATTTTCAGAGGGATAAATATCTCGGTTAAGTTAGTTATTAGCCAAAATCGGCCTAATAGTTTCGGAGTTTCGTTAACGAAAAAAAAATTTATTTCAAATACAACTTTTGAATTCAAATTTTTTTAATATGCAGTTTCATCATAAGAATCCATTGTTATCATTTTCAACTCTAACAAGCTAATACTTTTGGAGATATGATGTTTCAAAGTTTCAATAATACATCGTAAGTTCTATGTATTCACAGAATATGAACACAGAATCTCTCTGTGTGACTATTCATAAATGTTATCTTTTCTAGCTATTAGAGATTGTCAATTCGTATATTTTCTCTTGGAGAGCAAGTATTCGATTCTTGAATTTGGGAATATATACAAGACTGTTTTGATGTATTTTATGGAGGCAATAGGAAAGAAGAACATAATGGAATCATCAAAAGAAATTACTGTTCGTTGACCACTGAGGTTAATATCACCTTTTACTTCCTTAAGTAGTGGTAGTGAGACATGTTCCTACATACAGTATTTTCCTAATGTTGCTAGCAAAAAAATACTGGAATATGGATCTACATTTGTGTATCAATCATTTTTTCTTGAGTTACGGTTCATAATACAGTAAAGAATGTGTTATTGATGTGAACTATTAAATTTCAAATGAAAAGAGGATAGTATTTTATTAATATATTTTGAACTATTAAAATAATTTGTTCGTAATCCACTACCTACTCAAATATCAGGAATAAATGGACAATCTGCTATGATTGTCTCCAGCCTTGCTCTAGACATTTCGATGATACTTTCCTTAGGTATATCGAGTTGTGAAAACTATGCACCAAGTGTAAGTTGCAACAACCCATTCCACGAGGTTGAATCCTTGCAGATTGCTCCTTTAATCTCGATGAATAAATTTAATGACAATTTTTGAAGCATTAAAGCATTGTAGATTGCTCTTTTTTTAAAGATTGTTTTTGAATCATTTTTTTCAAACGACACTTTTTTTAAATTTAGTTTCTTTCATGATGCCTGGAGATATAATTTGTCTGTTTGAACAAGAGCGCCAAAAAGCTCCTGTCCAGAGGGCTTGAACCAATTTTTTTTTTAATGTTTGCAACGATTTATGGATTCTTATCATACCAGAAATGCATAACAACTCGCTTCGAAATGGTAGGTACAGCTTGTATATTATGATGAAGGCTGTGAAGAAATTGTGTCTTTCTCGAGAGCACAATGTATCACAACTTCAGATCTGTTTTTGTGAAATTGGTTACCGAAAAGGTAAGTATTTAATGTTATTTTGTTGATAACATCAGGTTCTGATACACAGGAGGTTCAAACGAAAGTTGGATTACAGAAAAAGCCATTAAGTCGATTTTTCGCAAATGTTTTATCTCCTATTTCAATTCAGAACAAAAAATTGGTTCGAGCCCTGTGGACAGGAGCTTTGGCACTCTGGTTCAAACTTTGACACATAATATCTCCGAAAGCATTGGTTTGAATGTATTCTATTGATAGAACTGCATGATAAAGAAAATTCAATTCAAATAATTGTTCATTCATCAAGATTAAATGAGCAATCTGGGAATGAGAACTGCGCCATGGAAGAAATCGAATTAAAATAGCTGAAATGAATTTGACTCGCTCTTATAGATCAGGATGACATGTACGAATATGAACACAGATCATATAATAAATCATAGATAAAATCATTTTAGGATTCTGTGAAAACATAGAAGTCCGATTCATTATTGAAATTTCTAAAAATCATATTTCCGTAAGTATTAGCTTGTTATAGTTGAAAATGATATCAATGGATTTTTATGATGAAACAGCATCTTAAAAAAATTGAATTTGAAATTTTTCAGTTAAAAAAAAATATTTTTTTGTTACTCCGAAATCATCTGGCCTATTTTGGCCAATAACGAAGTTAATCGAGATATTTATCTCCCAAAAGTACTCTAGAAATTCCAACTGCCTAGCTCATTCTGTTCGAGAGTTATTGTATAAACAAAATTTCAATTTTTTTTTTAACTTTACGGCAACCCTATCAATACAGAACTCCACGTGCGAATAAAGGTCATAATTCTACAATTTGATGCTGAATATCAGATAGATCAAGTGATTGGTTTCGGAAATATTCATAAAAAATATTTTCAATAAAAATGGTCATAATTCCGAAACCGCTGGTTGCCCGTTAACGAACTCGTCTGAGATATTTACGCTCCAAACCTACCCTGCGAATTTCAATCCTCTAACTCCTTTCGTTCGAGAGTTATCGTGTTAACGGACGGACGGCCGTTCGGCCGGACAGAATCAATTCCGACCACGGATTCTTGATCAGTGAATCGAACCAAATTGTTTGAAACCATTTTCAGCCAAAATTCGAAAATTACAGTCAGTTGGGCAAATTGATAAGCACTCTGTTCCGAGGAACAAGAGCGCCAAAAAATAGGTGGAGTCTTCTAAAAATTCCATATGCCTAAATTGTAAAATTCTTGAGATATTCTGAAATAAAGGTTGCGTAATAGCAAATTACTTATTAATTTTTATATTTGTTTGCCATATATACTAATGGTGGGTTTCAATAAGCTTAGATTAGCTTAATTGTGGATTTAATTCGATGGTTGCATCAAAATTGAACTGGGAATCGACATAGAATTGCACTAATTTGGCAATTAAGAGCTGTCAAAGCTAAATGAAATCCACCGTTAGACTATGTTTCTCTGTTTCTATTGTTGACACTTGTTTGAAAATGTCTCAACATTTGAATTATAAAATAGAGATTACCAAAATACCAAAATGTATAAGTATACCTATTATTTATAGCGAATGTAACAAAATGATTTTGCGCACATATGCTACAAGATTTTCATAAAAGCAGAAACCATCACGCAAAACTTTGAATACATTTTCAGAAAATATTCTTGAATTACGGCTTATTGAAACCAAAACTTGCAAATACGAGACCCATTGTAGATAATCGAAATTACTTTTCTGCCATATTTTCGGCTTTTCCATCTTCATCTCTCATACTTATAACTTATAGGACTTGTCTTTATTGAAGGACCGTCCAAACTATTTGGATTTATTACACGATGACCTAATTCCGATGTTGGCGGTTCTTTTTCCGCACGATGTAATCCAGATCCAAATGGTGTCGACAAGATGGAGCTCGACCCCATTATTTTCAAGATGTACAGTGTTCCTGTACAGTTGGATCCGTCAGCGAGGTTTTATTGAATGGCCGGTTTGGTATCCAGATCTGACCCCCTTAGACTTTTTCTTGTGGGGTTAAATCAAAAGCAAAGTTTTCATCGAGGAGTTGAAATAATGGATTTGGAATGGAATAGGAGCAATACAGCCCGAAAATCTCTAAAATGTTTGTTCCGAGTTTCAAGCTTGATTGGCGTACTGTGTGTGTTTATTTGGTGTAGACTTCATTTCAAAATTTTCACATGCTTTTAAAATGTAAAGAATGAATATCTCCAGAATTTCTGACCCAAATGGCGTTACATGTGCACTACTGAATTCAGATTTTTATGGCCCATCCAGGGACTTGCAAATTAAAAGAAAATATTAATGACGTCACTCCTTGATAATGGAAAATAGTAGAACAATAAGAATTACGAGAAAATATTCTTCGAAAAATGAATTAATTTTACCTATCAAACCATTTTTCGCTATTCCCGAAATGAGAGAAAATAAATCTATTATACTTTTGACGCTTCCTGTTTATTCAATGAAAATTCAACTTAATTGAAGTATTTTGAATCAACAAGTCCAGAGCGTTCCTGCCAATAGGGTCCTTCATAATGGCTTCGTATAATTAATATACTTATGCATATATCTCACAAGTCAAATAGACCCCAGGGGGTTCATTGATTTGCCGAGAAAGCAAGAGCAGACACGTTTCTGGCTTCTTGGCCTTCATCAGTACTCTGTAGCTTCTCAACAAATTCAACTAAACTGACCCGGGTTAAGCCTCTCAGAGCCGGCTTGGTCGATCATACCTAATCGCCCACGCCACCCATGAGACAAAACACGGAAATCAGACTTTCCCCACCAGTGAATATTTGAAGCGTGAAATCATATGCCACCATTCACTCGATATTAATCGAGAACGAGTCCCACAGAGCTCAGACAGTATCTTCCCAATGGCCATGAACGCTGTTTAGCGTTTTCAAAAATAATATTGAAAAATGGCGATACTGTTGTTAATAAATCAACAGGCAGGAACGCTCTGGACTTGTTGATTCATTAACAACGGTATCGCCATTTTTCATTATTATTTTTGAAAACGCTAAAGATCGCTCATGGCCATTGGGAAGATACTGTGTCTGAGCTATGCGGGACTCGTTTCTCGATTAATATCGAGCGAATGGTGGCATATGATTTCACGCTTCAAATATTCACTGGTGGGGAGAGGCTGATTTCCGTGTTTTGTCTCATAAGTTCCGTGGGCGATTAGGTATGATCGACCAAGCCGGCTCTGATAGGCTTAACCCGGGTCAGTTTAGTTGAATTTGTTATTACTGAAGAATTTTGATTTATAATTAATAAAGGTACCATTGTTTAAAATGTGTAGCGCTTTTTTGGCGCTGTTGTTTTCATACCAACTGAAACCGCGTGTAGTTTGAAAGCGGAAGGATGTGCTCTTCTGCAGGATGATAGTACGGAGTATTGTGATAGCATTGAATTAATGTTGGGAAAATATATGCACTTTCGAGTCCTGACAATTTAATTTATCACTACAAGAGCGGAGTGATGGTGTAGAGGCCATTATGTTACCATGGGCGAATGCTACGTGAGTCTGCATTTACTCTCATGTCAGAGGATATCGAAACTCCCTTCTCATGGAATGATAAATGAGCTGTCAAATAGTATTATTGCGCATATGTTCTGGGGAACATCGCGTTATCATTTTGCCCAAATGTCTGTAATTTTCGAATGTTTTACCGAAATGGGTTCAAGCACTGATGTGA
Organism: Halyzia sedecimguttata; assembly: GCA_937662695.2. Taxonomy (NCBI): domain Eukaryota; kingdom Metazoa; phylum Arthropoda; class Insecta; order Coleoptera; family Coccinellidae; genus Halyzia; species Halyzia sedecimguttata. The sequence continues at coordinate 36,836,159 of OW569411.2, forward strand.
AGTCAGGAGTTGTTACGCGTATGTTTCATGGCCCATTTTCCTGTATTGGACACTCTTAATCTAATTTGCCAAGAATTTTACCATGGTTAATTCGATTAAGATTGTCCAATACAGGAGAATGGACAATAGAACATATGCGCAAAAGCTCCTGACTTCACGTCAGTGCTTAAAAAATTTTTTTGGAAGATTTTTGGATCTAGTTTTTTTTTCTGTTGATAGCCTAATATGTTTAGATTTCTCTATTCAAGTTTTTTCATGCTAACAATCGATGCTCCGATGTGACAGAAGACCATTTGTCTTTGATAAACAGTCTTCCCGGGGGAAAATGGGTATGTGTCAGGTGCCGGCCATCTCAAGATATGGTTTTACCTGCCAATCTGATGGTGAGGACATGGTCGGAGATCGCACTGTCGTCGCGGGTATCGAGGACCTTAAGAAGATGATTGCATTTTTGCGCGTATGTTCTGGGGAACGTCGCGTTATCATTTTGCCCAAATGTCTGTAACTTTCGAATTTTTTTACGAAAATGGTCTCAAACGATTCGGTTCGACTCCCCAATGTAGAATTTGAGGTCAAATTTGATTCTGTCCGGCCGGCCGTCCGGCCGTTGCTACGATAACTTCAGAAAGGAAAGAGCTAGCGACTTGAAATTTTCAGGGTATGTGTCGCGTTTCAATACGACGGACAAAATAAATTGATTAAGAGACTGTATCATAACTGTGTGTGTCTGTCAATATCAAATTGAAACCTTATAAATAGCCCAGTATTTCAGGAAAACTCTGTTGTAAGTAAGCAACATAATCTGCAATTAATCCAAAATATTAATAAAACTTCATTCATAGTTTTCTTTGTATTAAGTTAGGCGGTACGAAGTTCGCCGGGCCAGCTAGTTATATTATATAAATTGAAACTAAGCCAATATTCTAGTTTTGTACTACTGGAGATATTCTGAACCCAATTTGTTTAACTCACCAAAGTAAATATTTCCATCATCATATGGATTATCTTCATATGGATTATACAAGAGCTACCTACGATAGCTGAGGTTATTCCGTTAGCCAGTCTGCATTCAATCATACTTTGTTTGACATGTCTCTTATCCACAGAACACTTATAGTTCATATCTGCAGATAAGATAACAATGATGAAAGGTATGAAAATAGATGACATTCATAGATACGGACGTTAATTTTCGGTACAGCATTCTATGGAATCATAGAGTTACGATTAAATATTGAAATTTTGAAAAATCATATCTCCGGAAGAATCAATTTGTTAGAGTTGAAAATGATATCTATGGATTCATATGGTGAAATTGCATCTTAGAAAAAGTTGAAACATTTTTACATCAGTCAGAAGCTTTTGTGCGTTTGTTCTATTGTCCATTCTCCTGTATTGGACACTCTTAGTCGAATTTACCATGGTGAATTATATTGTCTGTTCTCCTGTTTTGGACACTCTTAATCGAATTTACATTTACATTTGAGCAAAATGATAACGCGATGTTCCCCAGAACATACGCGCAAAAAAGTCCGTGATTTGTCCATTCAGTGCCGTCCAACAATTAGTTAGAGGTTAGAGGTTAGAGGGCAAGGGCGTAGCCAGGGGGGGGGTTTTGGGGGTTCAAACCCCCCCCGAAATGTTATTTTTCTCTTAAAAAAAAATTTTCGCTGAAAGAAAGTGACCCTTACGCCCCCAAAACCCCCCCCGAAATCAATTCCTATTTCAAAACCCCCCCCGAAATTAATTCCTGACTACGCCCTTGTTAGAGGGTTAGTGTAAATTGACCACATGGAAGATTTTAAGCAAAGAATTTGAGTCAATGGTCTACAGAACACAATATAGTTGGTGCAAGAACTGAAACCAGGCGACCTACCACAACGTCTACTCTTCGGCGAATGTTCGTTGAAAGTAAGAGGGTCCGGTTTCTTATTGAAGAATTGTCGTCAGAAACGAAGCTCATTTCTGGTTGAATGAGTACGTGAATAAGCAAAACCCCGCATTTGGTCTGATGAACACCCAGAGATAATATGGAAACTGCTTAATCACCTAGAAAATGCACAAATTGGTGCGGTTTATGTGTCGGCGGAAGCATCGGACCTTATTTATCTGAAGACGAGGATGATACTAACGTTACAGTCAATAGTGGCCGCTATGGGTCGATGATTTCAAACTTTTTTGTTCCAAAATGAAGGATCTGGCTTTTGTAGATCTGTGGTTTCAACAGAGCCGTGCCACATGCCACCTAGTACTAAACCATGCAGATAATGAGAGGTGAATTTGCTGAGCAATCCATCACACGTTTTGCACCGGTGAGTTGTCCGCCTAGACCATGCGATTTAACGGTATTGGATTTTTTTTGGGATAAGTTGCGTCTCTCGTCTATACTGATTAGTCAACGATTGCAGTCTTGGAAGTTATCATTAGACATATTATTAGTAAGATACCTGGCAAAAATAGATTTATCGATTTAAATAAAAATTTCATACGTAGATTTTTTGTCCTTCTTTTATTTGGAATTCCAAATGCATAAACCTGTAGTACAGGTTCAAAAAAAACATGTTTTAAATGAAACGGCAAATCAAGAGTTAACAACAAGCCACTCAATTCCCAAAAATTCCGTTAAATTGTTGAAAAATAAATCCAATACAGTGATGTAGTGAGTGTAGTAATTCACTGTACAGTGTGGAAAATGGAATGAATTTATTATCTTGGGGACTGTTCATATTTATGGAAAATCCTGAAATATGTCAAATTTAAATTTTATATTGTCATTCTTCTTCGTGAAAATGCAAACCCTACCTTCAACCTCCTTCGAAACACAAGTACAACCCCCAATTTTTCAAATAGGAGGTGTGGGCTTGTGATACATCGTTTAAAAGGTCTCGTCATTCTCTATTCAGAAATGGCGTCACTTTCATGATTATTGGAAAAATCAAATCAGAAAAAAATAAACTCAAGTGATTGAAATGTAGCCAAAAAATTATGAATGCCTTGACAACATCCTAACCTCAAAAATTTCTTCCGATATTATTCAACATCTCAGAATTGATTGACCTAATCGCGAGCGTCATTCGATCTTTTAGGTCATTCAAACCAAGGGGTTTAGATTTGAACACATATGCCCATAAAAAGAAATCCAATGGGTTAAGACCAGGGGATTGCGATCGCCATTCGATCGTTCCTCGCCTTCTCATCCACCGATTTGGAAATATTGCGTCGAGGTACTGCCGGACATTGCGTTGGTAGTGCTCCATTCTGTTGAAACCATATCGTATTCCGTCGATTTCCTTGAACAGGATATAAATTTGCCAAAGTTGGAACGACATCATTTTGAAGTAGTGCTAAATAATTATCGCCATTTAATTTGCCCTCAATGAAAAAGCAGTCTATGATATGGTTTTGAACATTTCCTGCTCAACAATTAATCTTTTGAGGGAATTACATGTGTTCCTATCTCATCCAGTGAGGATTTTCGGTAGACCAGAAGCGGCAATTTTGACGATTAGCATGGCCGTTGAGAGAAATAATGCACCCATGCTCTTCCAAGAGTTCCTGGGTAGGTATCATTTTATAGGGATGCAATTTATTTTGTTTTAATGTGTTTAGAATCGATGTATGACTGACATTGAATGTTTTGGAGGCATCTATACTCGATTTATGTGTATTTTCTTCAATTTCAGGCATCCTATCTAATTTCATATCCTTACACAATGTATTAGCAGCTGCTTTTTAATCGGCCTTACATGCCCAAACTCGCGAAACTGCTTATGACAAATTCGGAAAATTCTCATGAAACAAGCGATTTATCTCCATAACCAATCATATGTGGAATTGTTATTTTTTGCATTTCCGTCAATCGAACTATTATTCAGAATTGAAGTTCATGAAATTCAAACACAAATTAGAAAATTTATAAACTACAACTTATCAGCACAGAATAATGTGCGAAGGCATTCTAAAGAAACTAACACTGCCACAGAATGTGTTTTACGTAGTTTTCATGGTACCATCTGGAAAACACAATGTTATGTTTTTGGCGCTCTAGTTCCTCGGAACTGAGTGCTTATCAATTTGCCCAAATGTCTGTAATTTTCGAATTTTTCGATGAAAATGGTCTTAAACGATTTGGTTCGACTCACTGTTCAAGAATCCGTGGTCGAAATTCATTCTGTCCGGCCGGTCCGGCCGTAGGCACGATAACTCTCGAACGGAATGAGCTAGATAGTTGAAATTTTCAGAGTAGGTTTGGGGGATAAATATCTCGGCTAAGTTCGTTATTGGGCAAAATCGGACAGATGGTTTCGGAGTAACAAAAAAAAAATTTTTTTTTTTACAGAACAAATTCCAAATTAAATTTTTTTTTTATAAGGAGTTTTACCATAAGAATCCATCCATATCATTTTTAACTCTAACAAACTAATACTTTCGGAGATATGATTTTTCAAAATTTCAATGATAGAATTATTCTGTGGCTATTCTATGAATTGTTATAACGTCAACTTTGACGTTGTCTCATTGTCATTCATCCCAGTAATGGTATCAATATGAGAATTATAATATTATCATACTTTTTGTTGGTTGATATTTTCATGCCGATGGTCAATCCATATGATGATGGGAATGGTAATGGTAAGTTATTAACATTGTCATTCATTCCAGCAATCGTATAAATATGAGAATTATAATATAATATCATAGTTTTTGTTGGTTGATATTTTCATGCCGATGGTCAATCCATATGATGATGGGAATGGTAATGGTAAGTTAATAATATTGAGTTCAGAATATCTCCACTAAAAACAAAACTGGAATTGAGGAATGAATATCTCGGATGAGTTCGTTGTTGGGTAGAATTCGTCTATTGGTTTTGGATTGATAATTTTTGGCACTCTTGTTGAATTTAAATTCTTCTATGATGTTTGAATTCAATTTCTGCTAAGATGAAGTTCTAAATTTCAATAATGAATCGTACTTCTATGTTTTCACAGAAAGCTATAATTATTCTATCTAAGCTTTATTATATGATCTGTGTTCATACTCGTACATTTCATCCTGTTTTATAAGAGAGAGTCAAATTCATTTCAGCTATTTTAATTTGGTTTCTTCCATGGTGCAGTTCTCATACTCAGATTGCTCATTTAATCTTGATAAATAAACTATTATTTGAATTGAATTTCCTGTATGATGCAGTTCTATCATAAAAATACATTGATATAATTCTCAACTCTGAGAAACCAATACTTTCGGAGATATAATTTGTCTGTTTGAACTAGAGCGCCAGAAAGCTCCTGTCCACAGGGCTTGAACCCATTTTTTTTTCGCGCTCTAGTTCCTCCGAACTGATTGCTTATCAATTTGCCCAAATGTCTGTAATTTTCGAATTTTTCGATGAAAATGGTCTCAAACGATTTGGGACGACTCACTGATCAAGAATCCGTGGTCGAAATTAATTCTGTCCGGCCGGTCCGGCCGGCCGGCCGTAGGCACGATAACTCTTGAACGGAATGAGCCAGACAGTTGAAATTTTCAGAGTAGGTTTGGGGGATAAAGATCTCGGCTAAGTTCGTTATTGTGCAAAATCGGACAGATGGTTTCGGAGTAACAAAAAAAAAATTTTTTTTTACAACACAAATTCCAAATAAAATTTTTTACAATAAGCAGTTTTATCATAAGAATCCATTCATATCATCTTTAACTCTAACAAGCTAATACTTTCGGAGATATGATTTTTCAAAATTTCAATGTAAATCGTATTTCTACGTTTTCACAGTATGATAGAATTATTCTGTGGGTATTCTATGAATTGTTATAATGTCAACTTATTTTCCTGAGACATGACGTTGTCTCATTGTCATTCATTCCAGCAATCGTATAAATATGACAATGGTAATATATTATCATACTTTTTGTTTGTTGATATTTTCATGCCGATGCCGTCAATCCATATGATGATGGGAATGGTAATGGTAAGTTAATAATATTGAGAATATCTCCACTAAAAACAAAACTGGAATATGGGTGTATTGGAATAGATTTGAGGAAAGATATATATTATCGTTCATCAAAGAATTGAGGAATGAATAATATCTCGGATGAGTTCGTTGTTGGGTAGAATTCGTCTATTGGTTTTGGATTGATAATTTTTGGCACTCTTGTTGAATTTAAATTCTTCTATGATGTTTGAATTCAATTTCTGCTAAGATGAAGTTCTAAATTTCAATAATGAATCGTACTTCTATGTTTTCACAGAATGTTTAAATTATTCTATCTAAGCTTTATTATATGATCTGTGTTCATACTCGTACATTTCATCCTGTTCCATAAGAGACAGCCAAATTCATTTCAGCTATTTGAATTTGGTTTCTTCCATGGTGCAGTTCTCATTCTCAGATTGCTCATTTAACCTTTATAAATAAACTATTATTTGAATTGAATTTCCTTTATGATGCAGTTCTATCATAAGAATACATTGATATAAGTCCCAACTCTGAGAAACCAATACTTTCGGAGATATAATTTGTCTGTTTGAACTAGAGCGCCAGAAAGCTCCTGTCCACAGGGCTTGAACAAATTTTTTTCATTTTCTTTTTATCACATCTTGAAGGCAAATAAGTTAAGTGTTATTATAATAAGACTTGGAAATATTTGAGGGAATATTATAATGAATTTCGTTAATCACATAATTTTATTTTTCTCTACTTTGAGTTTTGCAATAAACATGAAAGCGATAACATTTCTGAATAGAGAATGATGCGACCTTTCAAACGATGAATCACAAGCCCATACTTCCTATTTGAAAAGTTGGGGGTTGTACCTGTCGTTCGAGGGGGGTTGGAGGTAGGGTTCGCATCTTTACGAAGAATAATGACAATTAAAAATTTGAATTTGACTTTTTCGGGATTTTCCATATAAATATGTACAGTAACCAATATAATGATTTTATTCTATTTTGCTTTTCCACACTGTATAGTTTATAACCATTCCACAGAGAACTCAAATCAGAATATGGTGGAATATTTCCTCACATCCAGTAGAATATTTTAATATATTTGTATATTAGATACTTTTATCGATCAGGTGAAAAATATGCCATTTCAGGTTATTGAGTTGAAAATATCATCACTCGAATGGACGAATCAAAGCGTTGAATTATAAATATTTTTGAGGAGAAATATTGAACCATTATGTGAAATTTCCATCGTGAGTCGTGAGGTAGTCCCAAATTGTAGGTATAAGAATTTTTATCACTGTAAAACACCCAAATGTATTGTGCTTATCCACAACAAAGGACAGATAAAAATATTCCAGATCAGTTTTTCTGGAAGAATAAGTCATCTTCGTTTGATTAGTCAGAAGATAAAATTTAGATATCACATTATTTCAGCATCATATTCCATAGACTCGACCTGAAAAAGCGGTCTGAAAGTACTTAAACCCCTCAATAAAACAATATGCCCTGAATTATTATCCCACCTTTCTCGGTTATTGAAAACTGAGCTGATATTAAAGCCACGAAATACCTAATAAAACCGGTAGAGGTGCGTTAGAATGGAATTTGCTTTCTTCTGGGGTGACCAAAGAAAATATAAAAAAATATATTACTTTAATCAGCTCCAACTCTAACTGCTACTCATTCTCAAATGAAGATGCAGAAATGAGTATAGGTAAGTTTGTATGCTTATGCATACGAACTTATTTATAAATTTAGTCTTTAAAAACTGTTTATTGATTATAAATCGGACACAAAAATAATTTAACGTCTTGAACTGCCAGACTTATAATAATCTTCCTTTCCTATCTGCTCTTTTATTCTACGTTCCTACTTTCTACATATCAAGCAGTTTTATGAGGCGCCAGGTGGATGACGTTGTGTTATATTACATTCGTACTAATTATATTAATACGTAACAAGCTTAGTTATATTGAATGAAATTTGTCACACTGATAAATTTCAAAATAACTGTTTACAAAAAATTATTCTGAAGATTTGCGCTTGGTTTCTGATTAAGGAGTCTGATTCAATTTCCGAAACGTTACAGAATAGTTGTTTTATCGTTGATGTTGTTTCGTTACTATTTATTAAACAATATTGTTCTATATATTGCTTCTGACAAATATGTATTGTTTCTAACTCAGATCAATTTCAAAATTATATAAAAGATAACTAGAGAACGGAAAAAGATAGCGACTTGAAATTTTCAGGGTAGGTGGCGTATCCCAATACGACGGACAAATTCGCTAATGGGCATAATCGGACAAATGGTTTCCGAGTAATAATTTTGTTTTCAACCAATACAAATCCGATCGAATTGAAACATGGTGAGTAGCTGTAGAATTCAAACCTATAGACGTGAGATTCGTGTCAATAGAAAATTTCAAAAAAATTATTAAAAAATATTATTCATGTCATGATAACCTGAGAATAGAAAGTAATAGCGACTTTCAATTTTTAGGGTAAGTTGTACATCTGTATGCGACATTTGAGTTCGTTAATAGGCATAATCGGCCAAATGGTTTTGGAGTTATACCTATTTGGAAAAATAACCTCAATAACTCGAAAAATAGTGTGTGAAACCGAACCAATTCGAACATGGTATTTAATTGTAGAATACCGACGCGAAAATTCCTGCGAAATTTCTCGGGGATCGTAAATTAAAAATAAATCATAAAAAATCATTGAAAAAATTTATATATATCAGAAACTATTTTTCCGACATTACTTAGATTTTGCGAGAGCCTTCAAAACGTAACTCCACTGTCAAGTTCCAAGTTTTAACATGATCGGATCTATATTGGTGGAGATACGAGCAGCCTTGTGTGAGTTCAGTAACTGGATGGGTGACTGTGCCTCGGTAAGACGATTGTTGTTTTTTGGCTACCCTAGGAACCACCTATTCATCGTCAAAATATGTACCTACAGTTATTCGTGGACCAGCCTGTACTGTGAAAATTAAGCCAAGTGTTTTCTCTCCCTTCATAATAATCGTGATAATAATAAAAATAATATTTCTCTCGAAATACGATATATCACACAATATCTATAAACTTAAACTATTAATACAATTTTGTTTTTTTATTATTGGAGACATAGAGACAACTGACAAGGGTGAACCCAGTGATGGGCGTTAAGAAAATTAAAATGCAGTCAAGTTGAATATTTTCACAAATCAACGAGTACAATAGCCATGTGGCGTTCTTGGGCAATTTGTCAATTTAATGATGAGTGTGCGATCAACAAAAGGTCATATACGGATATAATGTGTTGTCTAATGTCACTTTATGCTACAACAGCTTCTATAAATTAAAAAACTTGACATTTCGTGATTTATCCTGGAGCTTAAATGATATACTTAATGTAGAGCTCCAATAATATTTATGATGACCGGATGAAATTTGACCACGAATCGGTATTTCCAATGTTACCGTTCGAAACCATTAAAAATTCGACAATACCTATAGATATTGAGCTGAAGGCACCCTGATACACGTTATGTTCAAGTGTTTAAAATCACAATATTGTTCCAAACTCATTCGCATACAAATTTGAAAAAATTTCGTCTACGACAATCATGAAAAATTCACAAACAAAGAAATTTAAGCATGTTGAAGAATAAATATCAGTTGTTTTTGAAATATGGTTTAAAAGTAAATATTTATATTCAAGATGGGTCATTCTCAAATGTCTCAGTAATTAACAATTCCTGCAAATACTATAAATATTCACTACCTTAATTCTGACTCTTTCATCATCATTATGTCCGATTATTAGCAATGAGTCATTTTTTATATCAAATATATCCTCGCGTCACAGGACGGAAATGGCTGTCAAATATTGGGGTTATCAGGAGTGTATATCGTGGCCCCATTTTCAGCGTAATACCCGAAATCTCAGGCATCAAAGAACCCCACGTGTTAATTTGAATATCAACGGTAATGTATAATTTAATGATCAAAATTTTACTTGTTGTCGTGATTTTACCATTCCTTACAACTAGACATTTCCTTTCTCAAAAAATAAATCGTTACTCCATCTAGACGAAGGGCGTACAATCAAAAGGTTAACGAAATTTCAAGAGAGGTTATAGGAGATATTATTCACTTTATAGCATTAGTGCAAAAAAAGGTTATCTAGATTTTTGTTAATTGCCAGGAGTGTCCTAGAAGAAATTTATTTCTTGGACGAGAAAAAAATATGTATCGGTCCGATACGAAAAGCTCCATGTGACGTTAAAACCCGAATCGAATTTAGCTGAACCACGATTTCCTGATTATATTCAGACTCTGAAAATTCATTATGAAACAATTTACCGCACTGTTACTCACAGTGCAAAAGGATTTCCGCAAGTGATGAAGTCTCCAGGGAATTTCAATTAAAGTATGTTAACCTAGATTCACAACTTCCTGAACGAGAATACCTACTCGTAGTTCATCCCGTATATCCTCATTCATGATGGTCAAAAATGTGCATTTTTTCATTCTGACTAGATGGACGACGATGTTCCAAATTTCATCATTCCCATTAGCTTCATTTCTGCCCCATATAAAGACGTGAACAAGGAAGCTTAGTGCGGAGTGGTATTTTATGCTTCTTTCAATCATTTTAATATGCTGACGTTTAAAATTTAAAAAAGGGATTATTTCCTGAAATAATATAGCTTTGGAATCGGGATGAGAAAACAGTTCCATTATTCTGGAAGAAATGTTTGTAATATATCTTATGAAGGTCATTTTAATAAAAAACCAAATGAAAAAATTCAGTAAATGAGAGAGAGGAGGGGGAATGAATGAAGCTCCGTAGAAAAACTAATTAACACAGCTGTTCCTGTCGGAACAAGCGCACAAAGAGGGAAATGCAGAAGGAGAAAAAGATCAAGTCAAAAGTGAAATATTACAACCTGAAATTTCATTTATAAATGAGACAAGTATCAACCAAATGATCTGTTGTTTCCTCTGTTTCACCGTATTCACAATTAGGCCTCTCAACAGAGTTTCATCTGAAAAGCACGCTATTGTAAACCTGTTGACTTTTTTTTGAAGAATCAGTATTTAGATCCTTATTCAAACTATCAACTGACAACTTTTCATGTCGCTTTTGTTCAAATTTGAAAATCAGTTGGATCATGAAGGTTTAGGTGACTTTAATTGAAATATAGGATACAATTGCAAATAAATTTAAAAAATTGGTTCAACCACTAACTAACACTTCAGTCAGGAGCTTTCTCGTGAAAGTTCTATTGTCAGTAACGGGATAATCGTCTATGATCACAGAATTTTTGATTCAGACATATGTATTCAATTGGAATTGAAATACGAAAAAACTTACGCCTCAAGTAACTCCAGTATACGATATTCACGAAATTCCGCGAGTTTTATTTGGACCAGATTATTTATTTTGAGTTATAGAGGAAAGAACAACAACATTTCAGATGAGTATAACTCCAAGACCATTTGGCCGATTATGCCAATTAAATAAATTAAATGTCCCGTTCGGGTGCGCAACCTACCCTGAAAATTGCAAGTCGCTATCTCTTTTCGTTCTCAAGTTATCCTGATATATATAATATTTTTTCGCAATTTTTATAAAATTTTCTAGTGATACGGTCCTCACAACGTATTTGTGTCGATATTCTTCAACTAGTTACCAAGGTTCAATACGATCAGGTCTGTTATTTTTGAGTTATGGAGAAAATAATATTCCAGATAGGCATAAATCCGAAACCGTTGGGCCAATTATGACCAAACACGACCTTAACTTTCGAAAGTTATCGAGGCAACGGTCACCCATCCATCTACTCAACTCACACAAGGCTGCTCGGATCTCTAACATTATAGATCCGATCTTGTTCACACTTGGAACTTGGCAGTAGGGTTAGGATTTGAAGGCTCCCGCAAAATTTCGTCAATGTCGGAGGAATAGTTTCTGGTATATAAAAGAATTGTTTTAAATGATTTTAAATGATTTTTTCTTAAACTTTCTAGTGATATGATCCTCACTAAGATTTGACCAGACGTGGCAAAAATATTCAGAGGCAAAAAAAACCAAGGCTAACACCCGGTTTCTGAAAGGCTGGTCAAAGTTAACAGAACTGTTAATGTCAAATCAGTCCGAGTTTTTGCGCTTTGCGCAACTCAGATGAGGGTTAACAGGAGATTGATCACTGATTAGTTAACATTTGTGTTGATCCGCCTTTCAGAAACCGGGGGTAAGGCTACCGTACGAAGAGCAGTTACATCAGCACCCCATGATGTACCAGCTAATTTAACGACTAGTTGAGAATCATACATTATCTTCCATATTTCATTATCATATATTTAACTATACAAAAGATACGACGGGGGGGGAGGACTAGTACTGTATACAGTTCTCTCGCTTCTCAACTATAGTCGTTAAATTAGCTGGTACTTCATGGAGTGCTGATGTAACTGCTGTTCGTACGGTACCCTTAGCCTTGGTTTTTTCGCCTCTGAATATTGTTGCCTCGCCTGGTTTAACAATGTTTATGCGCAAAAAATGCACAGCTAGATTTAACTATGGAAATCACCATTGAAACTAACTATTAGGTGCTCACATATTGGTTACCAGTTCTTTCAAACATTATCCAGCCCCATATTCGCAGGCAGACTGCTGTTATGAATTATTATAATAAATTTCATTCTTTTTGGCGCTCTTGTTCCTCAGAACAGAGTTCTTATCAATTTGACCAAATGTCTGTAATTTTCGAAGTTTTGGCTGAAAATGATCAAGAATCCGTGGTAAAATTGATTTTGTTCGGCCGTCCTTTAACATGATAACTCCCGACCGGAATGAGCTAGATAGTTGTAATTTTCAGAGTAGGTTTGGGAAATAAATATCTCAGTTAATTTCGTTATTGGGCAAAATCGTACTTAGAAAATATTTTGTGTTGGAAAACAAGGTTCCGAATCTTGAATTTGTGAGTATATACAAGACTGTTTTGATACCAAAAATAATATTGACTAGTTGCATATTCAATAACTTATGTATAAACATTGGGGATGATGTTTCAGTAGATTTAGAATTGGATCATTTTAATGATGTAGTTAATGAAGGCAATAAGAAAGAACAACATAATGGAATCGTCAAATGAAGTTACTGTTCGAGCTTAATATTACCTTTTACTTCCTTGTAGTGAGACATTTTCTTATATTTGTGTTTTCATAATGTTGATAGCTTATGCTCAGATATTGCTCTACATGTGTATCAAATATTTTTTCTTGAGTTAAGGTTCATAATACAGAATGAATGTGTTAGTGGTATGAACTATTGAATTATGAAAAGACGATTGTATTTTATTAATATATTTTGTCTCATAATGAGATAAGTTTTCAAATAAAGAAAAACAAGAATATAAAATATACATATTTAATCTTTCAACCAAATGAAATAAACTGTTAAAATAATTTATTCGACAGCCTATACCTATTCAAATATCAGGAATAAATGGGTCATCTGCTGATTGTCCCCAGCATTTCTCTTGACACTTCTATGATAGTTTCCTTAGGTATTTCGAGTTGAATCATTGCAGATTGCACATTTGATCTTGATAAATAACCTATTATTTGAATTTACTTCCTTTTATGATGAAACCAATACTTTCTGAGATATGATTTGTCAAAGTTTGAACAAGAGCACCCAAGCTCCTGTCTACAGGGCGTAAAAAAAAACAACGTAAATCCAATTATCCAATTTGAATGAACATAACATAATTGTTAAGTTTTAATGTTTATGGCCGAAAAAGTGACTGCAAGAAGAAGCGTTCTTCAAGTAAGACGATGTCTTCCAAACAAAAACAGCCACCAGATCTCTAGATTTTCAACCGATCCGGTAAAAAATATAAATCTCACTATCCACTCTAATTATCGACCGCAGGAACCAGAACTATTGAATGAATTATATTTTGCGGTCACGTATACCTACGCGTATTAGCCGCCACTTGTGATGGACCACTACTCTCTGTGACGTTAATACATTCTCGTGATGGTCATCATCTTGATGTCTTGCTCCTTCCATTGTTCCAGTTTGGCCTGTACTTCCTAGCTGTCTTCTACATTATAAATTTTTTCTGTATTATCCCCTATTTCCTTGAAATAGTAGGTTCAGCACCCCTTGGTCGGTTTCTTTTTATTCCAATATGATATCTGCATGTTGATATTCATTCCAGTCTAGCGAATACCCGTCGTGCGTTTTAATGACACGCATAAATGTAAAATAGCCATTTTTTCCTAACCATTTGGCTTCTCAAATGATTATGCTTCAATTCTGTCCATTGAGGCACACACGAAATATTTTTGCAGGCTCGTACCAGGGCGCCAACATTCCTTTCTAATGCATACATATTGCGAGATTTTCACCGAAAATGTTCCCGCCCTACCTTAATTTAGTTACTGATGTGAATTTGAGGTCAAATTTAATTATGCCTTTCCGTCTTATAAAATTTTTCGGAAGAAATATCTTGAGGACCTAAATTTTACGAAGTAGCAACACTAATGGGAATATCAAGTTCGTCAATGGGCATTATTCTCACCCGTCAGGTCCAGAAAAATGACGACCCACCATTCTGTTTTCTTAATGTCCAAAGAGAAAAGATTAAGAGAAGTTCAAATCGAGAAGTTGGAAGTGAAATAAGGAATGGAGATACTGAGTTCTCGATAATCACTTATAGTGATACATTTTGATAACTTATTAAGGGAAAGGAAACGCTTGGCTTATGTTTCACAATATAACACTATGTTGTTGACATATACATTGCTTGAACATTAAATGATTTGTTGCCGATACGTGTAGCATATGGATAGGTGTCGAGAGACAATTAGAACTCTTCTCAAGATTATTATGTGGTGATAAGAGCGATTCGACATAGTACCTGGGTCGAACCGAGTTTGTCATCGCATGACTCATAGCAAAGAGATCTGCACATTTGCAACAATGGCATTTCATGGGCTCGAACCCCAACTTAATAATTCCCGGTATCGAAACCAGGAAGAATGACATTCCCCTTCGGGTAGAAACCTTAGCAGGCGGTCCATTAGCCCATTGGCAGGTGTAAAGGAGGATCACCCGAGGAGGGTGGCCAGTAACAATTGGAGAAAGTACCGATTGTAATCAAAACAAGTCTCCTCAAAATGAAGTATGTTTTCGTTTTGGCAAGTGTTTCAATGACTCATGTAAACTTAGCACCTTAAATTGGTGACCCCGAAGTTATGGTGAGTACGTGACCTCCTCCTAGGTTAACTGATCTGCGCTACTTTCTCGCACCTTTCATGCTGCACGTCCAATCGACGAGGTTTGGTCTCTCCCAGCTCGCGGCATGTTTGAAAGTACAGCGTGTCGTGGCTTCGTCACTAGCAGGGGGTATTGTATGGAACTACATTCTTCTCTCCGATTCTTCTGCTTCTTCACCGTTCTCGTATGTCGCTTCGTCTTGACGAACACCTGTCACCAATGTGCGTGATGCATTAAAACCGAAGCTCCGCAGTGGGGACATTACTTTGGCACCTTCGTGATGAAGTCAAAAGCGTCTATCAGACGCCCACTGGTCAAGCCGTAGTGATAAGTTCATCAGTGGGAGCCGGAACGAAACGCTGAACAACCAAGAGTTTGTGGGTCCTCACATCGTAGAACGCACCGAAACCCACAATTACATTCGTTTTACAGAGCTGTCCACTTCACTGAACTTCATATATTCAGATAAAATTGGTTCAAGCCCTGTGGACAGGAGCTTTTGCGCTCTTTGGGCAAATTGATAAGCACTCTGTTCAGAGGAACGAGAGCGCCAAAAAGAACCGACAATTAACCCGAATTTGATATTTTTCGGAAACCCACTTCCATCGGCATATTAATACATAATAATAGTTTTCCCTCGCTAAAGATTAAAATGTTTCATTCATTTATACACAGCTTACTCATTATCCCTCTTTCATCTGAGAACCAGGGACATTGAATGGGAATTTTAAAAACAATAGCCCAAATATAATAAATAAATTAATCTCCAAAGAACAACACATTAAAGGTTGAAGTTCTCGATCTATCCACCCCCTTATGCAGAAGAAAAGGATATATGTTATTTAATCAATTATATCCCAGAAATCAGCATCAAAATCTACAATATATTGAAAAAATATAGAATTAACAGCATCTGTGCAAATAAGAAAAACCTTGGTTCAGTCTTGATTAATAATCAAGAGTGTCATGACATTGGGGATAGAAGCGGTATTTACAAATTATATTGCATAGATTTTAACTGAACCGAAATATTACATTCAGAAAATAAAAAAAAACGTTTAGATATATGGAATCCCTAAAAATCGCTTTTGCACACAGACAAACACAACTGTTTTTCATCATCCTTGAGTTATGCGTCACTGATGAATCCTAGCAAGGACGAAACCGGTCTGTCACGATACTCGCAGATTTGATGATGACACGCTCTGTGGATTGCTCTAAACCTTGATCTGTACTAGTCCCTTAACTACCTACATACAGCTTTCCCATAAAGCAATTTTGTCTGTAGCAATCCGATTTGTGTATGAATTTCCATAAACACCCAAGAATGAGTTGGATTCAAACATATTTACAATAGCATCAAAGCATCGCTTGGACATTCAAACGTATGTATTTGCGCATCGATGAACGAAAATATCCGTTTTATCAATTTATCATCGTTGTGATTACTAGAACTATTTCAGTGTTTATCCATTCAACCGTACCTGAATAAACATGCTGAATTCAAAATAACATCCTTACTATTTGATAACCATTAGCATGTCAAAGCACCTGTTATAGTTTCTATTACAATGTGTAGTATCAATATGGGGAAAAATTATTCTATACTAGTCACAAAAATTAAAGAATATAAAACAGAACTCCAAATTTTTGGGAGATTTTCAATAGGCTGTAACAGTGAGATGATCATACAGTAAAACACATCTTGAAGAGCACTGACGTGAAGTCAGGAGATATTGCGCGCATGTTCTATTGACCTTTACCGCCTCACATACCTAACGAAATAATACATGTTAGCAATTTATAATTGTATGATTCCCATTTCGTAATGCTGAGGCCAAATTGCTAGTATAAGAGTATGCGCTGTATGTCATATGCGCAGTAGACTCTATGTTCAAGTCGACGTTATCTCTGTGCTCGGTGGAGCTCTCTCTCTTCGTGCACGGCATCGTTGAACATAACCTCGTTAGAGACCGTTCTATGATACCGTTGTGTTTTGAACAAATAAAAGCTGTTATATCCACGATCCGTTATTTAAAACCTAACATACATTAATTTGAGTGTGAATAAAGGAAGCGTTAACACGAGAGAAAATACATCAACTCGATTCAAATTTTGAAATGGAATGATTCCAAAAGTACAAAGCCGATCAAGTTGAAATCTAGCAATCTATTTTAAAATAGCGGCTCGAAGGTTTTTCCCAAATTGCAGTGAAATCTGTCCAAAATATAATATTATTGAAGAAAAATTTGAATTTTTGCGCGCATGTTCTGGGGAACATCCCCCAAATATCTGTAATTTTCGAATTGTTTGCCGCAAATGGTCTCACACGATTGGGTTCGACTCCCTGATGAAGAATTCGAGGTCAAATTTGATTCTGTGCGTATCCACGATAACTTGAGAACGGAAAGAGATAGCGATTTGAAATTTTTAGGGTAGGTGGGCGCCCCAATACGACGAAAGAGTTCGTTAACGGGCGTAATCTGCCCAATGGTTTCCGAGTAATAATTTTGTTTTTAACCAATACAAATCTGATCGAATTGAAACATGGTGAGTAGTTGTGGAATACAAACTTAAAAACGCTTGTCAAATTTTGTGAAAATCGTATTAGAAAATTAAAAAAATATTATTTATATCATGATAACCTGTGAACGAAAGACATAGAGACTTGAAAATTTTTATGTTGGGTTGTGCATCTGAATGCGACATTTGAGTTTGTTCCATCATAATGCATGATAGGCCAATCGGTTTTGGAGTTGTACCTATATCCATCTGAAATTTGGTTCAATTCCTCAATAACTCGAAAAATACGAAACGCATCCAAATCAAACATAGTTATTAGTTGAAGAATGCCAAATATTATGTATCTCACGATACCTTGAGAACGGAAAGAGATAGCGACTTGCAATATTCATAGTGGGTTGCGCATCGGAATCGACATTTAAGTTCGTTCATTGGTATAATCGGTCGAACTGTTTTGGAGTTATACTCATCTGAAATTTTGTTCTTATTTCCTCTATAACTCGGATTATACAAATCTCATCCAATTGAAACTCTCTGATTACTTGTAAAATGTCGACCCACAAATTTCGTGAATATCCTATCCTGGAGTTACTTGAAGCGTAAGTTTTTTCGTATTTCAATTCCAATAGAATTAAAAATTCCGTGATCATAAACGTCACTGTCATTAATGGTATAAAATGTATTCATATACAGGGTGAGTCTTTGACCACTGCATTAATTTTAACCAAAGATTCCTCTCATCAAATGAAACACTTTTTTCATTTACCATTTTTCCAGATTCGGCTAAGGTAAAAAGTTACAAGCGTTTAAAGATTTCACAATGTGCTAATACACTCCCGCATATAAATTATCTATGACTTTGTTGGCGGACAAGAATAAGACATGGTAACATGGTTTACAGCTTGATTCGGGATTCCAATGCTCAGGGACGGATCCATAAAAGTAGTGAAATTTCTGGGGTTTTCCATTTTAAAACATTCAATGAAGAATATCTCGAAAACGGTGCGTTTACGGAGAAATGATGATGAATAATATAATGTTCTAAAACGATGGAATATTCTTGAAATGACTCAAGAAAAACTTTATATGCTTTCTTTATGCTAATTTCGTTTAGTTTTATTAATCCACGAGTCCATAACTAGAAAACCAGTAGAAGTAAAAAATTACTAATATTCGGAAAATATGTATCATAGTTATAGGAAACTTCACGCCAACATTCATTTTATTCGAAAAAAGGATGTCAAAGCTACAAAATAAAAACTGATTTTTTTTCAAAATTTCAACAGCCTGTATCCTTTTACCTGAGCTGAATGTGGTTGAATGAGGAAAAATGTTAGATGAAAAAAGTGTTTCATTTGATGAGAGGAATCTTTAGTTAAAATTAATGCAGTGGTCAAAGACTCACCCTGTATTATAAAAGCTGAGAAAACGGCATGCATCGACGCTAAATTCGTAGTAGAGTGTCCAATAGAGGTGAGTAGACAATTGACCATGTGCGCGAAAGCTTCTGACTTCACGTCAGTGCTTGAACCAATTTTTTTCAAGACACATTTGTATTTTTTTTTAGTGCTTGATCCCCCCCAAAATTTCGTAATATTGACGGTTTGGCATTCTACAACTAACTACAACAAAATTTCAGATGGGTATAACTCCAAAATCGTTTGGCAAATTATGCGGACATAGCCGGCGCATGACCTACCCTGAAAACTTCCATACAAATGTTATCGTGGCAACGGACGACCGGCCGGACTTTGACCTTAAATTCTTTATCAGTGAGTTTAACCGATCATTTGAGAACATTTTCAGTGAAAAATTCGAAAATTACTGACATTTGGGCATCGCTGTCTAGTTTTCAGATTCAGAGATCAAGATTTATAGCGAAAACGATAAATTTGAAGCTTCGGGGTACTAAGAAAAAAATTCTTAAGGACCTGTGGAGTGAAGTCGGGAGTTTTGGGCACATTGTCTATTCACGCCTCCGATAGAGCTGAAATATTTTTGCGCGTATGTTCTGGGGAACATCGCATTATCATTTTGCCCAAATGTCTGTAACTTTCGAATTTTTTGACGAAAATAGTCTCAAATGATTTATTTCGACTCCCCAATGAAGAATTCGAGGTCAAATTTGATTCTGTCCGGCCGGCCTTCCGGTAGTCCGGCCGTTGCCACGATGACTTGAGAACGAAAAGAGCTAGCGACTTTGAATTCTCAGGGTGGGTGGCGCATACCAATACGACGGACAAGTTCGTTAATGGGCATAATCGGCCCAATGGTTTCCGAGAAATAATTTTGTTTTCAACCAATATAAATCTGATCGAATTGAAACTGGGTGAGTAGCTGTAGAATATGAACCTTAGTACGTTTGTAAAATTTTGTGCGAATCGTATGGCTAGAAAATTATTGAAAAATCATTAAAAAGTATTTTTGTTGTCACGATCACTTGAGAACGGAAAGAGATAGCGGCTTAAAGTTTTCAGGTTAGGATGTGCATCAGAACGCGACATTTCAGTTAGTTTATGAGCATAATCGGCCAAACGGATTTAGAGTTATAGCCATCTGAAATTTGGTTGTTTTTTGTTCCTCATTAACTCGAAAAATACTAAACCTGTTGAATTCAAACATG
Source organism: Halyzia sedecimguttata (assembly GCA_937662695.2). Taxonomy (NCBI): domain Eukaryota; kingdom Metazoa; phylum Arthropoda; class Insecta; order Coleoptera; family Coccinellidae; genus Halyzia; species Halyzia sedecimguttata. Next base: position 36,856,549 of record OW569411.2, read on the forward strand.
GTTATTAGTTGTAGAATGGCACCGCAAAAATTCTTTGAAAATTTCGTGAGGATAATATTTGTAGAAATTTTCTAAAAAATTATTGAAAATTGAGAAAAAAATCTATATATCAGTAACTCTTCGTTTGAAATTGCTGAAATTTGGTCGTTTTTTGTTCCTCATTAACTCGAAAAATACTGAACTGATTGAATTCAAACATGGTTATTAGTTGTAGAATGCCAACGCGAAAATTCCTGCAAAATTTCGTGAGGATAGTATTTGTAGAAAATTTTAAAAAAATTATTGAAAATTGAAAAAAAAAATTCTATATATCAGTAACTATTCGTTTGAAACTGCTGAAATTTTGCAAGAGCCTTCATAACCTAACTCTACTGCCAAGTTTCAAGTTTTAACACGATCCGTTAAATATTGTTGGAGATTCGAGCATTCTTGTGTAAGTTCAGTAGATGGTTGACCGTTGCCTCGATAACTTTCGAACGAAAGGAGATAGGGACTTGCATATCTTGCGTATCTGAAAGGGAGAGTTGGGTTCATTTTGGGCATAATCGGTCTAAAGGTTTCCGAGTTATACCCACCTGAAATATTATTTCCTTAATAACTCAAAAAATAAATATTCGATCGAATTGAAGCTTGGTAACTAGTAGTAGAAAACCGTACCCCTAGAAAATTTGAAAAAAATGACGAAAAAAAAAATTTTAGGAACCGTACCCCTAGAAAATTTCAAAAAAATCACGAAAAAAAAAATTGGTTCAAGCACTGACGTGAAGTCAGAAGCTTTTGCGCGTATGTTCTATTGTCCATTCTCCTGTATTGGTCACCCTTAATCGAATATACCATGGTAAATTATGTTTTCCATTCTCCTGTATTGGACACCCTTAATTCGAATCTACCATGACATTTCAAGTTGCTGTATTTGTCCTTTGGAAAGTTATCGAGGCAACGGTCTTCCATCCAGCTACCGCTGCTCTGATCTCCAGCAATATAGATCCGATCGTGTTCAAATTTGGAGATGGCTATAAAGTTATGTTTTGAAGGCTCTCGCAAAATTTTTGCGATATCTGACAGATAGTTTCTGAGATACAGAATTGTTTGCAATAATTTTTTTTTAATTTGCTATTGATACGATAGTCACGAAATTTCGACATTGTACAACTAATTACCATGTTTGAATTGGATTGGATTCGTACCTTTTGAGCTATTGAGGGAATAACAACAAAATTTCACATAGATATAACCCCAAAACAGTTTGACCAACTCAAATGTCGCATTCGGTTGGGCAACCGATTCTTGAAATTGCAAGTCGCTATCTCTTTCCGGTCTCAAGCTATCACGAGTTTCAAGTGATTCCATCCCCATGAAATTTCTCTTAAGTCTTCGTGTCGGTATTCTACAACTAGAAGTTTCAATTCGATGGGATCTGTATTGTTTGAAAACAAAATTAGTAGGAAACCGACCGACCGATTATGCACATTAACGAACTTAACCGTCGCATTTGGATACACCAACTACCCTGAAAATATCTCTTTCCGTTCGAAAGTTATCGTGACAGCGACCGGACATAATGAAATATAACCTCGAATTCTTGATCAGAGGGTTGAACCTAATCGTTTGAGACCAATACTGAGTTCCGAATTTTATGATCTATTCCAGTAAAAAAGATAGGGGCTTGCAATTGAAAAAAATATCGGGTAAATTGAATTTTCTCTCCATGGCAAGAAAGGCTTGCAAGGAATATGGAAAATTTGGGTTTCTTCTAACAATTCGCAACACCAAAACATAGATGACATATTTTATATCGGTAATAAACATATTTCATTGGTATATATCTTGCTCGCGGACATTATCCATAAAAAACTTACATACTTGACAATTCCATGCAGCTTTTCCTAAATGTGCCATCACCTCGAATTGCTGCATGCAACGTCGGCGCCATGTGGAATCGATCCTATATAATTCTCAGATTACGAGATAGAATAAAAATACTTATAGCTAAGCACACGAGGAATTCATGTCAACATCCATTTTTCTCACTGAAATGACCTCTACTACTCTCAAAACATTGTGAAGGAGGAATTCTCATTCGAGATCAATGATCTCACGCAGCCAGCAGACCCATGGAATTATGAAATTATCGTTGATATAGAACGAAAGAATAATAGAAAATATCGAGATGCAAAAACGAATGTCTATGCCGAAACAGCGGAAGGATGTTTACCCCGAAAATGGGAACTCACAACTTGTTGCCTATAGGTTCTTTTCTGTTGACAAGAATAAATATTTTGAAAAAAGGCAGACCTTGTACGACCGAGAAGCTAGCTGGGAGTGACGAGTCCAGATTTCTTGTCTTTACGCCTCAAGAACGTACTGAATCTTAAACAACCATATCGAAGAACCGTTTCATAAATGGAATATATATCTTAGAAAGTATGAATTCCTTATATTCTGTTGACTTTATATTTGCTCATTTCGGTAAGGTCTTCAATGAAATTGATCACTCATACTGATTTCGTTACTGGCTGCGGTGCAAAGATGTGCCGAGCCCTGAAGAAAAGTACTTGGAGCACTAAGTACTAAGCACTCAACAAAAATGCGCCTGAGTCTCGAGCACCATATACCACGATTTCACAAGGCATGCGATTAATAAGCACTTTATAAAAGTAATTCGATTTTTCGAGCACTAAGCAATTAAAGAAAACTGCTGGAAATGAGGATTTTTACTCCGAATTGTTAAATAAAATTGTATGCAATTGGAGAAACATCTAAACATGGAAAGTTGCATACCTCACATGCGTCATTGACGGAAAAGAAATGGAGTGCATCGAAACAAATGTCTATAAAACTAACAAACCTATTCCGTTCTATTCTCTGACAGTTTGTAAAGGTTTTCATTATTTAAGGAAACTATGATACAATAAATGCAAATATTAATTACATCTTAGTTCTTTCTTCACATACAAAGTGTATTTCCCATTTCCAAAATGGGAAAAACATAATACAATATATCAATATATTATATTGTGAAACTTAGGCCAAGTGTTTTCTTTCCCTTAGTGATAAATTCATGAATTCATACATTATGAAACTTAGGCCAAGTTTTTCTTTCCCTTGACAATAAATTCGTTAATTGGGTCTCAGTTTTTTCTTCACATGCAAAATGAATTTCCGATTTTCGAAATGGGAAAAACCCCTAAACATATATTATGTCAGTATATTATATTGCGAAACTTAGGCCAAGTGTTTCCTTTCCTTTAATAATAAATTCGCGTATTCAATGATTTTTGGGGCAGTTTTTTATTAATACTTAATTTAATTGAAATTGATCTCCATGACACATGTCCCGTCAGTTCTTTTTTGCGCGTATGCTCTGGGGAACCCGCGTTACCATTTTGCCCAATTGTCAGTAATTTTCGAATGTTTTGTCGAAAATGGTCTCAAACGATTGGGTTTGACTTCCTGATGAAGAATTCGAGGTCAAATTTCATTCTGTCCGGCCGGCCGTCCGTCCATTGCCACGGTAACTTGAGAACGGAAAGAGATAGCGACTTGAAATTTTCAGGCTCCGTGGCGCAGCCCAATAGGGCGAACAAGTTCGTTAATGGGCATAGTAGGCCCAATGGTTTCAGAGTGATAATTATGTTTTCAGCCAATACAGATCCAATCCAATTGAAACTTGGTAAATAGTTGTAGAATACAAATCTTAGCACTCTTGTGGAATTTTGTGAGAATCGCATCACTAGAAAATTTAAAAAAAATCATTAAAAAATATTATTTATGCCTGGATAACCTGAGAACGGAACGAGATATCGACTTGAAATTTTCGGGTTACGTTGGGCATCTGCATGCGACAATTCAGTTTTATAGGCATAATCGGCCAAACGGTTTTGGTTTCAGAAATTTGATTCTTATTTCCTCAATTACTCGAAAAATTCAACATTTTCAAAAATCCCTGAAAATCATTAAAAATCTATATATCAGAAAATATTCGTCCAACATTGCTGAAATTTTCCCAGAACCTAACCTAACCCAACTCTCTACTGCCAAGTTCCAAGTTTGAACACGATCGGATCAATATTGGAGATCCGAGCAGCCATGTGTGAGTTCAGTAGCTGGATGGGTGACCGTTACCTCGATAACTTTCGAACGAAGGGAGATAGGTACTTTCAATGTTCAGGGTACACATCCAAATGGGAGAGTTAAGTCCGTTTTTGGGTATAATCGGTCCATCGGTTTCGGAGCTACCCCCAGCTGGAATATTATTTCCTCGATAACTCAAAAAATATAGACTTGATCGAATTACAGCTAGGTAACTAGACATAAAGACGTGTGTAAAATTTTATGAGAACATTACCCTTGGAAAATTTGTAAACAATTACAAAAAAAAAATGGTTCAAGCACTGACGTGAAGTCAGTAGCTTTTGCGCGCATGTTCTATTGTCCATTCTCCTGTATTGGACAATCTTAATCGAATTTACCAAGGTAAATTCGAGAGTGTCCGATACAGGACTATTTATTCATTTATTTACTTATGCATCGCATAAATATATATTGACGGTACATGCCTTCTGATACAAAATAAAAATAAAATATATAAATTGCACACACCGATCAGAACAAAAACACTATAGTGAACTTAAGTGAAATTATTTTCTTAAATGATAGCAGAGATAGGCAAAAAAACTGCAAATGTGTTGACATGTTATTACACATAGTTAGACACCTATTAATAAAAGAATGCTTGCGATAATTAGTACGCAGTGGACTAGGGTAGAAATAAGATACAGCTCTTGACATCCTCACTGGAGCATAGAAGTTAATGATTCCCAGTAGTTCATAATTATTCAATGGCTTATTTAGAAACGAAAGATCCAGTAATATTCTTCTATCACTAAGAGACGGTACAGATAGCATTAATCTGATTGAATTACAATCTACACTAGCGACAGTAATCTTCAGTCTGTATGCAGTCTGTCGCAGGAACCTGTCCCGCACACTCTCGAGGAATCTAGCTTGTGTACTGTATGTGGGATTCCATACAACTGAGGCATATTGAAGAATACTCCTGACGATATACATTCTTGAATGTATTTGGAAAATATGCCACAATTTATCTGAATAAATCCTAGCAACTTAAGAGCTCTTCCCCTGATGAAATTAAAGTGCTGACTGAAAATGATGGCTGTGAAGTCCCTGAGTTGAAATCCTACACCGGCTTCTCAGATCTCAGAATATCTGGTAATCTTCAGGGCAAACCGTACTCTTGAATCTGGTATGTGCTCGTTTCTTCTGCTTGACAAGGCGTATCCAATGAATATTAAACCACGGCGGGAAGGAGCGTTTTCTAGTACTCATTCTCGAAATAAAACATTCAATACCTTTATAAAGAATTGAATGAAAATAACTCACCATCACGTCAATATCAGAGTAGCTATCAACAAAACTCCAGTCAAATGAGTTGAAAAACATTGCGAGTCCTTCATAATTACCATTTTTGAAGTCATATTGATGATCTTCAAAATAATCTGGCATGGGATGTGCACCAACAGAAAAAGGAACAACCACATTATAAGCAAAATGAACGGAATTACTCAATTACTCTGGACAATAGAACATACACGCAAAAGCTCCTGACTTCACGTCAGTGCTTGAACCAATTTTTTAAGTTTTTATAATCTGCAAAAATCGGATAGCATTATTTTCAATTGCGATTAAATTCATAAACAATTTAGCATTTTATTTACAATGCTGGAAATTTAAAAATGGATATATCTGTGAATTCACATGAAAATTTTCGAAAAAACTTATACACTTATATCTTCCTCATGTATGCACGGACGTCTGCTCAACTGCTGAAAATGTTGATCTGATCGAATCCAAACTCGGAGATTAGTTACAAAATAACGGACGGAACACTTTCACAGAATTTCATAATGATCGAATGACTAGAAGAAATAGTCAAATATTTTGCTTGAAATTATGAAACCACAAATTGTCTGACTGTGTCATTTAGGTGACCAAAAATGATCTCTAGGGGAGTGCAAAATTTCATTGATCCCTAAGAGCCTCAATAACATTTAACAATGTATAATGAGGTGAACTGTGGCTAATTGCCAATGATACCTAACAAGACACACGGTGCAATATTTATTGATTTTAGCCATCAACAAATATCCCGCGTGGCCGGGCTGATTACCTCATCGCTCATTGTTCCCCAAAGAGGAAAGTATCATTTAGGAGCAGACACAGACCCAGGGTTGCATGGTTGTTACCAATCATCAGTGTGACTTGGCCAAACACTGAATAAGTACCGTCAGATTTCTTATTTCCATCGGTCGAGAACTGGTAGGGAAAAAAAAACCACCAGCGCCACCTATGGAGAATCCATACGAACTCCGACCCTCTGCGATGAAGAAACCTTGAGCGATGAAGAAACCTTGAGCTCAAGGTTTCTTCATCGCAGAGGGTCGGAATTTGTATGGATTCTCCATAGGTGGCGCTGGTGGGGTTCTTTCCCTACCAGTTCTCGACCGATGGAAATGAGTTTCCTAGAACGCCGACGGTATTTATTCAGTGAGGTGATCAGCCCGGCCACGCGGATTCTTTGTTGATGGTTAAAATCAATAAATATTTCACTGTGTGTCTTGTTAAACATTTAACAACTTGGATTTCCAAAGACCTACGAACTATTTGAGTTGTTTTCAACGTTAATCCTAATATGTTTACTTGTCGAATTTGGTCCTTAACATGTTTTATCTGATTTGATTGCTATCGCTATCATATTATGTACAATGGCAACAAATTTAAATGTGGATGAACTGTTTTATCTTAGGTGAGGTTTATTTATATTATTGATCATTTTAATATGACGTCGTGAAATGCGTGAAATCATCCTTTGGGAGTTCTGACCACACACAGGATTGTTTTGAAGAAATTCAACATTCTTATATGGACTGATATGTGTAAGTGTATTGGCGTGCTTGTTCATTTCTACCAATTTGAATTGAATGATGAGTGCTCCTAGCTCAGAGAACCATTCACTGTTGGGGCCACTTAAATGTGCTGTGCCTAAAGTAATGGAAGGACACAGTGAATATACAGAACACAACTCATTCTCCTGATTCGTACAAGCTTCTAAGAGCTTCTGAGAGATCTTCTGGGGCCTAGGAGGGTCAGGATAATCATCCTAATCATAATCATGTCATTAGCAAGCGCACCAAATCAAATTAACTTCACTATGGAAAAAGTAAAAACTTAAGAAAGCAATGACGTGGGTAAGTCTGCTTTGGCGTGCTTGCTAATGATATGATTATGAATATAATATGATACTGACCCTCCTAGGTCCAAGGAGACCCCTCAGATGCTCCTAGGAGCTTGTGCGAATTAAGAGAATCTGTGATGTTCTGTATAGGCTCTGTTACTATGTCCTTACACCACCTTAGTCACACCGCAGTTAAGTGACCCCCAGCAGTGAATTCTGAGCTAGGAGCACTCCTCACTCATTTCAAATGGGACAACGTGAACAAGCATGCCAAAGAGTTCTGACTTCACGTCAGTGCTTTTTTATATTTATATACAGCCATCACCAACTTGATTGGCGTATTAAGATCTCAAACGTACCCGGCAAATTTCAAGTCTGTATGTGTGTTACGTCTCATGACGTCACATTTTATGGAACTTAGATTAGGTTTTCTCAACAAAAGAGCTCAATTGTAAAACGTGAATATTTGTCCCCAGAGATAACTGGGTTTTAATTTGCAATGTGGGTCTAATCCCTGAAAATAATACTTTTGAAGGAAACAACCTTGCTTTGTCTGAGAGTGCAAGTTCTTGTAAAACGTCGACCACTCTTCAGGGATTTATGGCCTATTTCCTGTAAGGGTCAGGCTATTGAAATCCTTAAACTGCATAATTTATCCAGCTGTTGCTGATAGCTTTTATGCAGAAATCAAGTAAAGTCAGTTCAGATGAGTGGGACAAATACCAGATTTCGAATGCCTAAGATTAAATATCCTAGAAATGCACTCATTGGTGCTTGCATCCCAAATATCGGAGATATTTCCACTCTAGTTGATAAACGACAAATGAGAGTATTGTTGTAACATATCAGGGCGGTTCTAAGATCGAAACCCCAATCATTGTTAATATTTCCCCCGTTTTTACCAGATGAAAGAACCTCCTATTTTCCTTCAATCTGGTTTTTTATATACATTTCACACTGAAATAATTCACTTCTATTACTACTTCTCTTAGTCCTGAGAGACATATCAAAGTTGTTAGTACTTTTTGATATAAGCGGCAAAACCGCAGCGCTGAAACTATTCTAGATCGATGGAGCAGTGGTTCTTAGCCAAGGAACCAAATTTGCAATCAAATCGTACGTCCCATTCTCCGTAAAATTATAGGGTACAATTGACCGTGGCCCATCCTGTATAGGTATCATTAAAATGAGAAATATACCGACATTGAATGGTCAGAAGTAGAGAGTGATAGGTTCCTAAGATTGACTGCTTTATTGATATCTTATTCTGAAGCTGATTTCACAAGTCTTGAAATATATAACAATTAGCTAGCTGTAAATAATCAACGGTTGCTGTGGAATATATCCAGGAATCTATTAATGCAGACATGAATGAGTGAAATGCAAAATTAAGTGATTTATCATTGACCAAACCAAAATAAACATGCGACAACTCAACATGTACTTCTTTCTTTTCAAGGAACAAGAAATTTAATACAAACCGAACCTCCATATACTCGTAATCGTAGAACACAACCGCGATCTGATTAAACTTCTGGACTCCACTAAAATTTTGTTAGAACGCTATCTATCTATAGAGTGTGCGTTAAAATTATGGAACAAATTCATTCTCTCATAAGAAAAAATTTGGCAACAAAATCCTTGAACAGGTCAATTTTTGTTTCACTTTTACCCAATTTGTATGCATTTTTGAAGGATTCTTGTTGCACCCTGTGCCATCCCCATCAACCCTCTAAATTTTTTGAATAGGAAAAGAGGGTCCTGTGGTACTTTTTTGGCAAGGTCTTTGTATCTTCTTTACAGGCGTACAGAAATTATCAAGAAAAAATTTGGCAAAAGTGAAACAAAAATTGACCTGTTTCAGGATTTTGTTACCAAATATTTTTATTCTGAGAAAATTAATTTGTTCCACAATTTTGACGCGCCTTGTATATATATATAAAAGAAAGTTGTGTTAGTCACACTATTTATAACTCAAGAATGGCTGTACTGATTGGACTGAAAATTGATGGGGTGGTAGCTTAGACCCAGGAGACGGACATAGGATACTTTTTGTCCGAGATCTTCATACAGGGTGTTTTTCTTTTGACGTCAATTACAACTTGCTGTTTTTCCTGCCATAATAGTACAATTTTAGTCATGTGTGTTAAAAAATAAACTTTCGAGGCATACATCATTGAAAATAAACCTCTATATGTATAAAAGAATGTCGTGTTAGTTACACTATTTATAACTCAAGAACGGCTGTACCGATTTGGCTAAAACTTGGAGGGGAGGTAGCTTTAGAACCAGGAGACGGACATAGGATACTTTTTGTCCGAGATCTTCATATAGGGTGTTTTTTTTAACGTCAATTACAACTTGCTATTTTTCCTGCCATAATCATACAATTTTAGCCATGTGTGTTAAAAAATAAACTTTCGAGACTTACATCATTGAAAATAAACCATTACTTCACAGGGTGTTCTTTTTCTAAAGGCACAATTGTACGTGAATGAAGGGATTTGTACCACAAATAAATCATTAACTTAATAGGTACCTCAGACAGATTCTCATAATGTATTTGAATAGGGACCTTACGCGACCGCAGATACGGCATCGATTATCTTCGAATGTTGCCAATTGATATATGATTAATTGCACGTAGTTAAGCAGAAAACGTCCAACCCACAAATTGTCAAAAATTAGTTTTATATACGATCTGTTGAAAAATCAATTTTTTGACCATTTGCAATGAAATCCCGGCTCTGTTTGAATATATTTGCTATAATGCTATGTCACATATGGGCTAACTTGGATTTTTATTTGTGTAAAACATTAAAGTAATTTGAAGGGCTTCTATGAAAAATATACTTTGGCTAATAATAAATGGTTGAAGAGTCTCTAGAGGGTTGGATATATTGTACCAATAAAATTCGATAAAAAAATAGTGTATATACTAATATACTTCGATTTGTGGGTTGGATTCTTTCTGCTTAACTACGTCCAATTAACATTCTGTTATTGAGACGAAAAGGGATAGTATTGTAACGGTATAATAAAATATAAAATCTGCTTATTTATTGCCTCTGAGGCGGAACAGAGTTCACCGGGTCAGCTTATTATTGTCAGTAATCCTCTGTACAGTCTTATAGATAGAATAATTATTATGAATAGCGTGGTCTGTAAGAGATATGATCATTATTTGGGTATCAAATGCACGGAATTTAAAAGTATTTCCCCTACGAGAAGGTGCGTGAAGCGGTACGAGACAATAATTGGTGTTACAATTATTTATCCCCCAATCGCGGGATATATATTCATATTTTATTACATACGGGAAAACCATCGGCTACCAGGGGGTTTAGTTCAGAAAAGGTGAAAACATATTTTAATGTACTGATAGCGGTTCGAAACCATCACGATTCCCCTAAATGTACGACATTATTATCAGCGGTGCATGGTCCCTGGTGTATCGTTTGAAGATATGTTTTATGTTGAAAATATCTGAAATATTATGGTATATCCCTTGTATTCTATCCAGACCATACCTGCAGTTTTAATAGCTAATAGTTCACCGATCTCCCACCACCCTATCCTCTATTTTGCATGATATTGAAGTCTAACAAGTGTTGGTTATGAATATAATCCCGTCTAGACACCAGGGAGTAACCATAAATTCCGTGATGAAATTTTAGATTCGGAAATCTTCGAGACGTAACATCTGCACGTACCGCGCAAAAATAGAGCTGCCAAATAAGTTCGATATCATATCAATCTTGGGTTGTATCACTTCATCAGTCGCATACGATATAAACTACAAAGGGGGAGATGAGATTCGGGAGTTGGGGTGAAGAGTCGCAAAGAGAAAATTCAGGAGGACATTCAGATTGAATATGAGGAGTTCTACCACTTCTGTACACGTTGTAAACTCGAATTTGATTTCGATATGCGGCTAGGAATATCCCTGTGTCGATGATCCGGAATATGGAATATCTACCATCCTGCTTCATTCGAAGGAGAAACTGTTTATCGAATATGACCGAATATTTTTTCTCCCTACCATCATTGAAATGATTTTTACTTAAATAACTAAATCGAAGCACTATGAGTACAGGTTGGCAAACTTCGATGTTTGTATGGGGTATCTCGGTAACTATAGGAGACGCAAATAAATGGAGAGCGCATCCTAAATCTCCTTTTTCGAAACAAATACACTGGCGAAAACCAAAATTTGCTATCGTCTTTTGTTTTCGAGTTATGAACTAAAGTTCGATTGTTCGACTTTTAGACCATTGGGAATATCATGGTTGTTCGTGAAGTTACAAAAAAATAACTCTTTTCTACTCCCTTGTCAGTAAACGTCAAAAATCGCAGTGTGGACATTCCTTGTAAGTGATGTTTTACAATAACACGCACGTAATGAGATCTCATAACATAGACGAGCATTTTGATGAGAAAACTTAAATTTCTTGGTTTAATTAAATTGCAATCACTTTTTTATCTAATTTCGACATTATTTCGTATATTCGCATAAATTTATTCCATAGAAAAACATGAAAACTTTGAGCATTAGTGAGGCATATTTTGGATTAAAAGAGTGATGGCCCCCCCAAATGTCGGCAACACATTATAGAGTTCTCATTAATTAAGTCGCGTATTCTTAGTATAGCATGGAAATAAACGAATTACGAGTTCCTTTATTTAATAAAAAAAATAGGTGGGCGTAGAAAAACTAGTGTGCGATACACGAGTTGTAAGCCCATTACGCGCTCGTCGCTGCGCGGCTTCTTGCGTGAACTGTTTCACTTCGTGCGTAATGGGCTACTTACAACTCTTTTTACGTACTATTATTACATGCACTTTTTTCTGTTAATCCAGTGACGACGAGAAAATTTGAAAAAAAAGGTCGATTTTGAGTTATGGCCTAAAGTTGTATTTTTTAAATGGGAACCATAATTGTCTGTGATTTGGATGGAACGGATTTTTTTCCCTTTCTAACGGTATATCATATTCAAGTTAGCTCTTGATGTGTAAGTCTTTAATAGCGAAAATATTTTTTAATATATTACTTTGTGCTCTTTTGCGCGTATGTTCTGGGTAACATCAGGTTATCATCTTGCCCAAATGTCTGTAATTTGCCAATTTGATTCTGTCCGGCCGGCCGTTGCCACGATAACTTGAGAACGGAAAGAGCTATTGACTTGAAATTTTCAGGATAGGTGGCGCATCCCAATACGACGAACATTGTTTATTAATGGGCATAATCGACCCAATGGTTTCCGAGTAATAATTTTGTTCTCAAACAATATTAATCCGATCGAATTGAAACTTGGCGAATGGTTGTAAAATATAAACCTAAGCACGTTTGTGAAATTTTGTGGGAATCGTATCACCAGAAAATTAAAAAAAAATTATCAAAAAATATTTTTTATGTCACGATAACCTAAGAACGGAAAGAGATAGCGACTTGAAGTTTTCAGGATAGATTTTACATCTGAATGTGACATCTGAGCTTGTTTATGAGCATAATCGGCCAAACGGTTTTGGAGTTACACCCATCTGAAATGTTGTTGTTATTTCCTAAATAACTCGAAAAATATAAAATCGATCCAATTCAAACATGGTTATTAGTGGTAAAATGCTGGCGACATTTCGCGAAATTTCGTGAGGATCGTATCACTAGAAAATTTTTAAAAAATCATTGAAAAAAATTCTATATATCAGAAACTATTCATCCGACATGGTTGAAATTTTGCTAGAGCCTTCAAAACCTAACTGTACTACCAAGTTTAAAAACGATCGGATCTATATTGTTGGAGATCCGAGCAACCTTGTGTGAATTCAGTAGCTGAATGGGTGGCTGTTACCTCGATAACTCTTTAACGAAAGGAGATAGGGACTTGAAATTTTCAGGGTAGGTTGCGCATCTGAATGGGAGCCATGTTGGCCATAATTGGCCGAACGGTTCCGGAGTTATACCCATGGTGGAAGTTCGTTGCTTGTTTGTTTAAATTGAGATGAAATTGCTAACCTGGTGGTCATAAATTCTCACGGTAGGTTTCACAGGCCTTGGAGAGTTTACCATGGTAAATTCGATTAAGAGTGTCCAATACAGGAGGATGGATAATAGAACATACGCGCAAAAGCTCGTGACTTCACGTCAGTGATTGAACCAATTTTCATACTTATTCCAAGCAGACAGTGTTTGTACCAGAAATATGATATGTTAGAAAGCTTTATCGCTATCCAGAAAGAAGACAGTCTAATAAAGCTATTTTCAAGAGATCAAAGGAAATTCTTATCAATTGCGGATTATTCAACAAGCCAAGTCTAAAAAATACAAACATTGAAGATGCTGAAGAAACGTCTGTAATTCGAATGACGGTTGCAAATCCTTTAATTTCAAGTGTCAGATTGAAGCTGGATCTAGGAATTCAAGGCGTTGAACTTTTGTTATTCTGAAGAAATATAAATTCAAGCCTTATACAATAAGAAAACATCATCACCTGCAACCAACTGATTTCAAACGACGATTAGTGTTTTGCATATGGTATCATCAAAAATCCCAACAAGATCCTTCTCTAAAAATACAGTTTGGACGCAATGAGTTAGAGAATTTCAGGGTAGTTCTGGAGTCCTAATTCACAGGCTGATTTTTAATGGGCAAAATCCACCGAGTGGTTTCAGAGTTGTTGCCGTTTGACATTTTTTTTTCCCCAATAACTCCAAAAATACTAATCTAATCACAAATCAAAGCACGGTAACTAGTTCAAGAATACTGACATAAAAACGTACGCAAAATTTTGTAAGGATCGCATGAAATATCGAAATATTCCAACGATCGGGGTGTACTGGTCCACTGTTTTTACATTCGACCAAACAAGTTGTCAACAGTTTTTGATTTTTGACGTAACTCCAAAGAATTCAAGTAATGATGACGTGTTTGCATAGATCATTATTATTAGTGTTCTGTGATGTCATTCATATTTCATATCTCTCTATGTTCAAGCTCATGTCATGTTGTCTGGCATGACAGGAATTGACAGACAAACCATTTTAAAAATGAGAAAAAAAAGATGAGATATAACAAAACTTGGTGAACATGTTGAAAGGATTCTGGAACAAGTCTCGCAAGTTACAAATATATATACAAATACAAATCCGATCCAACTGAAGCTTGGTAATTAGTTGTAAAGTGCTGACGCACTAATGTTTTCGAAATTTCGTACATATCGTATCACTAAAAAAAAAATTAAAAATGTTTTCTTCAAAAATTTCATTTTTCAGAATCTATTCTTCCGAATCTACCTAAATTAAACGCATACCTTCGGACTAAAATTTCACAATCGAGTACTGAATTTCAGTTTCATATATTTTGTATGAGGAGTGAATACACAATGGAACGTGCACGCAAAAGCTCATAACCTTACGTCAGTGCTTTTTAAAATTGTTTTACCATTTCCGTCAGTATTCTCCGAATATGAATATCAAATCATATTGCGTTAAATTTGCTTTGGGTCGCAGTATTAAATTGTTTTTATCAATGAATTATCAACTTTCATGTCAATAATAATTGTACCAAAAGGGTAAATCTCCTCCAAATTTAGCATGCATCCTGATTTCTGATGTTCCTGCTAAAAAAACTGATTCACTCCTCTTTGTCGAAAGGTAGTCAATAATTTTTACACAAATATTTTTTTAATGTAATACAAGTGGGAAAGCCCTGTGGACAGGAGCGTTGATGTCCTTGTTCAAACATTGACAAACATCTCCAAAATTATTGGTTTCTCAGAGTTGGGAATGATATGAATGGATTCTTATGAAAGAACTGCATAATAAAGGAAATTAAATTCAAATAATATTTTATTTATCAAGATTATCATTTAAAAAAATGAGCAATCTGCAATGCTTTAATGCTTCAAAAATTGTCATTTGAAAAAAACAACCCAAAAATTATTAATCCGAAACCACCTGACCGATTCTACCCAATAATTCATCCCTTAAATCTACTCTAAAAATTATATTATATCAATTGAAACTTAGTCAATATTCCAGTTTTCTTTTTACTGGAGATATTTTGAACCCAATTTTATTAACTTAAAAAGTATATATTATATGGAGCATCCAAGATCTTAACGGAAGTGGAAATGAAGACACACTATTATTCTTAATATTTTCTTCAGCTATCGATTTCGGCTACATATGTGCCATCATCAGGCGGGCTGAAATGCATCCAAGATCTATCCATGATAGCTGATATTGTATCATGGGTCATTTTGCATTCAATCATACTTTGCTTTCTAGAACAGGAGATATTTTATATCAAGAATTTTTAATAGAACTAGAAATAAATATGACATCTGCTGCGTTTGTTTAATCACATCAGATACATCTAGAGATGTCTCCGATTTTTTGGTTACGTCTCGCAGATGTGATCATAGAATATTTTAAACAAACGCTCATGACAGTTTTTAGATGTAAACAAACCGCCGTATTCACAAAGCATTCAATCTCCGTTAAGTCCTAACTGAGGTCCTCAGTTAAGGATAAATTGGGGATAATAAGGCACAATAAGGGATAAAGGTGTTAAAACAGGCCTGTTTCACCACCGTTACATACGTTAACTGAGGTTGCGATTCTTATTTATCCTTAACTGAGGACCTCAGTTAAGACTTAACGGAGTTTCAAACACTTAACAATGCTTTGTGAATCCGGCAGAAAAACTCATATCAAAAAAATAATAATGACTTGTGACTAGCCGGTAGTTTTCAAATGTACTTATTTATCTGGGGTTTCTTCCACTTCAACTTTGCTCTCATTCTTTTTTAATGCGAAATACATTTTCAAGAAATATTTCGTTCAAACTAGTCTTCAGAGGTTTATTTGTTCATCAACACAGAATACAAATATATTTGTTCTTATATCTTCCATTATCAAAGTATTTATCAATACCAAAACCCAAAACGCCACTCAATTACCACAAATGAATTATTTCATATGACAACTTTGACAATTCAACTGGTTACAGCGGTTACATCTCATTTCGAATCTAGATGTGAAAAATGTAATCTGAATCTAATAACAAACGCTATTTCAGATGTAAAATATGCGAAAAATGCGGCTAAACAAACGCTTGAAATGTAAAAGATGCATCTGATGTGGGTAAACAAACGCAGCAATCATACTCAGTTTGAAATGTCTTATCTGTAGACAGAGACAATAACTTCTATTTCTCTATGAGATGACAATCACAGAACACTAATATATGACAATGACGACTCATAGAATATATCTTACCTGGGGTATATTCTGTGTGATATGTATGAACACGGATAATCATTCTGGGAAATCACAGAATTACGATTTAAGGTTGAAATTTTGAAAAATCATATCTCTTTTTTCGTTACTCCGAAACCATCTGGCTGATTTTGCCCGTTAACGAACTTAACCGAGATATACATCTCCCAAACCTACTCTGAAATTTTCAACTGTTTGGTTCATTCCATTCGCTATTTATCGTGTTTACGTCCGGCCGTCCGGCCGGACTGGCCGGACAGAATAAATTCTGCCCATGGATTCTTGATCTTAATCCATTTTCACCAAAAATTCGAAAATTACAGACATTTGGGCAGATTGATAAGCACTCTGTTCCGAGGAACAAGAGCGCCAAAAATGGTATGTTGTCACACGAATCAAATGATCGCACCTTTGATTGAAATCAAATTCTGATCTGAAACCAGTAGCAAATGGTCTCACGTATTGCGTGCTAAGAATTCAGATTGTCATGTAAGGATGGCATTCGGGTGACTAATTGGTAATGAAATGGAATGTATGATAATGGTCTTGAAAGTTGGAAGGATGAATGATTATAAAGTCTCGACATTCACATAGCTCTGAAGAGTTAATTTAACTAGATAAATCAGTTTGGACGTTAATTACATCTGTCCTCTCATTAGTACTTGTCCCGGAATTTTCCGCAACTCACTCACTTAAACAAAAGTTTCGTGGCGACGAATCTGAAGGAGGATTCTGGACATTCCAATAGATCTGAACAGGGAAAACCATATATTTTATTTGTACTGTCCTTCTTACTCTATAAAAAAATGAAAGTAGTAGTGTGAATTAGTGAGTAAAAATTAACGCACAGAATTCATATCTTCAGTATTTACTATTTTGTATAAAAATGCCCGAACAAGCCAATTTTTGGCGCTCTTGGTCCTCGGGACACAGTGCTTATCAATTTGCCCAAATCTCTGACTCACTGGTCAAGAATCCGTGATGAAAATCGATTCTGTCCGGCCATTAACACGTTAACTCGCAAACGGAATAAGTTAGACAGTTGAAATTTTCAGAGCAGAATTAGGGAGAGAAACAAAAAAAAAATTTTTCGTACTTCCGGGCCTAAAGTGACAACTTCACTCCCTTGTGACAGGTACTAAAGTGTCACATTTAATCCCTCCGGGATTAAATATTGACGAAACTCCCGGAACGATTAAATCACAGCCAAACGAATTTAAGGGATATTTTATTGAAAAATATAATTAATTAGAATGGTAATTAACGTTAATATTCAAATTAATATTGTGACAGTTCGTCATATTGACCAGTTTTTCCTGGGTTAATGCAGCAGGTAACTGACGAGTAACAGATAGGTACTTTTCATATTGAACTGGTGTTTGTTTCGAAGATCCTGCGGAAACAGGAAGCGAGAATGAGGACTGTGGCATAACTATAGTGGACGAATCGGCGACTTGACCAAATATTTTATCTGAAATTTTTTGTTTATTTTTAATAGACGATTCAATATATCCCTCGGCCACGTTGGAGGATTTCCATCCTCCATGTCTCTTCAGCACGTCTATTCTTGCTCCCCAATCAGCTAACAAAGACGCAGATGTGCGTCTAAAACAATGTCCCGTATAAGACGTCGCATTTTCTAATTTCAAGAAAGCTGCTATTTGCCGTGGAAATGTACCAAACATGTTTTTTCCTACTACTCGCGTAGTACATTCTTTGTTGATGTATTGAACAAAAAATTTTGAATGAGGTGTCCCTGTCTTTCGCAATGCCACATATTTTCGAAATATCGCCACAAAACTGATGGCACTGTTTTCTGAATTTTTGATCATAAAATTTCGGTCAATTTTATTTTTGGTGTTTCTAATCGCAATTAGGAAGGAATCGCCCAAATCTCTCTCATCGTCGATTTCTAAATCAACCAACTCTTTTCCACGACAAGCTCCCGCAACGCCCAAAATAAGTGCAACCTACAAAAAAATTGATTTCTTAAAATTTCTGAAGTAGACTAACAGCGCATTTTCTTTTTAAAAGCATCGTACTGCTGCTCGTATAGTTTTCTAGATTTCGGTGGAACAATTCTTCACCTACTTCGGCTGCTCTTTTATCAATATCAGATACACCTTCTTCACTCATTATACCAATAATTATCAATAACAATGTTTCTTTACAATGACACTAGTAATGACAATGTTTCTAAATTATAATTGTCACAACGCAATGTCACTATGGTAACTTATTTTAAAGACAGTTTATTAAATGAGTTGAAGAGAGAAAAAACTGATTGAAATTATTGAAATAATTAATAAAATCATACCGGAAGTACGAAAAGTATCGTATATACCTTGCGACTGAAGTACATTTAATCCTTCAGGTAAATTATGGCCCTCCCTGCGGTCGGGCCATAAACTTTACCTTCAGGATTAAATGTACTACTTCAGTCCCGCGGTATATAATATACTATTTTACATTACAAAGTTTAAATTCAATTTTGTTCAAGATGCAGTGTCATCCTAACAATCTATTGATATCATTCTCAACTCTAACAAAGCCCGACGCTGCTTGACTTCAGTGTTCGGACGATATCTAGCATATTCAGTGTGGTATGGCCTTAAACAATATTTGTTCCTCTAACTCTGCAATTATATTTATGATGCAATTCTATCATAATTTTATTTTAAACTACGCAACTTTTCATGTATAATTGAGGAGTTTTTACCCTCTACGAGGGGTGGAGGGTAGTAGAGTTTTTAAATGGCTTACTTTTTGAGCCAAAATAGCATAGAAATTTTGTTGTAGAGAATGATTTGGTAATTGATGGAGTTTTTGCGCGCATGTTCTGGGGAACAGCGTACCATCATTTTGCACAAATGTCTGTAATGTTCAAATGCCACGATAAATTTCAAACAGAAAGAGATAGCGACTTGAAATTTTCAGGGTAGATGACGCATCCAAGTGCAACGGAGCAGTTCTTCAATGGGCAAAATCGGCCCAACGGTTTCCGAGTACTAATTTCTTTTTCACAATACGGATCCGATCGAATTGAAACTTGGCAACTAGTTGTAGAATACCGACACATAGGCGTGCGTGAACGTTTGTGGGGATCGTTTCAATAGAAAATATTAAATAAAATTAAAAAATATTATTATTTATCTCACGATCACTTGAGAATGGAAGGAGATAGGGATTTGCAATTCTCAGGGTGGGTTGCGCATCCGAATGCGATATTTGAGTTTGTTAATAGGCATAATCGGCCTCGCGGTTTTGAAGTTATACCCATCTGATATTTAATTGTCAAACTGGAATGTTCTTTACGATAACTCAAAAAATATACCGACGCAAAGACGTATATGTATTACTAGATTACGTATCGTATTATTAGATAATGAAAAAAAAATACTGAAAAACTTTAAGAAAACAAAATTTCACATATAGGGTGACCCAGTGGTGCTTACATGGTCGATAACTTTGTGTATGTCCAAGTTAACGACTTGATTTTCTTTTCAAATGATAGGCGCGATAATCAGCACAATCTGAAAATATTTTTATTTATACACAGGACGTCCGGAAATGAAATACACATATAAGTTCTGTTTTTTTAACTAGCAACACCCTATTTTCGCAATTTGCAATAACTCGATTTTTTCAAAAGCAACACCCGCTATTTGATTGTACCATTGCATGACATTTTTTAAGAGCTTTTCGTTGATACAGGGGTTTGGGGTCTACTTAGTGAAGTTTGCGAAATATGTTGCAAAATAAGAAAATGTTTTTGAAATTGTAATAAGAACAGAACTATAGGGCAAAGAAAACAATTATAGTAATCTTTACAGCAACAGGAAAAAGTTATTAACAGAAAACCATGTGAAAAAACATTTTGACTGTTGAACTGTATCTAGCAAGTATTGCTCGATCAATACAACGGAAGGCTTCCGTGATTCCTTTTTTCATACCATCTGCAGTTGTCGAACGATCTCTAAAAACTCGTTCCTTCACGTACCCCCAAAGAAAGAAATCTATAGGATCGGTGTTGACCGACCCAATTTTCTCAAACGTTGCTTCATCAGAAAACATAATTTTGTTTGAAATATTATAATCCTCGTCAATCATGCCATTCATTTGTATACAAAAAAAAAGATTCCTCTTTCCAAAATCATTATCATACAATTCTGGATGTAGGCTCAGATGAAAAGCTTTAAAAAAATATCATGCAATGGTGCAATAAAATAAAGGTTGTTGCATTTGAAAAAGTCGAGTTATAGCAACTTGTAATTTGTTATTTAAAAAAATCGTAGTAGGCGTTGGACTTCGAATTCGTGTGCTTTTCAAAACATGCGCTGAAGTTTAACAAATCGACTGGAAAAAAGATGCCTATCGTGACATAAATCATATTTTTTGATAATTTAAATACACGCCCTGTAAAATTGTATATACGTCTTTATGTCGGTATTCTACAATTAGACCCAGTTTCAATTTGATCGGTTTTGTATTGGTTGTAAAGGCAAGTAATGAACATGTCCGTTGCATTTAGACGCGCCATACCTAACCTGAAAATTTCAAGTCACTATCTTTTTCCGTTCTCGCCGCATTAGATTTCTCAAATCAAAAAGCGGGAAAGCCCTGTAGCAGGGGCTTTGGCGCTCTCGTTCAATCTTTGACAAAAGAAATTGCGAATTAAAAAAAGTGTAATTAAAAAAAATAACAAGATTGCCAAAAGTTATTAATCCGGAACCACGAGGTATTCATTCCTCAAAGCCACTCTGAAAATTATATTATATCAATTGAAACTTAGCCAATATTCCAGTTTTCTTTCACTCGAGATATTCTGAACCCAATCTGATTAACTCACCAAAGTATATATTTCCATCATCATATGGATTATCCACGGGCATTAAAATATCACCAAAAAGTATAATATCATATTACAATCCTCAAAATTCTACGATATCTGAAATTAGTTTGAAATGTCTCTGTTAGGAAAATGAGATGCCATGTACGAGTATGAACAAAGATCATATAATAATTCATAGACAGAATAATTATAGCATTCTGTGAAAACATGGTACGATTTATTATTGAAATTTTGAAAAATCACATCTCCGAAATTGTTAGCTTCTTATAGTTGAATATGATAACAATGGATTTTTATGATGAAACTGCATCTTGAAATGAAATTGATTTTGAAATTTGTAGAAATGTAAGAAAAATGTTTTCTTTAATCCGAAACCATTAGGTTGATTTTGCCCAAGAACTAACTAAACCGAGATATTTATCCCCCAAACCTACTGTGAAAACTTCAACTGTCTACTTCATTCCGTTCGAGAGTTATCGTGTCTACGGCCGGCCGGACAGAATTGATTTTGACCACGGATTCTTGATCAATAAGCTAAACCAAATCGTTTTAGAACATTTTCATCGAAAAATTCGAAAATTACAGACATTTGGGCAAATTGATAAGCTCTGTTCCGAGGAACAAGAGCGCCAAAAAGTAAAAAAAGTGTAGCTTTATTCACTTACCCAACCATAGCAGTTGAACGATAATCGAAATGAGTAAATATCCAGCAGATAGTACCATGTTACAACAGCCCATATTGCAATTATACTTATGGCCCACTTAGCATTGAACAAGAATTGAGATCATTCGCCTCGCAGCGGAATAATAATATATGCAAATGGACCATTTGTTACAATCAAAACAAACACCAAATCCTTAATTAAAATAACATTAAGCTTTTCCTTCTCCATTCTAACAGAAAGAGGACGGTTCTACGGCATAAACACCAAGTACTCAAAATGTCAACTGTGAATATTTTCCACAGTTGCGGAAGGGGATGCGAAGCCGTTTTTAACACTTAATATGATTTACCGGGGTCTTTTGACCTACTGTCCACCTAAACTCGCAAACAAATAAAAACCTCGGCATAGAATATTTTCCAGCGGAGCAAACTTCGCCCAACTACCGGATCGTTTTATTTATCGTTGCTCGTTTGTTGATGCCTGGTATGTCCGGACTGAAAATGCTAACGTAGTGAAAACTACTGAATATACGCCAAAAGCAATGGTGGAAAAATTCGGGGCGGAGATTTCATCACGAATAATTGCTGGGTCGGGATAGTATTGGCTTCCGAGTATAGAAATTTCGATGAAATGCATACATATTTTGTGATACATTCAGGAAACTATATTGTTCTCTGTGAACCTCGGTGTTTTCTTTGGCGTTCTATGACTATTGTCGAATGAATCAGTAAATTAATTCTATAGGATATATCTATACGTATATAATATATGTAGGGAGTAGGCAGATTGAGAACCCGGCGTTTATTCACATTTTACATCGAGATTACACTCTAGACCCGGAACCTTCTTATTCCTAATTTTGCTGGCCGCGGAAAAGACTTTTCACGCCTCTACGGGGACGATATTTTGAAATTATCATATTTTATTATTAATATTATTATTTGTTATTTTACATAAATAAAGGCTAAGAAGTTAGTTCTATTCAGCCCAAAAAAAAATATATACAAAGTACCTACTCTCGAGTGCGAACACATCAATTAACTGAAACAAGGCAAAACATAAGGAATAGAACCGTTATTTAAGCAACTCATCAATCTGTTTTTAAGGATGTTCACCGACAAAACACTGCTCAGACCGTTCCACATATCGAAAATTCGATTCGACACAAAACTGTCTCTGTTTTGTCTTGAATTTCTCTTTTGCCAACTTCAATGCATGACCACGCAAACTTTCATTAGAATTTCTAGTGAAGAGATCATTTAGATTGGCATAATTGAACCTCAGTATACGAAAAGACATTTTTAAATCACCTTGAAGTCGACGCTGCTGGAAAGTAATGAGGCTGCCCACCCTTAATCTCTGAGAATAGTCCGGTCGACTGCCACGAAATGACATTCTAGTAGCGTGACGCTGCCCACCCTCCAACAAGTTCTGGTCGCGGATCAGCACTAGTTACCACACCGTTTCCGCATACTTGAGGATTGGCCCCACAATTGTCTTGTAAAGGCAGATCGAGGTCTTGAAGGATATGTGAACGAAATCACATGCTGAGAAATCTCTTCTCAGCATGTATATGAGTGTATTCGCTCTCTTACATGTCTTGAGTATATGATCTGACCAGGTTAGATCAGACATAATGGTTACATCCAGATCTACATGCGGGGAATCTGTTCTCAAGAGGAAGCCGTCAAGAGCATGCGAGAGGCGTATAGATTGTTCTTACCAACATGTAAAACGACACATTTTTCTAAATTTAGTGGTAGCAGCCAATCAGAACACCAATTTAAAATTGTGTTCAAGTCCTCCTGAAGACTGTGATGTCCATTAGGAGGATTCGCATAAAACCGCAATAGAAAGACCTGTGGCACCTCATATGGAAGGTGAGGTCGCTTGCATATATGAGATACAGAGATGGACGCAAGACGAATCCCTGTGGAACTTCTTCTTCTCTTCTTCTTCAGCCCGTGTCCATCCATTGTCGGATATAGGCCTCTTCCAGGTTTCTCCATGCTATACGATCTGTTGACAATCTCATCCACTGTCCTCGTGCCACTGTTCTGACGTCATCAATCCATCTCTTTTTAGGTCGGGCCACACTTCTCGTTGTCCCTCTTGGTCTCCATAGTATCACTTTCTGGGTCCATCTGTTCGGCTCCTGTCTCGCCGCATGGCCGATCCATTGCCATTTTAGGCTTGCTACTCTTTCAATAACATCTGTTACCTTGGTTCTTTCACGTATCTAGCTGTTTCGAATTTTGTCCTTCAAGGTGACTCCCAGCATTATTCTCTCCATTGCTCTTTGTGCAACTCTCAGTTGTTCAGCTGCTTTTCGGGTTATTGCCATGGTTTCCAAGCCATAGGTAAAAACAGGCAGGATGCAGCTATCTTAGGCTTTTTTCTTTAGGTTGATGGGTACCTCTTTGTCTTTAAAGATATATTTCATATTTCCGAATGCCACCCATGCCAACTAGATCCTGCATTTTATTTCCACACGTTGATTTTCTTTGCCTAATTTGTTCAGCCCCAGAGTTCGTGGGGCTGCCCGGATTTAAACCGGGATGGGATTCAGAAGCTTGAGCTCTATCGATCTGGGGTATTTCGTTTTAAATATCGACTCTAGCATTGTTTTTTTGGAAGGTAAATGGCTATTGAAACGCCTCGCTTGCCGAGCGTGTTGGCGAGTGTTGTTTCGCCGGCCCACTATGGGTACAAACGCCGTTTGCAGCCGCCCACTCTGAGTCAGACGCTGCATGCTAGTTTTGGTATGCCTCAGGTATTTGATTTCCCTGGTACTACACATATCTGTGAGGCATTCCCCTATCCGCCACCTGGGGAGGCGCCCGATGGAGGACTAGCAACCACGCACGGGTTGCTAGTGGAACACCATCGTAAATTCTTTATCAGATGAAAAACAGCCACCAACCTTCACCCTGAAACCTCGGTCAGACAATCCTTAATCCACAGGTTTAGTATTCCATTATTATGAGGGGTCTCCTTGTGGAAGATCTAGGTGGATCAGTATAATAATATGCAATATACAATATGCTTACAATATATCATCCTCATAATTCTACGATAGCTGAGGTTGTTTCGTTGGTCATTTTGCATTCAATCTTAGGTACTTTGTTTTATAGAACAGGAGGTTTAGTTTATATGAAGAATAACGATCCAGAAATAACTTTGACATTTATCTCTCATAGGAAAATAAGATGACATGTAAGAACACAGATCATAACATAATTCATAGATAGAAAAATTAACTACAGCATTCTTGAAAACATGGAAGTACGATTCATTTTCGAAATTCCTAAAAACCATATCTCTGATTTTTATGGTGAAACTGCATCTTGAAAAAAAATTGATTTGAATTTGAAAAAACCAAGATATTTATCTTCCAAACCTACTGTGAAAATTTCAACTGCCTATAGCTCATTCACTTTACGACAACCCGATCAATACAATATTTTGCATGCGTATAAAGGTCATTATTAAACAATTTGATGCTAAATTTCAGATAGATCGAGTGATCGGTTTCGGAAATAAAAATATAAAATGTTTCACCAAAAACGGCCATAACTCCAAAACCGCTTGATGGATCTCGCCCGTTAACGAACTCGTCCGAGATATTTACGCTCCAAACCTACCCTACAAATTTCAATCCTCTAACTCCTCTAGTTCGAGAATTATCGTGTTAACGACCGGTCGGCCTGACAGAATCGATTTCGACCACGGATTCTTGATCAGTGAGTCGAGCCAAATCGTATAAGACCAATTTCAGCCAAAAATTCGAAAATTACAGACATTTGGGCTAATTGATAAGCACTCTATTCCGAGGAACAAGAGCGCCAAAAAGTATCGTCGCGATCGCGTTGCGGTCTCTTCGTGCAGGTATACGAGCAGCCTTACTTCTCTAGATACAACAATACGTATCTATCGTTAATTCGATGCATTGAAAACGTCAACAAATATGCAAAAATATTCTGCAGCATATGTTGAACAACGTTATCCTGCCTCCAACCACTTCTAAGTTAGGCATCTCAACTTAGGTCCTCACATACAATAGCAATAGTAAAAGTTATTCTTTGTTTTCTACCCCCGTTATTGCGAGTTGTATTGTGTAGGCTCTAATTACGCTATAATAATGGAAACTTGGTTACTTCAAAGGATAATCATGAAACTGAACTCCCTTATGGAAAGGGTTTGTCGGTGAGTATTGGTAGAAATTTTCAAATCAAATCCCAGAAATCAAGTGTGCATTTTCCCCAGTCAGAATTACATGGATCGAACTAAGTATAATACAAGATCGAATGTGACGGATGTGATAAATGTCACATAGGGATTACGAAACAATATTTGAAAGATCACATTTACTAACAAAAATACAATTGCGGATTAACCAATAAATATAGAAGATTTGAAAAAAGCATTGACGTGAAGTCTGGAGCTTTTGCGCGCTGGTTCTATTATCTATTCACACCTCAGACACCCTCATGAAATACTGCACGAAACACCAAGACGTTTTTAGCGTTAATACGTGAAATAATCTCCTATGTGGCAAGTGAGCATACTAACATCTGGGCCATCGAGGTCTTGTTACAATTCTGAGATAGTAGATAGCAGTTCGTTATTTATTTCCACAACAATTGATAAAATACAAAGCCGATCGAACTGAAATATAGTCCTCAATTATAAAAGAGCGGTTGGAAGGTTTGTGCCAAATTTCAACGGAATCTGACAGATAGACACTGAAATATAAAAATTTTGAAGAAAAACATTTTTTTTTTGTATACGATCCTAACCAAATTCTACAAAAATTTCCGCATCGGTATTCTACAACTATTTAGCAATTCTGAATTCGATTGGATCTATTTTTGGCGCTCTAGTTCCTCGGAACAGAGTGCTTATCAATTTGCCCAAATGTCTGTTATTTTCGAATTTTTGGCTGAAAATGGTCTCAAACGATTTGGTTCGACACACTGATCAAGAATCCGAGGTCGAAATCAATTCTGTCCGGCCGGTCCGGCCGGCCGGCCGTAGGCACGATAACTCTCGAACAAAAGGAGTTAGAGGATTGAAATTTGCAAGGTGAGTTTGGAGCGTAAATATCTCGGTTAAGTTCGTCAATGGGCAAAATCCATCAAGGGGTTTCGGAATTATGGCCGATTTTAGTAAAAATTTTTTTTATGAATATTTCTGAACCGATCACTCGATCTATCTGAAATTTAGCATCAAATTGTAGAATCATGACTTTTATACGCATGTGAAGTTTTGTATTGACCAGGTTACCGCAAAGTGTCAACAAAAAATTTGAAAATTAAAAAAAAAAATTCTACAATAACTCTTGAATGGAATGGGCTAGGCAGTTGAAATTTTCAGAGTAGCTTAAGGAAATGAATATCTCAGTTAAATTCGTTATTGGGCAAAATAGGCCCAATGGTTTCGGAGCAACGAAAAAAAAATTTTTTTTTTAAGTAACAAATTTCAAATTTGATTTTTATTCAAGATGCCGTTTCACCATAAAAATCCATTGATATCATTTTTAACTCCAACAAGCCAATACGTTCGGAGATGTGATTTTTCGAAATTTCAATAATTAATCGTGCTTCTATGTTTCCACAGAATGCTATAATTATTCTATCTAAGTTTTATTATATGCTCTGTGTTCATACTCGTATATGTCATCCTGTTCTATAAGAGAATGGTGCAGTTCTCATTCTCAGATTGCTCATTTAATCTTGATAAATAAACTATTATTTGAATTGAATTTCCTTTATGATGCAGTTCTATCATAAGAATCCATTGATATAATTCTCAAATCTGAGAAACCAATACTTTCGGAGATATAATTAGTCTGTTTGAACTAGAGCGCCAGAAAGCTCCTGTCCACAGGGCTTGAACCAATTTTTTTTGAGTTATTGGCAATATCAGAAAAGCTGATACCAGTTCGAAACTTTATTTTCACAGTAATTGCCAAAATACAAGCATAGCTGATCAAGGTGAAAATAAATACTGTACTCGATTGTAAAATGACGGCTTGAGGGTTTATATGGAATTTCGCCGGAATCTGACACATAGTTTCTGAAATATAATTCTCTTTAAGAATACACATTTTTGCGCGTATGTTCTGGGGAATATCGCGTTCTCATTTTGCCCAAATGTCTGTAATTTTCAAGTTCGTTAATGGGCATAATCGGCCCAATGGTTTCCGAGTAATAATTTTGTTTTCAACCAATGTAAATCCGATCGAATTGAAACTTGGTGAATAGTTGTAGAACCTAAGAACGTTTGTGAAATTTTGTGAGAAACGTATCACTAGAAAATGTTCAAAAAATTATTAAAAAATATTATTTATGTCACGATAATCTGAGAACGGAAAGAGATAGCGACTATTCAGGTTAGGTTGTGCATCTGAATGCGAAATTTGAGTTTGTTTATAAGCATAATCAGCCAAACGGTTTTGGAGTAATACCCATCTGAAATTTGGTTGTTATTTCCTCAATAACTGGAAAAATACAAAACCGATCTAAAATAAATATGGTTATTAGTTGAAGAATACTTACGCAAAAATTCTTGCAAAATTTTGTGAGGATCATATCACTAGAATATGTATATCAGAAACTATTCATCGGACATGAGTTAAATTTGGCGAGAGCCTTCAGAACCCAACTCTACTGCCAAGTTCCAAGTGTGAACACGATCGGATTTACATTGTTGGAGATCTGAGCAACCTTGTGTAAGTTCAGTAGCTGGATGGGCGACCGTTGCCTCGATAACTTTCGAACGAAAGGAGATAGGGACTCAAAAATTTTCAGTGTAGGTTGCGCATCTGAATGGGAGAGTTAAGTTCGCTGTTGGCCATAATCGGCCCAACGGTTTCGGAGTTATACCCATCTGAAATATTATTTCCTCGATGACTCAAAAAACATAGACTCGATCGAATTGCAGCTTGCTAACTTGTTGTAGAAAATCGACTGAAGACGTGTGTAAAATTTTGTGAGAACTTAGAAAAACAAAAAAAAGTTAGGAAAAAAAAATTGGTTCAAGTAGGTACTGATTTGAATTCAGGAGCTCTTGCGCGTATGTTCTATTGTCCACTCTCCTGTATTGGACACTCTTAATCGAATTTCCCATGGTGAATTCTACTGTTTGTTCTCCTCGATTGGACATTCTTAATCGAATTTACCGTGGTAAATTCAATTAAGAGTGTCCAATACAGGAGAACGGAAAATAGAACATACGCGCAAATGCTCCTGACTTCACGTGAGTGCTTGTACGTAGTTTTTTTAATCGTACGATCCTGATGAAATTTTACAAATATTTGTGCGTCGGCATTCTACAACTATTTAACAAGTTTCATTTCGAACGAATATCTGTTTTTTGAGTTATTGAGGAAACAATGCTTCAACTGGGTATAACTCCGAAACCGTTTGGCTGATTATGCCCATTAACAAAATTAACCATCGCATTCGGTTGTGCAGCCTACCCCAAAAACTGAAAGTTGCTATCTGTTTCCGTTCGAAAGTTATCGTGGCAACGGATGGCTGGCCAGACAGAGTCGATTCTGACTTCGAACTCTACATCAGGCTTGTTTCACATGCATACGGTTCCATTCGGTTCGGTTCGTTTTCGGTTTCAACCGAAAACGAATGAAGGCCTTTCACACATACGGTTCATATTAGGTTTTATGTTATCTTCCGACACGGACTCACAATTCCAATTTTTCCGCGACGTCAGATTCATCAAAGCCATTCAAAATTGAACACATACATCTTTGAATGCATCCTACGTCTTTAATTGATCTTTATATTTTTCGGAAGTTTTGTCCCGCAGCACTGGTTTAGATTTACAGCAGAAATCAGTCGATCCACATTTGGTAAACCATCATTTTTTATATTTGAACAATTCGGGAAATATTGAAAGATATCTGCTCGATTTGAGGTTAAAACCACAGAACGAGACAGAAACATATGTAAATATTTATTACTTTATGGTTAAAACCGAAACTAAACCGTATTTATGTGAACGTCCCGGTTGATCTGTATTCCCCACACACGAATTCAAACCTGATAGAAACCTATTCGTGTCGAGGGAGTATTCGGTGCTATACGGTTTCTATTCGGTACCGAATCTAAACCGGAGCACCGTTTCACACTTGTCGCCAGCAACCGAATTGAAACCGAAAACGAAACGAACCGAAAGGAACCGTATGCATGTGAAACAAGCCTCAGTCAGTCGAACCAAATCGTATGAGACCCTTCTTGGCCAACAGTTCGAAGGTTAAGGTCGGAGGCAAAATCCGCAGAGTGGTTTCGGCGTTATAACCATCTGAAATAACTCGAAAAATACTTATCTGACCGTATTAAATCTCGGTGGTTAGTTGAAAAATACTGACACGAAGACTCAAACAAAAATTTTGTGAGGATCATATGACAAGAAAATTGAAAATAAAAATGAAAAACATTAAATATCTCAGAAACTATTCGTCAAATATACTGAAATTCTGCAAGAGCCGTCATAACCTATTTTCATAGTAAATTTCTAGATCTAAACTCGAACGGATATTGTTGCAGATATTGCTAAAATATCGAAATATTACATAACGGTTGCAGTGAACTGGTCCACATTATTCCACTCGAAAAAAAAAATTGTCGACGGTTTGAGATATTTGACTTGAAGTCGAACGAATGGAATTTCATCAGGATATATCATTAATTCGAATTTACCATGGTAAATTCGAATTAAGAGTGTCCAATACAGGAGAATGGACAACATAATTTACCATGGTACATTCGATTAAGGGTGTCCAATACAGAAGAATGGACAATAGAAGATACGCGCAAAAGCTTCTGACTTCACGTCAGTGCTTGAACCAATTGTTTTTCGTGATTTTTTTGAAATTTTCTAGGGGTACGGGTCTTAACATTTTTTTTTTCGTGATTTTTTTCAAATTTTCTAGGGGTACGGTTCTTACAAAATTTTAAACACGTCTTTATGATGATTTGCTACAACTAGTTACCAAGCTTCAATTCGATCGAATATTTATTCTTTGAGTTATCAAGGAAATAATAATCCAGGTGGGTATAACACGGAAACCATTTAACCGATTATGCCCAAAAGTCCCTATTCCTTTCGTTCGAAAGTTATCGAGGCAATGGTCACCCATCTACTGAACTCACACAAGAATGCTTGAATCTCCAACAATATTTAACCGATCGTGTTAGAACTTGAAACTTGGTAGTAGAGTTAGGTTATGAAAGCTCTTGCAGAATTCCAGCAATTTCAAACGAATAGTTACTGATATATAGAGTTTTTTTTCTCAATTTCAATAATTTTTTTTAAAATTTTCTACAAATACTATCCTCACGAAATTTTGCAGGAATTTTCGCGTTGGCATTCTACAACTAATAACCATGTTTCAATTCAATCGGTTTAGTATTTTTTGAGTTAATGAGGAGAAAAAAACAACCAAATTTCAGGTGGCAATAATTCTAAAACCGTTTGGCCGATTATGCTCATAATTAACTTCAAGCCGTTATCCCTTTCCGTTCCTAAGTTATTGTGACAACAAAAATATTTTTTAATGATTTTTTTTTAATTTTCTAGCCATACGATACGCACAAAATTTCACAAACGTGCTTAGGTTCATATTCTACAACTTCTCACCAAGTTTCAATTCGATTAGATTTATATTGGTTGAAAACAACATTATTACTCGGAAACCACTGGGCCAATTATGCCCATTAACGAACATGTCCGTCGTATTGGGATACGCCACCCACCCTGAAAATTTCAAGTCGCTAGCTTTCCTCGTCCTCAAGTTATCGTAGCAACGGCCGGACGGCCGGCCGGACAGAATCGAATTTGACCTCGAATTCTTCATTGGGGAGTCGAACTAAATCGTTTGAGACCATTTCCGTCAAAAAATTCGAAAGTTACAGACATTTGGGCAAAACTATAACGCCATGTTTCTCAGAACATACGCGCAAAAAGAGAAAATTGCAGTATTGGGCGTCAATCCTCATCTTTTGAAGTCTGAAGAATTGACATCGAATATGTCTCTATTTTTAAAAATTATCTAGTCATTGTTAGTAGTTATTCAGTAAACACGAGGAGGATTTTCAGAATGAGTTGAATGAAAGCGTATATACAAGAGCTTGGAAGTCTATAATCTTGCAAGTCGTAGATGGATCAAACATATTCCAAGCCAATGGATATACGGTACCAATCTTTCCTGAAGATTTGGGCAAATATTTCAAAAAATCAAATCCAGAACACAGTACATCAACCCCAGTTCTGTCTTTTCTATGTGAACAGGAAGGTGATAAAATAGCTCTGTGAGTCCGGTCATTTTGAAATTGAGGGGTATCACTTCCGCTGTGTAGGATTATACGAAATGCCAGATTCCAAAATCCTTTAGTGGGAATTGGATATGTAACTTGTTTTACGGCCAAGTTCAAGATTTAAACTCGATCGGATCTATGTTGTTGTTATGAAATGTGTTATTGTGAAAATATTTTTTTTCCTAGAAGCCAAACTGCCTTGGGCGAGTTCAGTACCGGGATGGTTGACCACACTGGCTATAAATTTGAACATGCGTGCCAAAGTTTCTGGCCCCAGTTATTTTCCAACTAGTGCATGAGTAGCATAGATGAAGATATTTATTTATCTTTGAAACTTTGATTTAACACAATTCCATGAATAACTTTACTGGGAATTTTCGCATCGATGATAATTGATTCAACAGCTCTTCAGTAGAAATATGTAATATATTATTTTGATTGGATGCTGAATACAACTTTTCATTCCAATCTATTATTACCACAGTTCCCTGGACCCATTTCGTGGTAGTGCCTCGTATGTACATTTCTTTCAATTCTGTCATAAAATGGAATATTTTTATAATCGTTATCTAATGCTCAGGGTAAATTCAATGTGTACACTAAAATTTTGAAACACTTCAAAGAGGAACAACAACAATAGATATGGTATTTCCATGTAAATTTCGTAAAAGTCTTCCATAAGTTCGTAGAGAGTACTTGAGGTGAAATATCTAAGAAATTGGACTAACTAATTTTACATTTAGAAATTCCGAAATAAATTGTCCAGGACGTCTGATATGCTCCAGCTGTTACCAATCAAATCATCAATGAAATCACTTAGTCTTTCGGGAAAATCTACTATATTTTCTTTCAGATTATATCCATATTCTTGAACATATTCCATGATAATTTCTGGCTTCAAGACTTCTCCTTCATATAACTTCTGAACATTACGCAAACCTTGATATATTTGATCTAATCTATAATTCAAGTATTCGTGTGAAAGTTTTATTATTAGATCAATGTTTTCAAGTATATAATTACATTGACCAAAAAAGATGTTTTCTTCCTCAGGTCTTGACGCAGTTTGCTAGAATAATACATTATAGGTATAGTTTGTTTATCATTTCATTATCGACGTTTTGTACTAGTTCATTTGATATTTACGTGAGCCATAATTAATAAAGTTAGGCATAAAAGCAGTCTGTAACACATGTTCAAATATCTTGAAAAAAGTAATGATTTACTACTTCTGATTTACAAATTTCTGATATATTTATGACGCATGTTAATGACATGCAGTGTATATGACTTCGAGTTTGTGATAGTTACCGAGGAAACAATTATAATTAATCTCGCACTTTTTATTCCGAAATGTGAGAGGAGTGCGAAAAATCTCATTTGCTTGTTCCGAAATTAGTTTCTCCCGCCAAATACTCAGATTCTTACATCTAGGAATACAGCACGAATTTCTCAATGAAATCTAATGATACTACCAACTGCGCTCTCATTAAAAGAGAACATTATTACTTCCGATAATATTTCGAAGAGAATTCACTACGGGTCCTTTCCAACCAACGAAATGGACGTGGGTACATTAGCCTTACTTTCGTTCAACTAGCTGGTTACTGTTTTCGTTAGCTGTCGTTTGGTCCTGTTTGAAGGATAAACGTCATTAATGTCGAACGGAACCGAACGTGTATTGCTGTGAACAGTTGAGTTGATGTACGCATGTAAACAATTCGAAATTTGGATTCGCAGAGTTTTTTGGTTATTGAGTCGAAAATGAATAGTGCAAGGAAGTCGGGCATAAATTACGAGTCATTCTGTAATTATGGAAGATGAACTAATATTATTAAGTAATATTTTGGACAATATAGTTATGAAATCAATAAAGAATGTACTTCAGTGTGAGTTTTTTATTAGGTTAGAACCAAGCGCTTTCGGCCTAGGAGGCCATCATCAGGGTTCCCTGGAAGGGCAATATGTGTTAGTATGAAATGAAGTTGAATAAGATGTGTAAATTACCCGTCCAGGAATAAAATCACAGGCTGAAATGTTTGGGCATTCGTAAACAGCAAAGATAAAACAAATATAAACAATCAAAGTTAAAATTAAAATTTTACAATTTTCAAAAGGCTAGCGCATCAATTTTGACTTTTCAACATACAGAAACAAATTAAGGAGACTTTTCATTTGTCAACCCTCTGTCAGTAATACTAAGGGCCGGTTTCTCAATTGCGAGTTAACCCGAGGTTGCGGGTAACCCGAGTGTTGCGCATTCATGAATATCGCTAAATACATGCGTCAACTCGCAACCTCGAGTTAACTCGCAATTGAGATACCGGCCCTAAACGAAACAAACAACACATAGTGGCACTATGTATCATTTTTTCCAAATTCAGCTCAGGTAAAAAGATACAGGCTGTTGAAATTTTGAAAAAAACTCAGTTTTTATTTTGTAGCTTTGACATCCTTTTTTCGAATGAAATGAATGTTGGCGTAAAGTTTCCTATAACTATGATACATATTTTCCAAATATTAGTTATTTTCTACTTCTACTGGTTTTCTAGTTATGGACTCGTGGATTCATAAAACTAAACGAAATTAGCATAAAGGAAGCATATAAAGTTTTTCTTGAGTCATTTCAAGAATATTTCATCGTTTTAGAACATTATATTATTCTTCATCATTTCTCCTTAAACGCACCGTTTTCGAGATATTCTTCATTGAATGTTTTAAAATAGAAAACTCCAGAAATTTCACTACTTTTATGGATCCGTCCCTGAGCGTTGGAATCCCGAACCAAGCTGTAAACCACGTTACCATGCCTTATTCTCGTCCGCCAACAATGCCATAGATAATTTATATGCGGGAGTGTATTAGCACATTGTGCAATCTTTAAACGCTTGTAATTTTTTACCTGAGCCGAATATGGAAAAATGGTAAATGAAAAAAGTGTTTCATTTGATGAGAGGAATCTTTGGTTAAAATTAATGCAGTGGTCAAAGATTCACCCTGTATATACCATCGTGTCCAAGTTTGGAACTAGGCTTCATAATTAGTATATGAAGGCTCTCGCAAAATTTCAGTTATATCGGATGGATAGTTTCTGAAATATATAATATTTTCCAATTAATTTTTTCTAATTTTCTAGTCATACGATTCAATGAAATTTCATAGAAGTATTTATGTTCATATTTTACAACTAATTACTAAGATTCAATTCAATCGGATCTGAATTGACTCATTGAATGTGTTCTTGTATTTTTTTTTTTTTGTACAAGCTATTGTCAAGTGGCGGGGGGATATACTTTTGTTGACAGAAAACACTTCCGTATGCGTGCACTGATTTTAATAAATTAAGACTCAATTTAAAGGTCATTAGAAGTAGATTCCAGAAACAGATAACATCAACATATTGGATTTTTCAATTGGAAACTAGAGAACATTATGTAACAACCTACTCTTATGTTTTTCTTTATCTGGAAAAATTCAAATGCAATACTATAACTCTAAACAGCTTACAGAAAGGCACATTTTATCACTTATTGACCTGTCTAAATTGCAAACTGATATCTCCCGTTGTTCCAAAGATCCGAAAGTGTTGTCATTTCCGGTTCGGTGAATACTTTCAAGAACTATTACGACCGATGGCTGGGGATACAATAGTGATGATTTATTGGTGCTTATTTGTTGAACATTTTTGATTTTATACTCTTGGTATTTTTTTTTCTTTTTTTTTGTGGTAGATAACCGTTTCTTTTTTTCTTCGAACACTCAAATTTTGTAATTTTTTTTATTAGTGAGTTTTTAGGCTTTGTCTCAACTCTCCTATCTTTGTAATAATAATAATAATCCTAACAAGCCTTACAAATAACAACGAAAATATTGATCTAGGTACATTTGTGTATCAAATATTTTTTCTTGAGTTAAGGTTCATAATATAGAATGATTGTGTAAATGAACTATTATTGAATTATGGAAAGAGTATTGTATTTTATTAATATATTTCGAACTATTGAAATAATTTGTTCGTCAGCCTATACTTACCTTTTCAAGTATCAGGAATAAATCGACAATCTGCTATGATTGTCTCCAGCCTTGCTATAAACATTTCGATGATACTTTCCTTAGGTATATCGAGTTGTGAAAACTATGCACCGAGTGTAAGTTGCAACAACCCATTCCACGAGGTTAAATCATTGCAGATCGCTCATTTAGTCTTGATAAATAAACTATTATTTGAATTTAATTCCTTTTATGATGCAGTTCTATCATAAAAATCCATTGATATCATTCCCAACTCTGAGAGACCAATACTTTTTTATCGGGCATCCACATGATTTCATTTGTTCATCAAAATTACCCTCCAACGACCAAAATAACAAGCGGAATATGATATATTAGTTTTTTTATTTTTCAGATACAGGCTGTTACAAAAGGTAAGTGTTTTTTTTTATCGGAAAGTAGAACTGATCAAAATAAACCATCTGAAAAAATTAACGTATGCGCAAGTTGTAAAATGAGGGAGTCCAAATTGATTAAATCGATACTAGTACTGCCAAGTGCCTGAAATGAGAAAAAAATTTCCATTTCACCATGAGTTGAATGAGTTGTTCAGTCGAAAGGAGTTTTAGCTGAGCAAGTAAAGTTTGCACTTGATACATAAAATAATTAATCAATTACATTTCAGTCCTTTCAGTTGATACGCATATTGAGGGAGTTGTGGAAAAATACGTAACGGGCAATGTTGTTGGCGGAAATATCCGCTTTGGATTTTGTTCATAGTGGACTATATTCTATTAGCCAAGCCCCATCATTTGATCCTGTATTGGGAGAGTTGTGAAAAATAATAATATGATATGAAAATTTTGAAATGAAGTCTTCACCAAATAAACACATTTTCATTGCAAAAACGATACATACTGATACGAAGGTGTCATAACTACGAAAATTATCAAAGTAAGTGTTCAAATTGATGGCCATTTACTTCTTGACGGTACACGAATCGAGCTCGAAACTCGGAACAAACATTTGGGAGAGTTTCATGAATTATTTGCTCTTGCTCTTATATCGTCACAAATCCTGTGTTTTAACTCCTCGTTATTCCTCGTCTTCCATCCCGTAGTAAAGCATATATTATAACATACAACCTCACTAGCCCTATATTCAACTCCTGTATGTTTCTGTGAAATATACTGCTCCACAAAAGTTAAGGAAGTTCAGAAATTTTGTGACGTAATTAGAGATATGTTGCGAATTTTTTTCAGATTAGTGGAAGCGTATTTGCCTGGCTCATCCATAGATATCGAAAAACTGGAAACGTGACCGAAAGGCCGAGAAGTGGACGCCCGAGATCTACTACCCCCGCACAAGATCAGTTTCTGACTGTGTCTACCCGTAGATAGCCTTTGAGCTCTTGTCGAATCAAGCAACGGCGCCTTTTGAACGCTACTGTTGTTGTGGTTTCGATTGAAACAGTTCATCGAACTCTTCAAGATGTTAATCTACATTCTCGACGACTTTTGAGAAGGATTGCACCAACTCAAAATCATATGCGACTTCGATTGGAATGGGCCAATGAGCACGTGAATTGGAATGATGAATGGAGGTATATATTGTTCACAGATGAGTCGATATATGAACGGTTTTCCGATAGTCGGCGTGTTTGGGTATGGACCCATCCTTTGGTGCTCAGAAATAGCAGATCGGTTCAGGAAGTTCATCTGTTCAGAAGTGGTTCAGTTACTGATTGGTGAGGAAAACTCGCAACTCTGGAGAGAAATTGATCAAGACTACTTACTAACTGGTCACCAGTTCAACAAACATCTGAATAGGATGGGATTGGCCGATAGCGCTCTGTGTCGCTGGTGCAAGAGCATGGAAGAAACAGCTGAACATATTCTGTTCGACTGTAACAACCTTAAAGAATTGAGGGTCATACACCTAGGCAACCCAACACCTACGATTCCTATGGTGAGAGGGACTTCTCCTTTTAAGCTCGCGGCATTCCTGTCAGCGTGTTTTTTGGAATGAGTCTCACGAGTCTGTCAAGCGGAAGAACAATGGGCCAGAAGGCCTCAGTTCAGCCTGAGACGGCACCGCGGAAGAAGAAGAAGAAGAAGAAGACTACTTCAACAATTTGATCGAAAGTATGCAAAGGCGTTGTCAGGTTGTGGTTGTTCGAGGAGGTCATACTCTTCACGGAACTTTAGTTTTTCAATGATTGAGTGAACTGATTTTGCACTGCACTACACTAAAAATAAATTTTTACCTGAAACTTTGAAACTTATAAAGAAATGGGCAAATGAATGAGATAGATAAGT
The DNA here is from genome assembly GCA_937662695.2 of Halyzia sedecimguttata. Taxonomy (NCBI): domain Eukaryota; kingdom Metazoa; phylum Arthropoda; class Insecta; order Coleoptera; family Coccinellidae; genus Halyzia; species Halyzia sedecimguttata. The sequence continues at coordinate 36,895,248 of OW569411.2, forward strand.
GAGTAAACATTTACATTTAGCTTACACATATTTAATAAATTGGTGAAGAAAAAAAAAGCTTTGACGTGAAGTCAGTACTCTCTGGCGCGCGTGTTCACGGTGGCTAATTTGAATTGAGTGATGAGTACTTCAAGCTCAGTGAATTGATCGAGCCGGAAATCCACCCAAGGGATATTGGACACCATAAATTGTCGGTACAAAAATTAACAGTGCTGTATCTAAGCTTCCGTAAGGATAGAGTAACACTGTTGACAAAGAACACAACTGACTCTCCTTAGTCGCACAAGCTTCTAGAAGATTCTGAAGGATCTCCTTGGGAAAGACTTGGCAGGGTCAGTATTATCATAATCATGTATATAGCACGCGCGCCAAAGCAGATTGACCCCACGTCAATGCTTTTTCACACTTTTTCTTTCATTTTTAAGTCAATCTGCATTTGGCGCGCGTGCTATATACATGATTATGATAATACGCGTGGAGGTAATTTGGCCCTAATCAGGCAGGTAGGCGCTAAAAATTTTGATGCACCTCTTTCTTGGAGAAGATTCGGCTCTAACGGCTCCAGTATAAAGATCTTGGCTATTGTGTGTATTGTGAATTTTAACTATCCAATGATATATTTGGGTTAAACTAACCATTACCCAACCTAACCTAATAGGAATGTAAATAATATAGACTTTTCCAATATATTATAAATGAGACAATGATGAGAACATTGATAATATGACGAATGGATGAATGAGTTATCTCCTTTTACTATAAACACCACTAATAGATCCTTAGAGAAACGTACCTGACACATGATTAGTATATAATCATGTGTATATAAACACTGACGTGAAGTCAGGAGCTTTGGCACGTATGTTCTATTGTCCATTCTCCTGTATTGGACACATACAAAATCCATATTATTTTCACCAATCTCCATATCAGAGAAAACTAGTTAAAATTCCATGACTATAAAGGTATGACTCCAAACTACACTGCGGTCATCAGCATTAATTCGAATTTACCATGGTAAATTCGAATTAAGTGTCCAATAAAGGAGAATGGACAACATAATTTACCATGGTAAATTCGATTAAGGGTGTCCAATACAGGAGAATGGACAATAGAACATACGTGCCAAAGCTCCTGACTTCACGTCAGTGCTTGAACCAATTTTTTTTGTCGTAATTTTTTTGAAATTTTCTAGGTGTACGGTTCTAAAAAACTTTAAACACGTCTTTAAGTTGATTTTCTACTAATAGTTACCAAGCTTCAATTCGATCGACTCTTTATTTTTTGAATTATCGAGGAAATAATATTCCAGGTGGGTATAACTCGGAAACCGTTAAACCGATTATGCCGAAAAACGAACTTAACTCTCCCATTCGGATACGCAACCTACCCTGAAAATTGCAAGTTCCTATCTCCTTTTGTTCGAAAGTTATCGAGGCAACGGTCACACATCTACTGAACTCACACAAGGCTGCTCGAATCTCCAACAATATTTATCCGATCATGTTGAAACTTAAAACTTGGCAGTAGAGTTGGGTTTTAAAGGCTCTTACAAAATTTCAGCAATTTCAGACGAATAGTTACTGATATATAGATCTTTTTTTTAATTTTCAATGATTTCTTAAAAATTTTCTACAAATACTACCCTCACGAAATTTTGCAAGAATTTTCGCGTTAACATTCTACAACTAATAACTATGTTTCGATTCAATCGGTTTATTATTTTTGGAGTTAATGACGAACAAAAAACAACCAAATTTCAGATGGCTATAACTCTAGAACCGTTTGGCCGATTATGCTTATAAACAAACTCAAATGTCGCGTTCTGATGTACATCCCAACCTGAAAACTTCAAGCCGCTATCTCTTTCCGTTCTCAAAAAATATTTTTTAATATTTTTTTAATAATTTTCTAGCCATACAATTCGCACAAAACTTCACGAACGTGCTTAGGTTCATATTCTACAACTACTCACCAAGTTTCAATTCGATCAGATTTATATTGGTTGAAAACGAAATTATTACTCGGAAACCATTGGACGGATTATGTCCATTAACGAACTTGTCCGTCGTATTGGGATGCGCCACCTATCCTGAAAATTTCAAGTGGCTAGCTCTTTCCGTTCTAAAGTTATCGTGGCAACGGCCGGACGGCCGGCCGGACAGAATCAAATTTGACCTTGAATTCTTCATTGGGGAGTCGAACTGAATCGTTTGAGACCATTTTCGTCAAAAAATTCGAAAGTTACAGACATTTGGGCAAAATGATAACGCGATGTTCCCCAGAAAATACGCGCAATAATAATTTTCTTGCAACCCTTTTTGCGCACATGTTCAGCCTGCATATCAAGTTTCGCCGAAAATGGTCTCAAACGATGAGATTCGACTCAATTATGAAAAATTCGAGGTGAAATTCGATTCTGTCCAATAGTCCGTTACCGCGATAACTTTTGAACGGAATAAGATAACGACTAGCAATTTTCAAGGTAAGTTGCTCATCCGAATGTGACGGATAGGTTCATTGAAGGGCATAATGGGCCAAACGGTTTCGGTGTTATAACATCTGAAATATTGTTTCCTCAATAACTCAAAAAGAACATATCCGATCAAATTGAAACTTGTTAATTAGTTGTTGTAGAATTCCAACGCGCAAATCTCTGTGAAATATCGTGAGCATCTTAAAGTAGCGCCGAGTTAGTTTAATGTATAAATTCAAATAACGACAATTCAAAATAATTTCATTTTTATTGTTTTAACAAAAAACTGTGTCTTTGGACGTTCAGTATAACACCGATGTTGGTACGTTGAAATTCAATCATGGATGGCAGTTGTTATATGATATGGTGTAGGTACATCCTTTGCTTGCACTTTATAACTTTAATCAAAGAATGAAAAATAAAGAATTATGGTAATGAATAATAGATGGAAATAGTATAACTTAGTAACTAACTATGTATGATTCCGAAATCCACTGCACGCAACAGGGCTGCCGCAGCACAATACTATAGCATATCATTGCTGCGGAGCTTGGAATGCAATCTCATATACTAACTGACAAAGAAACTGCATCACCCAGAAGGAGCTGTTTAAATTTTAATTTATTTTTGGTAAAACATAGATAGGATAGCAAGGAGTAAATTATTATAAATGGGAAAAACAAATCGTGAAGGTTTTTTCATGTGAACATTTTTTGTTACTTACATATTGTAGTCGTTTTTTGCAAATTTCTTAAACTTTACAACAAACCAGCTGTTCGAGGTGATACAAAGTCTATCTTAAGTTGTTGTTAAAATGCCTAGGAACGTTAACGCGGAATTTATCGCCAGCTAAGTGAATTTGAAACAGATCGAATTATTGGTCTACGGGAGGCGGGGTTCTCATTTCGAGAGATCACTTACCGTACTAACAGAAATCCAACTACTGTTAAGAGATGTTGTCAAACGTGGTTTGATAATGCCCAAAATCGAAGAAGAGTAGGCACCGGACGTCGAAGGGGCACAAATGAAGTTCAAGATCGAAGTCTAAGACTCATGGCTATTAGAGACCGATTTGCGACAACTAGATCTTTGGCTGATGAGTGGTTAGGAGAACAAGGCCATCCTGTAACTGTCCGAATGGTTTAACGCCGGATAAGGTCTTTTGGACTGCAGCATTATCGACCACATCTTGTGTTACCTCTGACGGTTGAGCATTGCCGGCAACAATTACAGTGGTGCAGAGAACGTCAACATTGGAATGTGGAATGGCATCGGCTCGTATTTTCTGTTGAATCTTGATTCTCCTTGGGTACACATGATGACCGACGTCGGGGAGAAAGATGTGAACCGCAGTTTTATATTCAGCGTCATGTACACCGGACAGTAGACGTTATGGTACTTGGAGCTATTACACATGCAAGTAGGTCAAATTTAGTCTTTATTCGAGGTAACATGACAGCGCTGCGGTACCTTCAAGAAATAGTGGAGCCATATGTTATACCTTTACCTTAACCGGCTCGAGAATCCAATATTTCAGCAAGATAATGCTCGACCAGCGATCTCATGTTGGCAGAGTTAGTTTAAACTTTTTTGAAGTGAACCATGTGAATCTTTTGCCATGGCCACCCAGATCCCCCGATCTTCCGCCCATAGAGCATGTTTGGAACATCATGGGTAGAAGACTTGAAAATTTACCCCAGCCCCCACGGACTATGGCGGCTCTGATACATGAACTACAGGTAGCTTGGGATAGTTAGTATCCCTCAAGAAGAAATAGACCATCTTATTGCATCAATACCAAGACTTGTTGAGGAGTGTGTAGATAATCGCGGTGGACAAACACATTATTAACAAATTTATCAAAAAAAAATTGTAGACCCTTCGATTTTTTTCTTCAAATTTCAATTATTTACTTCTTGCTATACTATCTATGTTTTACCAAAAAAAAAACCCTTCTGGGTGTTGCAGTTTCTTTGCCAATTTTAACAAGTTTTCTCTGATATGGAGGTTGGTGAAAATAATATGGATTTTGTATGAGTCAATTTAAAATGTCAAGAAATATAGCTATACTGACTCTAGTTTTTTCGAGAGTATACACATGTGAAGGATATATCTCCACCCCGCACGCAAAAAATGATGAATTACGTATTCACTTCAGAGAAAGTCTCGACAAATAAAGTGAAAAATATGCCTTCCTCCACACTTTCTCAGATCATTGTCTGCAGAAACGAATCGGATAAAGCTTATTCAGGCATAAATGTGTTGATGCCATCTGACTGATAGCTACAACTTAATTTTTGGGCGTATGTTCTAGGGGAACATCGTCCTATCATTTCGTCCAAATGTCTGTAATTTCCGAATTTCGAGCTGAAAATTGGCTAATAGACTAATTCGGACTCCCTGATCACGAATCCGGTGTCAGATTTTTGGGTGCCGTCCGGCCGGCCGGCCGGCCGGCCTTCCGGCCGTAGGCACGATAACAGGAGCACCGAAGGTCCTATCGACTTCAAACTTTCAGGGTAGGTTTCTGATCAAAATGCGACGGTTAAGTTCGTTAACGGGCAAAATCGGCCAGACGGTTTAGGAGTTATAGACATTTCAAATTTTGAGGTTATTTCCCTGATATTTCAGGAACTAAAGAAGATGTTGAATCGAAACTTGGTAGTCAGTGCGAGGATATAAACGCGCAACTTTTGGCAAAATTCTGTTATGATCGAAATGTTGGTAACTTTTAAAAAAATATTTCTTTTAATTTTTTCGAAAAAAAAATTTTTTTTTCGTGAACTATTCATCAGATTGCAACAAAAACTTGTACTAACGTCAATTGTAGTATTTTGCAACATTGTGCAAAATTTTGGCTCTATACGATTTCAATTTCTGGAGATATAAGACAAAATGTGTCAAATTTCCTGGGTCTCTCTCAGTATTTTCATCGATTATTCTATGAACTCTTTGAATTCCACCGAAAACAAATTCAAAGACATAAACATAAAGAATCAAGTCATAGTTTAGACGTCGAAAGAAGGACGATGTTGATCGACTTGAAAAGGTACCTATTTCAAGAAATGCAATAATGAAATGCTTAATTTTTTTTATGGTCACAGAAAATCGTCACAAAAATCTATTTACCTCATTTGACGGCTGTTTGTCAAATCAATTAATTCCAATGATTGATGTCAGATTTCCTACATACCAAGTTCAAACACATTTTATTATATGGAAAACACTTATTATGATCACGTTCTACAGGAATTGATACTAAATAGAAGCTAGATGAAGATTATTGTAATGGAAAATTTGTGTTCCAGAATAATATTAAGGTATTCAACATGATACTGCTTTTTTTCTTTACTGGTCAGTACGGGCCACAAGGAACATGCGCCCAAAAGCTCCTGTCCACAGGGCTTGAACCCATTTTTATTTTCATCAGTGATTGATAGTTTGTAGTTGTTGGCAGGCCTCAGAAAATAGGATCCTCCGGATGTTCCGGGCCATGGGGTTTCATCAATTAGGCCGAATTCAGTTGGCGGACGCACTGAAGCGAAAATGACCGATTGTCCACAGAACTTTCAGGGTAAACTAAAAAGATTGATTCCATGTCAGAAGATGTTTACTCGTTACTTGGGGATTTCTGGTTCACGAATACTTTCTTTGCTTTTAGAGTTGAGAAAGTTTGAAGTTCGGGTACAGAATTCATCAGCCTGGCCGATTTCCGGTATCTATTGGTTTTGGAAATTATGGAATGAAGAGCAATAAATCCAACACTGGGAAAATTTATTCCTATTCAGAATATGTATTTATCTTATATTTGGCTGTATCCACTCCATATGTTTATTATTTCAGTGTAATGAATCCAAGGGTATTCGAAAATTGGCATGTGTATTCAAGATTTACATTTTGACATACGCATACTCTAATCAATGAATGAAAACAAATTTGGAAGCCCTCACCTGATATCTTTGATTAGGGAAAAGATGGGATACCACATGCCGTACGACGCAACTTTGACAGTTTGGTGGACACCAAACCATGTGGAAGACGTTTGTTTCTTGTATTTATCTAAGCGTTTACGGACTGTTTTGTATAAAACTGGGTTACACATAATGTTAGGATGTGCAGCTTACGGATGTGAATGCCACAGCAGGAAAAAGGAGCCTGGTTCTATGGTCATGTCGTGGACATTTGGTCTCAATGTCAGGGAATATGTTATCCGTCATCTCTCTTCTATAGTCTGAGCCTGATGTCATGAGCTCTGGCACGCTCGTTCATTAAATGATTTTGCATGAATCTTGGAGTTAGAGAAAAGGTGCGGTAATTAATGTGGTCCCTGCATGTATATTGGCCCTCTTCGATATTAATATGTTCCAATAGCACCGTCTAGTATATTTTTGGTGCAACGGGATCCTTGCACGACAACACGAATTTAGTACCTAAAGGGGATGTAACGATCTTTCGTCTTTCGAAACAGTCGAAATACGTTACCGGCAAAAATTATTAACTACCTACGTGATTTTAACTCAAAATTACCGAAAAATAGTGAGCTTTTGCTTTTGTCTTTGGATAATAATAATATAATAATAATAAGTTTATTTATCCTGTATGACATTACATCAATGTATAGGATACGTCAATAATAAATACAATATAATATAATGAAATTAAGTAATTTCAGTTGAAAAATATTCTTCCAGGGTATAAAAACAGTTGCGTAACAAAATTTTGGTAACTTCCTTCTTAAATATCAACCGACTCAAGGACTTGATTCAGTCGGGAATATGGTTGTATAGCTTGATCCCCACATATGTTGGAGACGATTCAAATCTAGATGTCCTATGGGTCGGAATACAGATGGTGAAATTATGCCGTGTGTTGTAACCATGGAAACCAGCAGTTGTCTTCAGCTCTGACAACTTACTGCGAACAAACAGTAGACAGTTCAAAATGTAAATGCAAGGCAATGTTAGGATCCTTTGCTGAATGAACATCGGCCTGCATTATTCCCGTGGTTTTAGGTTGAATATCAGTCGAATACACCTCTTTTGTGAAACAAAAATTCTGGCACTCGTCGTGGAATCACCCCATAGGACTACGTTATACTTCAAATGTGTGAAAACCAGGGCGTAATAAACAGCGAGCAAACCCTCCAGAGGTAACGAGTCCTTGAGGCGACTTAAAGCAAAAAAAGACCCATTCAATTTTTTGCTAAGATGATCTATATGACAGTGCCATCTTAAATTACTGTCAACGAGCACACCCAGAAATTTAATGCTGTCAGCTGACTCAAGTTGACGGTCTCTGTATTCTATAGCAAAAGGCACATGAGGAATAGATTCCCTTAACTGAAATAAATTAGCTCGGTTTTGTCTAGATTCAACATCAGTGAGTTTCGATAGCACCAATCGGAAAAATGCTCGATAAGTCTCTTGCATTTCGTTGTTAGCTCGTCCTTTGTCCTCGCTGAGACACCCATCGACGTATCATCAGCAAAAAGAGTGATGGAGTCAGCCTTAATGTAACCAGGAACATCGTTTACGAAGAGCAAAAAGACCAATGGTCCCAGCACAGAACCCTGAGGCACACCCATGGATAGAGGGTAATTTCCAGATCTGCAATTTTTATTCTCAACAAACAAAGAGCGGTCGGACAGAAAACTAGATATCCACTCCAGAAAAACTCCTCTAAATCCTATACTGTACATTTTATTCTTAATAAAAGAGAACTGCAAGCAGTCGAATGCTCGTGACAGGTCAAAAAATAAACCAGCAACAAACAAACCACTATCCAATCTACCATATATGAACTCTAAAAATTGGCAGACAGCAGTTTGCGTAGATTTGCCTCTGCAGAAGCCATGCTGAAACCTTGATATAATGGAGAACTTATTTAGATAATTCACCATTCTACCGTTAACGATTTTCTCTAAGATTTTAGAGAGAATGCTAAGAAGAGAAATGGGGCGATAATTTGCCATGTCAGTTGAATCGTTCTTTTTGAATACAGGAATAACTTTGGCTATTTTCAATAAGGAGGGAAATTTTCCTGATGTCACGGATAAATTGATTAAATAGGATAAATGTGCAGAGATCAGTGGTGCAATTACTTTCAAGATTTTCGTAGAGAGGAAGTCAGGACCAGGACTAGTGTTGTTCTTCAAACTATTGATAACTTCAAGAACCTCTCCGGGTAAGACAGGATAGAAAAAAATGTATTCACAGACAACTTGTGGGTCGTACATTAATTAGATATGACATCTCCGTAATGCTGCCGTAAACTTAGTGCACATATAGATGAAAAATATTCTCCAAATGCCCCCGCAACTTCCATAGGATCAGAGAGGATGCGACCACCAACATTCAACACAGCATCACTCGAAGATTTCTTCCTACGATCAGTCTCTCTATCAACAAGCTTCCATATTGTTTTGCTTTTGCTGTCGGATTCAGCCAATACTCCACTATAGAATGACAACTTGCTTGACTTGAGTAAAAGCTTATACTTATTTTTGGCAAATCTGTAGGCATTATTCATCTCCTGGGAATCAGGCCAGAATGTTGGATTCATTGCCTGATCCAATGACTCAATTAGTATAGCAATCTTAAAGGAGGAATAGATGTCAGGCCTCTTAGATGTCAATTTCTCACATGACACACCAGGTACACTCGCACCAACGAATTTCTCCAGATCTTCAGTGTTAATTTTTGGGCTTAATCTGGATACGTGGATGAATGCTAGATGTTTTTTGGGGACCGTGAGCAGTGAACTATATTGCATTGTACCAACAACAGGCACAAGAGGCCTCCTAGAAGCCATTTGCTGTTTTCGTGTTGGCACGGGTGTAGGGTTTGTAATAATAATTGAGTTAGGAGGAGGTTTATAAGATTTTGCCCCTCTCTTTGATTTAACCAGTGTCCAATCAGACTGTTCTTTAGATGCAACAGATGTACTATCATCTTTAGGCTTAGAGTCCTTCTCAACGTATATTAAATCATTCATGATTTTCTGTTGATTGAACAGAATGAAGATCATCTGATGACACTCTCTCTATAGAAATAGTATGTACGGTTGTTGATAAGTCACACGTATCCGCAGCGGGACCGTGCGAATCTGCATCTCCAGATGAGCCTGTTTTGAAAACGTTTTTACCTCGCTTTACCTCGTTCATTTCAGATAACAAATCTCGAATTAAACATTATTGAGCGACCAACATTTGTTTCAATGAGACAATTTCTGTAGTAAATGCCTTAGTGATATCGTTGATGATTTCTTTTTTCCAGCTCAGTAAGTCATTGCTAGTTAAACACTCACCAAAGTTGTTCTGGCAAGATAGGTTTTCAACATTCGGCTCTGCGTTTGATTTATCCGGTACTTCAAGGCAGACCTCACAAATCCATTGTTTACCCTCATTTCCATCACATATTTTAAAGTACTCTTCCACAGAGGTAAAGACACACTTAATATGAAAATTAAGGTTGCAACTGTTACATATTATCGAATCATCGTATCTATCAATCTTAGGGCCGGTTTCTGAAACATTTGGCTGTAGTTTATATTCAGTTTATCTTCCGAATTCTATTGAATTGGACAGATAAACGGAAGATAAACCACATGTTGTACTCCTCAGAAACCGGCCCTTAGTGATACAGCGAGAGCACTGAATTCCACGTCTGCGCGACATGGCTATAAACTATAAAATGCTATAAAATTGTATTAGTTGAACTGTCGTATTTAAGACTTGAAAGGTAGTAATGAAATCGAGCACTCGATAAATATTGTTGGTATGTTTGTTTAAGTATTCCCAATATATGTAATTCACCCCTCTCACATTGGTTCTAGAATGTTTTTTTTTGTGGTACGATTCTCTCGGAATTTTGGAAGAATTTGCGTGTCAATATTCTACCGCTTACTACCAAGATTCAATTTGATCGGATCTGTATTTTTTGAGTTATAGATGAAACAATATTTCACAGAAGTAGATACCAGTTCAAAATGTTATTTTCATAGTAATTGCTAACATACAAAGCTGATCGAGTTCAAATCCGGTAATCGATTTCAAAATGCCCGACTGAAGGTTTGTGCGGAAGTTCAGCAGAATCTGATACATAGGTTATGAAGTACAAATTTTTCGGGGTGGGGGCCACATAACGATCACTTCATCTCAAGGTGCAAACTTTGATTACCTAAAAATAAACACTATTTTTGATTATTCTGTGCGAGTTTCATTTATTCCATAGTAAGATATGTACTTACAAATTTATATGCAGTCCTATAATTTACCTTTCCAGTTTCTGAGTACTGTATTTTTTAATTAAAGCCTTAAAAACAAAGGGGGGACCACATTACTATCTTCACCTCTATTATCATACCGGTTAATACAACATTTCATTTTTCTGAAATTTTCATAATGACGGTTATCGCGTCTTCGGACGGATGGACAGAATTGAATTTATGACCATTTCCGGCATTTCAGACATTTGCGCAAAATGAGAGCGCTTAGTTATACCAGCGTTCGAAAATCGATCCCTCCAAAGCTATTATCCGAAACTGTGTCTCTGAATTCAAAATAGGCACTCATATAAAATTTTGATAGAACTTTATAACAATATTTTACGACACATTCTGTTCAACATGAACCAATTAGGTACCTACATCTATTTAATGTATCTATAATGAATGAGGAGTAACTTTTCAAAACGCATTATGTCCAATTTGGGCGAAATTGAGTTTGAAGCAGATTCGGAAATGATTTATATTGCTCTATAGCCCTATGTAAACAAAATCTTCCAAATGGCATTATGTCCCTCTGTAATTTAAATCCAAAGTATGTAAGCCGCATCGCAATGAATTATGTTTACGTTTGACTTTTTAAAACAGATAAAATGTAACCAAAAAGATTTTTTATCGATTTGCTTATATTAATTAGGTTACAGGCCAACACTCACTGTGCAGACTGTTTTCTCCAAATGTATAAAAAATCGCAACAAACAGTATTATTTTCAATTTCAACGACATCAAAACGCATTATATACAATGAGATGAATCAAAACGCATTAAGTCCAAACGTTTTTTGGGCGCATGTTCTAGGAGAACATCTTCCTATCATTTCGTCCAAATGTCTGTAATTTTCGAATTTCGAGCTGAAAATTGGCTAATAGACTAATTCGGACTCCCTGATCACGAATCCGGTGTCAGATCTTTGGGTGCCGTCCGGCCGGCCGGCCGGCCGGCCTTCCGGCCGTAGGCACGATAACAGGAGCACCGAAGGTCCTATCGACTTCAAACTTTCAGGGTAGGTTTCTGATCAAAATGCGACGGTTAAGTTCGTTAACGGGCAAAATCGGCCGGACGGTTTAGAAGTTATAGACATTTCAAATTTTGAGGTTATTTCCCTGATATTTCAGGAACTAAAGAAGATGTTGAATCGAAACTTGGTAGTCAGTTCGAGGATATAAACGCGCAACTTTTGGCAAAATTCTGTTATGATCGAAATTTTGGTAATTTTAAAAAAAATATTTCTTTTAATTTCTTCGAAAAAAAAATTTTTTTTTCGTGAACTATTCATCAGATTGCAACAAAAACTTGTACTAACGTCAATTGTAGTATTTTGCAACATTGTGCAAAATTTTGGCTCTATACGATTTCAATTTTTGGAGATATAAGACAAAATGTGTCAAATTTCCTGGGTCTCTCTCAGTATTTTCATCGATTATTCTATGAACTCTTTGAATTCCACCGAAAACAAATTCAAAGACATAAACATAAAGAATCAAGTCATAGTTTAGACGTCGAAAGAAGGACGATGTTGATCGACTTGAAAAGGTACCTATTTATTTATTTATTTATTTATTTATTTATTTATTTATTTCTATACAACAGGCATAAGCCCAATTACAGCATAGAAAAACTTAATAGATAACTACACCTGAATGTACCATGTATTTCAAGAAATGCAATAATGAAATGCTTAATTTATGGATATAATATTATCTAAGTATTGTTGGGATCGGACAGTTGGAAAATTTTTTAATAAAAAAATTCGTACCGACGTTAAATCAAGCATTCTACACGAGTGTGCAAAATTTCAGTTCGATACGATCTCAATTCCAGAAGATATTGCTTAAAATTAACATTCCAGCGTGTTTTGACGTTCTATGGTCACAGAAAATCGTCACAAAAATCTATTTACCTCATTTGACGGCTGTTTGTCAAATCAATTAATTCCAATAATTGATGTCAGATTTCCTACATACCAAGTTCAAACACATTTTATTATATGGAAAACACTTATTATGATCACGTTCTACAGGAATTGATACTAAATAGAAGCTAGATGAAGATTATTGTAATGGAAAATTTGTGTTCCAGAATGAACATGCGCCCAATAGCTCCTGTCCACAGGGCTTGAACCCATTTTTTTTTCTATGTATATCTGATCAATATTGATTTGAATGAGATTAGTTATTACCTTTAGATGTTAATTTCTATCAAACAAACTCGACGTACTCAAATTATAAGCCAGGGTGGAAGGAAAAATCATTTTTCGTTGATTCCGAATAAAATGGTTTTTGGACTTTATGTGTTTTGAAAAGTTGCTCCTCAAATGATGAATCAAGAAGTTGGCTTCCTATAATTCATGCCTAGAGTGAACATATCAAATTATCACCCAGAGGATTTCATTGATTTCCCGAGAGCAAGAACCGACGCATTTCAGACTTCTTGATCTTTACATTATGAGCGCATGTTCTGGGGAACATCGCTTCATCATTTTGTCCAAATGTCTGTAATTTTCGAATTTTTTGCCGAAAAACGTCCCAAGCGATTGGGTTTGAATAGTGATTTGAAATGTTCAGGGTAGTTGGCGCGTCCCAATACGACGGGCAAGTTCGTTAATATGCATAATATTGGACTGGAGTTATACACATCTGAATTTTTGTTGTTATTTCCTGTATAACTAACAATTTACAAATCCGATGCAATTAAAACTCGGTAATAACTTGTAGAATACCGTTTCCTGAAACTACTTGAGCACTAGGTTTTTTCGTATATCATTAGATATGCAAAGAATTCCAATTCAGATAGAATGCATATGTCAGAATTACAATTTCTGTGATCATAGACGACTCTCTTCCTACTCAAGTCTGTCATTAAAATGGTACGAAATGTATTCATATCTCAAAAAAGCTGAGAAAATGGTCTCAACTATGGTTAATTCGCATAAGAGTATCCGATAGAGGTTAAAAAAACATTATTAACAGTAATTTCATCGGTTTAAGGTTAAAGTTAAATTTTTTCAGCTATCTTGAAAAATATTATATGTATTTTAGAAACTATGCTCGATTGACTTCGTATGAGGAGTGAATAGACAATGGAAAATGCGCGCATAAGCTCCTGACTTCAAGTCAGTGCTTCAAACAATTTTTGTACGGTTAATTTTGAAGTTAACCGAATTATTTTATTTCACGTTTTGTTATGCCTACAACGGAAAATTTACACAATAATGTTCATCTTAATTATAGTTTCAAATCGATCGAATAAGTAGTTTATGAAGTATTCGGGAACAAGCGCGCAAAGACAAATTTGGAAAGTAGAATAGGGTATTAACGTATCTCAATTAATGAAATGGAAAAAAAATTAAACTTGAGATGCTGGGTCTTGGGAATTGGTCCTTTGGTTTATTTGACTCCTCCATCAAAAGAAGTCTGACAAACAGGTGGAATTCTTTGTTTCTTCGCCAAAAACACGATTTATAAAAGTACCCAACTACAGCTGGATTAAATCGGAAAATATCATGTCCACTCAATCTGAGGAATTAAATCTTGAAATCTGCACGCCCCTGTTATTGGCGCTCTAGTTCCTCGGAACTGAGTGCTTATCAATTTGCCCAAATGTCTGTAATTTTCGAATATTTCGATGAAAATGGTCTTAAACGATTTGGTTCGACTCACTGATCAAGAATCCGTGGTCGAAATTCATTCTGTCCGGCCGGCCAGACCGGCTGGTCCGGCCGGCCGTAGGCACGATAACTCTCGAACGGAATGAGCTAGAGAGTTGAAATTTTCAGAGTAGGTTTGGGGGATAAATATCTCGGCTAAGTTCGTTATTGGGCAAAATCGGACAGATGGTTTCGGAGTAACAAAAAAAATTTTTTTTTTTTACGAAGCAAATTCCAAATTAAATTTTTTTTAATAAGAAGTTTTATCATAAGAATCCATTCATATCATTTTTAACTCTAACAAGCTTATACTTTCTGAGATATGATTTTTCAAAATTTCAATAATAAATCGTATTTCAACGTTGTCACAGAATGAAATTATTCTATGAATTGTCATAATGTCAAATGATGTTCCTGAGACATTATCTAATCAATCGAAGAATTGTGAGCGAAGTGAGAAAAATCTCAGTTGTTTGCTCCGAAATTAGTTTTTCTCAGAAAATTCTTACATTTCGGAACTGAACATGAAGTAAGAGATCTGAGAGTAGTGAGACTGCTTTTCATCCATAGACATAGATATAACTCTCGAACGGAATGAGGTAGGTAGTTGAAATTTTCAGAGTAGTTTAGGGAGATGAATATCTCGGTTAAGTTCGTTATTGGGCAAAATTGGCCAGAATTAATTTGATTTCTTCCATGGTGCAGTTCTCATTCTCATGATTGCTCATTTAATCTTGATAAATAAACTATTATTTGAATTGAATTTCCTTTAGGATGCAGTTCTATCATATGAATACATTGATTATTATTACTTATCTTCTTTCATATTTGTTTTATGGAATACCTACTATTTGTAGGTACTTTTAACCTGTTTTGGGCAATTGTCATACGAAACTTGTTTTTTTGGCGCTCTAGTTCCTCGGATCAGTGTGCTTATCAATTTGTCTGTAATTTTGAAATATTTGGCTGAAAATGGTCTCAAACGATTTGGTTCGACTCACTGATCAAGAATCCGAGTGCGAAATCGATTCTGTCCGGCCGGCCGACTGGCCGTAGGCACGATAACTCTCGAACGAAAGGAGTTAGCGGATTGAAAATTGCAAGGTGGTTTTGGAGCGTAAATATCTCGGACAAGTTCGTTCGATCTATCTGAAATTTAGCATCAAATTGTAGAATCATGACCTTTATACGCATGTGAAGTTTTGTATTGACCAGATTACCGCAAAGTGTAAAAAAAAATTTGAAAATTTAAAATAAGTTTTTCCACAATAACTCTCGAACGGAATGAGCTAGGTAGTTGAAATTTTCAGAGTAGGTTAGGGAGATGAATATCTCGGTTAAGTTCGTTATTGGGCAAAATTGGCCAGATTTAATTCGATTTCTTCCATGGTGCAGTTCTCATTCTCATGATTGCTCATTTAATCTTGATAAATAAACTATTATTTGAATTGAATTTCCTTTATGATGCAGCTCTATCATATGTATACATTGATATAATTCCCAACTCAGAGAAACCAATACTTTCGGAGATATAATTTGTCTGTTTGAACTAGAGCGCCAGAAAGCTCCTGTCCACAGGGCTTGAACCCATTTTTTATTTCTTTCAAATTAACAACATCCATCGTTTTCAATCAACTGTTTTGAGTATACCGTATTCACTACATATTGCCACAAAAAAACGGACTAATATCGGGAGATCGTGTTGGACATTCTAACGATCCTCGTGTTCTAAGAAGTTATAATTTTGCCGCACATTGATGTGATATTGTGGGGGTGCTCCATCCTGCTCAACCATATTGTACTAGCCAATGGAACTTGTGAATTTACTTGAATTTATAACTTTGAAAAACTGATTTATCAAATTGGTACCTCATGAGTTTGGACCAATGTTAAAAATTTTTTGAATCCGAATTTTTATCAATGAGAAAAAGACCAAGGACTTGATCCCTAATTATCTCACTTCAAGCATTACTGGGTTTGAGCATGTGATTACATAATCAAAGATACAACACAATATTTCAGTAGTGAAGTTACCTATATCTCTACATCTGAATATACAAGTTGGCAGGCCCAGATTACCCATAAGGACAACCTATAGACCATGGAATATCGTTAAGAATAAATTTCAAATTTTATGTGTGCCAGCATGTACCAAAAAAAATCTGAGAAGACTAATTAATTGTTTAGCGATAATCCTGTCCTTTTCATAGTAATGTTCCTTCCCATTTGACTGCTAGGTAGATTTTTTCTCCACGTGAAATCGAGGATTCTTGTTGAACCCAGTACTTTGTTTGTGTCAAAGGACAATTCATCAGGAACTGTGTGAAAAGTAAAGTGCGTTCTTTCGACTTTTATGCAGAAAACCAGAACAACCACAATGAACATATCCAGGATATCTTCAGAAAATTGGTAGGTATTTTCGTTTCATTTTCTACCATGATGAATAAGATCGGACACCTCGGTATTCTAACGCATTTACGCATTTCTTGTCTACGCGTTGCAAGTAATAAGTATATCTGGGAAAATGGTCTCAATCGTATTCGTTCGACTCACTGATCAAGAATCCGTAGTTAAAATTGATTCTGTCCGGCCGTCCATTAGTTAACACGATAACTCTCGAACGGAATGGGCTAGACAATAGAAATTTTCAGATTAGGTTTGGGATATAAATATATCGGTTCATTTTTGGGAAAAATCGGCCTGGTGGCTTCGAGGTACCTAAAAAAAAAAAATTATTGAATAACAAATTTTAAATCTATTTTTTTTTAAGATGCAGTTTCATCATGAGAATCCATTGATATCATTCTCAACTCTAACAACCTTATACTTTCAGAGATATGATTTTTCAAAATTTCAATAACTAATCGTAATTTCATGATTTCATAGAATGCTCTAATTATTATTTACTGATGTATGTAACTCCAACATATGAGGTGGGTCATAGGCCTGCGTTTTGAATTCATTTTTTTATGATGCAGTTCTATCATAAGAATCCATTGATATCATTCCCAACTCTAAAAAACCTATACTTCCGGAGATATTGATTTTGAACAAGAGCGCCAACGCTCATATCCACGAGGCTTTTCCACATTTTTGGGAAAAATATTAGATATATTAGAAATATTACATGTCTCTTATCGGTATATAAGATGACATGTATGGACACAGATCATGAATGTCTGTTATTTTCGAATTTCGGAGAATGGTCTCAAACGATTACTTTCGACTCACTGATAAGAATCCGAGGTCAAACTTGATTATGTCCGTTCGTTAATGAGCAAAATCGACCAAGTGGTTTCAGAGTTATAGCCACCTGAAATTTTCTTTTACCAATAACTCGAAAAATACAGACTTGATTGAATTAAACCGCGGAAGTTAGTTGTAACATACCGGAACGAAGACTTATGCAAAATTCTGTGAGGATCACATGATTGGAAAATTAAAAAAATATATTAAAAAAATTCTGTATCACAGAAACTATCCGCCAGATATCGTTAAAATTATTTGAGAGCCTTCAGCACCTTATTTTACAGTGAAGTTCTAGATTCGAACCCGATTGGATCTATTTTGGTGAAGATATTTCTGAAATATCGAAATATTGTAACGACCTAGTTGTACTTGTTTTTACACTCGACAAACAAAGTTATCAACAGTTTTTGATTCTTGTCGTGCCTGGAGAGAATAAATCATGACGTGTTTGTGTAGATCGCGAAATATGCCGATTCGAATGGGAAACGGGGCAAAAGGTGAAGATGAGGGATAGAAACCGTCCAATAATATGTAACATGATGATAATTTCATGAAAATTGTCAAAACATATCGAAAATGAGTACCTAATTTCGTTGTTTTCCCAATAACTCGATAAAAATACCGATCTGATCGAATCAAAGCCCGGTTTATAATTTGTTGAAAAATACCGACACCAAGACTTGCAAATTTGTGTGTGGAGTGCATGAAAGGAAAATTAAAAAATACTATTTAAAAAAATATATATCTGAGAAACTATCCGTCAGATATCGTTGAAACACTGCGAGAGCCTTCAAAACCTTATATTACAGTCCTAGATTTTGAATCGATTGGAACTATATTGGTGATGATATTGCCGAAATATCGAAATATTTCAGCGATCAAGGTGAAAAAATTAAGTTGTCAACAGTTTTTGATTTTAGATGGACCTGGAGAGAATTTAACGAATTATGACGTGTTAGTGTATATCGCGGAATATGGTGATTCGGACCGTTTTCAAACGGGGAACATGGAAAAAAGTGGAGATGATGGATAAAAACCGTCGAAGAATATAAAATATGATTATAACTTCATGAAATTATAAAATTGTGAAAACATATCGAAAATGAGTAATGACATTCGTTTAAATCCCGGCTTTCACCTCAAATCTGTACAGTCCCAGCGTAGCGATATTGGTTAGAGCTTCAGAATCATAGCACGTGGATGCCGGGATCCAATAACAAATCCGAAAATGCTCTTTTTCATTTTCTTTTCATTCCTATCGAAATACATGATAACTTTGATAACTGGTATATCTACTGAATTCAAGTCGATCTTTCAATAAAATAACTTGAATTATTTCGTATATCATTAGATATTTTACGAGTTTCAATTCTGGGTGTTTTTATCTCTGGCACAATTGTATGATTGAACTGATTGGTGTCCTTACACCACCATGAACGAAGCACTGAATTGAATGCATTTATTTGAAGAGAGACGGTACGCCACCACAAACACAGCAATGTTCATTTTCAAACCAACAGTGAATGTATGCATTTGAGTGGAACCTAATCATTTGATACCATTCTCGATCAAAAAGTTGTACAGTTGTTTTTGGACGCTTGTTTTCACAGTCGGATTTATATACTTGGAAATATTGGGAATAATATGTTTTTCTTGGGGCTAAGCAGTTTCGGGCGAGTTTAATACCTGGATGGGTGACTGCTATAAATTCGACAAGTGCGCCAAAGCTCCAGGCCACATTGCTCTTCCATCTTGTTTGTTAAGGGATTCAGTGATTGGAAATATGTGTTGTCTATGCTCACAGAATATGAAAACTGTCCCGCAAAAATAATCTAATAACTTTGAAAACTACAGAAGAAAAAATAGCTAGAATCAGTACTCTCTATAGGTCAACATCCGGGTCTGCACGGATGGATTTGGAATATAGACAGAACTCGGTTTCAAAATTAATCGTTTGATTTATGTATGGATCTCAAAAGATTTGCCCCATATACTAGTTAATCTTGAATAATTGAATATGTAAGTATATATGGATTAGAAACCGCAATTTATTCACTCGCAGTGGGAAGAAATAACCATATATGAGGTAAATTCGGAGCGTTTCAATTTTGGGAAGCTGTTAATTTATATGGACCATTTTTCCAAACGCTTTAAAACGTTCATTTTTCTCTTGAAATCATAAACGCACATAAGTTTTTGTCAACCTCAAGTTGTTGACATTTGTATAGAGTGCCTATTACTCTCTCACAATTTCTGTGGAGGAATGTGGCGTCCCATATTCACTATACATACAAACTTCAAAGAGAATAAAAACCTCTGACTTCCCACCCATAACATTCGCAGGAAAATTTGATGATATTCGGGTAGGCGGGAATTATTCAGACCAGCACGGTTGTGCACTTCAGGCTCTTGAAAAAGGAAAAGAGTATTTCCCCAATTCTATCGAAAGATTTGCTTATTTTGCTTAAAGATCAAACGAATATACAATGCATCCCAGCAAGTTTTCATCGGCATGAAACAACTTTTGAGCGAGAATAAGAAAAATTGCCCGAAAACCAAGTTGAAACAAAATTTTCTAATCACAATCATATTCATACTGACACTAATATTTTCTAGTTGCGAAAATCTGTCAGGTAGGTAATTATTCAATTTTTAGGAGAAAATATTGCCAGGTTTTCCAACCTGATTTTTCGCACATTGATCTAAAATGTAATTCTAAACAAGTTTATTAAAAGATATCACAGAAAAAATTTGATCGACATTTTTGTTTAAAATGGTGATTTGCGCTCAAACTGGAAGTCGCAGTTGGCCAAGTATTATATCATTTTTGATGCACCAACTTTTTGTAAAAAATTAGTTCAAGCACTTACGTGAAGTCAGTAGCTTTTACGCGCATGTTCTATTATCTACTCACCTCTATTGGACACTCTTTATCGAATGTAGCATCGATATATATACCGTTTTCACAGCTAGCATAATATATGAATACATTTAATACCATTTTATAGACATACTTTAGTAACGAGAGAATCTATGATCACATAATTTATAATTATTTCATATGTATTCTATTGAGATTTAATACGAAAAAACTTACGGCCCAAGACATTCAACATGTTTGTTTACGCTTTTCACTACTTATATCGAAATTAAAATCAAAGTATCAGCCCTCCATCGTAGAGCCAGGCTTTTCCCCCAACGATTGCGGGAAATTTCCTGAAACTTTCTACACAACTCTTATATTCACCGACATTTTCGATCCGGTCGATTCGCTTAGAGAGGTGTGAATTGAGGGGCGAAAATTTGGGGAAAAAAATTCCTCGAAGTGTACGAAAGTCGGCCTACTTTACAGAATAATTTTTGTCATGCCGAATCCAAAGCCAGTCGTTCGAGAGGTATAAAATTGTAATGAAGTTCTTGAAGAGCACTGACATCAAGTCAGCTTTTGCTCGTTTGTATTATCTTCCAAAAATAATTTGGCCAATAGCACAATTAAACGAAGAAATAATGTTGGCAATGACTTGATCTATGTAAATCTGCGCATTCATGGTAGCATCATCACCAACAATTCTGTATGCCCATTGAAACACATGCCTCCCCAACAGTTACTGTACCACCTCTGAAGGGAAGAACTTCCTGAACCGATCTACGATTTCTGGGCATCAGAAAATGAGTCCGTACCCGACTATCTGAAAATCGTCTATACAGGGTGTCCCCAGATGTTCCAAACAGCCAATATGCCGAATAACAGAAAGTTCAAACAAAAGGTATTTTAAATGGCATCAAAAATTCTAGCAGAATCCGTCGTTAAAATTTTGTTTCTACTTACCACCCCTGAAAATATATAAGGGTGCCATTTAAAAAAAATATATCTGGGGCTATTTTTTTCAGGGGTGGTAATTAGAAACACAATTTTAACGTTTTAACTTTAAATACGTTTTGTTTGATCTTTCTACCTTGTCTGAGAGCCGAGATATTGGCTGTTTGGAACATCTTGGGACACCCTGTATATCGACTCATCTGTGAATAATACCCTCTATTGATCGTTGCAATTCACGTGCTTCTGGGCCCATTCCAAGGACTCTCTACGGGTAAACATAGTCAGAACCCGATCTTGTGCAGGAGTGGTAGATCTTGGTCCTTCACTTCTAGGTCTTTCGGTCACGTTTCCAGTTTCTCTATATCGATGGTTGAGCCAGGAAACTACGCTTTCACTAACTTGAAAGAAATCCGCAACATTTCTCTGATTAAGTCCCGCCTCGATCATACCAATTGCCCTATTATTTGCTTCTTCCGCACTAAGTTTACGTCTAGGCATTATTGCAAAAGATATTTTCAGATTTTGAATCAAAGTTGATTGTAAGAACGTGAAACAAAAACTCATCCATAATTCTCAGGAACCCAAACGACAAGAACTTGCCTGAAACTGAAATAGTTATCTTATGGGGAGCAAAACAACCATTCAGATAAAAGAGAGTAAACATTTTATTTCTCATAAATGAACATTTGGTAGACAATAATCGGCAACTTCTGAAACGGTCACAAAATTTCTGAACTTGCTTGGCTCTTCTGAGGCAGTTTATATATTACTTTTACTTGATTCGTATAAACTTGATTTGGTGCTTTCATTAAATTCAATGTTTTGTTAGGCTTCTTATGATAATTTCTGCGAATTATTAAATTTATTTCGCTTATTATAAGATACAGAATTTCGATGGAATTTATCTACTCCTGAAAATTTTCCATTTCACTGAATATGTGAGAGCTTTCCAATGGCACCGCTTCGACCTTATCGTTTTCGGCTTCCGATCTAATTTGGTATTCTACTTAGCCGGCTCTCGTTCCTTGATTCAGGAGCAATCGCAATATCCGCTCTTAACATTAAGATAATTCATACCTTCCTTCCTCCTGATTGGGATTTCCGTTTCTTTTATCCATACATACAGGCATGGTATAAAGTATAAAACCAAGTAAATATCTTGAAAACGGAGATGATGACAGTTTTGAAACTTTGCAAGCTAGTTGAATAACACATAGAGCATCTGATGTATTTTTTGTTATTTCTGTACTTCCAGTTTAACCGGAAATGCCCTAAATTTAAATGTGACACCCTGTATATTTATGCAGATTTCAAAATATCTTGTTATTTCGAATTCGCTCATATCAATTTCAGTGGAAATAATATGTGAAATAGAGAAATAAATAACTTTATAGCAACAGAATAGATACATTTATTTATTCCAAACTGATACATTATGAAGAAATAAACCCTTAGTTACTGTAACTATAAACATGGTTATAACACCATTGGGAGTTATACTCCCATACTAATCAGTTTTAGATCTTTATCTACTCCTATTAAATTATATATTTATTATTCAATTGCTTACGTTCAATTAATGGTGTCTGTAAACAAACAACGTGAGTTATAATAACTCACTACTATAACTCACTGCTTTTCTTGGAATTATCAACCAGTCGAATATCAAGGTGGTTCTGTGCTTCTGTTGCCTGAATAATTTTGACGTTTTCAAATTAAGTTGATGCCTAATTACCGTGAATATTTCGCTAAAGAAGATGAATTCAGATAGTGAAGATGAATTATTATGCACACCTCCAGAAATAAGAGAAGCGGCTAATGTAACCATACAGGATTTATTGGCCGAAAAATCCCAAAAGTATAAAGTTGTATACAAACATTTTCAAGATTAGTGTAGCAATAAAAACATTAAGTCATCGTTTACAGAGAATGTTCTCTTGGCATATTCTGCATCGTCTGTATGGACTTTCTACTCCATGCTAAGAAGCACAACATAAGCTCAACATAAATGGAATGAATATAGAGAATTATTCAAAATTACGCGGGTTTCTTGAACGTCAATCAGAGATACCTGTAGCTAAAAAGGCAAAAACTGTTACGCCAGAACAACTAAATAATTTCATAAATGAAGCTCCTGATGAGGAATATCTGGCGACGAAGGTATGAAATCTCATAATAATTCAATTGTTTTCATCATCTAGTTAATATCATAATTTATTTTAGGTTGCTTTAATAATGGACCTTATGGATGCATGGATCTATTTTTATGTTCAGTGTACCAACTACAAAAACAAAAATTGACAGAAAATTCACTGTAACAGAAAATGTCTATACCATAGTTAAAAAATATTTAAGCCTTCGTCCTACTGGTATATCGCAAACGATATTATTCCTGAAATTTCAAATTGGAAAATATCACTCACAAAGAATTGGCATTAAAAAATTTGGAGCAATGAGGAAAGACATTGCTACATTTTCGAAATTACCAGATTGTAATTTACACACAGGGCATTGTTTTCGTCGACAACGTTATCAGTAGTTGCTGGAGGGGATACAACGGCACTGGAATGACATGGCGGTTGGCGATCAACTACTGTGGCTGAGGGGTACATTGATGATTCCGAAAAGAATAAGACAGATACTGCAAATAAAATAATATATACAGTTCAATAACACCTCAACCAGTTAGTAAATCAACAACATATATGCAACAAACACAAAAAGAAATTATAAACTTGCATAATTGAGTCCCACATATTCAGTTTACTCGTCGTATGAACTTTACAGTTAATTTTATTAATAAACAAAATCAGTAAATACAACTAGAATTTTCATAGTATTGTAATAGGTAATTATTAAGATTTTTCAATTAAGTTCTTTCTATGTACTTGTATCTTATTTATTTATTGTTATAGTCGTCGATAGGGTATAGTATTCAACTTGCGGTAATGGTCATAACTCACTTGATTGATTCTATCGTGTTCAATATGTATGTAATCTGGGGTAGTCAATATTGATTACAGATCTACTTGAGAATAAAGGTTTAGCGTTGATCAACTAGGAACGTTTTCTAATTAAGATATCTGAGACCAAGGAAATGAATGAAATCGATTAGTTTGGTGGAGCTGATTGGATTTGTTTCGCAAATAACAAGTGGGTGTTTTCATGTGATTATCTATACTGAATCATTCTGAAAATCTGTAATGCGATTTCTGAATTTGGATTCATTCGAGGAGTCATATGTAAAAATATGAAATGGAAATAAATCATTTGACATTTCGAAAACTTTCATGTAAAGAGATTTTGCTTATAGGAGTTATTTCAGAATTTAACTTCCCTGGATGGATTAAGGAAAGGAATTGTAATATATTTCGAAATTTTAGTGGAATGTGAGATATGTTTCATGGTGGTTTTCCGTTGTACAAAAAATAACAAGAATAATAATTATTTGAGTTTGAAAGATCAGAGCCTGTTGGAAGAATTATACTCCGCCTTTTTGAAGTCAGCTGCACTTAAGTCGTAAACGGAGGGATGGCGTTATGGCGTGTCAAGATGGTGATACACACGCAGGATACCCGATGCGACTTTAAGACCATTTTCAGCCAAAAATTCTAAAATTACAGGCATTTGGGCAAATTGATAAGCACTCTGTTCCGAGGAGCAAGAGTGCCAAAAAATTGATTCAAGCCCTGTGGACAGGAGATGTGGCGCTCTAGATCAAACAGACAAATTATATATCCGAAAGTATTGGTTTCTTAGAGTTGGGAATTATATCAATGTATTCTTATGATAGACCTGCATCATAAAGGAAATTCAGTTCAAATAATAGTTTATTTATCAAGATTAAATGAGCAATCTGAAAATGAGAACTGCACCATGGAAGAAATCAAATTAAAATACCTGAAATGAATTTGACTCTCTCTTATAGAACAGGATGACATGTACGAGTATGAACACAGATCATATAATAAATCTTTGATAGAATAATTATAACATTCTGTGGAAACATAGAAGTACGATTCATTAGGTATTGAAATTTCGAAAAATCATATCTCCGAAAGTATTAGCTTGTTGGAGTTGAAAATGATATGAATGGATTTTATGGTAAAACTGCATCTCAAATAAGAATTGAATTTGAAATTTGTTACTTAAAAAAAAATTTTTTTTTCGTTTCTCCGAAAGCATCTGGCCTATTTTGCCCAATAACGAACATAACTGAGATATTCATCTCCCTAACCTACTCTGAAAATTTCAACTGCCTAGCTCATTCCGTTCGAGAGTTATTGTAGAAATTTGTTTTTTAATATTAAATTTTTTTTTTGACACTTTGCGGTAATCCGGTCAATACAAAACTCCACATGCGTATAAAGGTCATGATTCTACAATTTGAAGCTAACTTTCAGGTAGATCGAGTGATCGGTTTCGCCAATATTCATAAAAAATGTTTTTTCTAAAATCGGCCATAACTCCGAAACCTCTTCATGGATTCCGCCCATTAACGAACTTGTCCGAGCTATTTACGCTCCAAACCCACCTTGCAAATTTCAATCCTCTAACTCCTTTCGTTCGAGAGTAATCGTGCCTACGGCTGGCCGGCCGGACAGAATCGATTTCGACCTCGGATTCTTGATCAGTGAGTCGAACCAAATCGTTTGAGACCATTTTCAGCCAAAAATTCGAAAATTACAGACATTTGGGCATATTGATAAGCACTCTGTTCCGAAGAACTAGAGTGCCAAAAAGGTTAAAAATACATACGAATTTCGGAAATAGTAAAACCAATTTCGAAAATAGTTAAACCAATTTCAGAAATAGTAAAACCAATTTCGGAAATAGTAAAAACCAATTTCGGAAATAGTAAAACCAATTTCGAGAAAAAGTAAATCCAATTTCGGACCAAATATTCAGATTTACTCAGTACAATTTTCTGTACATCAGACTTATTTTCGGTTTGTTCGTAATGAATATCTTCTTTCTTATGATTTCAACTCGTACGTTCAGTGATTTCAGAACGACTTAACTCCAGGAAAATTTTTGAATGATTTGTTTATGGGTTTTCTCTCCTAAACTCTGAAAAATATATGTTAAATAAAAATTAATTATTTTGTGAATTGCTTCTGCGTAAGAAACACAATATTTGTCAGAAACAATAAATCGAACAATGTTGCCTAACAAACAATAACCAAACAACATCAACGTTGAAACAACTATTTCGTAACGTTTCGGAGTCTAAATCAGACTTCTTCTTCAGACACTAACGAAAATCTTCAGTATTATTTTTTGGTAGTATAGCTATTCTGAAATTCGAGAATTTCAGAATAGAGGTTTTGAAGGCTCTCGCCGAATTTCAACGATATCCGACGGATAGCTTCTGAGGTACAAAATTTTTTATTAAACTTTCCAGTAATGCGGTCCTCACAAAATTCTGCATAAGTCTTCGTGTCGATATTTTTCAACTAACAACATGCTTCAATTCGATCAGATCAGTATTTTCCGAGTTATTGGGTAACCAAAATTTCAGATGGCTATAATCCTGAACATACTCGGTGGACCTTCCATTAACGAACTTAGCCGGTACATTTCGACTTCAAACCTACTCTAAAAATTTCAACTCTCTAACTCATTGTGTTCGAGCGTAATTGTGTTGACGCCCGGCTGGACAAAATCTAGTTTGACATCGGATTCTTGATCAATGAGTCGAAACTAATTGTTCGAGACCATTCTCAGCCAAATATTCGAAAATTACAGATATTTGGACGAATTGATAGGCA
Source organism: Halyzia sedecimguttata (assembly GCA_937662695.2). NCBI lineage: Eukaryota > Metazoa > Arthropoda > Insecta > Coleoptera > Coccinellidae > Halyzia > Halyzia sedecimguttata. Next base: position 36,922,493 of record OW569411.2, read on the forward strand.
CTCTGTTCAGCTGGAAAAGCACTTAAGACATAAGAGGACCAATAACGCTTCCGATTAGGTCAGTCACATTTCAGAAGACATTTTTATTTAAAAGTAGGATGTTGCCAAAACAAACGCGGTGGCACTTTGAACTACTTCATTGACATTCATGTTTTGTTTTCAATTTTACATTAGGAAGAATTAAGTTTTGCATATTGATTGTATTGTAGTGGATTTCAGTAACCAGATGATTTAATTTTTTTTTGTCCATTTTCGCAATAAACTGTATAGGATAGATAGATAATGAAGAGACCTTTCATACGATATATCTAAAGCTATTTTCCATTCCAAAATTTGGAGATTGAAACTGTCACTCGAAGGTTGAAGGTAGGCTTCACGTTGAAGAATTTCAATTTATAATTTAAATTAGAAGACATTTTTCGTGATTTTCTATGAATATTTTCTATTAATCGAAATAATGAATTTATTCCAATTGGCTTTTCCACACTGTATATTCTTCGTTTCAACTTTTATGTCAATGTCAATGATAAGATTGATACGTTCTACTTGCACATCAGCACCATTCAAAATACGTTTTTGCGCGTATATTCTGGAGAACATCGCGATATCATTTATGCTGAAATATCTGTAATTTTCGATTTTTTGGCCTAAAATGGTCTCAAACGATTAGGTTCAACTCATTGATGGAGAATTCGAGGTCAAATTTGATTAAGTCCGGTCGGCCGTTGCCACGATAACTTAAGAACGGAAAAAGATTGCGACTCTAAATTTTCAGGGTAGGTGGCGCATCCAAATACGACGGACAAGTTCGTTCATGGGCATAATCATCCCAACGGTTTCCAAGCAATAATTTTGTCATTAACTAATACAGATCCAATCGAATTGAAACTTGGTAGCTAGTTCTAGAATATTTATACAAAAGCGTTAGTGAATCGTTGCGTTGTGAGAATTGTGTCACTAGAAAATTAAAAAAAAAATGATAAGAAAATATTATTTATGTCACGAGAACCTGAGAACAAATAGAGAGTTTGTTAAAAGGCATAATCTGCCAAACGGTTTTGCAGTTATACCTACCTGAAATTTGGTTGTTATTTCCTCAATAACTCGAAAAATAAAAATCCGATCTACACTGATCAGCAATTGCTAGGGATCACTTATGAACTTCTCTTCATTTGTATTTTTTTCAAGTTATCTCGTGAATATCTGTACATTATATGTTCTCTAAGGAAAAATTAAGATGTTTTGAGTTGATTATATCAAATTTTTCCTCACTTCATCGGCTCTTGTTCACAAAATCGATTATTATCTGTAGGCTGTTACATGTGGAGTGAAAAGCAATGTGGTATTTGTTATTAAATCTGTTTTTTTCTCTCGTTCAAACACATAAGGTGACAATAATTGAAGAAATGAGAACAATATTAGCTTATCAGTCATGCCGAGAAGACGTTTGGCTCCTGTACAACTGGACCAAATCATACGGTGGATACAGGAAGGTTTGTCCCAGCGAGAAGTGTCCCGGCGGTTGAATGTTTCGCAAAGTGTCGTGAGTCGGGCTTGGAATAGGTTCATCCAAAACGACTCAGTAGCTTATGTTCATGGGGGAGGTCGGCAGCGCAGTACAACAGCTGCCCAAGATCGTCTTTTGGTCCTCAATGCTAGGAGAAATCCCACTTACCCGGCGTCGCGGCTCAATAGATCACTGAGAGTTGCAACAGGAGTTCTAATTTCGAACCAGACTGTAAGACGACGACTACATGTTCGTGGTTTGAGAGCACGTAGGAGGGTACAACATCCCCGTTTGAATAGGGAACACCGGGTTCATCGACGGCAATGGGCTGAGGAGCACCGCAATTGGACAGTTGAAGATTGGAGCCGATGTTTATTTACGGATGAGTCTAGATTTCGTTTGGTCAACTCCAATGGACGTATTCTTGCTTGGAGGAAAAGAGGTCGAAGGTATGCAGAACAGTTTATGGTACCCACAACAGCTTTTGGCGGAGGTTCTATATGTGTATGGGGAGGCATTTGTTTTAACCAACGCACAGAGTTGGTTGTTCTGGGGAACACCACAATGACCAGCCAGAGATATCACGATATGATTATTGAACCCATAATTGTTCCGTTTGCGGCTACCTTGGGCGAGAATTTCATTTTAATTGACGATAATGCCCGTCCACACCGTAGTCGTCTGGTTAATGAAGCGCTAGAAACTCATGCTATTGATAGGATGGACTGGCCAGCTCGCTCTCCAGACATGAATTGCATCAAACATGTCTGGTCTGAGATGTCTAGACAATTGTCAACCTTAGAACAACCGATCAATAACCTGGAGGACCTTTCTAACGCTTTACGGGATATTTGGACGAATTTGCCCCAAAATTATATAAATCGTTTGATTGAAAGTATGCCTCGTAGGGTAGAATGCTTGAGACGAGCTCGTGGGGGGCCAACTAGGTACTAGCTTAACCGAAACTTCAGCCTTCTTGTGGTGTCATCATAAAATTTTTATGTTATTCAAACACAGAATTTTGAGTGTTCCTAATAAAGTCTTTTTTTTTTCTCTCCAACTTTCCATTTTTTCATTCTTTTCTCAAGTGAACCATATTATCAACTGAAAATACTCTGATATCTGACTAAATTTATAATCTTGGAGCGAATAATTCAGAAATAAATTTAGAAAAAGTAAGTGATCCCTATCAATTGTTGAGCAGTGTACTTCAAACATGGTATTTAGTTGTAGAATGCTGGCGTTGAAATTCTTGCAAATTTCGTGAGGATCGTATCACTAGAAAATTAAAAACAAATTGAATATCATTGAAAAAACCGAGTTCCAAGTTTTAACACGATCGAATCTATATTGTTAGAGGTCCGAGCAGCCTTGGATGAGTTCAGTAGTTGGATGGGTGACCGTTGGCTCGATAACGTTCAAACGAAAAGAAATAGGGACTTGAAATCTTCAGGGTAGGTGGGAATGGGATAGTTAAGTTGTTGGGCATAATCGGCCAAAGGGTTTCGGAGTTATACACATCTGGAATATTATATTCTCGATAACTCAAACGATTCAGAAATTTTGGTAGTTAAGTAAAACTAAAGTAACTCGAAGAAGGAGATTGATGCTATAACCATGGATTCAGCATGAACTAGTTTAATGGCTTCGAAACTTAGTGTTCAGGTTTGATAAAATAAACCCTACGTCTAGCCCCTAAGTCTACGAAGAACAGTGGAGATGATTGTGATTTATAAATGAACTTGAAGCTGAACTATTTACACTTCTTTCATCCTCCAACATATCTCCATGTAAATCTGGAAGTATATTCAGATTCCATTAAATCGTATGAAATGAGACTGGGATATGAGGATTTGGGGTGTATTTTCTGATTAGATCTGGTACTACTTTGAAGATTTTCAAAATAAACCTTTGTCAAAGTTTGCAGATAATTTAAGTAAACGCCGAGGCTAAAGCTGCTATACCAATATTCCCTTTGTTAGGCAAAAAGAGCTTACCTTATGATGTAATATCGTTTGATGCGTAAAATTTTCATGGCTAAATTTTAAATTTGCGTTGATGCCGCTGATATGAGGTTTGAGGAATACATAAATTCGAATCGTAAGAAGGACTTTGGCATTTTTCGACTATTCAGGAATTGGGATGATGAATAAAGGAGGGATTTATCATTGGACATATCGGTGGAGAATCCAAGGGATCGCTTTTTCTATTACGTTGAATGTCTCGAGTATAATTCACAAATGCTTAATTAATGTTTCATCATTTAACATTGATGAACGGCTTGAAGTTTGTTAGCAACTTCGTAATTCAACTCATACTTGGATAAAACACCACCTGACCGCCGATAGGTCACTTAGACGATCCCGCTTGTTATACATTCAAATTAATTAATCAATAATTGAGTACTCCTTAAATAATCAATAATTACAAAATCACAAGGGTAAGAGATTCAGATTGTGCGCCGAACCAGGGCAATGCATGTCTTGCTCCGTGCAAAACCCGAAAACTTTCAAAAGCTGTACAATCTCTGAAAAGGTTGAGCTGAGTAGCAGTGGGAGCCGATCATTCTTCATTCATGAAGCTTATCTTTTCTTTAACTATTTTTGCGCACGTGTTAAAAAAAATCCAAATATTTTGAAATTTGTTTTCACAATAACTCGGAAAATACTGATCCGATATGATGAAACTGAGTAGTAAGATGCCAAACGCCGAAGCAAACATCTTTGCAAAATTTCGTGAGGATCCCATGACTTGAAAAAACTGACAAAACTGCTAGATACTATTTACCGGAATATTTTCCATGAAATTCCTAAACTTATTATTTTGAAGTTCATTCTGACCCAAGGGGTTATTTTTCTTTATGAGTATGCGCAGATGAGAAGTGCTTTAACTGCAGGAGTTTTTTGTCTGAGAAGATTGGGGTTTTGAGGTAGAGGATGCTATTCCTCCATAGAATCCCCAGATGCGATATCTCCTGAACCACTGGTGTTGGAGAATCGTAGTTTTATGTGACGTTTTTGATTTCGAGAGTACTTTCAGCCACGAGTGGATTGCGTATGAGCAGAGGATAAGTTATTGGGTGTATGGCTTATGTTGAGAGTAGTTTACCTCTAGCGTTCATGGATTTAGTGCTGAGCCGATATTGTATGGTCTTATAAGAAATTTCATGGAGATGAATAGACAATAAAACATGCGCGCAAAAGCTCCTGACTTTACGTCAGTGCATGAAACAATTTCAATATTTATGGCAGTCAGAGGTATGTTAGATATGGTCGGAGTAAAGCTAGATTAATCCAGCATCACAACGACGTCGTTCAAATGACTAAACAAACGACAAGAAACTTGTCGTTGCGATTTTATCGTCTCATGATTTTTCGACTTCATGCCGGAGCTTTTCTGTTGTTTAAACTACATTGAAATGGAGAATGAATATCTGAAAAGACTATTGTTAAACAACAGAGATTTTGGCGATGGGTAGGTTCGAAAGGAAGCAACTTCATCATGTGTTTACATTTATTTTTATTACAGGTATATTATATATTATAAAGTTGGAATTAATTAAGATCATATCACATTGAATATTTATGATTTGGGAACTGGATAATTCAATTGATGGTGTTCTTCCAATCACTTATATGGATATTGCAACGTATTTGTTTTATTATATACCACAACGTACAAGACAATCATGATTATTTACAAATGCAGAGTTTATGTCTACTAGCACATGCTGGAATAATTACTTTTAAAAAACACACAGTTATTACTACCAACTACAAATGCAACTATTCATCTCGCATTATTGTGATTTCGTTATATGGTCTCCAAATATTTCTTTCTAAGTATTCAGAAGTTATTATGCCAGGGCTAATGGTGAAATATTTCACATCTGAAGAGGGTGTAGCTGAATTGATTCACTATTGCATTAAGAAATTAGTCCAGTAATTTTAGGTTTTATCTGCGGAAAAATTCCTAGCTGGATTTTTGTATTCACTTTTATATGGCGTTGTAATGAATATGTGAAAAATCTACATTGATATCGTGCCGGCTAAAAAAGATATAAACGTCAAAAGGCCACGAAAATCAGTTTTTCACAAATATCTCGCATCCTATTCCTCGGAGATCAATAGAGGTCAGCATAAAAATTGTCTGACGTGAAATTATCTATAAAAAATGCTCCCAACATTTTTCAGAAAAATTAACCGTTTTTGAAGTATACAGCTGAGAAATCAACTACATTATGACGATACACTCGTTTCCTCACCATCTTCGAGTTAGAATGCAAAGTGCGTTTTTTTTAATCATTTCCCCCGTAGGCATAATCCATGATATGTAATAAGAGGTTTCTTTATTTAAGAAAGAATAATTTTTTATTTGAATACGTACTGAACAAAAAATTACTTTAGTATATAGTTTTTTTTTGTCATTCATTGTCGATATCTTCGGTTTCAATGTTCAGTGGGAGAAGCCAATTGGCACACCAATGGGAATTACTATCCGAATCATGTTGCAGCGTACCGGTATTGGACAGTGGATGATTGTAGATTTTAACAACATCCTCAAAAAAAGAAGACGGAGAAGAGAGATGGTGGCATAAGTCAGAAATATACAATATGAATAACAGTGGACCAATAACGGTGCCCTGCGGAACTCCACTTGCCACTGGTCTGGAGGTGGAAGAAGATTCGCCAACTCTCACACTATAACTCCGGTTCTTAAGGAATGAAGAAATCCACATCAACAGGTTGCCCCTAATACCAAGGTGCTCCAGCTTATAGAGTAGTCGCTCGTGTGGGACCCTGTCGAATGCTTTCGAATAATCCAAATACACTACGTCTATAGGTTTACCAGCATCATATGCCAAGGACCAGTCGTTCAGACATTGCAGGAGGTTTGTTATAGCTGAACGCCCAGGTACAAAACCGTGCTGATTCGGTGGAAGAACTTCGTTTTCTCTTGCAAAGTTCAGTATCTGCTGGGTAATAATCCTCTCGCAAACCTTCGAAGCGATCGAAGTGAGGCTGATTGGTCGATAATTATCAGGCATCAGTTTATCCCCCTTCTTGAAAATCGGGGTCACCGAGGAAACAAGCCAACCCCTTGGTAAAACATTGGAATGCATGGACTCATTGAATACCGTCGTAAGGGGCCAGAACAAACTTACTGCACAAATCCTCAGCATGTTCGAGGAGAGTCCATCGGGGCCAGGTGAAGAGGCAGAATTCAACCCAGACAAGTGCTTCTCCACCACCTCCCTCGTGAATGCGACTTCAGTAAGATCTTCTGCACATCGTGGGAAGATAAGTCTTGGTATGGATCCACCAGGCTCCGCAGAAAAGGATGAAGAAAATGTCTCAGCCAAAGTATCTGCCTATTCTTCATTTGTTGAGCACAATAGCCCACTAGGGTTCCGTACACGAGGCACTACCACTCTAGAATTTACAGTCGGGCGCAACAACTTAAAGAATTTATTCCTATTATTTTGTTTCAATAAGTTGTTGATGTATTCCTTTCTTAACTTGGCTATCATGGATGAGATGGATTTTGAATAACTGTGACTATAGTTTCTTTCATCCCTAAATCTCAGGAATCTCTGCCACAACGCCCTCTTATTATGAATCATCTTGAGCACTTCGGAGTTTATCCATGGTTTTGCAGGGTTGTGGTATACGGTTTTAGTGTAGGAACAATCCAACACATTAGACGTGATCACATCGAGGAAGTTATTCCACATGTCCTCAACGCTCAGCCCGATCAGTAGCCCATCCCATCCCACACAGCTCAGAGAAGTATTAAGTTTGTCAAAATCAATTCTGCTTATTTGTGTCGTTGTTGTATTAGGTGTCGTACTGGAAATGAACTGTACTCGGGATGACAAAACTAAATAGTCCGAGCGTCCAAACGGTGGTGAATACTGGACCGGTGCAAGAATATTTGTATGATTGACTAAAATCAGATCCAGAAGTGATGGATTGTTGCCGCTTCTGTAGCGAGTTGGTTTTTCAATGACTTGATACAGGTTAGAATTCAAGATGAATGTAGCAAGCTTGTAAGAACCAGTAACTACAAAAGGAAGATTAGTTGGTGAAATAGGCCATCTTATGTCAGTGCAGTTGAAATCTCCAAGGAATAAAGTAAATTTTTTTGAGGATGACATGACTCGAAGGTGGTTAAAAGCAACATCGTCAAAGATGGAAGGTCTAGAACGGTAGATACAACCGAGATATATGCTGAAAAACTTACTGTTTAAGTCAATACGTTGCTGAAAAAATGCCGAGTGTACTTATTCCTATATTTAAATCGACATCTTAATCATTTTCATCATTGGTTGATTCCGCGTTTAAGCATGACTGGCCACGGCAATGTCCATAAACTTTTGAACATCTTAATCCAATTTTTTTGCATCCCCATTTGCCGTGACCTTTTGACCTTTATAACGTTTGTAGCTGGTACTATATCAATGTCGGTTTTACACATCTTCATTACAACGCCGTAATAAAGGCGTATGCAAAAATTCAACTCACTAGGAATTTTTCTGCAGAATGGGGTTTGAAATACCTAAAATGACTGAACTTAATGGCAGATGATGGATTTGCGATGATAGAATGTAATGGGGATGACTGTCAAATAGAATGGTTTCATTTAGACTGCGCGAGACTAGTCGACACTCCTGATGGTACCTGGTATTGTAATAAATGTGATGAAAAGGTCTTGATTTCTATAAGAATGGAATAGATTTCATAAAAAGTTCTTGATTTTTATTATTTCATGTCCGCACATTAATAGTATGGCATGACATACAAATAATATAAAAACAGATGGAAGCCCTTGGATTTTTCTTGTTAATCATGAACATAAATATTTTGAATATACAGTAGAATCTGGATATAACGGCCCTCAAAGGTTCACCGACACTTCATCATGCTAAGCTCAGCATACTGCTGCAGACTATCTAATACTTGAGCTTGTAATCTGTGAAATCTTTTCTCTTGATTTAAGCTAGCCATAGGGCTCTTCGCTTTCTGGATAACTCATTTCTACTACAGAAAAACTTGTGTATAGTAGTAGTAAACATACTCCCTGTCGTGACCAGATCCACAGGATGTGAGAGGCATTTTTCTTCTTGTATTAACATTCAAACTTAAAATAGGCACAGGAAATCAGAAAAGAAACAATATACCACTATAACTATGGTCATCTATCATACAATTCACAGTAAACAATACAATGTGTGCCAACAGTCGCCATACTGCTTTAGTTTTGAGAGGTCGTTGGATTGCCTAATTAACCAGGGGAGAATGACAGAAGCATTGAGTTATAGAGGAAATAACAACAAAATTTCAGGTGTGTAAAACTCCGGAACTATTTGGCCGATTATGCCTATTAATGAACTCACATTTCGCATTTGGAGACGCAACCTACCCTGAAAATTGCCAGTCGCTATCTCTTTCCGTTCACAAGTTATCGTGGGATGAATAAAATTGTTTCATTATTTTTTTTTAATTTTCTAGTTATATGATCCTCACAAAATTTCACGAACGTCTTTATATCGATATTCCACAATCAGTTACCAAGTTTCAATTGGATCGGATGTGTATCTAGAAAATAATATTCTAGATGGGTATAACTCCGAAATGGTTGGGCTGATTATGATGCTCAACATCAAACCATACAGTCTCCTTCGAAAGCACAACCTACCTTGATAATTTCAAGTAGCCATCTCTCTCCGGTCGAAAGTTGTCGTAGAAACGGTCACCCATCCATATAATGAACTCACCCAAGGTTGCTCATATCTCCAAAAATATTAATCCGATGGTGTTCAAATTTGGAGCTTGGCTTTAGAGGTAGGTTTTGAATCATTTCGCAAAATTCCAGCGACTTCAGACGGATAGTTTCTGATATATAGATTTTTTTTATGGATTTTCAATAATTATTTTCGACTTATCAAGGAAATAACAACAAAATTCCAGATTGGTATACCTACATTTGGGCAAAATGATAGCAAAAACTGGAGGAGGGTGTCCCAAGTTCGAGTGCCTATTAGACATTTCTGAAGAACTGGAAATATTTGAAATCTGAAAATTGGGATTATGATATTGCTTGAAATTCTCTACAGAGCTGAAATATTTTCGAAGCCCAAGCACTTCCGGTTATACATGGAGTGAAAATAAATTTGATGAAAACAAAATATTTTCAAGTTTTGCATTCCTGGTATGATCAAGTATTTAATGCTGAATACATTTCTGGTAAAACCATTGTATTCATTCGAAAAGTTTTCAAAATATCGAAAAAAAACCGGAAAATAGGTCAAATATGTTTAGTCGGTATTATGTTCATTATTCTTATTTTAAAAACATCCTGAGCGTGAACCGTTTTTACAACATCGAAAAGGAAGAATTTGGAAAGGTCATGAATCCTTTGAATTTCAGAAATATCATCACAGGGTATTTCAAATTTTGTGTCGAAAATTGTGATCAAAAATTCGCCATAACTTCTGTTTTTCAAATTAGAACCCTATTTTTTTTATGATTGCGTTGGATTCTGCGGTGAAAAATAATGATAAATTTCTAACATGATTATGCTCCTAAATTCAATAATTTAAGAGTTTTCTTTTTTTTATTGAATTTAGGAGCATAATCATGTTAGAAAATTATCATTATTTTTCATCGCAAGATCCAACGCAATCATAAAAATGGGTTCAAGCCCTGTGGACAGGAGCTTTCTGGCGCTCTAGTTCAAACAGACAAATTATATCTCCGAAAGTATTGGTTTCTCAGAGTTGGGAATTATATCAATGTATTCATATGATAGAACTGCATCCTAAAGGAAATTCAATTCAAATAATAGTTTATTTATCAAGATTAAATGAGCAATCATGAGAATGAGAAAAACACCATGGAAGAAATCAAATTAAATCTGGCCAATTTTGCCCAATAACGAATTTAACCGAGATATTCATCTCCCTAAACTACTCTGAAAATTTCAACTACCTACCTCATTCCGTTCGAGAGTTATATCTATGTCTATGGATGAAAAGCAGTCTCACTACTCTCAGATCTCTTACTTCATGTTCAGTTCCGAAAAGTAAGAATTTTCTGAGAAAAACTAATTTCGGAGCAAACAACTGAGATTATTCTCACTTCGCTCACAATTCTTCGATTGATTAGATAACATAGACAAGATATACTAGATATGTTAGATAATGTCTCAGGAACATCATTTGACATTATGACAATTCATATTCATACATAGAATAATATCATTCTGTGACAACGTTGAAGTACGATTTATTATTGAAATTTTGAAAAATCATATCTCCGAAAGTATTAGCTTGTTAGAGTTAAAAATGATATGAATGGATTCTTATGATAAAACTCCTTATTAAAAAAAATTTAATTTAAAATTTGTTTCGTAAAAAAAAAATTTTTTTTTTGTTACTCCGAAACCATCAGTCCGATTTTGCCCAATAACGAACTTAGCCGAGATATTTATCCCCCAAACCTACTCTGAAAATTTCAACTCTCTAGCTCATTCCGTTCGAGAGTAATCGTGCCTACGGCCGGCCGGACCGGCCGGACAGAATGACCACGGATTCTTGATCAGTGAGTCCAACCAAATCGTTTAAGACCATTTTCATCGAAATATTCGAAAATTACAGACATTTGGGCAAATTGATAAGCACTCAGTTCCGAGGAACTAGAGCGCCAAAAATAGGGTTCTAATTTGAAAAACAGAAGTTATAGCCAATTTTTGATCACAATTATCGACACAAAATTTTAAATACCCTGTGATGATATTTCTTAAATTCAAAAGATGCATGACCTTTCCACATTCTTCCTCTTCGAATTTGTAAAAACGGTTCATGCTCAGGATATTTAAAATAAGACTAATGAACATAATACCGACAAAACATATTTGACTCTTTTTTCGGTTTTTTTCGATATTCTGAAAACCGTTCGAATAAATACAACGGTTTTAACAGAAATGTATTCAGCATTAAATACTTGATCATACCAGGAATGCAAAACTTGAAAAAATTTAGTTTTCATCAAATTTATTTTCACTTCCTGTATAACTGGAAGTGCTTTGGCTTCGAAAATATATTAGCTCTGTACAGAATTTTAATCAATATCATAATCTCAATTTTCAGATTCCAAATATATCCAGGACTCCAGAAATGTCTAATAGGCACTCGAACTTGGGACACCCTGTATAAACATGAATGACAGAAGTAATACTGCATGTCGTTACCATAGTTAATTCATCATTGGCGTCAATGAGCTATATAGATAAATTGATTCAGGAATACAGTTGAGTTTACATGCGGGAACCATTTTCTGGCACCGTGTGGGAAAGTGACTCATTGCGAATTGAAATCTGTATAGGCAAAGGGTTGAACGCGCACACTTGAAGAAAAAATATTTTTCGTATGGTATTGTTCTTAAATTGCTCAACTTGTACGAGATAAAATCATAAGAAATAAGATATTTATTTCGATAATAACGACAATGGGTCTTATGGACACAAAATATTAATAATAATTCTGAATATTCCGTCCGAAATTGGATTTTATTTTTTTCGAAATTGGTTTTACTTTTCCGAAATTTAACTTGATAGGGTATAGATATATAGATTATTATCTTGTTTTAATATCTCCATAATAAGGTACAATATCCAAGACCAGAATGCATGTTAGCCATACACTACAAAAAATAAATATGATCCAAATTGCGTCCAGTCAATTGTAGGCATAGACATAAAATAACATGGACGGGTTGTGAGAAAGAGACCATTGAAATCAATTGAAAAAAGACAGAATAGTTTAAGGCAAACCACGGTATATGAATATTTTCTTATAATTTGGCGTTTGGCAAAACCACAGAATACAAAACATTGGTTTCCTTTATTCTCTGACCTTTCTTGTTACTGTATTGTTTGGTTTCGTGTGTTGTGTATGTGTTTTGGTGATTTGTAGACAGAATATTTAAAGGCAAAACATTTTCATTTAAATCCGACACTCGTTTCTGAATATTCTGATACTTATAAAAAAACATCATTATTTTTATACCATTATTTGCCTTTAAGTATTCTGTCCTTCATAACATCTCTCTCTCTAATGGATTCCGCAACGAACTGTGTGATAAAGTTACGTGAGGGCCAGTCCATGTTATTCTATGTCTATGATTGTAGGTCCTAAATTTTAAATGTATCATTCCCTTTAAACGTTTCCTTTATCGTATCTACATTCTAAACTCTCACAACTGCTGGAAAGTGTGACAGAAGGTCTGAGACGTGCTATGCATGCAACTAATCAGTATGCTTCTCACCATTAACATTTCTCGTATAAATTTCATCTGCGCAGTTTCAAGTTCACACAAATTAACCCCAAAGAATAGATTCATGGAAACGTTACATCAGACTGTCGAGTTCCTGAATATTCTATTGATAATGACGCCGACGTTCAAGGATTCAAGTTTGGAACTGATATGGTATCTCGGATAGAAGTCATACATCAACTCGGGACAAAAATGGTTGTAGATATATGCACATTTTTGAGGATCTTCAGAGTATCTTTGTGGAATTTTTGAAGCCAGAATCTGAACTCTTGGCAAGGAATTCAGGTCGAAACTTTCGAAGAAGAGTTCCCAAGAAAGGATTCTGTCGCACATATTTACTTAAGGGGTTACATGGGTTTCGTCGGGTAAAAAAAGGCCTAATTTCAATATTTTTTTTTCTATGTAAAAAATTATTTATTTAATTCAAACTTCTTTCTGTCTCATAGATACTTATTTAAAGAATAATTTCTGAAATTTTCAAAAAAAAAATTAAAACTCCTCCTTTGTGACGTCATTTCCGGTGACCCCTCGGAAAAACAGTGCGTCCGCGTTGTGTGCATAACTCCTGACAAAATCATCTAAAATGAAAAAACAAAAATATGTGTTTCAGTTAAGACCATAAACTCGTGCTTGAACGAAGGAAAGAAAAAAAAAGTAAAAATTGGAATTTTGGCAGACATTTGTCCAAAGAAATCAAAATTTCGGTCAAATTTGCTTGACATTTTGTTTTTGGCGCTCTAGTTCCTCGGAACTGAGTGCTTATCAATTTGCCCAAATGTCTGTAATTTTCGAATTTTTCGATGAAAATGGTCTTAAACGATTTGGTTCTACTCACTGATCAAGAATCCGTGGTCGAAATTCATTCTGTCCGGCCGGTCCGGCCGGCCGAAGGCACGATAACTCTCGAACGGAGTGAGCTAGAGAGTTGAAATTTTCAGAGTAGGTTTGGGGGATGAATATCTCGGCAAAGTTCGTTACTGGGCAAGATCGGACAGAAGGTTTCGGAGTAATAAAAAAAAATTTTTTTTTCACAAAACAAATTCCAAATTAAATTTTTTTTAATAAGTAGTTTTATCATAAGAATCCATTCATATCATTTTAAACTCTAACAAGCTAATACATTCGGAGATATGATTTTTCAAAATTTCAATGTAAATCGTATTTCACAGATTGATATAATTATTCTATGTATATACATAGAATGTACTATGTATGAATTGTCATAAAGTCAACTTGACAGAAGGGAATATTGTAACTTCAAGAATATTGGGGTTGAAATACTCGTATTTTAGCGATGCAACGGGGACCTCACCCGAAAATGTTTGAAAATATTACGTAAATATTGAAAGCATAATTCTGTAGTTCGAGAGAGGAGAAAATTTTGTGAACGTAGATCAGGAAATTTTTGATCGATTACAAGGTAATTTATTATTATTTATCTTCTTTTATACATGTTTTATGGAATACCTACTATTTGTAGGTACTTTAAACCTGTTTTGGGTTATTGTCATACGAAACTTGTTTTTTTGGCGCTCTAGTTCCTCGGAACAGAGTGCTTATCAATTTGCCCAAGTGTCTGTAATTTTGGAATTTTTGGCTGTAAATGGTCTCAAATGATTTGGTTCGACTCACTGATCAAGAATCCGAGTGCGAAATCGAATCTGTCCGGCCGGCCGACCGGCCGTAGGCACGATAACTCTCGAACGAAAGGAGTTAGCGGATTGAAAATTGCAAGGTGGTTTTGGAGCGTAAATATCTCGGACAAGTTTGTTAATGGGCGAAAACCATCAAGGGGTTTCGGAGTTATGGCCAATTTTAGTAAAAATATTTTTTATGAATATTTCCGAAACCGATCACTCGATCTATCTAAAATTTAGCACCAAATTGTAGAACCATGACCTTTATACGCATGTGAAGTTTTGTATTGACCAGATTACCGCAAAGTGTCAAAAAAAAATTTGAAAATGTGGTGCAGTTCTCATTCTCATGATTGCTCATTTAATCTTGATTAATAAACTATTATTTGAATTGAATTTCCTTTATGTTGCAGTTCTATCATATGAATACATTGATATAATTCCCAACTCTGAGAAACCAATACCAGATATAATTTGTCTGTTTGAACTAGAGCGCCAGAAAGCTCCTGTCCACAGGGCTTGAACCCATTTTTTTTTTTTAAATAGTTGTAATTGAAAAAAAAATCCTTCGTTCAAGCTCGAGTTTATGGTCTTAACTGAAACACATATTTTTGTTTTTTCATTTTAGATGATTTTGTCAGGAGTTATGCTGGCAACGCGGACGCACCTTTTTTCCGAGGGGTCACTGGAAATGACGTCACAAAGGAGGAGTTTTAATTTTTTTTTTTTTAATTTCAGAAATTATTCTTTAAATATGTATCTATAAGACAAAAAAAAGTTTGAATTAAATAAATAATTTTTTACATAGAAAAAAAAAATATTGAAAATAGTCCTTTTTTTACCCGACGAAACCCATGTAACCCCTTAAAAGGTCTTCCCCTCAAGCAAACACCAGACCTGTGACATACCCCTAGGATTGACTATTTTCTGGACAGACACTGGAAGTGATAATTAATCTTGCCTTCTTTACGGTTTCGTTTTCAACTGTTGAGCTGATAAATTCTTAGAATAAATAGGGTGACTATAAAAGTTGTATATTAATTTCAACCATAGATTTCTCTCATCGAATGAAACATTTTTTGCGCGCATGTTCTAGGGAACAGCGTGCTATCATTTTGCCCAAGAGTCCGTAATTTTCGAATTTTTTGCCGTTAATGGTCTCATACGATTAGGTTCGAGTCACTGATAAAGGATTCGAGGTCAAATTCGATTATGTCCGGCCGTCAGTTGTCACGATAACTTTCGAACGGAAAGAGATAGTGACTTGAAATTTTCAGTGTAGGTTGCGCATACGAATGCGACGGTTAAGCATAATGGACATAATGGGCCAAACGGTTTCTGAGTTATACCCATCTGAAATATTGTCTTCTCAATAACTGAAAAAAGACATATCCGATCGAATCGAAACTTAGTAATTAGCTGTAGAATGCTGACGAGCATTTTCAGAATTTCGTGGGGATTACATTACTAGAAAAAAATCTTTAAAAATTATATGTCAGAAACTGTCAGATTTCGTTGAAATTTCTCACCAAACCTTCCAGCCGCTATTTTACAATCCAGTACCGGATTACAGCTCGACTGGCTTTAGTATTTTAGCAATTATTGTGAAAATAAAATTCCGAGCTGGTATCTACTTCTTCTGAAATTTCAAATCATATAAATCTCCGAATTAGAACCATATCTCGATGGCCGAGATGTTAGCTTGCTCCCTTGTCGCGCTATTTATTTATTTTAAAATTTGAAATTGGTTGATGCCCAATGTATATTTTCACGTGTTAACGCTTAAAATATGGCTTGAAGGTTCATTCCGTATTTCAAGAGGGTGTCTTATGGCATGGTCATGTCATGTCATGTTATGTCTGGTGTCATGTGCGCAAAATCTCCTGACTCCACGTCAGTGCTTCTCTCGATTTTTACATATAACATTTATCCAGATTCAGATTTTATAAATCGAATAAAGAATATCTCAAAATGCTTTTGTGCGTTGTTAGGACCAACAATCTCTCGGCTGTCCAGCGTTTCGTTCCGACTCTCATTGATGAACTTATGAATACGGCTTGTTCAGTGAGATGTGAGAGCATGCCGTAGGTACTTTTGACTTCAGCACGAAAATGCCGAAGTAATGTCTCCAAATCAAATGAAAGACATATCGCTTTTCAGCAGTTTTTAATTTGAAATTTCTTAAACTATATATACAGGTCTATTTACAAGTGGAAATATACAAGAAATAATAGCTTACATTAGGGACTTACATTTAGCGCCTTATCTTTGGGATCATATCTAAAAATATAACATTATACATCTGTCATGAGATGTGTGGAAGAATGTGACAATTTTTCTAGAGATATGTCGAATCAAATAAAAGACATATACTTCTCAGATGGGATGAAGGATTTCAGGAGTTCTTGTTTTCGTTTTAACGATAACAATCTTCCTGCAGGATGAGGTGATGGGATAATTTATGTTTAATTTTGATGTTTGTGTGTTTCCGCCGTGGTTGTCCCGAGATGTTGTGTTTTTTCCAGTTTCTTCGTCGTGTGTTTGTAAAATTTTATTGTCTGACTTTTAATTATGTCTTGTATCGTGTCTGCGGTTCCGGATGTATGTAGGTCTTCAATCTTGGTGAATCTTGGTTTATTTAAAATTATTCGGAGGAATTTATTTTGAATAAACTGTAACTTTTTGAAATTTGTGTTCGATGTATTGCTCCATATAGGGTTCGCATATAAGAACACTTGTCTGATTCCTTGTTGATAAATTCTAAGTTATGAATTCCAGCTTAGCTTATTATGCTTGTTCAGTAAGGGGAAAATGTTACGTTGGATTATGTACGCCTTTCGCGATAAGTCGTTAATGTGTGAGTTATAGTTCAGTTTGTCGTCTAGGCTCCAAGATATTTTACTGTGTTTTGCTGTTTTATGGTCCGGCCGTTGAATGTTACGTTCTGTGTCGATTTTCGTTTTATCCTGTGTGTGAAGTGTACCGGAGTGGTTTTATTAGCGTTAATTTTTATTTTCCAACTGTCTTAGTACTTTTCGAGATTCTGAATGTGCTCTTGTATGTATTTGTCTGCCTGAGTTGGATGGAGGGATTCTGCTATTACCGAGGTGTCGTCTGTGAAAATTTTCAGTCTTGTTCTGTCTGTTTTTGGAATGTCGTTTATGTAGTAGTTGAAGAGGTTTGGGGAGAGTATACCTCCTTGTGGCAACCCAGTCAGGTTGGGGGATTTGTTGGAAAGGGATTTTTCAACCCTGGTTTGGAATGTTCTGCCCGAGATGTAGGATTGTATGATTTTGATTATGTGTACTGGGAGTTTGGTCCTCATGCCACACGGTGTCAAAGGCTTTCTCGATATCGAAATTGAGCATTGCTGTGACTCTTCGGAAAGAGAAACTTTTTGTGATTTGATCGGTGATTGTGGCCAGTTGGAGGGTTGTGTTGTGGGACGATCTGAATCCGAATTGTTCGTCAATGATTTCATTGTGAATGTTTTCGTGATCTTTAATTCTGTTTGAGACTATATTTTCGAGTAGCTTTGACATTGTCGGTAAAAGGCTAATGGGGCTGTAATTTGTGGCATATTTATGATCTTTTTTGGTTTTTGGAAAGGATAGGACGATAGCATTTTTCCATGTGTATGGAAAGTATGATAATTTGAGGCAACTCTTGAAGATGTAAGTGAGTTGTACAATAGCTTTCAGCGGGAGTGATTTAGGGTGCGGTTTTTGATTTTATCTATTCCTGGGGCTTTCTTGTTTTTGAGAGATTTGATGACTTCTTTAATTTCCCCAGGAGTTGTAGGATACTTCGTGGATTTGGTTTTTCAGGGTTTGGATAGCTCTTTCAACTAATGTTTAGTCGCGCAAAAGCTTCTGACTTCACGTCAGTGCTTGAACCAATTTTTCATTTTTATAAGTTCCAAGATGTTTGGGGGAATTTTTAGTCTGTTGATGGGTTGTGTAGTTTTTGTAGTTGTACTAAGAAGGTTTTGTTTTATTTTTTTGTAAAGTTGTCTATACATTTGTCAATGTCATCTGTTGTGTTTAAATTTCTGTCTATTTTAATGTTTTGTTCCGTTAATTTCTTACATTCCTTCCAATTTGTGTAGTACGAGTAATTTTTTTTTTGGTAGAGGGGATGAATTTATTTTTGATATTTCTGCCAAAACTGGGAAGTGGTCTGAATCTAGTAATGTCTCCACTGCGATGCTTCGGTTTTAAAGCGTCATGCACAGTGGTGATAGGTATTCGTCAAGACGAGGCAACATCTACTGGCGGAAACGGCGTAGAGGCAGAAGGATCAGAAGGAAGAATACAGTTCCCTACACTTTTAAGGAGAAGAAGAATACTTTAATTTTCTAAAATGATTGAAGATTCTTATGTTAACTTGAGACAAAATTCGTCTGCTTTCTTTATGGTAATTTCTTATAGTTTCATGAATCGGTGACTCTCGAACTAGGAAACCAGTGGAAGTAGGAAAGCAAACATAATTGGAGAAAACTGTTTTTTTTTTATTTCAACAGCTCGTATCTTTCAACTTAAGCCGAATATAAAAAAAATGGTTGAAGCACTGACGTGAAGTCAAGAGCTTTTGCGCGCAGGTTTCATTGACTATTCACGCCTCATACGAAGCATAGTTTCTGAAATATAAAATTTCTTGAGCTGGAAAAAAAATGAAAATTTAACTCTACACCGACAAAATTACTGCTAAGAATTCTTTATTCACCTCCATTGGACATATCTAGAGTATAGACCGTTTAAAGATAAGAATACATCTGGTACCATTTCAATGACAGACTTGAGTAATGAGAGAATCGTCTATTATCACAGAATTTTTAATTCTGACATATGTATTCTCTCTTAATTGAAATTCTTCAAATCTCTAATGATATACGAAAAAGCTTACCTCTCAAGTAATTTTAGTAGGATCGGGTTTGTATATTTTGAGTTATAGAGGAAATAACAACAAAAATTCAGATGTGTATAACTTGAAAATCATTTGGTGATTATGTCTATTAACGAAATCAAATGTCGCATTCGGATGCGCAACCTGAAAATTTCATTTCCCAAGTTATCGTGAGATACATAATATCTCTTCATAAGTTTCAATTCGATCGAATCTGTTTTTGTTAGTTATCGAGAAAATAATATTCCAGACGGGTATAACTCCGCACTCTGCCCTGAAAATTGGAAGTCCCTATCTCTTTCCGTTCGACAGTTATCATGACAGTCCCCCCATCCAGATACTGAACTCTCCCAAGGCTCCTCGGATCTCCAACAATATAGAACCAATCCTGTTCAAACTAGGAACTTGTATGTAGAATTAGGTTTAGAATGCTCTCGCAAATTTTCGGCGATGTCAGACGAATAGTTTCTGATCTATATTTTTTCAATGATTTTCATTAATTGATTCATTCATTGTTTTAAAATTTTCGAGTAATACGATCCTCACGAAATTTTGCAATTTCTTTCGTGTCGGCATTCTAGAACTAATTATCATGTATTTTTTCAATTATTGAGGAACTAATAACCAAATTTCAGATGAATATAACTCGATAGCCGTTAGGCCAATTATACCTGCTTATAAAGTCAAATGCCGCATTCGGATGTACTACATACTCTAAAAATTGCTAGTTGCTATAATACTTTTAAATAATTTTTTTTTAATTTTCTAGTAATAAGAATCCCACAAAATTACACGAAGATCTTTGCGTCAGTATTCTACAAATAGCTAGCAAGTTTCAATTCGATTGAATCCGTATTGGTTGAAGGCCAAATTAGAACTCAAAAACCGTTGGGCTGATTATACCCATCAACAAACTTGTCCGCTGTATTTGAAGCCGCCATCCATACCCTGAACATTTCAACTTTCAGAGATTTTATGATTTTTTTAAAATTTCAATATTAAATCAGAACTATATGATTTCACAGAATGATATATCGAAAATTAACGTCTGTATCTATGAATTTCATCTGTTTTCATACATTTCATGATTGTCATCTCATCTACAGATATGAGTAATGTCAAACAAAGTATGATTGAATGCCTAATGGAATAACCTCAGCTATCGTAGATAGCTTTTGGATAATCCATATGATGATGATGATGATGATGGGAATATATAATTTGCCAAGTTATTCAAATTGGATCCGGAATATTTCCAGTAAAAACAAAACTGAAATATTGGCTAAGTTCCAATTGTTATAATATAATTTTCATCGTTGATTTGAGGAATTAATATCTCGGATAAGTTTGTTATCGGGGGGATTGGTCTGTTTGTTTTGGATTAATAATTTTTGGCACTCTTTTATGATGTTTGAATTTAATCTCTTTTAAGATAAAATTCTATCACAAGAATCCATTGGTGTCATTCCCAACTCTCAGAAACCAATAATTTCGGAGATGATGATTTGTCAAAGTTTGAACAAGAGCGCCAGAGCTCCTGTCCACAGTGCTTTCCCACATTTTTATTTTTTTCTATAATAATTTAATAGATCCTGTTAATAGATCAGCAAATACAAAGTAAATTTGTTTTCAAACATTGATACGGGGTAAAGACGTCTAGTTTAATTGAAAGTTTTTTGGAAGAAAAATATTTTGGTGCTAATTGGTTAAGATATCGAAGAACTAATCGAACAACGTTGACATATAATAACATGAGTTTCGAAGCGAAATAATGAATACGGATCTATAGACTACAGGTTGATACTTCAGAAACCCTGCAAAATTATTAGTTTTAGTTTGTAAGGTAAAATTCTATTAAAACACGTATATTTTTACAGTAAATTTCCATCTCCGAAATATTTCTTTTTGGCGCTCTTGTTCCTCGGAACAGAGTGCTTATCAAGTTGTCCACATTTTCTGTAATTTTCGAATTTTTGGATGAAAATGGTCTTAAACGATTTGTTTCGACTCACTGATCAAGAATCCGTGGTCAAAATCGATTCTGTCCGGCCGGCCGTAGACACGATGACTCCCGAACGGAATGAGCTGGACAGTTGAAATGTTCAGAATAGGTTTGAGAGATAAATATCTTGGTTGAGTTCGTTATTGTTATCGTTTCATAGTAACAATTTTTTTTTGCGCGTATGTTCTGGGGAACATCGCGTTATAGTTTTGCCCAAATGTCTGTAACTTTCGAATTTTTTGAAAAAAATGGTCTCAAACGATTAAGTTCGACTCCCCAATGAAGAATTCAAGGTCAAATTTGATTCTGTCCGGCCGGCCGTCCGGCCGTCCGGCCGTTGCCACGATAACTTGAGAACGAAAAGAGCTAGCGACTTGAAATTTTCAGGGTAGGTGGCGCATCCCAATACGACGGACAAGTTCGTTAATGGGCATAATCGGCCCAGCGGTTTCCGAGTAATAATTTTGTTTTAAACCAATATAAATCCGATCGAATTGAAACTTGGTGAGTAGTTGTAGAATATGAGCCTAAGCACGTTCGTGAAATTTTGTGCGAATCATATGGCTAGAAAATTTTAAAAAAATTATTGAAAAATATTTTTGTTGTCACGATAACTTGATAACGAAATGAGATAGCGGCTTGAAATTTTCAGGTTAGGAAGAGCACCAGAACGCGACATTGCAGTTTGTTTATGAGCATAATCGGCCAAACGGTTTTAGAGTTATAGCCATCTGAAATTTTCTGAAATTTCGTGGTTTTTGTTCCTCATTAACTCAAAAAGTACTGAACCGATTGAATTCAAACATGGTTATTAGTTGTAGAATGCCAACGCGGAAATGTTTGCAAAATTTGGTGAGGATGACATTTGTAGAAAATTTTTAATAAATCATTGAAAATAAAGAAAAAAAATTCTATATATCAGTAACTAATCGTTAGAAATTGATGAAATTTTGCAAGAGCCTTCATAACCTAACTCTACCGCTAAGTTTCAAGTTTTAATACGATCGGTTGAATATTGTTGGAGATTGGAGCATTCTTGTGTGAATTCAGTAGATGGGTGACCGTTGCCTCTATAACTTTCGAACGAAAGGAGCTAGGGACTTGTAATTTTCAGGGTAGGTTTCGTATCCGAAAGGGCGAGTTGAGTTCGTTTTTGGGCATAATCAGTCTAACGGTTTCCGAGTTATACCCACCTGGAATATTATTTTCTTGATAACTGAAAAAATAAATATTCGATCGAATTGAAGCTTGGTAACTAGTAGTAGAAAATCAACATAAAGACGTGTTCAAAATTTTGTAAGAACCGTACCACTAGAAAATTCGAAAAAAATGACGAACAAAAAAATTTTAATAACCGTACCCCTAGGAAATTTCAAAAAAAATCACGAAAAAAAAAATTGGTTCAAGCACTGACGTGAAGTCAGAAGCTTTTACGCGTATGTTCTATTGTCCATTCTTCTGTATTGGACACCCTTAATCGAATTTACCATGGTAAATTATGTTGTCCATTCTCCCGTATTGGACACTTAATTCGAATTTACCATGGTAAATTTACCATGGTAAATTTACCATGGTAAATTCGAATTAAGTGTCCAATACGGGAGAATGGACAACATAATTTACCATGGTAAATTCGATTAAGGGTGTCCAATACAGAAGAATGGACAATAGAACATACGCGTAAAAGCTTCTGACTTCACGTCAGTGCTTGAACCAATTTTTTATATTACACATTTCAATTTAAATTTTTTTTAAGATGCAGTTTCACCATAAGAATCCACTGATATCATTTTCAGCTCTAACAAGCTGATACTTTCGGATATATGATTTTTCAAAATTTAAATAATAAATCGTACTTTTCACAGAATGCTGTAATTATTCGATCTATGAATTATTATATGATCTGTGTTGATCCATGTTATCTTATTTTCCTATAAGACACATGTCAGATTTATTTCTGGTTCGTTACTCGTGATATAAAATAGCCATTCTGTTCTGAAAAACAAAGTATGATTGAACGCAAAATGACCAATGAAATAACCTCAGCTATCGTATTCTGGTGATAATATAATGCCCTCAGATAATCCATATGATGATAGAAATATATACTTTGATAAGTTAATAAAATTGGGTTCGGAATAACTCCAGTAAAAACAAAACTGGAATATTGGCTAAGTTTCAATTGATATAATATAATTTTCAGAGTAGTTTTGAGGAGTTAATATCTCGGATGAGTTCCTTATTGGATAGAATCGGTCTGGTGGATTCAGATTAATAATTTTGGGCACCCTTTTTAAATGACACTTTTTGAATTTAAGTTCTTTCATGATGCAGATCTGTCATAAGAATCCATTGATATCATTCCCAACTCTGAGAAACCAATGCTTTCGGAGATATGGTTTGTCAAAGTTTTTTGTTCAAAAATTTTACTATCAAATGATACCAAACTGCAGAAATATAGTGACGTTGATATATTCGTAAGATACAATTCCGTAAAGTGAATTACGTCAGGGGAATTAAGCCTCTATTCCATTGTTGTAAAGGCTGGGTTATTCAGCCGCTATTATTTTCCTCCGACTCTCAGCTACAGACATTTAATTCTAAATGGAGGTGGAGCTTGGACAGTCTCGACAGTTTCATTACAACTTGCTGTTTTTTTGTCTGAAAATCGGAAGACAATAGAAACTCATGAAGTTTTTTCGCGTAGAAATGAACTGGCCCGCCATTTTCAAGCGATTTCAATTAAAGCGCGCCTTAATAGCTATTCGCAAGTAGTTGGTTTCGGCTGATAGTTGTATAGTTCAAGGGATTTTATTGTATTCTTTATGAATGATTGAGAAAGTAACGTTCTGTTTCGGAGTGTTATCGAAAAATTATTCAAGTTGCGATCATTTAGATCGAGGTTAAGAATGCTGAAGGGGCAGTAAATATTTGCTAGCAATGTGGTTCACAAACTTTTTTCATCCCCTTCAGATTTGCCGAAGCCACAAGTTCCGAAAAGAAGCTTTCATCACATTCGAATCACAGCACTCGGAGACTATTGAATTGGTCGGATTATGGAGTACTGCTTGAAATCCCATATAGTCCGGAATTCTTTGAAAAAATTACCTTGTATTCCTCGAATTCGCTCGATATTTCATTATAAAAGTTAGCTGTTGGATATTCTAATTGATGATTAATTTTAAATTCACGGTTCATCCGGAGCATTTCTCCAGGATTATTGCAGATAAATTTAGAGAAATATGAACGTAAATCGAAAAGTAGCTAGGAATTATCACTCTAGCTCTTCTTCGAAAACGGTCAACTCTGAGAGCTGAAAATAGGTGAAATAATAAATACTTACGTGACGTCAAGAGCTTTAGCAGACTCATTCATTTAATGATATATATTGTCATTCATTTGTAACACCGTACACTACTGAAATAAATGGTTATTAGGGGAACCCGGGGTACAATGGGGTACCGGGGCGGAATGGGAAAGAGGTGGTAGACTCGCTACGAATGCCAAATACACGTGATTTCCACAGCCACACACAATGTTCAGACTGCCCTGAGGCAGTATCCGCAGCAGTTGGTGACACCGTGAAAGCCTTATCAGGTTAGTTACGCCGAAGGTCAACAAAGCAGCTAACCCTTTACCCTTTTTTTATTCTGTACTATTCTGTAATATACAGAATAAAAAAGGGTAAAGGGTAGTGGCAGGTATGACTAGTGTAGCTGATAATAAACATTTGTTTTGTGAAAATTGAATATCGAGGCAGAACGGGAAGGCACAATGGAGTATACCCCACTCCGCAAAAGAGGGGAAATATCCAAAGGGTTGCATATAAAAAAAAAGAAAATCGAGAAAGACTCCGAAGAAAGCACAGATGGAGAAGATGCAAACTGCTTGTCTTGTAATGATCTCAAGTCTGATAAAGGTTGGTATTCTTGTAGCGTCTGCAAAAAATGGTCACATTTAGGATGTGCTGGTCTGGACAGTGATGATGAGGATACTATTCTCATATGCTAAATATGCCAATAATTATTATTTCGTGTTGCCCCAGGTCAATTTTCCATTCTACTCCAGGGGGTGGGGCAGAATGGGAAACTACCTTTTTGTTTTGAACTTTATTTTTTGCGCGTATTTTCGG
Organism: Halyzia sedecimguttata; assembly: GCA_937662695.2. Taxonomy (NCBI): domain Eukaryota; kingdom Metazoa; phylum Arthropoda; class Insecta; order Coleoptera; family Coccinellidae; genus Halyzia; species Halyzia sedecimguttata. The sequence continues at coordinate 36,948,012 of OW569411.2, forward strand.
GGGAACATCGTTATCATTTTTTCCAAATGTCTGTAACTATCGAATTTTTTTACGAAAATGGTCTCAAACGGTTAAGTTTGACTCCCCAATGAAGAATTCGAGGTCAAATTTGATTCTGTCCGGCCGGCCGTCCGGCCGTCCGTTGCCACGATAACTTGAGAACGAGAAGAGCTAGCGACTTGAAATTTTCAGGGTGGGTGGCGTATCCCAATACGACGGACAAGTTCGTTAATGGGCATAATCGGCCCAGTGGTTTCCGAGTAATAATTTTGTTTTCAACCAATATGAATCCGATCGAATTTAAACTTGGTGAGTAGTTGTATAATATGAACCTGAGCACGTTCGTGAAATTTTGTCCGAATCGTATGGCTAGAAAATTTTAAAAAAATTATTAAAAAATATTTTTGTTGTCACGATAACTTGAGAACGGAAAGAGATAGCAGCTTCAAGTTTTCAGGTTAGGATGTGTACCAGAACGCGACATTTAAGTTTATTTATGAGCATAATCGGCCAAACGGTTTTAGAGTTATAGCCATCTGAAATTTTCTGAAATTTGGTGGTTTTTTGTTCCTCATTAACTCGAAAAATACTGAACCGATTGAATTCAAACATGGTTATTAGTTGTAGAATGCCAACATGAAAATGTTTGCAAAATTTGGTGAGGATAGCATTCGTAGAAAATTTTCAATAAATCATTGAAAAAAAAAAATTCTATATATCAGTAACTATTCGTTTGAAATTGCTGAAATTTTGCAAGAGTCTCCATAACCTAACTCTACTGCCAAGTTTCAAGTTTTAATACGATCGGTTAAATATTGTTGGAGATTCGAGCATTCTTGTTCTGGGTTACCGTTGCCTCGATAACTTTCGAACGAAAGGAGATAGGGAACTGCAATTTTCAGGGTAGGTTGCGTATCCGAAAGGAGAGTTGAGTTCGTTTTTGGGCATATTCGGTCTAACGGTTTCCGAGTTATACCCACCTGGAATATTATTTCCTTGTTAACTCAAAAAATAAATATTCGATAGAATTGGTGCTTGGTAACTAGTAGTAGAAAATCAACATAAAGACGTGTTTAAAATTTTGTAAGAACCGTACCCCTAGAAAATTTGAAAAAAATGACGAACACAAAAATTTTAAGAACCGTACCCCTAGAAAATTTTAAAAAAATCACGAAATTAAAAATTGGTTCAAGCACTGACGTGAAGTCAGAAGCTTTTGCGCGTATGTTCTATTGTCCATTCTTCTGTATTGGACACCCTTAATCGAATTTACCATGGTAAATTATGTTGTCCATTCTCCTGTATTGGACACTTGCAAGTGTGCAACGATTGGTGATTCCCTGGTTGAAAGTACCCCTCCTTAGACTTATAAAATTCCACGGGATTGATCCGAAGGTTCAAGGCAATTCTAGGAATATAGCCGTTCTTAACATTGCACCTGTCGTTTGATCTTCGAGTAATAAAAACGCCAGATACAGATATTTGGTTAACCCCGACCTCCTTGGGGACGCCAGAGGGTCGAGGTTTGGGACTGAGTACTTCATTTCCTGTCGGGTGATACATTAGGATCTGTTTAAGATCACTACCGATGTACTAATGAGTTTTGGGGCGCCTGAGAGTCCAGAAAACGTCCGATATGTCGGTAATGCGACATTTGCAACCCTTCAAATCTAATCTTTGTTCTGACTATATACAAGTGGAAATTCAATTCCTTATTGAAATCCTACATACTTACTGAATGCGGGAAATTCTCTTAGATTAAACATATGATATTAAATAAATAAATTTAAATCATTAAAATAATTTTCCAATTGAGTTAATATGGATTTTTATCAAGTAAAAGCCACAAGCATTAAATTCACAGATAACTTGCTGTTATATCTTGTATTCTCATTGCCATGACATGCTATCAGAGGACACCGTTCTTATGTAAATCCACCTTTCAAGAATCCATAGATAGTACATAATATTCGTCAGTTATGTTATAACTTCCTCCATCCCTGTTTTTCCAATATTTCATCCTCATCCTCGGATCCAATACAGGTGCGCGCATCGGAATAATAATGTAGGTATATTATAGATAAAGCGTGCCAAAAAAATATCGTAACTCGTCAATGATTCTTGTGCGATGAATTATTAATGAAAATCCTCGCACGCGTCGATTTTTGCGCGTATGTTCTGGGGAACATCGCGTTATCATTTTGCCCAAATGTCTAAAAAATATAGACTCGATCGAATTGAAGCTTGGTAACTAGTTGTAGAATATCGACATGAAGACGTGCATAAAATTTTGTGAGGACCGTACCACTAGAAAATTAAAAAAAAATACGAAAAAATAGTAGGTATGTATCTCATGATTCCTTGAGAACGGAAAAGAATAGCGACTTGCTGTTTCCAGGGTAGATTACGCATCTGAATACGACATTTAAGTGCGTTAACTAGCATAATCGGCCAAATGGTTTTGGAGTTATATCAATCTGAAATTTGGTTGTTATTTCCTCAATAACTCAAAAAATTTCAAATCCGATCCAATTCAAATATGGTTGTTAGTTGTAGAATGGCAACGCGAAAATTCTTACAAAATTTCGTGAGGATCGTAGCACTAGAAAATTTTAAAAAAATCATCGAAAAAAAAATTGGTTCAAGCACTGACGTGAAGTCAGAAGCTTTTGCGCGTATATTCTCTTTAATAGAATTTACCATGGTAAATTCGATTAAAAGTGTCCAATACAGGAGAACAGACAATAGAATTCACAATTGTAAATTCGATTAAGAGTGTCCAATACAGGAGAATGGACAAGAGAACATACGCGCAAATGCTTCTAACTTCACGTCAGTGCTTGAACCAATTTTAATTTCAAAAGCAATTTATCGTATGCTTTTTTGAATTTGATATTTCTCACCTCCTACTCCCCGCACCCCCCTACTTTATTTTTTCAAATGGGAATATATGGATTATGATACATCAAATGAAAGGTAAATTGATTACATATTCAGTGATGTGGCTAAAGGTAGAATTGGTTGTGCTGTTTTTTTATTAAAAAATCAGGAAATAATTTAAAGTTTGTGATTGGAGAGTACTCCAAATAGACAATTATTGTTTTACTAATTATTATCAAGGAAAATCCATGAATCCATGGAATTGTAAATTCGAAAGTAGGTCTCCCTCTGCTGTTTTGAATTTGATATCACCCTTTACGCTCCACACCCTTCTACTGTTTTTTTCAAATAGGAATATATGGATTGTGATACATCAAATGAAAGGACATTCGATTGCACATTGAGCGGTGTGACTGAAAAAAGAATTTGTTAATCTATTTTTTTATTACAAAATTAACAATTTGTGATTGGTGCCAGGTTTATCTTCTTGAAACAATAAATATTGAGATATATCCTCCTACCCGCCGATTTCTATTTTCGAAGTTTGAGAAATGCATGCAGTTTTGAAGTTGGGGGTTCATACCCTTAATCCTAAACAATTTTTTTGTATTTCTTGTTATATATCGCATCAAAGGTCATTCGATGACCAATTCAGTTATGTGAACAAATATAAAATGTTACCTAAAAATTCTTGCAATAAAAATGTTACGATGAAAAGAAAAATGTATACACAAGTTGAAAACAGCTGCGAATTAATGTATTAGATCGCAAATAAAAAAATAAACAGATAACGATGGTGGTGTCGCTTCCACACGCATGAAGGTGTTCTCGAAACAAAGTGAGGAAGTCAAGAAAAACTTTAGTTTTCGTTGAAGAAATATTCTTTCATCAATCTAGCATTTTAGTTGCTAAGTGATCTCTCTAAGGAGAATAATATAATATTTCTCGAGAATTTTCCATTCGATATGAAGCAATTGAGTGAAAAGCAGCGAATAGAAATCTTGATATTTCTGAGACATGGGGATCGCAAACGGACCTGTGAACAAGTGTGCGAAATTTTTAATGAGCGTTATCAAGACAGAAATCCTATAAGTAAAACTACTGTTCGTCGGTTGGTTAAACATTTCGAACAAACTGAAAATGTTAAAAACTCGCCAAAATCTGGTAGACCTTCAACTATGACATGTGGCGATAAGGCCCTCGATTTATTATTTTCCATAGAAGATAATCCGAAACAATCTACACGAAAACTGGCCGATGAATTCGATGTGAGTAAGCAGTCAGTTCGTAATCTTCTGAGTAAGCAGTCAGTTGGTAATCTTCTTAGAAAAACTAAGTTCCACCCATACAGAATTCAAAGCACACAAGAATTATCTGATGACGATTTCGACCGACGAACGCAGTTTTGTGAAGTAATGCAGGAGAGATGCAATGAGGATGATACCTTTTCATCGATAATTATTTTTAAGGATGAAGCTACGTTTTACTTGAATGGGTCTGTCTATCGAAATAATTGTCGCTTCCGGTCCACAGCAAATCCCCATTGGGTGCAGACAGTTCACACCCAACATCCCGGAAAATTAAATGTGTGGTTGGGCACAATTGGCCATCATATTTATTGGGATTTTTTTATAGAAGGAAATTTCACTAGTGACTCTTATCTCGAGTTACTGAGGAATCAAATATAACCTGCAGTCATTGATCTCTTTTCCGGTGTCAATGGTCGACTAGTAGCTGACAATATTTGGTTCCAACAAGATGGTGCGCCTCCGCATTATGGAATTGAAGTGAGGTATCCTGATGGCACATTTCCTGATAAATGAATTGGTTGGAGAGTATCAGTTGAATGGCCACCCCGATCTCTAGATTTGAAACCTCTCGACTCTTTTCTGTGAGGTCATTTGAAGAGTACTGTTTACCAAAATCGGACAGATAATTTGGAAGACCTGCGACTCAAAATTCAGAGAGAATTCGGAAGTATACCTGTTGCTGCGTTGAATAAGTCATTGAGGAGTTTCGAAGAACGGCTTGCACATTGTCAAGCAGTCAACGGTTTGAAAATTGATTACATCAATTAAAATTATTTTCCATCCTTGAAGATGAAACTCGTCGATTCCAAAAAGCGAGTAACCATACCCAATTGATTATTTTCTAATGTTTTAATGAAAAAAAAACGGCGCAACCAATTTTCCTTTCATTTGCACCGTTGAGTAGGTAATAAAATTACCTTTCATTTGATGTATTACAATCCATATATTCCTATTTGAAAAAATTAAGTAGAGGGGTGCGGGGCGTAGGGGGTGAGAAATATCAAATTCAAAAAAGCATACGATAAATTGCTTTTGAAATTGAAAATCGACGGGTGCGAGGATTTTTCTTGATAATTCTTCGTACAGGAATTATTGACGAGTTACGTTACTTTTTCGGCACGCTATATGTATCTGATATATCTATTACCTACCTAAGTACTTCACTTTTCTGACATAACTTTTGGGCCATATCACACGTTTAGTCACTGCTGCGTTCTTCATCTTACGATATATTCTGCAGTACTAATACGTGCTAGTAATGTCAACTGAGCGGACAAGTCATATGGCACGTTGTAGATATTGTCAATATTTACACTCAATGTAACATTATATTAAGGCCATGAATATTCGAATGGATATAACCCTTACATGAATATATTCTAGAATCAGAATCAAAATAACTGCTTTTTTAAAAAAGTCGGTGGGCTATTTGTTTGTTGAAATCTCTACTTTCTGATGGTGTAAAAAATATTCATTACTGTGGTAAATTTTCTCAGAAAATGCTCAGTTAATAATCCATAAGACATCTACAATATTTTGGGAAAGTTCTTGAATCTTCTCTAAATTATATGCGTGGACGCCTATTTATCGTTATTTTAAGATAACTTATATACCTGAGTGAGCTACGGCCCATCAAAAGGTATTTCATAGAGAAGTGGGGAAGGCCTAGGAGGGTCTGGGCCTTACTACCTGTTATTTCGTAGCCTTTTCTGAGAAAATGCTACGAGAATAAATATTTTAAATCAAAAAATTTATAGTGTGTTTGTGACATAAAAACGTAAATTTTCACCAAATTTCGTGAAATGGAAAATAAAAAAGCAAAAGTCATTCGAATTTTTCACATAAATTTTGAGGTTATTTGGAAAAAATGTAAAAACAAAAGTTTGTAGATCGTTTTATCACCTACAACTTTGCCATTGAACCTTTTTCCATAGGACTTGTAGTTTTGCTGGAAATCGATATAAACCGTTCTTTACCCTTAAAAAGTTACTCTCTTTCACTTCCCGACCTCAGATCACCCGTAAATTATTTTTCTTATCATTTTCGTTATTTTCTCTTCTTTTACAATGGATTGCATCCTACTATTTTCTTTTTTCACTTTTTACCATTTTCAAAGGCACTGGTCTATCAAGAGAATATTTCCAAATTGAACTTCCAAGATATTTTGATTTTATTTTCATTCTTTTGAAATAATAGAGACTTATCATGTGTTATTTCACTCTGTAAAGTGATCAGCGTTTTCAAAGAAATAATTTAGCTTCTTAATTCTTTTCATTTCTTCCCAAGTTAGGTATAAATTGTATACCAACCACAGAATACGGATTACACGGATTATCTGACTAACACCACATACATTTCATTCAACACGATCAATCAAGTTTTGTGAGCCATTCAATTAATCACCAGCTCTTCCTTTCAATATTCTATATAACGGTTTATTGATTATTAATTATCGATAATAATTACATTTCAATTACAGAGAGTGTGAGCTCAATCGTGTGGAGGAAAGCATCTGTAACACTTTCATTAGATTTCATATAAATTTGTGTTCCTATAATTATCAGAAAATAAACTAATGATTCCATAAAGCTGGTATGTTGGTTATTCACCCGTTATATTTTCATAGAAGAGGAACTGGTGATAGTGGCAAGAACTCATTCAAGATAGAAACAATTCGTCTTTATGGCACAGAGGGGTAAAATATTCGAGGGTTCGAATGTTTTGTGGATATATACAGATTCCGGGGATCGATGAAATCAAAGAAAATACGGCCCATGACGTTCAACTTAAATCCAATATGTGACCGTAATGTTATCTCATGCTCCTTAAAATTAAAATCCATCCATTGGATTTCCAACTGATAACTTCATTCCTGGAGTCGAATATTCGAAGGTTGGAAGATATTCGTATCAAAGTTTTTTTGCACGCATGTTCTAGGAAACAATGTGCTATCATTTTGCCCAAATGTCTGTTATTTTCGAATTTTTTGCTGAAAATGGTCTCAGAGATTAGGCTCGACTCAATTTTGAAGAATTCTAGTTCAAATTCAATTATATCCAGCCAGCAGTTGCCACGATAATTTTCGAACAGAAGGAGTGACTTTTTTCTATTTTCAGGGTGGCTTGTGCATCCGAATGCGCCAGTTGAGGTTGTGCATCGGCCTAACGGTTTCGGAGTTATACCCATCTGAAATATTGTTTCTTTAATAACCAAAAAAGTACATAATCAATCTAATCGAAATGTGGTGATTACTTGTAGAATACCGACGAGTAAAGTTCTGCAAAAACATAAAAAAAAAGTTCTTCCAAAATGTTTTATTTCAGAAACTATCCGTCATATACCGCAGAAAGAAGTTCCGCACAGACATTCGAGCCACCATTTTACAATTGAGTACCGGATTTCAGCTGGATCGGCTCTGTATTTCAGCAATCATTGTGAAAATAAAATTTCTAAATAGTATCCACATGTGATTCTCAGAATTGTAATAATTCCTGTACGGCCAAGATGGTAGAGTCGTTGCCGGCCGCGCAGGAGATCCCGGTTCGAAACCACGCTGAGTAATTTCATTTTATTCATTCAAAAAGTTCATACAGTATTTTTATTGATCAATTTGCCTACTTCTTGTATCGCTCATAGTATAAATAATTAGTCATATTAGTTTTGTTCTTTCAATTCATCCAACATCTGACATATTATGTGGTTATATTGTCGAAGGATTATTATAGCAAACGTAGTGAGTACTTTGTTCAGAGTCACTTATTTATTTATTTATTTATTATTTATTTTATTTATGAAGGTGACTGTAGCTAATTGCTAATAACTGAAAGATAGGTACACCGCAAAATATTTATCGATTAACAATCAACAAATATTACCACGTGATCTAAGTTGGACAGGTCCTTTATGTACTTCGCCACCATAAGGTTTAAGTTTCCTAGAACTCCACCGTTTGTTATTCATTGGCTAAAGTTAGTTTCACACGGCGAAGAAATTCATGAAGTTACTTCATGAAGAAATCAACATCAACTTGCCGTGAAGTTACTTCACGTAAAACTTCATGAAGAAAGAGGAACGCTAAGCAATCTATGCACTAAAAATCTCAAATGATGTGATGATGAAAAATTAATAAGGTCCGCCTGGTCGTTTTTCTATAAATGTTGAAAGCAATCATGTTATATTTACCCTTCAATAAAAGATCTGAAAAAGAAATCGTGCAAACCTTTTTCTACTTACCTGATTATCTGAAAGTGAACATTCAACAAAGAAATTGGTTCAAGCACTGACGTGAAGTCAGGAGCTTTTGCGCGTATGTTCTATTGTCCATTCTTCTGTATTGGACACCCTTAATCGAATTTACCATGGTAAATTATATTGTCCAGTCTACTGTATTGGACACTCTTAATTCGAATTTACCATGGTAAATTAGACTGATAAATAGAATGTTTTTTTTTTTCAATTTTCAATTATTTTTAAAAATTTTTCTACAAATACTATCCTCACGAAATTTTGCAAGAATTTTTGCGTTTGCATTCTACAACTAATAACCATGTTTGAATTCAATCGGTTTTGTATTTTTCGAGTTAATGAGGAACAAAAAACAACCAAATTTCAGATGGCTATAACCCTAAAACCGTTTGACCGATTATGCTTATAAACAAACTCAAATGTCGCATTCAGATGCACAACCTAACCTGAAATCTTCAAGCCGCTATCTCTTTCCGTTCTCAGGTTATCTTGACAACAAAATTATTTTTTAATAATTTTCTAGCGATACGATTCTCACAAAATTTCACTTGCTTAGGTTTATCTTCTACAACTATTCACCAAGTTTCAATTCGATCGGATCTATATTGGTTGAAAACAAAATTATTACTCGGAAACCATTGGGCCGATTATGCCCATTAACGAACTTGTCCGTCGTATTGAGATGCGCCACCTACCCTGAAAATTTCAAGTCGTTAGCTCTTTCCGTCCTCAAGATATAGTGGCAACGGCCGGACGGCCGGCTGGACAGAATCAAATTTGACCTCGAATTCTTCATTCGGGAGTCGAGCCGAATCGTTTGAGACCATTTTCGTAAAAAAATTCGAAAGTTACAGACATTTGGGCAAAATGATAACGCGATGTTCCCCAGAACATACGCGCAAAAACATCCACAAATTCTGTCGTCTTCCTTCAACGGAGTTCAGGCGAACTCCCAGTAAAATATTCTGACTATACCTACTGGAAGCAAGTTCTGTAATGAAGCTATTATCTGGAATACAAAAAAAGATGACTTAAATAAAATTATTTTTTCAGGGTCCATAAAATGACGTGAATTCGGAAAATAAGGTAAGTTTCGTATTGTTCACAAGGAAAAAATGATTGAATAGACAAAAGCACTAATACTGTTTATATTTCACTAGGGGATAGTACGAAATTTTATCCTCACGCAGGAGTTATTTCACCATCAACCTTTCTGCCTATCAAGGAGATTCAATCTTAGAAGCCATATGTATAAATATTATTCAATTGACAACGCGTTCAAAAGGATAAACAAATCTTTAAATGTATAAATTGAGGTTTTGAATTGATCATCTAGGTATTTGGAATATTCGTATTGATTCCTTATGTAATTCTGCATCATAGTCTCGATTCAAACTTGGATAGATATTTTTTTTATATATTGAGTAAACGAATATAAATATCTTGTGTTTCTTGCGCAGAAGCAATTCACAAAATAATAAATTTTTATTTAATAGATATTTTTTAGAGTTTGGGAGTGAAAACCTAGAAAGAAACCAGCCGCCGTTGTCAAGATAACTTTCGAACGTAAGGAGATAGTGACTTGAAATTTTCAGGGTAGATCCCGCATACGAATAGGATGTCTGATTTGGTTAATGAGCATAATCGGCCGAATGGTTTCAGAGTGATACCAATCTCAAATGTTGGTTTCTCAATGACTCAAAAATACAAATCGAATTCAAACTTGGTAATTAGTGATAGAATGTCGAGGCGCTAATTTTTGGAGAATTTCGTCATGTTCGTAGTACTGAAAAAAATGGTTTTCTTCAAAAATTCTATATTTCAGAAAGTATCTGTTGGATTCTGCTGAAATTCTTCGCAAACCATCTAGCCGCCACTTTACAACGCTGTTCCTTGCGGTACACGCGCGCAAATACGACTTGACGGTTCATGCAGTATTTCATGAGGGTGCATGAGGTGTGAATAACCAATATAACACACGCGTAAAAGCTCCTGACTTCATATCAGTGCTTTTTAAGAATTTTTTAATTCTCTCCACTTGGAAGCGTTAAATGCGAATATTTCAGTGGGATACATAAATGTTTTTCGACTCCACGATCCCATTTTTCTTTATTCGAGCATATGAACAACCTAAATATCGACGTCACCGTACCTCAATTCCTGAGACACCCTGTATATTTCAATCGTACTTGGAATATCTAATCGAACTAAAAATCGAATTTCTATTGAATTTATGCGCTACTTAATGAATGTACGAATGCCCACTCAGTTCTCAAAATGTATCATTCCCCTTGGCTGATAAATATTCTATTCAAAGACTATTTTATATTCTCCCTGAGAGTATTTCCTGAACTAAAAACGTCAATAACGTAAAGTTAATAGGTGCGAGTATGCTATCCTAAACAGCCAACAGAAAGAGTGAGCCACAAAAGAAAGCTGACACATATACTCGTATTTCAGCATTTGTAAATATATTTTTTACAAGCCAAGAAGAGCGGTAATAACGCAAAAACTCCATAAATCACTCTTGGGGGCGAATGTTATGGGGACGAGACTCTCTGAACTAATGTTCCATTGAGGCCCTTCTTCATTATTAGTGTCAGCATCTATGACTGTGCAATTTCCACGCGTTATCAACTAAAGATATTCGCCGAAGATGGATGCTAGATTGAATTCATATTTATGAGATCCTCGTGCATCCAGCTGAGGAGCCCTATTTCGACGATATCGGCACCGGTATTATAGGTTTTTATATTAATTGAGAGGAGGACTGATGTCAATGCATCAGTATGAAATTCCATGAACGCGTTATGGGATATTGTTAAGAATCTATATTAAGTGAAATGGAAAACAATTCTTAAAAAGACCTGATGTGAATTCAGGAACTTTTGAGAGCATGTTCTATTGTCTATTCATGCCTCACACACCCTCACGAAATACTGCATGAAGTTCAGTATGAATAAAGGAAGTGTTGATACGCGGCAAAATTCTTTGGGCATCAACTGAATTCAAATTTTAAAATTAAATAATTCCAAAACTACGAGACTGATCGAGTTGAAATCCGGTAATCTATTGTGAAATAGTTTGTGCAGAGATTCAGCAGAATCACATAGAAAATTTCTGAAATATACAATTTATGAAGAAAAAATTGACTGACAATCATGTCGATCTGTTGTCTTGTCCACCTAGATCACTGGATCTTTCACCCATTGAAGGGACATTGTGGGAAGAATATTAATCCATATACCCCATCTTCCACAGACTCAAGTGGCACTTCGGCACGAGGTAGAATTAGCCTGGGATGAGACACCTCAAGAGGAAGTCGATCATTTGATTAGAAGCATGCCCAGACTTGTTTCTGAGTGCATAAGATATCGTGGAGGCCGAACACATTATTAATTCTTTACATTTTGCCCAACGGTTGGATATTTCTGAAATTATGATCAATTACTCCGAAACGTTACGATATAGTTGTTTGTTCGTTGATGTTGTTTCGTTGTTGTTTGTTAGGCAACATTGTTCAATTGATTGCTTCTGACAAATATCCTGTGTTTCTTACGCAGAAGCAAATCACAAAATAATTAATTTTTATTTTATAGATATTTTTCAGAGTTTGGGAGAGAAAACCCAGAAAAAAACCGTTGAATAATGAGTATACCTCCCACAGTATCCTTTAATGATTACTAATCCTAAGAGACATATATAGAAAACATTTTTGTAATAAAATAATTATTACTGGATGTTGAATGCTTCCGGCTTTTACTTGATGCAAATCCATATTTACTCAATGAAAAATTATATACGATTTACAATCATTTATTCAATATTGTATCGCTTTTCGTCGACACAGCGACTTCATCAGACTACATCATACTAAATTCTTAACAAGTAATGATCTCCCTATACCTCGATCACATGGACACAAAATCTTATTTAAAACTAATCACATAATATTACACTGCTATTTTGTAAACAGTTACAATAATTCATTCCTAACGCTTTTATAAATTAATTCTCTATTTCAATAGATAGAGTAACGTAGAGAAATTCAGATCTAATTATTCATTAACCAAATTAACCGGATGTTTTTTGGCGCTGTTGTACCTTGGAACAGAGTGCTTTTCAATTGGCCCAAATGTCTGTAATTTTCGACTCACTGATCAAGAATACGTGGTCGAAATCGATTCTGTCCGGCCGTCCAGCCGGCCGTTAACACGATAACTCTCGAACGGAATGAGCTAGACAGTTGAAACTTTCAGAATAGGTTTGGGAGATAAATATCTCGTTATTGGGCGAAATCGGTCAGATGGTTTCGGAGTGTCAAAACAAAAAAAAAATCATACATAACAAATTTCAAAATAAGTTTTTCTCAAGATGCAGTTTCACTATAGGAATCCATTGATGTCATTTTTAACTCTAACAAGCTAATACTTTCGGAGATATTATTTTACAAAATTTCAATAATAAATGGTACTTCTGTGTTTTCACAGAATGCGATAATTATTCTATCTATGAATTATTATAATATGATCTGTGTTGATACATGTCAACTTATTTTCCTGAGACATGATATGTCAAATTTTGATATTTAATGCCCATGGTTAATCCATATGATGATGGGAATGGCAATGGTAAGTCAATAATATTGAGTTCAGAATATCTCCAGTAAAAACAAAACTGAAATATTGCCTAAGGTTTCAATTGATATAATATAATTTTCAGAGTGGATTTGAGGAAAAATTATATCGTTCATCATAGAATTTAGGAACGAATATCTCGGATGAGTTCGTTGTTGGGTGGAATTGGTCTATTGGTTATGGATTAATAATTTTTGGCACTCTTGTTGAATTTAAATTGTTTTATGATGAATGAATATAATTTCTGCTATTATGAAGTTCTATCATAAGAATCCATTGATATAATTCCCAACCAATACTTTCGAAGATATGATTTGTCAAAGTTTGAACAAGAGCGCCAAAGCTCCTGTCCACAGGGCTGGAACCAATTTTTTCTATTTATTTCCACCATTTCCCAATAATTGAGTTGCGCACCTTTATTCAAATTGTGTAGAATTTTGAATGCGGGTTAAACTTATGTCCTGCTAAAAAATTATTCGAATAATTAGAATTAATTTTGCTGTTTTTGTAGCTGTTATGACGTTCCTTTATTCTTATGCCAAAGTTTCTACCTATTTTTCCCATATATAATTTATTACAACTACCGCAATTTAATTGACAAACATTGAGTTTATCTTCTTTATCGCTTATTGATTTAACGTTCTTTATGAGTTTTGCGAGGTTATTGTTTGTCCGGAATGAGATATTCACCTGTTGGTTTTGAAGAAATATTTTAAATTGATGTACCGGTGTACGAAAATATGTTAAGCTATTGAGTATTTTATTTTTATCCTTAATTTCTTGAAATACTAAACTAATTGTTTTTCTGAATTGTTTTTGGCGCTTTTGTTCCTCGGAACAGAGTGCTTATCAATTTGCCGAAATGTCTGTAATTTTCGAATTTTTGCCTGAAAATGGTCCTAAATGATTTGGTTTGACTCACTGATCAAGAATCCATTGTCAAAATCGATTCTGTCCGGCCGTTCGGCCGTCCGTCCGGCCGTAAACACGATAACTCTCGAAGAAGTAGGAAAACTTTGACAAATCATGACTCCGAAAGTATTGGTTTCTCCGAGTTGGGAATTATATCAATGGATTCTTATTTAATTTTTGTTCATTTCATGATGCAGTTCTAACAAGAGATTCCATTGATATCATTCCGAACTTTGAGAAACCAATACTTTCGGAGATATAATTTGTCAAAGTTTGAACAAGAGCGCCGAAACTACTTTCCACAGGGCTTTCCCACAATTGTCTTCAACATTTTCTGATTAAATCTGTATCATATCCATTGTACGAAGCTGTTTGTTTGATAATTTCTTATTCTTTACAATCATTTTCTTCTTATAGGTATACCTATTAATTAGCTGGTGTAACATACCAACTATGAAATGCCGCGACTTTATGTTCGAATGGAGGACTTATCATGAGGAATCCGCTAAGCCCCCTAATGGCAGCAATATTCATGGACAACCTAGAAGCCATCGCTAAGACACATCTTATTTTTTCCAAATTCGTATATTGGCTTAAATACGTTCATGATGTGCTTCCGTGTTTTAAGGGAACAGACCGTCAATTGAAAATATTTGTAGATTTTATTAATAGCATTCATCCAAATGTCAATTTCACAACAGAAATGGAAAATAATGGTGCAATTATTTTTTTTTTAAATTAACAGTTCTGTGTCTAAATGTGAATATGTTCAAACTGACCCTCCCAAGTCTTTCCCATGGGGGATCCCTCAGAAGCTCCTAGGAGTTTGTGCTACTAAGGAGAGTCAGTTGTGCTCTTTGTCAACTTTGTTACTCTATACTTATGCCAGCTTAGACACAGCACTGTTAATTTATGACTGACAGTGAATGGTTCCACTACCCTCTGTGTAGATCTCCAGCTCGTTATATCCACTGAGCTTGAAACCCTCATCATTCAATTCAAAGTAGCAAACGAGAACACGCGCGCCAAAGAGTACTTTCTACACGTCAGTGCTTTTTTATATGTTTTCAACCGAGTACTAGATTTCACTTCGATCGGATCTGTATTTTTATATGTATGTACTGGTAAAAACAGAATTCGGCTTGAAGGTTTGTGCGGAATTTCAGCGGTATCTGACAAACAATTTCTGAAATATAAAATTTTCGAAGAAAAATTTTTTTTTTTTTGAAGAAATATTTCTATTTTTTTTTGGGTTACGATCTTCACGAAATTCTCCAAAAATTTGTGCCTTAGCATCCTACAAGTACTAACCAAGTGAACAAAATTAGATCAGATTCTTTTTTTTTTTGAGTTGTTATTTGGCCGCAACCTAACCTGATTATTCGAAGTTGCAATCTCTTTCCGTTAGAAACTTATCGTGGCAACGGTCGGCCGTCCGTGCCATAGTTGACTTTGACCACGAATTCTTCTTCAGTGGAACCTAATAGTTTGAGAGCATTTTTGGCAGGAAAATCGAGAAGTACAGAAATTTAGACAAAATTATAGCACTTTGTTTCCTAGAACAAGCGAGCAAGAAGCAAAAATCTCGAGATTCAGCTCTGGGCTTGATTTATATTTACCCCCGATGAAAGACGTCAAAATGTGGCTATTTACGGTTGTACAGATATAAATTGAGGCTATGGCCAATGAAGCTGACTAGGTAATTTATTATTTCCATAGCAACACTTTCCCATATAGCGGAGAAAAAAGGGAAATTAAAATTGCCACGGAAGAGAAATTGGACTTTCCATTCATCCTTTCAATCAAAGTATGACATTGTTATTATACGTTTGAAATAATAGTTATTTGTTTTACTAGGCAGAAGAGCACAAAATTTAACAACGGAGCTGTTGTTTCGTAGCTGAGGCGTAACGGAGACTTTTCTCCAGATTTGTTCTAATTTTATCCAAAATCCTATTAGGCGATCATTTTCTGGAGAACAGAATGCTATCATTTTGACTTGGTGTCTGTAATATTGGAATGTTTTTCCGAAAATGGTCTCAAATGATTAGGTTCGTACTGGTGATGAATCCAAGATCAAATTTGATTCTGTCTGTCCAGCCGTTGCCACGATAACTTTCGAACGGTGAGAGATAGCGACTTCAAATTTTCAGGGTAGGCTGCACGTCCAAATGCCACGACAAGTTCTTTAATCGGTATAAGCCAACGGTTTTCGAGTGCTGATTTCGTTTTCAACCAATACAAATATGATCGAATAGAAATAGTAGTTGTGGAATACCGACGTAAAGACGTACATAAAATTTTGTGGTGATCGTAGATTACTAGAAATTAAAATAATTTTTTTTTATTTATCTCACGGTATCATGAGAACGGAAAGAAATGGTTACATGTAATTTTCAGGATAGGTTGTTGGTTCCTAATTCGACATTTCATTTTGTTAAAAGGCTTAATCGGCTAAACGGTTTTGGAGATATAAGTATCTGAAATTTGGACGTTATTTCCTCTATAACAAAAAAAATACGAATCCGATCCAATTCAAGCATAGTAATTAGTTGTAGCATTCCGACGAGTATGCCTACGGAATTGGAAATATTCTATATCTCAGAAACTATCCGTCCGATATAGCCTTCACAGCCAAGTGTCCATCTAATCTATACCGGATCTATATTGTTGGAAATCCGAGCAGCCTCGGGTAAGTTTAGTAGCTAGATGGGTGACCGTTGCCAGGATAACTTTCGAACGGAAAGAGATAATGACTTGCAATTTTCAGGGTAGGTTGCGCATAGGAATGCGACATTCAACTTCGTTAATAGGCATATTCGGCCAAACGATTTTCGAGGTATACCCATCTGAAATGTTGTTGTTATTTCCTCTATAACTCAAAATATGCAATTCGTTTTTTTTTCATTTATATCCAAATAATAACTTTGATGAATGGTATATCTGAAATTAACTGGATCTTTCAATAAAATCACTTGAGACGTGATTATTTTCGTATATTATTAGATATTTAACGAAATTCAATTCTGATAGAATACACATTAGCAGCATTAAAAGTTCTGTGATATCAGACGCTTCTCTCATTATTCAATTCCTTAAAATGGTACTACATGTATTAATATCCTATAAAAGCTGGTATAGGTATGCCTATCGATGGTAAATTCGATGAACCAATATTTTATATTTATTAATTGTGTTTCATCATCAATTTCCAAATACGTAATGTACTGAATTATTTTAACAAAGGTTATAGCTCTTCGTCACTAAGTTATGATGCAAATCACTTCGCAAAGAACCAAAATTTCTGAATATCAATGCAGCGTGAAAATATCCGGGTATTTGCATGTGTGCATTAGGTGAATATTTTGCTTTCGTTGCAAACCATCGAAAACATTCGGAATGATTGTTAAAAAGATTTTATTCCTTTAAATTACAGTTATTATTATTTCCACCGTATAATTTAAATTAAGTTAATTTTTCTGGAAATAGTCCTACCGCCTCTCCTGCTTACCAAATTATCGAATTATTTCCACCTGGAAAATATTCTAGCATTTGGTAAGCACTCGGGAGTATTTTACAAAAATTGTCAATTAATAATTAATTCTTTAAAATGCATGTATGTAATTCTAAGTGATGTGACCAGTTGCGAAATGTGGAATTGTATCTATTACCGGATAAGGCAAGAACTTACTGTTGGTATATCAACTCACATAGAGCCGATTCATGGAATATAGACAGAAGAAAAATGGATTTCCACCCGCACGAAATACTTCATGAACCTTCAAGCCATCTTTTTAGCGTAATTAGTTGAAATAAGGCATTGAGTTCAAATTTTAAACTAAATAAAATAAGATTTTACTCAGCGGCAATTCGGACCTGAATCTCCTGCGCGGTAGGCGAGCATGCTGACATCTCGGCAATCGTTGTAGTTTCAATTCTTAGATTTATATACATAATTTGAAACTTTAGAAGAAGTAGATACAATTAGAAATTTTATTTCTAGAAAAATTGCTGAAAACAAAGCCGATCAATTTGAAATCCGGCACTCGATTGTATATTAGCGTCTGCAAGGTTTACGCGGAATTTAAATGGAATCTAACAGATAGTTTCCAAAATATAAACCATTTGAAGAATTCTTTTTTGTTTCTAGTAGAACAATCCTCACGAAATTTTGCAAAAATTTCCACCAAGTTTCAATTCGATCGGATATGTATTCTTTGAGTTATTGAGGAAGATTTCAGAGAAGTAGATATCAGTTTCTAAATATTATTTTTACAATAGTTGCTAAAATACACAGCTGATCCACCTGAAAGCTGGTATTTGATTGTAAAATGACGCTTTGAAGGTTTATGCGAAATCCGATAGACAGTTTAAAATATAAAATGTGTTTTCTAGTTATAAAATCCTCACGAAATTCTGCGAAAATTTAAGCGTCGGCATTCTACAACTAATTACTGGGTTTTAATTCGATCGGATATATATTTTTTTAGTTTCAGTTTGCATAACACCTGAACCGATCAGCCGAGTAAGCCCATTAATGAGATCAACCGTCACATTTGGATGCCCAACCTTAAATTTTCAAGTCGTTTCGCTTGGTAAATTCGATTAAGAGTGTTCAATACAGGAGAATGGACAATAGAACATACGCGCAAAAGCTCCTGACTTCACGTCAGTGCTTGAACCATTTTTTTTTCGTGAATTCAGGAGCTTTTGCTGGTATGTTCTATTGTCCATTCTCCTGTATTGAAAACTCTTAATCGAATTTACCAGAGTGAATTCTATTGTCTGTTCTCCTGTATTAGACACTCTTAATCGAATTTACCATGGTGAATTCGATTAAAGCTGTCCAATACAGGAGAATAGACAATATAATTCACCATGGTAAATTAAAAGTGTCCAATACAGGAGAATGCACAATAGAACATACTCGCAAAAGCTTCTGACTTCACGTCAGTGCTTGAACCAATTTTTTTTTCGTGAAGTCAGGATAGAAAGCAATGATGAAAAAATTAACACATTATTGTCTACCTTCAATTCTTCTTTAGGAGAAGAATACATAATTATTCTTGAAAAATATTACTGGAATTAATGTCATATTTAAATAATCAAAGTAGAGAAAATTATAAGTTTAGTTACTAACATATTGAATGAAATTCAATTGAATTCCAGTAATATTCAATTACTTATTCTCAACCAATAAATGTCCATTGATAGATCTAAAGGTGATGAGGTGAAACATAAAGATATATTATCATTAGTGATAGAAAAACTGGCCTAGAATCCTCTCTACCCTTCACGAGATTTAATATCCACAGATGAGCCTCTCACCTTACATGATCAGAAGCCTTCAGCAAAATTTCAGCGATATCATATTAAAAATAATACATAACCTTCCAAATGTCCCCTCTCGCAAATATACTCCTCTGAAGGCACATGGATCTCTTGAAGAAGAATTGCCCTCTCTATTTCTCAAAGATATTCACTCTTGTTCATAGAAATCCCTTCAATTATTACATGCCTCCTCCTACGGAGGATCTCTTTCAAAACCAGGTCTGACCGCTAATATAGGGCTATCATCTCCCATAGATTTGTGATGAAATAACACGATTTTCCCATAACATACGCGCAAAAATATGTCCTCATGACATTCAAATTTTTGAAGGTTCTCGCAAACATACGACCATAGACAACATATCTTACGACGATTCGCATCCAGCTACCGAACTCACAAAAGGCTGTTTGAATTCAATCGGTTTTGTATTCTTCGAGTTAATGAGGAACAAAAAACAACCAAATATCAGAAAATTTCAGATGGCTATAACTCTGAAACCGTTTGGACGATTATGCTCATAAACAAACTCAAATGTCGCATTCAGATGCACAACTTAACCTGAAATTTTCAAGCCGCTATATCTTTCCGTTCTCAGGTTATCGTGACAACAAAAATATTTTTTAATAGTTTTTTAATAATTTTCTAGCGATACGATTCTCACAAAATTTCACAAACGTGCTTAGGTCTATATTCTACAACTATTCACCAAGTTTAAATTCGATCGGATTTATTTTGGTTGAAAACAAAATTATTACTCGGAAACCATTGGGCCGATTATACCCATTAACGAACTTGTCCGTCGTATTGGGATCCGCCACCTACCCTGAAAATTTCAAGTCGCTAGCTCTTTCCGTTCTCAAGTTATCGTGGCAACGGCCGGACGGCACCACAGAATTAAATTTCACATTTGGGCAAAACTATAACGCGATGTTCCCTAGAGCATACGCGCAAAAAGTGTTTTATTTGATGAGAGGAATATCTGGTTATTATTAATGCACAACTTAAAGACTCACCCTGTATATTGTACCAGCGTATTATCAACATATTGTTGCATAGCAATAAATTTCTCTGCATGAGCAGAAAATGTCTATTATCATGGTTACTGATTATCAGCGTAACGTAACCACTGAATAAAAAATGGGTTCAAGCCCTGTGGACAGGAGCTTTCTGGCGCTCTAGTTCAAACAGACAAATTATATCTGGTATTGGCTTCTCAGAGTTGGGAATTATATCAATGTATTCATATGATAGAACTGCATCATAAAGGAAATTCAATTCAAATAATAGTTTATTTATCAAGATTAAATGAGCAATCATGAGAATGAGAACTGCACCACATTTTCAAATTTTTTTTTTTACACTTTGCGGTAATCTGGCCAATACAAAACTTCACATGCGTATAAAGGTAATGATTCTACAATTTGGTGCTGAATTTCAGATAGATCGAGTGATTAGTTTCAGAAATATTCATAAAAAATATTTTTACTAAAATCGGCCATAACTCCGAAACCCCTTGATGGTTTTCGCCCATTAACGAACTTGTCCGAGATATTTACGCTCCAAAACCACCTTGCAATTTTCAATCCGCTAACTCCTTTCGTTCGAGAGTTATCGTGCCTACGGCCGGTCGGCCGGCCGGACAGAATCGATTTCGCACTCGGATTCTTGATCAGTGAGTCGAACCAAATCATTTGAGACCATTTTCAGCCAAAAATTCCAAAATTCAGACACTTGGGCAAATTGATAAGCACCCTGTTCCGAGGAACTAGAGCGCCAAAAAAACAAGTTTCTTATGACAATTGCCCAAAACAGGTTTAAAGTACCTACAAATAGTAGGTATTCCATAAAACATGTATAAAAGAAGATAAGTAATAATAAATTACCTTGAAATCGATCAAAAATTTCCTGATCTACGTTCACCAAATTTTCTCCTCTCTCGAACTACAGAATTATGCTTTCACTAAAATACGAGTATTTCAACCCCAATATTCTTGAAGTTACAATATTCCCTTCTGTCAAGTTGACTTTATGACAATTCATACATAGAATATACATAGAATAGTTATATCAATCTGTGAAATACGATTTACATTGAAATTTTGAAAAATCATATCTCTGAAAGTATTAGCTTGTTAGAGTTAAAAATGATATGAATGGATTCTTATGATAAAACTGCTCATTAAAAAAAAATTTATTTGGAATTTGTTCTGTAAAAAAAAATTTTTTTTTTGTTACTCCGAAACCATCTGTCCGATTTTGCCCAATAACGAACGTAGCCGAGATATTTATCCCCCAAACCTACTCTGAAAATTTAAACTCTCTAGCTCATTCCGTTCGAGAGTTATCGTGCCTACGGCCGGCCGGACGGACCGGCCGGACAGAATGAATTTCGACCACGGATTCTTGATCAGTGAGTCGAACCAAATCGTTTAAGACCATTTTCATCGAAATATTCGAAAATTACAGACATTTGGGCAAATTGATAAACACTCTGTTCCGACGAACTAGAGCGCCAAAAACGAAGGAGCTCTAGGAAACTTAAACTCTATGGTGGCGAAGTACTGGAAAGGCAATATCAACAGTGGTACCTAGGAAGATCCTTTCGAACTCCAAACCACTATAATGCGATATGACCCGCTGGAGCGATGTTCATGACGTTCATCCTTTTGTCGCAAGAAGGAGGCAGCTTCTGCGATGCAGATTTTCCATATGACAACATTACGACGAGGAAACACTCGGTATAGTGTGATTAGAGAATACTACAAACCAGTAGAACATCTAAGGTGACTGTAGCTAATTGCTCACTATACCGAGTTTTTCCAAGTCGTCGCAGTCCCTGACTCCCTCTTGCTACAATAGGATGAACGTCATGAACATCGCTCAAGGTTTCCGCATTACAGGGGATTGGAGTTCGTAAGCCCTTCCCGTTATTAGACACCATAGGGCTCCTTCGTTTATCATTCAGTGTCTAAGTGAAGCTGATGATTGGTAACAACTATGAAACTGGTACGATTCTATCCTGAATGGCACTATCTTCTTTAGGGGAACGTTGAGCCATGACGAAGCTACCTCAGATCTCGAGGGAAATTTCTGAAATTTCTCTCTAGCATTCCATAAGAAATATCCAAATGGAAGGCAGATGCGCTGCATGATTTAACACTTTCGATGTTTCGAAATTACTGAACCAAATGGAAGGCCCATATCGAATATTCCATATTTTTTCCGTATCAAAGAGATTGTGGTTTTTCCAACAGTTATTCTTCATTAACGAGTCACACGACATATTTATTCTTCAATTCAAAAATACTAATACCGGATGGTAATTAATTCGTCTTCTTCTGAAATGATTTCGCCTCATTAATTTGATAAAAACTGAAATCATTTTCAAACTCACGAGTATCCTAAAGAATATCTTCAATCAACGCATCAAAATTCAACAGTCATCTTCGGTTCTTT
This sequence comes from Halyzia sedecimguttata, assembly GCA_937662695.2. Classification (NCBI taxonomy): domain Eukaryota; kingdom Metazoa; phylum Arthropoda; class Insecta; order Coleoptera; family Coccinellidae; genus Halyzia; species Halyzia sedecimguttata. Next base: position 36,970,784 of record OW569411.2, read on the forward strand.
TGAATAATTCATGTAATCATACTTATCATGTTCATTAATTTCAGCATAATGCATGAGTTAATCAATTATTATCAGAGGTCTCCAAACACTAATTGAAATTAGACCACACTTTTCCGGATCTCGTCCCATGCTAAATTCTGGAGGCAATATGATTAATATATTTTAATTAACGTTATTAAGGTGATTACGTCCCGAATTCCAACGAAATTATTGTTGAGAACTTTATACAGAGTTTCAAATCATGATAGAGTAGAATACAGTTTCTGCGTGGGTACTGGCAGAACTCTTCAAGGATATGAGGGGGATTCGAGATTATTGACATTAAGTATTTGTGGGATTTGGAAAAATCGAAAAGAAATTATGAAAGATCCTCGAAGGGATCACAACAGAATAGAAAAAAATCCGGCTTGCTTGCTTAATTGGTACCACACTATATTAGTGAAATATAAATTGCACCGGTTCCAACCTGGCTTAATATGTACATATTTTTTCCAGTTTCAGTCGATATTTGAGAACTCCATAATCAGCCAAGACTAGCCAAAAATATGCAGGCCACTACCTACGTTTCAACGTACATATTTTCAAACTCTCATAGTTCTGGCCTGGATAACAGCTACACTACTTACTTCTAATGAAGTTACTTTAGACCTTTAAATTAAATTTAAAGTTACTCGTTTGCATACTAGGAATATCGCGTAAATTTAACTAAAGTGGACTTTAGTACTTCAAAGTTATGTTGGCAATACCCTACGAGTAGATTGTCTATGGTTCTGTCATTTCTCTCCCCCATCGCTCATCATAACCTCACTCATCAGGAGGAACTATAGACAATTATCAGTTTGTGAGATTTTTTCTTGCCCATAAGTCAGTTGATATCGATTCTAAAGATATAATACAATGGAAGGAATTTGAAAAAGTGACCGAGTGAAGGGCTCTAATTTATCTATAGGAATCGGCTCTAGCTAGAGAAATTAAACGGATGTAAAAATTGGTGTTTTATATACATATTTTCCTAGATTTCTTCATAAAGTCTTGCAAGAAGAAGTATCATAAGCATTCTTAAAATGCACTGACCTGAAGTCATGAGCTTTTGCGCGCATGTCCCATTGTCTATTCACTCCTCACCCAAAGTCGATCGAGCTGAAATTCGGTTCTCGATTATAAGCTCCAACGTATGTTCGAAATTTCAGCGGATTCTGAAGGACAGTTTCTGAAATAGAAAATATTTTAAGAAATTATTTTTCTTATTTTTTTCTATCCTTAAGAAATTTACAAAAAATTAGAGCTTTGGCATTCAACAAGTCATAACCAATTTCAAATTCAACAGTTTTGTATTTTTTGAGTTATTGAGAAAATAACAAAAATCAGTGCGTGGAGTACCTCCGCGCGGGAGCAGTGAAACTTCGTAATGTGGAAATGAAAATAGGAAGGGGTAGAAAACTACGCACATGCGTTCGAGTGCCATGCATTCAATCTCACTCTGTCTCTTTCTATTCCCTCTCCCCAGGATCGTTGAACGTTTAACGCAACAGTGCTTTTATACCCCCTCCATGGTAGCGTTAAACGTTTAACGCAACCTTGTGGGAAGTCGCATTAGAAGTTTCACTTCAAAAAAAATCAGATGAGTGTAACTCCGAAACCGTGTTGCCGATTTTTCCCATTAAGAAACTTGACTGTCGCATTTGGTTGCATAGCCTACTCTGAAAATTGTGTTAACGGTCACCAATCTAGAAACTAAACTCGTTCAATGCTGATGACATTGATAAAATTAAAATACATTGCACTTTTCCTCTTCTAATGACAAATATTTGATTATCAGAATCACTATAGTAATGCTTCTCAATATAGAATCGCTTGAAAACATAGCATAAAAGTACAGAAACTCTGAATTTTTTACAGGTGATGAATTTACGACAGGAGATGGATTGACAGATTGTAAAAAATATTATGTTGAATCGCTAAAGTTCTTTTATGATAATGATTTAATCTTAATAGAAGACTTCAAAATGTAATGATCCACTAAAATTGATTATGAAAACGGGCCTAATAGTCTAAGATCCGAACCTAAATCGACCTTCACCGAGCTGATAATAGAATGAAACATATTTTATAATAAATTTAGTATATTAGAAAATATACTTAAAATGGGTGGGCTGAAAAAATCGTAGACAGATTATTTTTAATTATTTAAAAAAAATATATTTTTAATTGAATTCTGCAACGTCAAGAAAATAAGATAAATACCGAGCAGGCGCACTTTCTTATATTCGAGGTCCCCATAACGGAGGGTTCAATTCTGTATATTAAACTAATAAAACTTGGATACTTTCCGAAGTATTAGTGATATGCATATTAGAATTAGCGAACAAACAACAGAATAATAAAGAAATCTGTTCCTTTCACCTTCCATAAAGGGGAGTGAGGTCTGTGTATGAAAGTTGGGTACCTCTCGAAGTCTTAGAGAGCTCAAATTTTGTATGTAGGCTAGAGCATAACAGCAACAACGAAATGTAGAGAAATCTATAATTTTCACTCTCTACCTACCCCGTAAGGGGGTACAGTTCTGTACACAACATTTCTTATGGACAGGCACTCACATTCGCTGTAAAGATTAGGTTAGTGTGTTAATGAGGAAAAAGTGAGCAGGCTATGTGAGTGGGCACAGTTAGAGAGTGGACTATGAAAAAAGTGGGAAAGCCCTGTGGACAGGAGCTTTGGCGCTCTTGTTCAAACTTTGACAAATCATATCTCCGAAAGTATTGGTGTCTCAAAGTTGGGAATGATCAATGGATTCTTATAATAGAACTGCATCATAAAAGGAACTAAATTAAAACAAGAACTCCAAAATGTGTCGTATTAAAAAATAACTTCGAAAGTATTGGTTTCTCAGAGCTGGGAATGATAACAATGCATTCTTATTTAATTTATTTTTTATGATGGAGTTCAATCACAAGAATCCATTGAGATCATTCCCAACTCTGAGAAACCAATACTTACTTTCGGAGATATAATTTTTTTAAATTTGAACAAGAGCTCCAAAGCTCCACAGGGCTATCCCACTTTTTGTACCATATTTTCTGACACCGTGCGTCGCTTTTTTGCGATTTTCGTGCCATTCTTCACCTTAAAAGTCGCTGTGTCGACGAAACGTTTCACAATATTAAATATATTTGTGTAAATCGTATATAATATTTCATTGAGTCATACGTAAAAGTTCGACACATGTCCAGTATGACATGTGTGAACACAGACCATACGATAATTCATAGATAAAATAATAAGAGCATTCTTTGAAAACATAGGCTTAAGATGTATCATTGAAATTTCTCCGACACTATCAGCTTGTTAGAGTTGAAAATTATATCAGTGGATTCTTATGGTAAAACTGCATCTTAAAAAAAATTGAATTCGAAATTTGTAATGAAAAAAAAAAATTTTTTTTTGTTACTCCGAAACCATATGTCCGATTTTGCCCAATAACGAACTTAACTGAGATATCTATCCCCTAAACCCACTCTGAAAATTTCAACTGTCTAGCTCATTCCGTTCAAGAGTTATCGTGTTAACGAATGGCTGGCCGGCCGATTTTGACCACTGATTCTTGGTCAGTGAGTCGAATCAAATCGTACAAGATCATTTTCATCCAAAAATTCGAAAATTATAGACATTTGGGTGAATTGATAAGCACTCTGTTCCGAGGAACAAGAGCGCCAAAAAGGAATAGCTGTAGCTGAAGAAATATACATCGACAAAATGAGAAGAAGCAAGGCTCCTTACAAAAAGAAACCCCACCCAAAACAGTTCATGTAAAATCGGTTGCCAAGACTCACAAGAAGATTCCACATCAAAAAACCTCTAATGAACACCCAACCACTAACCGAACAAGGCCTTTCTATAAAAGACCTAATTTAACAAACCCACATCTTGGTCGAAAAGTATGTAAAAGACACACGGTGAAATATTCGTTGATTTTAACCATCAACAAATATTATATCATACCGGTTTCATGGTTGTTACTAATCATCAGCCCCTGAATGACAAACGAAAGAGCTCTAGGAGGCTTAAGACCTATTGTTGCGAATTTCTGGAAAGATAATCTAAGCATCGCCTCTAAGTGAAATCCTTACGAACTTCAACCCTCTGTAATGTTGAGCGATGTTCAGTGACATTCATCCTTTTGTCGCAAGAGGGAGTCAAAGACTGCAATGCAGACTACCAATATGTCCCCATTACGATATGAAAACGCTCGGTTTAGTGTGGTCAGAGAAGACCAGTGACCAGAGTAAGGTGAACTGTAGCTAATTGCTAATAACAGACACTGAATGAATGGCTTGGCTACTCATGATAATAAATAAAGTCCCTGGTCTTGATGTTGTGCCATGTGCTAAGAATGATCTAAAATAGCTAAGCCATACTTTTTGATGTATGGTTCATTGAATTAAGGCTTATAGAGAAAGGTCTTGTATAGTAGGGGGCTTTGATCCGATAACTTTTACACATTGAATGCTTCTTGTGATTCTTAACGACCAATTTCATATGTAATGTTTTCAGGGCTTGTTGAGGATTATATCTGAGTGCGCCCAACGTTCTTCTTAAATCTTGAATTTGGCTACAGGATGATTATTAAAGAGTCTTAATGAATTCAGTTTTCTGTAAGGGTGGAAATGTAAAAAACAATTTCCTCGACAACCAGTCAAAGGGCTCAATTAAAATTCGAAAAAAATTCACCATTCTGTTGAACTTGAACCGAGGCTCAAACCTAAACATTTCCAAAATACTCTACGAATAGGTAATTGCAAGTTACGAAACAATACAGAGGGGAATATATTAGACTCAAAGAAATGGACAGATAATGGAATTCGCGGAAAACATTGAACCTTCGTGTAAAATTCGCAGCTTTTTTGATAACGAATATGGTAGTGAGACGAGGATATTCACTTGAGGGAATAATGAACTATCATCGATAGATAGCTATGGCATGACATTACCAATGCAATAACATCGGATTTGGTTGGTTTACCTTTGCCCCTTATCTATCTCAAATAGATACCTCCAGAACGATCGCATGCCGACGTAGATAATTGAGTTTATATTCATTTGATATGAGATTCACGTGACGAAAAACACTTTGCCGCTTTCGTGGCGCTCACAATTAAGCCACAATCACAAGGCGGCAAGTAGCACCATGGATGTGAGAGGCGTACGTTCTTTAATGAATATTTCGGACTGAAAAATAGGTCAGTTGAGATGGAAAAACTTAAATCGCACCCTCGTTATGGCTTAAATCACGAGAGGGATTCGATTTTCGAGAATTTGCGAAAGCAGGTTAATATTCAGCATTACAAGAGTACCCCACAACTGATTATAGAGACCGGAGAAATGTGAAGCCACTCGTTGGCTCATTTCTCACACTAATTAAGCCCCTTTGTGCCATTTTATCAAGGTTCTACTGAGCACGTGAAGTTCTTTCATCGTACATAAGATATTTTTGACCCTCTTATGATAATTCATGCTTAGAGGTTTCCGTCATGAGCAAATTCCCGGCTGGTCAGATGAAACAGAAAATTTATACAAGTATTATAAAAATTCTCCATGTGTCGAAAAATGCGAAAACATAATAAAAATAAAATCAATAGATGAAAGGAAAAATGGAATGATGTAGTAATGCAGATATGTATTTCATTCGAGTATAAGTTCCTCTAACAATGTCATCTTCAAAAACGGGTTCAAGCACTGTGGACAGGAGCTTTCTGGCGCTCTAGTTCAAACAGACAAATTATATCTGGTATTGGCTTCTCAGAGTTGGGAATTATATCAATGTATTCATATGATAGAACTGCATCATAAAGGAAATTCAATTCAAATAATAGTTTATTTATCAAGATTAAATGAGCAATCATGAGAATGAGAACTGCATATTTTTTTGACACTTTGCGGTAATCTGGTCAATACAAAACTTCACATGCGAATAAAGGTCATGATTCTACAATTTGGTGCTAAATTTCAGATAGATCAAGTGATCGGTTTCGGAAATATTCATAAAAAATATTTTTACTAAAATCGGCCATAACTCCGAAACCCCTTGATGGTTTTCGCCCATTAACGAACTTGTCCGTGATATTTACGCTCCAAAACCACCTTGCAATCTTCAATCCGCTAACTCCTTTCGTTCGAGAGTTATCGTGCCTAGCCGGTCTGCCGGCCGGACAGAATCGATATCGCACTCGGATTCTTGATCAGTGAGTCGAACCAAATCATTTGAGACCATTTTCAGCCAAAAATTCCAAAATTACAGACACTTGGGCAAATTGATAAGCACTCTGTTCCGAGGAACTAGAGCGCCAAAAAAACAAGTTTCGTATGACAATTGCCCAAAACAGGTTTAAAGTACCTACAAATAGTAGGTATTCCATAAAACATGTATAAAAGAAGATAAGTAATAATAAATTAACTTGTAATCGATCAAAAATGTCCTGATCTACGTTCACCAAATTTTCTCCTCTCTCGAACTACAGAATTATGCTTTCAATATTTACGTAATATTTTCAAACATTTTCGGGTGAGGTCCCCGTTGCATCGCTAAAATACGAGTATTTCAACCCCAATATTCTTGAAGTTACAATATTCCCTTCTGTCAAGTTGACTTAATGACAATTCATACATAGAATATAATAAGCACTCAGTTCCGAGGAACTAGAGCGCCAAAAATTGATCCTGAATTGATTGCTCGTCGCCTCGGTTATGTTTCTTATTCGGTGTAAATTTCAAGATAAAAAATGGGTTCAAGCCCTGTGGACAGGAGCTTTCTGGCGCTCTAGTTCAAACAGACAAATTATATCTGGTATTGGCTTCTCAGAGTTGGGAATTATATCAATGTATTCATATGATAGAACTGCATCATAAAGGAAATTCAATTCAAATAATAGTTTATTTATCAAGGTTAAATGAGCAATCATGAGAATGAGAACTGCACCACATTTTCAAATTTTTTTTTTGACACTTTGCGGTAATCTGGTCAATACAAAACTTCACATGCGTATAAAAGTCATGATTCTACAATTTGGTGCTAAATTTCAGATAGATCAAGTGATCGGTTTCGGAAATATTCATAAAAAATATTTTTACTAAAATCGGCCATAACTCCGAAACCCCTTGATGGTTTTCGCCCATTAACGAACTTGTCCGTGATATTTACGCTCCAAAACCACCTTGCAATCTTCAATCCGCTAACTCCTTTCGTTCGAGAGTTATCGTGCCTACGGCCGGTCTGCCGGCCGGACAGAATCGATATCGCACTCGGATTCTTGATCAGTGAGTCGAACCAAATCATTTGAGTCCACTTTCAGCCAAAAATTCCAAAATTACAGACACTTGGGCAAATTGATAAGCACTCTGTTCCGAGGAACTAGAGCGCCAAAAAAACAAGTTTCGTATGACAATTGCCCAAAACAGGTTTAAAGTACCTACAAATAGTAGGTATTCCATAAAACATGTATAAAAGAAGATAAGTAATAATAAATTACCTTATAATCGATCAAAAATGTCCTGATCTACGTTCACCAAATTTTCTCCTCTCTCGAACTACAGAATTATGCTTTCAATATTTACGTAATATTTTCAAACATTTTCGGGTGAGGTCCCCGTTGCATCGCTAAAATACGAGTATTTCAACCCCAATATTCTTGAAGTTACAATATTCCCTTCTGTCAAGTTGACTTTATGACAATTCATAAATAGAATATAATAAGCACTCAGTTCCGAGGAACTAGAGCGCCAAAAATTGATCCTGAATTGATTGCTCGTCGCCTCGGTTATGTTTCTTATTCGGTGTAAATTTCAGGATAAAAAATGGGTTCAAGCCCTGTGGACAGGAGCTTTCTGGCGCTCTAGTTCAAACAGACAAATTATATCTGGTATTGGTTTCTCAAAGTTGGGAATTATATCAATGTATTAATATGATAGAACTGCATCAAAAAGGAAATTCAATTCAAATAATAGTTTATTTATGAAGATTAAATGAGCAATCATGAGAATGAGAACTGCACCACATTTTCAAATTTTTTTTTTACACTTTGTGGTAATCTGCTCAATACAAAACTGCACATGCGTATAAAGGTCATGATTCTACTGTCTTCTACAGTCTGGTGCTAAATTTCAGATAGATCGAGTGATCGGTTTCGGAAATATTCATAAAAAATATTTTTACTAAAATCGGCCATAACTCCGAAACCCCTTGATGGTTAACGCCCATTAATAAACTTGTCCGAGATATTTACGCTCCAAAACCACCTTGCAATTTTCAATCCGCTAACTCCTTTCGTTCGAGAGTTATCGTGCCTACGGCCGGTCGGCCGGCCGGACAGAATCGATATCGCACTCGGATTCTTGATCAGTGAGTCGAACCAAATCATTTGAGACCATTTTCAGCCAAAAATTCCAAAATTACAGACACTTGGGCAAATTGATAAGCAATCTGTTCCGAGGAACTAGAGCGCCAAAAAAACAAGTTTCGTATGACAATTGCCCAAAACAGGTTTAAAGTACCTACAAATAGTAGGTATTCCATAAAACATGTATAAAATAAAAAATTACCTTGTAATCGATCAAAAATTTCCTGATCTACGTTCACAAAATTTTCTCCTCTCTCGAACTTTGGAATTATTCTTTCAATTTACGTAATATTTTCAAACATTTTCGGGTGAGGTCCCCGTTGCATCGCTAAAATACGAGTATTTCAACCCCAATATTCTTGAAGTTACAATATTCCCTTCTGTCAAGTTGACTTTATGGCAATTCATACATAGAATATACATAGAATAATTATATCAACCTGTGAAATACGATTTACATTGAAATTTTGAAAAATCATATCTCCGAAAGTATTAGCTTGTTAGAGTTCAAAATGATATGAATAGATTCTTATGATAAAACTGCTTATTAAAAAAAAATTAATTTTGAATTTGTTTTGTAAAAAAAAATTTTTTTTTTTATTACTCCGAAACCTTCTGTCCGATTTTACCCAGTAACGAACTTAGCCGAGATATTCATCCCCCAAACCTACTCTGAAAATTTCAACTCTCTAGCCCATTCCGTTCGAGAGTTATCGTGCCTACGGCCGGACGGCCGGCCGGACAGAATGAATTTCGACCACGGATTCTTGATCAGTGAGTCGAACCAAATCGTTTAAGACCATTTTCATCGAAATATTCGAAAATTACAGACATTTGGGCAAATTGATAAGCACTCAGTTCCGAGGAACTAGAGCGCCAAAAATCAGAGATATGTAGTAGTAGTCTAAAGATTCTAGTTATCGACCCATTAGTCAATTGAAGGTTAGTCTTCAAATTCCAGTAAGATTGATTCCTTTTAGGATAGAATCGTCTGCAGAAGACACTCTCCAGAATTTCCAGGAGGGCTTCAGGAAGAAAAATTTTTTGTGATAAGGTTCTTAGTCTCACTACTTTTATAGAATCAGATTTCAATGATAAAATGAAAATAGGAAAAGCATTTGTGGATTTTTCGACAGCATATGTCACAGTATGGAACGATGGTTTGAATTTCAAACTATATATACATTTGAAGTCTGGAAAACTAGTTCGATTGCTCGAAAATATGCTAACAAAAAGAAGGTTTCGTGTTTTTATTGATAATAATAGAAGTAGTTTCAAAAATTTTGTTTTAGATTTAGAACGTAATTTTCTCAATTTATATTTGTGTGCTATTTCTATTCTATTTTGAGTTCACTGTGGACTTATTATGAACACTATAAAAGTCACTCTTGTCCACTAAAGTTTTTTGTCGTCTGACATATGTTTCGGCAACAAAGTTTCCATCTTCAAAGACGAAGCGTTACTGTAACGCGTTACTGCAACGTTACAGTAACGCTTCGTCTTTGAAGATGGAATAGTATATTCTAAAACAAGTTGCAGAATGGGCTCCTATTAAAACACGAATGCGAAATTCGAAAACGAGCAACGATGGAGCGACTTTTCGAACGCATGAGTGTTGGAATTGCTTTCTGCAATGAGTATTAGACGATATTTTCTGTATTTCAGGCAAGTTTTGTAAATTACTGTTGAAATTTAATGAAGAATTCGGATTATACATCCTAGTGACTTTTGTATTGTATCTTGGTAGTTGGTGTGACTGTTACGAAAATTGACAGATTACGGAATTTGAATTTGAAACGTACGTAGGGCATGGAGATCAGATTTAAAACCTTTTCTAATAGCATAAATGATTCAAAATTAGCAAGAAGGAAATCTCCAGTACCATATTTTTTAATGGAAATAAAGCTTTTTCTCAACAATTATTTCACTATATCCAGATTATATTGTATTGTCAATTGACGCGTGTTGAAATTTGGTAGGATCGAATGTCAGTGCTACCACAAAACGAAAAATATAACTAGAAACAATGCGGGAATGAGATCATTCCAGCACTTATTTCAGTGCTTAAATGGACTCATTACGATACTGAAATAGATAAACTTTGTTTCCGAAACATTGTCAGACGACAAAAAACTTTAGTGGACAAGAGTGTAGTTACTTTTATTGTGCTATTCCTGCTACTACTGCACATATCTTCTGGGGAACATCGCGTTATCATTTTGCCCAAATGTCTGTAACCGAAAATGGTCTCAAACGATTGGGTTCGACTCCCCGATGAAGAATTCGAGGTCAAATTTGATTCTGTCCGGCCAGCCGTTGCCACGATATCTTGAGAACGGTAAGAGACAATAACTTAAAATTTGCAGGGTTGGTGGCGCATCCCAATATAAGGTTAATGGTTCACTAATGGCCATAATCGGCCCAATGGTTTCCGAGTAATAATTTTGTTTTCAACCAATACGAATCTGATCGAATTGAAACTTTGTGAATAGCGGTAGAATATAAACCTAAGAACTTTTCTGAAATTTCGTGAGAATTGTATCACTAAAAAATTTAAAAAAAATTATTAAAAGATATTTTTTATGTCACGATATTCTGAGAACGGAAAGAGATAGCAACTTGAAATTCTCACGATGGTTTCGGAATTATGCCCATCTGAAATTTGGTTGTTATTTCCTCAATAACTCAAATAATACTCAACCGATTGAATTCGAACATAGGTATTATTTGTAGAATGCCAACGCGAAAATTCTTGCGAAATTTTTTGAGGATCGTATCACTAGAGAATTTTTAAAAAATCATAGAAAATTATTGAAAAAAATTCTTTATATCAGTAACCATTCGTCCAACATCGCTGAAATTTTGCGACAGCCTTTAGAACTCTGCTGCAAATTTCCAAGTTTAAACACGATCGGATATATATTGTTGGAGATTCGAGCAGCCTTGTGTGAGTTCAGTAGATGGATGGGTGACCGTTGCCTTGATAACTTTCGGATGAAAGGAGATAGGGACTTACAATTTTCAGGGTATGTATCTTATCCGAATGTGAGAGTCAAGTTCGTTTTCGGGCACAATCGGTCCAACGGTTCCGGAGTTATACCCACCTGGAATATTTTTTCCTTGATAACATAAAAAATATAGACTCGTTCGAATTGAAGCTTGGTAACTGGTAGTAGAAAATCAACATAAGGACGTGTTTGAAATTTTGTAAGAACCGTCCCCCTAAAAAATTTCAAGAAAATCACGAAAAAAAAAATTTTGTTCAAGCACTGACGGGAAGTCAGGAGCTTTTGGGTATGTTCTATTGTCCATTCTCCTGTATTGAACACTCTTAATCAAATTTACCATGATGAATTCTATTGTCCATTTTCCTTTATTGGACACTCTTCTTAATCGAATTCACCATGATGAATTCTATTGTCCATTCTCCTGTAGGTATTGTCCAATATTTGATTAAGAAGAGTGTCCGATACAGGAGAATGGACAAAAGAACATACGCGCAAAAGTTCCTGACTTCAAGTCAATGCTTGAACCATTCTTTCAGGTACCTTGTAGGAGCTTTCTGTGCTTTTTGAAGAAAGAATAGATATTCAAGGAAGAGCTGCAATTATTAATATTTTATCTTATTTATATTTTGCATCACTAACGGGGCCACAGGGATTTTTTTGCTGAGGTTTTACCCTCAGATCTAGATACACTTTTTTCATTTTTCCAAAATCGGCTCAGATAAAAAGATACAGCTTGTTGAAATTTCAGAAATACATGCCCCAATTCTTCCCCAAATGTGAGTACCTCTCGACTTTGGTGCCTACAATGATCTCAAACGATTAGGTTCGAATCACTGATGAAGAATTCTAGGTTCAATTCAAATAGCGACTTGCAGTTTTCAGGGTAGGTTGCGCATCTGAATTCGACGGTTGAGTTCGTTAATAGGGGAATCAGATGTCAGATGCCACTGAAATTTGGTACATACATTTAAGCCGCCCTTTGATGATCGAGTACCGGATTCCAGCTTGGCTTTGTATTTAGCAATTATATTGAAAATAAAATTTCGTACTGCTTTCTACTTTTTCTGAAATTCAAAAGCATGTAAATCTCAAAATATTAACAACACCTCGGTGGCGGAGAAGTACGTGCTCGTTTGACGCGAAGGTGATGTGGGTTCAAATTACCGCTGAGTAAGTTTACTATTTAATTTAATTGGGAATTTGAATTCAGTTGATGCCCAATGCATTTTTTCACATGTTAACGATATAATTGGTTCAAGCACTGACGTGAAGTCAGGAGCTTTTACGCGCATGTTCTATTGTCTACTCACCTCTATTGGACACTCTTTATGGAATGCAGCATCGTTAGGATATTCACGATATTCCGCGAAAATTAGTGCGTCGGCAAGTAGCTAGTAACACGGAATTTTAATAGGGTCGAATTTTTATAAATAAATAGGTATAATTTATTAATTCCAAAAATCATCACAACATGACAAAGATTAGCATACCATGATAAAATGAAACAATTCAATCAAACAAAAAGAAAAAAATACAAGTCAAGTACCCTTAACCGCGCACCAGTGATAGAATTCCTCCAAATTATATGGTCTGCATTCCAAAATAAACTCTCGAGTTCTCCGTTCGAAGAGGCTTGTATTTTCAATGCTGTGGAACCCTTTAGGAAGAACATTAAATAGTTTCAGACACATATATTGGCTTCCATGCATATTCAGTGATAAAGATCATTTTGGGAGAATATATACTGCCAATTTATCGTAGTAGAATTTTTGTTTAGAAAACAATCAAACATGTTTCTGTTTTTGTGAGAGGAAAGTAAGGAGCGAAAAACATTTAAGCCTGTGACAGTCAAGACAACTTCAGATGAGTATAATCGGCCAAAACCATTTGGCTGATCATGACAATCAACGAACTTAAAAGTCGCATTCCGATGCGCAACCTACCCTGAGAATTGCAAGTGGCTATCTCCTTCCGTTCTCAAGTTATCGTGAGGTACATAATATTTTTTCGTTATTTTTTTATAATTTTCGAGTGGTTTGATTTTAACAAAATTTCACGCACGTCTTTATGGCGATATTCTATAATTAGATACTAAGTTTCAATTCGATCGGGTGTGTATTTTTTGAGTTATCGACAAAATAATATTCCAGCTAGGTAGAACTCCGAAACCGATTATGCCCAACAACGAACTTAGCTGTCCCATTCGGATACGCAACCTACACTGAAAGAAATGATTCAATGAGAAAGGCTTACCGAAAATATTCTTACTAGGGTTGATACATTTCTTACTCTTCGATTAAGATAGCACTATAGACATAGTAAATTGAGTTGCTATAGTTATTGAACAGATCTTACTACGGTTTTCTTATTACACCAATGAAAGTGTTTTATTATCTCATTCAAATGTGGAATTGCCAATGTAAACCAAAGTTTTCTAACCGGCATCCAATAGCCATAACAATTTAGCGATACTATGCGAGATACTTTAGTTCTATAAATTTACTACGGCAGTTAATGTTGATTCATTAAACCAGTCGAATATAAGCGATTATGCTCGAATGCAGGGTTGCGTGCCACGCGATTCATAGCATCCACTCAAACTCAATACTCATCGTTTGTCTATTCGACTTGAGACAACCTGCTAACGCGATTGAACTAATTTGTGAAATATGCGTAGTTTATTCATGATATTAATCAACAAGTATCATCATAGTGTAGTTTGAAAGTGTTTAGTTTGTACATTGAAATAACACCGTTTTTGTTTTGTGTGTCTACAATCAATCTTCCTGCACACATGGAACATAAGTTTGCAGACTTCCTAAGTTCCTAATGGAGAGTTGTAAATTCATTGCAAAGTTGGGGATTAGGAAGGAGACTATGTCAAAAAATGTACAGGTAGCCAAGTTATATTCTTAATTATTATTAGAGCATCAATCTGAATTCACTAACCATTGATTTTTCATAATAACAATATTGGCCTTTGGCTCTTGAAACAATGGCGTCCATGCGTTCGGAATGAATAATTAATCAATCGAATGAATGCTAGTATGTAATCATTTAATAATTTCCATTGATCTCATCAGATTGATAATTCAATTTTATTCGAAATTCTGAATAATTAATTATTGAAAGATTAGGTCAACTTTTTTAAAATAGAACATTATTGTTCTTCTGTTGAATCCATTGCTCCTTATCATTGGAATGTGTTTTGTTTGTTCTATAATATTGTTTTTTTGAATATATTTTTGTTACCAATATTTGAGAAAGTGTGCAGTTAATTTTTCATTCAAATTGAATATCTTTCTTTCATGATATGAGTAAGTTTAATCTCAGTGTTTGTTTATCTGTAATAATCTATTTGTTCATCTTTTAGTATGGTATTGTGTTGAAAAGCCCTTTATATTTGAAATATTTCGACCAGTATTTGCCCTCAGTGTATGTATATCTACTAATTCAAACCAAAGAATGTGATTATTACTAACAATAAAATGTCTTGTTATGCTACTATTTTTTTATTTGTATATCCACCCAATATAGTTCTGGCAGTAGACAGTGGAGATAATATGTTCTCCATATGAAATGAATAAAATACTGCTTCAAAAAATAGAAACATAGACCATTACAATTCATTAAAGAAATTGTATAATTTGCAGGTAGGTATAATTGAGATCTAGTTATGAATAATTCGACCAAGATAATTAAATAAAGTTCCAGAGATAGTTGTATCAATTTAGCTCATTTGAATACACTATGAAGTCAACAAATTGCTTCATGCCGAATGTTTCCTTGATGTCAGTCCTTCTGGCCTTATTAATCAATATGATGAATTCTCAATTATAAAATTCGAGGTGATATCTTTCGCAGGTAGGTTTGAACTTTCGACACTCAATTTTATCATTAGAGAAACTATTAGATATATTATGTAATTTATTCTCTTCATAATATGGTTAATCTCTTCTGATTGCCTTTGTTAACTTGCGCACTTTAGTTAATTCATTTAACTGCCATGTTACTGACTGAGCCAACGTAGCACAAAAATTTGACCATTTTATTTGCTTGTCTTAATAATAAATTAGAAATTTATTAAAGTATAGACATAGTATTAAATTGGCCATTGTTTTCTGTCAGATGAGCTCAGTTTGTAATATGGCAGTTAAAAATTAACTAAAATTGCAAATTAAGCTGATAAAGACAGTAAGACGAGATTACGAGAGCGGTAAAATAGGTTTACTAGACCAGTAAAATGCAGTTATACAATATTACTATGGTTGTAAAACAAAGTTACAAGTGCAGTTATACCAGATTACTATGATAGTAATATGGAGTTAGAATTTACAAACGCAGTTATTTAAGTGTACTACGGTAGTGAGCCAAAGTTTCAAAACCAGTAATATAAAAGTACGACTATAGTATAATCACTTCAATACTTGCTGTAAAACGGAATTATTCCTGTTATGAAGGATTAAATCATATAGCCATTATTAACTGAATCGTAGTAAATCAAGGTGAACTGTGAGAAATAGAAAGTTTTGTTGAGGCATATAGTATATGAATTTTCTCATTGCTGTTATTATATTTTTCTTTCAGTGTACCTTGAAAATTTTCCTATCTCTTTTTGTTCGAAAGAAATCCTGTCAACGGTTTTCCATCCAGCTATACTGAACTCCCCCAAGACTGCTCGGATCTCCAACAATGTAGATCCGATCGTATTCAAACTTGGAACTTGGTTGTATAGTTAGGTTTTGAAGGATCGCGCAAAATTTCGTGTCGGACGAATAGTTTCTGGTATATAGAATTTTTTTTAACGATTTTCAATTATGTTTGAAAAATTTTGTAGTTATATGATCCTCACGAAATCGTGCAAGAATTTTTGCGCTGGCATTCTACAACTAATTACCATGTTTCAAGTGGATCGGATTCGTATTTTCGAGAGATTGTGGAAATAACAACCAAATTTCAGTTGGGTCTAACTCCAAAACCGCTTGGGGATTATATGCATATTAATAAACTCATTCAGATGCTCAACCTACCCTAAACATTGCAAGTTTCTATCTCTTTCCGTTCTCAGGTTATCATGACATAAATAATATTTTTCAATAATTTTTCTAGTGTGTCAGTATTCTACAACTATAGCTACCAAGTTTCAATTGGATCGGATCTGTATTAGTTGATGACAAAATTATGACTCGTAAACCGTTGGGTCGATTATGCCCATTTATCGATATACTTCATAATCAGACACTTCTCGAAGAATTACCTTGGATGCAATTCTAGATTTAGTTGATCATATTTTGGGTTCTTTTGAGGGGGGTAAATGGTCGTGTTCATTGTTGTTGGACTTTGCAAAAGCTTTCTACTGCGTGCCAGCTCTCTTCTACTCGGAAAGCTTGATGCGCAAACAGTATTTCATAATGATGACTCGTCTGGTGAACAGAAAATTTCATTGGATGTTCCGCAAGGCTCGGTTTTTGGACCTATAGTATTTCTAATTTGTATAAATGACCTTGCAATTTTGTATGTTCTATACTATCCTCTGTGCTGATAACAAAACTATTTGTACATAAGAGTTCAGGCGATTCGGTTACGGTGCTGTAAGAGAGTGTCGCCGCCTTTGAGTGGCCTTTTAGTGGTTTATTCCAAATGAGCTAGTTGCGAACCCAGAGAAAACTGTTGAGTTGATATTATGTCTGAATAAGGCTGATGAGGTGGATATCACGAGGCCTATAAAAATTTTAGGTGTGATTGTTGATACTTCCCTCCGTTGGTACGTCCACGCTGGCCGGCTGGCTGGAAAATTGTCCGGAAATATATTTTTACTTAAGTCCATATCGAATATGTTTTCAGGTAAAGTACTGAGTATTGTTCATTTTTCGCTGATTGAATCGGTCCTGCGATATGCAATTTTAGCATAGAGAAACTGCTCCTCGTGACCGTATTTTTGCTCCCTAAAGAAGGGCTATCAGACTTGTTGCTGTTCTGAATTGAAGGAAAAATTGAAAAACCGCATTTATTCAGCTCAAGATTTTGGCCTTTCCTTGTCTCTATATGTTTGAGGCATTGGTCCGCTCCCATAAAAACAGACATAGCCATATTCTAATCGGAGGCAGGAATCTTTTGAAAGCAGATTTTTGTAGATTGACTTTATATCAAACGGCCCCATTTTATGTGTAAATCGAACTAAATAATAAAGTTCCAGTGCAATACAAAGACGTGTCTTTTAATAGTTCCAAAAAAGGGGTAAGAAATAGGGGTGCATTTTACAACATCGATGAGTTTGTAAACTGTGATATTAGCCAATACTTCTGAGGGTTTTTATTTGTGTTGAGATTAATTTATAATTATGTTGTATTAATTATTATATTAATCCCGAAATTTTTATATGGGTATAAACGTATAAATGTATTTATATTTGTGTATGTGGCTATATACAGTAATTTTTGTTATATTGACGAGTGCAAACAATGTTTATTTAATGAATATTGAAAATATTACTGAATACTGAATAAAGAAAAATATTATTATTTCCTCCGGTAGATATTGCAATCATCTATGCCGTGACCGAGAGAACGACCGCATCGGTCATAAACTCCGTCGTATCTCTAGATGCGCCACTACGAGTATATCTACGGTTCAAACTGTAGTATCCGGCATCAGACTTCTACTGCAGGCTCCTACTAGCTGTAATGAAAAGTTCAACGTTGGGAACTGGACGAAACTTGATATGACTTTCCCAACTCATGAGGTTTTGAGGTACGTCACAGACAGCGAGTGGAAAATCACAATTCTATTACTCTCAGCACGTGTTACTTGTATGTGGTGACTTTAACTGCTCGTACTCGAAGTGGGCGAGTCCGTCTTCGGGTAATCTGTTGAAGGCAACAAACATAGATAATAAATATGAATCCTTTGTGGATACTTAGGACTATTTAGAATTAAAACAGTTCAATTTCATACACAATAAGAATGAAAAATATTAGATTTGATTCTATGTAATAAAATAAGAGCATACGACATTAATCGATGTGGGTGGGTCCCTTCTCGTTGGAGAGGACGAGAATCATCCAGCAGTTGACTTTTATTTGATGTTAATGTTCGTACTTATTCGAGGAACCCTGTTTTATGTAGGTTTAATTTTCGTAGGGCTGACTACGATGCTCTTAATTCTGAGCTTTCAAAAATAGATTGGAGTCCTCTGTTAAACAATGTAGATGTAAATGGGTGCGTGCATATTCCTATGATACATTGAAAAGCTTAATTTTTGAATATGTGATGGAATGAACTCATTCCCGCATTGTTTCTAGTTATATTTTTCTTTTTGTGGTAGTCAGCACTGACATTCCATCCTATCAAATTTCAACAAACGTCAATTGACAATACAATATAATCTGGATATAGTGAAATAATTGTTGAGGAAAAGCTTTATTTTCATTAAAAAATATGGAACTAGAGATTTCCTTCTGGCTAATTTTGAATCATTCATGCTGTTAGGAAACTGTTTTAAATCTGATTTCCATGCCCTAAGTATGTTTCAATTTAAAATTCCGTAATCTGTAAACTTTCGCAACAGTCACACCAACTACCAAGATACAATATAAAAGTCACTAGGATGTATAATCCGAATTTTTCATTAAATTTCAACAGTATGTTACAAAACTTGCCTGAAATAGTGAAAATATCGTCTAATACTCGTTGCAGAAGGCAATTCCAACACTCATGCGTTCGAAAACTCGCTCCTTTGTCGCTCGTTCTCGAATTTCGCATTCGTGTTTTAATAGGAGCCCATTCTGCAACTTGTTTTAGAATATACTATTCGGATATATATCGCGTAGCAGAGGTCGTAGCACATTTCCAGTAATCAGTAATGATGGATGGCGAAGAAGAGTCCTCTTCAGCCGAGGGGATTTCCAACCTTTTTGCAAAATTTTTCAGTTCTGTGTTTGAGTCTGCCGTAGGTTTGGATAGTGTGGAGAACGTCTACAGTAGCGACTATTTGTGCGAGATTTCACTTTCTGAAGCAATTGTTGAGGAGGCATCACGTTCTCTGAATCAAAATAAAGGTGCGGGGCAGGACGATATTACTCCGTTGTTTTTAAAAAATTGTCATGAATCCATTGCTTTGCCTCTGACCATCTTCAATAGGTCGTTCAGGAGTGGTGTTTTCCCTGATCGTTGGAAGCTCTCCAAAGTAATTCCCATCCATAAAGGTGAACGTAAGGACTGTTTTCAGAATTACCAGTCAATAACTATCCTATCGGAAATTCCGAAGGATTTAGATTATCTCCATGAAGGTTTCGAAAGCCAGTATCAGATAGTGTACCTATACACTGACTTGAAGAAAGCACTCGATAAGATCAAACCCGCCGTGTTGTTTCAACGACTCGCTGAAGTGGGAATTAGCGGCAGCTTATTGAGATGGATTAGGTCCTATATTATTTTGAATCGGCCTCAATTTGGTTGTGTTGTAGGTCAGTGATCTACGACAATACGTCGGGCGTACCACAGGGTTCTCATCTGGGTCCCCTATCTTTCATAATTCATTTGAATAATATCTCTTCTGGTTTCAGATACACAAAGTTCCTCATATACACTGATGATCTGAAGATATTTTCGAAAGTAGGTAGTGGGTACAGCCTGTTGTTCCAGGAGGATTTAAATTGATTTTCGGAGTATTGCAGGAGTAATTACATTTTCATCAATTTGAATAAAAGTTTTAAAATTTAATTTACAAGAAATATAAAGACTTTCAATTTCCACTATTCTGTTGATCAATGTCCGCTGCAGCGAGTTGATAGCATTCACGATTTAGGTGTCACTCGGAATTCGCCAATATGTACAGTTGTGATGACCTTCAACTCCGAATCCTGTGATATTAATATTTTCAATGTATCCCTCATTCAGTTTAAAAATGAGTTAAAACTAAATTTTGGCACACGTTCCTGATTTAGGATATATGTATATATATATTTAGGTTTTTTCATATTTTTCGAATTTTGTATTTTAGTTGTTGGTGGTTATACACTTGAGTTTTGGATTTTGAATCTACCTTTTATATTTCATAACTTTCCATATAGGTACCTGTTATTATTTCTTAGGATTGTATGATAGTTTAATATTGAGTGAATACTGTTTCTGGGTTGTGATACCTGTGTATATTCCTCTGTTGTATAATATATAAATGAATTTGATAATAGGCACTAGGGTATTCTTCATCACATTTTGTCTGAATTAGACCCTGTATATGATGGAGTTGTACTAGAGACTATAATATATATAGCATCAAACGTAACGTAGCTGTGCGGATTTCTCCTATATCAAGACACGCCCGAAAGCGGGTTTTCTGATTAGCGAATGAATCGTCGATATATTTCATCCTGTGAAATCTCAGTGTGTGAAAAAGTTCGTCTTTTCATCGTTGAAATCCCCTATTTTTTGCGGCTACTGGAACAGAGCAAATCAAAATTACGTTCTCTTTATTTTTCCAACCTCATAATAACAGTCGAACCATTATCGTTCGAAGATTTTTATACACCGTGAAAATGTTCGTCAATCTGAACAGTAATCAATCACGCACGGACGTTCTATACGATAGGCGTTTTCGACTTCTTATATCTAACAGACCGTCTTCCAGCATGCTAGCCATATAGTCCATTCACCATTGAACAGTTCCTTTCATTTTCTTGTTTACTATCGGCGAGCCTTCCGTTTCGCAGAAATGGAGACCAAAATGACAATGGGGTGGGCAACATGTTGATTCTAAGGATCTGTTATCCCACTCCGAAGAATGCCACTTATATTTTTCGTTCAATTTCTGAACAATATCAATCACTGATATACCCTTCGAATTATTCCAATCATTTTTTTTGGCGCACAGTTCAGATGAACATAGTGCCGAGCAATTCGTCCTTATTTCCGTAATTTTCGAATTTTTGGCCCAGAATGGTCTCAAACGACTAGTTCCGACTGACTGATAAAGAATGCGAGGCCTTGATTCTATCTGGCCCTCACCACGATTACGCTCGAATGCAATAAGTTAGAGAATTGAAATTTTCAGAGTAGGTTTGGAGTCCAAATGCGCCGGCTAAGTTCCTTAATGAGCAAAATGCACCAAGTAGTTCCAGAGTTATAGCCATCTGAAGTTTTGTTTTCCCAATTACTTGAAAAATGCTGATATGGTCAAATTAAAGCGTAGTAATTAGTTGAAAAATACCGACACGAAATTCAAAAAATGTGGGAAAGCCCTGTGGATAGAAGCTTTAGCGCTCTTGTTCAAACTTTGACAAATCATATCTCCGAAAGTATTGGTTTCTCAGATTTGGCAATTATAGCCGGTCAAAATGTGTGAAGTTAAGAGCAATAATTGTACATATTTCTTACCGCTCCCGCTAATCTTCGAAAATTCGCAGCTAAAAGTTAAATTTAAGCTTCAACAATTATTCAACATCAAGAAAGTTGAATCTGTTGCAGTTAGCAAGTTATTTGAATATCGCGAGTGAGATATTTTTGGTGATTCTGTGTCTGAATTGAATCATAACAGTAATTGATAGCACCCATATGCGCATAAAAAATTGGTTCAAGCACTGACGTGAAGTCAGAAGCTTTTGCGCGTATGTTCTATTGTCCATTCTTCTGTATTGCACACCCTTAATCGAATTTACCATGGTAAATTATGTTGTCCATTCTCCTGTATTGGACACTCTTAATTCGAATTTACCATGGTAAATTCGAATTATGTTGTCCATTCTCCTGTATTGGACACTCTTAATTCGAATTTACCATGGTAAATTCGAATTAAGTGTCCAATACAGGACAATGGACAACATAATTTACCATGGTAAATTCGATTAAGGGTGTGCAATACAGAATAATGGACAATAGAACATACGCGCAAAAGCTTCTGACTTCACGTCAGTGCTTGAACCAATTTTTATTTTCGTGATTTTTTTAAAATATTCTAGGGGTACGGTTCTTAAAATTTTTTTTTTCGTCATTTTTTCAAATTTTCTAGAGGCACGGTTCTTACAAAATTTTAAACACGTTTTTATGTTGATTTTCTACTACTAGTTACCAAGCTTCAATTCGATCGAATATTTATTTTTTGAGTAATCAAGGAAATTATATTCCAGGTGGGTATAACTCGGAAACCGTTAGACCGATTATGCCCAAAAAAGAACTCAACTCTCCCATTCGGATACGCAACCTACCCTGAAAATCGCAAGTCCCTATCTCCTTTCGTTCGAAAGTTATCGAGGCAACGGTCACCCATCTACTGAACTCACACAAGAATGCTCGAATCTCCAACAATATTTAACCGATCGTATTAAAACTTGAAACTTGGCAGTAGAGTTAGGTCATGAAGGCTCTTGCAAAATTTCAGCAATTTCATACGAATAGTTACTGATATATAGAATTTTTTTTTTATTTTCAATGATTTATTAAAAATTTTCTACGAATGCTATCCTCACCAAATTTCGTTAACATTTTTGCGTTGGCATTCTACAACTAATATCCATGTTTGAATTTAATCGGTTCAGCATTTTTCGAGTTAATGAGGAACAAAAAACCACCAAATTTCAGAAAATTTCAGATGGCTATAACTCTAAAACCGTTAGGCCGATTATGCTCATAAACAAACTGAAATGTCGCGTTCTGGTGCACATCCTAACCTGAAAATTTCAAGCCGCTATCTCATTCCGTTCTCAAGTTATCATGACAACAAAAATATTTTTTAATAATTTTTTTAAAATTTTTTAGCCATACGATTCGCACAAAATTTCAACAACGTGCTAAGGTTCATATTCTACAACTACCCACCAAGTTTCAATTCGATCGGATTTATATTGGTTGAAAACAAAATTATTACTCGGAAACCACTGGGCCGATTATGCCCATTAACGAACTTGTCCGTCGTATTGGGATGCGCCACCTACCCTGAAAATTTCAAGTCGCTAGCACTTTTCGTTCTCAAGTTATCGTGGACGGACAGAATCAAATTTGACCTCGAATTCTTCATTGGGAAGTCTAACTTAATCGTTTGAGACCATTTTCGTCAAAAAATTCGAATGTTACAGACATTTGGGCAAAACTATAACGCGATGTTCCCCAGAACATACGCGCAAAAACGTGTTGTGGTGACGACTTATCTCTTTCTACCAACATTTCGAATTCTCACCTGGAACAGGACAGTACTTTTAAAAGTTAAAATCGTAATTATGTCGTGTCCAATATGTAGGAAGAAATTGGGAAAAACTGGTTGCAAAATTCAGTGTAAAGTGAATCTGCCTTGAATGGATTCATGCAGGCTGCACCAGTCTAAGCGAAGAAGAGCTGAATAAACTGAAGAATGGCAAGTTCTCATGGGTTTGTGATGACTGCGTTTCACTTCCAATATGAAGATAGGGAAACGTCGACCTCTGAGGAGGGGGAGTCAGAGCAGGAGGAGTCTCCAAAGTGTTCGCAACCGATCAAGAAAAAGTCACGGAAATCCACTGAAATCACGCTGAAAGTTGTAATAGATAAATTGGAAAGGCTCATATTACTAAATGAGGATTTCGAGAAAAAAATGGAAAAACAAGAGAAGGTTAACAAAGACTTAAAAAAGGAAATTCTGGAATTGAGGGAAGGTCAGAACAATATGAAAAAAGAATTAGATATATTGAAGAAGGACAAAAATTCTAAAAAACAATATCATGATAAGTGGACTGTCACGAGAAGAAGGAACTGAATCAGTGGGTAAGTAAACAGTTATTAAAATGGGAAAGAAATTGAACATACAAATAAGGGCGGAAGATGTCACAGTGAGCGAAATGGGAAATCACGAGTTTAAACATCTAAAGGTCGCCTTCAATGATTCAGGCCTTAAAGACAAAGTGATGAAGGCAAAAAAAGAGAAGAAATTGATTGCAAGTGATGTCGTATGTACAGGTATCAATACTTTATTTATTAACCACGATCTTACCAAAGAAAATCAGTTATTGTTCAAGAAAACAAGGCAATTCAAAAAAGAATATAATTATATGTTTGCTTGGGTTTCAAACGGAAAGATATTTCAGAAAAAAAGTGAATTCAGTAAAATTATTGAAGGTCATTCTGGATAGACGTTAACTCATCTTCAGAAAGCAAAAAACTAACATCAAAAGGAAAGAACAATTCTTCCTCTCCAACAGAGCATTCAATTACTGTATGTAATGTAAGTTCAGGATTGATAATTCAAGGTGTTACATTATACAGTACGGAAATCCAGCCATAATTGTGCTCACAGAAACTTGGCTATATGATTCGGAAAAAACCTTTATGAGATCGAAGGTTACGAAGGTGCTTACAATTGCCGTACTACTCGTGGTGCTGGAGTGGCATTCTTCGTCAGGGACGACCTCAGATATACCTCATTACCTACATTCAAAGAAAAATATTGTAACAATCTAATGATACACCTCAATGATTTTGACCTAAAACTGTGGGCAATATATCGAGTCAGAGATAATGATGTTGCTTCTTTTACAGCCTCATTAAACTCACTTCTGGAACATCATCCTAACTGTATTGTTGTTGGTGATATAAACTTGTATAGTAAGAAAGAAGGCATCGCATGTAAAACTTATGTTGACTGCCTAAATCTGAATGACTATGAACTTAAATATAGAGGAATAACAAGAAGTTCACATTCTTACGGCTCCCTTATAGATCACGTGATTGCCCCAAAAACACTGCATTGTGGAGTTAAGGCGAAGGATATAGCTATATCCGACCATAAACTCCTATGTATATGTATTGAATCAAGATTAAACACATCTGCTGCTTAAATAAAGAAATATTACTTACAATTACAATTATATTGTCCATTCTACAGGAGAACGGACAATATAATTCATTATGGTAAATTCGATTAAGACTGTCCAATACGGGACAAAGGACAATATTATTCACCATGGTATATTCGATTAAGAGTGTCCAATACAGGAGAATGCCAAGAGAACATACGCACAAAAGCTTCTGACTTCACGTCAGTGCTTGAACCTTTTTTTTTCAATGATTTTTTTAAAATGTTCTAGTGCTAATTTTCGCATTGGTATTCTACAAACTAATAACCATGATTGAATTGGATCGGATTTGTATTTTTTGAGTTATTGAGGATATAACAACCAAATTTCAGATTAATATAACTCAAAAACCATTTGGCTGAATATGCTAGTTAACTAACTTAAATGTCGTATTCAGATGCGTAATCTTCCTGAAAACTGCAAGTCGCTATTTCTTTCCGTTCTCAAGGAATCAAGAGATACATAATATTTTTCGCAATTTTTAAAAAATTTTCTAGAAGTACGGTCCTCACAATATTTTACACACGTCTTCATTTCGATATTCTACAACTAGTTACCAAACTTCAATTCGATCGAGTCTATATTTTTTGAGTAATCGAGGAAATAATATTTCAGATGGGTATAACTCCGAAACCGTTGGGCCGATTATGGCCAACAGCAAACTTAACTCGCCCATTCAGATGTGCAACCTATCCTGAAAATTACACGTCCCTATCTCCTTTCGTTCGAGAGTTGTCGAGGCAACGTTCACCCATCCAGCTACTGAACTCACACAAGGCTGCTCGGATCTCCAACAATATAGATCCGATCATTTTCAAACTTGGAACTTGGTAGTAGAGTTAGGTTTTGAAGGCTCTCGCGAAATTCCAGCGATATCGAACGAATAGTTTCTGATATATAAAAAATTTTTCAATTATTTTCTATGATTTTTTAAAAATTTTTTACTCATATGATCCTATGATCCGCGTTGCCATTCTACAACTAATAACCATGTTTGAATTGGATCGGTTTTGTATTTTTGGATTTATTGAGGAAAAAACAACCAAATTTCAGATGGGTATAACTCCAAAACTGTTTTGTCGTTTTTGAGATATTCAACGTTGAATGTTATGAGATTTTTGCCTGATTTTGGTTTTTCAGCTCCTGATCTAAGAAGGCCTTGAATTGGTGTATATTTACGTTGTCGCAGTTGCTTTTTTAGAAGATATAGGTAATTATGCTCCTCGTTTGAATAATATAGCATACTTTGGCAATGCCTCATGAAAATGGTGGACTTAGATATAAAGCCTATCCCATACAATTTCTGTGAACTGTACCTACTAATTATTATAATTATTATGTCAGTTGGAATCACAACTTTCAACTATTCGAATTGAAACTTCCTTGGAAATGAATGGCTAATGAGATATTTATTGAATTTTCAATAATAATAATAATATTTCAAGAATGGGCGATGATCACCTCTATATTTGTAACATTTTGATATTTCGGTAATGTCCTCACCAATATAGATCCGATCTAGTTAAAATCTCGAACTTCACCGTACCAGAAGGTTTTGAAGGTCCTCGCAGAATTTCAACAATATCTGACGGATGGTTTCTGAGATACAGAATTTTTTTAAATATATTTTTTTCAATTTTCCTGTCATGTGATCCTCACAAAATTTTGCATAACTTTTTGTGTCGCTGTATTTCAACTAACTACCAGTCTTTGATTCGATCAGAGCCGTATTTTTTGTGTTATTGATGAAACAAAATTCTAGATTGCAATTATTCTGAAACTATGCAACGGATTTTGTCCATTAACGAACATAGCCGGTGCATTTCGACTCCTAACCTACTGTAAATATTTCAAGTCGCAAACTCATTGCGTTCGGGCGTAATCGTGCTGACGGCCGGTCGGACAGAATCAAGTTTGACCTCAAATTCTTGATCAGCGAGTCGAAACTAATAGACTACTGGCCCATGCTGAAAAACTTATGGGTCATTTGAACCACCAGGTGACCTATCTAGAACGATATAAGAGCACAAAATAATAAGATTCAGCAGTATGCCGTCACTTGTAAGCTGTCCAACTGAGTGCAGGTGAGAATTCGAAAGTACAGGTAGAGTGAGTACATTTTGGTCACATATTTTTGTACGGCATTCTTACCACCGATAGATCCATGAAAAATAATAAGAAAACGCGCAGTGCCGTACAAAAATGGTGGTCCACAAAGTCGAATTTTTTTTTTATTTTCTGACAATTAACAGGGTAAATTTGGTCATTTGATCTTGTACGGCATCTGTGTAATACTATTTCAATACTGCTTCTAATCCATTATTCCGCAACGCCGTACAAAAATCATACGACAAGGGGAAAAAATCGAGGGTTGTAATCCCCTCTCTTTCGGTAGTCCAGCAGGTGATTTGATACAACATGAAATAAATTTATTTTGAAAGTATTTTAGGCATAGATAATATTTTTTCATATGCCGTACATTTTCGTTGGTTCAAAGGGAAAAAAAATTAAATAGAAAAAATCAAAAAGAAAAAATCTATATAACGAAATGTAAGGTGAAATTTATTTTATACGGCATTTAGATAGTTTATTTGTACACATTTTCAGTCTTTTCGTGATTCTAGGTTCCTAGTTAGAAACTATGTCATATATGGGTTTGTTTACTATCGATTTATACTTGAATTATGTAGATGTGCAATTTTATTTTTAATTTTTCAAAAATAATTCTGCTAATTTCAGTATCATAAGTACTCGCACATTTTTGGAGCGACGTTCTGTTACGACGTTTAGCATTTGTAGGGAATATCGTATTTTATTCGGATGTACTCGGCTTGGAACCGAGAGAAGATAATTCGGACGTCGATGAAGACGTTGATTCTGATAACAACTCAGCAACGGATTCCGATACAGAATAATTCAAACAAAAACCATATTTCTTATTATCCTCATTAAATTTATGAATTTTTTTTTTATGAAATGACCGTTTTTTTTATTATTATCATTAAATATTTCGAATTTTTCTAAAACATGATTGTTTTATTTATTCACATCATTACGATGAAACAAATCAATTATATGTATGTATCAATAAGGTTTGAAGTAGGTATATATTGAACCAAAAAATATACAAAACTGTTGATACTGGGATTGACAGTTTCAATTCTTGGACATAATATACACACCGTTTCAGTTCAGCTAGACGTCATAGTGATTTTATCATATTATCAATTGTTTTCTTCAAAATTATGTTGATACCGTACTGTATCAGATGGCCATAAAGTACCCTCAAAATTGTAGCGTCACTTTCATCAGCCTAAAAGATATGGTTCGCATAAAAATGTACGGCATCATTTTTTCCTAATTTATATATAGTAATACTATTTAAAACAAGGGATAAAATGTAGAAAACTGCTATATTTCATTAATCTATGATATTTAAACTTTTACAATAATTCGCAAAATTCCAGTTTTTGTATTTCTCTATAATTTTTTTTAGAACGGTTTTTTTTGAACGGCAATACTATATAACCATTGTATTTTACAATATCATGTTAAAAAAAAAGTTCCCGTACAGGATCAAATGACTTTACAGCTCTAAAAATCAAGGATACGATGCAATTAAGGTAATTATTGATTTACATTCAAATGAACAATCAATTTTTGACGGCATTATTTTTAATAGTACTTTTGAGTGCTAGATAATGTTTTGGAACCGAAGCCGTACTTTTTCAAATCACCCCCTGGACTACGGAAAGAGAGGGGATTACAACCCTCGATTTTTTCCCCTTGTCGCATGATTTTTGTACGGCGTTGCGGAATAATGGATTAGAAGCAGTATTAAAATAGTATGACACAGATGCCGTACAAGATCAAATGACCACATTTACCCTGGTAATTGTCAGAAAATAAAAAAAAAAATTCGACTTTGTGGACCAACATTTTTGTACGGCACTGCGCGTTTTCTTATTATTTTTCATGGATCTATCGGTGGTAAGAATGCCGTACAAAAATATGTGACCAAAATGTACTCACTCTACCTGTACTTTCGAATTCTCACCTGCACTCAGTTGGACAGCTTACAAGTGACGGCATACTGCTGAATCTTATTATTTTATGCTCTTATATCGTTCTAGATAGGTCACCTGGTGGTTCAAATGACCCATAATTTTTTCAGCATGGGCCAGTAGTCTATAATCGTTTGAGACCATTCTCGGTCATATATTCGAAAATTACATAGAGTTGAACGAATTGATAGGCACTCTGTTCAGGTGAACATGCGTGCCAAAAAGTGTATTTGATGAGAGACATGGTTGTTATTAATGTACAACGTAAAGCCTCACTCTGTAAATTTATCTGATAGTATTTGTGGATAGAACTCATTGCGGAGGTTGTCGTTCTCGGTATAATCGAATATATCATTTTTCTCCAATTTGTTTCCATTCCACGATATCATCATAGAAATTCTCACGAATTTAATCACTGCAGGATTCCAAAGAAATAAAATAAACGTATTTTGTGTCGATACAACTCGTTGATATTGATATTATTACACTGACTTTCAGTTTCTCAATATACATGGAGAAAATTGTCAATAAAATATATGGAGCTTCTTGCATACCAGTATTATTGTACATGTACAGTTCAAACATTTTCTAAGATTGCAAATGAGATAAATAACAATGTTGTCGAAAATATTCAGACTACTATTAAGAGAACAAGTTAAAAAAGCACTGTGACCAGGAGCTTTGACGCGCTGTTCAAATTTATAGCAAGAGCGGTCACTCATGCAGGTACCGCACTCGGCCAAAGCTCCTTTGCTCTAGTAAAAAATAATAATCCCAATATTTCCAAGAATATGAATCCGTTGCAAACGTCCAAAAAAACTGGTCCACTTTTAGGCCGAGAATGATCTCAAACAATTAGTTTCGACTCGAATATATATTCAGTATTGGGTCGAAAATAAACAGTGCTATGTCTGTGGTGGCGAGAAGACCCACCCAAATACATATATTCACTGTTTGGTCAAAACTAAAAAGTGTTGTGTTTGTGGCGGCGTAAGGACACAAATCAATTAAATCGTACAATTGTGCCATGAGATAAAAAATAACTGTATAGCAATGGTTTAATTACAATAATTTATTCCGAGAATTATTCCCATGATACAAATCAGTCGTATCGTACGGTTGCGCCATGAAGAAATATGAATTTTCTCAAACACGCCCTGTATAGAAGTATTTTTTTTAATATCTTATAATATCAGCTATGTAGGTATATTCCGTCCATAACTTTTTCAGCAAGTTATTATTTCGATAGAATTGGAAAAAAATTAAAAGGATCAATTATTTCGGTTACACGAATCGATCACGGTACCTACTTGTGAAGAATCTCTACCTTTAGGCCAGATAAGCAGTAAATAATTAATGTGAATGCCGTAAGTTGAACGAATGTTAATACTGACCTTTGAAACTCTGTTTTCAAATTTCAGAAAAACATCATTATGTTATTATCATATTATTTGATCTTTTTGGCGCTCTAGTTCCTCGGAACTGAGTGCTTATCAATTTGCCCAAATGTCTGTAATTTTCGAATTTTTCGATGAAAATGGATCGATTTGGTTCGACTCACTGATCAAGAATCCGTGGTCGAAATTCAATATGTCCAGCCGTCCGGCCGGCCGGCCGTAGGCACGATAACTCTCGAACGGAATAAGCTAGAGAGTTGAAATTTTCAGAGTAGGTTTGGGGGATAAATATCTCGGCTAAGTTCGTTACTGGGCAAAATCGCACAGATGGTTTCGGAGTAACAAAAAAAAAATTTTTTTTTCATTACAAATTCCAAATTAATTTTTTTTTTAATAAGCAGTTTTATTATAAAAATCCATTCATATCATTTTTAACTCTAACAAGCTAATACTTTCGGAGATATGATTTTTCAAATTTTCAATAATAAATCGTATTTCAACGTTGTCACACAATGATATAATTCTATGTATTAATTGTCCTAATGTCAACTCATGTTCCTGTGACATTACATTATCTAATCAATCGAAGAATTGTGAGCGAAGTGAGAAAAATCTCAGTTGTTTGCTCCGAACTTAGTTTTTCTCAAAAAAGTCTTACATTTCGGAACGGAACATGAAGTTAGTAAGATCTGAGAGTAGAGAGACTGCTTTTCAGCCATAGACATAGATATAACTCTCGAACGGAATGAGGTAGGTAGTTGAAATTTTCAGAGTAGATTAGGGAGATGAATATCTCGGTTAAGTTCGTTATTGGGCAAAATTGGCCAGATTTAATTTGATTTCTTCCATGGTGCAGTTCTCATTCTCATGATTGCTCATTTAATCTTGATAAATAAACTATTATTTGAATTGAATTTCCTTTATGATGCGGTTATATCATATGAATCCATTGATATAATTCCCAACTCTGAGAAACCAATACTTTCGGAGATATAATTTGTCTGTTTTTTTTTTAATCTTGGCGGTAAGATAAGTTACATATCAATAGGTATTGAACGAATGTTATTACTGACGTATCGACTTGCCAAATTTGTCTTCGGCCGATTTAAATGATTAAATTCTCTCCAGGCACGTCAAAAGTCAAAATCTGTTGACAACTTATTTTATAGAGTGTAATCCAGTGGACCAGTACATCTCGATCGTGGTAATATTTCGATATTTCGGCAATATCTTCACCAATATAGACCAGACCGAGTTCAAATCTAGAACTTCAACGTAAAATGAGGTTTAGAAGGGTCTCGCAGAATTTCAACGATATCTGACGGATAGTTTCTGAGATACAAACATTTTTGAAATATATTTTGTTTATATTATATTTATTTCCAGTCATGTGTTCCTCGTAAAATGTATTTGCATAAGTCTACGTGTCGGTACTTTTCAACTAACTACTGCGTTCTATAATTCGATCAGATCAGTATTTTTCGAGTTCCTTGAAAAACAAAGCTCATTGCGTTCAAGCGTTATCATGCTGATAGTTGCTTGCCGTACAGAATCAATTTTGACCTCGGATTCTTCATCATTGAGTTGAAACTAATCGTTTGAGACCATCCTTGGCCAAAACTTCGAAAAATACAGACAGTTGGACGAATTGATAGGCACCCTGTTCCCCTGAACAGCGCACGAAAAATTAATAGAATTTGTTGGTTTCTTTATTTCGAGATAATTCTTTATCTGTGCAGGGCTGCAAACATATTATACAGTGCTTCCCAACAACTCTGCATCAAGAGGGACTTTTGTTTACTATTAATATTTCCGAATTTTATTTGTTGCAAAGAGTTGGTATATCAAAAATGAAAAAAATGATGCAAAACTCGGCCAACTGCGACGGTTTGAGCGGAAATCGCCATTTTTGAACAAAAATGTCGATTGTGTCGGAAAATTTAAACTTTTTGCATGAAGAATTCTAAATAAACTTGTTTGAATTTAGAATTCAGATCATTGAGCAAATATTCAGTTCAGAAAAACCAGAATTTTTTTTTCTTGCTTATATCTCGTTAAAACCTAACGGATTTTTTTTCTATGACTAGACAATATGAGTGCCACCATGAATATGATCGTAACTAGAAAGTTTCGTTTGAACTTGATTTTTCGACATTTTTTCGAACTTTCACAAATCTGTGATCGTAGAAAATAATTAAATGGCATATCATAATGGCATCCATTTTCATGTGAATTGTATTTTTTCTTGAAAAATAAACTCAATTATCGCAAGGACATAACAAATTAATAATCTTATAAAAATCGTGTATTTCTAGAACGATCGATGTATAATATAGACAAAATATTTTGGTAAGTATAGTGGAAACTCTTCATATTCAATTGTTTTCTGTGGGTGTTGAAAAATGTCGAGTCGTATATAAAACTTCATACAAAAAATTTAACGAGACCTAAAACGAGACTCTCGTGTTGCGCTGTATGTGGTCTCGGTATCGCCTATAATATTTTTGGAAACGTCTCATCTCGTCTCGTCTCGTTTTCCGAGACGAGAACTAGACGAGACGGGTAAAATCTCGCTCTCGCGTGAAGAAGTTTACTTAAGGCGCTTCACAAAAAATTTCGAATTTTCTGAGATAATGGACATTTTTGTTTGAAAATGGCGATTTTTGCTCAAACCGGAAGCCTCAGTTGGCCGAATTTTATATCATTTTTTATGCACCAACTTTTTGTAATTAATATAATTATTATTATTATTATTAATAATAATGACTAGACAATATGAGTGCCACCATGAATATGATCGTAACTAGAAAGTTTCGTTTGAACTTGATTTTTCGACATTTTTTCGAACTTTCACAAATCTGTGATCATAGAAAATAATTAAATGGAATTGAAATTGAACTAACGATGGATATTCATGACAAAATTTTTTTTCAATCAAAATCAAGCAATAAATTGGTAATTCACAGCAAGATTCGCATTCTTGGGATTCTCAAATGTGAATTGAATGCAAACTTATTTCAAGTTTGCATTCAATTCACATTATTTCAATGGTGAAAATAGGAATATGACCAACTTTGCACCAGAATAAAACTACTTTTGAGGGAAAATTAAAACAAATGTCGAAAAGCCAAGTTCAAACAAAAGCTACTAGCTTCAAACATATTCAAGGTTACCTCAATGTCGTCTAGTCACCGATAAAAATTCCGACTTTTAAAAAAGTTATAAACAAACAATTAACAAATATTTTTGATGGTTTTCCGATCTGAATTTTGGCATATTAATCTATATTGTAATTTTATACAAGTTGACTTGGGGCTTCACACGAGACGAGAGTATAAAAAATCTCGTGTTGGTCTCGCCAATTCCCAAAAGATTTAAGTCTCGTTTAAGTCTCGTTCTCGTCTCGTTTTCAGTTGTCTCGTCTCGTCCCGCTTAATTCTGAATAACGATAATAAATATTATAATAGGTATATAAACGAAATGGTATACAATAATGAATAATTTTGTAAAGCTATATTTATTACACTCTCGTACAAAAATATTTGTACATGTACATATCATTTTCAATTTCAAACACTGGATAATTTCAACTTTTAAATTACTCGATGACCAAGAATTCAAACATAATTACGCTTACATCACATAATGTACGGATGTACGGATGTAGCCATTAATAAATCATCGGCCATCTTGGAAAGTGTAGGAAGAACTTTTTCGTCACTCTCCACCACTGTAAAATATTTTAATTCCTATATGCTCTTTCTAACAGCAAATGTTCTTCAAACTCAGATTTCCAATATTTCGAAAGTTTTGTTGATGTTTTAAATAGGCTATCGATGTCGATACATTTTTTAATAGAATTGAACAATTTGTTATAGTTTCCAAAGAATACCTTCCCAGTGGGTAGATCATTGAGGGTGTTATTGGCGTATTCCTCATAACACTTTTCGAAACATTGAATAACTTCATTTCTTTAACAGTTTTATTATACGTAGTTCCACAGATGAATACAATAATTGTTGATATCTTCACTACAAGGAGCACAAGAGAATACATTTCTCCAGATGTTCAGATTGAGACGAAATTTTCAAAGCATTGGGATTAGGGGCAATAAAAGTTGTCCGTTAAGTATTGAATTCATAAGGGCATCCGTTTTTATGGCATATCATAATGGCATCCATTTTCATGTGAATTGTATTTTTTCTTGAAAAATAAACTCAATTATCGCAAGGACATAACAAATTAATAATCTTCTAAAAATCGTGTATTTCTAGAACGATCGATGTATAATATAGACAAAATATATTGGTAATTATAGTGGAAACTCTTCATATTCAATAGTTTTCTGTGGGTGTTGAAAAATGTCGAGTCGTATATAAAACTTCATACAAAAAATTTAACAAGACCTAAAACGAGACTCTCGTGTTGCGCTGTATGTGGTCTGGGTATCGCCTATAATATTTTTGGAAACGTCTCATCTCGTCTCGTCTCTTTTTCCGAGGCGAGACGGGTAAAATCTCGCTCTCGCGTGAAGCCCTAGGTTTACTTAAGGCGCTTCACAAAAAACTTCGAATTTTCTGAGATAATGGACATTTTTGTTTGAAAATGGCGATTTTTGCTCAAACCGGAAGCCTCAGTTGGCCGAATTTTTTATGCACCAACTTTTTGTAATTAATATAATTCTGAAATATCAATAGAAAAGAAGAAAAGTCTTGCTTGGTGCGGAGTTGTTGTGAAGCACTGTATATATTAGCTATTATACATATACCTACGTCGAATATATTTCGCGCATTCAGCATATAGAAAATAACATGAATTTGTTTTTCACCCAAATATATGGAATATATCCCAAGGTGTTGGTGGATTATTGTACCAAGATTCATGAATTTTCAGAACTTCATCCAGATGTCGGACCGACAGTTTTTCATTCATTAGATATTCGAATTCTTCGCACTTCAAAAAAATTTGGTACGAAGAATGGGTTAGAGAAATGTTACGAATTCACGAGCTTATAAGTTCATAATTTGAGACAATAATGAACCAAAAGATTAAGGCAATATAGGAGCTGGAAGTCTCTGAGCCTTGTATCTAGTCATACGTTTTTCTAGATGGCATTATTCTCCCCCCTAGAGTAAGTACATTCAACTCCAACTCTATTATTTCTATCATAGAAAGAGAAATAAGCAGCTTTACACATTTTCAATTCCAGGATTATTTTTCTAGAAAATCCCTTCCTTCCTAAGAAGTATTTCTATGTTTCTTCCCGTCCGTTCATTTCAGATAGGACATCAGATTATAGTTGGCGGTTCGTCGTAACGAAAATTCATAAATCCCTTGCGACATTTTTATACATTGTATTTCAGGAGTAGTTGCAATTCCCATGATTTAATGCTCAGATAGAATATCAACAACTCTTGTTGAAATTCAATCCATGTCCCAATACACGAGTACGCTGAGTATATTAATATATTCAGGAGGGATGAGTTAGATGATCTCATACATATTTTGATACGGGAATAAATGACAAGTATCATTTGCTTTGCTTCTGTGTTCAACGCGTGGATCAGCGTATTCTAATAATTCGAAAGGACACATTCGAGTATCGTTGAATAGATAACATAATTCACGTCATATATGTTAATATGATTCAGTGACTAACAGTATTTGTAATGAGTATTCTCAACGCGAATTATTCATGAAGCTACTCGAATGGTCGCATAAAACTCAGCTGTTTTTGCGCGCATGTTCTAGGGAACAGCGTTCTATCATTTTGCTCAAATATGTGTAACTTTCCAATTTTTTGCCGAAAATTATATCAAACGATTCGGTTCGACTCTCTCATCAAGAATTCTAGGTCAAATTTGATTCTGTCCAGACGTTGCAACGATAACTTGAGAACGGAAAGGGATAGCGCCTTTAAATTTTCACGGTATACGTGGCGCGTACCGATACGACGGACAAGTTCGTTAATGGGCATAATCGGCCCAATGGTTTCCGAGTAATAATTTTGTTTTCAACCAAAACAAATCCGTTCAGGTGAACAGAGTACCTATCAATTCGTCCAAATACCTTTATTTTCGAATTTTACGCCGCGAATGATCTCAAACGATTAGGTTCGACTCACTGATGAAGAATTCGAAGTCAAATTTGATTCCGTTCGGCTGTTGCCACGACAATTTGAGAACGGATATAGATAGTGACTTAGCATTTTCAGGGTAGCTGGCGCATGAAAATGCTACGGACAAGTTCTTTAATGGGCATAATCGGTCCAACAGTTTCCGAGTAGAAAATTTGTTTTCAACCAATACAGATCCGATCAAATTTAAACTTGGTAACTAGTTGTAGAATGCCGACATAAAGATGTATGTGAAATTTTATGAGGATCGTATCAACAGGAAAATAAAAATTTTTATTTATCTCATGATAACTTGAGAAAGAGATAGCGACATGCAATTTTTAGGAAAGGTTGCGCATCTGAATACGAAATTTGAGTTTGTCAATAGGCATAATCGGCTAAAAGGTTCTGGAGTTATACCTATCTGAAATTTTTCAACTAATCGTGCGACATCGCTTAAATTTCGCTAGAGCTTCCATAACCTAACTTTACAGCCAAGTTCCAAATTTGAATACGATCGGATTCATATTGTTGGAGATCCAAGCAGCCTTGGGTGAGTTCAGTAGTTAGATGGGTGACCGTTGCCACGATAACTTTCGAATGGAAAGAGATAGCGTCTTGCAATTATCAGGGTAGGTTGCACATCCAAATGGGACAGTTATGTTCGTTGTTGGGCATAATCGGCTCATTGGTTTCGGAGTTATACTCACTGGAATATTATTTTCTGGATAACTCAAAAAAAAAGTCCAATCAAATTGAAACTTGATAACCAGTTGTGGAATACCGACATAAAGACGTACTGTGTGAAATTTATTGATTTATTTTGATAGTGAAATTTTCAAAAATGTCATACATTAACATTGAATTCGAAAAATTGTCAGTTGAATATATCGAATATTTGTATTTTTTGATATTTTAACAAATTATTTCTGGCATTCCTCAAAAAAAATATGATTTTGAATAATTCATCCAAAATGATCCATGGCGAAAAAATAAATAAATTCACAGACCAATAGACTAAAGATTTTAAATATACCCAAACGATATAATCGACAGGATTGGGATCTGTTGATCTTGGAGGCCACGCATGCGGTCCACCTCTACCTATCCACATATTTGGAAAATGCTCATTCAAGAAGTTCCTGACTCTCAAATGGGGTGAAGTCCCGTCATGCTGGAAATACATTCCTGCAATTTTCGTACCATCGAGTAATGCCGGCAGATTATATTGAAGGAAATCCAAATAAATATCACCCGTAAGCCGCCTTGATAGAATGTTAGGCCCTATCAATTGAATGAACAGTAGTGGGATACAACACAAAATTAATATGCTGTTCATGTATTCTATCTGTTACAATCAGCAATGTTTCCAATGTAAATGGAGTCTTTAATTTGAGAAATTCGCATTGATCAGCTGCATAAAATCCACATTCAGTATTGTTTACTCATTTGTTTATTTATTTTTTAATATTCATCATTTTAAAACAAATATTCAAAATCCATATTTTTCTAAAATATAATTTTTAAGAATATCGAGAACAGCAATTTTTCACAGTGGAACAAACAATTTTTAGAAATAAATATTTAAATGTACAGCATATTTGCGAATTAAGTGGAATTTTACTAATGAATTAAATCTTTCGACAATAATTTTGATGATTCAAATATCGTGTGGAACACTGAGATCTACCGACTCCCATTGAAAATTTTGTGCTTTTTCCAAAAATTCTAATCAAATTCCGAGGGGGGCTGACAAAAATTTTTAAACCAGAATTCCAACTCAATTTCATTAGAATTCAATAGGAATTCATAAGGAATTCAATAGGAATTCTTTTGAAATTCTATTGGAATTCTATATTCTTGTACACCAGAATTCCTAGCGGTTTACCCCTCGGATAAAACCAACTATTTGGAGCTGTATACATGATTGTCCGATAGGTGTCGCATTTTTACATCTATAGGAGTTCTCAATAATTCAATATGAATTCCATGAAATTCAATAGGAATTCCAAGAAATCCAGGAATTTAATAGGAATTCCAGGAATTCAATAGGAATTCCTCGGAACTCGATAGGAATTCCATGGAATTCTACTTTCTTGTACACCAGAATTCCTAGCGGTTTACCCCTCGTCAAATTCCAATATTTCATCGATTGGTGTATTGAATCCCGGCTCGCGAAAAGTTCTAAATTTTTCTTATACGGTCCTGAATTTTTTAATCAGTCTAAAGATTAATCGATCGAGCCATAACAGTGTATTTTACGTTCCACATATCAACTGATTTTACTGGGTGGTTCAAAAGTTATAAGCAATTGAAAAATATAGGCGAATACATAAATCACCCTGTATCTCGGCAATGGAGCTGATAAGACTTATCATATGTATATATAGGTTTTTTGATCTCGTCTAGAGTAGCTCTACCTGAGGTTAACGTATGTTTATTTACCAATAAAACACCCTGTATACTCCTGAATCCATAAAACTAAATGAAATTAGCATAAAGAAAGCAGATTAAGTAATTTCAAGAATACTCTTTAGAAAATTAAATTATTCTTCATCATTTGTCCCTAAACGCACCGTTTTCGAGATATTCTTCATTGAATGTTATAAAATCAGAAATTTCAGAAATTTAATCTCTTTTATGGATCTGCCCCTGAGCTTTGGAATGCCGAATCTACCTGTGAACCACATTACCATACCTATTTCTCGTTCACCATCAATGTCATACGTAATTTATTTGTAGGAGTATATTAGCACATTTTGAATACTTTTTACCTGATCCGAATCTGCCAAAATGATTTATGAAAAAGGTGTTTTTTTGCGCGTTATTTTTTCGATAACTCGAAAAATACAGAACCGATTAAATTCAAACATGGTTATTGGTTGTATATTTCCAACGCAAAAATTCTTTCAAAATTTCGTGAGGATCGTATCACTAGAAATTTTTTAAAAAATCATTGAAAATTATTGAAAAACATTCTATATATCAGTAATTATTCATCCGACATCGCACCGAAATTTTGCGAGAGCCTTCAAAACCTAACTTTACTGCCAAGTTCCAAGTTTGGACATGATCGGATATATATTGTTGGAGATTCGAGCAGGCTTAGGTGAGTTCAGTAGATGGATGGGTGACCGTTGCCTCGATAACCTTCGAACGAAAGGAAATAAGGATTTGCAATTTTCAGGGTATGTTGCGTATCCGAATGAGAGTGTTAAGTTCGGTTACGGGCATAATAGGTCCAACGGTTTCAGAGTTATTATACCCAACTGGAATATCATTTCCTGTATAACTCAAAAAATATAGACTCGATCGAATTGAAGCTTGGTATCTAGTCGTAGAATATCGATTTAAAGACGTGCATACAATTTTATGAGAACTGTACCCCTAGAAAATTTTAAAAAAATTATGAAAAAAAAATTGGCTCTAGCACTGACGTGAAGTCAGGAGCTTTTGCGCGTATGTTTTATTGTCCATTCTCCTGTATTGGACACTCTTAATCGAATTTACCATGGTAAATTATATTGTCCATTCTCCTGTATTGGACAATTAATTCGAATTTACCATGGTAAATTCGAATTTAGAGTGTAATGAACAATATAATTTACCATGGTAAATTCGATTTTGCGTGTATGTTCTATTGTCCATTTTCCTGTATTGGACACTCTTAATCGAATTTCCATGGTAAATTATATTGTCCTTACACTCTAAATTCGAATTTACCATGGTAAATTCGAATGAATTGTCCAATACAGGAGAATGGACAATATAATTTACCATGGTAAATTCGATTAAGAGTGTCTAATACAGGAGAATGGACAATAGAACATACGCGCAAAAGCTCCTGCCATCACGTCAGTGCTTGAACCATTTTTTTTATGTGAGGAACCTATGGTTACATTTAATGTATCTACAACTTGATTACCCATCCTGTATAAAGGCATTAGGTGTTGCCTACAATTAGCTAGAAGTTTTCTTTTCTTACTATTAGTGTTCTGTAGTCCACACTCAGCAATTGCTGAGGTCTACACTAGGAGCCATTTCCTCGCGAAACAATTTCGCCAGGGAATTAGGCTAGTGTGAACGTACTGAACGTAGCTGTAGAGATCTAAAATCTAAAACATAACGTAACACATTCGTCATCTTCAAATGTTTTCAAATTGTACTCCTATGGGAAAACCCCGCACATGAAAACCGTCTGTGTCCAAATTTCCAGATTTTGCAACGTAATATTCAGTTCGCGTTGTTTATAACAGAAACTTCTCGGGAGGATTCATGAATTCCCCATTATATTCTGACATAAAACTCTATGAAAGTTGGAGTTTTCTACTCAATTTCCTCGATCCATGAAATTCGCGTTATATCACTTTGGAGCTCAGAACAGATTATGTAAATGAAACTTACTTTGATTCTTTCGAATCGTTGCGCGCAAAATACATAAAACGGTTGGAGCTTACGATTGGAATTTTTATTTAGGCGTGAGATGGAAAAGGTAACGGCTCCTTTGATTACCAAATTTGTAAGGAAAAAAAGTATATCATGCTGTTATTCTACCTATGACAGGAAAAATTTGTGGAGCTTCCGTCTGAAGTTTATGTCCAACTGATGTTTCATTTCATATAATACATGACGGGGGCTTTTACGGGGATTTAAGGAAATTTTACGGTGATTGGGTGATTTACGAATCCTAAAAATATATTAGGAAACACATTAGACTCTTCTCTACACGATCAAAAATCATGATGCTTAGTCAGCGATAAAAACATTTCACAAATTCAAGACAGCATAGAAATTGAATGTTTGCCAAACCAACATACTACTTCTCTTACATGCAGCGTAGGTCAATGTATCTTATTGCTTGTATTGTATTTTTAAAAGTTGGTTATTCTTTCATTAACAGTGATATATTCTCGACTGACGACTTGTGATTCTGATGCAAATATCATCCGAGAAACTGCCAAGCAACAAACTCTCATTTCACAATCAAGAAATTTTGTCGGCAAAATTGTATCTCTATACAGGGTGTCCCAAGTTCGAGTGCCTATTAGACGTTTCTGGAGAACTGGACATATTTGAAATCTGAAAATTGGGATTATTATATTGCTTGAAATTCTCTACAGAGCTAAAATATTTTCGAAGTCCAAGCACTCCCGGTTATACATGGAGGGAAAATAAATTTGATGAAAAATTTTTTTTCAAGTTTTGCATTCGTGGTACTGACAAGTATTCAATGCTGAATATATTTCTGTTAAAACCATTATATTCTTCGAATAGTTTTCAAAATATCGAAAAAAAAACCGAAAAAAAGGCGTATATGTTTAGTCAGTAATATGTTTTTTATTCTTATTTTAAACATCCTGAGCGTGAACCGTTTTTACAACATCGAAGATGCAGAATGTGAAAAGGTCACGCATCTTTTGAATTTCAGAAATATCATCACAGGGTGTTTCAAATTTTCTGTCGAAAATTGTGATAAAAAAGTAGCCATAACTTCTGTTTTTCAAATTAGATCCCTATTTTTTTGGTACTCTAGTTCCTCGGAACTGAGTGCTTATCAATTTACCCAAATGT
Source organism: Halyzia sedecimguttata (assembly GCA_937662695.2). Classification (NCBI taxonomy): domain Eukaryota; kingdom Metazoa; phylum Arthropoda; class Insecta; order Coleoptera; family Coccinellidae; genus Halyzia; species Halyzia sedecimguttata. The sequence continues at coordinate 37,013,146 of OW569411.2, forward strand.
CTGTAATTTTCGAATATTTCGATGAAAATAGTCTTAAACGATTTGGTTCGACTCACTGATCAAGAATCCGTGGTCGAAATTCATTCTGTCCGGCCGGTCCGGCCGGTCTGGTTGACTCTGTAGTTCGAGAGAGGAGAAAATTTTGTGAACGTAGATCAGGAAATTTTTGATCGATTACAAGGTAATTTATTATTTTATACATGTTTTATGGAATACCTACTATTTGTAGGTACTTTAAACCTGTTTTGGGCAATTGTCATACGAAACTTGTTTTTTTGGCGCTCTAGTTCCTCGGAACAGATTGCTTATCAATTTGCCCAAGTGTCTGTAATTTTGGAATTTTTGGCTGAAAATGGTCTCAAATGATTTGGTTCGACTCACTGATCAAGAATCCGAGTGCGAAATCGATTCTGTCCGGCCGGCCGACCGGCCGTAGGCACGATAACTCTCGAACGAAAGGAGTTAGCGGATTGAAAATTGCAAGGTGGTTTTGGAGCGTAAATATCTCGGACAAGTTCGTTAATGGGCGAAAACCATCAAGGGGTTTTAGGCGATTTTAGTAAAAATATTTTTTATGAATATTTCCGAAACCGATCACTCGATCTATCTGAAATTTAGCACCAAATTGTAGAATCATGACCTTTATACGCATGTGAAGTTTTGTATTGACCAGATTACCGCAAAGTGTCAAAAAAAAAATTTGAAAATGTGGTGCAGTTCTCATTCTCATGATTGCTCATTTAATCTTGATAAATAAACTATTATTTGAATTGAATTTCCTCTTTGATGCAGTTCTATCATATGAATACATTGATATAATTCCCAACTCTGAGAAACCAAAACCAGATATAATTTGTCTGTTTGAACTAGATCGCCAGAAAGCTCCTGTCCACAGGGCTTGAACCCATTTTTTACATTACAAAGTTCAAATTTTTTTTAAGATGCAGTTTCACCATAAAAATCCATTGATATCATTTTCAACTCCGACAAGCTAATACTTTCGGAGATATGATGTGTCAGAGTTTGGGCAAGAGCGCCAAAGCTCCTGTCCACAGGGCTTTCCCACTTTTATGATTGAAATGGACTCTGCGGTGAAAAATAATGATAGTTTCCTAACATGATTATGCTCCTAAATTAAAAAAAAAAATAAAAATAATCGAATATAGGAGCATAATCATGCGAGAAAACTCATTATTTTTCACCGCAGAATCCAACGCAATCATAAAAAAATAGGGTTCTTATTTGAAAAACAGAGGTTATGGCCAATTTTTGATCACAATTTTCGACACAAAATTTGAAACACCCTGTGATGATATTTCTGGAATTCGAAAGATGCATGACCTTTCCACATTCTTCCTCTTCGATGTTGTTAAAACGGTTCTTTTTAGGATGTTTAAAATAATAATAATAAACATTATACTGACTAATCAAATTTGACTTTTTTTCCGGTTTTTTTTTTTTCGATATTTTGAAAACTATTCCAATGAATACAATGGTTTTAACGAAAATGTATTCAGCATTGAATACTTGATGATACCAGGAATGCAAAACTTGAAAAAATTTTATTTTCATCAAATTCATTTTCACTCCCTGTATAACCGGAAGTGCTTGGGCTTCGAAAATATTTTAGCTGTGTAGAGAATTTTAAGCAATATCTATCATAATCCCGATTTTCTGATTTCACATATGTCCAGTTCTCCAGAAACGTCTAATAGGCGCTCGAACTTGGGACACCCTGTAGTGGTATATTATAAGGGGTGTTGAAGAACAACTGCAGGTAGGACAACTGAGAGTTGGTACCTAGGAGATCGGGAGTCGGAGAAAAGACCAGTTCTGATCAGGGATACAAGGATGACGGTAGAATTGGGACGGCTAGCGGAATACGAGTTTTTGGCGCAGAGTGCTTATCAGTTTGCCCAAATGTTTATAATTTTCGAATTTTTGGATGAAAATGGTCTTACACGATTTGGTTCGACTCTCGGATCAAGAATCCATGGTCGAAATAAATTCTGTCCGGCCAGCCGGTCTGGCTGGTCCGGCCGGCCGGTCGCTGGCTGGTCCGGCCGGGCGTAGGCATGATAACTCTCGAACGAAAGGAGTTAGAGGATTGTAATTTGGAAAGTAGGTTCGAAGCGTATGTATCTCGGACGATTTTGTTAACAGGCAAAATTTACGGAGTGGTTTCACAGTTATGGCTGTTTTTAGTAAAAACATTTTTTATGAATATTTCCGGAACCGATCACCGATCTATGTGAAATTTAGCATCAAATTGTAGAATCATGACCTTCATATACATGAGAAGTTTCGTATTGATCGGATTATCGTAAAGTGGCAAAAAAAAATTCAAAAATTTTTTACATTACAAATTTCAAATTAAATATTGTTTAATATGCAATTCCATAATAAGAATCTGTTGATGTCATTTTCAACTTCAACAAGCTAATACAAAATTTCAATAATACATCGTACTTCTATATTTTCTCAGAATTATATCTGTCTGTGTTCACTATTCATTCAAGTCATCTTATCTACCTATAAGAGATATCATATTATTATTTCTATTCCAGTTTATTTACATAATTCGTAAAATATATTCAGTTAAAAAATAAGGTACCGCATCCTGAATTTGTGAATATATACAAGACTGTTTTGATACCAAACATAATATTGACTTGTTGCATATTGAATAATTTATGTGCAAATATTGGGGATGATATTTCAGAAGATTCAGAATTCGATCATTATAATGATATAGTTTATGAAGGCAATAGGAAATAACAACATAATGGAATCATCAAAAGAAATTACTGTTCGGTAACAAATCGAGGTTAATATTACCTTTTACTTCATTAAGTTGGGAGATGTTTCATAATGTTGCCAGCAAAAAAATGCTGCTTTCTTGAGTTAAGGTTCATAATACAGAATGAATGTGTTAGTGGTAAGAACTATTAAATTATGAAAAGAGGATTGTATGTTTTTAATATATTTTGAACTATTAAAATCATTTGTTTGTCAGCCTATACCTATTCAAATATCAGGAATAAATGGACAATCTGCTATGATTATCTTCAGCCATGCTCTAGACAATTCGATGATACTTTCCTTGGGTATTTTGAGTTGTGAAAACTTTGCACCGAGTGTAACCATTCTACGAGGTTAAATCATTGCAGATTGCTCATTTAATCTTGATAAATAAATTATTACTTGAATTTAATTTCTTTTATAGTGCAGTTCTATTATGATATTCCATTTATATCATTCCTAACTCTGAGAAACCAATACTTTCGGAGATATGGTTTGTCAAAAATTGAACAAGAGCGCCAAAGCTCCTGCCACAGGGCTTTCCCCCTTTTTTATACCATATACCATAGACGATTATGTTGAACAGGAGAAACTCTGACTCAGACGAAGTTAGAGCATATTGCCGTAGTTTTCGAACTTCAGTAATTGCAAAAGTGAATGCTGTCAAAGTTTGCAAATATTTTCATCGAGTTATTTTGGAAATATCAGAACCAGTGTTTTGAAAACCAAAGACGTGAAAGACGAAGTTTCGGAGCGTATTTTAATCAACCCATAGGCGATTGATATAAAATCCTACATCTCTGCATCTCTCTACCAGCACCTTGATACGAAGATGGCCTTTCTTGTGCCAAAACCACTTTTAAAACCTTATTGTGTTTCTCGTACTTTTGGTTCGCATTTTCTATTTATGCGATGATGAATGATTTTTGAAAATGCCTTGGTTTCATAATTAATCAAGCTAATTTAATTAGTGTATGGCCATCGCAACTTTTTCCGAATTTGTGATAGGTATAATTGAAACTAATGGCGATTTCCATTGACACGCTCGGATCCCTCGGAGTCATATTTGACAGATATTTTCGGTTCAATTGGACAGATGCATGACAGATGAGATCGATTTCGAGTGCTCCGAGCGTGTCAATGGAAATCGCCATAAATATACCTGTCATAACTACAGAACAGTAACTACATAATCGATGACGTCACTGAATTTGACGTGAAAAACTCTACCAAGAACCGTCAACAAGATATAAATAGGTATGAGTTAAACGGAGATATGAAGTATGATCAGAAAGTATGCTGTCTTAGGCATTATTCCTTTCATATAACAACTTATTACTTCTTGTGTTTCTTACGAGGAAGCAATTCACAAAATAATACATTTCTATTTAATAGATATTTTTCAGAGTTTGGCAGAGAAAACCAAGAAAGTAACCTTTTAATAATAAAGAATTCAGTAACAAATTTCTGTGTTGAGTGGGTAATCAAAGTGCAAGAGTGTACTAGCACGTTGGGAAATCTTTAAACGCTTGTAACTTTTTACCTGAACCTAATTTGGAAAAATGCTGAATGTAAATAAATGTTTCATTTTATGAAAGAAATCTATGGATGACATTAATTTACAACTTGAAGACTCAGCCTATATATTATATTGCTCTCGATATTGAATTGATTCAACACTATATTCCATACCACCACTACCACTATTATTATACTAAACAATAAGTACAGTTCACAAATCAAATTAACACTGTGTTGATTATAATAATCTTCCTCTATGTACTATTATTCATATTTCAATTCAACATTTTCTAGAATAATTGAATTTTGCAAAAGACGGACAATTTTCTAACCTCCGTAAAGTTGAATACAGGTGGCTTTCACTGGACGCAAATCCATATTAGGGAAAATAAAAATTATATATGATTTACACTTATCTATTGAATATTGTGACGCTTTTTGTCTACAAAGCGAGTGCATCATACTGAACTCTTAACAATTGTGGATCCTTATACCGCGTGGCCCATCACAGACGCGTATGTCGGTTTGAGGGAGTAAATGAAGATAATTTTGATTTTTATTTTTGTGATTTGTGTAGGATATTCAAGAGCACAATTCAAAATTATTTTCATATATACAGGGTGTTCGAAAACAAAGATATATACCATAGTTTAATTTTTTTATTGTAAAACCCTGTATTTGACCTCAAAAACGGAATGGCAAGCTCAAATTATGATGAGTTTTTTCAGATAACTTTTTTTTTTTAAATCATGGTGGACCTAGTCCCTAAATATGGTCTTGACTTTCGTCATTAACCAGCAGAAATAAAGTGTAATCACATTCATACCGGACAATCACAATAAACATCCATGCCCTGAGCGGGATTCGAACCCGCGACCCCGGCACCACAGCAGGTCTTTATACCAACTGCACCACCTGAGCCGGCTCAGATAACTTTATACCTTAGAAGAACCATTCACGAGAAAATGAAGAAAAATTGAAAATATGGAGTTTTTTTAAATAGGAATTAATGAAGAAACCAGTTACGCCCGCGATACTGACAGTATTTTTTTGAATAGACGTACTAGCTACTCCTATACAGAAAATAAAAAAATAACTCTGGAATATACCGAGTGATCATAATTAATTTTCAAACATCAGCTACAAATAATGGTCGAGAATTGCTGAGAAAACTATCAGGTTTAGGTGTAGGAAAACCTTGTGAAGATAGTTTCGAAATTATTTTTTACGTTCAACGAGATATAAAAATACCGGGTGTGCCATTTGAAATAAGAAAGTTTTTGACCATTATTTGTAGTTGATGTTTGAAAATTAATTATGATCACTCTGTATATTCCAGAGTTATTTTTGATTTTCTGTATAGGGGTAGCTAATATGTCCATTCAAAAAAAAATACTGTCCTTATCGCGGGTGTAACTGGTTTCTTCATTAATTGCTATTAAGAAAATTGGTTCAAGCACTGACGTGAAGTCAGGAGCTTTTGCGCGTATGTTCTATTGTCCATTCTCCTGTATTGGACACCCTTAATCGAATTTACCATGGTAAATTATGTTGTCCATTCTCCTGTATTGGAAACTCTTAATTCGAATTTACCATGGTAAATACGTACCGAAGGGTACGTAAATCTTTCCGTCGAAAATATATGTCCAAGTATCCATTTTTTCGTTCCTTATTTTAAAATAAATGTCACAACTGTCAAATTTACAACATGTTACCGATGCTGAGCGGAATAATATATTCTAAAACAAGTTGCAGAATGGGCTCCAATTAAAATACGAATGCGAAATTCGAAAACGAGCGACGAAGGAGCGAATTTTCGAACGCATGAGTGTTGGAATTGCCTTCTGCAACGAGTATTAGACGATATTTTCTCTATTTCAGGCAAGTTTTATAATATACTGTTGAAATTTAATGAAAAATTATACATCCTAGTAACTTTTGTATTGTATCTTGGTAGTTGTTGTGACTGTTACGAAAGTTGACATATTACGGAATTTGAATTTGAAACGTACGTAGGGCATGGAGATCAGATTCAAAACAGTTTCTTAATAGCATGAATGGTTCAAAATTAGCAAGAAGGAAATCTCTAGTACCATATTTTTTAATGAAAATAAAGCTTCTCCTCAACAATTATTTTACTATATCCAGATTATATTGTATTGTCAATTGACGTGTGTTGAGATTTGATAGGATCGAATGTCAGTGCTGACTACCACAAAACGAAAAATATAACTATAGAACAATGCGGGAATGAGTTCATTCCAGCACTGTTTTCAGTGCTGGAATGGACTCATTACGATACTGAAATAGAGAAAATATCATCGCTACTTAAAATGGCGACCGCTACTCAACATGTTACACAGTGAGCGTACCGTTCAGCAGAAAAATCATAGAAATGTGACAACTGTTCCGCAACTGTTGGTTCTGCCGAACGCAGCCAATGTTGATACCTGTCATTATAATCCAAATGTTATACTACGTTACTCTATGATGAATTCATGAATTATTATATAGAGGAAGATGAAGGAAATACGATAGGTTTCAGTACATATAGGCATAAATAGAGAGAATCGTCAGGTTACATATTCTAAATAAAGAATAATAAACCTAATAAGGTTTATTCCCCTCTTCGAAAGCGAAGTCGGAAGAAAGATTAAATTTAAAATCAATTGTATTTGCTGTTAATAATTATCCTTAATACTATTCATTGAGTATTATCAGGTCTAAGATTTTTATATCACTAATAGGAAAAAAACAAAAATTCATATTTACATCATCCTCTCAAGAGTATGTCGGACTTTCATTCTCTCCGCATCCATACCTCTAAACTTTTCCGAGAAGGAATCAGTTATCTGACTGATGATACTCCTTCAAAGATTTTATCACCAGTAAAGGCCTAAATCCATTTTATATCCTATCTGAATCACCTCCTGACTATAAAAAGTTAGATCTAGAATAGGACAAAGAAAAAAGTTTTTCGCTTCAGATTAGATTGAACAATTCATTATTACATGACCCTTCTTCTCCGATAGATCCATTTCCATTAAAGAAAAACCGATTTTTACGATGACCTCATCAGAGAGATGAATGGTAACGGTTCGATATTATATTCGTTGCAAAATGGCGAATACGCCAGAATCGAGTTGAAAGTTTTAATTATATGTATGAAGCGTGCCACACATACAAATATATTCAAAAATTTCTGAAATTTCTGAATTAGCAGTATAAAAGAGTAACTCATTTAAATTATTCACAGTTTACGTTTTGATGTATAAAGAATTATACACAGGCTTCTCCAGTAGTCCAAAGTTATCTCATACATCAGTATACTATGTCGGTATCACTTGCTTTTCCACAACTTGCTCACCAGTTGCCATAGCTTTTGCAACTCTTTGATGAATCGATTACTGATATTAAAACCTGGGTATCCTGTACATAGTTGGAGAAGGGTTTGATTTGATCTAAGTAGTTAAAGATTAACTATACCTTCTCAAGTCCAATTTTGGAAAAAGTAGAACTAATTTCGGAAATAGTAAAGCCAATTTCGAAGAAAGTAAATCCAAATTCGGACAAAATATTCAGAATTACTTATTACAATTTTATGTCCATAAGACCCATTTTCGTTGATGTCGTAATGAATATCTTCATTCTCACGATTTCATCTTCCACGTTAAGTGCTTTTAGAATGACTAAATCGCAGGAAAAATATTTACTGATCAATTGCAACCTATCTTCTCGTTGGGGTTTGGGCCTTTGGGTCTGGTGGTTCAGGTTACATTTTTGAGTTTGTGTTCCTGAAATGTCTTTAGAGAAATGACTATAGTTAAAAATAAGGAAATGATGTGGATGGGTTTCTTAATGTATTGAAGTCGATATTTCAATATACAGCGTGTTGATAAAAAGTTACATCCTGAATGCTAAACTTAATTTATAAAATTATTTGAATTAATATCTTATTGAAGGCGTAAGGCGCTACAAAAATATAATTACCATCGAATATTACCTTTTCCGAAATTGAATTCACTTATTCCGAATTTATTTTAACTCGTTCCGAAATTGGTTTCACTTTTTCCGAAATTGGTTTTACTTTTTCCAAAATTGCTTTTACTTCTTCCGAAATTGGTTTAACTTTTTCCGAAATTGCAATTGAAAAAGTATTGTATATGTAGAGTTTAAATTCTCTGATATAATGGAAAGGTTGTGTTGGATAACAACATCTAGTGTATAAAGCTTAACTCTCGTGTGCTTGGTGATTCTGGTTATTGACAGGTGCATTAGAAGTAAAACGCTCCTTTTAATTGTGGTGATGTTTATTTGAAATCCGGGTAAGTTTTGAACATTGATTGGCACCCCAAACATTATTTCATCAAATGTAATAACAGTGGGGTTATGCACATATTTATGTTATTGATTTGCCAGGGTTAATATCTCATTGGATGTTGCTTGAATGTATGGAGGTTACTTTGCAAATATACTGTCAAAATGGCAGCAAATGGCTACATTAGTTTCAGAGTCAGTTTTGAAGAAGAAATGGAAATTAATTGTTTGATATCAGCCTTCATGGCTGAAACATAAAAAACTTGAAAACTTCTTTCCTACACATTTTCTTACCTTCTACTGGTTGCACCGATCTGTACAACCAATAGAGAGATCGTTCTTACAGTCAAGTTCCAAGAACCAGGAGCTAAGATCTAACTTATCTCTGTGAAAACCTGAACAAAATTATATGTAAAAGCGGATGGTGCGAATAGAGAAATTATGATTAGGAGATAAAAGCATACGAAGCGGTTAAGGGTGAACAATTTAAAAAGTTGAAAAAGCTCTTTTGTCAGAATATGTGGTGCGCTTGTTAAATGTATTTATCCAGAGTGGTTACCCATCCAGGTACTGAACTCACCCAAGGCTGCTTAGCCCCTGGAAAGAATTAATAAACAATAATAATCCCAATATTTCCAAGAATATAAATCCAACTGTTAAAAAAAGCATCCAAAAAAAATTGGTCTCAAACGATTAGTTTCCTCTCAAATACATACATTCACTGTTGAGTCTAAAATAAACAGTGCTTTGTTTGTGGCGGCGCAAGGACACAAATCAGTTCAATGGTATAATTGTGCCTTGAGATATAAAACACCTGTATACGGTGGTTTATTTTCAATAGTTTATTCCCAGAATTATTTCTATGACACAAATCAGTGGAATCGCTGTGCCTTGAGGAACTAAGAATTCACATTTCATCAAAAACGCCCTGTATACAAGTAATCGTATATCTAATAATATACGAAAGTACTCACGTAATTTTATGGAAGAATTGACCGGTTGCTGCCCAAAGTTATTATTTCGATACAATTGAAAAAAAAATTTAAAAATATCAATAATTTCGGCCTTGGTAATTAACCCCAGTACCCACTGTGATGAAACCATGCAATTGAACTATTGTTATAACTGACCTTTGATACCTTGTTTTCAAATTTCTAATTTCAGACAAATATTATCATGTTATATATTATTCGATCAAGTTTAAATCGAGAATTTGGTACATATCCAATTCTCACTAGGTCTTAAACGATTGTTATTACTGATGTATCGACATATCAAATTTGACTACAGCGGATCTATTATTATTGAATTCTCTCCGTAAATCAAAAACTGTTGACAACTTATTTTTTCGAGTGTAATCCAGTGGACCAGTACATCTATATCGTTGTAATATTTCGATATTTCGGCAATATCTTCACCAATATAGATCCAATTGAATTCAAATCTAGAGCTTAACTGTAAAATGTGGATTTGATGGCTGTTTCAACGATATCTGATGGATAATTTCTGAGGTACAGATTTTTTAAAATTTTCCATTCATGCGATCTTCACAAAATTTTGCATAACTCTACTTGTCGGTACATTTCAACTAGCTACCGTATTTCAATTCGATCAGATCAGCATTTTTAGAGTTATTGGGAAAACAAAATTTCAAATTGCTATAACTCAGAAACCGCTGGGTAGATTTTGCTCATTGACGAACTTAGCCGGTGTATTTGGACTCCAAACTTACTCTGAAAATTTCAACTGTTTAACTCATTGCGGTCTGGCGTAATCTTGCTGACAGCTGGACCGAATCAAGTTTGACCTCGAAATCTTCATCAGTGAAGTACAACTACAAATTTGAGACCATTCTCGGTCCAAAATTTGAAAATTACAGATATTTCGATTAATTGATAGGGACTCTGTTCACCTGAACAGCGCGCAAAAAAGCGATCAATGTGTATAGACATCCGCTCTGCGTTCCCGATACCGATCGGGAGAAATATGGAGAAAAATTATAACACATATTTGTACTCTTAACTTTCTGTCACCAACAGAACGAGGTTCGTCAACAGTGGGTGCGATTGAAATCACACAGACCAATTACACGCACAACGGAAACAATATGGTTAATTGTAAGCCAATGTACACCAACCTGGCAACCGAGCCAAGTAACACGTAACACCACGACAGTGAACTAACCGGATTCACCCCTTAAGACGGAGGTTACACAGCCAACCTGGTATCAATCTGGCATCAATCTTACATCAGTCTGGCTATAAATCCGGACCATCTGTCTACGCGTATTGAATCAGTTTTCCGTCAATCTGACATCAATCCATGATTGATGTCAGACTGTCAGAACGGGTAACCTCCGTTTAACTCTTTGGACCGAAGAGCACTCCGACGTAGGTATACCTGAATCCGTCCCAAACACCCACAGAGTGAGGTTCCTCAACGGTATATGCAAATGAAAACAGAAATTTCAAGCGGTTTATTTTCACAAACGTTCGAAGCGGAAAAATGTCTGATCGGAATACATCGAAATTTAATAAACGGCCGGTACCCGTCCCCGCTATACGGTAAACTTGAGTCAATTTCCGGTTATATAAAAACTCTGCCCTCCAAACGTAATAAAATGAAATAACTTTCCAGAACCAATGAAATTATAAATTCGAAACTTGTTCGGCTGAAATTATCGGAACTCTGAAGCGGATATCAGGATCAAACCTCTAGCTTGATTGGGACTGAAAACTGAAGCGAGAATCCGTAGATTCGCTGCTGGCAACGAATTTATAGACTTGGGAAAAAAGGAAGTCACGCGCTTGAATTTTCCGAAAATTTTGAGTGTATGGCGAGGTGAAGCCTGCTAATTGATCAAGTACGAGTTTCCGATTTCCAGGTATGATCTAGAACAATCTAGGGCAGAACACCTTGTAGAATAAATAAATAATATTTCAACTTAGTTCATAAAAAATTGGTTCAAGCCCTGTAGACAGGAGCTTTGGTGTCATATCTCTGAAATTATTGGTCTCTGGGAAATATATAAATGGATTCTTACGATAGAACTGGATCATGAAAGAAATTAAATTCAAACAGACCGATTCTCCCCAATAACGAACTTATCCGAGATATTCATTCCTCAAATCTACTCTGAAAATTATATTATATCAATTGAAACTTACTTGGACAATATTGCAGTTTTGTTTTCACTGGAGATATTCTGAACCTAATTTGATTATGTTTCTTACCAAAGAATTTATTTCCATCATCATATGGATTATCCACGGGCATTATATTATTACCTTGAAAGTATAATAATAAGTATAATAATATAATAATATAATAATATAATAATATAATATAATATAATATAATATAATATTATAATAATGTCATGATGACATATTAAATTATATCGTGAATTTTTCCTGCTCATTTTTTCATTATTTTACACAATACAAAGTAAAAACATGCATCTATGGGAGATGATAGCCCTACATATGGGCCTTGTAGCGGTCTTCGAACATCTGAAGTTCTGAATAATCATCACTTGGACTGACCAGATCTGGTTTTGAAAGAGACCCTCCTGGCCTTACGAGCAAAAATTTCCTATTTGAATTCAATATTGAAGGGATTTCTAAGATCAATATCTTTGAGAACTAGCGGAGACGATTCTTCTCCAAGAGATCCCATGCGCCAACAGAAGAGTATATTTGTGAGAGGAGACTTTTGAAAGGTTATGTATTATTTTTAGTTTGTTCGTTCTTCTCCTCTTGTCTTTTCATTTTTCAGGTTGAGTTTTTGAGTACCTTGGAGCAACCTCTCCGTTTTTTGACGAAGGAGTCCATATTGAAGAAATAAATGCCTATCAATATTTCAAAATTTTAGCAAATTTTGTGAACAATATATACAAATCACAACACTTACGGGGAGACAGGGTTTTTTGCTGAGGTTTTTCCCTAAGCTCTTGTATCATACGCAGTATTGTATGGTACCCCATATGACATGTAACAACACAGATCATATAATAATTCATAGATAGAATAATTAAGTACAGCATTCTGTGAAAACATAGATATTGTGAAGACATAGAAATTTCGAAAAATCATATCTCCGAAAGTATTCGCTTGTTAGAATATAAAATGATCAATGGATTATTATGGTGAAACTGCATCTTAACAAAAATTGAATTTGAAATTTGTAATGTAAAAAGAATTTTTTTTCGTTTCTCCGAAGTTAACCGTGATATTTATCTCCCAAACCTATTCTGAAAATTTCAACTGCCTAGCTCATTCTGGTCGAGAGTTATTGTAGAAACAGAATTTAACATTTTTTGAAATATTTTTTGACACTTTACGACAACCCGATCAATACAAAACTTCGCTTGCACATAAAGGTCATTGTTCTACAATTTGTTGCTAAATTTCAGACCGATCAAGTGATCGGTTTCGGAAATATTAATAAAAAAATGTTTTTAATAATAACGGCCATAACTCCGAAACCGCACGGTGGATTTCGCCAGTTAACTAACTCGTCGGAGATAATTACACTCCAAACCTACCCTGCAAATTTCAATCCTCTAACTCCTTTCGTTCGAGAGTTATCGTGTTAACGGACGGTCGGACAGAATCAATTGCAACCACGGATTCTTGGTCAGTGAGACGAATCAAATCGTTTAAGACCATTTTCAGCCAAAAATTCGAAAATTACAGACATTTGGGTAAATTGATAAGCACTCTTTTCCGAGGAACAAGAGCGCCAAATGCCATTATGCCTATTAACGAACTCAAAAGTCGCATTCGGATGCACAACCAAAACTGAAAATTGCAAGTCGCAATCTCTTTCCGTTATCAAGTTATCGTGAGAGAGATAATATTTTTACATAATTTTTTAGAAATTTTCTAGTGATATGATTCTCACAAAATTTATGTTTTTATGTTGGTATTGCACAACTACTTACCAAGTTTTAGTTCGATCGGATCAATATATTTTGAGTTATCGAGAAAACAATATTTCAGATGTGTCTAACTCTGACACCGTTTGCCGATTATACCCAACAATGAACATAACTCTCCCATGCGAAACCTACCTTGAAAATTGCAAGTCGCTATCTCTTTTATTATTTATTGATTTGCTGCTGCGTAAGAAACACAAGAGACTTGTCAGAAGCAATAAATCAAACAATGTTGCCTAACAAACAATAACGAAACAACATCAACGATGAAACAACTATATCGTAACGTTCGGAGTCACACTCCTTCTTCAGACACGAAAATCTGCAGAATTATTTTTTGTTGGTAGCTATTCGATACAGTTGTTTCATGGTTGATGTTGTTTCGTTATTGTTGGTTAGGCAACTCGATTGATTGCTTCTGACAAATCTCTTGGGTTTTTTACACATAAGCAAATCACAAAATAATAATTTTTTTATTGTATAGATATTTTCCAGAGTTTGGGAGAGAAAAGCCAGAAAGAAACCATTTAATATTAAAACACTGAAATTCCACTTGATATCCATATGTAGAAGATTAATCACAATTTCATCATCAAATATTCTCACAAAATTCCCTAAATATTCTGATTTCTAATTCCCATAATTTAAATGAATACAATAATATCGTACAGTATTCAACGTGCTATCAGTCTATCACTCAAGATATCATAGGGTCAAAGTCATGTTATTAGTGTTGGGTTCCACGAAGATACGTTTCATCCACAATTAACCAATCTCTCTGTCGAAATGCACAAGCCGAATAATGGCCGATAACCGTTTGTTTATATTTAGTTTTTAGTAGTTCGTTACATCTGAGCTAAATGAGAATGATAAGCAAATCATATTCAACTCTCGCAATACGATTGAATAAATAAATAATAAATTAATTTGTCGTTTTGTGAAAATACTAGATTTTGATTTGCGGATACAAACTTATGATTCAACTAGCTGAAATTAAATAATAAGAAGAGACGTGAGTTATATCTGTAGAAAATTATTAATCGAATGTGTTTTAGCAGATGAAATTCAGTTAAATAAATCCTCAGAACGATTGTGCAGAATCAAAGCCGTATGAAAATAAATTAATTGGTGATATGGATAACAGATAATTTAAATTTATTTATTTCCCAAAAGATAAATGACCTTCATTTGAAGTTATTTTAATAATGATTAACACAGGTGATAATTTCTCAAAGATTTATGAATTCGCAAGACTTTAACTAGAAAAAATTGGTTCGAGCCCTGTGAATTATATCAATGTATTCTTATAACAGAACTGCATCATAAAGGAAATTCAATTCAAATAATAGTTTATTCATCAAGATTAAATGAGCAATCTTAGAATGAGAACTACACCATGGAAGAAATCAAATTAAAATAGCTGAAATGAATTTGACTCTGTCTTATAATAGAACAGGATGACATGAAAGAGTATGAACACAGATCATATAATAAATCAGAGATAGAATAATTATAGCATTCTGTGAAAACATAGAAGTACGATTCATTATTGAAACTTCGAAAAATCATATCTCCGAAAGCTTGTTAGAGTTGAAAATGATATCAACGGATTGTTACGGTGAAATTGCATCTTAAAAAAAATTATTTTGAAATTTGTAAGTTAAAAAAAAATGTTTTTCGTTACTCCGAAACCATCTGGCCTATTCTGACCAATAGCGAACATAAGCGAGATATTTATCTCCCTAACCTGCTCTGAAAATTTCAACTGTCTAGCTCATTCCGTTCGAGAGTTATTGTAGAAACAAAAGTTAAACATTTTCAAAAATTTTTTTTACACTTTACGGTAACCCGAACAATACAAAACTCCACATGCGTCTAAAAGTCATGATTCTACAATTTGATGCTAAATTTCAGATAGATCGAGTGATCGGTTTCGTAAGTATTCATAAAAAATATTGTTACTAAAATCGGCCATAACTCCGAAACTGCTTAATGTATTTTGCCCGTTAACGAACTCGTCCGAGATATTTACGCCCCAAACCTACCCTGCAAATTTCAATTCTCTACCTCCTTTCGTTCGAGAGTTATCGTCTTAACGGACTGCCGGCTGGCCGGACAGAATCGATTTCGACCACGGATTTTTGATCAGTGAGTCGAAACAAATCGTTTGATACCATTTTCAGCCAAAAATTCGAAAATTATAGACATTTGGGTAAATTGATAAGCACTTTGTTCCGAGGAACAAGAGCGCCAAAAACGTGTGCCATTAAAAAAAATCACTTAAGTGGAGATTATGTGCCATAGTTATAGCAAACTTTACACCAAAATTCATTCCATTCTGGATGACCATGTCAAAGTTACAAAAGGAAAACGTTTTTTTTATTTCAACAGAATGTATCTTTTTACCTAAGCAGAATTTGGAAAAATTGTGATTGGAAAAAGTGTTTTATTTGATGAGAGAAATCTATGGTTGAAATTAATGTACAACTCAAAGACTGACCCTGTATATCTGAAATCGATCTGTGCTATACAGAATATGAAAAACAACGTGCCACACATTGTAAATTAAAATTTGTAGAATCTGTAGAATTTCCAATGAAACAGCTTGAATATTATTGATCCATAAGAAGCGTCAACTATGGCTCTACAAGTTCCTTATGGTTAAGTTCACTAGTTTTCCTCAAAGTAACTTTTTTTTATAAGCAACTTTTTACGAATGCCAACCGAAGCGAAATTTTATGAGGATCGCATAACTGGAAAATTAGAAAAATATATTCAATAAAATTCTGTATCTCAGATTCTGTCCGTCACATATCGTTGAAATTCTGCGAGAGCCTTCAATTTATAATGACCTCCATATTCCTATGATCGAGAGATATGTTCTGTTTGCAACACATTTGTCTGAATGGAACACCTTCTAATTTCTTCTTGTAATGAATAGTTTTTGTTCAACTTCTTAGTTAAAATATCGCACAATGCCTATAATTACCTGCTAGATGAACAAGTTGTGAATTACACTACCAGTCTGTTATTACTTTTACTCACATTAAAATGAATGTTCTAGAATATTTACAATAATATAATCAGTAGTAGTATGCGGCGATTCCTGACTCAATAAATTGACTTCGAGCTGATGCCAATTGCAAAATGGCGAAGGTGTAGGTAATATCCAACCAAATCATTTCCGAGGTAATTTCAGGTTTAATAGAATATTTTCGCGAATACTAAATCGAGAGGAAAAGCATATTTCACTCCACTCTGATATTTCACCATCCACAATTAATCTTTTATTTATCACATTGATATTCATAATGTTTCTTCCGTTAATAATTGTATTTGGTTTTATCTTCTTGATATACGTGTAAAATTCTGCATCCAATGGAAAAAAATAACTTTCCATTTAGAAAAATGTGATATATACGTACATTTTATAAAAATATATAATAATATTTCTTTGAACACCATATAATGTACAGGGTGATTCACTTACCTTGGCCACCCCAATTATCTCGGAAAGGGCCGAATATTTTTCATTCTGTAAACGGCGTTTTGTGCAAGTCAATCTTGACTCGAGATTGAATAAAGATGGCTGGCGTCGCGGCGTCGTCAATTTTTTTTTTCTCCGGAACATACCATTTTGCGCGTATGTTCTGGGGAACATCGCGTTATAGTTTTGCCCAAATGTCTGTAACTTTCGAATTTTTTGAAAAAAATGGTCTCAAACGATTAAGTTCGACTCCCCAATGAAGAATTCGAGGTCAAATTTGATTCTGTCCGGCCGGCCGTCCGGCCGTCCGGCCGTTGCCACGATAACTTGAGAAAGAAAAGAGCTAGCGACTTGAAATTTTCAGGGTAGGTGGCGCATCCCAATACGACGGACAAGTTCGTTAATGGGCATAATCGGCCCAGTGGTTTCGGAGTAATAATTTTGTTTTAAACCAATATAAATCCGATCGAATTGAAACTTGGTGATTAGTTGTAGAATATGAGCCTAAGCACGTTTGTGAAATTTTGTGCGAATCATATGACTAGAAAATTTTAAAAAAATTATTAAAAAATATTTTTGTTGTCACGATAACTTGATAACGGAATGAGATAGCGGCTTGAAATTTTCAGGTTAGGATGAGCACCACAACGCGACATTTCAGTTTGCTTATGATTATAATCGGCCAAACGGTTTTAGAGTTATAGCCATCTGAAATTTTCTGAAATTTCGTGGTTTTTGTTCCTCATTAACTCTAAAAGTACTGAACCGAATGAATTCAAACATGGTTATTAGTTGTAGAATGCCAACGCGGAAATGTTTGCAAAATTTGGTGAGGATAGCATTTGTAGAAAATTTTTAATAAATCATTGAAAATAAAAAAAATTCAGTAGATGGGTGACCGTTGCCTCGATAACTTTCGAACGAAAGGAGATAGGGACTTGCAATTTTCAGGGTAGGTTGCGTATCTGAAAGGGAGAGTTGAGTTCGTTTTTGGGCATAATCGGTCTAACGGTTTCCGAGTTATACCCACCTGGAATATTATTTTCTTGATAACTGAAAAAATAAATATTCGATCGAATTGAAGCTTGGTAACTAGTAGTAGAAAATCAACTTAAAGACGTGTTCAAAATTTTTTAAGAACCGTACCACTAGAAAATTCGAAAAAAATTACGAACAAAAAAATTTTAATAACCGTACCCCTAGAAAATTTCAAAAAAAATCACGAAAAAAAAAATTGGTTCAAGCACTGACGTGAAGTCAGAAGCTTTTGCGCGTATGTTCTATTGTCCATTCTTCTGTATTGGACACCCTTAATCGAATTTACCATGGTAAATTATGTTGTCCATTCTCCTGTATTGGACACTCTTAATTCGAATTTACCATGGTAAATTCGAATTAAGTGTCCAATACAGGAGAATGGACAACATAATTTACCATGGTAAATTCGATTAAGGGTCTCCAATACAGAAGTATGGACAATAGAACATACGCGCAAAAGCTTCTGACTTCACGTCAGTGCTTGAACCAATTTTTTTTTCGTGACTTTTTAAAAATTTTCTAGGGGTACGGTTCTTGAAATTTTTTTTTTCGTCATTTTTTTCAAATTTTCTAGGGATACGATTCTTACAAAATTTTAAACACGTCTTTATGTTGATTTTCTACTACTAGTTACCAAGCACCAATTCGATCGAATATTTATTTTTTGAGTTATCAAGGAAATAATATTCCAGGTGGGTATAACTCGGAAACCGTTAGACCGATTATGCCCAAAAACGAACTCAACACTCTTTTTCGGATACGCAACCTACCCTGAAAATTGCAAGTCCCTATCTCCTTTCGTTCGAAAGTTATCGAGGCAACGGTCACCCATCTACTGAACTCGCACAAGAATGCTCGAATCTCCAACAATATTTAACCGATCGTATTAAAACTTGAAACTTGGCAGTAGAGTTAGGTTATGAAGGCTCTTGCAAAATTTCAGCAATTTCAAACGAATAGTTACTGATATATAGAATTTTTTTTTTTATTTTCAATGATTTATTAAAAATTTTCTACAAATGCTATCCTCACCAAATTTTGCAAACATTTCCGCGTTGGCATTCTACAACTAATAACCATGTTTGAATTCAATCGGTTCAGTACTTTTTGAGTTAATGAGGAACAAAAACCACGAAATTTCAGAAAATTTCAGATGGCTATAACTCTGAAACCGTTTGGCCGATTATGCTCATAAACAAACTGAAATGTCGCGTTCTGGTGTTCATCCTAACCTGAACATTTCAAGCCGCTATCTCATTCCGTTCTCAAGTTATCGTGACAACAAAAATATTTTTTAATAATTTTTTAAAAATTTTCTAGCCATACGATTCGCACAAAATTCCACAAACGTGCCAAAGATCATATTCTACAACTACCCACCAAGTTTCAATTCGATCGGATTTATATTGGTTGAAAACAAAATTATTACTCGGAAACCACTGGGCCGATTATGCCCATTAACGAACTTGTCCGTCGTATTGAGATGCGCCACCTACCCAGAAAATTTCAAGTTGCTAGCTCTTCTCGTTCTCAAGTTATCGTGGCAACGGCCGGACGGCCGTACGGCCGGACGGCCGGACGGCCGGACGGACAGAATCAAATTTGACCACGAATTCTTCATTGGGGAGTCGAACTTAATCGTTTGAGACCATTTTCGTCAAAAAATTCGAAAGTTACAGACATTTGGGCAAAACTATAACGCGATGTTCCCCAGAACATACGCGCAAAAAAGGTATGCCAAGAGATATTTCAAACTAAAAATAAATTTTGAATCTCTTGTTCAGTTTTTGCCAAAAAATCTCTTATGCCTTTTTTCTTATGGGGCATATTTTTCATTTAATTAATAAATCATCTAGTAGCGACGCTAGTGGGAAAACTTCAATTTTCTGTTAAATACGAATATTTCAACGAATTGCACCTTCTTTCATTTGCATATCTCAACCGTTTCAGAGCAATAATATATTATTACAGGTTGATTTCAGATATACCGTTTGAGATATCCACCAATGTACATAATATGACCTAAAATAAATTTTAATGGGACAATGGCACAACATTATAATTTGAAATGTTCTAAGTGACGAATATTGGAAAAAAAAACCTGTCATAATAAAGATCTCGAAAACCGACAATATTTTTAAACTGAACATATGCATAGAGTATACCTTTTTTTTTCATGCAGAAACTAAAAAAGTGATGAAATAATTTTTTCAAGCTCTGACGTGAAGTCAGGAGCTTTTGCGCGCATGTTCTATTCACTATTGGACACCATTAATCGAATTTAATATCGATATAGAACGTTTTCTCAGCTTTTATAATAGATTAATACATTTCATACCATTTTAATGACAGACTTGAGTAATGAGAGGAACTTCTGAGATCACAGAATTTTGAATACTGACATAATATGTATTTTATCGGAAGGGAAATTCACTAAATATCCAATAACATAAGAAAATACTTACGTCTCAAGTAATTTCAGGTTACTATATTCACGAAATTCCCAGAAAATTTGCGTGTCGGCATTATGCAAGTAATTACTGAGTTTTCTATCCTAACTTTAGAACGGAAATAGATAGCGACTTAAATTTTTCAGAGTGAGTGGCGCATCTCAATACGACGGACAAGTTCGTTAATGGGCGAGTAATAATTTTGTTTTCAACCAATACAAGTCCGATCGAACTGAAGCTTGGTGTGTAGAAGAAGTATGCAAAACTAGGCATGCTTTTTGTTAGAATCGTATCACTAGAAAATTTTAAAAAAATTATCAAAATATATTATTTATATATAGGTACAGGGTGAGTCTTTGACCACTGCATAAATTTTAACCAAAAATTCCTCTCATCAAATAAAACAGTTTTTTCATTAACCATTTTTCCAGATTCGGCTCAGGTAAAAAGATACAGGCTGTTGAAATTTCGCAAAAAAATCAGTTTATATTTTGTAGCTTTGACATCCTTTTTTCGAATAAAATGAATATTGGTGTAAAGTTTCCTATAACTACGAGACATATTTTCCAAATATTAGTTATTTTCTACTTCTACTGATTTTCTAATTATGGACTCGTGGATTCAAAAAACTAAACGAAATTAGCATAAAGAAAACAGATAAAGTATTTCTTGAGTAATTTCAATAATATTCCATCGTTTTAGAACATTATATTATTTTTCATCATTCCTCCTTAAACGCACCGTTTTCAAGATGTTCTTCATTGAATGTTTTAAAATGGAAAACTCCAGAAATTTCACTACTTTTATGGATCCGTCCCTGAGCGTTGGAATCCCGAATCAAGCTGTAAACCACGTTACCAAGCCTTTTTCTCGTCCGCCAACAATGTGATAGATAATTTATATGCAGGAGTGTATTAGCACATTGTGAAATTTTCAAACGCTTGTAACTTTTCACCTGAGCCGAATCTGGAAAAATGGTAAATATAAAAAGTGTTTCATTTGATGAGAGGAATCTTTGGTTAAAATTAATGCAGTGGTCAAAGACTCACCCTGTATACAGTGCGTTTCAAAAAGTACGCACCAAGAGGAAAATGTTTCCCCTGTATAGATTTTTGAAATTTTGGTTTTCGGGTTAGTTGGTGCACAAGAAACGATGGTTTTTGACATATATGTCATTGATCGTGTTACTCTGCAGACCTGTCAAAATTGAAATTTTTTTCGAAAAATAACCAAAAGACGTAGAATAGAAATCAGAATAATACTAAAAAGTTTTTGGAAGAAATGTTGCTCAGAATTTCATTTTATACCAAGCTGCCAAATTTCATAGTGAAATAACGAAATTTTTTGAAATTAATAGTATGACAGCACGCTAGAGGGAGCTTCGGGGTTTGCGCAAATTTGAAAAATTATTCGGAATGTAATTCCAGTGAAAGAGATATTATCACAATTCAAATAAAGTTTATATTAATTTAATGTTCCTCATAAATTATGATTTCTATAGTGAAAACCTCACAATCTTGGTGCAAACCGAATTATACTTGGGAAATTAAATGCGGAATGAGTTAATATCTTGCTAGTTATTCTTGAAACATCATAAGAAATTAAATTATTTTTTCTCATCTGAAGAATAATTCTCCAATCCTTTGAAATCGCTTTCGAATGCATTAACTGAAATACCACTAAAAACGCAATACAGGTCTCATCTAAAACAGAATTGAGAATAATCATTGAAATTTCGAAGAATCATATCTCCGAAAGAATTAGTTTGTTATAGTTGAGAATGACATCAATGGATTCTTATGATGCAATTGCATCCTAAAAAAAATTGAATTCAAAATTTGTTATGTAAACAAAAAAATTTTTTTTGTTACCCCGAAACCACCTGGCCGATTTTGTCCAATAACACATTCAACCAAGATACTCTCCAAATTTTAAACTGTCTAGCTCATTCCGTTCGAGAGTTATCGTGTTAACGGACGGACGGCTGGCCGGCAGAATCAATTTTGACCATGGATTCTTGATCAGTAAGTCGAACCAAATCGTTCAAGTCCATTTTCAGCCAAAAATTCCAAAATTACAGATATTTGGGCAAATTGATAAGCACTCCGTTTCGAGGAAGAAGAGCGCCAAAAAGAAACGAGACGAAAACATGAGTACTCCCTTGAACATTTTTTGACCTCTAAAAATATTTTGACATTTCATATTCCCATAGTATTTAGCACAATAGATGAAAAATTATCATCAAATTTTGTGAACAGTTTTCAAACGAAAAAAAATCCACTTCTTTTGTGACCTAAAATACTAGTATGCACATAATATATGTGGTCCAACATTTGTTGCGTTTTGCTACGATTATAATACATCCAATTTGAAAATTATTTCACCCAGAATTATAATTCGAATGTGGTTACAAATGAATTATGTCTGGATTTTCTGCCGTACATTACGATTGAATTATTGGGGTAAATCATAGGAAATATAATTGTGTTCAGCGGCAGAAAACAGTGGCAGCCATGCTAAACCAAACGTGGAAGTCGCCGACATAAGCTTTGCGAGGCCTCTTTCATCTTCGTCCCAGAAATGAAACGTTGAAGGAAATGAAATGAATAAAGACTGAAGCAAGAGTATACAAGATTCATTGCTAATCGATTTCAACTCTGAGCACTTTCTCTCAGCTAAAGCTGTGTTGTTACTAGAACTGTGTTTGCATGATTCTGATTGTTATGTGAACATTTGTATAATTATGCTTCAAGATATTTTCTGGAATGTACTAAATAGTTGATTTGCGTCTTTGTTGGTGTTCCTCATATGAAGAATGTGGCATATCAAGAAGAAGGGGGCAAAAATACGAAAATGATCAATTTTACCATTGAATTATCATTATTGGCGCTCTTGTTCCTTGGAACAGAGTGCTTGTCAATTTGCCCAAATGTCTGCAATTTTCGAATTTTTGCTGAAAGTGGTCTCGAACGTTTTGGTTCGACTCACTAACCAAGAATCCGTGGTCCAAATCGATTCTCTTCGGCCGTCCGGCCAGCCGTTAACACGATAACTCTTGAACGGAGTTAGTTTGGGAGATAAATATCTCGCTTAAGTTCAAATTAATTTTTTCTTCAAGATGCAGTCTCATCATAAGAATTCAGTGATATCATTCTCAGCTCTAACAAACTAATAATTTCAGAGATTTGATTGTTCAAAATTTCAATAATTAATTGTAATTCTATGATTTCATAGAATGTTCTAACTATAATTTGCTGATGTATGTAAATCCAACATATGAGGTGAGTCATAGACCTAAGTATTGAATTTAATTTCTTATCATGCAGTTCTATAATAAGAATCCATTCCCAACTGTGAGAAACCAAAACTTTCGGAGATATGATTTGTCAAAGTTTGAATAATTACTCGCTAGTAGTTTGTCATGACCGCCAAAGCCCCTGTCCACAGAGATCGCTGACATTGTTATTATTTTAACACGATCTGAGCGTTCTGCCAACAAGGTCTCGTGGAATGGATTCGTGAATCTATATTCTAATTGAAAATCACACGGCGAGATATTCGTCGATTTTAACGATCAACACATTTTTCCTCGTGGTCTAGGCTAGCCACCTCATCTCTCAATGTCCCCCATTCCAGTGTCACATTCCGTTGAAATTCTGCACAAACATCCAAGCAGTCATTTTACAATAGAATACCGGATTTCAGCTCGATCGGTTTTGTAATTTTTGAATTATTCCATTTCAAAATTTGAATTCAGTTGATGCCCAATTCATTTTTTCACGTGTCAACTCTTTCTTTAGTCAAACTGAACTTTATACAGTATTTATTGAGGGCGGGTGAGGCGTGAAGAGGCAATAGAATATGCTTGCAAAAGCTTCCGACTGCACCTCAGTGCTTTTTACGAATATTTTCATTTATTTAATTATAACCAGGCAAAGAAAAATTTATAATATTATTTAATATCTATCAAGTCTATTGGGGGCATATAAATTTTTGTTATGACTATTAGTTTCATGCGATGGAAACCTCTTAGCATAAATACGAGTAGGGCTCACTCCATCGAAGAATCATTGCATCGAAAGTTCACTGCATCGAAGGTTCACTCCATGGAAAATGACTCCCACTTACTCCTGATTCGCCGAACGTGAAATCTCCTATATCGACCGTCCTCGCCCGTAGTTTGGCTGGATGAGAGGTAATTTGTTTCATTGAGTGTACGTCAACAAATCGCAATCTGATCTGTCTAACCCAGTCGGCCACATGCGGCTCTTTCAATGTGAAGCTGGGGCTCTTTAGTTTCATACGCAAATATTATTTATTCTTATGAATAAATAGATAGTTCTTTCATCAAAAAACTTTTCAATTCGTTAACTATTATGGAAAATCTTTCTACCTATGCGTTATAAGTTGAGTTTTGTAGCGTGCAGAAATTTGTCAAGAAGAAAACGTCCTCCATTGATGCTATGAGAATGTGAATATATAATATTTAATCGAGTATCATATCCTGATTCGAAATAAAATTGAAATCTAAATAATATACTGTATTATATAACACTTTTAAACTGACGACAAATAAATATCATTTTAGTGAATCTTTCGAAGCAAGTTGAAATGTTCATCAATTAAAAGAGTAGGATATTTTGTTACCCTCTAGAACTGTTTCACTCTAGAACTATTTCTGTATTACTTCTCATTCGTTTGAAATTTGTATAGAGATATAACATTTTAGAAATATATTCCGAGAACGATGCAGGATGCCAAAATGAAGGAAAAAGATAGGTACATTAATATATTTTTATTTTAAATTCAGTTCTTTTCAAAAAATTCTTGAAATATGGTATAAATTAATTTAAAAGTTCCCAATTCCGGGCAGGATGCCAAAATGAAGGAAAAAGATAGGTACATTAATATATTTTTATTTTAAATTCAGTTCTTTTCAAAAAATTCTTGAAATATAGTATAAATTAATTTAAAAGTTCCCAATTCCGGTTCAGTATTTCCACTTTGTCAAGGGGTAAATTCCTAACGTGCACAATGAAAAGGATATTCAAATTCTTAGATCAATAATGTTGTTATTATTTGTTCTCAAAGTCAATAACTAAAATTCGAAGAGAATTGGAGTTGAACGGGTATCGCACCGAGCCAATTTTCCTCGATGCTGTCTCCTTCTTGAGAAATTTCATATTTTGAATTCAATTTTATGTCTAATCAGGATATGATACTCGAGTAAAATAGATTCTTACATAATATAAGTTCTATAGGTACTGGATAATATTGTGTGAAATATTTTTCTTCAGTTCCAAGTCCTGCAGTAATTTTTATCTGGAAGATGGACATATTGTATTAGCTGCCTCTGATGTTAACTGAAAATACAGTCAGTTGAATGAAAAAATGTGTTCAAGCCCTGTGGACAGGAGCTCTGGCGCTCTTGTTCAAACTTTGACACACTCCGAAAGTATTGGTTTCTCAGAGTTGGGAATGATATCAATGTATTCTTATGATCTGCATCATCAAGGAAATTCAATCCAAATAATAGTTTATTTATCAAGATTGAATGAGCAATCTGAGAATGAGAACTGCACCATGGAAGAAATCAAATTTTAAAATAGCTGAAATGAATTTGACTCTCTATTATAGAACAGGATGACATGTACGACTATGAACACAGCTCATATAATAAATCATAGATAGAATTAATATAGCATTTTGTGAAAACATAGAAGTACGATTCATTATTGAAATTTCGAAAAATCATATCTCCGAAAGTATCAGCTTGTCAGGGTTGAAAATGATATCAATGGATTTTTATGATGAAACTGCATCTAAAAAAAAGTTTAATTTGAAATTTGTAAGTTGAAAAAATTTTTTTTTTTTGTTACTCCGACACCATCTGGCCTATTTTGCCCAATAACGAACTTAATCGAGATATTTATCTCCCAAATCTAATCTGAAAATTTCAACTGCCTAGCTCATTCTGTTCGACATTTGTTGTAGAAACAAAATTTGAAAATAAAAAAAAAATTTGACGCTACGCAACCCGATGAATACAAAACTTCGCGTGCGTATAAAGGTTAATATTCTACAATTTGAAGCTAAATTTCAGATAGATCGAGTTTTCGGTTCCAGAAATATTCATAAAAAACATTTTTATTAAAAACTGCCATATCTCCGAAACCGCTTGGTGGCTTGAAATTACAGACATTTGGGCAAATTGATAAGCACTCTGTTCCGAGGAACAAAAGCGCCAAAAACTATGATCAATCGCTGTATAGTGAACGCTTTAAATAAGATGTTCCTCTTTTCCCAATGTTATACCGTCTTATCAGCATTCCAATTCAGCGAAAATGCCATAGTCCTTCTTGGATAATAAGTATAGATCATGATATTTTCATTATCAATATTACTGGAGGATGTTTTTGGCGCTCTTGTTCCAGAGAGTTCTTATCAATTTGCCCAAATGTCTGTAATTTTCGAATTTTTGGCTGAAAATGGTCTCAAACGATTTGGTTCGACTCACTGATCAATAATCCGTGGAAGAAATCGATTCTGTCCGGCCATCCGTTAACACGATAACTTTCGAACGAAAGGAGTAAGAGGATTGAAACTTTTAGGGTAGGTTTGGAACGTAAATATCTCGGATGAGTTTGTTAACGGGCAAAATCCACCGAGCGGTTTCGGAGTTATGGCCGTTTTTAGTAAAAATATTTTTTATGAATATTTCCGAAACAAATTACTCGATCTATCTGAAATTTAGCACCAAATTGTAAAATAATGACCTTTATATGCATGCGAATTTTTGTATTGATCGGGTTGCCGTAAAGTGTAAAAAAAAAATTTTATTTTTAAATTTTGTTCCTACAATAACTCTCGAACAGAATGAGCTAGGCAGTTGACATTTTCAGAGTAGGTTTGTGAGATAAATATCTCGGTTAAATTCGTTATTGGGCAAAATAGGCCAGATGGTTTCGAAGTAAGGAAAAATTTTTTTTTTTTTTATTACAAATTTCAAATTCAAAATGCAATTTCACTATTACAATCCATTGAGATCATTTAAAACTCTAACAATCTAATACTTTAGGAGATATGATTTTTCGAAATTTCAATAATGAATCGTACTTCTATGTTTTCACAGAATGCTATAATTATTCTATCTATGAATTATTATATGATCTGTGCCCATACTCGTACATGTCATCCTGTTCTATAAGAGAGAGTCAAATTCATTTCAGCTATTTTAATTTGATTTCTTCCATGGTGCAGTTCTCATTCTCAGATTGCTCATTTAATCTTGATAAATGAACTATTATTTGAATTGAATTTCCCTTATGATGAAGTTTTTTCATAAGAATACATTGAAATCATTCCCAACTCTGAGAAACCAATACTTTCGAAGATATAATTTGTCTGTTTGAACAAGAGCGCCAAACAGCTACTGTCCACAGGGCTTGAACCAATTTTCTTTTTGACAAATTTCTGTACGTATTGGGGCCAATGTAAAAATAAAAATCTGTCAATTAGTATAATTGACAGATTAAATCTGTCAATTAGTCTAATTGACAGATTAAATCTGTCAATTATACTAATAGACAGATTTAATCTGTCAATTAGACTAATTGACAGATTATTCTAATTGACAGATTAAATCTGTCAATTAGTCTAATTGACAGATTAAATCTGTCAATAAGACTAATTCACAGATTAAATCTGTCATTTAGTATAATTGACTAATTGACAGATTTAATCTGTCAATTAGAATAATCTGTCAATTTTACTAATTGACAGATTTAATATGTCAATTAGTCTAATTGACAGATTATTCTAATTGACAGATTAAATCTGTCAATTAGTTTAATTGACAGATTAAATCTGTCAATTAGTATAATTATATTGTATATGTTTATTTTTACATTGGCCCCAATACGCCGTCGTACACTTTGTTGACGTACACTCAATGAAACAACTTATCTCTCATCCATCCAAACTACGCACGAAAACGATCGATAGAGGAGATTTAACGTTCCGTGAATCAGGACTAAGTGGACGTGATTTTAGATGGAGTGAACCTTCGATGCAGTGAACTTTCGATTCAGTGAGGCGCACCGATATATACAAGTTATTTTTTTTCGCTTTTTATGAAGTTGTAAAAAACTAACTTCACATCAGACCTCTTCATTTCTCTGTAATGAAGCAATGTCAGTTCACACATGTGTAATATGAATGAGTTCACTTTCAATTATTTGCCACACTTTTTGCGGGTCCCCTAATGCGTGGAGCTGTCGGCGTTGACCGACGTCGCCAACGCCAAGCGCTGCCACTGGTAGCAAATTATACCTAAATATCGGCTGAATTCAATATAACTTTGATTCAAATTAGACGACAGATTAAAGTAATGACATTAATTGCAGCTATTTCGTCTGCGCGCTTACCAATCATAATATTAGTTCAATTAAGGAGTTTTGTTGATTTAGGTATTATCGAAATGGAAAATGATGCACTAAAACTAATTTTATTTGAATGATATCCATTAGCAATGCAATAGGTATTCCCCATCGGTTGATTTCCACGGCTCATGAACAAGGGCCACCTGAGCTTATATTAGCTTATTTCACACCTCCCTCTTTAAAAAATACGCTTTTAAAACCAGCAGGTCCTCAGATGTACGAGAGTACTTCAACAATAACTATGGTCACTATCATAGTTGACGTTGGATGACAAATGCAAATGCAGTGTCATTTTTCTCCCTTGAGGTGTGGGTGATTTTATAAAAAAGTGGGAAGCCCTGTGCAGCTTTGGCGCTCTTGTTCAAATTTTGACTAATCATATCTCAGTGTTCAATACTGATCTTTTTATCAGGAAGTTATGGCTCGAAGGATCAAATGTTGAGTCCTGATTCTTTTATCAGAATATAATGTTATTTCGAAGGATCAGAATTATACACCCTGATTTTTTTATCAGGGGGATGAGTAAAGGGGTATACTTAACTTTAAGCACCCAGCAGTAATCTCGTTGATTACTGCGTAAATTGTTACTTGCAATAAGATAGCAATCACGAGGATAGGATGTGGTGAAAGATTCGAACGCACTTTTAACAAAACAACAAACTGTATTTTATTGTTAACGTTAATGGGGTAACAAGCACGACGTAGGTAATGGAAAAAGAGGTACAATGAAATATTAAAACAATCTAAAATCTTCCTTCTATATAAAAATGTATAGCAAGGAAGAAGTGACTACATATTTGGAAGGAGAACTAAATGAGTAGGTATTAGTTTCACGACCGAACAAAGAATAAGTAATGTCTCTTGCACTAAGAGATGTAGCAGTAAGTACTTGTTGTAGTATTTTTGGCGCTCTTGTTCCTCGGAACAGAGTGCTTATCATTTTGCCCAAATGTCTGTAATTTTCGAATTTTTCGATGAAAATGGTCTTGAACGATTTGGTACGACTCACTGAGCATGATAACTCTCGAACGGAATTGAACGGACAGTTGAAATTTTCAGAGTATGTTTGGGAGATAAATATCTCGGCTGAATACGTTACTGGGCAAAATCGGACAGATGGTTTAGGAGTAACAAAAAAAAATTTGTTTTTACATAAAAAATTCCAAATTAAATATTTTTTTCAATATGCAGTTTTACCATAAGAATCCATTGATATCATTTTTAAATCTAACAAGCTAATACTTTCGGAGATATGATTTTTCAAAATTTATATGATATCATACTTTTTGTTGGTTGATATTTTCATGCCGATGGTCAATCCATATGATGATGGGAATAGTAATGATAAGTTAATATTATTGAGTTTAGAATATCTCCAGTAAAAACGAAACTGGAATATACAGGGTGAGTCTTTAAGTAGTACATTAATTTTAAGCGTAGATTCTTATCTTCAAATGAAACACTTTTTGCATTTAACATTTTTCCAAATTCGGCTCAGGTAAAAAGATACAGGCTGTTGAAATTTAAAAAAAAATCAGTTTTTATTTTGTAGCTTTGACACCTTTTTTTCGATTAAAATGAAAATTGGTGTAAAGTTTTCTATAACTATGATAAATATTTTCCAAATATTAGTTATTTTCTACTTCTACTGGTTTTCTAATAATGGACTCGTGGATTCATAAAACTAAACGAAGTTAGCATAAAGAAAGCCGATAAAGTTTTTCTTGAGTCATTTCAAGAATATTCCGTCGTTTTAGAACATTGAATTATTCTTCATCATTTCTCCTTAAATGCACCGTTTTCGAGATATTCTTCATTGAATGTTTTAAAATGGAAAACTCCAGAAATTTCACATCTTTTATGGATCCGTCCCTGAGAGTTGGAATCCCAAATCAAGCTGTAAACCACGTTACCATGCCTTTTCCTCGTCCGGCAACAATGTCATAGATAATTTATATGCAGGAGTGTATTAGCACATTGTGAAATCTTCAAACGCTTGTAACTTTTTACCTGAGCCGAATCTGGAAAAATGGTGAATGAAAAAAATGTTTTATTTGATGAGAGGAATCTATGGATAAAATTAATGTACAACTTTAAGACTCACCCTGTATATTATCGTTGATCATAGAATTGAGGAATGAATATCTCGGATGAGTTCGTTGTTGGGTAGAATACGTCTATTGGTTTTGGATTGATAATTTTTGGCATTCTTGTTGAATTTAAATTATTCTATGATTTTTTAATTCAATTTCTGCTAAGATGAAGTTCTTTCATAAGAATCCATTGATATAATTCCCAACTCTTACCAATACCTTCGAAGATGTGTTTTGTCAAAGTTTGAACAAGAGCGCCAAAGCTCCTGTCTACAGGGCTTGAACCAATTTTTGGTAGTAGTAACTGTAGTGGTAGTGAATTATTTCAGTGTCAAATGTATATAAAAGATCAGATAGAAGAAAAATAGGAGGTTCCTTGATATGGGTAAAAAGGAGAAATATTAACAACGATTGGGGTTTCGATCTTAAATCCGCCCTGATATGTTACAAGAAGACTCTCATTTGTCGTTTATGAAAAACAGTGGGAAGCCCACTGAATTTCCGATACCAGCGACAATTAGTGAACCTTTAGGGTATTTTAATTTCAGGAATTCGAAATCCCGAATTTATCCCACTATTTGGACTAATTTTATTTGCTTTCTGCATTTAATCTATCAGCGAAAGATGATAGATAAGTTTTCACAGATTAGGGGTTTCCAAGCGTCTAGATAAGAAGAATACCAGCACTGGGCAATGTGTCTAGAAACTGATACGTTTCTTAGCACTTCAGTTGTTAAATGCATTGTATCATTCTTTTACAGGAAATAGGCAATAAATCGCTCTACAAAGGTCTAAGCTTAACAAGGAATTCTACTCGCATTTATCTTTTCGTAAAAGTGTTATTTTCAAGGGTGAGACCACACATGGTAAACTAAAACCCAGTTAACCCAATAGACAAATATTCACGTTTTACAAGCGAGTTCCTTTGTTGAGAAAAACAAATCTGCGTTTCCCAAAATATGACGTCAGGAGCGCCAAAGCTCCTCTCTACAGGGCTTTCCCACATTTTCATAATTTAAATTGACCAAATGTCCGATTACTATAACCTTCGAAAGTTATTTTCTGATTGATTCGAGTTGACATCATCAAATAAATTTAATACATTTGCCAAACTCATCATGCACTCAAGTGGGGATCTGCAGGTGCACGTAATCAATAACTAAACATAACGGAAGCACGAGTTCTCCTAGCAGGTACATGGAATCATATCAGAGACAGTATTTCAGGTGAATCAATCTTATTGTTAAGTATCTTGAATAAAAACATAAACATCAGACAAACTTTTTTTCTATTATCTGGGGATAAAACTTTGAATTCACTTCTAAGATTTACTATTCTGACTGTAATATAATTGGGTCGTACGTGATATTCCTTGAAGTGAAGGTAGCGTAATCATTTATTCTGTAATCATTCAAGCTGGTTCAACGTCGACTGGTACTCCCCAAACCACAGATTGGATGCATATTCTAAACTTGTTCTAACTAAGCTATAATACAGAAGTTTGATCGTCTCAACGTTGGTGAAACCTGATGTGTGTCAAACAACAAAACCCAACAGACGATTGGCAGATTTTTGGACATTTTGAGTATGGTTCTTGTGAGACATTTCCCTATCGTAAACAAGCCCAAGGTCCCTCACTTCCGCACTCCGCCGCAGAAAGGCTCCATTCAAAATATAGTTGAAATATATTGGATTCTTCAAGCGTGTTACTGACATAATGCTACATTCTTTCTGCAACAAGATACAGTCTCTCACCGTCGGAATAGTTCTGAATATCTTCAAATCATCAGCATACATGAGGCACCTCGAGAACCTGACAATCTCGGGAAGGGAAGGGAAGTTAATAAATAAAACGAATAGAAGTGGTCCCAAATTTGAGCCTTGCGGTACCCCCCGAATTAGCCTCGAACTTTCCCGACCAATTTCCATGATGTCTGACAATCAAGAAACGATTTTATAAATAATTACCTATCAACTTAAGAACGTCATCCTAGAATCCAAATCGACTGAGCTTGAACAGCAGCACATCATGGTCGACCCTATAGAAAGCTTTCCTTAAATCTGTGTATACAGTATCCAGCTGACATGTGTTCTGTATATCATCATGAGCATAATGAGTGTAAAGGAACAGGTCGATCGATTTATTTCTGACAAATCCGTGTTGTTCGGGACAAATATACCTATTTACATGTTGGTATAGATTATCATACATTATTTGCTCGAAAAGCTTATATTGCTGAGATGGAAATATGCACCGTGCTTCGGAATCATCCTGTACATCAACAAGAACTGACAGCAAGTTTTTATGTTTCTACCAGAATTTGGTATTCTGAAAATATATACCGGGTGTTACATGAATGATTGGCCATAGCCTAGGGGTAAATGCAGGTCTTCCAGGCCTTTCAGAATTTCAAAATTACTTCATTTGTTTACAAAGGCAGTTAGTTTCGGAGATTCAGGGTGATTCATGAATGTTGGCCCGAGTTTCCGATATCCATAACACTGTGGCTCCATGGCTGAATGAATTAAATATCAGAGTGATTTACCTCCAACTTGATGGAGCAAGTCCACATCGATTCAGAGAAGTTACCCCATATCTCAATGACAACTATCCAAACAAATATATAGGAAATGGTGGCCCTGTGACATGGCCATCAAGGTCATCGGATCTCATTCCATTCGATTACTGATTGTAGGGTTATTTGAAAGATAAGTGTTGATATGGAAGGACTTCATTTCGAACATCTCTTATGATACTTCTATTGCAATTATGTGGAATGAAATTAAACAAATAAGTTTGATGATTTTATTTTCAATAGACATTTCTTCCAAAAAAATTACTGTCAATACTTGTTACTGACGAATTGCATGTTTCAAATTAGTTCATGTTATTTCCTTGAAAAGCTTTAAAATCCAAAATCTCAGCAAGTGACATTAAACATGACCACGAAAAGACAAAAAACAAGACCGTATTACAAAAATACAGTAACATAACATATAAATTCGTTTGTTTGGTACTCTCTTGATACAAGGGTGCCATTTAAAATAAACTAGATTTATTAGACTGAATTGTGTATGTCTTCATGGCAATAACGATATTTTTCAAACTGATGTAAATAATATGGATATCAAAGTTAGAAAGAAAAACCTCGATATTCTGAGTACACCCTGAAAATAGTTAAATTACATGGGTCGTTTTAAAGAATTGATGAAAGTTAACAACTCCACAAAATTTAATCAGAATTGACCCCCTCATTCCCAAGTTATGGATATCCGAAATTCATGCCAACATTAATGAATCATTGAAAGGTTTCTTTCTGGGTTTTCTCTCCCAAAATATCTTTTAAATATAAAATTAATTATTTTGTGATTTGTCAGAAGCAATCAATCGAACAATGTTGCCTAACAAACAACAACGGGACAACATCAACGAAGAAACAACTATATCGTAACTTTTCGGAGTCTATATCAGACTCCTCCGTCAGACACTTAACGAAAATCTTCAGAATTATTTTGTTGATAGTTATTCTGACATTCGAATATTGTCAACAAAATAATTTTGAAGATTTTCGTTTAGTGTCCGACGAAGGGGTCTGATATAGACTCCAAAACGTTACGATATAGTTGTTTCTTCGTTGATGTTCTTTCGTTGTTGTTTGTTAGGCAACATTGTTCGATTGATTGCTTCTGACAAATATCTTGTGTTTCTTACGCAGAAGCAAATCACAAAATAAGTTTGGGAGAGAAAAGCCAGAAAGAAACCTTTTAATATTGATTATTACTTCCACAGTATCCTTTAATGATTAACTAATTAATCACCCTGTATCTTCGAAACTGACTGCCTTCGGATAAAAAAGAAGCAATTTTTCTGACAGGTATGGATGACCGGCTTTTACCTCTAGGCTATTACCAACCCCTCATGTAATAGCCTGTATATTTATATAATACGGTTCATCGTGAAGGTGGGTTGCACATATTCATGAAGATCGTGAATAGGCATAATCCGCTAAATACCTCGCAGATATATCCGTATTTGGTATTTGGATGTAGTATAGCTCCTCCAAGGTTGATTTAAAATTTCATGTGCATCGAATTACTAGAAGCGAACAAATATTTATTTTTCTGTAGCAAGGCCCTGCCTGATGTGCAATAATATGTTAAGTACATCACGTTGTAGATTCTCTTTCAGGACAACAAGATTAACGATGTTCAACTTCTCAAACACCTAATTCTCCCACACAACACAACCATGAGTAAGCGCATTTTCCCATTGTGTTGCAGATTCCAAGGGGCCGATACCATCAAGCCACAATTTCAGTCCATGTCTTGATTCCTTGAGAGAGCATTATCACGAGAAAGCACGATGCTGTACGCCAGCCAGACCCCGAACGTGATGACTCCGTGTCCGAACTCGACAACGCCGGAAGGAAACAACGCAACCTATTTACTGTACACAGAAGACCCCCGGACCGACGTCCTGCGGAGGTACTGCTATGGCGTCGCACTTCCGTCGATCTGTTTGCTCGGCATCATCGGAAACATATTCAATCTCATTGTGCTCACCAGGAGGAACATGCGGGGGACCGCTTACATTTACATGAGGGGTGAGTTTACTTCGTCTATAATGGCGAATTTATACAGGTTGTTGACAAATAAGTTGGTAAATCAACAAGTCCAGAGCGTTCCTGCCAATAGGGTCCTTCATAATGGCGTCGTATAATTAAACTTATGCATATATTTCACAAGTCAAATAGACTCCAGGGGGTTCATTGATTTGCCGAGAAAGCAAGAACAGACGCGTTTCTGGCTTCTTGGCCTTCATCAGTACTCTGTATCTTCTCAACAAATTCAACTAAACTGAACTCGGTTAAGCCCCTCAGAGCCGGCTTGGTCGATCATACCTAATCGTCCACGCCACCTATGAGACAAAACACGGAATTCAGCCTTTCCACACCAGTGAATATTTGAAGCGTGAAATCATATGCCACCATTCGCTCGATATTAATCGAGAAGTCTCGCAGAGCTCAGACAGTATTTTCCAATGGCCATGAACGCTGTTTAGCGTTTTCAAAAATAATAATGAAAAATGGCGATACCGTTGTTAATAAATCAACAAGTCCAGAGCGTTCCTGCCAATAGGGTCCTTCATAATGGCTTCGTATAATTAATATAGATTAATGAAGTTGAGACCTATGTGATTATAATTCCAATTGATTTTCACAGGTTTTAGGTCCGGGGTTATTACAAAATCAAATTTCTTAAAAAAAGGCCAACTAGTTTCAACTTTATTTCAAAGTCTTCTTCAGGGCTCTGAAATGGAGAACCGAGAACTACAGTACAGTAATAAACTTCATGCACAAAATTATAAATTACAATTCACTTCAAAATAAACAAACAAGTATACAGTATTGAAGTGAGGAAACAAGTTCGGTGATATGATTCTATAGAAAAAAAAAAAACTTTAAATTAACTTTTGACTCACATTTTTCTCTTTGTTTGATTTCGTCGTCAGTGATTTGAATTTTGGAAATGTCAACAACTACTTCCATGGGATATTGTCAAAAGACTGAGTTGGAAATTTCCATGGGTTTTAGGATTGCGCAGATTACAACAGCGGCGGCACATATTGGGGATACAGATAAACTCCTATCTGTCTTTGATCTTTTCAATTAAATAATAGTATGCAGTATTCAGATTTTCAATGTCTGTTCTCTCATTTATTGAATTTTTGTTCTGTTTGATGGATATCATCTCCTGTAATAGACGCTTTTTTAAATTTTTTTGTTTGCTTAATATTTCCACTGAGCCTGGATCGAAATTAAAGGAGTGAAGGGAATTTTTTACATGTTCGGCTAAAGCAGTGTTATTTTCTTTCTTGTTTTTAAGTGGATTAAGTATATTCAGGGAGTCTCTCTTATGTTCAGAAATCCTATCCTTCAAATAGCGTCCAGTTTGTCCAATGTATGTTGATTGGCAATCATTGCAAGATATTTTATACACAATATTTCTGATAAATTCTTTAGGAGTGGTACTTTTTGTTTTTGTGAAAAGTTTTTTTACTGAATTATCGGATTTGAATGCGATGTTTATATTAACTTTGTTGAATTTACTCTTGATTTGATCTGCAAAATTTTCTACGTAAGTTACTTTGAAATAGTTTTTGTTCTCCTTTTCTTCTTGTGGTTCTTCATAGTGCTCAGGTTCTTTTTTGTTCAGAATTTTCTTTATGAATTTGGTGGGATAGTCATTTTTCTCTAGGATTGACTGAATTTTGACGATGTTTTTATTGTGAAATTCGTTGTCAGAGAGTTTTAGTGCTCTATGTTTCAAGTTATTAATGATGTTGATTTTTTGTGACATAATGTGTATTGAGTTAAAATTCAGTATTCTGCCAGAAAATGTTGGTTTTTGATACCAATCTGTTATTATTTTGTTATTTCTCCTAATTAGTAATGTATCTAGAAAAGGTAGTGTGTTATGTTGTGTTTCTAATTCTATGGTAAATTTCAAGCGGGGGTGAATGCTGTTAAATGCTGTTAGTATTTCATCTTTTTTATCGAAAGGAATAGATGTGACAATGTCATCAACGTATCTCATTTTTTTTCCCATTTTCCCATTTTTTAAGAGATACGTTGATGACATTGTCACATATATTCCTTTCGATAAAAAAGATGAAATACTAACAGCATTTAACAGCATTCACCCCCGCTTGAAATTTACCATAGAATTAGAAACACAACATAACACACTACCTTTTCTAGATACATTACTAATTAGGAGAAATAACAAAATAATAACAGATTGGTATCAAAAACCAACATTTTCTGGCAGAATACTGAATTTTAACTCAAAACACATTATGTCACAAAAAATCAACATCATTAATAACTTGAAACATAGAGCACTAAAACTCTCTGACAACGAATTTCACAATAAAAACATCGTCAAAATTCAGTCAATCCTAGAGAAAAATGACTATCCCACCAAATTCATAAAGAAAATTCTGAACAAAAAAGAACCTGAGCACTATGAAGAACCACAAGAAGAAAAGGAGAACAAAAACTATTTCAAAGTAACTTACGTAGAAAATTTAGCAGATCAAATCAAGAGTAAATTCAACAAAGTTAATATAAACATCGCATTCAAATCCGATAATTCAGTAAAAAAACTTTTCACAAAAACAAAAAGTACCACTCCTAAAGAATTTATCAGTAATATTGTGTATAAAATATCTTGCAATGATTGCCAATCAACATACATTGGACAAACTGGACGCTATTTGAAGGATAGGATTTCTGAACATAAGAGAGACTCCCTGAATATACTTAATCCACTTAAAAACAAGAAAGAAAATAACACTGCTTTAGCCGAACATGTAAAAAATTCCCTTCACTCCTTTAATTTCGATCCAGGCTCAGTGGAAATATTAAGCAAACAAAAAAATTTAAAAAAGCGTCTATTACAGGAGATGATATCCATCAAACAGAACAAAAATTCAATAAATAAGAGAACAGACATTGAAAATCTGAATACTGCATACTATTATTTAATTGAAAAGATCAAAGACAGATAGGAGTTTATCTGTATCCCCAATATGTGCCGCCGCTGTTGTAATCTGCGCAATCCTAAAACCCATGGAAATTTCCAACTCAGTCTTTTGACAGTATCCCATGGAAGTAGTTGTTGACATTTCCAAAATTCAAATCCCTGACGACGAAATCAAACAAAGAGAAAAATGTGAGTCAAAAGTTAATTTAAAGTTTTTTTTTTTCTATAGAATCATATCACCGAACTTGTTTCCTCACTTCAATACTGTATACTTGTTTGTTTATTTTGAAGTGAATTGTAATTTATAATTTTGTGCATGAAGTTTATTACTGTACTGTAGTTCTCGGTTCTCCATTTCAGAGCCCTGAAGAAGACTTTGAAATAAAGTTGAAACTAGTTGGCCTTTTTTTAAGAAATTTGATTTTGTAATAACCCTGGACCTAAAACCTGTGAAAATCAATTGGAATTATAATTAATATACTTATGAGTTTGCTCTTGGTTTCTCGGCAAATCAATGAACCCCCTGGAGTCTATTTGACTTGTGTAATATATGCATACGTATAATAATTATACGAAGCCATTATGAAGGACCCTATTGGCAGGAACGCTCTGAACTTGTTGATTTATTAACAACGGTATTGCCATTTTTCATTATTATTTCATTATTAAATATGTTGGTAATATTTTCGTCCTATCGCTTCTATAAGAGTGGGCTATTCATGAAAGACATCCCTCAAAATTTTCTTCGGGAGTGTTCTATATACAGGGTCCTGCAAAAGTGCGTTACGCTTCCATAGCTGCCAAACCAGACCTTTTAGAAATTTAGTTTGAAAGTATGCCCTTTGTAATATCAATTCTGCATCTCAGGAAATTATTTTCTAATGCAGAGGGTGTTCCCAAATAAAATTATTCAACAAATGAGTGATTTTTTAAATGGACCACCCCTTATATTTTCGCATATTTTCAATTGTCTTCAATACCTCTATTATGACGCAAAATATTAGAGATATTTTTTCAGCAGTACAGATTTCATTAACAGAAAACTGCCAAAAGTTGAGGGAACAGTAGTTCGCTAAAAGTCCTCTACCGATTTCCAAAAGCGATAGTAACACGAATTTGATCAGGATTTTTTTTAACTGAAGAAATTGCCTAGTCATCCTTCTTAAATTATCAACCTGTCGTATACAGGGTGTCCGTTAATAATGTTCAAATCTTAAGAATTTCAAATTGTTATTTCTCGATTTTTTTAAATGTGACACCCTGTATTTTTTTTCCATGGTGACGTAGACAGTTGAATACCTTACATTTTCTGAGAAGTAACCTTAGGACTATTTTTCCTGTGTCCGGCAGACACGAAAAATTACAAGATGGCCTGCTAGATCATCGGATCTCACCAAACTGGATTTTTTTTGTAGGGATACATAATGGGAATCGTGTATCGATGGTGTATCGTGTGCCGTGTATCGTGTATCATGTATCGTATATCGTGTATCGTGTATCGATCGTGCACGATTCCCATTATGTATCCCCACAAAAAAAATCTAGTCTAATCATTTTTCGTGTCTGCTGGACACGGGAGTGAAAATAGTCCTAAGGTTACTTCTGATAAAATGTAAGGTATTCAATTGCCTACATCACCATGGAAAAAAATACATTGTGTTACATTTGAAGAAATCGAGAAATAATAATTTGAAATTCTCAAGATTGGGACATTAATAACGGACAGCCTGTATACGACAGGTTGATAATTTAGGAACGATGATTAGGCAAATTCTTCAGTTAAAAAAAAATCTGATGAAATTCATGTTACAATCGCTTTTGGAAATCGGTAGAGGACTTTTAGCGAACTACTGTTCCCTCAACTTTTTGCAGTTTTCTGTTCTGCTGGAAAAATATCTCTAATATTTTGCGTCATAATAGATGTATTGAAGACCATTGAAAATATGTGAAAATCTAAGGGGTGATCCATTTGAAAAATCACTCATTTGTTGAATAATTGTATTCGGAAACACCATGTATATTATAAAATCATTTCCTGAGATGCAGAATTGAAACTACAAAGGGCGTGTTTTCAAACGAAACTTCTAAAAGGTCTGGTTTGGCACCTATGGAAGCGTAATGCACTATTGCAAGATCCTGTATAGCATTCTGAAATCGGGCATACTTAGAAACTGCTGCAAATCTCACATAGAGCTTCATAATTTTTGCACCTAAATATCTTCTAATAATTGTCTACATCTATCAATTCTCTCCTATTTCCCATCTTTGAAACGATGTTTATTATCGTAGAACACATACCTACTGATTTCGAGTTCCATTTCAACACGGTGAGTAGTTCTCGAGAATTATTTTTAGAAGGATAGTTATGAGATGCACCTAACAGAAAGAAATCGTACGTAACGTGAACGCTTATCCGAACGACTAGTCCCTCCGACGTAGTTCGGATATTATCGTCAAGCTTCGGCTACTGTTATCGGAATGCCTGTTGACAATGACATGCTATGCTACAATCTACAATAGAGGTGTAAAAGTAACGAAATAAAGCGTACCCGTATGTATTCGTTACTTTAGCAATTAGTACTCGTTACTTTCGTATCGTTACGTTACTCGTTACTTTTGATACCTCATAATAATATCATGTTATGTTAGAGTAACGAATCGAGTCGCATTGCGAATCGAATCGTATCGAGTACGCAAAATTCGTAGTTTGTAGAAAACATACTTATACATTATATACCAAGCTGCGTAAGGTGGATTTTGTCACTGTTCCGTATTTTGAACCAGTCCTTTTTCTAAGTTATTCTAGATTTAGTTTATTTAATAGTGAAAGTAATAGTGTAAAACCTTTAACCGTGTGCTTATGTTATATCACAATAACAAAGCAATCTATTCTACATCGATTATAAGTTATACGCGAATGAGTAAAACATACGTTCAGTAAACGTTTCAAGACACGCATCAACGTTACTTTCGTGATCGGAACAGTTATAGGTACCTATACTACGAATACGGAATAATGCGAGTAACGAAATGGATTTGTGTGTAACGTTTCGTTACTCGGTACTAGACGTCGCACCCGTTACTCAGTAACGAATACATACGGTTTGCCACAGCTCTAATCTACAATAGACCTATACTGGTCGCGGTGGCTGGGCTATATTTTATTTGTCTGCCCATTACAATTCATGCATTTCTACTCTAATATAACGTCGATATAACAGTTTATTTATTGGTAGTAGCCATGGATGAAGGAAATCAATTCGATGAAATTCTGTCGACTTTCCGATTTCATTTAAATCATCTTCGAGGCTCTGAATAAACTTTTCAAAAATTTAAAAATTTCAAACACCATAAAGAAAAACAAATTACATGGTGACTCACATCATCAATTGACTCCCATTAACAATTATGTTTGAATTGGATCGGTTTAGGATTTTCTGAGTTATTGAGGAAATCACAACCAAATTTCAGATGGGTATATTTCCAAAACCATTAAAAAACTCATATGTCGCATTCAGATGTTCAACTTACCCTAAAAATTGCAAGTCGCTATCTCTTTCGGTTCTCAGGTTGTCGTGACATACATAATATTTTCGAATAATTTTTTAAAATATTTTTAGTCAAACGATGCTCAAGTCAACTACTACCAAGTTTCAATTCGATCGGATTTGTATTGGTTGAAATCAAAATTATTACTCGGAAATCATTGGGTCGATTATATCCATTAACGAACTTGTCCGTCGTACAGTGACTATATTCTCACTGAATATAATCACTGTAGTCCGTCCTATTGGGACGCACCATCTACCCTGAAAATTTCAAGACACTATCTCTTTCCGTTCTCAAGTTATCGTGGCAACGGCCGGACGGCTGGCCGGATAGAATCAAATTTGACCTCGAATTTTTCATCAGGGGGAAAACCCAATCGCTTGAGATCATTTTCGGCAAAAAACTCGAAAAACAGAAATTTTGCAAAATTATAACGCGATGTTCCCCAGAACATGCATGCCAAAATAACTCTCCGGTAAAAATGGATTTTGTGAAATGGAATAGTTAAGGTAACGAGGTACAAATGATGATGTAGAGGAAAAAATTGGTTCAATCCCTGTGGACAGGAGCTTTTTGGCGCTCTTGTTCAAACAGACAAATTATATCTCCGAAAGTATTGGTTTCTCTGAGTTGGGAATTATATCAATGGATTCCTATGATAAAACTGCATCATGAAAGAAATTAAATTAAAAAAAAAGTGTCGTTTAAGAAAAATGCTTCAAAAATTATCTTAAAAAAAGAGCAATCTACAATGCTTCAGTTATTTAAAAAATGTCATTAAATTTATTTATCAAGAATAAAGGAGCAATCTGCAATGATTCAACCTCGTGGAATCGGTTGTTGCAAAACTCCCAATCGGTGCATAGTTTTCACAACTCGACATACCTAAGGAAAGTATCATCGAAATGTCTAGAGCAAGCCTGGAGACAATCATAGCAGATTGTCCATTTATTCCTGATATTTGAGTAGGTAGTAGAATACTATCCTCTTTTCATAATTTGAAATTTAATAGTTCATACCTGTAACACATTCTTTTCTGTATTATGAACCTTAACTCAAGAAAAAATGATTGATACACAAATGTAGATCTATATTCCAGTATTTTTTGCAAGCAACATTATGAAAATACTTTATATAGGGACATGTCTCACTACCACTACTTAAGGAAGTAAAAGGTAATATTAACCTCAGTGGTCAACGAACAGTACCTAATTTCCTTTGATGATTCCATTATGTTCTTCTTTCCTATTGCCTCCATGAACTACATCAAAACAGTCTTGTTTATATTCACAAATTCAAGAATCGAATACTTGCTTTCCAAAAGAAAATATA
The DNA here is from genome assembly GCA_937662695.2 of Halyzia sedecimguttata. Classification (NCBI taxonomy): domain Eukaryota; kingdom Metazoa; phylum Arthropoda; class Insecta; order Coleoptera; family Coccinellidae; genus Halyzia; species Halyzia sedecimguttata. The sequence goes on from OW569411.2 coordinate 37,056,663, forward strand.
CTTATATATATATACTTATATATTATATATCTTATAGAAAATAAGATGACGTCATTTTAGGGAATTTTGTCTCGAATGTAACCCGGAATGGCGTCCTACTTCTGTCATATTCAATCTCATTGTGCCCACCAAGAGAAACTTGTCGAGGACTGTTTGCATTTGCATGGGGAGTGAATTTCTGAGTTTATCGTATATCGGGCAGAGGACTGCTTGAATAGCAGATGGACTTTTTAGGTAAATCTTCGGAGTTTCGTCGTAAACCTCGGTTTGAGTTCACGATAGAATCCGATACTTCTTTACAGTCAAAGAAGTTTTATTCCTGAGGAAGTGGTTTTTGCGGGAATTTTTTATTTTATAGTTTCGTCTGATTTATTGATGGAATATAGGATGAGTTGCTGAACTCCATGTAAATTTTTCATCTAGAAATGTGTATTCAATCATATTAAACTATGTCTGTAATTTTAGAATTTTTGGCTGAAAATGATCTTGAGCGATTTGGTTCGATTCACTGATCAAGAATCCGTGGTCAGAATTCATTCTGTCCGGCGATCCGGCCGACCGGCCATAAACACGATAACTCTCGAACCGAATGAGCTAGACTGTTGAAATTTTCAGAGTAGGTTTTGGAGATAAATATCTCGGTTAAGTTCGCTAATAGGGAAAATCGGTTTCGGAGTAAGGAAACAAAAATTTTTTTTTTAGAATACAACTTTTGGATTCAATTTTTTTTAAGATGCAGTTCCATCATAATAATCCATTGATGTCATTTTCAACTCTTGCAAGCTAATACTTTCGAAGATATGATTTTTCAAAATTTCAATAATACATCGTACTTTTTCACATTATGCGAAGTCTGTGTTCACTGTTCATTCATGTCATTTTATCTTTCTATAAGAGACGTCATATTTATTGGTGCTCTTGTTTCTGTTCTAGTTTGTTTATATAAATCGTACTTTGAAAATATTTGCGTTGGAAAACAAGGTTCCGCATCTTGAATTTGTGAATATATACAAGACTGTTTTGATACCGAAAATAATATTGACTTTTTGCTTATTGAATAATGTATGTGCAAATTAACCGCCGTATTCACAAAGCATTCAATCTCCGTTAAGTCCTAACTGAGGTCCTCAGTTAAGGATACATTTAAATCGAAACCTCAGTTAACGTGAAAATTTACGTGAAACAGCCCTATTTCACCATAGATACATAAGTTAAATGATTTTGCAATTCATATTTATCCTTAACTGAGGACCTCAGTTAGGACTTAACGCAGATTGAATGCTTTGTTAATACGGCGGTTAGAATTGGATCATTTTAATGATGTAGTTAACGAAGGCGATAGTAAAGAACAACATAATGGGCCCATCAAAAGAAGTTTCTGTTCGTTGACCACCGAGGTTAATATGACCTTTTACTTCCTTAAGTAGTGAGATATGTTCCTATATTCCAGTATTTTCATAATGTTGCTAGCAAAAAAATACTGAAATATTGATCTACATTTGGTATCAAATATTCTTTGTTGAGTTCAGCTTCATAGAATGAATGTGTTAGTGGTATGAGCTATTGAATTATGAAAAGGGAATTCTTTTATTAATATATTTAGAACTATTAAAATAATTTGTTCGTCACCCTATAACTATTCAAATATCAGGAATAAATGGAAAATCTGCTATGATTGTCTCTAGCCTTGCTCTAGACATTTCGATGATACTTTCCTTAGGTATTTGGAGTTGTGAAAACTATGCGCCGAGTATAAGTTGCAACAACCGATTCCACGAGGTTAAATCACTGCAGATTGCTCATTTAATCTTGATAAATAATCTTTTATATGAATTTCTTTTATGGAGCAGTTCTATCATAAGAATCCATTGATGTCATTCCCAACTCTGAGAAACCCATACTTTCGGAGATATGGTTTGTCAGAAATTGAACAAGAGCTCACAGTTCCTGACACAGGGCTTTCCCCCTTTTTCCTCTACCATTTTTCCAGATTCAGCTCAGCTGAAAAGATGGAATTGTAGAAATTGCAGAAAAAAATAAGTTTTGCTTTCTTAGGTTTGGCGTGGTTATTCAGAATGAGATGAATCTTGATGTTAAGATTTCTGACTATAACTATGACGTGTATTCTCCAATTAACGCTTTTTCCTCCTTCCACTGGTTTCCTAGTTATACCACCGTATTCACAAAGCATTCGATCTCCGTTAAGTCTTAACCGTCGTCCTCAGATAAGGATAAATTCGTATCGCAACCTCAGTTAACGTGAAAATTTACTTGAAACAGGCCTGTTTCACCACCGTTAATTACGTTAACTGAGGTTGCAATTAAAATTTATCCTAAACTGAGGACCTCAGTTAGGACTCAACGGATATTTAATGCTTTTTGAATACGACGGATAGACTCGCAGATTCATTAATTAAATTACAGTTTTAACTATTCCCGTCACCTGTTCCTAGAATCATCAGTAGTGTAAATATTGTTGCATCTGTCGGTTTTGACTTTTTCAACAATTCTTTTCCTGTTTTGAGAAAAGAAATGTCTGGCTATTGTTGAATAAATATCGCTGATTTAGAGTTAAAGTTTATTATTATTTTTGTCTTTTTCGGGGATACAGTCATCTGTAGTACATGTACCCGTATACTTTCTCATACAGCTTTAGCAATTTTTTGTATGTTGATTTTTATTTGCATCAAACAAGGACGTATTTTAAGTTTATGTAAAAACGGGTGTTCTACCTGTTTATTCAATACATAAATAATAAAAATACCTCAATAAATAAAGAAGTATATCTATATTAATTGTAAGAATCCTCAATCATTTCGTGAAATCAAATTATTAATCAATATATATCCTAAAACACATCATTTTTGAGATATTCAACGTTGAATGTTATAAAATCTAATAAAAAATCGAGAATTTTTTATTTTAGTTGATCCGCTCCTGACGTAGGAAAGGCCTTGAATCGATGTATTATCCATATTGGCGTATTTGCTTTTCTTTCACCAGATATAGATAATTCATTCTCCTTGATTGCCATGCCACAGTTTGACAATGGTGCATGAAAACGGCGGACGGAGCCATAGACATAAAGTCTACTATCCTATGGAACATGATCCACATAGAGTTGGTTTGAACGTTATCTACTAATTAAATAATTAGTCTGTCAGTTTAAATCATATCTCAGCTATCTGATCTTAGATTTTCTGGAAAATTAAGGTATCTACATGCATACATTAATTATGGTAGACGAAAAAAATGACATTTTGGAGAATATCAAGTACCTAGGAGTCGTGTTGGATGGAAATTTAAAATTTAAAGAGCACTTCAAAACAATTAAGAAAAAAATATCGAAATGACTATTTTCTTCTCGAGAATGGCTGCACAAATATCTATGTCAGCGAGGTTAACAGTTTACAATAGTATTGTCTGTCCACATTTTGAGTATTGTGCTACCATACTCTTTCTCTTAGACAACAGCAGTGAAGCCTCTCTTCAAATATGTACTCCAAAATCGTGGTATGAGATTGATTCTAAAATGCAGCAGACTTATACCAATAGTTCACATGCAAGAAACTGTACAGTGGCAATCAGTAAATAAGAGGCTAACATACTATGCAATGATATTTATTTTTAAAATATAATAAGGATTAATGCCAGCATATTTCAATGAGTTTGTCAAATTCATTCACGAAATTCACGAACTCTATACAAGAAGCGCTAACAATTTTCACATAGTGAAAGTCAATACAAGGGGTACCTATGAATTCAGTATTTGTTAAAGGATTGAATGAATATAATGTTATCCCCAATGAAATTAAAGCCTTTGATACTCTCGTAGCTTTCAAGAAAAATCTTATAATGTATCTGTGATTTTATTCATGTATGTGTTGTTAAATTTGTTTTCATATTTGTAATATTTCGAATTATATAAGCATCGGCGATAGTGGATTAATTTATTTTTGATGTTATATGTTTGTGTATTATTTGTTGTAGATTTTTACAACAATTGTATTGTGAATATTAGGATTTCCTATTATTAATGAACTTACATCTATGGAATTTGAGAATAGGCGATGATCAAATCATGTTTAATCTTATAGTGGAAATAATTGATGGATATTGAATGAAAATTAAGTGCAGTGTTTTAGTAGTGGAATATTTTTGTTAAATAAAGGCTGCATTATAAGAATTGAGTAAGTAAATAGGTTTTCTCAAATAATTTAATTGAATTTCAAGCATCAGATTATTAAGGTTTTCTGTTCTATAATAAGGATTTCAGTAACAGTTCTCTATGTTGAACGGGTAAACAAAGTGTAGGAGTGTATTAGCACATTGTGAAATCTTTGAACGCTTGTAACTTTTAACCTAAGCTTAATCTGGAAAAATGTGTTTTATTTGATGACAGGAATCTATGGTTGAATTTACTATACAACTGAAATACTCACTCTGTTTATACTTTTATTTATAAGTCTTGTCGAAGAAATATAAGATGTATCAGGACAAAAGTTTCCATTATGTTAATGAAACAGAAAGCTGAAAAAATGGATGGTTTAGCATCTCTCAGTTTGATTTGGCTTTAACCGTGCCGCCTTCTGGTGAGGCTATAATATTGATCGTACATTCAGAAATTTGTGTTTTCATCCTGACGAAGATTTTAATTTCAATGGTAATAACTAATGTACCTAAGAATATAATGCCGTAGATATTAGACATGCCCTGAAGAACAAACATGATTTCACTGCACCTGGACTGCATTGAGAACTACTGGTGGAAGAACCTTTCAGCTACTCACTAACACCTAGCTGAAGAGAACACCTGATCTCACATCTCCTGTACATGGACGACTTAAAACTTTACGCTTCTTCTAATGCAGCACTACAACAACTACTTAATATCATTGCCGGCGGATATACCCCAGCAATAGGAATGTCATTCGGTATACCGTTTTTGGCACTCTTGTTCCTCGGAACAAAGTGCTTATCAATTTGCCCAAATGTCTGTAATTTTCGAATTTTTGGCTGAAATTGGTCTTAAACGATTTAGTTCGACTCAATGATCAAGAATCCGTGGTCAAAATCAATTATGTGCGGCCGGTCCGTCCGTCCGGCTGGCCGTAACCACGATAACTCTCGAAAGGAATGAGGTAGAGAATTGTAATTTTCAGAGTAGGTTTGGAAGATAATTATCTCGGTTAAGTTCGTAATTGGGCGAATTCGGCCAGGTTCTATTCGGAGTAACAAAAACAAATGTTTTTTTTACATTAAAAATTTAAAATTCAATTTTATTTAAGATGCAGTTTTATCATAAGGATCCATTTATATCATTCTCATCTCTAGCAAACTAATACTTTCGGAGATATGATTTTTCAAAATTTTAGTAATCATTCTTAATTCTATATGATTTCATAGGATAATCTAATTATAATGTACTAATATATGTATATCCAACATTAGGTGAGTCATAGACCAATGTTTTGAAATTAATTACGAAAATTCTTGGAAATCGACGCACAGAAGCCAAATTGAAAAAAGATTACAGCACGCGGTGTTCCCAAGAGGTCACCCAGCCAAGCACTAACCGCTTCCTCTACCTCTGCAATTATATTTATGCTGTAGTTCTATCATAAGAATCCATTTATATAATTCCCAACTTTGAGAAACCAATACTTTGACAATGACATACAATGATTTGTCGAAGAACAAGAGTGCCAAAGCTCCTGTTCACAGGGCTTTTCCACTGAAGAACTGAAGAAGCAGGAAGAGACATCGAACTGGAAGGGGGAAATAACATTCGGCACCATGGAAAACAAGAAACTTACAAATTTCTTGGAATGAAACAGAGTGGTGCACTTGAGATAACCCAGATCACGGATTTGTTAAAAGCCAGCTATAAAAAGAAGCTCAGAGATATATGCAAATCACAGCTGTCCGGTAAAAATAAAGTTTCTGCTACGAACAGCCTGGCAGTCCCAATAGTCACTTACTCTTTTGGGGTAGTTAACTGGACGGTGAATAAAATTCTCAAGCTCTACAGATCCACAAGAAAGGCATGAACATGACTCGCAGCCTACATCCCAACTGCTCGATACAAAGAATATACCATCCACGAACGCAGGGAGGATGGTGTTTGCTAAGTTTGGAATACCAACACCATCAACAAATATTGGAAATGATATTAAAGATATTAAGAAGTGGAGACCCGCTTCTGAAAAATCATCATTAAATGAGGAACCAAGGAGCTTTATTATTTAAGGCTGGACAGGAAGCCTTGGAGGCGCTCTGTATAACTGGCATATCCATCGATCATGAGCTAGCAGGAACACCTATCACGCAAACACACCAAAGAAGAGTGGGTAGAGAGATAATACAGGCACAACTGAAAACATTACTCAAAGTCGAAGATCACATTAGCAAAAATCTAAATTTATGGCTTGTCCATATGGACTGATTAATACAAGATGATATGAAATGAACATCATGAGAGCGGACACATCAACAACGTGCCGAGCATGCCACAGCCAGCAGGAAACTGTTATGAATCATGTTTGCTTGCAGTGTTCTTGCTCCATCAAGATATGTAGAAATAAACAATGTAGCACTCCGAATTCTCTAATTTCATCTGAGAGAAGTTTATGCTATAGAGCACGAACTAGTGCTAACATATGTACCTCTGGAGATTGAAGCAGTTGTTGAAAATGCCATAAGTCCAGATATATTCTGCTGCACAATTTTCCAATCCCTTCCGAACATAATGTGTGATGAAAGAAGAACCGAAGAAGAAAAATTAAAAGGATTTAATGTTCGAACTAGGGATCCTGTATCCAAGACATAAGGTTAGGATGGTTGTACTAATCATAGGATATCTTTGCGGAATGAGAGCGAACTGCGTGACAGAATTGAAGATTATTGCGGCCTGTTAATCCCTGGTCGAGGTTTCGGCGCACAAAATTTAGAAAGGTTTGTGGCTCGGATCACTTCGAGTCATCAGGTCCCATCAACTATGAAGGCCTACCTGCAACTCATCTCTTATGTTAAGTAACGCTTTAAGTGCAGGATGAAGCACTACTCCAAGGAATGTTTGAAACGTTTTTTTAGTGAGTAATCCACAAGAGTTAAAGTATCACACTCCTGAGAGTGCCTTCTCAGGGAAGCGTTTCAGAGGTTTTTCCTCTCCGGGCAAAAAAAAAGAATAATGAAGGCGTTTATTATTATTATTATTATAATAAGCCTCTACATTTTCATAGTATAATTATACACAATATGTAGCAGTCTTTCCATATCTTTCCATGAATTTTCAGATTCTTCAACTTTTACATTTTATCCATCATATCTGCACGTACTCAACCGTAGAAATCGAAACTTCCAGAAATTGACATGGATGGCAAATATTTATGAATTAAGTATTCAAAAATTAGAAAAGCACTGACGTGAGGTCAGACTGCTGTGGCACGCTTGTTCAAATTCATAGCCGTAGGGGTCACCCATCCAGGTATGGAACTCGCCCAAGGCTCTAACTCATTTCGTTCGAGAGTTATCGGCCGGACGGAAAGAAATAGGTTTGACCTCGGATTACTCATCAATGAGTCGAAACTAAACGTTTGACACCATTTTCGGCCAAAAATTCTAGAATTATAGACTTTTGGTAAAATGCAGAGCTACCATCTTCAGGCGAACAAGCGCACCGTAAAACCATCACCTCTCAGAACTAATCAACTAATATCTAAATGAAATTACTAATCTATTTATGGGCGTTGTCATCTGAAAACAAATATTTTGATCATAACGCTTCACATCCGGATTTTTTATCAGTCGAAAAACGGTGAAATAAATAATTGTTCACTGAATGTGGGTACTATAGCTTCACTCCACTTCTCTGAAGCTCCAATATCTCTCAAAACACGCTGAAATCACTGACAATTTTTCAGGTCTAATCGATATTTCGTAGAATTTCGATAATTATGTTCATTACTGTTTGTCGTTTCGAAATTTCATGGAAAAATAGTTTATTTCAGTTACCACTTTTCATATCAAGTTACTTCAATATTGGTGAATACAGAAATCTATCATGAATGAGCTTGATGAAAGGCATGAGTATAAAGGGAACGAATGTCAAAGGCGAAATATTCATCATTTTCGTTGCCATACGAAAGCTGAATAAAATTTCAATCCTAAAAGCAAATTTTTTATATAGCTTATTCTATTGGGGAAAATATCCACAGCTTTATTCTCCATCTTTATGAAAAAATATTATTCCACCACCCTCACCATGCCTGATTTTCGGAGTATCGAACCTATTGAAAACAGTTTCCATTAGCTTTTTATGCGAGAGCATTCAATCCAAAATATACATATATCGCAAAAGCGCCGTTGCTTGTTATGGCTCATAATTTAGGGTACATTGGAATAAAGTGTGATTGATTGATTTTAGCGAGTCTGGGTTTTATAGGCTTCAGTTTTCACTTTTCCTGGGAAATCACCGTTTTATGTGACATTACATGAGGGTGTGCAAATCATTTGATTTATTCTAGGAACTCCTTTTACCTCGAAGGAGAGTTGAAACAAAGGGGAAATCATCGTAAATGCGAAGTCCTCAGACGACCTTCTAGAATATATCATTTTCATCTAAACCGGATCCGAATCTGTGCACGAAACATAGGTTATATTCACTTCGTCCAATGGGCTTTATAATGGGGCTGGGACTTTCTTAATTATCAATATTCTAATAGTCGTTTGGTATTTATTTCGAATAGTCGAATTTACTGCTGCATACAAGTTAAGGAAATTTAGAAATGTTGTGACTGTTTTAAATGTTTATTTATGAGAAATCAATTGTTTACTCTCTTTTATCTGAATGGTTTTTTTGCTCCTCCTTCGATAACTTTTTCCGTTTCAGGAAAGTTCTTTTCGTTTGCGTTTCTGAGAATTTTGGTTCATTTATCGTTTTACGTTCTTACAATCAACTATCATGATTCAAAATCTGAAAACTTGTTTTGCAATAATACCTAGACGTAAACTTAATGCGGATGAAGCCAATAGGGCTATTGGAATGATCGAGGCGGGACGTAATCAGACAGATGTTGCGAATTTCTTTCAAGTTAGTGAAAGCATAGTTTCCCGGCTCGTCCATCGATATAGAGAAACTGGAAACGTGAACGAACTACCGAGTGGACGACCAAGATTTACCACTTCTGACAAGATCGGTTTCTGACTATGTCTACCCTTAAAGAGTCTTTGAGTACTTGTCGAATCATGCAACAGCGCTTTTTGAAGGATACTGGTGTTTTGGTTTCGATTGAAACAGTTCGACGAATACTTCGAGACGTTAATCTACATTATCAACGACTTTTGAGTTGAGTTTATTGTTGGAAGTATTGTAATAATATTATGTTTTTTTTCCTGGAAGCCAAGCTGCTTTGGACGAGGTCATTACCTATATGGGTGACACTCTGGCTATAAACATGAACAAGTGCACCAAAGCTCCACATGTTGGTACTTTTCCAACTTGTTTCGTTTTGCTATGGGCAACAGAAAATCACACGCTGACAAAACTAAGGCTGGTTTTCCTGTCACGCTGACGGTCGGCTAAAAGGATCCGAGCTGACCGATCAGCGCTGACCGTCAGCGCCGACCGTCAGCGTGACAGGAAAACCAGCCTAAAAGTTTGAAATATCAAACTTATTTCAAATGTCACTTAAACAGTGTGGAAAAGCCAAATGAATAAATTAATTATCTTAGTTACTGTACAGATTTATGGAAAATCCCGAAATACGTCAAATATAAATTTTTAATTGTCATTCTTCTTCGTAAAAATGCGGACTCTACCTTCAACTCCCTTCGAGAGACAGGTACAACCCAAAAATTTTTTAAATAGGAAGTATGGGCTTGTGATACATCGTTTGAAAGGTCACATCATTCCCTATTCAGAAATGTTATAACTTTCATGTTTATTGTCAAAATGAAATTGAATACAAATAAAATCAAGTGATTAGCGAAATTTGGTACTATATCAAAAACTGAAATGTAGCAAAAAAATTATGATTGTTAATGAAGTAGATGTTCAAAGTGTTCACCGTGAACGCCTTGGGAACATCCTAACCTAAAATAAAAATTTCTTCCAACATTATTCAATATTTCAGGAGTGATTGACCTAATCGAAACCGTTATTCGATCTTTTAGGTCATTAAAATTGAGGATTTTAGTTTTGTACACAATGCTCTTCACATATCCCCATAATAATAAATCTAATGAGTTAAGATCAGGGGATCGTACTGGCCATTCGATTGATCCTCGCGTTCCTATCCTAACCGATTTGAAAATATTGCGTCAAGGTACTGCCGGAAATCGTCCATCCTGTTGGAAACATATCGTATTCCGTGGAATTTGAGGATTTCCGTGATCAGGATATAAATTTGCCAATCCATTCATATCATTTTTAACTCTAACAAGCTAATACTTTCGGAGATATGATTTTTCAAAATTTCAATGATAAATCGTATTTCACAGAGTGATATAATTAATCTATGTATGAATTGTCATAATGTCAACTTATTATCCTGAGACATGACATTATCTAATCAATCGAAGAATTATGAGAATAAAGTGTATTCCGAAATGTGAGCGAAGTGAGAAAAATCGCAGTTGTTTGCTCCGAAATTAGTTTTTCTCAGAAAAGTCTTACATTTCGGAACGGAACATGAAGTAAGAGATCTTAGAGTAGTGAGACTGCTTTTCATCCATAGACATAGAAAGCAAATAGAATGTAAATATTGAAAGCATAATTCTGCAGTTCGAGAGAGGAGAAAATTTGGTGAACGTAGATCAGGAAATTTTTGATCGATTACAAGGTAATTTTTCATTATTACTCTTCTTTGATACATGTTTTATGAAAAATCTACTATTTGTAGGTACTTTAAACCTGTTTTGGGCAATTGTCATACGAAACTTGTTGGCGCTCTAGTTCCTCGGAACTGAGTGCTTATCAATTTGCCCAAATGTCTGTAATTTTCTAATTTTTAGATGAAAATTGTCTTAAACGATTTGGTTCGACTCACTGATCAAGAATCCGAGGTCGAAATCGATTCGGTCCGCCGGCCGTAGGCACGATAACTCTCGAACGAAAGAAGTTAGCGGATTGAAATTTGCAAGGTGGGTTTGGAGCGTAAATATCTCGGACAAGTTCGTTAATGGGCGTTAACCATCAAGGGGTTTCCGAGTTATGGCCGATTTTAGTAAAAATATTTTTTAAGAATATTTCCGAAACCGATCACTCGATCTATCTAAACTTTAGCATCAAATTGTAGAATCATGACCTTTATACGCATGTGAAGTTTTGTATTGACCAGATTACCGCAAAGTGTCAAAAAAAAATTTCAAAATTTAAAAAAAGTTTTTCTACAATAACACTCGATCGGAATGAGCTAGGTAGTTGAAATTTTCAGAGTAGGTTGGGGAGATGAATATTTCGGTTGAGTTCGTTATTGGGCAAAATTGGCCAGATTTAATTCGATTTCTTCCATGGTGCAGTTCTCATTCTCAGATTGCTCATTTAATCTTGATAAATAAACTATTATTTGAATTGAATTTCCTTTATGATGCAGTTCTATCATAAGAATACATTGATATAATTCCCAACTCTGAGAAACCAATACTTTCGGAGATATAATTTGTCTGTTTGAACTAGAGCGCCAGAAAGCTCCTGTCTACAGGGCTTGCACCCATTTTTTAGTCTGCGTTTCATGCCCAAACTTGCGAAATTGGTTCTCTGATTTACTTATTGTCCCTTGGGTTATAGGTAGTGACCGACCGAAAGTTCGGTTTCGGTTTCGGTTTCGGCCAGTTTCGGCCAAGAATTCTAGTTTCAGCCTTAGTTTCGGTTTCGGCCCAAAATGGCCGAAACTTTCGGCCGGGCCGAAACTTGAATGTTCGTGAATTATCCTGGTCCTTTGGCCAGGAGTTATAAGTAGGTATACATAATTGTCGTAGGAGTTATTATGATCTATCTTTGTTATGACTGAGAATTCATGAGAATTCACTTTAATGATTATTAATTAGACTACATAGGGTGATTCCAAATAAGACGTGAAACTTGGAGTATGACTCATTGGCTGTTCTTTAATCCATATTTATTAATAACCGAAAATCAACGGTTTTTGGAGTTTGGTTGATTTTTAAAAGATTCCTGAACTTATAGTACATATTTCGTCAATTTTTTCTACGTTGACCAAATTTGGTGATAATTTTGGTTTATTTTCATCAGAAAAGAATATGATATGTACGAAAAAGGCAAAACTATGCTGTATAAGAGGTTGAAAAAGAATTAGTATGATTTGAAATGTGGTAGGTATATGAATAAATGAAAATTCAATTACTAGTATCAATTTGTCTGCAACTTTTGAATTTCACAATTTTGTATGCCAAAATTATTTTAAAAAACTTGCCAATTTCCTTCTTCATTCTCTTAAAGATTTCGTTAGATTGCTTAACTAGTTTCATTTCAGCAGATTTTTATAACCTACCTTTTGAATGTCCGGCATTTAAAATAGTGAATGTGTATCAAAAGAGAGCGTGAGTAAATTTCAGGCGGTAAATAACAACTGAAGACATCAGAAATGCGGCACGTGCTAGCCTATGGAATGGTGGAAAATAATTTATGAATACATTTTCTAATGTAATTTCGAGCTTAGTTGCAACAAAAAAATATTGAATTCGTTATTTTCCTCTATTTGCGTCTTATACCCCCTTTCAAATCATACTAATTCTTTTTCAACAGAACCAAATATCTCGGGAACTATTGATTTTTGGTCCTCAATAAAAATGGCTCAAACCACAGCAAATGATCCATACTAACACCTCCTCTAAGGTTCACGTCTGATTTGGAATCACCCTGTATATTTCGACTGATTATTTTGATAAATTGGTAATACCAAAATAATAAATATAGATCTCAAAAAAATGTCTTTTTATTTTATTTGACACTCCTTAACTATTTTTATGTATATGCGACTAAAATTGTAAAAAATACAGTAGATAAAAGTATGAAATATAAAGTTTCGGTTTCGGTTTCGGCCGAAACTGAGACCCTGGCCGAAAGTTCGGTTTCGGTTTCGGTTTCGGCTGAAATACCAGTTTCGGTCGGACACTAAGTTATAGGCGGCAAATTCGGAAATTTCTCATGAAACAAGCGACTTACTTTTTTTTGTGTTCGGGTGTTATCTCCGTAGCCAATCATTTATAAAATTTTTATTTCCGCATTTCCGTTTATCGAACCATTATTAAAAATTGTAGTTTGTGAAATTCAAACACAAATTAGACAATTTATAAACTATAACTTATCAGCACAAAACAATTTACGAAGGCGTTCTAAAGAAACTACTAAAACATTGCCACAGCAAGTGTTTTACGTAGTTTTTATGGTAGCATCTGGAAAACATAATGTTATTGTTTTTTTATTATTTTCTTCCTACCACATCTGGAAGGGAAATAAGTTTAGTATTATTGTGATAAGATTTGGGAATATTTGAGGGAATAATATAATGAATTTCGGTAATCACATGATTTTATTTTCCTATTGTGAGTTTTGCAATAGAGAATGAGGCGACCTTTCAAACGATGTATCACAAGCCCATACTTCCTATTTGAAAAACTAGTGGTCTTTGAAGGGGGTTAAAGGTAACGTTCGCATTTTTACGTATATAGTTTATCGAGAATTCTAACATGAAAAAAAAAAAAGCACTGACGTGTAGTCAGTACTCTTTGGCGCGCGTGTTCACGGTGGCTAATTTGAATTGAATGATGAGTACTTCAAGCTCAGTAGATAGAGCGAGCCGAAGATCTACCCAAAGGATAGTGGACACCATTCACTGTCGGTTCAAAAATTAACAGTGCTGTATCTAAGCTGCCATCAGGATAGATTAACAAAGTTGGAAAAGAACACAAGTGACTCTCCTTAGTCGCACAAGCTCCTAGAAGATTTGGGAGGGTCAGTATAATCCTAATCATGTTAATCGCACGCGCGCCAAAGCAGATTGACTTTTTACACTTTTTCTTTCATTGTTAAGTCAATCTGCTTTTGCGCGCGTGCGATTAACATGATTAGGATTATACTGACCCTCCCAAATCTTCTAGGAGCTTGTGCGACTAAGGAGAGTCACTTGTGTTCTTTTCCAACTTTGTTAATCTATCCTGATGGCAGCTTAGATACAGCACTGTTAATTTTTGAACCGACAGTGAATGGTGTCCACTATCCTTTGGGTAGATCTTCGGCTCGCTCTATCTACTGAGCTTGAAGTACTCATCATTCAATTCAAATTAGCCACCGTGAACACGCGCGCCAAAGAGTACTGACTACACGTCAGTGCTTTTTTTTTTTCGAGTTCCTTTAACAAATATAGCTATCAATACAGTTTGGCTGTTAGCTTTACCGTAGATCGAAAAAAAATGCGGTTGTGGGACCTCCGTTTGAACGCAATTGCCTCTTCTCCAAATCCGAACGTATTTTAATATAGATCTACCGAATATAGTTATTTATAAATTCGCCTCAGGGCCACCATACAGACATTTCAACTCGGAAACAACGATATTTGCCCCAAACTGACTTGTGTCCGTGCACTGAATTGACATGAATATTCTTTTAAAACCTCACAATATCGGCTCATTGCTTCCAACATAACCCAAAACCATTCACTTCTCATCTGCGCAAGACCAGTATACTCGTGGCTGCAAGTCCTCCCAAAATTACACACCACACAAAAAACTCCGATTCTCCAACACTAGTGGTTCAGGAGATATCGCTTCTTGAATCCACGCATGCGCAGACCCTCACCAGGGGATTCTATAGAGGAATAGCATCCGCCACCCCAAAATCCCAATCCTCTCTGACGAAAACACCAGCAGTTAAATCACTGATGGTCTGCTCATGCGCATAACGAAAAATGCCCGTAAGGGGTAACATCAATTTCGAAAGTAGCCCCAGGGCCACGATATGGACACTTTAACTCGGAAACAACGCTACATCCCCCAATCTGACTTGTCCTTGCACTGAATTGCCATGCATATTCTTTTAAAACCTCACAATATCGGGTCAGCACTCCCAACATAACCCATACAACCCAAAAACAGTCACTTCTCTTCTGCGCATGCGCAATCTACTTGCGGCTGAAAGTCCTCCCAAAATCACACACCTTACATAAAACTCCGATTCTCCAACACTAGTGGTTCAGGAGATATCGCCTCTTGAATCCACGCATGCGCAGACCCTCACCAGGGGATTCTGTAGAGGAATAGCATCCGCCACCCCAAAACCCCAATCCTCTCTGACGAAAACTTCAGCAGTTAAATCACTGATGGTCTGCTCATGCGCATAACGAAAAATGCCCGTAAGGGGTAACATCAATTTCAAAATTGGCCCCAGGGCCACGGTATGCACACTTCAACTCGGAAACAATGGTATTTCCCCCAAACTGACTAGTGTCCGAGCCCTGAATTGCTATGAATATTCTTTTAAAACCTCACAATATCGACTCAGCACTCCCAACATAACCCATCCAACCCGAAAACAGTCACTTCTCTTCTGCGCATGCGCAATCTACTCGCGGCTAAAAGTCCTTTCAATATAACACACCTTACAAAAAACTCCGATTCTCCAACTCTAGTGGTTCGGAAGATATCGCATCTTTAATCTACGCATGCGCAGACCCTCATCAGGGATCTGAATTCTATGGAGGAATAGCATCCGCCACCTCAAAACCCCAATCCTCTCTGACGAAAACTACAGCAGTTAAATGACTTCTCATCTGCGCATGCGCACAACGAAAAATGTCCGGAAAGGGCAGCATGAACCTCAAAAAAATAGGTTTCGGCATTTTAAGCAAAGTATTTCACAAAATAGTAGTAATTTTTTAATTTTTTTCATGTCACGTGATCTTCACGAAATTTTGCAAAAGTGTTTGCATTGGTCTTTTGCATCTAACTACTGAGTTTCAATTTAATCAGATCAGTATTTTTCGAGTTATCCTGAAAACAAAATTTTAAAATTTTTGAAAATTTTTTTTACCCCTTTAGGGCCGTCCGATCAAAACAAAACTTCGCAGGCATATAAAGGTCATGCTTCTACAATTTGCTGCCAAATTTCAGAAAGATCGAGTGATTGGTTCCGGAAATATTCATTAAAAACGTTTTGACTAAAAACGGCCTTAACTCCGAAACCGCTCGGTGGATTTCGCCCGTTAACGAACTTGTCCGAGATATTTACGCTACAAAGCTAACCTGCAAATTTCAACGCTCTAAGTCGTTCCGTTCGAGAGTTATCGTGCTAACGGCCGGCCGGACCGGACGGACAGAATTGAATTTGACCTCGAATTCTTCATCAGGAAGTCGTACCTAATCGTTTGAGACCATTTTCGAAAAAAAATTCGAAAAATACAGACATTGTGACGAAATGATAGCACGCTGTTCCTTGCGGAACACGCGCGCAAAAAAACTTTTGTTGAATCCGGTGATATAACAGACAAGTTAACGTTCGAGCAGGACGTCTGTGGGTACGTCAGTTTCTAATAAAAATGAGCCTTATTTCTCGATATTCAAGCGGAATGAATCGTGAGCATTAAATAACACCCGCTTTTAAAGGAGTGGCAATCTGAGATTTGAGCAATTTCAGTAACAACCTGATATCGTTTCTCAATTAAACTTTAATAGGACTGTTTAATAACCGATTCGATACGGAAGTAGACGTTATCCCCACGTTGAAAATGTAGTCCATTACTTTGTAGTCTTGCGACTCGACCATTAAAGGCGCAATAAACCCGAATGTTAGCTACTTATGGAGCTTTTCCAGATGTTAATGAATCCTTGTCTCTTCAATTAAAATAATAGGTTCTCGTCGGTTCACAAAAGGTTTTCAAATCCCAAGGACCTATCTGATGGTAAAGCTCAGATTGAACAATCTCTTCCCCAAGGTTGTAGTGAATTTCCACACCAATTGGGAAAAAACAATGTATTTGATTACATTTTCACAAATGAATTCACTATGAAGAATATCAGCCCGACCGGTATCCACTGTTACATAATTATCAAGTTTGCAGGTAGTAATGAAATGTATAGATGTTGAAAATTGAGGAGGGGGAATAAGTCCAATTGGCTTATGGTTTCAGAATGGGATTTTTCTGAAGGTTCCGATCATTGCAGAATATTCATATCTGGCTTATGAGGCATTCACAGCGATTCGTTAAGTTATATAAATGCAATATTCAGACTTAGTTCCTCAGATTTTGTCTGGTAATTTATGCCGTAGGCTGCATTGCAATCATTACATTCAATTCTTTGAATTCCGGAATATTCCAGAAGAATCCATATAAATTAGACGTACTCCAAAATTTGTAAGTTGATTATGGTGAAGAAATTTCGGATTTTAGTTGAAAAATATAAACACGCACTGACGTGAAGTCAGGAGCTTTTGCTCGTATGTTCTATTGACCATTCTCCTCTATGGGACACCATGGTAAATTCGATTAAGATTGTTCAATACAGGAGAATGGACAATAGAACTAACTTGTCTGTGCACAGAATTGCCATTTAATTTCTGTTAAAACCTCACAATATCGGCTCATCACCAAATCCATGACCGCTATACGTAAAGCACTCCCAACATAATCCGTACAACCCCAAAAGTGCCACTTTATCTCTGCGCATGCGCAATCTGCATGTATGGGCAGACCCTTCTAAGGGGATTCTATGGAGGAATAACATCCTGCACCTCAAAACACCAATCCTCTCAGACGAAAACCCCTGCAGTTTAATCCCTTCTCGTCCCTCATGCGCATAAGGAACGTGATTTCAATTTCAAAATGGGTCCAAAGCCATGGTACGCACACTCCAACTCGGACAACTCTATTTTCCCCCAAACAGACGTGTCCGTGGTCAGAATTACCATGAGTTTTCTTTTAAAATCTCACAATATTGACTCAGCACCAGACCTATGACCACTTCCTAAACCACTTCCAACAGAACCCATACAAACCAAAAACAATCACTTCTCCCCTGCGCATGCGCAATCCACTCTTGGTCCTCTCAATATCATTCAAAACTCCGATTTTCCAACAGGAGATATCGCATCTTGAATCCACACATGCTCGGGCCCTCACCAGGGGATTCTATGGAGTGTGATGACATTTCTGTTCAGTAAGGTTTGTCAATTCATCTGGAATCCTTTAACGCCAGAACAACGCTCCCAGCCGGCCCGGTAGTCTAGCGGTAGAAATACTAGCTAGGGTGCCGGAGTCGCGGGTTCGAATCCCGCTCAGGGCATGGATGTAGAATGGATGGTTGTAATGTCACTATAATCTGTGCACATGGCTCACGCCGAGCACAATAAAAGAGAAGCTTTAAGCTTTAACAACGCTTCCATATTGTGATATTTTATCTTGAAAATAATAACTCTATTCGCGAAGTTCATAGAGCACTTCGTTCGTTTTACTCTTCGCGATTTAAAACAATCAACAAGACAAAGAAATGTGCGTACCGAAGAGAATATTGCTGCTGTAGCGCCAAGTGTTGAAGTGGAAGGAGCTGCGGTTACGGTGAATGGTGAGCGCTATCGAGCCATGCTGACTAATTTTTTGTTTCCGGAAATTAATCAGCTAAACATCGACGACTATTGGTTCCAACAAGACGGCGCAACTTGCCATACAACGCGCTTAACCATCAATTTATTGCCAAACCAATTTGGTGACACCTTTATTTCCAGAAGTGGTCAGGCGACTTGAAGTCCCTCGATTACTTTTTATGGGGCTATGTTCGGTTTTTGGTTTATGCCGACAAACCAGCAACTCTTGAAGCATTGGAAGTCAATATTCAAGCCACCATGGACACCATACGGCCAGATTTATTGGGAAAAGTAGTGAAAAATTGGACTGATCGAATGGACTATGTAACTCGTAGTCTAGGTGGACATATGCCGGAAATCATATGAAAAATAAATGCCATGAAATCATCTACCAGATTATAACAAAAAAAAATCCATTCCTTCAGTATTTCAGAATGAAAAAGTTAGTGAATTTTTAGAGTTGCACCAGTATCATCCAATAATATGGGACGCAAATAGGAAAGACGTAGACGAATGTGACATTTGAGCTTGTTAATAGACATAATCGTCCAAATGGTTTTGGAGTTATACCTATCTAAAATTTTGTTGTTATTTCCTCAATAACTCAAAAAATACGAATCCGATATAAACCAAGTAATTAGTAGTAGAATGTTGACGCGCAAATTTATGCGAAATTTCGTGAGGAAAATTTAAAAAAGTTCATTGAAAATCAATGAAAAAAATCCTAGCAGCCTTGGGTAAGTTCAGGAGCTGGATGGAGGACCACTGCCACGATAACTATCTAACGGAAAGAGACAGCGACTTGAAATTTTCAGGGTAGCTTGCGTGTTCGAAGGGTACAGTTAAGTTTTTTGTTGAGCATAATCGGCCTAACGGTTTCGGAGTTATACCAATCTGGGATATTATTTTCTCGATAACTCAAAAAATACAGGTCCGATAGAATTGAAACTTGGTAACTGGTTGTAGAGTACCGAATTGAAGACGTACCTATGTGAAAAAGAATTTTGTAAAGTGATATGTGTCTCACGATAACTTTGGAACAAGAAGAAATAGCGACTTGCAATTTTCAGGGTAGGTAGCGCATTTGCGACTTTTGAGTTCGTTAAAAGGCATAATCGGCAAAATGGTTTTGGAGTAAACACATATACCAATCCGATCCAATTGAACTCGGTAATTACTAGAAGAATGACGAAGCCCTAAATTTCGCGGAATTTTGTCAATATCGTATCTCTAGAAAGATTGTATCGCTCTTGAAGGAGACTATTATTGATGAAAAGCGAAGAAGTTGGGGCGACCCATGCATGATTTGTCATGCGGTTGTTTTGTATCTACGGCCTATGTATAATAAAAAGCTTAGATAGGTTGACTTTTGTTTTGAGGGGGCAGAACTTTGAGCCCAAAATTTTCACCCCTGCATCAACCCCCTGCCAACCCTGTTGACAGCGTCAAAATTTTGAATAGGGAAAGTAGGTCGTGTGGCATATCAGTTGAAAGGTCTTTTCATTCTCTACATAAAATGTAGTAATTTTTTAATTTCTTTTTGGTCATGAATTTTAAATTCTGTTTAATTGAGGTTAAACTGGTGCGACCAATAGCGCAAAAAGTTAAGATAATATCATTCTACTATGGAAATACTCCTTGTGGTAACAGGGCGGCTAATTTATTTAATGTATTGGCTTTTCAGAGTTGGGAATGATATCAATCGATTCTTATGATAAAACTGCATCATTAAAGAAATTAAACTCAAATATCTTTGCAAGTATTGATTTCTCAGAGTTGGGAATGATATCAATGGATTCTTATGATAGAACTGCATCTTGAATGTAATTGCAGAGATAGAGAGGAACAAATATTGTTTGTGGCCATACCACACTGAATATGCTAGATAACGTCCGAATACTGAAGCCAAGCAGCGCCAGGCGCGGTTAGTACTTGGATGGGTGACCGCTTGGGAACAGCGCGTGCTGTAATCTTTTTTCAATTTGTCTTCTGTACGTCAATTTTCAAGAATTTTCTTAATTGAATTCAAACGTAGGTCTATGGCTCTCCTCATGTTGGATTCACATACATCAGCAAATTATAATTAGTGTATTCTGTGAAATCATAG
The DNA here is from genome assembly GCA_937662695.2 of Halyzia sedecimguttata. NCBI lineage: Eukaryota > Metazoa > Arthropoda > Insecta > Coleoptera > Coccinellidae > Halyzia > Halyzia sedecimguttata. The sequence continues at coordinate 37,077,364 of OW569411.2, forward strand.
AATAAGAATAATTATTGAAAAATCATATCTTCGAAAGTATTAGTTTATTAGAGTTGAGAATGACATCAATGTATTCTTAAGATAATAGAATTTATAATTTGTAATGTAAAGAAAAATTTTTTTTCGTTACTCCTAAACTACCATTTTGCCTAATAAAAAACTGAACCAAGGTATTTATCTCCCAAACCTACTCTGATATTTCAACTGTCTAGCTCATTCCGTGATAGTTACCGTGTTAACGGCTGGAAGGACAGATGGACGCACTGCCGGAAAGAATCTATTTTGACCACGGATTCTTGATCAATGAGTCGAACCAAAATGTTAAGATCAGTTTCAACCAAAAATTCTAAAGTTACAGACATTTGGGCAAATTTTTCTTATGAAACTCTCTGTCGGCAACGACTTTATCTTTGCATCCTAATGCTATCGGTTTCCCTTACAACTCCGTGCCAACCAAATTGATAAGCACTCTGTTCCGAGGAACAAGAGCGCCAAAAAGAAGATAATTGCAATTATAATTTATTGGTATATCTTTTATCCTATCTATCCATATATTGTGCACCAATTACTTCATACATCAACATACCCCATGGGGTAGGTTGACTAGAATGTCTAAATCTCCCAAATCAAGTTTGCACGCTATATTATGATTAATTTTGTGACTTTCGTCATTCAACTCCAAAGGTTAATAGTGTTAAAAGACACACGAATAAATATTCGTAGATTTTAACCATCAACAAATATTCCCTCGTGATCCGGACAAACCACCTCTTCGCTCAGTGTTTCCCAAAAGAGGAACGTGTCATTCAGAGCAGACACGTACCGGTCTCATGGTCGTTACCAATCATCAGCGTAACTTAGCCACTGAATGACAAATGAAGAAGCTCTAGGAAACTTAAGCCCTATCGTTGCGAACTACAGTGCCATCTCGGGAAATCCTTACGAACTCCAACTCTCTGTAACGCGAAAACCTTGAGCGATTTTCAGTGACGTTCATTATTTTGTCGCAAGAGAGATTGGGGAACTGCAATGGAGACTACCTATATGACTCCATTGCGACATGGAAACGCTCGGCTTAGAGTGGTTGGAGAAGACCACAAACCAGTGAAAATAGAATAAGGTGAACTGTAGCTAATTCTATGGTTAATATAGTGTATATATTAAATGTATCAGTTGTTACAAAATATTTGAAATACGCGTCTTAACTGAAATTCTGTCAACCATCCCCGGTCTCCCCTACCAGTATAAATTTAAGTATATAGCATAATATAAATATAATCAAATCCCCTATGCCCACGATCCGATAGTGGCGGAAGGCCACCACAAGCCAACGCAAATCTATCTGTTGACGATTGGACAATAGAGTAGATAAAAATAGGTATTCATTCTCCATTATGTTTTACGATTCACACCATAAATTTCTCGTGTTCACCTCTGCATCTCCTTCAATTCCGCCCATCCCATAAATCCTTGTTCGAATAAGAAGTAAAAATTCAGTCCCCCTGTACTGTACCATATCCAATTCTGGACCTTATGGTCATGAAAAAAATTAATTTTAGAAGTTTCACGACTAGATAAAACTAGGGCCGAATGAATCGTTAAAAAAGTTGTAGTTACAACGAAATTGCACGTAATTTTCAGCGATTCGAAGTGATCCTGACGAAATTGCGAGAGCAACGTGAGCACATGTTGCAGGTGGCTAATCCAATCGATAAAACTGGGATAGGTCAGGTTCTCCCAACAAACATCGTAGAAGAGAGTCCAGAGATTTGATATTGCAGTCACGGCTACATCCACTATTATCTATTCAGTTCATGTGTGCCCACAGTTCCAAGCGTATATAACGTGTATAATGTACTTCCTACGAAATTGGGAGAATGTAATTGTATTCCCGAAATGCTTTCGAAAATACGGGATATCTTCCGAATTGAATTTTGTTTCTCGCCTTCAATTTTAGTTTCGAATGACCAACTTTTCGTTTTAAAAATATTTTTCATGAATGGTCACTCGCATTTGATATATTGACTCTAGCGATATAATCTGAAATTTTGAAATCATGAGACAAAATGTGGAAAAGTCGTGAGGCTTTGGCGCCCTTGTTCAAACTTTGACAAATCATATCTCCGAAAGTATTGGTTTACCCTAGCTGGGAATGATATCAATGGATTCTTATGATAGAACTGCATCGTAAAAGAAATTAAATTCAAACGAGTAATTACTCAAACTTTGACAAATCATATCTTCGAAAGTATTGATTTCTCAGAGTTGGAAATGTTATCAATGGATTGTTATGATAGAACTGCATCACACAAAGTAGGTCTATGACTCACCCTATATGTTGGATTTATATGTAGGATTTCAATAAGGATAGGAATTCTTTTTGTATATAGTTAGAATTGGGATTACATTTAAGGGTACGAACTACGTTATCTGGAACCTCTGGCGCCTGAAATCCATACTGCATACTGTTAGCGATACATTACAGATGACAGGAGATGAAGAATTTAAGACCAATCCCGACTCTCTGGCGTCTCCAAGGAGGTCGGGGTTAACGGGATATCCATATCTGGATATTATAAACTCGAAGGGCCCTAGACGTACAAAATTAACAACGACTAGATTCCAGGAATCGCCTCAAGACCGTGGGATCTTTCACAGGGAATCCTATTGGTCTAAGGCGGGGTAAGCCAGAGAATCACCAATCATTGCACTACCCTGTGAGATCGAAGGCCAGACAAGTGCGGAGGGTAAACAAAGTATCTAGGGTAGGAGGAATCGGAAAACGGCGAGTGTATTCTGAGGAAGTATTAGATCAAGACGGTTGGCGAGTACAAGTTTTTATCCCTGAGACGTAGATGGTTTTTTTGAATTCTGACTTAGACGAATTTAGAATATATTGCCATAGTTGACGAACTTCAGTAATTGAGGAAGTAAATACTGTCGGAGTTGTAAATATTTCTTCGAGTTGAATTGTAAATAATGTGTATAAATAGCAGAACAAGTGTTTTTTGAAAACCAAAGACGTTTAAGACGAATGTTAGGAGCGTAAATCAATCAACCCCTAGGCGATTGATATAAAAATCCTGCATATACATCAGCAAATTATAATTAGAGCATTCTATAAAGTCATAAAATTACGATTAATAATTGAAATTTTGAAAAAGCATTTTTCCGAAAGGGTCCGTTTGTTACAGTTGAGAATGATATCAGTGGATTCTTGTGGTGCAACTGCATCTTGAAAAAAAAAAATATGAAATTCATTATGTGAAACAACTCCCAAACCTCCTCTGAAAATTTCATTCCGTTCGAGAGCTATCGTGTTAACGACTATTTTTTTTTAATGATACTGTGAAAATATCATTCATGATGATAAAAAAAATTATCGTAAAAGTTTGAGCCCATAATAATAGTATTAAGGGGTGTATCTTTACGACTATTGGTCTTTTAACAGTAATCGCATTTTTGGCGCTCTAGTTCCTCGGAACTGAGTGCTTATCAATTTGCCCAAATGTCTGTAATTTTCGAATTTTTCGATGAAAATGGTCTTAAACGATTTGGCCGTAGGCCGTAGGCACGATTACTCTCGAACGGAATAAGCTAGACAGTTGAAATTTTCAGAGTAGGTTTGGGGGATAAATATCTCGGCTAAGTTCGTTATTGGGCGAAATGGGACAGATGGTTTCGGAGTAAAAAAAAAAAAATTTTTTCACATAACAAATTCCAAATTAAATTTTTTTCAATATGCAGTTTTACCATAAGAATCCATTGATATCATTTTTAACTCTAACAAGCTAATACTTTCGGAGATATGATTTTTCAAAATAAATATAAATCATATTTCTATGTTTTCACAGAATGATATAATTATTCTGTGGGTATTCTATGAATTGTTATAATGTCAACTTATTTTCCTGAGACATGACGTTGTCTAATTCATTCATTCCAGCAATCGTAGAAATATGAGAATAATAATATAATATCATACTTTTTTTATTGGTTGATATTTTCATGCCGATGGTCAATCCATATGATGATGGGAATGGTAAGTTAATAATATTGAGTTCAGAATATCTCCACTAAAAACAAAAGTGGAATATTGGTGTATTGGAGTGGATTTGAGGAAAGATATATATTATCGTTCATCATAGAATTGAGGAATGAATATCTCGGATGAGTTCGTTGTTGGGTAGAATTCGGCTATTGGTTTTGGATTGATAATTTTTGGCACTCTTGTTGAATTTAAATTCCTCCATGATGTTTGAATTCAATTTCGGCTAAGATGAAGTTCTTTATAAGAATCTATTGATATAATTCCCAACTCTGATCAACCAATACTGTCGGAGATATAATTTGTCTGTTTTTAACTCCAACAAGCTTATACTTTCGGAGATATGATTTTTCGAAATTTCAATAATGAATCGTACTTCTATGTTTTCACAGAATACTATAATTATTCTATCTAAGCTTTATTATATGCTCTGTGTTCATACTCGTACATGTCATCCTGTTCTATAAGAGAGTGTCAGATTCATTTCAGCTATTTTAATTTTATTTCTTCCATGGTGCAGTTCTCAGATTGCTCATTTATCTTGATAAGTGAACTATTATTTGAATTGAATTTCCTTTATGATACAGTTCTATCATAAGAATACATTGATATAATTCTCAACTCTGAGAAACCAATACTTTCGGAGATATAATTTGTCTGTTTGAACTACAGCGCCAGAAAGCTCCTATCCACAGGGCTTAAACCAATTTTTTCACTCAAAACTCGTCAATTATTAATTTGAAAAATTTGAGCGATACATATTCTTAAAGGAAATTAAATTCCCTACACAAATAAATAACTTATGATTAAGAAACCAAATTTTTTGTACTATTGGAGTTGCTTAAATACATTAAAAATGAATTTATGTAGATAACTAATCGTTAAAACGCATAATAATACATTAATAAATTACGATTTTACAAAAAAATGTTTAGTGATCGAGAGAAAAAAGTTACTCTCAATATTTAAGTAATAAATTTTTCAATCAAATGGAAAAAATTATGTTTAACGCGAAAAAAACGATAAATAACTTTTGAATTCTTCAACGTCGAATAACTTTAGAAGGAGTGAAATTAATTAAAAATGTGTAGTAGAACAATTCAAAATTTAAATTTGCCGCCATAGAGGTGCTGCCGCCAGTGTCGCCCTCTGTGTGTTGACAGATAGGTATACGATTCTGTGATCGCATATGTCAGAGTCAGTCGTCGATAAGTCGAAGCGGCTGAAGCCAGATTATGTCTTAGATCTTATGTTTCTTATGATTATGTTCTTATGAAGTGTGACGAGGAATAAAACTGAAGTTATTTGAACCATCTTTATATTTATCCTACAAATCAGGTGTGGGGTACAGAAGAATCCATTGAAATTTATGTTTGCCATAAATATTTCGAAGAAAATGCAACGAGAGACTTTTGGAGAAGAAGCACATGGTGCAGCGTCCGTTGAACAGTCAGCAATAACTATGGAAGACTTGATTGCGTCAACAGTAAGGGCTATCAGTCTATCTGATAAAATAAGGACCTCAAACCAAGAAGTTTCCGCACTAATACCTCCATTTACGGGAAATGAGGATCCTGAACATTGGTTCTCCCGAGTTGAAAAGGTTAGGACCACTTACAAGGTAGATAAAACCAATTTATTGATGATTATTATTGCAAAGCTGGATGATGATGCAAAACTATGGTATTTTTCAAAGCCAGAATATGCTACTTATGATTATGACATGTTAAAAGATGAAATACTTAGAATTTTTGATTGTCGAGAAGATAAAATCACACTTATGAGGAAATTCGAGGCCAGGAAGTGGAAAAGACATGAGAAATTTTCTGTCTACTTTCGTGAAAAAGTCCTTCTGGGCAATAAAGTAAATTTAGAAGAGGTCGATTTGATCAATTACATTATTGATGGACTTGATAACAGTGTTTTACAAAGTCAAGCCAGAATGAGCCGGTTTACTTCTATAGGTGACTTATTATCTGCAATGAATGGTCTGACTGAAAATGATCGAGGTCAGTCTGCAAATTACCGAAGACAGCAGGTCCCACCGAAAGAGAATAAGCCAACAATGAGTCAGCAGGAAAGAGAAAGAAGCATTACACCGAAATGTTTTAATTGCAACAAACCTGGACATTTAGCTAACAATTGCCATTTACCTAAACGACAGAGAGGTTCCTGTTACAATTGTGGGAGAATGGGACACCAAAGTAAAGATTGCAGAGCTGGAAGACAAGCGACTCCGGATTCCACGACGATGGTAGTGAACGAGCCATTGAAAAATCATGAAGGATTTCACGTGAACTTACATTATGTCATTGCAACAAATCAAGTTGGAGTTCGTCAGAAAACTGAGGTATCTGCCTTACTGGATACAGGTAGTCCTATTAGTTTTATAAAAATTTCATGTATACCTTTTGATTCTTTTGGAAAGTTTGAGCATGTAAATGAAGATTACTTTGGTATTAACCAGTCTAAATTGAATATATTAGGAAAATTTAAGGAACCTTTTTATGTGAATGATGAACTTATTAATATGCACCTGTATGTTGTATCAGACGAAACCATGAGTGTGTCAGCAATTTTAGGAAGAGACTTTTTAAAAATATCTAATTTCAAAGTTGAAATTTCCAATGGCAATGTAATTCTTGTTAAGGAAAGAAATAGTCAGAATTATATTGAGGTTGATTTCCATGAACAAGAAATCATGCAGATTAGTATTCCCACTACAAATGAACCTTCACTTGATGTTAATAGTAACCTTTTATTTGATGATAAAACTTTAGTTCAAGAGATAATACGAGAAGAGTACTTAGACGCTGTTAGGCCCCCAAAACCAATAGTATATCATGAAATGAACATTGTTTTACAGCATGAACAACCATTTTCTTTTAGACCTAGAAGATTGTCATATCACGAAAAATCCGAATTAGGTAAAATTATAAATGATTTGAAAGAGCAGGAAATTATTAGGGACAGTAACTCTCCTTATTGTAGTCCAATTGTCTTAGTTAAAAAGAAGAACGGAACACTAAGATTATGCATTGACTATCGTGAACTCAATAAGATCACAATTGCAGATCACTTTCCACTCCCATTAATTGAAGATCAGATTGATCAATTAAAGGACAAGAATTATTTCACAACATTAGATTTGAAAAATGGTTTCCATCATGTTTATATGGCACAAAATTCAATTAAATGCACTTCTTTTATAACTCCTTTAGGCCAATTTGAATATCTTAAAATGCCATTTGGTTTACGCAATGGTCCCTCTGTTTTTCAGCGCTATATCAATTCCATTTTTCATGATTTAATCGCTCAAGGGAGAATTTTGTTGTATTTGGATGATTTGTTAATCGCGACCCGGACATTTGTTGAGCATTGTGAAATTTTGAGACTAGTTCTGAGGATAATGATTGACAACCTCTTGGAGTTGAGATTAGAAAAATGTAAATTTATGCATAATGAGATTATCTATTTAGGGTATTTGATAAATACTCAAGGAATTTCACCAAATCCAGAAAACATTGAAGCTATAGCAAAGTATCCAATACCTAAGAATGTACATGAAGTACACAGATCATCTTTATCAACGGAATTGCATTGTGATGCATGTAGCAAGGGATACGGAGCCATTCTTTTACAAAAACAAGAAGATGGAAAATTTAGACCAGTATTTTACTATAGTAAGCGAACTACAGATACAGAGTCCAAGTATCATAGTTACGAATTGGAAATGTTGGCTATCATAAATGCATTGAATCGATTTAGAATTTATTTGCAAGGTGTTCCTTTTACGGTAGTAACAGATTGTAATTCAATTAAACTTGCTTTAAGTAAAAAAGAGATTAATCCGCGAATAAACCGCTGGGCATTGATGCTCCAAAATTTCGACTATAAAATAGAACATCGGAGTAGTAGTAGAATGAAACATGTAGACGCCCTTAGCAGATGTAATGTATTTATTTTGGAAGAAAATACGTTTGAACAGAATGTTGTTATTGCTCAGAATCTTGATCCTCAAATCCAAAGAATTAAGAAAGAATTAGAAATTAAGGAGAGTAAAGATTTTGAACTCCATAACGGTATTCTATATAAAAAATCTTCCAAGAAATTATTATTTTACGTTCCTTCGGTTATGGAAAGTCAAGTAATTAGAGCTAGCCATGATGAAATGGGTCATATTGGAATTAATAAGACAATAGAGTATATGTCTCGAGTATATTGGTTTCCAAACTATTACAAAAGGGTTAAAGACTATATACAGAATTGTTTAAAATGTATTTCTTATGCTCCCACATCCGGAAAACCTGAAGGTATTCTCCATAACATTCCTAAAGGAAATAAACCTTTTATCACACTTCACATAGACCATTATGGACCATTAGAAAAATCGCCTCGGAATTACAAATACATATTCGAAATCGCAGATGGATTTACCAAGTTTGTTAGGTTTTATGAAGTTAAGACAACTAAAACGTGTGAAGTAATTAATAAATTAAAAGATTATTTTCAGAATTATAGTAAACCTTCACAGATAGTTTCAGATAGAGGAACTTGCTTCACATCTCACGATTTTGATGATTTTATGCGCCAACAAAATATCACACATATTAAAGTAGCAACGGCCTCCCCTCAAGCAAATGGTCAGATTGAAAGATTTAATCGGGATCTAACTCCTATGCTTTCAAAGTTAGTTAATTTTAAAAATAAGTGGCCTGATTATTTACCGATTATAGAGTATGCTATAAATAACTCATATTGCCGTTCAATAGGAACTAGTCCTGCTAAATTATTATTTGGGGTTACACAAAGAGACCCTTATGATAATTTGAGAGTATATTTAGACAGTTTGAATGAGGATGAGTTTAAACTTGATGAGTTACGAGACCAAGCTGAACAAGCCAATCTTAAAACCCAAACATACAATAAAAATTATTATGATATTAAACATAAAAAGCCTCACAAATACACTGTTGGAGATTTTGTGATGATTCGCAATTTTGACTCGACGCCTGGAGTAAATAAAAAACTTATTCCAAAATTTAAAGGACCTTATGAGATCGATAAAGTTTTGGGAAATGATCGCTATTTATTGAAAGATATAGAAAATTTTCAGTTAACCAATATCCCTTATACAGGAGTCTCTAGTTGTGATAATATGAGATTATGGCTTCATGTTAATGAATAAAATGTATTTATTTAAAAATACTTGATACTGCCTGTTTCTTTCCATATTTCTTTATTGTAATTCTCCATGTTTGAATCCTATGTTAAGTTATTATTATGTACACTGTGTTTCTTAGATTAACTACTATTCATTGATTGAGGACAATCAGCTGTCAGGTTAGGCCGAATTGTAGTAGAACAATTCAAAATTTAATTTGCCGCCATAGAGGTGCTGCCGCCAGTGTCGCCCTCTGTGTGTTGACAGATAGGTATACGATTCTGTGATCGCATATGTCAGAGTCAGTCGTCGATAAGTCGAAGCGGCTGAAGCCAGATTATGTCTTAGATCTTATGTTTCTTATGATTATGTTCTTATGAAGTGTGACGAGGAATAAAACTGAAGTTATTTGAACCATCTTTATATTTATCCTACAAATGTTAGGAACCTTTTTTTGTAGAGTATTAAATTTCCTTTAAAATAAGTACTGCTCATTAAAATAAGTATTGCTCATTTAATCTTGATAAATAAACTATTATTTGAATTGAATTTCCTTTATGATGCAGTTCTATCATAAGAATACATTGATATAATTCCCAACTCTGAGAAACCAATACTTTCAGAGATATAATTTTTCTGTTTGAACTAGAGCGCCAGAAAGCTCCTGTCTACAGGGCTTGAACCCATTTTTTTGAAAAACTTTGCACATCCGCAGTAAGGTTGTGTAGACATGACCTTGAATTTTTCATGCTTAATTGTCTATGGATTGAACTCGGTATTTTACGGTTCCTAGTCCAACACTATCCACCCAACTAACGGCACTAATACATTGAACCTTGTACACTCTGACTTCTGCACAATCTCTATACTAAAGATCCACTAGCGGTTCAGAAATGGTTTCAGCTCATAAATGTATTAGCGCCTTCAAGATTTTCGTTTTTTGGATTGCATCAAACACAGTCCCCATCTGGCAACTGATGATTCATTAGCAATTCATTTTTTTTTAGCTCGTGGGTGTCTTCACTCCTAGAACATCGACAAGTATTGACAATATGTGATCTAATGACCGAACAACGGTTGGGAACGGATCAACTAGCAAATATATACCCAGTGTTCGAGTAAACTAATAACTTAGAACTTCTTGAACGCAATTACTCTGCAGATCATTAGCTCGATATTTTGAACCCAGCCCCAATCTGTGAACTTTTGATTTGCAGTAAGTTCGGCGCTCTATAAACCTAATTCTATTTTATGAGCAGGAGAGTCACTCACGACTCAAAAATGATTCAGTGAACATTGTAGGCATGAGTTTTGACCCTGTTGGAATATTCACATTATAAGTATTTTCCCATAAATGTTGGAATACAAAAAACTGATGAAGTACCACCAATCTTTCTGGTGAAGAAGTCGTGTATCCTATAATTTTCCTCCACTAAGGTTACCATATACTATCACATTTAGAATCCATCATACTTTATATTCTAACCCTATCTTTTGATGGGCCATTCGATTTATTTATCGTCACAATAATATTGAAATATTAGTCAAACTCAGAGAAACTTTTTTTTCTGGCACCATTGTCGTATTATCCATTCCATTAATGGGTCAGAATAGGGGCCCTTATAATGGTGAACAAATCACAAAAGAACGTTCTGTTATACGATCTTTTATATTGTTCAATTTCATATGGTGTAGGAAAACGTACAACGCTTTTTTCGAGGGTGTCTTATTACTCAAGAGTAGGTATGTTCGAAATAGAAATTCATATTCAAGTTTAGGGAAATATTTTGCCGAGATAACTGTAATTAGCTGCACCACATTACAAAATGTTCTCTGCAGTTTTTTAACGTTCCTTCATACATCTAATCGTTGGCTCAAAGTTCAAAGGAATATATTACAATATACAAGCTGACCCGGCCAACTTTGTATCGTCCCAAAGATACATGAAGTTTTTTTGTGTGTGTATTTGAGTGGGTTCCTGGATGCTTTAGTTTCTGCTCCAACAGAAGGTGCTGCAATCAGGTTATAAAAAAAATGTTTACCTCGAAATGACGTATGCGCTGATCCAGTTATTAGAACATGGACTCTTTTCAGATCTCAGAGACCTGGAGTGTCACTTTTACATTCGTTATTTATTTTTTGTTTCGGTCAACTTTCAGTGAAAATAAAGTTTATGACATATTATATTAAAGTGTAATTCATGTGTGGAGAGTTTGGAAATGCTGTTAAAAACTATACATTGTGGGGTTCGTTAGCAGCAGTATTGAAGTGGGTATTTCACATCATTATTAACTTGAAGAAGTTACTTATATTTATGTGATCTGCAGCTATATTATTACACTCACCACCAACGACTCGAGAAATACAGGCACTTCTGCCAAATGAGTAAATTTCAAGCACCAAATATTGCCCGGACATGTCACTAGAATTGATCAACTTCGGATCCCAAGAAATGTGTCAGTTCTTGATTTTGTTTGGTCAACAACAAATTTCACAATGCCAATGTCGAAACGAAAAGATTGAAATGTCACTCTTATGTCAAATGTCACTGTTATGTAAATATATTGATGGTGCAGACTACCTGGTCGATTAGCGTTGGAAATACTGTTTAGTGTTTATGACATCAGATGTTGCAGGGTCGAGTCTTCATGGATCATAACGGGCGAGTTGATGAAAGGTTTGAGAATTTTCCAAAGAATACAGAGTGCCTCAAAATTCACTCCTCAGTGCTCGGATTTCTATTTAATATACATTAATAAATAAGACAAAATGAAGAATACCAAAATCCCGCAAACGAGGTCGTTTTGAGGAAATATTGTAAAGAAAATTTGAGGAACTGAAGTCAGGAGCTTTTGCGTGCATGTTCCATTATCTATTCACGCCTCATACGAAGTCGATGTTAGCGTGGTCATCTGCCACACCGGTGATTCAGGTTCAAATCCGCACTGAGTAAGTTCAATATTTTGTTTCTTTTAAAAGTTGAATTCAGTTTATGCGTACTGTGTAAAATTTGTGTTTTTTCAATGGCATATGTGAGTGTGGCAAATTCTCCCGAATCTGCCATGAAAACACGAATTTCATACACGAAATTCAAACAACATTTTTTGTACAACTGTGAATGTGAATTTAACTGATAAAATCGTGGAATCAACTCTCCAAGAAATATCTGATCAGCAGCAACATGGAACATCTTCGGAAATTGATGTTGAAAGTAATTGTTCAAAATTAACTATCAATTCCAATAAATGAAATTATTCTATGATGAATAAACAATAAATAATTGCAATAGAGATGCAAAAATGTCAAGTTTTTTTGAGAGTTGTACAAAAAAATATATTACGATGTATAATAACAGTATTATTAAGGATGAAAAGTAGTAAATTTATCGAGTATTGCGAATAGAAGCATTTCATTGAAACTTGTGAAATTCGGAGTAGGACTTTCTGATAAAGAATTCGTGCTCAAATTTAAAGATGTCAGTCCGTCTGTTCTTAAGCACGATAATTGTCGAAAGAATTATCTCCGTGAATTCTAATGGTATGTTAAAGCTCGAATCTGAAGATCTGGACAAGTTTGAATAAAAAAAATGATGTGAAATATCGAATATTATGCATAATTCGTGAAGGCCCAGAAGGTTAGAAATAAATGATGATTCATTCATAATATCAATCCATAGGACAGTCTGGTCCACGCCTCTTGGAAACGTCAGTGGAAATAAATGAATATTGAAGAAAAGCCACTTCCACTGCGGTAACCTGACGTTACCGGGTTCGTGAGGCAGTATGTCTAACCTCGGCGCTCAAGAATTCTTGTAAGGATGTGGGTATCAGACTATATTTGAACGAATTATCCTACCTCAAAAATCGTCTTCGATATATTTTCCCAATATTTCTAAAATATTTAGATCCTTTCGAGTTTGGCTGTGAAATAAGGTTTTGAAGGATTCTGCAAAATTTCAGCGATATCTGAGGAATAGTTTCTGAGATGGAGAATTTTTTAAATATTTTTCCCAAATTTTCTAGTCATATGATCCTCACGAAATATTGCACAAGTCCTCGTGTCGGTATTTCTCAACTAAGTACCAAACTCCAATTCGATCAAATCAATAATTTTCGAGTTAGTGTGGAAACAAAAACTGATTTTTGATTTTTTTTGTTTCTGTTCCTAGATATTCGATCAATACAACACTTTTCATTCGTATTTAGTTCGTAATTCTACAATATACTACAGAATCTCAGGTGACTGGAATGAGTAGTTTCGGAAATATTCGGAAAAAAAAACTTAATCTTTAAATGACCATAATTCTGAAACCGGATTAGTCATTAATGAGTCGAACCCAATCGAGTGAGACCAAAAATGCAGACACTTGGCTTAAGAAATAGTTGAGTTGTTTATTTCGGAATGCCATTCGTTGAGCAGGTGGGTAAAATTGCCTTATTTCCTTGCTGAAACTTTCCTAGGACTACGAACCTCCCCATCTAATTTATTCTCGAGTCTCTCAGCACCATATTTGTGAACTTTCTCCGAACTTTAAACGTGTGCACTCTCAAATTGATTATGTCCTCTGCAATAATAGGGGATATATTTCTCCCATTTTATGAGCTGATGCACTTGTGAAATAGTTTTAAAATTTAGTACCTAACTGGAAGAAATAATTCCAGAACGAATCACTTCGAAACTTGATGACTAGAAACTACTTTCTTCTTCATCTACAAAAATAAGACGAATATCATTACCATCGGCTTCGCCCGCCCGCTCACCATTATAGTAAGCTTTTTTGGCGTTCTTGTTCCTCCGAACAGAGTGCTTATCAACTTGCCCAAATGTCTCTAATTTTCGAATATTTAGATGAAAATGGTCTCAAATGATTTGGTTCGACTCACTGATCAAGAATCCGTGGTCTAAATTCTGTCTGGCTGGCCATTAACACGATAACTGTCAAACTGAATGAGCTAGACAGTTGAAATTTTTAGAGTAGGTTTGGGAGATAAATATGTCGGTTAAGTTCGTAATTGGGCAGAATCGGCCTCATGGTTCCGGAGCAACGAAAAAACATAATTTCATTCATATTACAAATTTCAAATTCAATTTTTGTTAAGATGCAGTTTTATCATTAGAATCCATTGATGTCATTTTCAACTCCAACAAGCTAGTACTTTCGGAGATGATTAACTAGCTTCCTCAAGTTAGTTTTACACGGCGAAGAAATTCGTGAATGTCTTCGCGAAGTTCTTCATGAAGTGACTTCATGAAGGAATTCTCCGTGTAAAACATCAACTTGACGTGAAGTTACTTCACGAAGAACTTCACGAAATTAGAACTTGTTCTATTTTATCAACAAGTTTCGCGTGAAGTCAGGGGTACCAACATATGTTCCATGCCAGAAATTATTGGAAAAGCTGAAAAACATAAACTGGTGGTCGTTGAGGTTGTTGTTTGGAAGTTCTAGTTGTTTTGAGGTATAATACGAGTCAAGTTCAAAATCGAGCCACAGCTGCTCTTGTTATTGTCTGAATATTTGCTACTTCAGAAGTTTACAGTTGGTATTACTATTATTTGACATTTATCTTCATGAATTTCTTCGCCCATGTAAAACTACATACTTCGTGAAGAAATTCATGAAGAACTTTGCCAAGAAATTCATGAATTTCTTCGCCGTGTAAAACTAACTTTGAGTGCAGAGTGGGAATGTTACATGCCGCGATATTAGCGCTTGCATAATACTCAGTGCGTCGCTACGAATTTCCTTAAGTGCAGAATTGAAGACGGGTGTGTTACGACAATCTCAAAAAATACTTGGACAAAACAAATTTTGTTCTAAATTTTCCTAGAAATCTATATACATACTACCCGGCACATGGAGGTACACCTTCAACACTGGACTTTATGATATCCAAAAACCTCAACATATTGCAACCTTTCACAATTGAGACGCTAGATTCAGACCACTTCCCAGTTTTGGCAGAAATATCAAAAATAAATTCATCCCCTCTACCAAAACAAATGACTCGTACTACACAAATTGGAAAGAATTCAAGAAACTAATGGAACAAAACATTAAAATAGACAGAAATTTAAACACAACAGATGACATTGACAAATGTATACACAACTTTACAAAACAAATAAAAGAAAACCTTCTTAGTACTACAAGCACTACACAACCCATCAACGGACTAGAAGTTCTCCCAAACATCCTGGAACTTATGGAAATGAAAAACAAACTACGGAACTACAACATTGGACTCTACCAACAATACAAAGACTCGATCAATCTAGTCAGAAGTGCAATGAAATCTCTTAAATCTGCCAAATAGGAAAATTTCACAAAAGACTTGACAAACACAATTAAAATGTGGCAAATAGCACGCTCACTTAAAGGCTCAATTCGAGTTGAGCAATGATCAATTTAGATATCGAGAAAGCCTTTGACACCGTGTGGCATGAGGCCTCATATTCAAACTCCTCCAAACCAAACTCCCAGTACACATAATCAAAATCGTACAATCCTACATCTCGGGCCGAACATTCCAAACCAGTGTTGAAAAGTCCCTTTCCAACAAATCCCTCATCCCGGCTGGGTTGCCACAAGGAGGTATCCTCTCCCCAACCCTCTTCAACTACTACATTAACGACATTCCAAAAACAGAACTGAAAATTTTCGCCGACGACACCGCGGTTATAGCAGAATCCCTCCATCTAACTCAGGCAGACAAATACATACAAGAGCACATTCAGAAACTCGAAAAGTACTACGACAGATGGAAAATCAAAATTAACGCCAATAAAACTACTCCGGTACAGTTTACACACAGGATAAAACGAAAATCGACACAAAACGTAACATTCAACGGCCAGACCATAAAACAGCAAAACACAGTCAAATATCTTGGTATAACCCTAGACGACAAACTGAACTATAAATCACACATTAACGACATCGCGAAAGGCGTACATAATCCAACGTAACATTTTCCCCTTACTGAACAAGCATAGTAAGCTAAGCCGGAATTCAAAACTTAGAATTTATAATCAAGGAATCAGACCAGTGTTTTTATATGCGAACCCTATATGGAGCAATACATCGAACACAAATTTCAAAAAATTACAGAATATTCAAAATAAATTCCTCCGAATAATTTCAAATAAACCAAGATTCACTAAAATTGAAGACCTACATAAATCCGGAAACGCGGACACGATACACGACATAATTAAAAGTCAGACAATAAAATTTTACAAACACACTTCGAAGAAACTGGAAAAAACACAACATCTCGGGACAACCACGGCGGAAAACACAAACATCAAAATTAAACACAAATTATTCCATCACCTCATCCTGCAGGAAGATTGTTATCATTAAAACGATAACAAGAACTCCTGAAACCCTTCATCCTATCTGAGAAGTATAAGTATGTCTTTTATTTGATTCGACATACCTCTAGAAAAATTGTCACATTCTTCCACACATCTCATGACAGATATATAATGTTATATTTTTAGATAAGATCCCAGAGATCAGCTTTATATAATCCAGTTTATGATGCAGTTATATCATAAGAATCCATTGATATCATTCCCAACTCTGAGAAACCAACATAACAATACTTTCGACGATATGATTTGTCAAAGTTGTATAATTACTCGCTTGTAGTTTGACATGAGCGCCAAAGCTCCTTTCCCACTTTTAAGAAGTAAAATTTAGGACTATTTGGTTGTGGATATTTCTGCTAAATAGGTATACTGGTAGAACTATGAATGCAAATATGCACAATTTTACTAACTTTATATAAATCTACAAACCAATCCCAAGTCAAAATCACGTAACAAATTCTTAAGCACTTCAGGACTTTAGCGCGCTCGTTCATTTGATGATCAATATGTTACGCGGATTTGTATAGATATCTAAATTTGAACTCGATCGGATCTATATTGTTGGAGATATTGGGGAAAATAAAATAATTATAACCATTACAGTCAACCAGTTTTTTTTGGTCTGCTTGTTTCTAGTCGATCAGCAAAAACTTCATAAAACTATGATAGATATTGGTTTCTGTAGTGAGAACTATCAACCTTAATCTATGTGTTCTAAATAAGGTTGGCAATGCTGTACATATCAATTATTATTATCACTCTATGCTTTATGCATTATCACAGCATTTTTTTCTGAATTTTTCCGAAACTACTCACTGAATCTAAACTGAAATTCAGCAACAAACTGTAGTATTACGACCTGAATATGTGTGCAAAGTTTTTTATTGAAAGAATATCTAGGAAAAGAAACAAGAATGTTTTATAACTAAGTTTTGTGTTCCAAATAGCTCGAAAATTACCATTTTCTAAGTTTGACTCAGTGATCCAGCAACTTAAAGAACATGGAACTGTATTAGATATAAGTGATAAGGTTTCCCATTTATTTTTCACACTGCCTCCGGAATAAGGCAATATCATAACAACTCTAGAAAAAATTGATAAGTTGATTAAGTACAGATTTTGCTTGAGCCATATTACTAGCTGAGGAACTTGAGTTAGAATCACAAAATAGTCAAGAGTATTACAATGAATTAAGTTTAAAGGTGAATTATAACCAAAAATGCTTCAAATGTGGAAGTTTGGATCATTTTATGGGGAAATGTTATAAGAATTTTAGAGGCCAAGGTAGAGAAAGACCAGGATATAGAAGAAGATCATGATTACAAACAGAATAACCACCAGCAGGAAATAGATGAGAAGAAAACTGAAAAAAAATTGTTTGCAGCAAATTTATGTAATGTCGAGGACAAAATTTGCATTGTTCTTGATTCATATGTAAGTTTAAACAACAAATTTATTTTAACTATATCCAATTACATGAGTTCATATATACCATCTTCTAAATAGTGCAATTTGCAATGGCCTCGAAGATACAAACCTATGAATACTCTCTAAATTATATTGATACAGGGTGCCTCGAGAGAAACTGTATATAATCTTGCCAGAGGAAGAGTAAGGCTTAGTAGGACAGAAATTAATTTCTGGCTTTCTCCAGAAATACACCGAGAAATTTTTCAAATTCATGGAAATACTTTAACTTTAATTTTAATTTAACTTTAATGTACGGGTTCTTGATCAGTGAGTCGGAACAAATCGTTTAAGACCATTCGCGGCCAAAAATTCGTAAATTACAGACATTTGGGCAAATTGATAGACACTCTCTTCAGCAGTGCACCCAGATACCATTGTACAAGGGGATTTGAAAGATATAACAATTTCAAGCTGCTGTTGCACAGTTTTGGGATTTTGATTGATAGCTATTTCACTTGTTATCGCGAAATTCTCATTTCATACAGTAAAACAACAAATGCAGGAGAGTTTGAGTATGGATTATTCGATTGAAAGGAAATTCAGGGATTCTTAACAATACTTCAATAGCATGCAGGTCCATTCGGATATTCTTCATTTTATAGGAATTAAATACAAGTACACAACTAGAAATCTTTTTTTTTGGCGCTCTTGTTCCTCCGAACAGAGTGTTTATCAATTGGCCCAAATGTCTGTAATTTTCGAATTTTTGGCTGAAAATGGTCTCAAACGTTTTGATTCTTCTCACTGATAAAGAATACGAGTTCAAATTTGTTTCTGTCTGGCCGGCCGTTGCCACGTTGACTTGAGAACAGAAAAAGATAGAGACTTGAAATTTTCAGGATAGGTGGCACATCGAAATACGACGGACAAGTTCGTTAATGGGCATAATTGGCCCAACGGTTTCCGAGTAATAATTTTGTCCTCAACCAATATAGATCCGGTCGAATTGAAAGTTGGTAGCTAGTTGTTAATACTAGGTAAATATTATGTATGTCACAATAACCTTACAACTATAGATAGCGACTTGCAATTTTTAGGGTAGGTTTTGCATCTGAATGCGACAATTGAGTTTGTTAATAGGCATAATCGTCCGAACGGTATTGGAGTTATACCCATCTGAAATTTGGTTGTTATTTCCCCAATAACTCGAAAAATACAAATCCGATCCAATTCAAACAAATTAATCAGTTGTAGAATGGCGTCGTGCGAATTCACGCAAAATTTCGTGAAAATTTTAAAAAAATATTGAAAACAGTTCTATATATCATAAACTAATCGACCAACATTGCTGACATTTTGCGAGAGCCGTCAAAACCTTACTCTACTGCAAAGTTCCAACTTTGAACACGATCGGATCTATATTGTTGGAGATCCGAGCAGCCTTGGATGAGTTCAGAAGCTGGATGGGTGACCGCTGCCTCGACAACATTCAAACGAAAAGAGATAGGGACTTGAAATTTTCAGGGTAGGTTGAGCATCCAAATAGGAGAGTTAATTTCGTTGTTGGGCATAATCGGCCAAACGGTTTCGTAGTTGTTATGCTCATCTGGAATATAATTTTCTCGATAACTCAAAAAATACAGACCCGATCGAATTGAAATGTGGTATCTAGTTGTAGGATATTGACATAGAGACATATCTGAAATTTTGTAAGGACTGTACCACAACGAAATCATAAAAAAATTACGAAAAAATATTATATATCTCACGATAACTTGAAAACGGAAAAAAATATTGATTTAATGCTTGTGGCTTTTACTTGATGCAAATCCATATTAATTCAATGAAAAATTATATACGATTTACACTTATTTATTCAATATTGTGACGCGTTTCGTCGACACCGCGACTTCATCAGACTACATCATACTGGTATGATGAAGTCTCTGTGTCGACGAAACGCGTCACAATATTGAATAAATAAGTCTAAATCGTATATAATTTTTCATTGAAAAAATATTGACTTTCAATTTTCAGGGTAAGTTGCGCATTCGAATGCAACATTTGAGTTCATTAATTGGCATAATTGGCCAAATGGTTTTGGAGTTATACTCATCTGAAATTTTGTTGTTATTTCCTCCATAACTCAAAATATACTAATCTGATCCAATTGAAACTCGGTGATTACTTGTAGAATTCTGACCCACTATTTTTCGTGAATATCGTATCTTGCAGTTGCTTGAGGTGTAAGTTTTTCGTATTTCAATTCCAATAGAATCATGTCAGAATTTAAAATTATGTGATATTAGACGTTTCACTCGTTACTGAATTATGTATTCATATATTATAAAAGCTGAGAAAACGGGATATATCGATGCTACATTCGATTAATAGTGTCCAATAGAGGTGAGTAAACAATAGAAAATGCGCGCAAAAACTCCTGACTTCACGTCAGTTCTTGGAACTTTTTTTTCTACACGAAAATGGGAATATAATATAATGTAGTGGTGTGCTCACTACTCCAGAAATTTTGTTTTGGAACTAAGGAGCAAAAAAAAAGCACTGACGTGGAGTCAGTATTCTTTGGCGCGCGTGTTCACGGTGGCTAATTTGAATTGAATGATGAGTACTTCAAGCTCAGTGGATAGAGCGAGCCGAAGATCTTCCCAAAGGATAGTGGACACCATTCACTGTCGGTTCAAAAATTAACAGTACTGTATCTAAGCTGCCATCAGGATAGAGTAACAAAGTTGGAAAAGAACACAAGTGACTCTCCTTAGTCGCACAAGCTCCTAGAAGATTTGGGAGGGTCAGTATAATCCTAATCATGTTTACAGCACGCGCGCCAAAGCAGATTGACTTTTTACACTTTTTCAGTCATTGTTAAGTCAATCTGCTTTTGCGCGCGTGCTATAAACATGATTAGGATTATACTGACCCTCCCAAATCTTCTAGGAGCTTGTGCGACTAAGGAGAGTCACTTGTGATCTTTTCCAACTTCGTTACTCTATCCTGATGCCAGCTTAGATACAGCACTTTGTTAATTTTTGAACCGACAGTGAATGGTGTCCACTATCCTTTGGGTAGATCTTCGGCTCGCTCTATCCACTGAGCTTGAAGTACTCATCATTCAATTCAAATTAGCCACCACGCGCGCCAAAGAGTACTGACTTCACGTCAGTGCTTTTTTTTTTTTCAAGTTCCTTTAACAAATATAGCTATCAATACAGTTTGGCTGTTAGCTTTACCGTAGATCGGAAAAAAATGCGGTTGTGGGTCCTCCGTTAGGGACGCAATTGCATCTTCTCCAAATCCGAAAGTATTTTAATATAGATCTACCGAATATAGTTATTTATAAATTCGCCTCAGGGCCACCATACAGACATTAAAAATCGGAAACAACGCTATTTCCCCCAAACTGACTTGTGTCCGTGCACTGAATTGACATGAATATTCTTTTAAAACCTCACAATATCGGCTCATTACTCCCAACATAACCCAAACAACCCAAAACCATTCACTTCTCGTCTGCGCAAGCGCAGTATACTCGTGGCTGCAAGTCCTCCCAAAATTACACACCTCACAAAAAACTCCGATTCTCCAACACTAGTGGTTCAGGAGATATCGCTTCTTGAATCCACGCATGCGCAGACCCTCACCAGGGGATTCTATAGCGGAATAGCATCCGCCACCCCAAAACCCCAATCCTCTCTGACGAAAGCACCAGCAGTTAAATCACTGATGGTCTGCTCATGCGCATAACGAAAAATGCCCGTAAGGGGTTACATCAATTTGGAAACTAGCCCCAGGGCCACGGTACGGACACTTTAACTCTGAAACAACGCTACATCCCCCAAACTGACTTGTCCTTGCACTGAATTGCTATGAATATTCTTTTAAAACCTCATAATATCGACTCAGCACTCCCAACATAACCCATCCAACCCAAAAACAGTCACTTCTCTTCTGCGCATGCGCAATCTACTCGCGGCTAAAAGTCCTCTCAAAATAACTTACCTTACAAAAAACTCCGATTCTCCAACACTACTGGTTCAGGAGATATCACATCTTTAATCCACGCATGCGCAGACCCTCAACAGGGGATTCTATAGAGGAATAGCATCCGCCACCCCAAAACCCTAATCCTCTCTGACGAAAACACCACCAGTTGAATCACTGATGGTCTGCTCATGCGCATAACGAAAAATGCCTGTAAGGGGTAACATCAATAACAAAATTAGCCCCAGGGCCACGGTACGGACACTTCAACTCGGAAACAACGCTACATCCCCCAAACTGACTTGTCCTTGCACTGAATTGCTATGAATATTCTTTTAAAACCTCATAATATCGACTCAGCACTCCCAACATAACCCATCCAACCCAAAAACAGTCACTTCTCTTCTGCACATGCGCAATCTACTCGCGGCTAAAAGTCCTCTCAAAATAACACACCTTACAAAAAACTCCGATTCTCCAACACTAGTGGTTCAGGAGATATCACATCTTTAATCCACGCATGCGCAGACCCTCAACAGGGGATTCTATGGAGGAATAGCATCCGCCACCCCAAAACCCTAATCCTCTCTGACGAAAACACCACCAGTTAAATCACTGATGGTCTGCTCATGCGCATAACGAAAAATGCCTGTAAGCGGTAACATCAATTTCGAAATTAGCCCCAGGGCCACGGTACGGACACTTTAACTCGGAAACAACGCTACATCCCCCAAACTGACTTGTCCTTGCACTGAATTGCTATGAATATTCTTTTAAAACCTCATAATATCGACTCAGCACTCCCAACATAACCCATCCAACCCAAAAACAGTCACTTCTCTTCTGCGCATGCGTAATCTACTGGCGGCTAAAAGACCTCTCAAAATAACACACCTCACAAAAAACTCCGATTCTCCAACACTAGTGGTTCGGAAGATATCGCATATTTAAACTACGCATGCGCAGACCCTCATCAGGGATCTGAATTCTATGGAGGAATAGCATCCGCCACCCCAAAACCCCAATCCTCTCTGACGAAAACTACAGCAGTTAAAGGACTTCTCATCTGCGCATGCGCAATACGGAAAATGCCCGGAAAGGGCAGCATGAACCTCAAAAACATATGTTTCGGCATTAAATGCAAAGTATTCCGCAAAATAGTAGTAATTTTTTATTTTTTTCATGTCACGTGATCTTCACGAAATTTTGCAAAAGTGTTTGCTTTGGTCTTTTGCATCTAACTACTGAGTTTCAATTTAATCAGATCAGTATTTTTCAAGTTATCGTGAAAACAAAATTTTCAAATTTTCAAAATTTTTTTTGCCACTTTAGGGCCGTCCGTTCAACACAAAACTTCGCAGGCATATAAAGGTCATGAATCTACAATCTGATGCCAAATTTCAAAAAGATCGAGTAATCGGTTCCGGAAATATTCATAAAAAAAGTTTTTACTAAAAACGGCCTTAACTCCGAAACCGCTCGGTCGATTTCTCCCGTTAACGAACAAGTCCGAGATATTTACGCTACGAAACTACCCTGCTAATTCCAACGCTCTAAGTCGTTCCGTTCAAGAGTTATCGTGCTAACGGCCGGACCGGCCGGCCGGCCGGACCGGACGGACAGAGTTGAATTTGACCTCGAATTCTTCATCGGTGAGTTGAACCCAATCGTTTGAGACCATTTTCGAAAAAAAATTCGAAAAATACAGACATTGTGACGAAATGATAGCACGCTGTTCCTTGCGGAACACGCGCGCAAAAAGTAACTCAGGTATTCGGCATTCCAGTCGAAAATGATATTTTTCCCCACAATTTTCATGTAGACCACGTATCTTCAGGCATCCTTAATTTCTTTCTTATATTTGCAACCATTAGATGTGTCCTCTCGAGGAAATAACGAACGTGTTCAAACTTTCAGGTACATTAAGTGTTTTCACGTCTGCTAACTTACCGCATGTGTGTCTAGCCACCATTTGTTTCCTCGGAGTACGTGCTTATGTACTCGTAATTTAAGTGGATTGTCCCCTAAGTTGAGATTAAATATATTGGGAACAGATTCATTTTTTATGAATACTCAAAGAGAAATATGGTTAGCTTTCAGTACACATTTTCTGAACTAAATAAATGATATAATACGTTGCCTTTTGCTTCATCATTGATTTTTGAAATTGAGTGGCATAAATATAAATTTTTGTATCAATCAATCTACTGGAAATAATCTCGAATTATAATATACTTACAGGGTGAATCTTCAATTCGTTGATTTTAACCATAGATTCCTCTCTTCAAATGAAGAACATTTTGCGTGCATTTTCTTGGGAGCAGCGTGCTATAATTTGGCCAAATGCCTTTAATTTTCGAATTTTTTGCTGAAAATAGTCTCAAACAATAAGATTTGACTCACAGATGAAGAATTCGAGGTCAAATTCAATTTGACGCCTGTTGTCACGTTTCGAAAGGAAACAGAAAGCGACTCGCAATTTCCAAAGTAGGTTGCGCATTTGGATGTGACGATTTAGTTGGTTAATTGACAGATACGGCCAAACGGTTTCGGAGTTATACCCATCTGAAATATCGTTTCCTCAATAGCTCAAAAAATACAGATCCGATCAAATTAACCTTGGTAATTAGTTGTAGAATGTCGATCATTAGAACAAAATAATTTCTACAAGAACTTTGAACTTCAGAAATCGGTCATTTCCGCTGAATTTCTGCACTAGCAATCAAGGTGCCATTTTACAATTGAGTACACGATTTCATCTCGATCGGCTTTGTATTTTACGAATTACTGTGAAAATAAGATATAGATATGCAACGGGCAATTACAAGGTCGCATACAAATTAGCAATACTTATCAGTGCAGAAACCTAACGTTGTACGTCCAGGAATATGTGTTCCTGTTGTCATGGTCCCTCTGTCTAGATCAATGGTTTCCAAAGTGGCCCAGGTGGCACCCAGGGGTCCACGATGGCATGAAAAATAATAGGGATCCACAAGTTGTTGCTGGTTTCAATTGTAAAGAATAAAATTCTCAGATTGGTTTTTACGAGTTTATTTGCACTATTGTGCGATGAACATGATGAAAACTTCCAACGATTGCTGCTACATACCGAAGTACGATGGTTGTCGAACGGTGCACGTTTAAAGGCCTGGTTTCGCTAGTGCGTCGGATGCATGCAGTGACTGCGTGCAGCGAATGCTTGCGTCCGCTGCGTCGTCGGAGTGGTTTCATTAGGTGCAGCGAAACTACTGCAGCCGGCATTATTATTTGTGTTCTGTGAGTCATCAGTGATAATTCGTTAGCAATGGAGTATGTTCTTGCGTTTCATATTTTGGAAGAAGAGCAGGATGAATTGATTTTTAAATATCTAAAGCAAAAAAATTAAAAAGGCGACCTGTGCATTTAATGTACCATTTTTTGGCGCTCTAGTTCCTCGGAACTGAGTGCTTATCAATTTGCCCAAATGTCTGTAATTTTCGAATTTTTCGATGAAAATGGTCTTAAACGATTTGGTTCGACTCACTGATCAAGAATCCGTGGTGGAAATTCATTCTGTCCGGCCGTAGGCACGATAACTCTCGAACGGAATGAGCTAGAGAGTTGAAATTTTCAGAGTAGGTTTGGGGGATAAATATCTCGGCTAAGTTTGTTACTGGGCAAAATCGAACAGAAGGTTACGGAGTAATAAGAAAAAAAATTTTTTTTTACAAAACAAATTCCAAATTAAATTTTTTTTTAAAAGCAGTTTTATCATAAGAATCCATTCATATCATTTTTAACTCTAACAAGCTGATACTTTCGGAGATATGATTTTCAAAATTTCAATGTAAATCGTATTTCACAGATTGATATAATTATTCTATTCTATGTATGAATTTCCATAATGTCAACTTGACAGAAGGGAATATTGTAACTTCAAAAATATTGGGGTTGAAATACTCGTATTTTAGCAATGCAACGGGGACCTCACCCGAAAATGTTTGAAAATATTACGTAAATATTGAAAGCATAATTCTTTAGTTCGAGAGAGGAGAAAATTTGGTGAACGTAGATGAGGAAATTTTTGATCGATTACAAGGTAATTTTTTCAATATTTCTTCTCTTCTTTAATACATGTTTTATGGAATATCTACTATTTGTAGGTACTTTAAACCTGTTTTGGGCAATTGTCAAACTTGTTTTTTTGGCGCTCTAGTTCCTCGGAACAGAGTGCTTATCAATTTGCCCAAGTGTCTGTAATTTTGGAATTTTTGGCTGAAAATGGTCTCAAACGATTTGGTTCGACTCACTGATCAAGAATCCGAGTGCGAAATCGATTCTGTCCGGCCGGCCGACCGGCCGTAGGCACGATAACTCTCGAACGAAAGGAGTAAGCGGATTGAAAATTGCAAGATGGTTTTGGAGCGTAAATATCTCGGACAAGTTCCTTCGATCTATCTGAAATTTAGCATCAAATTGTAGAATCATGACCTTTATATGCATGTGAAGTTTTGTATTGACCAGATTACCGCAAAAGTAAAAAAAAAATTTTGAAAATTTAAAATATGTTTTTCCACAATAACTCTCGAACGGAGTGAGCTAGGTAGTTGAAATTTTCAGAGTAGGTTAGGGAGATGAATATCTCGGTTAAGTTCGTTATTGGGCAGAATTGGCCAGATTTAATTCGATTTCTTCCATGGTGCAGTTCTCATTCTCATGATTGCTCATTTAATCTTGATAAATAAACTATTATTTGAATTGAATTTCCTTTATGATGCATCTCTATCATATGTATACATTGATATAATTCCCAACTCAGAGAAACCAATGCTTTCGGAGATATAATTTGTCTGTTTGAACTAGAGCGCCAGAAAGCTCCTGTCCACAGGGCTTGAACCCATTTTTTTAAATATAACTTCATTTTACATGTTTTTCCCTCCATTTCTGTCGCGATCATTTTCCATATGTTATCTTCAACATACCTCGGTTACCTCGGACACATACTGCGTGGAGAACGCTACCACTTTAAACCCTTCATTCTCCAGGGTAAAATTGAGGGAGGAAGAGGAGGAATAAGCAGAGGAAAGTTATCATGGCTTAGAAATTTCCGTCAATGGACGGGGATAAAAGACTTCCAAACATTGCAGAATGCTGCGTTCAATAGAGACATATAATGGGAATAGATGAGGATGAACGCCTACGCAGGAATCTGCACGGCACTAAAAGAAGAAGATCTTTAACATTATTAGTTTTATAATTATCATGAGATGCAGCATATATGCATCTATTTTGCGAAACTAATTCAATGAGATTCATCCCTTCGTCCCTTGTGAATTTATCGCTACTCATTTTCTCTTGTTTACGCTGCAGCGACGTCGCACAGACTGGTACCCCGTTTGGTGAGCCGTTTGGCTGTTGCAGTCACAGAATATACCCTAGAAGAAGTGATAACTATGACCAAAATCTGGAAGCAATCTAGTAGTTCTGCACCCGAACACCAGAGGCGCGACTGTGGCAGCAAGTAGATGCAAATATAATCCTTATTAGAGGCACAATAAGGTGATAAATAGTGTGAAAGATTTGCTCTTGTGGTTTCGTTTGACAGGATACTGGATAATTGACAATTTTCATTTGTCAATTCGACCGCCAGCTATATTTATCGATTTCCGAATTATTTATTGATGTAAGTATAAATTTGCACTAAAAATGCCGATTCATACATTCATTATAAGCTACAAACCATCATACATCTTCACAGCTGTTTAGAAATCGTGTCCAGGCCAGGGAAGCCGAGAAATGGAGGCGACACTTCAAGTGCTCGGTACATTTACTGATTTTTGAAGAAAAGTATTCATGTAAGTATAAATTTGCACTGAAATTGTCCGCACATTCATTTTAAACATCATACATCTTTACAGAAATTGTTGCCAGGGAAGAGAGGAATCGAAGCAACAAATAACATAGACGTTGGGGTAGCAGCATTCTAGTTGAACAGCTAAGCTTTTTTCATAATCATCTTTAATTATTGAAATTAATATGTCGACTCCGAGACAGGTTTATTCTTGTAAGTATCCAGATTGCTAGAATGGATATTTTGTAGGATGAGGAAAACAGTTTTTCAAATTGCTGCAGGAAGAAATTTAGCTTTCTAAAAGGAGGAACATTTGTTAGATTAAAGATTTCATCATTTGCTCAAATTTCATTATTTATGTGAGGATCATTTCAATGATACTGATTTTGTTAATAGCAGAACAAGTAAACTCGTTAAGCATGCATCACCTCATACATTTTTTACTTCAGTTTGCAATAAATCATTCTCGGAACCACGATGTAGCTCCTTGAATGTTCAAAAACTTTCTGAAGAACTCTCAATCAATTCACATTCAAATTCAATTATTAAAGAATACAATTATTTCTTACCACATTATTCAATAACCAATGAATTCTTGGTTGCTTATTTATCTTTTATTTCATAATAAAACATACAGTTTGTGTCTGTAATCATTTTTGAATTGGTTATATGTATTATTAATTTCGAAACTTGATAGCGATGAACATTTATAATTTGTGTATTTCTTGATATCTGGTTTTCGTTTATAAAGTACCTATTATACATTAGGGAAAATCTATTTAAATTTATAATTTGTTAGAGCATTGTTATTTAAATTTTTAAGTAATACACTATTAATTTGTAAAAGAATATGTAAATTATTTTGTTTATTTATGTTCAATTTTGCAATAAAGCATAATTAGAATTTGTGTTTGTATTCATTTTTTTTCAATCAATGGTCTTAATGAAAGTTATCAATTGAATTTTACCATTCAAAATAATGAGCTTTGAATGGTAAAATTTAAATTGATACGAATTATTCAAATTCATAAAGAATAATCTAGAAACATGGAAGAGTGGTTCAAATTTCCCGCCTATTTTAGTGTTCAAATTTCGCTCCAAACAAATAATACAGCACCCGGACACCAGGGTGCGCTATTTTTTGTTGCCATACAATTTGTTTGGAGCTTGCACTTCTCTTAAGGTATATTCTGTGGTTGCAGTGCGTCGGACGCAGAAGCGAAACCACTTCTTCGTAGTTCCGAAGTAGCAGTCTATTCGAAAGACGGTGCAGCCACTTTCTGCAGTCACTGCATGCAGCCGACGCACTAGTGAAACCAGGCCTTAAGACGGACAAGCAAGTTCGCTAATGGGCATAATCGGCCCAATGGTTCCGAGTAATAATTTTGTTTTCAACCAATATGAATCAGATCGAATTGAAACTTGGTGAATAGTTGTAGAATATAAACCTAAGCACGTTCGTGGAATTTTATGAGAATCGTATCGCTAGAAAATAAAAAAAGAAGTTATTAAAAAATATTTTTTATTACGCGATAACCTGAGAACGGAAAGAGAAGGTGATTTGAAATATTCAGGTTAGGTTGTACATCTGAATGCGACATTTGAGTTTGTTTATAATCATAATCCGCCAAACGGTTTTGGAGTTAAACCCAGTTGTAATTTGGTTGTTATTTCTTCAATAACTCGAAAAGTATAGGAGCGATCCAATTCAAACATGTTTATTAGATGTAGAATGCCAACGCGAAAGTTCCTCGGAAAATTTTTAAAAAATCATTGAAAATTATTGAAAAAAATTCTATATATTAAAAACTATTCATCCAATAGTGCTGAAATTTTGCGAGAGCCTTCAGAATCTAACTGGACTACCAAGTTCTAAGCTTGAACACGATCGGATATATATTGTTGGAGATTCGAGTAGCCTTGTGTGAGTTCAGTAGATGGATGGGTGATCGTTGCCTCGATAACTTTCGAACGAAAGGAAGTAGGGACTTGGAATTTTCAGGGTATGTTGCGTATCCGAATGGGAGAGTTAAGTTCGTGTACGGGCATAATCGGTCCAACGGTTCCGGGGTTATACCCACCTGGAATATTATTTCCTCGATAACTCAAAAAATATGAACTCGATCGAATTGAAGCTTGGTAACTAGTTGTAGAATATCGATATAAAGACGTGTTCGGAATTTTGTAAGAACCATATCCCTAGAAAAATTCAAAAAAATTACGAAAACAAATTTTTGTAAGAACCGTACCCCAAGAAAATTTCAAACAAATTGCGAAAAAAATTGTTTCAAGCACTGACGTGAAGTCAGGAGCTTTTGCGCGTATGTTCTATTGTCCTTTCTTCTGTATTGGACACTCTTGATCGAATTTACCATGGTGAATTCCATTGTCCGTTCTGCTGTATTGGACACTCTCAATCGAATTTACCATGGTAAATTCGATTAAGAGAGTGTCCAATACAGGAGACTGGACGATAGAACATACGCGCAAAAGCTCCTGACTTCACGTCAGTGCTTGAACCAATTTTTTGGCGCTCTAGTTCCTCGGAACTGAGTGCTTATCAATTTGCCCAAATGTCTGTAATTTTCGATTTTTTCGATGAAAATGGTCTTGAACGATTTGGTTCGACTCACTGATCAAGAATCCGTGGTCGGAATTCATTCTGTCCGGCCGTCCGGCCGTAGGCACGATAACTCTCGAACGGAATGAGCTAGAGAGTTGAAATTTTCAGAGTAGGTTTGGGGGATAAATATCTCGGCTAAGTTCGTTATTGGGCTAAATCGGACAGATGGTTTCGGAGTAACAAAAAAAAAATTTTTTTTTTAGAAAACAAATTGCAAATTAAATTTTTTTTAATGTGCAGTTTTGTCATAAGAATCCATTCATATCATTTTTAACTCTAACAAGCTAATACTTTCGGAGATATGATTTTTCAAAATTTCAATGTAAATCGTATTTCTACGTTTTCACAGAATGATAGAATTATTATGTGGGTATTCTATGAATTGTTATTATGTCAACTTTTCCTGAGACATGACGTTGTTTCATTCCAGCAATCGTATAAATATGAGAATGATAATATAATATCATACTTTCTGTTGGTTGATATTTTCATGCCGATGGTCAATCCATATGATGATGGGAATGGTAATGGTAAGTTAATAATATTGAGTTCAGAATATCTCTACTAAAAACAAAACTGGAATATTGGTGTATTGGAGTAGATTTTAGAAAAGATACATATTATCGTTCATCGTAGAATTGAGGAATGAATATCTCGGATGAGTTCGTTGTTGGGTAGAATTCATCTATTGGTTTTGGATTGATAATAATTTTTGGCACTCTTGTTGAATTTAAATTCTTCTATGATGTTTGAATTCAATTTGTGCTAAGATGAAGTTCTAAATTTCAATAATGAATCGTACTTCTATGTTTTCACAGAATGCTATTATTATTCTATCTAAGCTTTATTATATGATCTGTGTTCATACTCGTACATTTCATCCTGTTCTATAAGAGAGAGTCAAATTCATTTCAGCTATTTTAATTTGGTTTCTTCCACGGTGCAGTTCTCATTCTCAGATTGCTCATTTAATCTTGATAAATGAACTATTATTTGAATTGAATTTCCTTTATGATGCAGTTCTATCATAAGAATAAATTGATATAATTCACAACTGTGAGAAACCAATACTTTCGGAGATATAATTTCTCGTTCGATTGGTGTTGAATCTCCGTGTGTTTGTAAAGAATTCAAAGTACCATCATTGCATGAAATATCATTTCCGAAACTCCAATATCCTTTTCTCAAATCAGGAGCAAGGCTCATTTTTGGCGCTCTAGTTCCTCGGAACTGAGTGCTTATCAATTTGCCCAAATGTCTGTAATTTTCGAATTTTTCGATGAAAATGGTCTTAAACGATTTGGTTCGACTCACTGATCAAGAATCCGTGGTCGAAATTCATTCTGTCCGGCCGGCCGGCCGGCCTATATTGGATATAGTATTTGTCAAAGTTTGAACAAGAGCGCCAAAACTCCTGTCCACAGGGCTTTCCCACTTTTTTATTTCCTGCCCCCCTCTTCAACCCTTGAAGGGCATCAACGGGGATAAAAAGCTTCTAGGATCAATGCCATACCACACTATTTCAGGGAAGCTATAAAATTTTTGTTTTTCGATATTCGATTCCTAGGGTGTATTATTTGCGAATGATAATCCAAAAAGCTTAGCAAACAGACAGTAAGGCGAAGACGAAGGTAAACAAAGCATAAAACCCACTGGTGTCGATTGGAAATGATCCATCATCTTACTTTCGTCGATCACAAAGTGTAACCATTCGCCACACCTCTGCTCCGCTGTCTGTTTGAAAAGGCCTTTAGGCCGGCCTCATACAGCCGGAATGTCTTTCTGAATCCATACTCATAATTGCGCGTATGTTCTGAGGAACATCGCGTTATCATTTTGCCCAAATGTCTGTAACTTTAGAATTTTTTGACGAAAATGGTCTCAAACGATTAAGTTCGACTCTTCAATGAAGAATTCGAGGTCAAATTTGATTCTGTCCGGCCGGCCGTCCGTCCGGCCGTTGCCACGATAACTT
Source organism: Halyzia sedecimguttata (assembly GCA_937662695.2). NCBI lineage: Eukaryota > Metazoa > Arthropoda > Insecta > Coleoptera > Coccinellidae > Halyzia > Halyzia sedecimguttata. The sequence continues at coordinate 37,109,790 of OW569411.2, forward strand.
GAGAACGAAAAGAGCTAGCGACTTGAAATTTTCAGGGTCGGTGGCGCATCCCAATACGACGGACAAGTTTGTTAATGGGCATAATCGGCCCTGTGGTTTCCGAATAATAATTTTGTTTTCAACCAATATAACTCCGATCGAATAAAAAACTTGGTGGGTAGTTGTAGAATATGAACCTAAGCACGTTCGTGGAATTTTGTCCGAATCGTATGACTAGAAAATTTTAAAAAAATGATTAAAAAATATTTTTGTTGTCACGATAACTTGAGAACGGAAAGAGATAGCGGCTTGAAGTTTTCAGGTTAGGATGTGCACCAGAACGCGACATTTCAGTTTATTTATGAGTATAATCGACCAAACGGTTTTAGAGTTATAGCTATCTGAAATTTTATGAAATTTGGTGGTTTTTTGTTCCTCATTAACTCGAAAAATACTGCACCGATTGAATTCAATCATGGTTACTAGTTGTAGAATGCCAACGCGAAAATGTTTGCAAAATTTGGCGAGAATAGCATTTGTAGAAAATTTTTAATAAATCATTGAAAAAAAAATTCTATATATCAGTAACTATTCGTTTGAAATTGCTGAAATTTTGCAAGAGCCTTCGTAACCTAACTCTACTGCCAAGTTTCAAGTTTTAATACGATCGGTTAAATATTGTTGGAGATTCGAGCATTCTTGTGTGAGTTCAGTAGATGGGTTACCGTTGCCTCGATAACTTTCGAACGAAAATGGATAGGGACTTGCAATTTTCAGGGTAGGTTGCGTATCCGAAAGGGAGAGTTGAGTTTGTTTTTGGGCATAATCGGTCTAACGGTTTCCGAGTTATACCCACCTGGAATATTATTTCCTTGATAACTCAAATCATAAATATTCGATCGAATTGGTGCTTGGTAACTAGTAGTAGAAAATCAACATAAAGACGTGTTTAAAATTTTGTAAGAACCGTACCCCTAGAAATTTTGAAAAAAATGACGAAAAAAAAAATTTTAAGAACCGTAACCCTAGAAAATTTTTAAAAAATCACGAAAGAAAAATTGTTTCAAGCACTGACGTGAAGTCAGAAGCTTTTGCGCGTATGTTCTATTGTCCATTCTTCTGTATTGGACACCCTTAATTGATTTTACCATGGTAAATTATGTTGTCCATTCTCCTGTATTGGACACTCTTAGTTCGAATTTACCATGGTAAATTCGAATTATTTTTTTAATTCATATTATTATTTCAGAAAACACGGAATTGCATACTAATTTACTATTCTCCTCACACATTCCTATTTTAACAGAGTAGTAATTTCTAGATTTTGCAAGCTTCCAGAATTCAGATTATAAATATGAATTCAGAAAGAAATGCCGGCCGTATAAGGCCGGCCTCAGTTATGCGATTTGTAGATTGAATCAGATTGCTTCATTAATTCGATCATACTCTACTGAAATCTATACTATTTTATTACCAATCAGTTATATTAAGAAAAAATTGGTTCAAGCACTGACGTGAAGTCCGGAGCTTTTGAGCGTATGTTCTATTATCCGTTCTCCTGTATTTGACACTCTTAATCGAATTTACCATGGTAAATTATATTGACCATTCTCCTGTATTGGACACTTCCTCGAATTTACCATGGTAAATTTACCATGATCGAATTAAGAGTGTCGAATACAGGAGAATGGACAATAGAATTTACCATGGTAAATTCGATTGAGAGTGTCAAATACAGGGGAATGGACAATAGAACATACGCGCAAAAACTCCTGACTTCACGTGGGTGCTTGAACCAATTTTTTCTTTCATAATTTTCTAGGGGTACGGTTATATAAAATTTTAAACAAGTCTTCATGTCCATATTCTACAACTAGATACCAAGCTTCAATTCGATTGAGTCTATATTTTTTCAGTTATACCGTGGAAATAATATTCCAGGTGGGTATAACTCGGAAACCGTTGGACCGATTCCGATTATGCCCGTAATTGAACTTAACACTCCCATTCGGATACGCAACATACCCTGAAATTGCAAGTCCCTATCTCCTTTTGTTCGAAAGTTATCGAGCCAACGGTCACCCATCCATATACTAAACTCGCACAAGGCTGCTTGAATCTCCAACAATATATATCCGATCGTGTTCAAACTTGGAACTAGGCAATGCAGTTAGGATTTGAAGGCTCTCGCAAAATTTTAGCGATGTTAGACCTATTGTTACTGATATATAGAATTTTTTTCAATAATTTTCAATGATTTTTTAAAAATTTTGTAGTAATACGATCCTGACGAAATTTTGTAAGATTTTTCGCGTTGGCATTATACAACTAATTACCATGTTTGAATTCAATCGGTTTTGTATTTTTCGAGTTATTGAGGAAATAACAACCAAATTTCAGATGGTCATAACTGCACAACCGTTTGGCCGATTATGCCTATAAATGAATTCAAATGTTGCAGTCAGAAGCACAACCTAACCTGAAAATGTCAATTCGCTATCTCTTTCCGTTTTCAGGTTATCTTGACAGATCAAATATTTTTTAATGATTTTTGTAAAATTTTCTATTTATGTGATTCCCACAAAATTTCACAAACGTGCTTATGTTCATATTCTACAACTATTTACCAAGTTTCAATTCGATCAGATATATATTGGTTGAAAATAAAATTATTACTCCGAAACCATTATTATTATTATCATACAGATAAGAGTTGAGGCAATGCCTATAAACTCACAAAAATTAACAATCCCATAAGACATATAAGAACAAATGTGCTTGATTATACAATAAGAAATTACACTTAAAAAAAAACAAAATGAATAGTTATGCCCATTAACGAACTAGTTCGTCGTATTGGAATGCGCCACCTACCCTGAAAATTTCAAGTCGCTATCTCATTCCGTTCTCAAGTTATCGTGGTAACGGACGGCCAGAATCAAATTTGTCTTCGAATTCTTCATCAGGTAGACGAACTCAATCGTTTGAGACCATTTTCGGCAAAAAATTCGAAAATTACAGACATACCAGAACACACGCGCAAAAACTATTACAAACTGGCCATTGAACATCAGATTTCGATGAATAAGTAATTCATTGTCTATGATAATATGTAACTTATTTTACAGCCAAGTTCTCGATATAAACTTGATCGGATAATATGTAACATGATGAAATTTTTTCTGAAATCAGAAATTTGAAAACTAGGTGTCAAAGATCAGTAATAACATAAGTTCAAGTTACGGAATTCATATTTATTATTTAGTTCTTCTGTGGCCAGTCCTCTCAGAAGAAAATTACTGCTCCTCATCTGCTCATGCGCATAAAGAAAGATGCCCAGAAGGGGTAACATGATTTTCAAAATTGGCCCCAGGGTCACGGTATGGATACTACGACTCGGAAACAACGCTATTTTCCCCAAACTGACTTGTCTGTATACAGAATTGCCATGAATTTTCTTTTAAATCCTCTCAATATTGACTCAGCACCAGACCCATGACCAATAGTCCAAAACCACTCCCAACATAGCCTATTCATCCCTAAAACAGTCATTTCTCCTCTGCGCATGTGCAATCCACTCGTGGCTAGAAGTCCTCTAAAAAATCACAAATCTCACACAAAATTCCGATTCTCCAACACCAGTGGTTCAGGAGATATCGCATCTTCAATCCACGCATGCGCTTCCCCTCACGACTAGATTTTATGGAGGAATAGCATCCTCCACTTCAAAACCCCACCTCTCAGGCGAAAACTCCACCGGGGAAATCATTTCTCGTCTCCTCATGCGAATAACGAAATGTCCGAAAGAGGCAGCATGAATTTCAATATTAGCTCCAAGCTCCAAGGATTATGTTATGACCTTGGACACTACGCTGTCTCTTCGAAACTGGCTCGCAAAATCACAGAATTGACATGAGCGGTTAATATGGCCTTCCATTTACACCCCCAGTTATTCACCGTTCAGACAAATTTTGAAAACGAATTCAAAAACCCATCTAGGTAAAAAACTCGTCCAAGACTGCAATTTTTTTTTGTAATTTAAGAGCAATACCTGCTCACTGTTCTGAGGAATATCCTTGTGTATATCATTTTATTGAACTACCAGGGTACTGAAAATCAATTGCAAAATTAACCCTATTATTTTAAATTATTTTGTAGATATACAAATGATTATTGTGAACGAATTACAGATATAAACGTTTTATGATATTGATCATCTAGACCAGGCTACTGGCTAGCTATAGAAATATATTATCAGAGTATGTAGTTCGCTAGAATCTTCCTGAAAATTATGTGGATTCCATGAACATTATTTCCTTGAAGTTATTCTTTCGATCGAAATAAAAAAATATATTATAAAGCTACTTCTGCTCCAGGAATCGAACCCGGTATCTTGGAGCCGGTGGAGCGGGAGTGAAATTCTCAGCTCAACTCCAAAGGCGTGATTCTCCCCATTTTTTGGCGATAAAATGAAATATTTCCCTTCAACCACTTGGCTGAAATCCTACCCAACTTTTGTTTTTCAAATGTAAACATAGGTCATGTGTTTGCTCGTTGGGAGGCTTATGAAAAAATAATTCTTACCATACCCTGCATACCAGCATACCGATCGGTTTTATTTATCCATTTTCCTAACAATTACATAACTAAAAAAAAACTCGGGATATCGTGAGATTGCATTTTTCTTAAGCTTTCCAACGAGCCTATACATAACATATCGTTACATTTGGAAAACAAAAGTTGTGTAGGGTTGCAGTCAAGGGGTTGAAGGGAAAAATATTCCATTTTATCGCCTAAAATGAGGAAAATTAAAAATTATTAGACGGTTTTCAGTATTTATGATGGTCTCAAACGATTAGGTTTGACTCAAAGATGAAGGATTCGAGGTCAAATTTGTTTCTGTCCGACCAGCCGTTGCCACGATTACTTCAAAACAGAAATAGATAGCTACATCAAAATTTCAGGGTGGCGCGTCGAAATGCGACGGACAAGTTTGTTAATGGGCATAATCAGCACAACGGTTTCCGACTACAAATTTTGTTTTAAACCAATACAGATCCGATCAAATTGGAACTTGGTAACTAGTTGTAGAATACCGTTAAAAAGACGAGTGTGAAATTTTGTGAGGATCGTATCACCACAATATTTAAAAAATATTATTTTCTCACGATAACTTGAGAACGGAAAGAGATAGGGACTTTAATTTTTAGGGTAGGTTGCGCATCCGAATGCGACATTTCAGTTTGTTAATAGGCATAATCGGCCAAAACGCTTTTGAAGTGATATCTATCTATTTTGTTCCTCAATAACTCAATAACTCAGAAAACCGATCCAATTCAAACATGGTAATTAGTTGTAAGATGCCGACGCACACATTTTTTGCGAATTTCGTGAGGATTGTATCACAAAAAGATTTTTAAAAAATTATTGAAAAAAATTCTATATATCAGAAACAGAATAGTTTTCAGTGATTTCGGACGAATGTCTTCGAAAGCCTTCAAAACCTAACCGTACAGCCAAGTTCCAAATTTGAACAGGATCGGATCTATATTGTTGCAAATCAGTGCAGCCTTGGGTAAGTTCATTAGCTGGATGGGTGACCGTTGCCACGATAACTTCCGAACAAAAAGAGATAACGACTTGCAATTTGCAGAATAGTTTGCGCAACCGAATGGGACAGTTAAGTTTGTTGTTGGGCATAATCGGCCCAATGGTTTCGGAGTTTTATCTTTCTGGCATATTATTTTCTCGATCACACACCTTACAAAAAACTCCGATTCTCCAACACTAGTGGTTCAGGGGATATCGCATCTTTAATCCACGCATGCGCAGACCCTCACCAGGGGATTCTATGGAGGAATAGCATCTGCCACCCCAAAACCCCAATCCTCTCTGACGAAAACTACAGCAGTTAAATGACTTCTCATCTGCGCATGCGCATAGCAAAAATGCCCGAAAAGGTCAGCATGAACCTCAAAAAAATAGAATTCGGCATTTCAAGCAAAGTATTCCGCAAAATAGTAATATTTTTTGATTTTTTTCATGTCACGTGATCTTCACGAAATTCTGCAAAAGTGTTTGTTTTGGTCTTTTGCATCTAACTACTGAGTTTCAATTTAATCAGATCTGTATTTTTCGAGTTATCGTGAAAACAAAATTTTAAAATTTTCGAAATTTATTTTTGCCACTTTAGGGCCGTCCGTTCACTACAAAACTTCGCAGGCACATAAAGGTCATGATTCTTCAATTTGAATCCAAATTTCAGAAAGATCGAGTGATCGGTTCTGGAAATATTCATAAAAAACGTTTTTACTAAAAACGGCCTTAACTCCGAAACCGCTTGGTGGATTTTGCCCGTTAACGAACTTGTCCGAGATATTTACGCTACAAAACTACCCTGCAAATTTCAACGCTCTAAGTCGTTCCGTTCGAGAGTTATCGTGCGAACGGCCGGCCGGACCGGACGGACATAATGGAATTTGACCTCGAATTCTTCATCAAGGAACCGAACCAAATCGTTTGAGACCATTTAAAAAAAAATTCGAAAAATACAGACATTGTGACGAAATGATAGCACGATGTTCCTTGCGGAACACGCACGCAAAAACAAATAGGAATTTTCTGATTCATACAATGAGTTTTATTAAGTATTTATAAAAAGGAAGTTATGCTGTCGCATCCTGTAGAATATTCATTCATATTCGAGATGACCCCATGATTCAAAATCTCTTGGTAGTATTCTTTTTATACAGTAATGAAAGGCTCGGAATGTCTTCATTGGAGGTTGAATTACCCAACCAAATGAACATTATCTGTTTGAGAAATGTCAGTTGCCAGTTCAGATCAAAGACTGGTATTTAATAGTTGTTGAATCGTTTCGATACTTACTCCTAATAGGTCTACGGACCTAATTTTCATTTCTATCATGAAGTTATACGATTCCGTAATTATATCAGATATTTCTCTCCGCGAAATTCGAAGTGAACATATTTTTAAAAGCAATATCATTTCGTTCTTGTATTCCAACATTCCATGATGATTCGTCTAAATCGAGGTGAGAGGCTGTGAAAACGCCAGATGAAAATAATAATCCTACTCGACCGTAATTGAAAAAATTAACCTGAACTCGCAACTCTGAACCTTTTTGATGGAATCATTTCAACAACCATGTAACAGCAAATTGAGGTCAGTGACAGGGCCGAGTTGCTATTTACATTACGTTGACGGTGAGCTTACTACCGCAGATACATTTAATTTTTTCGGTGTACACCATAAGCCGCAAATATTTCCGCAACATAAATGAAATCCCATATTATATTCTCTTCGAACCGGAATAAACGAACAGAATAATTTAATAAAAATCTATTCCTCCTGAAGCGTGAACATTCGTTAGAAGAAAATTAATTGTTTACCTCAGTTTCAGCAAGAATAAAATAAAGCAAGCATGTGCTGCTGCAGGAAGATGAAACTGAATTGAAAACTGATAGATGAAATATTGGGAGTAACTTGAATACACACAACCAAACTAATATGGACTCGCCCTGAATTTCACAGAATCATTTGTTCGCTAAAAACTATAGTACAATAAAATCATTCCAAAATATCAGTGATGTTTTAGGGTGGGATCATGCTATGAAAAAGAACTTCCTTGACCTCCATGCAAATAAGGTTGAACTGGGCAGAAGTATGTAGATTTGGTGCTACATCCCATAATATCTTTGAACAGATGACCTTTGGGCATCTTGATTTATGCAGAATACCAAAATCGCTAAGAGTACCTTGAGACGGAAGGTGTATGTGTATTTTAACGGTCCTCTTGTTGCCTGGGCCTTAATTTGTGATTTGTGAGATAGCGAAATTTCTATGGCTTTAATCAATGCACTTTGCAGTTGTGATTTTCTTTAGCCGTCTATGTTATAATAGGTTCAACCTTAGTACTTTATACTTGGAATTATTATCGTGTTTATTATATTCACTCCGTTTTCCAACTTCCTTGGATTGAGAAGCGGTTACAGGAACCCGTAGAGTTGTCGTGTTCTCTTTGTATTCCTCTCTAGCTTTCTATTGAATTTTATGTTTTCATCTAGAATCACACCTAAGTATTTCGTTTATTTCCTTATTAAATCTTCTATTTTAATGTTTTTTGTCTTTCTCATTCTTGTTTTTTGGAACAGCAGCGAACCTAAGGAGGATCCATGTGGTACACCAACTTCGATATATCCAGTTGTCCACTTATACTAAGTTGATAAGTTTAGTGCGGAATATATTCATCTTCATTTTATATATCCATGCTTAGTGCCACATTTTGTCGAATTCCTTCTTGATTTCTAGGAAGACGGCTACGGTACTAGTGGATAGATTCAGTATTTATTTGATGTTCTCTAGTCTAAAGTTAAATAACTAGGAGTTACACTAGATAGCAAACTTCTGTAGAATAAGCGAATGTTGAAATCACTGCTAGTAAAGCAATAAAGGTTTTAATTGAGTGTAGAAATCTAGCCGGTAAGACTTGGGACAGAATTAGTACTAGGAAAACCCTGGACAAAATACAAAGGCTTGCCTGTGTGTGTCACTAGAGCTATGGGAACCTGTCCTACTAGGGCACTTGAAATTATCACAAATCTCACAACCCTCAACCTTGTGATAGACAAAATGACCCATGAAGCCATTCTCAGAATATCTAGGAAAGGAACAGGTAATGTTAGATTATAAATACAGTAAAACCTCTACTAGCAGATAAAAATTCTAATCTAATCCAGAAAGAACCTATCAGTCTGGTCTGGGTTCCTGGTCACTGGGGAATTAAAGGAAATGAGGAGGCCAACAAACTTTAGTTCACCAGAACTTTGAAACTGGAAGGCAAGCTGTAGATGGTGAAGACATCGACGTCTCTGATGGGGGACACAATAGACACTAACGTTTCAGTGCAACGTTACCCCCCACAACAATAGATTGAGGAATATATAGATAGTTAATTCAATTCAAAGTACAGAGATCTGTACAAGAAAAAATAATGTCAACAATAGTTACATTTAAGAAAACGTGTTCTTTCAGCTTTACAAAATTCAAAATATTCTTGTACATTATAAGGCTCACATTTTACTATGAAAGAATTAATTCTCCTATGTAGTAATATTTCGGTCTTTATGTCAACGTCAATATTCACTGTGTCACAGCCTATAAGACAGTACCACTTCTGGTCAAGGTTATTTATTTTCATAAAATTACATGAAACGTAAGTATTTTCGTATATTAGTATATGTGAAAATTACTGCTATACAGAGTGTTTTTTGTGAACTATCAACTCATAGTGAATCATGGCATAATCTTACGATTGCGCTGATTTGTTTCATAGAAAACACTCTCGGAATACACTATTGTTTTTGTCATGGCATAATTGAACTGATTTGTGTCCTTACGCCACCACAAACAAAGCACTGTTTAATTTCGACCCCAACAGTAAATGCATGTACTCTAATGGGTGCTTACGCCACCACAAACAAAGCACTGTGTGTTTTCGACCCAACAGTTAATTAATGTATTTCAATGGAGACCATACGCCACCACGAACACAACACTGTTCATTTACGAACCAATGTATATATGTTGTGTGAGTTGAAACTAATCGTTTGATACTATTCTTGGCCAAAAAGTGTACCAGTTTTTTTTGGACGTTTGTTTTTACTGTCGGATTTAAATTCTTGAAAATATATTTTTTTTCCTGGAGCTAAGAAGCTTAGGGCGAGTTCAATGAATGTATGGGTAATAGCTCTGCCTATAGATTTGGATAGCGCGCCAAAGCTCCTGTCCACAGGGCTTTCCCCCTTTTTTATAATGGATGCATATACTTACCTAAAGTTTTATTTTTAGTTTATGAAAATCAAATCAGGAGGGTCACGTCCCCCATTCTGCATACCCTGAGTAAACAGATTTCTGGCGTTTGTAATGACTTTTGCCAGCATATCAGGCGTTATGTTAGCAATTCCTTCCTGAATATTGGTCTTCAAATCTTGTAGGGTGTGGTTCACATAAACACGGCTATCCAAAAAAACCCATAGAAAAAATACGACTTCCAGAAGAACCTCACATGCGTTCCTCCGATAATTGAAGTCACGTTCAGAAAGTTCCTGCACAATCGCAATCTTGTATGAAGGGAAATGAAGATCATCAAGAAGAATTTATTCTCCTGCAAAAACGATTGGAAATTCCAAGGACAGATGCATGTTCGCCCGCAGAACGGCGTAGTGATCGCAACAATGGAAGCTCTCACTGCTTCGAAGTTCTTAGGTGTCCTAATGGTCCGAGGGGCTCCAGTGCTTCATCTTGTCGTACGTTGCAGTTTCTCTGAACGCAGGGACCCCCCTAACAATTGATTTGCGGTCCGGAACAGGGGCTACATTAGAGCGATTCTGAAAGGCGCGTTGTTATCACAAAGCGTCCGTTTGAAAAATAGGCCTCAACGGCGAAAACATGCTCCTCACTGTTCCAACATGATGGTGACTGAACTTTGTCGAGACAAAACTTCATAATCCCGCCTCTAGAATGAGACCACTAGTGATCCGCTACGACATCAATCGACTAAAGGGCGCGCATTTAAAAAATGGAAGTTATGCTGCCGCACCCTGTACATTGCTTTGTAATATTATTTCTAGATTTGACGGTCCTTTGATTTCAGTGGTGTATGGTGTTAGAAAATGATTAAATTGGAGCATCATTAATCGAACGAACACATGCTTGTGACGCCACCAGCACTTTTATAATTTTATAAACAAGTTTCATTGTTTTCGCAGGAAAAAATTGGTTCAAGCTCTGTGGAGATTTTTGTCGCTCTTGTTCAAACAGACAAATTATATCTCCGAAAGTATTGGTTTCTCAGAGTTGGGAATTATATCAATGGATTCTTATGATAGAACTGCATCATGAAAGAAATTAAATTTAAAAAAAGTGTCGTTTAAAAAAAAATGTTTCAAAAATTATCATTTAAACAAGAGCCCCAAAAAAAACAGCAATCTATAGTGCTTCAAAAATTGTCATTAAATTCATTTATCAAGATTAGATGAGCAATCTGCAATGATTCTACCTCTTGGAATGGGTTGTTGCAACTTACACTCGGTGCATAGTTTACACAACTCGAAATAACTAAGGAAAGTATCATCGAAATGACTAGAGCAAGGCTGGAGACAATCATAGCAGATTGTCCATTTATTCCTGATATTTGAGTAGGTAGAGGCTTACGAACAAATTCTTTTAATAGTTCAAAATATATTAACTAACAACATTATGAAAATACTGTATTTAGGAACATGTCTTACTATTTCTTCTTTCCTATTGCCTTTATAAACTACATCATTAAAATGATCCAATTCTAAATCATCATCCCGAATTTATACTGGTTCTCCTTACTCGCGCATGCTCTTCGAGAGCTTATGAGGGGTCTCCTTCGGGAAGAGCTAGGAGGATCAGTATAATAATATACAATAATACGTAAATTATTCAATATGAAACCAGTCAATATTATTGTCGGTTTCAAAACTGTCTTGTATATATTCACAAATTCAAGAATCGGATACTTGTTTTTCAAACTACGAATTGACATGACTCTAATAGCTAGATAAGTTGACATTTATGAACAATGAACTCAGACAGTGAATACATAGAACTACGTGATGTATTATTGAAATTTTGAAAAATCCTATTTCCGAAAGTATTAGCTTGTTAGAGTTGAAAATGATATCGTTGGATTCTTATGATGAAATTGCATTTAAAAAAAATTTAATTCAAAAGTTGTAACGTAAAAAAAATTATTTTTTTTTCGTTACTCCGGAACCATCAGGCCTATTTTGCCCAATAACGAACTTAACCGAGATATGTATCCCTCGAACCTACTCTGAAAATTTCAATTCCCTAGGTCATTCCGTTCTAGAGTTATCGTGTTAACGGCCGGACGGACGGACGGCCGGACATAATCAATTTCGACCATGGATTCTTGATCAGTGAGCCAAATGTTCGAAAATTACAGACATTTGGGCAAATTGCACTCTGTTCCGAGGAACAAGAGCGCCAAAAACACTAAGTTTCCATGGTTTATATTTCGTTCGAATAGATGTTTCATTAATTACTCCTTGAAAATGTATTCTCCATAAAACAGAGAACCGACACAACAAGTGGAGGATAAAAAATACAGTTTCCTTCATTCCTCCAAGTAACTTTCAACTCGAACTATCAGCGTCATAAACGTTTTATGTCAGCTAGAAGATGACGAAAATGTCTGAAAAGTTTGAGGTGATTGAAATGTAGTTTTTCTCCGCGAAAATTGCCTTCCTTGAAAGTTTAGTCTGCGAACCGTAACGACCAGTGCTATACGAAAGCAGATTCGAGCAGACGGCACGGTTCGATTGAGAACGACCATTTTTTTCAAATTTTTTTTGAAAGTCATATATATGATTTTCCTTATGGACCTCAAACTTTCGAAAGGATTCTCGACGTACTGTTGAACAAAAAATTTAATCGAGTTTTCTATGGCTTCAAACAGAAAGTTTCGGCTCGGTTCTATGGCAATTCCCATCAACTTCGTTATTATGAATTGAAGTTAATTAGGCGATTTTCCTCGGGAAAATTATCCCAAAATGCTATTTCAGGGTGTAGAAAAAAACCCCATGCAAGAAATGAATAAATTCTAGAGAAGCGAGTCTTGATTACCAGACCAGCATGACCTTGTAAGGGTGGTTTACCGAAACGTCAAAGGGATCACATTAGTCAAAAATTAATTCAGACCCACCCAGATGAAAAGTTTTCAATAATCTAATCACTTGAAGAAACATGAAAAATTATTGACTTAAAAAGCGGGAACGCCCTGTATAGGAGCTTTGGTGCTCTTGTTCAATCTTTGACGAATCTCCGAAAGTATTGGTTTCTCAGAGTTGGGAATGATATCAATTGATTCTTATGATACAACTACATCATGAATGAAATTAAATTCTTATAATAGTTTATTTATCAAGATTAAATGAGCAATCTTCAATGCTTTAAAGCTTCAAAAATTATCATAAAAAAAAATTTGCAATCTGCAATGCTTCAATGCTTTAATGCTTCAAAAATTGTCATTAAAAAAAACAACAGAGTTGGAGTTGGAGTTGGAGTTGGAGTTGGAGTTGGAGTTGGAGTTGGAGTTGGAGTTGGAGTTGGAGTTGGAGTTGGAGTTGGAGTTGGAGTTGGAGTTGGAGTTGGAGTTGGAGTTGGAGTTGGAGTTGGAGTTGGAGTTGGAGTTGGAGTTGGAGTTGGAGTTGGAGTTGGAGTTGGAGTTGGAGTTGGAGTTGGAGTTGGAGTTGGAGTTGGAGTTGGAGTTGGAGTTGGAGTTGGAGTTGGAGTTGGAGTTGGAGTTGGAGTTGGAGTTGGAGTTGGAGTTGGAGTTGGAGTTGGAGTTGGAGTTGGAGTTGGAGTTGTTGGAGTTGGAGTTGGAGTTGGAGTTGGAGTTGGAGTTGGAGTTGGAGTTGGAGTTGGAGTTGGAGTTGGAGTTGGAGTTGGAGTTGGAGTTGGAGTTGGAGTTGGAGTTGGAGTTGGAGTTGGAGTTGGAGTTGAAGTTGGAGTTGGAGTTGGAGTTGGAGTTGGAGTTGGAGTTGGAGTTGGAGTTGGAATTGGAGTTGGACTTGGCGTTGGCGTTGGGCAGGCGTTGAGTAGGCAGTACGAAGTCTGCCGGGCCAGCTAGTTATATAATATATTTCGAGATTTATCTCATTTCCGAAACTGAGTAAAATAAACTTAACAATTCAGTTTATACTTTACGTACGGATGAGAGAACTATATATGAAGATCTAGTTCATCAGCAACAGGTAGATTTTGTCTGTGGGCGTAACTAATTTCCACTGATTCTAACCTTTCTGATATGTTCCTTTCATTACCTGGATGTAATAAACAGAATCATTTGTAGAGTGATCTGTTGAAACCTAAGAAAGAATTATATTTTATGCACATTTTGGGTAGATATGTTATGCCGGGTCCAGCAGGGTGTAATGTAACGCTTAATGCAATTCTCTATCGATCCACTAATCAACAGATAACAGGTAGATTTTGTCTGTTAGCATAAGAAGTTTGTACGGTACTACGAGCACTACATGTAACGCTCGTAGTACCGTCCACACGGATAATTCGCCTTACATTACGCCTTGCATTACGCGTTACATTACGCCCGTCTGGACCCGGCATTAGAATTTATACAAATTTCTTATGCTAACAGTCAAAATCTACCTGTTATCTGTTGATTGGTGGATCGATAGATAGTATCAAGTTGGTTTAGAGTAAACACCTCCAAAAGTATCCTAATTTATTTGCATCGGTTGCATAGCGTAAACAAGATTTCCAGCAGATCCATCTTTGAAGTAGATTAACATTTGGGATAGATATATGAAAAACGGTAAATCCTCAAAAGGATAGCACGTACCAACGTTCGAGTTTTTGCCGAAAATGGTCTCAAACGATTAGGTGAGAAACTGAAGCATTAAGGAAGAATTTGAGATCGAATTTATTCTGTCCGGCTGTCCGGTCGGCCAGCCGTTGTCACGATAACTTGAGAACGAGAAGAGATAGCGACTTGAAAATTTCAGGGTAGGTCATTGATGGGCATACTCGGCACAACGTTTACCGAATACAAATTTTGTTTTCAACCAATACAGATCCGATCAAATTGAAACCTGATAACTAGTTATAGAATACCGACATAAAGACGTATATGAAAGATAGCGTCCGGCAATTTTTAGGGTAGGTTGCGCATCCGAATACGACATTTGAGTTGGTTAATAGGCATAACCGGCAAAACGATTTTGGAGTTATACCTATCTTATATTTTATTGTTATTATCCTTTTAACAAGATCATTGAAAATCATTGATAAAACTTCTATATATCTGATACTGTTCATCCGACATCGCTGAAATTTAGCGATAGCCTTCAAGACCTAACTTTAAAGCCAACTTCCATATTTGAACACGATCGGATCTATTTTGCTGGATATGGAGATTTTGCTTGGTTGAGTTCCGTAGATGGATGGGTGACCGTTGTCCAAATGAGACAGTTGAATTCGTTATTGGGTATAATCGGCCCAAAGGTTTCGGAGTTATACCCATCTGGAATATTATTTTCTCGATAACTCAAAAAATACTGACCCGATCGAATTAAAACTTGGTAACTAATTGTAGAATACCAACATAAAGACGATGTGTTTTTTGAGGATTATATCACTAGAAAATTTCAAAAAAATATGATAAAATATTACGTAAGTATCTCACGGTAACTTGAGAATGGAAAGAGATAGCGAGTTGCAACTTTCAGGATACCTAGGTTGCACATATGAATGCGATATTTGGGTTCGTTAGTAGGCATAATCAGCGAAGTGGTTTTGGAGTTATACATATTTGAAATTTTGTTGTTATAACTCAAAATATACAAATCCGATCCAATTAAAACTCGTTAATTACTCGTAGAATACCGAAGCGCTAATTTATACGGAATTTTATGAATATCGTGTTCTGAAATTACTTGAGACGTAAGTTGTTTCGTATGTTATTGGATATTAAATAAATTTCAATTCCGATAGAATAGATATGTCTGAATTAATAATTCTGTGATCTCAAGTCTATTATTAAAATAGTACGAAATGTATTCATAACTTATAAAAGCTGAGAAAACGGTCTATACCGATGGTAAATTCGATTAAGAGTGTCCAGTAGAGGTGGATAGACAATCGAACATGCGCGCAAAAGTTTCTGACTTCACGTCAGTACTTGAACCAATTTCCTTATCCCAAAATTATACAGAAACCTACGCAAGATATTTTCATGAAATTTAATTTCCGCGTGTTATCCGGGATGCCGAGAAAATCTAAAATATTTTCATGTTGTCGTTTTCGTCGGTAATACCGGGGGTAGCTATCAACTTCATAATTAGCGCTCTTATTCCTCGAAACAGAGTGCTTATTAATTTGCCCAAATGTCTATAATTTTCGTATTTTTGGATGAGAATGGTCTTAAACGATTTGGTTCGACTCACTGATCAAGAATCCGCTGTCAAAATCGTTTCTGTCTGGCCGGTCAGGCCGGCCGCAGACAATATAACTCTCGAACGGAATGAGCTAGACAGTTGAAATATTCAGAGTAGGTTTTGGAGATAAATATCAAATCGGCCTAATGGTTTTGGAGTAACGAAAAAAGATTTTTTTTTTACATTACAAATTTCGAATTCAATTTTTTCTAAGATGCAGTTTCATCATTACAATCCATCGATATCCTTTTCAACACTAACAAATTAATACTTTCGGAGATATGATATGTCAAAATTTCAATATAAAATCGTAGCTCTATAGGATTTCACAGAATGCTATATCGAAAATGAACGTCCGTATCTATGAATTGTCATCATCCCATCTACAGATAAGAGACATGTCAAACAAAGTATGATTGAATGCAAAATGACCAATGGAATAACCTCAGCTATCGTAGATAGCTCTTGGATAATCCATATGATGATGATGTAAATATGAACTTTGGTAAGTTAATTAAATTGGGTTCAGAATATCTCCAGTAAAAACAAAACTGGAATATTGCCCAAGAATTAATTGATATAATATCATTTTCATAGTAGATTTGGGGAATGAATATCTCGGATAAGTTTATTAGTGGGTAGAATAGGTCTGGTGGCCTTCTTGAATTTCATTCTTTTATGATGATGTTCTATCAAAAGAATCCATTGATAGCATTCCCAACTCTGAGAAACCAATACTTTCGGAGATATGATTTATCAAAGTTTGAACAAGAGCGTCAAAGCTCCTGTTCACAGGGCTTTCCAACTTTTTCAAAAAGCATGCTCAATAATATTCACATTTTTGGATTCCCCATCGAATTTTAATGTGATTTTGATGCTATGTCTTCTCTGATAATGCGAATCTTCCACGAGTTATTTTATTCTCTATTCGGGATAATCAGAAAGATGGGTCATAATTACTTGCCTTTAACTTCAGGGGGATGAAATTTTCAGGAAATCGGCTATTGAAACAAATTCTAAAGCACATAACTTATTTGTTTTTAAGAATAAAATTTGAAAAAAATATGGGCTCCAATTTGAAATAAGGAAGAAGTATTTGATAAAAACTCTAATCGAAATTTGGCATGTTTTTTCGAATACTTAACAGATTTTTTTCGTCAAAATCAGAGAGGAAAACGTAGGTCATGGCTTCAGCAATAGTTCCTGAAAACTTCATCCTTCTAACGTTAAAGAGCAAGTAGCTATGACCATCTTTTTGACAATACCGAATAGAGAATATTTTGTCCAAAAGCTCGAATAACTCAGGAAAGCTTCATAATATCGGCATAGTCATATGATCAAAGGCATATTAAAATTCGATAGGGAATCCAAAAATTTTATAATTTATTGAGTAGTATTTACCACACATCTGAACTTATATATTCTTGAACAACCCAGTATTTAACAGAATCATTTGTTCACCAAAAAAAAAATTACTTGCACATGAAAGAAGAAGCGGAAGCACTGACGTGTAGTTAGTCTGTTTTCGCGCGCTTGTCCAAATTCATAGCCGATCGCCCATCTATTTATTGAACTCAACCAAGGCTGAAATATTTTCGTTAAAGTAAAAGTAATACCTATTCACTATTCTGGCGAAACTCATTATACATTATATAGTATACATACTCTTTCAATAACGAACTACTAGACTGATTTATTACACTCTCATGAATTCTCACACATTCGTTCGATATACGGGTCTGTGTGCACATTCGAAGGGCTACATCTTGCGTAAACGCATCATTTCTTTCCACGATGATATGAATTAACACTATTGCAAGTTTTGAAATACTATCAGGAACACTCTGTGTACAAGACGAAATCATTTTCCCAAATACATATATTCAGTTAAGTTATGAGAGAATCGTCTATGTTCATAGAATTTTTAATTCTGACATACAAGACATCATGTTTTGTATCGGAATTGAAATTCTTAAAATATCTAGTAATATACGGAAAAACTTACTTCTCAAGTAGGTAATTTCAGGATACGATATTCGCGTCGGCATTCTACAAATAATTATCGAGTTCTAATCGCATCGGATTTGTATATTTTGGGTTATAGTGGAAATAACAACAAAAATTCACATATGTATAATTCCAAAACCATTCGCCCGATTATGCCTATTAACTAACTCAAATGTCGTATTTGGATGAGCAACCTACCCTGGAAATTACAAGTCACTATATCTTTTCCTACTCAATTGTGGCAACGGCCGGCCCGCCGGACAGAATCAAATTTGACCTTGAATTCTTCATCAGTAAGTCAAACCTAATCGGGATCATTTTCGGCAAAAAATTCGAAAGTTACAAACATTTGGGCAAAATGATAGCACGCTGTTCTCCAAAACATGCGCACAAAAAACTTGAAAATTTAATAGCACTTCTCCGTCATATACATGGGACTGCTTGAATCCAATATTGTATGTCGCATTCACCAGTCCACGCGGAAAACGATTCCAAATGTCGAAATCTCTGTTGTATAGAAGGTTCATCGTGCAGGAGATCCGAAATGGTCCCTTGGCTGAATTGTATGTGTGTCCGCGAAGATTTTTCTGATTCAAAAGGAATAAATGTCCAAAATCTATACCGTAGGGCCCATGCATTACCCGGAAAGTTACTATCATGTCGCCTCTGGTACGCTAGTCAACAAAGTCGGTTAGACGGGTCGAAAGAAGGAGGAAAATGGTTTACTGTTCACCATCTTTGAACAGAGTAAAAAAGCTGTGAGTCAGCAAACTGGAACCGCAATCTCACTCACTGGGGCAATTCACTTGTAACCTTATTGTTGAAAGGCAACAACCATTCTTCAAGTCACTGAGCAATCATATACAAGTCCGCTGGCATCTGGTTAGAAATAAGAGATAGAGCACTATACGGTTTGGCATCGCCAGCAAACAGAAGACACCTTTGAGCGATCAATTGGGGGAGATCCGATATGAACAGTAGAAAAAAGACTGGTCAAGAACTGAACCCTGGGGCATTCCGCTTGTTCTTCTCGTGTGTAGAAAAAACTCCACCAACCCAGACCCAGAAACTTCTGCACTGAGGAAAGACCCAATCCAAGACAGCAAAATACCTCGAGTGTCCATATGATCTAGCTCGTGAATGAGATGACAGTGGGAGGAAACTCGGTTGAATGCCTTGCACAAACAGTAGCTTACATCATGGATTCCTCATTGGATACCAGCATCTAATGTGGTCAGTAATTATTTTTACAATGACCTTGGGGACCACTGATACGAGGAAGATAAAAACAGTGGTCACAAATGGCGTGCAGACTATATTGAATAATTTCAATCTAAAAAAATCACTTAAGTTAATTTACCAAAACACCACAAAACATATTTAAATATTACTCACCGTCAACTTGACGCAAATATTCTTACAGATATTCTCACAAACTGTTAATATATTTCTGAATAACCATTCATTTATTTCAACTATTGAGAACAAAGAAATCTCACGAGAACCGTTTACAGAAGTATCTCGCTTGAGCGCTGATGTCGTAAAGAGAGAATTCCCCAAGTTTTTTTTGCAAGCCGATCCTACGACGCACAGAATCGAAACGATAACTACACGGTACTGGAGACTACTACTATTAAAATAAACCAAAAGTTAACACTGTTACACTGTTACTTTGACACTTTCACTAAACTGTATTAAAAACCTATATTTTCATCGAAAACTGACGGTTTTTTGAGTTCAAGGAATTTGCGTATTTAACTGAATTAATATTTTGAATACTAGGTCTATTTGAAATTTTGATGGCTCTCTGGTAACCATGAATTTCAGAAGTTTGTGGTGTTACAAGTCGGTGAAATCTATTGATCTTTGAATAAACGAGCTCGCAGAAGCTGCTGACTTCACGTCAGAGCTTCAACATTTTTTCAAATATTGCTATTTGGATTCGAATACCTACGTTGAATATTACAGAATTTGCTAAACGGAGTTTCCAATGCATGTATTACTCGTATATAATGAAGATATTCACAACAATCATTTTTTTTTCAGGATATTCTGCTGCAGCCTTGTTAGCTATTCTACTAGCCTTACCCTTTGCATGGAGAGTACTCGTACATAAAGATGAAGGGCACTGGTTCGATATTTTTCCGGCGTTTTATTTTGCACACCTAGAACTTTCTTTGGGAAATGGTTGTCTAGGAGTTGGAGTGATGATGCTTCTTGCTTTAACTTTGGAACGGTATGTCAGCGTATGCCATCCCGGAAGAGCACGGCCAATACTAGGTAAGAAACGGATCACATCCAGTTTTTTTGACTTTCATGTTATAAGAAAAGAATAGATCTAAAAAAAGGATATGAATGGAATTCAGTGCAAGACAAACATGCATGAAATTCCGTATGGTTCAATATGACTAATTTGCTCTCCCAGACCTATATTTTGTAATATTTATATAATTAAATACATTATAAATACTGTATTTCGCGAGGGTTAGGGTGGCTGGAATAGACATGCGCGCAAAAGCTCCTGCCTTCAAGTTGGTGCTTTCTAAGAATTTTCAAATATTGTTATTGATAAAAATCGAAATCTGGCATCAAATAATGAATTCACACATCAGTGCTTTTCTAACTTTTTTAAAAGAAAAAAAATTATTCTTCCACAGGTTCACCAATGCGAACAGTTCTACTGATTCCAGTGGCCACGTTCATCTTATACCTTCCAAGCGCCTTTCGCAGTGAAGTTCGTGTATGTCACCTGCTATCTCAAAACCTTACGATCTATCAACGGGTAGAAACAGAACTGATCAAACATCCCCTATACTATTTTTACACTGTGATCCTAGAGATCATCTTCAAAGTTATTCCAATTATCCTTCTGGCAACCCTAAATCTCAGGATTCTAGTTGTGTACAGAAGATCATGCGAGAAAAGAAGGAGAATGACCTTATGTAGGACTGCATCTGGTGAAGAGGATCCTAGAAAATTTGCAGAAGAGAGACGTTTGGTTCTACTGTTGGGATCGACAAGCATCCTGTTTCTTGTCTGTATTACACCAATGGTCATACTCAACATTACCCTGTCGAAGGATAATTTGAACAATTATCCGTACCAAGTGAGTATACTCTAGCAGTTTGTGCATTTTTCTGAAGATTTCATTTTGATACAAGGTTTGGGTTAATTTCAAATCAAGTTAGCTTATTTCTTCCAATCTGTTTTGAAAACACGGGAAAGCAATCTCTGAAATAAAATGATTTGTGAACAATTTCAAAATCACTCTTCAAGTACGGGTAATTTTCAAAAATAATTAAAAAATCATCGTAAAGAAACGTACGAGCTTCATATTTAAATTATAATTACTTCACTTTCTGACAGTAACGTGATACAGAATTGGACAAATGATATCAAGCACCTCACGCGTTCTTTACGTTTTTGAGCATTCAAGCAAAATGATGAACGAAAAATGTGAGTAGTATTTAGAGAAAAGTGTGGGGTGCTCTGTACCATATTTTTTATGCCTTATGCACGATTTTTTTTTATATGTTATGAATCGCGTACTTTTGGATTTCTCAACTATTTTTTCATTGATTGTACTAATCGAATATTTTCAAGAACTGATATTATATAACACTCCACGCTTGTCTTTAAATAATACTCATAATTTTCTTCCATCATTCTGTTTAAATGCTCAAAATGTATTTTACACGTTTTAGTTCAATTTATCATTAAAGAGTTTTTTTTAATATTATTTATTTCCTCGTTTTTAGTTCGATTTATCGCCGATAGATCAATGCAATCATATCATTTTACACGCGAGCACTATAATTCCAATAATGATAGTTCAAATTCTGAGAAAAAATTACTTTACTACTAGGTATTCAGTGAAAAAAAAATTCTACAACTTTCACATTTCTCTCATCATGCTAACAGATAGCACTTTGAAGGATTTATCAACTATAAGGTTTGCTACATTCATCGAAGTTTTCTCTATTTTAATCAAAAGCATTACAAATCAGCTGTCAAAAACGTTAATGATTGGAGCATTCTGAGAAACTCCTAAAGATTTATTTTCAAAAGTTATTAATATTCATTGCGATGATCAAAATTGGCGTTCATATATTAGTAGCTCTGTATGGCTATTATTTTTCACGGCAATATAGGTTGATTAGTGGTGTAAGTCCCATTTGACACAATGAGATGATACACAAAATACCCGTTCTATTGCGCTTGAGCTGAGGCTCAAAGATTCTTTAATAAAGTTTTGAGTATTAGAAGTATTAAAAATCACTATTCGTTTTAGTATGGAGAATCAAAATAATTCGCCGTTCACTGTTTGCCATGCGACAGGGGATTTCGTCCCAAACTGCCTTGGGTAACTTGGTTAATAAATCAAGTATCAACGTGGGTTTTTTCCGAATTTCACATCCGAATCCATTCCGTATACATATACTCCATTCATTTTATAAAGTCTCCTGGTTGGCCATGAAATTCTGACACATTTCACTGTGTATATTTTGAAAATGTTATGCTCATTTTCCTGTCAGATAACTACGCAACGTCGTCCTCTCTACAAAGAAGTCGTAGTAATTACGTATTTTTCACAATGTGAATTTTCTTGGGAAAAATAATGAATTTGAGAAGATGTAATGTGAATTCAACAATTCCAAAGACCTGGCGACTGTTGAAGAAAATGTTCCATCTGTTGTTACTATGGAAATATTTCACGTTTATAAACTGGTTGGAAGATTCAGTTATGCTATTTTCTTGTACGGAAATCAAGAATCAAGTGTTGAAATTTTAATGAAAAATAATGGATACAGTAGTCCGTTACTTCATCATAGTTTTGAAAAAAGAATAAAAGTACCTTAATAGCCCTGCAGGGAAACTTCTGAACGAACAGACGTACCTATGGAATTCCCCACTTTTCGAAATTCTCAAGAAATAGGCCTACAGAAGATATTTAAATACCTTCTTGAACAACTTGAAATACACCAGTTTCAAAATGTAGTAGTACTACGAAACCCGAGTGACCGTTAAACCTCTATAAAATATAGTGATATGGCAGGAAACTCAGTAATTTCACTCGAAAGTTCAATATGTCCTGAATGAAGTTTTCCTATTGCAGATTTCAGTTCTGTATAGCACTTCCTGATAGTTTGTCTCTGCTTCAAAACAGCTTTCGACATTTACAATTTCACCGAAAAATTCCTTATTATTCGAAGATAATGATCTGTGATAATATCTTGTCTAAGATGGATCATTATGTTGATTGTTGAGAGTAGACATTGGCAACGTCTCAGAAAATTGTATTGATATTGACGATTTTTCAGAAGTGCCAACCTGCCTTAGTTTTAGTTACAAAAACTTGATAAACCTAAATCATGGCCAACCGGGAAACTTTATAAAAGTGAATGGAGTATATATGAAATATTACTATAACGACATTCCTAAATAATGTTTGAGAAAAAATTAAGATATACAGGATGTCCCACCGGGAATTACAAAGATTGATAATTCGAAAACCAGAAATCGTTCCTGAAATATTGTATGTGGACTGTTGGGCACAGCTCCCTAAAGGATCCTGTACATACTGAGCAATACATTCGCCATTATGATGGCCATCGTTGCCCGTCAGCAAAATCAGTGGTGCCTAGTTCATTTTTTCTTGGCGGAGCGCACGGGTTGTATGTCGAAGTAATCTTTTATTATTGTTGAAATGTTGAAAATGATGGCTATAGTCTAAGAGCCAGTTGCCGGTAGACAACACATATTCTAGGAAGGCCTGAAATTTCCCCAGTTACTCAATGGTACCTACCAAACTGATTCTCTTTAATCGCTAAAGCTCTCGAGAGATTATGAGGGGTCTCTTAGGGAAGATCTAGGAGGATCAGTATAATAAAAATAAAAAAATATGATATGGAGAATAGCCCAGTCGTGGTGGCTTGAGCGCCCCCCAGGTATGATAGGTCTGATAATTTCACGAACTAAGCATGTATTTTAGAAAAGTTACCGTTTTTTCAGTGAATAAATACACTTTGTCCGTTTATTGCGCTGCACAAAACACACACTTCATTTCACTCCACAAAATCCTCTAATGATGCACGAAATTAAATAAACTTCAATAAAATGAATAATTGTTTGCGAATAATATAGCCTTAGTTCCGTTCAACTAACTGGTGGAACAATTTGAAATTTCTATTCGCTAAGTTCACAGGCAGAGTTTTTTGGTTACTGAGTCGAAAATTAATAGTGCAAGGAAGTCGAGCATAATTTACGAGTCATTCTTTTATTATGGAAGATGAATTTATTTTATTAAGTAATATTTTGGACAATAATTATGAAGACCAGCGAAAAAAAGATGTTCACTTCTGATATGTGGAGCGGAGTAAGATTGACCACTTCCATTCATGGAAGAATGGCTATCCAATTACTTAGAACGGGATTTCCAACTAATAGACCAGGGTCGAAGCCTTTGAAAATGGTAAAAAGTGAACAAAAATTATAGTAGAATGAAACCCACTGGAAAAGGAAGAGAATATAACAAAAATGATAGGAAAAATAATTTACGGGTGATCTAAGTTCGGGAAGGGGAAGGTGGTGAGTTTTTAAGGGTGAACAACGGTTTATCTCGATTTCCGGCAAAACTACAAGTCCTATGGAAAAAAGTTAAAGAGCAAAGTTGTTTTGGCACTCTTGTTGTATTTAAATTGTTGTATGATGTTTGAATTGAATTTATTTTATGATGAAGTTCCATCATAATAAACCAATGATATCATTCCTAACTCTGAAAACCAATACTTTCGGAGATATGATTTATCAAGAACAAGAGCGCCAAAGCTCCTGTCCACAAGGCTTGAACCAATTTTTTTTAATCTATCGAAATAATAGCTTTGAGGAAAATGTTATGAAGGTAGTTAAGTCGATATTTCTATAAAATAAGTGAGTATTTTCGTATATTATTATTATACTCCTATACAGTGCGTTTTTTATGAAATGTCAATTCATAGTTCCCCATGGCGCAACCGTACGATTGTGTCATAGTAATAATTCTAGAATCAATTATTAAAAATAAACTACTATTATACAGTTGTTCTGTATCTAATGACACAATTGTACGATTGAACTCATTTGTGTCCTTAGGACGCCACAATCAAAGCACTGTTTATTTTAGGCCCAACAGTGAATGTATGTATTTGAGTCGAAACTAACAGTTTGAGACCATTCGCGGCCAAATTTTTTGTACGTTTGTGTTAACAGTTGGATTTATATTTTCGGAAATATGGGGAATATCATTTTTTTCGTGGTGCTAAGCAACTTTGGGCGAGTTCAGTACCCGGATGGGTGACCACTCTGACTATAAATGTGCCACAGTGCTTTTCCAACTTGTTTATTTTCATACACATGCACAAAATCTACTGCTCCAAGTTCAAAAGAATAATTATTGCGCGTATGTTCTGGGGAACATCGCGTTATAGTTTTGCCCAAATGTCTGTAACTTTCGAATTTTTTGAAAAAAATGGTCTCAAACGATTAAGTTCGACTCCCCAATGAAGAATTCGAGGTCAAATTTGATTCTGTCCGGCCGGCCGTCCGGCCGTTGCCACGATAACTTGAGAACGAAAAGAGCTAGCGACTTGAAATTTTCAGGGTAGGTGGCGCATCCCAATACGACGGACAAGTTCGTTAATGGGCATAATCGGCCCAGCGGTTTCCGAGTAATAATTTTGTTTTCAACCAATATAAATCCGATCGAATTGAAACTTGGTGGGTAGTTGTAGAATATGAACCTAAGCACGTTTGCGAAATTATGTGCGAATCGTATGGCTAGAAAATTTTAAAAAAATTATTAAAAAATATTTTTGTTGTCACGATAACTTGAGAACGGAATGAGATAGCGGCTTGAAATTTTCAGGTTAGGATTTGCACCAGAACGCGACATTTCAGTTTGTTTATGAGCATAATCGGCCGAATGGTTTTAGAGTTATAGCCATCTGAAATTTTCTGAAATTTGGTGGTTTTTTGTTCGTCATTAACTCGAAAAATACTGAACCGATTGAATTCAAACATGGTTATTAGTTGTAGAATGCCAACGCAAAAATGTTTGCAAAATTTGGTGAGGATAACATTTGCAGAAAATTTTTAATAAATCATTGAAAATAAAAAAAAAAATTCTATATATCAGTAACTATTCGTTTGAAATTGCTGAAATTTTGCCTTCATAACCTAACTCTACTGCCAACTTTCAAGTTTTAATACGATCGGTTAAATATTGTTGGAGATTCGAGCATTCTTGTGTGAGTTCAGTAGATGGGTGACCGTTGCCTCGATAACTTTCGAACGAAAGGAGATAGGGACTTGCAATTTTCAGGGTAGGTTGCGTATCCGAAAGGGAGAGTTGAGTTCGTTTTTGGGCATAATCGGTCTAACGGTTTCCGAGTTATACCCACCTGGAATATGATTTCCTTAATAACTCAAAAAATAAATATTCGATCGCATTTGTGCTTGGTAACTAGTAGTAGAAAATCAACATAAAGACGTGTTTAAAATTTTGTAAGAACCGTACCCCTAGAAAATTTGAAAAAAATGACGAAAAAAAAATTTTAAGAACCGTACCCCTAGAAAATTAAAAATAAATCACGAAAAAAAAAATTGGTTCAAGTACTGACGTGAAGTCAGAAGCTTTTGCGCGTATGTTCTATTGTCCATTCTTCTGTATTGGAGACCCTTAATCGAATTTACCATGGTAAATTCGAAGAATACAGAAGAATGGACAATAGAACATACGCGCAAAAGCTTCTGACTTCACGTCAGTGCTTGAACCAATTTCAATATATATGCTATAGTTTCTCAAGTGCATCCATTATAAAGGGTTTTCCAATAAGAGGTGTTATTTTGAATAGCCCCCTATTTCGGTAGATTTCACTTTTGAAGCTGTCATTTTTTGACATTTGACAAGTAGAAACTACGCCATTAACAAAATGGAACGATACACGCTTCAAGATAGCATTGAAATTATTAAAATTCACTCTAAAAATGGTGAAAATTTGGCAGAGACGGTTCGTTAAACTCGATTATTTTTGGGTCGTCGTGAAGCACCTTGTCGGGCCGCAATAAAGAAATTGGTGGAAAAATTCGAGCTTTTGGGACAAGTTAGTTATGTGAAGAATAAAACCCGTGCACGTCGCTCAATAACAGCCGAAAATTGTTGCTGTAGCCGAAAGTGTTGAAGAAAACCCAGGTTTGTCCATTCCTCGTTCTTTGGAATTGGGCATTCCACAAACGTCATTACACCGTATTTTGCATAAAGATTTGGGTCTTAAGGCTTATAAAGTTCAGTTAACACAAGAACTCAAGCCGGCCGATCATCAACAACGTCGTGTATTTGCTGACTGGGTCGTTGAAATGCATGAAAATGATCCGGAGTTCCATCGAAAAATCATCTTGAGTGATGAGGCCCATTTCCACCTCGGTGCCTTCGTCAACAAGCAAAATTGCCGCATCTGGGGCTCGAAAAGCCCAAGAGTTATTGTTGAAAAGCCTCTGTATCCTCAACGTGTGACTGTTTGGTGCGGTTTATGGTCTGGCGGAGTTATTGGACCTTACTTTTTCGAAAATGAGGCTGGAGCAACAGTTACGGTGAATGGATTGCGCTATCGAGAGATGGTTAATGATTTTTTATGGCCGGAATTGGATGATATTGATCCGGACAACGTTTACTTTCAACACGACGGCGCTACGTGCCACACAGGCAACGAAACCATTGATCTTTTGCGGGAAAAGTTTCCGGACCATGTTATCTCTCGAAGAGGTGATCACAATTGGCCACCGAGATCTTGTGATTTAACACCTTGCGACTTCTTCCTTTGGGGCCACGTGAAAGAGAAGGTCTACGCCAATAGCCCAGCATCGATTCAAGACCTCAAAGGTGGAATTCGTGAGGCTATCGAGGACATAGGGCAGCCACTTTGCGATTTGATTATGGAAAATTTCATTAAAAGGATATGCTCCTGTAAGCGTGGTCGTGGTGGTCATTTGCCTGATGTTATTTTCCACTATTAACGGCAAAGCTTCTTCTTTATAATGAAATAAACATCCGATCATTTATATTGAAAAGTGGCATTTTTCTTTGAATATCAAAATAACACCTCTTATTGGAAAACCCTTTACTACCATTCAAACTAATATCCCAACCAATATATGTTAGTTGTCGAGTGTTAAGATTACAAATTACGAATAATTTACCAAGCCTGTTTACCGCGACTGTGCCAATTTGTATTCCTATTGATTACGTTCGATTTATATCCATCAAAGAGAATTTCCTGGAAGAAGAAAAATTGGTTCACACGTTAATGGCTTCGCCAACAAAACTAACATTCGAACGTACGTTCCATTTACCTCGTTTGTCCTGATAGATCATTAGGGCGACAACGACACAAAGTAAATGAGTGCAGAAAGCGGATCGTACACAAACAGCGCCGTGATAAATTGAGAAACGTGTTGGATTCGCTGAAAGTAAACGAATGTGATGTATACGTGTACACCTTGTTGGTCCTGGGGATAAAAGTTGGGGATATTCATTTTTCACTTGCATGAATCAGAGCAGGTGTGGTTTTTACCCATGTACTGCAGAATCAGCATGTTTGCGCGCGTGTTCCACAAGGAACAGCGTGCTATCATTTCCCACAATGTCTGTTCGTTAACGGGCGAAATCCACCAAGGGGTTTCGGAGTTAATGGCAATTTTTAGTTAAAAAAATTTTGTATGAATATTCCCAAAATCGATCACTTGATCTATCTGAAATTTAGCATCAAATTGTAGCATCATGACCTTTGTATGTAGGCAAAGTTTTTTATTGATCAGGAATTTTTTTCACAACAACTCGAAAAATACTGATACAATTAAATTGAAACTCGATAATTAGGAGCGAAGTACCGATGCAAACACTTGTGCAATTTCGCGGGTTTAACATGAGTAGAAAAAAAATAAAAATGTTCAACAATTACCGGAATATTTTGCTTGAAATTCCGAAACCAAATATCGGATTGAGTTCAATTTTTGCACTTCAGTGAAAAATGAGAACAGGTGAAACGCTCAACATTTAATTCAAATCAGCCAACGTGAACACGCGCGCCAAAGAGTACTGACTTCACGTCAGTGCTTTTTTATCTTGTTTCGAGTTTCTTTGACAATTCTGGCTATTTATACAGTCTGGCTAGTAGTAGAGTACTGCTAGTCAGTGCTTTTTTGCGCGTATGTTCTGGGGAACATTGCGTTATCATTTTGCCCAAATGTCTGTAATTTTCGAATTTTTTGCCGAAAATGGTCTCAAACGATTGGGTTCGATTCCCTGATGAAGAATTCGAGGTCAAATATTATTCTGGCCGTTCGGCCGTTGCTACGATAACTTGAGAACGGAAACAGATAGGGACTTGAAATTTTCAGGGTAGACAAGTTCGTTAATGGGCATAATCAGCCCAACGGTTTCCGAGTGATAATTCGGATCATTAGATTGCAAAATATATTTGATTCGATAGCTATTATTCAGAACTAAGTGTACTCAGGAAATATCGAAACATTATTCATTAAATTGATAAGCTAACCAAATAGAGGGTATTGTACTACATTTCAATCTTTTATTCAATATAAATTCGGTAGAAAAATGTTTTCAACAAATAAATGTTCTGATTTTCAATAACCTACCTCTACCGCAAGCCAGTTGCCATTCTTGTCGTGTAACAATATCCTTGAAACAAATAATATTATAGAATGAGAGCGCCAAAAAGAATTACGCTTTTGAAAGCTATTCAACTTTGATGAAATCACACTGTGTAGTTGCTCTGATATTTGTTCTCTGCTAGTCCTTTCATCTTTGACAAATAATATTGTTAGTTCTCATAACATATCATTTCATTTCTTCTCAATATATAACTGAATTCTATAATGAATATAATTATTTATTAATGGAGTTATACCTTCATGTTTCTACTGTTGAAACAGTTTATGTTCATCAACCGGCATGATTATAATAAATCAAGAAGTCTAAGCGTTCTCCTATGTTGATTTATCAACAAAGGTATCAGCGATCTTTCAATATTATTAATATTATAATTAATACCTACCTTGATACTAGAAATCTGCCCCTGATCCGATAAGAATAAACAATTGTTAAAAACACTATATTCGCATAAAAACGAAGGATTTTCGAAATGAATATGGTATTTGATTATAATGGTTCTGGTTACTCGTTCAGAGTTCACACAGCGAACATTTGGCGCACTTTCGGTGCGGAAAACAAGGACGTTGAACAAAATACTTAAAATACTATACATTTCAGTAAACGGTACAACCAGGTTAGCAGGTACGACTTTCCACAAGCAACTAGAATAAACAAAGATTCGAATTTAATTTGATATGTCGATAATTTTGTCCAGAAAATTTCTACTGCCGGCATCTAAAGGCGAAAACTGAAGTAGAACGAAATCATTGTATTTTGACAGTATTTGGACCGCAATTCGGCCGAAAATATGTCAAAGATTGTCTTCACCATTCTATGCATCTATACTGGAACCTAGAATGGACTCATACAACCATGAATGAAGGCTAACGAAATTCCTACACAGAAAATAGAACCATCGTGAAACATGAACTTCTCTGGCAACTCTTTCGACGTATTCATGTACCGATACGAATAACCAGAGTCAATCATAATAGCAAGGGATTGGTCTTAACCAGTGTGTTTTGGTGCTCGCATAAATTCGACTATACACCACCATAATCTGTGTATGAAAATATTATTGTTGTTTCGAACTCACTCGAAACTAGGGTTGCAACGATTATAGAAATTAGGGGGATACAAAGATTCAGTTGTCCAAACACTTAGTAATATGAAAATATTCAATATCAGCATTATGAACGTTGAAGTACTATACTATACTAAAGTACATAAGCCACTGTAATATACATTGAAGATTCGGAAACAACTGCTACAAAAAGTTCAATATGTCGCTAACAAACGATGTAACTATTATTTGCTACGGTGATCATTGCATATAAACATATTTTTGGTTGCGGCAATTCAAGAAGATAAATCCACTTTGGCTGTAATTCCACATGCTTCGACAATCTCCAAAATTTGTTCAATTCCAATATTACGTGGAACGAAAGGCAATTGTTGAAATGTTAGAATTAGTATGCATGTCGGAGATATCGCAAATTCTGTTTAGTGCAGACAGCCAATCACAGGTCTTTTTCAGAGAGGAACACTGGAGCCTCATACACATGTTTACCTTATTCTCATTGCCATGCCAATTCATATCTGATTCCTCATTTAGATAATCGCCTAGTTTAGACGAATAGGCACGAATACGAGTATGTAATAGTATATTCTAAAACAAGTTGCAGAATGGGCTCCTATTAAAACACGAATGCGAAATTCGAAAAGGAGCGACGAAGGAGCTAGTTTTCGAACGCATGAGTGTTGGAAGTACCTTCTGCAACGAGTATTAGACGATATTTTCTCTATTTCAGGCAAGTTTTGCAAAATACTGTTGAAATTTAATGAAAAATTCGGATTATACATCCTAGTGACTTTTGTATTTTATCTTGGTAGTTGGTGTGACTGTTACGAAAGTTGACAAATTACGGAATTTGAATTTGAAACGTACGTAGGGCATGGAGATCAGATTTAAAACAGTTTCCTACACTGAAAGAAATGATTCAATGAGAAAGGTTTACCAAAAATATTCTTACTAGGGTTGATACATTTCTTACTATTCGGTTAAAATTGCACTATAGACATAGTAAATTGAGTTGCTATAGTTATTGAACAGATCTTACTACGCTTTTCTTATTACACCAATGAAAGTGTTTTATTATATCATTCAAATGTGGAATTGCCACGGTAAACCAAAGTTTTCTAACCGGCATCCAATAGCCATAATAATTTAGCGATACTATGCGAGATAATTTAGTTCCATAAATTTACTACGGCAGTTAATGTTGATTCATTAAACCAGTCGAATATAAACGATTATGCTCGAATGCAGGGTTGCGCGCCTCCCGATTCCTAGCATCCACTCAAACTCATCGTTTGTCTATTCGACTTGAGACAACCTGATAACGCGATTAAACTAATTTGTGAAATATGAATCCTAGTTTATTCATGATATTAATCAACAAGCATCATCATAGTGTAGTTTGAAGGTGTTTAGTTCGTGCATTGAAATATCACCGTTTTTGTTTTGTGTATCTACAATCAATCTTCCTGCACACATGGAACAGAAGAATATTGGCCGTTGGATCTTGAAACAATGGCGTCCATGCGTTCGGAATGAATAATTCATCATTCGAATGAATGCTAGTATGTAATCATTTAATAGTTTCTATTGATCTCATCAGATTGATAATTAAATTTTATTCGAAATTCTGAATAATTAATTATTGATTGATTAGGTCAACTTTTTTTTTAAATAGAACATTATTGTTCTTCTGTTGAATCCATTGCTCCTTATCATTGGAATGTGTTTTGTTTGCTCTATAATATTGTTTTTTTGAATATATTTTTTTCACCAATATTTGAGAAAGTGTGCAGTTAATTTCTCATTCAAATCGAATATCTTTTTTTCGTGATACGAGTAAGTTTAATCTCAGTGTTTGTTTATCTGTTATAATCTATTTGTTCGCCTTTTAGTATGGTATTGTGATGAAAAGCCCTTTATATTTGAAATATTTCGACCAGTATTTGCTCTCAGTGTATGTATATCTACTAATTCAAAGCACAGAATGTGATTATTACTAACAATAAAATGTCTTGTTATGCTTCTATTTTTTTATTTGTATATGTATATCCACCCAATATAATTCTGGCAGGAGACAGTGGAGATAATATGTTCTCCATATGAAATGAATAAAATACTGCTTCAAAAAATAGAAATATAGACCATTACAATTTATAAAAGAAATTGTATAATTTGCAGGTAAGGTATAATTGAGATCTAGTTATGAATAATTCGACAAAGATAATTAAATGAAGTTCCAGAGATAGTTGTATCAATTTAGCTCATTTGAATACACTATGAGTTCAACGAATTGCTTCATGCCGAGTGTTTCCTTGATGTCAGTCCTGCTGGGCTTATTAGGTAATCAATATGATGAATTCTCAATTTGTAAATTTGAGTTGATATCTTTCGCAGGTAGGTTTGAACTTTCGACACTCAATTTTATCATTAGAGAAACTATCAGATATATTATGTAATTTATTCTCTTCATAATATGGTTAATCTCTTCTGATTGCCTTTGTTAACTTGTGCACTTTAGTTAATTCATTTAACTGCCATGTTACTGACTGAGCCAACGTAGCACAAAAATTTGGCCAATTTATTGCTTGTCTTAATAATAAATTAGAAATTTATTAAAAGTACAGACACAGTATTAAATTGGCCATTGTTTTCTGTCAGATGAGCTCAGTTTGTAATATGGCGGTTAAAAAATAACTCAAATTGCAACTTAAGCTGATAAAGACAGTAAGATGATATTACGAGAGCGGTAAACTAGGTTTACTAGACCAGTAAAATGCAGTTACACAATATTACTATGGTTGTAAAACAAAGTTACAAGTGCAGATATACCAGATTACTATGATAGTAATACGGAGTTACAATTCACAAACGCAGTTATTTAAGTTTACTACGGTAGTGAGACAAAGTTTCAAAACCAGTAATATAAAAGTACGACTATAGTATAATCACTTCAATACTGGCTGTAAAACGGCATTATTCCTGTTATGAAGGATTAAATCATATAGCCATTATTAACTGAATCGTAGTAAATCAAGGTGAACTGTGAGAAATAGAAAGTTTTGTTGAGGCATATAGTATATGAATTTTCTCATTGCTGTTATTATATTTTTCTTTCAGAGTAATACATAGCAAAATGAGCAAGAAGGAAATCTCTAGTACCATATTTTTCAATGAAAATAAAGCTTTTTCTCGAGAATTATTTCACTATATCCAGATTATTGTATTGTCAATTGACGTGTGTTGAAATTTGATAGGATCGAATGTCAGTGCTGACTACCATAAAACGAAAAATATAACTAGAAACAATGCGGGAATGAGTTTCAAAGATATTCACTCTTGTTCATAGAAATCCCTTCAATATTTGAGTTCAAAAAGGAAAATGTTGTAGCTCCTAAGGGGGATCTCTTTCAAAACCAGATCTGGCCAATCTAAACTATGATTATTCAGAACTTCAGATGTTCGAAGACCGCTACAGGCCCTTATGTAGAGCTACCATCTCCCATTGATGCGTGATGAAAAAATCGGCCCGAAAATTGATTTTAGAATTTAAAATGTCAGCATGACATTCATGCTTTTGAAGGTTGTCGCAAAATTTCAGCGATTCCCATCCAGCTACTGAACTCACACAAGGCTAAACTTGGAACTTGGTAGTAGAGTTAGGTTCTGAAGGCAAAATTTCAGCGATGTCGGACGAATAGTTTCTGGTATATAGCATTTTTGGCGCTCTAGTTCCTCGGAACTGAGTGCTTATCAATTTGCCCAAATGTCTGTTATTTTCGAATTTTTCGATGAAAATGGTCTTAAACGATTTGGTTCGACTCACTGATCAAGAATCCGTGGTCGAAATTCATTCTGTCCGGCCGGTCCGGCCGAACGTAGGCACGATAACTCTCGAACGGAATGAGCTAGACAGTTGAAATTTTCAGAGTAGGTTTGGGAGATAAATATCTCGGCTGAGTTCGTTATTGGGCAAAATCGGACAGATGGTTTCGGAGTAACCAAAAAAAATTTTTTTTTCACAAAACAAATTCCAAATTAATTTTTTTCAATAAGCAATTTTACCATAAGAATCCAATGATTTCATTTTCAACTCTAACAAGCTACTACTTTCGGAGATATGATTTTTCAAAATTTCAATAATAAATCGTATTTCAACGTTGTCACAGAATGATATAATTATTCTATGTATGAATTGTCATAATGTCAACTTATTTTCCTGAGACATGACATTATCTAATCAATCGAAGAATTGTGAGCGAAGTGAGAAAAATCTCAGTTGTTTGCTCCGAAATAAGTTTTTCTCAGAAAAGTCTTACATTTCGGAACGGAACATGAAGTAAGAGATCTGAGAGTAGTGAGACTGCTTTTCATCCATAGACATAGATATAACTCTCGAACGGAATGAGCTAGGTAGTAGAAATTTTCAGAGTAGGTTAGGGAGATGAATATCTCGGTTAAGTTCGTTATTGGGCAAAATTGGCCAGATTTAATTTGTTTTCTTCCATGGTGCAGTTCTCATTCTCATGATTGCTCATTTAATCTTGATAAATAAACTATTATTTGAATTGAATTTCCTTTATGATGCAGTTCTATCATATGAATACATTGATATAATTCCCAACTCTGAGAAACCAATTCTTTCGGAGATATAATTTGTCTGTTTGAACTAGAGCGCCAGAAAGCTCCTGTCCACAGGGCTGGAACCCATTTTATAATGGCGATTTCCATTGACCCGCTCGGGGCACTCGAAATCGATCTCATTTGTCATGCATCTGTCCAATTGAACCGAAAATATCTGTCAAATATGACTCCGAGTGATCCGAACGTGTCAATGGAAATCGCCATTAGATATGAATACATTTCGTTCCATTTTTATGACAGACTTGAGTAATGGGACAATCGTCTAAGATCACAGAATTCTTAGTCAGACATATTTATTCTATCGGAATTGAAATTTATCAGATATCCAATAATATAACTTATGACGTAATTTCAGGATACGATATTCAAGAAATTAGGCGAAAAATAGCGCTTCGACATTATACAAGTAATAGCGAATTTTAATTGGATCGGATTTGTATATTTTCAGTTATAGAAGAAATAACAACAAAATTT
The DNA here is from genome assembly GCA_937662695.2 of Halyzia sedecimguttata. Classification (NCBI taxonomy): domain Eukaryota; kingdom Metazoa; phylum Arthropoda; class Insecta; order Coleoptera; family Coccinellidae; genus Halyzia; species Halyzia sedecimguttata. The sequence continues at coordinate 37,145,710 of OW569411.2, forward strand.
CAAATGTGTATAACCACAAAACCATTTGGCCGACGTATATATGATATCGTATAACTAAAAAAAACAATTTTTTTCTTCGAGAATTTTATATTTCAGAAACTATTCGTCAGAATCTGCCGAAATTACGCACATACCTTCTAGCCACCATTTTCAATCGTACGCCAAATTTTAGCTGAATCGACTTCGTATGAGGCTTGAATAGACAATGGAACATGCGCGCAAAAGCTCCTGACTTCACGTCAGTGCTTTTTAAGATTTCTTTTATACATCAAATTCTTTGGAAAGATTCGAGCAGTAGCTTACTCCCATTCAATTAGGATGTACTCCAGCGACATCTACAACGAGAATTAATGAGGCTGAAGTAAGTATATGGCAAAAATGTATTTCCGTCGATCTAGGCAGAAATATACGAAAGAGTATCTACAATCATCAATGTGTTATAGGGAAATAAAGGTACTAAGTATCGCACTGACATATATGTAATAATGTAATAAACTTTGGCTCAATTTGCAAAAGATAAAGACCACTACCACCACTCAGAGTAAACTGGTGTGCTGTCACAGCTTAAAGTTCTCCGATTTATTATTATCATTTGCTTAATTTATTGAGCACGAGCTGACCTTTTCTTCGATTAACGCCGTGTTTAAACACTAATTCAACAATTGCTGATGTTTCAGGTTTTCCGAGCTCTAGCGAACCTCCTGGAAGTGATCAACTACTCCATCACTTTCTACATCTACTGCCTGTTCTCGGAAGACTTTCGCAACACTCTTCTAAGAACCCTCCACGTGAACTCGACCGCGAGGGGAGCTGTAAAACAACCACCACCAACCGCAACCACAACGATAACGCACCCACGAAGTTTTTGATATAAACCTGGCAGACCGATGGCGACACCGGTCTAATGACAAGACTGACAAGGCCTACGAACTCTAAGTGGTTTTTGGTGCTATTTTGACTTTGTACGGAATTTAAACTTTTATGATTTTACACCATTTCGATTTTTATAGTCACAATACGGAAGACAACGTATATGCATACATACAGTGTGTTCCAATTCGATAGGAAATGCAAATGTCCGTGATACACCGTATATACAGCTGTTTTCAAATAATTTTTTCGAGTAACGCATTGATCTTTTCGAATGCTGTACATTTGGCCAAATTATGAGCAAAACGCTGTATTTGCCGAATTGTACTGAATCTTCTCCAATCAAAGTGGAACATATGAACATTACCAGTACGAACATTTCTCGAATTGATTTCAACTGCGAATAGACTACAAATATTTTTTACATAATAATAATATATCTCTTACTATAACGATGAGTTTCCGATATTATGATATATGTACATGGGGACCCATTAAACTTACTTGAAAAATAATGTTCGAGTGGACTGTATAAATTGATAATTGTATTCAATTTAAATCACATAATTCATCAATGCAGTAGGTTACTCAAGTATTTTTTATTCAAATCAAGATAAAAGCAATCATGACTGTGAAGTCATTTCATTATGTGACGGATTGCGGCTTCACCAAACAACTCTAATTCTACAGGGTGGTTCACGAGTAACTGTGCATAGTTTCATGGTGAATAGATGGTACACAAGGGAGGCAGAAAATAACAATTAAATATGGGCTAAGGCTCTTCGTTTCTGAGATACAGGGTGATTTATCGATTTGAGCATAATATTTTGTTAGCTATAATCAGGGACGGGCCAAAGCCAAATTTTTGAAGGGAAAATGCATCGAAAATGTCCCAACTGCGCATTGAAGGATTAGATGAAATGGTGACGGGGAGGGTTCCAACTACTTCGAAATTTTTCCAACTGCTTTAAATTTTTTCCAACAGCTTCAAAATTTTTCCAACTGCTTTATAATTTTATCCAACAGGAATGTGTACGAGGGTACATACTGTTATTCCATGTTATCTCGTCCCTATTATCTGCCTGCTTTGCATTTATCCGGTCAGGTGGTCAAATTCCTTCACATTCTATGACAATTTTTGGCGCTCTAGTTCCTCGGAACTGAGTGCTTATCAATTTGCCCAAATGTCTGTAATTTTCGAATATTTCGATGAAAATGGTCTTAAACGATTTGGTTCGACTCACCGATCAAGAATCCGTGGTCGAAATTCATTCTGTCCGGCCGGCCGGTCCGGCCGGCCGTAGGCACGATAACTCTCGAACGGAATGAGCTAGAGAGTTGAAATTTTCAGAGTAGGTTTGGGGGATAAATATCTCGGCTAAGTTCGTTATTGGGCAAAATCGGACAGATGGTTTCGGAGTAACAAAAAAAAAATTTTTTTTTTACGAAACAAATTCCAAATTAAATTTTTTTTAATAAAAAATTTTATCATAAGAATCCAATCATATTATTTTCAACTCTAACAAGCTTATACTTTCGGAGATATGATTTTTCAAAATTTCAATAATCGTATTTCAACGTTGTCACAGAATGATATTATTATTTATTCTATGTATGAATATGAATTGTCATAATGTCAAATGATGATCTAATCAATTGAAGAATTGTGAGCGAAGTGAGAAAAATCTCAGTTGTTTGCTCCGAAATTAGTTTTTCTCAGAAAATTCTTACATTTCGGAACTGAACATGAAGTAAGAGATTAGTGAGTGAAGTAGAGAGTAGTGAGACTGCTTTTCATCCATAGACATAGATATAACTCTCGAACGGAATGAGGTAGGTAGTTGAAATTTTCAGAGTAGTTTAGGGAGATGAATATCTCGGTTAAGTTCGTTATTGGGCAAAATTGGCCAGATTTAATTTGATTTCTTCCATGGTGCTTTTCTCATTCTCATGATTGCTCATTTAATCTTGATAAATAAACTATTATTTGAATTGAATTTCTCTTAGGATGCAGTTCTATTATATGAATACATTGATATAATTCCCAACTCTGAGAAACCAATACTTTCGGAAATATAATTTGTCTGTTTGAACTAGAGCGCCAGAAAGCTCCTGTCCACAGGGCTTGAACCCATTTTTTGAAAATATTCCAACTCCATTGGAAGTTTTCCAACTGCTTTATAATTTTTCCAACTGCTTTATAATTTTTCCAAATTTGCCAACTCCGTTCAACATTGGGGGAATCATCACCCCGCATCCCCTCCCCCTTAGGCCCTTTTAGGTGTCGTTCTAGTGAAAAACACTATTCGAAGAACAAATCTATGGAGAATGAGATGATATTAATGACCAATTGATATCTTATGTATAGGGTGTTTTATTAGACTGTAAAGTCAAAATGAAAATATCTATATCTGAGTCCTGGTCTGCACTTTTGTTCAGACTCATATGAGGAGTGTTGGCCTGACATGACAATAAATGCCAAATTTGAAAATGCTTCGTAGGAGGGTGCGGAAGTAATAGCTAACCAAAAGTTCTGCCCCTGTATCTCAGAAGCGAAGAGCCTTAGCCCATATTTAATTATTTGGCTCCCCTGGGTACCATCTAATGACCATGAAACTATGTACAGTTAATTGTGGATCACCCTGTATACTCCGATTTGTATTGTCTGATGTCAAGTAGCAATGCCATGGAATGAGTCACTTTGCTGGATAAATAGTATATGTATATCTAGATAGTATTGTTTATTTCATTTGTTATTTTTTTTATATTAATATAATACTGTGCTAAAGTTGGGCGATGAAAAATTATGTTCAACTGCAACTTCTATCTTTCTAAATATTACTGAGCAGACAAGAAGCTATACTGCCCGAGGTCCTTCGTTCATTATGAAAGGTAGAATTGATATCCAATGAATTAAAAAGCAGTTGATGGACATCAGGCAGTATTTCCTAAGAAATGAATATACGTTACGCTTCATGAACATTTATTTTTATAATAACAATGATATTTTGTATATTTCGCACGAATTTTGTATACTGGTGGTGTATACTGTGCAGTCGTACATATTGTTAGATGTTCGAGATCCAAATTGAAAAATTGTGCCGGTATATCAATTATGACTGCAAAATCAAAACAGACAAGAAGTGTCTAGAACCTCAGCTGACTGTAGAATAAGTTCCTATACTTAATTGCAGGTGAAAGGCAGCAGATATATAACATCACATCATCACACTATAATCAAAGGAGTATTGAAAAAAATGACCTTGTCGTATTGTAATCGGGTAGGTATAAAAAACTATGAAAAATAAAGCCATATTTTTGGATACCTACAAAATGCTGAGTCATGTACTAAAGGCAACTCATTTCATTATATTTTGAACTAAAAGACGCAGCAGTGCCACTCGGTAGTCCGAACAACATGTTCAGCCGATCGAGAGCTAATCCAAGAGGCTATGGATCGATAATAATCGGAACGCTGCGCGTCATTCATCTGTGAATCGATCGGTATAGGTATGTAGTAGTGACAAGAAACTTAAAGCCAAGTATTTACTGAACATTTGCCCCTCATGAACTGGCAATAATGTCAATTTTTAATTTATACTAATTTATTTCAGTATGGAGCCTTTCATTGACACTGCGACTTGTTCAAACAATAAATATTGAATTCACAGGTAGTATTATATGTTAAGTAGGTACCTACATTGTTGCTGAAGAAACGCGCCATAATACAATGAGTCAGTAATCAGTGGAAATCACATCTATATTTTATTTTATTCGATTGATTACTTGGTAATTCTGTAACTACTCTAATCACATCAAATTCAAACAATGGTTGGTTTATCGCACTTCCTTGCCATTATGCCACAGAAACCTTGGCGGATTTACCAGTAGGCAGAAGCCTATAGCGGCAAATTTTTATAGGCAGCACTTCTAATTTTATTACCTACGCATAAACTGCGATTTGGTTCAGTCGATTATCATCATAGCTTTCAGCCTATAGGCGGCACATTTATAAATTAAAGAGTAAACGGACATGTGCCTGTTTAGTGTTTACGATTCACATAGATACTCAAAATGTCGATACAATACAGTAAATAAAAATTGGTTCAAGCCCTGTGGACAGGAGCTTTTGGGCGCATGTTCCTTGTGGCCCGTACTGACCAGTAAAGAAAAAAGCAGTATCATCTTGAATACCTTAATATTATTCTGGAACACAAATTTTCCATTACAATAATCTTCATCTAGCTTCTATTTAGTATCAATTCCTGTAGAACGTGATCATAATAAGTGTTTTCCATATAATAAAATGTGTTTGAACTTGGTATGTAGGAAATCTGACATCAATGATTGGAATTAATTGATTTGACAAACAGCCGTCAAATGAGGTAAATAGATTTTTGTGACGATTTTCTGTGACCATAAAAAAAATTAAGCATTTCATTATTGCATTTCTTGAAATAGGTACCTTTTCAAGTCGATCAACATCGTCCTTCTTTCGACGTCTAAACTATGACTTGATTCTTTATGTTTATGTCTTTGAATTTGTTTTCGGTGGAATTCAAAGAGTTCATAGAATAATCGATGAAAATACTGAGAGAGACCCAGGAAATTTGACACATTTTGTCTTATATCTCCAGAAATTGAAATCGTATAGAGCCAAAATTTTGCACAATGTTGCAAAATACTACAATTGACGTTAGTACAAGTTTTTGTTGCAATCTGATGAATAGTTCACGAAAAAAAAATTTTTTTTTCGAAAAAATTAAAAGAAATATTTTTTTAAAAATTACCAACATTTTGATCATAACAGAATTTTGCCAAAAGTTGCGCGTTTATATCCCCGAACTGACTACCAAGTTTCGATTCAACATCTTCTTTAGTTCCTGAAATATCAGGGAAATAACCTCAAAATTTTAAATGTCTATAACTCCTAAACCGTCCGGCCGATTTTGCTCGTTAACGAACTTAACCGTCGCATTTTGATCAGAAACCTACCCTGAAAGTTTGAAGTCGATAGGACCTTCGGTGCTCCTGTTATCGTGCCTACGGCCGGCCGGCCGGCCGGCCATACGGCACCCAAAAATCTGACACCGGATTCGTAATTAGGGAGTCCGAATTAGTCTATTAGCCAATTTTCAGCTCGAAATTCGAAAATTACAGACATTTGGACGAAATGATAGGACGATGTTCCCCTAGAACATACGCCCAAAAATGGAGAAATTACCATGAATCTATTCCTATTGAATATTCACTCATTGGTCGTTTATTGGAACGATCCAAAACATGTACTGACAACGTGGTGTGCGAATTGAATAGGTCATTCAGTATCTATTTGCAAGCGATTATACATCTACCTATTTTGAATCTCAATTAAGATGATATGCATATACAAGATGTTGATTAAGTGAGTACGCTGTGGCTTTTCTACTCGTTGTCGGTGAGGTTTCACACCTCCTGATTTTTAATTGAAAGGAGTTTCGTTCTAGCTCCTACTTAACAATACAGCTGATAGGAGCATGCTGTATACTTGTGTAACGCCGGAGCTTCGTTCGATCTGTAGATATACTAGAAGTGGCGTACGGCAGAAATTACCGTGGAGAAGGAGAAGTAGATTGGAATGGAATAGATCCCTACAACACTCCCCAAGCTAGTGATGAAGTCACGTTACAAATAGGGATCGTTGTCATGAAGGTCGGAAATTGACTGCGATGCACACCTATACACCTGGGACCATGCCGCTGATTGCCATGTGAATATACCCTGGACCTCGTGAATGCAGCATGTTGCGTTGACTTTGAGATGAGACCGCGCCTCCGCGTCTCTGACGGCAGCCTTCCATCTCGAATTGAGTGAGACGGTTGAGGTGCACACCAATGGCTAGCAGGAATTAGCCTCGGAAATTGAGACAGTGTGAAAAGCCTTCGTGTTGAATCATGTCAGGGTCGCCAATATGGGTTTTTGACTAGTTATCGGTGAGGTACCACAAAACCTCTTGATTTTTATTCGAAAGGCGTTCCACGTGTCGTTCCAGCTCTTACCTTTGAACTTTTCAATGCAGTTGAAAGGAGCCTGTTGTATAAGCGTGTGAGGCGGAGATTCATTCGATCTATAGATCTACTAGAAGAGGCGTAGATTAGGTACCGAGAGATGCGACGCCGGTTATGACAGATGCGGTCGAGTTATTGGGTATGGCGGAAATGAAGGAAGTATTGAGATATGAAGGAGCTTCCAACAGCAAAAGCTTCAAGAAATAATTATGTCAGTGTTTTTGAAATGAATAGTTGATATACAAACATATTAAATACATTTTTGAGGATTACAGCATGTTAAGTAAGTCGCTGTTCCTTTAAGTCGTCGGTTTTATGTCTGTGGTAGTAAACTGAAGTGTTTCATCGTTGGTTTCAATTTCTGTTCGATCACGACGTTATATCGGTTTTCGTTCAAAACCGTAGTCTGTGAGTAACAAGTGTTCGCACACGGTTAATTCAGTTGCGTATTTTTGATTGAAATAAAATTAAGGTTCATTCGTGCGGTGATAAGTAGGTACAATACCGCTGTCAATGCTAAAAGCTGTGGCTTATTCATCTCGATGGAGCAAACTGTCGAAAAGCGCCCACGAATCCCTACCAAAAAAGTGAGCCGTCGAGGGACGACAGACTGATGTGAAACATCAAATTTATTTAATTAATGATTGATTTTTTCTGCTAAGAAAGTAGATTTTACATTTACCTACTCTTACAACGCAAACGCTAATTATAAAGATATACCGCCGTATTCACAAAGCATCCAATCTCCGTTAAGTCCTAACAGGTCCTCAGCTAAGGATGAATTTGAATCGCAACCTCAGTTGACGTGAAAATTAACGTGAAACCTGCCTGTTTCACCACCGTTAAATACGTTAACTTAGGTTTGCGATTCCAATTTATCCTAAACTGAGGACTTCGGTTAGGACTTAACGCAGATTGAATGCTCCGTGAATACAGCGGAATATTAACTGATTCTTGACTTGAATCATTTGATAGTGTGTCATAGTGTGCTTACGCTTTCGTTGTAAGGGGCTGCTCGCTTTCACTTTCTAAACTATCACTATCACACATATTTTATTGTTTAAATTATTACTTTTAGTAAAGCCCAAATAACGTATACCTTACTAAGCAACACTATATACACTATAGGCTTGTTTTGGTTCGCAGCAGGGACGGTTCGAGACCCGTTCAAAGTTTTCACACAGTTGATGTTTATTGAAAACGGGCCTGGCAGAATCTTTCACATGAAGCGATTCGTAACCGTGCCTACCGAGAACCAAAAGAAGCCTTAGGCGTGCCTCATACAGCCGGAATGTCTCTCTGGCTTCATATTCTTAATTCATATTTATTTGGGAAGTACGGAATTGCATACTAATTATCTATTCTCCTCACGCATTCTGATTTTTTAAAGTATTAATATTTCAGATCGATATTTCAGAATGATACTCACGAGCATTATGATTTCCGGATCGGAAAAAATATGGTTTTAAATTCAGAGAAACATTCCGGCTATTGGAGGCCAGCCTTATAGGTATACGAGATTAGTGTGGCGAGAGAGATGGAGGATCGCCAAGCCGGGTGGAAAGGAAGTCACAGTCACTTGCATATATATGGCGACGCGTCACATTATGCCGGGTCCAGACGAGTGTAACGTGTAATGTAAGATTACGTGTAATTTAGCATGAACAGTGTGGACGGCACACGAACTCAACACGAATGATATTACGCGAATTCTGAAATAAGCTGATCCACTTGTCGCTACGAACATACAGAATAGCAAGGTCGCGATAGCTGGTGCTGCTATTCTTTGTGCTTATTTATTAAGTGAAGGCCAGAAGAAATATTTGGCGCATATCGAGGCGCATATATATGGTGGAATACTAACTTGTATAAGAGAAGATATTCAAGAAGATTTCAACTGCTTCGAAATTTGGGGAGGATCATCAGAAGCAAAAGCATCAAAACTTGTTTTCCGAAATTCAAATATCGATCCAGTTCTATTGTTAAAAGAAAATAGCAAACTGCGTACTAATACCGGGTGGCCCACCACAAACGCGGAGCTCGTTTTGAGGGAGTAAATGAAGATATTTCGACAATATTTTTTTGTAATGTATAGCGTGTTCAAAGGCAATTTAAAATTATTTTCATATATACAGGATGTTCTAAACCAAAGTTAATTTTTTTAAATGTAACACCCTGTATTTGACCTAAAAATGGAACGGCAAGCTCAAATTATGATGAGTTTCTTCAGATTACTTTATACCTTAGAAGCACCATTTACGAGAAAATGGCAAAGATAAGGAGTGTTTTTAAATAGCAATTAATGGAGAAACCACACATTGTTGCACATTGATCTTAATTTCAGCAGCAAACAAGTTCACTATAGGACCATTTAGAACAAATAGCTCGATTTTTCCGAGATAATCGACATTTTTGTTTAAAAATGGCAAAACCGTCACAGCTGGTAGAGATTTATATCATTTTTGATGTATTGGGAGATATTAATAGACAAGAAAAGTCCCTCTTGGTGCGGAGTTGTTGGGAAGCACTGTACTTGACTTCTGTACACATTTAGAATTTCAAAACAGAAGCTCTTTTGCATTATCTTATATTATGTAAGTTTGTGAAATGATCATAAGAGCATTGAGAGAAAACATAAATTTTCTTTTTGAAGTAATCTTTTTTTTTCGAATTCCATTTCACGGGTTTTCCTTGATATAATCTAATAAGTTCGAGCGACTGTTCGTCACTCCATATCATTAACGTCCACACGGCACAACTGTCATAAACGCCGTCCAAACGATAGCTGCGAGCGCCTTTCTTTGGGCGCGTTCCACTAAGGTCTCACAACGATCACGCGCACGTTCGCAGAACTGCGCAGACGACTCTACGAACGTTGCGATCGCCTAGTGGAACTTGGCCTTTGTGTAGCATCAAAATCCGACACCGGATCATAGACAAGATATACTACCGGATGGATGGATCGGGTCGAACGGCGGAGCGAGCGTTACATGTAATGCTCGTAATAACGTCCACACGGAGAATTTGCCTTACATTACGCATTGCATTACACCCGTCTGGAACCGGCATTAGATGTTTCACATAAAAAATGTGAATTGAATAATATTTTCGAAACCACTAGAAATATTTTCGAAACCACTAGAAATATTTTCGAAACCACTAGAAATATTTTACTGAAATTTAGTTTAAATAGACAACTAATAAATCTACATATTTTCTCTATTTCAGTATCGTAATGAGTCCATTCCAGCACTGAAAACAGTGCTGGAATGAACTCATTCCCGCATTGTTTCTAGTTATATTTTTCGTTTTGTGGTAGTCAGCACTGACATTCAATCCTATCAAATTTCAACACACGTCAATTGATAATACAATATAATCTGGATATAGTGAAATAATTGTTGAGGTAAAGCTTTATTTTCATTAAAAAATATGGTACTAGAGATTTCCTTCTTGCTAATTTTGAATCATTCATGCTATTAGGAAACTGTTTTAAATCTGATCTCCATGCCCTACGTACGTTTCAAATTCAAATTCCGTAGTCTGTCAAATTTCGTAACAGTCACACCAACTACCAAGATACAATACAAAAGTCACTAGGATGTATAATTTTTCATTAAATTTCAACAGTATATTATAAAACTTGCCTGAAATAGAGAAAATATCGTCTAATACTCGTTGCAGAAGGCAATTCCAACACGCATTCGTGTTTTAATAGGAGCCCATTCTGCAACTTGTTTTAGAATATACTATTCCAAACAACATCACAAATAACTCAACCAGTGCTAAGAATTATTTCCTCGCAGTGTGACGTTTATACGGATCCCATTCAATTTTGAATATAAAACTGTCCTGAGTTGTTTCCCTGAGATACTTCAATACCATTGAAATATCTCTAGCATGTTCGAAAATATTCTTCAATTTCCACATTTCACTTTAAAATTAAACACGCTTTCAATTTATTCAAAAACTATTCATGTATAAGAACTTTCCGTTTTGAATCATTTAGAGAATTACCTCTTTAGTTTTTTGTACTTACTTAAGAAACACTTAGTTCCTTAACAGGATGTAGAACAATCGAAGACCAACCATTCCACAAAAATCGCACTTATATAAAACAATCAAAATATCGACGATATGTATGCTATGAAATTATCCGATAACATTTGTTCTTCACGTGACTCTGGTACATACAATATAAATATTTTCCGAACATGAATATTATGAAAATTATTCACTGAATGAGAATGTGGTTTGCTCTGTAACCAAAATATACAGGGTGATTCCAAATTAGACGTGAACTTTGGAGGCGGTGTTAGTATGACTCATTTGCCGTCTTTTGAGCCATATTTATTGATAACCGAAAATCGACAGTTTCCGAGAGGTATCTCGGAAACTGTTGAACTGTTGAACCTCGTCCAAAAAACTATCCATATTTGATATCATAAATTCTTCATCATTTTCGCAGGTTGACGAAAAATGAACTAAGGTGAGAAATCTTTCAAAAATCACACTCAAATAGGTATATTTGAGTATCAACTATGTATCAACTATTCGTCTGAAATTGCTGAAATTTTGCAAGGGCTTTTGGAACCTAACTATACTGACAAGTTTCAAGTTTTAACACGATCGGTTAAATATTGTGGGAGATTCGAGCAGCCTTGTGCCAGTTCAGTAGATGGGTGACCGTTGCCTTGATAACTTTCGAACGAAAGGAGATAGGGACTTGCAATTTTCAGGGTAGGTTGCATATCCAAATGGGAGAGTTAATTTCGTTTTTGGGCATAATCGGTCGAACGGTTTCCGAGTTATACCCACCTGGTATATTATTTCCTCGATAACTCAAAAATTGAAGATTCGATCAAATTGAAGCTTGGTAACTTGTAGTAGAAAATTAACATAAAGACGTGTTTGAAATTTTGTAAGAACCGTACCGTAAATTTAAAAAAAAAGCCGAAAAAAAATTTTTTCTGAGAACCGTACCAACCCCTAGAAAATTTGAAAAAAAATTACGAAAAAAAAAATGGTTCAAGCACTGACGTGAAGTCAGGAGCTTTTGCGCGTATGTTCTATTGTCCATTCTCCTGCATTGGACACCCTTTATGGAATTTACCATGGTAAATTATGTTGTCCATTCTTCTGTATTAGACACTTGATTCGAATTTGCCATGGTAAATTCGAATTAAGAGTGTCCAATACAGGAGAATGGACAACATAATTTACCATGGTAAATTCGATAAAGGGTGTCCAATGCAGGAGAATGGACAATAGAACATACGCGCAAAAGCTCCTGACTTCACGTCGGTGCTTGAACATTGAATTGAATGTTTTTACTTCATATTCCCTTTCAAATCATACTAATTATTTTTCAACATCTAATATAGCATAGTTTTGCCTTCTTCATGCATATCATTTCCTTTTCTGATAAAAATGACCCAAAACTATGATCAAATGTGGCCAACGTAGAAAATATTGAAGAAAAATCTTTTATCAGGGAAGAGAGGAGATACCGCATGCCGTACTACGCAACGCTATCAATCTGAAACCAAAACTTGACAGACTTTGACAGTTTGGTGGACAGCAAACGATGTGGTGGACGTTTGTTTCTTGTGTTTATCTGAGTGTTTACGGACTGTTTTGTTATAAAACTGTGTTACACATAATGGTGGGATGTGCAGCTTACGGATGTAAAAGCCACACCAGGAATATGGAACCTGGTTCTTTGGTCGTGTGGTGGACATTTGGTTTCAATGTCAGGGAATATGTTACCCGCGTCCTCTCTCTTCAAGAACTCAAATATCGCGGAAACTGTTGATTTTTGGTTATCAATAAATATGGCTCAATCGACAGCAAATGAGTCATACCAATACCTCCTCCAAGGTTCACGTCTAATTTGGAATCACCCTGTATCATTTGAAATTTTCATATTTCTGAGTGGCGTTGTAATGCTATAGATTAAATACTCTCTTGTGTTATTGTCTTCCTAGATTTGCAAATTTTGAGTGGAGAGAAAAATTTCCAGTCGACTCATCTGTTGTGTCGACTGGATGCACGATTTCCTTGTGGAATCAAAATCAATAGTAATTCCGTAGCTGTGAGTTTATAATCATATACCTCCTGTTTGAAGAAAAGAAACACCTTAAATACACCCTAAGTACACTCAACATTGGTAAGGTTTGGTTTCAACAGGATGTCGCCACTTGTCACGCAATGGAGTCATTGAAGACAAAGTTTGGTGTGCGTATTATTTCAAGAAATGGACCAATCAATTGATGGCCTTGCTTGTGCGATTTCTCATCTTAAGTCATTTTTCATTGTGGCTACGTCAACACATCAAGTCTATGGCAAAAAACCTGAGACCTTAGGTAAGCTCAGAGCCACTATCCAACATGAAATTGCCGGAATATCGGCCAAAAAGCGTGGCCGATAATCATTGTATTGCTCTTGCAAATTGATAGCTATGCAGGTGGTGGATTCAAAAATTATATCGAATTCATTGAATGGTTTCTTTCTGGGTTTCCTCTCCCAAACTCGGCAAAATATCTATAAAATAAAAAATTAACTATTTTGTGATTTGCTTCTGCGTAAGAAACACAAGATATTTGTCAGAAGCAATCAATCGAACAATGTTGCCTAACAAATAACAACATAACAACATCAACGAAGAAACAACTATATCGTCACGTTTCGGAGTCTATACCAGACTCCTTCGTCAGACGCTTAACGAAAAAATCTTCAGAAATATTTTGTTTATTGTTATTCTGAGATTCGAGTTGGGAGAGAAAACCCAGAAATAAACCATTCAATGATTAATATACCTCCCACAGTACCCTTTAATGTTTATGTGACAATTCTCGAATCTCAGAATAACAATCAACAAAATAATTCTGAAGATTTTTTCGTTAAGCGTCTGACGAAGGAGTCTGATATAGACTCCGAAACGTTACGATATAGTTGTTTCTTCGTGGATGTTGTTATTTGTTAGGCAACATTGTTCGATTGATTGCTTCTGACAAATATCTTGTGTTTCTTACGCAGAAGCAAATCACAAAATACTTAATTTTTTATTTTATAGATATTTTTCCGAGTTTGGGAGAGAAAACCCAGAAAGAAACCATTCAATGATGAATATACCTCCCACAGTATCCTTTAATGATTAATTATATCGAATTCATTTATATTTATGACAAGGCCTAATTGAATGAAAAATAGTTCTTTCCGAAAACCAAAGTATTTTCCGTTATATTGAATAAAATTAAATATACAAGTATATCATAATGGAAAACTCTTTACATATTCAAACTACAGTGGAACCTCGATAATCAGGCCCCCGTCTTATCCGGTGCCCCTTGTAATCCGACATAGCTATCACTGTTGAATATATGTACATTGGTAGTTCAGATAGAATTTTATTACATATTTTGATCTGTAATTTGTCGGATTACAAGGTAATTTTTTTCAAATATTTCCGGACTATATGGGGTCTTGGGCTCTATAGTACTAGTACTCTATAATCCGACAAATTCGATAGTCCGACACCGCCTTGCGAAACGTTTGTCGGACTACCGGAGGTCCACTGTATCATGAACGATTAGTTAGATTTGTTACGGAAATGTAATAATTGTTTAGTGAATGGTGAACTGAACTAAGTGTAAATTATCGGCTGTGATACTGATGTTAAATCAATGAAAAGATGGTTTTTTGTTTTTTTGCTGCGAAATGAAGAATTATTCAATCTTCAGTTCCATCATTTTTGTATATAATTGTAAAGATATATTGAAAGAACAGTAGAATAGAAAAAATAAATGTATTTTTCTAAGTTCTCATGGGAGTATCAAATGGTGAAAATAGATAGTCCACTTATTGGAAGAGTGGTTACTTAAATTACTATGAAAATTAACCTATAGGGATATGAGTATTTATAATGATCGATTTTCATAATTTTTCAATTTATCTAATAGAAAAAAGAAGTAACCTTGAATGTATCAAGAATGTATGTTTTGAAATTTGTATATATGTATAATATACATGTCCCTTATCAAAATATAAGCTGAAAAGATTTTAAAGCAGTTTAGTTCACACCCAATGATAAGAGATACAATTTGAGTAGACACATTTTAGATTTACACATACCTTCATGAATTCCAATATTACTATAGAATAAACTTGTTTCAAGGCTTGATAGTTAATTAATGAATTTAAAAACCCTATAAAAATGATGAGAATAAATGAATATTACCTAAAAAACAAATATGTCCTTTGAAACATACATACATTAGTGGAAAACGCAAAGAATAGTCCTTTCCAGTCATGTCTAGAAAAATATAATCCAAAATATACTGGGTTAGTCTTTGAGTTGTACATACATTTTAATAAATAAGAATACGAATAGCAAGGACCAAAGTGTAGAGTTATCCACAAAGTGTAATTCCATCATCGTTGAATAGCAACATACCGCGGTGTCATCCTGATTAGGAATCGTCAGTTAAGCACAACTCAACGCTGATGAAAAATACATTTCGAAGAAGCCGGTTAATCAAAATCCAGCAACCACTTACGAGTACGAAGTAGGCAGAAGCCACACCTGGCGTCCCGTTGCGGACCACTCAAAACTAAAGATCCCTGAGTACATTCCTTGTTCCAAACGTGGCTAATTGCAAGAACCCTGTTTATAGTTTCATGCAGATACCACGAAGAGGTGAAAACGCCCAGGTTAGTACGCAATGCGCGAAAAAATAGGTATGACAAAAGAGTTTAACGCTTTTATGATAAGCTTACCACTAGTACATAAATAAGAATAGGACTAACAAGGACCAAAGTTGTCTACTTCGTACTCGGAAGTGATTGTTGGATTTTGATTAACCGGCTTCTTCAAAGTGTATTTTTCATCACCGTTGAGTTGTGCTTCACTGACGATTCCTAATAAGAATGAAACCTCGGTATATTGCTATTCAACGATGATGGAATTACACTTTGAACGTATGCAACGCATATTGACAACAGACGTTGTCATTTGTCAGTGTAGGTACTATGTTTTCTGATTATAAGAGTGAATTTGAGGACGATATTGTAAGTTTGTTGTATATATTTGTATTCTGTGGTTTTTACATGAATATGTCCGTCGTATGCAATGCATATTGACATCAAACGTTTTGACCATTTCTTAGGTGCATTATAGTTTATAGTATGCTGTTTTCTGGTTCTGAGAGTGAATTTGAGGACGATATATTGAGTCTGTTGTTTTTACATTAATATGTCCGTCATATGCAGCGCATATTCCAAACCTCAGAGGCGGATACATAAAATTAGTGAAATTTCTGGAATATAGGATACTAAACGTTCAATGAAGAATATCGCGGAATATATCGGTGCGTTTAAGGAAAAATGATGAAAAATGATATAATTTCCTAAAATGATTGAATATTTTTCAAATAACTAAAGATAAACTTCACCTGCTATCCTTATGCTAATTTCATTCAGTTTCATGAATCCGCGGCTCTATAACTAGGAAACCAGTGGAAGTAGGAAAAAAATGATAATTGGAGAATATGTGTCGTAGTTATAGGAAACCTCACACCAACATTCATTCCTTTCGGAAAAACCATGTCATAGCCACAAAAGAAAAATTGATTTTTTTAAATTTCAACAGATTGTATCTTTTAACTGTGCCAAATTAGCACAGATGATAAATAAAAATAGTGTTCCATTTGATGAATGGAATCTATGTTTAAAATTAATTTTCAACTTTAATTCTCAACCTGTGTATTAGAATCTCGCGTAACTCGTATTCATTATACGATTTTTTCAATCATTTTATCGAACGAATAATTATTTAAATAGACAAAATGAACTAGGGACACAATCGGTCTCTTGCATGTAACACGAAATACCATATGTTTATTTTTTCTGAATCTGCTTCAATATCAGATCATCATGTATGCCCTCATCCACTTTAAAAATTTATAAAATTTGAATATTTCGGTATTGAATATCGGAATATCAGGAAGCAAATTCAAATGAGGTGAAAAGCTTCTTATAGGTTCAATCGTTGCTATGACGGCTGACGTAATCAAGATCTACCCTCGGCGAGACCATCTGTTTTTTACAGCGAAACAAAGAGTGAAACGGACACGAGAAGAGAGAGACGTAATCCAAATCTACCCCCGGCGAGTCCATCTGCTTGTTACAGCGAAGCTACCCTAATAGCACAAGTGTATTCCAAAAATGTTCCTGGAATGTCCATGTGCGACAAAAGATATGTTCTGGGAATGACGCAAAACATTCAGAGAACATTCCCGGAAAAGCCGATATGGTCAAATTGGACATTCCGGGAATGTCCCATTGGGACTTCCTGGGACATCCGTGAATGTTCGCGGAATATTCCAGGGTCATCCCCGTGGCAGTTCGTAAGAACCTTCCGATTATGTTTCGGGAACGTCTTTTTGGAACACGTTTAGGAAACCAGTGGACATTCCTGGAATGTCCCGAGGGCATTCACGGGTGGAGCACCAAATTCTGGTATATTTTTGTAAGGTACTTAAGAAATAGTATATTCAAAAACTTCATTAGAGGGAAAATTTTTTCTTCGAAATTAACCTAGTCAATCCCATTCAGTTTGTCTAGGTTAATTTCAACGCAAAAATGTTCTCTCTAATGAAGTTTTTAAATATACTTTTTTTTTTAACTGACAGCGACCAACCAAATGTTAAAAATAGTAAATGAACAAGGTATTATTTCAGTTTTCTTTGCAAAAAAAAGGACTGTTAAGAACTTGGTGATGGCAAGTTTCTGTTTCAAATTAACCTACACAATATAATTTCTTCAGTATCAAGAATATACTTACATCTTTCCTGTCCCTGTGTAAATGCCCAATTGTGATATGAAGAAGTGAGGAGTTTTCGAACCAAACAATTGTATAAAATAAACCTTGACTGCTTACAACTGTATACTGCATACACAAAAATTCGTTTAAAAAATCAGGACACGTGTGGAACGGAACAGTATAGTTTAGTGAAAATCTATATAGAGGAGTTTTCTTTTTCAGAAAAGAACAAATGTCTTGACACTTCCCAGGTAACACAGACCTCGCATAGAGGTCTTGAGAGATCCTCAAGATATCACACAGATAACCAGAATAAGATATTCCTATTGCGAGCTCCTAAAGATATCCCACAGATAACCAGACTAAGACATCCTGTTGCGAGATCCTCAAGATATCACATATGTAACCAGAATAAGACATTCCCATTGCGAGCTCCTAAAGATATCACACATATAACCAGAATAAGACATTCCTATAGCGAGCTCCTTGAGTCATCGCAAGTATAACAAGAATAAGATAATCCTATTGTGGAGGTCCTCAAGATATCACATATGTAACCAGAATAAGATAATACTATTGTGAGCTCCTAAAGATATCACACAGATAACAAGAATAAGATATTCCTGTTGCAAGCTCCTAAAGATATCACGCAGATAACTAGAAAATGACATTCCTATTGCGAGCTACTCAAGATATCACAAGTGTAACAAGAATAACACATTCCATTGCGAGGTCCTAAAAACCTCGCAAAATCAACAAGAATAGGAAATCAGGTGGCGTGTTGCAGGGATCTACTCCATCCCTACTCTGCACTTCTCGTTTCCACCGGTAGATGGCGCAAATCGTCTACCCTGTACCCAGAAGAACAACCCCATCGCTAATAACCTGACTGGAATATCGATCTACGCATCGAAGTGATGTATATTCGGTGCATGTACTGCACATTTGGACGATATATATATTATAGATCCATATCGCGGCCATCTTCTCTCAGTACTGCCCCGGTGGAGCAGCCTGAGAACTTCCCCATGTGATAACTTGGAGATGTTACTGGGATCATCCCCTGTGGTGGACATTTGGAGGTGATAGAGAGGTCTGGGCGACCTCCCTGCGATATCGCAGTACACATCTCAAAGTATTCCCCAGGTTGAGCAGTTTGAGAACTTCCCCATGTGATATCTCTGAGATGTTACTGGGCTCATCCCCTGTGGCGGACATTTGGAGGTGATAGGGAGGTCTGGGCGACCTCCCTGCGATATCGCAAAAAACCTCCCAAAATATTCCCCAGGGTGAGCAGTTTGAGAACTACCCCAGGCGATATCTCCGAGATGTTACTGGGCTCATCCCCTGTGGCGGACATTTGGAGGTTATAGGGAGGTCTGGGCGAGCTCCCTGCGACATCGCAATAAATCTCTCAAAATATTTCCCAGGGTGAGCAGTTCGAGAACTTCCCCATGCGATGTCTCTGAGATGTTACTGGGCTCATCCCCTGTGGCGGACATTTGGAGGTGATAGGGAGGTCTGGGCAACCTCCCGCGATATCGCAATAAACCTCTCAAAATATTCCCCAGGGTGAGCACTTTGTGAACTTCCCCATGCGATATCTCTGAGATATTACGCGGCTCATCCCCTGTGGCGGACATTTGGAGGTGATAGGGAGCTCTTGGCGACCTCCCAGCGATATCGCAATAGGCGTCACAATATCCCGGCAAGAGCTCGCCGAGACATCTTTGGGAGGTCCCTGTGTTACCTGGGTTAGTGACTGCCCGATCATTATTTAGAGTCAGTTGACACAGTTATCCATTGAACATGAAGTCAATTAGGTATATATTTCCATATATGACTAATTCCGTTGATATTTTAAAATGCACCTTTCATTCACGTAAGTATTGCAAATCGTTAAACATTTACTGATAGTTATAGCATACCAAAAATTATTTTTAACGTTGGACAAACATAATTTCAAAAGAAAACAATCAATATATTAGAATATACAGGGTGAGTCTTTGACCACTGCATTAATTTTAACCAAAGATTCCTCTCATCAAATGAAACACTTTTTTCATTAAACATTTTTCCAAATTCAGCTCAGGTAAAAAGATACAGGCTGTTGAAATTTTGAAAAAAAATCAGTTTTTATTTTGTAGCTTTGACATCCTTTTTTCGAATAAAATGAATGTTGGCGTAAAGTTTCCTGTAACTATGATACATATTTTCCAAATATTAGTTATTTTCTACTTCTACTGGTTTTCTAGTTCTGGACTCGTATATTCATAAAACTAAACGAAATTAGCATAAAGAAAGCATATAAAGTTTTTCTTGAGTTATTTCAAGAATATTCCATCGTTTTAGATCATTATATTATTCTTCATCATTTCTCCTTAAACGCACCGTTTTCGAGATATTCTTCATTGAATGTTTTAAAATGGAAAACTCCAGAAATTTCACTACTTTTATGGATCCGTCCCTGAGCGTTGGAATCCCGAATCAAGCTGTAAACCACGTTACCATGCCTTATTCTCGTCCGCCAACAATGTCATAGATAATTTATATGCGGGAGTGTATTAGCACATTGTGAAATCTTTAAACGCTTGTAACTTTTTACCTGAGCCGAATCTGGAAAAATAGTAAATGAAAAAAGTGTTTCATTTGATGGATAAAATTAATGCAGTGGTCAAAGACTCACCCTGTATATTCCTTACTCAAATATGTATAGCATATATGGCACAGTCATAAAATCAAATGATGATTCTCTCTCCGGGAATATTCCATAGAAGACCGGGACATTGGGACATATATGAGACACGAATGGGACGTTCCGGGAACAATGTGTCCTAATAGCACTGAGGGCCGGTTTCTCAATTGCGAGTTAACCCGAGGTTGCGGGTAACCCGAGTGTTACGCATTCATGAATATCGCTAAATACATGCGTCAACTCGCAACCTCGAGTTAACTCGCAATTGAGAAACCGGCCCTAAGAGTGAAACGGAAACGGAGAAGAGAGTGACAGTAGATATGACGGGTGACTTCACGTGTACGGGCGCCAAGTTTCGATCGTTTGAACAGTTAATTATGTGCATCCAAATTTGAATGATCGTTTTCTCGTTGAAAATTGAAATTTTTGACGGCTGTTGAACTTTTTCATTATTTTTATGGATATAATAATCGATTCCGATAACGAAAAATTACATGCAGGAGACCTCTTCAGACGATCAGAATTGAGGACTCCAAAGATATCAGTTCAACTTTAGAAGCTATTAAGTTATCATTGCAAATCGAAAATTCACACAGTCGCAAAGGAAGGCCGATCCCTAAAGTATTCGTCGCGACATCCAAGCAAAACTGCATCAACTGCGAGAAGGATCACTTAACCAGGCACAGGCCTAAGGGGGAGATGGGGGGCGATGATTCAATCTGGTATCAATTTGAGCTTTTATTTCTATTGAATTTAGCAACGTAAATATACCGGGTTGCCCACCACAGACGCGGAGTTTTTTTTTGAGGAAGTAAATGAAGATATTTTTAGAATATTTTTTTGTGATGTGTGTAGGGTGTTGAAAAGCACAATTTAAAATTTTTCGAGTAGACATATTGGCCACTTGTATACAGAAAAATAATTTTCCTCTGCAGTATAAAGAGTGATCATAATCAATTTTCAAACATCAACTACAAATATTGGTCATAAACTTTCAAATGGCACACCCGGTATCTCTATATCTCGTTGAACGTAAAAATTAATTTCATAAGGTTTTCCCACACCCAAACCAGATAGTTTCTCAGCAATTTTCGACCATTATTTGTAGTTCAAGTTTGAAAATGGATTATATAATCACTCCTGTATATTCCAGAGTTAATTTTTTTTCTGTATAGGAGTGGCGAATATGTTAAGTCACTCGAAAAAATACTGTCTATATTGCTGGCGTAACTGGTTTCTCTGATGATCCCCTCCGAATGTTGAACGGAGTTTTCAAAGGATTCAAAGCAGTTGGAAAAATTTGGCAGCGGTTGGAAAAATTTCGAAGCAGTTGGAAAAATTTTTAACCAGTTGGATGATCTGAATCAACTGCTCTCATTAGCACCCCAAAAAGGTCCTTGTCCTACGTTCCAATTTCAATGCTAAATCCATCAACGGGGGCTATAAGGACATAGTGAATTTTCTGAATAACATACCTGATTGTACATGCGAAAAGCTTATCTCCAAACAACCGAAAATTGACTCTTCTTTCAAGCTTGTATTTCCCTCTCCATATCATACCAAAGTTATGGATCCTGCTCTATGGTCGGAGGGTGTAACGCATAGACAAGGGTGTAACGGTCAAGAAGTTATTTTGGAGACGTCGCCAGGAGTCAGTTCTGATACTTTGTACATATATTGTGCCCCAGGTTGGGTTTATACTTGAATGTGACTCGAGCGGTTTCACCAAGAACCTCAAAATAGTCCAGTTGAATGCCCAATGCATTTCTAATAAACTTGAATATGTGGAGGTACTTTTTAATTCGATCAAGCCTGACTGTGTGAGCATGGCGGAGCATTGGTGCCCATCTGATCAAATTCCCTTTATGTCGCTGCCTGGTTATAAGTTGTGTAATTATTACTGTAGAGTGTAGACCAAATCGTGAATATGGAGGAAGCACCATTTACTTGAAATCGGATTATGTTGTGCAGTGTTTGAATACAGTTTTCTATCGAGTTGCACTGTGAACTTTGTGCCGTTAAAATTAAATTAGGTATGACTACATTGTGTCTACTGAGTTTGTATAGACCTCCATCTGGTAAGTTTTGTTCATTTCTCCATACTCTTCAATATTGTTATAAACATACTGCAACTCTATCTCTGATGTATTTTTTTGTATGTGGTGATCGCATCACCGAAAGAGTCTGAGTGATCTCCTCGCTTGTTTTAATTTAGTAGTGAACTCCTCAGGAGCCAACTAGAGCCGTCACTAATCACAAGGGCAAATCTCTTCCAGCAGGTGAACTATATAATAGTCTCTAACGCTGATAAGATTTCACTGAATATTGACGTGATTGAACCACTCTTTGACGATCAAAATCGGTTACACTCAACTATTCATATCCTAACATTTCTGTCCCTAGCCAAAGCTCTCAAGCTGAATAATGTCACCGAGTAATTTAGATAACCTGTTTACGACAATTTCGATTTCTGCCTTTGACATGCTTCATTGTCTGTCTTCTATTGATCGATATCGATAAATTATAGGAGATTAACGGAAGTGAAACTAAGACACACTAATGAGATATTTCAATATATTTAATATCTCCAAAAGTCTCAATGTTATCTTCCAAATTTCGATCAAATCAAAATTCCATTTCCAACAAAATAGTTGGAAAATTTGCAATGGGTTAACCCATTGCAAAGAAGAGTCATAATTAAGCCTCTACGTTTCTGAGATATAAGGTGATTTATTGATTCGGGCTGAACATTGGTTGCCCATAAATAATTACCGAGCTTTAGAGCAAATTCTTTTCAAATTTGGTAGATATCGCATCGTCGTTAATATCGTCTGATTCTACATAGATTTGCCCTTCGCATACAGTTTGTAAGAACGGCAGACAAACTGTTAATTTTTTCCTTTCCAATTTATAAACGAACATAATTATTTAGTGCCACTATAAGACCCTAAATAGTGTTGTAGTTTCGACATTTCAAATATAACTCTGAAACCACTTCGTGGATTTTGCTAATTATTGAACTAAACCGGCGCATTTGGACTCCAAACCAAACCTGCAAATTTTCACTCGCTAACTCATTTCATTCGGGAGTAATCATGCTTATAGCTGGACGGTGTAACGAAGGGATTTTCGTTACTATAAGTTAAAATACGGATTTCAATTATTCATTTCCATTTCACCGGAATAATTGTAATTCGGACCAGTCGAGACCACGGATTAATCCAACCTTAAGTTAAAATATGCAATGATGCGATTCTCGAAACGATGAAGTCCCGGACAAATTAAATTATTTATTTTTATTTCAATTCCATTCAGATTATTCGAGATCATTTAAGAAACCGAGCCTAAGTGGAAAAAAAAGCGATACGCGGGCCCTTTTATCTCCCTCCGCGAGTTTTTTCCACGTGTTGTTGTAATTTTCAGTCATTTGAACAACGCAAAAAATGACAGCCCGATTTTCAACCTCATTTGATGTAGAAGGTTCCAGACAACCGGAAATCTGTGATCGACCAATGAGTGGTCTCGCTAGCCCTCCTCCTTCCAAAATCTCCCGAAAATACCGACACGTGACTTCCTGTTTCGGAAAGTATATACATTGGCTGCGTGCAGCCCTTTTCATTATTCTTCCCATATTCTCTAAATAGTTTGCATAATTCTTGCGATAGTTTTCATGATTCTTCAGATAATTCTTCCGATACTCTCTGAATAGTTTTGATAATTCTTTCGTGATTTCTTCCGAATTCTTTAGATAGTTTTCGCAAGTGCTAGTAATTCTTCCGAATTTTGATTTTGAGTTTAGAACGTACATTTTAAGTTTATTTGTTTTGAAGAAGTTTTCAGTTTAATTTAAATTCTGTTTATGAGAAAAGGCTGCAAAATTAGAATCAGTGAAGTGGTATATTCTGATCAAACTCCGTAGTTATTCACATTTAATTTTGAATCGCCGTAAAACATACACCGCACAGCTTCCGTCAGGGATGCAATTATATTTCTGTTCTTGACTGCTTACATCGATGGGCGGCCTCGCTTTGTGAGCATTTGAGGCAGAGTTAGTTGCAAGTCTGAGTACCCTTCAGTGAGCTGAGTCGGGGCGAACATCCTCGTTTGGGTGTTACCTGACTTCGTGGCTGGAGTAGTGTGCAGTGGGTCATACCGTCTCCGGCGGATTCGTCACTCGCATTTCTGTCCTCAACTACTCGCATCGATGGGCGGCCTCGCTTTATGAGTGTTTGAGACGGAATTGGGTGCGAGTCTGAGTGTCTTCCAGTGGATTGAATCAGGGAGAGCGCCCTTCGGATACCGATTGGTTGCTACCGGACTTCGTTGCTGAGACACAACTTCCGATTAACGCACCCTTATCCTAGCGTAGCAATATTGGTGTCATTATAGTTCAGATCGGAATTACAGTGTGGATCCGTATACACGTGCCAACACATTCAGTGTTATTTTCATTCACTGGTAATCACCATGTACGCTCTCATAGTCCCATAATACCCGCTCCATTTCCTCACCTGTTGAGTTCAAGGATCTGGGTGTTGTTTTTGACTGTAAGTTATCCTTTGTGGAGCACATAAGTCAGGGCACTGCTTCTGCCTCTAGAATGCTGGGTTATTTTGTGAGAAACTGGAATAACTTTGTGGATCCTGGTACGATGAAAACTCTATATTATGCCTTTATTCGTAGTAGGTTGGAATATGCCTCTGTAATCTGGTGTCCTCTGTACAATAATTCAGTTGTAAACTTGGAAGCTGTTCAAAGAAAGTGTCTGAAATATATGTACTTCAGATGTTATGGGCAGTACCCTTCGAGAGGCTTCGACCACTCACTCCTCACCAATAGCCTTGGAGTTGAGGTGTTGAAATTAAGGCGTGAGCGTTTCGCCTTAACGTTTCTCTATAAGGTGGTGCGCAATAGAATTGACTGTCCATTTCTCTTGAGCAAGGTGAATATTCATGTACCAAGGCCCGGGCTGAGGCGGAATAACAACTTTTATGTGGATTATAGCAGGTTGAATATTATGTCACGTTCTCCTGTTAACTTCATGTGTAGCTTACATGACAGGTGTTGTAGTCAATGTGATATATACTTCGATGAGCTTTCAGTGATTTTGATGTGCCATTTAGAACAATACGCTGGGGTATAATAATTTTCGTTTTTTTTTCTGTTTTTGTTGAATCTGTTGCACACTTGGGATATGGTAGAGGTTGTTGGGCTGTTTTTCTTTTTTTTTAACTTATTGCTGTTATCTAAATTGTATTATTATTTCATTGGTTATTACGATATATTATTTGTGTTTTCCTTGCATACTAGTATAAGAGTCTATTTTGCATATGATTATTTAGTTTTTCACACTTGTTAATTTTTCTCTGTAATTGGGTGTAAACCTGTTGAGAATAAATGTATTATTATTATTATTATTATTATTACCTCCGCTATCGCCCCGCATTCACTAGTAATGTCCAGTAGTTTAGTTCACGCAACATTCATTTACATTAGCTAGTTTGTATTAATAGGCTTTATTCATCACGCTACTGGATATTTCATCTTTTGATATATACAGGGTGGGCATTATATCGCTGTCCACCCGGCCGAAGTTGGTTACACCTTATACTGTTTAACATTGTTTACCTGTATTTGTACTCCTACCCAATTACTCTGGCACTGTAGATCACTGTTGATATTGTGTATGTAAAAATTGTAAAAAAAAACTGTAAATAATCCCTATGGACTTAACTGTTGCCATCCTGCAGTGTCAGAGTCTTTTCGATGGAAGAGACCAAGATCTATTAATCGCTACCACCTTAGATTAAATTGAATCCTTCTCCACTGTATAAAGGTTACCCAGGTACTACACTCAGTGACCAATTCTATCAAGGAGTTGCAACCTTGCTAAACCAATTGCCACTAGCGCCCGAGCAAGTTGTGAAAAGGCAGGTTACAGTAAGCCCCAGAAAAGGTCGTCACAACGGACAGAATGAAGTCTTCGAATTTTTCATCAGTGAGTCAAAACTAAACACGTGAGAACATTTTTGGCCAAAAATTAATACTGCATTTGGGCAAATTGATAGGCACTCTTTTAAAGAGACCAAACGCTTCATACTGGTATGAATGCACAGAAAAGGTTGTTTACTCAATATACATTTATTTGGAATATTTTTCAATACATTCAAAAAGTACTCTGAAATAAATTTATAGGCCGAAAGGTATTAATTCTCTCCTACACGTATTTGCATTGAGAATGTAGTGAATTCACACAAGTGGATAGTAAAATATAGAGCTGATTTCATAATTTGATATTTGATTTGGACGCAATCGTTACAAGTTTCAGAAAACAATGTTTTTCTGCTAATTTGAAAATTGATAATAGAAATCTAACTCAAAGCTTCCTCAAGGAAAATATCATAAAAATAATTGAATATGAATTTACATATCCTTGATCAAGTTCATTTATGAGGAAGTTTACAAAATGTAATTACGTTCATTACACAAAATTTCGGATGTCACAGTAACAGGTACATACATTTTCACAAATGGTTCTGACCATCATGACTATCATAAAAAGGAGACAAATAAAATATTACAATAAAGATAAAAGACAACAGCTTGAATTCCAATAACTGATGATTCCTAATAAAATCTCAAAAACAGCAATAAAAATAACAAAAACACAATTTCTAACAAACTACAAGTAATTAAGTCATAAACATATTATCGATAACTATTTTCTCAACTCTTTTGGAATATGACCAGATCTCACTGATTCCACTTAAATCTTGAACAGAGAATATAATAAACTTGCATGAGTATTTGAATTCTAAACGATTCATAGGTTCTAGGTACAGAAATTTGAAAAAATATATGGGACAAATTTACATATACACACTGATTGCACATTTCAATAGGCCTGTTTCCTATTCAAGCATAAAGCGGAGGAAAGAATCGAAAAACAATAATTCTGCATGTACTATTTTCCTCGAGATTCTTCCCTGACACCAACTGCTGCCTTGATCTGATTAAATATACTACCTTTCACCAAATTTTTGCTCGGACCTTTACGATTTTCAGAGTTTGGTCCACTTGCCTCAACTCTCTTCTCGATTTTGTTGGACTTGCTCGGCCCTTTTGCCAAGCCTGGCTTTGCTCCTTTGCCGAGATTAGGATTTGGACCCTGCCATTTTATATAATCTTCTCTGTAAATGTGAATAGAGTATATTAATAATATTCCTTCATATACCATATCTTTGAATACAAAAGTTGTGAAAGCAGTGACGTAAGGTAGCCGGTGCGGTCTCCCATCCAGGTATTGAAGTTACCGAAGGCTGCAAATTTAGCGCAAAACCTACTCACTGTTCAGGAGAATATCCTTCTCATTTTATTAAAATACTAGGGTACTGAATACCAATTGCAGAATTAATCTTTATTTTTCGATTCTTTTGTAGATAAACATGTGATTATGGCGAACGAATAAAATTACAAATTTAAACTTCGGCTCTATAGAAATTAATATCACACAATATTTATGGAAATTCTGTGAATTATTTCGGTAAAGATTATTTCGACGTCTTTCATGATACTACGGAGAGTCTGGTCGACGGGAACGTTCCTTGAAGTTATTCTTTCGGTCGAATTCCGGTCCAAGAATCGAACCCAGTACCCTCGGAGCCGCCAGAGCGGGAGTCTGAAATTTTCAACTCGACTAGGAACTTTGTGTAGGGGAAAAAGCGCGAAAAAATCCCAAAAGAACTGATGAGTTTTGGCTTGCCTGCTCATAAAATGATCAAAAGATTTCACTGATTTGCACCATACAATACTGAAATCTATGGATATTGGTGATTCATCATGTTAAGAAAACCAAAGTTCAAATAGGCATACCTACCTATTTCTAATCCAATTAAGTAAAACTGTCAAGTATATATGTTTCTAGTAATACGATATCTAGATATACTCGTATTAATTACGAGCTGCAGAGACGCAAAGGGTTCGGTACCACTGCACTGCAGAAACGAGGGTTGGGTTGGTGGGCACAGTATTGTGAGTCCAACACTCTCTAGGACAACTTCGATTTGGAGAAGCCCGTGTTTCCGGGTTTCTCCACATCGGGAAAAAAGTGATATGATCTCTACGAAATACGGCAATCACATCTAAATCGATATTTTACATCAACCAACATGAATTTGTGATTTTTAAAATATTAAGCAAACAAAATTTAAACTCATATACCCAATTGGTCCATTCACCAACTCTTCCCATTCGTGCTCCAACGCCGGACGCCAGGCAGAACCACAAATAGCGATAACTTATCTGTCAGTAACTCCAATGTAATCGTTTTAGACCATTTTTGGTAAAAATTCCAAAAAATACATACATGTGGGTATAACAATAGAGCCCTGGCATGCGCTTGCAAAAAAGAAGTATATTCAATATGATTTCACTCACAAAAGTAAATTTTCTTTATTTCCTTTGGCAAGAGCTGGATTGGGTCCCATCACACTTGAAAGATTATTTGATTTGTAACCTGAATTGTTGCCATCAAAAACACTGAAAATTAATGTAAGCATATTCCAACGATAAAATGATTCAAAGAACAGTGATTACTTACCGATAAGTTTTAACCTTTTCTTTCTCAGCCCTATCAGATTTTAACAAACTTTTTAGAGATTGTCTACTCATTGAAACAGGTAATATATTTTCCGTATTATTTTGATCACTCTGATTATCAACTCTAAAAAATGGAATGAAATTGTAGTATTACGAACAGAATATCAATTTTCTTACTCACTCTGAAAACTCAACAACTTTTCCTTCCTGAGATTTAGATTCTCCCTGGGTAGTTCCTCTCAAAAGACTACTCGCTTTTTCTTTGTCGAAACCAACACTCTCTAGAGCAATAGTTATTAACTGTTCAGGAATATTTTTATGCTCATTTTGAAGTTCAGATTTAACTAGAATCAAAATATTTTAAAGAGGATTTAAAATGCATCAAACTTGCGTCAGAAGCTTCAACGCTAGACTGCTGAAATGGAAGGATTCAGAAATCTCTCATGTCAAGAAAACAAAATTTCAAATGATCATAATGTTCAGGGAATTGTTTATAATGTACAGGGTGGGCCAAATTGTACGCTTTTGGAGGGGAAGTCTTATTTCTGTACTAGATAGATGAAAACTAATGTCAGTGTCTGAGGGTCAATTTTCATGAGAAACTCATTGGCGAAAATCGATATATTTCAACGTTACGTAGTCACCGGGTGTTATTCGAAAATGTTCATTTTCGAAATATTTCTGTAACTTTGCTTCTGTTGGAATTTTTTGTATTTCTCTTAAAACATTCTCGTAGCAACTTCTTACGTATAATTCAATGAGGTTAATCCATTTTCCGCAAACTTATATTTTAAGAGATATATGTATGGAAATATTTTTTCAAATGAGACACTCGGTATATTTCTACATATTACTATAGAGCTTGAAATTATCATTCCGAACATATATTGTTTATATATACTTGATATTTTTCTGCAATCATGTTGGAGATATTGAATTTTCAAATTTTATTTCGTAGATCAGTAGGCTTTGGAGGATGCGATGATGAATGAAACCATTTAAATGTTAGGTGTCAAACGCTTATTGAAGCAGTAAAAGCTCTGTTCAGTTCACAACATATTTTCAACTTTCTGCAAATAAAATACGAAATGTATGAGAAGTGGGACAAGTTAGTCTGTTTCATACAAAAGGAGGAAAATGCAGAGGCAGCAAGTGATTTATACCGTGAAGAATATTCAAGACGACAACCGTTCAAAGATATTTTCGCACGATTGCGACACACTCTTAAAAGATAATGGTCAATTTGAGAATAAAATACCGAAGAGATATCTTAAGAATACAGATTTAGAAGAAGTTTTCGTTTTAGGAGCTTGTAACGAAGTGATTTTTCGTTACTATCAAATTTTCTAAAAATTACATTATTCATATTCTCATTCAGAGCCAATAATTATTAGCAGTTGAACTTGTCGAATTTATTTCGATTCATTCAACTAAGAGCCCATCAGAGTCCTGAGAATTTATTTTATTAATTTTCCATTCAGCGCAATGATAAAATATAATTCGAATTATTCAAATTCAAACTCAAATTCCATTCTATGTAGAAAAACATGCATGTGACCGCCGATTATATGTAGCCTGAGATATTTTTCCACATGTTGACGTGTTTTTCAAATGCTCGAATCGGACAAGGAAGGATTGCATGAATTTTACCGAGGTTGTTTCTGATGCGCTCGGGAAGGATAGGGAGAATAGGAAAATAGTATCTGACCAATCCGCAGGCCCCTCTGGCTCCCCTCTTTGGAAAATCTCCCCAAACTCACGACACATGACGTACTCACAAACCGAGCTTATAAATACGCTGTGCGCAGCAATTAGGGCATTCATTTTTCCGAGATTCTTAGATTCATTCTTTCCGATATTAATTCCGAAATTCTTCCTTTTAATTCCTTCTAATTCCGAGTTTTCCGATTTTCCGACATTTAGTTTATTAATAGTTTAAAGAAGTACTTTTTTTAGTTTATATATTTTTTCGTAGAATCATTCTTTTTAATTTATTTCATTTTTGGGTAGTGTAGAGAAATAGACTCAGTTACAGTCTGTTAAAGTGCAAATACCTGGTGAGTACGTTGTGGTTGGTTTGAGTATCCGTTTATTCGACAATCTGTGTTCCAATCTGAATTTATTCCAATTGAGAACCCAGGTCGATTCCGTTTATTCAACCAACCATAAATTTATTATCCCCTATGCGCCTGTAACCCCTTTGTGTGCTCTCATCTATCCCCTTTGATTTCTCTATTCGCACCGTCCGCTCTATTGTCAAGTTTTATTCATTTTTCTTGCATGAAAAATCAGTAGATTA
Source organism: Halyzia sedecimguttata (assembly GCA_937662695.2). NCBI lineage: Eukaryota > Metazoa > Arthropoda > Insecta > Coleoptera > Coccinellidae > Halyzia > Halyzia sedecimguttata. Next base: position 37,177,041 of record OW569411.2, read on the forward strand.
TCATTTGCTATTTCATTTCGAGTCATTTCCTACTGTCACCTATTAGTGAGTTGCATTTACATTTCTCAGGTACTACTTTGTGTATCATATTTCTGTACATGTGACTCTTACCGCAACTTTTCATTCACATTGATATACAGGGTGGTCCTTATTTAACTGTTAATTCTTGACACCATCTATTATTGAATTACATTTCCAGGAACTGCTTTGTATATCATATTTTAGTACGGCTAATTCATACCGATACATTTTAGACTCATTGATATACAGAGTGAACCATATTTCACTGTTGGTTCTTGACATTGCCTATTATTGAATTTCATTTGCCGTAACTACTTTGTATAACATATTTTAACTCGGTCAACTTATACCGAAACACTTCATTGACATTGATATACATTGATATACTTATTTAACTGTTGATTCTTGACATTGCCTATTATTGAATTGCATTTACCGGAACTACTTTGTATATCGTATTTTAATAGGTCAGCTATACCGAAACATTCTTTCAAATTGATATACAGGGTGATCCTCATTTTACTGATTATCATTGACATACTATATTATTGACTTGCATTCACCGATACCGCTTTGTATATCACAGTTCAGTACTGTCACATTATATTGACACCTTTCATTCATAGTGGTATACAGGGTGGATAATATTTCCGTAGTCAGTCACACCGGTGTCCATTATTGAGTCACTTTCATAGGCGCTGCTTTGTATATCATATTTTGATCATTCCGATACATTTCCGTCATATTGATATACAGGTTGGCCCCTACATTTCTGGTCAGGCATGCAGCTGCCTGCTGTTTAATTTCATTCTTGGACACTGCTCTGTATATCGCATTCTTTTACATTGCTTTTCATTCCGACCGATATACAGGGTGAAAGTTCCACTTCTGGACACTGGTGACTCTGAATCTGTTTTCATCTGTTAATCTGTTTTTGCTGTTTTGATTTTCTCCTCATAACTCTCTACTCTGACACTTTATATAACTATTTATTCTAATTTGGAAACTGTGTGAATATTGTAAATAAAGTTGTACATAATCCTTTTGAGTTTTATTGATTATTATTGCGCAGTGTCAGAGTCTTTTCAGTGAAAGAAAATATACTATTGCATCGCTAACACCTTAGATCAAACAGAACCCTTCTCCAACTGTTTAAAGGTTACCCAGGGAATTATATTTCAGTGATCGATTCTGTCAAGGAGTTGCAACCTTGCAAAACCCATTGCAACTGGCGCCCGAGTAAGTTTTGGAAAGTAAGTTTCACCGCTCTGGAGAAAAGGTCGTCACAAGCTGTGAAATCATTCCAAGAACATCAACTCGTATTATAGAAGTTACAGGAGTAACAAGAAAGAATATCAGAAGAATTCGGAAAAATCACAAATTCAAACCTTATAGAGCCAAAAGAGTTCATCACCGCTTGGAGATTTCGAACGCCGTATTGAGTTTTGTCAATGGTTCTTGGTGTAACCAGACGACTGATTTTTCCACTCAATTATATTCAGACAGATGAAGCTCATCTGTGTAGTAGCGATATTTTTAAGCGCTTTAACTCAAAATCCCAATTAATTTATGGAGCAGAGGAATCAAGGAAGATTCGGATTTAGTATATGAGCAGGCATTTCTAGGGGCAGAATTATAGGCCCGTTCATTTATAATGATAATCTCACATCACAGAATTATCTACAGATCTTAGGGCAACAAATACAACCGATTGTTCAAGTATAATGCCGCTCTTTCAACTCCGAAATATTTACTTCCAACAAGATGGCACTTTGGCCATTGGATTGCCAACCAAGGTGGCCAGCTAGGTCGCCAGACCTAGCATCTATGGACTTTTACCTTTGGGGAAGATTAAAAGATATATTCCATAAAAAGTCGATCAACTCGAGAAGAACTGGAATTGGCGGTAGTTCATGGTTTCGCTTGTCTTACTGTCATTAAACTTATCAATCCAGCAAAAAATATTCAGAAAAGGTGCTGCGTCTGCTTCAACGAAAATGGCCGACACTTGTTGACAGCCAACAATCAATGTACGCATTATTTTATTTTCGCCATCGCACAATCTAAAGCGTACTTATCCACGGGATAAAATTCAAAAATTCAATATCTCGAACATGACTTCAGAAAAATATCAGGTATGCTACATATTTGGAGTGGTAGTTCCAAGCTCTATCGGAATATTTAGAAATATATGGGGTGTTCCAATTGAAAAGAATATTTTCATGCTGATAACTCATAAAATATTAGTTTGCGGAAAATTGACGAAAAATGACGTTCAACGGAATTCTACTTAAGAAGATGCTACGAGAATGTTTTTACAGAAATAGAAAATTTTCAACAGAAGAGAAGTTACAGAAAAATATTTCGAAAATTAACATTTTCGAAAAACACCCGGTAACTATGTAACGATGATAGATATCGACATGCGGTTTTCGCCAATGAGCTTCCCACGAAAATTGGCCCTCAGACACTGACATCAGTTTTCATCTATCTAGTACAGAAATAGGACTTCCCCTTCAAAACTGTCCAATTTGGCGCACCCTGTACATTAATGTGCATTTTCATAATGACGCTCGAGAGCGCCAAAAGGCTCCTGTCCCCAGAGCTTTCCCACTTTATTTTAACCCAATTTGGGAGCTGTCAAAGTACAGAATGCATATTTTCAAATAATTATATTTGTATTCTCTCTTTATACCTCTAGGAATATAGTCTAATATAGATCAAACAGAATCTACGTTAAGGTTTGACAGCATAATAAATTCCAGAATACTGCATTTTTTTAATGACCATAGGTCTGCAATAATATGAAATTTTTTTTTTATATTCGACCGCTCTGAGGTTTCAACACTAGATCTCTTGACTGTAATGAATTTCCCGCGTTTTGGATCATGAGAGCTATGTAGGTTTAGGTGATAAAGTGCTGTTTGAATCGTGAAAGTAAAAATTGATGCCGTGAGTCTTTTGTACACAAGTAACTACTTGATTGCAACTCAATCAGATCTCTATTGATAACAAAAATGCAAATGGGCATATTCCAGACTCAATAAGTAGATGTTGTCCATTCAAGATCTTGATTCTGCTACCCAAGTATTCGACTGGAAATAAGCAAAATATGGGAGAAATGTTTTTTTGCGTTTGCCGCTCAGGGAAAGGGAAAACTAAGTCATCTAGTTTGATACCCCGAACGAAAAATTGTGTACTGTTTAGTCTTCTCTTGAACTGTTGAAGGAGTTCTAGGAGTTTTTAATTGAACTGCATAGGGATGAATACATTGTGCAGCTATAGTACTGCATGCGATTCAGGCAGTACCTGTCATCACTTCTTGAAGATGCGCGGAACATCGACCGTGATAATATGCATAGAACAAGAACAGCTCGGCAACCCTCCATCGATGTTCCAAACCCTGTAGATTGGCTGTTATAGTTGGGCAGTCAATCAGTCATACCTTTTTTTTGGATGGAATTCAAAAGGTGCAACGAATACCTGGGGGCTGAGCTCCCATAGAGATATTATCGCTATTGGGCGGTAGTTTGATGGAAAACACTTCCCTTCTTGGATATAAGTTGTACTTGTGCGTTTTTTTGGAAAATTTCTTGTTTGTATGACATGGTGAATATCTTATAGAGAACATGTGTAAGCTATGAAATTCATCCCATCTAGCACTCGACGAATGATCTGTGGTCCGAAGCATAAATCCCTCATCCTAGATGAAACAGTTGGTCGCGTTGGAGGTTCCTGAGCACATGTTTCTACAGTCGAGTTAGCAGCGAAGGTTTGATGTACTTGTAAGTGCAGATGGCCATAGCCGAGGCTCTATCTTTCGCAGTTGCGACCCGTCTGCACTCACGTCCAAACCCAAACCTTGGCTTGCTGTTGGAAGGTAGTTTGATTTTATTTTGAATAAAAGTGTTCCAAAAAGTATCGCTGTTTATATTTTCATTGAAGCATCAAACTCTTAAGAGCTTATGAGAGGTCTAGGCCTAGGCCTAGGCCTAGGAAGTTCTGTATAATAATATAAATCGAGAACTCTTGTAGGCTGTAGACCAGCTTCGGCTGCTTGCCAGCCTTGTCGGACTTGTTTGAGTGTTTGAACTAGTTTGAATTATGAACATTGTCAAGTCACCCCCTATGACAACCTCAGCATCTGTATGGTTGATTTGAATCGAGTCGACCTTGCTTGAGAGATGTTCGGAGAATCTTGCTGCGTTCTGGTCATTGGGAGATAGATAGACGCAACAAACAAAAATAGTGTGACAATGTGGCATGAGTCTGAGCCACACGATATCCAGGTAGCTAGGTTCCATTGCTTTTTCTCTCTGACTAGGAGAATATACACATGAGCCGCCTTTGAATCGAAATCTTCAGTGCAGTTCATATCCAGGCCAGGATAGATACGCATTTGGTTTTATCTGGGTTTGGGTAAAGACAAGCATATCAGATTTGTTGTTGTGCAGATGTTGAAGGGCAGATTTGACATTATTTGAGCCCATCTCATGTTACACGATTTGAAAACTTGTTACTGCCCAGGAACGACATCATGACAAAAAAAACCGATTGAAACCTCCGAAGCATAAGCACAATCTATTGTAAGTATTTCGCGGAGCCTAGTGCAAGATTTGGTGGTATCTCACTCTGCGACAGTAGGGGACACTGTCTTCCGCCCGTATATAAATATAACGCCCTTACGAGACGTAAAAAATAACTAACTGAAACTAACCTTTTTGTTTCTCTTCTGCAGTTTTCATTTTCGGAATAGGTACTGGAGATGCAGGCCCTTCTTCTTTACTTTCTTCCGATTTGATTTGCATTTGATATTTTTGCTGACTAATTTTCAAATTATCTTTCTTCTCAAAACCTAATTCCCGCAATTTATCCGATGATTTCTGGATGTTATTATCATGATTGGATAAAATTTCCAATATCAGGGTTTCCTCTGCTTTAGGAAAAATCGACTTCATATACCTGCAACTATGTAAGGTTAGACAAAAAAAGACTTACTTTAAATATGTATAAAAAAGAATCAAAAGGTGAAAGAAATCTTAACTGTAGTAATAAGTGATTATGAAGAATTAATTTTAGTATTGTACCTTGAAAGTACCACTTTGATTCGAGGAATAAAGTGCAGTCAAGCAAATAGCTTCACCAGGTATATTAATTAAATATTATTACAGTTCTAAAATCCTTTGTCATGCAATGCAAAATAAAAAGCTATAAAACAAAACGAAGTCATCAGCATTTGGGGATGGACCTTAGCTTGAGCTTAGGAGAAGAATGTGGCCTTGATGAGCTCCTAAAGTAGTCCCCTATTCTAGGAGAATTTGTATAACTGTTGGTACCAGATCCACCGTTCACAACAGGACTACCTCCCTTACAATAAGCTCTCTGTACACCTAAAGGTGGAGTCATGCTAGAAGGGACGTGGCCCAAATTTTGAAAGATGTTACGCTGAGGAGGCGGTGTTGCGAATGGACCTGGAGTTGTAACTGGATTTTTTTCCACCTGCAATGCACTTATGACAAGTACTTCCCGATTGTGAAACCTAGAAACGTTAGAAAGCATGACTGTGTCAGTAACAATGGCAGTGAAGATATTAGATGAAGCTAATTACAGATTTGAAGCAAATTAGAATTGATTGAAGCACAAACTGTTAAAAAGATGAATACATTTAAAAACGTGTTTTTTCAAATAATGAGTATTCCAATGTATAAAATACATTTATTTAATTGCTTGAGCATTTACATAAAAGTTATCACTGAGAACTATATATCGAGACTGGGCTTCAGAGATACATAATAATAGCTGTTCTATGAACAGAGTGCCTATGAATTCGTCCAAATGTCTGTAATTTTCGAATATTTGGCCGAGAATGGTCTTAAACGATTGGTTTCGACTCCCTGATCAAGAATCCGAGGTCAGAATTGATTCTGTCCGGCCTGCCGTCCCGCTGTCAGCACGATTACGCTCGAACGCAATGAGCTAAAGAGTTGAAATATTCAGGGTAGGTTTGGAGTCCAAATTCGCCGGCTAAGTTCGTTAATGGGCAAAATTCCTCGAATGGTTTCAGAATTATAACCATTAGAAATTTTATTTTTCCAATAACTCCAACAATACTAATCTGTTCGAATCAAAGCACGGTAATTAGTTGAAAAATACTGACGCGAAGGCTTATGCAAAATTTTGTTAGGATCGTAAGGCTGCAAAAATTTTAAAAAACTATTTAAAAAAAATCTGTATCTCAGAAACTATCCGTCAGATATTTTACGAGAGCCTTCAAGACCTTATCATACAGCAAAGTTCCAAATTTGAGCTCGATCGGATCCATATTGGTGAAGAAATTGCCGAAATTTCTAAATATTCTAAAGATCGGAAAATACTGGTTCACTTATTTACAGTCAACCAAACAAATTCTCAACAGTGTTTGACTTTAGAAATAATAATTTAAATATTATTGCATAGATAATTAAGGTAGAAACAGACTATGCCCACGTACGCCACGTACGCAACGCATTATGATATCTGGACCCTTGAATTTACATGCCTAGAAACACACTACACGGACGCTTTCATACGCAACGCTATCCCACGCGGCCCACGCAACGCGGTATCCGCCGATCCAGATCGACGTGGGAAGGTGGAGGGGATTGTATACGCCAAAATGGCGTAGACTAGTGTGTTTCTATAAAAACTTACATTCGAAACACGTCAGTTTGAATTTGGGAGATGAACAATTCATTGAATTAATTAGGAATTATGAAGTTATTTATAACATTAAAACCGCGTAATATCGCGATGTAACACTAAGAAACGCAGCATGGGAAGAAATAGTCAAGCAAATGGGCAAGCCTGGCAAGTGCCTACCTGCTACTATAATTTTCTTCAACATATTTGAACTGTATGAATTGGGTAGGTTTTGTATGTATTTATACACAATATAGGTATGTTTTATACTGAATAAATGAATATGTGGGGGTATTTCTGTAGCAAGAACCTACCTGCTACTATATTTGTACTGTATGAATTGGGTAGGTCATGTAAGTATATGTACAAAAAGTTCTCTCTGTCTTTATTTATAGTGTGTGTCCAACATCTTCTCTTCTTAATTCTTTTTTTTTTCTTGAGGCACGGACATATTCATGTAAAAACAACAAACTCAATAGATCATCCTCAAATTCACTATCTGAATCAGAAAACATAGTACCTACACTGACAAATGACAACATATGATGTCAAAATGCGTTGCATACGTGGGACAAGTGTGCACACAAGCTCTCCCACGTTGCGTCGCGTTCGTTGCGTACGTGGGCATAGTCTGTTTCTACCTGTTTTGTATGATGACATTCATAATTCATATCTCTCCATGTTCCAGTCATGTCATTGTCTCACATGACAGATGGCAGATAAACGAAAACATTATAAGAATTAAGAATAATAACGCTTGGTGAAAATGTTGATAAGGATCAGGATATATTATCAGGAACCAGTTTCACAAGTTACAAACAAAAATTGGAAAATGGTCAGATATCCAAAAGCATCTTTCTCATGCTAAACACTGTGAATTTCTTATTTTGCAGAATGAATTTGAGAAAGAAAACCCAGAAAGGATCCATTTAATAATGAATATACCTTCCAAGGTATCCTTTAATGATAAAGTAATTTCATTTACTCGGAGAGGGGAACTTCCAGCTGTGAGATAAATATTATATCGGATATATTATAGAATGGAAGTCTAAAGTTAAATAACTAGGAGTAACACTAGATAGTAAACTTCTGTGGAATAAGCGAATGTTGAAATCACGGTTTTTAAAGCAATAAAGGTTTCAATAGAGTGCAGAAATCTAGCCAGTAAGACTTGGGACTGCCACCCTAAGATACTGTCTGGTATGAAAAAATAAGTCAGAATTAGTACGAGGAACCCCCTGTACAAAATACAAAGGCTTGCCTGTGTGTGTTACTAGAGCTATGGGAACCTGTCCTACAAGGGCACTTATCAGAAATCTCACACCCCTCAACCTTGTAGTAGACAAAATCACCCATGAAGCCATTCTCAGAATATCAAGGAAAGGAACAGCTAATGAGATATTATAAATACAGTGAAATATCTACTAACAGATAACATTTTTTATCAGCCATTATCCTCCTTGGTTTACACATGATATAATATAACATACGACTGAAGGATCGTTACCATAAGTTATATAGGAAATACAAGCGTGATTATGATTACCTTCAATTTAAAACTCTACGTGTTAAAATTAAAAGTGATATAGGTAGTTTTTATTCAACATATATGCAGTGCATAGAGGCTAGAATTCGTGAAGACCCAAATAGCTTCTGGGCTTATGTGCAAACGAAAAAGTCCTGGTATCATGTCATACCAGAATATTGAGCTGAATGATTCACAGAGTAATCATTAAAGGATACTGTGGGAGGTATATTCATCATTAACTGGTTTTCGTTAAACGTCTGACGAAGGAGTCTGATATAGACTCCGAAACGTTACAATATAATTGTTTCTTCGTTGATGTTGTTTGGTTGTTATTTGTTAGGCAGCATTGTTCGATTGATTGCTTCTGACAAATATCTTGTGTTTCTTACGCAGAAGTAAATCACAAAATAATTAATTTTTTATTCTATAGATAGAAGCTGTTTTTTTTTTATTTATTGCTTTTATCTGAATTGTATTATTATTTCATTTGATATTTCGATATATTATTTGTGGTTTCCTTCAATGCTAGCATAATAGTCTATTGTGCATATGATTATTTTGAGGTTTTCTCACTTGTTAATTTTTCTCTATAATTGGGTGTAAACCTGTTGAGTATAAATGTATTATTATTATTATCATAAGGCTCACATTTTACTATGAAAGAATTAATTCTCCTATGTAGTAATATTTCGGTCTTTATGTCAACGTTAATATTGACTGTTTCACAGCCGATAAGACAGTACCACTTCTGGTCAAGGTTATCTATATTCATAAAATTACGTGAAACGTGAGTATTTTCGTGTATTAGTAGATGTGAGAATTACTGCTATACAGAATGTTTTTTGTGAATTATCAACTCATAGTGAATCATGGCTTAAACTTACGATTGAGCTTATTTTTTTCATAGAAAGTACTCTTGGAATACACTGTTGTTTAACTCATGGCTAATTGAACTGATTTGTGTCCTAGCGCCACCACAAACAAAGCTACAAAGCACTGTTTGTTTTCGATCCAACAGTTAATTCATGTATTTCATTGGAGACCATAAGCCACCACGAACACAGCACTGTTCATTTGCGAACCAATAGTGAATGTATGTGAGTTGAAACTAATCGTTTGATACTATTCTCGGCCAAAAAGTGTACCAGTTTTTTTTTGACGTTTGTTTTTACTTTCGGATTTAAATTCTTGGAAATATTATTTTTTTTCCTGGAGCTAAGCAGCTTAGGGCGAGTTCAGTACCCGGTTGGGTGACAGCTCTGCCTATAAATTTGGACAGCGCGCCAAAGCTCCTGTCCACAGGGCTTTCCCCCTTTTTGTCCAGCAGATTAACCCATGTACAGGACAATACATATACAAAAAAAATATATAAATTAAAAAATTTGTTCAAGCACTGACGTGTAGTCAGAAGCTTTTGCGCGTATGTTCTATTGTCCATTCTTCTGTATTGGACATTTACCATGGTAAATTCGAATTAAGAGTGTCCAATACAGGAGAATGGACAACATAATTTACCATGGTAAATTCGATTAAGGGTGTCCAATACAGAAGAATGGACAATAGAACATACGCTCAAAAGCCTCTGGTCAGTGCTTGAACCAATTTTTTTTTCGTTATTTTTTTGAAATTTTTTAGGGGTACGGTTCTTAAAAAAAATTTTTTCGTCTTTTTTTTTTCAAAATTTCTAGGGGTACGGTTCTTATAAAATTTCTCAACTCTCCCATTCGGATACGCAACCTTCCCTGAAAATTGCAAGTCCCTATCTCCTTTCGTTCGAAAGTTATCGAGGCAACGGTCACCCATCTACTGAACTCACAAAGGGCTGCTCGAATCTCCAACAATTTTAACCGATCGTATTAAAACTTTGAACTTGGCTGTAGAGTTAGGTTCTAAAGGCTCTTGCAAAATTTCAGCAATATCAAACGAATAGTTACTGATATATATAATTTTTTTTTCAATTTTCAATGATTTTTAAAAATTTTCTACAAATACTATCCTCATGAAATTTTGCAAGAATTTTCGCGTTGGCATTCTACAACTAATAACTATGTTTGAATTCAATCGGTTTAGTATTTTTCGAGTTAATATGGAACAAAAAACCACCAAATTTCATATGTCTATAACTCTAAAACCGTTTGGCCGATTATGCTCATAAACAAACTGAAATGTCGCATTCTGATGCACATCTTAACCTGAAAACTTCAAGCCGCTATCTCTTTCCGTTCTCAAGTTATCGTGATAACAAAAATATTTTTTAATTATTTTTTAATAATTTTCTAGCCATACGATTCGCACAAAATTTCACAAATGTGCTAAGGTTCATATTCTACAATTACTCACCAAGTTTCAATTCGATCGGATTCATATTGGTTGAAAACAAAATTATTACTCGGAAACAATTGGGCCGATTATGCCCATTAACGAACTTGTCCGTCGTATTCGGATGCGCCACCTACCCTGAAAATTTCAAGTCGCTAGCTCTTTTCGTTATCGTGGCAACGGCCGGACGGCCGACCGGACAGAATCAAATTTGACCTCGAATTCTTCATTGGGGAGTCGAACTAAAACGTTTGAGACCATTTTCGTTAAAAAAATTCGAAAGTTACAGACATTTGGGCAAAATGATAACGCTATGGTCCCCAGAACATACGCGCAAAAACATACTACTGAAACAACATGATACAACATTCACTGCCTACTAGAATGATGAATTGCGGACTTAATCAAATTTCCTCTCGATGAGGAGAAAATATCTAGGCCAACACAAAGCGAGTTGAAGTTCTAATACATTTTTGCAACCAGTGATTTTTGAAAGACGTTCGTTCGAGCTCTATCAGGCTTGAAAACCAGGGCACTTCTTGAGTTAAAACTTGGAACACTAAAGTTTATTCTCGACAATATCTCATAACAATCAATATTATAATGGACTAATTTGTAAAGGAACGATAAGGACGCAATTATTCTCCTCATATAATTGGTTCGCTCACATAAAAGTGCATTGTCGTATACTTGAGGTGGATATAGTCCATCCGATTTAAATAGCAGGAAATGAACTTCCTTTGAACACTGTCAAGTTTTTGGCGCTATTGTTCCTCGGAACAGAGTGCTTATCAATTTGCCCAAATGTCTGTAGTTTTCGAATTTTTGGGTGAAAATTGTCTTAAACGATTTGGTTCGACTCACCTATCAAGAATCCGTGGTCAAAATCGATTATGTCCGGCCGACCGTTAACACGATAACTCTCGAACGGAATGAGCTAGACAGATAAATATCTCGCTTAAGTTCGTTATTGGACAAAATCGGCCGGATGGTTTCGGAGTAACGAATCCATAGATATTTTCAACTCTAACAAATTAATACTTTTGGAGATATGTTTTTTCAAATTTTCAATATTAAATCGTAACCCTATGATTTCACAGAATCCTGTAATCGAAAATTAACGTCATGTCATCATTGTTATCTCATCTACAAATAAGAGACAGTCAAATGAAGTATGATTGAATAGCTCTTGGATAATCCATATGATGATATAGAACCATATACTTTGGTAAGTTAATCGAATTGGGTTCAGAATATCTCCAGGAATAACAAAACTGGAATATTCGCTAAGATTCAATTGATTTAATATAATTTTCATAGTAGATTTAAGGAATGAATATTTCGGATAAGTTCGTTATTGGGTAGAATCGGTCTGGTGGTTTCGGATTAATAGTTTTTGGCACTCTTCTTGAATTCAATTTCTTTTATGATGTTTGAATTTGATTTATTTTATTATTTTTGAATTTAATTTCTTTTATGATGCACTTCTTTCATAAGAATCCATTTATATCATTCCCAACTCTGAGAATGCAAAAACTTTCAGAGATATGATTTGTCCAACTTTGAACAAGAGCGCCAAAGTCCCTGTCCACAGGGCTTTCCCACTTTTTACGCGCATGTTCTGGGGAACAACGCGTTATCATTTTGCCCAAATGTCTGTAATGTTCGTTTTTTTTTGCCGAAAATGGGCTCAAATGATTAGGTTCGACTCACTGATGAAAAATTCGAGGTCAAATTTGATTCTGTCCGGCCGTTGCCACGATAACTTGAGAACGAAAGGAAATAGCGTCTTGAAATTTTCAGGGTAGGGTGGCACGTCCAAATACGACGAGTGATAATTTTATCACCAACCAATACAGATCCGATTGGATTGAAAATTGGTAGCTTGTTGTAGAATACTGACAAAAAGACGATTGCAAAATTTGAAAATTTCTATATATCAGAAACTATTTGTCCGACATCGCTGAAATTCTGCGAGAGCCTTCAAAACCTAACTCTACTGCTAAGTTCCAAGTTTGAACACGTTCGGATCTATATTGTTGGAGATCCGAGCAGCCTTGTGTGAGTTCAGAAGCTGGATGGGTGACCGTTGCTGCGATAACTTCCTAACGAAAAGAGATAGGGACTTGCAATTTTCAGGGTTGGTTGCACATCCGAATGGGACAGTTACTTTCGTTGTTGGGCATAATCGGCCTAACGGTTTTGGACTTTTTTACCCTTTTTTACCCACCTGGAATATTAGTTTCTCGATAACTCAAAAAATACAGAACCGATCGAATTGAAAATTGATATCTAATTGTAGAATATCGACATTAAGACGTGTGTGAAATTTTGTGAGAATCGTAACACTAGAAATTTTTAAAATTATTACGAAAATATAGTATGTATCTCACGATAACTGGAGTACGGAAAAAGATAGCGACTTGCAATGTTCAGGGTAGGTTGCGCATCCAAATACGACATTTAAGTTCTTTAATTGGAATAATTGGCCTAATGGTTTTTGAGTTATACTCATCTGATAGGTTGTTGTTGTTTCCACTAATATAACTCAAAATATACAAATTAAAACTCGGTAGTTACTTGTACATGTACAATGCCGTACCACTAATCTTCGCGGAATTTCGTGAATATCGTATCATGGAGTTACTTGAGGCGTAAGTTTTTTCGTATTTCAATTTTATTAGAATACATATGAAAGAATTAAAAATTGGTTCAAGCACTGACGTGAAGTCAGGAGCTTTTGCGCGTATGTTCTATTGTCCATTCTCCTGTATTGAACACTGTTAATCGAATTTACCATGGTGAATTCTATTGTCTGTTCTCCTGTATTAGACACTCTTAATCGAATTTACCATGGTGAATTCGATTAAGAGTCAGTGCTTGAACCAATTTTTTTGTCCCTATCCATGCAATCCACCGATTTGAACGGTCCCCAAGACAAGATTTTCACGACAGTCGACTATTACTTCCAACGAATAGTGAACTGACCTCATCAAAACACTACTCTTCCGGTAATATAAATAGAGCATTAAACGATATGTAAACCTGATGTTATGGTAAATACCTACTTCAGATTTTTTTTTTTCGTATGAAAATTAAATAATAAGGTGTTTTACGTTGCGAGCTTATATACATCTGTGTTCAATAACAAATACACATGACCAAAATTGGCTCAGGTGGTGCAGTTGGTATAAAGACCTGCTGTGGTGCCGGGGTCGCGGGTTCGAATCCCGCTCAGGGCATGGATGTTGGTTGTGATTGTCCGGTATGAATGTTAGAAATTGAACTCTGCTGGTTAATGACGAAAGTCAAGACCATACTTAGGGACTAGGTCCAATATGATTAAAAAAAAAAAAAAAAAATTACCAAAATTACATCAAAGTATTCATCGAAGCATAATTATTTCACTATTGCCGCATCAAAACAACTGTATACCTTTATGATGTACAAATATACAGGGTGTCCCAAGTTCGAGTGCCTATTAGACATTTCTGGAGAACTGGACATATTTGAAATCTGAAAATTGGAATTATGATATTGCTTGAAATTCTCTACAGAGCAAAAATATTTTTGAAGCCCAAGCACTTCCGGTTATACAGGGAGTGAAAATAGATTTGATGAAAAAATGTTTTTTCAAGTTTTGCATTCCTGATATGATCACGTCTTCAATGCTTTATACATTTCTGTTAAAACCATTGTAGTCATTCGAATAGATTTCAAAATATCGAGAAAAAATGAACTCGCACAAGAATGCTCGAATCTCCAACAATATTTAACCGATCATATTAAAACTTGAAACTTGGCAGTAGAGTTAGGTTATGAAGGCTCTTGCAAAATTTCATGAATTTCAAACGAATAGTTACTGATATATAGAATTTTTTTTTTTTATTTTTAATGATTTATTAAAAATTTTCTACAAATGCTATCCTCACCAAATTTCGCAAACATTTTCGCGTTGCCATTCTACAACTAATAACAATGTTTGAATTCCATCGGTTCAGTATTTTTCGAGTGAATGAGGAACAAAAAACCACCAAATTTCAGAAAATTTCAGATTGCTATAACTCTATAACCGTTTGGTCGATTATGCTCATAAACAAACTGAAATGTCGCGTTCTGGTGCACATCCTAACCTGAAAATTTCAAGCCGCTATCTCATTCCGTTCGCAAGTTATAGTGACAACAAAAATATTTTTTAATAATTTTTTTAAAATTTTCTAGCCATACGATTCGCACAAAATTTCACAAACGTGCTTAGGGTCATATTCTACAACTACCCACCAAGTTTCAATTTGATCGGATTCATATTGGTTGAAAACAAAATTATTACTCGGAAACCACTGGGCCGATTATGCCCATTAACGAACTTGTCCGTCGTATTGGGATGCGCCACCTACCCTGAAAATTTCAAGTCGCTAGCTCTTTTCGTTCTCAAGTTATCGTGGCAACGGCCGGCCGGCCGGCCGGACAGAATCAAATTTGACCTCGAATTCTTCATTGGGGAGTCGAACTTAATCGTTTGAGACCATTTTTTTCAAAAAATTCGAAAGTTACAGACATTTGGGCAAAACTATAACGCGATGTTCCCCAGAACATACGCGCAAAAATTATGTCATCATAGATTCTCTCTTCACTCACGTATGTCATTAAAATGGTATTAAATGAGTTCATATATTATAAAAGCTGAGAAAACGGTATATATGGATGCTACACCCAATTGAGAGTGTCGGATAGAGGTGAGTAGATAATAGAACATGCGCGTAAATGCTCCTGACTTCACGTCAGTACTTGAACTCATTTTTTCATTTTTGGCGCGCTGTTCTATGAACAGAGTGTCAATTCGTCCAAATGTCTGTAATTTTCGAATATTTGGCCGAGAATGGCTTTAACGATCAGTTTCGATTCACTGATCAAGAATCCGAGGTCAGAATTGATTATGTCCGGCCGGCCGTCAGCACGATTATACTCGAACGCAATTAGTTAGAGAGTTGAGGGGAAGTTTGGAGTCCAAATGCGCCGGGTAAGTTCGTTAGTGGGCAAAATCCATCGAGTGGTTTCAAAATTATAACCATTTGAAATTTTTTTTTTCCCAATAATTCAAAAAATACTAATCTGATTGAATCTAAGCACGGTGATTAGTTGAATAATACCAACACGAAGACTTATGCAAAATTTTGTCAGGACCGCATGGCTGCAAAACTTTAAAAAAATATTTAAAAAAGTCTGTATCTCTGAAACCATCCGTCAGATATCGCTACAAGAGCCTTCAAAACCTTATTATATAGTAAAGTTCTAGATTTGATCTCGATCGGATCTATATTGGTGAAGATATTGCCAAAATTTCAAAATATTCCAAAGATTGGGGTCAACTGGTCCACTGTTTTTACATTCAACCAAACAAATTCTCAACAGTTTTTGTTGAGAGAATATAAGTAATCATGACGTGTTTCCACATGTTGACAGACAAACTAACTTGAGAACTTTTGAAATATATTTATAAGTAAACTTGGTTATTGGATTCAGGAATCATTTTCGCAAGTTAAAAACAAAGATTGGAGAATGGTTAGATATCAAAAAAAAAATTCCCATGCGAAAGACTATCAATTTCATACTTTGCCATTTAATGGTGCACCTATGGTTCCAAATCCAATATAGGATCTCGCGCTGGAGTATATGGGGCAGGCACTAAATTCTCAGGATCGCTAGGCTCCTATCCGATCGTCTTTCAGGCGGAAATACTAGCAATCGAAAGAAGCGTGGTTATGAACCTAGAAAGAAACTATCAGAGGTATGATATAGCAATCCATTCTGATAGTCAAGCTGCTATTAAAGCTCTGTGCTCCCATGTTATCCCATCTAAGCTAATGTGGGAATTCTGAAGAAAACTTAATGAAGTAGGTAAGAACAGCATGGTTTCCTTGGTCTGGGTTCCAGGTAACTCGGGAATCAAAGAAAATGAGGAGGCCAACACATTGGAGTCCATCAGAACTTTACAACTGAAAGGCAAGCTGTAGATGGTGATGACATTCTCATCTCTGATGGGGGGCAAAATAGACCTTGAGGTTGTAGTTCAACGTACATAGATAGTTTATTCACTTCAAAGTACAGAGATTTGTACAGGAAAAAATGTCAACAGTAGTAAGTTACATTAAATAAAACATGTTCTTTCAGCTTCAATATATTCAAAATATTCTTGTACATTATAAGGCTCACATTTCACTAAGGAAGAATTAATTCTCCTATGTAGTAATATTTAGGTCTTTATGAAACGAAATTGCCACGGCAATTAATTCATAAGCTTCATGCACATATACATAGCATTATTCTGTGTCACAGTCAACGTTCATTTTTGACCCAATAGTGGATGAATGTATTCCAATGGGACCTTATGCCAACAGCAAACAAAGCACTGTTTATTTTCGAACAGTGAATGTACATATTGAGTTGAAACTAATCGTTTGATACTATTCTCGGCCAAAAAGTGTACCAGTTTTTTTTGGACTCTTGTTTTTACTTTCGGATTTAAATTCTTGTTTAACAAAATTCTATCACTGAATATTAGCAAAAATCTTATTTTAAATGCAATTTTTAAATTTAAACTCAATCGGATCTATATTGTTGGAAATTGTCAGAAAATATTATATTTTTTTTCTTGAACTCAAGCTCTTTGGCGAGTTCAATACTGGATGGGTGACCGCTCTAGTTTTACACTCAACCAACGAAGTTATCAACAGTTTTTGACGTGCCTGGAGAGAGCTTAATGAATAGGCATAGATCGACCAAAGTAATAATTGACAAATCGATTCGTCAGTAACCAGTTCTCGATTTAAAATTGATCGAATCTATATTACCTACTGGAATGAACAGCGCGCCATATCTCTTGTCCACAGGGCTTTCCCCCTTTTTTCTTATATATCTCATACTCATATAGGAATCCAAACCACACTTGTATATTCAAGGTTTGAAGGAACAACACCATTATACAAAGGTTTAAGACAATTCAGCTCTATGAAATCCCCACAATTCCTAACGATAAACCCATATCCCCTAGCAGCCCCCAAAACTACCTCTGAAATGTGGTCAACAAACAATAGCCCCGGATCGAACAAAACACCCAAATCTCTAAAAACATTACACCCTTCAAGCTTTAAACGATCACATGCACGATTACACGATACACGATTACATACTCGTAAAAACGGATTTCGGTTTTTCCGGAGAAAGTCATAATCTTGCATTTATCGATGTTCACCCTTAATCTGTATTTTTCACACCAACTTAAAACATCAACATGAACTGCACCTGAAGGTTCGCGCAACCAACAGTATTCCTTATGATGGAGAACAATTTCAAGTCATCAGCGAAACAACGCCTTCCGCAAGAGACCAACTCATGTAGATCATTAATGAACAATATGAATAAAAGAGGTCCAATTTTTGATCCGGTATACCAGAAGCTGGAAAGTAACTGAAAGAACAATATCCATTATGTATGTGCTTCTTTATAGCGTCCATAATTTGAATTCCAATAAGACGATAATGGGTACTTGGACTTTTATTTGAAATAATAGTCATCAACTCTCAACAATGCCAACTTTCCGGAGGACAATCTCTTCCTTCTAGGGCAAACTTTTTTTTCCATTCAAGAATGCAACAAAACAAAAATACTAAATTTAAAAATGCATAAACAAAATTGTGCAACTGAATCAAATACATACCTAGTTAATTAACGACAAATCAAAATTTTACAATTCCTAATCCATTATACATTCTGTGGAAACAAAGGAAAGCCAAAGCATGCTGATAGTTTTCAAATATCCATTAATTACAAAATGGTTACGTTTTGACAGATATGAATCCAAGAGTCTAAATGGTCCATCATCTAAACCCCAGATTGCACAAGCCTTAGCAAAATCAGTATAGATCACGTCAACTTGGCCGTTGTTATCCAATACAAAGACAAACTGTGTGAAGGCGACAAGATTAGTAGCTGTTGACCTCTTACGAACAAAACCATGCTGAAAGGGAGATATAAAAGACTGCAAAGAACCAAGAATTATATTATACAGTACCACCTCGAAAACTTTTTAAAAATTTCTCAATATGGAGATAGGCCTGTAATTTTCTACAATTGATCTGGACCCAGACTTGAAGACCGGACATACTTCAGTTTTTTCCAATAATCAGGGAGTTTTCCTGTAGATACACATAATACAAATATGAATTTAAGGGGTCTGGCCAAAGATTCGGCGCAATTCTTTATAATAAATGCGGGAAGTCCATCCACACCAGTCATCTTATTTTTTTAATTGCCAATAGCTCTACAGATCTCATTCTCTTCTATGTTCACAATAGGAGAAGTGGGGAAGTTTAATATGGAAACATCAGCAGGAATAAAGGTCTCGTCAGAACCAGAATAAACGTTTTTGAAGAAACTTGAGAAACCATCAACAATCTCCTGTGGCCAGCTGAGGTTCCAGTTCTCCTAAAGCTCATCTGACCCGGAACCCTAGAAGTTCGAGCTCTTGAATGAACAGAAGCCCAAAATATCTTGCCATCATAGATATCATCGATTGAACATCCTGCAAATAATTCTCATACGAGATTCTAATCTGCTGCTTAATTACTCTTCTCAATCTACGGAACTCAAAAATGTTCAATTCACCAACAAATTTTTTTACCTTTTCCATAATTTAGCTTTTGCTTTCACATTCCTTATCTGAATTGAACCAAGTTGGATATTTATGACTAAAATTTCTATATGTTGACACCTATCAAGTAATATATGAACTATCATATAAAATTTTTCAACAGCTTAGTTTACCTCTTGGTAAGTTTCTAAAAATGACCAATCCACAGATAATATTATATCAGACAACAATATCTGATTTGCTTTTTGCGCGTATGTTCTGGGGAATATCGCGCCCAAATGTCTGTAATTGTTGCCGAAAATGGTCTCAAACGATTGGGTTCGACTCCCTGATGAAGAATTCGAGATCAAATTTGATTCTGTCCGTCCGGCCGGCCGTTGCCACGATACTTTCGATATTTTGAGAACGAAAAGGGATAGCGACTTGAAATTTTCAAGTAGGTGGCGCATACCAATAAGACGGACGGGTTCGTTAATGGTCATAATCGGCCCAATGGTTTCCGAGTAATCATTTTGTTCTTTACCAATACAAATCCGTTCGAATTGAAACATGGTGATTAGTTGTAGAATACAAACAACCTAAGGACGTTTGTGAAATTTTGTGCGAATCGTATAACTAGAAAATTTTAAAAAAATTATTGAAAAAAAATTGGTGCAATCACTGACGTAGAGTCAGAAGCTTTTGGGCGTATATTCTATTGTCCATTGTCCTGTATTGGACACTCCTAATCGAATTTACCATGGTGAATTCTATTATCTATTCTCCTATATTGGACACAGACTTAATCGAATTTACCAGAGCAGTCATACAAGTATTCAAATTCCACCGCTGACAACCTATCAGAAATATAATATATATATAGTTGAAAAATATAAAATTGTATGTGGAAGAAGCACTTTCACAATAAGGTCAATCATTGGAAAAGAAATGTTGTAGTATCCAAATCAATTGGAAAAGAAATGCTGTAGTATCCAAAACCTGGGATCGCAAAAATCTTCTAATAGCAATACAACCTCCCGGTGAATTATTGACTCGTCAAACTTGCGGTTTTTTCTTTGAACTTCATATCATCGTGTAACCAGGTCTCAGTCAAGGCAATCACATCAAACTCACATTCACAAACCAACAAAAAGAAACTCTAAATGTTGCTATTCAAACCACGTACATTCTGTTTATAGCAACGAAGATCGTTACACTGGGAACTGTTGTAGTCATTCAGTTTAAACATTCCACAATCTTAGGAGAGCCATTAAAGTGCTTTATCCTACATTTCTGCACACCTTTAGAGTTCCGCTCATCAACTTCCTGTTTGAGCTTCTTGAAGTGAGCAATCTGACGAGGAGTTCGATCAGTAGAAACATGTACGCTTCTTCAATTTACCAACTGTACGAAACAAACTGAAGCACCCCACTGTCATCATTGACATTAGTTTGACAGGACGGGTTTTACCAGCCTCACATCGTCCAAATCTTACAGGTTTGATATTTTGTACCTTAAATTGAGGATCGAGCACCCGCATGATCTCACCAACCACTCCAAGGTCATTCGAACTAGATTCAGTTAAATTATCACTCCTCTCAGGCACGCCAAAGACCACTAGATTCCATATACGGCGACTTATTTCATTTATTTCTTCGATTATTTCCTCGTTGTCACACTCATAACTAGCCTCTGCCCTGGAGTTATCTGCCTTCAGTGCTCGATGATCAAAGCTCTGAGATCCTTTATCTGCGAACCCACTTCCCTGCAGCCAGAGCATGTCCAATCATATCCTTTATCAGGATTATTCAAGATGCCAATTTCTTGAGCTGTGATTGCAACACAGATATTATGTCGAAATTGTTTTTATAGCATATTGAACACTGATTGTTTATTGCAGCAGGCACAAATGATGTTAGCAGGAATCTTCAACGTTACGTTGGAATAAATAAGACAACAAAATGGATAGCTCCACCGATTATCTAACTACTCCAGATGTGGAAGTGAAACACGGAAAGACACCAACCACAACAACAGAAATCCTTATCGGCGATCAATTAGAAATCTGAGCTACAAAACTGAGAAAAATATACAAAAACACTGACGTCACTCAACGCACTTGGAGAAGATAATCAGATCAACCTTCTTTGGTTGCCTGGCCACTCTGGGGTGCCTACAGAGAAGTATATTTGTGAGAGGATACTTTTGAAAGGTTATGTGTTATTTTTCCCTTGTTCGTTCTTCTCCTCGTGTCTTCGTGCTACAACAATTTGGCTCGTGGCTCCTGAAACCGGAACAACTGATGGATGTATGTAGCACCCAGGAAGATAGTGATTTTCATTGAGACTTTACTTTCGGACTGGTAATCAGCGCGGGGTTGCACAATGGATATTTAGGTCATAGTGTTTTATGAGGTCTGCATGGCCTTCTCGCCCCTTACAAATTATCTATCAATAAGTCTAACATAATCGTTTGATATGATGCCCGATTTTCAAGTCGGGAGTAATTAATTTAAACCTAACTGCTTCGATATCAGATTTCTCTAGATTAATGGGTATAATTTTATCTTACATAATTTAGAATCACTTTCAATCTTCAATATTTGAATATTAGCACAGCTCATGATACAAGGAAAACAAGAATGATATCCCGGGAACCAAAATGCGACCAGTTCGCGCATGACGTCAGATCGAGAGTACTTTCTGGCGTGTTACATACAGATTTTAATTTATTTAGCCCTTCGGAAATACAAACTGGCTAATGCCTAATAAACTGCATCCAGAATATTTTAAAGATTTGAGTACAAATAATTTCTGTATGTTACAAAATAATACACCAGAGAAAAAAAACATCAGAAACAACCTACATAAAACCATGCAATAGTAAATCATACTTGAACTAAATTTGAGCGACTCGGCAAAGTGGGGAATTTTTGGCACAGTTGGTGTTCTTAACTGATAATCCAAACACGTTTCGTTGGCGCAATTGCCTTATGGGAGCGTAAAAAGCAATCTCCCGCAGGATGAACTCTATGTCATAGTTGCCATTAAATAAAATGTACATGAATATTACGTCGTTGATTCTCCTTCTATTTTCCAAACTTACCAAATTGAAATGTTGACGTCTTAATCTATAATTTCCATTCGTATTATTGCTAGACACCCTGAAGTTAGTCTTAAACCCTAGGAATCGGGCAAATCTCATTTGAATTTTTTCGATGCGCTCAATATGAATTCTATGTTGGGGATTCCATATGGCAGAAGCAAAATTTAATTTACTGAAAACATAGGCATAATACACAGATAGAATTGGTTTCTCCGACTTGAAATTGTGGCACCCTCGGGTGACATAACCCAATATTTTATTACATGAGTTGACTACATTCTCTATATGATTATCGAATTTTAGTTTCGAGTCAAATATCACGCTAAGGTCCCTAACTTCTTGAACTCTATTTAGAAGGTTATTTTCAATTTTATAAGCAAAACATATCGGACCGCTGATTCTGCCAAGGATAGCACGTGACCCTTATCAAAGTTCAAATACAATTTGTTCCGCAAGCAATAACAAAAAATTGGTTCAAGCACTGACGTAAAGTCAGGAGCTTTTGCGCGTATGTTCTATTGTCCATTCTCCTGTATTGGACACTCTTAATCGAATTTACCATGGTGAATTCTATTGTCTGCTGTATTGGACACACTGTCCAATACAGGAGAACAGACAATAGGACGAATAGTTTCTGAGATATAGAATTTTTTTCAATGATTTTCAATAATTTTTTAAAAATTTTCTAGTGATATGATCCTCACGAAATTCGCGAGAATTTTTGCGCTAGCGTTCTACAACTAATAACCATGTTTGAATTGGATCGGTTTTTAATTTTTCGAGTTATTGAGGAAATAACAACGAAATTTCAGATGGGTATAACTCCAAAACCGTTTGGCCCAATATCCCATTCAGATGCACAAACTTACCCGAAATTTTCAAGTCGCTATCTCTTTACGTTCTCAGGTTATCAGGAAATGAATAATATTTTTTTTAAATTTTCTAACGATACGATTCTTACAAAATTACGCAAACGTCCTTAGGATTGTATTCTACAACTACTCACCAAGTTTCAATCAGATCGGATTTGTATTGGTTAAAAACAAAATTATTACTCGGAAACCGTTGGGCCGATTATGCCCATTAACGAATTTGACCTCAAATTTTTCAACAGTGAGTTGAACCTAGTCTTTTGAGACCATTCTCGGCAAAAAATTCTAAAATTACAGACATTTGGGCAAAATGATAACGCGATGTTCCCCAGAACATACGCGCAAAAAGAATATCCAGGTCGGCCTGGAGCCTTAAGCAGTCTTGTAATGATTCTATTCTGAGAAACAGCTTGAGGTCATCGGCAAAAAGCAAAATATTGCAATATTTCAGGTGAGTCTTTAAACGGTTGATATAAATTATAAACAACAGTGGACCCAGATTTGATCCCTGAGGAACCCCAGCTGTGGGTGTGAAGGAACAAGAAATAAAATTACCGATGGAGACAAACTGGGATCGGTTCTCTATGTAAGACATGAACCACCTGAGCAACTGTCCGTGTACACCGTGTACACCGACCTCAGCAAGAGTCTGTGCAATTATATTATGGTCAATCTTATCTAAAGTTTTACTGAAATCAGTATGCACGGCATCAACTTGGAAATGCCGATCAAGACCGTCGTGAAGGTATTCTGAGAAAGAAACCAAATTCAATAATAATGAGGATTATGAGCTATTTTAAACAAATTGGGGTTCAATTTATCGCAAATTGTATTTTTCATAGAATTTGAATTATATGTAGGATTTTTATCGTTGTCTAGTGATAATGATTCTACATTTACACTTTGGAATAAATAGAACACTGTATGCTAATATGTACAGGTTTATTTACACAACTCTACGAACTTCAACTTCGCCGTCATTTCAAATACCGTAGATTACTGAGGTTCCTACGTACGTTGTACGTTTAGTAGTCTTTTCTCCCACGTCTAATAAGCTTTTACAACACTCGAACGTCTAATCAGTTTTTTCGTTTAAGCAAGAATTCAACTTCAAACTATTCTAATGTTCATCGTGGTCGTCTGCACCACTGTGACCTTCCTCCAATTCGACCACCGATCTACCCCTAGTACGTTCTTATCCCTCTCCGTGAACTAGGGCTGTACTACCACGGTAGTGGTCAAAGCTGTAGATCCTCTACCTTCCTATACTTCGCTGGAGCCAATGGGGTTCCATGGGAACGATATCTGGAGCGTTACTGACTTCCAAGAACTGGCTCTCGCACGAAGGCACTTCCAAGATTTAGGTGACCTCAAAACATGGAAATGGTATTATCAGTTTCCTGTTCGGAGAAAAGTAGTCTGTCACTCTAGACGACTTAAGTGCCTTCGAGGCGCCTTCAGAGTTAATTTTCAATATTATGGGGATATTTTGGGTTTTCTTCAGATAGAGATATTCCAGAAATACGTCTCAATTATCGGTTCGAACGTTGTTCAACTTCATCTGCACCAGTAAAACTAATCTTAAGTCTACTATTTACAAGGGTGAAAATATTATAATTTATTCATATACAGGGTGTCCGGGAAAATGTGGGAAATCTCTCGGATTCAAATAAAACATAAAAAAATAAGATGACAAGTTCCAATCAATTTTTTTCCTAGCGGCCCTCCCTACGGAGATACGGCCTCCTAGATGACGCCACTGGAAATCCATTTTACTGGAATAAATTTTAAAATACTCAATATAATTGATTGAAAATTTGACATGACAAACAGTAGTAAGGACCTCTTAAAATACCAACCTTAAATTTAAATTAGCTTGCTTAGTTTACCAGGGGCGGACTAGGTTGTACATTTTAATGCTTACATTTTTAATACCCTGTATCATAAGGTGTTGAAAAATACAAATTTGGATACCTTGAACATAAGGCTAAAGAAAAGGTACTTTTGTTCAATGTCGATAAAATGAACCGTTTTCAAGGTATCCAAATATGTTTTTCCAAGAAATGGAAAAGAATCGAAATCATTCGGGAGATAGAAGAAATGAAATATGTTTTTATCGCAATTTTCATTAGCCTACCGTACTTGTACAAACATGATACCTATAAAACTAGGGTAGGAATGATTTCGATTCTTTTCCATTTCCTGGAAAAACAAATTTGGATACCTTGAAAACGGTTAGTTTTATCGACAATGAACAAGAGTACCTTTTCTTTAGCTTAATGTTCAAGGTTTCCAAATTTGTATTTTTTAACTCCATATCATACAGGGTGTTAAAAATGTAAGCATTAAAATGTACAACCTAGTCCGCCCCTGGTAACTAAACAAGCTAATTAAGGGCAGTATTTTAAGAGGTCCTTACTACTGTTTGTCATATCAAATGTTCATTAAATTATATTAAGTAGTTTAAAATTTATTGCAGTAAAATGGATTTCCAATGGCGTTATCTAGGAGGCCGTATCTCCGTAGGGAGGGCCGCCAGGAAAAAAATTGATGGGAATTTCTCATCTTATTTTGTTATATTTTATCTGAATCCGACAGTTTTCCCACATTTTCCCGGACACCCTGTATATGTGGATTTTTAACTCCTCCAAAGAAAAATATTTAAATTACCGATTTAACCTCAAATACTGTCATTATTGATTGTGTAATCAATTCTAGATTTATATACCTTGGTCTTTTGAACCAACTCTTGCAAATTCGCATAGGCAAACGACCGAACCCAAAGAAAAAATTGAAGAATTAACGATAACGTGTGCATTTGATTCTTTATATAGGTTAGTTTGGATTTGTTTATTCTCTGTATACGTCACAGCAAGATGCGCAAAATCAATAATATCATATCTTGTGCGCGTATATCTGGGGAACATCGCGTTATCATTTTTCCCAAATGTCTGTAATTTTCGAATTTTTCTCTGAAAATGGTCTCAAACGATTGGGTTCGACTGATCAAGAATTCGAGGTCAAATTTAATTATATCCCGCCGGCCATCCGTTGCCACGATAACTTTAGAACTGAAAGAGATGGCGACTTAAAATTTTCAGGGTAGGTGGCGCATCCCAATACGACGGACAATTTCGTTAATGGGCATAATCAGCCCAACGTTTTTCGAGTAATAATTTTGTTTTCAACCAATACAAGTCCGATCGAATTGAAACTTGGTGAGTAGTTGTAGAATGCAAAACTAAGCACGCTTTTGAAATTTTGTGTGAATCGGATCACTAGAAAACTATTATTAAAAAATATTATTTTTATGGTTATAAAATCAAACATCATTACTTGAATTTAGAGTCACTTTTACCATTGCTTCAATTTGTAAAATATCAACTCATTATTAGAAAAAACGTTCAGTGAAAATCTTTATTGCAAGTTAGTTTAAAAATAAACTGAATAGGTACTTACTTTTTCATCAGAAGTCGAATATGTGCATCACAAACAGTTGGGAACATTGCAGCTATTTTTGCAACTGCTTCATCTGTATTTTCAGAGTTTGATGGCAAAGGAGTCTCCTGACTCTTGGGTTTAACTGTTAGTGTGTTACCTCTAGTTCTTGAACTAAAATCCTGAAATATTCATAATTATGTTAAGCCGTTTAAAGAGATTTGGGTTCGAGAAAATTTATATTTGTAAAAGCAAACCAAAATCCATTCATTGAGGTTATACGTATTTTTTGGTCTCATGAAATAATAATAAATCATTCCTTGATATCGATTCAAAACAGACCCGATATACACATGCAGATCCTTTAGAACTGAATGTTTTGTAGGGTAAGCCAATTCACAATATACACAATTGATGTATATCTAAGACCACATGGACATTATGAGCTCCTTATTTCACAGGAAATAGAACTGATCAAAATAAACCATTGAAAAAAATTAACTGTTTGCAAAAATGTTGCACAAGAAAGTTCCGGAACTGAATTATAAAATTAATCCTATTACGACTTAACATGCTTAGATGGACAAACATAAAATTCTGGTAAATTTCCTGGAATAGGTGTAAGTCATCTTCCATGACAGCATCTGAACAAGACGCAAAGAAAAATCCTTTATTGTAACTTTTTGTATGACATGAGGATTTGCGAATGTCCAAACATGGATGTTATAAAAATTATTCAATCCATTCTAGAAAAATGTAGCTTTGTTTGTAACCCAAATGGGACCATGTGGCCTCTTAACATTTTGGCACTTTCCTTAAAAATGTTTGATGGATTGACAGAAAACCTAATAAAAAATAAAAACAATTGGGATATTGTATTCAACTGAACTTAACAAACCTGTCGCGAAGTACCTCGATTTCACAAGAATAAGTCCAGATTTCCTCATTGGAAATTCATGAAAAAATAAATTATATTCATGACCGATATATTGCAATTATTTTCAACGAAGTGATATACTTTAACAAATTCTATATCCTGCTAAATATAGGTTCACCTGTGAAATAATCAAGAGCATTATATGAACAATAAAAACTTCTCAAGTTTAATAGATTTAGCTCGATACTCATGCCATCTACTACCATGCAATGAAATCACACATGCCCCCTTTTACATGAAGAGATACCTGTAACAAATTTATCTTAGGGCTTTGATGGGGTGATACTTGAAATGCTGGTATGGGGGAGGGTTGACTAGGGTACACATAATTCCTCTTCAAATCTGGTGATCCATGCTGTATTATCCGAAGTTGCATAAGAAAATGAAAAACATTACGATTATCAGGAAGACAAGAGATATATTTAGTGGGAAGATTCATGGGAACAGATACAAGGCATGAACATACATCGAAATATTACGAAATAGGAATTTTCATTCATTTCAATTTTACGGAATATATTCCCTGATGATACAGTAGTATAGTATCCTAAGTGTCAGCAATAGATTCAATTTTTGTTTATTTCCACAAATAATATAACTTTGGAATCATGAGGCAAAAAAATGATTGTAATCAAGCCTTAACATTTTGTGACTCTGTTTGTTTAAACGAAAGACAATGTAAACTTCTACAGGGTGCGGCAAAACCAGTTGACCAGTTTTGAAGAGTTATAAAAAAAATGGTTCAAGCACTGACGTGAAGTCAGAAGCTTTTGCGCGTATGTTCTCTTGTCCATTCTCCTTTATTGGACACTCTCAATCGAATTTACCATGGTGAATTCTATTGTCTGTTCGCCTGTATTGGACATTTCTCGTTATGCGCTTGCGCAGATGATTAGTGATTTAACTGCTGGAGTTTTCATCTGAGAGGATTGGGGATTTGGAGTGGAGGATGCTATTCCTCCATAGAATCCCCTGGTGAGGGTCTGCGCATGCGTGGATTCAGGATGCGATATCTCCTGAACCACTAGTGTTGGAGAATCGGAGTTTTTTGTGAGATGTTGATTTTGAGAGGACTTTCAACCGCCAGTGGATTGCGCACGTGCAGATGAGAACTGACTGTTTTTGGGTTGTATGGCCTATGTTGGGAGTGGTTTAGGATTATCGGCTATGGATCTGTTGCTGATCCGATATTGTGAGGTTTAAAACAATATTCATGGCAATTCTGTGCATGGACAAGCAGATGAGAAGTGATTTAACTGCTAGAGTTTTCGTCTGAGAGGATTGGGGTTTGGAACTGCAGGATGCTATTCCTCCATAGAATCCCCTTGGGAGTGTCCCCGCATGCGTTGATTAAAGCTGCGATCTCCTGAACCAATGTTGTTGACGAATCAGAGTTTTATGAGGTGTGTGATTTTGAGAGGACTTTCAGCCACGAGTAGATTGCGCATGCGCAGAGGAGAAGTGGCTCTTTTTGGGTTGTATGGTTTATGTTGGGTACGGTTTACGTCTAGCGGCCATGCATTTGTGGCTGAGTCGATATGCAGACCTATTCTGTTCGCGCGTAGCAATATTGCTAAGAAAAAGATATTGCTTCCACAGCAAGATCAGAAATATTGCTATTCTGATAATCGATTTTGAGCAATATGATCTGTCATTTTTATAAACATATTGTTATCGACATTGCTATCTCAGCAACCTCAAAATAGTACTTGCTAAGAGCATATAAAGATTTTGAATATGGCTGAGAACCACTTTTTTGGGCGCATGTTCTAGGGGAACATCGTCCTATCATTTCGTCCAAATGTCTGTAATTTTCGAATTTCGAGCTGAAAATTGGCTAATAGACTAATTCGGACTCCCTGATGACGAATCCGGTGTCAGATTTTTGGGTGCCGTACGGCCGGCCGGCCGGCCGTACTTCCGGCCGTAGGCACGATAACAGGAGCACCGAAGGTCCTATCGACTTCAAACTTTCAGGGTAGGTTTCTGATCAAAATACGACGGTTAAGTTCGTTAACGGGCAAAATCGGCCGGACGGTTTAGGAGTTATAGACATTTACAATTTTGAGGTTATTTCCTGATATTTCAGGAACTAAAGAAGATGTTGAATCGAAACTTGGTAGTCAGTTCGAGGATATAAACGCGCAACTTTTGGCAAAATTCTGTTATGATCGAAATGTTGGTAATTTTTAAAAAAATATTTCTTTTAATTTTTTCGAAAAAAAAATTTTTTTTTCGTGAATTATTCATCAGATTGCAACAAAAACTTGTACTAACGTCAATTGTAGTATTTTGCAACATTGTGCAAAATTTTGGCTCTATACGATTTCAATTTCTGGAGATATAAGACAAAATGTGTCAAATTTCCTGGGTCTCTCTCAGTATTTTCATCGATTATTCTATGAACTCTTTGAATTCCACCGAAAACAAATTCAAAGACATAAACATAAAGAATCAAGTCATAGTTTAGACGTCGAAAGAAGGACGATGTTGATCGACTTGAAAAGGTACCTATTTCAAGAAATGCAATAATGAAATGCTTAATTTATGGATATAATATTATCTAAGTATTGTTGGGATCGGGCAGTTGGAAAATTTTTTAATAAAAAAAATTGTACCGACGTTAAATCAAGCATTCTACACGAGTGTGCAAAATTTCAGTTCGATACGATCTCAATTCCAGAAGATATTGCTTAAAATTCACATTCCAGCGTGTTTTGACGTTCTATGGTCACAGAAAATCGTCACAAAAATCTATTTACCTCATTTGACGGCTGTTTGTCAAATCAATTAATTCCAATAATTGATGTCAGATTTCCTACATACCAAGTTCAAACACATTTTATTATATGGAAAACACTTATCATGATCACGTTCTACAGGAATTGATACTAAATAGAAGCTAGATGAAGATTATTGTAATGGAAAATTTTTCTTCCAAGAAATCGAAAATATTGGGTAGTTTGATAAATAAGGTATACATAATCGTATATATATTATTTATTAAAGGTACTTTAAAATACTTAATTTCAAGGGAATTTCTAAGACTTAGGTCTGACACTAACAATCCCTTCTGTTTGTAAACAGAAAAGTTCATAAACTATTCAACCTTAAAAATAAGAGGCTGAGAGAATTTTATTCATATATTTATTAGTTCATGAGCAAACTAGGATAGATACTGTTTCTTTTAAGTTAGATATATGAATTCGAAGACTGACCGACTGGATGAAAAAAATTAAATAAACTATTAATTCATCCTTAGTAAAAAGAGGACTGCATTTGATTTCATTGAAGAGCCGAGGGTATTTTATTCATTTATTTATTTGTTCATGAGCAAACTATGAGATAAATTGCTTCTTTCAAGTTGGATATGCATTCGAAGACTGACTGACTGGATGAAAAAAATTAAATAAACTATTAATTCAGCCTTAACACGAAGATGACTTCTTTTTATTCAATTGAAGAATTGAGGGATTTTGTTCAGGAGAAAACTAGGAGACATACTGTTCCCTTTAACTTGTGCATTCGAAGTCTGACCGAAGACAGGAAAAAATTAAAATTTAATATTTGTTTAGATGTTTACAAGTCTTCGATTTTTCGGTCATGGTAGCGGTTACCAATATTCGATGTGGTTCCTGAAAATTGATCAATAACTCCATCTTGTTAGTTTCTTAAATAAAATAGTTTTTCGCTTTCGTGCCATTTTATAACTATATTCGGTTAGGAGTTACGAAACAAAAAATTGGTTCAAGCCCTGTGGATAGAAGCTTTTTGGCGCTCTTATTGTTCAAACAGACAAATTATATTTCCGAAAGTATTGGGTTCTCAGACTTGGGAATTTTATCAATGGATTCTTATGATAGAACTACATCATGAAAGAAATTGAATTTAAAAAATGTGTCGTTTAAAAAAATGTTTCAAAAATTATCATTAAAATAAGAGCGCCACAAAAAGAAGCAATCTACAATGCTTCAAAAATTGTCATTAAATTTATTTATCAAGATTAAATAGCAATCTGCAATGATTCAACCTCGTGGTATCGGTTGTTGCAACTTACACTCGGTGCATAGTTTTCACAACTCGAAATACCTAAGGAAAGTATAATCGAAATGTCTAGAGCAAGGCTGGAGACAATCATAGCAGATTGTCCTTTTATTTCTGATACTTGAGTAGATAGAGGCTTACGAACGAATTATTTTAATAGTTCAAAATATATTAACTAGCAACATTATGAAAATACTGTATATAGGAACATGTCTTACTACTTAAGGAAGTAAAATGTGATATTAACCTCAGTGGTCAACGAACAGTAATTTGTTTTGATTATTCCATTATCTTCTTCTTTCCTATTGCCTTCATAAACTACATCAACTACTAATAGCTAGATAAGATGACAGTTATGAACAGTGAACAAAGACAGTAAATACATAGAACTACGATGTATTATTGAAATTTTGAAAAATCATATCTCCGAAATTATTACCTTGTTAGAGTTGAAAATGACATCATTGAATTTTTATGAAAAATTGCATCTTAAAAAATGAATTCAAAAGTTGTATTTCGTTACTCCGAAACCATCAGATCATTTTGCCCAATAATGAACTTAACCGAGATATCAATACCTCGAACCTATTCTGAAAATTTCAATTGCCTAGCTCATTCCGTTCGAGAGTTATCGTGTTAACGGCCGGACGGACGGCTGGACAGAATCGATTTTGACCACGGATTCTTGATCAGTGAGTCGAACCAAATCGTTTAAGACCATTTTCAGCCAAAAATTCGAAAATTGCAGACATTAGGGCAAATTGATAAGCTCTCTGTTCCGAGGAACAAGAGCGCCAAAAGCGGACGGAATGTTTATCAATTAAGGTTAAATTCTTCTTCTATTTCACATAAAAGTCATGAAATACAGTGTTGTCAGCTCTAAAATCAATGAATTTTGACCTACTTGATAGCAATATCGCTGGGAGAAAATTGATAACCAACATTGCTATAATAGTCCGAACAGAATACTTAATACCATAGCCATATTGTTAAAAATTAGGAGGATAGCAATATGACTTGAATAGCAATGTTTATAGCAATACGCAAACAGAATAGGTCTGAATGAGACGTTTTAAACGAATATTGGGCAATTCTGTGAACGGAAAAGTCATTTTCAAGGAAATAGCGTTTTTTCTGAGTTGAAATATTTGTACCGTGGCACTGGGGACCATTTATAAATAAAAATATTTGGAAGATCTATATCAAATTACATTCGGATTTGAAGAATAGGTGAAGAAATTGCGTTTCTAACTCGAAATTCATGTAACCCTCTTCGGTCATTCATCTTTTCGCGCATGAGCAGACAAGAAGTGATTTAAATGCTGGAGTTTTCGTCTGAGAGGATTGCGGTTTTGAGATGCTGGATGCAATTTCTCCATAGAATCCCTTGGAAGAGTCTGCTCATGCGGGGATTAAAGCTGCAATATCTCCTGAACCACTGGTCCACTGGTGCAGAAGAATCAGAACTTTGTGTGAAGTGTGTGATTTTGAGAAGATTTTAAGATTGCGCATGCGGAGAAGAGACGTGGCTGTTTGGGTTATATGGCTTATGTTGGGAGTGGTTTACGTCTAGCGGTCAAAGATTTGGTGCTGATCCGATATTGTGAGGTTTCATGGCAATTTTGTGCACCGACAAGTCAGTTTCGAGGAAACAGCGTTGTTTCCGAGTTGAATTGGCACCGTGGCCCTGGGGCCAATTTATAAATAACTATATTTGGAAGATCTATATCAAATTACGTTCGGATTTGGAGAATAGGCGTAAGGAATTGCTTTCCCAACGGGGAAATGCGTTTATGGGACATAAACGCATTTTTTTATTTCGATCTACGGTAAAACTAATAGCCAGACTGTATCGATAGCCAGGTTGGTTAAAGGGACTTGAAAAAATTTCAAAAGCACTCACGTGAAGTCAGTACTCTTTGGCGCGCGTGTTCACGTTAGCTAATTTGAATTGAGTGATGTGTGTTTCAAGCACCAATTGTTGGCGCACTCAAACGTTTTGGTTCCACTTACTGATGTCAAAATGGTCAAAATCGATTCTGCCCGGCCGTCCGTTCGTTAACACGATAACTCTCGAACGGAATGAGCTAGACAGTTGAAATTTTCAGCGTAGTTTTGGGAGATAAATATCTCGGTTAAGTTCGTTATTGAGCAAAATCGTAATTTTATGATTTCATAGAATGCTCTAATTATAATTTGCTGATGTATGTATATCCAACATATGAGGCGAGTCATAGACCTACATTTTGCATTCAATTAATTTTTTATGATGAAGTTCTATCATAAGAATCTATTGATATAATTCCCAACTCTGAGAAACCAATACTTAGTGGATAGAACGAGCTGGAGATCTACCCAGAGGGTAGTGGGCACCATTCACAGTCGGGTCATAAATTAACCTAAGCTAGCATAAGGATAGAGCAACAAAGTTGACAAAGAACACAACTGACTCTCCTTAGTCAGCTCCTAGGATTTTCTGAGAGATCCCCTTGGGGAAGACCTGGGTGGGTAAGTATAATCATAATCATGTTTATAAAACGCGCGCCTATTGTAGATTGACTACACAATGAAAGAAAAAACTAAAAAAGCATTGACGTGGGGTCAATCTGCTTTGGAGGGCGTGTTATAAACATGATTATGATTATACTGACCCTCCTAAGTCTTTCCCAAGGAAATCCCTCAAAAGCTTCTAGGAGCTTGTTCGACTAAGGAGAATTAGTTGTGTTCTTTGTCAACTTTGTTTCTCTATCCTTATGCCAGCTTAGACACAGCACTGTAAATTTATGACCCGACAGTGAATGGTGTCCACTACCCTCTGGGTAGATCAAAGACTGCGGACTTCACGTCAGTGCTTTTTTATATTTTTTTCAAATGTAGTGCAATCGACGTGTGTTAATTGATTGATTACGCGACTCCGCGTAAAGTGAAACAACTGTGAAACACGTGAACTGAGAGCTCCGTAATTATATCCAAAATTCTTAGTTTATTGTGAATATTCTCTTGTGAAATTTGCCCAAGGTATTTACATTTAATCAGAATTTTCTCGTCTGCATTTGTTCACTGGAAAAATCATAAATAATTCGCTGCAATTTCTAATTTTTGAATCAAAATATAGAGAATAGTTATCTCAATTTTCAACATCTGCAGCAGTATCACAACAATCGTATGCGTGCAGACTGATTATCTTCTCTTATCGAGCGGACTAAAGCATACCATACACTTTCTGATTCTTAATTAAACCAATTGAATCTCAACAATGCCCATTTGCCATACGTGCTCGAAAAATGCTTCCTCTAGGGATAAGGTCACCTGCGCCACCTGCTCTAATAGTTTTCACGGCTCATGTGTCAATCTTTCCTCCCAAGATGTCAAATTCTTCGGAGAGTCCAATGAAAAATTCACCTGTCAAACCTGTATCAACAATGTGAGGCTTCTGAGAAGTAATTCCGGTGGCAACACCCCCGTAGCTGCTTCTAAGTCAATGGGCGTCTCATCTAGTAGTTCATCACAGCTAGAACAAATTCTGGCTAAACTGAGTATCCTCGACAGTATAGCTAATGATGTAGCTGCTATTAAGTCAAATCAAACAGTGCTTTCTGAGCGACTGGCGGCATGTGTGGAAACATTGAAGGTCCATGATGATGTGTTAAATAAGCATAGTAGTACTATAAAGGTCTGCCAAGCTGATATCTCTGCTCTACAGGAGGCATATGGTGGCATCAATGAGGATTTATCTAATGTTAAGTCTAAGGTCTCGCAGCTGGATGAAGTATCTAAGACTCTTGAGCAATCATGTCTGTTGGCCCCATCGGGTTCTGCTTCCTGTCCGGAAGAAGTGGTACAGCGCGTCAAAAGATCGTACAACCTTCTGATTCGTCATGTACCCGAAAATTCCGATCCCACTCTTGATGATTCACTGGTGCAGGAGGTTGTGAAGAGAGTTGATGCTAGAAGTGCCGTCGATATATGTGCTGTCTACCGCGTGGGGTCATCCAGACCAGAACAGCCTAGGCCAATCAAAATTGAATTTATAAACCCAAATTCGGTGACTCGTATTCTTCGCAATAAGAAGATTCTATCAAGCCATTCTAAATACAGAAACTACATACTTTCAGATGATAAAACCCCTGTACAAACGAAGCAGCTTCAAGACCTTCGAACAGAGCTTGAGAGGAGACGTCGAGCTGGAGAAGCCAATATCACCATTAGATATGTCAAGGGTGTTCCTACCATAGTCTCGGATAAATCAACTCCAAAAAACTAGCATCCCCTTTGAATGTATGGCCAATATTATATTCCAACCTAGCGTCTCTATCCGCAAAGTTCAATGAGCTCCTTCTACTGGTTGATTATCACAAGCCCTCTTTTGTAATGATCGCGGAAACATGGTTGCATCCCGATAAGCCTGATGGGGTTGCTCATATACCCAATTACACCATATACCGTGGTGATAGTAAAACAACGCCTGGGTATGCTGGGGTATGCATATATGTCCACCATTCTGTCGTCCATTCCTTTAAAATTTCAGAACATTCACTCAATACTCCTGGCATAGACAATATCTTTTTGAAAGTAGAATCATCTGGCTTCAACTTGTGTGTTGGCTGTGTATATCGTCCACGACCTTCCATATATGATAAGGACCTAAGTGAACATCTAATAAACTTGTCTAACCTGCATAAACATGTTTTGTTTGCTGGTGACTTCAATCTTGGCGATATAAGAACTTGGCCAATATCTCGTTCGCCCTCAGCAAATTCTCCATCAGTTCCATATATAGATATGTTGAACAACTCCAATCTACACCAGCTAGTTAACCAACACACCCGTTATAGATTACATCAAGAGCCAACCACCCCAGACTTAATCCTGACAAATGATGTCAATTTAGTTTCCGAACTAGAATACCACCCGCCATTAGGAAAATCCGACCATTTGGTTTTGTCAACAAAAATACAGTTCTTCCTTTCTACTAAATTGCCCTCTGAAGCGAAAATATACAAAGTTATACAATATCAAAGTATCAACGAGATATTCTCTGGAACAGACTGGGATACCGTAATTGGCACTGGAGGAGTTGAGTCGATGTGGAGTAGGTTTGACTCGTATGTCACCAAAACTGTTGAAAATCACACTTTCACACGAACCGCTAGAGTGAATAATAGTAAGCCATGGATTGGCAACCACATGCTTGGAATGATTAAATTCAAAAGATCGTTATGGCAGAGATATGTTCGCAGCGGGCAAATTTGTGATTTTCAGAGGCACAGAACATTCGCCAATAATCTTTCTAACAGATTACGTGAAGCCAAGTCCAAATTTATAAATGATCTAGCTAACTCGAATGACAGAAAGAAATTCTTTAAATACACTCGCCGTATTTTCAATTCGGCCCCTTCTCTGCCTCTTGTCAAGAACACTGATGGTGTGGTTGCAGACGACCATAAGTCTTCAGCTGAAATTTTGGCCAATACCTTCTCAATGGCATTTACGTCCGAACCAAACACACCACTACCTTCTACTACTTCTCGTCGTAACAGCTCTTCTCTGACTTGCTTCGACATTGATCCCTTGACTGTTGAAGGGAAGTTAATATCACTGAATGTTTCATCATCTCCTGGCCCTGACGGTTTCTCTGCTGGATTGCTCAAAGAATGCTCTCATACTCTTAGTCTACCCATATCAAGCATTTTTTCTATGTCATTGAACTCTGGCATGCTGCCGCTATCATGGAAAACTGCACTTGTTTCACCGATTCATAAAAAGGGCGACAAACAAAATCCGGAAAACTTTAGACCTATAAGCCTCACTTCTATCCTCTGCAAGATACTGGAAAGGTTGATATATGAAAAAATGCTCACGTTCTTTCTGCATCATAACATCATACCTGATACTCAGCATGGTTTCATCAGAGGTAGATCTATTATCACCTGTCTTCTCAGCTGCCTTGACAAATGGACCCATTCTCTGGATAAAAAACTTCCTGTAGACGTTATATACCTGGATTTTTCGAGGGCCTTCGACAGAGTGCCAATAAAAAGGCTTTTACTCAAGCTGGAGAATTTTGGCATTCGAGGATTGCTCTTGAACTGGATTGATAACTTCCTCACTGACAGGTTGTTTATGGTCAGGGTTGGTGCTGCAAGATCGGAACCGCGCTGCGTGCTCAGTGGTGTCCCTCAGGGCTCAGTTTTGGGACCCTTGTTATTTTTAGTGTATGTGAGCGATTTAGCTGATGGATTCGAGTCGGAAAGTGCTTCATTTGCGGACGATATCAAGTTCTTTAATTGTCCCCTTAATAACTATGAAATTCTGCAAAAAGACTTGGATAGGGTGGTTTGTTGGTGCGCGAAATGGTTGATTCCACTGAACCCTTCGAAATGTCGAGTTCTACATTTGGGTAATAATAATCCAAAATTTAAGTATCACGCCGAGGGCATTGAAATCCCTGGATGTTCATCTCACGTGGACCTGGGTGTGGTGATATCGGGTGATCTATCGTGGACTGAACATATACTGTATATCACAAATAAGGCTAAGCGTCTTATACATATTGTCCAAAACGCTTTTCGTGACAGTGATGCGGCGACTATTTCCCGGGTGTATAAGTCATATATTCGACCAATTTTGGAATTTGCCGGACCGGTCTGGCATCCGTGGTTAGTGGGTGACGCTTCATTATTAGAAAACCTGCAGCGTCGTGTCACACGCATTCCCTTCGGAGTGAATCGCCCAGATTATCGGGAACGGCTACAGATCATGGGTCTTCCTTCGTTTGCTGATCGTCGTTCAAGGGGGGACCTAATAATCACATATCGAGCAATGCACGGCTTATTTGGCATCGATATGTCCCACCTGTACGAACTGAACACGAATCAGCTCCGTGGACATCGGTACAAGCTGAACAGAGAGGTCTTTAGTACAAGATGCAGAGAAAACTTTCTATCCAACCGTGTGTTCGACCATTGGAACAGCCTGCCTAGCGAAGTTGTAGATGCTGGATCGGTCAATATATTTAAGAATAGGCTTGACACCTGGAGATCAGCTGGCTCGTCATAATCTTTTATGTGCCGTTGTATGAATTGTGTGGTTTTGTTGTTCACTTTACTTCGCTTGTTCACATGCTTGTATTTCTCACAGTTGTTTTTCTTGTTATTTTATTTTTTTAAGTTAGAGTTTATAGGTTATTGTACCTCAACTCTGTAAATTGGTTTAATAATAATAATAATAATAATTTTTTGACGCATACAAGGTGTTTGAAAGTTAATCATTGATAATAATGATTTTTCCTCTTGTTTGAATCCAGAAATTACGACAATAAGATATACTTGATGATTTTATGGATAAAAGCTGAAAAAGTACCATTGCCACTCGTATCCTAACACTAGCAACACCATAAACAGCCAGCTTACTTATGTGCCCGCTACAAAAAGTTCCCTCTATAATGATGCCTGCACCCAGAACAACGAACAAAGCGAAAGCATTACCGAAAGGGGAAGCAGAAACAACGTCATTTGCCCGAAATTGACTTGCAAGCGCACAGAATTGCCATTAATTTTCTTTTAAAGCCTCACAATATAGGCTCAGCACCATATCCATGACCACTTGACATAAACCACTCCCAATCTACAATCTAAAAACAGCCACTTCTCCACTGGGCATGCGCAGTTAACTCATTGATAACAGTTTTCTCAAAATCACATACCTCACACAAAACTCCGATTTTTCAGCACCAGTGGCGCGGACCCTCTCAACGAGATTATGGAGTAATAGCATCCTGCAAAACCTCACCCATTCCAGACGAAAACTTCAGCAGTTAAATAACTTTTCGTCTACCCATGCGCATAACTAAAAATGCAGTGTGAATCACAAAAATTGGCCCACATTATAAAGACTCCACCTCGAAAACTACGCTATTTCCTCGAAACTGGCTTGCAAACACGCATAATTGAAATGAGGTGCTAACTGCTAATATCGCCTTCCAATCCCTCCCCAGACGCTTTCAGACAAAAGATTTAAAATTCCACACATTGTTCATCCACTTATTCAAGCGCCACCGTATTTACAATAAACAGTCCAGAAAAGACGGTGGTATTTCGAATTTCATGTTTATTTAAGATCCTAAGGGTGTTTTCCATGAAATTTTGTAAGCTCCAAGAGGTCATCATCAATCGTCAATCTGATATGCGGTTTCGGAATCTCAAGCAAAACATTCCCCAAAATAGTTGAACAATTTTCTAGTCATGCGACATTTTGCATTAGTCTTTGCGTCGGTATTTTGCAAATAACCACCAAGTTTAAATACGATCAGATCAGTATTTATCGAGTCATTGGAAGAACAACACTTTAAAATTTTTGATATTTTGATCCGATCCATACAAAACTTTTCATGCATTTGAAGGTCGTAATTTTACAATGTGTCGCTAAATGTCTGACAGATGAAAAAAGGTACACTGTTACACTGTTTTCCATGGCCACTTCTCATCTGATATACTCTTTCCTCCAAAATACAAAAGGAAAACTTATGGGGATACTCAATGAAGCTTAATAACGAATTATGTCAAAGACACTCTGGACAAAACTTTTTCCCCAATCATGTGGTAAATGTGTGAAACAATTTAGATGAGGACACTGTGCTTGCACCAAGTGTAAACATCTTGAAGAACAGAATTGACAATTTATAATAATAAAAAATTTATTAATGCCACATAGTAGCAGAGTCATACATGGAATTGAACTTCGTTTAAATTCATTAGGTGACGCCTTAGATTCCCCCTCAAACGTTTTACATTGAGTCTTCTCCAGTCTAATGGCAGCCTGCTATAAAGCCTGAAGCCTTAATGCTTCCTGTCAGTGATTTGTACTCTAGTGCCGGTTATACTCAGATCATTCTTGCAGCTGGTGGCAATCCGATCTTCTCAAATATTGCTCCACATTGCTGCAACATCCATAATGCATTTGATAACGAATTCTGCTTTAATAGTCAGGATGCTGTACTTGGTGAAGTTTGGCTTACAATGTGTTCTAGGATGTGCACCCTCAATAGCTCTAGCTGCTTCCTTCTGGGTTATCAAATTTTCCTGTAGGTGACTTCCATAAGCCCATACTTCTAATGGCATATATTGCTGGTTGTAGTTTGCATTTGAGTTGGGTTATGTGTGCCTTCCATGTAAGGTGTACATCAATTTGGATGCCCAAGAATAATTCGTCATCTAGACAAACATCAGTTGAGGATGAGAAGATAATAGTTTTTGTTTTTCTCTTATTCAGACATAGCTTGTTGGCATTAAACCATCCAAGTGCTTCTTTGTTTACTTGAAAAACAGGGAATCAAATTGTTTTCATTTTGTGCCATGTAAATACGAATGGGCTTCCTCTGCATTGTGTCCAAATTGTTCAGATATTTTTGCTTCTATGTTGGGAAAGTGTTCATTGGGGATACTTTAACTGTTTTTTGATTTCTTACTCTTGTTACCTCTTTAATTATTTTCCAGGTAGTTTTCTATCTTCCTATTGTTTTGGGCAGCATTCAGATAAAATATCTTATATTTCCACAATTTCATTATATCTATTTCGAATATATACCTCCCTTATTAATCCCTTATTAATTTGCCTTAGTTCGGGAGATGATTTCTGATCTGTGACATTAGATTCCCGTTGTAGTGGAATGTAGCTGTTATAATGAAGAAAAAATGCATCGAGGAACTTACCAAATTTTTCACTTAAATCAGGTGTTTCATATATGTTATTCCAGTTTACATCTTCTCTAAGAAACATGATATTCCTTTCGGAAAATTTTCTGACTAAATTGGTAGGTTTCCGGCTAGGAGGTCCGATGTTAATACTTGTAATTTGAATTAAGTGATCAGATATGTTAGCTTTATGTGTAACTGATACAAGTTCGCCTTCCATTACAATGCTCTCTAGTGTATGAATAGATTGTTCTTTGTAGACCATACCTCTCAAATATATTGAGTATATCCAATGCCTGTCCATCCCATGAGTTGAAATCAATGTTGAAGTCTCCAAGCACTGTGATATTCACACTATCATCATATGTGGAGCAAACATATTCAATGACATCAAACCAGAGATGATTTGGCTCCTTGGACATTTTAGGAGTATAATAAACTATCACAATAAGATTTTGATCAAGTACATAGATTACAGCGACTTCATGATACCCCTCAACTGACATGCTGTTAATATTGTAGTATGAGTTCACTGTGGACTTATTATGAACACTACAAAAGTAACTACACTCTTATCCACTACAGTTTTTGTCGTCTGACATTTGTTGCGAAAATAAAGTTTCCATCTTCAAAGACGAAGCATTGCTCCTGTTAATTTCATCCAGTTGTATGAATTTTATGTCATTTCTGACTGAGATGCAGACACCTCCATGCTGATGCTGTGTTCTAGTACAACATGTAGCTAGACTGTAGTTCTTTACTAGGTACAGGTTTTCATCAGTCTTGTCGAGGCAGTGGTCACTTAGCCATAAAATATTTACATTAAGTTCTTCTAGAGCTTCAATTTTATTAGTGATGCTTTGTATGTTCAAATGCATTATTTTGAACTTCGAGCATTACAATTTGTTTTTCATCTAACAATAAAGCATGTGTATGAAAAAAGTGTTAGCAGAGGTTAGTGTAACGGGGTACCATATAATTTGATGTATGATACTTGAGCTTAGGGAAAAAACTCAGCAAAAAAAACCCTACCTCTCCGTTAGTGTTGTGATTTATGAAAATTGAAATTGTTAACAAAATATGCAGAAATATTAAATATTGAAGGGCATCTTTTTTTTTGTTATCAATATATTGGTGGAATGTTCACATAAGATGCAATAAAACAATTTAGGTATATCATATAATCATTTATATGGGATTGAAAATCCTATCCAACATAAGCAGAGATACTAAATCGAGAACTGATTTCAGTATTATTACTCATATCCCTTAATTTTTTTATTCCAGAAATATTTAGTCATTGAAATAAATGAATGATTCACATATATTTTGTTCCTTTCTCTAATGAACTTCAGAATCGTGGGATCCAAGAACAAATAGTTGGAAACATTTTCACTCAAGAGAAAAAGTTTTCTGACTGAAGTACAATAATAATATCTTCTAACATATCCATGGATATTAATTTTCAGGAAATGTTAATGAAACACTAGAGTCGAATTTATGCAAGTAACCGGAGCAGAGCGTTTAAGACCAATCTCTTGCTACACATACTTGCTTGAATTAGACTAAAGTCTCATATTTACCTGCAAAGCGATATATTCTGTTCCTGCCTGTTTAGGATATCCATTAACCTTAGAATTCGATTTTTTAACGTTACAGGGATGATCCCAAGTTGTAGTTTTATCATAGTGATTGACATAGTACCTAAAAAATTTACAATATAAGATGCAATAATAATTATTTTAAACAAATCTTTTAATTACGTTTTGCCCGTATTCTCATCAATTTTTGCTTCCCAACCAGGTGGCAGAGTGGTAGAAGGCATTTATAATAATTAAAATATTTAATTTTTACAAGTGAACCAGATTAAAATACAGCAAGTTTTACAGACGTATTTTAAATGTATTTGTAATACTAATATTTGTATTGATTTGTTTATATTTCACCACGCCCTCTATCGTACAAATATAGAACACTAACACTAGAACTGCGTCAGAGATAAAACAACAGAACCAAAGGTTACTGTTATCAGAGGGAAAAGTAGGCAATGGGTGCGACATCTATTGAGAATTTCAAGAACATAAATAGCGGTGAGCAACAAACTTTCTCATTGTAATTTGTATGTGTTTAGGCGGTGTTTGAGGAGTTTGTTTCGGAAAATTAAGGGTTTTTGTGTAAGATCATAGAGAAATAGAAGAAAGAGAGAGTTCGATTGCCTACTAAACAGGGGCGGCAAGGAATCCAGCTGGGTTTGGTGTAATTTTTATTTATTTGTATACCGTGGTGGTATTGCGAAGGGCGCATGCGGGCATTTACCCGCGCTCTTTGAATTTATTAGTAGTGTGATACTGATTCAACTGATTTCATTTACATAAATCACTTCGTTCACTACTGATTCAACTGTTTTTAGTTACATAAATCACAAAGTGATTTATATAACTTTAGTTGAATCAGTACTGAACGAAGTGATTTATGTAAATAAAATTAGTTGAATCAGTACGAAAGAAAATTGTTATTGAGCCTCTGAAAAAAAGGAAGGAGAAGAGGAAAAAAAAGTACTTTGATCAATTTGTTTATATTTGAACAATTGTTCGATAACATAATAAATAAAATATAAATCTTATATAAATTTTCATTGAGGTATAAAATAGTGAATGATTATTATATTAATTATACAATAATTTTTATGCATAACAGTATAAGAATTAAACAATCAATTCATGAAAATATATTGTGTAAATAAATTCACTTGGCAATGCTCCGAAGGACAGGGATTTTTCCATCATATCTGCAACAGTTTGACTTAAAGTTTTGGCAGCAATAGATACTTTCATTTCATATCCAGGATATTGTTTCAAATTGATATATTCTTTACGTATTTTGGGTGCCAAATAAAATTTTCTTGTTTAATCTAAATCTAAATATTGTTCAACGTAACATGATTTTGCAATTTCATGGTTATACAAATTGAATATTATATTTGAGGAAAGTATTTCTTGTTGATTTTAGCAGATGAGGGGGATCGAATAAGCGAAAAAATTATCATTTAGGCTAAAGTAATAATCAGTTCTACCTGTTTGAGTATTACAAAGTTGTCTGATTGCTGCTCGATTAGTTGTCCCCTGGTCATAAACAGTCCCCATTACCTCCAACCTAATGCTTTGGACAATTTCAACTATTTCGAACAATAAATGCTTCAGATCTGCTGTCTGTACCTCTGGTAAAATAAAAACCCAGAGGTTGGTTGGCCAAATCGCTCCTACGTCCCAGGGAACCCAAATCAACCAATCCAACAATTTTATCAGTTACCCGACCCAGCACATCTTGCTTTAAGAAAGTTATTCCATCAAAATCAACTGTATAGCATTTGTTCTAAGCACCAAGTTTGATGTAAGTTTAACAAGGTTTATTAATATCTATTTATTCAAACCCACATCAATAGGACTGCCTTGCAAAACTTTTTGTATAGTGTTAGATTGTTATTTTGTAGTTAGATTTTGACAGAAACAATGATTTTCTAAGTTTACCTCTAATTTTCTGTTGGGATCTACACACATTATACAACTTACTTTTCCTAGGTGTAAGATTCTTCATCCTACTTTCACCTATATGCCCTAGAATGCTAGTCCTTCCTCTGACCTGAAAGTACCTCGTATGAAGGACCAGCAAGACTTTCTCCTATGCTTGCGGTTTCAGAAGTAGCAGCACATTCAGATTCATCAGTTTCAGATTCA
Organism: Halyzia sedecimguttata; assembly: GCA_937662695.2. NCBI lineage: Eukaryota > Metazoa > Arthropoda > Insecta > Coleoptera > Coccinellidae > Halyzia > Halyzia sedecimguttata. The sequence goes on from OW569411.2 coordinate 37,222,038, forward strand.
TCTTTTATGTTTACTGGCAGAGCAAATTTTGTCAGCCTACCTATTGTTGTAGAAGTAAAAGCAGATTCCTCAAAGTGATCTTCACATAAGTATTGCCTCGCGTTGGTTTCTGATAAATTCATGATGGCAAACAACTGCTGTCTTCTTGGTGGGCATTTCTCAGGAAATTTAGTTTGATAGTTCCTATTATTAATATTATAATATCAATCTTCAGTAGTTTTGGCATTGATCTGAAAGAAACATTTCATCAACAAGCATATAAAATTGTTCTTCAGTGAAGTTATACTAGTAACAGTATTAAACATACACTAGTGGGTCTATAAACAATTATAATATCACATAAAGTGTTAAATTATTATAAAACTATGCTTGATCTCATATTTTGTATACAATTATTAAATTTGTAGCATAATTTTCGAAATATATTTTCATCATTGAACACTTCACAGGAATACGTGAAATTACTTACCACTCCAAAATGTAAAAATGGTGAATTCAGTTCTCTATCATTATATCAATAGGCGTATTCTTTTTACCTTGTCTCATCTCAATAGATGCATAGAATCTTGCATTTTGCCTTCTAACTACTGAGTCTGAACTGAGAATCTCAGTTTATCTCAGCTAAAGTTGGTAAAAAGAATACGCCTATTCTTCACTAGTTTTAGCATATTATATCTGAAAAAAATTATTTAATCAACAACAATACAAAATTGATCTTCCTTTTACAGGGAAGTTATAGTATACTATATGTCAGTATAAAATTTAGAAAGGGAGTCTTTATCCATATCCAATGTATAATATAAACAAAAACGAGAACGTTTTTGAACAAACTTACCCAGAGTCTCAGAGATATCTTCTGTTCGAAAGCACAATCTCCATAACAAAAACAAACGCCATTTTAAATAATACATTTCAAGTTCCCGTTCTATTGATTAACGGAGAAAGAGAGGAGATATTCTCCTCTCTGTTGGAAACCAGCTGGATTCTTCGCATTCCACAAACTTGCCGCCTGGAATGCGGGCTATCTGGAGCATACATTAATTCTTGGCGAGCACTCTCCAATCCCGTTGAAGCTGCTCCTGCTCATGCGCTCCGCTCTCCTTGTGTTGGAGATATTTTACCGCGAAATTGGCTGGAATACGATTTCTGATGCCATTCAGCTAGTTATCTGTGATTCAGCTATTGTCAATCGACAACGAGTTGTCTTATTCAGAGTAATTCCTTAATATACAAGTTATTACTAATACTAACTATCCTGTTGACATCGATTGTATTTCAATCGTTTCGTTGGATTTATATTTATTATAGGTTGTGAATCGATTGGTTGTATTTCAGTGAAATAATTAAACCCAGGAATATGGAGGAGCAAAAGTAAGTTGCTTTTTAATTAATAGAAAGGAATTATAAGTATATTTACTTTTCAGCGATAACAAACTCAGTTGTCAAGTGTGTGGTAAAAATTTTGGCAGAGTATCGTCAAAGACTCGGCATTTAAAAGAATTCCACAATATTATTACCAATACCTTACGAAAACATATTAAGTGCCCAATATGCTGCGAAAATAATAAAAAACCATTTCAATTTCGAAAAGAATTGATCCACCATTTGAAGCAATACCATACGTTGAATATAGTAGAGACTACCTTGGATTTCAAGACAATTGAAGAGTTTGAAGCTTGGAGGAATCTAGATAATAGAAATATTGATTATGTTTGTGAAAAAAATTGCAAGACTAATTATGGAGAACAACGGCACTATAATTGTAATCGTAGTAATACCACAGGTTGGTTACTTATTAATGTGTTCTAAATGATATATTAATTTCTATTCTATTTAGGATTTGTCAGCAATTGTTCTGAAAGAAGAATGAAAAGGGGAGGCAGCATCAAAATATCTGGAATCTGTCCCTCAAGAATTGAAGCTAAAATCAGCAGTACTGGTAGTTATTTGAATTATTTTACTTATCCAAGGCTCATTATTTATTTTTAGGAGTGATCATATGCTTTACTGAAACACATGTGGGGCATGAGAATGAATTAAGATCTAAACGGTTGACGAAAAGTGAGCAAGAAATGCTCGTCAACAAATTGAATGATGGAGTTACTACAGATAGAATCCTCAGAGATGCAAAAATTACAAGGAATACAGAACTGAGTAGATTAAATATACTAACTCGTGGAGATTTAGCATATCTCATGAGGAAATTTAATGTTGATAAAAGGTGACATGAAGATGACATGATCGCTACAATTTTGAAAGTTCAAGAGTGGAATATCCAAGAAGAAAATCAGGTGTTTCTATTCAAACAAATTGGTGAGTGGTTCTCAAATATGTGTGATTAGTATTTTATTCATCATGTGTTTAGGTGAAAACCACCCTGAGTTGGAAAACCAAGATTTTGCTCTGGGCTTCATGAATAATCTCATGGAGAAGAAGCTCAAAGAGTTCAGTAGAATCATTTGCATAGACGGAACTCATGGGACTAACAGGAAAAACTGGGATTTAACCATAGTGCTAGTTAAAGATGAAAGGAACATAGGATTTCCTGTCGCTTTCTTACTCTCCAATAGAAGGGATCAGAAGATCCAACAAACTTTTTTCCATGCACTAAAAACCAGAGTAGGAGGAAATATTGAAGCTAAATACATCATGTCAGATGATGATGTGAAATATTACAATGCATGGACCCAAGTGATGACTACAGAAAATAAACCCAGAAGATTATTATGCACATGGCATATAATAAAAAACTGGAACCAACAAGGAAGGAATAAATTAAAAAAAATTGAAAATAAGAAAGCTATGAAGAAGGAAATGAGAAGAATCTTGACTGAGATGGACGAGTCAACATTTAGGGAGTTGAAAATAAAATATTTCAAGCACTTGGAAGAAGAAGGGGAAACTGCATTTCTCAACTATTTACAGAGGTGAGTAACAATGTTGGGACTACATCTACATCGTCATTTTGATAAATGATTTTTTTCAGATATTATTTTCAGAGCGACGAAAGGATACACATGTGGGCTCATTGCTATAGGAAGAATTGTGGAATTAATACAAACATGGCAATCGAAAGTTTGAATAAAGTTTTAAAATATAATAAACTGAAAGCAAAACAGAATATTCGGTGAGTGGTGAAATTGTTTAATAATAATTACTAAAAGTGTATGTTGAACTTTCAGAGTGGAAAAGTTGCTGGATATATTGGAAGAATTGGTAAATGACAAAATGTGGAAAAAAATAATCGAAACTGAAAGACCATCTGCTAATTCGTATCAACATAGAGTCAATCTAGAAGCACATGATCGAGCTGAAAATGTTGTCCAGCATATGGTAACTCGGTTAGATTCAGGAGAATTCAAAGTTGAATCAAGTTCAACAGGAGACAAATATTACATAATTTCATATAGTGAACTTTGCGATGAGGGATGTAGAGCTTCGTACTGTGAGAAGTGTAAAATCTGCATACACAGATTCAAATGTGAGTGTTCAGAATACGCTGTGAAAACAGCTTTGTGCAAACATATACATGCAGTTGCTTTGATCGAAAAGAGAAGCGAGTCTGTTTCAGGTGGAGATTCTGATGACTTCAACTTATGTATAGATGAACCTTCTACTAGTAAGGTCCAATACCAATCCGAAGTTGATCGTTTCTTGGAGGAAAATGAAAAAAAAGTTAATTTAAATGTTCCTAATGATGAAAGTAGTAAACGTGAGGTACCCAAGTTGTTATTGAGTAGGAAGTTTGGTAGTATTTCCAATAGCTTGTATATTTATAGATTATGCATAAAAAATTATGTGAAGATCTCAAATTAGTAGATTTTGCAAGTTTCTCTAAATTTTACAATGCTTTCTATGAACATCAGAAAAGTGCAGAAAATGTTGGATGTAGAAAAAGGAAAATTGATAAGCAATTATATTATCCATGCAAAAAGTAGAGTTAATGCAAACGTGGAAAGTAAATAATCTTTTGGTAATTTTTTATGCATTTATGTATAGTTTTGAAAAGTTCTAGGGACCCAGAGAGGTGATTGGCCAATCTTTTAGTAATTAAACAATGCATGTAGGTGATAGCTATGCTTTAACATGGGGTGTTTGGATGACAGCATGTATTATATAATAGGAGTTTTTAACAACAAATTTCCATTTTTCCAGTAGCAGAATATTTCAAAATATGGGAGTAAAAGGTCACGTAGTAATATAACATGTTTGTATGTATTTGTTGTTTTCCCATAGAGTTTCAGGTACATGTTTCTTAAATTTCCAATGCTTGTTGCTTAGTACGCTTAACAATATAAATATGCATGAAGGCCCCGATGTTACTAATATTATACCTACTAGAATGGCATGATAATTCAACAATAACTTTTAAAATGATGATATACCTAGGACTATGGAGGAAAAACCAAGAAGCATATTTTCCAACGAAGAAGTAGTATATAAGACTTTTTTTCAATGGAAAAAGTTAGTAATCATGTTTCAATTATGATCCATATGTTTATCGTCTGTGTAGTGTTTCAGGAACCGTCCATGATTATATGGTGGGGTGGTATGGTGGGCCAAACACAAAAAAAAATATTATTGCATGCTGCTTGATGTACTAATGCTTGATGCATGTAATGTAAATTTCAAAATAAATGGTATTCTTGATCGCTCTTGAAGTTAAGAATGATGTTAATATATAGTTTTATTTGAAAGTATTTCCTGTGTTTGAATTACTACTTGAGTGGTATACAATTTTTTTATTCACTTGGTAGAAAGTATAAAATATATGTATATTGGTATCTAAATAAATGATTTTCATTTTTACAATTACTTTGTTTCCGTTACCTATGAAAACCAATTTTTTCATGCATTTAACATATATTCATATTCTTGGAATACAAATTAATAAGTGGAAATGTCTGTAAACTTTCAATATTCTGAGTTAATACATAATTGCAGATATCAAATGAGTTGACCTAAAATAATTACAAAATGAAAATGATATCTAACTATAAGAAATCATTATTTATCAAATGATTTGTTACAATATAACATTATTACCATATTCCATACCTAGAGAAATTCTTATAATAATATATGCAGGATCAAATCATCTGTTCGGTGGCTAATATATATGGATGATATATGAATAAGCAATAATTCAGCTATTGAGGATGAAAGCAATATTCAAACCTGATTATGGTAAATCTAATTATTTGTTTCCCAAATGGTAAATAGCTTATATTTGTGTCCCTAGATTAGCTATATGATTTCCAGAATAATCATATGTCGTATAGTTGTTAGCATACAATACACTAATCGGTTTCTTTTCAATGGATGAGCCTTCTACAACATCTTAATACAATGAACTGTATGCTTATTGTCGCAATTTGATAGGAATTGTTCATCGTGGAAATAAAACTTACGCAAAAGGTAATGTTGATATTGATTTTTCCCTTAAAAATTATGCACTGAATTTTGAAGGAAAAGTTATTCAAGTGCACAAAATACTGCTTACAGCCGTCCATAACAGTAAGATCTCACATCCAACTAATCCATATTTCACGAGAATTTACAAATAATATCTTCGGTCCTGTCAAAATCGAAATTTGACTGAACAGTCTATTCAAATTTCGTCCAAGATATTTGTAAACACGCGTGGCGCATGAGCACGAGCAGCTTCTTCGGGATTGGAGGGTGCTTGCCAAGAATTAATGTATGCTGGCTATCTGGCGGTCTCTCTATTCTATTGTCTCTGTGTAAGATTGGATAGAATATTTACAAGTAAATAAGATTTTTGAACATCTGATTACATTCCAAGAGATAACAAAATGAAGGAGAAGTGGAAAAAAGCTTTAAAAATTGGAAAGGAAATTCGAGAAAACATGCTTGTTTGTAGTTTACACTTTGTAGACTCTGACTTCACAATTGGGTGCTATTGGTCAGTTAAGAGTCATTAAATGACTAATTACAATATTATTGCCATTGTTATGAATTTTACAGCAGCAAATATGAGGAGGAGAATGCAGAAAAATGTGGTCCCAAGCCAAAAAGTTCCCATTTCTAACTGTTCAGAAGGCACCTATTGACAGGTCAAAAAGGGAATGGTATGTTTTTTTTTATGAATATTGTTGAGATAAGATGAATAATTTTATTTCTTAGGTTAAACAAGCTTATGCCTACTGAAATAGAGAAAAATACTGATTTGGACTTGGCTATGTATGTGTAGGAAATCGTTGATGATATTCCCATTATGCACATGAACCTTCTGAACCAACAACTTCAGGAAGGAAGGTACCTCATACCATTCGCTGACCAAATAGGTTAGGACACTTAATTCGAATTTACCATGGTAAATTCGAATTAAGAGTGTCCAATAAAGGAGAATGGACAACATAATTTACCATGGTAAATTCGATTAAGGGTGTCCAATACAGAGGAATGGACAATAGAACATACGCGCAAAAGCTTCTGACTTCACGTCAGTGCTTGATCCAATTTTTGCGCGCGTGATCCGCAAGGAACAGCGTGCTATCATTTCGTCACAATGTCTGTATTTTTCGAATTTTTTTTCGAAAATGGTCTCAAACGATTAGGTTCGACTTCCTGATGAAGACATCGAGGTCAAATTCAATTCTGTCCGTCCGGTCCGGCCGGCCGTTAGCACGATAACTCTCGAACGGAACTACTTAGAGCGTTGAAATTTGCAGGGTAGTTTTGTAGCGTAAATATCTCTGACAAGTTCGTTAACAGGCGAAATCCACCGAGCGGTTTCGGAGTTAAGGCCGTTTTTAGTCAAAACGTTTTTAATGAATATTTCCGGAACCCATCACTCGATATTTCTGAAATTTGGCAGCAAATTGTAGAATCATGACCTTTATATGCCTCCGAAGTTTTGTTTTGATCGGACGGCCCTAAAGTAGCAAAAAAAAATTTCAAAAATTTTAAAATTTTGTTTTCAGGATAACTCGAAAAATACTGATCTGATTAAATTGAAACTCAGAAGTTAGATGCAAAAGACCAATGCAAACACTTTTGCAAAATTTCGTGAAGATCACGTGACATGAAAAAAATAAAAAAATTACTACTATTTTGCGAAATACTTTGCTTAAAATGCCGAAACCTATTTTTTTGAGGTTCATGCTGCCCTTTCCGGACATTTTTCGTTGTGCGCATGCGCAGATGAGAAGTCATTTAACTGCTGTAGTTTTCGTCAGAGAGGATTGGGGTTTTGGGGTGGCGGATGCTATTCCTCCATAGAATCCAGATCCCTGATGAGGGTCTGCGCATGCGTAGATTAAAGATGCGATATCTTCCGAACCACTAGTGTTGGAGAATCGGAGTTTTTTGTAAGGTGTGTTATTTTGAAAGGACTTTTAGCCGCGAGTAGATTGCGCATGCGCAGAAGAAAAGTGACTGTTTTTGGGTTGGATGGGTTATGTTGGGAGTGCTGAGTCGATATTGTGAGGTTTTAAAAGAATATTCATAGCAATTCAGTGCTCGGACACTAGTCAGTTTGGGGGAAATACCATTGTTTCCTAGTTGAAGTGTGCATACCGTGGCCCTGGGGCCAATTTTGAAATTGATGTTACCCCTTACGGGAATTTTTCGTTATGCGCATGAGCAGACCATCAGTGATTTAACTGCTGAAGTTTTCGTCAGAGAGGATTGGGGTTTTGGGGTGGCGGATGCTATTCATCTACAGAATCCTCTGGTGAGGGTCTGCGCATGCGAGGATTCAAGAGGCGATATCTCCTGAACCACTAGTGTTGGAGAATCGGAGTTTTCTGTATGGTGTGTGATTTTGGGAGGACTTTCAGCCGCAAGTAGATTGCGCATGCGCAGAAGAGAAGTGACTGTTTTTGGGTTGTATGGGTTATGTTGGGAGTGCTGACCCGATATTGTGAGGTTTTAAAAGAATATTCACGGCAATTCAGTGCAAGGACAAGTCAGATTGGGGGATGTAGCGTTGTTTCCGAGTTAAAGTGTCCGTATCGTGGCCCTGGGGCTAATTTCGAAATTGATGTTACCCCTTACGGGAATTTTTCGTTATGCGCATGAGCAGACCATCAGTGATTTAACTGCTGGTGCTTTCGTCAGAGAGGATTGGGATTTTGGGGTGGCGGATGCTATTCCTCTATAGAATCCCCTGGTGAGGGTCTGCGCATGCGTGGATTCAAGAATCGATATCTCCCGAACCACTAGTGTTGGAGAATCGGAGTTTTTTGTGAGGTGTGTAATTTTGGGAGGACTTGCAGGCACGAGTATATTGCGCTTGCGCAGATGAGAAGTGAATGGTTTTGGGTTGTTTGGGTTATGTTGGAAGCAATGAGCCGATATTGTGAGGTTTTAAAAGAATATTCATAAAGTACCGGAACTGAACACTTAACATATAATTCTAAATCAAACGAAGAATTGTATATTATGTTCAATTCTTCACTTCAGTTTCACAAGATTATACATATTGTTATAGAAAATATTAATAAAATTCACTTATATGATCTCAATTATTCTACAGGTTACAGGTGCACGGACACAAGTCAGTTTGGGGGAAATAGCGTTGTTTCCGAGTTGAAATGTCTGTATGGTGGCCCTGAGGCGAATTTATATATAAACATATTCGGTAGATCTATATTAAAATACGTTCGGATTTGGAGAAGACGCAATTGCGTTCCAAACGGAGGTCCCACAACCGCATTTTTTTTCGATCCACGGTAAAGCTAACAGCCAAACTGTATTGATAGCTATATTTGTTAAAGGAACTTGAAAAACAAAAAGCACTGACGTGTAGTCAGTACTCTTTGGCGCGCGTGTTCACTGTGGCTAATTTGAATTGAATGATGAGTACTTCAAGCTCAGTAGTAGAGCGAGCCGAAGATCTACCCAAAGGATAGTGGACACCATTCACTGTCGGTTCAAAAATTAACAGTGCTGTATCTAAGCTGCCATCAGGATAGATTAACAAAGTTGGAAAAGAACACAAGTGACTCTCCTTAGTCGCACAAGCTCCTAGAAGATTTGGGAGGGTCAGTATAATCCTAATCATGTTAATCGCACGCGCGCAAAAGCAGATTGACTTAACAATGAAAGAAAAAGTGTAAAAAGTCAATCTGCTTTGGCGCGCGTGCGATTAACATGATTAGGATTATACTGACATGAGTACAAATATTTTCGCCTAGCATCAAACAAAAATATTTTAGTACATGGTAGGTACATATTAATGATAATTGATAACTGATACGATACTCCATGGAAAATCTGGTCAGTGAAACACCATCAACAAAAGCATACAAATTTTAATTAAAATTGTTTGATATGTAATTTTAATTTAGAACTTAGTACTCACCTGATTTTCATGAATAAATATGAAATTTATATTTTATTATATACTCCACACTGAACACACTAACTGAACACGTTGTGTGCCTAGGCTACTACTGTGCGAAACTTTAAAGCGCGCCGTATGATCGGATTGTGTATCTCTACAAAGTCTTGCCTGCACCTTAAGCCGCATCCAGATTTTTTTTGTGTACCGAGAAAACACTGAGAAATACCCTCCTATTAATATGAAAGTTATTGAGGAAATTAGTGGTTCATAATTTAGTACCAGTTTTATGCTAATCTTGTACCTTATCTTAAAATTTTATACCCTTGGCCATATACCAATATTCTATAACGTAAGTATCTTGCATATTGTTGTCATTCTCGAATTTATTTTTAGAATTTTTGGTTAATAACCCTTATTATGGCACCTTGTATTCCGAAAAACTGGAAATAAATATTATGATAATTATCAGGGGTATAACCTGCTACGTAATAGAGTCATAAACTGAATATTGTTATGCCCGACTAAACCTAATGAGATATGTACCTGACGCGATCCCTTATTCTGGTATTTTAAATAATAATATAATTTTTCCTACCAATTTGGCTAATTCACAAACATTGTGAAAGATATTGGCAAAACCAGCAGATACAACATAGTATCAAATCAATACTAGTACAAATTTTTTGTTTATTCAACTGATAAATAGTTTGTGAAAAAATGTACCACGAAATTGGGCACATTTTCACAATATCTCCGGAAATTGCCATCGTATTGAACTGAAATTTAGCGTTCTGCTGTAGACTATAGGCAAAAATTGAATATTTTGAATACAGGTATTCTAGAATTGAATACTCCGAATATCTGGATTCAAAATTTGAATAATTTGAATACTGAATAACAGTAGCTTGAATACGAATATCGAATAGCCTTCAATCAAAAGGATTCAAGAATTCGAATACACCATTTTTATTTGAATTCGAATACGAATACAGAATCCTGGCAAAGTAGCTTGAATAGGATTCAAGTTACTGCGTATTCGAATACTACCCAAGTCTGAATTACTGACCCTCCCAAATCTTCTAGGAGCTTGTGCGACTAAGGAGAGTCACTTGTGTTCTTTTCCAACTTTGTTAATCTATCCTGATGGCAGCTTAGATACAGCACTGTTAATTTTTGAACCGACAGTGAATGGTGTCCACTATCCTTTGGGTAGATCTTCGGCTCGCTCTATCTACTGAGCTTGAAGTACTCATCATTCAATTCAAATTAGCCACCGTGAACACGCGCGCCAAAGAGTACTGACTACACGTCAGTGCTTTTTTTTTTTTTTTTTGAGCTATCAAGGAAATAATATTCCAGGTGGGTATAACTCGGAAACCGTTAGACCGATTATGCCCAAAATCAAACTCAACTCTCCCTTTCGGATACGAAACCTACCCTGAAAATTGCAAGTCCCTATCTCCTTTCGTTCGAAAGTTATCGAGGCAACGGTCACCCATCTACTGAACTCACTCAAGAATGCTCGAATCTCCAACAATATTTAACCGATCGTATTAAAACTTGAAACTTGGCAGTAGAGTTAGGTTATGAAGGCTCTTGCAAAATTTCAGCAATTTCAAACGAATAGTTACTGATATATAGATTTTTTTTTTTTATTTTCAATGATTTATAACAATTTTCTACAAATGCTATCCTCACCAAATTTTGCAAACATTTTCGCGTTGGCATTCTACAACTAATAACCATGTTTGAATTCAATCGGTTCAGTATTTTTCGAGTTAATGAGGAACAAAAAACCACCAAATTTCAGAAAATTTCAGATGGCTATAACTCTAAAACCGTTCGGCGATTATGCTCATAAACAAACTGAAATGTCGTGTTCTGGTGCACATCCTAACCTGAAAATTTCAAGCCGCTATCTCATTCCGTTCTCAAGTTATCTTGACAACAAAAATATTTTTTAATAATTTGACCTCGAATTCTTCATTGGGGAGTCGAACTTAATCGTTTGAGACCATTTTCGTCAAAAAATTCGAAAGTTACAGACATATGGGCAAAACTATAACGCGATGTTCCCCAGAACATACGCGCAAAAAGGTAGGTATACTTCTAATTTTTTACATTTTCGTCGAGACAAATGATTATTCCATGAGGTGGACAAGTCAGCCTACATGAATGCATACAGATATTTGTCGTCTCTTTCTCCACACCACATAACAAATCGTGCCCTGCCTTGAAAACTGCTTCACCTTCCTTGAGTGGTCGACTTCTATTATCAATATATCCCAGTATCTCGATAAGGGAAACCTCAAATTTTGCCTTATTATTGGAAAGACGTATACTCTTAAAATAACTCAATTTAAAAGACGAAGTAGTTACTTACAATACTTAAAAGCTGAGATTTCAATTCAAACTGAAGCTATTTATGTTTGTTGTTCACCGCTATAGCAGCCATATTGAAATTTGAAGCGCCCTCTAACGGGGGTTTGCTTTCGCTTTCGCCTATTTATAAGAAATGAAAACTCCCAACTTATCATAGGCAACACCCATATACCTAATAATACTAGCTTTCTATTTGACGCTGTATCACTTCCAAATCCAAAGTGATGCGAAATCAGTTCAAACCAGAGAAATAGAGGAAAATCCCTCTATTTCTCTGCTTCAAACTGATTTCGCATCAGTTTGGAAGTGATACAGCGTCAAATAGAAAGCTACTATTATATCTAATACGTATATGGCAACACCCTACAGTCGCCATGTTTGGTTGCAAGGAATGATCAAATGGCGGGAATTTTGAATTTACAATATTTACATACGTATTCAAGCTGCTAGTACTTTTCGTGTTTGTATCCACCAGTTCAGCTTCAATGTAAATTCACCGCTTCTATTATAAATCCTGATTCAGCAAAGAGAATTTATGATTGAATGCCATAATTTACATCGAAAATTAATAAATTAGAGAAGGGAAAGCAAGCACAATGATGACATTTAGCATTTTATTTATTGTTTGTAAATACTCCACAAATATTAGGGTGATTCAAAAAAAAAAAATATTTTTTTTTTCGTTTGGTACTCTGAAAAATAGGTTCCTAGACACCTCTAAGAAAGCCTCTCCAAGCATGAGTTCTTAATTGTAACGGGAAGGTCCTCCTTCTTACAGTTTTCTATTTTTTCTTATTATCAGATAGAAAAATTTATATCTCGCTTCCAACTACTTGAAAAAATATCTTGTTCCTTAGATTTTGTAGGAAATTGAATGCTCTACAAAAAAGGTCTCTTACGATTTTTTCGTAAACCCAACCGTTTAAAAGATATTAACGGTTAAAGTTTGATTATTTTTGGGAAAATTTTTTATTTCTTATGAATTTTATAACTCAATGAAAAAAAATCATTATGAATGATGAAACTCATAGTTTTGTAGGAAATTTACTGCTCTTTAAAAATGGTCTCTTATGATTTTTCGATCAAGTTGAGCGTTTACGAGATATTCATCGTCAAACATCAATGCATATCAATTTTTCTAGTTTTGGATCAATAATTCGAAAAATTTCAATTTATTCTGTGAGTTTCAAGGAAATTTAGACAAATTTGAGTTTTTATTATAAAAGCAACTCCTATAGATGTTTTCTGTTCAAAAATTCATTTTAAGTTTTTGTTCTAATAATATTTTTTTTTAAATTTTATCTTCAATAATTTAAAATCTTAATCGCGTTGTCATTTATTATTATGAAATTTGTTCAGTGCGTATTTTTAAATTGTTTTTCACAAAATATACATAAAATTTTCGTTCGAGGGGATTTTTGTTTTGAATTCCATTTCTTCTTCTGTTTGTCTTCTGAAACTAACGCCATCTATGTTTTTTACTCTCAACTATCTTCAGTATCTACCCATTTAATATCGAAAAAAATACCCAAACTGCAATAGAGGAAATTATCTACAGTAAAAGTGTACCGTTATGTTGAAAATATTGAAAATTATATGGCAGTTGATAATTAAATAAATAAATTCTTCGATAAAAAAGTGAAACACACTAAATTGAATTATATATTTAAAAAAATGCACTAATTTTTTGTTTTAATGTACAACATGCCCAAGACTAAAAAAACTAATTAAAAAAATAGTTCATAACATATTTCTATTCATAGAAACTCAAATTTGTCTAAATTTCCTTTAAACTCACAGAATAAATTGAAATTTTTCGAATTATTGATCAAAAACTAGAAAAATTGATATGCATTGATGTTTGACGATGAATATCTCGTAAACGCTCAACTTGATCGAAAAATCATAAGAGACCATTTTTAAAGAGCAGTAAATTTCCTACAAAACTATGAGTTTCATCATTCATAATGATTTTTTTTCATTGAGTTATAAAATTTTCCCAAAAATAATCAAACTTTAACCGTTAATATCTTTTAAACGGTTGGGTTTACGAAAAAATCGAGACCTTTTCTGTAGAGCATTCAATTTCCTACAAAATCTAAGGAACAAGATATTTTTTCAAGTAGTTGGAAGCGAGATATAAATTTTTCTATCTGATAATAAGAAAAAATAGAAACTGTAAGAAGGAGGACCTTCCCGTTACAATTAAGAACTCATGCTTGAAGAGGCTTTCTTAGAGGTGTCTAGGAACCTATTTTTCAGAGTACCAAACGAAAAAAAAAAATTCTTTTTTTTTGAATCACCCTAACAAATATGAAAATATTTTACAGTAAATTCATTCAAATGAATAAGTCATTCAAAAATATTTGGATAATTAAAAAGAAACATGCTTCAAAAAAAACTTTCCAACAATATCACATAATATCGCAATGCTCATCAGTCGGGCAGGTATCTTCTCTTTAGGCTGTCTCATCCTCGAAGAGTGTACATGAAAAAAAAACGCAGCATCAAAACTTAGAAAGAGAATGTATACGGGTACGGTTGATATTCAAATCAGAAGAAGATTTTTGTGCATAACAATAATCATCATGGGCAGTTACATAGGGCAAAAATCTAGGGATAGCTTCATGATGAAGACGTGTAAGCACTCTTGGATTCAGTGGCGTAACGTACACCCCCCCAGACCAGTTGGGGGGAGGAGGGGGCGGGGTCTGGGGGCCCGGAAGTTGAACCTTTTATTTAATTTTTACTTCATCTTGTTGAGAACCAATTGATAGTAAAAACTAATTTTCTATAATGTAATAGATGTATTTCCTGGTTAAAATGTTTTGTATAGACGAGTGAAAATACTCTGGATCGTAATAATATATCGAAATAAGTAGTATCGATACTTGAATCGTATCGCTTCGAAAGTATTGATACAACCAGTTTTACAACAAGTACATGATGTACATCTTACCTGTAAAGATCATATAATTTTCAATTAATACATTGAAATATTTATTATAATAAAACACAATATGCTCATAGTACCTAATTAATTCTCTGATATACTTTCTTTATTCATTCATTTCTAACAATTTTAACGTTACGCCACTGCGTACATTATAATAATCTGAGAAATGAACACCGCATAAACGATAATAGCATTACTGCTTGGACCTTCGAACATAAAACTACTATTCTATGTTCTAAAGCTTGGACAGCATAGACCTAATATCCCATAATAGGATATTAGGTCTATGTTGGACAGATACACACAGAACATATAATATACAGCAAGCTAGCTTCCAAGCTGCCGCTCTATCCATATTCCTTACAGATACACACAGAACATATAATATACAGCAAGCATCAGATACAGCAAGCTAGCTTCCAAGCTGCCGCTCTATCCATATTCCTTGGAAATATGAAGTACTTTTTCTCTTTAAAACACCGAGGTGGCGTTAGCTCCCGGCCGGCCAACTCCAAGCGCTGCTATTCCACCACGGTCAATACCGTTCCCCTACCGTTCTCTGGCGCTTTTGTTATTTTTTTCCGATGTTCCAAATAGGCGACTAAGCTTTGTAATCAGCTGAATGCATATACCTAAGCACTAATAAAATACACAATTTTTTTTCGTTCAATTCATAAAGCACTACCGGTACAGCTGCATGGTTCGAACTATGAAATTATCCTCGTAGCGCTCAGATAGAAGTTTGTAATTTTAGTTTTCTGGATATCTGAATGGCCGGCCAAGAAAGGTTATTAGCAGGATACTTGTGTCAATCAAATACCTAATCAAATTGATTTTTTGTTCGATTCAGATATCCTTAAGTACCCAGCTCCAAGGATCGAAATATGAGGTTTATCTCATAGTGCTCAGATAGAAGTTGGTAATTTTTTTTTCTGAAGATTCAAGTAGCCGGCCAAAAAAAAATTGCAATGTACATGTTTCGATCAAATACCTAATCGAATTGATTTTTTCGTTCGATTCAGATATCCTGAAGTGCCCAGCTCCAAGGATCAAAATATGATGTTTATCTCATAGTGCTCAGATTTTTTTTCTGAAGATTCAACTAGCCGGCCAAGAAAAATAATAACCAGGATACATGTGCAGATCAAATAACAAATCAAATTGATTTTTTCGTTCCATTCAGATATCCTTAAGTACGCAAGTCCAAGGATCGAAATATGAGGTTTATCTCATAGTGCTCAGATAGAAGTTGGTATTTTTTTTTCTTTGAAGTAGACAGCCAAGAAAAATAATTAGCAGGATAAATGAATAGATCAAATACCTAATCAAAATTGATTTTTTCGTTTGATTCGGATATCGTTAAGTACCCAGCTCCAAGGATCCAAATATGAGATTTATCTCATATAGTGCTCAGATAGAAGTTGGTAATTTTTTTTTCTTTCAAGTAGCCGGCCAAGAAAAATAATTAGCAGAATACATGTATCGATCAAATACCTAATCAAAATTGATTTTTTCGTTCGATTCAGATATCCCTGAGTACCCAGCTCCAAAGATGGAAATATGAGGTTTATCTCATAGTGCTTAGATAGAAGTTGGTAATTTTTTTTTCTGAAGATTCAAGAAGCCGGCCAAGAAAAATAATTAGCAGGATACATGTATCGATCAAATACCTAATCAAATTAATTTTTTCGTTCGATTCAGATATCCTTAAATACCCAGCTCCAAGGATCGAAATATGAGATTTATCTCATAGTGCTCAGATAGAATTTGGTAATGTTTTTTCTGAAGATTCAAGTAGCCGGCCAAGAAAAATAATTAGCAGGATACATGTGCCGATCAAATACCTAAGCAAATTGATTTTTTCGTTCGATTCAGATATCCTTGAGTACCCAGCTCCAAGGATCGAAATATGAGGTTTATCTCATAGTGCATAGTATATCGTCTCACACGAGACGAGAGTAGGCGAGAGTATCAAAATTCTCATCTCGCTCTCGCCAATTCCCAAAAAATTAAGTCTCGTCTCGCTTAATTCTGAATATAACGATAATAAATATTATAATATATAAACTTGCAGCAGCATCAAGAGTCAGAGGGTATAGAAAAACAAGCTGAAGAGCAGGTGAGAAATGCTCCAAACCAACAGCCACATTGGACGAATCATAGGAGAGAAGAACAGGATGAGAGGCTAATGAGAGACGCCGCAAACATCCAATCTCTTATGCCTGGATTGCGACGTGAAGAAGTCGCAGCACCTGACATGGAGCAGGTGAGAGTTGTTCCAGAGCTATTCGCCAAAAGAAGAGAAGCATTTGAGGCTGCAGTAGGGAATCCTAACTTAAGGACCACAAGGCTCAAATCGATACTCCCGGCTGAAGATCTAGCCGCGATGAATATTATAATCGACGATCACCTATAAAGGAGGACTGTTCGCTAGAAGATGTCGTAGCTGCAGTGAGAGCAGCTGCTTCACTTCTGTGCCCACTAGGAAGAACAACAACAAAGGAGGACAAACATAACTCAAGATTGATTAACCTAGACAAGAAGATAAGAACCATTAGGCAGCAAGCTCTTGGTATCAATGTATCATAGATGTTATGAAAGGACAACTGAAGCCAAGCAAGAAAATAGAGGACATGATGGTTGAGCTGCGTTCGTTGCATCGTACGATGAGCCTGCCACCATAAATCTATTGAAGCAGAAAGCTGTCGATTAAATAAGATCACTTGCGGCGGCAAGGAAGAATCTGATCCAGAGGCAAAAGTGGATAGAAGACAACAACAGCTTCACCACCGAACCGTCAAAGTTATTTCGACCCAAACAAGTAGAGGCAAAAAACCCACAACCACCGAATGAAGTCGAAGATTTCTGGAAATATCTGTACGAGCGACCAGCGGAAACCAGGGATGCTCCAGCACTTCACAGATTCCAGATATTATGTGATGAAAGTCTGCAACAACCCGAAGAGCTGACTGAAGTAACAACCGAAGAGATTAGACATGCCTTGAAGAACAAGCATGATTTCACGGCACATGGACTGGATGGCGTTCAGAACTACTGGTGGAAGAACATTCCAGCTACCCACCATCACCTAGCTAGATTATTTAGTGAGATAGTAATTAGTAACTACCGCCCAACTACGTGTCTGAATACGTTGTATAAAATTCTCACAAGTGTTCTTCCACATCGGATTCTGGAGTCCATTGGACCAGTGTGGATTCAAATCCACGAACAAAGAGGAGCGAGGAAAGGAGTACAGGGGTGCAAGGACAAACTCTTTATAGACAAAATCATTTGTCAAGATGCGAAACACTACAAGCGCGACCTACATGCATCATGGTTAGATTACGCGAAAGCATTTGACACATCGGCGCACAGCTTGATAATACAGCTGCTAGAGATGCTGAAAGTCCACCCTAACAGCATCCATGCGATGGGAAACATCATGGCGTCATGGAAAACTAAGTTCACCGTCCGGTCCGAAGGTCGGACCGCTTATACTGGATGGGTGAGATACAGGCGAGGCGTATTTCGAGGAGACTCGCTAAGCCCGTTATTGGTCTGCATAACACTTCTACCATTAACAACTGAGTTGAGGGCAAGCAGAATAGGGTACAACGCCGAGCCACCAGGCAGAAGAGAACATAGATCTCCCATCTACTCCACATGGACGACTTAAAACTGTACGCTTCTTCCAAGGCAGCACTACAACAACTACTGAATATCGTTGCCGAATACACCTCAGCAATAGGAATGTCATGCGGTTTGGACAAATGTGCTGTTTTTCATCTAAGCAGAGGAAGAACTGAAGAGACAGGAGAAGACATCGACCTAGAAGGGGGAATAAGCATTCGACACCTGCACTGGAGACAACCCAAATCAAGGATGCCTTAACAGCTAGCTACAAAAATAAGATCCGAGATATATGGAAATCACAGCTGTCCGGGAAAAATAAAATATCTGCTACGAACAGCTTGGCAGTACCGATAATCACCTACTCATTCGGGATAGTTAACTGGACAGTGAATGAAATTCTCGAACTAGACAGAACCACTGGTAAAGTGATGAATAGGAATCGTAGCCTGCATCCGAACTGCTCGATTCAAAGGATATACCTTCCACGAACGCAGGGAGGCAGAGGTTTGCAAAGTATGGAATACCAATAACACCATCAACAAACATTGGAAATGGCAATAAGGATATTGAGAAGCGAAGAGACCCGCTTCTGAAAATGGTGGCTCAGCATGAAATCAGGAACCAAGGAGCTTTCCTATTTAGGGCCGGTCGGAGAGCTTTGGAGAAGCTCTGTATAACCGGCATATCAATCGATCATGAGCTAGCAGGAACACCTATCTCGCCAACAGACCAAAGAAGAGTTGGCAGAGAGATAAGGCAGGCACAACTAAAGAAACTACTCGAAGATGACTTGAGTAAACACCTGACGCACTCCATATACTTCAGGAGTTTGAAAGATCAGGGCCTGTCGGAAGAATTATCCTTCGCCTTTTTGAAGTCCGCTGGACTCAAGTCGGAAACGGAGGGATTTGTTATAGCTTGTCAAGAGGGGGTTATAAATACCAGATGGTATAAAAAGAACATCATGAAAGTGGACACACACACAACGTGCAGAGCATGCCACAGCCAGCAAGAAACTATTATGCACATTCTGTCTGCTTGCAGAGTCCATGCTCCATCAGGATATGTGGAAAGACACAATGCGGCAATCCGGATTCTCTACTTCCATCTGAGAGAGGTTTATGATATAGACAAGGAACTAGTGCTACCATATGTGCCTCTGGAGATTGAAGCAGTTGTTGAAAATAGCAGGGCTCGCATCTACTGGAACTATGCGATTCCAACAACTCGGCAGATCCACGCCATAAAGCCAGATATACTTCTGCTGGACAAAGAACTCAAGGAATTGTTTGTCGTCGAATTTTCCTCCCCCGCAGAAAATAATGTGGTGATGAAAGAAGAACAGAAGAGGGAGAAATACAAGGATTTAATGTTTGAACTTGGGATCCTGTATCCAAGGCATAAGGTTAGGATGGTCATACTAATCATAGGATGCCTAGGCGGAATGAGAGCTAACTACGTGACCGAATTGAAGATTATTCCGGCCTGCAAATCTCTGGCCGAGGATTTAGCTCACGGAATGCAGAAAGCGGTGTTGCTCGGATCACTCCGAGTCCTCAGGTCCCATCAACTATGAAGGCCATTTGCAGCTCATCTCTTTTGTTAAGAGACGCTGTAAGGGCAGGACGAAGAACTACTCCAATGAACGTGGTTTGTTAGAGAGGTTTTTTAGTGAGTAACCATCAACATCTGGAGTCTCACACTCCTGATGGCCGGTTTCTCAATTGACGCATGTATTTAGCGATATTCATTAATGCGCAACACTCGGGTTACCCGCAACTTCGGGTTAACTCGCAATTGAGAAACCGGCCCTGAGAGAAGCAGACCCTCTAAGGGCGGGCCTATAAAAGGTTTGTCCTCTCCAGCGGAAAAAAAAACGAAATGGTATACAATAATGAATAATTTTGTAAAGCTATATTTATTACACTCTTATTCAAAAATATTTGTACATGTAGATACATATTATTTTTAATTTTAAACACTGTTAATTTCAATTTTTAAATTACTCGATGACCAACAATTCAAACATAATCACGCTTGCATCACATCAATTTTCAATGATGTACGTGTTTTACCATGATCATACCTACTGTGGAAAATAATCTTTCAACAGGTACGGATGTAGCCTTTAATAAATCATCGGCCATCTTGGAAAGTGTAAGAAGAACTTTTTCATCACTCATCTCCACCACTCTAAAATACAATTTTGATTTCTATTTGCTCTTTCTAACAGCAAATATTCTTCAAACTCAGCTTTCCAATATTTCGAAAGTTTTGTTGCTGTTTTAAATAGGCTATCGATGTCGAACATTTTTTAATAGAATCGAACAATTTTGCATAGTTTTCAAAGAATACCTTCCCATTGGGTAGATCATTGAGAGTGTTCTTGGCATATTCCTCATAACACTTTTCGAAACATTGAATAGCTTCATTTCATTACCAGTTTTATCATACGTAGTTCCACAGATGTACGAGTATACAATAATTGTTCACATCTTCACTACAATAAGGAGCACAAGAGAATAAATTTCTCCAGATGTTCAGATAGAGACGAAATTTTCAAAGCATTTGGATTTAGGGGCAATAAAAGTTGTCCGTTAAATATTGAATTCATAATGGCCTCCGTTTTTATGGTTGTGAATTCTATTTTTTCTTGAAAATTAATCCCAATTATCGCAAGGTCATAACGAATTAATAATCTTCTAAAAAATCGTGTATTTGTAGAACGATCGATGCATAATATAGACAAAATATATTGGTAATTATAGTGGAAACTCTTCATATTCAATTTTTTTCTGTGGGTGTTGAAAAAAGTTGACTCCTATATAAAACTCCATACAAAAACATTAACGAGACTCTCGTGTATGTGGTCTCGGTATCACCTATAATATTTTCGAAAACGTCTCGTCTCGTCTCGCTTTTACGAGACGAGAGGAGAAAAATCTCGCTCTCGCGTGAAGCCCTTCAGTGCTCAGATAGAAGTCGGTAATTTTTTTTTCTGAAGATTCAGGTAGCCGGCCAAGAAAAATAATTAGCAGGATACATGTGTCGATCGAATACCTAATCGAATTGATTTTTTCGTTCGAATCAGATATCCTTAAGTACCCAGCTCCAAGGATCGAAATATGAGGTTTATCTCACAGTGCTCAGACAGAAGTTGGATTTTTTTTCTGAAGATTCCAGTAGCTGGCCAAGAAAAATAATTAGCAGGATTCATGTGTCGATCAAATACTCATTAAAATTGATTTTCTTGTTTGATTCTGATTTCCTTAAGTATAATGGTCCAAGTATTCAAACATCAGGATGTATTTCATCTAGCTCACAAATGGAAGTTTGTAATTTTTTATTTCTTAAGATTCGAACAGTCGGCCAAGCAAAGTAATTAGCGAAATACATGTGTCGGTGTCGGTTCAATAACTTATTGAACCAACTTTTTGGTTTGATTCTGAGAATCTTAAGTCATCGTGCTTGTGACGAGGATCGAATTATGCGGTTATTCATTCAGTGCACCAATGCTTTCTATTTGTTTAAAGGACATCCACTCACTGTCAGATGTATGTATTTTTACAGGAATGAATGAAGGGACATACAGAAGTTATAAAATATTATATTATAAAAAAATATATAAAATAAAACTCAAAATGAAAAAAACTAAATAAAAATCACAGTACCATAGAGTCTCTTGTTTGTTTACATCACCCATTTTAAAAAATATCTTATATTCTAAATTGTAAATGAAAATTTTAGTTTGAATCACAGTATTAGGCAGGAAAGAGCAACAAATTATTTGGCAAGTGGATCACATTTGATACACACACTCACACAGTAAGTTACAAGTTATCAACATCATCGTGAGATAAACCTATGAGATAAACCTCATATTTCGATCCTTGGAGCTGGGTACTCAAGGATATCTGAATCGAACGAAAAAATCAATTTGATTAGGCATTTGATCGGCACATGTATCCTGCTAATTATTTTTCTTGGCCGGCTACTTGAATCTTCAGAACAAAAATTTACCAACTTCTATCTGCGCACTATGAGATAAATCTCATATTTCGATCGTTGGAGCTGGGTAGTTAACGATATCCGAATTGAGCGTAAAAATCAATTTTGATTAGGTATTTGATCTATTCATTTATCCCGCTAATTATTTTTCTTGGCTGGCTACTTCAAAGAAAATAAAATACCAACTTCTATCTGAGCACTATGAGATAAACCTCATATTTCGATCCTTGGAGTTGTGTACTTAAGGATATCTGAATGGAACAAAAAAATCAATTTGATTTGTCATTTGATCTGCACATGTATGCTGCTTATTATTTTTCTTGGCCGGCTAGTTGAATCTTCAGAAAAAAAATCTGAGCACTATGAGATAAACCTCATATTTTGATCCTTGGAGCTGGGTACTTCAGGATATCTGAATCGAATAAAAAAATCAATTCAATTAGGTATTTGATCGAAACATGTACCTTGCAATTTTTTTTTTGGCCGGCTACTTAAATCTTCAGAAAAAAAAATTACCAACTTCTATCTGAGCACTATGAGATAAACCTCATATTTCGATCCTTGGAGCTGGGTACTTAAGGATATCTGAATCGAACAAAAATAATAATTTGATTAGGTATTTGATCGACACATTTATCCTGCTAATTTTTTTTCTTGGCCGGCTACTTGAATCTTCAGAAAAAAAATCAACAACTTCTATCTGAGCACTGTGAGATAAACCTCATATTTCGATCCTTGGAGCTGGGTACTTAAGGATATCTGAATCGAACGAAAAAATGAATTTGATTAGGTATTTGATCGATACATGTATCCTGCTAATTCTTTTTCTTGGCCGGCTACTTGAATCTTCAGAAAATAAACTTCTATCCAAGCATTATGAGATAAACCTCATATTTCGATCCTTGGAGCTGGGTACTTAAGGATATCTGAATGGAATGAAAAAATCAATTTAATTAGGTAATTGATTGACACAAGTATCCCGCTAATAACCTTCCTTGGCCGGCCATTCAGATATCCAGAAAACTAAAATTACAAACTTCTATCTGAGCGCTACGAGAATAATTTCATATTTCGAACTATGCAGCTGTACCTGTAGTGCTTTCAGAATTGACCGAAAAAAATTGCGTAATTTATTAGTGCTTAGGTATATGCATTCAGCTGATTACAAAGCTTAGTCGCCTATTCCGAACATCGGAATAAAATATCAAAAGCGCCAGAGAACGGTAGGGGAACGGTGTTGACGACCATGGTGGAATCGCAGCGCTTGGAGTTGGCCGGCCGGGAGCTAACTCCACCTCGGTGTTTAAAACCAGTAGGGATCGAGATCTTAGACTATAGTCTAAGATCGAGATGCGAGTGAAAATCTCTCTTTCAAAATAGAAATTTGTAGGAATAGGTTTTGGACATAGGAGATACTAGTGAATTTTCTGGCATTTTAAAAATAGAATAGAATGGGGATGATAAAAAATTTCGGGATCAAATTTAGCAGGACTGCCCCAATCAGATTTCGTATCGAAATAGAATAAATATATGGAATATTCTACACTCGGCCGTTCTTTAATTTTGAATATTCCCCTGACTTCCAAATAAAAACTTCCAATCTTCTCAGTTGTCCTTTGTTTGAGTAAATGTCAAGTTAGGATCATAGAACCCCGAGTTTCACCCCCTGGGTTGCGTTCAGCAACGATGCTCCTTCCTGAACTTCTTACAATCTCCCGATGGAAAATATAAATACATCCCCTTTATCCAGGAAGTTGGAACTGACGTAAAAAATATCTCATGGTCTGCTTAAGAGGTTGTAATTACAACTTTACAACATATATATGTAGTGAAATAATTCCCACTTTTGTCGTAGTAACCGTGCTACTGGACGTTATAATGTACTAATTTGATACTGATTTACGTAGGCTATCGGTTTTTTGGATTGTTATATAGACGTCCATACGACCGATATTCATAACACTTTTGCTACTTGGGTTAGAACAGTATTTTATTTTTGCGTGCGTGTTCCGCAAAAATTGATACCCCACCGCATAACCCGAAAATATTACCGAAGTTGTCACTAAGGGCTGGTTTCTCAATTGAGAGTTAACTCAAGGTTTGCGAGGTACGGAAGGAAGTATTTAGCGATCTTCGGAGCGGTTTCTTAATTGCAAGTTAACCCCAGGTTGCGAGTAAGCCGAGTGGTTCATACTGACGTGATTTCGCCTATAAGATGTACTACATCAACATAATTAACGTCCATATCATTCGTACAGAATTGCCACTCGTTAAACGATGGAATCAGCCCTATCAAATTCGAGTAATCCCAACCCAAAATTAAAGTCTGTGGGAGTTCTGGTATTATTAACCTCTCTACCAGTACCACTTTATTTTTAAACTTTACCGGTAGGTCACAACTTCCCAGAACGGTACATAAATTTCCATTCGCCACTCTACAGAACTTGGTATCAGGGGTTCGGAGAGATATCCCCATATTCTTAATAATATTCCATCCCGGTTTTCCCATTATTGATCTGCAAGAACCAGAGTCCAGTAAACCCAAGAAACATTTTCCCAAAATTTCCACCTTAAGATGGGGTCTATTATCCCCTTCCGCCTGGCCTGCCAAATAACTCAATACCGGTATGAATGACGGTCGAGTATTTTCCTCTTTATAGCTCTTAACAGTGTTAAATGAAGAATATTGGTCGCCAGAAGCATCGTCACTGCTGCGACAGTCCAGTGACGGCTCCCCCCGTTTCCCAAAGGATTGCGTGCACGATCAGAATTACCAGATGAGCATATAGGCTAAATCAGGTTCTAAACAACCTTTCCTGGAAGGTACTGAATATGACTCTACCAATCACTTCTGATCTTCAATCTGCCGACAAGCTGATTTTAATTCAGACTATGTATTGATTTTACTTAGGTCGACCCGATCTAAATAATAAGGATGCAAATTCTTCCTAAATATTTTAATTTGTCCTTTTCTTTGATCATATGAGACAACCGATCAAACATAGACGACATTATTGACATAAAACTTATAATATCCTCATTAGGACCTTGTTTTCTATTTTTGACTTCATCCCATAACTTATCATTATAATCTGGTGGTTGGCAATATTCTCTTAATTTAGAAATCAAATCATCCCATGTAGCCGTAGACTTTCTAACTTCCCTGAACCAATACAATGCTATCCCCGTGAAAAGATCTATTCCACTACCAAGTAATTGCGATTTTGAAATACCTTGGGCTAATCTCAATTCCTCAACCCTCTCTAAAAATGCACTTACT
Organism: Halyzia sedecimguttata; assembly: GCA_937662695.2. NCBI lineage: Eukaryota > Metazoa > Arthropoda > Insecta > Coleoptera > Coccinellidae > Halyzia > Halyzia sedecimguttata. The sequence continues at coordinate 37,247,610 of OW569411.2, forward strand.
GACTCTTTTCATCGCCTGAAAACAAATTCCATTTTTCGACTGGCATCTACTTCATTACCGATGTAATAACCGTAGAATTCCCCATCGGAGGAGACGAATGTCGCATGAAAGGAGAAAAATGTACATCTTTGTCAGACTCGTCACTATCGTCATCATCCGCATTATCACCACTTTCATATAATGTATCGGGTCCTGATGTCTTAAGTTTCAAAATTTTAGTTGTATAAGCTGTCTTTGTCTGCTTTCTTACAGAATTCATTCTTACAACCAATTTCATCCTCCTCAACCACTTCTATCTATCCTACCTATTAAATGTACCAAGTCCGTTGTGAATTTATTCCCTGTATTTGGTGAATTTAAATCTAAGGTTTCAAATTCGTTTTCTAAGCATTCCAACAGGTTGGTAATTGCAACTTTATCATCCTGAAAAGAAAAAGGATGCTCTGGGTATATGAAACTAACCGTCCTCTTATTCTCCTGCTTAATTAACAAAGCCAAATTAGTGCGCATTTGCTCAACTGTACCAGCTGACATACCCCGAATAACCAAATCATATGTTAACTGATTTTTATCCAACCTATAGATAATCAATTTAAATCAAGGGCGTAGCCAGGCTCTACAGGGTGTTTTTCTTTCAACATCAAAACGCAACTTGCTCTTTTTCACGTCATAGTCGTACAATTTCATTCAAATGTGTTAAAAATTATACTTTCGAGGCATACATCATTGAAAATAAACCATTACTAAACAGGATGTTCTTTATATCACGGCACAATTGCTCGCGATTGAAGTGATTTGTGCCACAAACAAAGCATTAACTAAATAGGTACCTTCGATGGATTCTCATAATGTAACAATTTTGTTTTTCCTTTGATGTGTAGACATGGTACATGGATAATTATAAGTCACGTGCTCGCGCGTTGGAAAACCGTCATCTTTGTTTATTTACGCACCACAAAACAAAACAAAAAAAAATTGGTTCAAGCACTGACGCGAAGTCAGGAGCTTTTGCGCGTATGTTCTATTGTCCATTCTCCTGTATTGGACACTTTTAATCGAATTTACCATGGTGAATTCTATTGTCTATTCTCCTGTATTGGACAGCCTTAATCGAATTCACCATGGTAAATTCGATTAAGAGTGTCTAATACAGGAGAACAGACAATAGAATTCACCATGGTAAATTCGATTAAGAGTGTTCAATACAGGAGAATGGACAATAGAACATACGCGCAAAAGCTCCTGACTTCACGTCAGTGCTTGAACCAATTTTTTTTTCGTGAAGTCAGGATAGAAAGCAATGATGAAATAATTAACACATTATTGTCTACCTCAATTCTTCTTTAGGAGAAGAATACATAATTATTCTTGAAAAATATTACTAGAATTAATGTCATATTTAAATAATCAAAGTAGAGAAAATTATAAGTTTAGCTACTAACATATTGAATGAAATTCGATTGAATTCCAGTAATATTCAATTACTTAATCTTAACCAATAAATGTCCATTGATAGATCTAAAGATGATGAGGTGAAACATAAAGATATATTCTCATTAGTGATAGAAGAACTGGCCTAAAATTCTTCTCTACCCATCACGAGATTTAATATCCACAAATGAGCCTCTCACCTTACAAGATCAGAAGCCTTCAGCAAAATTTCTGCGATATCATATTAAAAATAATACATAACGTTTCAAAAGTCCCCTCTCGCAAATATACTCCTCTGAAGGCACATGGATCTCTTGAAGAAGAATCGGCTTCTCTATTTCTCAAAGATATTCACTCTTGTTCATAGAAATCCCTTCAATATTTAGTTGCCTCCTCCTAAGGAGGATCTCTTTCAAAACCAGGTCTGACCGCTAATGTAGGGCTATCTTCTCGACCATAGACAACATATCATACGACGATTCGCATCCGCTACCGAACTCACAAAAGGCTGCTCGGTTCTCCAACAATATAGATCCGATCATGTTCAAACTTGGAACTCTGCAGTAGAGTTAGGTTCTGAAGGCTCTTCCAAAATTTCAGCCATTCCGGACGAATAGTTTATGATATTTGGATTTTTTTTCAATTATTTTTTTTAAATTTTCTAGTTATACCATCCTCACGAAATTCTGTAAGATTTTTCGCGTTGGCATTCTACAACTAATAACCATGTTTGAATTCAATCGGTTTTGTATTCTTCGAGTTAATGAGGAACAAAAAACAACCAAATTTCAGAAAATTTCAGATGGCTATAACTCTAAAACCGTTTGGACGATTATGCTCATAGAGAAACTCAAATGTCGCATTCAGATGCACAACCTAACCTGAAATTTTCAAGCCGCAATCTCTTTCCATTCTCAGGTTATCGTGACAACAAAAATATGTTTTAATAATTTTTTAATAATTTTCTAGCGATACGATTCTCACAAAATTTCACAAACGTGCTTAGGTCTATATTCTACAACTATTCACCAAGTTTAAATTCGATCGGATTTATTTTGGTTGAAAACAAAATTATTACTCGGAAACCATTGGGCCGATCATACCCATTAACGAATCCGTCCGTCGTATTGGGATGCGCCACCTACCCTGAAAATTTCAAGTCGCTAGCTTTTTCCGTTCTCAAGTTATCGTGGCAACGGCCGGACGGCACCACAGAATTAAATTTCACATTTGGCAAAACTATAACGCGATGTTCCCCAGAACATACGCGCAATATAGTTTATCAGAAAGCATTAAATTGATTAAGAGACTGTATCATAACTGTGTGTGTCTGTCAGTATCAAATAGAAACTTTATAAATAGCCAGTATTTCAGGAAAACTCTGTTTTGTAAGTAAGCAACATCATGTGCAATAAATCGAAAATAATAATAAAACTTCATTCATACCGAGCGATTTTTTTATTAAGTTAGGCGGTACGAAGTTCGCCGGGCCAGCTAGTAATTTATATAATTTGATGATATTATGTTCTGGGGATCTATTCTCGACCATTCGCAATTTTCACGCTCGGTCGCATATGCCTTCTTTGCCATAGAGATGCGCACGATCGTTCAAATTGCGAATGGTCGAGAATAGATCCCCAGGTCGTATAGCAGGTATAAGATATATTTCTTGTTTAAGTTTGGTTCAAAACTAAATCTGGTCGTGCCTCCACCAAATAATTCTTCAAGCACACAGCAATGTTCTGGATACAGAAAGATAATTACAACATGAATTGTTCCCATTAAAAATGACGATAAAAGAAAATTTAACACATACCTGTCAAAGACGCCAAGAACATTCACGTGGTCCACTTGGATTTGCAAAAGGTCTTTAAATCCTCTTTCGAGATAAGTGAAGGTTACCTGTTATCTTTCCAAATCAAACCAATAAAACCCTCACTAAGTTAATTCGATTTTCGAAACTATATCCAACTAAGAAGATTCCAATAATTCTTACAAAGTCAATGAAAAATTATATGGATTTGCATCAAGTAAAAGCCACAAGCATTAAATTCTTACAAAGTGTCGAAAATGCGTATAACCAAATGCTTCCTCCGCTGAACTTCCACAAAATGAACGATCTTATCTGACCGATGCCGATTCTGACAAAATTTCAGAACGTCAAAACGAAACAATATTGCCAATCCATCCGGTTTCGTGAACAAAGCAGATTGACTTAACAATGAAAGAAAAAGTGTAAAAAGTCAATCTGCTTTGGCGCGTGCTATAAACATGATTAGGATTATACTGACTCTCCCAAATCTTCTAGGAGCTTGTGCGACTAAGGAGAGTCAGATGTGTTCTTTTCCAACTTTGTTACTCTATCCTGATGGCAGCTTAGATACAGCACTGTTAATTTTTGAACCGACAGTGAATGGTGTCCACTATCCTTTGGGTAGATCTTCGGCTCGCTCTATCCACTGAGCTTGAAGTACTCATCATTCAATTCAAATTAGCCACCGTGAACACGCGCGCCAAAGAGTACTGACTTCACGTCAGTGCTTTTTTTATAGTACAGTATAGCGACAAATCATACAATATTGTATATTCCTTCACGCACTCGATCAATTTTTCGGTTAAGCATTCCATCTCCACATTCATCATTCCTTATTAAAAGTTCGAATTTCACACTATGTCCACAAAAAGAATGACAACTGCCGCGTTCAGATATAGCAAGTCAATTCCTACCGCAGCCGCGCAGTGATCGCGAACGCGAATACCATTATCGAGAATAGATCACCAGAACGCCGCGTATGTTTGTGCACCCATATGAACATCCATGTCGACCATGTCAAAGATTATAGTCCATAATCTTTGATCCATGTGTTTGTTTTGATCGCGATCTCTACCACCGTCAGTCAAGAACCGATGAATCGAAATATGCCGCCGGTCACTATGACCGTACGTCTCCGGATAAAGATTCTTTTGGAAAATTCACACCTCCTGAGTTTCTCGCAATCCATTGAAGGAAGATACGTACCTACTATCGAGTAAAGGCGAAAATTCATGAGACGATTCTGTCGCTAAAAAGGGACGACGCTGTCGTTCAAAATTTCCTTTCCTATACTTTTCATTGAACGACGAAATCGGACGACAGCTTATTTTGAACTGATTCAAAAACATAATATAATTGAATTTAAAAAATATTACAATAACTGAATATATTGGAACAAAATGCGTACCTAAAGTACTACAGTTATCTCTAATAATTATATAAATGCATTAAATCGTAAAAGAGAAACAATCACAGCAGCTCATGATTGCTATCAAAAAAAGAAAATATAATAAAAAGAAAATTTCGCGTGTTTATAACGAACTTGCGGGCTGAAATTCTATAACGGATTCCATTGCTTGAAAAAAACCCGCATGCTTTGCACATCCTACTTTCTGCGCGCATGTTCTAGGGGACACATCGCATTATTATTTCACTGAGCTGAGCCGAGCGGGACGTTTAATATGAATCGACCTTAAGAGTGTCCAATAGAGATGAATGGACAATATAATATGCGCGCAAAAGCCCCAGACTTCACGTAAGTGCTTGAACCAATTTTAATTTTTGCGGCTGTCAGAGGTATATGTTATATATGGTCGGAGAAAGCTAGATAAATCCAGCATTACAACGACGTCGATCAAATGACTTTATAGCCATTTGAACGACGTCGTTCCTTTAGAAACGAACGACGAGAACATTTATCGTTGCGATTTCATCATCTCATGAACTTTCGCCTCAAGAGACACAACAATATCAAAACGAACTTTCTAATGACGCATAACAGAAATCATCTACGGCATACGGAAATTTTTTGAAATACACCGGTTTCAATTTTGATTTAAGGATAAATATAGAGGTATATTTCGTTGTGGAATGGACATGAAAACACGCACTAAGGCTTGAATAGTACGCCGCATATTTGACGTAGCAGAGCAGAGGCCTACGCGACGTAGTAACAGAGTACTCCATCTGACCTACGTCAGTTGTGGAGTGGGCACAGTTTCCTCTGCAGAGTGGCCACGTTTTTTTAAATGATATGGTAAAATTTTTTGAAAATGGAATTGTTAATTGAAATGGTAAGAAGAAACTAACCAAAACACATAGAAACAACATTGTATCTACGTACAATTTGCGAGCATCGCTCAGGCGGATCACATATATAGTTTTTCTCCATAGTTCCTCCCCAATGCTGTGCTAGGCTACGCTACTTTCAATATGCTGGCATCGTTCAGGCAGAGCACAGGAATGTTTTTCCTCAGTATTTCCTCCGCTGTGCTATGCTAGGCTACGCTGCCCCCAATGTGAGGGTAATCTTAGGATGTACTAACATTCACTTTTTAAATAGCGTGGTCTGATCAGTTGTTGAAAAATTTGACTGTGGATCTCCCGCCGAGAAAATTATTCGAACCTAACTAATGTGGTCTTTTAATCGTCAATGCAAGTTTACAGCTTTTATCAAAAATTCTGATTCTGTAAACAGAATTTATGATTGCTATAAATTGCATCAAAATTAATAAATTAAAGAATGAGAAAGTAAGCACAAGATGAACTTTTAACAATTTGTTTATTGCTTGTAAATACAATTAAACAAATAAAAAATATCACAGTAAGAAATTGTTTGAAGAGAAATACAGTAAGGCCTCCCTAATCTGGACAGGCAAATACAATACCCTTTGTGGATTGTAGTATGCAATATATCAACGGTACTAAAACAGATGTTTACCCATAGTAATACATTATAAAATAAAAGACATTTGCTTGTGTGTTTAAAATTAAAACAATTTAGGAGTTCTTCTTGAAAAAGTCTGTTCTACTCTTCAGCTTATAACTTTCAATCTTCATTTCAAAAGCTCGGTCTCTAAGTCTACGGAGAAACATCACTTCATAATTATTGAATTCATTATCTTCAACCCATTTCAAAGCAGTGTTTAAAGCTACCACTGCTTCTGAGTTTCCAACTTTTTGTGATTCGAGAACTTTTACACTTTTATCGTCATCTTCTTCAGCATCCTCACACGATGCAGCTTGCACAATGTGGCAATTATTGGATCCTAAATTCACATTTAAACTATTCACACTAGGAATCACTTCATCTGAAGAAGAGGTACTATTTTCAAATCAGGTTTTTGTGCATAACAATGATCATTGTGTACAGGTACAATGGGCAAACATCCAGGGACAGCTTCATGATGAAGACGGGTAGGCACTCTTGGATTATAATAATCTGATGGTGAGAAATGATCACTGCATACACGATAATTAATAGTATTAGCGCTTGGACTGATACAGCAAGCTTCCTTCCAGGCTGTCGCTCTAGAAATATCCCTTGGGAATACAAAGAACTTTTTCTGTTTAAAACCAGCAGGAACATGGGCGTAAAAAGCACTCTTACATAATGGAAATTTGCAGGAATAGGTTTTGGACATGTTAACCGGAGATGCTACTGCAGTTTCTGGCATTTTGAATGTTGAATAGAATAGGGATGATGAGAATGTTGGTTACCAATTATAGCAGGACCCACATCACATGTATCAGTAAAGATGGAATATTTTACATTGGTTGTTCCTTAAAAAAAAATTCAGATTATGTTTACTTATTTCCTTGGCGTGAACAATTTATATATACTTAATCAAAACTACCTTTTTGGGCGCATGTTCTAGGGGAACATCGTCCTATCATTTCGTCCAAATGTCTGTAATTTTCGAATTTCGAGCTGAAAATTGGCTAATAGACTAATTCGGACTCCCTGATCACGAATCCGGTGTCAGATTTTTGGGTGCCGTCCGGCCGGCCGGTTTTCCGGCCGTAGGCACGATAACAGGAGCACCGAAGGTCCTATCGACTTCAAACTTTCAGGGTAGGTTTCTGATCAAAATGCGACGGTTAAGTTCGTTAACGGGCAAAATCGGCCGGACGGTTTAGGAGTTATAGACATTCAAAATTTTGAGGTTATTTCCCTGATATTTCAGGAACTAAAGAAGATGTTGAATCGAAACTTGGTAGTCAGTTCGAGGATATAAACGCGCAACTTTTGGCAAAATTCTGTTATGATCGAAATGTTGGTAATTTTTAAAAAAATATTTCTTTTAATTTTTTCGAAAAAAAAATTTTTTTTTCGTGAACTATTCATCAGATTGCAACAAAAACTTGTACTAACGACAATTGTAGTATTTTGCAACATTGTGCAAAATTTTGGCTCTATACGATTTCAATTTCTGGAGATATAAGACAAAATGTGTCAAATTTCCTGGGTCTCTCTCAGTATTTTTTTCTTTACTGGTCAGTACGGGCCACAAGGAAGATGAACATGCGCCCAATAGCTCCTGTCCACAGGGCTTGAACCAATTTTTTTCATAATAATAGTTGCGGAGAAATATTCTGATGAAAATGGAGAGATATGTTCATTAACTAAACTACCGGTAGTTTAAACTATAAAACTTATCAGAAAAAAACCAGAAAACTCACCTCCGTATATTATAGAGTTGTTGATATTTTTGAAACGAATTGTGCGGACAAAAACATTGAGCGCATTCCACAGATAACTAAGCGCATTCGAAACCTTCAAATCAAAATTATCGAAGATCAAAATCATGGAGGTAGATCCTACCTCCATGATCAAAATTATTCAAAATGTGAACCTATAACCATAGACAAGGAAGCACAGAATACAAATAAATTAGGCAATCCCATGGAGGTAGAAGGAAGTGGAGGGGGCATGAAGATCGAAACTTGTCACATATTCCGCCATATTGTGTCACACTACTTGGAGAAAAGAAGGAAGAAAATAAAAACGGTTTGTCAAGTCACAAATAAATCACTTCTTATTCTCTTTTTGATGGAAAATGTAGTGAAATGAGTCTCAGGTGGTGGGTAAAATGAAACTATTTGGTTGCTCTCTCCAATTATAATCTTGACTTGTAGCTAGTGTTGTGAGTGTGGAAAATGTCTTAAATACTCCTCTGATAAATACTGAAAAATGTCCGAAAATTATCATTACTTCTAAAAACAGTCGACATTTAGAGTTTTTTTAGTATTTATGGAAATTATCGAAAATGTCTGGATAAATATCATAAATTTCTTTTCTACTTAAACATTTTTTGAAAATTTTCATTTTGTCCGGTATTTATTCTTCTTTTCTACTTGGATCGAAGATGCTCAACGATCTAAGATGCCAATTTTACAAAAATTTTTAATGAAGTTTATTTTTTTCTACTTGGATCGACGATGCTTAACGATTTGTGTTGCCATTATACAGAGTTTTTTCTTAAGCAGTTTATTCTTTTCTACTTGGATCGAAGGTTCCTAACGATCTGTGAACCAATTGGAAAATTATACAAAGTTTTTTTTAAACAAGTTTATTTTTATTATTTAACAGTCTAATTAAATCGATTTTTCTAATACTAATTCTTAATTCAGAACCTGGCTCCGGTCCTTTATCACTGATACTCAATAAAATAACACGATAATATCTCATTCAATGATAAGTTATTTGTTATTTCCAATTGACCATGAAAAATTTCTTAAAATGCCTCAAATTGTCCTGATATTTTAACTTAACATGTGACAATTGTCATATTTTTCCCGATTTTTCCACAATGTCCGTAAATACTTAAATACTCAAAATGCTCGACCTTGGGGGAAAGTTTCGGACATTTTTCCAGGATATTTGTCCTTAACTTAAAAACTCGAGTATTTCACATCACTACTTGTAGCTTAGATGAATATCCTCTTAAAGCAATCAACTGAACTTGTTGGGCTATATAAATTGACCGACGGAAAATACTAGTTTGGATTATTTATCGTTATTTGAATAAGCACAAGTTTATAAACGATTAATGAAATTTATATCAAAACAATTCATATGAACTCATTTGGCCAATTGTATTATAGACGTCTATAAGTACTTACAGTTCTGTTCCAAATGTGCAAATTAAAATGGTAGAAAGAATAAGGAGTCAAGTTATTATTTATGTTGTGCCTGTAGAGTGTATTCCTAGCCCTCGTAGTGGGTGTTGATGGTGATTCAGCAGGTTGCAGGATACCCTCCAGAGCAAAGTCAAAGGGGTTGCAGCAAAACCTTGTTATTAGGGTTGGTTGGTTGGTTGGTAGACTACGATGAATGACAGTGGGTACTGAGAAGTAGATCTACTTCCTCGAGTTGAACAGCTTACCGAAGAATCCAATAATAGTAACTGAGTTGCTGGGATGGTGTCAGCAAAAGAAATATAAACAAAAAGCCTAAAAACCAAGACAACAATTATCCCACTGAACACTTTCCGTTTAGTCTCCTTCGACTTACCAAAGTTGGAGTGTGGCTTAATATAGAGATCTCCACGTTGTGGAGTTATAACGAAGATTTATGTGAAAATAGCTCTCAAATCCTCTCAGAGAGTAGATTTGAATAAAATCAAATTATTCCCAAACTAGAAACTAGATTTCAAATAAATTCTTCTTTGATTAGATCCGCAAATTGCGTTAAGATTCGTCAAGAATCATCTGTCGAAAAAGAATGGAATATTCCAGAAGGAAAAACGAAGCTGTCCTATCTCTAATCACTTTTTTTTTTGTTATAAGAATATCTATTTATTTTCTTTTTTTCATATATTCAAATTTAGGATATTGGATTTTATATCATTGGCAACACTGATTTAATTTTAGGTTGGCATGAAAATTAAATGACAACAATACAGTTAACTCAACCATAGAATATTCTTTCTTGTTCTTTACTTTAACGGACTTTATGCCGTAACAACACCCCCTCCACCTACAAAATGTTTCGTAGAAATATTTAATTCTAACCCACATCAGGTTTCTAGATAGAGCAAAAATTTTTCCAAATAAAAAAATGTATGAAGAATATGGAAGAAAATTAAAACAGAGTAGAATTTTTCAAGGTCTACTCCGAAGCAGTATCCTCGAGATCTTCGTCGGGCGGTTTGGCCTTCAAATCTTTTGCACTCCATGTGCCAGCGGGTTTGCCGTTTCTGTCCACAAGGCGATAGACCCACGGAGAAATTATCTTAGAGATTTTGAAGGGACCAACAAACTTCTTCGCCAGTTTGGCCGAGAAGAACTTGCCAGCGTTTGACTGGACGTAATTCTTGCGCCACACCACATCTCCAGGACTAAATGTATCTTTTCGGTGTCGCAGATTATACGGTATTCGCGACTTCTTATAGGCCTTGAGCAGGCGGTTGGCTACATCCTTGAACAAGGTTTTAAGAGCTATGGTTCTTTTAGCTATGGAGTTTTCATTACCAGGAGAATGAATATTAGGAAGGTCATTTTCATTATCGTTGAAGATAACTTCTCTTCCGAAATTAATGAGGTTGGGTGTTACCTGTGTTACCTCATGCTTAGATGCCCGTATGGCACTAGTCACTAGTGGCAAAAATTTGTCCCACTGACGTTGATTCTCGCTGACATATGAGGACAGCATCGCTTTTATAACTCTGTGTGGTCGTTCGACCGGATTCGCCTGCGGATGGTATAATGCGGTGAACTGGATTTCGACATTATAGGCCTTCATTGTTTCCTTGAAAACCCTCGAAACAAGCTGAGAACCATTATCAGCGATAATTTTTCGTGGAGAGCCATATATGAGAAAGACCTGGTCCTCCAAAAACTGGCTAACAGTGGCGGCAGTAGCTGACCTGATAGGATGTGTGAGAAGAAATTTACTGAAACAATCCAAGACCGTCAGTATGTAGGAATGACCAGAAGTTGTCCGAGGTAAGGGACCAACCAAATCGGTGCTAACGACTTCCCAAGGTCTTGTGGCCGTTGTTTGTACGGAGAGCATTTGTCCCATAGGTCTTTTCTGCTCGGGTTTCACACTCTGACAAACTGAACATTTTCGGATGTATTTTGCCACGTCCGATCTGAGCTTAGGCCAATAATATTTCTGGTTTATTCTGCCAATTGTTTTTGAAATACCAAGATGACCAAAGGTTGGTGGATCGTGATGATCGTGAATGACTTGGCTTCTCTGACTACGAGGAACAACTGTAAGCCACTCTGACAGCTCCAAATCCGGATATCGAAGTTTTGTATGTCGATACAGTTTATTGTTCTCCACCATCCAAAGAGGATATTTGGTGGGTGATTCAGTTACCCTCTTAATCATCTCGAGATACCACGGGTCTTCTTTCGCAGATATTGTAGGTGAGACCTGTTGAGAATCAACTGTTTCCACATAAGCCATTGAACGCGACAGGGCATCAGGGACAAGATGTTCCTTTCCACTACGATGCACGATATCAAAGTCATAAGCCTGTAATCTTAAAGCCCATCTTGCAATCCTTCCAACAGGATCCTTTATACTAAACAACCACTTAAGACTCATATGATCCGTTATCACGATGAATTTCGATCCTTCTATGTATGGCCTCAATTTCTCGATGGCAAACAAGACTGCCAAACATTCCTTTTCCGTTGTGGAAAATTTTCTCTCATGCTTGGTAAGAGAACGGCTGAGGTATGCTACCACATGATCTCCATCAGAATGTCTCTGAGAAAGGACAGCACCCAAACCAAAATCACTGGCGTCTGTCTCCACCAAAAATGGTAAACTGAAGTCCGGGCAGGAAAGAATAGGCGCTGAAATCAAGCATTCTTTTATTTTCTTCCAGGATTCTTCCCTAAGTGCATTCCATATGAATGGAGTGTTCTTTTGCGTCAACTGAGTAAGAGGTGCCACTATAGTCGAAAATGAAGGAATAAATCGTCTATACCATGACGCCATTCCGACTATGCGACGAACTTCCGGGATTGTTTTAGGAGTGGGCATGTTAACGATTGCTTCTACCTTTTGTGGATCGACTGAGAGTCCATACTTGTTCACGACATAACCGAGATATCTAAGTTCCGGTCTGCAGAAAATGCACTTATCTCGATTTAAAACTACACCTGCTTCTTTAAGTCTCTTCAGCACTGAGCGCAAAACTTCAATGTGCTCTTCAAAAGTAGATGTGGCGATAATAACATCGTCTAAATAGACAAAGGTATATCTGTCAAGCTCAGGTCCGAGGATTGAATCTATAGCTCTCTGCCACGTTGCCGGAGCAGAGTGGAGACCAAATGGCATCCTGCAGAACTGAAAGAGACCCTTGTTCGGAACCGTGAACGCAGTGAGAGGTCTGGATTCCTTGGCCACGACTATCTGCCAATATGCAGACTTGACATCCAGAGTACTCAGGTACCGAGCATCCCTCAACTTATCCAGAATACCTGATACAAAAGGAATGGGATACGCGTCTGGAGTGCTGACAGCGTTCAACCTTTTATAGTTGACACAGAATCGCCAAGAGTCCTTTTTCTTGACCATGACAATCGGTGATGACCAAGGTGACGTAGAAGGCTCTACTACTCCTTTTTGAAGCATATCCTCGAGTTCGGCGTTAACGACTTTCTGTAATGCGGGTGATAAAGGATAATGTCTTTGTTTTATCGGCGTAGATTGGGTATGAATAGTATGTTCTACCCCTTTGACACACCCCAACTGGTTTTTATCGACGTTTGCGAAGGCCTCATCAATTACGGAGTTTAACAGGGCCCTCTGTTCATCAGAAAGTGATTCCACATCTTTAATACCCGGGCACTGGATACTATCAACAAACGTACCTTGATTATGAAAGTGCCATTCGCCACTGAAAAGATCCGGAACTATTCCCATCTTAGTCCAAAAATCAATACCCAAAATCAAATGATGAGTCACGTCCGGGACGACAAGAATCTCCAAAAAGCGAACACGATCGCGCAATTCAATAGGTAGTGTTATCGTGCCCATGCTATCGCAGGACTGTCCAGAGGCCACCGTACACGAAGTTCTGACAGACTCGTCAATTTCGCACTTATTCTTGAATATATCCCAACCTGGTCCACCCAGTATAGTTCTTGATGCTCCGCTGTCTAAAAGACCTAGGACCTTTTGTCCCAAAATTTTGACATCCAAGTATGGACGGTGATCATCATGTGCATGAGCTAATATAAAATCTAGGACAGCACGGTTGTTCTGAAACTTATTTGACTTATTCTCTTCTACCTGCTGATCTACGAGGTAGAAGAGCCTCTTCCGTTTTTTGAACAGGTTCGACAGGCTTTTGAGGTAACTCCCATGGAGCCACATTTGAAGCAAAATATGCGCCTATCCGCTGGACACTTCCGAAATTTATGAGACGTATCTCCACAGTTCCAACATGAAGGTGTCGAATGAGATCTATCAGAAGTTGAATTCTGATTCCTGATATCAGGAACGTTAAGAGCATTAGCGAAAGCTGCTGAATGCGTTTTGCGATATGCAAGTTCCGGTTCTAGCAACTGGCGTGTATTAGAAGGTGGAGGGCAGTATTGTCGTATGCGAACTTCAGTTTCCTCAAGGGACCTTGACAAAGCTAAAAGTTCACTTATTGAGCTGATTGTATGCAAAGAAAGACCCGTCTGTATATAGGGTAACATATTCCGCCTAATCAGTTGAACACGTTGCTGTTCTGATGGTGGTGAACTGAGTTTGCGAAACAGATTCTCCATTGTCGAGATGTAGTTGATCACCTTCTCCTGTTGACCTTGAGTTCTTTTCCTAATCTCTTCGTTAAGAGAATATTCGTAATCATAGGGCAGAAAGCTCTCTTTCAATTTGTAAATAAGATCATCCCAATCTCCAAATGAACCCATTCTATACCACAAAAGCGCCTCCTTCACAAATAGTTCTGGTGCTGAACGGAATAATCTTTCCTTCGATACCCCGCGGCTCAATCTCAGCTCCTCAACACGTTCAAGAAAAGCATTAACACTCGTAACTCCATCGTACTGTATGCGCCATCGGCTCACATCAACGTCCGGGCTATGATATCTCTCATACTCTGGAGGTGAAGAATTTTTCAAACTCGGAAAATTGAGTAGTGCTGTAGGCTTCTTAGTTAGATTGCTACTTGGCAACCTGTCTCCCAAAGACCTGTATGGAGGTAGATTCGAAATTGGTGCGTTGCTAGAAATTCCATCTGGTATGGGGATATGTCTATCTTCGGTGGTGACACTCTGAAATTGTCGATTTCGATCAGATGCAGATGATAAAAAAGTCGAGTTGGCTAGTCTCGAGTTCCAGTCTGGACGTATATCTCCTAAACCATCGCTTTTTATGCTAGAAATTGAATTCGGCATTTCCGACTGTACAGAAGATCTCATCAGTCGAGTATGAGTAGAGCTTCGACCTTTTTCGAACATCCTCTTCAATGTGGCAACTCTGTTACCACCTTCTGCGGTGTCCTGAGCTCCTTCTTCTCCATATCTTTCTTCCCTCAAATCAACGAGGCCCATATTCGCACCGTTGGAAATTTCCTCACTCCTATTCAACACCTCAGGTAATAGGGGTACTGGAGCATCCAATAAGGACATCTGTGTTGCCGACTCCTCGTCAACCTGTTGAGATGAATTGACCCTTTCCAGTTCATCGTTCAACTTACTTTGCCACTGAAGTAGATTGTCAAGCAGAACAGCATCGTTATCTTCAGAGCAAACAATACGCTCAAGTCTCATCTTCAGATGCAACAATCGAGAAGAAATTCTCTTAAATTCATTAATTCGATTGGAGGAATTAAAGTTTTGGATTGCCTCTTGAAGATCCTCCAATTTACCAGAACACGTCGATAATTCGTACTGAGGACTCAGAGCAACTTCCCTCGGTGCCACTCTACCCCCAGATCTCTCCTCGCGAAGTACTTCTCTAAGAATAGATCTCTTACTTTCTACCGTTCCGCAAACCGGTAAGTTCCTTATCGACAATTCGTAAGTTATTTCATCACCCAAAAGTCTATTAACTTCCATAATTAGTTTTGAAAATTAAATAGATTACTCAAATTAACTCGTTCAAACCCCACTCTATGTTACCAAAAAAAAAAAAAATACTCGAATTATTCCCAAAAGATTACCTAAACATCCGAAATGCAACAATATACAACTTAAAACCGAAAATAAACACGGTATTATGATGTGCTAACAACTCATCCCAAACGATCGAACTGCACAACAACCAGTTAAACGGTCTGAGTATGCCCACCAAAATACGCCTCAAAAATATGAAACGATCTATGTTTACCAACGTCAAACTTCAAATCTTGTCTGCTCTATGGTCTCTGAATGAAATGAGGTTAGGTAGATAACTGACTACGTAAGGAAATCTTTTAATTCCAAATGAAACTATTTGAGAAATAAATATGTGGGAATGTTAATCAAACAAACAGCTGGATAGTTCACCTCAAATAACCCCAAAAACTGTCACTCATAAAAAAAATATTGTAATGAAGAAACTGCAACCCGCACCAAGACAAATTAGAAAGAACAACCAATTTAAAAATAACGTTGGGCGCCAGTTTGTCACACTACTTGGAGAAAAGAAGGAAGAAAATAAAAACGGTTTGTCAAGTCACAAATAAATCACTTCTTATTCTCTTTTTGATGGAAAATGTAGTGAAATGAGTCTCAGGTGGTGGGTAAAATGAAACTATTTGGTTGCTCTCTCCAATTATAATCTTGACTTGTAGCTTAGATGAATATCCTCTTAAAGCAATCAACTGAACTTGTTGGGCTATATAAATTGACCGACGGAAAATACTAGTTTGGATTATTTATCGTTATTTGAATAAGCACAAGTTTATAAACGATTAATGAAATTTATATCAAAACAATTCATATGAACTCATTTGGCCAATTGTATTATAGACGTCTATAAGTACTTACAGTTCTGTTCCAAATGTGCAAATTAAAATGGTAGAAAGAATAAGGAGTCAAGTTATTATTTATGTTGTGCCTGTAGAGTGTATTCCTAGCCCTCGTAGTGGGTGTTGATGGTGATTCAGCAGGTTGCAGGATACCCTCCAGAGCAAAGTCAAAGGGGTTGCAGCAAAACCTTGTTATTAGGGTTGGTTGGTTGGTTGGTAGACTACGATGAATGACAGTGGGTACTGAGAAGTAGATCTACTTCCTCGAGTTGAACAGCTTACCGAAGAATCCAATAATAGTAACTGAGTTGCTGGGATGGTGTCAGCAAAAGAAATATAAACAAAAAGCCTAAAAACCAAGACAACAATTATCCCACTGAACACTTTCCGTTTAGTCTCCTTCGACTTACCAAAGTTGGAGTGTGGCTTAATATAGAGATCTCCACGTTGTGGAGTTATAACGAAGATTTATGTGAAAATAGCTCTCAAATCCTCTCAGAGAGTAGATTTGAATAAAATCAAATTATTCCCAAACTAGAAACTAGATTTCAAATAAATTCTTCTTTGATTAGATCCGCAAATTGCGTTAAGATTCGTCAAGAATCATCTGTCGAAAAAGAATGGAATATTCCAGAAGGAAAAACGAAGCTGTCCTATCTCTAATCACTTTTTTTTTTGTTATAAGAATATCTATTTATTTTCTTTTTTTCATATATTCAAATTTAGGATATTGGATTTTATATCATTGGCAACACTGATTTAATTTTAGGTTGGCATGAAAATTAAATGACAACAATACAGTTAACTCAACCATAGAATATTCTTTCTTGTTCTTTACTTTAACGGACTTTATGCCGTAACAATTGGTGTGTCCCAATTTTCTATAGGAATCCGTAATTCCAACCATAGAAAACTCACAATTTCATTGTATAACAAAGGATTTGCCCATACCAATATGGCCGATTTTATGTGACACTTTCGTTACAAGGGAAATATAGCACAATCACATGCTCCCTCCACTTCCTCCTACCTCCATGGATTAAACAAACGCAGCAATTGTGTTCAGGCCCCGTCAAAGACAAGATATACTATGGCTTTAGCTTTACCACAGCCCACTATAGAGATAGCCTGGAACACAGTCTGACAACGCCGCAATTAATCGTCTTTTAGAGGCATACTCCTTCAATGCGGTAGCGCTGGATTTTGATGAAATTTCGACTATTTCATCGTTTTTCAAATGATTTACTGTCGAAAAATGATGAGGACTACAATAAGATCTTATTTATGATGAATATTTACCGATAAAACAGTTTAAAACAATGTTATTACGAGATGAAGTGTTGTGATTTTGGACACTTTGGGATTTGAAAAAAAAAACTAGAAGAGAGCACGGATTTTCAACTTCAGATTCGTTATCTACAACCCAAAATTAGCAAGTGAGTAAATTTTCAGGACGATTAGACAGTTATGGGATGCTACAAGTCTATGTGAATTCAGAATATCAATTCAATGCTACAAAGAGTAAATTCACATAAAATTATTTTTTGATTTGAACTGTGTAAAAATGTTGATAAAACAAATTGATATATTCCGAATCTGAATCCCCATTAATTATATGTCTGTAGCGGGAAATGTTTTCTTATTGATCTAGGGTTGAGACCATCTGCTCGGGTAAAGGTAAGATCGAAAGGAAGAATCCATTTCAAATCACTCCAGAAAATCTGAACATTTTTAATGAATAATAAGGTCCTTATTGATTTCAACTGAAGCATCTACAGATGCAGACTTTTGGAAATTGAATACATATATATATAAAATAAATAGATTATTTGAGCTTCTTGATCTCCTATCCAGATGTATCAATTTTTTTTGAAAAATTATTAGAAAGGTCATCAAAATGTTTTATAAAATCGGAAGAAATGAAAGTTCTATTTCACTCATATTTCTAGTCCATCTTGTTGTCTATAGTCTGAACTGAAATGTACTCATCTCCAATAAGTAGAAATAATCCAAAGAAAATTTCACTATTTACACACTGCAGTTTAATCACAGAACATATAAATATCCGACCATAGTTATCACTGCATTGCATTAATTCACATTTGACACCTTTGTACACAAAAATACCACGAAATGCCTGCGAAAAACAATAATGGTTAACTCCAGAATCAGAAGTAATCGTCCATTTTTACAATAACAAACTAACAAATGTTCGACTTCGACTGACGTACGTCTCCGAGCTGTGTTGCCATTTTATCATCTTCCAGGCTAGTAGATATAGAGCATACATTAATTCTTGGCAAGCACCCTCCAATCCCGAAGAAGCTGCTCGTGCTCATGCGCCACGCGTGTTTACAAATATCTTGGACGAAATTTGAATAGACTGTTCAGTCAAATTTCGATTTTGACAGGACCGAAGATATTATTTGTAAATTCTCGTGAAATATGGATTAGTTGGATGTGAGATCTTACTGTTATGGACGGCTGTAAGCAGTATTTTGTGCACTTGAATAACTTTTCCTTCAAAATTCAGTGCATAATTTTTAAGGGAAAAATCAATATCAACATTACCTTTTGCGTAAGTTTTATTTCCACGATGAACAATTCCTATCAAATTGCGACAATAAGCATACAGTTCATTGTATTAAGATGTTGTAGAAGGCTCATCCATTGAAAAGAAACCGATTAGTGTATTGTATGCTAACAACTATACGACATATGATTATTCTGGAAATCATATAGCTAATCTAGGGACACAAATATAAGCTATTTACCATTTGGGAAACAAATAATTAGATTTACCATAATCAGGTTTGAATATTGCTTTCATCCTCAATAGCTGAATTATTGCTTATTCATATATCATCCATATATATTAGCCACCGAACAGATGATTTGATCCTGCATATATTATTATAAGAATTTCTCTAGGTATGGAATATGGTAATAATGTTATATTGTAACAAATCATTTGATAAATAATGATTTCTTATAGTTAGATATCATTTTCATTTTGTAATTATTTTAGGTCAACTCATTTGATATCTGCAATTATGTATTAACTCAGAATATTGAAAGTTTACAGACATTTCCACTTATTAATTTGTATTCCAAGAATATGAATATATGTTAAATGCATGAAAAAATTGGTTTTCATAGGTAACGGAAACAAAGTAATTGTAAAAATGAAAATCATTTATTTAGATACCAATATACATATATTTTATACTTTCTACCAAGTGAATAAAAGAATTGTATACCACTCAAGTAGTAATTCAAACACAGGAAATACTTTCAAATAAAACTATATATTAACATCATTCTTAACTTCAAGAGCGATCAAGAATACCATTTATTTTGAAATTTACATTACATGCATCAAGCATTAGTACATCAAGCAGCATGCAATAATATTTTTTTTTGTGTTTGGCCCACCATACCACCCCACCATATAATCATGGACGGTTCCTGAAACACTACACAGACGATAAACATATGGATCATAATTGAAACATGATTACTAACTTTTTCCATTGAAAAAAAGTCTTATATACTACTTCTTCGTTGGAAAATATGCTTCTTGGTTTTTCCTCCATAGTCCTAGGTATATCATCATTTTAAAAGTTATTGTTGAATTATCATGCCATTCTAGTAGGTATAATATTAGTAACATCGGGGCCTTCATGCATATTTATATTGTTAAGCGTACTAAGCAACAAGCATTGGAAATTTAAGAAACATGTACCTGAAACTCTATGGGAAAACAACAAATACATACAAACATGTTATATTACTACGTGACCTTTTACTCCCATATTTTGAAATATTCTGCTACTGGAAAAATGGAAATTTGTTGTTAAAAACTCCTATTATATAATACATGCTGTCATCCAAACACCCCATGTTAAAGCATAGCTATCACCTACATGCATTGTTTAATTACTAAAAGATTGGCCAATCACCTCTCTGGGTCCCTAGAACTTTTCAAAACTATACATAAATGCATAAAAAATTACCAAAAGATTATTTACTTTCCACGTTTGCATTAACTCTACTTTTTGCATGGATAATATAATTGCTTATCAATTTTCCTTTTTCTACATCCAACATTTTCTGCACTTTTCTGATGTTCATAGAAAGCATTGTAAAATTTACAGAAACTTGCAAAATCTACTAATTTGAGATCTTCACATAATTTTTTATGCATAATCTATAAATATACAAGCTATTGGAAATACTACCAAACTTCCTACTCAATAACAACTTGGGTACCTCACGTTTACTACTTTCATCATTAGGAACATTTAAATTAACTTTTTTTTCATTTTCCTCCAAGAAACGATCAACTTCGGATTGGTATTGGACCTTACTAGTAGAAGGTTCATCTATACATAAGTTGAAGTCATCAGAATCTCCACCTGAAACAGACTCGCTTCTCTTTTCGATCAAAGCAACTGCATGTATATGTTTGCACAAAGCTGTTTTCACAGCGTATTCTGAACACTCACATTTGAATCTGTGTATGCAGATTTTACACTTCTCACAGTACGAAGCTCTACATCCCTCATCGCAAAGTTCACTATATGAAATTATGTAATATTTGTCTCCTGTTGAACTTGATTCAACTTTGAATTCTCCTGAATCTAACCGAGTTACCATATGCTGGACAACATTTTCAGCTCGATCATGTGCTTCTAGATTGACTCTATGTTGATACGAATTAGCAGATGGTCTTTCAGTTTCGATTATTTTTTTCCACATTTTGTCATTTACCAATTCTTCCAATATATCCAGCAACTTTTCCACTCTGAAAGTTCAACATACACTTTTAGTAATTATTATTAAACAATTTCACCACTCACCGAATATTCTGTTTTGCTTTCAGTTTATTATATTTTAAAACTTTATTCAAACTTTCGATTGCCATGTTTGTATTAATTCCACAATTCTTCCTATAGCAATGAGCCCACATGTGTATCCTTTCGTCGCTCTGAAAATAATATCTGAAAAAAATCATTTATCAAAATGACGATGTAGATGTAGTCCCAACATTGTTACTCACCTCTGTAAATAGTTGAGAAATGCAGTTTCCCCTTCTTCTTCCAAGTGCTTGAAATATTTTATTTTCAACTCCCTAAATGTTGACTCGTCCATCTCAGTCAAGATTCTTCTCATTTCCTTCTTCATAGCTTTCTTATTTTCAATTTTTTTTAATTTATTCCTTCCTTGTTGGTTCCAGTTTTTTATTATATGCCATGTGCATAATAATCTTCTGGGTTTATTTTCTGTAGTCATCACTTGGGTCCATGCATTGTAATATTTCACATCATCATCTGACATGATGTATTTAGCTTCAATATTTCCTCCTACTCTGGTTTTTAGTGCATGGAAAAAAGTTTGTTGGATCTTCTGATCCCTTCTATTGGAGAGTAAGAAAGCGACAGGAAATCCTATGTTCCTTTCATCTTTAACTAGCACTATGGTTAAATCCCAGTTTTTCCTGTTAGTCCCATGAGTTCCGTCTATGCAAATGATTCTACTGAACTCTTTGAGCTTCTTCTCCATGAGATTATTCATGAAGCCCAGAGCAAAATCTTGGTTTTCCAACTCAGGGTGGTTTTCACCTAAACACATGATGAATAAAATACTAATCACACATATTTGAGAACCACTCACCAATTTGTTTGAATAGAAACACCTGATTTTCTTCTTGGATATTCCACTCTTGAACTTTCAAAATTGTAGCGATCATGTCATCTTCATGTCGCCTTTTATCAACATTAAATTTCCTCATGAGATATGCTAAATCTCCACGAGTTAGTATATTTAATCTACTCAGTTCTGTATTCCTTGTAATTTTTGCATCTCTGAGGATTCTATCTGTAGTAACTCCATCATTCAATTTGTTGACGAGCATTTCTTGCTCACTTTTCGTCAACCGTTTAGATCTTAATTCATTCTCATGCCCCACATGTGTTTCAGTAAAGCATATGATCACTCCTAAAAATAAATAATGAGCCTTGGATAAGTAAAATAATTCAAATAACTACCAGTACTGCTGATTTTAGCTTCAATTCTTGAGGGACAGATTCCAGATATTTTGATGCTGCCTCCCCTTTTCATTCTTCTTTCAGAACAATTGCTGACAAATCCTAAATAGAATAGAAATTAATATATCATTTAGAACACATTAATAAGTAACCAACCTGTGGTATTACTACGATTACAATTATAGTGCCGTTGTTCTCCATAATTAGTCTTGCAATTTTTTTCACAAACATAATCAATATTTCTATTATCTAGATTCCTCCAAGCTTCAAACTCTTCAATTGTCTTGAAATCCAAGGTAGTCTCTACTATATTCAACGTATGGTATTGCTTCAAATGGTGGATCAATTCTTTTCGAAATTGAAATGGTTTTTTATTATTTTCGCAGCATATTGGGCACTTAATATGTTTTCGTAAGGTATTGGTAATAATATTGTGGAATTCTTTTAAATGCCGAGTCTTTGACGATACTCTGCCAAAATTTTTACCACACACTTGACAACTGAGTTTGTTATCGCTGAAAAGTAAATATACTTATAATTCCTTTCTATTAATTAAAAAGCAACTTACTTTTGCTCCTCCATATTCCTGGGTTTAATTATTTCACTGAAATACAACCAATCGATTCACAACCTATAATAAATATAAATCCAACGAAACGATTGAAATACAATCGATGTCAACAGGATAGTTAGTATTAGTAATAACTTGTATATTAAGGAATTACTCTGAATAAGACAACTCGTTGTCGATTGACAATAGCTGAATGGCATCAGAAATCGTATTCCAGCCAATTTCGCGGTAAAATATCTCCAACACAAGGAGAGCGGAGCGCATGAGCAGGAGCAGCTTCAACGGGATTGGAGAGTGCTCGCCAAGAATTAATGTATGCTGTAGATATAGTAGGTTGTGGCTTTACGCATGTTGCTTGTTGCATTCATAGAAATATAATATATTATTATATTTTTATGGTTGCATTGCCATGCCATATTTGAATTCTGTGATTATAATATAATAGTGTGATCCACAGAATATACCTTAGAGGGGTATATTCTGTGGTGTGATCTGTGGTTGCACTTTTAGCAGAAGCGTTTGTTAACGAAATTACATTAGAAGAGGAAGTTTAAAAATGTTCTTAATTTAATGATAATCGAAATTCGATTTCATTCAGCCTAAAATAGGGTGAGGATCCTATGATGAAAATATATTTGCATTGCACTAAATACTAATATCTTCAAATAACCTCAAATAATTTGTTTGTAAGCATAACTGTAATTGTTGTAGTAGGTATTTTCGTGATACTCTGATCACGAGAGAATATTTATAGATGTATAATCGACGAATACTTCCATGCGTGTCATTTAGTTCATAATACTTCTTTTTAGAGTAAAAACCCAGTCACGATGTCGATTCCACCGTATTTAATGGGGCCCAATCCATGGGCTGCAATGATGGCCCAGCAGCAGTTAGTGGCGGCTCATGCACAAGCTCAGGCTCATGCCGCTGCTGCCCAGGCACATGCCCATGCTATGCAGCATCAAATGCCACCACCTCATCCAAAATCTGATGTGATGACAGAAGATAAGTTGCAAGAGAAATCACAAAAATGGCAACAGCTACAATCAAAAAGATTTGCCGATAAACGGAAACTAGGCTTTGTAGAGGCACAGAAAGAAGATATGCCACCAGAACATATACGAAAAATTATTAGAGATCATGGGGATATGAGCAGTAGGAAATATCGACACGATAAGAGAGTTTACCTTGGGTAAAATGAAAAATATTTTTAATAAATCTTGGATTTGAATTTGATGTTTTAGGGCTCTGAAATATATGCCACATGCCGTAATGAAGCTTTTAGAAAATATGCCTATGCCTTGGGAGCAGATACGTGATGTTAAAGTATTGTATCACATTACTGGAGCTATAACTTTTGTGAATGAAATACCATGGGTTATAGAGCCTGTTTATATTGCTCAATGGGGGTAAGTAGAGTGAAATATCTGTCAACTTTAAAAAGTTTCTGTAAATTAATTCAGGTGTATTACGATTTCATTTCCGAAGTATATCATTTTGATGTTCCAGAACAATGTGGATTATGATGAGAAGAGAAAAAAGAGATCGTCGTCACTTTAAGCGTATGAGATTTCCCCCATTTGACGATGAAGAACCTCCTTTAGATTATGCTGATAACGTGTTAGATGTTGAACCTCTTGAAGCAATTCAAATTGAATTAGATGCTGATGAAGACTCTGCTATTGCCAAGTGGTTTTATGATCATAAACCATTAGTTGGTACTAAATATGTGAATGGTTCAACATATAGGAAATGGAATCTAACTTTGCCTATGATGGCTACACTATATAGATTGGGAAATCAGTTACTTACTGATTTAGTGGATAGAAATTACTTCTATCTTTTTGATACCAAAAGTTTCTTCACTGCTAAAGCTTTAAATATGGCTATTCCAGGAGGTCCCAAATTTGAACCATTGATCAAAGATATGAACCCTGCGTAAGTTCTTTTTTTTTAGTTTTATAATGCAGATTTTAACATTTAAAATATATATTTTTGTAGGGATGAGGACTGGAATGAATTCAATGATATCAACAAAATAATCATCAGGCAACCTATTAGAACTGAATATAGGATTGCATTTCCTTACCTCTACAATAACATGCCACATTTTGTTCATCTTTCATGGTAAGTTCATCTCTAAAGATTAATAAAGAGATTCCTGCTCTTCTATCATGTATATATATACTATCATAAAAATACAGAAGAACAAATCACATGTTGATAAGTAGCTCCGCAATTGTTGGTTCTTTTCGTTCGGTTTTACTTTGAGATAAATACGATATTTGGTATCAAGCCGAAGATTGAATCTAGCTCTATTTGGTGGCGTTGCGGGTTTGAAGTGGTGTGAATTCTTTTAATAATTATATTCCAAACTAAATTTCGACCATTCACGTTTTTCAACATCAAGAACATCTGCTCAACAGAACACGCTCCATTATTACTGCTGTCATCATCTGTTTGGGAATTCCCATCTAAACAATAAAATAACTCATAGCTGCAGCGTTGCCAGATTGTTTGTTTCTGCCTGTGACTTGAGAAATGGCCTCACTTAATTGTGGAAAGTGTAAGTCTATGATCAAGGATGATGAGGAGTTTATTTATTGCGACAGCTGCAAAGATGCTTTTCACACCACAAAATTATGTACTGTAATGTCTACAACAGAGTTAGGAGCTACGCAACTGCAGAAACAAAGGTCAGTGATTTTCTTTTGTGGGGGCTGCAGGGACTTATTTGTCAGGATTCCGATGCTTCTGAACAGGATTACTCTTCTGGAGAATGAGGTGTCATCATTGAGGGACGAAATTGATAGTTTAAAAAACCACCAACACTCGCAGGACCAAAACTGTGTTCAGAGGACTTCTGGGATCGACATCCAAACCACTCCAGAAGGTATGTGGAGGGAGTTTCAGGAGAGAAGTTCCAGGGCTAATAACAAAATTGTTTTCAAGGCTGGTGAATCTCAGGCCTCTGTGCTGGAGGATAGGATTGATCACTATAGGAAGATCGCGAGGCAGATTATGGGAGTAGCACGAATTCGGGAGGAACATCTCAGAAAGGCAGACCCGTCCCTGATAAGTGTAGACCCCTCTGCCTTATATTCGATAACCAGGATATTTGTCATGCAGTCATTAAGCATAGGAGAAGGATCTCTGATAGTGGACTCTCAGTGAGTTTCGATAAGACCAAGATGCAACTGGAACTAGAGGGGTTGCGGTCTCGTCGTGCTGGTATACGAGCGGCCTAAGAATTAGGCGCTAAAAAATAATTTCTATGTCAAAAGACAGGACCGAATCAGAGCTTTTGCTTTGATGATCATTGATCAGGCATTAAAAACATCACTGTATATGGTTCACATTTTTCTCATTAAGATACATATTCGTGAAGAGGAGAAAAAATGCTGTCGAAAACAATGTATTCAATTAGCAATATTTTTGTCTCAGAAACTAGTAGGCATAAGATATGTTTGAGTGCCCATTTCTTACTCCTCAGATGGTCCTCTATTACTCCCTAACCGTTGGTTCATTGTTCAGAAATCAACCTGTATTTACCTGTTGCCATTGGAATAGTATATTCTTCTGAAATTAGTAATATTTCATATTTGCATATTGAAACAAATATACTTACTTCATTTTCTAAGAGAACTTGTGGTTTGAAGTTAGTTATTCTTATGAGTGGCAAGAAAACAATGACCAAATTACAATCTTCCATCCACATCGAGTTTTCCATTTTCAGAAGAATACATCCTGAGAATGGACTAGAATTGTGGTAAATTGAGAGTAACTTGATATTCATTCTAAAATGAAGATTATTTTAGAATTGCTGTTGTGATACTGACAAAATAGATCTCGATCTAGATTTTCTAATAAATATATAGCTTGATTTCTTTTATTATATGTATTTCAAAGTGTTTATTTATATATATTTGGGATTGAGCAACCATGAACCAACATACAAATTAATCTAATATACAGGGTGTCCCAAGTTGGAGTGCCTATAAGACGTTTCTGGAGAACTGGACATATTTAAAAACTGAAAATTGGGATTAGGATATTGCTTGAAATTCTCAAAGCTAAAATATTTTCGAAGCCCAAGCACTTCCGGTTATACAGGGAGTGAAAATAAATTTGATACCAATTTTTTTTTCAAGTTTTGCAGTCCTGGTATGATGAAGTATTCAATGCTGAATACATTTGTGTTAAAAACATCGTATTAATTCGAATAGTTTGCAAAATATTGAAAAAAAAAAACCGGAAAAAAGTCAAATATGTTTTGTCAGTATTATGTTCATTATTCTTATTTTAAACATCCTGAACGTAAACCGTTTTTACAACATCGAAGAGGAAGAATGTTTAAATGTCATGCATCTTTTGAATTTTAGAAATATCATCACAGGGTGTTTCAAAATTTTTGTCGTAAATTGTGATCAAAAATTGGCCATAACTTCTGTTTTTCAAATTAGAACCCTATTTTTTATGCTTGCGTTGGATTCTACGGTGAAAAATAATGATAGTTTTCTATCATGATTATGCTCCTAAAATGAAAAAAAAAACTCAAAAATTATTGATTTTAGGAGCATAATCATGTTAAAAACCTATCATTATTTTTCACTGCACAATCTAACGCAATCATAAAAAAATAGGGTTCTAATTTGAAAAACAGAAGTTATGGCCAATTATTGATCACAATTATCGACATAAAATTTGAAACACCTTGAGATGAAATTTCTGAAATTCAAAAGATGCATGATCTTTCCACATTCTCCTCTTCGATGTTGTACAAACGGTTTACGTTCAGGATATTTAAAATAAGAATAATGAATAGACATCGGATTATATGCATTAACAAAGTGTCAAAATATGCACTAAAAAAGGGTAAAATATGCACTGAAAAAACCACCATTTTCATTGAGTCTTTCAGTTTATTCTAATACTCGTTAATTCTATTTTTGGTGGCCGTACACAAATAAACATTTCTCCAGCTTTTCTACAGAAAACTTGTTATGTTTGTTAATTAATATCAATTTATAGGCCAAAAGTTACCTCTCTACAGCCACTGACGTTACTGGACAAAATTTGAATTTTGGCGCGATTTCTGAAGTTATCTCTGTAGGCAAGGTTTGACTATTGCCATTGATATATGCATTGATCTTCTTGATTGCTTCAAGACCTGGGATCTTATGCAGAACGGCATTTAATTTTCCACGGACCTTTTCGGACATTGAGGTCTGTTCGATACGTTTTTCTAAAAATTTCTTATCTCTCTATGGCTTCGGGTATGTGGCGATCGATCTAATCCTCGACCATTACATTTCACTTCCGCAATATGCACTATTGAGAAGAAAGTAACAAAATATGCAATAACGTCTTGCATATCGCGTTATATGCATTGGCATATGCAAATATGCAAATGCATATAATCCGATGTCTAATAATGAACATAATACTGACTAAACATATTTGACTTTTTTCCCGGTTTTTTTTTTTCGATATTTTGAAAATTATTCGAATTAATACAATGTTTTTAACAGAAATGTATTCAGCATTGAATACTTGATGATACCAGGAATGCAAAACTTGAAAAAAAATTTTATCATCAAATTTATTTTCACTCCCTGTATAATCGGAAGTGCTTGGGCTTCGAAAATATTTTAGCTTTGTAGAGAATTTCAAGCAATATCATAATCCCAATTTTCAGATTTCAAATATGTCCAGTCCGCCAGAAACGTCTAATAGGCACTCGAACGTGGGACACCCTGTATATACTCCATTCACTTTTATAAAGTCTCCCGGTTGGCCATGATTTAGGTCTATCACGTTTTTGTCATTATCTTCGAATAATAAAGAACTCTTCGCTTTGAAAGTGAAAATGCCGAAAGCAGTTTTGAAGAACACAAAGTATGAGGAAGTGATATACAGAACTGAAATCTGCAATAGGAAAACTTCATTCTGTCTTAGGACATGTTGAACTCTCCATTGAAATTACTTAGTTTTCTATCCTATCACTATATTTTATTAAAGTTTAACAGTGACTCGGGTTTCGTAGTACTACTACATTTTGAAACTGGTGCATTTCAAGCTGTGCAACAAGGTATTTAAATGTCTTCTGTAGGCTTATATCTTGATAATTTCGAAAAGTGGGGAATTCCATAGGTACGTCCGTTCGTTTAGAAGTTTTCCTGCCGGGTTATTCAGGTACTTTCATTCTTTTCTCAAATGAACTATCACGAAGTAACGGACTACTGTATCCATTATTTTTCATTAAAATTTCGACACTTGATTCTTGATTTCCCTACAAGAAAATATCTTCCAATCAGTTTATATACGTGAAATGTTTCGATAGTAACACATGAAAAATTTTCTTCAACAGTCACCAGGTCTTTGGAATTGTTGAATTCACTAATATCTTCTCAAATTCATTCTTTTCCCCAAGAAAATTTACATTGTGCAAAATACGTAATTACTACGACATCTATGTAGAGAGGACAACGTTGCTTAATTATCTGACAGGAAAATGAGCATAACCTAACATTTTGAAAGTATACACTGTGAAATGTGTCAAAATTTCATGGCCTACCGGGATACTTCATAAATGTGAATGGAGTACACAAGGATTAGCATGCTAATAACTAAGGATGTTTTAGTCCATTTTGAGTGAAAAAATGTCTGTTTGCCGAGGAAAAGATATTTCTTCCACTGCAAGATTTGAAATATGGCTATTCTGTCATTTTTAGAAACATCTTGCTATCCATGTTGTTATCTCAGCAACTTCATAATAGTACTTGCTAAGAACATAACAAAATATGTAATATGACAGGCAACCACTTTTTTCTTTCAAGAATTCGAAAATATTTATGTCCTTTAATAAATATAGGTATGCACAATGGTATATATTTATTAAAGGTACTTTGAAATTCTTAATTTTACAAGAACTTCTGAGACTAACAATCCCTTCTATTTGTAGATAGAGATGTTCACTAAACTATTCAGCCTTAACAATAAGGCTGCTTTTGAATTTTATTCATTTATTTATTTGTTCATGAGCAAACTAGGAAAAATACTGTTTCTTTGAAATTAGAGATATACATTCGAAGACTGACTGACTGGATGGAAAAAATTAAATAAACTATTCAACCTTTATAAAAAGATGACTGCTTTTGATTTAATTGAAGAGCTGGGGGAATTTGTTCAGGAGCAAACTAGGAGAGATAGTGTTCCTATTCACTTAAAAGTGTGCTTTCGAAGTCTGATGACAGGAATATTTAAAATTTAATATTTTTTTAGGTGTTTGCTTTGCAAGTCTTCAATTTTTCGGTCATGGAAGCGGTTACCAATATTCGGCGTGTTTCCGAAAAATGTATCAATAACTCCATCTCATCCAAGTCTTGTTAGTTTTGTATAGATGACATAAATCATTTTTTAGCGAGGATACCGCTTATAACCCGGTTATTAACAACGGTTTGTCATCAATGTCAAAATTTGTTCCCCCACCACATGACCGCGAAAGGTTGTATGTGTTTTCACTAAAACGTCAACGGTTAACCGTAGTCCTAGTAGTAATATTTGTTCACTTTTTATTATGCAAACCTTACTTATTCTAACGTTTGATAAACAATTAACATCAATTACATGCAAATGTTGAATTTATTTGACGAAATGCTATTCACTAACGAGAATTATTGTGTCTTATTGGAATTTCTCAACAGTGTATTACATCCTAATAATAGTCCCACTTCCCAGTACTGATAGCACTATTCAAATTATGGATAATGCACTTCAGGCTAGACCTAGGAGATATCTGGCTTGAAATATATACTGAATTTGTGTTTTTTCAATTGTTTCGAATGAAAAAAGAAACCTTCCATAATTAAATTTTGTTTGATGAAATTATAGAAAATGATTCTCACCACCTAATTAAGAAAAAGTAAAGAGGTGGGTACTAACCAGTACAGTGACTATATTCTCACAGTGGCGACAATGGGTCATAAATCTGTCAAAAGTCCGCCATGTTTCGTCAAATCATTTTGGCGGTATTTTTGAATTACATATTTATGGGTATATGTATATTTACGTTCGAGTAGCAAATGCCACCTCGATCGGTATTGTATTTTAGGAATTATTATTAAAATAAGATGATCTGGTTTCTTTATATTTTTCCTTTAGTAGCTCAAAAAATACAGATTGGATTGAATCGAAACTTTAGTAATCATGTTGTAGAATGCAGACGCACAAATTTTTGCAAGATTTCATCAGGATCCTATCACTAGAAAAAAATATATTTTTGTTTCTTCAAATATTCTTCCTGTGTTAGACGTGAATAGACAAAAGAACATGCGTGCAAAAGCTCTTGACTCCTCATAAGTGCATTTCTCGAATTTTTGGTCTCAATTTCTGTAGGAAGTGACATTACGGTATATGAATTCGATTCAGTGTATGTTGTTTTAAATTATCTAAGTCATAATATGAATTATTATTTAGGAAGGTAGATATCGCAAATATAGGTAGGAAGAGTTTGAAATAGATAGAATTAATTGATGAATTTTGATTTTCCTTCCTGATTGCTGATCGTTTTACAATATTCTTATAACTATGTAGTTTGAAATTAAATTTTTTAATCTAAGATATATTATTTTTAGATTTACCACAGTATATTATTTCCAATATTCATGTTGCACCAAAAAAAAATAAACTAGTATTTACAACTATTTATAATCTACGGTTGAATAGGAAAGATGACAGATGCAATAATTCGGCAGAATGTGCAACTCCATAGAAATTTTAGCTCATCATAATGGAATTATTATATCCATATGTGTTCGTTACGAAACTTCATAGACTGAATTCTAATAAGGAGAGAATTAAAAGTTCTGAACATTGTGC
Source organism: Halyzia sedecimguttata (assembly GCA_937662695.2). Taxonomy (NCBI): domain Eukaryota; kingdom Metazoa; phylum Arthropoda; class Insecta; order Coleoptera; family Coccinellidae; genus Halyzia; species Halyzia sedecimguttata. The sequence goes on from OW569411.2 coordinate 37,279,290, forward strand.
TATTTTTTATTTCTTATTCAAACTACAGGTACAATATAAAACAAATACCATTATAAATTATAAATTGAATAAAAGCTTTAACACAAGTAAATAATGAATATTTTTCAACTATATACTATTACTTCGAATGACCAGCCATAGACTTACTGGACATAACTCTTAAAAGATTTATTTTTTTTCGTCCTTATTTTTAATCTGTAGACAATAAAACGTTTTATAATTTTGTTTTTTAGATTATGACAATAATTAAGAATATCCGAGTCGATTTAATTCATTTTATCGACATAGAACTGTTTCAGGTCAATATGTTGATTTTCAATGAATTTTATATAAAGAACAATGTCAGATTCTAATTCTATTAAAGGTTGCTTCGTTGCAAAAGAACAATGTATGAGGCCTGAATCTTTTCAACTGTGAAAATTTGGAGAATCTTGTATGGATAGGGGGGTCTCTGATCCAACAGAGGCGATGCAGGTGTTACACACTCTCGAAGTACTTCTGATACTTGTTATGAGGTATCCACATACGTTATAAAAAGAGTTGAGCTCACTACCACTCCATTGTATATCCTTATGTTCAATGTTTCTTGGAATTTTCGGTTCATCGTATTTTTGGACCTTTGTGGTAATAGTGTCTAAAAATCCTGATAAAAACTCTCTGTCATCCTCGTCGTAACTATTATTAGTTGGGTTTTTCAAATACTTGCAGAGCATTGGGTACTATCTGCTTGCTTCTCAGAATTGAAAACAAATTTTCCAAACGAAGTGATATCCCTTTTCATTTACCACAGCTGAATTTTAAACGAAGGTCTCTTGTAATCGTTGAATTTGATACTCTGGAAAACTTTGCTAACTTGTTTTTCCTTTTACTTATCAATACTTCAATCTGATCAGGATTGTACAATTTGCTCAATAACGAATGCTGTTCATATTTCAATCTGAGCTGAGAAAACTTTTTCTTCATATGCCGCAATGCTTTCTTATATTTCATACTTCTATGTCGTTCCTTTAGAAACAATAATTCGTACTTGGCTAGTTTCTGCTTCAATTCTTTTTGTTCCATGTGGACTCTAGGCGCAGTGATGTTACCATTGCTGCTATCCGATGGTATATTCTCAGTTGGTACTTCAATTATGGTTTGCGTGATATTGGATATATTTGTAATATCTGGCTAAGGAACAACTGAAAATAAGTCTTTGTAATTCATTTATAAAGCTAAATATCATGTGCGACTATGTGATTAGAACACTTCATCTCATACCAGAAAAGGTATTGTTCCTAGAATATTAGGAAATGTGTTTGCTTTTTGAATTTTTTATCAGCATAATTTACATTTAAATCAATTCATCTTAAAATTATGTCTTACCTTCCTCAGACATTAATGGCTCATTCAATATTACTTCAGTATTTTGTATGAAAGAAAATATTGTAGGAACAGCGTTGTGTTTCAACTTTCTTTTTCCATCAACTCTCACCTTCTCCCACATATCAGGGGCAAAGTGTACCTGAAATATTTAATGTATATTAAAATCTTCTATGTATAAATAAAAATAAATAAATAATAATAAAAAATAAATACTAATTCCAGGGAAATTTCCTTTCTTAAAACTTTCGATTTCGTAAAGGTAAATTAGTAAAATTAAATGGACTTACTTCACACAAATACGAATTATTTGTAGGGATCCAGTTAGCTCGTCTTGTTCTTATTGTCCATTCATGTCGTCTGGTAAGATTTCTCGGAAAGCATTTCATAACGAAACCTTTTACTGACGAATTAGAACATCCAACAGCTGCACAACCGGGCATTTTGAAAACTATTTATATTCGCCAAAGTCGCTAAATTGCACAAACTCAACACCTTTTCCAAAAAAAGATTCTATTCAAATGAACGTAAACGTAAACATAAACAAACACAAATGTTTTGACGAAGTTGCATAGAATATGCATTCTGTGTACAAAATTTTGACGCTCGACGAAACATGGCGGATTTGTACCTCGTGACCGTGTTCAACCAATAGAAAATCGAACCACCTATGTCGCCACTGTAAGAATATAGTCACTGTACTAACCAGTACAACAAGAACGTAGTCTTCCAGTCTTTTTGTGGTATATATCCAAGCCAGATTGCCTTCATTCTATTACCGTTTAATATAAGATTCGCTATTTGGCGGTCTGTAATGACGAAGTAATCCCCACTCCTTAGCTGTTTAGAGTATATTAAAAAAAATTACACGCTTTCCTTTGCATCAGCCGTTTTAATTGCTTTCAACAGTTTCAAACTTTCAATACTTTTGACAATTTCAAACTTTCAACAGATGTCAACCGCTATAGTAACCCACCTCATGGACCCGGTTATAAATTTTGATACCGGTATCAAATGTCAATATGACAGCTTTGGAGGGGAACTTCCGTTACCGCTTGTAACCACTCTCGCTAAAATGTAAAAATTATAACCGTTTGATACCGGTATTAAGCGGTAACGTCGCTAAAAATCGATTATATAGTTAGTTTTTTGCCGTCGTGTCATTTTATATGTTAGGTTAGGAATCACGAATAACCATGAAAAAACGGACGAAATGATCAAGTAAGGTTAAATTATTTTTCTCTTTCACATAAAAATCATGAGATACAGTGATGTCAGTATTGTCAGTTCTCAAATCACTAATTTTTCAATTGCTTATTAGGAAATTTTGTCCCGGCAATATTACTAATAGGAATATTGCCGGGACAAAATTGATAACCAACATTGCTTAACAGTTCGAACAGAATACCTAATACCATAGCCATATTGTTGAAACTTAGGAGGATAGCAATATGACTTGAACAGCAATAAGCAAACAGAATAGGTCTGCTTCCGTACATCAATAAATGTCCTAAAGGTCTTAACTTTTGAAACACAGGTTGCAAGTTTCGAGAAAAAATTCTTTTCTTTATGATATGAGTGCTTCCAGCTGAGTGAATGAAGCATCTGACTCGGAACCGGAGATCCCGTGCTCAATCCCGATGCTACGGAAGAAATTTTCTAGTCAGACGCCAGTAGCCTCCATTCACTTTTGGGTCTAAAATTAACAGTTCTGTGCCCTAGGACACAGTTACCAAGCCTACAGAACATAACTGATGCACCTAATGCGGCCCATACACGCTCAATATTATTGTACATTATTTTGGTTTGTGCAATATAAATTGATCGTGTGTGGGCGGTATCGAGAGGTTGCGCAATTGCACAAACATCAATATCGCACCAACGAACATCATCATCATCATCATATCGTCAATATATTGTGCAATCCACATTGCACAATAATATTGAGCGTGTATGGGGCGCTTAACTCGCACAAGCTCCTAGGACCTTCTGAGTGTTGTCCTTGGGGAACACCTAGGAGGGTCAGTGTAATCATATATTAATCATTTCATATCTTTGGTTATTGGATTATTGCGATTACTTTAGTTTCATAATTATTGTTCCATTTAAAATCTATTCTCTTAAACAAATTTTTGTTCGAAGTTACATAATTTTTTTCTCCTTGTGTGACTTAGTAAGGAGCAAATGACTTAATTTTATTTTTTCATGTAAACCGTACGTCAAAAAAGAAATGAGCAGACCAGATTCACTTTAAGTTAATGAGTATTTAAAAAATAATTTCTACTCTGAGAAAAATCAGCGGTGTATCACTTTTCACTTCAAAATGATTTAGTGCAAACCCCAAACGAACTCCATTTGCAAGAATGAAACATTTTGTTCTACAGCAGAAAATGCCTTTTGTTGCATAGAGAATCGGTAGTACGTTTCACTAAATATCTATCTATATTCACCAAAGTTACCATGAACAAAGGAATTTTTCAGGATCCTGTAGTTCAAAATTTGAGATCTTTTTCTTTAGTACGTTTGTTTGTATAAAGTTTTTTTCTCAATATGAACATCAGAATAACCTTAAATATTAGCATGTTATTAAGAAACACCATTTATAGTTTGAATAAAATTATACCGGAACATGAATTGTTCGATGTAACAGACAGCGGTAATATCCAAAATAACTTCTAATGCAACGTTCTGTCTCAGGGGTGTACAGATAGAAGAATGTTGTATACCCCTTTCCCTCTAAATAGCCTAAATGGATTTGGAGCAGGTGCTGCCGCTGTATGTTACACTGAAACACGCAAGTTCCGTCTTGATTTATATTCAATCTGTATCAACACATTTTTTTTACGTATTTCTCACTCAGTACATTTATGTTTTAGATCTAAATAGCATTCAAGTCATTATCAGTTCTTTTTTAAAACCAGTTTTTGATGCATTCTTATTTGTATTATCAACTTGCGGAGTAACAAAAGACTAACAGGCAGAATTTCATGCAATGATCTTTTGTCGCTAGCATTAAGTTAACCGTAGCATATATGTAAGACTATATTGGACGATTGGTTTGAGGGAGTTTAGAAATTTTTTATTTCCTTTAGGTACCATGCACCCAACGTAGTTTATATCAAAACGGAGGATCCCGATCTACCAGCTTTCTATTTTGATCCTTTGATTAATCCCATTTCCCACCGACATGCAGTTAAGAGCTTGGAACCCCTCCCAGAAGATGACGAGGAGTATATTTTACCAGATACTGTTCAGCCTTTCTTGCAAGAAACTCCCTTGTATACAGACAATACAGCTAATGGAATAGCCCTTTTGTGGGCTCCAAGACCGTTCAATATGAGATCAGGTATGGCAAATTAGTAGAATTTTAATTCTTACAAACAGAAAAAATATTGTTTCAATATTGAGTTGTGGAAGGCCTGGAAGCTGGTAATGGCTGTTGGAAAGGAAGAATTAATAAAATTGTAACATGCCTCTATACATCTGACAAATAGATCCAATTTCCTTGAGATATAACAATGAATTAGAAAATTCGATTATACCAAAGGATGCTTTGGTTGATGATTTATTATGATCTGGTGTTTTTAGCCCCTTTTCCAACATTTTTTGTTGATTATCACAAGATTGATGGATTTATGCAGCTGTAATAGACTATCCGCCGTATTCACAAAGCATTAAATCTCAGAGTCCTAACTGAGGTCCTCAGTTAAGGATAAATTTGAATCGCAACCTCAGTTAACTATTTAACGGTGGTGAAACAGGCCTGATTCACTTTAATTTTCACGTTAACAGAGGTTGCGATTCAAATTTATTCTTAACTGAGGATCTCAGTTAGGACTAAACGGAGATTGAATGCGTTGTGAATACGGCGGAATATTAGTTAGGTTGGAATCATTCTCTAACTTTTAAATTATTAACATGGGATTCTTATGAAGGTTCAGCTCTGAAAACAAATTACGCTATTTAAAAGTGAATGTTAGAACAGATACATCAAATATTGGGTACCTTCATCATATGTAACAGGGTGTTCGACACTTGGAATAGGTTACCGGAGACTGTAATAAGATCCAACACAGTCAACGGTTACAAGAATTCTTTTGATGTGTGGTTCAATTCTGAACGTTAGTGCTGGTGAAGGTGACTTATCGAACAGATCATGTTGTCAAGCGCGGATGAGAGCGATGATCGCTCTGCGAAAACCGTAAATTCAGATAGTTTGAAAGTTGTTTTTTGCGATCATTGTAATCGAAAAGTGGTAGACTTTGTGAAGTGCATGAAATGTAAAGCAAGTTTACACCCAGCTTGTTTAAAACAAGCAAATCTCAAGAAATCGGCGGTCTGCATTCATATGCAGGATACCGATTTGGAACTCAATCAAGAACTTGGGGATGAGGTAACAGAACTTGAGTTTCTAAAAATGCAGGTGAAATTTCTTAATGAATTACTCAGTGAAACAAGAAGTAAAAATGTCATTTTAATTGAGAATAATAAACTCCTCAATGAAAAGATAAGAAGTATGGAACAAAAAAACATCGTCCCACAAAATGGTAAACAATCTGATACGAAACGTCACAATGTGTTAGCCGTAGGAATGAATCATTCCATGAACAGCAGTTCCAAACTAAATAACACACATGACCAAGTACTTGAAGCATCGACATCTGTACCCAAAAGTATAAACAAAAATGATGATATTGTGATGTCATATAGCCAAATTGTTCGCTCGAAAGAAAACAATGAATTAAGAACAAAAGAAAGCAATTCAGAATTATATTCTGGATCACCACAGAAATGGACTTTGGTACAACGTAAAAAGCAAAATGCGAAGAAGGAGGAACGGGCTATCATAGGAAGTTCTAAAATTTCAACGGCTCTGAAAGTCAATCCAAAAAAGGCCTTTCTATATGTATCGAGACTTCAACCCGGTACAAAGGCAGAAGATTTGAAGCAGATTCTTCGGAGCGATTTTAGTGAAGCTGAATGTGAAGAGCTAACATCAAAATACCCAGAACACTATTCATCCTTTAAAGTTATTATAAACCTTAACAACTTCGAAAAAGCAATGGATCCAAGGATATGGCCAGAAGGTATCTACGTAACAAGATTTTTTCAGAGGAGAATGGGACCCCAAGCGAAAACATAGATGAGATAAACAAGAAACTATTTTTTAATAAATTACTATCATTAAATTGTCAATGCCTCACAGCTCATAAAACTGACCTTATTACATCTGAGTTTCTTGAAGTCCATAACAACCTGAATTTTATTTGCCTTAGTGAAACTTGGTGTACAAATTGTAGTGTGGATAGTATACATTTTCCAAATTTTTACAAAGCCTCTAGCTTTTGTAGGTCTATTCTGAAAGGAGGCGGTGTTGGCATTTGGTGTAGAAATACCATTCATACTAAATGCCTGAACTTGAATAACTTCTGTATCGAAAAAGAATTTGAGGTCTGTGGAATTATGTTTAAAATTTCTGATAAAAAAACAATTGTGTTAAATTGCTATCGTTCTTGTGTCAACACCAATAGCAGTTTATTTTGTGATAAATTGGGTGATCTTTTGGAGTTCCTATATGAGCCTGGAATAGATATTTTACTGTGTGGCGATCTCAACATTGACCCTGTAAGAGATTATAATGTTTTTTCTAATTTAGCTAATATTTTCAAATCTTTCAACATGATAAATACAGTGAAGGAGAAGACTCGCGGGAACTCTACCTTAGACTATTTTTTCTCAAATACGACTTTCTCAACTAATGTAATTAGTGTACACTTTTCTGATCACAAGGCGATTTTAGTGGATATGTCTTCTGAAAAACCTACCGAAATGACTCATGATTACCGAAGAAATTTCAGTGAAGATAATATCAATAATTTTATAATTGATCTTGCTTGTGAAAGTTGGGAGGAAGTCTATAATTCGACTGATTTGAATGAAGCTTTCAATTCATTTTATAATAAGTTCAAATTTCACTTTGATTCTAGATTTCCCTTACATAAGTTTTATAAAAATAAGAATAAGTCATGGGTTGATGATGATGTCAGACAATCTAGTAATCGTTTAAGAGATCTTTATTTGTTAAGTAGGAAATTTCCATGCTTACGTGCTGCCTATCTTGATTGTAAATCTCAACACTCTCGTCTGATCAATAACAAAAAAAAATCATTCTATCAGGATAAAATTTCACTATCTGACAATAAAGTCAAAACAGCATGGTCCGTTATCAATGAGCTCATTAATAATTCTAAAAAGAGATCACATAATCTCAGAATAAGAGATAATGGTATACTTTTTGAGAGTAGTCGTGATCTTGCAAATAAATTTAATAACTTTTTTGTGATGGCTCCTGAACTGCAAGGTAGAGCTTCAGGGACATATAAATTTAGATCTAATGATAACTCCATATTTTTGATGCCATATGTTGAGGAAGAGTTTTTTAACTTCATAAAGTCTAAACTCAAATCGAAGCATTCTGCCGGATTTGACGACATTTCCGGATTTATGGTAAATAAGTGCTTGAGGGAAATCTCTGAGCCACTCACACATCTCATAAATCTGTCCTTTGAAAGTGGATGTTTCCCAAATAAATTAAAAACTACCAAGGTCATCCCATTATTTAAAAAAGGGGACGATGAACTAATGAACAACTATAGACCTTTATCATTGACTCCAACATTTTCAAAAATTTTCGAATATTGTTTTCTCCAAAGATTGCTCGGGTTTCTGGAAGCTCATAAAATAATTCGGAATAATCAGTTCGGTTTCCGTAGTAAGCTCTGTACAACTGACGCTGTTTATGGGTTTTTGAGATGTGTGGTGGAACATTTGGAAGCAGGTTCGGCTTCTGCTGGAGTTTTTTGTGATCTGAGTAAGGCGTTTGATTCTGTCATTCACAGAATATTGCTCACAAAACTATGTAGAATGGGTATCCGTGGAAAAGCTTTGGACTGGATAGACACATTTCTTACAAGCAGACGACAATATGTATCAATAAAAAATAAGGGGCAGGAGTCTGCGGATTCAAACTTACTCACAACTGAAGTCGGTGTCCCACAGGGTTCAATTTTAGGTCCGATACTATTTATTCTATATATCAATGATATAGCGGATGATATTGATTGTGATTTGTTTCTCTACGCAGATGATGCTACTGCAATAGCATCAGGCAAAAATAGTCTAACAATACAGGAAAGCTTGCAGAAAAACCTGAATGTTTTATGTGACTGGTTCAGCGCAAATGCATTACATCTGAACCTGGACAAAACAAAAATTTTGTTGTTCCACAACTACAATAAGACCATGAATGTTGAAGTTAAACTAAATGATAATGAGCTGACAAGGGTGACAAATATGCGATTTCTCGGAGTAGATGTCGATCAACATCTGAATTGGAAGTGTCACTGTGAGAATCTTAGGCGAAGACTAAGTTCGGTTTGCTTCCTCCTTAGGAACTTGAGAAATGTCTTAACCTTGGAACAACTGATTTCGTTGTATCATGCACAGGTTTCGTCGAGGCTAAGGTATGGTGTTGCCTTCTGGGGTGCATCTTCCGATGCCAAAGATGTGTTCATTGATCAGAAGAGGGTGGTGAGATGTTTAGCAGGTATAAAACGGAGGGATTCGTGCCGACCATTATTTAAATCCTTAAGAATACTAACCTTACCATCTTTGTTCATTTTAGAGCTGGCTACGCTGGTGTACACTAACGAAAGTTCATTCAATAGAAATAGCGATTTCCATGAATATTTTACGCGTAGCCGTAATGATTTTAGTATCCCTGCATTCAGGTATAGGATAGGCCGACAGTCTCCTATGTTTTTAGGTATGAAGGTGTTCAATAAATTGAATAATGAAATCAAAAACTCAAATAATAAATTTTTATTCAAAAAAAGGCTGAAAGCCTTCTTAATTGAGAAATGTTTTTATAGTATATCGGAATTTCTCCATTAGGGGATTATTATTATTTTTTTTTTGGTATTTATCTTTCTTGTATGACTTTTTCCACAATGTATCATTGACATTATACGGAAATAAAGTGATTATTATTATTATTATTATTATGTGCGTCTTTTCATGTCATTCCACATCAAAATTTACTTCTAGATATCCTTAAATCAAAATTTAAACCAGTGTTGTTCGAAAGATTTCACTATGTCGTATTCAAATATTGTGATCTCCGAAATTTGCAGGCCGCTGTAGAAGAGCGATTGACATCCCTTTGGTGAAAAGTTGGTATATGGAACACAGTCCGCCTGGTCAACCTGTCAAAGTGCGCGTCAGTTATCAGAAATTGCTGAAGTACTATGTCTTGAATGCTTTGAAACACAGGCATCCAAAACCACAGAAGAAGAGATATCTTTTTAGATCCTTTAAGGCAACGAAATTCTTCCAAACGACTAATATCGACTGGGTGGAAGCCGGCTTGCAGGTCTGCAGGCAGGGATACAACATGCTCAACCTCCTTATACACAGAAAGAATCTGAATTATCTTCACTTGGATTATAATTTTAATTTGAAACCTGTAAAGACTTTGACCACCAAAGAAAGAAAGAAGTCAAGGTTCGGAAATGGTGAGTATTCTTTTGGATATTTCTTTAATAAATAATATGATAACAATTGAAAAAGATTCGTTGGCTTTTTTTGTTTGGAAGTTTTGATTCTAATATTTCAATAGTTTTATGTTTGGTTGAAATGCGAGATGAAAAATGTTTGAACGTTTTTTTGAGGATAGTATCAAAAGGTTTCCGAAAACATTAAAATTGTTTTAAAAAGAATACTTTTTGAAACAGTTTGATTTTTTTAATGTCTTTGACTCAAGTCTAACTTCTTAGGAACCATCTATTTTCTTTACATCTTGTATTAAATAGTTTAATTTTTTTCAGCATTCCATCTTTGCAGAGAAATTCTACGTTTGACCAAATTAATAATAGATTCCCATGTACAATACAGATTGAACAATGTTGATGCTTTCCAACTTTCCGATGGTCTACAGTATATTTTCGCACATGTGGGTCAGTTGACTGGTATGTACCGTTACAAGTACAAACTAATGAGGCAGATACGAATGTGCAAGGATTTGAAACATCTTATATATTATAGATTCAACACAGTAAGTAGTGTCTTAAATTTAGCTTCGTAGATATTTCTTTAAAATATTTTTAACTGTATGCAGGTTCGAGTAGTGACGAACGATATCGTGATTTTTCAATCACGTTGTGAATCGTGGCTGTGACTATTATATCAGTAAAAAAATTGGTTCAAGCACTGACGTGAAGTCAGAAGCTTTTGCGCGTATTTTCTATTGTCCATTCTTCTGTATTGGACACCTTTAATCGAATTTACCATGGTAAATTATGTTGTACATTCTCCTGTATTTGGACACTTAATTCGAATTTACCATGGTAAATTCGATTAAGGGTGTCCAATACAGAAGAATGGACATTCTCCTGTATTGGACACTTAATTCGAATTTACTATGGTAAATTCGAATTAAGAGTGTCCAATACAGGAGAATGGACAACATAATTTACCATGGTAAATTCGATTAAGGGTGTCTAATACAGAAGAATGGACAATAGAACATACGCGCAAAAGCTTCTGCCTTCACGTCAGTGCTTGATCAATGTTTTTTTTCGTGATTTTTTTGAAATGTTCTAGGGGAACGGTTCTTAAAATTTTTTTTTCGTCATTTTTTTCAAATTTTCTAGGGGTACGGTTCTTAAAAAATTTTAAACACGTCTTTATGTTGATTTTCTACTACCAGTTACCAAGCTTCAATTCGATCGAATATTTATTTTTTGAGCTATCAAGGAAATAATATTCCAGGTGGGTATAACTCGGAAACCGTTAGACCGATTATGCCCAAAAACGAACTCAACTCTCCCTTTCAGATACGCAACCTACCCTGAAAATTGCAAGTCCCTATCTCCTTTCGTTCGAAAGTTATCGAGGCAACGGCCACCCATCTACTGAACTCACACAAAGCTGCTCGAATATCCAACAATATTTAACCGATCGTGTTAAAACTTGAAACTTGGCAGTAGAGTTATGTTATGAAGGCTCTTGCAAAATTTCAGCAATTTCAAACGAATAGTTACTGATATATAGAATTATTTTTTCAATTTTCAATGATTTTTTTAAAATTTTCTACAAATACTATCCTCACGAAATTTTGCAAGAATTTTCGCGTAGGCATTATACAACTAATAACCATGTTTGAATTAAATCGGTTTAGTATTTTTCGAGTTAATGAGGAACAAAAAACAACCAAATTTCAGATGGCTATAACTCTAAAACCGTTAAGCTGATTATGCTCATAAACAAACTATAATGTCGCGTTCTGATGCACCTCCTAACCTGAAAACTTCAAGCCGCTATCTCTTTCCGTTAAGTTATCGTGACAACAAAAATATTTTTTAATAATTTTTTAAAAATTTTCTAGCCATACGATTCGCACAAAATTTCACAAACGTGCTTAGGTTCATATTCTACAACTACTCACCAAGTTTCAATTCGATCGGATTTATATTGGTTGAAAACAAAATTATTACTCGGAAACCACTGGGCCGATTATGCCCATTAACGAACTTGTACGTCGTATTGGGATGCGCCACCCACCCTGAAAATTTCAAGTAGCTAGCTCTTTTCGTTCTCAAGTTATCGTGGCAACGGCCGGACAGAATCAAATTTGATCTCGAATTCTTCATTGGGGAGTCGAACTAAATCGTTGGAGACCATTTTCGTCAAAAAATTCGAAAGTTACAGACATTTGGGCAAAATGATAACGCGATGTTCTCCAGAACATACGCGCAAAAAATTAAAGCGTGACATGATTACCGGTAAGGTCTTTGAACTGTGACTGTTATACAAGTATTTCCTTGGAAAGATATTCGTGAATATTCAAGGCATAGTGAAATAATATGTATGTATTGTAATAGATTCGAATCACTTATTTGGAAGAGGTATACACATAAAAATAAAGTAACTATGACTGTATCAGATAATACAAATAAATCCAAAAAAATATAACGTTACATGATATTATTTATGTGTATCAAAAAATAACTAGATATCTATGAACCCTAAAATTTTAATTGTGAACCTCTGCGAGTTTTTCGACAAACACAATGCGTGACTTTTGCCAAAATAAAAAGTATCCCTTTTATAGAGGGTCATCTCGAAAACTTGCGTCTTGTGGAGTACCATGAATTATTTAGAATCAGAATTTTTTAATGATGAATCGCGCAGGGGTCCTGAAGCTGGTTATGCTGTAGGCCAGTAACCTGCATTGTAGTTGGCATTGGTCAACACATGTTTGGTTAGAAAAATGCGCTTCTGAAAAAAATCTTGATACTTATCAAATGTTTCAGTTTACTAGCACCTCTAACGGTTTTTTAAAGTGTATGATGACTGATGCATATTTCGATATTCTTAAATAATAATAATAATAACAGTTATTTATTGCTATAGCAAATGGCCATCAACCTCGGATCCTTCAGCCTATGATATTCTTAAATTTATGAATTCAGTATAGTACGCAGTAAAATAATCTAGTATAGATTAAAATTTAAAGATTTAGCTTGGTAGTTATTTCATAAAAACTGAAGCAGTGAGCTTTATGCATGTGACAGAATAACAGGTGAAGAAAAATTCTTTTGTATTTTGTGCAGAATATTTATTTCTCAGATCATAGCAGAGCGCTTTCGACTATTGCTGTCATAATCAGTGGTTACCTGTAAGTAAGTAATCAGACCGGGAAATTTTGCAAAAAGTTATCAAAATTGAGTTTTGCAAAAAATTAAATTGACCAAACTGATTTTGAGATTACTTACTCGTCAGGTTTTACAAAAACTCCATAACATCCATAGTGGTATACAATTAAAACTTAAAATTACAACAACCAGATCAAGAACATGATACAATATATTAAGATATCCTTGTTTTCCTCAGAAAGGAAATGGGGTTATGGAAAAAGATATTCGGCACCGACCAAAGTGACGAGTTACATGGAAACATAGAATTCAAGAATCCAACCTCAAGATGAACATAGATGGCGCTTCACTAATTCAAAGTTCAAAGTTCGAGATGTCCTAGAGTGTACCATGAGCATTCTGAAATGGACAATCATCGACAAAATCAAAATTAAAATGAAAAAGCCTACTGCAGACTTCTATGAAGAGGAATATAGGATCTGCAGGATTTAGTTGTACTTGGGGATTCAGGCAAGAGAGATTGTTCGCCAATTCCTTAATGTTATATAAGTCCTCCATGAAATCTAATTTGGTACAACTAAATATATCCTATATTCCTATTCATAGAAGTCTGCAGTAGGCATTTTCGTTTTCATTTTGATTTTGTATGTGATTGTCCATTACAGAATGCTCATGGTACTTTACTCTCTATGACATCTCGAAATTAGAACTTTAAATTAGTGGAGCGCCCTCTATGTTCATCTTGAGATTGGATTCTTGAATTCTATGTTCTATGTCACTCATCACTTTGGTCTATGTCAAATGTCTCTTTTCATAACCCCATTTCCTTTCTGAGGGAAACAAATACATATTTTTACAGGGTGGACCACAGTCGATGGTACCCTGGACTTTTACAGAGAACGGGACGTACGATTTTATTGAAAATTTGGTTTCTTGTCTAGGAACCACTGCTCTATCGATCTAGAATATTTTCAGCGCTGCGGTGTTGCCGCTTATATCAAAAAGTATTAACAACTTTGATATTCCAAATGGAACACCCTATATATTATTGCTTTTTTCGATTCGACGTAGCCTCCTGATAATTCTGTATCAACTTCCTTATACCTATCTCTAGCGGTTTTCTAGTAATTAAATGATTTACTTCCTTTTTTGTACAAAACAGCTTCAATTCAACATTCATTACTTGTTTACTTCGGGTATGAATTACCAATATCCCGTATATCAATTACGTATAATGACATGCGTCCCTAATCATACAGGGTTTTTCAGAATCTGAGGCGTTTCCGAGACATTCTTAAACGATAAAATTTCGTTCTTAACAAAGTATTTTTGATATCCAATATTATCTATTATACTAATAATATATGAAAATTTTATTGCCAAGCATTCAGTTGACTTGCGCCTAAATATAAATTATACCTGTTTTAGAGTCATTTCGAAAACCTGCGTCTTTTGTGGACTACCATGAATTATTAAGAATCAGAATTTTTTAATGATGAGTCGCGCAGGGGTCCTGAAGCTGGTTATGCTGTAGACCAGAAATCTGCATTGTAGTTGGCATTGGTTGACACATGCTTGGTTAGAAAAATGCGCTTCTGAAAAAAATCTTGATACTTATGAAATGTACCATTCCAGTTCTCTAATTTAAGAAGTTACTAGCATCTCCAACAGTTTTTTAAAGTGGATCATGACTGATGCACGAGAATTTTTTCATATTCTTAAACTTATGGATTCAGTATAGTATTCAGTAAAAAAAATTGTATAGATTAAAATTCGAAGATATACCGCCGTATTCACAAAGTATTCAATCAAAGTTAAGTCATAACTGAGGTCCTCGGTTAAGGACAAATTTTAATCGCAATCTCAATTAACGCGAAACAGGCTTGCTTCACCACCGTTAAATGCGTTAACTGAGGTTGCGATTCAAATTTATCCTTAACTGAGGACCTCAGTTAATACTTAACGGAGATTGAAGGACTACACAAACTGACGCGGCCGCGGTGGCGATCAGAGAGCGGTAGAGACCGCGATCGAAATAAACTCATGGATATTCATGTGGGTGCACAAACTGGCGCGGCCTGGGATGCGGTGTTAATTTTGATCGCGTCTCCGGCCGCCGACTTATCGCAAACGTCACCGCGGCCGCGCCAGTTTGTGTAGTCCCTGAATGCTTTGTGAATACGGCGGATAGCTTCGTAATTCCGCGACGTGATCACTGGTACGGTTTTTGAATTGTTACTGTTATCCAAGTATTTCTTTCAAAATATATTCGTGATTATTCCAGGCATAGTGAGATAATAATATGTAATAGATTTGGATCATTTAATCGAATATATTAAAGAGGTACACACGAAAATAAAGGAACAATCAGTATCAGAAAAAAGAATTAAATGCCCAAAAAAAAACAGGTAAATCATTCGAAAATAATCAAAATAGCAGGAATTGATGGAGTAGATGTGCCTTTTGGCCTTATCAAAAGCACCTCAAATGTGCTTTATCATCATAAATAAATTACAGACAGCATATTCGACATCTGTAAAAAATATCCAAAGCTCGCTCATCTTAAGTGTATTCCTGTTTATAAATGATTTCACAATATGATTTCACAGGAACTTCACAATATCGGGCAAATATTCAGATATCAGTAAGCAATGATTGACGAATATATAAATCATTTTCACTTCACTTTCAAAACAAATGGTGAAATCCAGCTCCAATCAACCAATAAGGCACGAAGTCAAATATCACACGTGCTGTTCTTATGGTGATATGCTAAGATGACCCTTGCAACAAACGATTTCACAGGAACTACACAATCAGCCCTATTCTGTAACTCAGATAGAAATGAACGCATCGGATCGTAATCTGACAAATCGGAATGTTTCTCTTCTATCGCGTCCAATTTTGGTATTCTATAACCAATGTAGAAGACGCTGCAGAATCGGAATTCTTATTTCTACTCAACGCTCTTGGAAGTAGCCGGCAACGTTGCATATGCACGCAAATCTCGCCCTTAATAACCACTGACATTTATCAGTTTGTTTATTTTGGGTAACTTAACCTAGCAAATTTCATAAATATATGCAGTTTACTTTCATGAATTTTAGTAGTAAACAATTAACACGATGTTTCTGGCGGAACAAGCGCGTAAAAAGAAGAGAAAGGGAGGTTTTTTTTTAATAAAAAGCGAAGTGAATAAATTTTCAATTTATCCCGTGGAATTTAAAAACAGAGAGAAATTACAATTCTCCAATAGCTTCATATGATTCGGCAGTCGTCAAAATCGGTTGTTCAAAGTGAGAACTGACTTCTTTTATGAAATCGACAGCAATTGTTTAAGGTAAACGGTAAAGCTTCCTAAATATTTCTTTTGGGATTTCAAAAGGATTACTAACTGTTATCCCTAAGTTCACAACGTTCCATTCTGAACATTTTCTGTTCGATTTTTTCTTCAATCACCGAACGTAATTCATAGATGATATCCATGTTTTTCACACTGATTAATCGACACTTGTTTTAAAATAGTTCCTTCTTCTGGCAAAACACCTATTAAACTTTTCCGTATTTACAAACGCTAAATTAAATTTGTCGATTTCATATGTCAAAATACGGCGACGGCGCATGCTCCCGCTCATGGTTCCGATCTCGTAAAGCGATTCCGATATGGTTTAGGCGGTAGAGAGCAATTCTATTCGATTTCGATTTCAGATTTCGATAATAGAATTCGAGTTGAATTACAGAATACCAATTTGAAGCGATTCCGATTTGACCGATGTATTTCTATTCGATGCATACCATCTCTATTCGATTTGAAGTTACAGAATAGGGCTGAATATCAGTCAAATACTTGAATATAATATCAATAAGGAACGATTAACTAATATCCAATTCATTTTTACTTCACCACGCTGAAAATTTTACACAATGAATAAATCTGCTAAATGTTCCACATTTCTACCTTAAATTTTTTATATATGTGAAGGCCGGTCCGTTTTGCACAACCTTTTTCCTGCAGAGTTCAACACGTTGCAGGTAAAAAGTTGCGTGTAGATCGGAAAATTGCGCAGTTTTGAAAACCGTGCGGAGACGTTGCAGTTGCAGCGATAACTAAGCTATAGACCATAGATATTCGTGAACTGCGCGGATTTGTCACTGCATGTAGACGGTAACTATGGTAACTCAATTGACGATTCACTAGAACTGTGCGAAATATACAGATATCTCTGCACCATGTAGACGCTCTGAAAATTGCTACGTTTTCATTCCGTCATAAGACTGCGCCGACAAAAGATTGAGCAAAACGTAGCGTATGGACTTTCGCCAAAATAAAAAACTTCCTGTTAGAGAGTCATTTCTAAAAATTGCGTCTTTTGTGGACTATCATGAATTATTAAGAATCAGAATTTTTTAATGATGAATCGCGCAGGGGTCCTGAAGCTGGTTATGCTGTAGACCAGAAATCTGCATTGTAGTTGGCATTGGTTGACACTTGCTTGGTTAGAAAAATGCGCTTCTGAAAAAAATCTTGATACTTATGAAATGTACAATTCCAGTTTTCTAATTTGAGTAGGTACTAGCATCTCTAATAGTTTTTTAAAGTGTATCATGACTGATGCACAATTACTTTTTTTTTATTCTTTAACTTATGAATTCAGTATGGTATGCACTAAAATAATCTGGTATACCTAAATCAAAATGTAAAGATTTTCAATTTGGATTCATCTAATACATTTGATTTCCTTGAAGAAAAATGGTTCACTTCTTTTTTTTCCTAAAAAGATGATTGCAATTAAAGGCTCTCACCCACCCTGTGCTTTATATTTATTGAAATTAAGAATTTCAAATGATATATGTATGAAAAAAATAAATGAGGTTTATCACCTAATTTTATTTTTTTTATGGTGTCTAGGAAGATTATCAGGATTATTTTTTTCTTTATTTGTAGGCTATTCTAGTCCTAGAATATTTGATTCTATAGACATAATAGTTTTTTTTCTCCAACTAGGGTCCTGTGAGTAAAGGTCCAGGATGTGGAATCTGGGCCCCTGGATGGAGAGTATGGCTCTTCTTCATGCGAGGTATCACCCCGCTGTTGGAGAGGTGGCTTGGAAATCTGTTGTCACGTCAATTTGAAGGTCGTCATTCTAAGGGTGTGGCAAAGACTGTCACCAAACAAAGAGTGGAGTCTCATTTCGATCTTGAGTTGAGAGCTTCAGTTATGCACGATATAGTAGATATGATGCCAGAAGGTATCAAGCAGAACAAGGCAAGAACCATATTGCAACATTTGTCTGAAGCTTGGAGATGCTGGAAGGCCAATATTCCATGGAAAGTGAGTTCGCCCACAGTTATGTTCTCATAAAAATAATTTTCAACTATTCAGAAAAACACTTGAATTCAACAAACTTGAAATAGTCAGTGATAAAATAAAATTTTTTTTTATGATGAGTTGCGCAGGGGTCCTGAAGCTGGTTATACTGTAGACCAGTAACCTGCATTGTAGTTGGCATTGGTCGACACATGTTTGGTTAGAAAAAGCGCTTCTGAAAAAAATGAAAACTCATTTAGTTTATCTAACATCCATTATCCAATATTGAAAGTTTTTTTTTTTTGGTAATAGGTACCTGGATTACCCATTCCAATAGAAAATATGATTCTTCGCTATGTTAAAATGAAAGCTGATTGGTGGACAAATACAGCCCATTATAATAGAGAGAGAATTCGTCGTGGTGCAACAGTCGACAAAACTGTTTGCAAAAAAAACTTGGGTAGACTTACTAGGTTATACTTGAAAGCGGAACAAGAACGTCAGCATAATTACCTTAAGGTAAGTAAAAAATCGAACGAAAGAAATACTGCAAACTAAACGATTAAATTCATTCAGGATGGTCCATATATATCTCCTGAAGAGGCTGTCGCCATTTATACTACCACAGTTCATTGGTTGGAATCCAGAAGGTTTGCACCTATCCCTTTTCCTCCTCTGTCATATAAGCATGACACCAAACTCCTGATTTTGGCGCTGGAGAGATTGAAAGAAGCATATAGTGTCAAATCCAGGCTCAACCAAAGTCAGAGAGAAGAATTGGGTCTTATTGAGCAAGCTTATGATAATCCACATGAAGCATTGTCTAGGATAAAACGTCATTTGTTGACGCAGCGTGCTTTCAAAGAGGTAAGCTGTTGAAGATTTTCATACAATGCGCACAATAAACACAACTGCAATGTCTAGGATATTTAAAAAATTTCGATCAAGTATCCCTATACTCTTTTCAACAATTGAATGCGATGAAAGTATGGTGTATCTGCCTGAAAAAACCTTATTCCATCGAAATATTGGAATAAGTATAGAATCAAACTACGACCACAATACGACAATAATTAATTAAAGACTTTACAAATATTCAAGTTAAGAAACACCATTTTTCAATAACATATATGACCCCCCACGATTATTCACAACATCCATACATCATGTGGGCATACTCAAAATCAAATTGTCAATATCATGTTGCGTTATTTCATCACAAGACTCTTGTAGAGATATAAAAAGATTTTCTTTGTTGTCTCTTAACAATCCCATATGGAGAGCTCTTCTCTGAACCCTTATCCCACATATGCCCTATAGGATTTATGTCCATCGAAATTCTTTATGTGTGTGACGTAGCATTGTAGTTTGTCCCTATAGCTGTACCATATAGAATGACGTGTCATAAACAGGCATTTTCCCATTCAGAAATCTCTCCAACAAAATGAGGTCAGCTCTTCCACCCAAACTGATTCCTCCCCACACCATAATTGTTCCTCCTTGGTCAGGGTGAACTTCCTGAACTTCTTCTTCTTCTTCTTCGTTAAGCTAGGGAGTTCCCTGTTTGCTTGGCCTTGGTCTATTCTATTTATTTATTTATTCAAACTTGGTCTATTCTGCAGATGAGGAAAACCAGCTTTGAGCCCATCTTTTCGGTGGTCTACCCGAACATGAACGTTATACTAATAATAATCTTTAGTTTGAATCATGTAAAGCACATCTACAACATATAATGCTATCCATAAAACTAAATAGTGTCAACAAAATAGAACCAAAAATACTTCCCACTCCAATTGATCATGAAACAAACATCAATTCAAATACTCTTGTAGGAAGTAGTAGTAATTAAAATTTAGACTTGTTGTCTCATATTTTATGGTCTACCACATGTTTCGCAAAGCCAGTCTTGTTCATGAAGAACAATATTAGGCATTTATAAAAATAAATACCATAGACCGTCAAGATACCATTTCTTGTAAATACTCCCCTACATTAATCAGGACCTCCCAATTTAGATATTAACCTTAAAATTCTTTTTTGTATGACAAACAATCTCTTTACCCCTGAACTAGAACCCTAACAAATTATTCCATATCTCAAAACCAACTCAATTTTTGCATAATATACTATCTTTCAAACTTTTATTATTTATATAATTTGACAATAAACGAATACCATAACCAATTCGACAGAGCTTTCTCGATAAACAATCCAGTCCACATTAAGTATTGTTCTATGTAAACTCCCAAAATTTTTGTTGACTCTTCAAGTTTGATACTTATTCCACCAATTTCGTCATTATTCTTTTTATTTTTAACGTATCTCTGACTGCTGAATAAAATTACTTCAATCTTTTCATTATTATTTTATTAGCAGTAAACCATGGTTTTAATTGTTTGAAAGCCATCTCCGCTGTAGTCTCCAGAAATTCAAACTAATTATCTCCCAGAATGATGTTTGTATCATCTACAAAACATGTGATTGCATCGAAATAACCCCCTCCCAATGTACATTGCACTTTTTATTTTGGCGCATGTCACGCATCGAGTTTTTCGACAAACACTATGCGTGACTTTAACTAAAATAAAAAATTGGTTCAAGCCCTGTGGACAGGAGCTTTCCGGAGCTCTTGTTCAAACAGACAAATTATATCTCTGAAAGTATTGGTTTCTCAGAGTTGGGAATTAGATCAGTATATTCTTATGATAGAACTGCATCATAAAGGAAATTCAATTCAAATAATACTTTATTTATCAAGATTAAATGAGCAATCTGAGAATGAGAACTGCACCATGGAAGAAATCAATAAATAAAAAATTGGTTCAAGCCCTGTGGACAGGAGCTTTCTGGCGCTCTTGTTCAAACAGACAAATTATATCTCCGAAAGTATTGGTTTCTCAGAGTTGGGAATTATATCAATATATTCTTATGATAGAACTGCATCATAAAGGAAATTTAATTCAAATAATACTTTATTTATCAAGATTAAATGAGCAATCTGAGAATGAGAACTGCACCATGGAAGAAATCAAATTAAAATTACTGAAATGAATTTGACTCTCTCTTATAGAACAGGATGCCATGTACGAGTTTGAACACAGATCATATAATAAAGCATAGATAGAATAATTATAGCATTCTGTGAAAACATAAAGTACGATTCATTATTGAAAATTCGAAAAATCATATCTCCGAAAGTATTAGCTTGTTGGAGTTGAAAATGATATCAATGGATTTTTATGATGAAACTGCATCTTAAATATAAATTGAAATTGAAATTTGTTACTTAAAAAAAAATTTTTTTTTTCGTTACTCCGAAACCATTTCGCCCAATAATGAACTTAACCGAGATATTCATCTCCCTAACCTACTCCGAAAATTTCAACTGCTTAGCACATTCCGTTCGAGAGTTAATGTAGAAACAAATTTTCAGAAATATTTTTGACACTTTGCGGTAACCTGATAGATACAAAACTCAACATGCGTATAAAGGTAATGATTCTACAATTTGATGCTAAATTTCAGATAGATCGAGTGATCGGTTTCGGAAATATTCATAAAAAATATTTTTACTAATAACAGTCAGGACTCCGAAACCGCTTGATGGATTTCGCCCATTAACGATCTCGTCCGAAATATTTACGCTCCAAACCCACCTGGCAAATTTCAATCCTCTAACTCCTTTCGTTCGAGAGTTATCGTGCCTACGGCCGGCCGGACCGGCCGGACATTATTGATTTTGACCTCGGATTCTTGATCAGTGAGTCGAACCAAATCGTTTGAGACCATTTTCAGCCAAAAATTCGAAAATTACAGACATTTGGGCAAATTTATAAGCACTCTGTTCCGAGGAACAAGAGCGCCAAAAATAAACTCTTAATCGAATTTACCATGGTAAATTCGATTAAGAGTGTGTCCAATACAGGAGAACTACAATAGAATTCACCATGGTATATTCGATTAAGAGTGTCCAATACAGGAGAATGGACAATAGAACATACGCGCAAAAGCTCCTGACTTCACGTCATTGCTTGAACCATTTTTTTTTCGTAATTTTTAAAAAATTTTTCTAGCGGTACGGTTCTCACAAAATTTTACACACGTCTTTATGTCGATATTCTACAATTAGTTAGCAAGCTACAATTTCATCAGGTCTATATTTTTTGAGTCATCGAGGAAATAATATTCCAGATGGGTATAACTCCGAAACCGTTGGGCCGATTATGGCCAACAGCGAACTTCACTCTCCCATTTAGATGCGCAACCTACCCTGAAAATTGCAAGTCCCTATCTCCTTTCGTTCGGGAGTTATCGAGGCAACGGTCACCCATCCAGCTACTGAACTCACACAAGGCTGCTCAGATCTCCAACAATATAGATCCGATCGTGTTCAAACTTGGAACTTGGTAGTAGAGTTAGGTTCTGAAGGCTCTCGCAAAATATCTGCCATGTTGGATGAATAGTTTCTGATGTATAGAATTTTTTTCAATGATTTTCAATGATTTTTATAGAAATTTCTAGTGATACGATTCTCACAAATTTTTGCAAGAATTTCCGTGTTGGCATTCTTCAACTAATAACCATATTTAAATTGGATCGGTTTAGTATTTTTCGAGTTATTAAGGAAATAACGATTGCTATGGTTGTTCTAATGCAGTCATCGTAGCACAGTATCGTCAGAAATTTGGACAGCAAAGATCAGAGAAAAAGTGCACAAAACATATATCTTGCAGTTCTGTTGATGATAATATGGGGTATGCTCCATATCATTTAAATCTGAGAGTACTGAATGAATATAAATATCTAGCTGGCCCGGCGAAGTTAATAAAATAAAAATGCTCGGTATAAATGAAGTTTTATTATTATTTTCGATTAATTGCACATTATGTTGCTTACTTACAAAACAGAGTTTCCTTGAAATACTGGTTATTTATATGGTTTCAATTTGTTTTTGACAGACACACACAGTTATGATACAATATCTTAATCAATTTAAAGCATTCTGATAAACTATAATTTTTGTTTTGTTTTGTGGTGCGTAAATAAACAAAGATGATGGTTTTCCGACGCGCGAGCACGCGAATAATTGTCCTTGCGCCATGTCCTTACATCAACGGAAAAACAAAATTGTTACATTATGATAATCCATCCAAGGTACCTATTTAGTTAATGCTTTGTTTGTGGCACAAATCAATTCAATCGCGTACAATTGTGCCGTGATATAAAGAACATCCTGTATAGTAATGGTTTATTTTCAATGATGGATTCCTCGAAAGTATAATTTTTAACACTTGAATGAAATTGTACGATTGGCGTGAAAAACAGCAAGTTGCAATTGACGTTAAAAGAAAAAGTGTCGTGAGAAAAAGAACACCTTGTATAGTAATGGTTTATTTTCAATTATGTATGCCTCGAATAGTATATTTTTTAACTCAATTGAATGATATTGTACGATTGGCGTGAAATACAGCAAGTTGCAATTGACGTTAAAAGAAAAACACCCTGTATGAAAATTTCGGACAAATACATTATGGGAATCTATCCAAGGTACCTATTTAGTTAATGCTTTGTTTGTGGTCCAAAGCGCTAAGGTGAGATTAGAAATAAATAAGAATTCTTAAATCTTCTAATTTTCAGCGCAATTATTTAAATTTTTTCTGTCATAAGAACCTTTTTCTGACAATAACAAACACAAAAACAAAAAAAAGTGCAATCGGTCCTGCCGTCCAAACGATATAGGGATTCATTTTTATATATAAAGATTTGTGGGGTGAATATCCCTAGACATAGTGGATGTGTGTAGTTGTTTTTCTGGGACTGGTATTAGTCGCTCGCAATGAATTAAAACATAATTTTGAAATGGTGTAGGTGGGAATTGAATTTATGGATCTGTACAGTCATCTGATACCAGTGTATGATGTGGAACCATTAGAAAAAATAACAGATGCATACTTAGATCAATATTTGTGGTATGAAGCTGATAAACGTCGGCTGTTTCCACCATGGATTAAACCTGCAGATACTGAGCCTCCTCCATTATTGGTATACAAATGGTGCCAAGGTAAGATCAAATTTATTCATATATCTTCACTCGAAATTATATTTCCAGATATTTGAAATTTACTACATTTACTATACCTCTGTGTACTTCCACTCTTTCATGAAACAATATTGGTTAAATATTGAGCCTTTGGAAGAATTCAATAATAATATTTCGAAATTGTAAGTGATTTGTGGCAATATGAACTAACAAATATGTGGCTTTTGCGCGAATGTTCTAGGGAACGGCGTGCTATCATTTTGCGCAAACGCCGGCTGGCGGTTGCCACGATAACTTTCGAACGGAAAGAGATAGCGACTTGAAATTTTCAGGGTAGGTTGCGCATCCAAATGTGACGGACAAGTTCGTTAGTGGGCGTAATCGGCGTAACGGTTTCGGGTACAAAGTTCGTTTTCGAACAATGCAAAACTGTTCGAATTGAAACTTGGTAGTAGAATTTCGTTCGGATCGTATCTCTAGAAAATTAAAAAAAAATATTGAATATGCGTGTAGAAATATTATGTATCTCAGAAATTATCCGTCCGATATTGTTGAAATTTTGCAACAGCATCCAAATCTTATTTCTTAAGCCAAGTTTCAAACACGATCGAATCTATATTGTAGGAGCTATAAGAAAATATGTACTGGAAACCGAGAATCGTTGGGCCAGTTCAGTTTCTGAAAAAGGACGTTCAGAATTTTACTTAGGGAAAATTTGTGTAAAGGAGGGGACGTCTCGAGGGAAAACGAGGGAATTTTGAGGTTACGGGGGAAAGGGGGGTGGTTGAAATTGCCGATAAGGCTATAGTGTTGATCTTTGGAAAAATTCCATATAATTAAAAAAATATTTCGTGACGTATTTTTTCTAAGTAAATCGGGAATATCGGGAATATTTTTTTCAAAATTTAAGGGTCGTTTCGAAGGCCCTGTATGAAAATTTCGGACAAATACATTATGGGAATCCGTCCAAGGTACCTATTTAGTTAATGCTTTGTTTGTGGTCCAAAGCGCTAAGGTTAGATTAGAAATAATATTATATGGTTGTTAAGCGACAGAAAATTTGGAACGGTAAGAAGCGAAAGCTGAAGACGAAATTTCAATATCTATTTTACTTATTTTTTTCAATATTTAATTTACGAAAGAAATTTTCTTCACGTACGGACCTCAAATAGCGTCAAAATCGATAGTCGAAAAGTAGAGTGATATGGATGTACGCTCCAAAGTAGGACTGCGTATTCAGTACCTGAATAGGTGACCTCTCTGTTTATGAAGCTGAACAAGCGCACTAGACTGACGCACGGCATTGGTTTTCCAATTTTTTGGCACAGAATATGAAATACGCTATGGTCCGCGCCTAGTAGAGGGAAAATAAATTGTTGTTCACACATGCCTCTTTGCAGTACTTATTTTTTTTTTTTTTTTGTAACCACAATGATCTCAAACAGAGTACTATGAGATTTCACATAGTTAAAGGGAGGAGTGCAGAAAGATCACAATTACATAATAATGTGTGTTACAAAAACATTAACTTAAATAAAACATTAATTGTTTATGTTCATATTGCCAAGGTCGAAGATATTGTCGGTCACACAGGGTGTTCAATTTTTTCTGGGCGGTAGTTTTGATGATGAGTTGCGCAGGGGTCCTGAAGCTGGTTATGCTGTAGACCAGGAACCTGCATTGTAGTTGGCATTGGTCAACACATGCTTGGTTAGAAAAAGCGCTTCTGAAAGATTGATTTAGATACTTTCCTTCTTGCTGCCCTTTATTTAGTTCCTTTTGCAACTAATATATTTTTCAGGCATAAACAACTTGGCTGAAGTATGGGATGTTGGTGAAGGAGAATGCAATGTGTTGTTGGAATCCAAATTTGAGAAGTTATATGAAAAAATCGATTTAACATTGTTGAATAGGCTGTTACGTTTAGTTGTTGATCATAATATAGCTGATTATATGACAGCAAAGAATAACGTAGTGATCAACTATAAGGATATGAATCACACAAACAGTTATGGGGTCATTAGAGGACTTCAATTTGCGTCTTTTATCACTCAGTACTACGGCCTAGTACTAGACTTGTTGGTGCTTGGTTTACAAAGAGCAAGCGAAATGGCGGGCCCACCGCAAATGCCCAATGATTTCCTCACTTTCCAGGATGTTCAGACTGAAACATGCCATCCCATAAGGCTGTATTGTCGATATGTGGATAAAATTCATATGTTCTTTAGGTAAGTTGAAAGTGATATGATAACCTCCACTACTTATGTGGTGTTCTGTTTGCATGTTTGTTCATTTAAGTTCTTTATATAAGGTAAGTGAAACAAATTTCATGGTACAACATTAAAGCCCAATTTAGGCATCAAAGGAGCTAGGATCAATTTTAATTGTATGTACTTGTAGTACACACCCTTCTTTTGACATGAAAAAGACATCACCTGCTTCATGTCCCTTGTAATACAGGCAGAAATAGGTAGAAACTGATATTTCATATAATTCGTTCTTTAGCTGCTCTTATAGCTTCCAAATTTCTTGAATGGTTAATACACATTCACATCTTCATGGAAAAGATCAGGTGAATAAGCAAACTGCTTCTAGACAAAGTAATGATCTTATGATGCTCCTTGTATACTCAGTATCCTTATGAAACTAATAAATGTATAAATAATAACTTTCGAAAGAAGGAACTCAGAAGCTTAAAATTTGCATCGTAGATTTGAGGCCTCGATACGCCGACCAAGTTCGTAAATGGGCAAAAGCCAACCAATAGTTTTGGAGATATATCATTATAATAATAAATTATCTTTATTGTTTCAATGTAAAACGGATGAGTGGAAGAGGCGAAGTCTAGCCTATATATAAAAAATTTTTGATTAACACTACGTTTCTACCTGGATTGAATTTACGCAGTTACGATTGCATAGCTTTTACACCCTAAAGAAGAACAATAGCGTATGAACTGCTGTTGCAAATTTTTGCGCGCATGTTCTAGGGAACAGCGTGATACCATTTTGCCCAAATATCTTTTCGAATTTTTCGAAAATGGTCTCAAACGATTAGGTTCGACTCAGAGTGACTCACTGATGAAGATTTCGAGGTCAAATTCGATTATGTCTGGCCGTTGCCACGATAAATTTCAAACGGAAAGAGATAGCGACTTGAAATTTTCAGGGTAGGTTGCGCGCCCGATTTTTTTTTCTTAAAACATTTTATATTTCAGAAACTATCTATCAGATTCCGTTGAAATTCTGCACAAACCTAGCCGCTATTTTGCAATCGACTACTGGATTTAAGCTTGATCAATTTTGTATTTTAGCAATCATTCTGAAATTAAAATTTCGAACTGGTATCTACTTCTGAAATTTCAAATCATGTAAATCTCAGAATTGTATCAACATCCGGAAGGCCGATAGTTCATTATTTTATTGCGCGCTTGTTAAGCCAGGAACAACGTGCTATCATTTTGACCAGATGTCTGCATTTTTGGAATTTTTTGCCGAAAATGGTCTCTAACGATTGGGCTCAACTCTCTGATGAATAATCCGGCTTCTAATCCAATTCTGTCCGTCCAGTCGGCACGATAACTCTCAAACGAAATTAGTTAGATTTTTGAAATTCGCAGGATAGGTTTGGAGTTTGAATATCTCGGTATCAGAGTGGTTTCAAAGTTCTGGTCATTTTGAATTGAATGAATGCAACTGACTATCGTAACTCGCACAAGCGCCTATGAGCTTCTGAGGAGTCTCCTTGGGGAAGAACTAGAAGGGTCAGTATAGTCATATCATTATCATTAACAAGCGATCCAATGCAGATTGACTTCACTATAAAAGAAGTAAAAAAGCTGAAGTAGCACCGTCGAGAGGTCAATCTGCTTTGGCGAACTTGGTAATGACAATGGTATGATTATACTGACCCTCCTAGTTCTTCCCTCAGAAGCTCCTAGGAGCTTTTGTGTGAGTTAGAAGAGTCAGTTGAGTTGTATGTAAGTATTGTTACTGTATCCTTCCGCCAGCTTAGGCATAGCACTGTTAATTCTTGACCCAACAGTGAATGGTGGCCACTACCACCAGACTAGATCTCCGGGGCGCTCTATCCACTGAGCTTGAAGCACACATCATTCAATTCAAATTGGCCAACGTGGAGAAGCGCGCCAAAGAGTATTGACTTCACGCCATTGCTGTTTTATTTTTTTTAATTTAAAATTAGAATTCAGTTGATGCCCAGTGTATTATTTCACGATTTAAAGCTAAAAAGACGGCTTGAAGGTTTATACTGCATAAAGGCTGGTATATGCTGGCTGGTAACTTTAACTTAATCATATATATATAATATATATAGACATTTATTTTTAGTGTTATGCTTTATAATCAGAATAAATAATCCGTTAACTTATTAATTATTATTATTAATAATAAGTAAACGGATTATTCAGTCTCAGTATCAACCATAGCGTTAGAA
This sequence comes from Halyzia sedecimguttata, assembly GCA_937662695.2. Taxonomy (NCBI): domain Eukaryota; kingdom Metazoa; phylum Arthropoda; class Insecta; order Coleoptera; family Coccinellidae; genus Halyzia; species Halyzia sedecimguttata. The sequence goes on from OW569411.2 coordinate 37,308,169, forward strand.
ATCTATGTTTCAATTTTTAAGTTAGGGAATAAGTTAAAGTTACCAGCCAGCATAAACCAGCCTTAAGGGTGTCTAGAGTCGTGAATAGACAATAGCACAGGCGCGTAAAAGCTCCGGACTTTACGTCAGTGCTTTTTTAAATATCTAGGACCACACTTCTATTATAAACTGAATTGGAGGAAGCACGTAAATAATAAAAATTAAAAAAAGCACTGACGTGAAGTCAGGAGCTTTTGCGCCCATGTTCCATTGTCTATACAAGCCTCATACGAAGTCGAAGGACCTGAAATTTGGCACTCGATTGTAAAATAGTGGCTCGCAGGGATGTGCGGAATTTCAGCTGATTCCGACGTATCGTTTCTTAAATATACAATTTTTGAAGAAAAATAAATGTTTCTTGCGATATGATACTCACGAAATTTCTCGAAAATTAGCGCTTCGGATCTATAAAAGTAATTACCGAGTTTCAACTGGGTGGTATTTGTAAATTTGGCGCTATTGCGAGTCTTTATCTCTTTCCGTTCGAAAGTTATCGTGGCTACGGTCACCAATCTAGCTACTGAACTCACTCAAGGCTGTTGGATCTCCAACAATATATATTCGACCGTGCTCAAATTTAGAACTTGGCTTTGAAGGCTTTCGAAACATTTCAGCTATATCGGACGGATAGTTTCTGAGATAGAATTTTTTTCAATGATTTCTTTTTAAAATTTTCTAGTGATACGATCCTCACGAGATTTCGCAAAAATTTGCACGTCGGCATTCTACAAGTAATTGCCATGTTCGAATTTATCTGATTCGTATTTTTCGAGTTATTGAGGATATAACAACAAAATTTCAGATGAGTCACTCCAAAACCGTTTAGCCGATTATGCCTATTAACGAACTCAAATATCGCATTTGGATGCGCAACCTACCCTTAAAATTGCAAGTCGCTATCTCTTTCCGTTCGAAAGTGATAATGGTCATCCATCCAGCCCACCTGATACTGAACTCGCCTGTACATACGCCTTCGTGTCGGTATTCAACAACTAGATGCCAAGTTCCAATTCGATGGAATCTGTATTGTTTGCAAACAAAATTACTAGTCGGAAACCGTTTGGCTGATATATATATATATATATAATGAGTATAATCACAGTCCTTGTTATCAATCAATATATTAATATCAGGGATATTGGGCTGTAGGTGGAGTATTAAAATTCACTCTTTTTTGCTCGTCAAGCTTTCGACTGATTTCCAGTCTTCCTCAGGACTTCTAAAATGGAACATATATTCATTATACTGTTTACAACATAGAATTTTACAAAAACTTACACAATCTGAGTATAATCTAGGGTCAAATAATAATTCAAATTTAAATATCAAGTTTTCCACATGTATAATACGCATTACATTATTCATTATGTCAAAATATTTTAGGCTATGATATAATTCATTAACTGTCACTCTTCTTCTTACTTCTGTCTTCAACTGGATTCGTCATTCATCTGGAGGTCCCAGGTAATGTAGTTCTTTCTGCTTCCATAAATCGGTCATCAAATAGGTGTATATACTACTAATTTTATTCGTGTCTGTCTTCTTGTTAATGGGTTTTTCTTGTTTATTAATGTGATACATTTCCAAAAAAAGCCGTTTTTGATAATTGTCTGATCTTGTCAACACTTTCACTTGTTCATAATCTATCCTATGGTCATTGTCTGCACTGTGTTTGGCTAATGCACATCTTTCTGGATATTTCTTAGTATCACTTTTGTGTCCAGCTATGCGTCTTCTTAATGTTTGTGAAGTTTGCCCCACATACTTTTTATCGCATCCACCACATGGTATCTGATATACTATATTCGACTGGTCCAGTTTTTCTGTCTTGTCCTTTAGACTTGTAAAAAGTTTTGACACTGTATGGGTATATTTTCTGGTTATTTTAACTCTATCATATTTAAATTGATTCAGGAGTTTGTCTGTCAAATTTTCGATGTTGGATATTGAGCAGTATGGTTTCATTTCATTTGTATTTTGTGCTGTGTTTGTTGGCGGCTCTGTATCCACTATCCTGGGTTGCACCGGTGTAGAGTAAAGTATCTTGTTTGTAAGTCTTTTCGGGTATCCATTCTCTTCCATAATTACTGCCAAGTGTTCTATGTTCTTTCTGATGTATGGTTGGTTGCATAATCTGTATATTCTATCTTTCATCTGTCTTAAGGTATTTACTTTTATCGACATCTTATGATCTGAGTTATAATTTATTGTTCTTTCAGATGAAGTAGGTTTCTTGTACATATCAATTTCTACCTTTTGGTTTTCTCCTCTTATCACCTTCATGTCCAGGAAAGGAATCCATTTTTCATCTGTCTCGGTTTCTATAGTGAATTTCAGCCGTTGGTCTGCTGTTCCATCATTAAATGTCCCAAGCAATTCCTCAATTTTCCCCTCGTCTGTTGAGAGTATTATGTCATCCACAAATTTCTTTACAAAGTGTGGTCTGTGATGTAATCTTGGTAACGTGATGTCCAACATATAGTCCATTGTGTATTGTGCTAGTATGGGACTTAAGGTCGATCCCATCGCGCAACCTATTTTTTGTTTATAGTAGTTTCCGTTGTAGGTGCATGTGTTGTTGTCTATAACAAATTTCACTATTTCTATGAATTTTTCTTTTTTCATGTTGTTTATGTGCGGTTTTATTCTTTCCCAATTATAATCCAGGGCTTTCGTAATCAGTTGTATCGTCATATTCCCAAACAAATTCTCTACATCCAAAGACAGCAATACTTCCCCTTCAGGTAATGTGAGCTGTCTTAATTGTTCCGAACATTGAAATGAATCCACTATATAATATGCATTGTCTTTATTGTATGCTCGAGTCAGAAGTTGCGCCAAATATGTTGCTATATTCTTTGTTGGAGACTTTATTCCAGATATTATGGGCCTAAGTGGGTTGTCGGCTTTATGGATCTTTGGGTTTCCATAAATTTTAGGAATGTTGGCATTATACATTTTATAACCTTTCACTTCCACTTCACTCAGTAAGCCTATTTTCCCTATTTCGTCAAAGTATCTGTTGGCCTGGGTTTGTATTTTCTGAGTAGGATCACTTCTCATTTGTACAAAATTTTCTCTATCCTCCAATATTTGTAGCATCTTCTCTTCATACTCCGTCCTATTCATAACCACAGTGACTCCTCCTTTATCACTTTGGGTTATAATTATTTCTGGATTTTCATTTATAAATTTCTTTGTGTCGTTGAATATCTTTGTCAAAGGAAACTGTGTATCTCTAAATCTGTGTACATAGTTGGTAATAACGCTTGTAGATTTTGCTCTCTCTATGTCTTGTTCCCTCTGTTCCATATTAGAAACTATGTATTCCACATCAGCCAGCAATTCTTCCATACTTATGTCTCTTGGTGATTGTTTTAAAGCAAATTTTGGACCCATCGCTAATAGTTGTTGGCTGTTTTCTGGTATTACTACATTAGTCAGATTCTTTATCCATTTCTTCTGTGTTAACATCTTCCTATTCTGGTTGTTCTCCAATACTTTTATCTTGTTAATATTGGTGTCTTTTACTCTATGAAATGTGGCATTATATACAGTCCTCTGCCTTCTCACGAATTCTCTAATTGTTTCTTCAGGTATGACCTCCCGCAGTATCTTCATTAACTTCCCCATTGTTTTTTCGGTATTGGCGACCGTCCAATTCGTCTGCTTTATCTCCAAACTCAGCATCTTGTTAGCATAATTATCATTCAGATGTTTAACTTTATTAGCTAGCCTTCCGTTGTTGCCTTCTAACAGGTTAATAATATTCTTCATATTGTGCGCAATGTGGTTCGGTTTGAGGTTTTTTCTCTTGCATTCGAGTAAGAATATTCTTCTATTTATTTGTGCTCCTAATCTGATGTTAAGTTTGCTCCATTTTTTCAATTTGGTAGTGATGTCTATTCCAAATCTAGATGTGATGGTTACAAAAAATCCCATGTTTTTTATTAATGAGTATAATCACAGTCCTTGTTATCAATCAATATATTAATATCAGGGATATTGGGCTGTAGGTGGAGTATTAAAATTCACTCTTTTTTGCTCGTCAAGCTTTCGACTGATTTCCAGTCTTCCTCAGGACTTCTAAAATGGAACATATATTCATTATACTGTTTACAACATAGAATTTTACAAAAACTTACACAATCTGAGTATAATCTAGGGTCAAATAATAATTCAAATTTAAATATCAAGTTTTCCACATGTATAATACGCATTACATTATTCATTATGTCAAAATATTTTAGGCTATGATATAATTCATTAACTGTCACTCTTCTTCTTACTTCTGTCTTCAACTGGATTCGTCATTCATCTGGAGGTCCCAGGTAATGTAGTTCTTTCTGCTTCCATAAATCGGTCATCAAATAGGTGTATATACTACTAATTTTATTCGTGTCTGTCTTCTTGTTAATGGGTTTTTCTTGTTTATTAATGTGATACATTTCCAAAAAAAGCCGTTTTTGATAATTGTCTGATCTTGTCAACACTTTCACTTGTTCATAATCTATCCTATGGTCATTGTCTGCACTGTGTTTGGCTAATGCACATCTTTCTGGATATTTCTTAGTATCACTTTTGTGTCCAGCTATGCGTCTTCTTAATGTTTGTGAAGTTTGCCCCACATACTTTTTATCGCATCCACCACATGGTATCTGATATACTATATTCGACTGGTCCAGTTTTTCTGTCTTGTCCTTTAGACTTGTAAAAAGTTTTGACACTGTATGGGTATATTTTCTGGTTATTTTAACTCTATCATATTTAAATTGATTCAGGAGTTTGTCTGTCAAATTTTCGATGTTGGATATTGAGCAGTATGGTTTCATTTCATTTGTATTTTGTGCTGTGTTTGTTGGCGGCTCTGTATCCACTATCCTGGGTTGCACCGGTGTAGAGTAAAGTATCTTGTTTGTAAGTCTTTTCGGGTATCCATTCTCTTCCATAATTACTGCCAAGTGTTCTATGTTCTTTCTGATGTATGGTTGGTTGCATAATCTGTATATTCTATCTTTCATCTGTCTTAAGGTATTTACTTTTATCGACATCTTATGATCTGAGTTATAATTTATTGTTCTTTCAGATGAAGTAGGTTTCTTGTACATATCAATTTCTACCTTTTGGTTTTCTCCTCTTATCACCTTCATGTCCAGGAAAGGAATCCATTTTTCATCTGTCTCGGTTTCTATAGTGAATTTCAGCCGTTGGTCTGCTGTTCCATCATTAAATGTCCCAAGCAATTCCTCAATTTTCCCCTCGTCTGTTGAGAGTATTATGTCATCCACAAATTTCTTTACAAAGTGTGGTCTGTGATGTAATCTTGGTAACGTGATGTCCAACATATAGTCCATTGTGTATTGTGCTAGTATGGGACTTAAGGTCGATCCCATCGCGCAACCTATTTTTTGTTTATAGTAGTTTCCGTTGTAGGTGCATGTGTTGTTGTCTATAACAAATTTCACTATTTCTATGAATTTTTCTTTTTTCATGTTGTTTATGTGCGGTTTTATTCTTTCCCAATTATAATCCAGGGCTTTCGTAATCAGTTGTATCGTCATATTCCCAAACAAATTCTCTACATCCAAAGACAGCAATACTTCCCCTTCAGGTAATGTGAGCTGTCTTAATTGTTCCGAACATTGAAATGAATCCACTATATAATATGCATTGTCTTTATTGTATGCTCGAGTCAGAAGTTGCGCCAAATATGTTGCTATATTCTTTGTTGGAGACTTTATTCCAGATATTATGGGCCTAAGTGGGTTGTCGGCTTTATGGATCTTTGGGTTTCCATAAATTTTAGGAATGTTGGCATTATACATTTTATAACCTTTCACTTCCACTTCACTCAGTAAGCCTATTTTCCCTATTTCGTCAAAGTATCTGTTGGCCTGGGTTTGTATTTTCTGAGTAGGATCACTTCTCATTTGTACAAAATTTTCTCTATCCTCCAATATTTGTAGCATCTTCTCTTCATACTCCGTCCTATTCATAACCACAGTGACTCCTCCTTTATCACTTTGGGTTATAATTATTTCTGGATTTTCATTTATAAATTTCTTTGTGTCGTTGAATATCTTTGTCAAAGGAAACTGTGTATCTCTAAATCTGTGTACATAGTTGGTAATAACGCTTGTAGATTTTGCTCTCTCTATGTCTTGTTCCCTCTGTTCCATATTAGAAACTATGTATTCCACATCAGCCAGCAATTCTTCCATACTTATGTCTCTTGGTGATTGTTTTAAAGCAAATTTTGGACCCATCGCTAATAGTTGTTGGCTGTTTTCTGGTATTACTACATTAGTCAGATTCTTTATCCATTTCTTCTGTGTTAACATCTTCCTATTCTGGTTGTTCTCCAATACTTTTATCTTGTTAATATTGGTGTCTTTTACTCTATGAAATGTGGCATTATATACAGTCCTCTGCCTTCTCACGAATTCTCTAATTGTTTCTTCAGGTATGACCTCCCGCAGTATCTTCATTAACTTCCCCATTGTTTTTTCGGTATTGGCGACCGTCCAATTCGTCTGCTTTATCTCCAAACTCAGCATCTTGTTAGCATAATTATCATTCAGATGTTTAACTTTATTAGCTAGCCTTCCGTTGTTGCCTTCTAACAGGTTAATAATATTCTTCATATTGTGCGCAATGTGGTTCGGTTTGAGGTTTTTTCTCTTGCATTCGAGTAAGAATATTCTTCTATTTATTTGTGCTCCTAATCTGATGTTAAGTTTGCTCCATTTTTTCAATTTGGTAGTGATGTCTATTCCAAATCTAGATGTGATGGTTACAAAAAATCCCATGTTTTTTATTAATGAGTATAATCACAGTCCTTGTTATCAATCAATATATTAATATCAGGGATATTGGGCTGTAGGTGGAGTATTAAAATTCACTCTTTTTTGCTCGTCAAGCTTTCGACTGATTTCCAGTCTTCCTCAGGACTTCTAAAATGGAACATATATTCATTATACTGTTTACAACATAGAATTTTACGACTATATATATATATATATATTCTTTTGAACTTGAGCATTACAATTTGTTTTTTATCTAACAATAAAGCATGTGTATGAAAAAAGTGTTAGCAGAGGTTAGTGTAACGGGGTACCATATAATTTGATATATGATACTAGAGCTTAGGGAAAAAACCTCAGCAAAAAAACCCTATCTCCCCGTTAGTGTTGTGATTTATGAAAATTGAAATTGTTAACAAAATATGCTGAAATATTAAATATTGAAGGGCATCTTTTTCTTTATTATCGCTTCTTCCTTCAACAAGCAGAGAAGATTCTCCAAGGTACCCGAAACCCAATCTGAAAAAGGAAAAGACTACGGGAGAAAACGAACAAATTAAAAATGGAATATTCTATATTTCATTAAATAGATTTGAAACTCGCTATGGCTGATTATGGCCATTAACGAACTTGTCCGTCGTATTTGGAGACGCAACCTACCCTGAAAACTCCTTTCCGTTCGAAAGTTATCGTGGCAACCACCGGCCGGTCAGACATAATCAAATTTTACCTCGAATTCTTAAGCAAGGAATCGAACCTAATCGTTTGAGACCATTTTCGGAAAAAATTCGAAATTAACAGATATTTGGGCAAAATTATAGCTTGCTGTTCCCAGGAACAAGCGAGCTAAAAGAGCCCAATTGGACCTTAAAAACTAGGGAACTGAAATGGTTTATTGGGAGAAAATTATATCTAATAACTGAAAATAAAATACTCATATACAAGCAGTCATAAAACCAATCTGGACCTACTGTATAAAGCTATGGGCATGCGCAAGCAAATCTAAAACGGCAGTAATACAAAGAACAAGATCAAAAATACTTAAAATGATAGTGAATTCACCCTGGTATATATCTAACTACACAATACACAAAGACCTCAAAATTCCATTCGTGAACGAGGTAAAAGGAATAAATACATCAACAATCACCTTAACAGGCTAGAACATCAACACCCTCTCTAACAGCCACTTATACAACCCACAAAAAAAAAGACCCAGACTTCAGAAAACTAAGGAAACGTCACTAGACGTTTACCTTCCACGTCATTATAGTGCATTCACAGGGTCTTTATAAATTATTGTAACAGCTCAATTGGCTTTGAAATATTCTTATTTTGCCGATTCATATACATATAACTGTTCACATTCCCGATTTTATCCACATAATTTATTTTCTAACAATAAAATTTTTAAGGCTGACAATTTCAAAGGCCCTGTAAAATAGCCAGGATCCTTAACGAAGAGCGGCAAGGAATTATTCAATGCCAACTGCGCTGTTATAATCATTTATAAAGACCCTGTATATTATGTACTAGTCATCACATTGGCTTATATATTGTGTAAATCTTATTGTCAATAAAGTATTATTATTAAATTAAAGTGTTATAATACAATCACTACTTTCAATTGAATTAAAATATGAATTTTTTTATGATGAATTGCGCAGGGGTCCTGAAGCTGGTCATACTGTAGACCAGTAACCTGCATTGTAGTTGACATTGGTCGACACATGTTTGGTTGGAAAAAGCGCTTCTGAAAAAAAATGCCAAACTCAGTTCAGTTTGTCTAACACTGACTTGACTATAGAACGTGTCTAGATAAATTTATAAGTACAAAAGTAATATCTATTTTCTTTCAGGTTTTCGGCTGAAGAAGCTCGAGACTTGATCCAAAGATATCTGACTGAGCATCCGGATCCAAACAATGAAAATATTGTTGGATATAACAACAAAAAGTGCTGGCCGAGAGACGCGAGGATGCGGTTAATGAAGCACGACGTGAATCTGTAAGTTGAAACTAAAAGTTTGTTACATTTGTATCATGAATATTATTTTTTTTTAGGGGACGAGCCGTGTTTTGGGACATAAAGAATCGTTTACCGAGATCTGTTACCACTATTCAGTGGGAGAACAGTTTCGTCAGCGTTTATTCCAAAGACAATCCCAATTTATTGTTCAACATGTCCGGATTTGAATGTAGAATTCTTCCCAAGGTATGTTGTTTGCAAAATGAGATCTGATGTTCCCTAAAAAAACACAAATTGTTGATTTGCAATGATTATTTCATCAAACGTAATCCTCTGAAAACATTCTATAATTATTTCTATAAATAACACCTAAAAAAATAAAGTCGAAAACTCTAAATACTTAGGTTCGACTATGGATGACAATTTAATCTCCCATAATTAGAGCTCTGTGGAATCTCACCCCATACTTGAAAGACCAATGTAAAAAAATGTAGTGTACTCATTGTACATTAGATCTGTGTTCACATATTCAAATAACACCATAGAAATAAGGCTTCCAGAAGAACCTCACACGCGTTCCTCCGAGAATTGAAATAGCGTTCAGAAAGTTCCTTCAATGTCAACGATCGGAAAATATAAGGGCAAACGCATGTTTACTCGCAGAACGCAGTGGTGATCGCAACAATGAAGCTGTCACTGCCTCAATGTTCTCAGGTGAGCCGAGGAACACCAGTTCTTGATTTCCGGTTCGGGACAGGGGCCAACGGGACTAAATTAAAGCGTTTCCGAAAGGCCCGCTGGGTTGCGATCACAGAACATCCGCCCGAAAAATAGGGCTCTGCGGCAAGCGAACGCTCCTCACTGTGCCAACGCATGATGGCGACTGAACTGTGCCGGGAACAACCTTTATAGTCCCATCTTTTGAACGAGACCACTAGCGCTCCGCTACAACATCAACCGACTGAATGGTGCGCATTCTAAAAAATACGCATATACAAAAATTATAAGGACAATCATTGAAGTGTGCCAAGACTAAGGAATCACACAAAAGTATTTTCAAAGGTCTTGTGAAATAATGCCTGTTCTGATATATGTGTCGATCATTGTAAAAGTGGTGTAACTCCATACCTTTTAAATACATATTTTTCTACTTAATGATATCACATTTAGTCATATCTCTTATTAAAATAGTGAGGCGACTGCATTAGTTGCAGTCTTATTAGGATAATAGTGCAATTATTGAAGTCGCGTCACTGTTTTAATGAGATATTTGACTAAATGTAATATCATTAAGCAGAAAAATAAGTATTTAAAAGGTATGGAGTTACACCACTTTTACAATGATTGACACACTATTTCTTAAGTTAATGAAAGCCCTTTGTAGACATTTAGTGAAATGAGTAGTAAATTTTACGTCATCATCGATATACAAGTCTAGGATTATTATTACTGGTTTCAATTCAATTATATTATTTTAAAGCTTACTTCGATGTGAAAAGTTAAATAATACCCAAAATGTTGTCGCTTTGAACAATGTATTTGGAAAGGACTTAACATTTATAAAGTAATTAATTTTGGACCTAGTGCTGATCCCTGTGGAAATTCTCTATTCAAATTCAATAAGACAGTGGTTGGTCTTTATAATATTTACAGCTTGTATTCTGTACTCGATGCAATTTGACAGCATATTTGTGGCACAATTCGAGAATCCGGCATAACTGAACGGAACGCATGATCCAGAATGTCAAATGTCACTCTGGACAATTTGAGCAGTTTACAGGTTTGACAGATTTACTCTGGAGTTTACTCTGACAGTGACAGAAGGTGCCAATATCAGAAAATAGGTTATGTTGGTTTAAGAAAGAACCTATTATTATTGTTTTCTTCACATACATGTAACTCTTATCATAAATATATATTGTGAGCAGTATTAAAACTATTAAATTACCTCACAGAACATTCATAAAACAGTGAGACAAAGATACTAGATTTTCCGTCCCATGAGTTATGTCAATTTTGAGAGGAGTAAAATGAACTCGGAGTCGAATACTCTAACATTTCGAACGACAGTCATGGAGTAAAATTTACCCAACCTTTCAGTTTCCAAACGCAATGGAGTTAATATTCAAACACAACCCAGATAATACAAATCAGAGTAATAATATCAATCTACAACTTAGTGTGGATTCATGCAGCATCAAATATCAATTATCAAGTAAAAAGTATCAAATAACAATTATGAATTACCAAGTACAAAAATCCAGCATTCATGCACTCAAATTAACAATTAAGAAATAAAATCCTACAAGTCAAAGATCCGAGGTATTAATTTTTCAAAATAACCTCTGTTCCCCCTATATTTGAAAACAAGTGTTTAAAATTCAATTTTCCAATGTGATAACACGGAACCAACATAAATACACACCAAATAAATTAAATATTTTACAAGTTGAGGTTATATCTACATCATCGGACTGTCTAATCTGCGTTCAGCTGCGCACGAGTTGTGTACAAGTACAAAATCTCGTTCAATTAAAGTAGAAAGTTAAAAGTTGGCGAACTACTACTTGTTATTTGTTAATTGATAATTGTTACTTGGCTGCATGAACACTCTCATTGAGATATATGAAGTTCAACTTTTACTCACTATTTGTAATTGTTAATTGTTACTCGATACTCGTTAATTTGGGCTGCATGAATCCACACTTAGACCAATACAAAGCAACGAAAGAACTTGGAAAAAAATTCCTGATGAACATCCATACATTGAAATTGAATGCTACAAATTTATACAGGGTGCTCCACGACCATAGTTCCATGGTGAATAGATGATACCCAGGGCGGCCGGAAAATAACAATTAAAAATGAGCTAAGGCTCTTCGTTTCTGAGATACAGGCAGATTTATCGATTTGAGCAAAATTTTCGGTTAGCTATAATAGCTAACCGAAAATTTTCGATTTGAGCAAAATCGATAAATCTGCCTGTATCTCAGAAACGAAGAGCCTTAGCTCATTTTTAATTGTTATTTTCCGGCCGCCCTGGGTATCATCAACCGAAAATTTTCGGTTAGCTATTATAGCTAACCGAAAATTTTGCTCAAATCGATAAATCTGCCTGTATCTCAGAAACGAAGAGCCTTAGCTCATTTTTAATTGTCATTTTCTGGCCGCCCTGGGTATCATCTATTCACCATGGAACTATGGTCGTGGAGCACCCTGTATAAATTTGTAGCATTCAATTTCAATGTATGGATGTTCATCAGGAATTTTTTTCCAAGTTCTTTCGTTGCTTTGTATTGGTCTAAGTGTGGATTCATGCAGCCCAAATTAACGAGTATCGAGTAACAATTAACAATTACAAATAGTGAGTAAAAGTTGAACTTCATATATCTCAATGAGAGTGTTCATGCAGCCAAGTAACAATTATCAATTAACAAATAACAAGTAGTAGTTCGCCAACTTTTAACTTTCTACTTTAATTGAACGAGATTTTGTACTTGTACACAACTCGTGCGCAGCTGAAGGCAGATTAGACTGTCCGATGATGTAGATATAACCTCAACTTGTAAAATATTTAATTTTTTAAGTCCCGAACCATTCAACGAATTATTTAGAAATTTGGAATTCATTGCCATTTCAGGCCAAAAATCCTGCATAAGAACCATACAAAAAAGTGCAGACCAGGACTCAGATATTTTGATTTTTATTTTACTGTTTAACAAAACACCGTGTACATACAATATCTATTACCCGTAAATATCATCTGAATCTCCATAGATTTGTCCATCGAATACTGTTTCTCACTATAACGACACACAAACCGTTTATTTTTTCTCCTAAAAATTAATTAACGACTCTAATTTTTGAGTGCCAATACTACCCTGAATATCGTGATGATCCTTAAATCGAATTTATTGCCCTGAAGGTTATAAAATTTGAAACATTCAACTTTAGTTTCACTATTCAGACACTAATAAGCATATTAATAATTAGTACAGGCTTGAATCACAGAAACCACATAAATAATTTTTTTGACTGTTCACAATTTATTACAATTTGATTTGGCTGCTTGTTACCTTCTGGAAATTTTTATCCTGAAATATACCTCATTTTTCGAACCTTCAGTATTACGATATGATACGTTTTTATGGTTTTTGCAATTCGAATAGACGTGCGGCGGTGAGACAATATCAGGCGAGGTATCCTGATAGAGCAGCTCCCGACCATCAGACCTTTTAGAATATCGCCCGTATCAGTACCAGACGTATCAGTAGCATGTTGAATATACCAAAAACAAAAATATTCGTGTCCTACATAAAAAAAAAAATAATCCATTTGAGAAAGGTGGCGAGCCTGTCGTCTACCAGAAGTATTGCGTACCCGTTCCATTGGTTTTGTAAATGTAGTGAATTTGGAACGGGAGTTATAGCTAACTAAAAATTTTTCTCAAATCGATTAATCAACCTGTATCTCAGAAACAACGAGCCTTAGACCATATTTACTTGTTGTTTTCTGGCTCCCCTGGGTAACATCTTTTTACCATGAAACTATGTAGCGTTACTCGTGGACCACCCTGTATACAAGGCATTTAACAACCTCTTCAAATCAAAAATTAATTTGATGAAAAGAGCTGAAGAAATAATAGCCAACAAAGGAAAAAACTACAGTGTACTCTTCCGCTATGTGTTATAATAAACTACCAAAAGACATCACATCTAAAAATTTCTTTAAAATATTTGTGAAAGGCCTAGAACAGTTAGGTTAGAATATATAACCTACTGTAAAAAATTTGTTTGTAAAATAACTTAAAATCACTCTAATTATGTTTATTATTTACAATTAAGATAGTTATGGTATCAGAATTACTGCTGTTTTATAGTGTGTTTCATTAAATAAAAAAAAATGAATGACATATTTTCAAACTTTACACGTACTTTCTTGTATGTTTCTTATTTCAATGAAAAATTCCAGTGTCGAACTCAACATGAAGAATTCAATCATCGTGATGGTGTGTGGAATTTACAACACGAAGGTAGCAAGGAACGAACTGCTCAATGTTTCCTAAGAGTTGACGATGAGTCAATGGGGCGTTTCCACAATAGGGTGAGACAAATTCTAATGGCGTCTGGATCAACCACTTTCACAAAGGTAAGAATACAACTTTTATTATAATTCGGAAATAATTCCCAAATTCAAAATGATAACTTTGCTTCAATTTTTTGGTTAACATTGCCGTAAAAGCCCCCTGTAGATGTTACCAATGTTGTGGATTATATTGTATTAACCTAATATTATCTCTAAAACAAAAATTTGAAGGTCATGTCCTAAACCTACGGGGATAGTTGACAAATTATTGTCCCGAACATAGAAGCAAACACATGAGAAGAATGAAACTAATTTATTTTTCAACATAGTCCCCAGCAACGTTTATAAACTTGGTAAATCGTTGCTGAAGTGTTTCAAACAGTACTTTGTTTTTTGTATTCTGGATCAAAGTGATGAACCCATGTTTCATCGACCGTAGGAAATGTTCGCTAAAATTCATCGTGATTCCTGTTAATGATCTCCAAATTTGTCTCTGCTGTAACCTAGCAAACACTCTTCTGGTCTACAGTCAGCATTCGTGGAACCCAACTTGCAGATAGTTTTGAGACCCAATTCCTCATGTAAAATTTTTTCAACTCTTCCAACAGAGGACTATGTCATGGACTAAATTAACATTTTCTTTGGTCACCACAGCTTTGAGGGCTCACACCTGGTGCATGTTGACAGGATTCTCTTCCCAGTTTGAAATATCGTGACAGTTCTTGATTACTTGGTACGAAGGGGCAGAGTTACGCATTACCTCAAGTAGGTATTTCTTGCGGTGATAACCCATTTTTACAGTCATTTTCGTCCATTTTGATAAAATCATGCACATCTCAATGGAAAAAATAATTAATATTTAACATAGACGATCGGATACGCTGATGCTTATTCGCACACACCAATATAAAACAATAAGATTTTGCCTGCATTTGCATTTGTTATTCAACGCCAACTATTATACTGAAAATAATTCGTCAACTATCCTCGTAGCTAATATAATCTGATCTAACACCTAAATTTGACTACATTTGTTTCTTAACGACTTTTGTTATCTGATGATTTGTCATACTTTGGCTGGTTAATTAGTGAAATTCTGGAGTTTGACAGTTCAAATGATTGTCCAGCTTTGTATATGGCATCAAATTGGGTATATATGAATCACATCAATCTTCTATCAACAGTCACAGACAGTTGATATGGTAACCTTAACCAAATATTCTGATTGCTATTAAAAACTATACCTTGAAATTCTTTCTTAGTGGTAGTAAATTCTAACCTCAATATTTCAGATTGTCAACAAATGGAATACAGCCTTGATTGGTCTAATGACCTACTTCAGAGAAGCAGTTGTGAACACGCAAGAACTCCTCGATTTACTAGTAAAATGCGAAAATAAAATTCAAACTCGTATCAAGATAGGTTTGAACTCCAAAATGCCTAGTCGTTTTCCACCTGTAGTTTTTTACACTCCTAAAGAATTAGGTGGACTTGGTATGTTGTCTATGGGTCACGTACTCATTCCTCAGGTATGTAACAATTGGTTGGAATTTCATAGAATTGCGAACTATAGAACCACTTAGATTTGAAATAAAATTTTTTTTGTTGTTTACAGTCCGATTTGAGATGGTCCAAACAAACAGATGTTGGAATAACCCATTTCCGTTCTGGTATGAGCCATGATGAAGATCAGCTCATTCCGAACTTGTACCGTTACATCCAACCTTGGGAGTCTGAATTTATTGATTCTCAGAGAGTTTGGGCTGAGTATGCCCTCAAGAGGCAGGAAGCAAATGCCCAGAACAGGTGAAAACATAGATTCTAATGACGATACTTTCAATTTTCTATATCTCAATTTTATGAAGTGTCTTTGTTTGATAAGAACTTTCAACAGTAGATTTGTTGCGCTCAATAACCGAATTTGGGACAATTCCCAAAAAAAATGAGCAAAACTAGTTCTGAGCAACGAATATTTCCCAAACCTGAGAGTTCCTGTTATACAGGTTTTGGGCGTTACAAAATGAGCAAAACTAGTATGCTACTTTGCGCAGAGCTGCAGCGCGCTCCTTCATTAAGTGTTTAATAGTATAATGATTCTTGCCTACACTCTATGCTAATATTATTATTATTATTATTATGTCTTTATTTCCACATCTCAAGTTAACATTACAAAAGAAAGAGAACATATTTACACGTCGAATTGGTTTATTCGCGAAATTCTACAATGGTCTACTTATCGCCGTCATAATAAAAATACATAAAATATAATCGATTACTGAGATTTCTAACGTCTTCATATTTCAACTTCCACATCGCACGTCTTTAAACACTCGCACCTAGTATTTCACGTCTATAACCTTCGTTCAAACGTCTAAAAAGGAACAATGTCCCGAATCCACTTCCGTAGATCGTCTCTAGAATTCTCCGAAACTCCGTCTATATCAACCTCTTAAAAAAGGGGCCCGTTATCTCAGTACTGACTTCAACCCCCACTTGACTCGCCCAATTCCGCTCGACGTTTTCCGATTCACCGCCCGCGAATCGGGGTACATTCCACCTCTTCTACCTGAACTTTTCACCGCTCTCATAGGGTTGTACTCCCAAGTGGTGTTCAATGCTGATTGGTGAATCCCCTGTACTTCGCTTAGACTTAGACCAATGGCGTTCCACGGAAACGGTCCGCGTTTCGGGTTCGAATGTGGGTTGGGCTAGTATCTGACATGTATCCATATGTCTCCTAAATTATAGTATTCAGAGACACTTCTTACAAGAGAACCTTCTGGACGAGAGTTGGTTGTTAAATCTTGACAGGGCAAAGGTGAATGTCAATTTAAATTAGAGAAATTTCTTTTAGAATTTTGGAAAACAGGAATTATCAATCAATTTATTTCATTTTCTGGATACTCATTGATCCACCCTCATTGATTAAGTACAACGAAAAGAATAGGCATTTAATTGTTGGCTTGTTTTATACACTAATTTGAAAATTGTGATTTCTAGGAGATTAACTTTGGAAGATCTGGAAGACTCTTGGGACAGAGGAATACCACGAATCAATACTCTTTTCCAGAAAGATCGTCATACACTTGCCTATGACAAAGGTTGGAGGATAAGAACAGAATTCAAACAATACCAGGTAAAGTTCAATGATTGAGTTTTCCATTTTAGCTAATCTAAACTTCTAATTGTTAGGTGCTGAAACAAAATCCTTTCTGGTGGACGCATCAGAGGCACGACGGCAAACTATGGAATCTCAACAACTACAGGACTGATATGATTCAGGCTTTAGGAGGAGTTGAGGGAATCCTTGAACACACTTTATTCAAAGGAACTTATTTCCCCACTTGGGAAGGTCTTTTTTGGTAAGAGATTTCTTGAAGTTGAAAAATATTTGATTCCATATAATATATCAGATCAAATCCAAAAAACAATCTGTGGAATTCTTTATGTATTGTGAAAATAAATATCAAATGCCTTATCACATTCATATCACTTGTCTGGTATCAACAATTAGAAATATTCTTTATAGGGAGAAGGCTTCCGGATTTGAAGAATCCATGAAATACAAAAAATTGACCAACGCTCAGAGGTCTGGTTTGAATCAAATTCCCAATCGTCGATTTACGTTATGGTGGTCGCCTACGATAAACAGAGCTAACGTTTACGTTGGTTTCCAAGTACAGCTTGATTTGACTGGTATTTTCATGCATGGTAAAATTCCAACCTTGAAGATTTCTCTCATCCAGATATTCAGGGCTCACTTGTGGCAGAAGGTGCACGAGTCTATTGTTATGGATTTGTGTCAGGTGAGAAATATCTCTGATCAGAGATTCTTTTTGAGCAGATGATTCTTCTGCTTCAACTGGAGAATTTAATTTTACTACATCTAACCCATACACCGAAAGGTATGTTTGGGATATTTAATATACCAATTGTTAAATTAGAGAGAAGTTGGGAATCTAACAATTTGATATCCTTATGTCGTAGATGATTTCTGTTTTGCATCATTACATGTCCGATTTAGGGTTATGTTATTATTTGTGATCGATTTCGAGCGAGACATACATCCATCGACTTTGTCCACCAATTTTATATTAATTAATTCGGGATACAATTTTATTATAAATTTTTGGGTCTAGCTTGTTGAGAAAGGTTTACTGAATATTTTTCAACAGAAATAAATCTTAAGAAATTTGCCGAATATAAAAACAGAGATTCTCATCATTTATAGTTCCATAAGAAATGCATGGGGAATTCAGTGTTTGGACGCATGGGTGGATCGTAATTCAAAATTCTCCCCTAACCTAACTAATGTGGTCTATTTGGCTTTAACTTTTTTATTAAACAGCAGGATATGCTGCAAAGTCTGGATATGCCCTTTATTTGAAAACATCGAGAACTTATTCAAGTTCCTAATAAATAATAAAAGAAATGAATCGAAGTCTACTGTTAATTAATGGATGAAAATAATTCAATCAATAAAACTTCATTTCATGCAGGTGTTTGACCAAGAGCTTGATGCCTTAGAAATCGAAACTGTGCAGAAAGAAACAATCCATCCCAGAAAGTCATACAAAATGAACTCTTCTTGCGCTGATATCTTGCTCTTCTCGGCTTACAAATGGAATGTTTCTAGACCATCACTGCTTGCAGACACTAAGTAAGTGTATAATTTAACAATTTAAGGAAGATTTCTGTCTAGAATCTGGGTATACACAATATAATTATTTATGAATATATTCCATCATACAAATTACAACCTTTCAGTATATCAAATGTTTTAATTTCTTAGAGATACCATGGACAATACAACAACTCAGAAATATTGGATCGATGTGCAGCTGAGATGGGGAGACTACGATTCTCATGATGTAGAACGTTATGCCAGAGCTAAATTCTTGGACTATACCACAGACAACATGTCCATATATCCATCTCCAACTGGAGTGCTAATTGCCATTGATCTAGCTTATAACTTGCATAGGTAAGTCTCTTCAGTTTAACTTCTTTGAACCCTTTTGGACCCTTCAGTTATTTAAACATCTTCCTTCAATTACTACAATCTATTAATTTGTCTTAGGGTACAGAGCTTCGAAATTAACAAAAGCTATAAATATTTTATTTTATTTATGGAATTGACGCGATTACCCCACTACAGTCAAATCTTATTTTGATTGAAATAAATTTGAATGTAAATTATTACATACAAAAAATATACTGTAGCCTGTTGCACTACTATAGCTACAGGGGTTAATTTATTAATACGCTTTTCCAACAAGACAACACACATCCACATACAGCAAGAGTTACTACTAGAAAAATATAACTTTAACCACAACTCGCTATTAGAAACTTTAATAACTTACAACTACTGACAACTTCTTACAAGTTTGTAACAAGTACATTTCTGATGGAATATAAACTTGGTCTAACCATCTTCTCATTTCAGTGCTTATGGAAATTGGTACCCAGGTTGCAAGCCACTCATCCAGCAGGCTATGGCTAAGATAATGAAAGCCAATCCAGCTCTCTATGTATTGAGGGAACGTATAAGAAAAGCTCTCCAGTTGTACTCAAGTGAACCTACAGAACCTTATCTATCCAGTCAAAATTATGGCGAACTTTTCTCTAACCAAATTATCTGGTTCGTAGATGACACAAATGTGTATCGTGTCACCATTCATAAGACATTTGAAGGAAATTTAACGACTAAACCAATCAATGGAGCTATTTTCATATTCAATCCCAGAACTGGTCAATTGTTCTTGAAGATCATCCATACTTCAGTTTGGGCTGGTCAGAAACGTTTAGGACAGTTGGCAAAATGGAAAACAGCTGAGGAAGTCGCAGCTTTGATCAGATCTCTACCGGTAGAAGAACAGCCTAAACAAATTATTGTAACAAGAAAAGGAATGTTAGATCCCCTTGAAGTCCATCTTCTCGATTTCCCAAATATCGTAATCAAGGGATCAGAGTTACAACTACCTTTCCAAGCTTGTCTCAAAATAGAGAAGTTTGGTGATCTTATATTAAAAGCAACTGAACCTCAGATGGTTTTGTTCAATTTATACGATGATTGGCTGAAAACTATCTCGTCTTATACAGTAAGTGTAACATTATATTGATTGTTTCTGGTTATTATAGCTATGTGATTTTTGTTTTCTTTTTGGTAGGCATTCTCCAGATTGATATTGATATTGAGAGCTCTACATGTCAACACAGAAAGGACAAAAGTCATATTGAAACCAGATAAAACTACCATAACTGAGCCACATCATATCTGGCCTACACTCTCGGATGATGAGTGGATTAAAGTGGAGGTCCAACTTAAGGACTTGATTCTTGCAGATTACGGAAAGAAGAACAAGTAAGTTAATATTCTGATGTTGAAGTAATGTAGTAATTTCTCGAAATATCTGTAATTTTCTAATTTTGAGCCGAGAATTGTTTCAATCAATTCCATTTATTTGGTGATGACGAATCTGCAGTCAATTTAAATTCTGTCTGTCTATCCTTAAACACAATAACTCTCGAAAGAAGGAACACAGAGTACTGAAATTTATAGGGTAGGTTTGATGTCGTAATACCCCGTTCTAGATCGTGAATAGACCAAATCCGCCATTGAAATTTTATTTTTGAAAAACTACAGGTCCGTTCGCCTTGAAATTTGGTATTCAAGTATAGAATAGCGACTTAATGGTTCATGCAAAATTTCGTGTGGATCATATCACTAGAAATATAAAATAAAAATTTTTAAAACAATTCAACATCCCAGAAATTATTTATTTATTTTTTTTTATTTATAAAAATGAAACTACAAATCAACTAAAAGTTGTTATCGTAGAGTATAAACATTATTTGAAATTTAGAAGAACCATTTAAGGAAAAAAAAAATAATAAAGAACGCCACAAAATTTCACTGTAACCATTTCTTAAGTTCCTTGGTAAATGCACCATATGAATCCATTATTTTAATATCATCAATCCATTATTTTAATAACATCATCATTATAAGCCATAATTCGCTGAAATTTTCTATATACATAAAGATCAATTATAAAGGTGCATTTTCATGATGACGCTTGACGCTGGCTTCCAGCATTAAATCGATCATGTGGAACGATTTAAAATAGAACACAATCTGAAATACATAAATGTGTAGCATCTCTGCAGTCTTCATAGTTGGCTAGTTGCTAGTAGTGGTTGCAGTAGGGTATTTGTGTGTCCCTCTAATCTTTCGTGGTAATCCCTGCTTCTTTATTGGATGACATACTTTAACAAGGGGAAAATAGTGCTCAAACTACAAGATATGGTATAAAGTTATTAAGGAGGCATTTCGATTTGGTTACATTATTTAGTTTCGGCACAGATCTATTTAATTTCAGAATTGTTACTTTTTGTTACAAATAATGCAGTTATAGATGCTTGAATCTTTTTGGCTTTATATATAAATAAATAAAAGGAAACTTTGAAGTCTGGTTGGTAACATATCACAGAGCATTGGCTATCATCCATAGAATTTTTGATTGACATCTTGTGTTGGACTTGCTTTTACAACGCCAGATTTCTATCCAGTATGTCTAAATTGGAATAATGATTGTTTTGTACAATAGTGTTTCGTTTTCTAGTGATAAAATTGATTTTCTTCCAATTAGCCGATGAATTTCTTGATTTTTAGATAGATTTGTTCCGTTTTTTTGGTGATGTGTTCTTTCCATGTGTGTCTGGTGTCCAAGTGAAAACCAAGATATTTTGTGGTTACTGTTGCGTCCCGTCGAGAACGAACATTTTGGTTCTATTCATTATTTAAAATAATACAATCTTTGGGTAAAAATGCATCTATGCAAAAGTTATGGATTCTATCCGGTTCATTGTGTCTCAGACCTAAAATGCATTTGGGTTATGAAATAAACCAGCATGTGCGGAATTTATGGACCTTTCATAGAAAACCCATATTTGCTCCCCAGGCTTTTAAATCGGTCAATAGAGAAAGTCCCGTGCTGACACATGTACACCACATTTTGTGCGTCACTTGTTGGTCATTCTCTCCCAAACGTCCTCTAGATAATTATCCCCATCAAACTTATAGGTGCCACCCTCAGGATCCATGAATCCAATTATAGGCGTTAGTACCCCACCAACCCGAAGATTGTATATGACACACCCATTTTTGCCCAAAACGAGGTAATTTGTAGTTCTAAGAAAAATTATTATTCATGTAATAGTCCGAGACAGTCAAGCTTAAAATCTCTTGTTAATTAGTCAAGTTAAAAAGATAATACATTACTGTTTTCGTTAAATAGTGTTTAAAGTATAAACCTAATTCCTCTTCGGTTGTTTATCCAAATACAGATAAACAACAAGATATCACAAGTAACAGTTCAGATCGGTGTACAGTTTTCACATCGATCGAGTGAATAGTTGTGATTGCAGTTAGTAGTCACAACAGAATTAATGTAAATATCAATTCACAAAAATATCACGGTAAAACAATCGTGGTACGAAACAAATACCGCTTGAGGTATTATTTTCTTGTTTAGACGGATGAAAGGGTACTGGTCCTTCCTCAAGGTCAGATTTACTTGCTTGGACTTGCTTTTATTAACTTTGATTTTCAACTTGCTCATCCAGACCTGAAGCTTTTCTAAATGCTCTTGTACAAGATCAGCTGCGGTTGTTATGTTTTCGTGGGTTGCCAGTATGGTTGTGTCATCAGCAAATGTTCCTATGGTTGTCTCTGTAGTTGCCTGAGGCCTACACTACTTATAAAACTGGACCCAGTACACTCCCTTGCGGAACTCCGGCTTGGATTTGATTTTTCATGACAGTTCTTGTCTACTCTGGTTCTAAATTCTCTATCTGTTAGATAGGACGTCAAGATGTTGAAGTACTTCAGTGGAAATTTATTTTTGATTTTGTGTAACAAGCCAGTGTGCTAAACTTTGTCAAATGCCTGACTCACATCGAGAAACACTGAAGTGCAGTACAGCTTCTAGGGTTGGTTAATTATTTATTTATTTATTTATTTATTTATTTACTATACAATATACAATGTATTTGCAAGTATATACGGGAAACCCCCTTTAAACAATAATAACAAAAAAACAAAATAATCATGACAACCGAAACATAATATCAGACCAAATTTTACATAGATATGTTGGCATCGATATGTTGGCATCCAAATAAGAACATAAAACAGTAATTCAAAAGTGCTACCTAAAATTAACTTGAAAATGAAATACAACTAACTAATAACTACAAATAACTACCCTATATATTACCTACACTGGCGAACCCTGTTACGTACTGCTACTTTAAAGTTATCAAAAGATCCGAAAAAATCTAAATCATTCGCTACAATGTTAGCCAATGAGAGGCAACGGTCCGGAAAACAGCGTGCACCATAATTGGTCCTATGCAAGTCCACATGAAATAGGAACTTGCTTCTATTGTTTCTGCTGGGACAATTCAAACCTACACTGAGCAGCAAATCTGGACAGTCAACAATCCCGTGAAAGATTTTAAACAGAAAGCATAGGTCTAGTATACTTCTACGCTCAGCCAGAGTATCCAAGTTGTGACCAATTCGAACCACTTCCATGTTACTACTGGTTACTTCCAAGTTCGATTTATATGTCAAATACCGCAAAAATTTACGCTGAACCATTTCGATGTTATCGATATTATATTTATACAGCGGTGACCATACACTCGAGCCATATTCCAGAATTGACCTTACCAGAGAACAATATATTATTTTGACTGTTTCAGATGAAAAATCTCTTGTGTTGCGCATAAGAAACCCGAGTACACGGCATGCCTTGGAAGCAATATACGAAACATGCTCGTTAAAGCAGAGTTTATCATCTATCACTACACCCAGATCATCTATTACATTAACGCATTCCAGGTTGTTCCCACCAATATTATAATTAAAATCAATTACGCTCTTAGACCTATGAAATCTTATCATCTTACATTTAACCACGTTCAAAGGTAAAAAATTCACAACTGTCCACATAAAAAACTTATCAATTTCGTACTGCATATCTAGAGCCATATTAAAATCATCCACTACAGAGTACATTTTCATATCATCAGCAAATAACAGAAATTTCATCCTACCAAAGACACAGCTGACATCATTTATAAATATGTTAAATAAGAGTGGGCCTAAATGAGACCCCTGGGGAACACCCGATGGCACCTCAATAACACGAGACACGAAATTCTTGTATCGAACTGATTGAGTTCTACCACTAACAAAGCTCTTCAGCCACATTAACAAGTATCCCGAGATACCAAAAGACTCTAACTTTGAAAACAACAAATTGTGATTCACCTTGTCAAATGCTTTCCTAAAGTCCGTGTACACAGCATCCACCTGCGAGCCCGATTCAAAACACTGTATTATGTCATTCACGTAAAGCACTAAGTTGGTGAGTGAGGAACGTCCACGACGAAATCCATGTTGCTCATTTATCAACAATGAATTACAATGCCAAGACAGATAACCATATACCATACTATCCAGCAACTTCGGTATGGTCGATTGTATCGAGACCCCACGATAATTTGAGATGTCGTTCCTTTTTCCGGACTTGAAAATAGGGACAATAAAGCTCTTCTTCCAAAACTGGGGTAATCTCCCTTCCTTCAACGAATTATTGAAAAGGGTGCAGATAGGTAAGGTTAAGGCATTTACACAGTTTTTCAATACAAGCGCAGGTATTCCGTCGGGACCAGTAGATACCTTGGGTCTTATATTCTGTATGATCTCATAAACCTCTCTAATAGAAAATTGACAAGAGTTCAAATCAGTGATATGCTCATATTTAACCTCCGGAGAAACCACTACATCATAGCTATAGACGTCACAGAAAAAATCAGCGAACAAATTGACTATTCCTTCCCCATCTGAACACGATCTATCATGGAAACACATAGTATCTGGCAAACCAGAAACGCTCTTCCTGGAGTTCACATGCGACCAAAATCTTTGAGGGTCGGACCGCAGATCTGTTTCAACAGCTAATAAATAATCTCGCCGCAGATTGTCACTTAACATCTTACAATTTCTGCGTAGTTCATTGAATTCTAAGTAATCACCATTATGATTAGTTCTCAGATACTTTCTATGAGCTCTCTTCTTCCGGCCCATAAGCTTGATGAGACTGCGGTTAAACCAAGGAGGATAGGTGGACCTATTTTTTGTTTTCTTAGGGATATAATAATTCATAGCATAATATAAAGTATCGTAAAACTTAGACACGGATACGTCAATTCTCTCGTCATCAAAACGCCAGTCAATAGATGCCAAAAACTCGTTCATTCTCACATAGTCTCCCTTTAAGAAA
Source organism: Halyzia sedecimguttata (assembly GCA_937662695.2). Lineage (NCBI taxonomy): Eukaryota > Metazoa > Arthropoda > Insecta > Coleoptera > Coccinellidae > Halyzia > Halyzia sedecimguttata. The sequence continues at coordinate 37,333,423 of OW569411.2, forward strand.
TCGAAGTGGTCCTCACAATAGTCCAGACCAGTACCGACCGGAACTATCCGATCAATAGAGAACTCCAATGCATTGTGGTGGATACTATTCACATGTAATGAATCAGTTGCCTCCCTCACCGAGGTCGTTAGCTCATTCGAAAATATCAGGTCCAAGAATGTGCCACGGGTATTTGGAATTTTACATACCTGCTTTAAGTTAGCAAAATCAAGCGAATTTCCTAGTCCTGATCCAGTAACACCCGTCCCAGGAAGCAAAAACTGGTCGTTAAACCAAACAGCATTGGGCACATTATAATCTCCACAAATGAACATCCTCGAGTCAGGAAACCTCAATGACAGCTCTTCCAACAGCATACCATGCGCCGCATACCTTTCCTCATTTGAGTTCGGCGGAATGTAGACACCTCCAATGAGAGTGCAACAGTGACCCTTCAATGACACAAACAAATGTTCCACACCATCAATACTGTGATCAATCAAGTTTGCACATAATGTAGTCCTCACGAAAATTGCAACACCACCCCCTCTAGATTTGGCACTGGTTTTACTATTTCTGTCCTTTCTAAAAATATTGAACAATGGCGGGCAAATTTCACAATCCAATATATCCGCATCCAGCCAGGTCTCAGTAAAGACAATGACATCATAACAGCATTGTTCCACAGTTTGATATACATTAGCTAGTTTTGTTCTCAAACCTCCTACATTCTTATAGTATACGAGCAAATTGTTTGAGCAGTCTACTAAAGGGGGGGAAACTAGTTTTTTTGTCTATTTTGAATAATTGTAGGCGCTCCACTGATGTATTTTATAGATATATTAGACTCTCCAGAATTATTGCGCCTAGCTAATTCCTCACGAACAGAAGCCAATTGGTTACGTTGTTACTTGTGTAATTTGATGGGTTTGTTGAACCGTTCGGTGCCCTTGTGGAAATCCAAACTGGTGAGGAGGAATACAGTTATCAGTTGAGATATCAGCATTTATACTCTATAGTAGTAGTCTTTCCAGAATTTTTGAGGGTGACAGGTAGTAGACTCATTAGGGGTTAAGATTTTGGTGTTTTTCTGGTTTCAAGGTATTCAATATCTCTGCTCTTTTCAACATTTTGGGCCATTGTTTTTATCTCAGGGGCATGAACAATGTAGGTTAACAATATTACTACATTCCTAGGAAGTTCTTTCATCATATTTGGAGATATTCTGTCAATACCAGTTTTGAAGAAGCCTTATTTCTTTAGTTGTGAAGAACTTTATGCCTGGAGTAGTATGCAGGCAGCCACAAAAATTACTCCACAGGTCAGAGAAAATAGAAATGTCAGATCAGTACCAATAGAAATCAAACAGTTGATTGTGGAAAAGAGGAAAACAGAAGCAAATGGCAACACACACATGCCTCATCCAACAAAACTGCCCTGAACCACCATTATGCAACAATCTCTCAAACAAATTATGAGTTTTACAAGACTAATCTTTCAACGATTACGTTACTGAATAGATTCGGCAATTCAATATGGAAGCTCATGAAATCAGAAAGACTACCAAAAGAAGAACACCAGTTAGTAACTCAGCACAGCACAACGGTGATGGGGCAGAAGCGAACAAGAAAAGGCGTAACTCTTTTTTCAGAGCACCTGGCTCAAGTGTTCACATATAATGACCAAACAACTGTTGTAAATAAAAAGTGAACTAGTCGAGTAGCCAAATGGTTCAATGAACTACCTGACTATAGAGATAAAAAAATATAAAAACCTTCAACAAGACAAAAGAATATCTCTGGAAGTAAGCAAATCTGTGATATCGAGAAACTACACTACTAATGATCCTGATTTGCATTTCGATAAATAAAAATAAATAAAAACACTAACGTGAAGTCAGGCGCATTTGCGCGCATGTTCTGTTATCCATTCACACCTCCCTCACACACCCTTACGATACACTGCATCAACCGGCTTTTTAGCGTTAACACGTGAATAAATGCATTGGATATCAACTGAATACAAATTTTAGAATAAATAAAATAGTGAAATTACTCAGCGGGGATTCGAATCCGGATTTCCTAGGCGGCAGACAACGATGCGAATTTTCTTGATTTTAAATTTCAGAAGAGATCAACATTTTCGCGGAAATGTATATCCAATTGAAAAAGGATTATCGGGAATTGCGCAAAAGGAGCAGTAGCAACATGATTTTTTTCTGCTCCTTGTGCGTATCACGATAATCCTTTTCCATTAAATCTACATTTCCGCATTATCCAATTTATATTATTGTCATATCCCAGGGTTCAGATCGCATCACACACGTTTCTTATGCTTCCTTCGTGTCGATGCTATTGTTTTCCTCGAAAATGTAGGACCTCGAGCTGAAGCAACTAATTGGTTGCTCGCTCCTGTTGTGGTCCATCTATGTTTTCAGTTTTATTCCTTTCCCTCGGTTTCTTGGTTACTTCGCCCTGAAGAAGCCAATAAGCAGAATCTCATGTTGACAAGTACCAATAACATGTTTTTTTTTCTGCTCCTATTTCGGAAAATGGAAAATGGTTGTTTTTTTGTTGTGGTCATCATTAATAAGTGTTGTTATTTTGAATCGACATAACTGATGGTATAATTTTTTTTTTCAGCGTAAATGTAGCGTCATTGACACAATCAGAAATTCGTGATATTATCCTTGGAATGGAAATAAGTGCCCCATCGGCTCAAAGGCAACAAATAGCTGAAATTGAAAAACAAACCAAAGAACAGTCACAGTTAACTGCTACTACAACAAGGACGGTTAACAAACATGGTGATGAAATAATAACAAGCACGACAAGTAATTACGAGACCCAAACATTCAGTTCCAAGACCGAATGGAGAGTTAGGGCGATATCAGCCACTAACTTGCATCTAAGAACGAACCACATATACGTCAGTTCTGACGATATAAAAGAGACTGGATACACCTACATTCTTCCTAAGAATGTCCTCAAGAAGTTTGTGACAATTTCTGACTTGAGAGCACAGGTATGTTTATTTAAAGGATGATTAAGATGATATTGGGTGAACATTACGCTAACAACCACTTCAAAAGGCATTTTTGGAAATCTACTGGGGTTGTCAAGATCAGTAACCTTTATGTTTGCTTTCCTATCTGAATTATCTATAATCGTGAACATACATCGGTGTTGCTTATATAGTGTGTCCATTATTATGTATCCATTAAAAATTATGAAGTAGGTATGTGTTTCCGGTATAACCAGTACTACTTCACTCGCAATATTTCAGGGTTTGCTCCCTTTCGTGAATTGCATACATACAACATTTGAGGATCGTTTCTATTATTCATGACTAGTCATAAATATTCAACTATTCATAAGAACATTCATTCAATATATATTTGAATATTTTGGGTTTTGTAAGGTTTTAGTAAGGAAGTGTTGACACCTTGGTATTCTATGCATCTTTGGTGTAACTAAATAAGATATCACTTTTGTATAAATTCAAATATGGAAATTTTATTGTGCCAATTTATGAAAATATAGATAACGGCAGCCAAACATATTTTGGACAGAAATTCAAATTTGCGAAAAAAATGTCACGTATGAATTTAAATTGGATATACATATTTTCATCAAGGAGAGTCTCCTGAAGACGAAATTTCACGGCACTGTCTTAACCCTCATTAATCTAATCTGAATTTCGACCATCACAATTATGTTTCTGAATTGGAATTGAAACCGAAACCATTTAAAACCCGAGTTATTATGTGTTTCCACTCCAAAACTGCTTCGCCAGACAACTACTGTCATAAGTGCCGATTGGCGCGAGGACGTTCACGACGACTATTTGATGAAATTCTGGAGTTTGACAGCTCAATATAGATTGCATTGGAATTTTTAGAGTAAACACTCAAAATTGTTGTTTATAGTGTTTAATATTGATATCCTTATTAAGCAATACCAACATGGCGAATTGATTGAGTAGTCATGTAAGGGTTTTCCCTTGTCAACCTTGATGAGCGAAATTGTATTGCTCTCAATTCAAATACCCAAAATTATCTTTTTAGATATGTGCCTTCCTGTATGGAGTTAGTCCACCGGATAATCCCCAAGTCAAGGAACTGCGGTGCTTGGTATTGCCACCACAATGGGGGACCCATCAAACAGTGCATATTCCAAACACCCCACCAAATCACCCCTTCCTGAAGGATATGGAGCCACTTGGATGGATTCACACTCAGCCCAACGAGCTTCCCCAACTCTCCCCTCAGGATATTACCAATCATGCTAAATTGATGGCCGATAACCCCAATTGGGATGGTGAAAAGACAATAATTATCACTTGTTCCTTCACTCCTGGCTCTTGTTCCCTAACTGCTTACAAGCTAACTCCCTCAGGTTACGAATGGGGTAGACAAAATACAGATAAGGGCAATAATCCAAAAGGATATTTGCCAAGTCATTATGAAAAAGTTCAGATGCTGTTATCTGATAGGTTCCTGGGATTCTTCATGGTTCCTTCTCAGGGATCGTGGAATTATAATTTCATGGGTAAGTATCTTTTAGTAGTTATTGAATTAATTTACTTTGGATCATTTATATATTTTTATTGAAAATTAATTCATGGTTATTGAAGTCGTATAGAACAAGGGAAGTTATCCCCTAACTTGCCACATAGACTTCTAAGAGTGGTAATAAGAGGTAGGAAAGGAAAAGAATAAGTAAGTTAGCGCCCTCTCATGTCGAAGGGCTGGAAATCAACTCCGTTCCCAAATTTTCAGTGAATATGTGCACTTTTTCAAAATGCTTAACGTGTCTGCTAGCTTGCTATGATCATTCAATACCATTTTGTGAATTTTGTTCACCATTTCTGACATCATTCCTTCTTTGGTTGGCCACTGCGATGATAGTCTTGACTGCTTGAGTATAAAATGTGCCAATATTCATTATTCTAAATTAAGGAGTAAATTTTCCAGAGTTGAAATTATTTTTCATGAGCATACAAGTATATCCCAATTTTTGCTGTATTGTATTGTTTTGCTGTCTCATTCCTAATGATATGCGTGTTATGAATTATGATATAATTACAAAGTGTATTTTCTTAAATGCGAATTCAACTAGGGAATTGGAATAACAATATGATAAATTAATCTAAAATTAATTTAAAACTCACATCTTAATAGAAGTGAATGAAGAGCTAAAATTTGAAAGATGCCACATGATTGGACAGAAAAGATTTTTCTCATTCTATATGCCTGCAATTTGTAGTATTTTTTGGATACTTCTCATTTTTTTGTCGCTAGTCCCCACAGATATTTTTGTTTCTCATTACAATGAAAGGTACTATCTTTGTATGCAGGAAGTATCCTACATGTTTTGTAGAAGTTTTAGCTTATTATATTTGAAGAAAGCTTGCGATGTAATCCAAGTGACAAACCAGGTTTTTTTGTTGATACTCATTGAGATAAAATTTAAAATATCGCACAATACTTCCGTCGTTATATCTACTGAAGACAAAAGAATGTCTAATGGGATCCACAGGTAGTCTTGCCACAAGAGTTCTGAACGATATCAAATCAGTGAATACAGCAGAGTTTTAGAGTTTTTCTGCAGGGTGGCGCAATGGGTATTGGCAGTTTTTGAATCGCTGCTGTTCAGACATGGGTAGAGTGGGAATGTACGAATTAATCGACCAATATTTAAAGAATACATTTCTATTAAAAATATAATGCAGTTTAACCCATTAAAATATTTTTTGAATATAACGTATTTTAGGTGGCCACCACGCTATTCCAAAAATTTTTGAATTCGTGATTGAAAATTCTCTGTAACTCATATCAACTGATCCAGGGTTATCGCTCTGATTTCTTGAGTAATGTTCGCTTGTAATGTTTGAGGCCTGCTTTGGAAAACCTTTGCCTTCAAATATCCCCACAAGAAAAAATCTGTTCCCAGCAGAGACGACTGGGCCGTCTCTGAGACCCGACTGCTTGAGGGTCCCTGCTGGTTCACAGATGGCTCCGCTACCATCCACGGGGTGGGACCGGGAGTCAGCGGTCGTAGCATTGCTAGGGGTGAATCCATCAGCCTGGGTAGTTTCGCGACTGTCTTTCAAGCAGAAATTCACTGTGCGAAGCTCATACTTGAGAAAGGTTGGGCTCACGGATCAATCAAGATCCTATCTGATAGCCATGCTGCTTTGAAGGCCTTGACTTCATACAACTGCAAATCCCTGCTTGTGCAGGATTGCCGGACCATACTCGCTGAACTTGGAGGGCGCTGCGGGCTGCTGCTCTTGTGGGTCCCGGGCCACTCGGGCATAAAGGGTAATGAGATGGCGGACTCATTGGCAGCACGAGGGGCTTCCATGGGGCTCATTGGACCTGAACCGGCCTGCGGTATCTCTCTCAGAGCAGCGGCGAAGGAAAACAACCGATGGGTGGACCAAAAGGTCCAAGAAATCTGGAGCAGCATACCTGGACACAGGCATGCTCGCTAAACAATTACTGGCCCATCAACTGAAAGAGCTAGACAATGGCTCAAATTCTCTAGATTAGTCCTGAGAATCCTTACAGCTGTATACACGGGCCATTGTGGCCTCAGGAAACACCTCAATACGCTGGGGTTGACTGGGGACTCTGAGTGCAGACTTTGCCTGGAGGACAATGTGTGACTGCCCCTCTGGGGACAGGATCAGATTGGAGGAACAAAGAGTCCACAAACTGACACTGCGGGAACTGGACAAGTTCTCACCCACCAGACTCATATCCCTCATCAAGAGACTTGAGCTTGTGGGTGAAGTACAGATTATATACTACAGGTGTGCCACAATAGACCGATTGGTCGCAGTGGAGGGGCGGGTTTTGTCTGCCCAGCACAACCCATATAATAACTCATATCAACTGATCCAGGGTTATCGCTCTGATTTCTTGAGTAATGTTCGCTTGTAAAGTTTGAGGCCTGCTTTGGAAAACCTTTGCCTTCAATTATCCCCACCAGAAAAAATCTGTGCTGGTGACCTTGGCTGTCGCCAATATCGCCATATCGCGAAATAAGCCCACCAGGAAACATTATACTGAGGGCTGCCTTACAAATTCGAGCAGTATGGCACGTTACTCCATCTTAGCTGAAACCATAAATCTATATTTTCTACCTCTATTCTTTGTTTTTCAGCAGGCAAAACATTTAGAAGCATCTCCAAACACCGTCCGAAAGTTACAGTCACTGTGGGCCTATCTTGTTCAAAAAAATACGGGCCTAGTATCCAGAAAGCTACTATATGATTACTTTTTCGTAATGCAGAGGTTCTTCGTGAATTAGTTTAAGTTGTTTGGCATCGCAGTACCGAAAATGTAGTTTATTATTTGTATATCCTTTTACGTGGATGTGCTTCTCATCAGACATTATTAAGTTATTTAAGCTATTGGGTCAAGCAAATACAAAAATGTCTGACAAAACTGTGACTGCTGCTTTATCTTGCAGTAAAATTCTATGAACAATTTGAATCTTATATGGAAGAAATCGAAGATCCTGTTCCAGCTTGTTCTATGTTTTCTGATGTACATATAGTTTTAACAGAACCGACATATTCATTTCGTACATTTCCTCTATCACCATGGAAGCCATAACAAAATTGTATTGCGTGAAGGAATTCTACCACGCCTGGTAACATTGTACTTGAGTAACAGACTACGATCAGTAATTCGCCCTAACGCAAAAAATGCTTTTATTCACTGGCCATGTATCCATGGATACTAAACTGCATTAGGCTTGTTTCACACGCATACGGTTCCATTCGATTTGGTTCGTTCTCGGTATCAACCAAAAACGAATGAAGGCCTTTCACACATATACGGTTCACATTAGGTTTTATGTTATCTTCACAATTTCAATATTTTCGCGACGTCAGATTCAACAAAGTTATTCAAAATTTGAACACATGCATCTTTGAATGCATCCTGCGTCTTTAATTTATCTTTATATTTTTCGGAAGTTTTGTCCCACAGCACTGGTTTAGATTTACATCAGAAATCAGTCGATCCACATTTGGGAAACCATTATTTTCTCATGAATACTGAGATAGCAACAACATCCCGAAAATATGTATTTATGTATCTATATTTGAACAATTCGGGAAATATTGAAAGACATCTCCAGATCTCCTCGATTTGAGGTTAAAACCACAGAACGAGGCATAAAACATATGTAAATATTTATTACTTTATGGTTAAAACCGAAGCTAAACCGTGTTTGTGTGAACGCTCCGGTTAATCTGTATTCCCTACGCATGAATCCAAACCTGATTGAAACCTATTCGTGTCGAGGGAGTATTCGGTGCTGTACAGTTTCTATTCGGTATCGAATCTGAACCGAAGCACCGTTTCACACTTGTCGCCAGCGAACGAATGGAAACCGAAAACGAACCGAACCAAATGGAACCGTATGCATGTGAAACAAGCCTAACATTCGCATTGTGCGACTAATTATGCCGCCCATTCTACTCATGTTCGAACAGCAGCGATTCACAAACCGTCAATACTGATTGCACCACCCATTATACATGGTAACACTTACCTCGAAAATATGGTTACACAAAGGCCTTGGTTTTTTGTTTAAAGCACATTACCCCCTAAAGTAGGGATGTTTCACCAGCTCGATCCAGTTTCATTTCTTTAAACTGTTTTCAAATTACATACTATATTACTTGCTGTATCATACCAATTAAGGTCAGGTACAACTCAACTACATCCCAACAAGAGTCCCCCATTATCCTTTCAGTTGGTTCTGCTTCTACCAATGCTTTCATAATTTATTTGGAGTATAGTCACAATGATACTTTTCTTTTAGGTGTTCGTCATGATCCTAGTATGAAGTATGAACTGCAGTTGGCTAACCCTAAGGAGTTCTACCATGAAGTTCATAGGCCAGCTCATTTTCTCAATTTCTCATCTTTGGAAGATGGGGATGGTTCTGGTGCAGATAGAGAAGATGCATTCGCATAAAATCTTTTTGGGCATGATAATTGTACAGTTAGTTGATAAGTTTCATTTTATAATATACTTTTTATTTCAATAGAAAAATGTTTCTTGTCCTGAAGTTGATGATTACTACTCAAATTCCAAAATAGTTCTTTCAAATATTTTGTGATATATCTTATAGGCTGGTGTATATTTCCAATACCAACATGTATCTTCAACTGAATAAATAATAATTCGAAAAATACCATAATTTACAAACAAACATTTGGGAATCAAAGACAGTTAAAGTGAGGAAACATAAATCTTTAATTCTTTGGTAAATGCTACAGTAAACATTGTGACAATTTTTTACATTTATTTTCACTTATATCTTAGCACAATATACCTACATTTTTAAATGTAACATATGGTAATAAATTAAATGGACTTTATTGTAAAGTCATTTTGATGTAAAAAAAGTGGTGAAAATGTTTTGAACTGGAAAGCAAGATTTTCAAATTTTTTCTCCATGAAAACATGCTACTGATAAAATCAGAGTATCAAAAAATATATTTTCACCACAACTAAGTATTATGTGCCCAAATTGTAAATAAGAAAATTAGTTTTTATCTCTTAAAATATCTTCACATTCACCTTCAATTTTGAAATAGTCAAGCACAAATTTCATGTGGAAGGTTTTAATTCGAGTGATTAAGTATGGAAAGAATACATTCTCATGCAAAAACAGAAATTACATGTTCTTGAAATATATAACTATTAGATAACATGGCTAACAAATAGAGCTACATTATTTTCATTTAAGCAATGATTTTCATTATTATGAAGTAAGTATAAAAAATGATTGTATATTAAATGAAATTCCTAGTACCATACTATGAAATAGTTCTCAGTACAAATTTTAAAACCTCTGAATAACTTTTGGAAAAGTAAAGGTGGAAAAATTCAATTAATTCTTGACGTGTGAAGTTCGCTCTCTTCAAGTCGATCATTAGTTGATACAGTCATCGAATCGTTTGTAGTTTTTGTAAAATTTGTTGTTCCCATAGAATGGGCCAAATGGTGTCGTCCCATGAATGAATAATACCTGAAATAAAGGTGGTGATTATTTCTTGGGTTGTGTAGTTATTAAATTCCAAACATGGAGAAGGTTGCATTGTTAAGCTGAAGCTGTAGAGCCTATATGTATTAGAATGCTTCAGACTTCAAAATGATAAATAGTGGGATCATAAAGAGTAAAGCAGCATTTTGAACTGTACATGCTGTTTTTGAGATCTGATATAAATATTATGATATCCAACAAAAAGTTGTTTTCTGCCAAATCACAAAATTTTAATTATCCTTGATTATGAAATAATGCTATCATTTATTTAATATTTCATAAAATGCTGTGTTTTGGAATTCTGGGGTTTGCAGTTTCTTTGAGCTGGTGTAATAAAATCAACCTTTTTTTAGATGAAACTTGCTATACAATATTCGAGTAATCTAATCCTCTACAGTCTACAGCAAGTACGTGTTCAAAACAGCTTAATTTTTTTTCCTTCTATTTTATTAGCAAGAGGAAATTTTCTAATTTAATATTGGTTCTGAAGTGTTTTAAAAATACTATAACTATAAACACTACAAATTTCATCACACAGCATCTCACGAACAACACATTTGAGGATTTAATTGTTCCAAGAAGTCTCAGGAGTGTCCATTGAAAATTGGATGTCCAATGTCCTGCTTCTATCAAGACAAGACCAATATATGTAATACACAATCAAATTATGATACAAAGATAAGAAAACATTTCAAAGCTATAATAAGGGAAATAAGGTACGAATATGTATGTATCTTGAATAAAAGTGTATAAATTTGTTTTGCACTCGCACTATTGAAATCCGTGCTCATGAAATGTTGTAACAGACGATGAGTTCAACTATACTGAAATTAAAATAATGAAGTTAGAATTTCCGTTAACGCCTATTGTGATTAGGTGCTAGCATTGAGTATTAATATACATACAAATAATACCCAACGGTGCTAGGGATTTCATGGTTGAAAAAGTTTCATAGATAGACTACTTGGGAAAAATGTCTTTATTGATTTCATTAGAATATGAGATACTCGTAAGGCATCATCACTTTTTTGGGTTCATTAATTTCACAAACCCAAGGCAATTACTCCAAACCAATCAATCACTGTTGAAAAATCATCAACAATAATTGCAATCCTTCACATATTCCTAAGGACTGCATGCACTAGTCTTACATGTATATTGTTATATCATTTTTCAGGAGCAAAATTTGAATTTGAAGATCATATCTCTATAACACATACATTTCTGTCACAACTGGGCCATCTTTTTCTGAAACATCTGTATGTATCTAGCAAAGCACACAAAGTATAACATTATCAACATTCAGAAAATCGTGTATTTTGGCAGCATGCTATCAATTCAAGTATTATGTTTGGAGCTGTGTCTACCTTTCTTTTAATTCACATTTAACATGCACTACAAGGTCATGTGTGTTGGGATATCAAGAATATTGCACATAGTATGCAAGACCAATCAAGAATCATACTGAGTTAAAAAAATACATGCACTAATCGTATTCAGAATCATTGTAATTCATACAAACTATTTTGGAACGTATACAGTGCGATTTCTAACCAATGACCCATCGGGCAGGGGGTATATCAGAGGACCTTATGAGGAAGTCAGAAATGAACACTCTAATGCATACTATAGTTTCTGAGATACAGGGTGTTTCCTGAAAATAATAGAATTTCAAAACTGTTGATTCGATTTTGATAATATTTTGCAAGCATATTGTATTTGAGACGCTTATAATCATATACGAAAGCAAAAATGGAAGAAAAGATTACAGACATTTGGGCAAAATGATGAAGCGATGAACATATACTGCATTCACTTCTATAAAGTTTTCCGGTAGGCCATGATTTAGGTCTATCACGTTTTTTTAACTGAAACTGAGGCAGGTTGGCACTACTGAAATATCGTCAATGTCAAAACAATTCTCTGAGACGTTGCCGAATATCTACTCTCAACATTAGTCGAATTTAAGCGAGTAACCGGAACAGAGCGTTTGAGACCAATAACTTGCTATTATAACCGATCGGTTATGTTTAGCAAGAGATTGGTCTTAACCGCTCGGCTCCGGTTACTCGCTTAAATTCGACTATAATGTTCCATCTTAGACAAGATAATTATCACAGATCATTATCTTCGAATAATAAAGAACTCTTTGCTTTGAAATTGAAAATGCCGAAAGCAGTTTTGAAGAAGCAGAGACAAAGTATCAGGAAAGTGCTATATAGAACTGAAACCTGCAATAGGAAAACTTCGTTCTGTCCCAGGACATGTTGAACTCTCGAATGAAATTACATAATTTCATATTCTATCACTATATTTTATTAAGGTTCAACAGTGACTTGGGTTTCGTAGTACTACTATATTTTGAAACTGGTGTATTTCAGGTTGTGCAACAAGGTATTTAAATGTTTTCTGTAGGCTTATTTGCCTTGAGAATTTCGGAAAGTATACGTGCAAAAACAGGACCGTTAGTACGTGAACATTAATTTTTTTAGTCCGGGTACCACCTCTGTAATGTCAAATCGGACACTTTTGAAGGGGAAGTCCTATTTCTGTACTAGATAGACGAAAACTGATGTCAATGTCTGAGGGCCAATTTTCATGAGAAACTCATTGGCGAAAACCACATGTTGGCCTCTATCATCGTTATGGTATGGATTTTTTTTCAAGAGGGACAACACGCAGAAAGTAGCTACATGAATGATTTTGCAGAAATGGAAAATTTTCAATGGAAGAAAAGTTACAGCAATATTTCGAAAATGCACATTTTCAAAAAGCATTTGGTAGATAACTATGTATACATATTTTGGTAGATAACTATGTATACATAGTTACTAAATGCTTTTCGAAAATGTGCATTTTCGAAATATTGCTGTAACTTTTCTTCCATTGAAAATTTTCCATTTCTGTAAAATCGTTCATGTAGCTACTTTCTGCGTGTTGTCCCTCTTGAAAAAAAATCCATACCGATATCTAATAAAATATCGGTTTGCGAAAAATTTATTTGACGTTATTGAATTCTAAGTCAAAAGTAGTTCCGAGAATGTTTTTTACAGAACTGGAAAATTTCAAACAGAATAAAAGGTAATGAAATAATACGTAAATAAACATTGTCGAGAATCAAACACTATCTGGTATGTAATGTTGACATGCATGCGGTTTTCGCCAATGAGTTTCTCATGAAAATTGACCCCAAGACACCGATATCAGTTTTCGTCTCTATAGTATAGAAATATAGGACTTTCCCTTCAAAAGTGTCCAATTTGGCCCTGTGCATGAAAAACAAAATTTTGTTGTCAGTTTCGTGAAGAGAAAAATAAATGCGATGGAAATCAATATTCAATTCGAATGGCATAATTTTTTTCTACGGAGTATAGTCATCTGAAAAACAAAATGTCTCGATTTTTTCATTACAGAATAATCCCTAATTCTCCAAATAATCGACTGATTTCAATGAAAATTGTGATAAAGAATAGGGTGCTAAAAATAATTTCAAATTGAAATAATATAGGACCGTATCTGGGCCTTTTGTTTTGATGATCAGTTATTATAAAAACATCACTCTGTATATGAGTCACACATTTTTCTCATTAACATGAAGAGGAAAATTAACGTGAAGAGGAAAAAAAGGCTGTCGAATACAATGTAGGTATTCATTAAGCAATTTTTTTTTCGTAATGACGAAAACGTTTCGGAAAATACATTACTCGATTTTTTAATAAATTAATACGATATCTTGATCTTAACCAATGGACTATTTTTTTATGAAATGTTTAGTCATCGGTGGAGATCATTTGGAGCAGCTTGTATATATGAAAATTGAAGAAATTTCATTAGTAATTATTATTTTTTTGTTTCTTGGAAATTCAATTCACAAACGACAAAATTTTTTGAAACGTTTTCGCCATCACAAAAAAAATGCTAATTAAATACATTGTTTTCGACAGCATTTTCCTCCTTTTCACGAATATGTATCTTAATGAGAAAAATATGAATCATATACAGAGAGTGATGTTTTTAATAGGTATCTGATGATCATTATAACAAACATAGTTTTCATCGAAATCAGTCGAATATTGCGAAATTGATAGGGATTATTTTGTTTCTTTATGAAAAAAAATCTAGATATTTTGTTTTTCAGATGGCTCTACTCCGTAGAAAAAATAATTATTGATTTCCATATATTTTTTTCTTCACGAATCTAACATTTTTTTTCATGTACAGAGTGATTTGTGGGAACTCGATGTAAAAAATTAATGTCCTAGTACGGTCCTGTTTTTTTTATTTTTGCTTCCAGATTCTTTTAAGTGTCTAAGAGTCAATGATCTTGTTGATTCAACAGTTTTGAACTTGTAGGGGTTTGAAAATTCTATGATTTTCAGAAAACACCCTGTATCTCAGGAACTAGTAGGAATAAGTGATGTTTGAGTGCCCATTTCTGACTCCTCCTAAGGTCATCCTATTACCTCCTGTCCGATGGGTCATGGGTTAGAAATTACCGTGTATATGTGTGGTAAGAAACTGAGGGCCGGTTCCTCAATTGCGAGTTAACTCGAGGTTGCGGGTAACCCGAGTGTTACGCGTTCACCAATATCGCTAAATACATGCGTAACTCGCAACCTCGAGTTAACTCGCAATTGAGAAACCGGCCCTGAAAGACACTAGATTTATGTATAGGCCCATTGGAGCTGAACGCGTCGCTACAAGTTCATACACAACAACTGATCGCCACCGTGCACGCCATCGCGGGCGCGAGCTGAACGCGTTGATCTGGCCTAGCCTTAACCGAAATTTCAATTCTCTGCGATATATATTTCGACAGATAAGTATCGAACTTACAATCGGAGAGAACATGATTAAATTTGACCGCGTGTTAACACGCGTTAACACGACTCGTCAGAACTGGAAACGGATTGTCTACACATCAGAATATAATATTATATGTGCGGGTCCATTTGAAATATCTATTACGTTTTCAAATGGATCCGCACATCTATTATTCTGATGTGTCGTCAGAGGCGGACAATACAATTCTTTGTGTTGATGCGTGTTTTAACACGACGCGTGTTAATACTGTTAATGCTGTGCCCGTTCGTTGAGTCTAATGCTATCGTTCGAGACCAGTCGAGACTGTCAGATCCATGCTATTTTGTTATATTAGCCAAAAAGTCAAGCGACCATAAGATGATCCTTGAAATATGACACATGAATAGTAGGCAATGCGGATGTTGCTATATACAAACAATACAATTCATTCCGCTACAACTGCGCCAAATGGAGTCAATATAAGCTTTAGATACATATGGCAGATATGATTCCTGCAGATCTGGAATTTTAATTGAACTTACTTCTAATGAACGATCAATGATAATGTGAACATGTAATCATTATTGTAGGGTAGCCTAGCCTGCCTAGCAAAGGTTAGCAATTACTTTTGATATAAAACATATAATACAGGGTCACTCATGGTTGTCGGTAGGTAAAAGAGGGTGGTTCCATCGTTGTTCACCATCGATGATCGAATTAACCACCGATATAGACCGTTTTCCCTGCTTTTATAAGAAATAAATTGGTTCAAGCACTTACGTGAAGTCAGGAGCTTTTGCGCGTTTGTTCTATTGTCTATTCTCCTGTATTGGACACTCTTAATCGAATTTACCATGGTGAATTCTATTGTCCGTTCTCCTGTATTGGACCATGGTGAATTCGATAAAGAGTGTCCAATACAGGAGAATGGACTATAGAACATACGCGCAAAAGCTCCTGACTTCACGTCAGTGCTTGAACCATGTTTTTTCGTATTTTTTTTTTAATTTTCTTGTGGTACGGTCCTCACAAAATTTTACACACGTCTTCATGTCGATATTCTACAACTAGTTACCAAGCTTTAAGTCGATCGCATCTATTTTTGGCGCTATTGTTCCTTGGAACAGAGTGCTTATCAATTTGCCCAAATGTCTGTAATTTTCGAATTTATGGCTGAAAATGGTCTTGAACGATTTGGTTTGACTCACTGATCAAGAATCCGTGGTCGAAATCGATTAACACGCCGTTAACACGATAACTCTCGAACGGAATGATCTAGACAGTTGAAATTTTCAGAGTAGGTTTGAGGGATAAATATCTCGGTTAAGTTCGTTATTGGGCAAAATCGGTCAAATAGTTTCGGAGTAAGGAAAAACATATTTTTTTTTACATTACAACTTTTCAGTTCATTTTTTATGCAGTTTCCTCATAAGAATCCATTGTTATCATTTTCAACTCTAACAAGCTAATACTTTCGGAGATACGATGTTTCAAAGTTTCAATAATACATCGTAAGTTCTATGTATTCACAGAATGTGAACACATAATCTGTCTGTGATCACTATTCATAAAATGTCATCTTTTCTAGCTATTAGAGATTGTCAATTCATAGTTGTTATTTTCTCTTGGAAAGCAAGTATTCGATTCTTGAATTTGTGAATATATACAAATACAAGACTGTTTTGATGCAGTTTATGGAGGCAATAGGAAAGAAGAACATAACGGAATCATCAAAAGAAATTGCTGTTCGTTGACCACTGAGGTTAATATTACCTTTTACTTCCTTAATTAGTGAGACATGTTCCTATATACAGTATTTTCATAATGTTGCTAGCAAAAAAATACTGAAATATGGATCTACATTTGTGTATCAATCATTTTTTCTTGAGTAAAGGCTCATAATACAGAAAAGAATGTGTTAGTGATATGAACTATTAAATTTTAAATTATGAAAAGAGGATGGTTTTTTATCAATATATTTTGAACTATCAAAATAATTTGTTCGTAATCCACTACCTACCCAAATATCAGGAATAAATGGACAATCTGCTATGATTGTCTCCAGCCTTGCTCTAGACATTTCGATGATACTTTCCTTAGGTATTTCGAAGCATTTTTTTTGAACGACACTTTTTTTAATTTATTTTCTTTCATGATGCATTTCTATCATAGGAATCCATTGATATAATTCCCAACTCCTAGAAACCAATACTTTCGGAGATATAATTTGTCTGTTTGAACAAGAGCGCCAAAAAGCTCCTGTCCACAGGGCTTGAACCAATTTGTTTTTGAGTTATCGAGGAAATTATATTCCACGTGGGTATAACTCCGAAACCGTAAGACTGATTATTCTCAAAAAACCTATCTCCTTTCGTTCGAAAGTTATCGAAGCAAAGGTCACCCATCCAGCTACTGAACTCACACAAGGCTGCTCGGATCTCCAAAAATATAGATCCGATCGTGTTCAAACTTGGAACTTGGTAATAGAGATGTGTTTTGAAGGCTCACGCAAAATTTCTGTGATGTCGGGCGAATAATTTGTTTCAATGATTTTCAATGATTTTTTTTTAAATTTCTAGAGATACGATCCTCACGAAATTTTGCAAGAATGTTCGCGTTGGCATTCTACAACTAATAAGCATGTTTGAATTGGATCGGTTTTGAATTTTTCGAGTTATTGAGGAGATAACAAACAAATTTCAGATGGGTATAACTACAAAACCGTTTTGCCGATTATGCCTATAAACAAAATCAAATGTCGCATTCAGATGCACAACCTAACCTGAAAATTTCAAGTCACTATCTCTTTCCGTTCTCAGGTTATCGTGACATAAATAATATTTTTGAATAATTTTTTTGAAACTTTCTAGCGATACGATTCTCACAATATTTCATAAACGTGTTTAGGTTTGTATTCTACAACTACTCACCGAGTTTCAAATTGATCAGATTAGTAATGGTTGAAAACAAAATTATTACTCGGACACCGTTGGGCCGATTATGCCCATTAACGAACTTGTTCGTCGTATTGGGATGCGCCACCTACCATGAAAATATCAAGTCACTATCTTTTTCCGTTCTCAAGTTATCGTGGCAAACAAATTTGACCTCAAATTCTTCATCAGTGAGTTGAACCTAGTCGTTTGAGACCATTCTTGGCAAAATGATAACGCGATGTTCTCCAGAACATACGCGCAAAAAATACATTTCGTACCATTTTATTGACAGACTTGAGTAATGAGAGAATCGTCTGAGATCACAGAATGTTTAATTCGGACATATGTATTCTATCGGAATAGAACTTCATTAAATATCTAATAGTATACGAAAAAACTTACGTCTCAAGTTATTTTAGGAAACGGTATTCACGAAATTAGCATGTGGGCATTCTACAAGTAATGACCGACTTTTAATTGGATCGGATTTGTATATTTTGAGTTTAGTGGAAAAAATAACAACATTTCAGATGAGTATAATTCGAAAACCGTCTGGCCGATTATGCCTATTAACGAACTTAAATGTAGCATTCGGATGCACAATCTACGCTGAAAATTGTAAGTCGCTCTCTGTTTCCGTTCTCAAGTTATCGCGAGATTGTTATTGAGATAAAATGATGTCATGAATATCCATCGTTCATTTCTTCGCCAGTCAATTATTTTCTATGATCACGGATTGGTGAAAATTCGAACAAATGTCGAAAAACTAAGTTCAAACAAAATTGTCTATGCCTTTCATGCCTTCACTAATATTGTCTAGTCACCAAAAAAAAATTCCGTTGGGTAATTATTCACTATTTAAAACAGTATCTAATAATAAGCAAAAATGGAAGAATGATTTTTTATGGTTTTCCAACCTGAATTTTTGCGCATCCATATAAATTGTAATTTCAAACAAGTTTACTTAGAGCGTTTCATACGAAAAGTTCGAAATTTCCGAGATAGTTGACATTTTTGTTAAAAAATGGCAATTTCCTCTCAAACCGGAAGTAGCAGTTGGCCGAGTTTTATATCATTTTTTACCCTTTTTGATACACCAGCTTTTTGTAAAATATGAAATTCAGAAATATTAATATAAGTCCCCCTCCCCTCTTGGTGCGGAGTTGCTGGCAAACACTGTATATAGAGTTCATTAACACAGCTCCCTATAAAGTGCTCGTAGTCAGCATTGGCTGTAACAAGCAGATGGTGAATTTTGATTACGTCATCCGTCATAACAACGATTCAGAAGGGTTTCACGTCATTTTAAATTGCTTCTTGATTTACCAATTTTCAATACCGAAATATTCAAATTTTATAAATTATGAAAGTGTATAAGGGCATACATGATGATCTGGTATTGAAGTAGATTCAGAAAAGCATAAACATATGGTATTTCGTGTTACATGCAAGAGACTTATTGCTCAGCTGCATCGAGAGATTTACATGATCTGAAATTTCAGAAGTAATATAGACACTAGGTCTAAATTTTATATTCATAATAATGGCTAAAATACAAAGCCCATCGAGCTGAAATTCGGTAGGTACTCGACTTTTAAATAGCAGCAGGAAGGTTTTTGCGCAAATTCGGCGGTTTCTCAAATATAACATTTTTTGAAGAAATTTGTTTTTTGTTCTAGTGATACGATCACGGATACCATCCTCACGAAATTCTGCAGAAAATTCCACTTCGTTATTATACTTCTAATTACCTAGTTTCAATTCGATCGGATATGTATTTTTTGAATTATTTAGTAAAAAATATTTCATATGGGTATAACACCGAAACCGTTTGGCCCATAAATATGCCCATTAAGGAACTTAACCGTTGCATTCGAATGCGGAGCCTACCCTGAAAATTTCAAGTCACTCTCTTTCCGTTCCAAAGTTATCGTGGCAACGAACTGCCGGCCGGACATAACCGAATTTGACATCTAATTTTCCATCAATTGTTTGAGACTAAAATTTTGAAATTGCAGACATTTGGACAAAATTATAGTACCTACGCTGTTCCTTAGAACATGGGCGCAAAAACTATAGAAAATCACTATCATGAGGTCAATCTGATTTGGTGCACTTGTTCAAATTCAAAGCCATAGTGATCACCCATCCAGGTATTGAACCCAACTAATGCTGCTTGACTGTAAAATAAGGATTTGTAGGCTCTTGGAAAATTTAAGCGATATCTTAGGGATAGTTTCTCAGATATAGAATTAATTTGAAATTTTTTTTTTATTTTTACCAGTCATATGATCTCAAGATTTGCAGAAGTCCTCGTGTCGGTATTTTTCAACTAACTACCGAGTTTCAATTCGATCAGATCATTATTTTTCAAGTTATTGGGAATATATGGCTATAACTGCGAAACCACTCTGCGAATTTTGCCCATTAATGAACTCAACTGAGACGAAACCTTGAAAATTACAGGCAATTGGGGAAAATAATAGGCACGCCAAAAAGTATAATTAACATGTTTCCGGAGATACAGGGTGCTGAAATGTCCCAAAAAAATTTTCTATACATATCTTCTTTATTGTTGCATTTTGCTACTTTGAGAACCATAAACGAGATGGTGAATAATAATTCATAATATTTCAAACTGCAAAAATACACCGAAATAATTAAATTATAGTTCTCAAATATAATTCTTATTATTTTACCCTCTGAAGTGAAATTATTTACCTAATTCTGTTCCTAAAAGATCAGGCGGCCCATTCGGCTCCCTCACTATTACGCCTGTTACTACCCGGCAATAATATGTTACACTAACATTGATCATTCATTTTCATTCATTCATTGAGTTTGATTAAAATTTCAAATAAGACAGTATCAGTATAGATATCAGTACCTAGATATCAACTGCCGGACTCCTATAATTTTACGATTACTATAGTTTGAAATGTGAAATCAGAATCAATTATATTACTTGTTATAGAAAAATGTTTTTCTGTTACATCATACAAAAATTTCGTTAATTTTTTCGGACCAAAATAAAGTTTTATGCTCTTTTTTCTTTTTTTTTCATGCTTATGACCAAATATTTAATACAAATTTTGATGGAAGATATTGCTGGGAATGCTGATTGCTTGTATTGTGATATTGCATACGAATCTTTCAGGAAGCATCACACGCCCAGGAATACTCATAAATATTCTTTTCCTCAAATCCTTCATAAGTAGACTTTTTGATGCTTGCTCAGAGTATATTTTAATTTTATGAGAGAGTTGAACAAGTATTTTATTGGAACGCTACTTCGCTTAATTCGAATTTACCGTGGTAAATTCGAATTAAGAGTGTCCAATACAGGAGAATGGACAACATAATTTACCATGGTAAATTCGATTAAAGGTGTCCAATACAGAAGAATGGACAATAGAACATACGCGCAAAAGCTTCTGACTTCACGTCAGTGCTTGAACCAATTTTTTTATTTTTAGTTATTTATGTATGAAAATCAGGCAATGGATGTCCACACTCTAAATAATTATGTATAGTTATTTTTATCAAAATCATCATTGATATGAAGATAATACAAATCTCGATCAATACGGTATTTTAATTTAATCACACATTATAATTTGCCAATTTCTTGTGAATTATTTATGATAAGAGTATTTGTTCATTTGCAATTTCAATAGGATTTGTTGAAAAAATATACTATGATGCCTATTCACATTAAATATCATTTCATTTTGTTCGAAAGGAAATATCCCCTTCGCAAAAAATAATATGAGTTTTAACACTGATGTTACAAATGGCCATTATACAAACGCCTCTGTGTCTTCAATCTCATTACCAGCTCCTTTGAATACTTCAAATGGGAGAATCAAGTTTTCTTCGTAGTTTGTAATGTTAAACCAATACCATTAGTGATATACATCGAGCTACTTTCAGTTATACAGTTTTACCTTCTTGAAGAGTAGACTTACTGTCGAATTTTCAGTCTAAACATCGAGAAAAAATTCCTGGAAGTGAATGATATTTTTGAACATTTCACGTTGTCGTCATCGTCTGTATCATCTTCGTAGTGCCAGTTTGGGGAATTTCGGAACTAAAATATTTTTCGAATTATGTTGAGGAACAAACCTAAGTGCAAATGTATGCAGTGAGAATGGTACATAATAAATTATAAGACAGACAATATGTGTATTAATATAAAGTGATTTTTTTTAACGTTTGTTCGCATACAGTGCATTTCTTAAAAACGCTATTGTAATATTTTTTCAATGCACTAGTTTTAAGGAACACTAGCGCTCTGAATTATACCAGTTCTCCAGGCCAGTTCAGCATTGAAGAGTCAGCAGTAATGACTACTGCGCATGCATGATTTTATTCAGAAATCAACCCCCATGAAGAAAAATATGGTGAAAATTTGAAAAATTCAGGACATATCCAGGGCATAACTAGATAAACGGTTGTTATAAAGTTTAGTGTCGTCTGTTGCGACAGGAGTCAGACATATCGGAAGGTAGCTACTAGGGCAGAGTTTGTCACCTTTCTTGAAGACAGGTGTGACCAATGCTTAAAAGCACAAGGAATATATATTTATGGGACCAAACGTCCATACCGAGAAAAGAGCCAAACTTCAAACCTCGAACCTGGTCTATCACAAGATAAAGTAAGAATGGTACAATACTCAAATCACATCTGCAACGGTCCCACCCGACGGTGAGGATCGATCCATCTGGTTCAGCGGTAAACGAAGCAGCAAAAGATTCCGCCAACACTTTGCCTCTTAGCATAATTGGTCATTGCTGACAAATGGTTGGAGTGTTTTCGGTGTTCACCATAAGCATATAGTCCTTTGTACCCCATATATCTCCACCATAATATTCGCTTGTGCCGAATCAATCCACTCATTTTGTCGTCTATTAAAGGCCTAGATACACTGACTTCAATAAGCCTTGGCTTAGTGTTGTCTCTAAGTGCTAACTTAATAACACTCAAGGAGTCATTCCACATCCAAACGCCAAAGCGCTCCTTCCAATCGACATGTAACTTTCCAGGCCAACATAATCAACAAACTTAGCTGTTAGATCGGGCTTGTTAGTCAGAAACAGGTCAGCACAGAAGCATTCTCGCCAGAGGGTTATCTTGTGGGTTCATCAATCAACTGGAACATATCGAATGCCCCACCAAAAGAGCATAGTCAAGCGAAGGTGAGCCAGGAACAAGCAAATCCGAAAGCACCCCATGCTTAAATTACCTTCCTCTTCATTGCAAGCTGGGTTAGACGTTCAACAAGATTAGGATCACCAGCACACGGAAGGGGACGATAAAAACATCCATTGGTAAGCGAAAACTTCTTATATTTTATGTCAACAAATAAGTTAACTTGGCCAGGTGCACATATGTCAGAAGAAGGAAATGATAGATTTGCTGATGGGTAAAACGGCAAACTCATACTACATACCTATTGAATTAGTGGAAGTGACACACAAGTTACTTACAACAAAAATGTGGGAAAGCCCTGTGGACAAGAGCTTTGGCGCTCTTGTTCAAACTTTGACAAATAATATCTCCGAAAGTATTGGTCTCCAGTGGCGACTGGTGATAATTTTATTCAGGGGGCGCAGATTCAAGAAGACAAATAAAGTTGTATATATATTTTAAAGGTCTTTAACTAAATTTTGTTCGATGGACAACATTGCGAGTACCGACAGTCTTTCTTCCGACATTGTATTCCTTAGAAACGTCTTGATCAATTTTAAAGTATAGAAACATCTTCTATTTTCTGCGGTTGTCATTGACATCGATATTAAAATAACCAAAACTTTACATATTTCACAAACCATACGACACTAATTGAATTTAAAGAACGTAAGCAACCGTTCACGTTCTCATTTTTTTGTGTTATTAATCGAGTCTTCCGCCTCATTATGACCACGTAGTGCAAGATTGCATTTGCCACGCAACTTCAGACTATCGATAATTATTGACAGTACGTAACGGTATTTTGATACCATTTCGTTATGCTTAGGAATATTTTCGACATATGCAATACTTAAACCAGAAGCCATATTAGTTGTGGCCAATAGCAGGAAGCTTACAATCTTGTTCATATGTTTGGCAGATTTTTCGTCTTTTTTTATCTTTTCACACGTACACCTTCTTTTGCCCCGTTATCGTCTCCACCAAACAGTGAACAAGAAAACAAAAAAAAACGCATGTTTTTATTCTCATCCACACGACCATGGTGTCTTTTCGTAAACATTTGCATCAAACTTCCGCGTAAACCTCGCCGATTTTTACACCCGGGTTGCACTTGACTTACATTCAATACGAACACAGGTCGTACATTGTTTTCAATATTTACCTCGTCCGCCAAACTCAAAGAACTAAAGTTTAATTTTGCCAGATCACACACCCTCAGTATCGGTCCTTAAATCATCATTGCAACTTTATAACACGAAACAATTGGCACCTACAATATCTATCTATTTAGCGTAACCATAAACAACTACTGAACGTAATTTTTATTC
Source organism: Halyzia sedecimguttata (assembly GCA_937662695.2). Classification (NCBI taxonomy): domain Eukaryota; kingdom Metazoa; phylum Arthropoda; class Insecta; order Coleoptera; family Coccinellidae; genus Halyzia; species Halyzia sedecimguttata. The sequence continues at coordinate 37,357,738 of OW569411.2, forward strand.
CTCTGTGGGCTGCTACTCTGGGCATCCGAAGCATCACTGAGAATCGCGTTGAACTAGCTTTTCTTTCACTTTCAGTGAGGACGTTGGCCGTTTCCATGGTAACCGGTGATTTCACTTGGGCGTTCGAGATTTAGCCCGGTATAGTGCGGACGCTCATAGTATAGCTTGTCTATGCGGACGCTTAATGTAAATGTAATTGTGAAATATAGATTGTTACTAGGTAAAATTTTTTTTTAATTTAATTGAATCCAGTGTGAAGAGGAAAGCACGAATATGAAATATACAAATTAATTGTTTATGTATGTACGTCATTTTTATAGGGTGGGCGGCGCCCCGCAGCCCTCCCTCACCAGCCGCCCCTGTAGGGTTTCTCAGAGTTGGGAATGATATCAATGGATTCTTTTGATAGAACTGCATCTTAAATATAATTGCAGAGTTAGAGGAAGAAATATTGTTTGCGGCCATACCACACTGAATATGCTAGATACCGTCCGAACACTGAAGCCAAGCAGCATCGGGCGTAGTCAGTAATTGGATGGGTGACCGCTTGGGAACACCACATACTGTAATCTTTTTTCAATTTGGGTTCTTTTCAAGAATTTTCGTAATTAAATTCAAAGCGTAGGTCTATGACTCAACTCATGTAGGATCTACAACATACATCAGCAAATTATAATTAGAGTATTCTATGAAATCATAGAATCAAGAATAATTATTGAAATTTTGAAAAATCATATCTCCGAAATTATTAGTTTGTTAGAGTTAAAAATGCTATCAATGGATTCTTATGATGAAACTGCATCTTAAAAAAATCAATTTGAAATGTAAAACAAAAAATTTTGTTTTCGTTACTTCGATACCACCAGTCCGATTTCGCCCAATACCGAACTTAACCGAGATATTTATCTCCCAAACCTACTCTGAAAATTTCAAATGTCTAGCTCATTTCGTTCGAGAGTTATCGTGGTTATGGCCGGCCAGACAGAATCGATCTTAATCACGTACTCTTGATCAGTGAGTCGAACCAATTCGTTTAAGATCATTTTCATACAGAAATTCGAAAATAACAGATATTTGGGCAAATTGAAAAGCACTCTGTTCCGAGGAACAAGAACAAGAGCGCCAAAAATATGTTAGAGAATATTTTATGTAATACCGTTAGCAACAAGCATGTTCCCAGACACATCGTGCATTCCAGCGGAATCCCAGAAATTATATCTGAAGACCAACCTATCAGAACAGCGGTAGGTATTAGATAAGAAAATTTCAGCGTAACTGTCTGGCATCAAGAATGGATAAATATACAGAATCCATATTCCAAGTAATGTCATAGACCATATTCACATTCGCATATTTTATGGATAATCCGGTGAAAACATCGAAGCCTATCTGCAAATGAGGCGAAAACCTCAAACAGTTTCAAGTTGAAACACCGAAGTAGTGCGGTTGGCTCAGTGGGAGCAGATGACCCAAGTTCAATTCCGAGGCAACGAAAGAAATTTTCTTGTCACGGTAATCGCCAAAATTTACTGTTGGGTCAAACATTAACAGTGCTGTACATAAGGTGGCGTAAGGACACAGTAATAAAGCATACACAGAACACAACTGGTTCTCCTTACTCGCTCAAGCTCTTCGAGACCTTATGAGAGGTCTCCTTGGGGAAGACCTAGGAGGATCAGTATAATAATATACAATAATAATATACAATTCGAGGATGTTGAGAGGAATTACGGTGGACACGAGCGCATATGTTTCATGGATTATCATGCGGCCAACTCGCCAGGAAAGTTAGAGACCTATTGAATTATTGGAAGTGACACACAATTTACTGGAAAGCCTTATCTGCAATTGAAATTTATGCCAGGGGCAGCTGGTGAGGGAGGGCTGCGGGGCGCCGCCCTCCCTAGAAAAATGACGTACATACATAAACAATTTCACAATAATAACATTTGCATTAAGCCTGCGCATAGACAAGGTATACTATTACTTTGAGCGACCAGCATCCGCACTTCGGACTATGCTGATGGGCAGAATCTCGAAAGCCCAAAGCGTAAACGCCGGTTACCATGGAAACGGCAAACTGGACCAATCAGAGATCATGCTAGTCCGCTAGTTCCACGCAGTTTTTAGTGGCGATTTGGGCGCAGAAATGGGAGCCCAGAGAAGAATAAACCGAATAAATAATAGTGCCAATTGTTCCGTGTTATAAAGTTGCGTTGAGGATTTAAGGACTGACAATGAGTGTGTGTGATCTAACGAAATTCAACTTTAGTTCTTTGAGTTTGGTGGACAAGGTAAATATTGAAATCAGCGACCTATGCCCGTATTGAATTTAAGTCAAGTGCAACTCGGCTATAAGAATCAGGCGGGGTTAACGCGGAAGTTTGACACAAATGTTTACGGAGAGACTTTATGGATGTGCGGATGTAAAGAAAAAAAATGCGTTTTTGCGCGTATGTTCTGGGGAACATCGCTTAATCATTTTGCCCAAATGTTTTCGAATATTTTGCCGAAAATGGTCTCAAACGATTGGGTTGGACTCCCTGATGAAGAATTCAGGTTCAAATTTTATTCTGTCCGTCCAGCCGGCCGGCCGTTGCCACGATAACTTGAGAACAGAAAGAGATAGAGACTTGAAATTTTCAGGGTAGGTGGAGCTTCCAAATACGACGGGTAAGTTCGTTAATGGGCATAATCGGCCTAACGGTTTCCGAGTGATAATTTTGTTTTAGACCAATACAAATCCTATAGAATTAGAACTTGGTGAGTAGTTGTAGAATATAAAACTACGGACGCTTGTGAAATTTTTTGGGAATCGTATCACTAGAAAATTTAAAAAATTAAACATTAAATAATATTGTTTATGTCACAATAACCTGAGAACGGAAAGAGACAGCGACTTGAAATTTCCGGCTAAGGCTGTGCATCTGAATGGGATATTTGAGTTTTTTTATAGGCATAATCGGCCAAACGGTTTTGGAGTTATTTCCATCTGAGATTTTGTTGTTATTTCCTCAATAACTCGGAAAATTCAGAAGCGATCCAATTCAAACATGGATATTAGTTGTAGAAATTTTGTACGGATCGTATAACTAAAATGTTCTTAAATATGTAGGAAAGCCCTGTGGACCGGAGCTTTGGCGCTCTTGTTGTTGTTGAAAGTATTGGTTCCTCAGAGTTGGGAATGATATCAATGGAATCTCATGATAGAACTGCATCATAAAATAAAATAAATTAAATAAGAATCCATTGATATCATATTCCCAACTCAGAGAAACCAATACTTTCGGAGTTATGATTTGTCAAAGTTGTTGTTTGAACAAGAGCCCCAAAGCTCCTGTCCACAGGGCTTTCTCACTTTTTCAATTTGGCTTCTGTGCCTCAATTCTCAAGAATTTTCGTAATTAAATTCAAAACGTTGGTTTATGACTCATCTCATGTTGGATTTATTTACATCAGAAAATTAGAGTATTCTATGAAATCATGAAATTTTGAAAAACCATATCTCCGAAAGTATTAGTTTGTAAGAGTTGCGAATGACATCAGTGAATTCTTATGGTGAAACTACATCTTAAAAAAAATTGAATTCAAAATTTGTAATCTAAAAGAAGATTTTTTTTTTACGAAACACCTGGCCGATTTTGCCCAATAACGAACTTAACTGAGATATGTATCTCCTAAACCTACTCTGAAAATTTCAACTGTCTAGCTCATTCCGTTCGAGAGTTATAGTGTTAACGGCCGGACAGAATTGATTTTGACCCTGGATTCTTGATCAGTGAGTCGAACCAAATCGTTCAAGACCATTTTCAGCCAAAAATTCGAAAATTACAGAAATTTGGGCAAATTGATTCTGTTCCGAGGAACAAGAGCGCCAAAACTCAGTGAAAATCATTGAAAAAAATTCCATATTCAAGGAACTATTCGTCATCGCTGAAATTTTGCTAGAGCCTTCAGAACCTAACTACACTACCAAGTTCCAAGTTTGAACACGAACGGATCCATATTGTAGGAGATCCGAGCAGCCTCGTGTGAGTACAGTAGGCTGGATGGATGACCGATGACTCGATAACTTTCGAATGAAAGGAGATAGCGACTAGCAATTTTCAGGGTAGGTTGCGCATCCAAATAGGAGAGTTAAGTTCGTTTTTGGGCATAATCGGTTCAACGGTTTCGGAGTTATAACCACCTGGAATATTATTTCCTCGATAACTCAAAAAATATAGCCTCGATCGAACAGAAGCTTGGTAACTAGTTGTAGAATATGAGCACAAAACCTTGTGTAAAATTTTGTGAGAACCATACTAACAGAACATTTTAAAATAATTACAAAAAAAAATGGGTCAAGCACTGACGTGAAGTCAGGAGCTTTCGCGCGTATGTTCTATTGTCCATTCTTCTGTATTGGACACTCTTAATCGAATTTACCATGGTAAATTCGACAATAGAATTCACCATGGTAAATTTGATTAAGAGTGTCCAATACAGGAGAATGGACAATAGAACATACGCTCAAAAGCTCCTGACTTCACGTCAGTGCTTGAACCAATGTTTTTTGTTTCGTTTGTAGTTTTGAACAAATGGTTCTTAACATCAGAAACAGTCTACCCTCTGTAACAGAAAATATGCAAGAATCGAGGGCAACCAAGAGACGGGTATGAAATATGAATTGAGGAGAATTTAAGCTTATCTGCGAGGGAAATCTGCTATAACATTTCAGATTAAGGATAGTTTTGCTTTCAAAAATAATCTCTCTGGTGCAAAGTTGTTTCTGAGAGAAAATTATGAACACTATTGAAAAAACTACCTTCAGAAAACATTGATATTTTCTGCAATGCATTTCCAATGGTTGAAAAATAAGCCCTGAAATTGGAATTGTCAATATTTTACTCGCGGCCACAAGAACACAACAAAAAGTTGTGAACGTGACCAGTTGCTAAGGAACTTTAAATTTAATAGTGTCGTATGGTTTAGATTCAACGTTTCGAGAAACATGTAAAGTTTTGAATATTTTATTAACGATGCCAATGACAACCGCAGAAACTGAAAGATGTTTCTCTACTTTAAAATTGATCAAAATCTTTCTAAGGAATACAATGTCGGAAGAAAGACTGACAGCGCTCGCAATATTGAACATCGAAGAAAATTTTGTTAAAGACATTCCTGATTTTAACGAAAAGGTGATCGAGAAGTTGATTTGCGACAAAAACAGAAGGATGGAGTTTCATTTTAAGAAGTAGGCATTTGTAAGAACCTATTCAAAATATATATACGTTTTTGGTATTCTTGAATCAGCGCCCCCCTGAACAAAATTGTCACCAGCCAGCACTGCTTTATGCCTATCTGCGAATGAGGTGAAAATCAGTTATACCGAAGGTATTCGAGGATGACCAGAACCAGTACCATCTTATTCAACAAGGAATAGTTCACTGTTTTGAGTGTTTTGCTAGATAGCTGAACAAATTCATACAAAAATAATTAACACGTAAACGCACTATAAATTGATTGATCAAAGACACCTTATATTACGGATCTTTCCCTTGGTCTTAGGAATTATGATCATTTGGATATCGTACTTCTATAAGTTGTAAGTAATGTGTAAAGGTCCCTTGAAATACTGAAAGGATAAATTGGTAGTTATTAAAATATCAAATCTAAAATAAATTGAAGTATAATCGATACGCACCTTCGTCTCAACTTCGTCCAAATATTTCTCTTGAACACAAAAATGAAGAATATGAACACTCCATACGTCGCATTGCAGAAGTCAGATAGGTACCAAACATATTGTGGAACTGATTTATTGTTCTGGTTCACAGCCCAAGATACCAGCTCCATCGACCAATTGACTCCCATTGCCAAAAGCAGTTTCAGATATAGGTTGAAGCTGCAATCATATAAATTCCATCATTGTACAGTTTATGAAGTTGGTCCCAGTCATATACAAATAGAATAAATTGCGTACTGCAATTATGATGCATATTCTGCATATTCTACTAGGACAGGTGATATTTTGTCGTGAAAATTTGATCCCCAGAATCAACTACCTTCGGGTGGAAGTTGAAATGCATAATCAATAACCAACTCACTTTTACACATAACATCTAAATAATAGTATTATATTATTGAAGAACACGATAACAAAATAAATGAATATTTCTAATTTTTCAATTAGTGTAGTCGTTATTACTTTCATGGAAATTTGGTACCGATTTTGGTGGTTCAATTGGGTCAGTACCCCCAAAAACCAGCAACAGGACACGAGTTAGTCTGGCATGATGCATATTCTATTTTGAGTTCACTGTGGACTTATTATGATCACTATAAAAGTAACTACACTCTTGTCCACTACAGTTTTTGTCGTCGTTGTTAAAACGTGATTTGCAACCGCAGATTTATCGACGTTGTTGTTCCGTATGTGTCCCGTATGCTCTTTATACCGTGTGAGAATATTTCTGATTGTTTGCCCGACGTAACACTTGTCGCAATCTAAACATTTAGTTTAATATATACCCGATTTCAATATGTCCGGAGTTTTATCGAATGTATTTCCTAGAAGTTGTTTAAATTTCGTGGAAGTTTTGAAAGCCAGTTTTATATTAACCTTTTCGAAAATATTCTGGAGTTTGTTGTTTGTTTTCAGATGGAACGTGAACGCGTGGAAACCTTTTACCGATTTTTTTCTTTCGTTTGGGTTATGTTACTGTGCTAATTGATGACTATACCCGTTTCTTTCGGCCTTTTCCATTTGGAAAAGGACGGCTACTTAGCATTCCTAGATTTAAAAGTATCCACAGATAACTCAAATTCAATTAGTTTTGGACATTTTTAGAAAACCTACTAATTCTGATATTTACATTTCGTCTGATTCGGTAGCTCCCTGGTCACATAAAACAGCCAGCTTACATTTCCTCGTTAACCGGTTATTTAATATTCCGCTAAGCAATGTAAATTTCAAGAAAGAAAGAAAAATGATTTTCCAAAATGCCGAAGGAAACGGGTGTAGTCATCAATTAGTTCAGAAAATTATCAACAAACATAAAGATAAAAATCTCTTCCGTAACATAACCATAACGAAAGAAATAAAAACGGTAAGAGGTTTCCACGCGTTCACGTTCCATCCGAAAACAAACAACAAACTCCAGAATATTTTTAAAAAGGTTAATATAAAACTGGCTTTCAAAACTTCCACGAAAATTAAACAACTTCTAGAAAATACATTCGATAAAACTCCGGACATTAAAATTTGGCATATATGAAATTGAATGTTTAGATTGCGGCAAGTGTTACGTCGGGCAAACAACCAGAAACATTCTCACACGGTATAAAGAACACATTCGGAACAACAACGTCGATAAATCTGCGGTTACAAATACTTTTTATCAACTGGCCACTCAATTTCAGAAAATTCCGTCAAATTATTGAAAAATTCCAATAAAGCGAAGTTAGGAATACTTGAAGGTATCGAAATGTATAAGAGAAGGGATATTTTACTCATTAGTGACCTAACCCCTATGAACAACCCATTATTCTCACTAATTGGTTTATGACTAAGTGTATTATGTCAACCCGTACTCGAATGTAGAAATTGATTGCATGCTTTAGTAACGCTTCGTCTTTGAAGATGGAAACTTTGGTTCCGAAACATATGTCAGACGACAAAAACTGTAGTGGACAAGAGTGTAGATACTTATACAGGGTCTTTCACGAGGAACCTCACCCATATTTATACGGGAAACTACTGAACGTATTTTCATGAAATTCAGCACTTATGAGTACTTCACGATGCTGATGAAATCTAAAATATTTTCAAGGCATGAGCACCTCCGGTTTTTCCGGAAATGACGTCAACTTCCGTTTTTCAAATTAGAACACCATTTTTTCATTGCAGAAATATTTTCCTTAGAAAATTTCAAGTTATTTTGATGTAACATTTTTCAGTTTTGGTTGGAAAATTCTCTCTGAGCGGGAAAATTCGAAAAAAAAATCGAAAATAGAGCTCCGCTGAAACAAGAATAACTTCGAGGTTTTTGGATGGAAAATTTTCATTTTTGGGATTTATCAAGATGTAAGATTGATGTATCCACTTTAAAAATCGGAATCGCAATTCATGATACAGGGGGTGAAAAAATCGCTTTCAAAGTTAGGGATGACAAAATCGTGAAAAATCAATTTTTTCAAATTAGAACCCCATTTTTTATGGCAGATATTGAATCTACGTTAAAAAATAATGTGAGTGTATGCATCACACCCTTGCCCTAAAGTGGATATTTTCTGAGTTATTCACAAAAAACTGTTTTTCGTCTTGAATTTTCAGCTATTTCTTTTCCCTTCACGCCAAAAAGATGAAATTTTCAGGAACTGTTACTTAAACCATGTTTTAGATTTTACTACCCTAATATGCAAGAGAAAAAAGTTACAGGTTGTTCCTAAATAGATGGCGAATTTTGATTCGAATTTGTATCGGAAACCTCTTTATTTCAACTAATCGGCCATCGGTTTTCTCTCCAGTGATAAATAAATAATTCCTTATGAACCATATGCAAAAACTTACCATGTTTTACATTCTTTTTTTTAATGATAGATATCATTAATTACATCTGCCAAATTCCTCTTTATTCCTTAGCATTTTGTGTTTACTATTAATTTGGTGATAATTCGTATTAAGTTATAAAATCGATCACTATGCCTAATTTTACCAATGAAGATTATTTAAATCTCATTCTACTTCATGGAGAATGTAATAAAGTTGTAGATAGAACGATTCGACTGTTCATTGAGAGGTTTCCTGACCGACCCAGACCAACGAGAGATACCATTAACAGAACCATGACAAACTTGAGAAATGTCGGATCTTTCGTTAAGAAAACTATACACAGAGAAAAAAGTGTAGTAGAAGATGAGAACAACGAAATTACAGTTCTTGCATATTTTCGTGTGAATCCTTAAAATTCTCTCAAAGATGCCGAGATTGATCTGGGATTATCTCAATCGAGTGTTTGGAGAATATTAAAAAAACATAAAATGCACCCATATAAATTCAATAGGGTACAGCATTTGAAGGAAACTGATTTCGTCAGGAGAACAGAGTTTTGCGAAGCTATGATGATTCGATTTCAAGAGAATGAAAACTTTTTGGACTGTATAATTTGGACAGATGAATCTAAATTCACAAAGAATGGTTCTTTCAATAGGCATAACAGTCATTATTGGGATGAAGAGAACAACCACCACTTCAGACAATGGAACTTTCAAGAGACCTGGAGTTTCAATGTTTTTTGCGCCATCAAAAATAATGCAATTCTCGATGTTCACATTTATGATGGGACTTTAACTGGTAAGATAGAACACTACACATGTTTGCATTATTTAAAGAATGTTCTCCCTTAGGAGATAGATATTCTGACATATTGACTCAAATAATTGAGCCGCTAGTACAGAACCATAATGACTTATGGTATCAACAAGATGGCGCGCCTCCACACAATTCACTCAATGTGTCAAATATCCTCTACAGGCTATTTGAAGATCGATGGTTGGCGAACAATGGTCCACATCTTTGGCCACCACGTTCTCCCGATTTAACCCCTTTAGACTATTATGTTTGGGGTAGGATAAAAAATATTGTCTACTCAACTCCCCTGACTGATAAAGAGGACTGCATAGAACGAGTTAGAAATGCGTTCAGGTTTGTTTAGATTTTTAGATTCATAGTTTTGAAACTCAATTTGGTTTTTAAACACTTTTACAGATCTCTTCCTCCCGATGAAATAAGAAGAGCAACGCACGAAGCATTCCTGAGACGTATAAATAAATGTCTAGAAATTAACGGTCAAAACTTTGAGCATCTTCTCTAGTTATAACTGCGAGAGTTTGCCATGGTTCTCCTAATAGTAACTTGAAGTCGGTTTCAAGAAGGGGTGAAAAATCTACAGCATGGTTCAAATAACAGTTCCTGAAAATTTCATCTTTTTGGCGTGAAGGGAAAAGAAATAGCTGAAAATTCAAGACGAAAAACAGTTTTTTGTGAATAACTCAGAAAATATCCATTTTAGGGCAAGGGTGTTATGCATACACTCACATTATTTTTTAACGTAGATTCAATATCTGCCATGAAAAAATGGGGTTCTAATTTGAAAAAATTGATTTTTCACGATTTTGTCATCCCTAACTTTGAAAGCGATTTTTTCACCCCCTGTGTCATGAATCGCGATTTCGATTTTTAAAGTGGATACATCAATCTTACATCTTGAAAAATCCCAAAAATGAAAATTTTCCATCCAAAAACCTCGAAGTTATTCTTGTTTCAGCGGAGTTCTATTTTCGTTTTTTTTTTCGAATTTTCCCGCTCAGAGAGAATTTTCCAACCAAAACTGAAAAATGTTACATCGAAATAACTTGAAATTTTCTAAGGAATCTATTTCTGCAATAAAAAAATGGTGTTCTAATTTGAAAAACGGAAGTTGACGTCATTTCCGGAAAAACCGGAGGTGCTCATGCCTTGAAAATATTTTAGATTTCATCAGCATCGTGAAGTACTTATAAGTGCTGAATTTCATGAAAATACGTTCAGTAGTTTCCCGTATAAATATGGGTGAGGTTCCTCGTGAAAGACCCTGTATAGTGTGGTATGATACAATTCCAACAGAACTAACGATCATTTTCTAATTTTGTGAGAACATGAGATAGTCATGCCACCACCCAAGTACTGATATACTAGCGAATAGGTAATTATTTCTTACTTCTGTTGTTCATCGTCGGAATGTCTTTTACTTTCACCGTGCTTAAGCATGGCTGTATCCTTCTTCACTCCCCGTATTCTCAACGCTGTTAGGGTGAAGAGCACCACGTTCAGTATAATAATCACCCCCATTGGTCCGTAGAAGTACAGCAGTTCTGGTATACCACCTAGAATGAAACGATGCAATATTGATTCACATTATTATCATTATAAACCATAGAATTAGAGTCTAATACCAAATTCAAAAGAACAACAACATACAAATCCGACGAAAGTCATACACTTATGTAATTGGTTAATGGCAAATTCCATTGGCAAAACCGGTGGTGCACTAAGTTCACTCAGTGCAATAAATGTTGCGCTGGTTTCCCGATGTAGGACGTGAAAATATTCCAATGGAATACGATTCATGCACTCATTGCGCATGAGTTCTACCAATGGAATTCGCTATAATGGCGAATTCCATTGGCAAAACCAGTGGTGCACTGGTGCTGCACTGAGTGCAATAAATGTTGCACTGAACGTCAAAATGTGTCAAAATACTCGACGAAATTCTCCAATGGAATACGATTCATGCACTCAGTGCGCACGAGTTCTACCAATGGAATTCGCTATAAGTCTTCCTCACTTATCGCACTATCAGATGTCAACGGAGGCAGTTTATAACCATGTCGTGCAACAAAGAACGGAAAGTTTTGATATACCTAATGGATACCTATGTATGAAGATATGTATGGAAAAAGGACAAATACATTATATGCATAAAGACACAAGCGCTGAAGGCCGCAAAGTTTTGATAGAAATTTACAAGAATGACCCCCACCCCTCTCTAACTTTTCTGAACACTGTACTTCTTATTTCAAATGAGTGTCCTATTTTTTGGCGCTCTTGTTCATCGGAACAGATTGCTCATCAATTTGCCCTAATATCTGTAATTTTCGAATTTTTTGATGAAAATGGTCTTAAACGATTTGGCTCGATTCACTGATGAAGAATCCGTGCTCAAAATCGATTTTATGTGACCGTAGACACGATAAATCTTGATCTAAATGAGCAAGACAGTTGAAATTTTCAGAGTAGGTTTGAGAGATAAATATTTCGGTTGAGTTCGTTATTGGGTAAAATCAGCCCGATTGTTTCGGAGTAACGAAAAAAAAATTTTTTTTTTACATTTTAAATTTTAAATTAAATTTTTCTAAGATCCAGCTTCACTATAAGAATCCATTTATATAATTTTCAACTCTAACAAGCTAATACTTTCGGAGATATGATTTTTAAAAATTTCAATAATAAATCATACTTCTATATTTTCACAGAATGCTGTTATTATTCTATCTATGATTTATATATGATTTGTGTGCACACATGTCATCTTATTTTCCTACAAGGGATATGTCAAATTTATTTCTTGTTCGTTATTCATGATATAAAATATCCCTCCTGTTCCATAAAACAAAGTATGATTGAATGCAAAATGAACAATTGTTAAATAACCTCAGCTATCGTAGAATTATGAGGTTTATATGATATTATAGTTTTTTGGTGATAATATAATGCCTTTGGATAATCCATATGAGGATGGAAATATATAGTTTGGTAAGTTAATCAAATTGGGTTCAGAATATCTCCAGTAAAAACAAAACTGCAATATTGTCTAAGATTTAATTGATATAAAATCATTTTCAGAGTAGATTTAGAAGAATTAATATATGTCTGGTGCCTTCGGATTAATAATTTTTGACTCACAGTAGAAGAGGCAACTTCAATAGAACAATGATTAATATTATGTTAAACAAATCAAGACAATATCAAAGGCTTCGAAATTCGACAAAAAGTACGTTTACATAAAAAATTAACATCATCTTAATACACCTAGAGTAAATCAATATTTCGAAGAATAATACATTAAGAATTCGCCATTGACAAAAATTCTGACTTACGTGAGGTTTGCGCCCTTTTTCTATAGTCTATTTACGCCTTACACACCCTCACGAAATACTATCTGAACTAGAGTATGAATAAAGGAAGCCTAACACATGAAAAAATGGAATTCAAATTTTTAATTTTTTTTCATTTTCCCAATATTAAGTTCGTTTTTGGGCATAATCGGTCCAACGGTTTCGGAGTTATACCCATCTTGAATATTATTTCCTCGATAACTCAAAAAATACAGGGTGAGTCTTTAAGTTGTGCATTTATTTTAACCAAAGATTCCTCTCGTCAAACAAAACACTTTTTTCATTTACCATTTTCCCAAATTCGGCTCGCGAATTAAAAAAACCATGAGAAATTAGCATGAAGAAAGGAGATTAAGTTTAGCTTAAGTTATTATAAGAATCTACAATCATTTTAGAAAAATAAAGTATTCTTCATCATTTCTCCTAAAACGTACTGTTCTCAAGATATTCTTCTTTGAATGATATAAAGTGTGATGAAAAATCCAGAAATTTCACTACATTTATCAATCCGCCCCTGGATAAAGATATGATACCTCCATATCTCTGATCAAAACTGAAAGCCACAATGCCATCGTTCATAGATTATTATTTTGATTGAAAATTTCATAAAACATTTAATAGGTGTCAAAGGATTGAGTTCTATTAATAAACATGTATGTAATAACTTGCGTTTGTTCGCAAGTTCTTGATTCTCTTTTGGACAAAAAAATAATTCAAAGCCTAAAGACTCACTGTTTTGAACAATCCTTTGAAAGCAATCAAATATTTTACTTAAGAATAATATGTATGTGAAATTTATATTCAAATCAGGATGTACCTATCTACACAAATAAAAATATGATCGATTCTGCAGAATTGATATCAGCTTTTAGTAATCCCTGATTCCATTTTAAATACCTACTTACGTCTGTCATATTTTAGAATGTGTATAAATTATTATTTCCTAAGATTCAGATAATATTCGTACAACCGGACGCCTAGTAGGCCATCTCCATTGTTAGATGTAATCTATTAATCTTTATAAAACATAATAGATCTGATTATGAGCAAATCAGTATATAAATAATTAATACTTACTTCTGAGGAAACATTGACCAACTGCAACTCCAGGATAGAACCATTGCCCCACATTACCAAAGTGATTAACCATATAAGTAATGAAGATTATGAGGAAAGACATTCCCCACGCGTATATGCAGTACAAAATAAACCTCTTTCTTTCTGAAGATCTGACACCAGGACCTCCACGAAAGCCTCTGAAATCCATATTGATGTGTTATAATCGAATAAATACACGGTGGTTTTTTTCAACTCTCAAATTGAAGAATTCCTTCATATAACATTCATGGGGATATTCCTGAATAAAACATAATTGATGTTGTGTAGGTTATTTAGGAATTCAGGAATTTTTCAATCTACCCTCACGTTTCTAGAACAAAAGTTCTCTTGCATGATTGATGAGAATACTGAAAGAGTTCAACCGCCGTCAAAATTTCAATTTTCAACGAGAAAGCGATCATTCAAATTTGGTTGCACATAATGTTTGTTCAAACGATCGAAACTTGGCGCCAGTCCGTGACGTAACCCGTTATATCTACTCTCACTCTCTTCCCGTGTCCGTTTGACTCTTTATCGTAGTGTAACACAGCTCCCTATAAAGGGGTCGAAGTCAGCATTGGCTGTAACAAGCAGATGGTAAATTCTGATTACGTCATCCGTCATAGCAACGATTCAGAAGCGTTTCACCTCATTTGAAATTGCTTCTTGATTTACCGATTTTCAATACCTAAATATTCAAATTTTATAAATTATGAAAGTGTATTTGGGCATACATGATGATCTGGTATTGAAGTAGATTCAGAAAAACATAAATATATGGTATTTCGTGTTACATGCAAGAGACCTATTGTAGCTATACATAGAAGACAAACTGATACGGTTGCCTTCAGTCTCATCGATACCAAGAAAATCTTTTCGCCAACTCTCGAACTTTCACTACCCATTGGTTTTGATAGGATTAAAAACATATTTTTTCTCGAACAATTCAAAAGGTTCATTATAGGAGACCCGGCTAAACTAAACACCACCATTATAACTTTTTGCGCTTATGTTCTGGGGAACATCGAGTTATTATTTTGCCCAAATGTCTGTCATTTTCGGATTTTTTGCCGAAAATGGTATCAAACGATTGGGTTCGACGGCCTGATGAAGAAATTGAGGTCAAATTTGATTCTGTCCGTCCAGCCGGCCGGCCGTCCTGCCGTTGCCACGATAACTTGAAAAAGAAAAGATATAGCGGCTTGAAATTTTCAGGGTAGGTGGCATGACCCAGTACGACCGACAAGTTCGTTAATGGGCATAATTGGCCCAACAGTTTCCGAATGATAATTTTGTTTTCAACAAAGCCAATCGAATTGAAATTTGGTGAGTAGTTGTAGAATACAAACCTAAGTACGTTTGTGAAATTTTGTGAGAATCATATCACTAGAAAATTTAAAAAAATATTATTTATGTCACGATAACCTTAGAACGGAAAGAGTTAGCGACTTGAAATTTTCAGGTAAGGTTGTGCATCTGAATGCGACAATTATTGTGTGATTGCAATTGTGGCATCATCGGCATCACTAGAAAATTAAAAAAAAAATCGAGTCGAATGTGCAGTCGAATGCGACATTTGAATTGGTCTGAAGGCATAATCGGCCAAACGGATTTGGAGTTATACCCATCTGAAATTTAGTTGTTATTTCCTCAATACCTCGAAAAATACGACACCGATCAAATTCAAGCATGGTTATTAGTTGTAGAATGCCTACGCAAAAATTCTTGCAAAATTTCGTGAGGATCGTATCACTAGAAATTTAAAAAAAAAACATTGTAAATTATTGAAAAAAAAATATCAGAAACTATTCGTCCTACATCGCCGAAATTTTGCAAGAGCATTCAGAGCCTAACTCTACTGCAAAGTTCCAAGTTTGTACACGATGGTATCCATAAGGTTGGAGATCGGAGCAGCCATGTTTGAGTTCAGTAGCTGGATGGGTGACCGTTGCCTCGATAACTTCCGAACGAAAGGAGATAGGGAATTGCAATTTTCAAGGTTGGTTTTGTATACGCATGGGAGACTTAAGTTCGTTTTTGGGTATAATCGGTCCAATGGTTTCGGAGTTATACCCACCTGAAATATTATTTCCTCGATAACTCAAAAACTATTGACTGGATCGAATTGAAGCTTGGTAACTATGTAGTTGTCGAATATCGACATATAGACATGTGTAAAAATTTTTGAAACCGTACCCCTAAAAAAATTTTGAAAAATTCGGACAAAAAAAATGGTTCAAGCACTGACGTGAAGTCAGGAGCTTATGCGAGTATGTTCTATTGTCCATCCTCCTGTATTGGACATTCTTAATCGAGTTTACCATGGTAAATTCGATAGAAATACGCGCAATAGAACATACCCGCAAAAGCTCCTGACTTCACGTCAGTGCTTGAACCAATTTTTTTTTCGTAATTTACCATGGTGAATTCGATTAAGAGTGTCCAATACAGGAGAATCGACAATAGAACATACGCGCAAAAGCTCCTGACTTCACGTCAGTGCTGGAACCAAGTTTTTTTACAATACCACTATTTACCTGCTCTTATTGCGCGTATGTTCTGGGGAACATCGCGTTATCATTTTGCCCAAATGTCTGTAATTTTCGATTTTTTTGGTGAAAATGGTCTCAAACGATTGGGTTCGACCCCCTGATGAAGAGTTCGGGGTCAAATTTGATTCTGGCCGTCCGGCCATTGTCATGATAACTTGCGAACGAAAGAGATAGCGACTTGAAATTTTTAGGGTTGGTGGCGTGTCCCAATACGACGGACAAGTTCGTTAATTGGCATAATCGGCCCAACGGTTTCCGAGTTGAAATTTTGTTTTGAATCAATACAAATCCGTTCGAATTGAAACTTGGTGAGTAATTGTAGAATATAAATCTAAGGATGTTTGTGAAATTTCGTAGGAATCGGATCACTAGAAAATTTTAAAAAAATTAAAAAAAAATATTATTTATGTCACGACAACCTGAGAACGGAAAGAGATAGCGAAATGAAATTTTCAGGTTAGGTCGTGCATCTGAATGCGACATTTGAGTTTGTTTATAGGAAGAATCGGCCAAACGGTTTTGGAGTTATACCCATCTGAAATTAGGTTGATATTTCCTCAATATGCAAAACTGATCCAATTCAAACTTGGTTATCAGTTGTAGAATACCAACACAAAAAATTCTTGTGAAATTTCCTGAGAATCCTGTCACTAGAAAATTTAAAAATAATCATTGAAAGAAATTCTATATATCAGAAACTATTCGTCTGACATCGCTGAATTTTGCCAGAACCTTCAAAACCTTACTTTACTGCCAAGGTCCAAGTTTGAGCACGATCGGATCGATATTGTCGGAGATCCGAGCAGCGTTGTGTGAGTTCAGTAGCTGGATGGGTGACCGTTGCCTCGATAACTTTCGAACGAAAAAGATACAACTTTCAGGGTAGTTTGCCATCCGAATGGGAGGGTTAAGTTCTTTGTTGAGCATTATCTGTTTCAGAGTTCTCCCCATTTCTAATATTTCTTCCTTGATAACTCAAAAAATATAGACTCGATCGAATTGAAGCTTGGTAACCAGTTGTAGAATATCGACATGAAGACGTGTGCAATATTTTGTGAGGAGCGTGCCACTAGAAAATTAAAAAAAAAATACGAAAAAATATTATGTATCTCACGATACCTTGAGAAAGAATAGAGATAGCGTATTTTCAGAGTAATTTGCGCATCCGGAAGCGACATTCAAATTCGTTTATTGGCATAATCGGGCCCACTATTTTGTAGTTACACTTATCTGAAATTTTATTGTTACCTCTATAACTCAAAATATACAAATCTGATCCAATTAAAACTGTTTGATTACTTGTAGAATGCGAACATCCTAATTTTCGCGGGATTCCGTGAATATCGTATCCTGGAGTTACTTTAGGCGTTTTTTCGTAGTTAATGGTGCTATTCTGCTTTTTATCTGTAAGCTATGAATCTGTAGGTACGGATTGCTCTGTAAGAGGCCGCCTTACGAAATCGTGAATAATGCAATTCTGTAATTGTTCCTGTAACTATTCCATTTACGGTGCTACATTTGAACGACTTTGATAAATTTATTGGAAAACATAACCTAAAACCGTAGAGATATCTTGAATTTGAAGGTATTTGCATAGAGTATCACTTATCACCCCAATATATTTGATTAGGATTTTGTTTGAATGCAGTTTTACATATATTGTTAAGAGATGAAGAAAGGAAATGAAATAATGAATATAAAATGAGATATATTGTTTTAAAACATGGTTTTACGTATAAATAGTCCGTATTACTTGAAATATATGCCCATGTTAAAAACTAAAATGTATAAGAGAATTTTCATTATTCAAAAATATCACCCACCATACATATATTATAGAAAGAGGGATAATACCTTTCCCGCTAATGCAATATGGAATTAGCATTTCTGGTTCTGAAGCATTCACTAAAACCAAAGTGCAATGTTTTTTTTTCTATCTGAAGATTCTGATTAATTGATCATTCGGAATATCAAATGGATCCATTTGATCACTTAACCGTTTTCTCCCAATTCTCACGAAGTTCCTATTATAATAAAAATGATTTTCAAGTCATGTGTTATTACGTACAGTTAGTTGAATACGAGTTTTTATCATGCTCTAAGAATAAGCCAATAATCCAAGCAATCTGATTATTATTCACATATCGATTTTCATATACGAGAAAAGAAACCGTCACGCCGCAAAATCATACAATAATTCTTTAAAATAACCTCACATTACATCTTCCGATATGCTTCCGATCGCCACTCGAGTACTCTGTAAACTTACAGAGAACAGGAACAGGAACAGTAACCTGTAAGGTTATGAAAATTTACGGATTGGCTAATAGATGAAAGTAGAATAGCACCATTAATTCCAATAGAATTAAAAATTCTGTAGTCATTGATCATAGACGACTGCCCACTGAAGTCTGCCATTAAAATAGTATGAATTGTATTCCTATATTATAAAAGCTGAGTCAGTGCTTGAATCAATTTTTGTTGGGTTTATACTCAACCCCGAACACCATTCCGATCATTCTCAGTCCCTCTTGTATGAGGTCACATACGATGTTTTTGCGCACTTGTCCCACCGGGAACAGGGTACTATTTTTTGCCCAAATAACTGTATTTTTGGAATTTTTGGCCGAAAATGGTGTCAAACGATTCGTTTTGACTCACTGATGAATAATAATCCGGGGTCAAATCCAATTATGTCCGTCCAGCCCTAAGCACGATAGTTCTCGAAAGAAACTAGTTAGAGAGTTGAGATTTGCAGGGTAGGTTCAGGGCATACATATCTCGGTTAAGTTGTTTAATGGGCAAAATCCACCAATTGGTATCGCAGTTATAGTCATTTTAAGTTTAGGTGTTTTTACTGAAAATGCTCATTTGATATAACTGATATTTAGCTTCAAGGCCTTTTTGGCGCTCTAGTTCCTCGGAACTGAGTGCTTATCAATTTGCCCAAATGTCTGTAATTCTCAAATTTTTCGATGAAAATGGTCTTAAACGATTTGGTTCGACTCACTGATCAAGAATCCGTGGTCGAAATTCATTCTGTCCGGCCGGTCCGGCCGTCCGTCCGGTCCGGCCGTAGGCACGATAACTCTCGAACGGAATGAGCTAGACAGTTGAAATTTTCAGAGTAGGTTTGAGAGATAAATATCTCGGCTAAGTTCGTTATTGGGCAAAATCGGACAGATCATTTCGGAGTAAAAAAAAAATAATTTCTTTTTACAAAGCAAATTCCAAATTAATTTATTTTCAATAAGCAGTTTTACCATAAGAATCCAATGATATCATTTTTAACTCTAACACGCTAATACTTTCGGAGATATGATTTTTCAAAATTTCAATAATAAATCGTATTTCAACGTTGTCACAGAAGATATAATTATTCTATGTATGAATCGTCATAATGTCAACTTATTTTCCTGAGACATGACATTATCTAATCAATCGAAGAATTGTGAGCGAAGTGAGAAAAATCTCAGTTGTTTGCTCCGAAATTAGTTTTTCTCAGAAAAGTCTTACATTTCGGAACGGAACATGAAGTAAGAGATCTGAGAGTAGTGAGACTGCTTTTCATCCATAGACATAGATATAACTCTCGAACGGAATGAGGTAGGAAGTTGAAATTTTCAGAGTAGGTTAGGGAGATGAATATCTCGGTTAAGTTCGTTATTGGGCAAAATTGGCCAGATTTAATTTGATCATGGTGCAGTTCTCATTCTCATGATTGCTCATTTAATCTTGATAAATAAACTATTATTTGAATTGAATTTCCTTTATGATGCAGTTCTATCATATTAATACATTGATATAATTCCCAACTCTGAGAAACCAATACTTTCGGAGATATAATTTGTCTGTTTGAACTAGAGCGGCAGAAAGCTCCTGTCCACAGGGCTTGAACCCATTTTTATATGTATGCGAGGTTTCGTATTGATTGGATGACTAGGAACAGGAATATTTTTTTTGGAAATTTGGAATTTTTTTTTCCTCAATTACTCTAAAAATAATGATCTGATCAAATGCAAACTCGGTAGTTAGTTGAAGAATGCTGATACAAAGAATTATGCACAATTTCAAGGGGATCGTATGACTAGAAAAAATATTCACCTATTTTGCTTGAAATTCGGAAACTGTATGTCGGATTGAGTTGAATTTTGGCATTTAGGTGACCAATAATGACCTCTTGGGGCGTACAAAATTTCATGCAAAATAGACTCCTAGCAGCCTAAAAAATATCCAATTGAAAATTCTAAATACCTACTGGCCAAATTAATAACGACATTTTCATTCACGATTCATCGAAACATATGCGTTCTGTGTTGATCCTACACATGTTTTATCTGATTTTATATAGCTTATTAAAGTATGGACGAATAGGCATCATCTTTGTTTTAATGTGAAATCATGAAATGCGTTTCATCTTTTGGTAGTTCCCCAGTATGGTTTTAAAGAAATTTTACATTTCCATCTTTCCTCATCCGTAAATTGCCTTCGGGTGGATTTTTTCGATACGAAGCTAATACTTCCGGGCATTTACAGTTCTACACAGTTCCGTAAATGTAAAAGATGATTTTTCGCGCTTGTTTAACCATGAAGAGCGAGCTATCATTTTGCTCAAATGTATGTAATTTTGGAATGTTTGGCCGAAAACGGTCTCAAACGATTGGGGTGAACTCACCGATGAATAATCCGGGGTCAAATCCAATTATGGCCATCCGGCTGTAAGCAGGATAACTCTCTAAATAAATAAATTAAAGAGTTGAAATTTGCAGGGTAGATTTGGGGAAAGAATACCACAGGACTGTCCTAATTCACACAAGCTTCTAGAAGCATTTGAGGGGTATTCGTGGGGAAGACCTAGGAGGCTCAGTATAATCATAATCATGTCATTAGCACGCCAAATACGGTTTCAGTTCACTATGAAAAAAGTGAAAAATCTAAAAAACCACTGATGATTAAACTGACCCCCCAAGGTCTTCCCTATGGAGACCCTTCAGAAGCTCCTAGGAGCTTGTGCTTTGTGTCCTTTTGAAGGCTTTGTTACTGTATCTTACGCCAGCTTAAGCACATCACTGTTATTATTTGACCCGACGGTGAATGGTGATCGCTACCGTCTGACTAGATCTCCAGTTCTCTATATCCACTGAGCTTGAAGCACTCATCACTCCATTCAAATTGGTCAACATGATGAAGCGCGCCTGAGAGTACTGACTGCACGTCAGTGCTTTTTAATATTTTTAAATTTGCCCCTGACTAATTCAACTATGGTGTCTGCAGACCATAATCATTCACAGTCAAGCTCCGTTAGCTTGTACATTTTTTTCGGAATTTTATGTGAAATGATAAAAAATTGAAGCACTCAATCTATTTTGACTGTATATTGATTTGATTAGGAATGTTTGATATTGCATTAATGGATGTGAATAATCAAGTAAACATAAAATATATTACGAATAACATGTTATATTCATAGAAATATTTCTACATTTTTGTAGTATTCAATCAAATTCATAGATTATTTATTTCTCACATTTTCTGTGCCTTTTTTTTAGATTGAAAACCAATGAAATAATTTCTTATTATTTCTGGTTGAGATACAATTATCACACAATTAAATGGGGTTAACATGAATTGAAGACTCGATTTCAAGATACAGTTACATTGAGATCAATTAATTCTGAATTAATCCAGAAGAATTAATAGTATGAACTTTTGTCAAAAATTATTTAATCGACTTTAGCACGGCCTGCCTTTACAGAGTGGAATAGGCATCTCTATATAATATCGTATGGGGAGGGTTGCGTCCTTTTACCAATTAGCATGAATTTTCAGAATAGACAATTTAACTCGATATTTTTCGGTATGACTGAACTTTTCCTCTTAATATACATTTTGATTTATGAAAACCAAGTTGTCACGAAAAATGAATAGGCAGACTGCTGCCCCCATTCTACATTGACCCATATCCATGAAAAATAGCTTTTTAATTCTCTTAGTAAAATACAGATACGCCTAGAATATGATTGATGATTACGCAAAATTCTTTACAGCTAATAATGCAAATTGTTGTTGGTCCCGATGGATATGTTATGCTATTCATCGTTTTCATTCACTTGAAGACCAGTTGATTGCAGTTATAGATATTTATTGGAATCTAAATACCATAACAATTACTTGTGAAAATGAGTATATTTAGAATTTTAAAAACTGTTGGCCTAGAATAAGAATGACGCATTTCAAACTGTTTCCCAAATCAACTTAATATATTATTAATCTTCCTAAATATAGCGAGCACAATTTTTATTGGCACGTGCTATTGTTTTGATTCGTACTAACATTAATTTCTTTTGATAATAATATTGTTACCGGAAAAACTAACATTGCCCACTTTGGAAAAATGGTCATAACTTTATTATTTTCAAGCGATTGCAATGAAATTTCGAAGAATTACATAATTTATTTATTGGAACCTAATGTCTGTCATAAAATACTCATACCAGCCAATCTTCAGAGAAACGATAGTCAACTTCATTTTTCAAATACATAAATATGAGTTTTTCTAAGCTGTTCTATAGTTAATTAAAACACAATTTCATTGACAGATGATACTATTTGCTTTACAAGAGCTCTACGGTCCATGTTACAAAAGTTTGATTAAGATGATGAGAATAATAATCTTCATATAGAATTTAGAATATTAACAATCAACGAAAACCAATGGAAAATATTATGTAGACATGTTACTAAGGTAATTAACTTAGTACCATGTCATCAACCATTGCTCCTAATGTGATCCACTAGTATCAATACATTAGTTTATCCGCATCTTCCAATTTTTATACCATTTCTGATAAATATACGGGTGGAATTGTCGTTAGTTGCTTTTCTAAGCGATTTCTCAGATAACTAGCTCCTCAAAAATTAGTCTAGCGGTTTAAAATCCGTTGATCGAGAAGGCCAATTCGTTGGTCCGCTTCGCCCAATCTATTTTATTGAAAAGTTTAATCTAAATATTTTCGCACCAAAACCGAATAATGTCAACCTGCTCTATCATGTTGATACCAAATATGGTTCGCAACATATCAACATGTTTACTAAATTGAGTACAGTATTTTGAGGAATACTTTTTAGCGTTCATATTACCGTCAATGAAAAAAAAAACACTTTATTTTTCAAGAGGAAAATGAACGGAATATCTGACTTGAGGTCGAATTTTTGAAACTAAATGAGGTTGGTTTAACTATATATTGGCTCATTATTCAATAAATTCTAACAGTTTGTGAATGTAGGTATATTCATCACTCCAACTAACGTTATTAAGAAATTTTCCATTTTCTCTAACTTTATTCTGAATCATAGTGGATTGATTCCAGTCCAGGCGTTTCTGCATAAATAATATTAACAACGTCTAGTGTCTGTGCTGGACTATATTTTTAGTCATGAAACTTTTTTAGAATTTCTTTAACGTATGACTTTGAATTTCTGGATTCGTATAGGCTACTACCAGAACATTCATTTCATGAATAGACTGGTGTTTTGTAATTTTTTTAGGTTTAACTAGGCTTTCATAACAGTTCGTATTTCGATAATATATTGGGAGTTTTTTGCGTGCATGTTCTGGGGAACAGCGTGCTATCATTTTGCCCAAATGTCTGAAACAGAATATTTTGCCAAAAATGGTCTCAAACGATTAGGTTCGACCACTGATGAAGAATTCGAGGTCAAATTTGATTCTGTCCGATCGGCCGGCCGTTGCCACGACAACTTGGGAACGGAAACAGATAGTGACTTGAAATTTTCAGGGTTTTGCAAGGTGGCGCGTCCAAATGCGAGGGACAAGTTAATGGGCATAATCAGCTTAACTGTTTCCGAGTATAATTTTGTTTTCAATAAATATAGATCCGATCAAATTGAAACTTGAAAAAATACCGACATAAAGACGTATGAGAAATTTTGTGCACATCGTAGCACCAGAAAATTGAAAAAAAAAAAGAATTATCTCAAGATAACTTGAGACTGGAAAGAGATAGCGACTTGAAATTTTGAGGGTAGGTGCGCAACTTGCTGCGCACTTGTATTTGTTAATAGGCATAATCGGCCAAACGGTTTTCGGTTATCTGAAATTTTGTTGTTATTTCCACAATTTCTCGAATAATACGAATCCGATCCGATTCAAACATGGTAATTAGTTGTAGAATGCCGACGCGCAAATTTTTGTGAAATTTCGTGAAGATCGTATATCTAGAAGATTGAAAAAAAAAATGAGAATCATTGAAACAAATTCTATATATCAGAAACTATTCACCTGACAACCTCTGTAATTTTGTGAGATACTTCAAATCCTAACTTTACAGCCAAGTTTCAAATTTGAACACGATCAGATCTATATTGTTGGAGATCCGAGCAGCCTTGGGTGAGTTCACTATAGCTGGATGGGTCACGATTGCCACGATAACTTTCGAACGGAAATATATAGCAATTTTCAGGCTATGTTGCGCATCCGAATGGGACAGCTCGTTGGACATAATCGGTCCAACGGTTTCGAAGTAATAATGAACATCTGGAATATTATTTTCTTGATAACTCAAAAAATACAGATCCGATGGAATTGAAACTTGGTAAGTGGTTGTGAAATACCAACATAAAGACTTATGTAATTTTGTAAGGATCGCATTACTAGAATAGTTTTAAAAAAATATGAAAAAATATGATGTATCCCACGATAACTTGAGAACGGAAAGAGATAGCGACTTGCACTTTTGAGGGTAGGCTGTACAACCAGATACGACATTTGAGTTTGTTAATAAGTATAATCGACCGAATGGTTTCGGAGTTATATACATCTGAAATTTTGTTATTATTTCCTCTATAATTCAAAATATACAAATCCGATCCAATTAGAACTCGTTAATTACTTGTACAATGCCGACGCGATGATTTTCGCGGAATTTCGTGAATATCGTATCTTGAAATTACCTGGTTCTTTGGTGTATTATTATTATTAGATATTTAATAAATTTCAATTCCGATAGAATACATATCGCCCCCTCAGAATTACACTGTCGTATGTTGCATTTTTATGATTTCCAAATCACCAACTTCACAAAGCTGTATTTTCAGCAAATAGTCGTTTTGTAGGTGTATTGTAGTTTTGTAGGTGTATAGTAGTGATTTCAACCATTCCAATCTACGCAACCATAATTGCATAGTTGTATGAAGTACATTTATCTTTTTTTCAGTTGCACAGTGAGTTGTACAACATATCTCAGAACTTAGTTTGATTGCACATACAACAGTGTAATTCTGAGGTGACGATATGTCCGAATTACAAATTTTGTGATCTTAGACGATTCTCCCATTACTCAAGTCTGTCATAAAAATAAGAATTCACACTATGCCTAATGAAGACATCTAGGGTATAAAAAATGATTTAAATAATTGTTTGCCTCCTCCAAATTAATACAAGCCCTGTGGACAGGAGCTTTCTGGCGCTCTAGTTCAAACAGACAAATTATATCTCCGAAAGTATTGGTTTCTCAGAGTTGGGAATTATATCAATGTATTCATATGATAGAACTGCATCCTAAAGGAAATTCAATTCAAATAATAGCTTATTTATCAAGATTAAATGAGCAATCATGAGAATGAGAACTGCACCATGGAAGAAATCAAATTAAATCTGGCCAATTTTGCCCAATAACGAACTTAACCGAGATATTCATCTCCCTAAACTACTCTGAAAATTTCAACTACCTACCTCATTCCGTTCGAGAGTTATATCTATGTCTATGGATGAAAAGCAGTCTCACTACTCTCAGATCTCTTACTTCATGTTCCGTTCCGAAATGTAAGAATTTTCTGAGAAAACCTAATTTCGGAGCAAACAACTGAGATTTTTCTCACTTCGCTCACAATTCTTCGATTGATTAGATAATGTCATGTCTCAGGAACATCATTTGACATTATGACAATACATACATAGAATAATATCATTCGGTGACAACGTTGAAATACGATTTATTATTGAAATTTTGAAAAATCATATCTCCGAAAGTATTAGCTTGTTAGAGTTAAAAATGATATCATTGGATTCTTATGGTAAAACAGCTTATTGAAAAAAATTTAATTTGGAATTTGCCTTGTAAAAAAAATTTTTTTTTGTTACTCCGAAACCATCTGTCCGATTTTGCCCAATAACGAATTTAGCCGAGATATTTATCTCCCAAACCTACTCTGAAAATTTCAACTGTCTAGCTCATTCCGTTCGAGAGTTATCGTGCCTACGGCCGGCCGGACCGGCCCGGCGGCCGGACAGAATGAATTTCGACCACGGATTCTTGATCAGTGAGTCGAACCAAATCGTTTAAGACCATTTTCATCGAAAAATTCGAAAATTACAGACATTTGGGCAAATTCATAAGCACTCAGTTCCGAGGAACTAGAGCGCCAAAAAACATCGTTATGAAACATGTAATGAGGTGAACTGTGGCTATTTGCCAATAATACCTAACAAGGCACGCGGTGAAATATTTATTGATTTTAACCATCAACAAATATTCCGCGTGGCCGGGCTGATCACCTCATCGCTCAGTGTTCTCCAAAGGGGACATTATCACTCAAGAGCAGACACAGACCCCAGGGTTTCATGGTTCTTACCAATCATCAGTGTGACTTAGCCAGACACTGAGTGAAACTTGAACGGCGTTCTAGGAAACTTATTTCCATATGTCGAGAACCGGTAGGGGAAGAACCCCACCAGCGCCAACTATGGAGAATCCTTACGAACTCCGACCCTCTGCGATGATGAAACCTTGAGCGATGTTCAGCGACGTTCATTCTTTTGCCGTAAGAGGGTCAGGGTTGGCAACCCCATCTACCGTGAAGAGACCTTTACGGACTGAAAACGCCCGGTTCATTTTGGTTTAGATCAACCAAAAATTAAGGTGACTTTGATAGGCACTGCGCTTTTGCATTACTACGGTTGCTTCGGATCTAAGAGTTATCAATGTAAACCATATTCCTTCAGTCTCAATATTTTTACGTTATCAATGTTATATATGTAGGTACTTGGAGTTCCTTCGATAATAACCCATAAGTTTATATTGATTATCAAAGTCCCCCATACTATCATTTGTCATAAGAATTGGATTCCAATGAACTTTCTTCGCAAAAATGAAAATGAAAATTCAGTTGATATCAAAATTGAACTATATTTCCTATAAAAATAACAAAACACAAAATTGGCATTTTCTTTGATTACAAGATAAATTGACTTGTTTAAACTCAACTAAAATGTACCAAAAAAGTACAAAACCTAATGAACCACTGGAGATTCTAAAATAGCTATGATGTCCTCCAAGCTCACCGTAAACGTATCGTTCGGAACAATTTTGAATGTCGACAAAATAATGGAGTAACTTCAACCTTTCGAATGGCCTGAAAATTACCTGAAATTTAAAGAAATCGTTGGTCTATTCTATTCCAACAAACAATGGAAAATAGCAAAAATGTTATTGTTTTCAAACTATCGGGAACTATCAATCTGACCCCAAAAGTGTTATCAAAGTGACCCCACACGATGTATCCCTTAATAAGTCTCAACCGAACGTATTTTTTGTCGAATTTCAAATTTGCTGAGGTTATGCAGAAATCACTCCATCGTAAATAACCGATATTGTAAACAAAAATTAAAATGCTCATGAAATACTTCATAATTTTGAACAGTGTCATTTTACCGTCAATTTCACGTATACTAATAGAATATAATAATATACAAAATTGGTTCAAGCACTGACGTGAAGTCAGGAGCTTTTGCGCGTATGTTCTATTGTCCATTCTCCAGTATTGGACAGCCCTCAATCGAATTTACCATGGTAAATTGGATTGAGGGTGTCCAATACAGGAGAATGGACAATAGAACATACGCGCTAAAGCTCCTGACTTCACGTCAGTGCTTGAACCAATTTTTTTTTTCGTAATTTTTTTGAACTTTTCTAGGGCTACGGTTCTTACAAAATTTTAAACACGTCTTTATGTTGATTTTGTACTTACTCGTATCCAAGCTTCAATTCGATCAAATCTTTATTTTTTGAGTTATCGAGGAAATAATATTCCTGGCGGGTATAACTCTGAAACCGTTAAACCGATTACATATGCCCAAAATCGAACTTAACTCTCCCATTCGGATACGCAACCTACCCTGAAAATTGCAAGTATCTATCTCCTTTCGTTCGAAAGTTATCGAGGCAACGGTCACACATCTACTGAACTCACACAAGGCTGCTCGAATCTCCAACAATATTTAACCGATCGTGTTAAAACTTAAAACTTGGCAGTAGAGTTAGGTTCTAAAGGCTCTTGCAAAATTTCAGCAATTTCAGACGAAAAGTTACTGAAATATAGGATTTTTTTTTAATTTTCAATGATTTCTCAAAAATTTTCTAAAAATACTATCCTCACGAAATTTTGCAAGATTTTTTGCGTTGGCATTCTACAGCTAATAACCATGTTTCAATTCAATCGGTTTAGTATGTTTCGAGTTAATGAGGAGAAAAAAACAACCAAATTTCAAAGTGCTATGAATCTAAAACCGTTGGGCCGATTATACTTATAAACAAACTCAAATGTCGCGTTCAGATGCACAACCTAACCTGAAAACTTTAAGCCGCTATCTCTTTCCGTTATCAGGTTATCGTGACAACAAAAATATTTTTTAATAATTTTCTAGCAATACGATTCTCACAAAATTTCACAAACGTGCTTAGGTTCATATTCTACAACTACTCACCAAGTTTCAATTCGATCGGATTTATATTGGTTGAAAACAAAATTATTACTCGGAAACCATTGGGCCGATTAAGCCCATTGTCCGTCGTATTGGGATGCGCCTCCTGCCCTGAAAATTTCAAGTCGCTAGCTCTTTCCGTTCTTAAGTTATCGTGGCAACGGCCGGACAGAATCAAATTTGACCTCGAATTCTTCATTGGGGAGTCGAACCAAATCGTTTGAGACCATTTTCGTAAAAAAAAATCGAAAGTTACAGACATTTGGGCAAAATGATTACGCGATATTCCACAGAACATACGCGCAAAAACATAAGAACAACTACCTAACTCTATGCTGGCACGGCACAATAATGGGGGAATCTTTCGACTGACGATCGCGCGGATCACGTTCGCTTATAATTGCGGAAAATTCAAATTAATTCAAAGAAATATTACTCTTTATCAAAGTGCCCCCATAAAATCAATTTCACCCCTTTTGACGGTACCTGAGTGTTTGTTTAGTTTCGGAAGTATGATATTGGTACAAGCGAATTATCAAATAATAATAATAATAATAATAAATTGCCTTTATTTATACTGTAAATATTACAATATTATAATATAAAAATGAGGCGAAGTCTAGCAAGATGCTACTCCACTTAACCTCAACCAACCAAAATTAACATTTTATTCCAAAATGGCCTATGTGAAAATATTATTACTCCTTTATTAGATCTGAACTAAAATATTCTTGGGAAATATATAGTTTCTTCAGTTTTAAAGTGATATGAACATCAGTGAAGATGCGACATAAAATTTTTGTAATATTAACCATAAAACAACAATGATCCATAGAGTGTCATACGTGAATTAAATAGTATTGAAATAAGCTATTGAACGGTGTGGATCATATTTTCCTATTTGAAAAATAAAAGTTGACGTTTTTCTGAAGATTTGCCCGCTATGATCATTTTATGCGGGTTGCAGGTTCTGGTCTCTTCAGCTCCTCGCTCGATATTTGATTATAATAGAAATATGGATCATGCGGAGTAATATCAATAAGTGGAAAAGTTTAACGGGTAATTCCGTTAAACTTTTCCACTTTTTGATTATAATATTTTTGCATTGAAGATTGTTGGTTCACAGTGGGTATGATAATGAAGTTTTTGGCGCACTTGTTCACTTGAACAGAGTGCCTATCAATTCGCTCAAATGTCTGTAATTTTCGACCGAGGATGATCTCCAACGATTAGTTTCGACTCACTGAAGAATCTGAGGTCAAACTTAAATCTGTCCGGACGGCCATCAGCTCCACAATGTGTTAGAGAGTTAAAATTTGCAGGGTATGTCTGGAGTCCAAATAAAATAAAATATCAAAAT
Organism: Halyzia sedecimguttata; assembly: GCA_937662695.2. Taxonomy (NCBI): domain Eukaryota; kingdom Metazoa; phylum Arthropoda; class Insecta; order Coleoptera; family Coccinellidae; genus Halyzia; species Halyzia sedecimguttata. The sequence goes on from OW569411.2 coordinate 37,388,228, forward strand.
ATTACAATGACTATGCTGTACTGGTCCACGTTAATGCACTCGAATAACAAACTTATCAACTGTTCTTTATTTTTGACGCGAAATCAAACGAATTTCATGATGCAGTTTAAATTGATAGAATTAGTAATGCCATGTCCGTAGTCATTTCATTTGTTTAAAAGAATATTTTAAATCGGTATTCAATAAAAACATCTTCCAAAGAAGAATTAAGAAATACATAATCTTTTGTGCACCCTATATAACAGAAGAATTTTATACATTTTGTAGATGGTTATATGATGTATCTATATATTTAGCCTGTTTTCTTTGCTTGTACACGGGGTATTTTTAAATATTGCAATGATTATTGTCCAGATATGATATAGGGTACCACCCATGGTTCAAAGATTCGGTGAAATCTAAAACAACAAACAATGAAAAAGCGTAAGTTACTTTAAGAATTTTCCAGATAATCACAATTTTGTACCGATTCAATACGAAAAAATAATTTTGATAATTCTAAAATGTCAGTTTCAAAGGTGCGGTTGGAAAACAGTTATTTAGATGCACCATTGGTTTTCGTTGATTGCTAATATTAATTTTTTTGTGTTGTTTGTCATTTATATTGTTATTGTTTCGAAAATGATTGTTCAGTATGTTACAAACTATGTATTTTAAAATTTTTGCGCGTATTTTCTGGGGAACATCGCGTTATCATTTTGCCCAAATGTCTGTAATTTTCGAACTTTTCGCCGTAAATGGTCTCAAACGATTGGGTTCGACTCCCTGATCAACAATTCGAGGTCAAATTTGATTCTGTTCGGCCGGCCGACCGTTGCCACGATAACTTGAGAACGGTAAGAGATAGCGACTTGAAATTTTCAGAATAGGTGGCGCATCCCAGTTCTACGGACAAGTTCGTTAATGGGCGCAATGGTTTCCGAGTAATAATTTTGTCTACAATCAATACAAATCCGATCGAATTGAAACTTGGTGAGTAGTTGTAGAATATAAACCTAAGGACATTTGTGGAATTTTATGAGAATCGTATCGCTGGAAAATTTTTAAAAAATTATAAAAAAATATTGAATTTTAAATCACACTATTAGTTGTTTTTTTTTTGTTATTAGAGCGAAGAAGAAGGTCGAAATTCAATATTTACTTTATTTTTATTTGATTTTATTCCATATCACCTTTTAGGGCGCGTTTGAATATAATACCACCCGAAGAGTTGGTGCAAACCATAAAATCGGACCTACCAAATCAGACGCGAAACAGTTGTTGCTGACAGTTTGAGGGTATGTTTTATCGACTAAACGGGAAGTGACAATATTCATCTATTCTCATATTACATAAAATGTAAGTATATGTTGTTATTTATAAAGCATTATTGACTGATAGAATACACTGATAACTTGTTGCACCCGCGATACAAACGATATATATAAGTTCACTTTTCTCACTAAAATAAAGAGCTATCATTCTGAAACAATTAAGAAGAAATCAAAACTAAACCTAAATAAATACTTTTTAAGAGTGTAATGGCCGGTTTCATAATAAATTTTAAAGTTCCTTTAAATTTAAAGTATCCTTCAAAGTGACATTTTGGTTCAAAATATCCAACTAAAGGATGCTTTAAATTTAAAGAGACTTTAAAACTTATTATGAAACCGGCCCTAATGATTGTTAGGTCAAAATAAACGATAACTTAAATTGGTTGCACCCGCGATCTTGATATCAGATCGCGGGTGCAACTTTTTGTCACTTAACCGTTTCGTGTGATAAATTACATATTTTGGCATGTCTTGATTAATAATATTTGCTAATACGATTGATGATATACTGTTTAATGGAATTGGTGAAAGTGTCAAAAGATCAATGTGGATCGCAGTTAAGTCCCGGAAAGCGATCGTCAACAGTGCCCTAGAATTCTACGTTTGAGCACGCAGTCTCTTTAGGAACATCATCTTTAAATTTGTAGCAAAAGAAGAAGTTAAAGAAAACATAGCCATGCTAGATGCCCAATGGGAAGAGCTAAAAAATTTACCAGGCATTCAATCAAAACATTTCTTCCAATTTGAAGATGCTCATATAGCATTTCTGTGGCGCGCACCTCACTGTATCATTTTAAATGCACATTGGTTTTAAAGCTGCCAAAAACAACCACTATTACAGAAAGTGATTGGACTGATGACGATTTGGAACCTCTTGCAAATCACATTTTACGAAAAGAAATTGTCCTGATATATCTGCGCATTCAGGTTCGGATCAGAGTAAATCCTCATTGCCCCTTAAACAGAGACTGCGCACGTTCTTGATGTTTACAGTGATTCAGACAATGAATTTATAAATGATGAAACTCCATCAACGTCTCTTAAAGCTTCAGTATTATCACCAGAAGCTTATCCTGAAACTGCTACTGTCCAAGCTGCTGTCTTACCAGTTACCGATAGATATTTCCGCTGGTTTGTATATGTGCTCGTACAACTGCTCTGATGCAAAAGCGGCAAAAAAAATTATTCAATATCGTGTGGTCTTAAACGATTTGGTTCGACTCACTGATCAAGAATCCGTGGTCGAAATTCATTCTGTCCGGCCGTAGGCCAGATTACTCTCGAACGGAATGAGCTAGACAGTTGAAATTTTCAGAGTAGGTTTGGTAGATAAATATCTCGGCTAAGTTCGTTATTGGGCAACATCGGACAGATGGTTTCGGAGTAACAAAAAAAAATTTTTTTTTACAAGGCAAATTCCAAATTAATTTTTTTTCAATATGCTGTTTTACCATAAGAATCCAATGATATCATTTTTAACTCTAACAAGCTAATACTTTCGGAGATATGATTTTTCAAAATTTCAATACTAAATCGTATTTCAACGTTGTCACAGAATGATATTATTCTATGTATGAATTGTCATAATGTCAAATGATGTTCCTGAGACATGACATTATCTAATCAATCGAAGAATTGTGAGCGAAGTGAGAAAAATCTCAGTTGTTTGCTCCGAAATTAGGTTTTCTCAGAAAATTCTTACATTTCGGAACTCGAACGGAATGAGGTAGGTAGCTGCAATTTTCAGAGTAGTTTAGGGAGATGAATATCTCGGTTATGTTCGTTATTGGTCAAAATTGGCCAGATTTAATTAATTAATTTCTTCCATGGTGCAGTTCTCATTCTCATGATTGCTCATTTGATCTTGATAAATAACCTATTATTTGAATTGAATTTCCTTTAGGATGCAGTTCTATCATATGAATACATTGATATAATTCCCAACTCTGAGAAACCAATACTTTCGGAGATATAATTTGTCTGTTTGAACTAGAGCGCCAGAAAGCTCCTGTCCACAGGGCTTGAACCCATTTTTTAAATGATATGAAAGCTCACTGAAAGCAAAAATGATTGCTAATAGAAATATCGACGATACCATCGAATCCAATTAGATATCGACCTTCTCTGCGAACACAACAAATGAAAATTATCAGCGAATTTTTTTCAACGCTCTGATAGAGTCCATTAAGCTAATGAGGCCTTCAAGGGAATTGTGACATATTTTATCGAAAACATTTCAATTTGAGCGTAAGCATTGAACCTAATTGGGAATTGAGTGACATTCTGTGAACCTATGAAATATTGGTCTTGCCTATCCCAGGGGATAATGAGGTGCGGTCTATAAACCCATTATCATGTTCATGATTAAGGTCAAAATTGTGAATTCGGAGTGATTTCACTCACCATAATTGAAATGAGATAGGGTAAATGTGTTGTGGACATGACCATCCTAACTGACTCGCTAACTGTCCATAAAAAATATTACGAAATTAGCGAATTATCAAACACTCAATTTGTCTGTTTAATATTTGTTATCATGCGATAATTAAGTAATTTAGTAGGTACGAAAACAAAATACAAGCACTGACGTGGCATCATGAGCTTTAGTGCGCTCGTTCGTTGAATAACAGTGAAATGACATTTCACTTTGTACGTAAATAAAGGCCATTTTTTTTCCGTCCGCTCGAGAGAAAAAAACTTCTATAGGCCCGCCCTGAGAGGGTCCGCTTCTCTCAGGAGTGTGAGACTCCAGTTGTTGATTGGTTACTCACTAAAAAACCCCTCGCACTTTCCTTGGAGTAGTTCTTCGTCCTGCCCTTACAGCGCCCCTTAACAAAAAAGATGAGCTGCAAGTGGCATTCACAGTTCATGGGACCTGATGACTCAAAGTGATCCGAGCAACACTGCTTTCTCATTCTGTGTGCCAATTCCTCGGCCAGGCCGGAATCATCCGCAACTCTGCCAAGTAGTTCTCTCTCATTCCGCCTAGGCATCCTATGATTAGAACGAACATCCTAACTTTATGCCTTGGGTACAGGATTCCCAGTTCGAACATTAAATCTCTGTATTTTTCCCTCTTCTGTTCTTCTTTCATCACTACATTATTTTCAGCGGGGGAGTAAAATTCGGCGACAGGTTTTTTGTCCAGCAGGACTATATCTGGCTTTATGCCGTGGATCTGCCAAGTTGTTGGGGTCGCATAGTTCCAGTAGATGCGAGCTTTGTCATTTTCAACAACTGCTTCAATCTCCAGAGGCACATATGGTAGCACTGGTTGGTTGTCTATACCATAAACCTCTCTCAGATGGAAGTAGAGAATTCGGAGTGCCGCATTGTGTATTTCCACATATCCTGATGGAGCATGGACTCTGCAAGGAGACAAAATGTGCATAACAGTTTCCTGATGGCTATGGCATGCTCAGCACGTTGTGGGGGTGTCCATTCTCATGTTCTTTCTATAACATCTTGTATTTATCACCCCACCTTGACAAGCCATAACAAATCCCTCCGTTTCCGACTTGAGCCCAGTGGACTTCAAAAAGCCGAAGGATAGTTTTTCCAAAAGGCCCTGATCTTTCAAACTCCTGAAATATATGGAGTGCAGGTGTTTACTCATGTGATCTTTGAGAAGTGTCCTCAGTTGTGCCTGTCTTAACTCTATGGCAACTCTTCTTTGGTCTGTTGGCGTGATAGGTGTTCCTGCTTGCTCACGATCGATAGATATCCCAGTTATACTGAACTTCTCCAAATCTTTCTGACCAGCCCTAAATAGGAAAGCTCCTTGGTTCCTCATTTCATGATGAGCCACCATTTTCAGAAGCAGGTCTTCGCTTCTCAATACCCTTATTATTGCCATTTACTACGTTTGTTGATAGTGTTAGTATTCCAAACTTTGCAAACCTCTGCCTCCCTGCGCTCGTGGAAGGTATATTCTTTGAATCGAGCAGTTTGGATGCAGGCTACGATTCCTGTTCATCACTTTACGAGTTCTGTCTAGCTCGAGAATTTCATTCCCTGTCCAGTTAACTATCCCGAATGAGTAAGGGATTATCGGGACTACCAAGCTGTTCGTAGCATCAGATACTTTATTTTTCCCGGACAGCTGTGATTTCCATATATCTCGGATCTTCTTTTTGTAGCTAGCTGTTAAGGCATCCTTGATTTGGATTGTCTCCAGTGCACCTCGTTGTTTCATCCCAAGGAATTTGTATGTTTCTTCCTCTTCAATGTGTCGAATGTTTATTCCCCCTCCTAGGTCGATGTCGATGCAATTTATTGTCTACTCTAGACTATACAGTATGGTGCAATTGAAAGGAATAAATTCGTTATTTCGTAAACCGGCGACTTTAAGGAAAAATCCCGAAACCCGTCGATTTTTATTCTTAAACAGGCTATTCGTAAGGAAACCATTTTATTTTTGACGTCATATTAAATAAAAATAATAAAATTTTATTAATTGTTTAAAAAAATAAAAGGAACAATTTTTGTACATTATTGATATGGCTGAATAGGTATTTAAAAGACCTTTCAAATAATGTACTACAACACCCACCTTTCCATCTGAAAATTTTAGCGATGACGTCATCACGCTCACATAGATGACGTCAAAAATAAAAAGGTATCCTTATGAATAGCCCGTTTAAGAATAAAAATCGACGGGTTTCAAGATTTTTCCTTAAAGTCGCCGGTTTACGAAATAACGAATTAATTTCTTTCATTTGCACCATACTGTATATCTAGGCAATTTATTATTATTATTCTTAACACATAACAATAGCTGAAATCTATAGTTCTTCGTAGATTCTAATCCAATTTAGGAATATTCAAACTTTGTTCATAATGTATGAATTAATAAAAAAATACACAAATTGAATTATATACTTCTCACAAAAAGCTAAATCAGATAAAATCTATTTTGAATCACGGATACTTGATAATACGTTATTGACCATGCAGAGACCTAAAATAATAATAGGCACGGCACGGAATGAAAGAATAGTTTGACTGCTTCGAGGTGCGAACACGCTACCTCTTTCACTGTAACCCACTCTTACATTCACTGGACATATGAACTGTAGATAAAGAGTTATAAACAATCTTATTTTAATTGTGAGAGTATGGAGTGACCTTTGGGATGAATAATTATCTACATATTTCAAATAATCGGAATCTAAATATAATATTTATGTAAACATTCTAATTCACATTTTAAACTAGTTCTTTACCTTTTCAAGGTCAATTTCGGAAAAAAGTAGAACCAATTTCGGAAAAAGTAAAACCAATTTCGGGAAAAGTAAATGCCATTTCGAAAAAGTAAAACCAATTTCGGAAAAAGTGAAAGCCATTTCGGAAAAGTAAAACCAATTTCGGAAGAAGAAAATCCAATTTCGGACTAAAAATTCAGATTTACTCAGTACAATTTTGTGTTCTTTTGACTCATTTTCGATATGTTCCTGATCAATATCTTATTTCTTAATATTTTGACTCGTATACGTTAAGTGCATTAAGAATGACTTATCTCCAGGAAAAAATATTTATGGACTAATTGCAACCTACCTATTCGGACTGGTTGCATTTGGACATGATGGTTCGGTTGAATTTTTGAGTCAGTATTTCGGAAATGTCGGTGTACTTTCTAGCAAAATAACATGTTGAACGTGAGGAAATGGTGCGGATGCATTTCTTATTGTACTGAAGTCAATATTGCAATATACAGAGTGTTAATGAAAAGTTGCTCCCTTGAATGCTAAACTTGATTTCTGAAATAATTTGAATTCCCTGAAGATAAGGCGCTTACAGAATTTCTTCACCATCGGTTGATATGTTTATGATTATACTGGCACTCCTAGGATTTCTGAAGAGACGCCTCATAAGGTCTTAAGAGCTGCGAGTTGGGAAAACGAGTTGTGTTCTGTATATGTTTTGTTATGCTATGTCCCTGGGCCATCGTATGCACAGCGTTATTAATTTTCGACTCGGTGGCGCCCAGCTACGAAAGATGGCGTAAGGGCGAACACAGTGACAAAGCCTACAAAGAACACAACTGATTCTCCTAACTAACACAAGTTCTTGAGATCATACGAGGGGTCTCCTCAGAAGACCTAGGTGTGTAATTATAATCATATTATCATTCCATGGTAATGAAACATTTAAGCATTCAAGGAAGAAACTCCTCATTAGAACCCTGTGAACTACAATATTACCTGCAATACAATAGGAAATGCATCCACCTGAACATGTCAGTTCGCTAAAAAATACACCGAAATTTTCGAAACACCGACTGAAAAATATAAACCGAACCACCAGATCCTAATCCACAAACTCCACCGAGTAAATAGGTTGCAATTAGTCGATAAATATTTTTCCTGGAGTTTAGTCATTCTTAAATCACTTAACGTACGAGTTAAAATCATAAAAAAGAAGATATTCATTTCATTACGAACATATCGAAAATGAGTCTGATGGACTGGATACTGAGTAAATCTGCCGACGTTTTTGATGTTTTTCATTATTTTTCTACTTCTATCGAAATGATAACTTTTAGAAAAGGGTAATGGACGGAATTAAGTCGATATTTCCATAAAATTACGTGGAACGTGAGTGTTTCCGTATATTAATACATATTAAAATTAGTGATACGCTCCTCACGAAATCGTTTGTGAGCTAACTTCAGGACATTGCTTTTTGGCGCGCAGTTCAGGGGAACAGAGCATATCAATTAGTTCAAATGTCTGTAATTTTCGAATATTTGGCCGAGAATTGTCTCAAACCATTAGTTTCGAGTCACTGATGAAGAATCTGAGGTCAAATTGATTCTGTCCCGCCAGCCGTCAGCACGATTACGATCAAACGAAATGAGTTAGATAGTTGAAATTTTCAGAGTAGGTTTGGAGTCGAAATACGGCAGCTAATTTCTTTATTGGGCAAAATCCAACGAGTAGTTCCAGAGTTATAGCCATCTGAAATTTTGGTTTCCCGGTAACTCTAAAATACTGATCTGTTCTTATCAAAGCAGAGTAATTAGTTGAAAAATACCGACACGAAGACTTATGCAAAATTTTGTGAAGACCGCATGACTGGAAAATAAAGAAAAAATATTTAAAAAAATTCTGTATCTCAGAATCGTCAGATATCAGTTAAAATTCAGTGAGAGCCTTCAAAACCTTATTTTACAGTCAAGTTCTAGATTTGAATTCGATCGGATCTATATTGGTGAAGTTATTGCGGAAATATCGAAATATTCCAACGATCGAGATGTACTGGTTCACTGGTTTTACACTCGAACAGCGAAATTGTCAACAGCTTTTGATTTTTGACGTGATGGATAGAATTTAAGGAATTAGATCGGCCGAAGTCAAATTTGACAAGTCAATGCGTCAGTAATAACATTCGTTCAATACTTAGTGAGAATTGTTATATCTTGTCTATGGTATGTAACTTATTATATAGCCAAGTTCTCGTTTTGAACTTGATCGAATAATATGTGACATAAAGAAGACAAACGCTGAAATATTCATTGATTTTGACCATCTACTAATATTCCGCGTGAGTAGAGCTAGGTCACCCTATTGATCAGTGTTCCTCCAAAGATGAAAGCGTCATTCAAAGGGCAGATACGAACCTCGGTTTTATGGTTATTCAGATACCGGATTATATGCATTTGCATATTTGCATATGCATTTGCATATTTAAGACATCTTCAGCGGTATTTGCATATTTTAAGATCCAGTTATGATGCATATTATCAGTACATATTTTCTTCCCAGCGTTCCGAAATGCAATAAAAGTGATGATATCGCGAATACGACCAAATTGCACAAAATATGAGGTCTATTGAGTAATAATTGTGACTTTTGTCGGATTTGCGAATCACTTATATCGCATTCCGGAACGCAGTATTAGTAGCCGCGCGCTTCATTTGTTGTGGCAACAGGTCTCTTGCATGTAACATGAAATACCATATGTTTATGTTTTTCTGAATCTACTTCAATACCAGATCATCATGTATGCCCTCATACACTTTCATAATTTATAAAATTTTAATATTTCGGTATTGAAAATCGGTAAATCAAGAAGCCATTTCAAGTGAGGTGAAACGCTACTGAATCGTTGCTATGACGGATTACGTAATCAAAATTTACCATCTGTGTTACAGCCAATGCTGTCTTCGAGCTCTTTATAGGAAGCTGTATTACACTGGAATGAAGAGTGAAACGGACACGAGAAGAGAGTGAGAGTAGATATGACGGGTTACGTCACGGACTGGCGCCAAGTTTCGATCGTTTGGACCGGCATTATGTGCAACCAAATTTGAATGATCATTTTCTCGTTGAAAATTGAAATTTTTGACGACGGTTGAACTTTTTCAGTATTCTTATGGATATAATAATCGATTCCAATAATAAAAAAAATCATGCAGGAGACCTATTATTACGTAATAAAATGAAAGAGACCGAAGATCTTCGCGCTCGCCGGCTCGCCTACTACACAATTGAACATTTAGAACAATACTTGATCGTTAACGTTTACAAAAACATGAAAAAATTTTAATACCATATCATTGAGAGTTACTGATATGCTGATTTTGAAATAAAAATTACTTTTCTTCTTTTTTTGAGTTCCTAAAATCATTATTCCATTTTGCATATTCTGCATATTTTCGTGCATATTCTGCCTATTTTTGTGCATATTTCAAGCATTTTTCATGCATATTTGCATGCATATAACAACTTTTTTATGTTGCACATAGTCCGGTCTCTAGTTATTACCAATCATCAGCGTGACTTAGCACCCTGAATGAACAACCGAAGGAGTTCCTAGCTCGGCTCACGTGGAATATTTGTTTTGACCAGACTGTTCGTAGTATCATGAAAGACGTCCAAATAATGTTTATAGAATTCACAGAATTTCTGGGAAGTTGCTAGTGAACGACACTGATATTTAATGCTTGTGGCTTTTACTTGATGCAAATCCATATTAACTCAATGAAAAATTATATACGATTTACACTTATTTATTCAATATTGTGACGCGTTTCGTCGACACAGCGACTTCATCAGACTACATCATACTAAATTCTTAACAAGTTATTATCTCCCTATATATATATATATATATATATATATATATATGGAAAGGTTTAACGTTAAACCTTTCCATATATATATATATTACTCCGCATGATCCATATTTCTATGTTATATATATATATATATATATTACAAACTAACAGACGCGTGACTAACAGAGTATACGAACACCAACTAGCAGTACGCAAAGCTGAATCATCCTCAGCTCTCTTCAAACATCATGCTGATACAGGTCACAAAATTGACTTTGCTAGCAGCAGAACCATTGCAATAGAACAAATGCTTACCAGCCGTATTATTCGTGAAGCCCTTGAAATTGAAAGACGTCCAGATTGCCTTAACAAACGCGACGATAGTCAAAGATTACCTCGTACGTGGAAACCCTTGATTTCTCGTCTCCCTCCTCCCATAGTCACCCCAACCGCTACCAGTACCCCCACCATCCCCACTCCTACCCCAACCTCGACAAGTATAAATACAGCATCTCGATCTTCCGTTAATCAGTCTTCTCGAAGTAGTAGAAATACAGTGATCTCCGAGAGTACTGGTGATGAAACCTGGGGAGTAGGCAGATTGAGACCCCGGCTTTAATTCACATTTTACATCTTGTTCTTGATAATGGCTCCAAAATCGGAGCCGAAACGTCGAACGACATTAAACTCCAGACGCGGTCCAACCCGGAACCTTCTTATTCCTAACATTGTTAGCCGCGGAAACCTATCCGAACATATATATATATATATATATATATATATATATATATATATATATATATATATATTCTTTTGACTGAGAGCTGTATATATGTTAGCAGAGGTTGGTGTAACGGGGTATCATACAATTCGTCGTATGATACAAGAGATTAGGGAAAAACCTCAGCAAAAAACCCTTTCTCCCCGTGAGTGTGGTGATTTGTAACTATTGTTCACAAAATTTGCTGAAATTACAAAAATATTTTTTTTCTCATTTCTCATGTAATTAGTTTTAAATGATTCTATGTCCATGTCATCTAGGTATAGGGAGATAATAACTTGTTAAGAATTTAGTATGATGTAGTCTGATGAAGTCGCCGTGTCGACGAAACGCGTCACAATATTGAATAAATAAGTGTAAATCGTATATAATTTTTCATTGATATTATATTTCTATAGCTATCTGAAGTCAAATTTGAAAAGTCTAGATGACAAATATAGTCAAACTTTAAAATTTGTGAATCATTCACAATAATCACTTGTATATTTAAAAAATGATTCTACTAAGTCGCTCAAGCTCTTGCTTATGAGGGGCCACCTTGGGGAAGACTTAGGAGGGTCAGTATAATATACAATATACAGTGTTTCCCAGCAACTCCGCACCAAGAAGGACATTCCTCTTCTATTAATTTTCCAAATTAAATTTCTCACAAAAAGTTGGTGCATCCAAAATGATAAATAATGATATACAACTCGGGCAACTGTGACTTCCGGTTTGAGCGCAAATCGCCATTTTTAAACAAAAATGTTGATTATCTCGAAAAAATCGAACTTTTTGTAAGAATCGTTCCAAGTAAACTTGTTTGAAATAACAGTTAGGATCCATGTGCAAAAATTCAGGCCGAAAACCATGAAAAATATTTTTTCTTTTTTGCTCATAACCTTTCTGAAAATTGATTAATTACCTAAGTGTTTTTTTTGTGACTAGACAATGTTAGCGTCAGCATGAATTTGATTTGTAACTGCAGGTTCAAAATTTTCATCGAACTTGCTTTTTCGACATTTCTTTGAATTTTTCCTTGAAACGCGTTTCATTCGGGTGCAAAATTGCTCCTATTTCTATCTTCACCATTAAAATCTTTCAATTTCATATTTAATTCACATCTGAGAAAACCAAGAATAAAAATGCTTACAAAATGCCAATTTATAGCTCAATTTTTGGTTGAAATAGAATTTTGTCATGAATATCCATCGTAAGTTCAATTTCAATGCAATTCAATTTTCTATGATTACAGAATTGTGAAAATTCGAACGAATGTCGAAAAACCAAGTTAGAACGAAATTTTCGAGTTACAATCATATTCATTCTCACCCTACTACATATTCCACCGTATTCACGAAGCATTAAATCTCCGTTAAGTCCTAATTGAGGTCCTCAGTTAAGGATAAATAAGAATCGGAACCTCAGTTAACGTATATAACGGTGATGAAACAGGCCTGTTTCACGTTAATTTTCACTTAAACTGAGGTTGCGATTCTTATTTATCCTTAACTGAGGACCTCAGTTAGGACTTAACGGAGATTTAATGCTTTGTGGATACGGCGGATTGTCTAGTCACGAGAAAAAATTCCGTTAGGCAATTATTCAATTTTTAAAAGATTTATAAGCAAAAAAGAAAAGAATATTCTTAATGGTTCTTCGACCTAAATTCTTGTGCACTGATCTGAATAATTTCAAATAAGTTTACCTAGAGCGGTTGGCCGAGTTTTATATCATTTTTGATGCAACAACTTTTTGTGGAAAATAAAATTCGGAAATATTAATAGAAAAGAAGAGTTTTTTTTGTGACTAGACAATGTTAGCGTCAGCATGAATTTGATTTGTAACTGCAGGTCCAAAATTTTCATCGAACCTGCTTTTTCGACATTTCTGTGAATTTTTCCTTGAAACGCGTTTCATTCGGGTGCAAAATTGCTCCTATTTCTATCTTCACCATTAAAATCTTTCAATTTCATATTTAATTCACATCTGAGAAAACCAAGAATAAAAATGCTTACAAAATGCCAATTTATAGCTCAAGTTTTGGTTGAAATAGAATTTTGTCATGAATATCCATCGTAAGTTCAATTTCAATGCAATTCAATTTTCTATGATTACAGATTTGTGAAAATTCGAACGAATGTCGAAAAACCAAGTTAGAACGAAATTTTCGAGTTACAATCATATTCATTCTCACCCTACTACATATTCCACCGTATTCACGAAGCATTAAATCTCCGTTAAGTCCTAATTGAGGTCCTCAGTTAAGGATAAATAAGAATCGGAACCTCAGTTAACGTATATAACGGTGATGAAACAGGCCTGTTTCACGTTAATTTTCACTTAAACTGAGGTTGCGATTCTTATTTATCCTTAACTGAGGACCTCAGTTAGGACTTAACGGAGATTTAATGCTTTGTGGATACGGCGGATTGTCTAGTCACGAGAAAAAATTCCGTTAGGCAATTATTCAATTTTTAAAAGATTTATAAGCAAAAAAGAAAAGAATATTCTTAATGGTTCTTCGACCTAAATTCTTGTGCACTGATCTGAATAATTTCAAATAAGTTTACCTAGAGCGGTTGGCCGAGTTTTATATCATTTTTGATGCAACAACTTTTTGTGGAAAATAAAATTCGGAAATATTAATAGAAAAGAAGAGTCCCTCTTGGTGCGGAGTTGCTGGGAAGCACTGCATACCAAATATCGAAATAATCGAAAAGAATAAGGTTAATTCTGCAATTGTTACTCAGTACCCTGATGTTTAATAAAATGAGATATACCAGGATATTTTCTAGAACATTCAGTAGGTATTGCTTTTAATTTAACACAATTTTATTTTTTGATGACTGATCTGCCTATGAATTTGAACAATTGTGCCAAAGCAGACTCAGTGTTTTTCTAACTTTTTTTTCTTCGAAATTCGATGTGGGAGAGAATAATATCAAATAGAATCCCCAGAAAACAAGGAATATATTATCATCTACTACAAGCTTCGCGGTATAATTATGATGTGGAGAATTGATCACACAGCTGACAGATTTTCTAACGCTTAATCCAGCGTGAAACAATAAACAACGTTACGCTTTATAATCCACTATTTGGAGACCACAACAACAATTTAGCTCCAATTACAATTATTTGTTTATCGTCTGTTTTATGTCTAGCGTTGAAGTCACGAGAACATGGTCTGGAATTGTCAGTATTTTAAGCGGTATGTTCCACAATATCTGATCTTAATTCACCATGTACATGTGAAGAGATTGAAAAAGCACTGACGTGAGTCCAGTCTGCTTCAGTAACTTCATTTCAATTTTTTGTCATTTAGACCGACGGAAAAATAGGAGGCGTAGACTAGACTGTCTTAATAAACAGAATTGTCAAAAATAAAAAAGCACTGACCTGAGGTCAGTCTGCTTTGGTCCGCTTGTTCATGTTTATCAATATGAATTGAATGACGTCATAAACAAGCGCATCAAAGCAGACTGACCTCAGGTCAGTGCTTTTTTATTTTTTTGACAATTCTGTTTATTAAGACAGTCTAGTCTACGCCTCCTATTTTTCCGTCGGTCTAAATGACAAAAAATTGAAATGAAGCTACCTACCCTGTGGGAATCGAACCCGGTACCTTCTGACTGATCGTAATGCCGCGTAACTCATATGAGGATGTTGGGACAGGGCTGTACCTGAATAAATTATCGTACCTCCAAGATCGTCTTTGATTTATTCTCCCAATATTTCAAAAAAATATAGATCCGATCGAGTTTAAATCTAGAACTTGGCTGTAAAATAAGGTTCTGCAAAATTTCACCGATATCTCTCCTGAATTTTTTCTAATGATTTTGTAAGAATTTTCTAGTCATACGATTCTAACGTAATTTTGCGTAAGTCGCTGTGTCGGTATTTTTCAACTAATTACCGACTTTCAATTCGATGAGATCAGTATTTTTCGAGATACAAGGAGGACAAAATGTCAGATAGTTATGGCTATAACTCCGAAACCACTCGACGGATTTGCCCTTTAACGAACTTCTTTGTGATATACAGGTTGATTTCTACATTCTGAATAAATTTTGTATTCAGATGGTAGTGGCAATCATTCACTGTTGGGTAGAAAATTAACCGTGCTGTGCCTAAGGTGACGCAGTAACAAAGACTATACAGAACCAAACTGAGTCTCCTAACTCGCATATGCTGATAGGTGCTTCTGAGGGGTCTACTTTGGGAAGACCTAGGAAAGTCAGAATATTCATTGAATTATAATCATAATCATGTCATTAACAAGAGCACCAAAGCAGATGACCGTACCACAGTGCTTCTAATTTTTTTCACAGTGATTTCAATCTGCTTTGGCGTCCTTGCTATTACATGATTATTCTCCAGTGAGTCGAAGCCAATCATTTGAGACCATTTTCGGCCAATACTTGAAAAAAAAAATTTCGGCAAAAAAATAGCACTCTGTTCCAGTTGGAACAAGCGTGCATTCTGAATAGTTTTCTATCAAATGTTTGTTCCTTAAGCGATGATAGTTTTAAACAACTATTTAGGTTAGTATTAACAAATAGGGGAATCATTCATATCTGGCTAAAATTCATCAATACTTGGCATGGTGGCGTCGCCATGAAACAGTCAAAATAGCCCAAATTGATCGAATTTTTACGCGTTCTGTGGAACATCGCTTATCATTTTGCCCAAATGTCTGTAATTTTCGGATGTTTTGCTGAAAATGATCTCAAACGGTTGGGTTCAACTTTCGGTTCAACTCACTGATGAAGAATCCGAGGTCTAATTTGATTATGTCCGGTCAGGCGTTTGCCACGGTAACGAAGACGGACAAAGATCACGCCTTGAAATCTTCAGGGTAGGTGGCGTATCCAAATACGACGAACAAGTTCGTTAATAGGCACAATCGGCCCAACGGTTTCCGTGTAATAATTTTGTCATCAACCACAGATGTATGTGAAATTTTGTGAGAATCGTGTCATCAGAAAATTTTAAAAAAATTATTAAAAAATATTTTTTATGTCACGATAACCTGAGAACGAATAGAGATAGCGAATGTTTAGGGTAGGTTGTACATCTGAATGCGACAATTTAGTTTTGTTAATAGGCATTATCGGCCAAACGGTTTTATAGTTATACCCATCTGAAATTTGGTTGTGATTTCCTCAATAATTCGAAAAATACAAATGTAATCCAATTCAAACATCGTAATTAGTTGTAGAATGCCGACGCGAAAATTATTGCTAAATTTCGCCAGGATCGCATCGTTAGAAGATTTTTAAAAAATCATTGAAAAAAGTTCTATATATCAGCAACCAATAGTCCGACATCACATTTTGCGAGAGCCTCCAGAACTTAACTCTACTGCCAAGTTTAAACACGATCGGATTTATATTGTTGGGGATCAGAGCAGCTTTGGGTGAGTTTAGTAGCTGGATTGGTGACCGTTGCCTCGATAACTTGCGCATCCGAATGGGACATTTAAGTATGTTGTTGGGCATAATCGGCCAAACGGTTTCGGAGGTATATCCATCTGGAATATTATTTCCTGGATAACTCGCAGACATAACTTGCAGACCCTATCGAATTGAAACTCGGTATCTAGTTGTAAAAGCAGAAAATTGACATAAAGACGTGTCTGAAACTTTGAAAGGACCGTACCACTAGAAAATTAAAAAAAAATGTATCTCACGATAACTTGAGAACGCAAAGAGATAGCGACTGGCAATTTTCAGGGTAGGTTGAGCATCCGAATGCGAATTTTAAGTTCGTAAATTGGCATAATCGGCCAAATGGTTTTGGAGTTATACTCATCTCAAATTTGGTTGTTATTTTCTCTATAACTCAAAATATACCAATCTGACCCACTAATTTTTGCGGAATTTCGTGAATATCGTATCCTGGAGTTACTTGAGGCGTAAGTTTTTCGTATTTCAATTCCAATAGAATACATATATCAGAACCAAAAATTCTGTGATCTTAGACCATTCACTCGCTACTAAAGTATGTTATTATAATGGTATGAAATGTATTCATATATTATAAAAGCTGAGAAAACGGTATATATCAATGCTAAATTCGTAGTAGAGTGTCCAATAGAGGTAGGTAAACAATAGAACATGCGCGTAAAAGCTCCTTACTTCACGTCAATGCATGGACAAATTTTTATCTGTCAAACAACGAGGAGTCCTTACTCCATAGTTTTAGACATCTTACCATTCTTACCTTACATTCACGCAGGTATACATACTGGCTGACTTAATATTTACTTAAGGGTAGGATGGTAGTAGTTGGTACGTAGTAATATAGTAAGTATAAAGGACGTTTCAAAGTGAACGGGATTTTATAAAATAGCACATCTTATTTCCACTTCTTAAGATGGCTGCCAGACGTTCTGTCAAATGTGCGTGACATTTATTAGGAGTGGGAGCGAAGAAGCCGATTGATAGCAATTGATGGACCAAGTATATAGTGATGATTCCGTAGTAGAGTGCATGAGTATGATAAGCGTTATAAAGTGGTCGATTAAATGTGGGTTTCCAAATGGTCGGTTCACTCTCTGTACAAATTGACCGATAACCAAAGTCGAAAACATACCAGCACTATTTATTGTATAACATTATGACTGGTAATAGAACGTAGTTATAGGAATACGACCAAGAAACTAATAGCCAAAGTGCAAAAATGAAACGATCGAATGTGTTAGCTGAATTATTATTTTGGTTCACTGAAAAATATCAATAGACGACGTTACTGCCAGATTTGCATTGGAAAGTCTTTTGAATTTTTAATGGATTTGCGTATTTATTCGAAGGCGTAATATAAACAATTTTCAGAATATGCTTATTTGAAATTAGCTTTTATCAATGAACTATATTTACCAATAAATGAATGAGAGCGCTGCAGCTTTTGACGTCACGCAAATGCTCTTAATTTGTGTTTTTCCTTGATGTTTATGAAATGTGACATTTTACGTACTAATTTACGGGCGTAAAATCGATCATTATTGAAGGCAGGTACTTTGCGGACTTGAAAGTACTTTCTCGCAGAATTGTTTTCTCGTCCGCAAACTTACTTTCTCGTCCGCTGTGCTCACTATGAATACGGCATGATACGGTTCATTACAAACATAAGTGTTTGTAAGAATAACTGTCACTGCTGTGGTCACTATGGATATGGTTCAATACAAACATAATTGTATGTGTCATTTGCTATTGTGAAATTATTTAAGAGGTTAGAAATTCATTAAAATATGTGGAGGTCGACGAAAAAATGTAATATGCACCTCGGCGAAAAATTGTCTATTGTCTCGCCTGCTTGCTATCCTCGGCTTCGCCTTGGATAGCAATTTGCAGATTCGACTATTAACTGTCTATTGACAGTTTTTCGTCCTTGATACATAAATAACTATTCTTATGATACGATAAAAATTACAGAATGAACTCACCTGAATCCTAAAAATATATCGACACAGATGACATTCATCCAAAAGAATGACGCCAAGAAGAAAAATATGCAGCAGAATCCTAAAAAAAAAATCATTTTAGAATTTCATCTATGATTTCAGGAGGTTGTTGAAGAAATGTTTCAATTGATCTTGGTACTAACTAGGACGAGTAATTTATTATACAGTATTCAAACCATAAGGCCAGTCGTCCAGTAGAAGCGGAAAGCTGCGAAAAGTTGCGTCTGAACTGATACTGGCAGGTTTTCCTACTATACACGGTCATTTTTCCGTAACCTCCCCAAAATTATACGGAGAACTACTCAGGATATTTTCATGAAATTCATTTCCAGTGTGTTATCAAGGATGTTTAGAAAATCTATAAAAACTTTTCATATTTCTGTCACTTCCGGTTATACAGAACGTAGCTGAATACCATTTCGAATTTTCATCAAAAACTTCCTTATTTCATATGGGAACTTATAATTTTTTTAACGAATTATGATTATATTCCTAAAAATAAATAAATAATGTCGCATAAGCCATATACCTTAAATGGAGCATTTTCAAGATATTCAAGAAATAACTTGTATAATATGTGCATGAAGCTAATGAATGCATTGCATTGATTACTACATAGGAGAATTAATTCTTTCATAGTAAAATGTGAGCCTAATAACGTACAAGAATATTTTGAATTTCGTAAAGCTTGCCTACTTCATTCAATTTTCTTCGGAACTCCCATATTAGCTTCCACTGGATGACATGGGAGCTCAGAGCTTTAATTTATTTTGGAAATGGTCAATTTTACGCATATGGTTGATGGAATATTTATTTTAGGAATGCAACTACAATTCGATACAAAAAATATGTGAATACCCTATAGAATTTTTTCGTCAAAATCATAATGAAAAATGTACAAAATGGGTTCAATAATACTTCTTGAAATAATTTGTTGTTGAACATCAAGTATATGTCCTGAATCAAAATTATTGGCTCATTGCCAATTTCATCGTTCGGTTGCGAATCTGTATTTGATGTTCTAAAGCTGCGTATAAGCTAAGCGCGGCAAACCCTCGAATATTGGCTCGCAATGCGGCTTCGCGCAGTGTAGACAGGGTTGCCGCGTGAGGCATCCCCGTCCAAGTGCGAGGCCGCCACGCGAGCCAATGTTCGAGGGATTGCCGCGCGTAAATTACGCGCGAAGCTTAGGACGCATCTGATGCAACATATTATCTTCGGCAATTTGATATGATATATTTGTTCCATAAACCAATAGTTGTTGATGGGAAACATGTAGACAAAATAATAGAAATTACAGCATCTTCGACAGTGTGGATCGATGGGTGTCATTTTCTGGCAATCTCAAAAGTGGTCGGGCTTCTCTGTCTGTGCCGTACAAATCATCAATATGCCATCAATATTTCGCAGATGTTGGAATGATGTTGGGCCACGAACATTGACCAACAGTAAATGCAAATAAAAATACTCGTCTTTGCTCGGATGGACTGTCTAAATACGTTCTAGTGTAGGAATAGCTTATAAACGTGATTTTCGACGCACGAACTGCCAAACGCGATCAGTTTAAAACTAGCAGGGCAACGCCTGTTAGGTCAGCGCAACCAGAAATGGGTCAGATCATACGCCATTTCGAAATGTACACTTTTAAATGTTTCTATATTTTAGCAGTTCCGAGTAATTTTTCCATGTTATCATTTCTTAAGAACCTTCCACGAACTTTAAGGGACATAAAAAAAAATTGTTAAATTGGCATGCCGTTCTCAAGTAATAGCGTGACCGAGGTTAACATGGGTTCATTTTGGCGCTCATTTCGATGGGACATCCAAAAATGTAATAATTTACCGAGCATGCCATTCGAAAAAACGAAGTTGATTGCCACTTTCGGTATAACCGGAGGTGACAATTTTTTTTTCTGATCGAACCAATATTGAGCTATATAGCCTTAGTTACCATGTGTCATAACACACTCATATTTCCCAAGGGAAATATGAAACGTCCGTTCATATTTCCCTAGGGAAATATGAAACGTCAAATCATAAATCTTTCAAGACGTCAAATCATATTTTATTTCTTTATTTAGTAACAAAATGGAAACTGCAATTGTTGAAATTTCAACTAAAAGTATTTCCACCAGATACAAAGGAAGAAGAAATATCTTGTTCTTAATTATTCGTTGACGAGACTACAGTTTTCTTGAGAACATTTCGTGCAGCAGCAGTCTCGGACGATTCTCCCAAAACGGTCTTCAAAGATTGTGATGCTGCAGATGGCTCTCCCTCCACACCTGCTATCATCTTCGCTACCTTATTTTTGTGCAGCATACTGTCAGCCAGATAGCCTTCTGCAACAGACGAACTTTTCCAACCACCATGTCTCTTGAGTGTTGTCATTGAGGCTCCCGCATCGGCAACCAATGTCGCGGATGTTCGTCTTCCACAATGGCCTGTATACGTTTTCGGATTATCTAAACCCAACCATTCAGCAACCTTACTCGGAATTTTTCCGAAGGTATTTTTGCCAACAGGCTGAAGATTACACTTCTTATTCCTATAAGCTACGAAGAACCTAAGAACGCCTTGCGGACGTAACGCCGAATACTCCCTCACCAAACGAGCAGCACCCAGATCTTCTTCATCAATTACAGTGAATATTCTGTTTATATCATTCTTAGTCTTTGAGACTTTGATTATGATTACCGACCCAAGATCTTCCATATCTGAAGATAGCATATTCACCAACTCTTGTGTTCTGCAGGCGCCAAAGATTTCCATTATTAAAACAACCTTCAAAATTATGAATGTAAAAATCTTATCAACAGAGGAAATCAAAATGAAACTTTTACCTTATACATAAAAAAACGTCATTAGGAGCTTCACTCAAGAATGTCTTGAGCTGCTCCCGGGACAACACTGCTGATTTTTTAGGAACGTATCCTTTATTTTTGTTCTAAACAAATGCTTCGACTTCATCGAATAATTTGACATCAGTTTTTTCCTTCAAATGTAGCATAGATCTTAACATCGATAGTTTCAGCCATAACGTGTTTGGAGAATATTTCTGCGACTGGGGATCGAATGAATTAATCATACATCAAGAATAACAAGAATCAGAGCAACATACCAAATCTTGGAAATATGCTAACAAAATATTATCGCTCACACCATCCACCATATTTTTTTTTTCCACTCCTGAAAGCATTCGTACTCTTTACTGTAGGCAGCTTGAGATTTGGCCGGATCCAAAGATTCACGGGCCTTTGCCGCTTGAGTTTTGACGTAGTTCGACATTTTTTCAATAATTTTATTATTGACAAGACGTCAAAATGAAACCAGTCAATCAAGATTCTCAGAAACATGGCCCATAGCAACGTTAAAAATTTAATCATTACAAAAATATACAATCTAATAATAATTTTTTCGGCAACCGTCCGGGAAGTGCCCACTTCCCGGACGCTTTTTCTTTGAGAAAGAAGCATTTCCCGGCCTAGTCCGGGAAGTACGTACTTCCCGGACTAGGCCGAATCACGTCGTTTTGGTCATTGTAAATATGAAAATCTTGGTAGGTATATTTTTGATAAATGAAGTTACCATAGCACTGAGAAAACGGCTGACAGTTCATATAAAATTAGTTGTCAACATGTGATATTTTCTGTTGTGTTTAATTTGACTAAGAATCAAAATATATAAAAAAGAAATGTGTCGTCTCATTGATTGGTTATTCTACACGGTTGCCGAAAAAATATTGTACGCAACACGCCCGAAAAAGGTTTTTTTGGACTCATAGACTTCTAGGACTCGCTTACGCTCGTCCTAGAATTTTGTCTATTCGCCCAAAAAAACCCTATTTTCCGGACTTGTTACGTAAATTACTATTCCATATCAGATTGTTTCAATCAGAAAAAAACTATTGATTACACCACGGGAAATATACTATTCATATTTCCCTAGTTTTAATAATAGCTATAGATTGTCCCGGCATCCCTGATAACACACTGCATTAAATGTATTTCATGGAAATATCTCGAGTAGTCCTCCATATAATTTTGGAAGAGGTTGAGAAAGAATGACGACTCTATATTATACCGGTATCGGATTCGGAAGAATTTGATTTCGCAATTTTTCGCAGCTTTTCGCTCCCACCGGACAACTGGCGTTACTAGAGAAGTACTCAAATTAGATAAATGCTGATTGGGCATAAATTTCTTTAAGATAAATCAAGGCCACCAGAATGTTAATGTTCAATGTCATGTATAAAGTTAAATTAAATCATATACAGGCGGTTTTTAAAAGTGCTGTTATTTCAAGAGGTGATAGCACTCATCAAAGGAACTATTTCACCAAAAATCTCCCACATATGAGTTGCAAAGTAATAATTCTCCAGAATTTTCCAATTTGGTTCTGATATCATTCAAAGAAATTATTAAATAGTTTACCATTGGTTAGATGTGCGCACAATCATGCACGACGTATTACCTATTGTCAATACCACGGTAAAAATAATATGTTCTTGTCCATGAACAACAACCCAAGCACTGTGAACATCTGAAGTTCTGAATAATTATCGCTTGGATTGGCTTTGAAAAGACCCTCCTGGCCTTATGAGTCACGACATTTCTTTTTTAAGTTAAAATATTGAAGGGATTTCTGAGAACAAGAGTTATCTTTGAAAATTAGCGGATACTATTCTTCTTTAAAAAGAGATCTATCCGACTACTAAGTGGAATCTTTATGAGAAAGGACTTTTGAAAGGTTATATATTATTTTTAATTTATTTGTCTCTGTCCTCTTGTCTTTTCATTTTTCAGGTTGAGTTTTGGGTACCTTGGAGAAACCTCTCCGTTTTTTGAGAGGATCATATTGAAGAAAGAAATGGCCATCAATATTTAATATTTCACCTAATTTTGTGAACAATTTCAATTATTACGAATCACAACACTCACGGGGGGACAAGGTTTTTTGCTGAGGTTTTTCCCTAAGCTCTTGTATTATACGTCTAATTGTATGGTATGGTATGACAATGTGTGCGAATTGTTAGCAATTATATTGAGTTAATAAGTCAGTACTCACCTAAAATTGCACAAATTGTATCTTCGAAAACTTTTTCCGTGAGTTGTATAGTGACTAGAAATATATAGGCATGTAATAAGTTGATGACATAGCACATGAGAGCTTTCATATGTAGATTCCGATCAGGTAAGAGAGCATAAACGATGAATGTGACCAGTAGAAACGGCATGGAGATGATCATACCTGCAAATCAGAAAAGAAATTAAGAATCAGAAAATATAACAATTTTTCAAATCAAAAAAATATAATATATTTTACGATCAACTCGTAGTTATTTCGAATGGCTATTTTAGCCCCTGATTTTTCTCAATACTTATAGTAGTATTCAAGTATAGTATTCTGACATAAGATTTGATTATGGAATACGTATTCTGCATTCCTTACTAACTATAGTGAGAGAATGTTCCTTCCATCACTGAATTTGATTGAAGTATATTGTAAGCGATATCAACAAAAATCGCCTCAAGTGAGCATAGAAGAAATATAAATAGTTTGACACATTCAAATGATTTCACATTTTTGGCGCTCTTGTTCCTCGGAACAGAGTGCTTATCAATTTGCCCAAATGTCTGTAATTTTCGAATTTTTTGAAGAAAATGGTCTTGTACGATTTGGTTCGACTCACTAATCAAGAATCCGTGGTCAAAATCGATTCTTTCCGGCCGGTCCGGCAGGCCCTCCGGAATGAGCTAGGCAGTTGAAATTTTCAGAGTAGGTTCAGGGGATAAATATCTCGGTATAGTTCGTTATTGGGCAGAATCCGTCTGATGGTTTCGGAGCAACGAAAAAAAAAATTCTTTTTTACATTACGAATTAAAAAAAAAATTTTTGAGATGCAGTTTTATTACAAGAAATCATCGATATCATTTTCAACTCTAACAAGCAAATACTTTCGGAGATATGATTTTTCAAAATTTCAATAATACATCGCAGTCCTATGTATTCACAGAATGTGAATACAGAATCTGTCTGTGTTCACTGTTCATAAATGTCATCTTATCTAGCTATTAGAGAGATTTTAATCTGAATTTGCTGGGATCAGATGCTAACACTCGGAAATTCGAATCGCTCGTTGAAAGTTATGGGGGAAAATTTATGATCCGGGAGCCCACCCGTATAACAGCGACTTCGGCTACATGTGTGGACAATATTATTACCAATTTAGAACAAGGAAACGCAAAAGTGTTGGCGTCACATTTATCTGATCATACGGCGCAGATATTCTCCGTTCCATTTATTGACAGGAATCCTAAAACTATCAGAAAACAGATCCGTCAGATTAATGACATCACTATGGGGATTTTTCTGAAGGAGCTTTCAGAGATCAATTGAAAAAACATCTTAGATAATAATAATGATCCAGAGTCTTTATGGGAGATCTTTTTTGGCGTGTATAAACAGAAGTTTGACAAATCATTTCCACTCATAAATATAACTGTGAAAATCGAAAATAATATTGCTAGCTCGTACAGGAGTAATCCTGAAGTTATAGAGGCAAAAAAACGTTTAGACATACTATTTACAGTCTCAAGGTCAAACCCGATATATCTGGAAGAATATAAGAGAGAGAAATACAAATATGAATAAAAGTTAAAAAATCTTAAAAAAACATACATTCGCAATAAAATTGTTAATTCTGATAATAAATCTATGATGGTTCGGCAATTTGTGAATAGCCTTACAGGTAGGAAAGCAGTTAAATCAATTTTCAATGAAACATCTGATCCACAGGTTCTTGCAAATTCTTTCAATAACTATTTCGCGAATACAAGATACAGTGGTCAAAATCTTCCTCTGAGTGATCAAGGAAGTTTAAATATAAAGAACATTCCAAATTCGTTTTACTTGTTGGATATCGATGAAAACGAGATTATTCAGGTGGTCAAATACCTCCGAAGTACACGTTCATCTGAATACGATGAAATACCTATGACCGTGGTGAAAGCTTCTGTGCACTTAATTGCTCAGCCTTTGTCCTACATAATCTATGAATGTTTCAAAGGAGGGATCTTCCCCAGCAGTCTTAAGATCGCCCTGGTGAAACCTTTGTTTAAGAAAGGTGATACCTCTAAATTTGATAATTATTGACCTATAAATTTGCTTATCTTTTTCGAAGATTTTTGAAAGGATTTTGGCTACCCGTGTTGTGAACTTTTTTCACTGGTTCAATGTCATAGAAAATAATCAGCATGGCTAATTGAAGGAAAAAAGCATAGAAACTGCAATTTTTGAGTTAACTCGAACTATAATATACGCCTTGGAAGGAGGACAGATCCCTTTCGGAATTTTTCTCGACCTCTCCAAAGCTTTTGACATGGTTGACCACCGGACACTGCTGGAAAAGTTAAATTCTTACGGTATAAGGGATAAACAACATTATCTCTTCCGCAATTTTTTAAAGGAAGGGTACAAAGAGTGGCCATTGAAATTGAAGGAAAAACGTATTTATCGCATGACGAGTTTTTGGACAGGGGTGTAATCCAGGGTAGCGTGCTCGGTCCAATTCTCTAAAAAATTCGCTAAAATTTGCGGATGATACAAGCTTAATTATCCGAGAAAATGATTCAAATTCAGTCATCTCATCGGGTAAACTTACAACCGAGTTTGTGTATGAGTGGTGTCAAAATAATAGCCTAATATTGAATTCTACGAAAACCGAATGCATGTTTTTTTCCGCATCAAGAAGGCCAGCGAATTACCCTAAATCGATCTACCTACTGGATCAAACTATTCAGGTTTAATCTAGTGTCAAATTTTTGGGTATCATTATAGATTCAAATGTGCCATGGAATGAACATTTAGCGTATATCAGACAAAAGCTTCTCTCCGTTTAGTATTCCTTGAGAGTGATGTCTAAACAAGTCGACCGTAATATACTGGAGATTCTTTATTTCTCTAATTTCCAAGGACTTTTAACATACGGGATAATTGCTTGGGGTGGTTGTTCTGCAGTGGACCAAATTTTTCGAATTCAAAAATCGGCCATTCGAGTCATTTACAACCTAACATATAGACAATCTTGTCGAGGTTATTTCAGGGGGAACAAAACATTAACTGTAACTGGTCTGTACATTTATAGGTGTCTCCTTTTCTTCTATAAAAATAGAGAAGTTTACTTTGGTCCATACGAGAACAGGAACAGAACCAGGCGCATGTTCCCACTGATTTATCAGAAACATGCTCTAACTCTCACTGAGAAGAATGCGGAATATGCAAGCATCACTTTTTATAACACAATTCCGAAAGAAATTCAAACAATAAAGAGTTTCAAAAGTTTCAAAACGAAGTTTCAAAAATTCTTAATTGAAAAAGAACCCTACAACACTCTCGAGTTCCTCGCCTCTCAGATCTGAGCGATCTTTGTGTATTTGTGGGCCAGAACTTAATTTGCTGGTTTTGTTGACGTTCTCTCTTTACATAATGTACAATGTTTATGAGAATAAATCTATCTATCTATCTATTTTCCATTATATTATTATGCATGTATGAATCAAATTTGAGGTCAACAATAAGGTAAAGACGAGCCTGTTATATTTATTTTGTGCTACTGATCAGGGATTTTTAACATCGTAAATTCAAATCCGGAGGTATAGAGAGTGTGCATGGTTTCCATCTATAGTTTCACATGATCTCTCCCATAAAAACACTTTATGCTGTAAAAACAGAAGTAAATTGTTTTCATTCATTTCCACAAATGAATTTAAATTCTGCACATACATACGTCACGATACGCTACGTATCTGTGGATGAATTATTGGCGCTCAAGTTCCTCGGAACTGAGTGCTTATCAATTTGCCCAAATGTCTGTAATTTTCGAATTTTTCGATGAAAATGGTCTTAAACGATTTGGTTTGACTCACTGATCAAGAATCCGTGGTCAAAATTCATTCTGTCCGATAACTCTCGAACGGAATGAGCTAGTTGACAGTTGAAATTTTCAGAGTAGGTTTGGGAGATAAATATCTCGGCTAAGTTCGTCATTGGGCAAAATCGGACAGATGGTTTCGGAGTAACAAAAAAAAAATTTTTTTTTTACAAAGCAAATTCCAAATTAAATTTTTTTCAATAAGCAGTTTTACCATAAGAATCCAATGATATCATTTTTAACTCTAACAAGCTAATACTTTCGGAGATATGGTTTTTCAAAATTTCAATAATAAATCGTATTTCTACGTTGTCACAGAATGATATAATTATTCTATGTATGAATTGTCATAATGTCAACTTATTTTACTGAGACATGACATTATCTAATCAATCGAAGAATTGTGAGCGAAGTGAGAAAAATCTCAGTTGTTTGCTCCGAAATTAGTTTTTTTCAGAAAAGTCTTACATTTCGGAACGGAACATGAAGTAAGAGGTCAGAGAGTAGTGAGAATGCTTTTTATCCATAGACATAGATATAACTCTCGAACGGAATGAGGTAGGTAGTTGAAATTTTTAGAGTAGGTTAGGGAGATGAATATCTCGGTTAAGTTCATTATTGGGCAAAATTGGCCAGATTTAATTTGATTTCTTCCATAGTGCATTTCTCATTCTCATGATTGCTCATTTAATCTTGATAAATAAACTATTATTTGAATTGAATTTCCTTTATGATGCAGTTCTATCATATGAATACATTGATATAATTCCCAACTCTGAGAAACCAATACTTTCGGAGATATAATTTGTCTGTTTGAACTAGAGCGCCAGAAAGCTCCTGTCCACAGGGCTTGAACCCATTTTTTGTTTATAAAAACCGTGAATTTTGGCTAGAATCTGCGAGAGACCTTATTTGTTCAGACTGAACCAAACAATCTGAAGTTAATTTTTAAATGGTATAAGAATAAGGAAAAAAGTTTCTTACGAAAAAAATTCAAGGGGTGGCTTTTCCTACCCCTTGCAAAAATAGGTCAACCGCCAAACAATTTTTGAGTACTATTTATATACACCCTGTATATAAAATATGTTCACACTCCCGAAAAAAGTCCAAGGAATCATAAATACCTGAAATTTTCAAGTTGAAATCTGTCATTAGATCGGGAAAACAGACAAGAGCAATTCGGGTCCCATTTTCCCGAGAATCTAAGCAATATTGATTTTCATTATATAATCGGTGAAAATTCGGAACCCACAAACTTCCATTTGGCTGCAGATAAAACGCATCGGAAAAATCTACTAACGGCATCAAGGAAAAATAATCACAGTGTTCCATAGTTCCGATAATCCAACCATGATCGTTGTACTCCTCCAAATATGTTTCATGGTTATATAATGGTACGTTGAAATTGTATGGACTTTGTGTTCGTTTACAAAAGGATTTATCGATGTAGAATCCATCGGCACAGCATTTCCTTACGCAGAATCTGCCACAATCACCACAGATTTTTGGGCGGAAATTCTTGTATTTATATACAAGTTGGTATGGATCTACTTGACACAAATCAAAACTTGAAGTTGGCACAAATCTAAGAACTTCCATAAATAGTAGCTGAACACCGAATCTTAACGAACTTTTCATATCGTTGGTATGCTTTGCAGCACCATTTTCTAAACTATTCAGATAGTTCTGATCGAATATTATAAATTGACATGGTTTAAAGTTGAATGTCGAGTGGAAAGCGACGTACATGCTCCAAGTGATGTAGAACAAACTCGTTTTACAGTAATTCCTTCCAGGTAAAAAAATGAAGGATATTTTTTTTTATTGGATGACTAAAATAATCAACGTAAAAGTTAGAATAGCTGCCAAAAATTTCAATATTTACAAACATGTCTGAAACCATACAGAGATTCAAAATTTGAGAACAGCACTGACGTGAGACAGGAGCTTTTGCACGCATGTCCTTCTGTCTATTCACGCCTCAGACACCCTCACGAAGTACTGCATGAACCTTGAAGCCGTCTGTTTTCAACCGAATACTAGATTCCAATTAGATCAGATCTGTTTTTTTGAAAATATTGGGATAATAAAATTTGGTTTACCAGTTTGTGCGAAATTTCAGTGGAATCTGACAATTTGTTTCTGAAATATGAAATATTTGAAGAAAAACTTTTTTTTTAAATATTTCTATTTTCTTTTTCGAGTGTTACGATTCGAAACTTCCCAAAAAATTAGCGCGTCAGCATTCTATAAGTATATAGCGAGTTTAAATTGGACCGAATTTGTATTCTTCGAGTTATTGAGGAAATAACAATAAAATTTCAGATGGGTATAACTCCGAAACCGTTTGGCCGATTATACCCATTAATAAACTTAACTATCGCATTCAGATGTACAGGTTCCAATAAAAATTGCAAGTTGTTATCTCTTTCCGTTCGAAAGTTATCGTGGCAACGGTCACCCCTTCAGCTACTGAACTCGCCCAATGCTGCTCGGTTTCCAGTATTGTTTCAATATCTCCATCAATATAGATGCGATCATGTTTAAATTTGGAAATTGTTTTGTGTTCCGGCATTCCACAACTAGCTATCAGGTTTCAATATCATCGGATCTGGCCTATTATGCTCAATGACGAACTCAACCGTCTCATTCGGATACGCTACCTACCCTGAATACTTCTATAATCGAATACTGGATTTCAGGTCAATCGGCTTTATATTTTAGCAATTATTGTGAAAATAAAAAAAAAACAAATCATGTAAATCTCAGAACACAACAACAACACCTCGATGACCGAGATGTTAGCGTGCTGGCCTGCCGCGCAGGAGATTCGGGCTCGAATCCCCACTGGGTAAGTTCACTATGTTATTTATTTTGGAATTAGAATTCAGTTGATGGCGAATGCATTATTTCACGTATAAACGCTAAAGAGACTTGAAGGATAATGCAATATTTCGTGAGAATGTCCGAAGCACGGATATACAGTAGAACATGCGCCCAAAAGCTCCTGACTTCTTGTCAGTGCTTTTTTAAAATTGTTTCCGGTTGGTATCCTCCTATTACTAATGTCGGAAGCGATTTCATCAAAAATCATACCGTCTTTTTCGGCTATCTTATCTATTCCGGCTATTGAATACGTAAAATAACCTTATCTTTTCTTATGAATAGCTGATTAGATCAGTCTGCCAGAGGGCCGAAAGTACAGGAATGTATAGTTACTATTCACCTAACTTTCTCACTTTTATTCACAAAAATGTTACCATATTACCTTCATATCTCTCTCAGTATAATAAGTTCAACCGAAGGCTTTAAAAACCTTAAAAATATCATTAGTGGTATTAGGTAATGTAGGTATAGTTTGTGATGCATTTCATTTTCATGCACTCTAACTGCCGGTAAGGGTTTCCATTGATCCATTGATACAACACAAAAGATCTATAATCTACAATCCCTATTTCCACGGCGATATTCAGTTCGCATAAGAAATTTAGTGGAAGATGGAAATAAATTAATAAAGTTGAAAAATACCGACACGTAGGTTTACAGGGTTAGGTGTAGTCAGAGACATGAAAAAACGAAAATTTTAGATAATTTTATTTGCCAGTAAATTATTTTATTTTATAAAAGTAAAAACATAGCATCAATTATAGAAAAAAAAATTAATTATTTTAAAAGTAATGGCCTTTTGTGTTGATCCAGTTCCAACCGAAGCTCCTTGCAATACCATCACTTTTCCTTGAAGATTCATCAAAAATCAATCGGACAAAAAAAATTAGTTTTATTAATAGATAATCTAGTGCCTGGTCGAAGGTTTTTTGTTGGCGCTCTTGTTCCTCGGAACAGAGTGCTTATCAATTTGTCCAAATGTCTGTAATTTTCGAATTTTTGGTAGAAAATGGTCTTGAAAGATTTGGTTCGACTCACTGATCAAGAATCCGTGGTCGAAATCGATTCTGTCCGGCCGTTAACACGATAACTCTCGAACCAAAGGAGTTAGAGGATTGAAATTTGCAGGGTAGGGTTGGAGCGTAAATATCTCGGACGAGTCCGTTAACGGGCGAAATCCACCAAGCGGTTTTTCGAAGATATGGCCGTTTTCAGTAAAAACATTTTTTATTAATATTTCCGAAACCGATCACTTGATCTATCTTAAATTTAGCATTAAATTGTAGAATAATGACCTGTATATGCATGCAAAGTTTTTTATTTATCGGGTTGCTGTGAAGTGTGAAAAATTTTTTTGAAATTTCAAGATTTTGTTTCTCTTTTTGTTAACTCTCGAACGGAATGGGCTAGGCAGTTGAAATTTTCAGAGTAGGTTTGGAACATAAATATCTTGGTTGAGTTCGTTATTAGGCAAAATAAAAAAAAAGATGGTTTCAGAGCCACGAAAAAAAATTTTTTTTTATTATAAATTTCAAATTCAATTTGTTTGAGATGCAGTTTCACCATAAAAATCCATTGGTATCATTTTCAACTCCAACAAGCTAATACCTTCGGAGACATGGTTTTTCGAAATTTTAATAATGAATCGTTCTTCTATGTTTTCACAGAATGCTGTACTTAATTTTTCTATCTATGAATTATTATATGATCTGTGATCTTGCATGTCATCTTATTTTCCTATGAGAGATAAATGCCAAAATTATTTTAGGTTCGTTATTCTTCATATAAAATAAACCTCCTGTTCTATAAAACAAAGTATGATCTAATGCAAAATGACCAATGAAATAACCTCAGTTATCGTAGAATTATGAGGATGATATGATATTATAGTTTAAGGTGATAATATAATGCCCGTGGTTAATCCATATGATGATGGAAATATATTCTTTGGTAAGATACATAATCAAATTTTGTTCAGAATATCTCCAGTAAAAACAAAACTGCAATATTATTTAAGTTATAATTAATATAATATAATTTTCCGAGTAGATTTGAGGAATGAATCTCTTGGATGAGTTCATTATTGGGGAGAATCGGTCTGTTTGAATGTAATTTCTTTCATGATGCAGTTCTATCGTAAGGATCAATTTATATCATTCCCAATTCATATTTATCTTTCCAGAGATTTGTCAAAGTTTGAAAAACAGCGCCAAAGCTCCTGTCCACAGGGCTTGAACCAATTTTTAATTAACAAATTAGTGGCCTCGGAAATTTTTCTCAGATTCTCAGGTAAAAACCAACAGCGCCAACGGGCGCCCAGAGCGCCCGAGAACCCTTTGCTAATTATCGAATAACTCGAAAATTGTTTGTCGGATTTACTTCAAATTTTCAGGGAATATTTCTGAGATATTATACTTTACGAAAATGCAAAAAGCAAAAAAAGGAAATTTGGGAAAATCTGACTACACCTAACCCCTTACCTATGTGAAATTTTGTGGGGATCTTTTGACGAGAAAATTGAAAAAAAAATTTTTTCAAGAAATACTGTCCATCGTATTCACAAAGCATTAAATCTCCGTTAAGTCCTGACTGAGGTCCTCAGATAAGGATAAATTCGAATTGCAACCTCAGTTAACGTATTTAAGTGTGTTGAAAAAGGCCTGATTCAAGTTAATTTTCACGTTAACTGAGGTCGCGATTCAAATTTATCCTTAACTGAGGACCTCAGTTAGGAATACGGCGGTGTATCTCACAAACTAACTATCCGTCAGATATCGCTGAAATTTCGCCTTCAAAAACTAATTCTACAGCAAAGATCTAGATTTAAACTCGAAAGGAATCTATTTTTTGGTAATATTGGCAAAAATCGATTATCACAACGATTACAGTAGACTGGTCCACAGTATTACACTCGAACGACAAACTTGTCGAAGGTTTATGATTTTTGACGTGAAGTCGTATGAATTTCATGGTGTATAATTAGAAATTAATAAATGTAATTACTGTGGTCATGTTATTTTTAAAAGGGAAGAGTAATTTGTTTAAAAGATGTGTCCACATTCCTTGTAAGTGACGTTTTACAGTAACATGCACGTAATGAGATATCATAACATACACGTGCGTTTTGATTAGAAAACTTAAATTTCTTGGTTCAATTAAATTGCAATAAATTTTTTATCTAAGTTCGACTTTATTTGGTCTATTCACATAAATTTAGTCGATTGAAAAACATAAAAACTTTCAGCATTAGCGAGTAACGTTTTGAATTAAATGAGTGATGACCTCAAATGTCGGCAACGCATTATACAGTTCTAATAAATTAACAGCCGTATTCACAAAGCCTTGTTAAGTGTTCAAATCTCCGTTAAGTCCTAACTGAGGTCCTCAGTTAAGGATAAATTTGAATCGCAACCTCAGTTAACGTATTTAACGGCGGTGAAACAGGCCTGTTTCACCACTTTTATCCCTTATTATTCCATATTATCCCCAATTTATCCTTAACTGAGGACCCCAGTTAGGACTTAATGGCGATTGAATGCTTAGTGAATACGGCGGATTGTCGCGTTTTCTTAGTATATTATAGAAATAAATGTTGTCAATTTTTACAACAAGTATCCAAACATTTTCTCAAAGGAATTATGAGTTCCTTTATTTTTTAATAATAGAAAATGGGCGTAGAAGAACCATAGTACGATACACGAGTTGTAAGCCCACGCCCAGTAGCACTAGTGAAATTTACGCACTCGCCGCTGCGCGGCTTCGTACGTAAACCTTTTCATTTCGTGCGTAACGTGCTACTTACTTATGGAAAATTAAAGAATTGGGACCCATATATTTAGGCTTGATTTAGTTAAAGGATATTTTTATCCAGATATAATACAGGGTACCTACCCAATATTCGAGGATTTTCAGAAATCGGAAATATTCTATATAATATAAAACAAAAATCAATGAAAAAGCATAAGTATCTTAAAATCTTCAAGAATTTTCCAGATTATCAAAATCTTTTAAATACGTAAAATCATTTTGAAATTTCTCGAATGTCAGCTTCAGAGGATGTTGGAAAAACATTTATGTCGATATTTAAAACCATTTGTTGGTTAAAGAGAATCAAATATGGCATATTGGACGTTTTTGATGAATTGAAACAGATATTTTCAGATCAGGGATGCTGAAGTACATTTTTTGTTTTCTACTGAATGAAGGTTTTATTTGTAAGATTGGTTTGAAATCAATATCTTAACACAATACTGGCTCGAAATGCGGAGAATAGAGTACATAAATATATTGGACGTATTCAAATGAAGTTGAAATAATATATTCGGAATTCAGTATATAGAATATGATTACTGATTAGTTGAATTCCAAGAATAGTTCTATGTTCTGAGGATGCATTAAATGATAACCTGCAACATTCATAGAAGATACACGATTTCAAAAATTCCCTAGAATTTTCTTGTTACTTATTTCTTATTCTTCTACCTTATTTTACAGCCAACATCCAGATTTAAACTCAATCGGATCCATATTGTTGGAAGTATTATGAAAATATTGTTTTCCCGGAAGCCAAACTGCATTGGACGAGTTTAGTACCTGAATGGATCACTCATCTGGCAATACATTCGAATAAGCGTGCCAAAGCTCCTGACCCAAATGCTTTAAAAAATATTGAGCAAATGTTATCGTTTCATTCTTGATGTAAGACTACCACATTTCCAAAAAATCAAGTTGAACCCTTCTGGGTGCAAAACTAATGTTACTGAGTATATTTTACGTACCTCAATCTACAAAAAAATTGGCAAGGCAGTTCTATTTCGTACCATTTTAATGACAGACTTGAGAAATGAGAGAATCGAACATCTAATTTTTTATTTAGAAATATGTATTCAATCGGAATTCAAATTCATTAAATATTCAATAATATACGAAAAAACATACATCTCAAGTAATACCAGATACGATATTAACGAAATTTCGCGAAAATTAGCACGTCGCCATTCTTCAAGTAATTACCGAGTGTTAATTGGATCGGATTTGTATATTTTGAGTTATAGAGGAAATAACAAAAAAAAACATTCAAATCTGTATAACGCCAAAACCATCTTCCAAATGTCGCATTCGAATGCACAACCTACCCTGAAAATTGCCATTTCTTTCCGTTCTCAAGTTATCGTGAGATACCTAAAAAATGTTCATAACTTTTTTAATGTTTTTTAGTGATACGATCGGATCTGTATTTTTTGAGTTATCGAGAAAATAATATTCCAGATCAGTATAACTCCGAAACCGTTGGCCCGATTATGAACAATAACGAACTTAACTGTCCCAGTTGGATGCGCAACCTACCCTGAAAATTGCAAGTCACTATCTCTTTCCGTTCGAAAATTATCGTGGCAAAGGTCACCGATCCAGCTACTGAACTCACCGAAGGCTGCTCAAATCTCCAACAATATGAATCCGATCGTGTTCAAACTTGGAACTTTGATGTAAAGTTAGGTTTTGAAGGCTCTTGCCAAATTTCAGTGATTTCGGATAGATAGTGTCGGAGATACAAAATTCTTTTCAATGATTTCCAATAATTTTTTCAAAATTTTCTAGTGATACGATCCTCACGAAATTTCCTAAAAATTTGTGCGTCGGTATTCTACAACTAATTATTATGATTGAATTAGATCGGATTCGTATTTTTGGAGTTATTGAGGAAATAACAACAAAATTTCAGATAGGTATAACTCCGAAACCGTTTGGCCGATTACGCCTATTAACGAACTCAAATGTTGCATTTGCATGCGCAACTTACCCTAAAATTTCGCTAGTTCCTCCATGAGATGTATAATATTTTTTAATAATTTTTTTTTCTGTTGATACGATCCTCACAAAGTTTCACGTACATCTACAATATGTCGGTAGGCTACAACTAGTTACCAAGTCTCAATTTGATCGGATCTGTATTGGTTGAAAACAAAATTAGTACTCGGTAACAGTTGGGCTGATTTTGCGCGTTAACGAACTTGTCTGTCGCATTTGGACCCGCCATCTACCCTGAAAATTTCAAGTCGCGATCTCTTTCTGTTCGAAAGTTATAGTGGCAACGGCCGGCCGGAAATAATGAAATTTGACCTCAAATTCTTCATCAGTGAGTCGAATCTAATCGTTTAAGACTATTTTCGGCAAAAAAATTTAACATTACAGACGTTTGGGCAAAATGATAGCACGCTGTTTCCCAGAACATGTACGCAAAAATGATCTCATAGTTATAGATAGATATAATTCTCACCGAAAAAAGTAATGCATACCTATTTCCTGTCGTTAACTCTTAATTGCAGATATAAACGCGCACTGAATAATCAATCCAATCTTCGACGTCCATTGATAGTACAAGTCAAGGACCTGAAATATTTCCGAAGGTTTTGAGCATGTGAGAATATTATCATGGTTCTATAGAATTTGCGGACGAGATAAAGTTATTCATCTGATCGCAAGAATGTTGCATAGCATCTCGTGCCACTATAAACCGAGTGTGTCAAGTTAGTAATGTTAGTATACAGGATGATTCTCAATTGTTTAGAAAATATTCAGTTGGTGGATTAAAAGATCACGGACAAAAATAAGTTGATACCCCCAAATCATCAGCTACAATGCGTCTTGCATTATTCGTTATTCTGTATTCAGAGAATCACTTCCCCGGCCAATAAAATCAGATATAAAGGAAAATCCATGACAGTCCAGAAATGACAGAAATGATATAAACACATCTATGAATTCACGTTCTGAACTATATTTTTAGGTCAGATATGTACAGAATACAGCGATTTGAAATGAACAGAATCATAGTACCCCACATATGGCGTCAGGAGCTTTAGAGCGCTCGGTCATCGAATATAATATAAATTACATTGATCTGTAATGATCGTATCACTAGAATATTAAAAAAATATATTTAAAATATTCTATATCTCGGAAACTATCTGCCCAATATCGCTAAAATCTTGTGAGAGCCTCAAAAACCTAATTCTAAGCAAATTTTCAAATTCATATCTATATATGTTTGGAGATATTGGAAACCGTGCAGCATTCAGTATCTGTATGGGTAACCGTTAAGGATAGGTAGCGCATCCGAATGTGCAGTTAAGTTAGTTAAAATTTTGTTGATTTTTGCGAAATTTCGTGTTCGTTATCGAATAACTATTAAAAGAATATTTTTTTTAATCAAAAAATATTTAAGAAACTAGCCGTCAGGAATCCGCTGAAATTCCGCACATATCTTCGAGCCGCCATTTTACAATCGAGTACCGTATTTCCGCTCCATCACTTTGTATGAGGCGTGAATAGACAATATAACATGCGCGCAAAAGCTTTTTAAGAATTCGTGAGTGCTTTTAAGAATCTTCTTGAATGCTATTGTCTTTTATTAAATGTTAATCCATATGAAAGTGAATAAATATTAACGACTTCTTCAGACAACATTATACTGAATTCATACACACATCGTGACCTCAAAAATTAAATTTTGACCACAGAAGACAACTGAAACCCCGTTAGTTAGTACCTTCAGTAATTCAGGGGTGGTTCTAGCTAGAGTGCGAGGGTGCGGTGAACCCGGATTCTTCAGGGTCCCGCCATCATTATGCCGAATCGAATTTTCAAATTTGATTATGTTCGGCCGTCCGTTGCCTCGATAACTTGAGAACAGAAAGAGATAGCGAATTGAAATCATCAGGCTAGGTGGCGAATCCCAATACGACGGGCAAGTTCGTTAATGGGCATAATCGGCCCAATAGTTTCCGAGTAATAACTTTGTTTTCATCCAATATAAATAACAAATTGAAACTTGGTGAGTAGTTGTAGAATGCAAACCTAAAGACGTTTTTGAAATTTAGTGAGAATCGAATCACTAGAAAATTACCCAAAAATTATTAAAAACTATTAATTATGTCACGATAACCTAAGAACGGAAATAGAAAGCGACTTGAAACTTTTAGGTTAGTTTGTCCATTTGAATCGGCATTTGAGTTTGTTAATAGGCATAATCAGCAAAAAGGTTTTGGAGTTATACACATCTGAAATTTGTTTGTTATTTCCTCCAATAACTCGAAAAATACGAAACTGATGCAATTCAAACATGGTTATTAGTTGTAGAATGCCAACGAGGAAATTCTTGCAAAATTTCGTGAGGATAGTATGACCAGAATATAAAAAAAAATCTATAATCTGAAACTATTCGTCCGACATCGCTGAAATATTGCGAGAACCTTCAAAACCTAATCCAAAACCAAGTTCAACTATTCGTCCGACATCGCTAAAATATTGCGAGAACCTTCAAAACCTAACTCAAAACTAAGTTCCAAGTTTGAACACGATCGGATCTATATTTTTGGTGATCCGAGCAGCCTTGGGTGAGTTCAGTAGCTGGATGGGTGACTGATATCTCGATAATTTTCGAACAAAAAGAGATAGGAACTTGCAATTTTCAGGATAGGTTGCGCATCCGAATGGGAGAGTTGAGTTTGTTGTTTGACATAATCGGCCCAACGGTTTCGGAGTTAAACCCATCTGAAATATTATTTCCTCGATAACTGAAAAAATACAGACCCGATCGAATTGAAGCTTGGTAACTTGTTGTAGAATATTAACATAAATACGTGTGTGAAATTTTATGAGGACCGTACCAGTAGAAAATTTTTAAAAATTACAACAAATTATTATGTATCTCACGCTAACTTGAGAACGGAAATAAATATTTTTCTACTTATATCACACAGTTCAGATTTCGCTGAAATTTTGCAAAATCCTTCAATACCTCATTGCACAGCCAAGTTATAGATTTAAAGTTGATCAGATCTATATTATTGGAAGTATTGTGAAAGTATGATTTTATACCCTGGAAGACAAGCTGCCTTGGATGAGTTCAGTACCTGAATGGGTGACCGTTCTGCCTATAAATTTGAACAAGCTCGCCTAAGCTGCTGACCACAGTGCATTTTCAACTAGTTTTAAGAACACTTCAACATCACTAACATTTTGTATCTACATAAAGGACATCTATAGAATGAGTTATATCAAATTATTGACAAAATAGGGGTTGACATAAGTGATTTCGATTATTAAAGAATTTTTCAGTACATATATTGTTGTTACGGATATGGTAGAAATTAAAGTAAAGTAAATTAAGTAAAAGTGTCTTTGAATGCTCATTAGCCCATTCAAAAGTTTGATTTATTTCGAATCT
Source organism: Halyzia sedecimguttata (assembly GCA_937662695.2). NCBI lineage: Eukaryota > Metazoa > Arthropoda > Insecta > Coleoptera > Coccinellidae > Halyzia > Halyzia sedecimguttata. Next base: position 37,427,876 of record OW569411.2, read on the forward strand.
CTGCTAAACAATTTCACTAGTGTATACGGTGTACAAATCTATGTGCGTCAATGCTCTTAAACCGACGTCATGCTCTTATGATATTTTTGCCCCCATGTCCCGGGGAAAAGCGTGCTTTAATTTTACCCAAATCTCTGTTCGATTGTTTCGCCGAAAATAGTTTCAAATGATTAGGTTCGATTCACTGATGAAGAATTCGAGGTCAAATTTGATTCTCTCCGGCCGGCGGTTGCCACGATAAGTTGAGAACGGAAAGAGCTAGTGACTTAAAATTTTCAGAGGTTTCCGAGTGCAAATTTTGTTTTCAACCAATACAGATCCGATCAAATCGAAACTGGATAACAAGTTGTAGAATACCGACGTAAAGACATGTGCAATTTTGTGAGGATCGTATCGCTAGAAAATAAAAACAAATATATAATATTATTTATCTCATGATAACTTAAGATCGGAACGGGATAGAGATTTGCAATTTTTAGGGTAGATTGCGCATCTGGATGCAACATATGAGTTTTTTACTAAGCATAATTCAACATTACCCGATATTCATACGTTTTTCAAGTAGTTCAGAAATTAAGAATTTTAACAAAAATTTTTATGTTTACGAATGAATATTTCAAAATGAAACTGGAGACGACCACAAAAATGTCAAGGAAAATCAATAACTCAACTGCTCAAAACTGCCGTTGTATATTTAATTTTGAATTATTAGGTAGCAACCAACTCCCGCTGAAAACAGCACTCAGAAATGGCGAGTAACGAAACAGATTATTTGACAGATGAGTAGTTCTCTTTAATGTGGCAAACTTCACATTGTTATGTTGTCCAACTCATACGTAAAAGTTGGACGTAAGTCCAAGATGACATATGTGAACACAGATCATACGATAATTCATAGATAAAATAATTAGACATTCTGTGAAAACATAGAAGTAAGATGTATTATTAAAATTTTTAAAAATCATATCCCCGACACAATCAACTTGTAAGAGTTGAAAATGACATCAGTGGATTCTTATGGTGAAACTGCATGTTAAAAAAAAATGAATTCGAAATTTGTAATGTAGAAAAAAAAATTCTACTCGTTACTCCGAAATCATCTGTCCGATTTTACCAAATAACGAACTCAACTGAGATATCTATCTCCTAAACCTACTCTGAAAATTTCAACTATCCAGCTCATTCCGTTCGAGAGTTATCGTATTAACGGAGGGCCGGCCGGACGGACAGAATCGATTTTGACCTCGGATTCTTGATCAGTGAGTCGAACCGAATAGTTCAAGACCATTTTCATCCAAAAATTCGAAAATTACAGACATTTGGGAAAATTTATAAGCACTCTGTTCCGAGGAACGAGAGCGCGTCAAATAAATTAATTTCACCTATCAAACCATTTTTCGCTATTCCTGAAAAGGGAGGAAATTATTCCATTCCATACTTTTGAAACTGTATGTACACTGTGGACAGGAGATTTGGCCCCTCTTGTTCAAACTTTGACAAATCATATCTCAGAAAGTATATTGGTTTCTCAGAGTTGGGAATGATATCAATGGATTCTTATAATAGAACCGCATCATAAAAGAAGTAAATTAAAAAAAATGTCATTAAAAAAAAGAATAGATTATTAATCCGAAACCACCAGATCGATTCTACCCAATAACGAACTTATCCGAGATATTAATTCCTCAAATCTACTCTGAAAATGATATTATATCAATAAAATTGAAACTCAGCCAATATTCCAGTTTGTTATTACTGGAGATATTTTGAACCCAATTTGACCAACTAACCAAAGTATATTTTTCCATCATCATATGGCATTATAATTAGAAATTATAATATCATATAATCTTCATAATTCTACGATAGCTGAGGTTATTTTTGGTCATTTTGCATTGCATCATACTTTGTTTTCTAGAACAGGAGGGTATTTTATATCATGAGTAACAAACCAGAAATGAATTTGACGTGTCTCTTATACAGAGATAATATGACATGTATCACCACAGATCATGTAATTCATAGAAAGAATAATTACAGCATTCTGTGAAACCATAGAATTACGACTTATTATTGAAATTTAATAAAAATCATATCACCATTTTGCCCAGTAACGAATTTAACCGAGATATTTATCCCTCCAACCTACTCTGAAAATTTTAACTGTCTAGCTCATTCCGTTCGAGAGTTATCGTATTAACGGACGGCGGCCGGACAGAATCGATTTTAACCACGGATTCATGATCAGTGAGTCGAACCAAATTGTTTTAGACCATTTACATCTAAAAATTGGAAAATTACAGACTTTTGGGCAAATTATTGATAAGCACTCTGCTCCGAGGAACAAGAGCGCTAAAAAATGTGGGTGTGAAATTCGAAAATATGTACATACATATAAATAAATAAATGTACGAGTGCGCTGGAGCTTCTGACAACCCGTCATCGTTTTTATAATTCTGTGTTTCACATGAAACCTTTTATAATTACTCATAAATCAATAGGTTGAAAAACAGTAATGTTTATTTCGATGGTCGTAGTGGAATTATAGGAAATTTCAAGGAAGAACACCAATGTTTGCTAATAACATATTTCACAAACCGGTATTGACACTTGCCAGAAAGAAACTAGTGTTTATATATTATGTTCATTTTTCCGCCTTCAGAATCGTCATGTGTATTGAATGGAACATCATAATTACACAAGGTCCCTTTTTTATTCGATTAATATAAACAAAATTACTCATAAGATGTATTTATTTATACTATTCCAATATTCTAGGTACAATAAACAAATTGTGCAGAATGGATGTAATATAGTAGCGTTCAGAACTCAGATATCAATATATATATATCTCACATTTGAACGTATTCTTCAGTAGACGACGTCGTGGAAATATATTTGCGTTCGATTTCTATGGTTCATTATTCTAGAAAAAAATAATCCAAAATCGAATATATGATAACGCGTATATGGAAGGAAGAATAATAAATAGATAATTTTCCTGAGTACCAATCTATACAATTTCAAAAAGCGTAATATCTATCATTTCAAGGCGATATATTTATGCGAATTTCTTCAGCCCTACTTATTCCTCCAGTCAGAGTTTTCGAGGAAAAGTCAAGTGTCAATCTGTCAAGGGTGGTTTAGGTTAGCAAAAACCCAGAATTATCGGAAGTAATTTCTGAAATGGAACGCCAATTGAAAGATCTTAATTTTTGTGTGTTCAATTTTTGCCGGCATGTTCTAGGGAACAGTGTTTTATCATTTTTCCAAAACGGCTGTAATTTCTGGATTTTTTGCCAAAAATGATCTCAAACGATTAGGCTCTACTCACTGAAGAACAATTCGAGGTCAAATTCGATTGTTTCCGACCGTCCGTTGCCAAGATTACTTTCTTACGGAAAGACATAGCGATTTTACACTTTCAGGGTAGGATGCGCATCCGAATGCGATGGTTAAGTTCATTAATGCGCATAATCGACCAACCGGTTTCGGATTTCCCAATACGACGGACAAGTTCGTTAATGGGCATAATCGGCCCAATGGTTTCCGAGTAATAATTTTATTTTCAACCAATATGAATCCGATCGAATTGAAACTGGGTGAGTAGTTGTAGAATATGAACCTTAGCACGTTTGTGAAATTATGTGCAAATCGTATGGCTAGAAAATTATTAAAAAATTATTAAAAAATATTTTTGTTGTCACGATAACTTGAGAACGGAAAGAGATAGCGGCTTGAAGTGTTCAGGTTGGGATGTGCATCAGAACGCGACATTTGAGTTTGTTTATACGCATAATCGGACAAATGGTTTTAGAGTTATATAGCCATCTGAAATTAGGTTTTTTTCTCCTCATTAACTCGAAAAATACAACTGTTGTAGAATGCCAACGCGAAAATTCTTGCAAAATTTCGTGAGGATAGTATTTGTAGAAAATTTTTAAGAAATCATAGAAAATTTAAAAAAAATTTCTATATATCAGTAACTATTCGTCTGAAATTGCTGAAATTTTGCAAGAGCCTTTAGAAACCAACTGTACTGCCAAGTTTTAAGTTTCAAGACGATCGGTTAAATATTGTTGGAGATTCGAGCAGCCTTATGTGAGTTCAGTGGGTGACCGTTGCCTCGATAACTTTCGAACAAAAGGAGATAGGGAGTTGAAATTTTCAGGGTAGGTTGCGTATCTGAATGGGAGAGTTAAGTTCTTTTTTAAGCATAATCGGTTTAACGGTTTCCGAGTTATACCCACCTGGAATATTATTTCCTCGATAACTCGAAAAATTAAGATTTGATCGAATTGAAGCTTGGTAACTTTCAGTAGAAAATCAACTTGAAGACGTCTTGAGAACCGTACTCCTAGAAAATTTGAAAAAAATGACGAAAAAAAAATTTTGTAGGAACCGTACCCTTGCAAAATTTCAAAAATATTACGAAAAGAAATGGTTCAAGCACTGACGTGAAGTCAGGAGCTTTTGCGCGTATGTTCTATTGTCCTATCTCCTGTATTGGACACCCTTAATCGAATTTACCATGGTAAATTATGTTGTGCATTTTCCTGTATTGGACACTTAATTCGAATTTACCATGGTGAATTATATTGTCTGTTCTCCTGTATTGGACACTCTTAATCGAATTCACCATGGTAAATTCGATTAAGAGTGGCCAAATACAGGGGAACAGACAAACGAATTCACCAAAAAATTCGAAAGTTACAAACATTTGGGCAAAATGATAACTCGATGTTCCCCAGAACATACGCAAAAAAGGACATACAAACAAGCACTGACGTGAAGTCAAAAGCTTTTGCGCGTATGTTCTATTGTCCATTCTTCTGTATTGGACACCCTTAATCGAATTTACCATGGTAAATTATGTTGTCCATTCTCCTGTATTGGACACTTAATTCGAATTTACAATGGTAAATTCGAATTAAGAGTGTCCAATACAGGAGAATGGACAACATAATTTACCATGGTAAAATCGATTAAGGGTGTCCAATACAGAAGAATGGACAATAGAACATACGCGCAAAAGCTTCTGACTTCACAGTGCTTAACACCAATTTTTTTTTCGCGATTTTTTTTTGAAATTTTTTAGGGGTGCGGTTCTTAAAATTTTTTTTTTCTTCATTTTTTTCAAATTTTCTAGGGTTACGGTTCTTACAAAATTTTGACACGTCTTTATGATGATTTTCTACTACTAGTTACCAAGCTTCAATTCGATCGAATATTTATTTTTTAGTTATCAAGGAAATAATATTCCGGGTGGGTATAACTCGGAAACCGTTTAACCGATTATGGCAACGGTCACCCATCTACTGAACTCACACAAGAATGCTCGAATCTCCAACAATATTCAACCGATCGTGTTAAAACTTGAAACTTGGCAGTAGAGTAAGGTTATGAAGGCTCTCGCAAAATTTCAGCAATTTCAAACGAACAGTTACTGATATATAGAATTTTTTTTATCAATTTTCAATGATTTTTTTAAAATTTTTCACGAGTACTATCCTCACGAAATTTTGCTAGAATTTTCGCGTTGGCATTCTACAACTAATTACCATATTTAAATTCAATCGGTTTAGTATTTTTCGAGTTCATGAACAAAAAACAACCAAATTTCAGATGGCTATAACTCTATAACCGTTTTGTCGATTATGCTCGTAAAGAAACTGAAATGTCGCGTTCTGGTGCACATCCTAACCTGAAAACTCCAAGCCGCTTATCTTTTTCCGTTCTCAAGTTATCGTGACAACAAAAATATTTTTTAATAAGTATTTTTTGAGTTAATGAGGAACAGAAAACCACCAAATTTCAGATGGCTATAACTCTGAAACCGTTTGGCCGATTATGCTCATAAACAAACTCAAATGTGGCATTCATATGCACAACATAACCTGAAATTTTCAAGCCGCTATCTCTTTCCGTTCTCAGGTTATCGTGACAAAAAAAATATTTTTTAATAATTTTTTTAAATTTTTCTACCTATTCGATTCGCACAAAATTTCACGAACGTGCTTAGGTTCATATTCTACAACTACTCACCAAGTTTCAATTCGATCTGATTTATATTGGTTGAAAACAAAATTATTTCTCGGAAACCACTTGGCCGATTATGCCCATTAACGAACTTGTCCGTCGTATTGGGATACGCCACCCATCCTGAAAATTTCAAGTTGCTAGCTCTTTTCGTGCTCAAGTTATCGTGGCAACGGCCGGACGGCCGGACGGCCGGCCGGACAGAATCAAATTTGACCTCGAATTCTTCATTGGGGAGTCGAACTAAATCGTTTGAGACCATTTTCGTCAAAAAATTCGAAAGTTACGGACATTTGGGCAAAACTATAACGCAATGTTCCCCAGAACATACGCGCAAAAAGGAAAAATGTCTCCGCTCAGCTTGGTCTTATTTCAAGCGATTCTTGCAATCTTCGGACTCTTGTCCGACAATGTTTGATTCAATCTCAATTAATTGATATGTTCCTCTTCGAAATTCATTCTGAAATTAAATATGCAAGGAAGAACGCAAGGTCGTTCTACCAAAATCAAACTGGTCGATCGTATGCGTTTATTCGACTGTAGATCGGGCGAAGAACTGGAGTTCCGTGACCAATTTGGACACAACTATGTTAATATGCATGTTTGTTTTTATGCGTTTATGCGTAGTCCGCACGATCTACTCGTACGATCGCGAATCAAACCACTCTGTCCATTCGCGCCATCGTACGACCGCATTTCCGAATCAATCTGGACACCGTCGTCCGTCACCTTCCTATATGTTCCTAATTTTGATTGGTAGTTTCGGATGCTCGTACGAGCCTCCGACCATCGCACAACGCACGGTCGTACGATGACTTCCCTATAGGTCTCTTGCATGTAACACAAAATATCATAAATTTATGTTTTTCTGAATCTATTTCAATACCAGATCATCATGTATGCCCTCAACCACTTTCATAATTTATAAAATTTCAATATTTTGGTATTGAAAATCGGTAAATAAAGAAGCAAATTCAAATGAGGTGAAACGCTTCTGAATCGTTGCTATGACGACTGACGTAATCGAAATGTACCATTTGTCTGGTACCATGCTTGTAGCATACATTAATTCTTGGCGAGCACTCTCCAATCCCGTTGAAGCTGCTCCTGCTCATGCGCTCCGCTCTCCTTGTGTTGGAGATATTTTACCGCGAAATTGGCTGGAATACGATTTCTGATGCCATTCAGCTATTGTCAATCGACAACGAGTTGTCTTATTCAGAGTAATTCCTTAATATACAAGTTATTACTAATACTAACTATCCTGTTGACATCGATTGTATTTCAATCGTTTCGTTGGATTTATATTTATTATAGGTTGTGAATCGATTGGTTGTATTTCAGTGAAATAATTAAACCCAGGAATATGGAGGAGCAAAAGTAAGTTGCTTTTTAATTAATAGAAAGGAATTATAAGTATATTTACTTTTCAGCGATAACAAACTCAGTTGTCAAGTGTGTGGTAAAAATTTTGGCAGAGTATCGTCAAAGACTCGGCATTTAAAAGAATTCCACAATATTATTACCAATACCTTACGAAAACATATTAAGTGCCCAATATGCTGCGAAAATAATAAAAAACCATTTCAATTTCGAAAAGAATTGATCCACCATTTGAAGCAATACCATACGTTGAATATAGTAGAGACTACCTTGGATTTCAAGACAATTGAAGAGTTTGAAGCTTGGAGGAATCTAGATAATAGAAATATTGATTATGTTTGTGAAAAAAATTGCAAGACTAATTATGGAGAACAACGGCACTATAATTGTAATCGTAGTAATACCACAGGTTGGTTACTTATTAATGTGTTCTAAATGATATATTAATTTCTATTCTATTTAGGATTTGTCAGCAATTGTTCTGAAAGAAGAATGAAAAGGGGAGGCAGCATCAAAATATCTGGAATCTGTCCCTCAAGAATTGAAGCTAAAATCAGCAGTACTGGTAGTTATTTGAATTATTTTACTTATCCAAGGCTCATTATTTATTTTTAGGAGTGATCATATGCTTTACTGAAACACATGTGGGGCATGAGAATGAATTAAGATCTAAACGGTTGACGAAAAGTGAGCAAGAAATGCTCGTCAACAAATTGAATGATGGAGTTACTACAGATAGAATCCTCAGAGATGCAAAAATTACAAGGAATACAGAACTGAGTAGATTAAATATACTAACTCGTGGAGATTTAGCATATCTCATGAGGAAATTTAATGTTGATAAAAGGCGACATGAAGATGACATGATCGCTACAATTTTGAAAGTTCAAGAGTGGAATATCCAAGAAGAAAATCAGGTGTTTCTATTCAAACAAATTGGTGAGTGGTTCTCAAATATGTGTGATTAGTATTTTATTCATCATGTGTTTAGGTGAAAACCACCCTGAGTTGGAAAACCAAGATTTTGCTCTGGTCTTCATGAATAATCTCATGGAGAAGAAGCTCAAAGAGTTCAGTAGAATCATTTGCATAGACGGAACTCATGGGACTAACAGGAAAAACTGGGATTTAACCATAGTGCTAGTTAAAGATGAAAGGAACATAGGATTTCCTGTCGCTTTCTTACTCTCCAATAGAAGGGATCAGAAGATCCAACAAACTTTTTTCCATGCACTAAAAACCAGAGTAGGAGGAAATATTGAAGCTAAATACATCATGTCAGATGATGATGTGAAATATTACAATGCATGGACCCAAGTGATGACTACAGAAAATAAACCCAGAAGATTATTATGCACATGGCATATAATAAAAAACTGGAACCAACAAGGAAGGAATAAATTAAAAAAAATTGAAAATAAGAAAGCTATGAAGAAGGAAATGAGAAGAATCTTGACTGAGATGGACGAGTCAACATTTAGGGAGTTGAAAATAAAATATTTCAAGCACTTGGAAGAAGAAGGGGAAACTGCATTTCTCAACTATTTACAGAGGTGAGTAACAATGTTGGGACTACATCTACATCGTCATTTTGATAAATGATTTTTTTCAGATATTATTTTCAGAGCGACGAAAGGATACACATGTGGGCTCATTGCTATAGGAAGAATTGTGGAATTAATACAAACATGGCAATCGAAAGTTTGAATAAAGTTTTAAAATATAATAAACTGAAAGCAAAACAGCATATTCGGTGAGTGGTGAAATTGTTTAATAATAATTACTAAAAGTGTATGTTGAACTTTCAGAGTGGAAAAGTTGCTGGATATATTGGAAGAATTGGTAAATGACAAAATGTGGAAAAAAATAATCGAAACTGAAAGACCATCTGCTAATTCGTATCAACATAGAGTCAATCTAGAAGCACATGATCGAGCTGAAAATGTTGTCCAGCATATGGTAACTCGGTTAGATTCAGGAGAATTCAAAGTTGAATCAAGTTCAACAGGAGACAAATATTACATAATTTCATATAGTGAACTTTGCGATGAGGGATGTAGAGCTTCGTACTGTGAGAAGTGTAAAATCTGCATACACAGATTCAAATGTGAGTGTTCAGAATACGCTGTGAAAACAGCTTTGTGCAAACATATACATGCAGTTGCTTTGATCGAAAAGAGAAGCGAGTCTGTTTCAGGTGGAGATTCTGATGACTTCAACTTATGTATAGATGAACCTTCTACTAGTAAGGTCCAATACCAATCCGAAGTTGATCGTTTCTTGGAGGAAAATGAAAAAAAAGTTAATTTAAATGTTCCTAATGATGAAAGTAGTAAACGTGAGGTACCCAAGTTGTTATTGAGTAGGAAGTTTGGTAGTATTTCCAATAGCTTGTATATTTATAGATTATGCATAAAAAATTATGTGAAGATCTCAAATTAGTAGATTTTGCAAGTTTCTCTAAATTTTACAATGCTTTCTATGAACATCAGAAAAGTGCAGAAAATGTTGGATGTAGAAAAAGGAAAATTGATAAGCAATTATATTATCCATGCAAAAAGTAGAGTTAATGCAAACGTGGAAAGTAAATAATCTTTTGGTAATTTTTTATGCATTTATGTATAGTTTTGAAAAGTTCTAGGGACCCAGAGAGGTGATTGGCCAATCTTTTAGTAATTAAACAATGCATGTAGGTGATAGCTATGCTTTAACATGGGGTGTTTGGATGACAGCATGTATTATATAATAGGAGTTTTTAACAACAAATTTCCATTTTTCCAGTAGCAGAATATTTCAAAATATGGGAGTAAAAGGTCACGTAGTAATATAACATGTTTGTATGTATTTGTTGTTTTCCCATAGAGTTTCAGGTACATGTTTCTTAAATTTCCAATGCTTGTTGCTTAGTACGCTTAACAATATAAATATGCATGAAGGCCCCGATGTTACTAATATTATACCTACTAGAATGGCATGATAATTCAACAATAACTTTTAAAATGATGATATACCTAGGACTATGGAGGAAAAACCAAGAAGCATATTTTCCAACGAAGAAGTAGTATATAAGACTTTTTTTCAATGGAAAAAGTTAGTAATCATGTTTCAATTATGATCCATATGTTTATCGTCTGTGTAGTGTTTCAGGAACCGTCCATGATTATATGGTGGGGTGGTATGGTGGGCCAAACACAAAAAAAAATATTATTGCATGCTGCTTGATGTACTAATGCTTGATGCATGTAATGTAAATTTCAAAATAAATGGTATTCTTGATCGCTCTTGAAGTTAAGAATGATGTTAATATATAGTTTTATTTGAAAGTATTTCCTGTGTTTGAATTACTACTTGAGTGGTATACAATTTTTTTATTCACTTGGTAGAAAGTATAAAATATATGTATATTGGTATCTAAATAAATGATTTTCATTTTTACAATTACTTTGTTTCCGTTACCTATGAAAACCAATTTTTTCATGCATTTAACATATATTCATATTCTTGGAATACAAATTAATAAGTGGAAATGTCTGTAAACTTTCAATATTCTGAGTTAATACATAATTGCAGATATCAAATGAGTTGACCTAAAATAATTACAAAATGAAAATGATATCTAACTATAAGAAATCATTATTTATCAAATGATTTGTTACAATATAACATTATTACCATATTCCATACCTAGAGAAATTCTTATAATAATATATGCAGGATCAAATCATCTGTTCGGTGGCTAATATATATGGATGATATATGAATAAGCAATAATTCAGCTATTGAGGATGAAAGCAATATTCAAACCTGATTATGGTAAATCTAATTATTTGTTTCCCAAATGGTAAATAGCTTATATTTGTGTCCCTAGATTAGCTATATGATTTCCAGAATAATCATATGTCGTATAGTTGTTAGCATACAATACACTAATCGGTTTCTTTTCAATGGATGAGCCTTCTACAACATCTTAATACAATGAACTGTATGCTTATTGTCGCAATTTGATAGGAATTGTTCATCGTGGAAATAAAACTTACGCAAAAGGTAATGTTGATATTGATTTTTCCCTTAAAAATTATGCACTGAATTTTGAAGGAAAAGTTATTCAAGTGCACAAAATACTGCTTACAGCCGTCCATAACAGTAAGATCTCACATCCAACTAATCCATATTTCACGAGAATTTACAAATAATATCTTCGGTCCTGTCAAAATCGAAATTTGACTGAACAGTCTATTCAAATTTCGTCCAAGATATTTGTAAACACGCGTGGCGCATGAGCACGAGCAGCTTCTTCGGGATTGGAGGGTGCTTGCCAAGAATTAATGTATGCTCCATGCTTGTTACAGCCAGTTGAGCCAGTACGGACTACGAGCCCTTTATGGCGTGATGTGTTACACTGGAATAAAGAATGAAGCGGACACGAGAAGAGAGTGAGAGTACATATGACGGGTTACGTCACGCGGAGCCGCCAAGTTTCGTTCGTTTGAACAGGCATTATGTGCAACCAAATTTGAATGATCTATTTCTCGTTGAATGGAGGAAATTAATTCTTGTTACGAAATTTATACCTGTTTTTACTAATTTATCACAACTACGGCAATTTAACTGATAAATACCGCATTTATCTTCTTTATTCGTTTTTCATTTATTATTCTTAATGAGTTTTGACAGGCAATTGTTTGTCCGGAATGAGATATTTACCTTTTGGTTTTGAAGAAACTATTTAATTTGACTACTAAGTTTGCCAAAATATGTTAAGCTGTCGAATATTTTATTTTTATCCTTAGCTTATGGAAATATTAAACTACAGATTGGGGCTCATATTCATTGTTCACCGCTATTTGTTCGAAAATTTCTTATTCTTTATGATAATTTTTTTGGAGAAAGGTATATTACGTATGAAATGCCGCGACTTTGTTCAAAGGGGTAAAATAATTGTAGCCGTATAAATTTGATATTTGGATGAATGCTATTAATGAAATCTATAAAAAAGTTTAATTGCGGTTGTTCCCCGAAATGGGAAATGATGGTGCAAATAATTTTTTTGGATTTAACATTTTCGATTCTCGTTTCACCCATTATCAAGTGCCGAGACATTGGATACATGTTATACCGGCTAAATTAATTTACCTTTCCCCGAAGAAAATGATTATAAAGAATTATAAATATGTAATCGTAAATAATTAGAAATTATTGAACAAACAGCGGTAAAAAATAGATATGATCCAGAGCTAATCAGAAATATTTTGAAAAAAAAAACAATTTAGAAAAACGATCTAATTGTTTTTCTAAATTGTTTTTTTTTCTCAAAATATTTCTGATTAGCTCTGGATCATATCTATTTTTTACCGCTGTTTGTTCAATAATTTACACTTATCATTTTCAGAAATTAAGGATAAAAATATACAGGTACTGAACATGCCCTAACCTGCTTAGCTCCAGAAAAAAAATAATATTCCCAAGAATATAAATCTGACTGAAAACACAAACGTCCAATAAAAACACCGTTTGGTCGAGAATTGGCTCAGTGAGTAATTGACTTGGGAGCGGAAGCCCCAAGTTCAATTCCGAGGCTAGGAAAGAAATTTTCTAGTCACGGTAATCGCCACCATTCACTGTTGGGTCAAAAATTAACAGTGATGTGCCTAAGGTGGCGTAAGGACACAGTAACAAAGCCTACACAGAACACAACTGGTTCTCCTAACTCAGGGCAAGCTCTTAGAGCTTATGAGGGGTCTCCTTGTGGAAGACCCAGGAGGATCAGTATAATAATAATAATAATAATAAACGATATGTTTCGACTCAAATACATGCCATTCACTGTTGGGTCAAAAATAAAAAAATGCTGTGTTTGTGGTGGCTTAAGGAGTCATTTGAATTCTTACATTTACTTTTGAGTCAAAAATAAACAGAGGTATTTTTTGTGCTGACGTAATGTATAGCGGTGGTTTTGTTTTCAATAATTTATTCCGAGAATCATTCGTAAAATACAAACCACTCGAATCGTACAAGGTTGTGCCATGAGGACCTATGAATTGACATTTTATCAAAAACGCTCTGTATAGCAGTAATATTCTTAATAGCTAATAATATAATATGAAATATTATTTTATGAAAATATTCTCGTAATTTTATAAGAATATCGACTTAATTCCTTCAATAACCCATTTTCACAAAGTTATTATTTGGATAGAATTGGAAACAAAAATGAAAAAGATCAATAAATTCCGCTACGGGAATCGATCCCGGTACCTACTTGTAAAGACACCGAATCCTTATCAATAGGCCATGGAAACACTAAAAAATGTATGTGAATTCCTTAACTGAACTTATGTTATTACTGACCTCTGATACCTTGTTTTCAAATTCCTAATTTCAGAAAGATATTATCATGTTACATATTATTCGATCAAGTTCAAATCGAGAACTAGTCTGTAAAATAAGTTACATATATCAGACAAGATATACAAATTCTCAATAGGTATTGAACGAATGTTAGTACTGACGTATCGACTTGTCAAATTTGACTCCAACCGATCTACTGTTGACAACTTCGATGGTCTAGTGTAAAAACAGTGGACCAGTACCTACATCTCGATCGTTGGAATATTTCGATATTTTGGCAATATCTTTACCAATATAGATATGATCTAGTTCAAATCTACAACTTTACTGTAAAATAAGGTTTTGAAGGCTTATGCAGAATTTCAACGATATCTGACTGATAGTTTCAATACAGAATTTTTGTTTGATATTTTCATTTTAATTTTCCTGTCATGCGATCCTCACAAAATTGTGCATAATTCTTCTTGTCGGTATTTTTCAACTAACCACCGCCTTTTAATTCAATCAGATCAATATTTTTCGAATTATTGGGAATACAAAATTTCAGATGCATATAACTCTATATAGAACCACTTGGTACATTTTGCCCATTAACGAACTAATCCGGCGCATTTATACTTCAAACATACTCTGAAAATTTCAACTCTCTAAATCATTGCATCTTGCTGCCGGCCGGAGGGCCAGTCCGAATCCATTTTTCCCTCGGATTCTTCATAAGCGAGTCGAAACTTATCGTTTGAGACCATTCTCGGCCAAATATTCGAAAATTACAGACATTTGGACGAATTGAACTCTGTTCCCCTGAACAGCTCGCCAAAAACGGATAGAAATTTTATAATAAGAAAACACAACAAACACAATAAAATTCTAATTTTTCGAATCATTTATCAGCAGAAAGAGGTTCGTTTAACTCAGATTTCAAAATTCTACACCATTTGAATAAAGGTGTATAACTAAATAATTGGAAAATGGTAGAAATAAATAGAGAAAAACATACGGGTACTTTAGTTAATGAACAATAAGATCTCAATTTTTCTCTGTAACTCAATCTGTTTAAATAGAAAATAAATGGATAAAAAAGGTAGAAATGAATTGTTTCAAATGTTTACAAGGTAGTATTGGCAGTATAAGATTGTGAAACCAGTTTTGAATATGTCTGGAGAAGAAGATGAACAGAAAGAATCTATATGTCCAGATCATAGGGAGATATAGGGAGATTATTAATTGTTGAAAATATATAATGATGTAGTCAAAACACGCCACAATATTTGAGAAATAATTGTAATCATATATAATATTTCATTTGAGTTAATATGGATCTGCATCAAGTAAAAGCCACAAGCATTAAATTTTCTATATTCTTTCTGTTTGAAAATCATACTGTGAAAGGTATAGTATAAAATACAAAACCTTTGAGTATCAAGTTATGAATCCACTGCCCACATATTTATCAGTATTATTATTATTCAGTATTGACTGAAATATATTCTCACGAAATATTTATCTTGGAATGATATATTACTAACGTAAAGTTAATTTTGATGGGTTAGAAAGCTAGAGGTGCATCCCTAATACAATTTTTTTTCTGGTTACATATTGATAATAATATATTGGCTCCAAAATTATGTTAAATACGCACCTACATAATTAATTTTCACTGATAAAGGCGGATTTGCTTCAGATATACAAAGGATAGCTATCAAATCGCCTGTCGTCGTATATTCCAAACAATAATTTTCAGGCGTCACATAATCCTGCTCATCAACCAAGTATAGCGACAGATTTTCCTGCAGATAGAATTTGTCCTCAGGATCCACAGGAAATCTAGGATAGAAGTCACAGTGTTTCAAGACACCCACGTAATAATTATCGGGTGTCATGGTCCTCAAAGGATTGCTCCCACTGAAAATAGGCAAACTGAACTCTTGTTTCGTAGTCATAACACATCTTTTTCTCTCTATATTGTAACCTTTCGCACAACACTTCTTAACACAGTAATCAGGGTCTAAACAAGCGCATTTCTGGATAGGTTCTTGTTTATATTTGTAGGATGTTATGTTACTTTGGACCAGTTTATCCGGGTTGCACACATCGTAACATTCTATCACTCCGAAAAAAAGAACAATTGTCACAAGTGGATTAAGGAAGATATGAATGAAAACCATAGCATTAGGGGAGTGGACATTCAAAACAATCCTGTAAGGAACGAGTTAGTTTGAAAGCGCTGAGCGAGAGTTGATATCTGGGTTCGTTTTTCGAGTGTTAATAATACAACAATCCGCGTTTCACGGGCTTGTCCGACGAATTGACTGGCGATCTTCCACATTCAAATCCACTTAAAATTTCGTCTCTGATTAGGTCTCGTTCAGCACTAATCAGGTTCTTCGGCACTAGGATATGTCGACTTGACGCTCTTGAGGGACTCTTTGGAATTGTTGATCGCTAAAACGTGTTTGCCTAGCGTGTGGATATTCAAATGATAAATCGATATACGTCTCGCCAGTAAATTACCTTAATCTACGTATAGGACCTTAGCAAATTTAATTTATGAGTGGGGCTAATTTCAATATTCATTCTGTTTAAGTACGGGGTAACGTATGTCGTTCGACCTTATGCTGAGGTTGCTTGCGTTGTATGAACGTGGTGTTTATCGAAATTTCAAGGTCACGTTTTTGTTTATTTATTGGACTTGGGACTAGAGGTGCGTAAACTGCATCTTTCGTTCGTTAAATTCATTTATAGATGTGTCACTAAATTCCGCAGAAACCACCAGGGCTGTGAAGGGTTTGCGCACGACCGGGGAGTAGGAAATAGAGATGTATTTTTACACGACCCTGCAATTTTTTTCTGTATGGCCTTTTTCGAGGGAATTGAGCCATTGGTTTTCCAATAATTATATTCTGCTGTATGGGCTTGGCTAGAAATAAGATTTCAGGATTGAATAATATAAAATTCTAGAAGCACTCACGTGCCGTCAGGAGCTTTAAGCGCTTGATCATTTAATAATTAATATACAGGGTGAATCCTGATGAAGTGTACATATTTCATACAGAGATGGAAGATACTAAGCCGTCCCAAAAATATCCCATATGGGGGGTCTACCATTCGTTTGAATTATACGGGATGATTATTGAATGAATTATCATCAATTCCGGAAATTTTGTATATAGGAGGACTGCATTGATCCCTATACAAGATCATTTTTTTAAAGGGAGAATTAGCCTTATATGAGAAACTCAAAATGATGCGCTCATGAAAATGCACACACGGGAGTTCTGGACTATTTTTTCTGTACTTTTTTTTAAATATTGGCAGTTTTCTACCACTTCTACCAGTTATACCGTAGCTACCAACTTCCTTATTTAAAAAAGCAACCTTCATTTTTGGCGTTCTTGTTCCTCGGAACAGAGTGCTTATCAATTTGCCAAAAGGTCTGTAATTTTCGAATTTTTGGCTGAAAATGGACTTGAATGATTTGGTGTGACTCACTGATTAAGAATCCGTGGTCGAAATCAATTCTGTCCGGCCGTCCGGCCAGCCGTCAACACGATAACACTCGAATGGAATGAGCTAGAAAGTTGAAATTTTCAGAGTAGGTTTGAGGGATAAATGTATCGGTTAAGATCATTATTTGGCAAAATCGGTCCAATAGTTTCGGACTAACGAAAAAACTTTATTTATTTTTACATTACAACTTTTGAATTTAAATTTTTTTAAGATGCAGTTTAATCATAAGAATCCACTGCTATCATTTTCAAATCTAACAAGCTAATACTTTCGGAGATATCATGTTTCAAAGTTTCAATAGTACATCGTAAGTTCTATGTATTCATAGAATGTGAGCACAGAATCTGTCTGTTCATAAATGTCATCTTTTCTAGCTATTAGAGATTGTCAATTCGTAGTTTGAAAATATTTTCTCTTGTAAAACAAGTATCCGATTCTTGAATTTGTGAATAATAATAATATTGACTGATTACATATTGAATAATTTATGTATTAATATTGGGGATGATGTCTCCGAAGATGGAATTGGATCATTTTAATGATGTAGTTTATGGAGGCATTAGGAAAGAAGAACATAATGGAATCATCAAAAGAAATTACTGTTGACCACTGAGGTTAATATTACCTTTTACTTCCTTAAGTAGTGAGACATGTTCCTATATACAGTATTTTCATAATGTTGCTAGCAAAAAAATACTGAAATATGGATCTACATTTGTGTATCAAACATTTTTTCTTGAGTTAAGGTTCATAATACAGAAAAGAACGTGTTAGTGGTATGAACTATTAAATTTTAAACTATGGAAAGAGGATAATATTTTATTAATATTTTGAACTATTAAAAAATTTGTTCGTAAACCACTACCTACTCAAATATTGGGAATAAGTGGACAAGCTGTTATGATTGTCTCCAACCTTGCTCTAGACATTTCGATGATACTTTCGATGGTATTTCGGGTTGTGAAAACTATGCACCGAGTGTAAGTTGCAACAACCCATTCCACGAGGTTGAATCATTGCAGATTGCTCATTTAATATTGATAAATAAATTTAATGAAAATTTTTGAAGCATTAAATCATTGTAGATTGCTCTTGTTTTTTAAAAGATAATTTTTGAAGCATTTTTCTTAAACGACCCTTTTTTGAAATTCAATTTCTTCCATGATGCATTTCTATCATAGGAATTCATTGATATAATTCCCAACTCTGAGAAACCAATACTTTCAGAGATATAATTTGTCTGTTTGAACAAGAGTGCCAAAAAGCTCCTGTCCACAGGGCTTGAACCAATTTTTTATTTCACATTTGGATTCATCTTCAACAATTAAGGTCTGTTCATTCAACAATATCTCTGGCCATCTATGTTCGTTTTGGAGATAATACATTTCAATGAAAATTTTGACATAAGAGATTCTTTGATGCCTTGTATCTCAGTGATGGTTCGACGTAAAATAATAAAACTTTGACCTATAAAAAATGCCTTTTATTCAAGTGAGCATAAATAATCATTTTTCACAACAATCCACAGGTTCTTCACAAATGAATTCTGTCTAGAATTACTAAAATAAAAAGTGGGAAAGCCCTGTGGACAGTAGCTTTGGCGCTCTTGTTCAAACTTTGACAAATCATATCTCCGAAAGTATTGGTTTCTCAGAGTTTTTGATGATATCAATATCAATTTCTTATGATATAAATGCATAATAGAAGAAATTAAATGCAAAAGTGTTTAAAAAAAATAAAATTACGATTAAAAATACGAGTTTCTTTGAAAAAAAAATATTCATCATTTGTGATAACCTGTGGATTGTCGTGAAAAATGATTATGACTACTTTAATGATCAGTATTTTTCATGGGTACTCCCTAAGTTTTATTGTTTCAAATTTTTTTTTAATGCAAATATGTCCAAAACGATCAAATATGGTCTTAGAATAATAATCTAAATGTGGAATACAGAAAAATAAAAAAGCACTGACGTGAAGTCAATACTCCCTGGCGCGCGTGTTTACGTTGGCTAATTTGAATTGAATGATGAGGGTTTCAAGCTCCCATGAGCTTCTGCGGTATCTTCTTGCGGAAGACTTGGGAGGGTCAGTATAATCATAATCTTGTTTATAGCACGCGCGTCAAAGCAGATGCTCTTTTAGTCTTTTTATTTCATTATGAAGTCAATCTGCAATTACCGCGCGTGCTATAAACATGATTATGATTATACTGACCCTCCCAAGTCTTCCCCAAGAAGATACCGCAGAAGCTCATGAGAGCTTGAAACCCTCATCATTCAATTCAAATTAGCCAACGTAAACACGCGCGCCAAAGAGTACTGACTTCACGTCAGTGCTTTTTTATTTTTTTTCAAGTTCCTTTAACAAATTCTGGCTATCGATACAGTCCGGCTATTAGTTTCACCGTAGATCGAAATAATAGAATTGGTTCAAGCACTGACGTGAAGTCAGGGGCTTTTGCGCGTATGTTCTATTGTCCAATCTCCTGCATTGGACACCCTATATCGAATTTATCATAGTTAATTATGTTGTCCATTCTCCTGTATTGGACACTCTTAATTCGAATTTACCATGGTAAGTTCCGTTAGACCGATTATGCCCAAAAACGAACTTAAATCTCCCATTCGGATACGCAACCTACCCTGAAAATTGCAAGTCCCTGTCTCCTTTCGTTCGAAAGTTATCGAGGCAACGGTCACCCATCTACTGAACTCGCACAAGGCTGCTCGAATCTCCCACAATATTTAACCGATCATGTTAAAACTTGAAACTTGGCAGTATAGTTAGGTTCTAAAGGCTCTTGCAAAATTTCAGCAATTTCAGACGAATAGTTACTGATATATAGAATTTTTTTTTTCAATTTTCAATGATTTCTTAAAAATTTTCTACATATACTATCCTCACGAAATTTTGCAAAAATTTTCGCGTTGACATTCTACAACTAATAGCCATCTTTGAATTCAATCGGTTCTGTATTTTTCGAGTTAATGAGGAACAAAAAACAACCAAATTTCAGATGGCTATAACTCTAAAACCGTTTGGCCGATTATGCTTATAAACAAACTGAAATGTCGCATTCAGATGCACAACCTAACCTGACAACTTCAAGCCGCTATCTCTTTCCGTTCTCAGGTTATCGTGACAACAAAAATATTTTTTAATAATTTTCTAGCGATACGATTCTCACAAATTTCACAAACGTGCTTAGGTTTATATTCTACAACTATTCACCAAGTTTCAATTCGCTCACATTTATATTGGTTGAGAACAAAATTATTACTCGGAAACCATTGGGCCAATTATGCCCATTAACGAACTTATCCGTCGTATTGGGATGCGCCACCTACCCTGAAAATTTCATGTCGCTAGCTCTTTCCGTTCTCAAGTTATCGTGGCAACGGCCGGACAGAATCAAATTTGACATCTAATTCTTCATTGGGGAGTCGAACCAAATCGTTTGAGACCATTTTCGTCAAAAAATTCGAAAGTTACAGACATTTGGGAAAATGATAACGCGATGTTCCCCAGAACATACGCGCAAAAATGGAGCTGACTCTAAAATTCAAACAAATTCAGATAACTTCAAAGTTGAAAATAAATAAATAGATAAATGTAAGTGTGATCTCTTGTTTATGAAAACTTAAATTCAATTTATGTTTTCTGTTACCTTTTTGAATGATATATTTCATGTAATAAACAAATTTTCAATAAGCAAATTACAAGAATAATAAATAGATTTCTCTTGTAGTTGAGAATTTAAATTAATGCAATACTTTTTGTTACTTTTATGAAATTAAAGAAAAATTATTTTATTTAATAAACAATCTATAAGAATAATTATGTTTTTCTATAATCCGGACAAATCGAAAATCCGGACGACTACCTTGCCATCAACTGTCCGAATTAAAGAGGTTACACTGTACTTTCAGAAATCATAAGGGATTTCAATGTCTGCCTATGGATCAGAGACCTGATATGGAAGTAATTTCCTCGGACCACATACAGTTATGGCAAAAATAGAATGACTTTGGAAAACAAATACATATTCTTAATCAGATTAAATTTAATTTAATTTTTACTTTTTCATTTGAGAAACCCAATAGAAAAACTCTGAAAATGCACTGACGGCAGTCAGGAGCTTAAAGGTTCGCAAGAAATTTCAGCGAAATCTGACTGTTTCTGAAATATAAAATTTGCGAAATATTTTTTTATTTTCATTAAAGACAAACGTTTCTTTTTTTTTTCTAGTGATACGATCCTTCCAAAAATTTGTACGTTAGCACTCTTCAAACAACTACCAAGTTTCAATTCGTTCGGATCTGTATTTTTTCTGTTATTGCGAAATAACAACAAAATTTCAGATGGGTATAAATCCGAAACCGTTTGGCCGATTATGCCCATTAACAGACTTAACCGTCGCATTCAGATGCGCAACCTACCCTGTAAATTGCAAGTCGGCATCTATTTCCGTTCAAACATTATCGTGGATTATTCTGACAAAATCGAATTTGAACTCAAATTCTTCATCGGTGAGTCCTTCGAATCGTTTGAATACATTTTCAACAAAAGATTCGAATTAATTACAGATATTTGGGCAAAATGTTCCCAAAAACACGCGCGCAAAAACCGTGTATCAGGAACTATCTGTCAGATATGGCTGACATTTGCAGGAGCTTCCGAGACCTTCTTGTACAACCATTAAGTTCTAGTTTTGAACTCGATCGGATCTATATTCTTAGAAATATTGGAAAATATTAATTTTCCTGGAAGCCAAGCAGTCTTCGTGAAAGAAACAGTTGAGAATTCCGATTGAAAAAATGTGTATGAGCACTGGCGTGGCGTCATCTGCTTTGGCGCGAGATATTTGCCACTGGCTGCTTGGCTTCTGGGAAAAAAATTAATTTTTTACAATAGTTCCAGCAATATAGATCCGATCGAATTCGAATATAGAGCTTGGCTGTAAAATATGATTTTGCTTTTGAAAAAAATTCATTGATATGCCTAATTGAAAAAATAAGAACACATTCTATGAAATCATTGAAATCGGGAATCTTTTATGAACGGTGTAGGTTGTTATTTAATTCAATCTTAGAACTTATAGAGCTATGCTTCAAGAATTCAACTAATCGGTTATCTTATTCCATATTCTGAATTCTGAGAATATTCTATCCAATTCATAAGAATACGTCCAATATACCATATTTTACGCATCAACAAAAAAATCTACTTCATCATCTCTCATCTGAAAATATCCGTAGTCAAATACGTCCAATATACCTTATTTGATCGTTTTCGACCAAGGAATGGTTTTAAATGTCGATATAAATGCATCTAAATATCTGGTTTCCAAAAATTTTAATAATCTGGAGAATTCTTAGAGATTATAAGTTGCTTATACTTTTTCATTGTTTGTTGATTTATCTTATATATAAAATTCTCGTGTCACAATGTTCGTTCCCGTACTCCTCCGAAACGGCTTGACCGATTCTCATGAAATTTTGTGAGCATATTGAGTAGGTCTGAGAATCGGCCAACATCTATTTTTCATACCCCATAAGTGAAAAGGGTTGTTCACCATCAAAATTTTTTTTTTATTTTTGGACGAAATTTTTTGGTTTAATTTTTTAATAATGTGGCATTACAAAATACATGCAATCCTAAATTTTCACCCTTCTATCTCCAACCCCTATTTTTTAATAGTCATTTTAGTAATTAATCAGAGTTGGAGTTGGCGTTGGGGTTTGCATTGACGTTGGAGTTGGAGTTCGCGTTGTAGTTGGCGTTGGGGTTAGAGTTGGCGTCGGAGTTGGAGTTGGAGTTGGAGTTGGAGTTGGCGTTGGGGTTGAAGTTGGAGTTGGCGTTGGGCAGGCGTTGAGGAGGCAGTACGAAGTCTGCCGGGCCAGCTAGTATTATATAGAATATTTCCGATTTTGGCAAAACCCTGAATGATGGGTTACCTATTATATCTGGATAAAAATATGGTTCAACTTTCAATCAAATCTTAATATATGGACAGGGCCGATATATATTGGACACCCTTAATCGAATTTACCATGGTAAATTCGAATTAAGAGTGTCCAATACAGGAGAATGGACAACATAATTTACCATGGTAAATTCGATTAAGGGTGTCCAATACAGAAGAATGGACAAAAGAATATACGCGCAAAAGCTTCTGACTTCACGTCAGTGCTTGAACCAATTTTCGAATTTTCTAGGGGTACGGTTCTAACAAAATTTTAAACACGTCTTTATGTTGATTTTCTACTACTTGTTACCAAGCACCAATTTTATCGAGTCTATATTTTTTAAGTTATCGAGGAAATAATATTCCAGGTGGGTATAACTCGGAAACCGTTAGACCGATTATGCCCAAAAACGAAATCAATTCTCCCTTTCGGATACGCAACCTACCCTAAAAATTGCAAGTCCTTATCTCCTTTCGTTCGAAAGTTATCGAGGCAACGGTCACCCATCTACTGAACTCGCACAAGAATGCTCGAATCTCCAACAATATTTAACCGATCGTATTAAAACTTGAAACTTGGCAGTAGAGTTAGGTTATGAAGGCTCCTGCAAAATTTCAGCAATTTCAAACGAATAGTTACTGATATATGTATAGAATTTTTTTTTTATTTTCAATGATTTATTAAAAATTTTCTACGAATGCTATCCTCACCAAATTTTGCAAACATTTTCGCGTTAGCATTCTACAACTAATAACCATGTTTGAATTCAATCGGTTCAGTATTTTTCGAGTTAATGAGGAACAAAAAACCTCCAAATTTCAGAAAATTTCAGATGGCTATAACTCTAAAACTATTTGGCCGATTATGCTCATAAACAAACTGGAATGTTGCGTTCTGGTGCACATATTAACCTGAAAATTTCAAGCCGCTATCTCATTATTCCGTTCTCAAGTTATCGTGACAACAAAAATATTTTTTAGTAATTTTTTTAAAATTTTGTAGCCATACGATTCGCACAGAATTTGACAAACGTGCTTAGGTTCATATTCTAAAACTACATACCAAGTTTCAATTCGATCGGATTTATATTGGTTGAAAACAAAATTATTACTCGGAAACCACTGGGCCGATTATGCCCATTAACGAACTTGTCCGTCGTATTGGGATGCGCCACCTACCCTGAAGTCGCTAGCCCTTTTCGTTCTCAAGTTATCGTGGCAACGGCCGGACGGACAGAATCAAATTTGACCTCGAATTCTTCATTGGGGAGTCGAACTTAATCGTTTGAGACCATTTTCGTCAAAAAATTCGAAAGTTACAGACATTTGGGCAAAACTATAACGCGATGTTCCCCAGAACATACGTGCAAAAAGAAAACTTTCGAAAAATGTTATAGCAATGTCATGTTACTATGCTATCTGGAGTGGAATGTTTCAACAATTCTTCGAAAATATCTGCTATATCAATATTGAAAGAGTTTTTTGTAATTCGTGAATTAAAGCATTATTTTTTTACTCCTTCTGAATTCCGCTCCAGACTGTTTGAACTTTTAATAATGCGTTTAAATTGGGTTTTCGATTTTAAATTTCAATGATTAATCAGATTCACTAATTCACTATTCACTATAATAATTTATATTAGAAATACAAGGTTATGTTTCTTTATATTGAACGATTATGACGTTTGCCGGGGAAGGCCGGGAATTCCCCACTCCTGCCATCTAGTCTCTAGCAGCAACAAAGCTTTCTACAATGCGGTCGCTCTAGTACAAATAAATCGACTACATGACAGGGCCATCCTTATACCTATGAATAATAATAACCTTATGCACATAGTAGTTTAAAAAAAATGTTTGTATTATGTCATGTTACTATAGTTTTTCAACTATCAGCGGTCAATTTGGCGCCCTTTGAGATATGATCCGGGGGGGAGGCTCCCCTCCCCCTCCCCCCCGTTAGCGACGGCCCTGTATATGGATTACAATTGAATAAGCCCATAAGTACCATATTTAGCTTGACTCAACCAGCGATAGGTATCAAATATCGATTTGAAATAATATTATAAACGAATTGCTCTTATAAAAATGTGGAAAAGCCCTGTGGACAGAAGCTTTGGCGTTCTTGTACAAACTTTGACTATTCCTCTCCGAAATTATTGGTTTCTCAGAGTTGGGAGTCATATCAATGGATTCTTGTAATAGAACTGAAATTAAAACTAAATTACGAACTGATCCGAGATATTCATTCCTCAAATCTCTGAAAATTATTTTATATCAATTGAAACTTAGCCAAAATATTCCGGTTTTGTTTTCCCTGAAGATATTCTGAATATATATTCATCATCATATGGATTATCCAAGGGCATATAGGGTAGGGGTAATTATAATATTCTATAATTGTTCATTTTGCATTCAATCATACTTTGTTAGAGCAGAAATCAATATATTTGACATATCTGTCATAGGTAGATAAGATTATATGTATGAACAGTGAACACATATATAACACAGACAGATAGAATTCGCATTATGTGATAACATAGAAGTACGATGTATTATTGGAATTTGGAAAATTCATATCTCCGAAAGTATTAGCTTGTTAGAGTTGAAAATGATATCAATGGATTCTTATGATGAAACTACATCGCAAAAAAATGAATTTGAAATTTGTTATGTAAAAAAAAATTTTTTATGTTACTCCAAAACCATTTTTGCCCAATAACGAACCCTCTACTCTGAAATTTTCAACTGTCTAGCTCATTCCGTTCGAGAGTTATCGTGTTAACGGCTGGCCGGACGGACGGACAGAATCAATTTCGACCACGGATTCTTGATCAGTGAGTCACACCAAATCATTTGAGACCATTTATTATTTGAATTGCGCAACACATCCTAGTACTTTACATCTTCACATGCATTTTCCGACAATCATGTTAATTAGGATATTAAGCGACAGTATGCAGATGATAGCGATACTTTCGAAGATATGATTTGTCGAAGTTTTAACAAGAGCGCCAAAGCTCCAGCCCACAGGGCATTTCCACTTTTTTTTAAATTTTCTAGTGATACGATCAACGATCCTCAATAAATTTTGCCTTGAATTTTTTCTGCAACTATTAACCATGTTTGAATTGGATCGGATTCGTATTTTATTCGAGTTATTGAGGGATTTCAGATGGCTATAACTCCGAAACCACTTCCTATTAATGAACTCAAATGGCACATTTGGACTCCAAACCTATCCTGGAAATTTCAACTCTATAACTCATTTCGTTCGAGAGTATTCGTGCCAGCGGTTGGCCGACCGAACAGAATTAAATTTGACATCGGATTCTTCATCAGTGAGTCGAAACTAAACGTTTAAGACTATTTTCGGCGGAAAATTCGAAAATAACATATTTGGACATATTGATTAGCACGGAACAAGTGCTGCAAAATAATCCTATACGATTTATTTATATTTTCTCCTTTGTAAATATCTAAAACGTGCTCTACTTGTTTTAAACCTGAAATGATAGGATACTCTTACATGTTATTGAGAAGTGACAATCATTCAGATATTCAGAGCGCTCTTTCGATGCCAAATAGCATAGACACAACAATTTAGATCCGACCTGATCCCCAAACACAACCGTCATACACCCGGTGTCTGATTCTGAGTATTCACTGAAATAAGTCTTTATGACGCTAATGTGCGATATCATACCAAACTGTGTTTTCGCGGAACCCGAAAAACACTTTTGATTTAATTCATTATTCTTTTCTTCAAATATTGTAGTTAACCCAGAAGTGTTTAGAATGATGAAAATCATCAGATTATAACGTAAATTTTCCAGCTTGAATAACATAAATATATCAATGGGAGATGATAGCCCGCCTACATTAGGGTCCTGTAGCGATCTTCGAACATCTTAAGTTCGCTACAGAAAGAATGAACGATTATCGCTTGGATTGTCCGAACCTGAATTTTAAGAAAACCCTCCAGGCCGATAGCTTGAGAACGTAAAGAGATAGCGACTTGAACTTTTCAAGGTAGGTGGCGCATCCCAATGCAACAGACAAGTTCGTTAATGGGCATAATCAGCCCAATGGTTTCCGAGTAATTTGTTCTCAACCAATACTAATCCGATCGAATTGAAACTTGGTGTGTAGTTGTAGAATTCAAACCTTAGGACGTTTGTGAAATTTTGTGAGAATCGTATCACCAGAAATTAAAAAAAAATATTAAAAAATATTATTTCTTTCACGATAACCTGAGAACAAGAAGAGATAGCGACTAGATTGTGCATTTGTATGCGACATTTGATTTTGTTTACAGGTATAATCGGCCAAACTGTTTTGGAGTAATACCCATCTGAAATTTGGTTGTTATTTCCTCAGTAACTCAAAAAATACAAAACCGATCCAATTCAAACACGGTTATTAGTTGTAGAATGCTAACGCGAAATTTTTTGCAAAATTTCATGAGGGTCCTATCACAAGATAATTTTTAAAGAATCATTGAAAATCATTGAAAAAAATTCTATATATCAGAAACTATTCGTCCGACATCGCTGAAATTTTGCGAGAGCCTTCAGAACCAAACTCTTCTACCAAGTTCCATGTTTACTCTACTGCCAAGTTCCAACTTTGGATCTATATTGTTGGAGATTCAAGCTAACTTTTGTGTGTTCAGTAACTGGATGGGGGACCGTTGCCTTGATAACTCTCGAACGAAAGTATATAGGGACTTGCAGTTTTCCGGGTAGGTTGCGCATCTGAATGGGAGAGTTAAGTTCGCTGTTGGCCATAATCGACCCAACGGTTCCGGAATTATACCCATCTGAAATATTATTTCCTCGATAACTCAAAAAATATAGACTCGATCGAATTAAAAATATTTTGTATCCCACGATACGATACGACCGGAAAGAAATATCGATATTCCGTTTTCAGGGTAGATTGCGCATCTGAATGCGCAATTTAAGTTCGTTAATTAGCATAATCCGGCAAGTGGTATTGGAGATGGTTCTGATTATTATTTCTTCAATAACCGAAAAATTACTATGCCGATTCAATTCAAACATGGTATTTAGTGATAGAATTCCGTCGCAAAAATTTTATCAAAATATCTCTTCATGTTTGCGCTTATGTTCGAATTGAAGCTTGGTAGCTAGTTGTAGAATATCGACATAAAGACGTGTGTAAAATTGTGTGAGACCGTACCCCTAGAAAATTTAGAAAAAATTACGAAAAAAAAGTTGGTTCAAGCACTGACGTGAAGTCAGGAGCTTCTGTGCGTATGTTCTATTGTCCACTCTCTTGTATTGGACACTCTTAATCGAATTTACCCTAGTAAATTCGAATACAGGAAAACGGACAATAGAACATACGCGCAAAAGCTCCTTACTTCACGTCAGTACTTGAACCAATTTTTAAATTCAAATATTGAAGGGTTTTCTAAGAACAAAAGTGATTAGGTACCTACCTTTCAAAATTAGCGGAGATTATTCTTTTATAAGAGATCCATGCATCTACTGGGGAGAATCTTTGTGAGTGATATGCCAAGTCATAATAGTTATAAGAAAAGTAAAAAAAAAATCTAATTCACGTATTTTCAAAATCATAGGCATTTCAAAAAAATCGAGAAAATCTTCACCCTGCAATCGTTATTTTAATTTCAATTTTATTTTATTATGTATACTGAATATTGCTTCCCTAAATTAGTGCCTAATATTTTAAGCCAACTACCCTAGGTTGAAAGAAAATGTCACTTTTCGCCCAACTAACTATTTACATAATACTTCGCCCAATTTTAACTGTCTGTACTGAAAGAAAAAAGTACTACGCTAGCTTAGTAAGTAACTTTAAAAGTTAGCGCATTTAATAATTATTTCAAAATGGTATGGCACTTGTTAGTAATTGGGCAAGTTTCTTGGATATTTTTTGGCGCTCTAGTTCCTCGGAACTGAGTGCTTATCAATTTGCCCAAATGTCTGTAATTTTCGAATTTTTCGATGAAAATGGTCTTAAACGATTTGGTTCGACTCACTGATCAAGAATCCGTGGTCGAAATTCATTCTGTCCGGCCGTCCGGCCGGCCGTAGGCATGATAACTCTCGAACGGAATGAGCTAGACAGTTGAAATTTTCAGAGTAGGTTTGGGGGATAAATATCTCGGCTAAGTTCGTTATTGGGCAAAATCGGACAAAAGGTTTCGGAGTAACAAAAAAAAAATTTTTTTTTTTACAGAACAAATTCCAAATTAAATTTTTTTCAATAAGCAGTTTTACCATAAAAATCCATTCATATTATTTTTAACTCTAACAAGCTAATACTTTCGGAGATATGATTTTTCAAAATTTCAATGTAAATCGTATTTCTACGTTTTCACACAATGAAAGAATTATTCTGTGGGTATTCTATGAATTGTTATAATGTCAAATTAGTTGCGTAAGACAAAACGTTGTCTCATTGTCATTCATTCCAGCAATCCTATAAATATGAGAATTCTAATTTAATATCATACGTCAATCCATATGATGATGGGAATGGTAATGGTTAATAAGAATACATTGATATAATTCTCAACTCTGAGAAACCAATACTTTTGGATATATAATTTGTCTGTTTGAACTAGAGCGCCAGAAAGCACCTGTCCACAGGGCTTGAACCCATTTTTTTTGTAAAGAAACCTAGTTTTGAACAAATTTTTCTTGCTTGCTTAAAATTATTCTAGTGTACTTAGGGCTTTCATAGTGTACTTAAGGCTTTCATCGAGGCCATAACTTTAAGGTTTTATTTTGAACGAGACGGGGAGAGTAATTCTACGAAGTGTGAGCGAGACAGATATAAATTCTATCGGATTTCTAATTTTGTGAAATGGGTTATGGACGGATTTCAGTCGATATTGTCATAAAATTACTTGGGTATTTTCGTATTTTATCAGATATTCTAAAAATTATTGCTATACAGGGCGTTTTTGATAAAATGTCAATTCATAGGTTCCCATGGCACAACTGTATGATTCGACTGATTTGCATTATGGGAATCATTCTCGGAATAAATTATCGAAAACAAAACCACTGCTATAGGCACATCACGCCGCCACAAATCAAGCACTCTTATAGCGAATTCCATTGGTAGAACTCGTGCGCACTGAGTGCATAAATCGTATTCCATTGGAGAGTTTCGTCGAGCATTTTGACGTCCAGTGCAACATTTTTTGCACTCAGTGCAGCACCAGTGCACCACTGGTGCTTTCAATGGAATACGCCATAAATTTTCGACCCAAAAGTATATGAATGTATTCGAATGGGTCCTTACACCACCTCAAACACAGCACTTTCTATTTTTGACCGAACTGTGAATTTTTGTTATTTTATGAATTTCATTAAAAGTGACATAAGCATGACAGAACATGATTCTGCGAGCATGTTGTGGGAAACAACGTGCTATCATTTTCCCAAATTTCTGTAATATTCGAATTTTTTGCCAAAAATGGTCTCAATCGATTAGGTTCGACTCACTGATGACGTGAGGTTAAATTTGATTATGTCCGACCGACCGTTTGTAGAACCGGGAGTTAAAACCTCATCACAGAGCGAAGATTTTCTTGATTTTTTTGAAATGCCTATAATTTTGGAGATACTTAACCTAGATTTTTAAATGTTTTTCTAATAACCCTGTATATCCGATTTGACTTCAAGACAATCGTGGACATATCGAGTTCATTCCTTGTTGTAGACTTCCTTTCTGTGTTCGATTTGAAATGGGTAAGTATAGTTTTCATCACTCTTGAATCCCTTTTTAATTTGTATGCCCCTTCAACATCGGTTCTGGCGTATCAATAGACATATTATCCTAAGGGGCGTATCCAATATTAGCATTATGTGATAGAAACTAAGACAGAATTGTGGAAGTTATCAAGCTCTGTTCTAGGGAACGTCAATATTGCAAGTCCGATTTCATTCACAGGTAAGTTGAACTTCTCATTACCTTCTCTTCTCTTACAAATCGAGCTAAATTCCAATAATCGAAAAACGGAAGAGAGATGATAATTTTTAATGATAAGATATAAGTTTTTGATAATGAACTTGAGACGAAGCACCTTGAGAACCACTCTATAGCAGGTACGATATTTCCTGTTTTAAGTACCTATGCTGTAGAACTCGAAGATTGCTCTTATCGAATTAATGAGATAGTTGAATGCATGAAAACTAATTTGTTGTTGTCATACAACTTTGTGGGTAGATGGTATGTATCAAAAATTGTCAGACAGAATAACTGGAAAATTGGGTATTTATAAAAATACAGGGTGCTTCTCATTTCGTAAGCACAACTGTATGTGGTGAGTGGAGAGATTGGAAAATATATCCCGGAATACTGATTGGATTCTCAGATAACTTGCCAGCAAAACGGGATGGGTTGCTTGTGTTACTTTCTAGGGAGTTTACTAAAAAAATCGACCGAACCGACATTACTTATAGTATTATGTAACATAAATCAAAAACAAAAACATTATAAAATATATATTAAATAGTTTGTAAGGTGTCCTAGTAGCCCCGGGAATGGGGCGAGCTATACTTGGTCCCCGAATATAGCACCGGGATTCGGTATTTCCACTGTAAGTTGATCGCTAAGCAGATTTAGTGTGTGAAGTCACCCCTTGCGTAATGCAGAAAATAAAATAATTTACTCGATTACTCATACCGTAGGTACCTACTTTGTTTATACCCCCCTGCACTTCGGCTAGGTAGTACGCCCAAGGTGGTGTACAACGATTGATAATTCCCTGGTTGAAACTACCTACCTTCGACCATTCCATAGGAACGATCCCACGGTTTTGAGGCAATTCCGCATCACGATTTAAGATAGCTGTTCGAGTACTATAAAATCCAGATACAGATATCCCGTTAACCCTGACCTGAACTTTTCAGCTCCCCCTTTTTCGACATTCCTACCCTAACGACCTCTAGAGCTTTTTCCATCCTATTTTTGCGCGCATCATTTTGCACAAATGTCTGTAATTTTCGAATTTTTTGCCGAAAATGGTCTCAAACGATTAGGGTCAACTCACCGATGTAAAATTCGAGGTCAAATTTAATTATGTCCGGCAGGCCACGATAACTTTTGCACGAAAAGAGAAGCGAAGCGACTTGCAATTTTCAGGGTAGGTTGTGCATCCGAATGCTAATGGATATAATCGGTTATATCCATCCGAATGATTGTTTCCTCAATAATTAAAAAAATACAGATCTGATCGAGTTGTAGCTTGGTAATTAGTTATAGAATGCTGGCGCAAAATTTCGTGAGGATCTTCTGGCTAGAAAAAAAACTTCTGCTGAAATTCCGCACATACCTTCAACCCACCATTATACAATTGAGTACCGGATTTCACCTCGATTGTATTTTAGCCATTATTGTGAAAATTAAATTTTGAACTAGTATCTACTTCTTCTGAAATTTCGAATCAAATAAATCTCACAATTGTAGCAACACCTCGATGGCCGAGATGCTAGCATGCTGGCCTGCCACGCAGAAAATCTGCGTTCGAATCCCTGCATAGTAAGTTCACTATTTTATTTATTTTAAAATTCGAATTAAGTTGATTCCCAATGCATTTTTACACGTGTTGACGCAAAAAAGGCAGCTTAGAGGTTCATGCAGTATTGTGAGGCGTGATTAGACAATAAAACATGCGCACGTATAGTTTTGAAGTTGGAGTTTTTGGCGCTCTTGTTCCTCGGAACAGAGAGTGCTTATCAATTTGCCCAAATGTCTGTATTTTCGAATTTTTGGCGGGAAATGGTCTTGAACGATTTGGTTTGACTCACTGATCAAGAATCCGTGGTCGAAATCGATTCTGTCTGGCCAGCCGTCCGTCCGGCCGTTAACACGATTACTCTCGAACGGAATGAGCTAGAAAGTTGAAATTTTCAGAGTAGGTTTGAGGGATAAATATCTCGGTTGAGTTTGTTATAAGACAAAATCGGTCTAATAGTTTCGTAGTAACAAAAAAAAATTTTTTTTTTCATTACAACTTTTGAATTCACAATTTTTTTTTAAGATGAAGTTTCATCATAAGAATCCATTGTTATCATTTTCAACTCTAACAAGCTAATACTTTCGGAGATTGATGTTTCAAACTTTCAATAATACATCGTAGGTTCTATGTATTCACAGAATGAGAACACAGAATCTGTCTGTGAACACTATTTAAAAATGTCATCTTTTCTAGCTATTAGAGATTGTCAATTCAGAGTTGTTATTTTCTCTTGGAAAGCAAGTACATATTCGATTCTTGAATTTGTGAATATATACAAGACTGGTAATGTAATGTGATGTTACTAGCAAAAATATACTGAAATATGGATCTACATTTGTGTATCAATCAGTTTTTCTTGAATAAAGGTTCGGAATACAGAAAAGAATGTATTAGTGGTATGAACTATTAAATTTTAAATTATGAAAAGAGGATAGTATTTTATTGATATATTTTGAACTATTGAAATAATTTGTTCGTAATCCACTACCTACTCAAATATCAGGAATAAATGGACAATCTGCTATGATTGTCTCCAACCTTGCACTAGACATTTCGATGATACTTTCCTTAGATATTTCGCACCGAGTGTAAGTTGCAACAACCCATTCCACGAGGTTGAACATTGCAGATTGCTCATTTAATCTTGATAAATAAATTTAATGACAATGTTTGAAGCATTAAGGCAGATATTGGCTGTTTGGAACATCTTGGGACACCCTGTAGAGGTACTGTTTTTCAAATCAGTGAAATATTGACCGTCAAAGGAATGAGCGCCAAAATGAAACTATGGATATTTCACTTTTATACTGGTTTATTATTTTGGGGAAATGCGAACCTGAATTTCACTATAGTCACATCAATTCGCTCAAAATGGAAACAAAGGTCAACGGAAAACTCACCTACTGATTTCAATGTTGACGTGAGTGGCTTTCGCGAGTCCGCACACACGTAAGCAATGAGATGACCGAATTTATCGTATTCCACACAAAACTCATCAGCATCATAATACCATATACTCCAATGAATCGGGACCCAAAGGGTTCCATCCTTCTGGGTGAAGAATTCCTTGTGTATGCCCAACTTATGGCATATTTTGATATTCTTCTCATTCGCGATCGACATTTGCGATATAACCGAAATATTGTCCACCAGCTCCTTTTCGTCGTATATCGGGATATTCAAAGATATGGCTGGATTTTGTACCACGCATGTTTTGTCTAATAAAAGACCTTCAGGGCAACACTTTTTAACGCACGTATAGTTCCTGAGATGTCCACTTGAAGATTCAACGTGGGGTGACTGACAGGCTGACATTGAGCGCAAATGGCATATCAATAAATCGAGAAAAATCTGAACACTCGTCTGTCGGACATTCATCTTAAATAACTGCTATATTTAAAGTGCATTTTCCGAAACTGTATTATTTTGGTCTAGAATAAACAGACATGTATCTCGAAATATTCTGCTGGAACTGGCAATGATAGGATTGGTAATTCAATATCGGTTGAGCATCTGGTAGCATTATCTCGTAATTGAATGATAAACAGAATATCCATACATTACACGACTCTGGCATGACTAACGTCCCCTTTTTTTTTAAGAAATTTGAAGAGCACCCTAATGGTCATAAATATCGAAGAATATCGTCATCTGCTGACGTAGACCGCACCCGATTCTGATCATTTGATTTCTGTTACATATCAGCCAAGTTGATGTTTTGGTTTATTGGGGACTGTATATTATACAGTCAGCGTTAATAGTATGGAATAATGGATTTATGATATGAACAAAATTTACGTGTGCCACTTATTTTCAAAAGCCATTTACAGCTTGGTTATCAATATCTTGGTCCAAAGTTCTACAAATGCTGCCCCTTACATTGAGATATATGAACACATAAAACAAAAATTGGTTCAAGCACTGACGTGAAGTCAGAAGCTTTTGCGCGTATGTTCTATTGTCCATTCTTCTGTATTGGAATTTACCATGGTAAATTAGAATTGAGTGTCCAATACAGGAGAATGGACAACATAATTTACCATGGTAAATTCGATTAAGGGTGTCCAATACAGAAGAATGGACAATAGAATATACGCGCAAAAGCTTCTGACTTCACGTCAGTGCTTGAACTAATTTTTTTTTTCGTGATTTTTTAAAAATTTTCTAGGGGTACGGTTCTTACCTTTTTTTTTTCGTAATTTTTTTCAAATTTTCTAGGGGTACGGTTCTTACAAAATTTTAAACACGTCTTTATGTTGATTTTCTACTACTAGTTACCAAGCACCAATTCGATCGAATATTTATTTTTTGAGTTATCAAGGAAATAATATTCCAGGTGGGTATAACTCGGAAACCGTTAGACCGATTATGCCCAAAAACGAACTCAACTCTCCCTTTCGGATACGCAACCTACCCTGAAAATTGCAAGTCCCTATCTCCTTTCGTTCGAAAGTTATCGAGGCAACGGTAACCCATCTACTGAACTCACACAAGAATGCTCGAATCTCCAACAATATTTAACCGATCGTATTAAAACTTGAAACTTGGCAGTAGAGTTAGGTTATGAAGACTCTTGCAAATTTTCAGCAATTTCAAACGAATAGTTACTGATATATAGAATTTTTTTTTTCAATGATTTATTAAAAATTTTCTACAAATGCTATCCTCACCAAATTTTGCAGACTTTTTCGCGTTGGTATTCTACAACTAATAACCATGTTTGAATTCAATCGGTTCAGTATTTTTCGAGTTAATGAGGAACAAAAAACAACCAAATTTCATCAAATTTCAGATGGCTATAACTCTAAAACCGTTCAGCCGATTATGCTCATAAATGAACTGAAATGTCGCGTTCTGGTGCACATCCTAACCTGAAAACTTGAAGCCGCTATCTCTTTCTGTTCTCAAGTTATCGTGACAACAAAAATATTACTTAATAATTTTTTTAAAATTTTCTAGCCATACGATTCGGACAAAATTTGTCGAGCGTGCTTAGGTTCATATTCTACAACTACTCACCAAGTTTCAATTCGATCGGATTTATATTGGTTGAAAACAAAATTATTACTCGGAAACCACTTGGCTGATTATGCCCATTAACGAACTTGTCCGTCGTATTGGGATGCGCCACCCACCCTGAAAATTTCAAGTCGCTAGCTTTTTTCGTTCTCAAGTTATCGTGGCAACGGCCGGACGGCCGGCCGGACAGAATCAAATTTGACCTCGAATTCTTCTTTGGGGAGTCGAACTTAATCGTTTGAGACCATTTTCGTCAAAAAATTCGAAAGTTACAGACATTTGGGCAAAATGATAACGCGATGTTCCCCAGAACATACGCCTAAAAATTGTAAAAATAGCATTGCACAGTATGTTAAACAAAATTTCATCAAATTTTTGAATTTTATGTGAATGCTATGCTAGTTTTCTCCTTCCTGGGATCTTATGTAAGCAAGTCATATGGTTTTTGTGAAATACTGAGTTGGTTCTAATGCAGTAGGGATTATTATTGGATAACTGAGAGATGCTGTGTAGCATACATGCTCCCAGCTTAGGTTATACAGAATCTCAAAATCAAACAAATGTATTATGGTTCTATGTTTACTTTAGAATAAATTATTATTTTCTCCCCTATTCAGGAATATCGAAAAATGGTTTGACAGGTCAAAGTAATTCATTATTTAAAGAAAATTGTCCCGTAATTCTTATGCTTCTACCTTTTTCTGTAACCAAGCAGTGACTTCATCGATATTTTTTTCTTGCCTTGGATATATCAATTCATTAAGGCACATGTAACGCCATTTGGGTCAATAATTTTCGAGATATATCTTTTTCCGTTCTCAAGTTATCGTCAGATACCTCATATTTTTTCGTAATTTTTTTTTAATTTTCCAGTTGTACGACCCTCACAAAATTTCAGACACGTGTTTATGACGATATGCTACATCGATATATCAAGTTTCAATTCGATCGGGTCTGAATTTTTTGAGTTATCGAGAAAATAATATTCTAGATTGGTATAACTCCAAAACCGTTTGGCCGATTATGACAACAAGGAACTTGATTCTCCCATTCGGATGCGTAACCTACCCTGAAAATTGCTACCTCTTTCCGTTCGAAAGTTATCGTGGCAGCGGTCACCCATCCTGCTACAGACAAGGCCTCCCAGATCTCCAACAATATAGATCCGATCGTGATCACATTTGGCAATTGGGTGTAAAGTTAGGTTTTGCAACTCTCTCAAAATTTCAGCGATGTCGGAAGAATAGTTTCAGATATTATAGAATTTCCTTGAATGATTTTCAGTGATTTTTGTAAAATTTTCTAGTTATACGATGCTCACGAAATTTTGCAATAATTTTTGCGCCGGCATTCCGCAACTAATTACTATGTTTGAATTGGATCTGATCCATATTTTTCGAGTTATTAATGAAATAACAAACAAATTTCTGATGGGTATAACTCCAAAACCGTTTGGCCGATTAATGCCTATTAACAAACGCAAATGTCGCATTCAGATACACAAGCTCCCTAAGAATTGCAAGTCGCTGTCTCTTTCCGTTCTCCTGTCACGAGACCCTGTTATCGTGACATAATAGTAATTTACGTAACAAGTCCGGAAAATAGGGTTTTTTTGGACGAATAGACAAAATTCTAGGACGAGCGTAAGCGAGTCCTAGAAGTCTATGAGTCCAAAAAAACCTTTTTCGGGCGTGTTGCGTACAATATTTTTTCGGCAACCGTGTAGAATAGCAAATCAATGAGACGACACATTTCTTTTTCATATATTTTGATTCTTATTCAAATTAAACAGAACAGAAAATATAACATGTTAACTAATTTTATATGAACTGTCAGCCGTTTCCTCAGTGCTATGGTAACTTCATTTATCACAAATATTCCTACCATGATTTTCATATTTACAATGACCAAAACGACGTGATTCTTCCGGCCTAGTCCGGGAAGTACGTACTTCCCGGACTAGGCCGGGAAATGCTTCTTTCTCAAAGAAAAAGCGTCCGGGAAGTGGACACTTCCCGGACGGTTGCCGAAAAATAATATTATTTAATAAAATAATAAAAATGTTTAGTAATACGATTCTCACAAAATTTCACAAACATATTTGTGTCAGTATTCTACAATTAGC
The DNA here is from genome assembly GCA_937662695.2 of Halyzia sedecimguttata. Taxonomy (NCBI): domain Eukaryota; kingdom Metazoa; phylum Arthropoda; class Insecta; order Coleoptera; family Coccinellidae; genus Halyzia; species Halyzia sedecimguttata. Next base: position 37,466,293 of record OW569411.2, read on the forward strand.
TACCAAGTTTCAATTTGATCGGGTCTGTATTGGTGGATGACAAAATTATCACTCGGAAACCGTTGGGTCGATTATGCCCATTAACGAATTTGTCCGTCTCGTATTTGAACGCGCCTCCTAGCCTGAAAATTTCAAGTCGGTATCTTTTTGCGTTCTCAAGTTATCGTGGCAACGGTCAAATATAATCAAATTTGACCTCGAATTCTTCATCAGCTAATCGTTTGAGAACATTTTCGGAAAAAAATTCGAAAATTACAGACATTTGGGCAAAATGATAACGCGATGCTCTCCAGAATATTCGTGCAAAAATATACTGATTGTCATAGATATAATGAATATGGTTGTGAACTTTCCAGATATAAAATATAAATTATATTATCACATACATACACTATTTTTGCGCGTATTTTCAGGGGAACATCGTGTTATCATTTTGCCCGAATGTCTCAAATTCTCGAATTTTTTGCCGAAAATGGTCTCAAACGATTGAGTTCGACTACCTGATGAAGAATTCGAGGACACATTTGATTCTGTCCGGCCGGCCGTCCGTTGCCACGATAACTTGAGAACAGAAATGAGATAACGACTTAAAATTTTCAGGGTAGGTGGTGTATCGCAATACAACGGTCAAGTTCATTAATGGGCATAATCGGCTCAATGGTTTCCGAGTAATAATTTTATTTTCCACCAATATAAATCCGATCGAATCGGAACTTGGTGAATAGTTGTAGAATATAAACATAAGCACTTTTGTGAAATTTTGTGAAAATTACATAACCAGAAAATTTTAAAAAAATTATTAAAAAATATTTCTTATGTCACGATAACATGAGAGCGGATAGGGACATTGACTTGAAATTTTCAGGTTAGGTTGTGCATCTGAATGCAACATTTCAGTTTCTTTATAGGCATAATCGGTCGAGTGGTTTTGGAGTTATGACCATCTGAAATTTGGTTGCTATTTCATCAATAACTCAAAAACTACAGTACCGATTAAATTCAAACATGGTTATTAGTTGTATAATGCCAATGCAAAAATTCTTAAAAAATTTCGTGAGGATCGCATAACTAGAAAATTTTAAAAAAATCATTGAAAATTATTGAAAAAAATTCTATATATTAGTAACTATTCGTCCGACATCGCTGAAATTTTGCGAGAGCCTTCAAACCTAAGTCTAGTACCAAGTTCCAAGTTTGAACACGATCGGATATATATTGTTGGAGATTCGAGCAGCCTTGTGTGAGTTTACTAGATGGATGGGTGACCGTTGCCTTGATAACTTTCGAACGAAAGGAGATAAGGTCTTGCAATTTTCAGGGTATGTTGCGTATCCGAATGGGAGTGTTGAATTCGATTACGGGCATAATCAGTCCAACGGTTTCAGTGTTATACCCACCTGGAATATTATTTCCTCGATAACTCAAAAAATATAGACTATATTAGTAACTATTCGTCCGACATCGCTGAAATTTTGCGAGAGCCTTCAAACCTAAGTCTAGTACCAAGTTCCAAGTTTAAACACGATCGGATATATATTGTTGGAGATTCGAGCAGCCTTGTGTGAGTTTACTAGATGGATGGGTGACCGTTGCCTTGATAACTTTCGAACGAAAGGAGATAAGGTCTTGCAATTTCCAGGGTATGTTGCGTATCCGAATGGGAGTGTTCGATTACGGGCATAATCAGTCCAACGGTTTCAGTGTTATACCCACCTGGAATATTATTTCCTCGATAACTCAAAAAATATAGACTAGATCGAATTGAAGCTTGGTATCTACTTGTAGAATATCGACATAAATACGTGTTAAAAATTTCATAAGAGCCGAACCCCTAGAAAATTTCTCAAAATTATGAAAACAAAATTGGTTTAAGCACTGACGTGAAGTCAGGAGCATTTGCGCGTATGTTTTATTGTCCATTCTCCTGGAGAATGGACAATAGAACATATGCGACAGGTTTTTTTTTTGTTGTTCATGCATTTGCTGCGTTTTCCTTGAAGTGCTTATCCTATTCTGGGCAGACTCGTCTTCTTGATGTTTGAGACCCAGAAGACCATTTAGGAAAAATCATCTGTTTATGTAGGAAATATACTTATCCATTCAGGTATAAGTCATAGAATTTCAGACGCTAGATTTTTTATTGTATGGATGACTGGTCACTTACTTTCGAACTCAAAAATGAGCGATTTATGGGTTTTTACATGGTTGATTTCCCCTAAGTGTAACCCATTTAATGCTGAAATTATATAACTTTCTTCCCATGAAAACACGCTCATATTCAATAGATATGTTTGAAAAAGCGCATTCAGGTTTTTTGTTAAGACTAGGCAAGTATACGCTCACATTTGTTGTCAAATTCCATACCACACCATTTAACAAGTGGAACAAGTGGATATGTAAAGATCTTTATAGGTTTACCACTCTATATCTAAGACCGAATGTCCCTACAATATTGGGAAACGGTTCTTTCATAACTTTTATGGATGTAGTCACTTACCTATTAACGTGTATGGATTGGAATGGTCCTCGACTCGTAGATAACAAACTAGGGCTCTAAATATCCCATCGATATAGTCAAGGCAATAGTCATGCTTAGCAACAGGATGGTTGTGAGAGACACTGTGTAGACTTCCATCAAACATATCAATGAAGTCGTTTTCTCCAACTAATTCTATCATTATTCTCGTCGAATTTGCCTGAGAGCAACGATTTCCTATTTCTATAGTAAATGGAAGAATATGGTCAATTCTTAGAACAGAAGAGTAAGTTGGTTCGGGAGTTTGACATTTGCGGTTCAATATTTCTTCTCCAAAAGGACAGCATTTCCTCAAACTGAATACATGATTATTGGCACTGATTTTGGAATAGCTCAGATCCTTGTGAAACCTCCTGTCCTTGATCATGGTGTGTACCGGAATGTTCTGGCCGAAGATGGTTGTAGAAAAGATGAACAACAGGACGAATTCAATCCACATTCTCGATTTAGTACACTTCCATTACGTGATCAGATCATTTATTCGATCGATTGTTGCACCGATAACTATCATCACTATCACAAAATGTTTTAATGGCCTGCATGTCACTGCAAATATCATCAGAAACGATAATCGAGATTTTATGATAGGAAGTGTGATTGTAATTGATAACAAAACTGTGTTATCGAAATATCTTAATGGATTTCGAAAGAAGTTATCTGAAAATTTCACACATTATTCATGCTCATTTTTTGACGTGGATATAACGGGTTTCTCAATAAGGACATTTTGTATTTAAATAATCCACATAACACATTACGCATCTATTGTATTTTACGAATTATAAGCCTTAGCTGGCCTCGAACGAATACATTGGACTCAGTGAAGAATTCTTGGTCAAATTCGATAATGCTCGAACGTCCGTTTGCATACACAACTTTCGAAAAAAAATACAGAGTCACGGAAATATTAAATTGACTGTGTGAAATGTTGGTTTATCCATATCAAATTATACAGTATACAGATCTAACCGAATTCAAAGCGAAAATTTATATGTAAGATGACGATTTGAATGTTGATTCAAAATTTCATCAGAATCATATCACTAAATCCATAAAAACTATTTGTAGCAAATCTTCGATGTATCGAGAATTATTCACTGAATTCAGCTGGAAATACTTACATATACCCAATGACATTAGAAGTGTTAAGATAAGATAAGATATGCGCCACTGCGACCAGTCGGCCTATTGTGCTACACCTAAATCTATACTTCATACACAAGCTCAAGCCTTCTGATTAGGGAGATGAGCCTAGTGGGTGAGAACTTATCTAGTTCCCTCAGTCTCAGCTTGTGGACTCCCAGTTCCTCAAATATAATCCTGTCACCGGCGGGGCAATCACATATAATGTGCTCGAAGGACTCCCTGCCCTACTGGCGTAGTCTGCACTCAGAGTACTCTAACAACCCTAACTTACTTAGGTATTTCCTGAGGCTCCAGTGGCCCATATAATCAGCTGTTAAAACTCTCAGTTCTGACCTGTAGAGTTTGAGGCATCGTCTGGCTCTTTCAGCTGAGGAACTAATTATCATTGGGCAAGAATTCATGAGACCCGATATGCTGCTCCAGAGTTCTTGCACCTTTTGGTCCAACTATATCTGCTGTTATACCTTCTGGCTGCATTGGGAGAGATGCCATGGGCCAGTTCAGGTCTAATCAGTTCCGTGGAAGACTTCCGCACCTCCAATGGGTCCGCCACCTCATTGCCATCTAAGACCGAGTGGCCCGGAACCCAGATGAGCTGCAGCCAGCAGCGGTCTCCCAGTTCAAGAAGTGTAGTCCGGCAGTTCTGCACAAGCAGGGAGATGCAGTTGTGGAACGCCAAGTCCTTTTGGATTGCTTGGCTATCCGAAAGAATCTTAATTGTTCTGCGAACCCATCCTTTCTCAAGTATGAACTTCGCCAAGTGGTCGATGGGAACATTTCTGCTTGAAACACAGTCGCAAATATACTGAACTCGGAATTAGCTATAATTCCGAGTTTAAACTCGAAATTATACTTAATTCCGAGTTTAAAGTCGGAATTATAGCTAATTCTGAGTTCATAGTCGGAATTAGGTATAATTCTGAGTTAAAGTCGGATATAGGTATAATTCCGAGTTTAAAGTCAGAATTTTACAGAAAAATATTCCTCTTTTAAAAGTGGCCCTTCAACGCATTCCAATTCTCAAGAAACATCGCAACGAAAACTTCGTGATGTTTTCATCGCGATGAAGTGGTAAAATGTTCGCCTGCAAGTGTGGCCCCAGCATTAGACCACAGGATATTGGGTAACATTTTTCACTTCGTTTTCTTAGTAGTAGAAGTCATATTGACAATATTTTGGAGGTAAATACAGGTGCTAATTCGTTGCGGCGTCTTGCGTTCACGGCCTGCCGCGACGTTTGGGAAGTGAGTGGAGTAGGGGCCGCCGCATCTTCAAGACGACACGCCCCGACGAAATCATTGCCATTGAAAAGCAGTAATCGATGGCTGCACGTCGCGGCCGGGCCGCGAACGTTGGACGTCGCAACGAATTAGCACCTTAAGACGCTAGGTTAGTATGGGTTATGTACCTGATTTATTCATTTGGTTTCCTTTGAATAATATTGATTCCAGATTCATCCAATGTACAGAATTCTAGAAAAATGACACGAAACGGTAAATATTTCAGCTGTTGGAATTGAATAACATTAAATATCATGCCATACTCTATACAGGCTGGTTAAGTTTGAAAGGTGGAAAATCCCGAAGACGATAGAGAAATGAAAAACAAAGGCCAATTTGCTTAATGAACGATATTCCAGAAATGATTTATTTTACAGTACAAGGTGTTCAAGTTTGAAAAAATCAAATTAATTAATTTTTACCAAACGGCCTGAGAGATTTGAATGAAAATTTCTAGGCCACAATTTCCAGCGGGGTAGCAAGTTTTGTGATGTAAACTATTTTTTTGTCCTAACAGTGGCGTCCATACTAGCACGTGACTGGACATTTTCGAGGAAAGAATTGTTACGCCACTGCTTTTGTTGAAAATAAACATAATTTTGAATTTGCCATTCAATTTTTGAGAACAAAGCACTTTTACTCTTTCACTTCTATTTTTTCTCTATTAAGCACCTTTCTTGAGTAAAGAGTGAGAATTTAAAAATGATTTCACGTATCCTTACAAGCATGTTGGAATACTTGAAACTAATTGGTGGCGGTTTGGTTGGAAATTATCAATATTTTTTGTGGTCCGCATTTTCTACTCCATAGATTAAACTCAGAAATTTTTCTTGAATTCCTTTCGAATAACCTGCAGGAGCACAAGGAAGAGTTGCCTCTTAATTTAAGACGCGGTTGTTGATTAGAAATGGATGGAGTACCTCCTCATTTTGGAATATTCAGCAAGCTTGCTTGAATTTGGAGGATTGCATTTCGAAAAATTTCTCTTCGAGTTCATTCTCTACATATTTTCCTTCGAATATTTCTGTTTTTTATGGACTCATTAAATCATTAATCATGTTGAATTTTCACTCTTTACTCAAGAAAGATGCTTAGGACAAAAAAATTTGATCAGCAAACTTGCTACCACGCTGGAAATTGAGGACTATAAATTTTCATTCGAATATCTCCAGCCGTTCGGCAAAAATTAATGAATTTGATTTTTTCTAATCAAACTCTAACTTGCTAACAAGCGTATCCCGAATATAGTTCATTGAGCAAATTCATATTATTTTCCGATTCTCTATCGTCTCCATGATTTTCCGCCCTTCAAACTGGACTACCCTATATGGTTCTATATGGACTTCAAATCAGCAGGACCAACTTAAATTAAATTTTCAGGCAGTTTCCACATTAGCCCATCGGGTGATCATGTGAAGTTTGGTAGTGATCCGACAAAACAGAATTTTTTTTCGGTTATTTTAGTGCTACTCGTGAGAAATGGCGGATGCGCTGTTACAGTTCTGACCAGTTTGAGAGAATATCGTCTAATCCTCCAATCACATTAACTATACATAACATATTTTGTACTCTGCCATGTAGATTCTGAAATAAGCCTTCGATGAAGATGCACTGCCACGCATTTGATTAAGCTGCAGGCAGGACAACGTCTGCATGGTTCAGCTAGTATACAATAATACAAAAATCAGAAGATATCCATTATGGAGAATATCATTCTCGAATATTTGGAAAAAAATATATTGAAAATTTTAACTGAACTGAACTTTTATCATTTGAATATCTAGAAAATTAACTATCTGTATTCCGACCCAAAAACATGTTTACCTCTGAACAAACACAGATCAAAATTAAGGACTAAATCCGTCACTAATACCAAAGTCTCTTGAGGTAAAGGCTGATGGTCACTAAAATAAATCATTTCTCAATAAATTTTCTGTAATGAGTTTGAGTATTGAGATCTGACGGGGGGTTTGAACTTGCGTAACATACATCAATATATTTGTCCTGTTCTCTTGATTTCTACGAGGTAGTAGTGAAAAAAATTGGTTCAAGCACTGACGGGAAGTCAGTAGCTTTTGCGCGTATGTTCTATTGTTCAATACTGCCAATACTGGAGAACGGACACTAGAATTCACCATGGTAAATTCGATTAAGACTGGCCAATACAGGATAATGGACAATAGAACATACGCGCAAAAGCTCCTGACTTCATGTCAGTGCTTGAACCAATTTTTTCGTTTTCATTTTGAAAAATTTTCTAGAGGTACGGTTCTCACAAAATTTTACACACTCCTTTATGTCGATATTCTACAACTAGTTGTTACTTGCTATTTTGAATTGCCGTAACAACTACGAATCCCACTGTGATCTCCGCCTATGTCTCCACTTCAGGTGCGGTATTCAAGAAAAAATTATAAATCTAGAGTGCATCTGTGGCGAATTCGGTCAGCATGTGCGGACATAATGAGGTGAAATGGAAAATGGAATAAAAGATATTTAGGGAAATGTATTGTATTGTCGGGCCTGATAATATCAATTGTGGAATTCGGATTGATCGAAATTTTGAAGGAGGAACTGAGCATGTACAAAATCGCCATCTTGTCTTGAGAACATTAATGGTGGAAGCTCATCGAAAAGTTTTGTGTGAAAAATTGGAGAAATCTTACTTCTCTCCATTTGTATGGGATTTATTTTCATCAGAAAAGTCACCTTAGATTTTATATTACCGTATCCCGTTTCGTTCTCGAGGAATTCTAACGGATTTGCCGATTTTAGTTCAGAATCACCTTTCGTTGCTGGTGAAGAACTATAGCCGTATTTCCAGACCATCCGGGAGATTTTTTGAGCTACTTGACCCTCTGCATCATTAAAACGAGGTAAAGATCGATAATTATTTCCAGATAGAGTATTTCGTTCGTTAATTTAATGCTATTCTTCGTTTATGTTTTTTTAGGGTGCTAGTATTACCTAGAATTACAACGGCTAGTACTACCCCAACTGCAAGAATCAACCTAATTGCATCTACCTGCTTACCTCCTAGGACCGCCATAACTATAGCTGCTGTATGAATACAACTTTTACAGAATTTAGGCCGTCGCAAATGAACGCGGATATCACCAGAAGTAGGAAGTCTGTTCAGTGGTGAAACCCTTTATCATTTTCTTAATTATTCTTTTTTTGTTAGCTAACAATTGTTCTACGTATAAATTATTTCTGATTTAATCATTATCCAACATTGTGTATCGAATCTGTGCGCCATATATAGGCCTATATACGGACAACCAACTCGCACTGCTATCAGTGGAATATAATATGTAGAGTCTGTGTCATTAAATCTGACACCTTCTAAATTTCGTGATTATTAGGTTTCTGAGTGTAATATAAATCACGTGGCGCCCTTTAAGACCATCTGATCCCAGTCCCCTCTCCACTCAGTCTACAGTCATTTATATATATAAAACCCCTTGATCAGAAAATTCGATTACATAGTTACCAAGCTTCAATTCGATCGAGTCTATATTTTTTGAATTATCGAGGAAATAATATTCCAGGTGGTTATAACTGCGAAACCGATGAACCGATTATGCCCAAAACCGAAGTTATCTCTCCACAATTTTGTATACCTACTTGTAGAGTAAATGTTTTTTTTTTCAGATTAATGCCGAAACTATTGAAGATTGATATAATATCAATAATAGGGAACCTCAAACTAACTTCACCTTCATCATAAATTAACGATTGTAAGTAATTTCACCTGTACCTATTCCTGTTAATCCAGTGAATACCTATTTGATGTTTTCAATGATATCAAAAGAGTTGAAGCATTCTTTGTGTAAACAAAAAGGCTGTACAACATGGTCACATGATATAGTAAGCCTAATAATTTGAAGAATTAATTTTCTATATAATTTATGTATGTTATAGGCATATACGTACTAGACATCTATTACGTATATGGTTATATTGAGTCTTCATAAATCAATGTAACATCGCAGTTGGCTTTGAAGTATTCTGGATTTAGTTGGAATACAAATGTTGAAAAGCATTGTTAGAAATGCTCAGTTGAAAATACCTTCTTGGACTTGTAGAGATGAAATATTTGCATTGACTCTCTATAAGAAAGGACCAAACAGGTATAATTTCTTAAAGTGGTTTCACCACTTACTTCCAAAAACACTATAGAGAGTTATGCAAGGCATTCCTATTGATATGGGTTTGAATAAACAGGTATTAATAAACCTTGTTAAACTTATATCCAAACTTGGTGCTTTGAACAGATGCTGTACAGTTGTTTTTGATGAAATAACTTTGTTAAACCAAGCTGTGCTGTATTGAGTAAACGATAAAATTGTTGGATTTGTTGATTTGGGTGCCCTGGACGTAGGAACGAATTGGACAACCAACCTCTTGTATTTATGACCAAGGGACAGTATATGAAATGGAAACAACCTCTGGGTTTATATTTTACCAGAGGTACAGACAGCAGATCTGAAGCATTTATTGTTCGAAATAGTTGAGATTCTGCAAACCATTGGGTTGGAGGCAGGAGACAACTAATCGAGCAGCAATAAGACAACTTTGTAATACTCAAAGAGCTAACACTGATTATTGCTTCAGGCTAAATGAAAAATTATTCAATCCTCCTCATCTGCTGAAGTACACAAGAAATAATTTCCTCAAATATAATATTCAGTTTGATAACCATGAAATTTCCAAATCATTTTACGTTTATTTATTTATTAAGATTTAGATTAAACAAGAAAATTGTGTTTGGCATCCAAAATACGGAAAGAATATATCAATTTGGAAAAATATCCTCAATATGAATTAAAAGTATCTATTGCTGCCAAAACTTCAAGTCAAACTGTTGCAGCTATGCTGGAAACATCCCTCTCCTTTGGAGCATTGCCAAGTGAATTCATTTACACAATATATTTTATTTTAATGATTGATCTAATACTATTGTTATGTATCAAAATTATTTCAGTCGTTGACTATTTTATACCTCAATGAAAAATGATATAAGATTTATATTTTATGTATTATGTTATCGAACAATTGTTCAAATATAAACAAATTGATCAAAGCACTTATTTTTCTACTTCTCCTTCCATTTTTTCAGAGGCTATTTATCTTGTACATATACGGAACTGCCGTGGAAAGATTTCAGGAAACAACTGGACCTACTGTCAATTATTCAAATATTCACACACCATGAATGAATTAATAAGCATAAAGTTATTATGTGATATGATGCAGGAACAACGAATATTGTTGGTGTTGTGATATGTTGTTGATGTTATATTGTATAAATTAGGTGTTTTCTTTCTTCATGTACATCATCATCGTTGTTCCTAAAATTTTGAAATTGTCAATTGTTGTTATACTTTTAAATTTACTATTCTACCCACGCACAAGTTTTACTTTTGTGGGTCTTATTATATTTATTCACCATTTGTTGTATTATAAATATTGATTACTCAATTTCAAATTTTGGCAAATAAATATTATTATTATTATTATTATTATTATAACTGCAAATGACACAAACAATCAATCTCGTGCATTTATTCCATTAACATGAAAATTATGAAAAATATCAAATATGCTATATTTTTGAAATTTCAATTTCAAGCCCTATCGAATTATGTATGCAAAAATATATGGGGTGTCCCATTTGAGAAAAATATTTTCATGCCGAGATCAGATAAAATTTCAGTTTCCAGAAAATGAACCTCATTGAATTCTACGTAAAAAATAGCTAAGATAATGTTTTTACAGAAATGGAACATTTTCAACAGAAGAAAAGGTACAGTAATAGTTCGAAAATGCATATTTCCGAAAAACATCCTGTAACGATAACGTGCGGTTTTCACCAATGAGTTTCTCATGAAAATTGACCCGTAGACACCGACATCAGTTTTCGTCTATTTAGTAGGTACAGAAATAGGACTTTCCCTTCAAAAGTGTCCAATTTGGCACACCCTGCAAAGTGATATTTTCTAAACATTCTGAAGGAGGAAAATCCTAATCAATAGCTTCGGTGAAAAAATCATTTCGATCTCTACAATCCTTTCAAAATCCCTCAACTTCAGAAGATTCAGCAAACTCACTCAAAGTGATGAGAGCATAATTATTATATCATTACTATCGCAATATAGCTATAGATAATACCGATATGGAGGATTTCAAGGAGTGGAGAGTGATGTATCCTGTACCTAACTCTGGTTTGATACGATACCAGGAACACTCCACTATATCTTTCATTAACCTCCATTGTTTTGTTACAGTATATTTATTCAGTGGAAAACCCCGAGCTCATTATATTCATATGGGAGTCAAATTATCGGAAACACTTTGAATTCTATTGTTCGTGCGTGCTTTGTTCAGTCTTCGGTCCTATTATTGGGATCTTAAAATATAGACAATTAAGAATAGAAGATTAGGTTAGTGATGCCGAGTGATTTCGATCAATTAAATTACTTCTATTTTTGCAGCAATACATTTGAATGCATGGAAATCGAGCAGATCAGATATTGAATTCAATTAGAATGGAGGATAATTGTAAAGAAATATATAAAAAATATAAAAAAGCACTGAAGTGAAGTCAGTACTCTCCGACGCGCGTGTTCACGTTGGCTTATTTGAATGAATGATGAGGGTTTCAAGCTCAGCGGATAGAACGAGTCGGATATATACCCAGAAGGGTAGTGGACACCATTCACTGTAAGGTCATAAATTAACAGTACTGTGTCTAAGCTGGCATAAGGATAGAGTAACAAATTTGACAAAAACACAACTAACTCTCCTTATTCACACAAGCTCCTAGGAGCTTCTGAGGGATCTCCTTCTGGGGAAGACTTGGGAGGGTTAGTATAATCATAATCATGTTTATAGCACGCGCGCCAATTGCAGATTGACTTCACAATGAAAAATAAGGCTAAAAGAGCATTGACATGGGGTCAATCTGCTTTGGCGGGCGTGCTATCAACATGATTATGATTATGCTGACCCTCTCAAGTCTCCCCCATGGAGATCCCTTAGAAGCTCCTAGGAGCTTCTGTGTCCAAGGAGAGTCAGTTGTGTTCTTTGTCAACTTTGTTACTCTATCTTTATGCCAGCTTAGACACAGCACTGTTCATTTATGACCCGACGGTGAATGGTGTCCAGTACCTCCTGGGTAGATCTCAGGCTCGTACTATCTACTGAGCTTGAATACCCTCATCATTCAATTCAAATTTGCCAACGTGAACACGGGCGCCAAAGAGTACTGACTTCACGTCAGTGCTTTTTTATATTTGTTCAAGGTCCTTTAACGAATCTGGCTATCGATACAGTCTGGCTATTAGTTTTAACGTAGATCGAAATAAAGAAAAAATGCGGTTAATGGACCCCCGTTGAGAACGCAATTGCTTACGCCTATTCCCCAAATCCGAACGTAATTTAATATAGCTTTTTCAAATATAGTTATTTATAAATTGGGTCAGGGGTCGCTACAGACAACTCAGCTCGGAAACAACGCTATTTCCTCGAAACTGGCTCGTCGCTGCACATAATTGCCATGAATATTATTTTAAATTCTCATAATACTGGCCCAGCATCAGACCCATGAAGAAAGTCCTAAGCCACTCCCAACATAACACATACAATCCAAAAACAGTAACTTCTCCTCTGCGCATGCGCAATCCACCTTCGACTGAAAGTCCACTCGAAATCACACACCTCACAAAAAATTTCGATTGTTCAACACTAGTAGTTCAGGAGATATCGCATCTTGAATCCACGCATGCGCGTACCCTCTCAAGTAGATTTTATGGAGGAATAGCATCCTCCACCTCAAATCCCCAATCCTCTCAGACGAAAACTCCAGCAGTTAAATCACTTCTCATATGCCCATGCGTATAACGAAAAATGCTAGGAAGGGGCAGCAAGTTTGAACAAGAGCGCCAAGCTCCTGTCCACTGGGCTTCCCCACTTTTTCAATTTGGGTTCTGTGCGTCAATTCTCTAGAATTTTCGTAATTAAATTTAAAACGTAGGTCTATGACTCATGTTGGATTTATATACATTTGGAAATTATAATTAGAGTAGGTATTCTATGAAATCATATAGAATCGAAGAATAATGATTGAAATTTTGAAAAATCGTATGTCCGAAAGTATTAGTTTGTAAGAGTTCAGAATGACATCAATGGGTTCTTATGATGAAACTGCATCTTGAAAAAAATTGAGTTCAAAATATATAAAAAAAAATTTTTTTGTTACTCCGAAACCATTTGGCCGATTTTACCCAATAATAAACTTCACCGATATATTTATCTCCTAAACCTACTCTGAAAATTTCAACTGTCTAGCTCATTCCGTTCGAGAGTTATCATGTTAACGGACGGACGGCCGGACATAATCGATTTTGACCATGGATTCTTGATCAGTGAGTCGAACCAAATCGTTTAAGACCATTTTCAGCCAAAAATTCGAAAATTACAGACATTTGGGCAAATTGATAAGCACTCTGTTAGGAGGAACAAGAGCGCCAAAAAATAGGTTTCGGAATTTCAAGCAAAATATTCCGCAAAATAGTAGTCATTCTTTTAATTTTTTCATGTAGTGTGATCCTCACGAAATTTTGAAAAAATATTTGCTTCGGTCTTTCGCATCTAACTACTGAGTTTCAATTCAAATCAGATCAGTATTTTTCGAGTTATGGTGGAACCAAAATTTTCAATTTTTTTTGCCACTTTAGGGCACTCCGATTAATACAAAACTTTTTAAGGTCATGATTGTATACTTTGATACTAAATTTCAGATAGATCGAGTGATCGGTTCCGGAAATATTCATAAAAAATCTTTTGATTTCGCCTGTTAACCCATCAAATATGATATGTGATCATTTCAATGAAAAATATCATAATGCCGAATTTATAGCTCAAGGTACTGTTAGTAAATTAATCAGGAAGTATGATGAGTTCGGATTCCTAAATGAAACGCTATGTTCTCAACGGGATGGAGCTCCACCCTATTATTTTCAAGATGTAGGTAAGTGATTAACTAAAGGGAGTATTCCCGAAGAGGTGGATCGGTCGGCGAGGTTTTATTGAATGGCCGACTCGTTCTCCAGGTCTGACTACGTTCGACTTTTTCTTATGGGGTTAAATCAAAAGAAAAGTTTACCTCAATCGACCAAACAACATCGAGGTGTTGAAACAGAGGATTCGGGACGAAATAAGAGCCATACAGCCTGAAACTTTCCAGTATGTTTAATCCCTGTTTCAAGCTCGATTGGCATACTGTATGTATAGTGTATAGAAGTCAACGATTAAAGAACAATTTTGTAACGTTTTGGAGACTAGATCAGAGTCCTTCATCGGATACCAAGCGAAAATCTTCAGAATTATTTTCAGGAGTTATGTGAACATTAAAACATCGAATTACAAAGTTCATCATGAATTGTTGGTTTAAGGAATTGTTGAGAAATAGTATATTGAAGTAACCAGTTTTGATCACAAGGGATTTTGATATCGGCTAGTCACTTGAAACATTGCAAAAGCACTGACATAAGGTCATCCGTCTGCTTTGGCAGGCTTGTTTAAATTCATAACCAGAGCGCCCACCTTTCCCGGTGCTGAGCTCACCCGACTTTTAGGTAATATAAGGTTTTTTTCAAGTTATTGGGAAAGAAATTTCAGTTACAACGCCGAAATCATTCGTCGGATTTTGCACTTTAAAGAACTTAACCGAGATATTTATGTGCCAAACATACCTTGCAAATTTCAAATCTCTAAATATTTTCGATCGATAGTATTGGTGTTCTCGGCTTGAGTGGAATCGTATTCGGATGCCCTGAAAAGTTTCTATCTCTTTCCGTACGAAAGATATCGTGGCAACGGCCGGCTGGACAGAATCGAATTTGATCTTGAAGTCCAAAGTCGACGTTTAGTTGTTGTTAAAATGCCTAGAGCACGGGTACGCGGAATTTATCGCCAGCTAAGTGAATTTGAAAGAGGTCGAATGTCGAATTATTGGTCTACGGGAGGTGGGGTTGTCATTTCGAGAAATCGCTAACCGTACGAACAGAAATCCAACTACTGTTATGAGATGTTGTAGAGCGTGGTTTATAATGCCCAAAATCGAAGGAGAGTAGGCACCGGATGTCGAAGGGGCACAAATAAAGTTCAAGATCGACGTCTAAGACTTATGGCTATTAGAGACCGATTTGCGACACCTCGATCTTTGGCTGATAAGTGTTTTTGAGAACAAGGCCATCCCGTAGCTGTCCGAACGGTTTACTGCCGAATAAGGTCTTTTGGACTGATGCAGCATTATCGACCCCATCTTGTGTTACCTCTGACGGTTGAGCATCGCCGCCAATGATTACAGTGGTGCAGAGAACGTCAACATTGGAATGTGGAATGGCATCAGGTCGTCTTTTCTGATGAATCTCGATTCTCCTTGGGCGCAAATGATGGCCGAAGAAGGGTTAGACGACGTCGGGGAGAAAGACGTGAACCTCAGATTGATATTAAGCGTCATGTACACCGGACAGTAGGCGTTATGGTATGGGGTGCTATTGCACATGCACGTATAGGTCACCTTTTGTCTTTATTCGAGATAACATGACAGCGCTGCGTTACCGTCAAGAAATAGTCGAGCCATATGTTTTCCCTACCTAAACCGGCTCGAGAATCCAATATTTCAGTAAGATAATGCTCGACCTCATGTTGCCTGAGTTAGCTTTTTTGAAGCGACCATATATAGTCTAAGGAAGCGACCCATGTGAATCTTTTGTCATGGCCGCCCAGATCCCCCGAGCTTTCGCCCATAGAGCATGTTTGGGATATCATGGGTAGAATGCTTGGAAATTTGCCCCAGCCCCCACGGATTCTGATACATGAACTACTGGTCGCTTAGGATAGTATCCCACAAGGAGAAATAGACCATCTTATTGCATCAATGCCAAGACGTGTTGGGGAGTGTATAGATAATTGCGTTGGACAAAAATTTATCAGATCAAATTGTAACCCCTTCGATTTTGGCGCTCTTGTTCCTCGGAACACAGTGCTTATCAATTTGCCCAAATGTCTGTAATTTTTGGCTGAAAATGGTCTTGAACGATTTGGTTTGACTCAATGATCAAGAATCCGTGACCGAAATCGATTCTGTCCGGCGTGCCGTCCGACCGTCCGTCCGGCCGTTAACACGATAACTCTCGAACGAAATGAGCTAGACAGTTGAAATTTTCAGAGTGGGTTTGAGGGATAAATATCTCGGTTAAATTCGTTAGTGGGCAAAATCGGTCCAATAGTTTCGGAGTAACGAAGAAAAATATTTTTTTTTACATTACAACTTTTGAATTCGAATTTTTTAAGATGCAGTTTCATCATAAGAATCCATTGTTATCATTTTCAACTCTGACAAGCTAATACTTTCGCAGATATGATGTTTCAAAGTTTCAATAATACATCGTAAGTTCTATGTATTCACAGAATGTGAACACAGAACCTGTCTGTGATCACTATTCATAAATGTCATCTTTTCTAGCTATAAGAGATTGTCAAATCATAGTTGTTATTTTCTCTTGGAAAACAAAAATTCGATTCTTGAATTTGTGAATATATACAAGACTGTTTTGATGTAGTTTATGGAGACAATAGGAAAAAAGAACATAATGGAGTCATCAAAATAAATTACTGTTCGTTGACCACTGAGGTTAATATTACCTTTTACTTCCTTAAGTAGTGAGACATGTCCCTATATACAGTATTTTCATAATGTTGCTAGCAAAATAATACTGAAATATGGATCTACATCTGTGTATCAATCATTTTTTCTTGGGTCAAGGTTCATAATACAGAAAAGAATGTGTTAGTGGTATGAACTATTGAATTTTAAATTATGAAAAGAGGAAAGTATCTTATCAATATATTTTGAACTATTAAAATAATTTGTTCGTAATCCACTACCAACTCAAATAACAGGAATAAATGGACAATCTGCTATGATTGTCTCCAGCCTTGCTCTAGACATTTCGTTTCGTTCGTGATACGTTCCTCAGGTATTTCGAGTTGTGAAAACTATGCACCGAGTGTAACTTGCAACAACCCATGCCACGAGTTTGAATCATTGCAGATTGCTCATTTAATCTTGATAAATAAATTGAATGACAATTTTTGAAGCACTAATGCATTGAAGCATTGTAGATTGCTCTTTTTTTTATAAGATAATTTTTGAAGCATTTTATTTAAACGACACTTTTTCTAAATTTAATTTCTTTCATGATGCATTTCTATCATAGGAATCCATTGTTATAATTCCCAACTCTGAGAAACCAATACATTCGGAGATATAATTTGTCTGTTTGAACAAGAGCGCCAAAAAGCTCCTGTCCACAGGGCTTGAACCAATTTTTATTTTTCTTCAAATTTCAATCATTTATTCTTTGCTATACTATCTATATTTTACCAAAAAAAAATTTTCCATGCAAATATCAAACTTTCGAGGACAACAATAATTTCAGGACATAACCCTGGCGCATTCGCCAATTTGTAGTGTGTTGGCGCGTACCAGGTGTTCTATATATTGCTTCTGACTATCTAGTGTTTTTAACGCAGAAGCATTTTTAAAATGATAAATTTTTTGTTTTATAGATATTTTTCAGAATTTGGGACAAAAAACCCAGAAATGAACCATTTACTGATGAATTCACCTACCAAATGATCCTTATGAATACTTACAACCTACCTACTCAGTGTGGTTTAGGCGTTTGGGTCTATTGGTTCGGTTCACATTTTTTAGTTGTTCGGAAATTCCAGTGTATTTTGTAGCGAAATGACTTGTTAAACGTAAACAATGGTCCGGATGTATTTCTTATCGTATTAGAGTCAATATAGCAATACAGGGTGTTAATGAAAAGTTTCTCCCTTGAAAGTCTAACTTGATTTTTAAAATGATTTTATTTCATTTTCTCTCACTAAGAGCTATTATGCATAATGTTTTAAGAGATACCTGCTATGTAAACACCTCTGTTGAACAATATTCTCGGAAAAAACACACACACGGATTTCGCAGATCTGTTTTCGATCTGGCTAGTAAAATTAGTCGAGAAATATTTACCGATTTCCTTAAAATCGTTGTTGACAACTATCATTCTCTCCAGCATTTACATTGTGACTACTAGCTTGCATATATTGGACAAGGAAATGGAGGTCCCGAGTTCAATCCCAAGGCTATAGGAATGAAATTTACGCTGTGCACTGTGCCTAAGGTGGCATAAGCACACAGCTACAAACCCTACACATAACACTTCTGATTATCCCAAATCGGACAAGCTCTTAAGAGCTTTTGAGGGATCTGCTCAGAAACCTAGGAGTGTCAGTATAATCATAATCATTTCATCATTCATGGTAATGCATTTTTTTAAGCCGCTTATCTTCAGGGGATGAAGTGAAATTTTGTTAGAAATCAAGTTAAGCACTCAAGAGAGAAACTTTTAATTTACAGCCTGTATACAGGGTGTCCGGGGAATAACT
Organism: Halyzia sedecimguttata; assembly: GCA_937662695.2. Classification (NCBI taxonomy): domain Eukaryota; kingdom Metazoa; phylum Arthropoda; class Insecta; order Coleoptera; family Coccinellidae; genus Halyzia; species Halyzia sedecimguttata. Next base: position 37,484,779 of record OW569411.2, read on the forward strand.
GTACATACTCTTACCAGATATAGAGTTGGACAAGCTGATTACTGATTGACTATAAAAAAATTATTTCTGGATTTCCCTAGAAAGCTACAGGGTGATTTTCCAACTTCATGAAAATACTTAAACCATCATAAAATCTAAACTTATTGACAGATATTATTGAAACTTGGGAGGTTATTGGCACATGCTAAGGTCGAGTCAGAAAGATATCAATAATTTCATTATTCCAGGGCCGGACTAATTAATCTTCATTTAAAGTGTTCAGGGTAAAATAAACACTTTGTATTTCGAATTACAAATAATTGATTCGCTTTTTAGAAAGGAGCTAAATTATGCTTCAATTTGTGGTATCGCTTAATGTTGTCACATCAACAATTATTTTGTTATGAATTTTTGAATTTGGATAAAGTGCGAAAATTTTAATTTATTTACCTGAACAGGACTTAGTCATCTTGTGGTGGTCGAAAATAAATAATAAATTTTCTTAACAAAGTCACCGAAGGTGAGGAAGACTATAATAATTTGCTGATATACTGGGTGGCCACCCCAGACGTGGATCTCATTGCGATGGAGTTAATGAAGGTATATTTCGAAAAAAAAAAATTGGTGAATTGTATAGGGTATACATAAGCATATTTCAAAATTATTCGTATGTATACCGGGTGTTCGACAACAAAGATATAAACCATAGTGACACATCTTCCAATGTAAAAACCTCTAACTGAATTAGTAAATCGAGGAGTATGAGTAGTGATTTTTGAATTTGTTAGTCTGTTTCTTTAAAGTTCACTTCATTTAAAGTGTTCAGGGTAAAAAAAACACTTTGTATTTCGAATTACAAATAATTGATTCGCTTTTTAGAAAGGAGCTAAATTATGCTTCAATTTGTGGTATCGCTTAAAGTTGTCACATCAACAATTATTTTGTTATGAATTTTTGAATTTGGATAAAGTTCGAAAAATTGAATTTTTTACCATGAAGAGAACTGAAAATCTCATGTTTGAATACAAAATGCGAAAGTATTAGTAGAGAATTAGTAGAAAATAGTAGAAATTTTCAAAAAAGTTCAGAGATTTAATAAGGACATTCCATAACGAAACAATAACAAATGAAAGAAACTAAAATACCTACAGTAAAAAGTACCCAATAAAAATGAAAATAGGAAACAATGAATTGCTGAGTCAACGTTATTTCAGAAGTGGTTCGAAATGAAAACCATTAGCTTGTATACATGTCTCTTGCCGAATGTTCAAATCGGATACAGCCTTGCGAATCATGTTTTATCTTGCACGGAAAGAAATCTATTATCAAACCAAGAATCAAGATATTCTTGGAATATTCGAGTTGTTTCGAGTATATATTGGATTGGAACAAGTATAAAGGGAAAATTTGTATACTTGGAATGAATTTATTTTACTTCAAATACTTATACTTAATTGAAGAATGAACTTCTCTATCCGAGTAAATGATCAATTCATTTCAAACCATTCAGTTCAATCAATTCGAGAGTTCTTCTATATTTCAGGTAACTATATGATATCTTAAATTCGAAAATATAATACTCTTAGTTCGAGAATTGCAGCATCCTTATTCCATATTATATATCCAAGGAGTTGGTTTTCTTGAAATAATAACTTCTACTGAAACATAACATGAAGTTATGAATTGAAAGTTGGAATTATCACTTTTATGTATGAGGTATTTTTTAATTCATTATTTTATTTATCCAGCATAATCAGCCAAAACAGATTAAATCGACCATGAAATATTGCCAGCAAAACGTTCAGAATGAATACGATAAGTTATTAGTTAATTATATAGCCGATTTAATTCGAATTCCAATCTGAAACAAAAGTTAAAATAGACTTTCTTCTCAGATTTCAATACGAAAATTATCGGTAAATGTTTAATGTCGGTCAAAGTACATACATTGTATGGAGTTCAATATAAAGTTAGAACTCAAGAGCTAATTATAAAAATGTAATTAAAACAAATATTTGATTTCTAATGTCAAAATTTTTTTGCGATAACTTTCTTTTTACGTTTTGTAGAGATATTATCTTCAAAAATAAGTCTATGAGAAATCTCTGAATTTTCCATAAAATGAGTGCAAGAGTCTTAGTGAAATACATATACAGGGCATCCCAAGTTCGAGTGCTTATTAGACGTTTCTGGAGAACTGGACCTATTTGATATCTGAAAAGTGAAATATTATTAAATCCTGAACACTTCCCGTTATACAGGGTATGAAAATAAATTTCTCGAAAACTTTTTTTTCTGATTTTTTCGTTTCTGATATGACCGATTGTTCAATTCTGAATATCTTTCTATTCGAATTGTTTCTAAAATATCGAAAAAAAACTGAAAAAAAATGTACATATGCATTGTTACTATTATGTTCCTTATTCCTCTGCTCAATATCTTACGTTTTAGAAGAAGAAGAATGTGGATATATTATGCATCATATGAAATTCAAAAAACTCGTCACAGGGTGTTTCACATATTGTGTCAGAAATGGTGTGGAGAATTTGCCATAACTTTTGGATTCAACAATGAAGAATACCGATAGTTCCATGAAGAGATAATGCCTTCAAAATCAATATTTTGAAAGTTATTCGAGATTTTGTACTTCAAGTTATGCTTAGAGTCAATTTCATTCAATGCACATTGATTCCTATGAATGTATCGCCCTAACAATAATCTGTGACCATAGAAAATCAAATATTCTAGTAATTTATGATTGACAGGTGTATCTAATCTTATAATTTGAAACTTTTGCAGGATATAGTTTAATGTTAATTAATTTTTGACACAGTATTTGGAACACCCTGTGACGAGTTTTTCAAAATTCACTATTCACACATTTTTCTACTTCGAAGACGTGAAAACGTTTTATGCTTAAGATATTGTGTGTAGGAATAACGAAGATAATACCAACAACGCAGTTCCAAATTTTTTTTTCATTTTTATTTCGATATTTCAAAAACTAATTCGACGAATGCAATGATTCGAATGGAAAGATATTCTAAAATGAATATCATATCAGAGAAGACTCGAACTGGGTCCCCAGTTCGTAAATATATCTTTTTCCAAATCAATTTATAATACAATATTATGCCCCAGTGAAGTAAAACTATTAGAGAGAAAAAATCATCACACGAAGTGACTCAACAAAGATCATCAAATCTGTTACATTCTGGAAAATATTCCTGTTATTTAGGAATTCCGTAATATTGAAAGAGAGAGAGAAAAGTTGTTGAACAATTCGTTGATTATCAAAATTTGAGTGAAACCATTAGTTATCTTATTCTCATTCACTTGATTCAAGTGTAATATTTAGCAATATACTAACTCGCCAATTCTTCTTCCAGTAGTTAGCCAATGAAAACTCTCTAATCCACCTGCGATCATTTTTATCGTATTCCAAGTATATGAATTTCTGCATCCACTAGATTCAAGTAAATTATTCAGCAATATACTGAAAAGCGCCCTCTACGAGATCTATGCGGTTCGCGAAAGGGTATATCACTCTTGACTTGATTCGAGTTATTCGTAACCCGTCTTTTAAGGAGTTAATTTGCTCAGTGTTTCAGAAAAGGTTTTAATATTGTTTGGTTAAATATGTAAAACTTAATGAGAGAATGGGGATGCTCGGACAGTGTTATAAGGATATTTCAAGGTAAGTCCAGTATTTATTAAAATTTATATTGTGATTCAGAAGAAAAAGATGAATTCTGGTATAATCTTATACGTTTCAAACCACAAATCTATTTTCTCTTGAGTCTTCAAATAATACTCTTAGTAGTCTGGGTGCTCATCTTTTAAATTTCCGACATGATTCGTTACCAAAAATACTTATCCTGTTTCATTGAGAATACCACTTTTTCGGAACACAATTTTTGGCGCTCTTGTTCCTCGGAACAGAGTGCTTATCAATTTGCCCAAATGTCTGTAATTTTCGAATTTTTGGATGAAAATAGTTTTAAACGATTTGGTTCGTCTCACTGATCAATAATCCGTGGTCGAAATCGATTCTGTCCGGCTGGCTGGCCATTAACACGATAACTCTCGAACGAAAGGAGCAAGAGGATTGAAATTTGCAGGGTAGGTTTGGAGCATAAATATCTCTGACCAGTTCGTCATAGGGTAAAATCCACCGAGCGGTTTCGGAGTTATAGCCGTTTTTAGTGAAAAGATTTTTTATGAATATTTCCGAAACTAATATGTCGATCTGTCTGAAATTTAGCATCGAACTGTAGAATAATAACCGTTATATGCATGCGAAGTTTTGTATTGATCAGGTTGCCGTAAAGTGTAAAAAAAAATTTTCAAGTTTTAAAATTTTGTTTCTACAATAACTCTCAAAACAGAATGAGCTAGGCAGTTGAAATTTTCACAGTAGGTTTAGGAGATAAATATATCGGTTGAGTTCGTTTTTAGGCAAAACTGACCCGATGGTTTTGGAGTAACGAAAAAAAATTTTTTTTTTACATTACAAATTTCAAATTCGTTTTTTTTTTAAGATGCAATTTCACCATGAAAATTCATTGATCTTATTTTCAACTCTAATAAGCTAATACTTTCGGAGATATGATTTTTCGAATTTTCAATAATGAATTGTACTTCTATGTTTTTTACAGAATGCTGTACTTAATTATTCTATCTATGAATTATTATATGATCTGTGTTCTTACATGTCATCATTTTTTTCTATGAGAAGGTCTGTTTGATTTTAATTCCTCTCATGATGCAGTTCTATCGTAAGAATCCATTTATATCATTCCCAGAGACCAATAATTTCGGAGATATGAATTGTCAAAGTTTTAACAAGAGCGCCAACGCTCCTGTCTACAGGGCTTTCCCACATTTGTTTTAACCTTCATCAATTTTCTTCGATGCTTTTTAGATTGACAGGGTGCGGCTTTCAACTTGAGACGGTAAATTATCTCAGAAACTTTGTAATTTAACTAAAATGTTTCAAGTGGAAGTGGTTAGGTATAAAGGAATAAAAATTGACATTTTCTTTGAACTTGACTGCAAGGTTATTTCAAGATCAACTTGATTTTTTTTAAATAGAAAGGCATATTCTTAAGAGCAGATTCTCATTATTCATATAGAAGGAGTAACTTTTGTTTGAAACTAATTTCATCGGATTTCAAATTCACATGAGAAATGCCTGCAGGGATATAGATGCGATGTAATGAGTCATTTATTAAAAATGTGGGAAACCCCTGTGGACAGCAGCTTTGGCGCTCTTATTCAAACTTTGACAAATTATATCTCCGAAAGTATTGATTTCTCAGAGTTGGGAATGATATCAATGGAATCTTATGATACAGCTGTATCATAAAATAAAATTAATTAAATAAGAATCCATTGATATCATTTCCAAAGCTCCTGTCCAAAGGGCTTTCCCACCTTTTCAATTTGGCTTCTGTGTGTCAATTCTCAAGAATTTTCGTAATTGAATTCAAAACATAGGTCTATGACTCATCTCATGTTGGATTTATATACATCAGGAAATTATAATTAGAGTATTTTGTGAAATCATATAGAATTGAGAATAATTATTGAAATTTTGAAAAAACATATTTCCGAAAGTATTAGTTTGTTAAAGTTTGGAATGACATCAATGGATTTTTACCAATAACGAACTTAACCCAGATGTGTATCTCCTTAACCTACTCTGAAAATTTCAACTGTCTGGCTGATTCCGTTCGAGAGTTATCGTGTTAACGGACGGCCTGCCGGACAGAATCGATTTTGTTACCATGGATTCTTGATCAGTGAGTCCAACCAAATCGTTTAAGACCATTTTCAGCCAAAAATTCGAAAATTACAAATTGGGCAAATTGATAAGCACTCTGTTCTGAGGAACAAGAGCGCCAAAAATTGATAATTGTATCGAAGTCCATCCATCATTTTGAAAATTTACTTATATGATATGAAATTATTAAAAACATAATTATTATCAAAATTATTTTTAATTTTTTCCAACTGTTTAAATAAAATTTAGTTCAATATTTTGAAATCCGATGAAAAAAGGTTGACCAGATCCACAACCTCAAAAGGAAACAAGGAGAAATTCGGCCCATCATGGAAGAATCACAACCAAAAAGTCATTTCATGGAGAACTTATTGGAATTTTGTAAATATTGTTTTTTTCATCATTAATATTTTCTGCAGGACCGGAACCGGAAGCGGCCGTCCAACAAACCAGCAAAACCTTCTTCACCCCGTGACGCAACTTCTGGGAAGGGAGGAGTTATACGTTCAAATCCAGGAGTTCCCAACACAACCAAATGCTAACAGAACAGGGACTTCCCACTCTGTCCACTCTGCTGAATGGCATATTTCCATCATACATATATTGAACCCTTTCTTCGTTCTAGTTACTCTAGTTAGTCGTGACATATTCGGGATCGCGAATTCATATACGAATCGTCCGTCACATTTTCCATCCTTTGTAGATAGTAAATAAATGTCAGTAGCTCACTACTGAAACATAATTCGCCTGACTCATTCTTTGGTCGTATTAGAAAAATTTGTTATTTGTGGCTCTTCTGATGTTACTTTTTATGTTGATAGTTCAGAATATTAACGAATCTTTATGTGATCAAATATGTGATAATATACCTATTCTTTTATAGGATTATAATTTTTGTGCATGGAATGGAATGTTAATTTTCTTTACTTTTTTTCCCAGCTCAATTATAATAATTGTATTATTATTATTATTAATTATTGATTAATATTATTGTGATTCTTTGTACCTAGTCAGGTAGCATTTTTTTTATATTTGTTCTCATTGATTTGTCTTTTTATATTTTTATTTTGTTCATGTTTCTTTTAGAAGTATAATAAATGTGTTTCGAATAATGTAAACCTCGTTTCATAAATATAATCCTTATTCTAAAATCATAGCAATGGGCAGTCTTCCAATAATTCAAAAGATTGAACTGACTCTCATAGTAAAACCTCAAACTTAATTCTAACGAATATCTCTATGTCCTCAGAACAAGCATAAAATAGATTTTCAATTGATACTATAAATGACTTATTTCAACATACATTCATTCTTCGGTAAGAGAATAATTAGTCTTCGAATTAAGTATAAGATTGATTTTTACAGAGTAGAGTAAAAACTAATATGAAGAAATCCAATTTTTCCTCTTGAGAACATACTAAATTCAAACTGAATATTCAGAATTCTCATTGGTTCAGAGTGAGAATATAAATGGATTGAATGAAACTGGTATTTATTTCTTGCAAGTGGACCGAAAACTAAATCTGAAGTTATAATTTACTTCACAAAAATTGTTTTCTAAAGACGAGTATTAAATAAGATTCGATTTGAAAATATGATACGCTCATTTCAACATTTTCGTAATGTTGGTTTAAGTAAATGTATAACGTTCATTCAAGTTTTTGGTATCTTTCCTTCAAACGAAGAATCCACTGATATTAAGATGTAAAATAATTCATTTTGAAACAATGTTTCACTTGTACGAAATATTCTAAATACTCATTTCAACAATTTTACTATACTTTCACGGAATATTTAAATATTCTTGAATCAATAAAACGTGATTTATTAAATTCAAGTATATGATCTACTCAGACGAAACAATTAGTTTATTTGAATTCTGAGAATAAAGTATATTTGAATCAACTACATCATATTCTTGCTCATATATGACTCTATCGTTTACTTCAATCGAAAATTATTCACTTAGTTCGAGAATAGATTTCTTTCCGTGTGCAGGAAATTTTATTTCTGTGCATTTTTGAGCTCGAATCTTGGAATCTAGTAAGATATTTTGTAACATTCTCCCTATCTGATAATCATATCTTCTTTTTCTCAGAGTACTTCATAATATTCAATATTGAATAAGTGAACTTTAAAGAAACAGACTAACAAATTCAAAAATCACTACTCATACTCCTCGATTTACTAATTCAGTTAGAGGTTTTTACATTGGAAGAAGTGTCACTATGGTTTATATCTTTGTTGTCAAACACACGGTATACATACGAATAATTTTGAAATATGCTTATGTATACCCTATACAATTCACCAATTTTTTTTTTTTCGAAATATACCTTCATTAACTCTATCGCAATGAGATCCACGTCTGGGGTGGCCACCCAGTATATCAACAAATTATTATAGTCTTCCTCACTTTCAGTGACTCTTTTAAGAAAATTTATTATTTATTTTCGACCTCCACAAGATGACAAGTCCTGTTCAGGTAAATAAATTAAAATTTTCGAACTTTATCCAAATTCAAAAATTCATAACATAATAATTGTTGATGTGACAACTTTAAGCAATACCACAAATTGAAGCATAATTTAGCTTCTTTCTAAAAAGCGAATCAATTATTTGTAATTCGAAATACAAAGTGTTTTTTTTACCCTGAACACTTTAAATGAAGATTAATTAGTCCGGCCCTGGAATAATGAAATTATTGATATCTTTCTGACTCGACCTTAGCATGTGCCAATAACCTCCCAAGTTTCAATAATATCCGTCAATAAGTTTAGATTTTATGATGGTCTAAGTATTTCCTTGAAGTTGGAAAATCACCCTGTAGCTTTCTAGGGAAATCCAGAAATTAATTTTTTATAGTCAATCAGTAATCAGCTAGTCCAGCTCTATATCTGGTAAGAGTATGTACAGTTATTCCCCGGACACCCTGTATTGTAATATTGACTCCAATACAATAAGAAATGCATCCGCACCATTTCTTATTGTACTGTATGCTTAACAAGTCATTTCGCTAAACAATTCACCGAATACATCAGACCCAATTGGCGAAATTACACCAAGTAGGTATAATAACTTTAATAATAACTTTATTCGTCCTTTGAGACAAAATTACATTTGTATAGGACATGTCTTCATACAACACAATATTGAAAAAATAGAATACCTTAAGGAAACCCTCAAAATTAAACAGTATGAACCAAACAAATAAGGAAAATACAAGTAAAAGGAAAATATATGTAGTGCAGAAAATAACTGAAACTAACTAATTACAGAATCGAAAAATTCATTTTTGCTGTAGAAGCACTTCTCGAGCAGTAAGGCTTTAATTTCATTCTTGAATCTCCTGTATTCCAAAACCTTCAATGTATCAGGTAGATGGTTGAAAATTTTAATACCACAATACGTCGGTGATTGCTGAAATTTGGATGTCCGGTGTTTTGGAATACAAAGAGTTTCTCTATGCCTAGTCTCATATTCGTGAAACTCGGAATACTTATTAAAAGAATTAATATTTTTACGAGCGTACAGCAAGCAGCTCAGAATATAGACACATGGAAAACACATGATTTTATTGTGGACAAAAGTTGGTCTACAGGACTCCTCAGGTTTCAGGTTGAAGATGAGACGGATTATTTTCTTCTGTGCTATGAAAACTGCACTAGTAAATGAGGGACCACCCCAAAGTACAACGTTATAGTTGAGGTGGGTGTATACTAGTGAGTAATACACATATAACGCGCTACATAATCTTCTGCAGACAAAGTCAGCATGATCACTCCAACTAAGATTTTTGTGTACATATAAGCCAAGAAATTTTTGAGAATTTGACGGTTTCAAATCACCTGACTGGAGATTTAAAACCAATTGACTTTCTGAATCACGCACACGAAAGAAGACCAGGTCAGTTTTACTCACATTCAATACAAGAAAGTTCTTAAAGCACCGATCAGAGAAGCACTGGACAAGCAATTCACAGCTTGCCTTCAGTGCCTCAAGGGTAGGTGCAGAAATTATAAAAGAAGTATCATCTGCAAACAACACAATCTTAATATGCAGCACAATGGAGAAATGAGCCATGATGTAATCAGGTAAATCATTCACAAAAATAACGAATAAGAGAGGCCCCAGGACGGAACCCTGGGGTACACCCATTTTCACAGGGTACCTGGTCGAGCTGCATTGCCCCACTCGTGCTATCAACCATCTATCAGTTAAAAAACTCTCGATCCACTCAAGGAACACTCCCCTAAAGCCTAAATTAAATAATTTATTTAATATGAACTCGAAATTCAAGCAATCGAAGGCACGCGACTGGTCGAAGAACAACCCCGCCACACAAATTCCATCATCCAAACAACTATACACAAAGCTCACCAGATCACATGCGGCAGTTTCCGTCGATCTACCAATTCGAAATCCATGCTGACAGCTCGTAATGAAAGACAATTTTTCTAAGTATGTTGTAGTTAGTCGATAAATATTTTTCCAGGAGTTTAGACGATCTTAAATCACTTAAGGTACGAGTTAAAATCATAAGAATTTATATATTGACCACGAAAATATCGGAAATGAGTCTGATGGACACAACATTGTACTGAGTAGATCTGAATACTTTGTACGGAATTGGATTTAATTTTTTTCGCAATTCGTTCAACCTTTTCGGAAATTGTTACTGACTTTTTCCGAAATTAGTTTTACTATTTCCGAGATTGGTTTTACTTCTTCCGAAATTATTCTTACTTGTTCCAAAACATGAAAAGGTCGTATATTCCACTTTTATTGCGCCTTTGTTCTGGGGAATATCGTGTTATCATTTTGCCCAAATGTCTGTAATTTTCGAAGTTTTTGCCGAAATTGGTCTCAAAGGATTGGGTTCGACTTCCCGATGAAGAATTCGAGGTCAAATTGGATTCTGTCCGGCTGGCCGTCCCGCCGCTGCCATGATAACTCGAGGACGGAAAGAGCTAGCGACTTGAAATTTTCAGGGTAGGTGGCGTTTCCTAATACGACGGACAAGTTCGTTAATGGGCATAATCAGCCCAATGGTTTCCGAGTAATAATTTTGTTCTCAAGCAATACGTGAACAGTAGAAGAATATAAACCTAAGCTTGTTTAAAAAATTTTGTGCGAATCGTATCACTAGAAAATTTTGAAAAAATTATTAAAAAATATTTTTTACCTTATGATAACCTGAGAACGGTAGGAGATACCGACTTGAAATTTTCAGGTTAGGTTGTGCATCTGAATGCGACATTTGAGTTTGTTTGTAGGCACAATTGGCCAAACGGTTTTGGAGTTATATCCATCTAAAATTTGCTTGTTATTTTCTCAATAACTCGAAAAATACAAAACCGATTGAATTGAAACATGGTTATTAGTTGTAGAATGTGCCAATGCGAAAATCGTTGCGAAAATTCGTGAGGATGGTATTACTAGAAAATTTTTGAAAAATCATTGAAAATTATTGAAAAAAAAACTATATATAAGTAACTATTCGTCCAACATCGCTGTTGCGATAGCCTTCAGTACCTAACTATACTGTCAAGTCCCAAGTTTGAACAAGATCAGATAAACATATATTGTTGGAGATCCGAGCAGCCTTGTGCGAGTTCAGTAGATGGATGGGTGACCGTTGCCTCGATAACTTTCGAATGAAAGAAGATATGGACTTGCATTTTTCAGGGTATGTTGCTTCCTCGATAACTCAAAAAATATAGACTTGATCGAATTGAAGTTTGGTAATTAGTTGTAAAATATTGACATAAAGACGTGTTTAAAATTTCGTAAGAAAAGTACCCCTAGAAAATTTAACTAAAAATTACGAAAAATTAAATTGATTCCATTTGAATTGAACAAATTGTTATTTATATTATTACTATTATCATTCAAACTGAGGCTCCTTATTCATGATTAGTCTTGAGTAGATATGACATGAATATTCACCAATACATGAACAATGCAAACCCTAAATATTCTAATACATATTCAATGAATAGTCTAATATGCAATGAATCTGAATATATACCAATATTCAAAGAATATTTGAATGAATAGTTGAATATTCACGACTACTCAGGAATAATCATTCATGGATAATTGTTTGGATGAATAATTCGAATAAATGTAGGCATGAATATTCGAATACAAAAAGGGGAAAAAGTGAAAAGTCCCAGCCCTATTTCAAACTATCACATTAGAGCTCTCGATGAAAAATTCGTTGTCAAGTTTATTTCTGTTTGTCCGGCAGTTTGTAAGCACCACAACTTTATCAGAAACTGCGGGTCAGATTTGAAACTCAAATGGGAATAGATATCAAGTTCTTGCAAAGCACTTGGCTGAACATTACGGAAAAATTATCAAAATAAAGAAAAAACTAGGCTCAAGTTTGAGAATATAAAAATTTGTTTCATTACTTAAATTTATGTTGTGAAACTTGCCAAACAGTTTTATTTATATTAATAATTTTTGCAGATGGTGTAAGTTCAAATTCGCTTGAGAGCATAACCCGACGAGTTAACAGGTTTTTCTTTTCAATTGTACGTGGCTTCTAGTGTGTGTTCTTGGATACACAGTAAACGGAGAAAACCGTTAAGTGAACAATTAAGTGAAAAAAAAGGGGGGGTTTCGTTTTTCGCCAATATCTCAAAAACTTTGAGATAATTAAAATTTGAAAAAACATCCAAAATGAGGACGAAACTTCCTGAAAAAAATTATACATGGTTTGGTGGACTGTCCTGATCTGCTGTATAACTCAACTTCCATATTCCACGCCAGAGTAGCAGAAATGAATCTTGCTTCTATGTACAATCAATCAGTACAAACATAGGCACCAAATCCCCAATCCATACTGTATGTAAAAAATTGGTTCAAGCACTGACGTGAAGTCAGAAGCTTTTGCGCGTATGTTCTATTGTCCATTCTTCTATATTGGACACCCTTAATCGAATTTACCATGGTAAATTATGCTGTCCATTCTCCTGTATTGGATACTCTTAATTCGAATTTACCATGGTATATTCGAATTAAGTGTCAATACAGGAGAATGTACAACATAATTTACCATGGTAAATTCGATTGAGGGTGTCCAATACAGAAGAATGGACAATAGAACATATGCGCAAAAGCTTCTGACTTCACGTCAGTGCTTGAAACAATTTTTTTCTTCGTGATTTTTTTGAAATTTTCTAGGGGTACGGTTCTTAAAATTTTTTTTTCGTCATTTTTTTAAAATTTTCTAGGGGTACGGTTCTTACAAAATTTTGAACACGTCTTTATGTTGATTTTCTACTACTAGTTACCAAGCTTCAATTCGATCGAATATTCATTTTTTGAGTTATCAAGGAAATAATATTCTAGGTGGGTATAACTCGGAAACCGTTAGACCGATTATTTCCAAAAACGAACTCAACTCTCCCTTTCGGATACGCAACCTACCCTGAAAATTGCAAGTCCCTATCTCCTTTCGTTCGAAAGTTATCGAGGCAACGGTCACCCATCTACTGAACTCACACAAGGCTGCTCGAATCTCCAACAATATTTAACCGATCGTGTTAAAACTTGAAACTTGGCAGTAGCGTTAGGTTCTAAAGGCTCTTGCGAAATTTCAGCAATTTCAAACTGTTACTGATATATAGAATTTTTTTTTTCAATTTTCAATGATTTTTTAAAAATTTTCTACAAATACTATCCTCACGAAATTTTGCAAAATTTTTTGCGTTGGCATTATACAACTAATAACCATGTTTGAATTCAATCGGTTCAGTATTTTTCGAGTTTATGAGGAACAAAAAACAACCAAATTTCAGATGGCCATAACTCTAAAACCGTTTTGCCGATTATTATCATAAACAAACTGAAATGTCGCGTTCTGATGCACATCCTAATCTGAAAACTTCAAGCCGCTATCTCTTTCCGTTCTCAAGTTATCGTGACAACAAAAATATTTCTTAATAATTTTTTAATAAATTTCTAGCCATATGATTCGCACAAAATTTGACAAACGTGCTTAGGTTCATATTCTACAACTCCTCACCAAGTTTCAATTTGATCGGATTCATATTGGTTGAAAACAAAATTATTACTCGGAAACCACTAGGCCGATTATGCCCATTAACGAACTTGTCCGTCGTATTGGGATGCACCACCCACCCTGAAAATTTCAAGTCGCTAGCTCTTTTCCTTCTCAAGTTATCGTAGCAACGGCCGGACGGAATCAAATTTTACCTCGAATTCTTCAATGGGGAGTCGAACTAAATCGTTTGAGACCATTTTCGTCAAAAAATTCGAAAGTTACAGACATTTTGGCAAAAATGATAACGCCATGTTCCCCAGAACATACGCGCAATAATACAATGGAATGTGCTCCCTTACACATATTTATGCGGACTACACGGGTCATTTAAATATAAAGTAAAATCAACTTTAATTCAAAATTGTGTCGGGTAGCTATGTATTTATGTACTTCTCGTTATTTTTGTGAAATTTTATAATTTAGTTAAAAACTTCATTTCAAAATTGTGTCGGGCAATTGTGTATTTGTGTGTCCTAATCATATTTTGTTAGTAACAAATGTAATGCTTGTGGCATTCACTTAATGTAAATCCATATTAACTCAATAAAAAATTATATACTATTTACACTAATTCATTTAATATTGTGACGCGTTTCGTCGACACAGCGACATCAACAGATGATGTAGTCTGATGAAGTCGCTGTGTCGACGAAACGCGTCACAATATTAAATAAATTAGTGTAAATCGTATATAATTTTTCATTGATTTTGTTAATCTTTATAATTATGTTAAAAAATTGTAATAGACGAAAATGTTAATTATTATGGCAACATATTGTCTTGTAATTGGGTTTTCTCCTGTTTGACAAAAAACAATTTTTTTTCAATACTTCAAGTCGATTTCCATCAATTCAATTTTAATTTTTTTTTCAATTTAAAATTATTTTATTTCAATTTATCAGGATATAATAATTCATGGGAAACTTGCTATCAAAATAATTATATTTGTAAGATTTCGAATATATTCTGATCTATTTTCAGATCGTTTAGTTTAGAAAAATAGAAAGTCAGCTGAAACATTATGATTGGTTGCCAACAGATATCGATTTTTCGCGTCATTAATATCAATATCGTATTCAATATGTATTGTCCACATCTGTGTCATCCACTGATACGATCTATTTACATATTTTGCCATTTGTCTGCAATGTATCATTTCGAGAAGGCTGTTAAATTTAAGAGAGTTAATCCTGATAGGACGAGTGATCTTGGCATGAGTTGAATTCGCGGCCATAACATTTAGGAACCAATCTCACTGAACTCATTTCGTTAAAAATTATCAGACTGACAAAATTGATAAGTTGATGAAAATTATTTATCCAGCCCGACAGTTGCATAATGTGCATATTATACGTGTATTTAGCCAAATATAACGGCATTCATGATTCATGAAGGGGTCAATGCAAGAAGTGCCTAAGTCACATTTTAATTGAATTTCGGAATGTGCCACCTTATAGTGGTATTTTTCATAGGTTTTCTGATGGGATATTTAAATTAGCAGGAATATGTGCCTAAGTGCCCGAGTTCACATTGTCTCCGATAGGAGTTTACCTTGTTTTCAATGCAAGAAGTACCTAAGTCACAGACTTGACAGATGCAGTGCAATATGTGCCTAAAGTTGCATTTTCATGTTGACGCTCGGCGCTAGCGTAAATTGCGGTCACGTGGTACGTTTTAGAATGAAATATCAGATTCTGTGATGAACACCATCTGAAATAAAGCATCTACCGTCTAGCGATAAAGCTAAACAATATTCAGTTTTTGGCGCTCTAGTTCCTCGGAACTGAGTGCTTATCAATTTGCCCAAATGTCTGTAATTTTAGAATTTTTCGATGAAAATGGTCTTAAACGATTTGGTTCGACTCACTGATCAAGAATCCGTGGTCGAAATTCATTCTGTCCGGCCTGCCGGTCCGGCCATCCAGCCGTAGGCACGATAACTCTCGAACGGAATGAGCTAGACAGTTGAAATTTTCAGAGTATGTTTGGGAGATAAATATCTCGGCTGAGTTAGTTACTGGGCAAAATCGGACAGATGGTTTCGGAGTAACAAAAAAAAAAATTTTTTTTGACAGAACAAATTCCAAATTAAATTTTTTACAATATGCAGTTTTACCATAAGTATCCAACTCTAACAAGCTAATACTTTCGGAGATATGATTTTTCAAAATTTCAATAATAAATCGTATTTCACAGAATGATATATTATTCTATGTATGAATTGTCATAATGTCAACATGACATTATCTAATCATCGAAGAATTATGAGAATAAAGTGTATTCCGAAATGTGAGCGAAGTGAGAAAAACCTCAGAGTAGTGAGACTGCTTTTCATCCATAGACATAGAATGCAAATAGAATGTAAATATTGAAAGCATAATTCTGTAGTTCGAGAGAGGAGAAAATTTGGTGAACGTAGATCAGGAAATTTTTGATCGATTACAAGGTAATTTTTCATTATTACTCTTCTTTCATAAATGTTTTATGAAATATCTACTATTTGTAAGGTACTTTAAACCTGTTTTGGGCAATTGTCATACGAAACTTGTTGGCGCTCTAGTTCCTCGGAACTGAGTGCTTATCAATTTGCCCAAATGTCTGTAATTTTCAAATTTTTCGATGAAAATGGTCTTAAACGATTTGGTTCGACTCACTGATCAAGAATCCGAGGTCGAAAACGATTCTGTCCGGCCGGCCGGCCGTAGGCACGATAACTCTCGAACGAAAGGAGTTAGCGGATTGAAATTTGCAAGGTGGGTGTGGAGCGTAAATATCTCGGACGAGCTCGTTAATGGGCGGAATCCATCAAGCGGTTTCGGAGTTATGGCCGATTTTAGTAAAAATATTTTTTTCATGAATATTTCCGAAACCGACCCTCGATCTATCTAAAATTTAGCATCAAATTGTAGAATCATGACCTTTATACGCATGTGAAGTTTTGTATTGACCAGATTACCGCAAAGTGTCAAAAAAAAATTTTGAAAATTTTAAAAAGTTTTTCTACAATAACTCTCGAACGGAATGAGCTAGGTAGTTGCAATTTTCAGAGTAGGTTAGGGAGATGAATATCTCGGTTAAGTTCGTTATTGGGCAAAATTGGCCAGATTTAATTCGATTTCCTCCCTGGTGCAGTTCTCATTCTCAGATTGCTCATTTTATCTTGATAAATAAACTATTATTTGAATTGAATTTCCTTTATGATGCAGTTCTATCATAAGAATACATTGATATAATTCCCAACTCCGAGAAAACAATACTTTCGGAGATATAATTTGTCTGTTTGAACTAGAGCGCCAGAAAGCTCCTGTCCACAGGGCTTGAACCTATTTTTACGCTACTTGTTGACGCTCGACGCTCTATTTCAGATTTCGTTCCATCAAAGAATCTGAGGTTCCAGGCACGGGCCTAAGGGTGGGGATGGGGGGTTTTCCTCCCCAATGTTGAAAAGGGACAAATTTTCAACACAGTTGGGAAAAATTTCGGAGGAGTTAGAAAAAATTTCGAAGGAGTTGGAAAAAGTTCGAAGCAGTTGGAAAAACTTCAATGGAGTAGGAATATTTCCGAAAAATTGTTATAAAATGTGAAGGAATTTGACCGCCCGACCGGATAAATGCAAAGCAGGCAGATAATAGGGACGGGATAACATGGAATAACACCATGTAACCTTGTACATATTCCTGTTACCGTAAATTCAATATTCAATAGTTTTCGGCACAAAGTGTGCAGACGGCAAGAAATAATATTTATCATAATACTGCGTTATCCCAAAGCGGGTAGCTCTCTAGATGTTTGGGTCACTTTCGGCAGCAATAATTTTTTTTTAAGAGAAAAATAACGTTTCGGGGGGGGTTTGAAACCCCCCCCCCCTCGTATCTAATGGCTGTCGTGTTTACCCAAGTATAATAGCTTCATAATTCACTAATAAAAAATAGTATATTACGTGACAAGAGGTGTAAGTAGCCCATTACGCACATAGTGAAAGAGTTTAAATACTCGTGTATCGTACTATAGTTTTTCTACGTCCACCCATTTCCTTTTATCGAATAAAGGAACTCGTAATTTGTTCGAGAAAATGTTTGGATACTTGTTGTAAAAATTTACAACATAAATGACATGACGTTTATTTCCAGTAGTATACTAAGAAAACGCGACTTGATTTATGAGAACCGTATAATGGGTTGCCGACATTTGGGGCCATCACTCTTTTAATCCAAAATGTTTCTAGCCAACACCTCCTAAAAAGAAGTGTTGGTCTCGCTAATGCTATAAGTTTTAATGTTTTTCAATCGACTAAATTTATGTAAATATACCAAATAAAGTCGAACTTAGATAAATATTTGATTGCAATTTAATTAGACCAAGAAATTTAAGTTTTCTTATCAAATCGCACTTACAAGGAATGTCGACCGTGCGATTTTTGACATTTACTGACATGGTCGTAAAAAAAATTCATTCCGCCGTACTCACCGAGCATTCAATCTCCGTTAGGTCCTAACTGAGGTCCTCAGTTAAGGATAAATATGAATCGCAACCTCAGTTAACGTATTTTAACAGGCCTGTTTCACGTTAATTTTCACGTTAACTGAGGTTGCGATTCACATTTATCCTTAACTGAGGACCTCCGTTAGGACTTAACGGAGATTGAATGCTTTGTGAATACGGCGGATTATGCAGTAGCTCGCATAACCACAGTAACAATCCATATGAAAAGATATCTGTGATATGTCAACTGGGATGCATTGGTTTCCAACAATTTGAGATTATTTGAGGAAGACTTTTAAATCGTCGTGGATAAAGCATGTTAGTATTCAATTTGCGTAGTCTAGTTTGAGTTCACTGTGGTCCTATTATGAACACTACACTGGTAGCTGCACTCCTGTGATGATTGGCATTATTCACGAGAGTGAAGTTTCCGAAACGAGTCGAAGACGAGTGAATATCCATCGAACCTTCTCGCTTTTTGCCGTGATAGAGGTTTTCATGATAAGTATACAGGTTTCATGTTTCAAAAATAGCCATCGCATTTCACCACTAACAAAATGGAAACCGCCCAAAAATTCCATATATTCTGCAGACAAATGGAAAACTAGATAGTTAACAGAATTTGAATCTGATTGAACAGTTTGTTTCCGTAACCTAAAATATGTTAAATTGTACTTTTATCAAGTAAGTACAATTTAACATAGTAATTTAATTTCTTTTTATTTGTTTTGAACACTAAATACGCAGTGTTATTAGTTTTCTTGATCTTATTGTTCATTCGTACAAACACATTCCCAATATGAGTATTCATCAATATCTTGTCATATTTCTTAGTGGCTTCCTTATATAGTCGAATTTGTTTCCTCGGTAAGTCCTCAGCAACCCCAATGTACAATTTTTGACGGCTTTGTAATTATATTTTTCAAATTTGAGAATAATTCTTGTTCTATATCATACTTCCTAATGTTGATTTTCATTGTCGAGTAGGTACTTTTTCGGTTATTTTTTCACCACTTTTCTAGTCTACATTTTAAATGCAGATATTGTTAATTTTTTTCCTGCTTGCTGTGAATACTCGATACGATGTTCTAACTGGTCGATGTACTTATTTGGATAATTTATGGTGTCTTTCAGGACATTAACATTTTTTATAATCTTCGTAAACAATTTGTCGATGAAGTTCCTCAAAAGCTGAATATTTTCTTCCTATCAGTAGCAAATCTTGAGGCCATCATGGTATATATTTAAAAAAACTTGGCAATACTTCTATAAAGGTGTTTCATTGATGAATGAACATTCGTTAACCTGAGCTAGAGCGTCTACACGGGTTCAAAAAACCTATATATGATAGGTCTAATCAGCTCCATAGCCGAGATACAGAGGGTGATTTATATATTCGCCAATATGTTCAATTGCTTGAACAACCCAGTAGAATCAGTTGATATTGGAAACGTAAAAAACACTTGCATGGGTCGATCGATTAAACTTTGAATTGATTAAAAAACTAGGTCAGTATAAGAAAAAATTAGAACTTTTCGCAATCTGAGATGTTGGAATTTGATTAGAATTTTCGGAAAAGGCAGAAAATTTTCAATGGGAATCAGTAGATCTCATTGTCCCACACGATATTTGATTCATCAGAATTATTCTCGAAAGATTTATTTCGTTAGTGAAATTCCACTTAATTCTCAAAAAGGTTGTACATTAGGATTTAATTCACAAATTGTTTGTTCCACTGATAGAAAATTTGCCGTTCTCGATATTCTTACAAATTATTTTTCAGAAAAATATGGATTCTGATTTTTTTTTCCAAAATGACCAACAGTATAAAAATAAATAAACAAATGAGTAAACAATACTACATGTGGATTTTACTCAGTCCATCCATGCGAATTCCTCAAATTAAAGACTCCATCCCTCGTAAACATGCTGATTGTCACAGAAAAAATGCATGAACTGCATTTCAGCATATTAATTTGTGTTGTATCCCACTAGGGTTCATTCAATTGATACACATTGTACCACGGCGGCTTATCAGGAGATATTTATTTTGATTTCCTTCAAAATCATTCGCGGGCATTACTTTATGGTAAATTGCTGGAATGTATTTCCAGCAGGACGGAGCTTCACCTCATTTTAGAGTTTTATCCAGGAACTTCTTGGATGCGTTGCCCCCTAGATCACCAGATTTCAATCCTGTCGATTATTTCGTTTGGGGATATTTGAAATGTTTAGTCTATACGTCTGAGATTAGAATTGAGGATATTCTCTTGCAACGTATTGAAGTTGCAAGTTGGAATAAGATCAGTAATAATCTAGAAGTGATGAAAAAGACTTTAAGACATAAGACATAAAACAAAATATTGAAAAAGCAAGAATGTACATCGAGCAAAACGGTGGCACTTTTGAGCAACTTTTTTGATTTCTTTCAACTGTTTTACTCGTACGTTTTTTTGTTTATTTATTTTTTCACTGATCATCATTTTGAATAAATGATTCAAAATCCATATTTTTTGAGGAATGCTAGAAATAATTTTTTAAATTATCAAAAAATACAAAAATTCGCTCTATGCAACTGACAATTTTTCGAATTCAATGTTCATGTACGACATTTTTGAGAATTTCACTATCGAATTAAACCAAAGGACAAAAATTTTGAGTAGTCAAATGTCGTGCGAGGCACTGAAATCTACTGATTCCCATCGAAAATTTTCTGCTTTTTCCGAGAATTCTAATCAAATTCCAATATTCTACTACGGACATGGATTTTTTAAACAGTTTGATAATGAATCGATCGACCCATGAAAGTGTATTTTACGTTTCAAATATCAACTGATTCTACTGGGTGATTCAAAAGTTATAAGCAATTGAAAATATTGGCGAATACATAATTCGCCCTGTATCTCGGCCATGGAGTTGATTAGACTTATCATATAGAGGTTTTTTGGACTCGCCTAGAGTAGATATGCCTCAGGTTAACGTAGGTTCATTACCAATGAAACAGCCCGTATAATAAATAATTGATAATATCAACTCGTTTATAGTTTCTGGAGCCCTGTTCAGGTGAACAGAGTGACTATTAATTCGTTCAAATGTCTGTTTTATCTCAAGTAGGTTTATCTGTACGGAGCACAATTAAACAAGTCTACCCGACGCGTGCCATGTGATGAATAAATAATAATAATACATTGAGGGCCGGTTTCTCAATTGCGAGTTAACCCGAGGTTGCGGGTAACCCGAGTGTTGCGCATTCATGAATATCGCTAAATACATGCGTCCACTCGCAACCTGGAGTTAACTCGCAATTTTATTGAGAAACCGGCCCTAAGAGTTTGCCAAAAACTATCCCTTCACAGTTGGGGTTCTTTCGAGTTACTTCTGCTGAAAATATTTTGGATGCTGTTCTTAGGATAAACCGCCCGAAAATTTATCTAATTTCAAGGCTGTTCAGGATTGCACATTTGCGGAAATCCCCCCTATATTTTCAAAATACGACAAGAACGTGAACGTTCGAACAAATACAAATTCTTGGAGTTGATTCATTCAAAGCCATTTATATTCTCAGCTGAGTTCTAACACTTAAATCTGATATGTAAACTTGATTTGTTATTCAAATAGTGGGAATTCGTAGACAAATCGATTTTATTTTTAACCGTTTGCTCTTTGGATATCCACATAATTTTTATACCTATTCGCGATGACATTTCTTATTTTAGCTTTCAGTTTTCAGGAATAACCAGTTTCATAAATAGTTAACATTGATTCGATATTTGTTCGAATACAATAGTGAAAATTTGCGGAATTTACAGGTTCTTATGGAAGTGTGTACTTTCCACTTGTAACGGAAATGAGAATGTTATTTATGGCGGCAGGTGCCTACTCACGCATAACTTGAATTGATCATTTCAGGAAACATTAACGCCACACCAAAATAAACCGGATTATAAACAAAACCGTAATTGATATAACAGGAACTCCAGAGTGCAGAGTTATGCAGATGCTGAGTGAAATCATTCATGCAGTTGAAGAATCGAGAGAATGTTTAATTTGCGTATTCGACGATAATGTATAATTATGGGATTATGGTTAAAGAGGAATGTATGGGAACTACGGAAACTTTTACATTTCAAAATGCGTACAAAACTCAATTAAGAGTGTGAATATTGGAGGGAATTTCATGGAAAGTAGTCCAGGAGAAATGGAAGGGTAAGAAAAGTGTCAACCTAACATGCACGGCAATGTAGATTGCATTTCGACTGCTCAGTTGTACTGGTCATAGACAATAGCGAAAAATATCACAAGTCCTGGCCTAGATTCGCTATTTTAAACTTTTTCTCAGTTTTGCTGGATATTTCATTTTAGAGGAAAGTCGCCTAATATTGGATAGTTGCCTAATCTTGGATATTGCGTCATCTCAAAACCTCTTCACAGTTTAATATAATTGAATCCACGGAACTAAATGTTTTTAACCTAAGAAGATCCTATTAAAACAATTCACAGACATTTATATTTCTTAAGTTAGTTTTAAACGGCGAAGAAATTCATGAATTTCTTCGCGAAGTTCTTCATGAAGAAATTCTCCGTGTAAAACATCAACTTGACGTGAATGTACTTCACGAAGAATTCATGAAAAACTTCACGAAATTAGAACTTGTTCTATTTTATCAACAAGTTTCGCGTGAAGTCAGGTGTACCAACATATGTTTCATGCCATAAATCATCGGAAAAGCTGTAAAACATGAACTGGTGTTCGTTGAGGCTGTTGTTTGGAAGTTCTAGTTGTGTTTCGAGGTAAAAAACGAGTCAAGTTCAAAATCGAGCCACAGCTGCTTTTGTTGTCGTCTGGATATTTGCTAATTTAGAAGTTTACAGTTGGTATTACTATTATTTTCACATTTATCTTCATGAATTTCTTCGCCCATGTAAAACGACACACTTCATGAAGAAATTCCAGAATAAATTCATGAAGAACTTCGCGAAGAAATTCATGAATTTCTTCGCCGTGTAAAACTAAGTTTAGGATGAAAACTGCAAGTCGCTATCTCTTTCCGTTTGAAAGTTATGACCACAACGGTACTGAACTCACCCAAAGCTGCTCGGATCTCCAACAATGTAGGTCCGATCGTGTTCAAATTTGGAACTTGGCTGTTAAATTAGGTTTTGAAGCCTCTAGCAAAATTTCAGCGAAATCGGACGGATACTTCCTGTGATCAGAATTTTTTTCAATGATTTTCTTTTAATTTTCTAGAGATACGACATACTCACGAAATATTGCGCAAACTTGTGGATTGGCATTCTACAACTAATTGCCATGTTTGAATTTGATCGGATTCGTATTTTTCGAGTTATTGAGGAAATAACAACAACATTTCAGATGGGTATAACTGCAAGACGTATTCGAATGCGCAACCTGCCCTGAAAATTGCAAGTTGTTATCTCTTTCTGTTCTCAAGTTATCGTGAAATACATAATATTTTTGGCCCGCTTGTTCCTCGGAACAGAGTGCTTATCAATTTGCCAAATGTCTCTAATTTTCGAATTTTTGGCTGAAAATGGTCTCAAATGTTTTGTTTCGATTCACTGATCAAGAATAACCGCCCGTTAATACGATAACTCTCGAACAGAATGTGATAGACAGTTGAAAATTTCAGAGTGGGTTTGGGAGATAAATATAATAATAATAATAATAATAGTGTCTTTATTAGCATACCAGAACAAAAATACACTTGGGGCGAAGTCTAGCGTCAGCTACTCCACTCAACCCCTGACAAAATAAAATAAGAAAAAACAGATAAAAATTAAAGAACATATGAAGAAGAGAAAATATCAACACAAATAAACAAAATTAATGAAATATACAGTGAACTGAACTGAATATATGTACCAAAAAAAAAATAAATAAATAAAAAATATCAAATCCAAAACTACGACTGGTTCACAAACAGCCTCATTTTCAATTCCTTCCTCAAAGAATCAAGAGAAGTTCCTTCGCACGCAATTAAAAATTCATTATGAAGTTTCACCGCATTAAAGGTGAAAGAGCGCTGAAACATAGCTGAACCAAATCGCGAGGAAGCATAAGTCTCCCCCCATGCCTCACAGCCACATCGTGGACATCCCGTCTGAAAACCAGCTTCACTCTCAAATAGGGAGGAATACCTGTACCCAAAATTCGATGTACCACAATCGCCATATGAAGGCAGTTACGTTTGTGATTGCCCAAAATCGGATTGATGGATTGATTTATAAAAATTTTTTTTTTATAAATACCAATGCAGTTTTATCAAAAGACTCCATTGATGTTATTTTCAACTCTCACAAATTTATACTTTGGAAGATATGATTTTTAAAAATTTCAATATTAAATCCTAACTCTATGATTTCACAGAATGCTGTTATCGAAAACTAACGTCCGTATCTATAAATTTCATGATCTGTGTTCATACATGTCATCTCATCTACAGATAGGAGACATGTCAAACAAAGTATGATTGAATGCAAAATGACCAATGAAATAACCTCAGCTATCGTAGATAGCTCTTGGATAATCCATATGATCATGGAAATATATGTATACTTTGGAAGGTTAATCAAACTGGGTTCAAAATATCTCCAGTAAAAACAAAATAAAATATTGGCTAAATTTCAGTTGATATAATATTTTAATAGTAGATTGGAGGAATGAGCTAGTATGTCGAATAACTTCGTTACTGGTGCATAGAATGCGGGATTGTTAACAATATACAGGGTGTCCCATAATAAGACCGACAAGCTGCTAGTGGATGTTCTAGACATTATTTCAGACACATTCGTCCCAAATCATACAATTCAAACATGCTTCGTTAAGGAACTTCAGCCCTCTGAAGATGACGTCCAGGTACACTTTTTGTCAAACCATTCGGTGCGTATTTTTGATATGAGCCAATGTGTAAAATTTCAACACTTTCGGTGAATCCGTTTTGGAGATATGCGACAATAAGTGTTGCCTGGACGTCATCTTCAGAGGGCTTTAACTCCTTAGCGAAGCATTTTTTAAACATATTACTATATAGTAGTAGCATAATAGTTATTTATGTGCCAAGGACGAAAAACTGTCAATTATTATCGTGCCTGCAAATTGATATCCGAGGCAGACTCGAGGATAGCAACCAAGCGAGACAATTGACAGTTTTTCGCTGAGGTACATATTACATTTTTTCGTCCACCTCTAGATACTGTTTTCGTCGACCTCTATGAAAAGTGACATTATTGAAGGCAAGTGCTTTGTAGACGTAAAAGTACTTTTTCGTCCGCAAAATTACTTTCTCGTCCGCTGTGGTCACTATTGATACGGCATGATACGATTCAATCCAAACCTAAGTCCATAAAGGTACCTATGTGTCATTTCCTTTGTATCTGTCATTTACTTTTGTGAAATTGTTCAAGAGGACCGAACTTCATATAAATAACAATAAAAAACAACCAAATTTCAGATGATCATAACTCCGAAACCGTTCGGTCGATACTATATTAGGGCAAACTAAATGTTGCATTCAGACGCACAACCTAACCTGAAAATTTGAAGTCGCTATCTCTTTGCGCTCTCAGGTTATCGTGACATAAACATTATTTTTTAATATTTTTTTTTAAAATAACAAGTAATGCGATTGTCACAAAATTTCACCAACGTGCTCAAGTTCACATTATACAACTATTCACCAAGTTTCAATTCGATCGGATTTATATTGGTTGAAAATAAAATTATAGATAGGATAGATCAATGAACAATAATCCGTGGTCCAAGAATGTTTATCACAATTTTTCAATTAGTAATCCATTAGTTAATTAACAATTTTTTCTAGCACGAACATTAACATTGCAAGTACCTACGCTAATTGTTAAACTATTAATCTGAGAATGTTGTCCTTTCGTGAAGCTATTTTTCAATGATCTTTGGATAGATTCCTATTGGAAAATTTTAAAAATTGTTAATTTTAGTTTTGTTATGAAAATTTACTTAGGTGAAAAATTATAAAGCTTTAATTTATAATGTTACTATTGATCCGTTTTCTTATGATCAGAAACTACTCAAAAATGATTTTTAATAATTATTATCTCCTATTGTTCAAAAAATTGTTATAAACCAATGCGTTGTTTATGAGATAATTTAAAATTTTCATTTGAAACATAATTGAAGCTTTATAATTTTCATTTAAGTAAATTGTTAATAACAAAAGGAAAATTAACAATTTTACAAATTTTCCAACGGGAATCTATTCCAAGACCTTTGAAGAATAGCTCCAAGAAAGGAAAAAATTCTCATATTAATAGTTCAACAATTATCTCACTTGCAATGTTAATGTTCGTACTACAAAACATTGTTAATTGACTAATGGATAACTAATTGAAAAGTCACGATAATCCATTTTTGTCAATTTTTGGACCACGGATTATTGTTCATTGATCTATCTTGAAGACGCCTGAATTTTTTCTATTTTTTATTTTCATATTTAACAAGTTATAATAATATTTATATTATATATGAAAGGTCAGAAGGGGGCGAGGCTTACACAAGCCGGAGTACCCGTTTTTTGGAATATTTTCAACCCACTGGGAAAATTATAAATATTGGTCCTAGTTCCAGGGGTTGGGGCGTTTTTTTTTTTAGGAAATTCGTCTCTCTTGAATCTTTTTTCAAATTTTAATTATTTAAGATAGTTTTTGAGATATTGGCGGAACACCAAAGCCCCTTCTTTTTTTTTCACTTAATGGTTTATATTATTGCAATATTTGCGAACAGCCTTAGCATTTTCTCAAAAACTATCTACATGCCATTCCGAATGACACCTCAATCATAATTTGCGGAGAATACGCATAAATTTTGACCTAAAACGCTATTGTTGACTAGACTATTATAGGTAGGGTGGGGTAATTGCGAACGGTGGGTAAGTATTACTTTTTTTTTTTTTTAATCATATTGGACCTAGTCCCTAAATATGGTCTTGACTTTCGTCATTAACCAGCAGAGTTCAATTTCTAACATTCATACCGGACAATCACAACCAACATCCATGCCCTGAGCGGGATTCGAACCCGCGACCCCGGCACCACAGCAGGTCTTTATACCAACTGCACCACCTGAGCCGGCTAAGTATTACTTATTCCCGCACTACATCGTCCCATCAAGAGACTTGAGCTTGTGGGTGAAGTATAGTTTATATACTAAAGGTGTGCCATAATAGACCGATTGGTCGCAGTGGAGGGGCGGGTGTCGTCTGCCCAGCACAACCCATAATAATAATAAAACATCGTCCCGAACCTATTCAACCGCTGCAGGCATCGCCACTCATTGCGTAGTGACCGTGATAGCACAGATTAACCTGTAAGTACCTGTGGTGATAGGGCGTGTTCCACATTAGTTAGGTTGGCGGTAAATTTTAATTACGATCCATCCGTAGATCCGAGCACTGAATTCCCCATGCATTTCTTATGGACCTAAAATTTACGCGAATTTCTAACCTGTTTTTAGATACTTTGGCTAATTTATTAAGGTTTATTTTAGTTGAAATAGATTCTGTGAACCCTTCTCAACCATCTAGAATCAAGTTTTCATAACAAAATTGTATATTTCCAAAATAATTAATAAATATAAAAGTGTTCACCAAATTCGATTGACGTATGTCTCAGCTCACTCGAAATAACTAGAATGGTTTCAATTTTGATTTAAGAATAAATAGAAGTAGATTTTAATGTGGAAATCACATGAAAACATGGACTAATGATGAAGGTACCCAATACTTGTTGTCTCTTTACTAACATTCTTTTTTAAATAGGGTGGTTTCATCTCAAAGTTGAAATTCCTTGTTAAAAAATTTGAATATGGATCTCCCGCCAAGCGAATGATTCTAACCTAACTAATGTGGTCTATATGTTATAGAAATCTTATATATCTTATATCTTAGTTATGGAAAATCCGCCCCTAATTACATTTCTATAACATATTTGTATCGGATTTCTATATTTTTTTTTATCTAATTGCTGTCATTTGTTAAAATATATGCAAGTATCACAAGCTTGAGTTCGAAGACACCATATTTTTTTACTATCATGCACATACTATCTGTTTTCAAATCCCACTTAATTTGAGTTTAATCAAAAGTGATATTCCGATCATTTTGATGTATATTGACTCCTTGGCGTAATTGGGAACGGCGACAGGCGAGTAATTGGAAACGTTCCCAATTCCCATTCGCGTTCTTAATTATCCATAGTGCTGCTGGTTCACCTCAACAGAGTGCCTATCAATTCATCCGGCCGTGCGGCCGGCCGTCAGCATGATTGTGCTCGGACGTAATGAGTTAGAGAGTTGAAATTTTCAGTGCAGGTTTGGGGTCCAAATGCGCCGTTCGATAATGGTCAAAATCCACCGAGTGGTTTCAGAGTTATAGAGCCATCTGGAATTTTGTTTTCCCAATAACTCGAAAAATACTGATCTGATCGAATTGAAGCGCAGTAGCTAGTTGAAAAATGCCGACACGAAGAATTATGCAAAATTTTATGTGGATCGCATGACTGGAAAATAAAAGAAATCTGTATCTCAGAAATTATTCTACATATATCTTTGAAATTCTGCGAGAGCCTTCAAAACTTTATTTTACACTAATGTTCTAGATTTGAATTCGATCGGATCTGTATTGGTGAAGATAATACACGCGACAAAATGAGTTTCCAACAGTTTTTGATTTTTGACGTAGCTGTAAATTACTTCATGAATTATATTTTTTGCTCTCCATAGAATTAGCATTGTCATTCACATATCTGTCTTTTATGAGTTTCATGTCCCTCTATGATCTTTACCTAAACAGTGGACATGTGTATCTGTTAATCTGGAAATATCCAATTTCATTCTGTTTAAAATATAATTTAAATCGAAATTTTAATGCCTATCGCGAGTCGAGACGTGGTAAATACAAATTGGCATATTTTAAAGAATAGGGATTTACGCATTACAGTAAAATTATTAATCACGGAAATATGGAAGAAAAAAAAGTAAGTTTTCATCAGGTTTTTCAGTGAATAGGAGGGGATTATAAATATATTTAATTTTCGGCAGTAACAAATAGATTTACTTATCAAGGAAAATCAGTATAGTGACTTAGTAGGCAATTCAGACTCAATATTTTTTATCGTCTGTAATATTTTCAAGCAATCCAGTAAAAATAATGGCAATAGTAAAAATCATATTCATTTTGAATAGATTGAAATGATTTCAGGCTTCCCTACCTAAACTACTGAATATTATTCTGAAGAGCTCTTCAGAAATAAACAACATGGATTTTCTCTGAATAATTGTTAACAATACAAAAAGGCCTAGCAGAGTCAAGATACCCTCCCTCGTAAATGAAAATCTGCAATTTTCTCTATATTTCAAGTTCTCAAGATCCTAAATGCTTTACCTTGGAAACGAAACAGTCTATCCAACCCTGACAAGGTGCTCCATGACATAATATAATATCTTAATTGAGTTTCAATAAGAGACGAATAAGCTTTTCTGATAATATCTTAGACGAATACGCTTTTCTGATAATATCTTGTAAAACAATATCATGTGACAACTGAATAATAATGCTGGAAGATAGCAAGTGAGGTGAGTGACCACAGGTGAGTGTTGGACTCATGATCATAACCAAAAAACACACCTACTGAATCAGAAATCTCAGATTGTCATTATTACCTATTTTGATCCAGCATACATCTATGTACACTATTGAGTTAACCATTTTACATGAACTGATGAATATCAACTTTTAAATCGGAAAGGGAGGGGTTTTCTTCTACATTCATTTCCCCAATCTTAGGTAAATGATGCCAAACGTAGGATAATCTCTTCAAGTTATATTACGGTGTTATTTCATTCCCTCCTGAATTTCCCAAGAATCCACCCAAGAAGAATCAAAATGACACAACAAGGATTAGAATTGTGGCACAGATTTCAATAGAAAAAAATTGCTTTACTTAAGTAAGAAAAAAGAAAAACACGTTTTTAATGGATATGACATGTTTTATTCATAACGGAATGCAGTTTCAAAACAATGAGTATTTAATTTGAAGAAAAATCGATATTAAAGATAAAAATGCCTCTCAATATTCAATATTTCGTCTTATTCTACAGTCAATTTCTAGATTTAAACTCGATCGGATCTATATTACTGGAAATGATGGGAAGAAATTATATTTTTTTCTGGAGCTAAGCAGCTTTAGGCGAGTGCAGTATCTGGACGGGTGACCGCTATGGCTATAAATTTGAAGAACGCGCCAAAGCCCCTTTCCTCAGATATTTCCTACTTGTTTCATCAACTGTTCTTTCTTTGCCACCCCATGTATCTCACAGAATGAAGCCAATGGATCTTATGATATTGAGTTTACTGAAGATGGCATACAATAAAGAATGTGGAAACTACATGATTAACAACTCTGACAAACGAATAATCCAATATGACATTGCAGAACTTTTTACAAAAGCGTACAACATGACAGTTTACATAAGCAAGGCTGGGTAATTAGGAACGGCAATGTTTTTGTTTACATTTTTGTTAAAACATAAACTTTTGGGAATTTTTTATGACTACTATGTAGATAGGGAGCCAAAGTTTATGTTGCATTAAAAGTTATAACTTTTCCCTACTATATTTTAGTTTTTCGAATTGCGTGTTCCTAATTCCCCCAATACGGTAAATTTTTTCAAATGAAAGTTTTTGTACATTTTACATATTATTTATTGACATTCGCACATTTTTCTTTCATCCCTTGTTGTTGTCATCAACTATTATTTTGGATCTAGGACTTTTGGTTCTCTAGAAAATAATGAAATCCAGTCGTGAAAAGTCTCGAATGAAAGTAAATATCGTAGAAGGTATGTCAAAATAACGTTCATCTATTTTGTGTGCACATAAAATGTATAAAAACTTGTATATGAAACAATTTATTGCATGACCTATAGCCGTAAACATGGTGTTCCGTCGATTGTGCCCAACCCTGTATAATACCCCCCTGTATAATACCACTAGAGATAGCATGTTGCTGGCAAAATTTCCCGGTTTTGATAAGAGAGTTTGTTGCCTAGCAATTTCGCTAATGGTGCATCAGAATCAAGAGCCACGGCCGCATGATTTTGATTTTTTTTCTTCTAATATGCGAACATAATGAAATGAAGAAAATGTAAATATCGGTATTGTCTATATTTTTCATAGCTCGAATAGAAATAATATTTCTCTAATTATTTTGTGAAATAAAATTAATTGTTGTTAATCAATGTTAAAGTACAATCGCGGATACTACGATAACCTCTTTCATTCGGAACTCGAGAGTAAACCCCCCAATTAGGTTTTTGGCATGATGCTGCGACAATAAAAAGAAAATCTAATAAAATGATTGAAAATAGATAAATAGGTATTCTAATAATAATATATAATTTTCCATCTGAGGAACCAGATGATATGTTGTCTATGTGAGGAACATTGATCAATGATTAAATAAAACCCACATAGGTGATCAATGACACATACAAAATATGCGGCCAAAAAACAGTTAATTTTATGGATTGAATTAAACCTCGATGTTAAAGGTGAATAAATTTCGGATCAAGTCAATTATACATTGGATATGTTTGCAATTCTAAAAGTTGTAGTGCAGAAGTCATTCAAGCTTTCAAAATTATACAAAAGTAGTACATGTTTCAAATAATTTTCCACAACACGCCAAGGATCTATTTACTGTGACTTATCACACTATGTCAGTGAGGTCCAAGATTGCCAACCGTGAAAGAAAGAATGAAAGGATGCGTTCAGAATTCGTACAATCTGATTTTGAAAACAAAACGAATTTTTGATTAAACTCTCTCCGGGGTACCTAGATTTCAAGTATACCCATTTTACGGTACAAGCAAGAAGATACAATAACCGACACAGCACGTAAGTTATGTTAGTTTGACAAATATTCAATTTCCATTCTATCTTGAATTCGTGATACTCAAAAATTTTGTCGCGATAAAACCATAATGTTGGTTTTGCCAGGGTACACTTGTTTTGTCGCGACGAAACAAGCATTGCTATGTAAACTTCCTAACTACATAGATATCGTACAAGTGGAATAGTCATCGGAATATTCCGATACTGTACCCATTTTTCGCGCTGGTGCTATATTTTCATTCAAATGCCTGTATTTTGCAAATACATCGGAGAGAAAAATCAAGAAGGATATTGGTGCGGTAGGTTTCGAGGTCGGATGGTATGAGCAAGATAGTGAATGGGTTGTCCGTTGGGTCCAGAAATAGATATACCCAGTTGAATTTTAAATGTCTCCAATAAAACGTATTTAACCAAGTTTCTATTGAGTCTGTGGATGTGAAATATTCATTCGAATTTAAGTATATACAGGGTGAGTCTTTGACCACTGCATTAATTTTAACCAAAGATTCCTCTCATCAAATGAAACACTTTTATCATTTACCATTTTTCCAGATTCAGCTCAGGTAAAAAGTTACAAGCGTTTAAAGATTTCACAATGTGCTAATACACTCCCGCATATAAATTATCTATGACATTGTTGGCGTACGAGAATAAGGCATGGTAACGTGGTTTACAGCTTGATTCGGGACTCCAACGCTCAGGGACGGATCCATAAAAGTAGTGAAATTTCTGGAGTTTTCCATTTTAAAACATTCAATGAAGAATATCTCGAACACGGTGCGTTTAAGGAGAAATGATGAAGAATAATATAATGTTCTAAAACGATGGAATATTCTTGAAATGACTCAAGAAAAACTTTATATGCTTTCTTTATGCCAATTTCGTTTAGTTTTATGAATCCACGAGTCCATAACTAGAAAACCAGTAGAAGTAGAAAATAACTAATAGTTGGAAAATATGAACCATAGTTATAGGAAACTTTACGCCAACATTCATTTTATTCGAAAAAAGGATATCAAAGCTACAAAATAAAAACTGATTTTTTTTCAAAATTTCAACAGCCTGTATCTTTTTACATGAGCTGAATTTGGAAAAATGTTAAAGGAAAAAAATGTTTCATTTGATGAGAGGAATCTTTGGTTAAAATTAATGCAGTGGTCAAAGACTCACCCTGTATATGCCGAATTTTATAAGGATCATTTCATTATAAGCATAGAAAAACTATGAATAATGTTCGATATCTAGAAAACAACTAGATTTAGCTAATTCAACTCTTTTATTAGAAGAGAAAGGCTGATGCTAAGCGGATATTTATCCCGACACGGGAATCTGCTCGAGAAAGCTATCGCTGACCATCAAACTAGAAGGATTTCGGTTAACCGCTATCTTTTGTGCATTCTTCGAGAACTGATTCGTCATTGTTTACAGCTCTTGCTGTGCTTATTTTAATGAAGATAGACGTATTGCAAAAATGGGAACGTTCTTGCACAGAATGATGCACCAGGGGGAAACCGCCATTTTGTTGTTTCAAGAAGCGGATATCAGCTGCGTTGTGACACTGCAAGCCTCGGTTGATTTTATCACGATGTAGAGAAACCGCGTCATGCATCCGCCATGCATCAGCGATATAACTTCGATGAAGACCTTTTTTGCGTCAGAAATTCATTTTATTTTACTATTATAATGTAATATGTATTTTGTGTATATACAGTGTGGTCCAACGAAAACTTAACACCTCGATTTTCCAGCTTTAAAATGAAAATGTGGAAAATCACTCGGACCCGTAGATTTCTGATTCGAGAGGGAACAACTTTTCCCCTCTTTGTATCCCTGTAACTGCAACCCCCTAACGGGGGTAATCACAACCCCTTTATTTTGAATATGGATGAGAGGAGTTGCGATACCTCATCTTATCGAGTAATATTTGATCCTAAAATTTCGCTTCAAAACCATCGATAACGAAATGACAGGTAAAATAGTGGGGGAGTACTTACTTTAGTGATTAGTTTATTAAATGCTGGAAACGAGCCATGCAGTAATATAAGTTTTGTTGAAAAAGCTCACGTATATTACTCAAGATTTCTGATGTAATTTGACGGCATTTATTAATGATCCTTTCAGTTCGCAAACAATCCAGTGACTCAGGCTGGGAAGCGTACATATTGGATTTCAGGTGGTTTTCATAGAAAAAAGTCTAGTGGAGCCAGATCAGGTGATCTGGGTGGCCACTTAATATGTTCTTTCTTCCAATTCCAGTTGGAAGTCGAAATGAGTTGGT
Organism: Halyzia sedecimguttata; assembly: GCA_937662695.2. NCBI lineage: Eukaryota > Metazoa > Arthropoda > Insecta > Coleoptera > Coccinellidae > Halyzia > Halyzia sedecimguttata. The sequence continues at coordinate 37,519,326 of OW569411.2, forward strand.
GCGCCATCTTGTTGGAAAATTATCGTTTGATGGTATACTGCATTCTACAATACTTGCACGAGGGCTGGATAAATAATTTTCACCAATAAATCTGAATAAATTTGGCCAGTGAGATTACCGGCTATAAAAAGGGTCGATTATGTGTTTTCCATAAATACACGCCCAAACATTTCATTTTTGGGGAAGCTGAGTATGCACCCCGCTAAATAACCGTTGAGGTAAAATGAACACTCGTCCGAAAAATAGATATCGAACAAGTAGTTAATCATTTCACTGACCACTTCATAGAACTGGAATCGGCGATCGTGATTTTCATTATTGTTGTGCGTGAAACATCAGATACATCGGACAATTTCCCAGTACTCAAGGTCAGATCCATTGCTACCTAAGACAGCCACGTCCTACGCTTCGTCTCTTTCAAGCTCCCCCTTTTTGTTTCTGACTGAACCAGTAGCGTCAAATTTGGCAACCAGTTGCACAAAGTAAGTAGCGGATACATTTTTTCCAGGATATCGTTTGTTAAATAAAGCCGCTGTGGTTCGCGCAGAGTCATTTCCACCCTATCTTCTACGGAATACACCAAATCTACTACAAATTTACAGATTTACAATTGCTTTGACACACTTGTAACGTTCTTAAATATTCACGATAGACTAAGGTAAATCGAAAACATCATCCGTCTACTTTTTTGGATAAGAAATGAATACTTTTATCGACAAAAACTTAAAAACATATTTACTACATACCTTTGAAATGTGTCGGATACGAATAATATGCTCGAGGTAAATTCAACATTGCATTGCCTCTTCCACTAATTTCGCTGTTATTTCATTATCGATGGATATTTTGAAGCGAAATTTTAGGGTCATTTTCAAAATTAGTTATCGCAACACCCCTCATCCCTATTCAAAATCAAGGGGTTGTGCTCACCCCCGCTAGAGGATTTAAGTTATGGGGATGAAAAAAGCAGAAAAGTTCTTCACCCTCGAATCAGAAATTGAAGAGTCCGATCAATTTTACACATTTTCATTTTAAAGTCGGAAAATCGAGGTGTTAAGTTTTCGTTGGACCACTCTGTATGTTATTTGTATATTGATCTCCGAAAACCATATGTTAAGTTAATTGGCTAAAGCCACCAAAGTGATTTGAAAATCGATAGATCTCCAGTGGCAGCGTAAGGTGTCGGCGACGTCGGCCACTTTCCACTTGAAGGGGACCCGCAGGAGTCCTGCGAGATATTAAAAGTTCAGTCATTCTCATTACACATCCCAAAGGGGGTGTGCTGTGCTTTACCTATATTATTGACAGATGGAAAATTTAGCGAAAATATGTTGTTCCTACTGGAACTTTAAGCTACAAAGGTTCAATTTTTTTTAAACTTATAGGAAACTACATTTTTCCTCCCATTCTTCTGCCGCTTCGTCGTTCCTGTCAGTAGATATCGCCTCTGTCATGACTGTCCACCTGTGCGTGACGCATTGAAATCGAAGCACCGCACTGGAGAAATTACTTCGGCACTTTTGTGCTGAAGTCAAATGCGTCTACGGCAGACTCTCACTGAAAAAGCCGTATTCATAAGTTCATCAGTGAGAGCTGGAACGGAACGCTAACCAACCCAGAGGTTGTGGGTCCTAACATCGTAGAATGCACGCATCGAAACCCACAAACTAATATTCACACCAAAAATATTACTGAACAGTAAATTCATTGTTTGCGTACTGTCCCACCCTTCTAATTCTTCTCTTGGTCCAAGTAATCTCGAAAAATTAGTAATAAATTGGTTAAACCCTGTTTGACACTTCTTGACATCATGAATAGTGTGGGAATCACATTTTAAATTCATAATAAAAAAAATAGAGAAGGTCACATGTGGAAAGAAGGAACATTTTTCTATGAATGATAGTTTTATGCTCATTTCAATTCTGTAACCAAAATTGATAAAATCGAATGTAATGGGCGTTGATTTCGAGGAGAAAAAAATGTGAAGTTTTACATGATACGGACCTGGATTCTTCTGAATTTCGTTTTCTCTATCGGTTTTTCAAGAGATGAAGAATATGTATGTTTCAGAAAGATATAGGGAGTGGTGCAGAAGATATGAGACAATGAAGTAATGTAGAAAATCCATAAAACTTGGTACCTATGCGTGGTTAAAAGGTTTCCCTCTCCCCAGTGTAACACCCTGTATAAGAAGTGATCATTAATAAATCATGCTTAAAATCAATTCTGTCAATCTTCCTGGCTATCTGTTAGAGAGTGAACTTTCGAAAGAAATAACTCGGGGACGTGAAATTTGCAGGGTATTGTAGAAATTGGAACGGGAAGGTCAGGGTCATGATGAACGGAGATGATACTGAATTAAGATATATTACCACTTAAAATCTTAGTTCAGTCATACCTCAGAGAATGCGAATCTAACATGTTTAAAACGAAAAGTTGTATGTTAAATATTGTTTTAACAGAGTTCGCTCGGAAATGATGATCTATTCAAAACAACAGTAATTCATACTCTCACGATTTTAATAGGATTTTATTGCTTAGGGATCATATCATTGTCATAGATTTCATTGATTGGTATCAACTAACACAAATTTTCTGTTTTAAGTATACAGCAATGCATTGAAACATAATTTATTCATAAATATAAATCAAACCGGACGTTTCTTGACTAACTATAAACGTAAATGGTATCTGTGAGATGAGGGGGCAAAATATTTGAAGAATAATTTGACTGCTGTAAGGTTCGATCTCCCCCACAGGAACTTAAACTTATAAGAGCTCTTGAGAAGATAAGCAGAAAAATTATATTCAAATCATTATGGTATAAATCATTTCTTCCAAAAATTGGAATAGACCCTTACGAAATTTTGCCTTTTCAGTCAAATTTTATTTTCATATCTTGTTTCTCAATTTATTCATGAATATATAGCTATATTTTTCATATTTCCCTACAAATATGACTCATTCACGGACTTGAACTCCAAGCACTCGAGCTCTTAATCCATTCTACAATTTTCAAGTTCCTCAGTTATTTTTTCTGAAAGTTACTGCGATTACAAAAGGAGGACCGGCTAGATAGACGGAGATAACTAAATTTGACCACAAATTTGTGCGAAATTATAACGTTTTGGTATATAAGGGCGCAGACGTGTATCACTGTGTCAGATCACAGTTATGAAAAAGTTTGCGAAAGCACAGACTTGACGTCAGTCTGATTTGGTGCACTTGTTCAAATTCATAGCCAGAGCCGTCACCCATCCAGGTAATGAACTAGCCCGAGGATGCTTGGCTTCCAGGAAAAAATACTATTTTTACGATACTTCCAATAATATAGATCTGATCTAGTGTAAATCTAGAACTTGGCTGTAAAATAAGGTACTGAAGAAGGCTTTTGCAAAATTTCAATTATATTTGTCAAAAATCACCATGAATGGTTCCAACCTCCTCGGAATCTGACATTAGGGAATGGAGTTTTTCGTATTGAATCGTAAAAAATTCTGATAATCTGGAAAATTCTTGAGGATTATAAGTTACTCACGCTTTTTCATCGTTTCTTGGTTAATGTTATATAGAATAAAAATCAGGATAACGCAAGTACCAGCACCATGAGTTTTCTCCGCTCCTTTTGCGGAATTACCCGTTAAACTTTTTCAGTCAATTAAACAGTGCGCTTCAAAATTATGGAACAAATTCATTTTCTCAGAAGAAAAATATTTGGCAACCAAATCCTGAAACAGGTCAATTTTTGTTTCAATTTTACAAAATTTTTATGCATTTTGAGGGATTTTTGTTGCACCCTGTGCCATCCCCATCAACCCTCTAAATTTTTTGAATAGGGGAAGTGGGTCATGTAGTACTTTTTTGGCAAGGTCTTTGTATCTTCTTTACAGGCGTGCAAAAATGTTAATGAAAAAATTTTCTGCTTTGAAAAATAGTTAGTTCAAAGAGGTTTTCAGTATGTGCACTTTGTCATGGCTCATTTACTTTGAGACGATGGTACCTGATGAAATTTGTCACCGAAAGTCGACCATTACAGTTTTTCTCATGCACAACTTTCAACCCCTACGAACCCTTTAATGGAGAAAAAAATGGGTGGGGGCGTGAGGGGGTCGAAAGGGGTTGAAAGTTGTTCATGAACAAAACTGTAATGGTCGACTTTCATTCGATGACAAATTTCATCAGATACCATCGTTTCAAAGTAAATGAGCCATGACAAAGTGCACATACTGAAAACCTCTTTGAACTAACTATTTTTCAAAAAAGAAATTTTCTTCTTGAAAATTTCTGCGTGTCTGTAAAGACGAACCAAAGACCTTGCCAAAAAACTACCACATAACCCACTTTCCCTATTCAAAAAATTTAGAGGGTTGATGGGGATGGCACAGGGTGCAACAAAAATCCTTCAAAAATGCATAAAAATTTGGTAAAAGTGAAACAAAAATTGAACAGGATTTTGTTGCCAAATATTTTTCTTCTGAAAAAATGAATTTGTTCCATAATTTTGACGCGCACTGTATAAAATATTTCCGATTTGAGCAAATCTTCAAATCTTTGGTAGGTACTCAATTATATCTGGATGAACATATCGTATAACTTTCAATTGATCCTAAATATATGGATATGAAATAAGTCCATAATTATCATATATATCTCATCTCTACCTGTAATAGGTATTAAAAAGCGATTTATGATCATATTTTAAACAAATTGCTTCTCCCTGATACAAATGACATGACCTAAAGACCGGTCCAGACGCTACGTTTTGCACAACCTTTTGTCTGCACAGTTCAACACATTGCAGGTGAAACGTTGCGCAGTTTTGAAAACGGAACGGAGACGGTACAGTTGCAGCGATAACGGAGCTAGAGAGCATAGATATCCGTGAACTGTGCGGATTTGTCGCTGCATGTAGACGGAATAGACCAGAATAGTACCTCCTCCATGACGATATCCCTAAAACTGTGCGAAATATACAGATATCTGCGAGGATATCTCTTCACCATGTATACGCTCCAAATTGCTACGTTTTCATTCCGTCTTAAGACTGCTTCTTTCAGACTTGGTTTTGAAAAATAAAAAAAAATTATCGTTTTGAAATTCAAATGTTGAAGGGATTTCTGAGGGTGAATGCCTTTGAAATTAGCGGAGGTGATTCTTCTTCAAGAGATCTATGCGGTTACAGAGGAGAATACACTTATAAAGAAGAAAATAATTTTAGTGATTAGTTTTAGTGAAATGAAAATAAAATGTATGAAAATAATAATTAACAGTAATGTATGAATTGAAAATACGGGCTGTATAGGTACTTATATACTTGCAATGCCCGTATTTAAAGCAACGTCGTCCTATTCCCTGTCAATAATTACCCTAATTTTGTAAAGTGGATATTTTTTATTCCAAGGAACTTTCATTTCTAATTGGATCAATTCAAACTGCGTCATGAAATTAATTGTTTACACTCCGTGTCAAAAGTCAAAAACCGTTGACAACTTTATTGTTCGAGGTTAAAACAGTGGACCAGTATACTGTAATCTTCACAATATTTCGATATTTTGCCAATATGTCCAACAATATAGATCTCTTCGACTTTGAATCGTTGCTGTAACATTAAGTTTTGAAGGTTCTTGCAAAATGTCAGCGATATCTGATCTATTTTAAAATTTTCTAGTCATACGATACTCACGAAATTTTGCAATAAGTCTTCGGGTTTGTATGTTTCAACTAACTATACAGAGTTTAAATTCGATCATATAGAACACAGTAACAAAACCTACACAGAACACAACTGATTCTCCTTACCAGCTCAAGCTCTCGAGAGCTTATGAGGGGTATCCTTGGGGAAGACTAGGAGGATCAGTATAATAATATCAGTCATTTCAGTATTTTTCAAGTTATTTGAAAATTAAAATTTCAGATGCCTATAACTCCGAAACCACAAAGCGGATTTTCCCCATTAACGAACTTAAGCGCCGCATTTGGATTCCAAACATACCCCTCGACATACCCTGGATATTTCAACCCTTTAACTCATTGCGTTCAAAAGTAATCGTGCTGACGGCCGGCCGGAATGAATTAAGTTTTACCTAAGATGGATTCTTCAGTGGTCCGAAAATAAACGTTTGAAACCATTTTCAGCCAAAAAATAGGAAATTACGGAGATTTACAGAAATTGATCGGCATTCTGTTCAGGGGAACAAGCGCACACAAAGTTTCAGTCTTGATAAAGATCAAATCAGGAAAAACGACATTTCAAAATCTCAAAACAATTTTGTTTCCATGAACAGGCTAGAAGTGTCACTCCCGTATTTTGATTCTAAATTTGATGAAGGTTATGATATAAATCTTATATAATCCCTAGCTCAACTATGAAGTGAAAATAAACTCGAAAGAAAATAATGATGTCATTGACTCCAAATTAATTTACGTACCAACACTCGCTAATATCTGTTCCTCCTCAGTAACGACGCATATGATGGAAGTCAGTTTGTTATGCACATAATCCAAGCAGAAATTTTTTACACCAAGTGACATCCCATAAGCCTTAAAAACGCTATCGTTCAAGTCCTGCTCCAAATTCGTCTTATTCATTGCAATAGAATTTGGCGTGTCACAAATGAAACCAGCGTGAAAGAGTCTGTAATCTTTGGTGTGTTCGTTTTCTCCCAGGTAGGTCATGAGGATGTGTTGATCGGTTGGCGAAGGTTTGCAGACTCTGTTTACTCCTGCCTTTACTGGGAACTGTCCGTCTTCGCAGCATTTTCTCAGACACTTGGTGACTTCACAGATACAACCCCAGATCGTATAGTCTTCGATATAATAATTATTCGATTCATACCGCACATTGTCTTTGATGATGGCCGTCCCGGACTTGAAGCCATCTGATATGTTATTCACGAGGTCACCTTTGCGACACGAGTCTACATCTAATATTTTATCCGCGAAAACTACGACAAATAACACTACCAGTCGACACATTCTCGATGAGTAATGTTGGAAAAGCGTTAAACACCTAGAAATCTAAAGATTGAATCACCAAAGATTAGATAAGATTTAACTTGAAAATAACATCTCGAACGGCGGGACCGACCATGCCCAGATAGATTTGTTAGGTTAAAGTAAACAGTCGGAAAAGTGTGAGAGCTGTGGTTATTCTTGATACCCGATGAACACCAAACGATACGACCGATGCGAATGCTTGGAGCTATTTCTTCGGGAAACTGTCGGGACGTTGAGTGTATTGTTGAAGAAACAAAGGAGAGGAATATGACGTTGGATAACGCTAAAATTAACTCGCATTTCGTGAATGAGTAATTAATCATCATCGGGAAGAACTGATCGACTTCTATTTCACGGTGAATTCCGGTATTTCATGATACATTTAGGTATTACCATTATATGTACGAATTTCATCTGCTCCTATTTCCATTAAATTTATTTTCATACCCGGTTATACTATATCAAATTATTAAGCTTGAATTGTAAATACAAGAAGTGGGTAAGCCCTGTGGACACGAGCTTTGGCGCTCTTGTTCAAACATTGACAAATATATCTCCGAAAGTATTGATTACGGAGAGTTGGGAATAATATCAATGGAATCTTATGATAGAACTGCATCATAAAAAAATTAATTCAAATAATAGTTTATTTTTGAAGATTAAATGAGCAATCTGCAATTATTTAACCTCGTGGAATGGGTTGTTGCAACTTACACTCGGTGCATAGTTTTCACAACTCGAAATACCAAAGGAAAGTATCATCGAAATGTCTAGAGCAAGGTTTGGAGACAATCATAGCAAATTGTCCATTTATTCCTGATATTTTAATAGGTAAGTATAGGCTGACGAAAAAATTATTTTAATAGTTCAAATTATATTAATGAATACAAAGCTCTTTTCATAATTTGCTAGTTCATTTAACACATTCATTCTGTATTATGAACCTTAAGAAACCTCAAGAAAAAAAATATGATACACAATCACATCAAATTTCTTTTGATGGTTCCATTATGCTATTCTTACCTATATATTCTAAATATTTTGAAAAATCATCCCCAATATTTATACATAAATTATTCAATATGCATCAAGTCAATGTTATTTTTGTTATCGAAACAGTATATGTTCACAAATTCAAGATTCGGAGCCTTGTTTTGCAACACAAAATATTTCCAAAGTACGAACTATATAAACAACTAGAACAGAAATAAATTTGACATGTATCTTATAGGTATAAGATGACATGAATGAACAGTGAACACAGATAGAACACAGACAGATAGAATTAGCAGTCTGTAAAAACATAGAAGTACGATGTATTATTGAACTTTTGAAAGATCATATCTCCGAAAGTATTGGTTTGTTAGAGTTGAAAATAACATCAGTGGATTCTTATGGTGGACTTGCATCATAATAAAAATTGAATTTGAAACTAGTAATGTGAAAAATATTTTTATTTTTCGTTGCTCCGAAACCATTAAGCTGATTCAGTTCAATAACGAACCCAACGGAGATATTTATCTCCCAAACCTACTGAAATTTTCAACTGTCTAGCTCATTCCGTTCGAGAGTTATCGTGCTTACGGCTGGCCGGCCGTACAGAATAGATTTCGACCAAGGATTCTTGATCGGTGAGTCGAACAAAATCGAATAAGACCATTTTCATCCAAAAATTCGAAAATTACAGACATTGGGGCAAATTGATAAGCACTCTGTTCCGAGGAACACGAGTGCGAAAAATTAGTAATAGATCTAACTTATAGGATCGTACAACAGTGGCGAGGATTCAATCTCAAATGGATTGGCATAATTATATTTCAGTTTATTTTTTTATCAAGTGTGAAAACTTTAAAATTATGCACAGGAAATATTTGAGCAAATCATCCCCCTGCCCTTAAAATGTTTGCTTTGACGTTTTCTGTAAGTTGTAGTTAGTTTTATCCATATATTAATCTCCTCAAATGAAATACCTATTTCATTCATAATTTTTCCAGATTCAGCTCAGGTAAAAAGTGCACTTTCTTCACCTGTTGAACACAGAAACCCTTACTGGATTCAATATAGTATAATTACCTAAGAGCTTTATCGTCTGACGCTCGAAATTCAATGAAATTGTTCAAGAAAACTCATTTACTCACTTAAGTTTTATGGAATGGTTTTTAATAATCTTAATGCAGCATTTGTAAAAAATTTGTTCCACTAGTCCTGAATATTGAAACACTGAAATTCAACTCGATTTTAATTCAATATCCACTATAAGATTATACACAATTTCACCATGACCGAACTCCATAGATACTATAGAGGCATATATATTATATCTGCGGTAGGTTTCACGAAGATAAGTTTAGTTTACAATTAACTAATTTCACTGTCAACTGTAACAAGCCGATTAATAGAATTCGGGTTTCGCATTTCGATGATATCAAAGCCCAAAGTTCTCAGATAAGAAAAACCTTGATCAAAACCGTTGATTAGTTATTCGAGGAAAACAATCTGACAACCTCGCATTTACACGTATTTAACCGAGGCAAGCACAGAAATGTAATAATTATTAGGTTATATTCTAATTTATCTAGTAGGTACTTATATGGCGAAGCGCCCGATTGTTTATGCTCACATAGTTCCGTAGTTACATCTGACCAAATTTTGAATTTTAAGAAATTTCTCGTTAACAATAATTGGGTTAGATAGGTCGAATTATATCTTTATGATGTGTTAAATTCATTTATCGTTTGATGGAAAATCGATGTATTTTGACGTTTGCACACACACTACAACTGATTCAACTAGTTGGAATAAAAAAAGTGGTAAAGCCCTGTGGAGAGGAGCTTTGGCGCTCTTGTTCGAACTTTGACAATTAATCTCCGAAATTATTGGTTTCTCAGAGTAGGGAATGATATCAATTAAATGGATACTTATAATAGTACTGCATCATAAACGAAACTAAATTAAAATTAATAACGAACTCATTCGAGATATTCATTCCTCAAATCTCCTCTGAAAATTATATTATATCAATTGAAACTTAGCCAATATTCCGGTTTTGTTTTCACTGAAGATATTGAATTGAAATTGAAATTGAAAATTTTTTATTAGGTACCAAAATACACATACAATTAATATATTTTATCTTGCCACAGAAGAAATTCTTGTGTGTGGCTCAAAAAATAACAAATTCAATGACTCACAAACCAAGGATGTAACACACCGAAACAAAGCAAGTCTATTAATCTCTCTCAAGATTCTTTAATCCCCCCAAACGGCAACGGTCCAGAAAAGCAATACAGAGCGAGAATTACAATGATAATTTCCTCCTGATTAATGAGAAAATAAATTATTAATTTGATCATAGTTAAGTTTAATCCATTCAACAGTATGTTTTTTAAAAACACTAACACGTTCCAGGTTTCTAATACTGATATCGATTAAATTCACAAATATATGAATGTAATTCAAAAAGTATCTCTCCCCCAATCTAGAATTTGTTCTAAAAGAATAGGCACTATTGTTGATATAATTTCTTGTGAAATAACTATGAGGTAACGCATATGTGTAAATTTTTTTCGTATACCAATTTATTAAAAGTGTCTTAACATATATCTGTCTAATACTCAAAAAGGAACTAATCCGAAACAACTCTCCCGTAGGAAAATCGGATGGTTTTTTATATATGATTTTAATTATATATTTTGAATATATTTTTATTTTCAAATGGATTATCCAAGGGCATATAGGGTAGGGGTAATTATAATATCCTATAATTGTTCATTTTGCATTAAATCATACTTTGTTAGAACAGAAATCAATATATTTTACATTTTCGTCATAGGTAGATAAGATTATATGTATGAACAGTGAACACAGATAGAACGCAGACAGATAGTATTCGGATTCTGTGATAACATAGAAGTACGATGTATTATTGAAAAATCATATCTCCGAAAGTATCAGCTTGTTAGAGTTTAAAATGATATCAATGAATTCTTATGATGAAAAAAAAAATTGAATTTGAAATTTGTAATGTAAAAAAAAAATTTTTTTTCGTTACTCCGAAAACATCGGGCAGATTCTGCCCAATAACAGAGTTAGCCGATATATTTATCTCCCAAACCTACACTGACAATTTTAACTGTCTAGCTCATTCCGTTCGAGAGTTATCGTGTTAACGAATGGCCAGACATAATCGATTTCCACCACGGATTCTTGATATCAATGAGTCGAACCAAATCGTTTGAGACCATTTTCAGCAAAAATTAGAAAATTACAGACTTTTGGGCAAATTGATAAGCACTATGTTACCAGTAACAGGAGCGCCAAAAAATTAAAAGTGACGTGGGTTACATCTGTAAAAAATTATTTATTGGATATGTGATACAAGATGAAATTATTTTCCATATAATATGAGGGAAATCCTAAGAAGTATTGTACAGAATCATAACAATATGAAAATAAATAAAGTAATTTACTCGTTTTCCGATACCCATTCAAATATCACGTTAAAATTAAACAATATGCAATGACGGAACCTCTCAAATTGGGTTATTGCAACTTACACTCGTTGCATAGTTTTCACAACTCGAAATACCTTAGGAAAGTATCATCGAAATGTCAGAGCAAGGCTGAATATGTATTTTGGACTTGTTGTTTGAATTGCAGGTGAGTTTACACAATTCGTAAACAAGCAGAAATTTCAAACTAAACATGTTTAGTTATACCTTATTAACTTATCCCTTTTCCTTTATTCGAGGATTCTAACACAGACTATCTGTGATTCTAGTTCAGGGCCGAATTCATGAAAGCAGTTGAATATCTGGATTTTGGAAAGATTTTATTTATTACTTTCAATTTACAATATCTCGAAAACGAGAAATGATGAAGAATAATTTAATTTTCTTGAATTATTGAAGATTCTTAAAATGAGATAAACTTTATCTGCTTTCTTAACGCAAATTTCTCATTCATTCATAAATTCGAGTCATTAACTAGGTAACGAGTGGAATTAGGAAAAACTGTTATTTGGAGATTATCTGTCATTGTTACAGAAAACTTTACACGAAGATCAATTTCATTCTGAATAACCATGTGAAAGCTACAAAAGGACACATGAGCGAAATTAGGAATAAAGATGAATGAAAAAGGTATTTGATTTGATTGGTCTGCATTCCTTGAAAAAATTCCGCGTTCAAACGATGCAGTTGGGCCATGCAGCGCTCGCTATTAACTGTCGTGCGTTTTTCAAGGTATAGTCTCGTGAACAAGTGCTTTTTAAGTCAAAATTTTTGCGAATTCTACGAAAATTATGATTGAGGTGTCATTCGATTCGGATTGGCATGCAGATAGTTTTTGAGAAAATGCTAAGGCCGCTCGCGAAAATCGCAATAGTTACACGGAAAAAAATCATAATTTACATTCAAGTATAAACATAGTCTTGATGAAATATTCCAAAAGCAAGTTTTTTCATACCTGAGTTGAAAGTATTTATCTTGAAAGTAGAAAATACTGATTTTATTCTGAGAAGATACATATACTTATTCACCAAGATTCCGATACATTTTATTGAACATGTTATATTCTCAATACAATAAGATCACTTCAATGAAAGCAAGAACCGCTATTGAGTTCTATTGAAAATCATTTTGTATTCTCTAAAGAAAATGCAAGACTTGAGCCAAAATTATTTAAAGTAGATCGTAACCTAATTTTGACATTGAATTACAAAGAACACTATTTTATAGCTAGAATATTAATTCTCAATTGTAGGAAATATTCTACTGATGAAAGTGTTTCAATAATTATATTGAGAATAGCTCTCATGGTTGAAATCTAAGAGATCTCATATGAATTCAGGTACAACTTCACCCAAGAACAGGCTATACTTATTCGAAATAATATTAAATGCGCAGTCAAGTCTCAATACACTCAACTATAGAGTATCGATTGAGCAAATCCACATATCTGCACTGGGTGGAAAGGTTGGCGGCGGACTTATATGTGCGTCGCAGCAAATGTTCCAACAATGATAGCTTTAAATACTAAGCTATCATTGTTTCAATATTGCAACGCTCAGATATGGGAGTAGCTTGAATAAATACCCAATGCTATTTTTTGAAATAAATAACATTTTGATACTAAGTAGATGACGCTGGAGAGAAAATTAACTTCAAATTTCCAAATATGGGAGGTCAAAAAAAATTCAGATAGTTAGAAGGACAAGAAAAAAATTATTTTCTATGATGTACCACTTGACACTCCATATTATTTGAGTGTCTCTCATTTCAAAGGGAATTAAATTGAAGAACACTTCAAAATTGATATGAGTTTCACTATACTCGGAGGGATAGTATAGATGATTATCAAACAATTTTAAGTATAATATTGATATGATTAGAAATATTCTCATTTTTATCTATTACTTCTTACTCTGCATTAAGGAAATAGTTGCTCAGAAAATAACTATACTCATTCGGAAACTAAGAAAGTTTTGCTAAAAGACAGTTCTATATTCATTTCAAGTAGGCTTATTCTTAGTTGAAGTTATGCTATACGTTAAAATTAGTGTTACTATACTATTTTCAAGTTTGTTTTTCTTTATCGGAAGTAAGCTGAACTGATAGGTATAAGAATAATGTGCATATTGCATTGAGTCAAGTTATCATTGAGAATATATGAGTCTACCATAGCTTTCAATCAAGACTACTAGTCTTGCTCGCAGTGTACTTTTTTTTTTTTTTGTATAAACAATTAAGTGAAAAAAAATAAGGGGCTTTGGTTTTTCACCAATATGTCAAAAACTATCTGAGATAATTGCAATTTGTAAAGAGATTCAAGAAGGGGAGGAAATTTCCTAAAAAGGAAGTGCCAACTCTCGGAAATAGGACTAATATTAATAATTTTCCTAGAGGGTTGGAATACTCCCGAAAACGGGTACCTCGACTTGCATAAGCCTCGCTTCCTTCGGACCTTTCATGAATGAATTTAATTTAAACTTATTAAATATGAAAATAAGAAATTGAAAAAATTCAGGGGCCTCCAGGATAGATCCATGAACAATAATCCGTGATCCAAAAATGTTTATCGCGATTTTTCAATAAGTTATCCATTAGTTAATTAACAATTTTTTGTAGCACGAATATTAACATTGCAAGTACGCTAATTGTTGAACTATTAATCTGAGAATTTCTTCCTTTCGTGTAGCTATTTTTCAAAGGTGGTAGAATAGATGACTATTGGAAAAATTTCAAAAATTGCTAGTTTTCGTTTTGTTATGAACAATTTACTTAAGTAAAAAATTATAAAGCTTCAATTTATATTATTACTATTGATCCGTTCTTATGATCAGAAACTACTCAAAAATGATTTTTAATAATTATTAACTCCTATTGTTTGAGAAATTGTGGTAAACCAATGCGTTGTTTATGAGATAATTTAAAATTTTCTTTTGAAACATAATCGAAGCTGTATAATTTTTCACTTGAGAAAATTGTTAATAACAAAACGAAAATAACAATTTTGAAAATTTTCCGACGGGAATCTATTTTAAGATCTTTGAAAAATAGCTCCACTAAAGGAAAACATTTTCAGATCAATAGTTTAACAATTATAGCTCTTGCAATGTTGATGTTCGTGCTACAAAAAATTGTTAATTAACTAATGGATAACTAATTGAAAAGTCCTGATAAACATTTTTGGAGCACGGATTGTTTATTGATCTATCCTGCAGACGCCTGAATTTTTAATTTTCATATTCAATAAATATACATATATATATATATATATTTATTAATATTTAATAATACTCAATAATATATAATAATAATATATTATATTTAATAATATTTATTCATGAAACGTCCGAAGGGAGCGAGGCTTACGCAAGACGGAGTACCCGTTTTCGGGAGTATTTTCAACCCTCTGGGAAAATTATAAATATTGGTCCTACTTCCGGAAGTTGGGACTTTTTTTCAGGAAATTTCCTCCTCTTCTTGAATCTTTTTACAAATTTGAATTATCTCGAGAACTTTTTCGACATATTGGCGAAAAACCAAAGCTCCTTCATTTTTTTCACTTAATTGTTTATAACTATTGCAATTTTTGCGAGCGGCCTTAGCATCATAATTTTCGGAGAATACCCAAAAATTTCGACCTAAAAAACACTAGTTGACTAGACTAGTAGCCGATATTCAAAATATCGCCGCATCCTAAAATACGGAATTGCCAGCACTATGTTGCGCTTTCGGATGCATTGGGCAAGGTTCACCGGCTGCTGTCAGTGCTGTCCACTTAGTTGACTGCATTTAACTCCGGTGTTTTATGGTAAATCCAAGTCCAAGTAGATTGCGCATCCGAAGGTGCCAGATAAGTCTGTTGTTGAGCATAATCGGCCGAACGGTTTCTGGAATATTATTTTCTCGATAACTGAAAAAATACAAATCCGATCGAATTGAAGCTTGGTAACTGGCTGTAGAATATCGACATGAACACGTGTGTGAAATTTGTTAGGAACGTGCCAATAAAATTTTTTTTAAAAATTACGAAAAAATATGATGTATCTCACGATACATTACGACATTGACATAATCGGCTGAATTGTTTTGGAGTTTTGTTGTTATTTCCTCTATACCTCAAAATATAAAAATCTGATCCAATTGAAACTCGGTGATTACTTGTAGAATGCCGACCCACTAATTTCCGCTGACATTCGTGAATATCGTATCCCGGAGTTACTTGAGGCGTAAGTTTCTCCGTATTTCAATTCCAATATTATGTGAGAATTAAAAATGCTGTGGTCGATTCTCTAATTATACTGAAGTCTATCATTAGCGTCTATCAAAGCGGCGTAAACGTTTAGATAACAGGAAAATGGGTTCAAGCCCTGTGGACAGGAGCTTTCTGGCGCTCTAGTTCAAACAGACAAATTATATCTCCGAAAGTATTGGTTTCTCAGAGTTGGGAATTAAATCAATGTATTCTTATGATAGAACTGCATCATAAAGGAATTTCAATTCAAATAATAGTTTATTCATCAAGATTAAATGAGCAATCTGAGAATAAGAACTGCACCATGGAAGAAATCAAATTAAAATAACTGAAATGAATTTGACTCTCTCTTATAGAACAGGATGACATGTACGAGTATGAACACAGATCATATAATAAAGCTTAGATAGAATAATTATAACATTCTGTGAAAACATAGAAGTACGATTCATTGTTGAAATTTCGAAAAATCATATCTCCGAAAGTATTAGCTTGATGGAGCTGAAAATGATATCAATGGATTTTTATGGTGAAACTGCATCTTGAATAAAAATTGACTTTGAAATTTAGTACTTAAAAAAAAAATTCGTTACACCGAAACCATCTGGCCTATTTTGCCTAATAACGAACTAAACTGAGATATTCATCTCCCTAACCTACTCTGAAAATTTCAACAGCCTAGCTCATTCCGTTCGAGAGTTATTGTAGAAACATTTTTTTTAAATTTCCAAAAAATTTTTTTGACACATTGCGGTAACCTGGTCAATACAAAACTTCACATGCGTATAAAAGTCGTTATTCTACAATTTGATGCTAAATTTCAGATAGTTCGAGTGATCGGTTTCGGAAATATTCATAAAAAATGTTTTTACTGAAATTGGCCATAACTCCGAAACTTCGTTATGGATTTTGCTTATTAACGAACTTGTCCGAGATATTTAGCCCCAAACCCACCTTGCAAATTTCAATCTTCTTACTCCTTTCGTTCGAGAGTTATCGTGCCTACGTCCGGCCGGACCGGCCGGAAAGAATCGATTTCGACCTCGGATTCTTGCTCAGTGAGTCGAACCAAATCGTTTGAGACCATTTTCAGCACTCAGTTCCGAGGAACCAGAGCGCCAAAAAATACCCGGAAACGTAAAAGCGCTAGAAAACCGATACCCCTGAAAACAAAATCTTATGGAAATGAGAGAGAAACGAGTACGACAAGAAACTCTCAAGAATAGGAAAGTAGAAAATCGAAAACTACAAAAGACTTTTTATTATAATAAGAGTTGAAAATGTTCTGATGAATATATGTTAGTTTACCTAACTGATTTGGTTTCATCTCAATAAAATGCGTTATTTCAATGAAAATGTTGAATTCTGTGCACATTCTCATAATTTCACCGTCAACGATTCAATAGTCAAGCTGCCCCTGGTATATGATCTACCTACCCCAGAATAGGGGTTGATTGACTAAGATTCAGTGTTTTGAAAAACCCATACAATTTTCATGAATACCTTAAACTGAGAACTAAATTTGACGTGTTATGATCAGATCAATAAATTTCCTATGGACTGACATAATTTTCTTTACCTCGAATATTGAAACATGAAAAATACATGCAAACAATTTATTTGAAAACTGGTCAACCATCCCCGGTCTCCCTACCCTGGTGTCTCTTTAGAATTTTGTGTTTTCATTTCTCCCTTTATCTTCCAGATGTACCTATTCAACTTTGATAAAGAATATCTTCAATCAAGTATGTTTCCAACCGTCACTATTAACAAATACCATTTTATTATCAATTACCATTATTTAATTTTTATATTATTTAAATAAGTGTGAACTATGTTACCACAAGTTAAGAAACACTAAGAAAATTAGACTCATGACAGTGCCACAATTATTGAAAATAATGGTTATTGATAATAAAAAATTTTTTGCTGACATAACAGGTGGGAGCATACATGATTGAAGATATTAATTGTCGATGAATTTTATAAAATGCAAGAATTCTTGAAATGTTGAAAATCTCTGGAAGGGTACAAAATAATGGGACGAATAAAAACACAAAATACTCATGAGACTCGATATCTCAAAAATAAATTAACATCCCTATATGTATTTTCATTATTTTTTTGTACGGTAAATACTGATTTGTTGGATCTTCATGGCACTACACATTTTTGCGCGTATGTTCTGGGGAACATCGCGTTATACTTTTGCCCAAATGTCTGTAACTTTCGAATTTTTTGAAAAAAATGGTCTCAAACGATTAAGTTCGACTCCCCAATGAAGAATTCGAGGTCAAATTTGATTCTGTCCGGCCGGCCGTCCGGCCGTTGCCACGATAACTTGAGAACGAAAAGAGCTAGCGACTTGAAATTTTCAGGGTAGGTGGCGCATCCCAATACGACGGACAAGTTCGTTAATGGGCATAATCGACCCAGCGGTTTCCGAGTAATAATTTTGTTTTCAACCAATATAAATCCGATCGAATTGAAACTTGGTGGGTAGTTGTAGAATATGAACCTAATCACGTTTGTGATATTTTGTGCGAATCGTATGGCTAGAAAATTTAAAAAAAATTATTAAAAAATATTTTTGTTGTCACGATAACTTGAGAACGGAATGAGATAGCGGCTTGAAATTTTCAGGTTAGGATTTTCACCAGAATGCGACATTTCAGTTTGTTTATGAGCATAATCGGCCAAACGGTTTTAGAGTTATAGCCATCTGAAATTTTCTGAAATTTGGTGGTTTTTTGTTCCTCATTAACTCGAAAAATACTGAACCGATTAAATTCAAACATGGTTATTAGTTGTAGAATGCCAACGCCAAAATGTTTGCAAAATTTGGTGAGGATAGCATTTACAGAAAATTTTTAATAAATCATTGACAATAAAAAAAAATTCTATATTTCAGTAACTATTCGTTTGAAATTGCTGAAAATTTGCAAGAGCCTTCATAACCTAACTCTACTGCCAACTTTCAAGTTTTAATACGATCGGTTAAATATTGTTGGTGATTCGAGCATTCTTGTGCGAGTTCAGTAGATGGGTGACCGTTGCCTTGATAACTTTCGAACGAAAGGAGATAGGGACTTGCAATTTTCAGGGTAGGTTGCGTATCCGAAAGGGAGAGTTGAGTTCGTTTTTGGGCATAATCGGTCTAACGGTTTCCGAGTTATACCCACCTGGAATATGATTTCCTTAATAACTCAAAAAATAAATATTCGATCGGATTGGTGCTTGGTGACTAGTAGTAGAAAATCAACATAAAGACGTGTTTAAAATTTTGTAAGAACCGTACCCCTAGAAAATTTGAAAAAAATGACGAAAAAAAAAATTTTAAGAACCGTACCCCTAGAAAATTAAAAAAAAATCACGAAAAAACAAATTGGTTCAAGCACTGACGTGAAGTCAGAAGCTTTTGCGCGTATGTTCTATTGTCCATTCTTCTGTATTGGACACCCCTAATCGAATTTACCATGGTAAATTATGTTGTCCATTCTCTTGTATTGGCCACTTAATTCGAATTTACCATGGTAAATTCGTTTTTAGTGGCCAATACAAGAGAATGGACAACATAATTTACCATGGTAAATTCGATTAAGGGTGTCCAATACAGAAGAATGGACAATAGAACATACGCGCAAAAGCTTCTTCACGTCAGTGCTTGAACCAATTTTTTATCAGAATGTTAGAGGTTTAAAAACTAAACTCAGTGAATTCAAGGGAAATATATCTTCCAATACTCATGACATTCTATTCATAACTGAATCATGGCTAAATGGCTCTGTGTTCGATTCCGAACTCATCGATTCTGACGTATACTCAGTGTTCCGCCGCGATCGTGATACAACCACCAGTGATAAAAGAACGGGCGGAGGTGTTTTAATTGCCGTGAAGAATAGGTTTGATGCCTCTTTGATTCCCCAATTCCAGAGTGATGCCGAAGATCTATGGGTTAAGATAACAATTGGATCTACGAGAATTTTTCTTTGCTGTGTCTACCTACCTCCTGGAGATTCTGTAGCCAGTGATAGCTTTTCTTCAAAGTTAAGTGTTCTAAAAAACAATATAGAACTTCATGTTGTTATTATGTGCGGAGATTTCAATTGTTCCTCCATTAGATGGATAGGCAATCAGGATGCCAACAATTCATATTTTGAACCAAATAATGTTGAGGCAAAATATTCTGATCTCATAGATGCTCTCTCCGTATGTGAGCTGATGCAGTTCAATAGTGTTGTCAACAGTAATCAGAGAATTCTGGACTTGATCTTATGTAGTCAGTTTCTTTTGTCTCGGGTAACTACGTATAGCAGTCCATTGGTGGGAGAAGACAAACACCATCCATCACTAGAATTTATGTTACAATTAAATATCAAATATCGCCACAAATCAAGTAGGTACCTACTTGTATCTATAATTTTAAAAAGGCCAATTACGATGGTATAAACAATGAACTGTCTTCCGTACCGTGGTCTGCTTTGCTTTGTGGTGATGACGTTGACATTGATCTCGATTAATGTTATGGTATAGTTTTTGGCATACTTGAAGATTTTGTTCCTAAAAAGTACATCAATTCTAGGTTTCCCTCATATTTTTCTAAACATACCATAAGATCAGTGAAAAAAAGAATAAAACTCATAAAAAACTGAAAATCTATAATAATACAAAAGATTTACTAGAGTTTCAGCGTCTCAGAGCATTGTCAAAGATCATGATCAAATGTGATTATTCTAATTATATTAAATTTGTGGAAAGTGAACTGCCCAATAATCCCAAGCTTTTTTTCAATGTTGCATCAGTCAAGAGTGGACATGGCAGACTTCCCTCTTCAATGAAATATAAAGATGAAGTTAGTACGGGTGGAGTGGACATTTGTAACAGTTTTGCTCATTATTTCCATAGTGTTTTTGTTGATCCATTGAACTCAACCAATGGTATAGCTTCTACAGTAGCTGATTCTCCTGCTTACCTCTCAAAAATTGTTATAACTGCTAAGGAAATCGACTATAAGTCCTCTGAACCAAAGTAAGGGTGCCGGATCTGACGGTATTCCATCATATTTTGTACGTAATTGTCCTGCTTTATGCCTTCCACTTGAGCATATCTTCAACCTATCCCTTCGCATCGGCAAATATTCTAGGCGCTGGAAGATTGCATCGGTTGTCCCAATTTTCAAAGGAGGTGATAAATCTATTGTTGAAAACTACCACCCTATCAGCAATGTGTTTTTTCCAAGCTTTTTGAAAAACATGTTTATCATCATCTATATAATTTAGTGAAGAATCAGATCATTTCAGAACAGCACGGGTTTTTGAAGGGAAAGTCCATAGAAACTAACCTTTTATTATTTACGAACTTTTTGGAACAGGCAATGGATGAGCGTTAGCAGGTTGACGTTGTTTACACTTACTTCAGTAAGGCATTTGATAAAATTTCACATAGAATTCTCAGTCGTCGTCTTTCTGGGGTCGGTGTGGGGGGTAGTCTTTTGCGCTGGTGCGAATCCTATATGACTGATAGAGTGCAATTCGTTTCTGTAGATGGATGTAGGTCGGGTGAATTCACATGTCCATCTGGTGTACCACAAGGCTCTCATCTCGGTCCTATGTTTTTCTTGATTTGTATCAATGATATTATTTCCGCCTTTCAGAGGTGTAGAGTGCTCCTTTATGCGGACGATTTGAAAATTTTTTACACCGTCAGATCTATGGAGGACTGTAAGATCGTACAAGAGGAATTGGAGAGGTTCTCGGAGTTTTGTCGTTCGCACAATTTATTTTTGAATATTTCCAAATGTAGGACAATTACATTCACACGCAATAGAACTCCAATACTTTTCCAATATAGTATTGATCAAGCGACATTGGAGGGAGTTGATCACATCAAGGATTTGGGCGTAATTCTGGATGGAAAGTTAACTTTCGCATTCCATATTGATGGTGTTGTCAATTCTGCTAGTAGAATGTTGGGATTTTTGTTTAGGAAATGTAGGGTTTTCAGAGGTGTCAGGCCGGTTCTGAGTTTATACTATGCTTATGTTTTTAGCCGACTAAATTTCGCTTCGGTCATTTGGAATCCACAGTATAAAATTTACATAGAAAGAATCGAACGAATACAGAATAAATTGCTCAAATATTTAAGTTTTAGAGGTAATTTCTTTGTTTCAAATGATAACGTAAGTTTTCATTAAATGGCCATCTTGAAAATAGACGTAGGATAAGCGATATAGTTATGTTACGGAAAATTGTAAGTGGTGAGTTGCAGGTACCGGATTTATTGCAGGTTGTTCACATTAATGTCCCGAATTTCAACCTAAGAACTTTTGAAAGTTTCCATGTACCCTTTAGAAAGACGAATGCATCCAAAAACTCTCCGTTAATTAGAATGTTCCGAACCTGCAATGAGCTACGAATTGTCGATGTATCTCATTGTGCTAACATTAAGCTACAACGCAAAAAACGTTTTCTGATGCAGTGAAGGTTTTCATTTTTGGTTTGATTTGGTGTAGACGTTTTTGTTGATTTTTTGTTTGTTTTCATCTAAATGTAATATGTGGATACTGTTCATAGGTCTCTGACCTGTTTGTGTTCCGAATGTTAAATAAATGAATAAATAAAGAAATAAATAAAATTAGGGTATATCATTGTAAACTGTACAATGTTAGTCATATATGTAGACAACCTGGCATTGCATATAGAGTAAGATCCCAGGGCCACCAGACGTCACGTATTTTCTGACGAACGAAATGTAGACAATTGAGTAGTGTAAGTATGTACTTAGAACGTAGGCCTATACCTGCTAACTTGCTTAGACGGCTAATTTTCAGGTACTAGGTAATCGAGGTACATAAAAACATCACTTACCTCACGTATTTTCTCAAAGCTGATTTTCACGTTTATTTTAGGCAATATCCTCGAAAATAAGTCGCCAATACTCCCAGACACTTTCTGTCGGCCATTTTGCTTTACAGACGCTTTAAGGCTCCCAAAATAATTACTTAACGTATTCTGAATCTCCATTTTAATATATTTTCGCCAAACAGTTATTTTAAAACCTTTTACAAGAAGACAGACCGATCCAAGGGGCCAATCATCCCCTAAACTCAATTTAAATGCCTCTATGGGTAAGAGCGCGAGAGCATTATCCAGGCGCTTGAGACTGAGTGGTACATTTATTAGGATATATTGACTTCTTTCTCTCTCTCTTACTCTCTGATAGTTTACTCATATCAATTAATTATATTAATATTTAAAAAAAAATTAGCTGAAAGTTTGAAAACTGGGAAAACAATTAAAGATCTACTTGTAAAATAGTGCTCATTTGACCACAATAATTCTAGAATTTTATCCTGCATACTGTTTTGATAAATTCGAGTAAACTTCAATTATTTCTTAATGAAAAGTCAAAAACTCGATAGTGTTACAATGGAGCATCTGAATTTACGTGACGTCAAGTAATTATTTTGGGAGCTTTAAAGCGTCTGTAAAGCAAAATAGCTGACGGAAAATTTCTGGGAGTATTGGCGACTTATTTGTGAGGATATTGCCTAAAATATACGTGAAAATCAGCTTTGAGAAAATAAGTGAGGTAAGTGATGTTTTATGTACCTTGAATACCTGGTACCTGAAAATTGGCCGTCTAAGCAGGTGGGCCTACGTTCTCAGTACATACTATCGCTACTCAATCGTCCACATTTCTGTCGTCAGAGAATACGTGAAGTCTGGGGTGGCCCTGGGATCTTGGACTATTACGGAAAACGTTAAACTTTTATGAAGAAAACATGACACTATGATTATATTTCATGTTGTTCATATTTAATACCCGAACTGTGGTTGGGAAGATATTTTTGTCCATCAGCATATTTGCATAGCATACATGTCAAATACTGATCACACTCAATCTTACTGTTGTGCGAAATGTGGAAAAAATATTGTTACTCAGCCAATAATTGCAGAGATATTTTTATCATCCCCCAAACGTTCAAAATCCACAACACTAGTTATTGAATATTTAGAATGCACTTATTCCCTAATAGTAAGAAAAATAATTGCTCTCAATAACGTTCACTTCCGAGTAATAGCTTATTATAGTTAATTACTGATGATGTGGATGTGTTTTCTATTCAAAACAATATTTAAATTCATGTAGCTCAAAATTGATAATTACAGATCTTGATAACCACTTGCTAACCACTTAGTCAAACATTTCGACAAATTATTGAGAAAAAGAAAATACTTGGCTTAAGCTTCTTAATATAATATTATGTTGATGATATTTATATGCTTCGGGTTTTATCTCATTTTCAAAACTCATGAGAATAAACTCAATAATGCAATATACATACCGATGAATTTCACCTATCCCCACTCCTTTCATCTGTATGTAAATTGCACTGTTAAGTTTATTCTCATCAGTTTTGAAAATTAAACATATATGTCAACAACACAGTATTATTAGATGGTTTCTTTCTGGGTTTTCTCTCCCAAACTCTGAAAAATATCTATAAAATAAATAATTAATTATTTTGTGATTTGCTTCTGCGTAAGAAACACAAGATATTTGTCAGAAGCAATCAATCGAACAATGTTGCCTAACAAATAGCAACGAAACAACATTAACGAAGAAACAACTATATCGTAACATTTCGGAGTCTATATCAGACTCCTTCGTCAGACGCTTAACGAAAAATCTTCAGAATTATTTTGTTGATCGTTATTCTGAGATTCGAGAATTGTCACATTGACAGTATTTGAAAATCATAGCTAACATAGTTCTACTTTGTATAGAAAAAAAATTATCTTAGGTCTTTATTAACGAAGACAAAACCCATTAATCAAAAACAAAAATCAAAAACTGTGTATATAATATTCCTTCCAGGAGAAACATCAGGACCACTAGAAGTAAGAGAGTCAGAGGATATAAATAACTTGAGAAATAGAGACATACAGATATCAAAGATAGCAGAACATGTATGTACAATCCAAGGAGATCACATAATAATGAATAAGAGTAATACAAAGATTCTATTGACAGAACCTGATTATATTAAAAGGAAACTTAAGGAGTCAACTTGTATTTTATTGAACAGAGAATGCAATTTTGCAAATTGTTCAATTGGTATTGACCATATTTGACTGAATTTATTGAAAAAGGAGGTGGAACTTGGAAATTTCTATACAAAGTAAAACTATGTTAGCTATGATTTTCAAATAATGTCAATGTGATAATTCTCGAATCTCAGAATAAAGAAAAACAAAATAATTCTGAAGATTTTTCGTTAAGCGTCTGACGAAGGTGTCTGATATAGACTCCGAAACGTTACGATATAGTTGTTTCTTCGTTGATGTTGTTTCGTTGTTATTTGTTAGGCAACATTGTTCGATTCATTGCTTCTGACAAATATCTTGTGTTTCTTACGCAGAAGCAAATCACAATATAATTAATTATTTATTTTATAGATATTTTTCAGAGTTTGGGAGAGAAAACCCAGAAAGAAACCATTTAATGATGAATATACCTCCCACAGTATCCTTTAATGATTACTTATCACAGTATTATTTTGTGAAACATAAGCCAAGCGTTTTATTTCCCTCAAAAATTAGTCAAAATTGTTAGTAAAATGAATTCTCGGAATATAAGTTAGGTTCTGATTTGTATTTTTTCTGTTTTTTTACCCCAAAACTCTGAAGAATAACTATAAAATAAAATAAATCCTTTGAAATTGCTTCTACGTCAGAAATTGAATATTTCACACTGGATACTAATCATACTAGTCATAAAAAAAAAACATTGAATGATGAATGCACCTCCCAAAAAATCCTCTAATGATTACTTCTGATTCATGTCCCAGTATACCTGCATACCTCTTTTTAAATAAATATGGGGCACTATACAGGAAAGTTATTGGGAAGATCAATATTGACCAAACGATAAGCGGGGTAAAACGCTTTTGCAATGATATTAATCATCAGTAATATAATAATATATTATCAGTCCCAGCGATATTGAAGAATGAGCAGTGAAATATTTGGGAATTCTTTGATTTTCTTTAAAATAATTCATTTGTCATTTGTTTAGCGTTGTTTAACTTTTACCTCATTGTATAAATATCTATTGTCATTTCTCTATATTATATCAGACGGTCGGGATACCTAACATCCATTCAGAGAAATGATTGAATTATGTCAAAACTGCAATATGCCATAGTTAACTATAGTTAATTCAAACGTAACGTGATCCCCCCAAGCGATATTGAGGGTGCATTTCCTATACGCATTCATGTACAATGCAGCTTCAAGTAAGAGTATCTTGCTGGACTGCTTAAAGGGCGGACCTTTACTGCCTTTCCGGGAGGGTGTCAGGTTCTAAAGGGCATGGGCTGCCACCAAGTGCAAGGTAGGATTTTATTCCCCCTGCTGTGGAGTATGGTCTCCTAGAGAGGCTTAAGGTGAACGATTTCAATGTTCAAGGTTACTCTGATGACCTGGTGATAACCGTCAGAGGCAAGCATGCATGATTGTACGATAAACGATCAGAGGCGAAAAACCATTAAAACCACTGAAAAGTGGTGTGAGGAAGAAGGGACTGAATGTCAATTTCTCCAAAACCACCCTTATTTCCTTCACGAGAAGAATAATTCAAAAACCATTTATAAGCTCCAAACTTGAAATGTCAAGCTTTGACTATTTTCAGTAGGTATAAGTATCTAGGTTGCTCCTAGACAGCAAACTCAACTGGAAGAGTAACGTATAAAAAAAGCACTTTGGGAAAACGTGGGGACTTCATCCAAACATGGTACTTTGATGGTGATATGCCACATTGTCACCTATGGTTCAATAGCGTGATGCACAAAAACAGAAGAAGTCCCAACACACAGCAGGTGACATAAATTCCAACGCCTTGAGGGTATTGGTGTGACGCTGGATTCACCTCATCTCTATGTAAGGAGTTGTAACTTACGATATGCAATAAAAATATTTCGAAGTAAAAAGCTCCTTCCTAGATCTAAACTGCGCCTCACTATACCTCTAGGTACGCAACTATCTCTCATACAGACAGAGATACTGATGGTGTACATATACGCCCAAGAGTATTTGAAAAGAATTCTCAAGGATTCTTCTTCTTTGAATGATGTAAAGTCTGATGAAAATTCCAGAAATTTCACTACATATGAATCCGATCCCAGAATTAGAACCCTCAATTGAAAGTGAAAGCCATCGTAGCCATCGTTCATAGATAATTCATTATCACAACACAGACAGAGAAAAATGTCGTATGTGTAATAGATTAGTTTTTCGTACAAACTGCCGATGAAGATTTTCTGATTTTGTTCTCTATTAGTGCCAAATTCTACCATGATTTTTCCAATTTTTCATTTTTATTCCTCTTAAATTTGTAATTTCCTCGATTACAATTATGTAGGCTTCAATTAATTCGTCCGGAACCGTTGAACTCGAAACTCCATGTGTATGGTGTTCGATCATAGATTTTACATAGAGGTTGGAACGATATAATTGTATTAATTTATAAATTTGAAGATAATCAGGATATTCAAGGATTCTTCTCAATAGACGACGATGAAATTGTGAATAATATTATAAAGGAAACAATTGGATAATGAATAAATAGAATAGGTATCAAGTTTAAGTTCAGTTTTTTAATATTCAAGAATTGTGAAAAATTTTAGTTGAAAATGCTGCATTAAGGATCATAATCATTCATCATAATAATTCGGTGAGTAAATATGTTTTCTCATAGAAATTCATTGAATTGCAAGGTTCAGATGATACAGATATTATGAATATACAATACTGGTTGAATGAAGAATTATCTGTGTTCAACGTGTAAAGAAAGTGCAGGGGTGTACCTGCACATTGTGAAATATTTAAACGCTTATAACTTTTTACCTGGGTCAAATCTGGAAAAATGGTAAATGAAAAAAAAATTGGTTCAAGCACTGACGTGAAGTCAGAAGCTTTTGCGCGTATGTTCTATTTCCCATTCTCCTCTTAATCGAATTTACCATGGTAAATTCGATTAAGAGTGTCCAATACAGGAGAATGGACAATAGAACATACGCGCAAAAGCTCTTGACTTCACGGCAGTGCTTGATCCAATTTTTTTCTTAATATTTTAAAAATTTTCTAGGGATACGATTCTCACAAAATTTTTACACACGTCTTCATGTTGTTATTCTACAACTAGTTACCAAGCTTCAAGTCTATACTTTTTGAGTTATCGAGGAAATAATATTCCAGGTGGGTATAACTCCGAAACCGATGGACCGCTTTTGCCCACAAATATATACAATATATTTTTAACCAGATATTCCTCTCATCAAATAAAACACTTTTTTCAGTTACCATTTTTCCAGATTCAGCTCAGGTAAAAAGTTATAAGCGTTTAAAGACCTTTCAATGGGCTGATACTCCCCTGAATTTTCTTTGAACGTTGAGCACAGATTACTAGTAATGTAACTCGTAGTGTATATTGACCAAATCTGTATAATCTGATGCTTGAAATTCACTGAATTTGTTTGAGAAAACTTATTTACTCACTCAATTAATATGATTTCGCCCTTCATGCAACATTCCAACAAAAAATGTATTCAATTCTTGAATATTAAAACAGTGAACTTTAACTTGATACCTATTCTATCCATTCGATACTTTATTACCCAATTGTTTCCACAATATACACAATTTCATGATCTTCATCCAATACCCTAACTATGTTCAATAATACTTGGAAATTAATGCAATCATTTCCAATTCCAACCTCAATATAAATCACAGAACACTAATAATCTATGATCTCCATAGCAATGATCTAAGAATAAGTAGAAGAATAGCTTAGAGAGAGAGAGAGAGGCATTGACTCCAACATAAGAGTGAGAAGAAATGATAGAAATCAGCTGATGTAGTGCAAAACATTGTGTTTTGCAATGCTAAGATTTACTAAATTATCATATTTTATTCGTTTTTTCCATGTTCATTAAATCGCTTTTGACTTATTTAAAGTTTAATATAGATTTATAGATTATCCGCCGTATTCACAAAGCATTCAATCTCCGTTAAGTCCTAACTGAGGTTCTCAGTTAAGGATAAATTGGGGATAATAATGGACAATTAGGGATAAAGGTGGTAAAACAGGCCTGTTTCACCAGCGTTAAATACGTTAACTGAGGTTGCGATTCAAATTTATCCTTAACTGAGGACCTCTGTTAGGACTTAACGAAGATTTATACACTCAACAATGCTTTGTGAATACGGCGGTATATATAACAATGGAGATGGCCTATTAGGCGTCCGGTTGTACGAATTTTATAAAAATAAATCATTAAATTTCAAAGGTGAGGTATCTGAACCTTAGCAAAAAATAATTTTTTCGGCAACCGTCCGGGAAGTGCCCACTTCCCGGACGCTTTTTCTTTGAGAAAGAAGCATTTCCCGGCCTAGTCCGGGAAGTACGCGTATATAGCTCAGCGCTGACGGCCGTCAGCGCTGCGTGACTCGAAAACGCTACCTATAGCTACATACATATTGACCCATCAGCGCCGACCGTCAGCGTGACAGGAAAACCAGCCTAAAGGGATATTTTATTGAAAAATATAATTAATTAGAATGGTAATTAACGTTAATATTCAAATTAATATTGTGACAGTTCGTCATATTGACCAGTCTTTCCTGGGTTAATGCAGCAGGTAACTGACGAGTAACAGATTGGTCCTTTTCATATTGAACTGGTGTTTGTTTCAAAGATCCTGCTGAAACAGGACGCGAGAATGAGGACTGTGGCATAACTATAGTGGACGAATCGGCGACTTGACCAAATATTTTATCTGAAATTTTGTGTTTATTTTTAATAGACGATTCAATATATCCCTCGGCCACGCTGGAGGATTTCCATCCTCCATGTCTCTTCAGCACGTCTATTGTTGCTCCCGAATCAGCTAACAAAGACGCAGATGTGCGTCTAAAACAATGTCCCGTATAAGACGTCGCATTTTCTAATTTCAAGAAAGCTGCTATTTGCCGTGGAAATGTACCAAACATGTTTTTTCCTACTACTCGCGTAGTACATTCTTTGTTGATGTATTGAACAAAAAATTTTGAATGAGGTGTCCCTGTCTTTCGCAATGCCACATATTTTCGAAATATCGCCACAAAACTGATGGCACTGTTTTCTGAATTTTTGATCACAAAATTTCGGTCAATTTTATTTTTGGTGTTTCTAATCGCAATTAGGAAGGAATCGCCCAAATCTCTCACATCGTCGATTTCTAAATCAACCAACTCTTTTCCACGACAAGCTCCCGCAACGCCCAAAATAAGTGCAACCTACGAAAAAATTGATTTCTTAAAATTTCTGAATATAAACACATTTCCAAATTTACCTTAAGCATTAAATATTTATCATCCAGAGCCTTCCGTAAGAACTGATCTATCTGCTCAGACGTGAGAATTCTTGACTTCTTTGGCTTAAATCCCTCATTTCTTCTCTTCAAAAAAGCTAATAATTTTGGAAACTTACTTATATCAATATCTTCTCTAATGTTAATAACCGATTTCAGCATTGAGTAATGTGCCCAGAGAGTTGAGGCACAAACCGCTTTTGATTTATCATTGAAGTAGACTAACAGCGCATTTTCAGTAGGTTGTCTCACATTTTTTAAGCGGCACCACTTTTTAAAAGCATCGTACTGCTGCTCGTATAGTTTTCTAGATTTCGGTGGTAACAATTCTTCACCTACTTCGGCTGCTCTTTTATCATATCATATCAGATACACCTTCTTCACTCATGATACCAATAATTATCAATAACAATGTTTCTTTACAATGACACTAGTAATGACAATGTTTCTAAATTATAATTGTCACAACGCAATGTTACTATGGTAACTTATTTTAAAGACAGTTTATTAAATGAGTTGAAGAGAGAAAAAAAATGGGTTCAAGCCCTGTGGACAGGAGCTTTCTGGCGCTCTAGTTCAAACAGACAAATTATATCTCCGAAAGTATTGGTTTCTCTGAGTTGGGAATTATATCAATGTATTCATATAATAGAACTGCATCCTAAAGGAAATTCAATTCAAATAATAGTTTATTTATCAAGATTAAATGAGCAATCATGAGAATGAGAAAAGCACCATGGAAGAAATCAAATTAAATCTGGCCAATTTTGCCCAATAACGAACTTAACCGAGATATTCATCTCCCTAAACTACTCTGAAAATTTCAACTACCTACCTCATTCCGTTCGAGAGTTATATCTATGTCTATGGATGAAAAGCAGTCTCACTACTCTCAGATCTCTTACTTCATGTTCAGTTCCGAAATGTAAGAATTTTCTGAGAAAAACTAATATCGGAGCAAACAACTGAGATTTAACTCACTTCGCTCACAATTCTTCGATTGATTAGTCTCAGGAACATCATTTGACATTATGACAATTCATATTCATACATAGAATAATATCATTCTGTGACAACGTTGAAATACGATTTATTATTGAAATTTTGAAAAATCATATCTGAGATTTTTCTCACTTCGCTCACAATTCTTCGATTGATTAGTCTCAGGAACATCATTTGACATTATGACAATTCATATTCATACATAGAATAATATTATTCTGTGACAACGTTGAAATACGATTTATTATTGAAATTTTGAAAAATCATATCTCCGAAAGTATTAGCTTGTTAGAGTTAAAAATGATATGATTGGATTCTCATGATAAAACTTTTTATTAAAAAAAATTTAATTTGGAATTTGTTTCGTAAAAAAAAAATTTTTTTTTTGTTACTCCGAAACCATTTGTCCGATTTTGCCCAATAACGAACTTAGCCGAGATATTTATCCCCCAAACCTACTCTGAAAATTTCAACTCTCTAGCTCATTCCGTTCGAGAGTTATCGTGCCTACGGCCGGCCGGACCGGCCGGACAGAATGAATTTCGACCACGGATTCTTGATCAGTGAGTCGAACCAAATCGTTTAAGACCATTTTCATCGAAATATTCGAAAATTACAGACATTTGGGCAAATTGATAAGCACTCAGTTCCGAGGAACTAGAGCGCCAAAAAGGGGGAAAGCCCTGTGGCAGGAGCTTCGGCGCTCTAGTTCAATTTTTGACAAACCATATCTCCGAAAGTATTGGTTTCTCAGAGTTGGGAATGATATCAATGGATTCTTGATAGAACTGGACCATAAAAGAAATTAAATTCAAATAATAGCATATTTATCAAGACTAAATGAGCAATCTGCAATGATTTAACCTCGTGGAATGAGTTCTTGCAACATACACTCGGTGCATAGTTTTCACATTCGAAATACCTAAGTAAAGTATCATCAAAATGTCTAGTGCAAGGCTGTAGACAATCATAGCAGATTGTCCATTTATTCCTGATATTTGAATAGGTATAGGCTGACGAACAAATTATTTTCATAGCTCAAAATATCTTGATAAAATACAATCCTCTTCTAATAATTTAATAGTTCATACCACTAACACATTCATTCTGTATTATGAACCTTAACTCAAGAAAAAATATTTGAAACACAAATGTAAATCAATATTTAGGCATTTTTTTCCTAGCAACATTATGAAAATACTGTATATAGGAACATGTCTCACTACTTAAGTAAGTAAAAGGTAAAAGGTAATATTAACCTCGGTGGTCAACGAACAGTAATTTATTTTGATGATTCCATTATGTTGTTCTTTCCTATTACCTTCATAAACTACATCATTACAATGCTCTAATTCTAAATCTCCTGAAGCATCATTCCCAATATTTGCACATAAATTATTCAATAGGTATGCAAAAAGTCAATATTATTTTTGGTATCAAACAATTCTTGTATATTTGAACAAATTCAAGATGCGGAACCTTGTTTTTCAAAACAAAATATTTTCAAAGTACGACTTATATAAACAAACTAGAACAGAAACAACAGCGCCAATAAATATGACGTCTCTTGTAGGTAGATAAGATGACATGAATGAACAGTGAACACATATAGAACACGGACAGATAGAATTCGCATTATGTGGAAACAAGTACGATGTATTATCGAAAATTCAAAAAGTCATATCTACGAAAACATTAGCTTGTAAGAGTTGAGAATGACATCAATGGATTCTTATGATGGAATTGCATCTTAAAAAAAATTGAATCCAAAAGTTTTTGTTTTCGTTACTCCGAAACCATCAGGCCGATTTTGTCCAATAACGAACTGAACGGAGATATTTATCTCCCAAACCTACTCTAGAAATTTCAACTGTTCGAAAATTGCAGACATTTGGGCAAATTGATAAGTACTCTGTTCCGAGGAACAAGAGCGCCTATAAAGCAAACATGACGTCCGCGAGCCGGACTCGTCGGTATGTAAAACCGCGGTATTGTACACCGGCGAGCTTTACCTACGAGCCATAAAACCGCGGTTTTACTCGCCCGTCGATCAGGGCATAACTGCAAGAACTCGGGAAAAGAACGAGTCCAGCGGGCGCATATGAATTGTTGGTAGCATGTGGAAAAGTAAGTATGAAACTTTCCAGTGATTTGTTAGAGTCTAGGTGTCTTCAGGTATGTTATATTTGGTTTCGAGGACATTTCGAGTTCTATTTTGTTTTATTCGTATACTTTGGTGTTGGATATTACTGCCCAAAAGAGGAATTGAAGATAATTTTCGGAATATTAGTACTTTCGGACATCAAGAAAAAGTTTAATAGCTTACAATCGATTGAACTCATCTGTACAAATCCACAATTTTTGACCTATTCATTACTTGTGAATGCCCCAATATAATTATACAATGTGTATTTGTCCTCATCATTTTACTTGCTTTTATCAACCATTCTATCACGCTGAACGGAGTGCTTATCAATTTGTTCAAAAAACATCTTGTCCTCACTATTCATTTTCCTGTTCTTCCTGAAGAAGAACGAAAGTTCGAATTTGCATTAACATGTAATCCCATCATCATATTTGGTTAGTAATTACATAGTAATACCACATACTTGTATGTCCAATATTGAAGTATCGTGAGAGTGAAGTAAATAATGTAAAAGAATAATTACACTGAAGATTGAGATTGAAAACACTCACAGGGAAGTTTTACGTGGCTATATGGTTGTCACACGTAAAATAAATATCAATAAAATGAACCATTCCACAAAAATCCCTTGATGAAAATGAACTGATACGAAAGATACGGCAACTTAATTCTTCAATTAATTTGAGTTTCGAGTAAAATGCCTAACCGAAGGGTCTTTTTAACGGCTTGGGTTATATGAGGATCAATTTCATCGCTGAATGTTTATGAGATTTGGAACTTTATTATTCTGCAAATTAGGTGTATGTTATTCTTGATTCATTTTTATGAGCTCTGCCCTTGCTACAATAAAATATAAAAGCACTTACGTGGCGCGTTCATTCATTGATTGGTATTATGTAGATTTGCAATAATTTGGAACACCTAAGAAATCATTAAAGGATACTTTGTTAGGGTAATTCATCAATAAATGGTTCCTTTCTCTCCCAAACTCAGAAAATATATATGAATTAAACAATTTTACTATTTTGAAATTGCTTCTGTGTGTCGGCAAGTACCAGCAGAATTATTTGTCTCTGCTCCTTTTGCGGAATTAACCTTTAAACACGACAATATGAAACCCGAGGATATGAAATATAGAAATGAGTATAGTGCGGGGAAGTGCATTAAAATGGGAAAGTTTAACGGGTAATTCCGAAAAGATCAGACGAAAATCATTCTGCTGGTACCTGCCAATTAGCAGAAAAACGTGTCGGCAGGTACCGGCAGAATGATTTTTCTCTACTCCTATTGCGGAATTACCGGCTAAACATTCCCATTTTAATGCACTTCTCCGCACTATACGCATTTCTATATTTCATAATTTTAATTTTTTCAGCTTTCTTTAACAATTTTACATTTCAGAAAATAGGTATCAGAATCAATTGTATTTTCGCACATATAACTTCGAGCCACCATTTCACAATCCAGTATCGAATTTCAGCTCGATCGACTTCGTATAATAGGCGTGAATAGACAGTGGAACAATCATGCAAAAGAGCGAGATTTCACGTCAGTGCTGTTTTCAAATTTTTATTTTCTCTGTTCCTTAAGTTGTTCCTATGTTCCGACTTTCTTAGCTCTAGTTGTTTCGATGTTTCTCCTATATATATATACGATTTACCATAAATACAAGGAATATCATTCGTACAGTTTTTGGATTTTTGTTATTCATTAATCGGTGTTGTCTTGGATACAAGATCGAAGAACAGTTTGAGTCTTGAAAACATTTCTTACATCTTTACCTGATTTTTTCCGAAATAAGGAATCACATTCAATATATAGGGTTGAAGTTCTTGCTAGTTACTTTGTTGTACTTGATTTATTGTTATTTGATTAGAAGCTCTGTTATTTAAATTTATGAAAGACGTATGTATGAATTGTGTTGGATATCCATTATCTTCAAATACATTTTTTGATGAAATCAATTTCTTTATTTCGATATTCAAGAGTGAAACAAATTATATTAGCTTTGTCGTAGTGTTTTAATAACGACTCTTTTCACACTAAGTTAATGATTTGAATGGAAATCCAAATCTCTATTTGTGTCTGCTTTCTGAAGACACTTGTTTCAATATGGTTAGGATACTCAATTATAGAAAGATCTAGAGAAGAGAGCTGATTATTCTACTCTATTTATAATTACAATTTCATTGTTGATTCTTTCGAATTTATTCAATCGAAAAATTTGTCTAGCTCTTCTCTACTATGTTGCCAAATTACAAAAGGGATCATCATCATATCGCCATCAAGCTTTTAGTTTCAACGAATATGTATCCACAAATTTATTATTCGCAAACTTCCATGAATATATTACTCATGATTGGTGATAAAGGAGAACCCATTGCTATTCCAAAATTTTGAATGATGTAGATTTTCAAGAAAATGTTTGGTGCTCTTCATTAAATGTTCTTTCTTTCCTGTTAACAACCCAATCTATTGAATGTGGTCCATTATGTTCGCGGCCTTTTGAAAAAAATTGGTTCAAGCACTGACGTGAAGTCAGAAGCTTTTGCGCGTATGTATTGTCCATTCTTCTGTATTGGACACCCTTAATCGAATTTACCATGGTAAATTATGTTGTCCATTCTCCTGTAGTGGACACTCTTAATTCGAATTTACCATGGTAAATTCTGTATTGGACACTCTTAATTCGAATTTACCATGGTAAATTCGAATTAAGTGTCCAATACAGGAGAATGGACAACATAATTTACCATGGTAAATTCGATTAAGGGTGTCCAATACAGAAGAATGGACAATAGAACATACGCGCAAAAGCTTCTGACTTCACGTCAGTGCTTGAACCAATTTTTTTTTCGTGATTTTTTTGAAATTTTCTAGGGGTACGGTTCTTAAAATTTTTTTTTTCGTCATTTTTTTCGAATTTTCTAGGGGTACGGTTCTTACAAAATATTAAACACGTCTTTATGTTGATTTTTTACTACTAGTTACCAAGCTTCAATTCGATCGAATATTTATTTTCTCAGTTATCAAGGAAATAATATTCCAGGTGGGTATAACTCGGAAACCGTTAGACCGATTATACCCAAAACCGAACTCAACTCTCCCTTTCGGATACGCAACCTACCCTGAAAATTGCAAGTCCCTATCTCCTTTCGTTCGAAAGTTATCGAGGGAACGGTCACCCATCTACTGAACTCACACAAGAATGCTCGAATCTCCAACAATATTTTTCCGAATGTATTAAAACTTGAAACTTGGCAGTAGAGTTAGGTTATGAAGGCTCTTGCAAAATTTCAGCAATTTCAAACGATAAGTTACTGATATATAGATTTTTTTTTTATTTTCAATGATTTATTAAAAATTTTCTACAAATGCTATCCTAACCAAATTTTGCTAACATTTCCGCGTTGGCATTCTACAACTAATAACCATGTTTGAATTCAATCGGTTCAGTATTTTTCGAGTTAATGAGGAACAAAAAACCACCAAATTTCAGAAAATTTCAGATGGCTATAACTCTAAAACCGTTCGGCCGATTATGCTCATAAACAACTGAAATGTCGCGTTCTGGTGCACATCCTTACCTGAAAACTTGAAACCGCTATCTGTTTCCGTTCTCAAGTTATGGTGACAACAAAAATATTTTTTTATAATATTCTAGCCATACGATTCGCACAAAATTTCACAAACGTGCTCAGGTTCATATTCTACAACTACTCACCCAGTTTCAATTCGATCGGATTTATATTGGTTGAAAACAAAATTATTACTCCACTGGGCCGATTATGGCCATTAACGAACTTGTCCGTCGTATTGGGATGCGCCAGCCACCCTGAAAATTTCAAGTCGCTAGCTCTTTTCGTTCTCAAGTTATCGTGGCAACGGCCGGACGGCCGGCCGGACAGAATCAAATTTGACCTCGACTTCTTCATTGGGGTGTCGAACTTAATCATTTGAGACCATTTTCGTCAAAAAATTCGAAAGTTACAGACATTTGGGCAAAATGATAACGCGATGTTCCCCAGAACATACGCGCAAAAATTGGGGAATTGGTTGTAAGTTCAATATAAGAACCGTTTTCAAGACCCAAAATTAGGGCTTTATTTAACTAAGACAAAACCGATTAATGAAAAAAAAATCCAAGAGCTGTGTATATAATATTCCTTTTATTTGTGACCACTAGTGTTAAGGAACTTGCAGGATAGCAAGAACTTATGAAATAGAGACATAAAAAAATAGAAAATAGCAGAATATATATGTACAATCAATGGACATCATATGATGGATTGGAGTAAATCAAAGATTCTTGAGACAGAGTCTGATGACATAAGGAAACTTAAGGAGTAACTATACTTTTGATTTTTGTTGAACAGAAAAAATAATTTTTCAATTCTCAATTGAAATCGACCACATTTGATCGAATTCGTTCAACAAAGAGTTAGATCTTGGAAATTTCCATGTAAAGTGAAACTATATAACTATGTTTTTCCAAAGATATGTGACAAATTTCGGCATAACTGTCAACAAAAAAAAATTCTGAGTATTTTCGCTTGGTGTTTGTATTTCATAGATATTTTTCAGTTTGGTATAGAGAAAACCCAGTAAGGAACCATTTAGTGATGAATTCATCTCACAAAGTACTCTTTTGTGATTATTTAAGAATTTCCTTGATGAGACGAACAACCAATCAATGCCTCATGATTACTCAATTTTTTGTCAGAAATATCAATTGTTTTGGCGTGAAATACCCAAATCCTCCACCAAATGATCTGTGTACATTATATGCTCAACGAAGGCCAGTTATCATTCATCAATATATAAAATAAATCATAATTAATCATAAACATATGTTCCTAATTTTTCTCAAATAAACAGCTTTTCAGATTCCGCGGATATGATATTTACCAGAACGTCGAAGCGTGTTTTAACCGTTTCTGAAAGTTGATTATTTTCGAGTGAAATATGAATGGATACGAAATTGACCCAATTATTTAGCAATCAGGAATTCTGTTAAATATTTTAATGGGACTTCTATGATACAAATATTTATTCGTTCTTCGTCGTAAAATTTTATTTGATTATTACATTTCGCGAACGTAAGGACATTAAATCAGGAGGAAAGTATAGGAATAGAAAAGAATGCAAATCAAAAATTTTCAAGTGAATTTGAGTCATGATTTTTATTCCTGGAAGATGCAATAAATTTATTATTACTTTTACATCGATTATAAATTTATGGAGAAAGCCTTGTAGGTAATTATTTTTCAACGATCTCATAATAAAGTTTGACATCTGTTTTATTTTCATCAAATCAGATCTGATACGAAAGAAACAGTCGGAACAAGGGAATAAAATGGATGGCTTGACTTCAAAGAAGGAAGAAGGCATAGACAGTTGCAGAGTTTGAACGAGGTCGAACGAGCGACCAAGACGAACATCGCAGTGGTCAACCAAATGAGGTGAATATGTCAGAAATGGTATAATAATCCATACAATGGTATTAGATGGCCTTTGACTGGTAAGGCGCGAGCTAGAAGTATTGTATGAAATACTATAGTGGCTGTAAATTTGTTTCGTTCTAGATTTGGGCGAAGTTTCAATGCAGTAAAGCTCAAGTTTCACATTGTTAAATTCCTATGGAAGCATGGGTCCACCGATCTACTAAACATCAGACAAAGGACGTGATGGAATAATATAGACTTATAGAGGAGGATTGGTTTCAAAGTAAGGGATAACAACACCACTTGCAGGCATTGGTTTGATTTATGTGTGAAATAAATTCCATTGTTCATCTTAAGAAGTAAAATATTAAAAGACACAAGTTTTAGAGTTTTTCAATATCTATTACAATAAAGAAACATTAAGTATACAGGATCAGTCAAAAAGTAATGATGAAACGAAGTTGCTTTTTCTTTAATAGAAGACCCTGTATATTATTCTCTATTTGTTCCCAAAACACAGAATTGATATAGCACATCATATCCGTAATTCAACATTAATTGAGGTATCAAATTTTGAAAATAACACTCTTATAAATTATAATAAAGTATTTTAGTCCACTAAGTTTATAGTCCATCAAGTTACCTTTGAAGATTCTTGAAAACATCGCATTGTTCCTTTGTCTAACAATAATGATCTTGACGACACATGTCAAAAACATACAAACAATTTTCGCGCAAAATGGGATGTTCAAGCAAAACCGATCGTATTGAAATTGACAATTTATGAATCATTAATCAATGTTCGAGGGTTATTTGGATAGAACATTTTTTGCTAATTATAGAAAAATACGGAGCAAAAACAGTTTATTTAAAAGTGCAATTAACAAAAGAACAATTAGAAAAGTAGAAATGTATATCCAGACCGGTTAGTTTCTATAACTGATGAAGAAGTATTTCCTCTGCGCATGCGCATGCTAATTTGATTATGATGTTCTTGCTCTTGTACACCACTTTTGGCCAATCGAATATACGCGGTAGATCTATTGGAGTGATTAGTATTTTTTTTTCCTTGATATTCGAGCCAATCGCTTCAAACCAGTGATCATTTTCGAATTTCCAGTGTCGATTTGTTCTTAGGAATAATCTGTTGATTTTAATATTCGGGCCCCTTTTTGACATCAATTTTTTAAATAATCTGACAGGACCAACGTTGCTGCCGTTGTTTTCTATTAAAAATTTGCCCATAATATAAGTGTTTATCATTTCAGACTGCCTCTTTAGTGTTAAAAGGTTTCTTTCTGGGTATACCTCTCACAGTATCCTTTAATGATTGTCTCTTTAGTACCTACATTATTTTGAGAGTAGGTACTAAAGAGTCAGTTTCAGAATTCGATGTTTTGAAATCGGATAACTTTAGGATATGATGTGCTATATCAATTTAATACAATTTTAAGAAGAATTGAAATATGGAATATTGTACCATTAGAGAAAAAGCAACAGTTAAGTTCAAAATATTCTGGTTTTTTTTGTGCTCGTACCAGGGTGGTTTCTTTCAAAATGTCTGTAATTTTACAATTTTGAGCAGAAAATAATCTCCATTCAGTTTGACATACCTACTGATGAAAAATCCGTATTCAAATTAAATTATGTCCCAGCATCCGTCAACACGATAACTTTCGGAAGAAGGAAAATTTGAAGAGTATGTTTGATGTCGAAATGCACAGGCAAGGTTCGTGAACGTGAAAAATCCGCCCAACTAATTCGGAGATATTCCCATTTGTGAATTTCTCCTCAATATTTCCGAAACTAAATATCCAATCGAGTTGACATTTGGTGTTTGATTGGAGAGTAACGAACTACTCATGTGCATCATTTCATGCGAATCATATCACTATAAAAAAAAAGGGTATGTACAGAAAGAGCAACGATAAGATGAGTTATCTGAAATATCAACTTTATAGTTATTTTATGTGAAAGGAAATTGAAGTTCTCCTGATTCTATATTGAAATCAGAACGCTTCAAAACTACTAAGGGATCCTCAAGAAACATTACACGAAAAACATATATTTTAGGCAGAAAGCGAAAAGTATCAAGAGATTCAGAGCAACTTTTTTTCCAAGAAGATATTCCGTTTCTTCAGAAAAGGGTCGAGAAAAGTGTCATTTTTGCGGAAATTCGGAGAATCTTGAGGCCACATTGACATTTCAAGACCTTGCTGCAATTATCAGTTCATTTCAAATTCGAACGGAACGACTAAGAATTCCGTTGAATCGCAAAAAAAATTTAAAACATGGTTGAACCACGATTTTTTTGACGTAAAGTTTATTTACTGATAAAATAATAAACACAAATTCAAATTGAACTGTATGATGAATACTTATTTATCATAATTAATAAATATCTGATTTGATTCAATCTTACAGGAAATCAATAGATTTAACTGAGATGTTCAACGATTATGGATGGGTGTCATTCAACAAATATCAGATGATCGCGATAATAATTATCAAGTAGGTACAGGATGATTGAAGTACTTATGCTACTATTGATTCATTATTTATAACATATTGTTTGAGTCTGAACATAAGGACTTTAGTCAAATATATTATATTAAGATATATTTCTCTGAAATGATATGAAAGCGATTCAGGAGAAATATAGCAGGTTATTGTTCTGCAAATTAATGATATTTCAGTGCCAATTGTTTCATGAATCGCCTACACTGAATATTTCAATTCGTTGGAATTGGTAGTCGTATCTGGAATTTAATTCGAATTATTTTATTAATTTTGATTCAATTACTGTCAAAAACTTAACTAAAAATGGTTCGGCGTTTTTCGGCATCGGACAAAATAGAAATTCTGATTATTAGGGGTTGTAGAGATAAAACACGTACCCATCAAGAAGTTTGTGATTATCTCAATGAAAAATATTGTATTGCTGAACCTGTAACTCAGGGTGCTGTTAGTAAAAGAATCATTCAAGATCAATTTAGTGCACGAACTGAATGGAGATGATTTTGACCGCAGAACTCAGTTTTGCGAGCAAATGATGAACCTTTGCAATGCAGATGAGGGGTTTCCAGCTCGAATTTTATTAAGTAACGAAGTAAAATTTTATTTAAATTGAAATATCAACAGACAAAACTGTCGCTATTTGGTCAGCTCACAATCCAAAACTGGATGATGGAGGCCCGTACGCTTAATCATGGAAAAGTGGATTTTGGACTGCCAGGTCTACATTGGCGCTCTTGCTAATGATATGATACGATTAAACTGACCCTCCTAGGTCTTCCCCATGGAGACACGTAAGAAGCTCCTAGGAGCTTCTGTGAATTAGTACAGTCAGTTGTGTCCGGTGTAGACTCTGTTGCACTGTATTATTTCGTCAGCTTAGGCGCAGCACTGTTAACATTTCACCCGACAGCGAATGATGGCTACTACAGTCTGACTAGATCTCTGGTTCGCTCTATCCACTGAGCTGGAAGCACTCATCATTCAGTTCAAATCGGTCAACGCATGAACAAGCGCGCCAAAGAGTACTAACTTCACGTCAGTGTTTTATATAATTTTTAACCTAGTACAGAGATTCAATTCGATCAGATCAGTAGTTTACGAGTAATTGGGAAAACAAAATTTTCAAATTTTTGAATTTTTTTTTCATTTTCTGGTTATACATGTACTACTGAACTGCACCGGGAAAATCAGTCTGACAGCATTCTCGTACCTCAAATCCCAATTATGGACAATCTGATTTGCTCATGAGCAAAACTGTAAATGGTCAAAAGTATTAGCGTCACAACGAAAAAATCCACCTGTATTTTAATTACATCCCCTTGTACATATAATCAGATAAAACACGTGTAGGAACGACAAAGAACGCGATAAGCATAAACAGTTGAACAGATGAATAACGAATGAAAATGATTAATCTTAGCACTAGGTATTTAGAATCTTAAATTGGATTTTTTAGGCCCCTAGGGTTCTATTTTCTTTTATTATTATTATTATTATTATTATTATTATTATTACATGTAATAAGAGCTGAGGTTTGAAACCTATAAAAGCCCAGAAATGAAATAAAAAAATTTTCACGCTCCAGAGCTCATCATTGGTCACCTAAATACCATAATTCATCTCTATTCTCCGAATTTCAAGCAAAATAGTTGAACATTTTTTCAATTCATACGATCCCCAAGAAATTTGCTTCGTATCGGCATTCTTCAACTTCCAACGAGTTTAAATTCGATCAGATTCGTATTTCTAGGGTTATTAAGGAAAAAAAATTCTAGTTTCAAATTTTTTTTTGGTTCCTAGTCATCCGATCAACACAAAACTACTTGAAGCTAAATTTCATACTGCGGAACCACTTGGCGGATTTTGGCCCTTAACGAACTAAATCGAGATTGTCATTCAACAAACCCACCAGTTAGTCGAACTCAATCCTTTGAGACCATTTTCTGCCAAAAATTCCAAAAATACAGACATCTCGGAAAAATAATATGTTTATTCGGAATCGACTTCATTTAAAAAAATTGTTTTTCAAATTCAAGGGATTAATATCAAGGGAATTATTGAACGAAAAAGGCGTTACATGAGCATTACCAAATTCAGAATTGTATTATCTATCCATGGCAAAGAAAAAAAATATTGGTTTGCAATTAGAAAAAAATATCGGTGACGTCACTGCTTGGTAAAGGAAAATGGTAGAACAATAGGAATTACGAGAAAATGTTCCTTAAAAAATAAATAAATTTGTCCTATCAAATCATTTTTCGCTATTGCTGAAATACATTTCAGGAATATCGAAACTGTATAATATGTTACAAATGATACAGTGAGCGTCAAAAGTTTGAATTGTAACATATTATACCAACTAATTGAAGAATAAATCAAGAATTCCAGCGGAATTCCATTGTGTATTCCCTAAATACTCATTAGACTAATTATGGATTTAATTTGATGATTTCATTAAAAATGAACTGGAAATCGACATAGAATCACACTAATGTGACAATTAAGTAAAGTCAAAGTTTCATGCAACGCACTGTTAGGAAATAAAATATTCGAAATCTAATTCTATGAATTAAGCCTAGATCCATGGTCCATATGTGGTTAGTTGTTAGAGACCAAGGTGCATTGAAGTACACAGAATACACATACGGATCGGGTGAGAAATCCATGCATCCGTTTTAGATCCACTTAAAGTTAATCCAATTCTTAGATACAGTTGGTTTGCTTTGGTGTACACTGTACACACATTAGAAACCATTGAGTGATGAAGTTTCCAGAAAAACCTATTCTGAAAATTTCATTTGTCTAGCTCATTCCGTTCGAGAGTTATCGTGCCTACGGCCGGCCGGCCGGACAGAATGAATTTCGACCACGGATTCTTGATCAGTGAGTTGACCCAAATCGTTTGAGACCATTTTCAGCCAAAAATTCGAAAATTACAGACATTTGGGCAAATTGATAAGCACTCTGTTACCAGTAACAAGAGCGCCAAAAATGCATTCAGTAGAGAACAAA
This sequence comes from Halyzia sedecimguttata, assembly GCA_937662695.2. Taxonomy (NCBI): domain Eukaryota; kingdom Metazoa; phylum Arthropoda; class Insecta; order Coleoptera; family Coccinellidae; genus Halyzia; species Halyzia sedecimguttata. The sequence goes on from OW569411.2 coordinate 37,563,619, forward strand.
AGATCCTAGTTCAGCATCTCTGATCAGAAAATATCCATTCTAATTCTCTTTGAACAACGAATAGTTTTAAGCATAAATATAAATGCATCTAAATAACTCTTTTCCATTTTCAAAACGATTTTTTCTTATCGATCAAAATTCGGGAAAACTCTTAAAGATTATAAGATACTTACTCGTTTTCATTGTATGTTGTTCTTTAATAAATCGCTCTTCTCTTATAAAACTGCCAGGATATAAACCGTCAACGAGTTTGATGGTTGAATGTAATACAGTAGACAAGTATATACTGTAATCATAATATTTTTATATTTTGTCCATATTTTCAAAGGATATAGATCACTTAGAATTTTAATCTAGAATTTTGCTGTTAAATTAGTTTTTGAAGCTCTCGCAGAATTTCATTTCGATCAGATGAGTATTTTTTTAGTTATTTGAAAAAAAAATCAGATGCCTAAACTACGAAATCACTCGGCAAGTTTTACCCATTAACGAGCATAACTGGCACATTTGTCCAAACCTACCCTGCAGATTTCAACTCTTTAACTCATTGCGTTCGAGAGTAACCGTGCTTACGAACGACCGACCAGAATTAAGTTTGACCTCGGATTCTTCGGATCAGTGAGACGAAACTAATCATTAAAAGGTTTCTTTCTGGGTTTTCACCCCCAAACTCTGAAAAATATCAATTAAATAAAAAATGTTATTATTTTGTGATTTGCTTCGGCGTAAGAAACACAAGATATTTGTCAGAAGCAATCAATCGAACAATGTTGCCTAACCTAATCGTTTAGAATTTTGACCAAGAATGGTCTATCGGTCAAAAATTCTAAAATTACAGACATTTGAGCAAATTGATAGGTACACTGTCCATGAGAACAAACGCGCCAAAGAATGGACCCTCTTTGAAAATTTCCAACAGATATTGAATGGGTAAGCTGCGATATCAGAACCGAATTTCATTTTATTTCAAAATTCAATTAATTCCCTTTAGTCCTTCGCATTATACGTCTACCGAGACATTTTTAAGGAACGTTGAAGAACTAATATTTACGATTGTAAACTCTGGTCAACTAGTAAATCTTAACGTATCGACATAAAAGTTTATTATTTGTCCTCACATACAGGAAGGAAATTGTGTCATCGTTGGCATTCTATTCTTGAAAACATCCTTGGAATAGGTACGTGTTTGCTCATTATCATTCTTACAATTGTTAATCGAAAAAGTGACTATAAAAAATGTTCCGCTGTCCATATGAGGTGTCCTGCTATTTCATATGAAGCTATCCAAGCAAATCATTCGTATCTCAAGAAATGAAGCAATCAAACTTATTCTGACGAAATATTGGAATAAATTCACCACTGAAACATATGAATATATCAGTGTGTAGGTATAGATCCTTGATATCGAAATCTGAGAAAAAATATTAGAATTTGTTTCAAAACAAGTATATAATTATAAAATATTGAAATAATTTCTCCTTCATAAATATAGAGATATAAGGAATAATTTCTGCCAAATAATCTATCCATGAAAAGGAATGGAGATGAAACTCCACTGAATAATGCGTATTATATGCGTATATCAAACACTCGTTATATACGCTGCATTCAAACGTCAAAATGAAAATTACTCCATTGTAGAGATTGATTGTTTCAATATCTTTCAACTTATGATGATGGATCATTACGTTAAAAACTTCACCCTTAGCTTTCCAATGCAAATATAGGTAACCTACCGTTAATTTTTTTCGTTCCAGAGAATCTTTTTTTCTGGATTTTTTACCCCTTGAATCTATCTGCTTTGAATGATCGGAGGAGCGCCCTCAGAGTGATATCCATTTTAATACTGAGTTTCACTTGTTCACCAGGAAGAAATCCTGGGCAAAAGGGATTTTTTCTCTTCGATACAGGGTAATTAAAAACTCGAGGTGAAAAATTAAGGAACGTATACAAGCTAATATTCGTGATAAAAAATTGGTCCAACCCATGTGGGCAGGAGCTTTGGCGCTCTTGTTCAAAGTTTGACAATTCATATCTTCGAAAGTATTGGTAAGATTTGGAAATTATATCAATGGATTCTTATGATAGAACTTCATAATAGCATGAATTAAATTCAAACATCATAAAAGAATTTAAATTCAACAAGAGTACCAAAAATTATCAATCCAAAACGAATAGACCAAGTCTACCCAAGAACGAACTCATCCGAGATATTCGTTCCTCAATTCTATGATGAACGATATATTTTTTCCTCGAATCCACTCTTAAAATTATATTATATCAATTGAAACTTTAGGCAATATTTCAGTTTTTTTTTACTGGAGATATTCTGAACTCAATATTATTAACTTACCATTACCATTCCTATCATCATATGGATTAACCATGGGCATTAAATATCAAAATTTGACATATCATGTCATTAAGTTGTATCAACACAGATCATATTATAATCATTCATAGATAGAATAATTATCGCATTCAGTGAAAACACAGAAGTACGATTTATTACTGAAATTTTGAGAAATCATATCTCCGAAAGTATTAGCTTGTTAGAGTTCAAAATGGCATCAATGGATTCCTATGGTGAAATTGCATCTTAGGAAAAACTTATTTGGAAATTTGTAAAATAATTTTTTTTTGTTACTCCGAAACCGTCTGACCGATTTTGCCCAATGTCGAAATTAGCCGAGATATTTATCTCCCGAACCTATTCTGAGAATTACAACTGTCTAGCTCATTCCGTTCGAGTTAATGGCCGGACGGCCGGACGGCCGGCCGGCCGGACAGAATCGATTTCGAACACGTATTCTTGATCAGTGAGTCGTACCAAATCGTTTAAGACCATTTTCATCAAAAAATTACAGACATTTGGGCAAATTGATAAGCACTCTGTTACGAGAACAAGAGCGCAAAAAAAAGAGTGCCAAAAATTATTAATCCGTAATCACGAACTTGTCCCAGATATTCATTCCCCAAATCCACTCTGAAAATTATATTATATCAATTGAAACTAAACCAATATTCCAGTTTTGTTTTCACTGAAGATATTCTTAACTCAATTTGATGAATTTACCAAATTATATATTTCCATCATCATAATGGATTATCAAAGGGCAGGGTAGGGGTAATTATAATATCCTATAATTGGTCATTTTGCATTCAATCATACTTTGTTTTTGTTATATACTTGTTGATATTTGTCTACATTTGACACTCCTGTCAGAGGTAGATAAGATATGCCGTATTCGGATATATACCGTAGATATATGAACAGTGAACACAGACAGATAGAATTCGCTTTCTTTGAAAAGACGATGTATTTTTGAAATTTTGAAAAATCATATCTCCGAAAGTATTAGCTTGTTAGAGTTGAAAATGATATCGATGAAGTCTTATGATGAAACTGCATCTTAAAAAAAATTGAATTCGAAATTTGTAATGTAAAAAAAAATTTCTTTTTTTACTCCGAAACCATCCGTCTCGCTTACGAACATAACCGAGATATTTATCTCCCAAACCTATTCTGAAAATTTCAACTGCCTAGCTCATTCCGTTCGGAAGTTATCGTGTTAACGGCCGGCCGGCCGGACGGACGGCAGAATCGATTTCGAACACGTATTCTTGATCAGTGAGTCGAACCCAATCGTTTAAGACCATTGTCATCCAAAAATTCGAAAATTACAGACATTTGGCCAAATTGATAAGCACTCTGTTCCGAGGAACAAGAGCGCCAAAAATGTAGAATAAAATGTTCGGCTTTGTTTCCGAAATATCAGACTCAAAAGTTCCTGCATGTGATCAATTTTCAACTTTAATGCATAATATAATATAAATCAATCAAATGTTCAAAAATATCCCCATTAGCTTCGATATAGGCTTGGCAACGCAAAATGAGGGAATCGTATACTAATGGCATGTTTTGCCTATTATGAGTGGATTCGATGGAGGATTCGACTGCATTAACAAGTCATTCCATTAATTTTTCTTTATTATCAAATTCCACTGCGTAAACAAGTTGTATCAAATTCACCATACAAAATAATCCAAAAGATTCAAGTCAGGTGATCTCGAGGGCATAGCACCACGCCGACCAATCCATCTCCCATTATAAGTTTGGTTCAACCAGGCGACATCATTTCGTCCAACATGCGGTGATGCTCCGTCGTACTGATACCACTTACGATTTTATACCAAATCCACAGGAAAATCTTCTAGCAAATTTGCGAGATCATTTCCTAAAAATTGACAGTACATGCAATTTTTACAATTTTTTTTATCAAGAATATCAGCCTGTATACGTTCCTTAATTTTTCGCCTCGATTATTGAATCACCCTGTATAATTGAAAACGAAAAGTGTTAAAATTTCAGGGGGGTTGGAAAAATGTTTTTATTCGAAAAAATCAACCATAAATCGTCCCGCGTAATCGGTGTATATTTAGCTGAACAAACAACAAATGACAGCATTTGCTGTTAATTTGTATGAAACATTTTTTTCTTCCCCCAAAAATTACCTTCAGTCTAACTTTCTGATTAATCAGTGTATGTATTGAATACATCAAGCGTTATGTCTTGTTTGTTTACTCATACATTTTTTTAACGAAAAAATTTGCGAATCTGTTTGTTGCAAGAAAAATTATGGAATTTGAAATGATATTTCAAAGTGTACTGATGGTTTCATATGAAATTGACGGGACACGTTATAATCCGTAAAACTGAGTAGTCCATAAATTTGCGCTAATTTGTTGGTTATTTGTATCAAGTAGGGATATTCTCATTCATTAGAAGAAGATTAAACAAATTATATCTCCGAAAGTATTGGTTTCTCAGAGTTGGGAATTATATCAATGTATTCTTATGATAGAACTGCATTATAAAAGAAATTCAATTCAAATAATAGTTTATTTATCAAGATTAAATGAGCAATCTGAGAATGAGAACTGCACCATGGAAGAAATCAAATTAAAATAGCTGAAATGACTTTGACTCTCTCTTATAGAACAGGATGAAAAGTACGAGTACGAACACAGATCATATAATAAAGCTTAGATAGAATAATTATAGCATTCTGTGAAAACATAGAAGTATGATTCATTATTGAAATTTAGAACTTCATCTTAGCAGAAATTGAATTCAAACATCATAGAAGAATACAAATTCAACAAGAGTGCCAAAAATTATCAATCCAAAACCAATAGTCGAATTCTACCCAACAACGAACTCATCCGAGATATTTATCCCCCAAATCTACTCTGAAAATTTCAACTGTCTAGCTCATTCCGTTCGAGAGTTCTCGTGCCTACGGCCGGACGGCCGGACCGGCCGGACAGAATGAATTTCGACCACGAATTCTTGATCAGTGAGTCGAACCAAATCGTTTAAGACCATTTTCATCGAAAAATTTGAAAATTACAGACATTTGGGCAAATTGATAAGCACTCAGTTCCGAGGAACTAGAGCGCCAAAAATGTTCTCTCAGTACAAAATGAACAGAAAAATACCACCAAATTATTGACGCATCAATCTTTCAGATTTTTGTCTTCCAAAATTGAGTTAAAATATTTCATGGCATATTCACATATTCTACAAAGAATATGACGAAAACTTCCACAAACCTTTATCCGGAAGAGCTCTGTTTTCAAAATGCATTGAAATGAATTCCCTCTGAAGACAGTTTTTTTCGAAATTGATGCAGGAAAGTGAGTCAAATTTGTACATCCCTTATATTTTCAGACCTCTTTGAAATGGACTACATCAATGAGTGGCATCAAGTCAGGAACTAGTAAAGCCAGGAGGGGGGCGGTATTTTCGATATTTTGAATACAAAATCTTATATATGGTACATTTCTACACAAACGAAGGTATACAATTCTCATGTGCGTAAGATGCCCCGTTTACGTTAACATCAGGGAATTTACTCCAACAGCTTTTATTTCGAAAACAGATCGTTTCCAGATATTGGTTAATATGAAATTTTCGTCCTATTTTTTGACGTAGAATATTTTATATATTAAACCTCAAAGAAAGTAAGCGTAATTTGTTTTTATTACAAGTTTGAGATTTTTTGCGCAGATGTTGTAGGGAAAAGCTTGCTATCATTTTGAAAGAATTGCTGTAATTTTCGAACTGTTTGCCGAAAATGATGTTAAACGATTAGGTTAGACTCACTGATGAATATTTCGAGGTCAAAATCGATTATGTCATACCGTTGCCATGAACAGGAAGAGATAGTAGCTTGAAATTTTCAGGTTAGGTTGCGCTTCCAAGTGCCACAGCTAAGGTCGTTATTTTGAATAATCGGCTAAACGGTTTCGGAGTAATACACATTTGTAGTTTTGTTGTTATTTCCTTCACTCCAAAAATACCAAACTGATCGAATTGAAACTTGGAAGCTGTTTGTAGAATGCTGATTTGCAAAACTTTGAAATATTTCGCGAGGATCTGATAACTACAAAAAAAAATAATAAAAATTATTTGAAAAAAAAATTTTCTGAAAGAATTTTATATTTCAGAAACTATCTGTCAGATTCCGCTGAAATTCCGCAAGAACATTCAAGCAGTTTTTTTACAATAGATTACCGGATTTCAGATGGATCAGCTAGGTATTTTTGGGATTATTTCATTTTAAAATTTGAATTCAGTTGATGCCCAATGAATTTTTTCACGTGCTAACGCTTCCTTTATTCATAGCCAACTTCATGCAGTATTTCGTGGGGGTGTGTATGGCATGAATAGAAAATAGAGCATGCACGTAAAAGCTCCTGAATTGTCAGTGCTTTTCAAGAATTTTTAATCTTCGGATGCGAATTAGTGGCAAATGTCAGTTTTCCTGATTTCCACACGTATCCTTAACTCCATACTTGAGTGAGAAGTGCGAAAAGCTCAGGAAATTGGTAAGAAAATATCTACGTAGATAAGATAGAAACACCATCAACATTTAATAGACATTTCAACTTACCCCAAATATATAACATATCTTTTTTTCTGTTTCTCGGTCTCTCAACGGTCTTACAAGCCAAAACATCGAACTTATCCTCAGACTCGATATTTTCAACACAGTAATACTTATAAGTCAGAAAACTCATACCATGTTTGTCCGCAAATTCCACACTCCCATTACCAAAAATCTGGAAATTTTTCTTGAGACGTACTCGCCCCACATCAGCACTACAAGTCGCACCTATTACAACTTCGAAATTCTTCAGTACCGTCAACAATTCAGATTCGTTTCTTGTTCTTTCGACACATCGCCTTTTCACGTAGTACTTATCCATCGGGCAGCATTTTCTTATCAGAGGAGATGGCATCGCACAAGTCACCACTGTCAAACACAGGAACAACTTGGATCGAAGCTCCATCCCGTTCAAAATTCTGGATAACAGAGACTGTGGTCGGAGTCGCAAGAAGTAGTAAGTCAGCGCATCTTTTGTTGAGTCGTTTGTTTACTTTATCGATATTCTATTATTTCATATGGAATATGTGAAGATACATTCGTAGGATTCGATGAAGCGTTAGCGGGATCATCCGCACTGAAACCGACAAGCTAAACTCGTCGCTGAAATAATTTTTATTGGAACTGAGAAAAGGTAAACAATACTTTATCGCTCACTCATGATATCCGATGTAGGGAATAGATACACACAATCATTTAATAGGTTTATTTGGAAGCTGAATGAGAGGGCGATAATGAAAATTATCAATTAGCATGAAGAGCAGGATCAATACCTTATGGCAATTAATTCCTTTATTGATATTGGGCAACTAAAAAAACACAGCATATTTTGTCATAACAGAATTTATTATTACAATATAGTATAACGATAAATAACGTGTCTCAGAAACTTTCTGTGAATCGCAAATCAAAATTTGTATCAACTAAAATAGAATCATAGACGAGTGTGAAACTAACAAAAGGTTTCCAGCAACACTTTCAGAGTACTACGGTGTACAACGTAACAATCTCTGTAACGTATCATGACGTCACATTTTAAGAAACTTATATATGTTTTCTTCTCAACAAAGGATTACAGGGATTTTTCGTTACCATGTGCGTGTAACCCTTGAGATACTTATATTCCATACTGAGACATTATGAAGAAATAAACCCTTAGTTACCGCAACTATAAACATGGTTGTAACTCCCTATACCTTATACTAAGCAGTTATAGATCTTCAACACCCTAATTTGACAATTGTCAAATTTTCTATCTATCAAATTTTCAATTGTCAATTTTTTTTTCATTCAGTATGAAATAAAATTTCTGGCAACTTAACAATGCCTCGGGACTCACGTCCCTCGGGATTGCAATCTGTTGCCCTCTGTAGTAAACATCTTCATAACTCCCTGGATACATAAATAACTATTACAGAAGACAACTTTGCTTTTTCTTCGAGATTGAAATTTCTTGTTAAGGTTCGACCATTGTAGCGCAATTTATTGCCTATTTCCTGTAAAAGCCATCAGAACAAATGTTCAAATGCCTTCAGCAACTGAAGTGTTAAACAATGTTTCGGTCTTAAGACATTGACCATCATGCTATTCATTTTCACTGGTAATTCAAGTAAAATTAGCTCAGATGAGTGGGACAAATTCCAGATTTCGATTGCGAAGTTTAAACATCCTAGAAATGCCCTCGGTGCTTGCATCCGAGATTTCGAAGATATTCCCACTTTATTCAAAAATCACAAATGAGAGACTTGTTGTAACTAGGGAATACAATCCCACAAATGCGGGATCCCTCTGAAATTCTGCGGATCAACATTGCGGGATTTTCTTTGCGGGAATCAATATTGAAATTCCGTATTCGACAATGAAAGCACAAACGTTCCGGAAAAAAAAAGTACTTTTTCGTCCGCTGTGGTCGCTATGAATACGGCATGAGACGGTTCAATACAAACATAACTGCCTGTAAGAATAACTGTCAGTCGCTGCGGTCACTATGGATATATCATGATATATATACGCTTCGATACAAACATAAGTGTATGTGAAAATAACTGTCATTTGCTATTGTGAAATTATTCAAGAGGTCCAAAATTCATAAGTATGTAGAAGTCGACGAAAAAATGTAATATGCACCTTGGCGAAAAACTGTCTTTTGTCTCGCCTGCTTGCTATTTGCAGGCTCAACAATAATAGACAGTTTTTGGACAGTTGAAATTTTCAGAGTAGGTTTGGGACCTAAATATCTCAGTTAAGTTCGTTAGTGGGCAAAATCGGCCGGATGGTTTCGGAGTACAAATATTGAATTCAATTTTTTTTAAGATGCAGTTTCACCATAAGAATCCATTGATATCAATCTCAACTTTAAAAAGCTAATACTTTCGGAGATATGATTTTTCAAAATTTCAATAATATATCGTACTTCTACGTCTTCACAGATCTGTTTGCGGTAGGTCCAGTTTGAAAGATATACGTCATTAATGTCAAACGAAACTGAAAGTGTATTTCTGTAGAGTTTGGTTGATGTAAACATGTAAACAATTTGAAATTTGAATTCGCTAAGTTCATAGGCAGAGTTTTTTGGAGGGTGAGTCGAAAATGAATGATGCAAGGAAGTCGACCATAATTTACGAGTTATTCTCTAATTATTGAAGACTTACAACGAGATTTCCAACTAATGTACAGGTAGTTATTCCTTAGTAACACTATTTAAGATTTCCTACATAAGTATTCCGGTTTGAGTTCTCTCTGGACTAATTACATTAGATTTGTTTCATAAATAAAGCTGTTTATTTCATTTACTCAACTTTTCAGAATGACTCCTGATAGATTTGAAACACTTGTTGCTAAAATTAGACCGTCATATAGATAAGATGCAAAGGGATTTTAATTTCTTTCATGATGTGGTTCTATCATAATAATCCATTGATATCATTCCCAACTCTGAGAAACCAATACCGGAGGCATGATTTTTATTAGCATGTTTAATAGGTTGAGTAAAAAGAGTATATATAATATTGAAAGGTTTTTTTTCTGGGTTTTCTCTCCAGAAAAAAACCTTTCAATAATGAGTATACCTCCCACAGTATCCTTTAATGATTAAGTATATATATTGTTAACAATCCCGCATTTTTGCGGATCCGCGGGATTAATGACTCTTTTCCCGCGCGTTTGCGGCATTGAGTTTTTGGTCCGGGATTGGATTCTCTAGTTGTAACATATCAGGGTAGTTTCAAGATCGTAACCCTAATCATTGTGAATATTTCCCCCTCCAAGAATTCACCACTACTTCCTTTAGTTTTCAAAACAATAATATTTTTGCGCGCGTGTTCCGCAAAGAAGAGCGTGCTTTCATTTAGCCACAATGTCTGTATTTTTCGAATTTTTTGCTGAAAATGGTCTCAAACTATTGAGTTCGACTCACTGATGCATAATCCGAGGTCAAATTCGATTCAGTCCGTCCGGTCCGGTCAGTCCAGCCGGCGGGCTGGATTTAGAAGATTGAAATTTGCAGGGTAGTTTTGGAGTATAAATGTCCCGGACAAGTTCGTTAACGGGAGAAATCTACCAAGCAGTTGCGGAGTTATGGCCATTTTATATGTATATTTCCGGAACCGATCACTCGATCTATCTGAAATTTAGCATAAAATGTTTTGTGTGAGGTGTGTGTTTTTGAGAGGACTTTCAGCCATGAGTGGATTGCGCGTGCGCAGAAGTGAATGTTTCGAGTGGTTTAGGAATATCGGTCATGGGTCTGGTGCTGAGCCGATATTGTGAGGTATTGAAACAATATTCATGGCAATTATGTGCACGGACAAGTCAGTTTGGGGGAAATAGCGTTGTTTCCGAGTTGGAGTGTCCGTACCGTGGCCCTGGGGCCAATTTTGAAATTTATGTTACCAGTTTCAGGCATTTTTCGTTATGCACATGAGCAGAGGAGGAGTGATTTAACTGCTGGAGCTTTAATCTGAGGTTATTGGGGTTTTGAGGTGCAGGATGCTATTCTTCCATAGAATTCCCTTGGGATTGTCCACGCATGCGTGGATTGAAGCTGCAATATCTCCTGAACCACTGATGTTGAAGAATCAGAGTTTTGTGTGACGTGTGTGATTTTGAGAGAACTTTAAGACACGAGTTTATTGCGCATGAGCAGAGGAGATGTGGCTCTTTTTGGGTATGGCTTATGTTGGGGATGATTTACGTCTAGCAGTCATGGATTTGGTCTGAGCCGATATTGTAAGGTTTTAAGAGGGATTTCTTGGCAAATCTGTGTACGGACAAGTCATTTCTCAGGAAAGAGTGTTGTTTCCGAGATGAAATGTCTATATCGTGGCCCTGGGGCCAATTTATAAATAACTTTATTTGAAAGATCTATATTGAATTACGTTCAGATTTGGATAACATGCGTAAGGAATTACGGGGCTCCCATAACCGCAATTTCATTTTTATTTCGATCTACGGTAAAACTAATAGCCAAACTGTATTGATTACCATATTTGTTAAAGAAACTTGAAAAAATATAAAGAAGCACTGTTGTGAAGTCAGTTCTCTTTCACGCGCGTGTTCACGTTGGCTTATTTGAATTGAATGATGAGTGTTTCAAGCTGATTGGATAGAGCGAGTCGGAGATCAAACCAGAGGGTAGTGGACACCATTCACCGTCGGGTCAAAAATTAACAGTTCTGTGTCTGTGCTGGCATAAGGATAGAGTAACAAAGTTGACAAAAGCACACAACTGACTCTCCTTAGTCACACAAACTCCTAGGAGCTCCTGAAAGATCTCCTTGTGGAAGACTTATGAGGTTCAGTATAGTCATAATGTTTATAGCACGCGCGCATATGCAGATTGACTTCTCAATGACAGAAAAATGCTGAAAAAGCATCAACGTGGGGTCAATCTGCTTTGGAGCTCGAGCTATAAACATTATGACTCAGAAGCTTCTATAGGACCTTGTGCGACTAAGGAGAGCCAGTTGTGTTCTTTGTCAACTTTGTTACTCTATCCTTACGCCAGCTTAGACACAGCACTGTTAATTTTTGACCCGACGAATGGTGTCCACTACCCTCTGGATAGATTTCCGGCTCGCTCTATCCACTGAGCTTGAAACTTTCATCATTCAATTCAAATTAGCCAACGTGAACACCCGCGCCAAAGAGTACTGACATCACGTCTGTGCTTTTTTATATCTTATTTTGCTTACAACTTTTTTAAAGATTGATTTATTACCTAACTGATTTTTTTTTGGGGGCTAGACAATATTGGTGTCAGCGTGTATATGACAGTAACCGGAAATTTTTTTTTAATTTGGTTTTTCGATATTTATTCGCATTTTCCCTCAAAATTCGTTCCACTCTGGTGCAAATTTGCCCCTATTCGTATTTTCGCCATTAAAATCTTGCAATTTTACATTCAATTCACATCTGAAAATCCCAAGAATGCAGAATGCCAATGTATAGCCCAATTTTTGATTGAAATAGAATTTTGTAATCACCATCTATTACTTATAACTATGACCTGTGTAAGCAATTCTTGAAATTGTAAGAACACCAATAAACTCTCTATCTCTCTCCCTCTCTCTCTCTCTCTCTCTCTCTCTCTCTCTCTCTCTTTCACCTAGCAGACTATTTTAGAAGACTGTTTGGCGGAACCCGAACCCTCCCGACCAGTGGCGTGCAGACTGATTCTAATTTCTCACTCATATGATCGTCTGTTCGGCAGAGCACTGAAATTTAAGAGTTGAAAATCTACCGTGCGTCCCCACAGGAAGTCAATATTTTTTTCAGGGGATATTCTCACTGCTATACGGAACCCACATCCAAAACATGTAAGTGCTCTGGCGAGCAGACGGACATATGAGTGAGAAACTAGAATCAGCCAGCACGCCACTGGTCAGGAGTGTTCGGCTGTTTCCGCCAAACAATCTGCTAAAACAGTCTGCTAAAATAGTCTGCTAGTTTCACACCGGTGAGTCACACCGTGTAGCAAGTCTTAACATAACATTGTCAACACTCACCAGTCCTCTTTATTTCCATTTCTATTTGCATCGCGTCCTCGGACTCCTTAGGAGAAAGTAGAACTGCCACTTCATAATTGAGAATCGTATCTCTAACGAGATCCACACAATATTCTTCCTTCGTGTAATGGTTTTGATCAAGTATTGGAAGAATGAGACCACCATCATCCATGAGCTTAAATGCTAATGACGGATCTTCTTTGGGGTTGAGAAGAATACCATGCACTCTTCTCTTCCTTAAGAGATAATTTCTGTTCTCTTCATTCCAAAGGTAAGGTTCTATTTCCAAAGTTTCGTTGCTTTCAGAACACACCCCGAAATCTAAAATTTCACCACTGCCACAGCACTTGGAGATGCAGGATCGAAATTTACACAAGCAGTCGACAAAGTCATAATTGTTGATTGGACGGAACGAACTTTTTTCGAATAGATATCCATTGCGCAATGTAATATTTTTTTCTTTTTGGTGCAATTTGAAGCAAAACGATTCATCGCAACTTACCGAAATAGGTATAATCATTGATATGTATATCAAGCTTCGTCGCCACATGTTTCTGATGTTTGAAATCTATTCGTTCAGTTATTGAGTAAACAAAATTTTATCAGTAGGGAGTGTCGCAATCCCTATTTGAAGACTTCTCTATATCGTACAATCTTCTTTGAATGCGTTTCACGCGGAGATACTTCATAATATGAGAGTCGATTAGTTTAATGGAGAAAAAACTCTGCTGATGGAAGTAGATATGAGCTTGAACTGAAGTTTTTCCCATACGCCGGTAATAAAACAGCAATATAGAGTTTCACTGTCGTGTATGATATATAATAATCGACAATGATTAAGAAGGAGATGAACTGCGACGACTCGACAGATTAGTCTGTCTGATGAATGTTTACGTTCTTGAGAATTTGAGTTCATTAATTGTTTATTGATTTTTTCGCCTGACAAATCAACTAAAAATACACAACAAATATCGTCACCCTAGAGCATGAAACTACAACAGCCATTTCTTTACGGTTTCAATGTTCTGCATAAAATTCGAAAGGGAGAAAATGTGGGAAAGCTCTGTGGACATGGGCTTTGGTGCTCTTGTCAAACTACTAGCGAGTAATTATTCAAAATCTGACAAATCATATATCTGAAAGTATTGGTTTCTTAGAGTTGGGAATGATATCAATGGATTCTTATGATAGGACAGCATAAAAAAAATTAAAATCAAAACGGAGGTCTATGACTCACCTCATATGTTGGATTTTCTTAAATCAGTAAATTATAAGTAGATCATTCTATGAAATCATAAAATTACGATTAATTATTTAAATTTTGAAAAATTATATTTCCGAAAGTACTAGTTTGTTAGAGTTTAGAATGGTATCAATAGATTTTTATGATGAAATTGCACCTTAAAAAAATTAATTTGAAATTTGTTATGTTAAAAAATTTGTTTTCGTTACTCCGAAACTGCCAGGCCAATTTTACCCATTTACGAACTTTACCGAGATATTTATCTCTTAAATCTCGTCTGAAAATTTCAACTGTCTAGGTCATCCCGTTCTAGAGTTACCGTGCTTACGGCCACTAAATCGGTGCTAAACTGTCGTCCGTGTGCGTTGACATCAGACAAAATAGGCATCCATCGATTGTCTGTCGTGTGCGTTAGACCTAAAGCTGTCGAATCCCTGACTACAATAGTCTGCTTTTAAATACATCTTTGCTTCATTTTGTTGTTGGTTTTCGATGCAAGTGCGTGTTTTCTGGCCAATAATTCATAAATTTAGTCTTAGGGTGCTCGTATACCAGCTACGACGGCGTATTAGGGCCAATGTAGAAAATGAAAGATCTGTCAATTGAAAGATAAGCCGCCGTATTCACAAAGCATTCAATCTCCGTTAAGTCCTAACTGAGGTCCTCAGTTAAGGATTAATATGAATCGCAACCTCAGTTAACGTATTTACCAGTGGTAAAGCAGGCCTTTTTCACGTTAATTTTCACGTTAACTGACATTGCGATTCATATTTATCCTTAACTGAGGACCTCAGTTAGGACTTAACAGAGATTGAATGATTTCTGAATACGGCGGCTAATCTGTCAATTGAAACATATACCGCCGTATTCACAAAGCATTCAGTCTCCGTTAAGTCCTAACTGAGGTCCTCAGTTTTGGATAAATAAGGATCCCAACGTGAGTTAACGTGAAAATTAACGTGAAACAGGCCTGTTTCGCCACCGTTAAATACTTTAACTGAGGTTGCGATTCATATTTATCCTTAACTGAGGACCTCAGTTAGGACTTAACGGAGATTGAATGCTTTGTGAATACGGCGGTTAATATGTCAATTGACACATTTAATCAGTCAATTAGTGTATTTTTGCGCGCATGTTCTGGGGAACATCGCGTTATCATCTTGCCCAAATGTCGCCACGATAACTTGAGAACGGAAAAAGACAGCGCCTTGAGATTTTCAGGATAAGTGGCGCGTCCCAATATGAAGGACAAGTTCGTTAATGGGCATAATCGGCCATATAGTTTCCAAGTAATAATTTTTTTTAAACCATTACGGATCCGATCAAATTGAAACTTAGTGAGTAGTCGTAGAATACAAACGTAAGGACGTTCGTCAAATTTTGTGAGAATCGTATAAAATTCTTAAAAAAAATTATTTATGTCACGATAACCTGAGAACGGAAAGAGATCGCGACTTGAAATTATCAGGTTAGGTTGTGCATCTGAATGCGACATTTGAGGTTGTTTATAGACATAACCAGCCATATAGACATAACAGTTTTGGAGTTATTCCCATCTGAAATTTGGTTGATATTTCCTCAATAACCCGAAAAATACAATACCGATCTAATTCAAACGTGGTTAGTCGTAGAATGCCAACGCGGAAATTCTTGCGAAGAGTCATGAGGATAGTATCACTAGGAAAATTTTTAAAATATAATTGAAAATCATTGAAAAATATTCTATTCGTCAGAAACTATTTGTTCGACATCGCTGAAATTTTGCAAGAGCCTTCAGAGCTTAACTCTACTGCCAAGTTCCAAATTTGAACACGATCGGATCTATATTGTTGTTGATCAGAGCAGCCTTGTCCGAGTCCAGTAGCTGGATGGGTGACCGTTGCCTCGGTAACTTTAGAACGAAAGGAGATAGGGACTTGCAATTTTCAGGGTAGGTTGCGATTCCGAATGGGAGGGTTAAGTTCGTTTTTGGACATAGTAGGCCCAACGGTTTCGGAGTTATACCCCCCTGGAATATTATTTCCTCTGGAATTTACCATGGTTAATTCGAATAAGAGTGTTCAATACAGGAGAATGGACAATAAAACATGCACGTAAAAGCTCCTAACTTCACATCAGTGCTTGAACCAATTTTTTTTTTCGTAATTTTTTAAAAATTTTCTAGGGGTATGGTTCCATTGGTTCCCACTAAATGTTACACACGTCTTTATGCCGATTTTCTACAACAAGTTACCAAGCTTCAAATCGATCAAGTCGATTCAATTCGATCAAGTGTTTTTTAGTTATCGAGGAATAATATTCCAGGTGGATATAACTCCGAAATCGTTGGGCCGATTATGCCCAAAAACGAACTCAACTCTCCCTTCCAGATTCGCAACAAACCCTGAAAATTGCAAGTCCCTATCTCCTTTCGTTCTAAAGTTACCAATTCAACGGTCACCCATCCAGCTACTGAGCTCACACAAGACTGCTCGGATCTCCAACAATATAGATCCGATCGTTTTCAAGCTTGGAACTTGTAGTAGAGTTAAGCTCTGAAGGCCCTCGCAAAATTTCAGCTGTGTCGAACGAATAGTTTTTGATAAACATTGAATATCATTCAATGATTTCCATTGATTTTTTAAGAATTTTCTCGTTATACGATCCTCACGAAATTTTGCAATAATTTTCGCGCTGGCATTCTACGACTAATAGTCTCGTTTTAATTAGATCGGTTTTGTATTTTTCGAGTTATTAGGAAATAACAACCAAATTCCAGATGGGAATAACTCCAAAACCTTTTGGCTGATTATGCCTATAAACAAACTCAAATGTCGCATTTAGATGCACAACCTAACCTGAAAATTTCAAGTCGCTATCTCTTTCAGTTCTCAGGTTATTTTGACATAAATAATATTCTTTAATACTTTGTTTTTTAATTTTCTAGTTATACGATTCTCACAAAATTTCACGAACGTCCTTAGGTTTGTATCCTACAACTACTCACCAAGTTTCAATTTGATCGGATTCCTATTGGTTGCAAACAAAATTATTACTCGGAAACCATTGGGCTGATTATGCCTATTAACGAACTTCTTCGTATTGGGACGCGCCACCTACCCTGAAAATTTCAAGGTGCTATCTCTTTCGGTTCTCAAGTAATCATGGCGACATTTCGGCAAAATGTTAACGCGATGTTCCCCAGAACATGCGTGCAAAAATAGACTAATATATAGATTTTTTATTTTCTACATAGACTCTAATACGCCGTCGTAGCTGGTATACGAGCACCCTAAGAATAAATTTATGAATTATTGGCCAGAAAACACGCACCTGCATCGAAAACAATGATAACGCGATGTTCCCCAGAACATGCGTGCAAAAATACACTAATTGACAGATTAAATGTGTCAATTGTCAGATTAAATGTGTCAATTGACAGATTTTTATTTTCTACATTGATGGCCCTAATAGTCTAGTTAACAAGTGCTTTTTAGGTAAAATATTTTTCGTATTCTCCGAAGATTATGATTGGGATGTTATTCGATTCGAAATTGCATGTAGATAGTTTTTGAGAAAATTCTGAGGCCGCTCGCAAAAATTGCAATAGTTATAAACAATCAAGTGAGAACGAAAGATGTAGGTTTAGGTTTTCGCCAATGCCAATATCTCAAAACCTATTTAAGGTAATTCAAATTAAAAAAATTGGTTCAAGCACTGACGTGAAGTCAGAAGCTTTTGCGCGTATGTTCTATTGTCCATTCTTCTGTATTGGACACCCTTAATCGAATTTACCATGGTTAATTAAGTTGTCCATTCTCCTGTATTGGACACTTAATTCGAATTTACCTTGGTAAATTCGAATTAAGTGTCCAATACAGGAGAATGGACAACATAATTAACCATGGTAAATTCGATTAAGGGTGTCCAATACAGAAGAATGGACAATAGAACATACGCGCAAAAGCTTCTGACTTCACGTCAGTGCTTGAACCAATTTTTTTTTTTTATTTATAATATCATTTAAATTAATATTGTAGGACGGTACTTTAAAATTTCTAAGCTATACTGACTTACAGCTAAAATATTATAAAGAAAAGAAGCAATTGGATAGTCTAACTATCATTTTAATAAAATGATGCATTTTTATTGTTCAAATAAAGATATTTTGTTAACTTACAAGAATTTCTTCATTCAATGGTATTTCAAAGATCTAATTACAGTTTTAAATATAAAATAAGTGTCCAATACAGGAGAATGGACAACATAATTTACCATGGTAAATTCGATTAAGGGTGTCCAATACAGAAGAATGGAAAATAGAACATACGCGCAAAAGCTATCTATCATTTTCTTCAAGTTTCACGCCCCAAAAAGGCCTAAATCGTCAGTTTCGCTTTCGAAAATTTCCGACCCCGTCTCTCGAATTAATTCTGACGTTTCTCGGATTGACTTTTTGAATGGAAAATCGTCGGACTCAAAACCTCCGAAACTTGTATCGAATTAGTATATTTAGGCTCAACCTAGAAGAACGAAATTTGGGAAAAACACAAATCGATTCGTCTTCTTCGACTCGACGGCAAAAGTCCGGGTCGAGCGATCGTTTCTTCGGAGCCTTACGCTACACCAAATCGGTACTACTGAACTCGCACAAGAATGCTCGAATCTCCAACAATATTTAACCGATCATATTAAAACTTGAAACTATGCAGTAGAGTTAAGTTATGATGGTTCTTGCAAAATTTCATGAATTAGAAACGAATAGTTACTGATATATAGAATTTTTTTTTTTAATTTTTATTGATTTATTAAAAATTTTCTACAAATGCTATCCTCACCAAATTTTGCAAACATTTTCGCGTTGCCATTCTACAACTAATAACAATGTTTGAATTCCATCGGTTTAGTATTTTTCGAGTTAATGAGGAACAAAAAACCACCAAATTTCAGAAAATTTCAGATTGCTATAACTCTATAACCGTTTGGTCGATTATGCTCATAAACAAACTGAAATGTCGCGTTCTGGTGCACATCCTAACCTGAAAATTTCAAGCCGCTATCTCATTCCGTTCGCAAGTTATCGTGACAACAAAAATATTTTTTAATAATTTTTTCAAAATTTTCTAGCCATACGATTCGCACAAAATTTCACAAACGTGCTTAGGGTCATATTCTACAACTACCCACCAAGTTTCAATTTGATCGGATTCATATTGGTTGAAAACAAAATTATTACTCGGAAACCACTGGGCCGATTATGCCCATTAACGAACTTGTCCGTCGTATTGGGATGCGCCACCTATCCTGAAAATTTCAAGTCGCTAGCTCTTTTCGTTCTCAAGTTATCGTGGCAACGGCCGGCCGGACGGCCGGCCGGACAGAATCAAATTTGACCTCGAATTCTTCATTGGGGAGTCGAACTTAATCGTTTGAGACCATTTTTTTCAAAAAATTCGAAAGTTACAGACATTTGGGCAAAACTATAACGCGATGTTCCCCAGAACATACGCGCAAAAAAAAAATCAAATAGAGGAGGAAGTTTCCTAAAAAGTTCTAACTGCCGGAATTGTAGGACAATTATTTATAATTTACCTAGAGGGCTGAAAATACGTCCGAAAACGGTTACTCCGGCTCGCCCCCTTCGCCTTTGATGAATAAATATTATTTAAACTTATTAAATATGAAAATAAAAAATTGAAAATATTCAGGCACCTGCAGGATAGATTGATGAACAATAATACGTACTCCAAAAATGTTTATCGCGATTTTTCAATTAGATATCCGTTAGTTAAGGACGAACTTTAACATTAAAAGTATAATAATTTTTAAACTATTTATCTGAGAATTTTCTCCTTTCGTGGAGCTATTTTTCGAAGGTCTTAGAATAGATTCCTATTAGAAAATTTTAAAAATTGTTCATTTTCGTTTTGTTATGAACAATTTACTTGAGAGAAAGATTATAAAGCTTCAATTTATAATATTACTATTGATCCGTTTTCTTATGATCAGAAACTACTTAAAAATTATTCTTAATAATCTTCTATTGTTAAACCAATGTGGACAATTCAAAATTTTCATTTAAAACATTAATGAAGCTTTAAATTTTTCACTTAAGTAAATTGTTAATAACAAAACGAAAATAAACAAGTTTTCAAATTTTCCAACGGGAATCTATTCCAAGGCCTTTGCAAAATAGCTCTACGGAGGGAAAAAATTCTCAGATTAATAGTTTAACAAACGTGCTACAAAAAATTGTTAATTAACTAATAGATAACTAATTGAATTTCAATTTTTATTTTCATAATTAATAAGTTTAAATAATATTTAATCATGAAAGCTCCGAAGGGGGCGAGGCTTATGCAAGCCGGAGTACCCCCGTTTTCGGTAGTATTCTCAACCCTCTGAGAGAATTATAAATATTGGTCCTAGTTCCGGGACTTGGGACTTATTTTTCAGAAAATTTCCCCCTCTTCTTGAATATTTTATCAAATTTGACTTATCTCAGATAGTTTTTGAGTTATTTGTGAAAAACAAAACCCGCTTCTTTTTTTTTCACTTAATTGTTTAAAACTATTGCAATTTTTGGGAGCGGCCTTAGCATTTTCTCAAAAACTATCTACATGCCATTCCGAATCGAATGACACCTCAATCATAATTTACGGAGAATACGCAAAAACTTTGGCCTAAAAAGCACTTGTTGACTAAACTATAATACGACGTTGTACCAGCACTACGCGACCGCGACTTCGTGTCACGTACGTACGTGGTTAGTCATATGGCGAATTCCATTGGTAGAACTCGTGCGCACTGAGTGCATGAATCGTATTCCATTGGAGAATTTCGTCTTGCATTTTGACGTCCAGTGCAACATTTATTGCACTCAGTGCAGCACCAGTGCACCACTGGTGTTGCCAATGGAATTCGCCAATAGA
Source organism: Halyzia sedecimguttata (assembly GCA_937662695.2). Classification (NCBI taxonomy): domain Eukaryota; kingdom Metazoa; phylum Arthropoda; class Insecta; order Coleoptera; family Coccinellidae; genus Halyzia; species Halyzia sedecimguttata. The sequence continues at coordinate 37,584,731 of OW569411.2, forward strand.
AGCGCCCACACCAAAGATACGGAGATGCGACGCTAATCCCTCGTTTTAGTATCGCTAATCCCTCGTTTTAAAGTATCGTCGCAGTCGCTTTGCGGTCTCGTCGTGCTGGTATACGAGCGGCCTTGCTGTTGTAAATGAAGGATTTTAGATTTGAAATATTACAGATCAAGGGCGTAGCCAGGGGGGGGGGGGTTTGGGGGTGCAAACCCCCCCCGAAATGTTATTTTTCTCTTAAAAAAAAAATTTTTGCTGCAGAAAGTGACCCTTACATCCCCAAAACCCCCCCCGAAATTAATTCCTATTTCAAAACCCCCCCCGAAATTAATTCCTGGCTACGCCCTTGTTACAGATGTATTTATTTTATTGTTGTCTGAATATTTTGTCTGCATATTCTTGCTATTAATAAAATGGTATAAGCACTGACTTGAATTCAGGAGCTTTTGTGCGCATGTTCTATTGTCTACTCACCTCCATTGGACACTCTTAATCGAATTTACCATCGATAAAAACAATTTTCTCAGCAATTTTCTCATATATATCATATACTAGCTGACCCAGCGAACTCTGTTCCGCCTTAGATGATGATTTTTATTTGTGTAAAACATTAAAGTAATTTGAATGATTATTTATTGCCTCTAAGGCGGAACAGAGTTCTCAGTACAGTAATGATTGAAGTTCGCTGTACAGTAATGATTTATTTTCAATGATGTATCCCTCTATTACTGTTTATTTTTTAACACAAATGAATGAAATTGTACGATTGTGGCATGGAAAACAGCAAGTTGCAATTGACGTTAAAAGAAGAACACCCTGTATGGAGATTTCGGACGAATATATTATGAGAATCCATCCAAGGTACCTACCTATTTAGGTAATGCTTTGTTTGTGACACAAATCCCTTCAATCACGTACAATTGTGCCATGAGAAAAAGGACACCCTGTATAGTAATGCTTTATTTTCAATGGTGTATGCCTCGAAAGTTTATTTTTAAACACACATGACTAAAATTGTACGATTATGGCAGGAAAAACACCAAGTTTTAATTGACGTTAAAAGAAAAACACCTTGTATAACACAAAAAAGTATCCTATGTCCGTCTCCTGGTTTTAAGCTACCTCCCCACCAATTTTGAGCCAAATCGGTATAGCCGTTCTTGAGTTATAAGTGGTGTAACTAACACGACTTTCTTTTATAAATATAGATATTCACGAAATTCCGCGAAAATTAGCGCGATGGCATTCTTCAAGTAATCACCGAGTGTAAATTGGATCGGATTTATGTATTTTGAGTTATAGAGCAAATAGCAACAATAATTAAGACGTGTATAACTCCAAAACCATTTGGCCAATTATGCCTATTAACGAACTCAAATGTCGCATTCGGATGCGCAAACTACCCTAAAAATCTCAAGTTGCTATGTCTTTCCGTTCTCAAGTAATTGTGAGATAAATAAAAAAAAATTATAATGTTTTTAAAATTTTCTTGTGATACTATCCTCACAAAATTTCACAAACTTCGTTGCGTCGTTATTCTACATCTACTCAACAAGTTTCAATTCGATCAGATCTATATGTTTTTAATTATCGAGAAAACAATATTCCAGATGGGCATAACTCTGAAACCGTTAAGCGATGGATATAACTGTCCCATTCGGATGCGCAACGTGCCTTGAAAATTGCAAGTCGCTATCTCTTTCCGTTCAAAAGTTATCGTGGCAACGGCCACCCATCCAAGTACTGAACTCACTCTACGCTGCTCAGATCTCCAACAATATAGATCCGATTGTTTTCAAATTTGGAACAGTATCAGTGATATTGGACGGATAGTTTCTGCGATATATAATTTCTCGGGTTATCGAGGGCAATAATATTTCTTAATAATTTTTTTTTTGATTTTCTAGTAATACAAAATTGCATATATTGCAAGTCTGTATTCTACAACTACTCACCCAGTTTCAATTCGATCGGATCTATATTGGTTGAAAACAAAATTATTACTCGGAAACCGTTGGGCCGATTATGCCCATTAAGGAACTTGTCCATCGTATTGGCCCGTCACATACCCTGAAAATTACAAGTCGCTATCTTTTTCTGTTCTGTAGTTATCGTGGCAACGGCCGGACAGTATCAAATTTGACCTTAAATTCTTCGTCAGGGAGTTTGAGACCATTTTCGGTAAAAAATTCGAAAATTACAGACAGTTGGGCAAAATGATAACGTGATGTTTCCCAGAACATGCGCATAAAATTAGATAAATCTGCAATATAAACAGATTGGAGTAAGCAGTTTTTCTTCTAATATAGCAGAATAATTGTACTTAGCAGATATGTATTGGTACTAATTATTAACTCTTTAGCATATAAAAGCGTTTTAAATGATATCCCGCACTTGAAAATTAAACAATTTTCAAATTCTTTCTGTCTTTCTCATCTGTGTGTTTACATCGGAAAGTGAATTAATTGTGTGTTATATTTCTTTTGGCACGTAGTTTATAATTATTACTTTTAGTGGATGTTCTCTAGATTATTATTTACATTATTCGTTAAAAATTGCTTTATTATTTAGATGTCTGCGAGCTTTTATTGGCAATCCCAAAAAATAGTGTAATACAATTGGAGTCGGAAAATTCGAGTAAACACTGATTTTAAGTCAAGAGCTTCTGCATGTTCTTTAGTATGTATATTCACGCCTCATACACCCTCGCAAAATACCGCATGAGACTTCAAGCCGCTTTTTTAGCTTAAAAAAATTCATAGGTCATCGATTGAATTTAAATTTTAAAATTAATAAAATAGTAAACTTAAGCTGGCTGCAACTACGTCGGAAACGCATCGCAGCGCGGCTCGGCGCGGAAATATAAATAATATATAGATCTCCGTCCACTGTGGGGCGGTCGGCACAAAGTTTAGGAAGGGAAGGACAGTTCTCGGTTGCACTCGATATATGCGTATGCACTCGATATATGCGTATATCGTCATCTGAGTTGTGTCTTCTGACGACGAGGAATTGTTCGTGTTTGCTGCTGCATTGGAAGCTAAAGAAGTTTTTTGACCTCTCTGCGCCGCGCCGCGCTACCGATCTAATGGGAGGATCTTAGTTCATTTTGGTTCGAAGTTTTAGCACACATTTCCGCGCCGAGCCGCGCCGCACCGCGTTTCCGACCTAGTGGACGGCCTGCTTTACTCAGCGGGAATTCGATCCCGGATCGAGGATGTTAACCTCTTGGCTATCGAGATGATGTTACTATTCTGGGATTTATATGATTTGAAATTTCAACAGAAGTAGATACCAGTTTGAAATTTTATTTTCACAATAGTTGCTAAAAATCGAATCCGATCGAGCTGAAATCTGGTAGGTACTAGATTTTAAAATGGCGACTTGAAGGTTTGTGCAGAATTTCAGCGGAATATGACAGATAGTTTCCGAAATATAACATTTTTGAGGAAATTACTCACGATATTTCCCAAAAATTGACGCATGGGCATTCTACAACTAATTACCATGTTTTAATTCGAGCCGATCAGTATGTTTTGAGTTATTGAGGAAACAATATTTCAGATAGGTATAACCGTTTGGGCGAGTATGCCCAAATTCGGATGCTCCCTTGAAAAGTGTAAGTCACTATCTCTTTCCGTTCGAGAATTATCGTAGTAATGGACGGACGTCGGCCGGCGGGACAGAATCGAATTTGACCTTGAATTATTCATCAGTGAGTCGGACCCAATCGTTTGAGAACCATTTAGGACAAAAATTCAAAAATGACATACATTTGGCAAACTAATAACATGCTCTACCGTAGAACATGAGCACAAAAATGGTCTTTAGTTGTAGGTGAAAATTTTAAATTTGAATAAACAAAATTAAATTTATCAATGTTCTAGAGGAATATAAATTTCTATTTGCAGATCAGCCGGAAAAACCTTAAATTCACCTCACACTGGCAAAAATTTTGCACAAAAATCTGTCGTTTTTGTGCAGAAATTATTGATAGTGTGAGGTCAAATTTTGTACAAAAAATAGTCCACGACCATTCACAAAATTTAAGCCAGTGTGAGGTGCTTTTTAGAGCCTATGATGTATTTCATTGAAACCATATATTTTTCAGAAGCTTGATGACGTAATTTTTGCGCGTGTGTTCTGGGATCATCTAGTTATCATTTTGCCTAAATGTCTGTAATTTTCGAATTTTTCGCCGATAATGGTCTCAAACGATTGGGTTCGACTCCCTGATAAAGAAATTTGATTCTGTCCGGCCGACCGTTGCCACGATAACTTGAGAACGGAACGAGATAGAGACTTGAAATTTTCAGGGTAGGTGGTGCATTCCAATAGGACGGACAAGTTCGTTAATGGGCATAATCGGCCCAGTGGTTTCCGAGTAATCATTTTGTCTACAACCAATACAAATCCGATAGAATTGAAACATGGTGAGTAAAATGTAGAATATAAACCTTAGGACGTTTGTAAAATTTTGAGAACATCGTATCGCTAGAATTTTTTAAAAAATTATTAAAAAATATTATTAACGTCACGATAACCTAAGAACGGCAAGAGATAGCGACTTGAAATTTTCAGGTTAGGTTGAGAATCTGAATGCGCCATTTTAGTTTGTTTATAGGCATTATCGGCACAACGGTTTTGGGGTTTTACCCATCTAAAATTTGGTTGTTATTTCCTCAAAAACTCAAAAAAAAATACAAAACCGATCAAATTCAAACATGGTTATTAATCGTAGAATGGCAACGCGAAATTTCTTGCAAAGTTTTGTGAGGATCGTATAACTAGAACATTTTAAAAAATCATAGAAAATTATTGAAAAAAATTCTATACATCAGAAACTATTCGTCCAATATGGCTGAAATTTTGCGAGAGCCTTCAGAACCTAACTCTACTACCAAGTTCCAAGTTTGAACATGATCGGATCTATATTGTGGAGATCCGAGCAGCCTTGTGTGAGTTCAGTAGCTGGATGGGTGATCGTTACCTCGACAACTCTCGAATGAAAGGAGATAGGGACTTGCAATTTTCAGGATAGGTTGCACATCTGAATGGGAGAGTTAAGTTCGCTGTTGGCCATAATCGGCCAAACGGTTTCGGAGTTATACCCATCTGGAATATTATTTCCTCGATAAATAAAAAAATATAGACTTGATAGAATTGAAGCTTGGTATCTAGTTGTAGAATATCGACATGAAGACGTGTGTAAAATTTTGTGAGGACCTTATCACTTGAACGTTTTTAAAAAATTACGAAAATATATTATGTATCTCATGGTTCCTTGAGAACGGAAAGAAATATACGACATTAAAGATCGTTAATTAGCATAATCGGACAAATGGTATTGGAGTTATACCAATCTGAAATTTGGTTGTTATTTCCTCAATAACTCAAAAAATTAAAGTCCAATCCAATTCAAGTATGGTTATTAGTAGTAGAATGCCAACGCAAAAATTCTTGCAAAATTTCGTGAGGATCGTAGCACTAGAAAGTTTTTAAAAAATCATTGAAGAAAAAATTGGGTCAAGCACTGACGTGAAGTCAGAAGCTTTTGCGCGTATATTCTATGGTCCATTCTCCTGTATTGGACCCTCAATCGAATTTACCATGGTGAATTCTATTGTCTGTTCTCCTGTATTGGACGCTCCGAATTTACCATGGTAAATTCGATGAAGAGTGTCCAATACAGAAGAACAGACAATATAATTCACCATGGTAAATTCGATTGAGTGTCCAATACAGGAGAATGGACAATAGAACATACGCGTAAAAGCTCCTGAATTCACGAAAAAAAGTCAAGTCAGGAGCTTTTGCGCGTATGTTCTATTGTCCATTCTCCTGCATTGGACACTCAATAGAATGTACCATGGTGAATTCTATTGTCTGTTCTCCTGTATTGGACACTCTTAATCGAATTTACCATGGTAAATTTGGAGTGTGCAATGTAGGAGAACAGATGGTAAATTCGATTAAGAGTGTCCAATAAAGGATAATGGACAAGAGAACATACGCGCAAAAGCTTTTGACTTCACGAAAAAAAACCACTCGTCCTGTATGCAGTTAACGTGACGCTAATAAATGTTTCTTATATTGTAGTAGGATAGAAAAATCCACTATGCTATACAACAAGGTACCTAACACTTGTGTGAATAAGATTATTGGCAACGAGAGGGCGCTCTTGCTAAACTCGTCTCAAGAATTCCTTTGTTAGTCCAGGCCGGTGGTTGGAATATCCAAAACCGCTGCTAGATGATTGTGTGTGAGTGGATAAAGAAACAACACTAGTCCAGGTTCTGGAATCTTTCCTCAGATCCGAAACGCAGTTAGTAGATACTGAGAGGAGACGATCTTCCACCTTCCAAATAACTCCTCAGGAGGAGCAGAGATCAAATAAGATATGTTACTGGACTTATAACCGGTCACTGCACTCTGAGAAAACACATGCATATTATTGGCATCTCCAGTGAAGAACCACTATGTATACTGACTGCCAAAGAAACTCCAACACCCAGAAGGAGCTGTTTAAATTTTGATCTCTTTTTGGTAAAATATAGATAGTATAGCAAGGAGTAAATTATTGAAGAAAAAAAACGAAGGATTTACAATTTTTTTTAAGAAATTTGTTAATAATGTGTTTGTCCACCGCGATTACCTATACACTCCCCAACACGTCTTGGCATTGATGCAATAAGGGATACTATCCCAAGCTACCTGTTGTTCATGTATCAGAGCCCCAAAGTCCGTGGGGGCTGGGGTAAATTTCCAAGCCTATATGCCATGATGCCATGATGTCTCAAACATGCTCCATGGGCGAAAGATCGGGGGATCTGGGCGGTGTCCGTGAAGTTAGCACCCACTTTTTCGAAAATGAAGAATTTTTTTTTTGCGTTCGTTAGTAACTCGTTAGTAACTATTTGTAACACAAAAATTTTCGTTTGTACCTCAACGATACTGGTAGAAAACATCGCATTCCGCAAGGGTGCCAACTTCACGGGCACCCACTCTTTGATTTTTCTCGGAAAAAAATATTCAGTTAGGAAGTCCATCGTTAGTAACTATTTGTAACACAAAAATTTTCATTTGTAACCTAACCTATAATGGAAAAATGACACCCCCAAAATGCGAAGTTGGCACCCACTTTTTCGAAAATGATGATTTTTACTTTTGCATTCGTTAGTAACTCGTTAGTAACTATTTGTAACACAAAAATTTTCGTTTGTACCTCAGAAAACTGGTAGAAAAAAATTGTTATCCACAAGAGTTTCAACTTCACGCACACCCACTTTTAGATTTTTCTCGGAAAAAAATATTCAGTTAAGAAGTCCATCGTTAGTAACTATTTATAACACAAAAATTTTCGTTTGTAACCTAACCTATGATGGAAAAATGACACCCCCAAAATGCGAAGTTAGCACCCACTTTTTCGAAAATGATGAATTTTTTTTTTGCATTCGTTAGTAACTCGTTAGTAACTATTTGTAACACCAAAATTTTCGTTTGTACCTCAAGAAAACTGGTAGAAAAAAATTGTTATCCACAAGAGTTTCAACTTCACGGACACCCACTTTTAGATTTTTCTCGGAAAAAAATATTCAGTTAAGAAGTCCATCGTTAGTAACTATTTGTAACTCAAAAATTTTCGTTTTAACCTAACCTATAAAGGAAAAATGACACCCCCAAAATGCGAAGTTGGCACCCACTTTTTCGAAAATGATAATTTTTATTTTTGCATTCGTTAGTAACTCGTTAGTAACTATTTGTAACACCAAAATTTTCGTTTGTAACCTAACCTTATATGGAAAAATGACACCCTCAAAATGCGAAGTTAGCACCCACATTTTCGAAAATGAAGAAATTTTTTTTCGCATTCGTTAGTAAATCGTTAGTACATGTTTGTAACACCAAAATTTTCGTTTGTAACCTAACCTATGATAGAATAATGACACCCCCAAAATGCGAAGTTAGCACCCACATTTTCGAAAATAAAGAAATATTTATTTGCATTGGTTAGTAACTCATTATTAACTATTTGTGACACAAAAAAGAATCGTCTGTAACAGAATCCAGAAAGACAAAATTGCACCCCTATAATGCGAAGCTAGCACGCACATCTATAAAAATTTTCTATTTTTTTCCCAATATTACCTATTATATTATATTATACTTTCTTTTGAAACACCTCTAAAATGCGAAGTGATCACCCACACTGTCCAAATTTCTATGTGTCGTTTATTTCTGATAATACATATTTCATTTGTAACTATTTCTTAGACTAAAAATTCCGTATATAAAGTGAAGATACCGCCGACATTTTAAAAAATTTTATATTTATTTTTTGCTTCGGACAGTGCTTCATTATAAATAGCATTCTACTCTTTGAAAGTTATCTCAATTACATTACTTCTAAAAGTATTTACATAACTGTGAGACATTTGTTACACGTAACGTAAAAGTCAACCTTCACTTCAGAGTTTCAATTGATGAAAAATCTCACATACTCAGATGTTTACCGCCATTTTCAGTGTGAATTAGTAAATCTATTCGATCTAAATTCATGTTCAACTCAAATCCAAACATAAATGGATTAGATATTATACGTTTTAGTGATCACTATTAACATACAATAAATTCTTAATGTTTTTCATGAATCTCATTACATGTCTAGTATTAATTCCCCTTTATTTTCATCAGATTCAAAACTCATATAATACGTTCCATATTTCAAAGTTTCTCATTGAACTGAAGGCTTTTCCAATGCGCATGATAAATCGTTGTTAAATTAAGCTGTCCGAACTTTTACGAGACCGGCGTACTTCAAATTCAGAAGCTATTTTGTCATGCGCAGTTGATCTGTCTATATCACAATTGGTAAATGAACTCTTAACAAGCACTACGCAGGCCCTGCTTTATGGCATCGAGTATTAGAAGAAATGAGATGGGAACACATGAGAGATGAGAACACAAGAGGAACAGCTGATAGTTTTCTAACTGCGTAAACATAACCTGAAAATATACGTAACAAATAGTGCCGAAGCGAAAATAATATCTTTCACCGAGTTAATATTACTATTCGTTCATCAAAACCGAAGGTAAGTTAGTATTATTAGCTTTATTCGATCTTACTGGATTCGAATTCAATTTTAGATGCCACGAAGTGCTGCAATTGATCCTGAAGAATTACTCAAAATTTTGCAAGAACATAAGACAGAAATTCAACAGTCTCTAGGTAAAACGGCAGCAAATATTTGGAAACGTTTGAGTAAATTGAGTGGCGATAAAATTTCCCCTAGAGCAATCTATACTGTTGTCAAATGTAATAGATACAATTGCAGAGATCTCATAGAAATTAAGGAACAAGTTGTTGAATCTGAAGATCGGAAATCTCTTGAACACGATAATGTTCTCGTAGATGATGAGTACCTATCTGAAAATTATTTTTCAGTACCTGCCAATTTATGGCAACAATGTTTTGATGAGATCCGATTGTCTCTCAGACCTGTATGGACTGACATATTTTTTGAACTGATAACCAAAAACCTGGACACTGAATGTATATGGATGTTCAAAAAACACAAAATTGGTAGCGAGAATATTTTTTTTAAATTCGAAGCTTATTGTGCGGAGTGTAAAGGTTCATTTAAGGGTTGGTGTGTCGATCCCTCAAATAAAACCAATGAACTAGAACTGAAATTTTTTTATGAAATGAGTAATGTAAAACTCATCCAACATAACTATCAAATGAAAAGACCATTGAAGGGCACTAGAAGAAATGAAATCGGTAAAACTTTGAGCGAAGGAAAATTCGCGATAAATTGGAGAAGGGAACAAGCTATCAATGGAAATGCTAAGCGGAATAGAACATTATACTCCTTATATGTCTTGCGGAAGACTAGAGAACAGTTCAAGAAAAAAAATGAGTTCTCTAATATTTTTCGAGAAGCTGTAAGTATTCCTGAATCTTTTCAATATTTGAAATATGAAAACACATTAAATTCAGCAATTCGTAAGATAGGTTTGGATGATTTTTTCGTCATGTATTGGACACCTTCTCAAACAATCACCTTCAATAATTATGTAAAAAAAAGAAGTACAGTCTATATAGACGCTACCGGTTCATTGGTGAAAAAGATTCCGAAGCCTCACGGACAAACATCGGGTAATTTATTTCTATATCAGTGTGTTATACACATGGGAACGGAAGGTGGACAAATTCCTGTTTGCCAGATGCTATCTGAGTGCCACAATACTAACCATATTAGCTACTGGTTGACAGAATGGATGACGGAGTGTAAAACTCCATTCTGTGTGATATCTGATCATTCTTTGGCCTTATTAGGTGCAATCGCTAGAAGTATTGCCAAAGAGGCTAGTCTTTCTGACTATATCAACAAATCTTTCCAAATTATTACAATTTCACAACTGTCTCACCAAAAACCAGAGCTAGGAACTTATATACGCGTCGATTATGCTCACTTGATGAAGTTCGTCAGTAGATGGGACTGTTTTAAGAATAAACCTCCTCAGTTTAAACGCTTCTATTTGAAACTTTTGGCTCGACTGGTTAAATGCCGCAATTTCAGTGATGCAAATAGGATTATTTCGAATATTTTCATTGTATCAAATAGTTTTTACGAGGGTTCCGACTCAAATAACTCTCCATTGAAGAGCGAAATTGCCAAAATTTATCTTAAAAATCTAATAGCAGATATAAATGTAGACCTTGCGGATGAAGAAGAAAAAATAGAATCAAATGATTGTGAGACCAATAATACGGACTGTAAACTTGTCGAAACATGGATTCGGGACATCTTCAATGGAGCAAAAGAGTCTTTCATCGATAATGTTATTGAGCCTGAGTCTTCAAGTGTTCGGGAGAATTTCCATTACTCTTTAGAATTCTCTAATTCTTTCAGAAAGCTCCTAAAGACATATACCTTGTGGTCAGCCATATTAACCCATCATTTCGGCGTATGTGAAGCTACTTCTAGTTCAGCGCCAGTAGAAAGTTATTTTAATGACCTGAAAAATCGAACCTTTCACGGTTGTTTACCGTTGAATGCGGATAAATTTGTTGTCAGACATATAAAAGAAATTGAGTCTATGATAGTATTGGCAAATGAGAGATCTGAAAGACCATCTGCTGAACACTCCGATACCCAAACTGCTGAATTGTACAACAAAAACACTGATGCTGAGAAAAATGTATACGAGACTAATATTGTAAGTATTACTGCTGAAAGCCCTCCTAATGAGGATGATAGTTATGCATTATCTGCTGATTCATGCCAAGGTGCTGAGATAGATGAGGAAGACGTAGAAGAAGCTCTTATCGTAGAAAACTGGAAAGGACTAGGAAACCCAAAAAAGAAAAAAACAAGATCATCATTTTACGCTGCGCCTTGTCCAGAAATTTTAGTTCTCGAAGACCATAGAAGGATGGAGCTTCCACTTATAAAAAACGGGAATATTGTCAATAAGACGACAACAACAAAAGTATCTGATGGGGTCTCCATTCTTCTAGGAAATACTTGTCCATTTGATACAATTTTGCAATGTATTTTATCAGCTTATTGTGATAGTATTGGTTTTCAACAAAAAATCAATGAGAATAAGGAAGATGTGAAAATATTCAACCTACTCAGTACAGTAGCTACCAAAGGGGCAGGCAGTCAATTTCGTAAAGAAAGAGCTGTTTTTCTTAATGAAATCTACAAACAACAAAAACTAGCGATCAACAGTAAAATTTTAAGAGTAGACTGTCAAGATAATGTAATATCTGCTCTTCAGAAAACTGGACAGGGATTGAATAGTCTTACAGAAATACATAAATGCATGAAGTGCTCTTACGAAAAGAGGATTTCAAGGATTTACAAAACCATTCAAATCACGGATTATAGCAATGAAAACTTTGAGTCTACGTTTCTGAGATCGCTGCAAGGACAGTTCAAATGCCAGATGTGTTCAAATAAGGTGATAGTGGAAACTATATTCAGCACTCATTTGTTTATAGACACTAGTGAAGCTGAAAATATTAATATTGAAAAACTCCCTGTGACTTTGAAATGCGGTGGACAACAGTTGATATTAAGAGGTTTGGTTGCTTACCAGAAGTCTCTTACCAGAAAAAGTCTAGGACACTACATTTCCCTCTGTCGAAGAAATGATGGAGCTCTAGAATTGTACGATGATATGGCCAAAAAAGTAAAGATTGTAGAAAAAACATTAGAGCTTAACATCCACTTACTACTGTATAGTATTTAAATGAAATTTTGAATTAACTATGTTGAAGTTCATTTCAATAAATAATTTTATAATACATTTGAGACTACTGCATTAATGAAATCTACCTCACAAAAAACAGTGACAGATTTATCACGTATAGGGAAATTCATCTATTACATTATTCAGTATACAATATCGGAAACTCAAAAGTGCACCTCTCTTGGAGCGATTCTCTCATAGGTTAGGTTACAAATGAAAATTTTGGTGTTACAAACATGTACTAACGATTTACTAACGAATGCAAAAAAAAATCATCATTTTCGAAAAAGTGAGTGCTAACTTCGCATTTTGGGGGTGTCATTTTTCCATCATAGGTTCGGTTACAAACGAAAATTTTTGTGTTATAAATAGTTACTAACGATGGACTTCTTAACTGAATATTTTTTTCCGAGAAAAATCTAAAAGTGGGTGTCCGTGAAGTTGGAACTCTTGTGGATAACAATTTTTTTCTACCAGTTTTCTTGAGGTACAAACGAAAATTTTGGTGTTACAAATAGTTACTAACGAGTTACTAACGAATGCAAAAAAAAAATTCATCATTTTCAAAAAAGTGGGTGCTAACTTCGCATTTTGGGGGTGTCATTTTTTCACCATAGGTTAGGTTACAAACGAAAATTTTGGTGTTACAAATAGTTACTAACGAGTTACTAACGAATGCAAAAAAAAAATTCATCATTTTCGAAAAAGTGGGTGCTAACTTCGCATTTTGGGGGTGTCATTTTTCCATCATAGGTTAGGTTACAAACGAAAATTTTTGTGTTATAAATAGTAACTAATGATGGACTTCTTAACTGATTTTTTTTTTCCGAGAAAAATCTAAAAGTGGGTGTGCGTGAAGTTGAAACTCTTGTGGATAACAATTTTTTTCTACCAGTTTTCTTGAGGTACAAACGAAAATTTTTGTGTTACAAATAGTTACTAACGAGTTACTAACGAATGCAAAAGTAAAAATCATCATTTTCGAAAAAGTGGGTGCCAACTTCGCCTTTTGGGGGTGTCATTTTTCCATTATAGGTTAGGTTACAAACGAAAATTTTTGTGTTACAAATAGTTACTAACGATGGACTTCCTAACTGAATATTTTTTTCCGAGAAAAATCAAAGAGTGGGTGCCCGTGAAGTTGGCACCCTTGCGGAATGCGATGTTTTCTACCAGTATCGTTGAGGTACAAACGAAAATTTTTGTGTTACAAATAGTTACTAACGAGTTACTAACGAACGCAAAAAAAAAATTCTTCATTTTCGAAAAAGTGGGTGCTAACTTCACGGACACATCTGGGCGGCCATGGAAAATATTCACATGGATCGCTTCGAAAAAGTTTAAACTAACTCTGGCTATAAGGGGTCGAGCATCATCTTGCTGAAATATTGAATTCTCGAGCCGGTTAAAGTAGGGGAGAACATATGGCTCCACTATTTCTTGAAGGTAATGCAGCGCTGTCATGTTACCTCGAATGAAGACTATAGGTGACCTACTTGCATGTGCAATAGCACCCCATACCATAACACCTACTTTCCGGTGTACATGACGCTCAATATCAAATTGAGGTTCACGTCTTTCTTCCCGACGTCGCGTCGTCTAACTGTTCTTCGGCCATTATGTGCACCAAGATTCATCAGAAAAGACGACCTGATACCATGCCGCATTCCAATGTTGACGTTTTCTGCACCACTGTAATCGTTGCCGGCGATGCTCAACCGTCAGAGGCAACACAAGATGGGGTCGATAATGCTGCAATCCAAAAGACCTTATTCGGTGGTAAACCGTTCGGAAAGTTACAGGATTGCCTTGTTCTCCTAACCACTCATCAGCCAAAGATTGAGTTGTCGCAAATCGGTCTCTAGTAGCCATAAGTCTTAGACGTCGATCTTGAACTTCATTTGTGCCCCTTCGACGTCCGGTGCCTATTCTTCGTCGATTGTGGGCGTTATCAAACCACACTTGACAACATCTCATCACAAAAGTTTCTGTTCGTACGGTTAACGATTTCTCGAAGTGACAACTCCGCCTCCCGTAGACCAATAATTCACTCAGCTGGCGATACATTCCGCGTATACGTGCTCTAGGCATTGTAATAAAAACTAAACATTGATTTTGGATCTCCTCAAACAGCTGGTTTGTTGTAAAATTGAAGAAAATTGCAAAAAAAGATTACAATATGTAAGTAAACAAAATTGTTTACATGAAAAAACCCTCATGATTTTTCTCCAAATTTCAAACATTTACTCCTTGCTATATTATCTATGTTTTACCAAAAAAGATTTTAAATTTAAACCGCTCCTTCTGTGTGTTGCAGTTTCTTTATCAGTTAGTATATGTTGTACAATGAGGAGGAGTTGACGGCCGCCCCGTTCATCTAAAGCCACATCCCGCTAAAGACAAAACATCCCAGGAATCACATATAGTGAATGGGCGACTACGCGACTGCATCTCGTCGAGAACATAACCCTTTTTATATTATGATAGATCACCCCGATATCACAATAAAGGTTGCCGCTCACTTAGACGAAGCGGCGTAAACGGCAGCGCAGCGAGGGGAGGAGTCATTTCGCCGAGTACCGCGCATTAGGAAGAAGCGTCTGGTCGCGTATCGGTACTGATGAATAATCCAGGGTAAACTTCGATTCTGTCCCTCCGGCCGTCCGTAAGCACGATAACTATCGAACGGACTGAGGAATTCTGCCTTGAAATTAGCAGGGTAGTTTTGGAGCGTTAATATCTTGGTTAAGCTCGTTAATGGGCAAAATCCACCGAGCAGTTTCGGAGTTAGGGTCATTTTTATTTAAAACGTTTTTTAAGAATATTTCTGGAACCGATCACTTGATCTATCTGAAATTCAGCATCAAATTGTAGAATTATGACTTTCATTTGCACGCGGAGTTTTGTATTGATCGGATGGCTAGGAACAGCTAAAACAAAATTTCAAAAATTTGATTCCAACGCATTTTTCGTTATGCGCATGCGCACATCAGAAGTGATTTAACTTCTGGAGTTTTCGTCTGAGAGGATTGGGTTTTTGAGGTATTTTTTATGATATTCCTCCGAAGGATCCCCTGGAGAGCGTCCGAGCATGCGTGGATTCAAGATGCGATATCTCCGGAATCACTGGTGTAGAATAGGAGTTTTCTATGAGGTGTGTGATTTTGATTGGACTTTCAACCACGAGTGGATTGCGCATGCACAGAGGAGAAGTTACTCTTTTTGGGTTGTTTGGGTTATTTTAGGAGTGGTTTAGGGCTATCGGTCATGCGTCTGGTGCTTTGCCGATATTGTGAGGATTAAAAAAAAATCATGGCAACTCTGTACACGGATAAGTCAGTTTGGGGAAAATAGCGTTGATTTCGAGTTGAAGTGTCCGTACCGGGGGCCAATTTTGAAATTCATGTTACTACTTTCAGGCATTTTTCGTTATGCGCATGAGCAGACGAGAAGTGATTCGACTACTGCAGTTTTCGTCTGAGAGAACATTGGGGTTTTGAGGTTCAGGATGCTATTCCTGTGTAGAATCCCTTTGGAAGAGCCCGCGCATGCAAGGATTGAAGCTGCGATATCTCCTGAACCAATGGTGTTGAAGAATCCGAGTTCTCTGTGAGGTGTGTGATTTTGACGAGACTTTCTTCATTCTCTCTTTTCGTGTTGCATGGCTTACGTTGGGTGTGGTGGTTTACATCCAGTGGTTTCAAGAAAATAACGTTTTTTCCGAGTTGAAATGTTTGTACCGTGGCCCTGGGGCCAATTCATAAATAACTATATTTGGAAGATCTATCTTGAATTGCATTCAGCTTTGAAGAATAGACGACGAAATGGCGTTCCTAATTTGAAATTCATGTAACCCCTTTCGGAAATTTTATCGTCTCGCGCATGGGCAGACAAGAAATGTTGGAGGATTGAAGTTATGAGGTGAAGAATGCTATTGCTACATAGAATGCCCTTTGTGAGGGCCCGCGCATGCGTGGATTGAAGCTGCGATATCTTCTGAACCTATGGTGTTGAAGAGTTAGGGTTTTGTGTAAGGTGTGTGATTTTGAGAGAACTTTTACTCACGAGAAAATTGCGTATGCGTAGATGAGACATGGCTCTTTTTGGGTTGTTTGCTTATGTTGGGAGTGGTTCACGTCTGAGTCAGAGCCAATTGAGGTTTTAAAAGAAATTTCAAGGCAATTCTGTTCACGAACAAGTCAGTTTCGAGGAAATAGCGTTGTTTTCGAGTTGAAATGTCTGTACCGTGGCCCTGGGACCTATTTATAAATAACTATATTTGGATAATCTTTATAAAATTACATTTGGATTTGAAGAATAGGCGATCCTAACGCGGTTCCCATAACCACTTTTTTTTTATTTCGACCTACGGTAAAACTAATATCCATTCTGTATTGATAGCCAGATTTCTCAAAGAAACTCGAAAAAATATAAAAAAGCACTGTAGTGAAGTCAGTCAGTGGGAAAGACTTAGGAGGGTCAGTATAATCATAATCATATCTATATCACTCGCGCAAATGCAGTTTGACTTCGCCATGAAATAAAAAGGCTAAAAAAGCATTGACGTGGAACAATCGGCTTTGGAGCGCGTGCTATAGACATGATTATGATTATACTGATCCTCCTAAGTCTTTCCCAACGAGATCCCTTAGAAGCTCCTAGTAGGTTGTGCGACTAAAGAGAGTCAGTTATGTAACAAAGTTGATAAAACTTTGTAACTCTATCCTTATGCCAGCTTAAGTACAGTACTCTTAATTTATGATCTGACAGTGAATGGTGTCCACTACCCTCTGGGTAGATCTCCGGCTCATTCTATCCACTGAGCTTGAAACCCTCATCATTCAATTCAAATTAGCTAACGTGAACACGCGCGCAAAGGAGAACTGATTTCCCGTCAGTGCTTTTTTATATTTTCTTAATTGTGATTCACTGATGAGTGGAAAATATTACAGCAAAGGAAATCACTGGCTGTAATTTCCTTGCATTTTGATGTCCTACGAAATCAGCATCTACCAAATAGAAAAATTACGTGGAGGCACTTCGAAGACTCACTACAATATTTTCAAGGAGCACTTTACCTGAGGATTACCGACATTATTGATAATCTATCACATGACTAGTCACAAGTCGTATTATATAATTATTGAGACTGACCAGAGTTTGCCTTTCCTTATGAACCAATGTAATTTATTTTTTTTTAATTATAAAAATTTTTCAAAATATGCTTGAATTACTTTATGTTTAAATAGCATAAAAGACAACAAGAAAATGATTTGTTAATTTTGAGAGAAACTATATGTCGGATTCCACCCTCCATGGTATGGTGATCAGATTTAAAATAATTTCCTAATAGCATTAATGATTCAAAATTAGGAAATCTCTAGTAGTACCTATTTTTTAATGAAAACTCAACAATTATTTCACTATATCCAGATTATATTATATTGACAAATGACGTGTGTTGAAATTTTATAGTATCGAATGTCAGGGCTGACTACCTCAAAACGAAAAATATTACTAGAAACAATGCCGGAATGAGTTTATTACAGCACTGTTTTTAGTGCTGTAATGAACTCATTACGATACTGAAATAGAGAAATAATATTTATCATAATATTGCATTAGTAGCGCAGTATTGGACCACATAAATTATTTATGTTCTTTTGCGTTATCCCAGAGCGGGTACCTCCCTATAGATGTATCTTTTCGACGACTGGAGTATGCCATAAAACAAACCATCTGGTACCAATTTGAGCTGTTTTTCACTATCTAGCGGCATTTTAAAAAGCTTTTATTCCTATTGAATTTAGCAACGTATATATGTAAGTACGCAGTTTGATTCTTTCTTTTAATGATAGAAATAAATAATTTTGAATTTCGGAAAACAAGTTTTGACTATCAGGAATGGGCCTAAGGGTAAGGATGGAGGGTGGTGTTGGAAAAATCAAATTTTAACGCAGCTGGAAAAATGTTGAAGCAGTTGGAAAAATTTCGTCATCATTGGATAATTTTTTAATTTTCCTTAGGAATTGATATCATATCTAAAAGGTGTTTTTTTTAGAGGTATAGAACATTAATTTTGCAATAAAACAACGATGGATTATTCGATTGACATGAATTTTATTTTTTCCGAAAGATAATCTTGTGGCATTACATTTTAAAAATGATTTCTGGCATATGACCGCCACGGCTGGCTCGGATGTAGTCCAATCTGGACGTCCAATTTTCGATGACTTTTTCCAACATTTGTGGCCGTATATCGGCAATAGCACGGCGAATGTTGTCTTCCAAATGGTCAAGCGTTTGTGGCTTATCCGCATAGACCAATGACTTTACATAGCCCCACAGAAAGTAGTCTAGCGGTGTTAGATCACAAGATCTTGGAGGCCAATTCACAGGTCCGAAACGTGAAATTAGGCGGTCACCAAACGTGTCTTTCAATACATCGATTGTGGCACGAGCTGTGTGACATGTTGCGCCGTATTGTTGGAACCACAGCTCCTGGACACCATGGTTGTTCAATTCAGGAATGAAAAAGTTAGTAATCATGGCTTTATACCGATCACCATTGACTGTAACGTTCTGGCCATCATCGTTTTTGAAGAAGTACGGACCAATGATTCCAATAGTCCATAAAGCGCACCAAACAGTCAGTTTTTCTGGATATAACGGTGTTTCGACATACACTTGAGGATTAGCTTCACTCCAAATGCGGCAGTTAAGTTATCAGAATTATACTTAGTAAAGTATTTTATTTGACTCGACGTTCATGTCACAATATACATAATAGTGTAATTGACATATCAAATTAGTTGGCGTCGCTAGTTAAACAGAGATACCCTCTTGGTATATCCGCATTGTTTGGACAAAGAGAAAGCGTCAATCATCCATCGTCATTCGGACAAGTCAGCCAATAGTAGGAAAATGGTGCTAGCAGCATACCCGCCCTTGTCCACACCCATCGCCAACTTGTTATTTTTAATCTAAATATGCACCAATTGAAAATTATTGCGAACTTTTTTAGTAAGTAGTTAGTAGTACAATAATATGTAGGACTAAATGTAGTTCACATTCACATGAGATGTAGAGAAAAATAATGACGTGATAGAATATAATCAACTACTGTTTTGGATTTGACCTGAACATATATCTCGTAAATAGCTCAAAAATCAACAATCAACAGAAAATATCTTACAAATTGTTCCCCAGTGAATCATGCTACTACTGAACCATACAGTAAAACAGTTTGATTGGGGCCAGGAGAAAATTAGTTCCCTTCTTATCAAGATCAAGGCAAGTGGGAGCTGCCTTTGTTTCGCTACAATTATCTTTGCCAGGACAATCATCAACAGGTAATATTATAATCGAATATTGGTCCATGTTCATTTAATTGTTTAGGGTTGCAACCCTATACTATATGCCTGCAAAAATATGATCCGTACTCTGCTTAATGAATTTCTAATTATTTCGCACGGTAAATGATATTTTTTTGGCGTTCTTATTCCTCAGTACAGAGTGCTAATCAATTTGCCCAAATGTCTGTAATTTTCGAATTGTTGGATGAAAATGGTCTTAAACGATTTGGTTCGACTTAGTGATCAAGAATCCGTGGTCAGAATTTATTCTGTCCGGCCGGTCCGGCCGTAGACTAGATAACTATCGAACGGAATGAGCTAGACAGTTGAAATTTTCAGAGTAGGTTTGGGAGATAAATATCTCGGTTTAGTTCGTTATTGGGCAAAATCAGCCAGATGGTTTCGGAGTAACGAAAAAAAAACTTTTTTACATTACAACTTTTGGATTCAATTTTTTTAAGGGGCAGTTCCATCATAAGAATCCATTGATGTAATTTTCATGCGAATTCCATCTGTCTGTGTTCTATCAGTGTTCACTATTCATTCATGTCATCTTATATACCTATAAGGGACGTCATAATATGTATTTCTGTTCTAGTTTGTTCATATAATTCGTACTTTTAAATATTTTGTGTTGGAAAACAAGGTTCCACAACTTGAAATTGTGAATTTATAGAAGACTGTTTTGATATCAAACAGAAGATTCAGAATTGGATCATTTTAATGATGTAGTTTATGAAGGAATAGGAAAGAACAACATAATGGAATCATCAAAAGAAATTACTGTTCGTTGACCACCGATGTTAATATTACCTTTTACTTCTTTAAGTAGTGAGACTAAATACAGTATTTTCATAATGTAGCTTGCAAAAAAATGCTGAAATATGGATCTACATTTGTGTATCAAATATTATTTCTTGAGTTAAGGTTCATAATACAGAATTAATGTGTTAGTGGTATGAAATATTAAATTATGTAAAGAGGATTGTATTTGATTAGTATATTTTGAGCTATTAAAATAATTTGTTCGTCAGCTAATGCCTATTCAAATATCAGGAATAAATTGACAGTCTGCTATGATTGTCTCCAGCCTTGCTCTAGACATTTCGATGATACTTCCCTTAGGTATTTCGAGTTGTGGAAACTATGCACCGAGTGTAAGTTGCAGCAACTCATTCCACGAGGTTAAATCATTGCAGATTGCTCATTTAATCTTGCTAAATAAACTATTTTTTGAATTTAATTTCTATTATAGTGCAGTCCTATCATAAGAATCCATTGATATCATTCCCAACTCAGAGAAACAAATATTTTCGGATATATGATTTGTCAAAGTTTGAATATGAGCGCCAAAGCCCCTGCTCGCAGGGCTTTCCCACTTTTTTCGATTCCGCACCTTCTACCGAATTGAAATTGTCGTTATTAACCTGGAATATAAATGCTAAGACAAGGTGGCCGACAATTCGATAAGTTTCAAACACTCATACTGCGAACTTTTTGCACTTTTGTCTTAACATTGTACTTGCAGCACGAACCTCAACACGTACGCGATTCATGTTCGGTAGCTACTGAAGATGGAAATTATGATTGTTTACGAGTATGGACTGAACGTTGTCTCACACCCTAAATACGTGGAAGCATAGTATGCTATGTCTAGAAGAGATGACACAAATGACTCGGTTTTAACCTAATTAATTCTACACGATGAATGTATAATCCAGTAAGAAAAATTGCGTTTCATGAGTAAGTGATATTGTAATAATGGGTTCTGAAGATTCATTAGGACTATTATAGCACTTTGGAAAATTGATTTCATATGGCCTGATTTGGCGATTCGTGCTAACATAGGAAAATAATTTTATAGATTAACCAGCGGAGCGGACAGACCTTGCTGTCCTGCTCGAAATTTTGATTGCCTGCAAATTAGCGGAATGTTTTTTGGCGCTCTTGTTCCTCGGAACAAGCTCATCAATTTGCCCAAATGTCTGTAATTTTAGAATTTTTTGAAGAAAATGCTCTTAAACGATTTGGCTCGACTCACTGATCAAGAATTTGTGGTCAAAATCGATTCTGTCCGACCGGTCCGGCCGTAGACACGATAACTCTCGAACGGAATGAGCTAGACAGTATAAAATTTCAGAGTAGATTTGGGAGTAGCGAAAACATTTTTTTTTGCATTACAAACTTCGAATTAATGTTTTTTTTTACGATGCACTTTCATCATAAGAATTCATTGATATAATTTTAAACTCGGACAAATTACTACTTTCGGAGATATAATTTCTCAAAATTTCAATATTAAATCGTAACTCTATGGTTTCACAGAATGGTGTATCGAAAATTAACATCCTTATCTATGAATTTCGCCTGTGTTCATATATTTCGTCATTCTCATCTCATCTACAGATAAGAGACATGTCAAACAAAGTATGATTGAATGCAAAATGTCCAATGGAATATGATAATGATAATCCGTATGATTATGATGATGATGGAAATATATAATTTGGCAAGTTAATCAAATAGGGTCCACAATATTTCCAGTAAAAACAAAACTGAAATATTGGCTAAGTTTCAATTGAGTTATATAATTTTCATAGTAGATTTGAGGAATTAATATCTCGGATAAGTTCGTTATTGGGTAGAATTGGTCTGTTGGTTTTCGATTGATAATTTTTGGCACTCTTGTTGAATTTAAATTCTTTTATGATGTTTGAATTCCATGATCCATTCTATGATCCACTGATATCATTCCGAACTCTGAGAAACCAATACTATGCAGAGATATGCATTGTCAAGGTTTGAACAAGAGCGCCACAGCTCCTGTCCAACAGGGCTTTCACTTTCACTTTTTCAATATTCGAATTTTCGATGTACTATATTCGAAGTGACATTTCACATAATAATCTCAAAATTTTGCATAAGTCTTCGTGTCAGTATTATACAACTGACAACCGCACTTTAATTCGATCAGATCAGTATTTTTCGAGTTATTGAGAAATCAAAATTTCAGATGGCTATAACTCTGAAACCACTCAGAGCCCATTAACGGCCGGCCCATTTGGACTACAAACCTACTCTGAAAATTTCAACTCTCTAACTCATTGCGTTCGAGCGTAATCGTGCTTATGGCCGGCTGGGTGGCTAGAAAGAATCAATTTTGACCTCGGAGTCTTCAGATGCAAAAATCTGAAACTTACAGACATTTGGACGAATTGATAGACACCCTGTTCGCCTGAACAGCGTGCCAAATAATGACTCCCATTTCTTGGTATGCTAAGCTGATCAATTATAGTGACATGTCCGGACGGAGGGTGTAAAGGGTAATGGTATTACAGCAAACCAACGTAAATGTCAACCTCACCTGCGCGTGGTGCACCCTGCTAGATAACCGACGAGGCTCTGTCGACCGAGTGACTCCCGGAATAAGCAGTCCCCCTATTGTTGGCAAGCAGTTTTGAGTGGTGGAGCTAATAAAAGGAAAGGGCACTCTCTTGTCCTTGGATTGAAAAATCGGTCCTTAAGGCGGATGAACTAATAAAGATCAACAAGTCCAGAGCGTTCCTACTAATCGGGTCCTTCATGAATGGCTTCGTACAATAAATATACTTATGCATATATTTCACAAATCAAATAGACCCCAGGGGGTTCATTGATCTGCCGAGAAAGCAAGAGCAGACGCGTTTCTGGCTTCTTGGCCTTCATCAGTACTCTGTAGCTTCCTCAACAAATTCAACTAAACTGACCCGGGTTAAGCCTCTCAGAGCCGGCTTGGTCGATCATTTTAATCGCCCACGCCACCTATGAGACGAAACACGGAAATCAGCCTCTCCCCACCAGTGAATATTTGAAGCGTGAAAGCATATGCCACCATTCACTCGACATTAATCGAGAACGAGTCCCGCAGAGCTCAGACAGTATCTTCTCAATGGCCATGAACGCTGTTTAGCGTTTTCAAAAATAATAATGAAAAATGGCGATACCGCTGTTAAAAAATCAACAAGTCCAGAGCGTTCCTGCTAATCGGTTCCCCTGGGGTCTATTTTATTTGTGAAATATATGCATAAGTATATTTATTATACGAAGCCATTCATGAAGGACCCAATTAGCAGGAACGCTCTGGACTTGTTGATTTTTTAACAACGGTATCGCCATTTTTCATTATTATTTTTGAAAACGCTAAACAGCGTTCATGGCCATTGAGAAGATACTGTCTGAGCTCTGCGGGACTCGTTCTCGATTAATGTCGAGTGAATGGTGGCATATGATTTCACGCTTCAAATATTCACTGGTGGGGAGAGGTTGATTTCCGTGTTTCGTCTCATAGGTGGCGTGGGCGATTAAAATGATCGACCAAGCCGGCTCTGAGAGTGAGAGGCTTAACCCGGGTCAGTTTAGTTGAATTTGTTGAGGAAGCTACAGAGTACTGATGAAGGCCAAGAAGCCAGAAACGCGTCTGCTCTTGCTTTCTCGGCAGAGATCAATGAACCCCCTGGGGTCTATTTGATTTGTGAAATATATGCATAAGTATATATATTATACGAAGCCATTCATGAAGGACCCGATTAGCAGGAACGCTCTGGACTTGTTGATTTTTTAACAACGGTATCGCCATTTTTCATTATTAACTAATAAAGAGTCAACGGCATGGGAATGCAGAAGGCAAGGAGGAACCACTGCATTAAAGACGTGCATTGGGTGTATTTAGTAGTATCAGCATGACTATGTTCAAAGCTAAATCAGAATCCGGAGTTGTGATATCGAACATATTACTCGGGAAGCACGAGTGGAAAGTGTGAGCATACTCCATGCTCACACTGTCCATTTTAATGATCTAATCAGTTGCTGTATCTTTGCTCCAATATCTGAAAGAATTATGTTATTACAGTCAAAATCAACACCAGCCAACATAAATATAATTCAAGTATATGCGCCAACAACACAACACTGTGATGAGGAAGTAAAGGAATTCTAGTC
Organism: Halyzia sedecimguttata; assembly: GCA_937662695.2. Classification (NCBI taxonomy): domain Eukaryota; kingdom Metazoa; phylum Arthropoda; class Insecta; order Coleoptera; family Coccinellidae; genus Halyzia; species Halyzia sedecimguttata. The sequence goes on from OW569411.2 coordinate 37,609,321, forward strand.
CCAAATTAAAAACATATTCAAGGAATTACCCAAACAAGAACTAACAATAATTATGGGAGTTTAACGCAAAAATTGAGAGAATATAAATATCATTGAATAGTTTCTTTCTGGGTTTTCTCTCCCAAACTCTGAAAAAAGAGGTGTAAAAAGAGGTGTAAAAAGAAGTGTAAAAGAGGTGTAAAAGAGGTGTAAAAGAGGTGTGAAAAGAGGTGTTATTGAAACACTTTACGATAGAGCTAACCTTATTTGTTCTATTCTAGAAATTCGAAATAAAGAAATTGATTTCATCAAAAAATCTCTTGAAGATAATGGATATCCTAGACAATTCATAAATACATCAATCATGACTTTAGATAGAAGAGCAAATAATCAACTAGAACAGAAAACCAATATGCTGAATGTGATCCCTTATGTTCGTGGCCTTTCTGAAAAAATCAGAAGAATCGGTTCTAAGTACAATATAAGAAGCGTCTTCAAAAAACAAAATAATCTCAGGTCTTTATTAACGAAGACAAAACCCATTAATGAAAACCGAAAATCAAAAAACTGTGTATATAATATCCTTGTATTTGTGGTAAATCATACATAGGAGAAACATCAAGACCACTAGAAGTATAAGAAAGTCAGAGCATAAGAATAACTTGAGAAATAGAGACATACAGAAATCAAAAATAGCAGAACATGTATGTACAATCCAAGGAATAAGAGAGGACCAGGCTCTCTGTTTTTTACTGCTCTCATTACCAGTTCCTTTCCTAGATATACTGATAATGGCCTCATTGGCCATTTTGTCTATAACTAGAAGACGGGTTGTGAGAATTGTGATAATCTGAAGTTCCCTGGTAGGACAGGTTCCCATAGCTCCGGAGATACACACATAGGCATGCCTTTGTAATTTGTCGTGGATTTTCCTCGTACTATTCTGACTTATTTTTGTATACCATGCTACTGCTCCATACGTGATTATGGGTCTCACAATCATACATCCATCGCTGTAAAATCACAATAAATGTGTTTTGTTCGGAATCATAAGTCATTGCAGATTTAAATGATTTGCAAACTGAATTTTCACGAATTTGAAAAAGGATCTCCAGAATTGACAATAATTCAATATTGGCTGTCGGTTTAGAAATTCTATGATATAAACAGAACACAAGATGTGAGAAGTGGCAAATAAAAATCCAAAGCGAACTGCGATTTTACATTAATTTAAAAATACTCTATTTTTAAAGGCACATATAGAGAGTGGGCTATGAAGAAAGTGGGAAAGCCTTGTGGACAGGAGCTTCGGCGCTCTTGTTCAAACTTTGACATATCATATCTCCGAAAGTATTGGTTCATCAGAGTTGGGAATGATATCAATGGATTTTTATAATAGAACTGCATCATAAAAGAAGCTATATCAAGATTAAATAACGAACTTTACCGAGATATTCATTCCTCAAATATACTCTGAAAATTATATTATATCATTGAAGTCAATATTCCAGTTTTATTTTCATAGAAGATATTCTGAACCCAATATGATTAACTTACCAAAGTATATATTTCCATCGTCATATGAATTATCCATGGGCATATAGGATATAAAATATAGGTAAGTAATATCCTATAATTGGTCATTTTGCATTCAATCTTACTTTGTTTTCTAGAACAGTAATAAATTTGACATGTCTCTTATAGGTAGATAAGATGACATGTATGAACAGTGAACACATATAGAACACAGACAAATAGAATTCGCATTCTGTGAAAACATAGAAGTACGATGTATTATTGAAATTCAAAAAAAATTATATCTCCGAAAGTATTTGCTTGTTAGAGTTGAGAATGATAACAATGGATTTCTATGATGAAACTGCGTCTTAAAAAAATTGAATTCAAAAGTTGTAATGTAAAAAAAATATCTTTTTTCGTTACTCCGAAATTATTAGACCGATTTTGCCCAATAACGAACTTATCTGAGATATTTATCCCTCAAACCTAAACTGAAAATTTCAACTGTCTAGCTCATTCCGTTTGAGAGTTATCGTGTTAACGGCCGGACGGATGGCCGGACAGAATCGATTTCGACCACGGATTCTTGATCAGTGAGTCAAACCAAATCGTTCAAGACCATTTTCAGCCAAAAATTCGAAAATTTAGACATTTAGGCGGATTGATATGCACTCTGTTCCAAGGGTGTAGCCAGGGGGGGGGGTGGGTGGATCAAACCCCCCCCCCCCCCCCCCCCGAAATGTTATTTTTCCCTTAAAAAATTTTTTTCGCGGCAGAAAGTGACCCTTACACCCCTAAAACCCCCCCCCGAAATTAATTCCTATTTCAAAACCCCCCCCCCGCAATTAATTCCTGGCTACGCCCTTGCTCTGTTCCGAGGAACAAGAGCGCCAAAAATGCAAAACAATTAGCAAACATAGAGATATACCATAAACGTCTTTTGAGAGAATTGATAGAAATAGAATCAAGAAAAAATATGAACATGACAGATGACCCTTTAACAATGTCTGTATGTATGCTGGAAAGCCATAATCAATAAAAATTTCCACGGATCATCATATAAAGAGCCCGAAGACGAACATAAACCTGACGAAATTAACATAACTATGCAACGCATGAGAGGTAGGGATAACCCCAATGATGATCAACAAACACAACCACGGTATAACCTGCGTCGGAGCAAACCGGTTCCAAATAATTAGTATTTATTATTTTCTTGATAAAGACGCATAATGATTGTAGTCAAAACGTCGAAATATATCGTCATTCTATAATGTCTATAACAAATAGATATACAGGTTCGGAAAGACATTAGGGCAAATTGATAAGCACTGTGTTCCGAGGAAGAAGAGGGCCAAAAATAAATAACAATTTGGGAGGGGTTCTTGGGTTTCAGGTTCGTTTTATGTAATGAATACTTTTTGCACATTTCATTTTGTTGTAAACGTTTAAACGGGAAATTCCTCGTCTTCTTCAATGGACATTTATTCCTCTATACATCGTACATCGTGAAATAGTTAAAAAAATGGAAAACGAATACCACATACAGAAAATGGTTGAGCTGCAAGTACAAATATAAAACACAATATATTGTCTTATTTGAAAATAGTAAATATTGAATAGTGTTTATTTCATCAAACGAACCTAAAACCCAAGAACCCCCTACAAGATTATACGAAAGGTTCAAGAAACTAATAATCCATATTGAATAAATAACTGACCGTAAGTATAATGGAATGGCTCCTGTGGCATCTCGACAACACAAATCAGTGCAGTAAACTTCCTTTCCGATAATGGATCATCGAAAACATCAACACAGTAACCATGTGGTTCCAAAAAAGCATCAGCTAAACCAATATTTGGAGCAAAAAGTGCACCATTCTCTTGTATGTAGAACGATTCCGCGGGATCCATGTCTGGCTCCAGACGAAAACCGAGATGACATTTGTTGTGTATGTAAAAAAAATCCAAGACCTTGTGAGTCCCGTTCTTCATGTCCAGATGATGCAGGAAATCGGTATCTCTGTGGATGGGGATCAGCACACTCCGATCAGATTTGGTGCAAGTCTTATTCACTATGATTTCGTCCAAGGCACAGCACTTTCTAATGCACTTTTTTGAATTACAGGGGCAACCAAAAATCACATCGTCCCGTTCGTAGTAGTTCGAAGGGTCGTACACGATGCCGTCTTTCGAAATAGTTCCTCCCCTTTGTTTCACTCCATCAGTAATGTCCACGGTGACCGAGTTGTGACAAGGGATGCGTCGTGCATGAGCGATGCCGAAAATCAGGAGGAAATATTCGAAATATTTCATCGTAATTTCCCAAACTGATACGATTAGCTTGAAAATATCCGAACTGAAAGTATGAAGCTGTCCAGTGTTAATTTTTATCGCGAAACCCAATTCCGATAACGATTTATTTCTGACTAGTATATATTCAGATTTTCTAGAGTTGAAGAATCTGATATAAGTAGGCGTTACTGCGGTTTGTATTTCAAAAAGCGCAATTTAGGATCTTGGTTGTTAACAGATAAGCTTCTTGTTACTCATTTCCCATGTTGATGATTTTGTTATAGCATTGAAAGTGAATAATATATATTCAGTGCATTTGATGAACCTTGACCGGCATATATACAGGGCATTTCTTTTTTAACCTCACCCAAAATTATATGGAGAATTACCGAAGTTATTTATATGAAATTCATTTTCAGTGTGTTATCCGGGATGCCGAGAAAATCTAAAATATTTTCAAGTTTCTGTCATTGATATTCCGAAGCTTTCCAGAGTTATTTTAGGTTTTAGACAAATATTCTCTATTTGGGATGATCGGAAAGATGGTCAAGGGCAAGTAGCTATACTTGCCCTTTAACGTTAGAAGGATTAAATTTCCAAGAACTTAAAAAAAAAGAGGTTCTTGGAAATTTCATCCTTCAGGAACTATTATTATTATTTCCTTCTTCACTCTCATTTTGATAAAAAAAATCTACAGGGTATCCATGAGGCCATACCGAATTTTGATACTAGTTATCAAATTCATATTTTTTTATCAAATTAAGATTCTATTCGCAAAAACAAATAAATAGCAAATAATAGTTATTGTTATGGCTTGTCAAGATGGGGTGACAAATACAAGATGGTATAAAAAGAATATCATGAAAGTAGACACCCTAACAACGTGCAGAGCATGCCACAGCCAGCAGGAGACTGCTATGCACATTCTGTCTGCTTGCAGAGTCCATGCTCCAACAGGATATGTGGAAAGACACAATGCAGCACTTCGAATTCTCTACTTCCATCTGAGAGAGGTTGATGGTATAGACAACCAACCAGTGCTACCATATGTGCCTCTGGAGATTGAAGCAGTTGTTGAAAATAACAAAGCTCGCATCTACTGGAACTATGCGATTCCAACAACTCGGCAGATCCATGCCATAAAGCCAGATATACTGTTGCTCGACAAAGAACTGAAGGAATTGTTTGTCGTCGAATTTTCCTCCCCCGCAGAAAATAATGTGGTGATGAAAGAAGAACAGAAGGGGGAAAATACAAGGATTTAATGTTCGAACTGGGGATCCTGTATCCAGGGCATAAGGTTAGAATGGTCGTACTAATCATAGGTTGCCTAGGCGGAATGGGAGCGAACTACGTGACCGAATGGAAGATTATTCCGGCCTGCAAATCTCTGGCCGAGGATTTAGCACACACTTTTTTTTTTAGGCCGCTTGCAGCTCATCTCTTTTGTTAAGGGAAGCTGTGAGGGCAGGACGAAGAACTACTCCAAGGAACGTGCGAGAGGTTTATTAGTGAGTAGCCAATCAACATCTGGAGTCTCACACTCCTGAGAGAAGCGGGCCCTCTCAGGGCGGGCCTATAAAAGGTTTTTCCTCTCGAGCGAATAAAAAAACCCTTAAACTCTGTACAGGGTGTCCTGGACACCACATGAGTTTTTCTCAGGAGTAAATAAAGTATATAAAGACGAATCAGGAATTCTTTAATTTTTTCTTATGACACGGCGCCCCCTGCTAAGATATGTGCCTCCAAATAGTACTCCCCATAAATCAGTTTTTTTGTCAACTTCCGAACGATCCAACTGATTCTGGTAATTTTTTTGAATTTGAGTCAATACAAATATAGGTAATGATTTGTTTCCAACACCTACCACATAAGTCTACAAGACCGCCAGTGACCATAGTACTTAATGGCCAGGAGTTTTTGTTTGTTGAAGATATCGTCTATATTTCTGCATTTATGTATTTCATCATTAATTCTGTAAAAAAAAGGTGAACCGGTGCGGCATTGAAAATATACATCTTCTTCGAGTTAAAATCATTTTTATGGTTGAATATCAAAATATTTTTTCATGAATATTGCGAGCTGTGATGGTTCATAAATCTGAAACTTCCATTGACAAAATAAATACAGTTTCCATTTGAATTTGTTCTAATTTTGTATATCAAAAAATGGGTTCAAGCCCTGTGGACAGGAGCTTTCTGGCGCTCTAGTTCAAACAGACAAATTATATCTCCGAAAGTATTGATTTCTCAGAGTTGGGCATTATATCAATGTATTCATATAATAGAACTGCATCCTAAAGGAAATTCAATTCAAATAATAGTTTATTTATCAAGATTAAATGAGCAATCATGAGAATGAGAAAAGCACCATGGAAGAAATCAAATTAAATCTGGCCAATTTTGCCCAATAACGAACTTAACCGAGATATTCATCTCCCTAAACTACTCTGAAAATTTCAACTACCTACCTCATTCCGTTCGAGAGTTATATCTATGTCTATGGATGAAAAGCAGTCTCACTACTCTCAGAGCTCTTACTTCATGTTCAGTTCCGAAATGTAAGAATTTTCTGAGAAAAACTAATTTCGGAGCAAACAACTGAGATTTTTCTCACTTCGCTCACAATTCTTCGATTGATTAGATAATGTCTCAGGAACATCATTTGACATTATGACAGTTCATATTCATACATAGAATAATATCATTCTGTGACAACGTTGAAATACGATTTATTATTGAAATTTTGAAAAATCATATCTCCGAAAGTATTAGCTTGTTAGAGTTAAAAATGATATGAGTGGATTCTTATGATAAAACTTTTTATTAAAAAAAATTTAATTTGGAATTTGTTTCGTAAAAAAAAAATTTTTTTTTGTTACTCCGATACCATCTGTCCGATTTTGCCCAATAACTTAGCCGAGATATTTATCCCCCAAAACTACTCTGAAAATTTCAACTCTGTAGCTCATTCCGTTCGAGAGTTATCGTGCCTACGGCCGGCCGGACCGGCCGGCCGGACAGAATGAATTTCGACCACGGATTCTTGATCAGTGAGTCGAACCCAATCGTTTAAGACCATTTTCATCGAAATATTCGAAAATTACAGACATTTGGGCAAATTGATAAGCACTCAGTTCCGAGGAACTAGAGCGCCAAAAAATACCTTTTTCTCAGCTTTTATAATACTTATATCAATACATTTAATACCATTTTGATGATATACATCAGTAACGAGAATTTTTAATTCTGTATTCTTTCGAAATTAAAATACAAAAAAACTTAATCCTCAAGAAACTGCAGGCTACGATATTCACGAAATTCCGCGAAAATTAGTGGGTCAGCATTCCACAAGTAATCACCGAGTTTTAATTGGGTCATATTTGTATATTTTGAGTTATAGAGGAAATAACAATAACGATGTTTCCGAGAACATGCGCGTAAAAATTATTATGAATAATTTCACTACAGAAGAATATGGAGATATGCATTCAATGTACGGAGGTGCATTTTGTAATGTTGTTAGGGCAAGGGAGTTGTACGCGAGAACTCCCCAAACAGAAATTCGTCGAGTAAAAATACATTCAAAGCTGTGAATCGAAGACCTCGAGAAACCGGTAAATGAGTCCATAATATGTCTCCCTAGGTATTTTTTATTTATGAAGTCTATTTTTGGGAGTAGTTTACCAAATAGAGGAGGTGATGGAGGTGGAGGAGACATTTTAGGACAGCAGCATTGGAAGAAGAGGTTTTGAATAGAATAGAGCAGGATCCAACAAAGAGCGCAAGACAATTGTCGACTGAGCTTAATATTTCGAAGTATATCGCTCATCGAATTTTGAAAGAGCATCTGTTCATCCTTGCAGTTCGCTGAATGGTTTTTGGAACAACAAAGAATGATAGCTGAACTTGTTACAAAATTTTAATTTCTGACGATGCTGGTTACGGTCTGAATGGCATTATAAATTTTCATAACATCCATTATTAGCAGGAGGAAAATTTACACGCTTCTATTGAATCCAATGTGCAGCACAGATTTTATGTGAATGTTTGGGTGGGAACATTTTGATATCAATTGATATTCTTCCAAACAGACTTGATGTTGCTGATAAAATACATAAATGGAGGAATAATGATTCAATAAAAAAAAAGGTTCTGACCATTTAGTGCTATGGTCAGTTCGTCCCTGACGGTCTTGAAGAATAATGTGGATTGTTTTGGAAACAAATCATCTATATACAGGGTGAGTATTAACCATAGATTCTTGTCCTCAAATTAAAAAGTTTTTTCATTTACCATTTTTTCAAATTCAGCTCAGGTAAAAAGTTATAATCCTTTAAGGATTTCACAATGTGCTAATACACTCCTGCATATAAATTATCTATTTCATTGATGGCTATATGAGCGATTCCAACGCTCCAAGGCGGATTCATAAAAGTATTAAAATTTCTGGAATTTCATAACATTCAATGAATAATATCTGGAAGAAATCTGGAGGAGAAATGATAAAGAATAATTTAATGTTCTAAAAAAAATAGTAGAAGTAGGAAAAAACTAATAGTTGAAAAAATGCATCATTGTTATAGGAAACTTTACATCAATATTCATTTTATTCGGAAAAAGGATGTCCAAGCTACAGAATATAAACTGTATTTCATTTGATGATAAGAATCTATGGTTTAAATTAATGTACAACTTAAAGACCCTTTATAGAAGAAAGTCGTGTTAATTACACTATTTATAAAGGAAAAACGGCTGTTCCGATTTGGCTGAAAATTGGTGGGGAGGTACCTCAGAACCAGGAGACGGATATTTTTGAATCATCATTGATTGATTTGGCTCGAATTCATGCTTCTCAATCACAAGAGCAAAGTGAGGCTGCCCGTGAAACGGGCGACGTACATAGGTAGTCCACGCTGTCCACGTCATATGCATGAATATGCGCAAGATGCAACAAGGCCAATCCTTTAAAGTTTGTGGTTTGAATCTGGAATATAAAATCCAGGTTTTTCCCATGGTCAATTATCTTTGGCATGTGTATCATAAAATCCAAAAGCTGCTTATTTATTGCCTGTAATGCTGAACAGAGTTCGCCGGGTCAGCTAGTTACTGATATTTTTCTTGACATATATTCAAAAAAATTGGTTCAAGCACTGACGTGAAGTTAGGAGCTTTTGCGCGTATGTTCTATAGTCCATTCTCCTGTATTGGACACCTATAATCGAATTTACCATGGTAAATTATGTTGTCCATTCTCCTGTATTGGACACTTAATTCGAATTTACCATGGTAAATTCGAATTAAGGGTGTCTAATACAGGAGAATGGACAATAGAACATACGCGCAAAAGCTCATGACTTCATGTCAGTGCTTGAAACATTTTTTTTTTCGTAATTTTTTTGAAATTTTCTAGGGGTACGGTTCTTACAAAATTCAAGGCAGTTTATTCCTGCTATACTTAGTGCTAGATTTTTTGTAAATTTCCGCGTCTTTCTGGATCAACACTCATTTGCCAGACTATACCGGTGTCACGTCCCAGTAAACAGCACGGAGTAGGGCTGAGAACGAAGCCGGTCTCCTGTTTTTCTCACCTTTTCTCACTTTTCTTAACCAGATACGTTTGAGTGGGTAGTTCGTACTCGCAATTGAACCCGGTAGGTGGCGCCGCAATCGGGTTCTAGGTATTTCTTTGAATTACGTCTTTGAGTGGGTCCCTGCATAACTTGGAAATTCAATTGTGCCGGTAGGAGGCGCTGCAATCAGGTTCTAGGTTTTTTTCAAGATTTTTCGCATTTGGAAATAGAATTACAACCGCAATAACCGATTTGGCGCAGGCGAAGTTGCGTGGGTCAGCTAGTTTTAATATAAGGTCAAGATATTGCCGAAATACTACAACGATCAAGATGTACTGGCATATTTTTTTAGTTTGTTAACAGTGTTTGATTTTTGATGCGCCTGGAGAGAATTTAATGATTTTTGACGTGTTTGCGTAGATCACGAAATAGGTATGCTGATTCGGACCGTGAAGAAATTTTTATTTAAGGTTAGAATATTGCCAAGGCGTTCGCAGTGAAACTTTGAACATCTACTTCTTAAAATTCATATTTTTTGCTACATTTTGAATTACATTTTAGTTTTTGATATTGTACTAAATTTCGATTATTACTTGATTCTATTTTTTCCTAATTTTATTTTTGCAGCAAACATGAAAGTGGTAGCATTTTTGAATAGAGAATGACGTGAGCTTTCAAATGACATATCACAAGCCCATAATTTTTTTGGGGGGGTTCTCCACTTCTACCTGTCTTTCGAAGGGGGTTGAAGGCTTGAAGGGTTCGCATTTTTACGAAGAAGAATGACAATTTGAAATTTTAATTTGTTGTGTTTTGGGATTTTCCATAAATATGTACAGTAACCAAGATAATGCATTTATTCCATTTGGCTTTTCCACACTGTATGTCTATATAATTCGAAATGAAGATCCCAAATTCACTCCGTAAGCACAATTAAAATTAACCTGAACGAGGCGTCGCAAGATGAATGGACCTGGATTTACGACAGAGAAATAGATATAGAGATAATAGAAATAGAGAAATAGATATTGTACCGAGAGAATTATTATGATTATGGGGTGCATAAATAATGAAAAAAAATTGGTTCAAGCACTGACGTGAAGTCAGGAGCTTTTGCGCGTATGTTCTATTGTCCATTCTACTGCATTGGACACCCTCAATTCGAATTTACCATGGTAAATTCGATTCGATTCAATTTTTTTTTCGTGATTTTTTTGGAGTTTTCTAGGGGTACGGTTCTTACAACTTTTTTTTTTCGTCATTTTTTTCAAATTTTCTACGGGTACGGTTCTTAAAAAAAATTAAACACTTCTTTATGTTGATTTTCTACTACTAGTTACCAAGCTTCAATTCGAACGAATCTTCATTTTTTGAGTTATCAAGGAAATAATATTCCAGGCGGATATAACTCGGAAACCATTGGACCGATTATGTCCAAAAATTAACTTAACTCTCCCATTCGGATACGCAACCTACCCTGAAAATTGCTAGTCCCTATCTCCTTTCGTCCAAAAGTTATCGAGGCAACGGTCACCCATCTACTGAACTCACACGAGGCTGCTCGAATCTCCAAGAATATTTAACCGATCGTGTTAAAACTTGAAAATTGGCAGTAGAGTTAGGTTTTAAAGGCTCTTGCAAAATTTCAGCAATTTCAGACGAACAGTTATACATAGGATATATAGAATTTTTTTTTTCAATTTTCAATGATTTTTTAAAAATTTTCTACGAATACTATCCTCACGAAATTAAGCAAGAATTTTCACGTTGGCATTCTACAACTAATAACCATGTTTAAATTCAATCGGTTCTGTATTTTTCGAGTTAATGAGGAACAAAAAACAACCAAATTTCAGATGGCTATAACTCTAAAACCGTTCGGCCGATTATGCTTATAAACAAAATTAAATGTTGCATTCAGATGCACAACCTAACCAGAAATTTTCAAGCCGCTAACCCTTTCCGTTCTCAAGTTATCGTGACAACAAAAATATTTTTTAATAATTTTCTAGCAATATGATTCTCACAATATTTCACAAACGTGCTTAGGTTTATATTCTACAACTATTCACCAAGTTTCAATTCGATCGGATCTACATTGGTTGAAAACAAAATCATTACTCGGAAACCATTTTGGGCCCATTATGCCAGGCATTCACTCTCGCTCTGTCTATTTCTATTCCTCCTCCCCAGGGCCGTTGAACGTTTTACGCAACAGTGCTTTCATACCACCTCCATGGTAGCGTTAAACGTTTAACGCAACCTTGTTGAAAGTAGCATTAGAAGTTTCACATCAATAATGAATATTATGAATTAAAATAGGAAAACAAGTACGTATTTCAGCTAATTTCACGACGTTCACACTGTTTACTTCGCTGCATAGCAAGAATACCACGTGCATGTGCTTAGGATCTACCGACTCTCCTACTTTCTATTCCCCCTTCCCAGGATAGTTGAACGTTTAACGCAACAGTGCTTTCATACCTTATTAGAAGAAGCAATAGGAGTTTCACTTCAAAATAAAGCATTCCTGACACGTTTTTGAATACTTCATTCACACCTAAGAAACAGTCATGTAGGGCCGGGACATCCTGTATATGTGTAAAGTTGACCATTTGCGAAATTTTATTTATTTCGATTAAAGTTACATTTAATCAAAATAAAATGACAGTAGTTGCATTTCTCTATGTTAAACACAAAATTGTTCCAATGACGATTGAGATCTAAGGAATGAATAGGGAAATTGATCAAAAAGAGATGCTCAAAGTTCTGACCGTTCATGTCGAGGCTTTTGTTCACGCGTCTCCGAAATAATTCATGCGATTCTCTCCTAATCTCATCAAGGGGAAGAGATCTGCAGAGGTGTTTCAATTATTTTAACCCGTCCCCAAACATAGTAGCAACAAACAAGTGCCCTAGATCGATCATTGAACATTATATACAAGATATTAGTTAACTGAGTTCTGATGTGAAGATAAACACCTACTTAGTAGGCGAATGCAGGAAGGCTCTGCGAAGGCTGGGCGCTGGTAACGTTGTAAAACTCATCTGGTGTCCGGCTCACTCGGAGATTTCAGGTAATGTTAAGGCAGATAAGCTGGCGAAGCAGGGGGCTCGGATACCATATATAGGTCCTGAGCCTTCACTTCCAGTATGTCGTACCTCTGTTAAAACATTCTTCAAGAATCGTTTGGACAAGAATTTCTCCAGTGTATGGAACATGGGAGTAGGACTCAGGCAGTCAAGGCTTCTCATTGAGAAACCATCGTCAAAGTCTGAAGTAAAGAAACTTCTTTCACTCGAAAGAAGAGAATTGAGCCTGGTGACTGGATTACTAACTGGTCACCAGTTCAACAAACATCTGAATAGGATGGGATTGGCCGATAGCGCTCTGTGTCGCTGGTGCAAGAGCATGGAAGAAACAGCTGAACATATTCTGTTCGACTGTAACAACCTTAAAGACTTGAGGGTCATACACCTAGGCAACCCAACACCTACGATTCCTACGTAGAGAGGGACTTCTCCTTTTAAACTCAGCGTGTTTTTTGGACTGAGTCTCATGAGTTTGGCAAGCGGGAGAACAATGGGCCAGAAGGCCTCAGTTCAGCCTGAGACGGCACCGCGGTAGAAGAAGAAGAAGAAGAAACTGAGTTATGTGGAGGTGCACCATCTTGTTGAAACCATAAGTTCTGAACATTGTTTTCCACTAGCGGCTCAATTCTTTGCGTTAATAACTCTGAATATCGATAAATAGGTATTAGAATTATAAAAGAATTACATCCTTCGAGTGTCTTATCTAACCAGTTAAAGTTCCATCGTAAATATGAACATCAATAATTAAGTGATTTTTTATTGCGCAAAAACATTGAAACTCCAGAAATACTTAAAGTTCGAATGTCTAAAGTATTGATTATTTTCCTCGTCCCAATAATGAATATTATGTCTATATTAAATGTACTATTCTTTGAGAATTCCTATTTGATAGTTGATAGTTCAATGACACAGTCCCAAAGGTTTCCATCTTCTTGAAACCTAATCAGCATTGTTTCACAAAACTGTTTCCATTTCAAAAAATCAGTTTTCTTCAAGTTTTGTTCAAAATTTATTTGTAAGGAAGCATATTATGTTTTTTCAAAATTCCCCTGATGCTAGAACAACATAATTCTATATCTCTTTCAGCGTCAATTGGGGAATTTTGCGGGTTCACACGAAAAAACGCAAAAACAGTGATTTCATTATTTTCATTATTAACCCCCTGGTGATATCATTGATCTGTAGAGAATCAAGGACAGGCGTGTTTATGACTTCTAAGCCTTCATCGGTGCTCTCTGTAGCTCTCAACAAATTTTGTTGAATTTGAGCCGTGTTAAGCCTCCCGTAGTCGCAATCGGTGGCAATTTGAAGCGTGAAACCATATGCCCCTATTCACAGAATATTAATCGAGAAACGACTCCCACAGAGCTCAGACAGTATCTTCCTATGACCATGAACGCTCTTTAGCGTTTACAAAATAATATTGAAAAATGGCTGATATCGTTATTAAGAAATCAACAAGTGTTCTGCCAATAGTGTTTCAAAATGGGTTCGCACAACTGATATACTTACGCATAGATCTCACAAATCAAATTAACCTGAGGGAATTTCATTGATTTGTCGAGAACCAGGATTAGGCGAGTTTCAGAAGCCAGAAACTTAACACGGCTCAGATCTACTGCTCTCAATAAATTCAACTAAACTAAGCCTTGTTAAGTCTCCCATAACCATAAACGAAACATTTCGAGACTCTATTGGCAGATCGCTCCGGATTAGTTGATTTGTTAACATCGGTGCCAGTCAATTTGCAATATTATTATGAAATCGCTAAACAATGTTCATGGCCGTAGGAAGATACTAGCTTCAAATTTTCACTGGTTTGGAAATGTTGACTTCCTTATTTTTTCTCATAGGTGGCGTGAGCGTTAATATATATCCACTCAGGCCGGCTATGGGAGGCTCAGTTTAGTTGAATTTGATAAGACTTAAAGAGCACTGATGAAGAACAAGAAACGCCTCTATTCTTGGTGCTCGACAAATCGATGAAATATACTGGAGTTAATTTGATTTGTGGACTCGATGTATAGTTATTATACGATTATACAACCCATTTCTGGACTATTGGTAGAACGTTCTGGACTTGATAGTTGTTTATAACCAGTCTACAAAAAACACAGGTCTACTCAGGTACTATGTATAAGCGCTAATTGGCGACTATTTCGATAATAAGAGGGTGGTCGAAGCCGAGGTTGAGAGCTAGTTCCAATATAAATTATATTCAATGTTGACTACCACAATGTGTACCAGACAACCAACCCACCTGATGGTCTTTCAGGGATTATCGGATGGCATTCTCCAAAATTCTCAAATTCAAACAAATGCACTGGGGCGTATAGGACACGAGTGATGGTGTTGAGCAATGCATGCCTTCTGTCTGTAAAGAATAGTAACTTGCTACTGTAATGTGGTCTTCACTTATAGAGTTTCCAATTTCAACGATTCAACAGACACATGCAATAGAAAAGGTCAATATTCATAGGTATCCATATTATTTGTGTCTCGTATTTCATTATAATTGCTCACATTCAACCGATCCCATTTTCGTTTTATATCGATCAAATCTATCTATAACAATAAACAACATTCGAATCTTTTCTCGCAACTATGCAACGCAATTAAGGACAAAAATATAAACACGCACGAATGCCGACAAAAATATACTGAATGAATTTATGGAAAATGTTGGAATAACAAATGGCATAATTGATGCAGATTTGCGTTAATCTCTTCGATTCGTCGTCATGTTAACTATAAAGCAATAAAAAGGTAGGTAATATGAGATTTATTAGTTGTCATCGTATTGCGTTGTTACCCCTCATTTGTTTAAGCTATCTGCCCTAATTCCAGATAAGTGAACGTTAGTGAATTCAGCGGGAAAATTTTGGGAATCGGGTCAATTATTAAATACATAATCTAGCGGTAATTGGATCGCTAATTCGCATCCCCAGATTGCCAATTATTGTTCCTGACGAATAAATCGAGTGTACCGATAACTTCATGTTACGAAATCGGATTAGTGCATTACTTGCTGCCAATCTAGCTCAATTCCAAAAAAGTTATGTGCAGTTGAACTTCCAACGGGATATCTGTTTGACACAAGCTTTTGTTGAACAGTTCTAGAAATTTTATGTATTATACTAACAGTTTATTCAGAATTTTCAGCCGCAAGAGGTCTCAGTGGTTCACATCTGCCTACCGCCTAGACGAGACAAAAAGAGCAGGGCACTACCTGTACCTTTTCTCGAACCGTTTCGACGTATATTCAAACTCGTATGTCAGTCTACATAATACTAGAAAGACCAAAAAAAGCATCAAGATAAGATATGGTATGTAGATTCATGAGATTCATTAAGTTTCAATTACCTAGCTTTAACACTTCACCTTTTAATACCTAAAATATGTCGATTTTGCCACTGACTGACTACCTTATCATCAAAACTTCTTGGGTACTTGGCGAAATGGGCTCCCATAAAGGGGGGGTGCAAGTCTGTATATTGAACTAATAAAACTAGAGTACTTTCAGAAGACCTATATATCTGAAGCTGACTGAATTATCGAACATACAACAAAAAAATTGAAAAATGAAAAAATCTATATCCCTCACCCGACAACACCCATAGGGCGGGAGGGTGCAAGTGTGTATATTAAACTAATAAAAATAAGGTATATTCCAAAGTCCTAGAAATCGGACATTTGGTATGCAGACTAGAATAATTAGCGAACAAACAAGAGAAAATACATCAAATATGTAATTTTCACGTCCTTTGAAATCATCGAGAGATGAAATTTGGTATGAAGGCTGAGACAACGAAAAAAAACCTCTAAAGTGTTGCAGATCTGTGTATAAGGCTAGGGTAGTTCCAGTTGCCCTATGAAGCTGAGATTTGGTATGTAGGCTATGATAAGCATACAAATAAGAACAAGATTGAGAAACCAGTAATATTCACCCTCTACTTCCTCACGAAGTTAACTACGGCTCTATATCATTTATCATACAACATTCTGCTTTGGGGAAGCTCATCAGATAGTGGTAGGGCTTTCATTCTACAGAAGCGCATTCTACGCATGATGTACAATATATCCCCGCGTATGTCATGCAGACCTTTGTTTGTTCAAAATGGTATTCTTACTTTGTGTTGTGTTTTTATCCTGACTTCCCTTTTGTATGTAAAGGAGAACGAGAAAAATATCATTCAATTATCCAGCTTTCATGATTACAACACCAGAAGTGAGGGAAAATTATATATTCCTCAGCACAAAACCGCTAAGTTCGAGATGTCCCCTACTTATAAATTTATAAAACTTTTCAATCATCTACCATTAGGAATAAGATCTCTCAATTATAATAAATTCAAGAAAAATGTTAAAAGCCTGTTATTAAGTAGATGTTATTACACTGTCAAAGAATACTATGATGATTGTATCACTGATTATTATTATTATTATTATTAATATTACAGTAGAGTTGAGACTAATCTATAAACTCAAAAAAAATCAAACTTAACAAAGAAGAATTGTCATAAACGATACAGAAGAGAAAGAAAACGAAAATTCACTACAAGACAAGCACAGAGATAAACATTCATGAAGCATCACTCGCGAACCATCTGTCCAAAGAGTTCTTGAAACCATTCACCGATGATGCCCCGACCACGGCAGCTGGAAGTCCATTCCACAATGTAAACACTCTATTGGAGAGGAAGTGTTCCCGAACGGTAGACCTGAACCTTTCCCTCGACAATTTCAGATTGTGACCTCGCAGTCGGGTGTCAGAATTCAGGCAGAACAAGGAGGAAAGATCTGCACTGAATAACCGGTGGAGGGCTCTATATGTTATTATCAAGTCTCCTCGTAAGCGGCGAGTTGCGAAGGTAGTGAGGTGCATCACAGATAGTCTCTGCTCGTAGGTTGGTCTCACAGGTCCATATGGTATCCTAGAAGTCCTTCGCTGGATTGACTCGAGCAGATTGGCATCACGGGATAGAACAGGTGCCCAAACCGGACCGGCGTATTCAAGGATGGGTCGAACAAAAGTGGAATACAGAATACTGCAGGTGTGAGGGTCACAACGTCGAAAAGTCTTCTGGATGAGGTAGAGCATTCTCTTGGCTTTGTTGGTAACAGCCACAATATGTTCTGACCAAGACAGGTCCTGGGTCATAGTTACTCCGAGATCGCAGTGAGATGAAACTGACTCAACAATGTGATGGGACAAGTGGTAGATGTGTCTTGGATTGTTTTTACCAAGGTGAAGTACCTTGCATTTGTCCAGATTGAGAGGAATCATCCAGGTATCGGACCATCTCAGGATGGCATCGAGGTCATCCTGTATAACACGAGACGCGGTAAACGGATCACCGTAAATCTTGGCATCATCAGCAAACAACGAACACATTGACTTCACTGTAGAGGGAAGATCCGATGTGAACATTAAAAAGAGAAGAGGGCCCAATACGGAACCCTGGAGGACACCACTCACCACGCCTCTTGAAGAAGATACACAGTCACCAACACGAACTCGGAAACTTCTGTTCGAGAGAAAGGCCCTGATCCACAGAAGAAGGTCACCACGAATTCCAAGATTCTCGAGTTTCAGCAGGAGGCGTCTGTGGGGCACTCGATCGAATGCCTTTGAAAGATCGAGATAGAGAACATCCACGGGGATACGGGCATCCACCATCCTGCTCCAGTCATCAACGCATGCCAAGAGATTGGTGATCACAGAGCGGCCTGGTAGAAATCCGTGCTGATTCTCTGGTATGATGCCGTTGGCCAAGGCGAAATTGAGAATTCTTTCATGAATTATTTTTTCGCAAATTTTAGCGATTATTGGGACAAGACTGATTGGCCGATAATTGTTTGGGTCAAGCTTGTCACCCTTTTTAAAAATGGGAGTAACTAGGGCTTCTCTCCAGCAATTTGGCAAATAATGCATGCTGAAAGATTGAGTGAAAATCATTGAGAGTGGAAGTGACAGTGATGAAGCACAGTTTTTCAGAAGCTGAGCAGAAATTCCATCGCCACCGGGTGCACCAGTGGCATCCAAAGAGGAAAGATGCTTCTCGACAAGTTCAGGTGGAAAATCTATAGAGCAAAGTTGGTTGGGCGAGCTGGGCAAATTTAGGTTGGGTAGGGTGTCGGGCTCTTCGGTGAAATGTGTAGCGAAGGTTTCACATAACGACTCGGCAGCATCGGCAAGATTAACGCTCTGGACTCCATGATGATTTCTAACCATCGGGATGGTGACTTTGGTGTTGAGGTTGGATCTGATGTATTTAAAAAATCTTTTACGATCTTTAGAGGAAGCGAGGTTAGACTCAAAATTATACTTGGCCTTCTCCATCAAGACCCTTACCCTATTCGAGTAGCTTCGATGAGCCTCGTAATCAGCGTCTCTTCGACCGCGTAGGTAGCGTTGCCATAAGGATTTTTTGTTTCGCACCATTAATTGCACTATTATTTCCTTTTCTAATTTGACTTGTCCTATACATGTATGTACATGTCCTAAAGGATGAATTTATTATTATTATTATTATTATTATTATTATTATTATTATTATTATTATTATTATTATTATTATTATTATTATTATTATTATTATACATTGCATTTCTTATGGACGGGTACTTCCATCCGTTGTGAAAGCTTGATTATTTTATAAATGATCAAGAAGTGGGTGGGTTGTGGACTAGGCAGCAAGAACTACTAGTGTGCAGGGATTACCTATTTTAGCTGACTATGCTAGAAGGATGGCAATAGAGAGTGAGCTATGAAAAATATCAGTGTGTGTACACTGGCCAAATTAAAAGAACTAAGGCTTTTCACAAGATGAAATGTAATCCTATCAAAAACATTTCATGTAAAATCGGTTGCCAAGACTCACAAGAAGTTTTCGCAGTGATAAAGTGGTCCGTCTTAATAAAAATCCAAGCCCCTAATTGTACAAGGTCTATCTCCCATTTCTCAATTCTACAAACGCTACATCTTTGGTCAAAAAGTATAGCTTGGCTGTTTTGCAGCAGGTACACAATGCTCCCGTGTACTAATGGAGAGAAGTTATGTCCCCGGCCTTTAAAGTTGTGTTGCTTGCCATGTACATTCGACTTTGTTGCTGTATCCTTACGCCAGCTCAGACACAAAACTATTGATTTTCAACCCAACAGTGAATGGTGTCCGCTACCCCCTGACTAGATCTCCAACTCACTCTATCCACTGAGCTTGAAGCACTCATCATTCAATTCAAATAAGCCAACGTGAACAAGTGTGCCAAAGAGTACTGACTTTAAGTTTCTTTGACAATTCCGTCTATTAATACAGTCTGGCTATTGGTTTCACCGTAGGTCGTAATAAAACAAAAAGATTGCGGTTAGGAGACCCCGTTAGGAACGCAATTGCTTACACCTATTCTCGAAATCTGAATATAATTTGGTTGTCGTTAAGGACATAACGTCCAACTCACAAATTAACAAAAATGAAGTTTATACAGGATCTGTTGTAAAATCAACTTGTTGACCATTTGCAGAAAACCGTACTCAGTGTGAATTTATTTGCTGTAGTGCTAAGCAACATATGATCTGAGTAGGGTTTTTGTTTGAGTAAAACGTTCAAGTAGTTTGAATATGGCTTCAACGAAAAATATATGTTGGCTAATAATAAATGTTTGAATAGTCTAAATTGATCCCCAGGGCCACGGTACAGACATTTCAACTCGGATACTACGCTATTTCCTATAAACTGGCTTGCACACTCGCAGAATTGACATGAGGTGGTAATATGACCCTCCAAATTTTGAATAACAATTTAAAATTGCACACATCGTTCACCCATTTATTCAATTGCCACCGTATATATACGTCCATTTTTAAATTAGTTGCCCCTGTAGGTATATTTTTTTTTGAGGCTCCTAGAAGTCTGTTCTCAGTGAAGTTTTGCACACCCCCTGAGGTCATTATTGTTAATCGAAATGCCAATATTAAACTCAATACGATTTTTTGTTTCGGAATTACAAGCAAAATATTCTGCAAATAACTCAATGAAAAATTATATACGATTTACACTTATTTATTCAATATTGTGACGCGTTTCGTCGACACAGCGACTTCATCAGACTACATCATACTAAATTTAGTATGATGTAGTCTGATGAAGTCGCTGTGTCGACGAAACGCGTCACAATATTGAATAAATAAGTGTAAATCGTATATAATTTTTCATTGAGTTAATATGGATTTGCATCAAGTAAAAGCCACAAGCATTAAATATTCTGCAAATAGTTGAACATTTTTTGAATTTTTTAGAGTCATACTATCCTCACAACATTTTGCACAAGTGTTTGCGTCGGTATTTTGTATCTAACTACCGAGTTTCAATTCAATCAGATCAGTATTTTTTGACTAAAAATCGCTCGGTGGACAGAATTGGATTTGACCCCGGATTATTCATCAGTGAGTCGAACTTAATCGTTTGAGACCATTTTAGGCCAAACATTCCAAAAATACAGATATCCGGTCAAAACGATAGGCTCGCAAAAAAGAAGTCACTCGGGGCCAGATCTGGTGAATACGACGATTTTGTTTTCTTTTCTCATTTAGCTGATCCAATAATTACGCATAATACTGCCCGGTGATCGTGTCCCTTTTCCGAATTGAAAATTAATATGATATACCACGTGCATCCCAAAGCACAGTAGCCATTTTCTTTCCAACTGATTGCCTTTGCCTTCTTTGGAGCCTGTTCGCCTTTAATAATCCTCTGTATTGAAGATTTGTTCGACTAGTGGGCAATTTTATTCTTCGCTTACTCAACACCCTATCGTGGATTTTATCGATTACTTCCGGGGTACACACGTCTACGGGAGGTATGTCAATACGATGTTCATCTCCTGTTGCTGTACGGAAAATACAAGGGCAGGTGTGCCGTGAACTGAATCCAACTCAGCTTTTATTTCTTTGCTGTTAAGCGTTTTAAACAGAGTGCTTATCAATTTGCCCAAATGCCTGTAATTTTCGAATTTTTCGCTGAAAATGGTCTTAAACGATTTGTTTCGACACACTGATCAAGAATCCGTGGCCGAAATCGATTCTGTCCGGCCGTCCGTCCGGCCGTTAACACGATAACTCTGGAACTAAAGGAGTTAAAGGATTGAAATTTGCAGGGTAGGTTTGGAGCGTAAAGTTCTCGGACGAGTTCGTTAACGGTCGAAATCCACCCAGCGGTTTCGGAGTTATGGAGTTATTATACAAGCATAATCGGCCAAACGGTTTTGGAGTTATCCCCATCTGAAATTTGGTTGATATTTCCTTAATAACTCGAAAAAACCAAACCGATCCAATTTAAATATGGTTATTAGTTGAAGAATGCCAACACGGAAATTCTTGCAAAATTTTGTGAGGATCTTATCACTAGAAAGTTTTTTAAAAATCATTGAAAAAAATTCTATATATCAGAAACTATTCATCCGACATGGCCGATATTTTGCGAGTGCCTTCAGAACCTATCTCGACTACCAAATTCCAAGTTTGAACACGATCGGATCTATATTGTTGGAGATCTGAGCAGCCTGAGCAGCTGAGTTCAGTAGCTGGATGGGTAACCGTTGCCTCGATAACTCCCGAACGAAAGGAGATAGGGACCTGCAGGGTAGGTTGCGCATCTAAATGGGAGAGTTAAGTTCGCTGTTGGCCATAATAGGCCCAACGGTTTCGGAGTTATACCCATCTGAAATAGTATTTCCTTGATGACTCAAAAAATATAGCCCGGATCAAATCGTAGCTTGCTAACTAGTTGTAGAATATCGACATGAAGACGTGTGAAAAATTTTGTGAGAACCGTACCACTAGAAAATTAAAAAATAATTACGGAAAAAAAAATTTATTCAAGCACTGACGTGAAGTCAGGAGCTTTTGCGCGTATGTTCTATTGTCCATTTTCCTGTATTGGACATTCTTAATCAAATTTGCCATGGTGAATTCTATTGTCCGTTCTCCTGTATTGGACATTATCTTAATCGAAGGAGAACGGACAATAGAATTCACCATGGTAAATTTGATTAAGAGTGTCCAATACAGGAGAATGGACAATAGAACATACACGCAAAAGCTCCTGACTTCCCGTCAGTGCTTGAAACAATTCTTCAATAGGCTTTGGATCACTTGGGAATTGATTCCAGCACTTGGGAATTCTTTGGTCTTTAGAACCATAGGAATTTTTCATAGTTTTGAGTGATGCATACATTTTTCCTGTATTTCTCATAGCCTTGGCCATATTTCTCTTCAAATTTCTCTTCAAATTTTTGGAGGTGAAACTTTGACTTGTAATAGTCTTGAACCAGATAAACAATAATCTTCTGGTCCCATATTAACGATAACTGAAATGTGATAGTCTTCATGGCGACAGTGAGAAGAGACGGGGAGTCCCAAGTAGCACAATGTTATAAGCGAGCTGTAACAACTCCTAACGTAGTCGTATAGACGATGTAAATCAGTTACTTTTCACATAAATACTCAGTATCTGCTATACAACTTTGATGCGTTGATAATAACTACATTATTTTATAACGATATACAACTTATACTGAAATGTTGTGATGTGGTTGTAGTATACTACAATCTATATATGCCAAAATATTAACATCATTACGACGTTTATACAACTTCCATTACAGAATATATAATATACTGGTTATTTAAATGTAATTACACCGTTATTACATCAAATCTTGTGCAGATTATATATCCTGTTGTTTTAGATATATCATGTATGTTTATCTTGCTTTGATTTTCAATGAAATAGAATTAAAATTAGATTTTAATAAAATGAATAGAAGTTGCAGGAAACAATACAGGCACTCAACTCCTTTTTATAACCCTATTGAGTACAAGAAATGCAATAATTGAGGGATAAGTGATTGAGACGGAAACAAGTAATGTTGATAATCGTTTAAAACGGTCTAGTTCAGGAAATTTTCATATGACTGCTTCCTCACTTCACATGTGGAATTTTAATCCAATCTCTCTTGGGTGCACGATGCTCCTTTCTGAACTCCTTACAATCTCCCGATGGAAAATATAAATACATCCCCTTTATCGAGGAAGTTGGAACTGACGTAAAAAATATCTCATGATCTTCGATCGTTTTTACAATTCTGAACATTCTTCAAAATACTGTACAGTGTTTTGAAGAAGTTAGTATTAGTAATAATATTAATTATCTAGTGCAGTGCTCGTAGCTTGGCTTGATTAACAGCATAGGTACATAATATCACATACATAACCTAACTGTTTTCTGTCATTCTATCGCAGTATCGCACCTATGATAATAGAGTTCTCTTTCGCACCTGAGATAATAGAGCTCTTTTTAGATACATTATATTGATGAATTTGTAAATATAATAGAATCAAGCACGCCAAAAAGTATTTTCTAATGATAATAAGGGGAGAAATTTCATCTGAACATATATCTTATTCAATAGCGACGACGGAAAAGCGACAGGTTTCTTAGTAGGGCATCCATAGAGGCAGAGGTTGAGTCCCATCATGAAATTATTTCAGAAAGTAAGTTGGAACTAATTATTAGGTAAGTACAAAATTGAAATTTCTAAGTGTAATAGCTCATGCAAATAAGTTGTCATCCTTCCATGGATTTAAAAAGACACTAAACGTTCAAATGAGGTATTTCTATTTATCAATATCATTTTCGAAGTTGTATAAACGTTATTATCTATGTTGTATCAACACATAATATCGGTTTTACATAAACCATTACAACCTAATACACAACTTATATCTATGTATATCAGTTGCTTAAGACGTTGTGATTACAACTTTACAACAGTCGTATATGTAGTGAAATAATTCCCACTTTTGTCGTAGTAACCATGCTACTGACGTTATAATGTACTAATTTGATACTGATTTACATAGGCTATCGGTTTTTTGGATTGTTATATAGACGTCCATACGACCGATATTCATAACACTTTTGCTACTTGGGGTTGCAATAGTGTGCAATAATGCGCTCTGGCGGCTGAAATGCCAAATCGAATTAATTTGATATTGCACATGATTCTCCTCACAATTTTGAGTAGGTATGCCCTTAAAACTAAAAAATAAAAAACAGCACTGACGTGAAGTCAGTACTTTTTGGCGCGCGTGTTCACGGTGGCTAATTTGAACTGAATGTTGAGTACTTCAAGCTCAGTGGATAGACTCAATGAAAAATTATATTTGCATCAACTAAGCCACAAGCATTAATTTTTTTCAGTGGATAGAGCGAGCCGGAGATCTACCCAAAGGATAGTGGACACCATTCAATGTCGGTTCAAAAATTAACAGTGCTGTATCTAAGCTGCCATAAGGATAGAGAAACAAAGTTGAAAAAGAACACAACTGACTCTCCTTAGTCGCACAAGCTCCTAGAAGATTCTGAGGGATCTCCTTGGGAAAGACTTGGGAGGGTCAGTATAATCATAATCATGTTTATAGCACGCGCGTCAAAGCAGATTGACCCCACGTCAATGCTTTTTTACACTTTTTCAATCATTGTTAAGTCAATCTGCATTTGGCACGCATGCTATAAACATGATTATGATTATACTGACCCTCCCAAGTCTTTCCCAAGGAGATTCCTCAGAATCTTCTAGGAGCTTGGGCGACTGTCAGTTGTGTTCTTTTTCAACTTTGTTACTCTATCCTTATGGCAGCTTAGATACAGCACTGTTAATTTTTGAACCGACAGTGAACGGTGTCCACTATCCTTTGGGTAGATCTCCGGCTCGCTCTATCCACTGAGCTTCAAGTACTCATCATTCAATTCAAATTAGCCACCGTGAACACTCGCCAAAGAGTACTGACTTCACGTCAGTGCTCTTTGGCTATTTTTTCAAGTTCCTTTAACAAATATGGCTATCAATACAGTTTGGCTGTTAGCTTTACCGTAGATCGAAAAACAATTGCGGTTATGGGACCTCCGTTAGGAACGCAATTGCCTTTTCTCAAAATCCGAACGTAATTTAATATAGATCTACCGAATATAGTTATTAATAAATTCGACCCAGGGCCACGATACAGATATTTCAACTCGGAAACAACGCTATTTCCCCGAAACTGACTTGTCCGTGCACAGAATTGGTATGGAATTTCTCTTAAAACCTTAAAATCACGGCTCAGCACGGACAGAATGAATTTCGACTACGGATTCTTGATCAGTGAGTCGAGCCAAATCGTTTAAGACCATTTTCATCGAAAAATTCGAAAATTACAGATATTTGGGCAAATTGATAAGAACTCAGTTCCGAGGAACTAGAGCGCCAAAAATGGATTTGATTAACTCTGATGAAAGTGAATTAGACGGAGAAGAAAAAAATTGTATACGCACCTAGGGAGAAAAGTAGGACATCCTCGCCCGCGATTGTCAATCATTCGCGGACGTGAATATCCTACTTTTCTCCCTCAGTGCGAAATATACTATTTAAAACCTAACAATATTGCCCAGCACTCCCAACATAACCCATACAACCCAAAAACTGTCACATTTCTTCTGCGCATGCGCAATCTACTTGCGGCTGAAAGTCCTTCCGAAATCACACCCCTCACTAAAAATTCCGATTCTCCAACACTAGTGGTTCATGAGATATCGCATCTTTAATCCACGCCTTCACCAGGTGATTCTATGGAGTAGTAGCATCCGCCACCCCAAAACCCCAATCATCTCTGACGAAAACTACAGCAGTTAAATTACTTCTCATCTGCGCATGCGCATAACGAAAAATGCCCGGAACGGGCAGCATGAACTTCAAAAAAAATTGGTTCAAGCAATGACGTGCAGTTAGGAGCTTTTGCGCGTATGTTCTATTGTCCATTCTCCTGCATTGGACACTCAATAGAATGTACCATGGTGAATTCTATTGTCTGTTCTCCTGTATTGAACACTCCTAATCTAATTTACCATGGTGAATTCGATTAAGAGTGTCCAATACAGGAGAATAGACAATAGATTTCACCATGTTAAATTCGATTAAGAGTGTTCAATACAGGAGAATGGACAATAGAACATACGCGCAAAAGCTCCTGACTTCACGTCAGTGCTTGAAACAATTTCTTAATAATTTTTTTTTAAATTTTCTAGTGATACGAATCTCATTAAATTTCACAAACGTGCATAGGTTTTATATTCTACAACTATTTACCAAGTCTCAATTCGATCGGATTTATATTGGGTGAAAACAAAATTGTTACTCGGAAACCATAGGGCCGATTATACCCATTAAGGAACTTGTCCATCGTATTGGGATGCGCCACCTACCCTGAAAATTTCAAGTCGCTAGCTCTTTCCGTTCTCAAGTTATCGTGGCAACGGCCGGCCGGACGGTTGGCACCACAGAATTAAATTTCACATTTGGGCAAAATGATATCGCGATGTTCCTCAGAAAATACGCGCAAAATGTAGGTTTCGGAATTTCAAGCAAAATATTCCACAAAATAGTAGTAGTTTCTTGAATTTTTTCATATCACGTGATCTTCACGAAATTTTGCAATAGTGTTTGCTTTGGTCTTTTGCATTTAACTACTGAGTTTCTATTCAATCAGATCAGTATTTTTCGAGTTTTCGCGGAAACAAAATTTTAAAATTTTTGAAAAATATCTTTTTCACCTTATGGCCATCCGATCAGTGACAAAAAACTCCGGTTCTCCAACACTAGTGGTTCAGGAGATTTCGCATCTTGAATCCACGCATGCGCAGACCCGCACCGGGGGATTCTATGGAGGAATAGCATCCTCCACCCCAAAACCCAAATCTTCTCAGGGGAAAACTCGAGCAGTTAAATTATTTCTCGTCTGCTTATGCGAATAACAAAAAATGCCCAAAAGAGGCAGTTACACCCCCAGTCGTTCACCGTTCAGACACATTTTGAAAACCAATTTAAAATTCCACACATCGTTTACGCTTTAATTCAATTGCCATGCTAGTAAGTGGTCCATATTTTAATCAGTTGCCCTCGTACATATCGACTTGATTCAGATAAACGCGCAAAATACACGTCGGAACGAAATCTGATCACCAGATATTAGAGATATTCCATGTAGGAGTTCGAAATGAAAGTATTTGTCCAGTTTGGCAGTTATTAATTTTTTTTTAGGCTCCTAATGGTCTGTTCGCAGTGAAATTTTGCACACCCCAAGAGGTCATAATTCGTCACCGAAGTGCCAAAACTGAACTCAATCGGATATTTTGTTTCGGAATTTCAAGCAAAATATTCCGCTAATAGATAAAATTTTTTTGAAGTTTTTCCACTCATGCTATCCCCACCAAATTTTGCACAAGTGTTTCCATTGGTACTTCGCATCTAACTACAGCTTAAATTCAATCGGATCAGTATTTTTCGAGTTATAGTGAAAATAAAATTTCAATTTCATTTTCAAATATTTGAAATTTTTTATTTCTAGTTTACAGCCATTCGATTGATACAAAACTTCGCAGGCATATAAGGGTCATGATTCTACAATTTGATGCTGAATATCAGATAGGTCGAGTGATCGGTTTCGGAAATTTTTCTTGAAAAACGTTTTAAATAAAAATGGCCGTAACTCCGAAACGTCTAGATGGATTTTGCCCATTAACGAACTCGTCCGAGATATTTACGCTCCAACCATGCTCTGCCAATTTCAACGCTCTAATTCGTTCCGTTCGAGAGTTATCGTGCTAACGGCCGGACCAGCCGGCCGGCCGGACGGACAGAATTGAATTTGACCTCGAATTCTTCATCAGGGAGTCGAACCCAATCGTTTGAGACCATTTTCGTAAAAAAAATCGAAAAATACAGACAATGTGACGAAATGATAGCAAGCTGTTCCTTGCGGACCACGCGCGGAAAAATGGCAGTTTTTGAGTTATGATGGTCTTTTTCCCGACCAGCGAGGTATGTTTACACCTTAAGATTCAGTTAGTGGGATAAAAGAACAAAATATCTTATTGTTCGCAGTTCTGTAAGGCTGCATTCATCAGTTTAAAAGCTAGTGTTAAGTCAGTAACATTTTTTCGATCCTGCTGAGATATTATGCCATGCTCTTTCATTAACTGCGATAACTATCGATTATTGTAGTGTTTGACTTG
Source organism: Halyzia sedecimguttata (assembly GCA_937662695.2). Lineage (NCBI taxonomy): Eukaryota > Metazoa > Arthropoda > Insecta > Coleoptera > Coccinellidae > Halyzia > Halyzia sedecimguttata. Next base: position 37,637,889 of record OW569411.2, read on the forward strand.
TAGTCAACATATGTGAGGAATTTTCTTTGGACTATTATGCAGGAGCTAGTAAATCATATCTCCGAAAGTATTAGCTTGTTAGAGATGAAAATGATATCAATGGATTCTTATGATGAAACTGCATCTTAAAAAAATTGAATTTGAAATTTGTAATGGGTAAACAATTTTTTTTTCGTTACTCCGAAACAATCCGGCAGATTTTGCCCAATAACGCACTCAACCGATATATTTATCTCAAACCTACTCTGAACTGTCTAGCTCATTCCGTTCGAGAATTATCGTGTCTAAGGCCGGACCGGTCGGATAGATTCGATTTTGACCACGGATTCTTGATCAGTGAGTCAAACCGTTTAAGACAATTTTCATCCAAAAATTCGAAATTTACAGACATTTGGGCAAATTGATATTAAGCACTCTGTTCCGAGGAACAGGAGCGCCAAAAAGAAAAAGGAAGCGAAATGGCATCTAGCTGGTATACTAGGAAAAGCCGTAACAGATTTTCTTTTTATATCGATCTAAATAAAAAACGTATTCAGAATTGAACTCAGCATACCGTTCAACTTTGATTATTAATTATTCTAAGAAGTACATAACAAAAAAAATGGTTCAAGCACTGACATGAAGTCAGAAGCTTTTGCGCGCATGTTCTATTGTCTATTCACCTCTATTGGATACTCTTAATCGAATTGACCATCGATATAGATCATTTTCTCAGCTTTTATAAGATATTAATACATTTCGTTCCATTTTAATAACACACTTGAGTAATGAGAGAATCGTCTATGATGTTACGTACAATTTTGATACCCACTACAGAGTGAGTGTCAATGCCGGCATCTCAGCGGCGTAGGAGTGGTTCATAACAAAATAAAATAGAGGATTATTATTAACTAAATGAATATTAAAGGGCGCCACGTAATTTTAATTAAATAAGCACAACTCACTCTTCTCAGCTGAGACCAAATTACGAAAGCCAAAGCCGAAGGCTGAGAAGGTAAAGACAAAATTAGCTGACCCTCGTATATGTTTATTGACCATACAATTTTGCACAATATTCTGAAATGATTGAAACGAATACACCAAAGAGAATCAAATATTTAGGTACTTAATCAACATAAAATATATCCCTAGCAGTGTACAGGTTAGGAATGCAGAACAGTGGTTTAGAATCTCAGATATATATCAATAGAATTTAAATAAGTCCGATAAAATGTTCAAGGGACTCCAAATCGGATCCAGCACAATTTTGTTTAATCGATAATATGCAATCGGTGATGTTAGAAAGCTGAGCCACGAAAATCAAATAAATGTCAACTTGAACCGGGATGATTATTTCGTGCAAGAAGGTATGATACCGAACTATAAAATTTCTACGACCTTAATGTTCCAAACGGTGTAGATTCTTCCGGGTCTGACAGCACCAGGGAGAATATTTGACGACAGCCCTTCGCAACAGCCCTCAAAATCTCGAATTCTACAAGGCACCGGCTTCAACAGCCTCGGGTCCAAAATGACTGCAACTATCGAATGTTCACCCTTGAATTATTCCAGGGGGTCCTTGGTAAGACCGTGACGAAAGAACCATCAGAAATCTTGCTCCAATAAATCCAATGAAGAAGTTTCAATGTTGAAACACGAAGATAAAACACCTCAAATCCTCATATAGAGGTTACTCAAATCCACAAATTCCTATTTCCCAAAATATCGAAATCGTAACTTTTTTAGGCGATTTTATCGTAGAGATTCGAATTTCCAACAATAATCTTTCGGCCGCTGCTACTTCAAAACTGGTTTCCCGTCCTCTTCGATACGCCAGATGCGGCGCTCGAACGTACAAACATTTTTTCCATCTGTGTTTTCCACAATTTCGCTCGCATTAACTAATTCGGAAAACAAACGAAGCATATACAAGGGTCGATCAACAAAAATAAAGTGGAAGTCTCAAACAAAAATCTGAACGTAACAATGATCACAGAATTTTTAATTGTGACATATGTGTTCTATCGAAATTGGAATTCTATAAATATCTAATATTATCCGAAAAATCTTACTTGTCAAGTAATTTCAGGATACGATATCCACGGAATTCTGAAAATTATTGCGCGTCGGCATTCTACAAGTAATTACCGAGTTTTAATTAGATTGTATATTTTGAGTTATGGAGGAAATAACAACAAACATTCAGGTGAGTATAACTCCAAAACCATTTGGCCGATTATTCCTATTAACAAACTTAAATGTCTTATTCGGTTGCGCAACCTACCCTGAAAATTGAAAGTCGCTATCTATTTCCGTTCTCGAGTTATCGGGAGATGAATAATATTTTTTAATAATTTTGAAAAAATTCTCTGCTAATACGATCATCAAAAAATTCCACATCTTCGTGTTGGTATTCTACAACTAGTTACCAAGTTCCAATTTGATCGGATCTGTATTGGTTGAAAACAAAATTGGTACTCAGAAACCGTTCGGTCGATTATACCCATTAACGAGCTTATCCGCATTTTGACGTGCCCCCTAACCTGAAAATTTCAAGTAGCTATATCTTTCCGTTCTCAAGTTATCGTGGCAAGAGCCGGACGGCCGACTGACCAGACAGAATCAAATTTGACCTCGAATACTTAATCAGTGAGTCGAACCTAATCGTTGGAGACCACTTTCGGCAAAAAATTCGGAAGTTATAAACATTTGGGCAAAATGATAGCACACTGTTCCCCAGAACATGGGCGCAAAAAACTAAGGGTATGGTAGGAATCATTTTTCATAAGATTTCCAACGGGCCCACGCATGAAATATGGTTACATTTTAAAAACATAAGTTGGGTCGGGTTGCAGCCAAGGGGTTGAAGGGAAAATAAAATTAATTGACGGTTTTCAGCGATTAATTTCAAGTTATTGGTTGAAAACAATATTAATTTCATTCCATACCTACTATCGCCAAACACTGTACATGGTAAATAACTGTAAGAATGCGCTTCTATGTATAATCGATGCAGGAAATAGAGAACAAGATGCATCGATTATCACGGTTATGTATGATGTAATTTTCCGCCGGTCTGTTTTCTATCTAAAATGGAATTACCGCTGAAATAAATCAAAAACTGCACTGCTGTTACGGAGAATCTTATACATGAAGCTAGTATCAACCTCAAATCGGGATGAATTTTCGTCAGCTAAAGATCAAGACGTTCAAATATACCTACATATTCAATATCTGGTTTACATGCAGCCGCAGCCACAGTAATCCTGCTGTGCTGCTGTATTTGCTTCACTACTTCCATATGTGGCACCATCAGAAGCAGCGAGAGTTTATATGCAACCACATGCCAGTCATACTTATTATACAGGGTGTTTCACAAATGATTGCACAGGCTTTCAGTGCAGATGCAGAGCATTTTGGTGCGTCTAAATCAGTGTTCGAAATATGTCCTAACTATATTCGTTTAAGAAATACAGGATGTTTTATGTATTTTATCAATAACTTTCAATCGGCATAACTGTTGAACGCCTGCATGGATCTTCATGAAAATTTCAGGGAATGAGTACAGACCTATGCTTAATATTAGCTCATAATAACTTATTGATAGCGTAGGTTCGGACTGAGAAAATTATTTTTTTGCGCGTATGTTCTGGGGAACATCGCGTTATAGTTTTGCCCAAATGTCTGTAACTTTCGAATTTTTTGACGAAAATGGTCTCAAACGATTAAGTTCGACTCCCCAATGAAGAATTCGAGGTCAAATTTGATTCTGTCCGTCCGGCCGTACGGCCGTCCGTCCGTCCGGCCGTTGCCACGATAACTTGAGAACGAAAAGAGCTAGCGACTTGAAATTTTCAGGGTAGGTGGCGCATCTCAATACGACGGACAAGTTCGTTAATGGGCATAATCGGCCCAGTGGTTTCCGAGTAATAATTTTGTTTTCAACCATTATAAATCCGATCAATTTAAAACTTGGTGGGTAGTTGTAGAATATGAACCTAAGCACGTTTGTGAAATTTTGTGCGAATCGTACGGCTAGAAAATTTTAAAAAAATTATTAAAAAATATTTTTGTTGTCACGATAACTTGAGAACGGAATGAGATAGCGGCTTGAAATGTTCAGGTTAGGATGTGCACTAGAACGCGACATTTCAGTTTGATTATGAGCATAATCGGCCTAACGGTTTTAGAGTTATAGCCATCTGAAATTTTCTGAAATTTGGTGGTTTTTGTACCTCATTAACTCGAAAAATACTGAACCGATTGAATTCAAACATGGTCATTAGTTGTAGAATGCCAACGCAAAAATGTTTGCAAAATTTGGTGAGGATAGCATTTGTAGAAAATTTTTAATAAATCATTGAAAATAAAAAAAAAAAATTTTATATATCAGTAACTATTCGTTTGAAATTGCTGAAATTTTGCGAGAGCCTTCATAACCTAACTCTACTGCCAATTTTCAAGTTTTAATACGATCGGTTAAATATTGTTGGAGATTCGAGCATTCTTGTGTGAGTTCAGTAGATGGGTAACCGTTGCCTCGATAACTTTCGAACAAAAGGAGATAGAAACTTGCAATTTTCAGGGTAGGTTGCGTATCCGAAAGGGAGAGTTGGGTTCAATTTTGGGCATAATCGGTCTAAGGGTTTCCGAGTTATACCCACCTGGAATATTATTTCCTTGATAACTCAAAAAATAAATATTCGATCGAATTGGTGCTTGGTAACTAGTAGTAGAAAATCAACCTAAAGACGTGTTTAAAATTTTGTAAGAATCGTATCCCTAGAAAATTTGAAAAAAATGACGAAAAAAAAAATTTCAAGAACCGTACCCCTAGAAAATTTTTAAAAAGTCACGAAAAAAAAATTGGTTCAAGCACTGACGTGAAGTCAGAAGCTTTTGCGCGTATGTTCTATTGTCCATTCTCCTGTATTGGACACTCTTCTTAATCGAATTTACCATGATGAATTCTATTGTCTATTCTCCTGTATTGGACACTCTCTTCTTAATCGAATTCACCATGATGAATTCTATTGTCCATTCTCCTGTATTGGAGACTCTCCAATACAGGAGAATGGACAATAGAATTCATCATGGTGAATTCGATTGAGAAGAGTGTCCAATACAGGAGAATAGACAATAGAATTCATCATGGTAAATTCGATTAAGAAGAGTGTCCAATACAGGAGAATGGACAATAGAACATACGCGCAAAAGCTTCTGACTTCACGTCAGTGCTTGAACCAATTTTTATTCCACATCTTGTAAGACACCCTGTGCATCAAATTTACAAGAAATGAAAATTTTCTCGGAATCTACAAAAAATACTCTTTCAAACGAGCCTATTGGCAATAATGGCACACTTCGTACCAATATTCTATGAACCATTGAATATTTGGAATTTTCAATTCATAATAAACACGGTCCTGTGAATATCCGTTAATTCATATTAAATCAATTGAAATTCTCAGTGACATCAGTTAATTTAGTGTTGCATCCTTAGACTATAGAAAGAGAATATTTCTATAGTCTAAGGTTGCATCTCATTCAATCCAATACATGAATTTTGGATTTCCACATTTGATTACCTATGTATCTGAAAATAGGAATGATAGAAATACTCATTTTCGAATTATTCTTCTTTGAAAATTCTTTTTCCGAATTATTGAAACACAGATGTTAGCATAATTGAAGATTTCATGTATAAGAACCGAAAAAAAAAAAATAAATAAATAATCGACCAGAAAGGCTAATGAAAGCTGCAGCACATTCAATACAAGAGCTAGAAAGTGCCAGAAAGAAATAGGGTAATTTACGACATTCTGATACCATTAATTCCTTTTTATAATGCGTTCACTTCAATGTTAAATATTTCTTCGTGTTTTGTTTCTATGAAATCTTTGATTCTGCTACCATCTGTTTCAGTTATTCAAAACAAAGAGTTTCCGAAGATGAATAACTGAAGAATGAGAATTTCTTTCATTCGAAGAATGTTTTCAAACACAGCAATATTTTTTTGAGAAACTCTTTTGGATGAAAAGGACACACGGTGAAATATTCGTTGATTTTAACCATCAACAAATATTCCGCGTGGGCCAAGCTAGGTTACCTCATCGCTCAGTGTTCCCCCAAAGAGGAAAGCGTCATTCAAGGGCAGACACGAACCGCGGTTTCATGGTTGTTACCAATCATCAGCCTGGCTTAGCCACAATGAATGAACAATCGAAAGAGTTCTAGGAAATTTAATTCTATCGGTTGCGAACTGGTAGGGAGAAAATCCCACTAGCGGCACCTGGGTCGGAGTTCGTATGGATTTCCATAGGTGCCGCTGGTGGGATTTTCTGCCTACCAGTTCGCAACCGATAGAATTAAATTTCCTAGAACTCTTTCGATTGTTCATTCATTGTGGCTAAGTCACGCAGATGATTGGCAACAACCATGAAACCACGGTTCATGTCTGATGATGCTTTCCTCTTTCGGGGAACTCTCAGCGATGAGGTGACCTAGCTCGGCTCACGCGGATTATTTGTTGATGTTTAAAATCAACGAATATTTCCCCGTATGTCGTATTTAGTTATTGGCAATTAGCCACAATTCACCTCATGGTATGTTCTTTTGGGTAATCTGAAACCCTGAATTTCTGTATTGGGCGAAAGAATAACATTCCTGAAGTCATGATACTGAGAAATTCAATTCATTCAATATGTATTAATGCATTATTCGGAGGCACACAGGTCCGCGTTTATTATGAATTGAAAATTCCAGATATTCAATGATTCATAACATATTGATGCGAAGTGTGCCATTATTGGCAATAGGCTTGTTTGATATAGTATTTAGTGTAGATTATGAGAAAATTTTCACTTATTGAAAATTTGATGTACAAGGTGTTTTACAAGATGTGGAATAAAGAAAATAATTTTCTCAGTCTAGACCTGCGCTATCAACAAGTCATTATGAGTGAATATTAGGCATAGACCTATAATCATTTCCTGAAATTTTCATGAAGATCCATGCTGGCGCTCAAGAGTTATACCGATTGAAAGCTTTTGGTAAAATACAAACAGCTCTTAAACGAATATGGTTAGGACATATTTCGAACACTGATTCAGACTCACCAAAATGTCCTGCATTTGCACTGAAAGCCTGTACTTTCATTCGTGAAACACCCTGTATACGTTTGAAATATTATTAACCTTGGGAAATGAAGACGTGGAAGTAGCAACAGCACCATGCACGAAGACTTCTGAGAATAAGCAGCACCCCATTCCACTCGCACTGCCATTCTTTTGACTTCTGTACGAAAAGCCGACCATTAAGGAAGCACTGGGCTGCAGAAGTCGCAGGAGTAATAACAGTGCGAGTAAGTTGTTCACATATTCGCGCTGCCATTATTCAGCATTGACGTTTATTTTCTTCTTGAAGATGAAGATGTGTGGCGATTTTCATTATAAGATAAACTTACCTTGAGAATACACCTTAGATTCTGGTTTTTCCAACACGAGGGAGTCGTCACAGCGTAACGCCGAAAACTCTGTATCTGTACCATTTGGATTCAACTTGAAGTGCTCCAAGCAGTACATATCATATGGGACTGTCAGATCCAGTACGGGCATCACCATAGACCCATCGGGCTGAAGGAAAAATGCATCTTCTTCGAAGGAATTCGGTTCTAGTCTTATATCTACGCCTTCTTTGCAATGTTTGTCATGAATGAGATGGAAAACGTCCTCGCCAGTAGTTTTGGGCTCCTGTCCATTGTAGACTTGTATAGGGAATCCAAGTTCAGTAGAATTGATACATCTGCGTCTGAAGAAGATCTGTTGTTCGGGGCAGCATTTTCTGATACAGTGCTTAGTTTGGCAGATTTCGTTATCATCAGAGAGAATTATTTTCACCCTAGCTTCGCAGATCACCACACTTATCAAAACGCTACAGATCACAGTTGCTTTCAACATTTCACCACTTTAAATCGATCATAACTAATACTGCACAGCCTATACGCGGAAATCATTAAATTATGATCGTCGTATTCCCTGTGATAATACTATCAGGTTGTGGGTTATTATTGATGAAGGGTATCAGGTAGGTATTGAACCTGTATTGAGCTAAAGGAAACCATTCTAATAAATGAATTAGCGACTTCCTTTAGCGATTTACAGTGGGTTGGTCGATATTCGATCGAGTACAATTTATTAATGAAGGCATCTTCCTCTAGACTTCTTCATCATCGAATTGGGTCAAATACCACGATAAGTTTATTTTCCGAGGAACAGATAATTGAATCATTTGTATCCATGCACGCATGCAAAAAATTATTCACATATAAGTTTTTCAAAATTGAATAAGGCATGTGAATTTCAAATATTTATGAGTGATGAATCTTGGTGTTAGAAAAAAATATTCTCAATGTGGACGGTAGTACATCACAAAATATCCGAAGATTTAGTACCTAGTACATTCACTTGGGACCAATCTTTGAATGTCTTATACGCTACTTGGTATCTGTTTTTGGACTTTTCCGGTATATCATAGTCGAACATGCTATTTCCGCAGATTTCCTTATGAGTGATTTGAGTATAGGAAATTGCATTCTTCCTTAAAATTATAAATTATGATACATAATATGAGTCAGTTTGTTATCAATCAAATTGCACAGCTAGATAGCTATTATTGCGCGCATGTTCTAGGGACTGCGTGTTAACCTTTGGCCGAAATGTCTGTAATTTTCGAATGTTTTGCCAAAAATGGTCTAAAACGATCGGATTCAACTCACTGATGAAGAATTCGATCATTCATAAAAATTTTACTAATTTCAAAAATTTTCTTTTGGTGTTAAATAAAATATTTACTCAAACGCAGAAAATCATGTCTTAAAGAAAATGATTGTGGGAATTCCAAAATTACTGCATCGTGAAGTGTTATAAAAAGGATTACTAGGAGATACTGAGATAAGAGTTATCCTTATTGACAATTTATTTCCGATCGGCAAACATTGATTGTAAACTTATGTTAATTTTGAAGACGTTTAATTGTGTTTTAATTTTTTTGAGATGAATATTGTAATTTAATATTTGATTCGAATAAAACAAGATAGTATTAAGACGCATAGAAGAGTAAATTTGAATTTGTTGTTTGATTTTGAATTAGATTGAAGTATTTAATCGTTTGATGATTTGTATTTCCTATCAAGACGATATCTAAGACGTTTGATAATTTTTGTGACGAAGATGGAGAAATTTGTATTTCAATCTGAGTGATTAAAGGGCATGTGTATGTTCTTTATTTTGTGAGCAATTTCTGAATGTCCTGAACTTGCAAGTCCTGATTTTGCATATGAATTGTTGGCGAAATTTGATAAGATGTGTTCACTTGGACATATTTTGAAAGTTGAATCCAACATTACTAATGCAACGATTAAAGCCTTGCATGTAGTTTGTTTTGGACAAGAAGGTGAACCTTATAGACATCGTAGGTCTTTGAGAATTTTTTGCGGTTTTAAATGGGATGAAAACTCGGAAGAACATGCTGATAAAATCGCAACTGTCGTTGACCATCTTTCGTCCGCTGATTTAATTACAGTATGTGGATACTGGGCTTGAGCTACGATAGTTCTGTCGAAGAATTGGCAAAACGGATTTGTAATTTGCTCGAGGAAAAGTAATTTTTGGCGCTCGTGTTCCTCGGAACAGAGTGCTTATCAATTTGCCCATATGTCTGTAATTTTCGAATGTTTGGCTGAAAATCATTTCGTCACGTGTCTGTATTTTTCGAATTTTTTTACGAAAATGGTCACAAACGATATGGTTCGACTCACTGATCAAGAATCCATGATCAAAATCAATTCTGTCCGGCTGTCCGTCCGTCCGTCCGTCCGGCCGTTAACACGATAACTCTCGAATGGAATGAGCTAGACAGTTGAAATTTTCAGAGAGGTAGAGTAGGTAGAGGGATAAATATCTCGGTTAAGTTTGTTATTGGGTAAAATCGGCCTGATGGTTTCAGAGTAACGAAAACAATTTTTTTTTTACATTACAACTTTTGAATTCAATTTTTTTTAAGATGCAGTTTCATCATAAGAATCCATTGATATCATTTTCAACTCCAACAAGCTAATACTTTCGGGGATATTATTTTTCAAAATTTCAATAATACATCGTAGTAGTAGTATGTATTCACAGAATGCGAATTCTATCTGTCTGTGTTCACTGTTCATAAATGTTATATTATCTAGCTATTAGAGTCATGTCATATCGTAGTTTGAAAATATGTCCTGCTAGAAAAGAAGTATCCGATTCTTGAATTTGTGAATATATACAAGACTGTTTTGAAACCTAAAATAATATTGACTGGTTGCATATTGAATGATTTACGTATAAATTCGGGATGATGTTTCAGAAGATTTGGAATCGTCATCATTTTAATGATGTAGTTTATGAAGGCAATAGTAAAGAAGAACATAATGGAATCATCGAAACAAATTATTGTTCGTTGACCACTGAGTTTAATATTACCTTTTACTTTCTTAAGTAGTAAGACATGTTCCTATATACAATATTTTCATAATGTTGGTAGCAAAAAAAAACTGAAATATGGATCTACATTTGTGTATCAAATATTTTTTCTTGAGTTAAGATTCCTAATACAGAATTAATGTGTTAGTGGTATGAACTATTAAATTATGAAAAGAGGATTGTATTTTATTAATATATTTTGAACTATTGAAATAATTTGTTCGTCAGCCTCTACCTATCAGCAATAAATGGACAATCTACTATGATTGTCTCCAGCCTTGCTCTAGACATCATTTCTATGATACTTTCCTTATTATTTTAAATGATAATTTTTGAAGCTTTAAAGCATTGAAGATTGCTCATTTAATCTTGAAAAATAAACTATTATTTGAATTGAATATCCTTCATGATGCAATTCTATCATAAGAATCCATTGATACCATTCCCAACCCGAGAAAGCAATACTTTCGGAGATATGATTTGTCAAAGTTTGAACCAGAGCGCCAAATCTCCTGTCCACAGGGCTTGAACCAATTTTTCGTTGACATTTAGAGAAATAGACCATAGCGTTCGTCAATTCGAGGGAAAACCGGATTATCCGGTGGGTAAATGGATCGAGGACTTTGAAGAAATTTCTTCGATAACAGGTTGGACGGACTTGCAGCAATTTCTTTTTGCAAAGAAGTCGCTTTCAGGATTTGCGAACTTGTTCATTAAACGTAAAACGTGGGCATCGTTGCGAAAAAAAATGATATAGGAGTTTGATGTTCTGGTGAGCACGGCTCAAATACATAAACTCCTTATGCAGAGGATGAGACTGCCCGGTGAGAATATACAAGAGTATGTATGTTCTCATAATGAAGGAGATTGGTAGTCGCGCGAACATTGAGGACGATGCTATCATTCGGTATACTATAGACAGTATTCCGGATGATACATCAAACAAAATTGTTCTGTATGGTGCGAGGACTATCGGCGAATTTAAACCGGAAGTGAAAATATTTGAGGAGGTCTCGGAAGAGAAAAAGTGAGACTGCGCTCCTCCAAAGAGAGACGTAGCTGTGAACTGGAAGATGAAGACGAATGTGGATGAGGGTCAGAGACCTACCGAGAGTAATGAAATTCCTAATAAGTGGACGAAGGAAGTAGCGTGCTACAACTGTGGTGGAAGGAGCCACAAGTCAAGGGAATGTTCGAAGAAAAGCAATGGCCCAAAATGTTTTAGATGTTACAAATTTGGTCACATTTCCACAATGTGTACCAACACCGAATGGGGCAGGCAAGAATCCAAAAATGTAGCTATTATCGAATATGTTCCCAGTAACGCCGTAGAATTAATAATAGATTCCTTCGAAGTTCAAGCACTATTTGTCACAGAGAGCGAAATCAGTATTATAAGAGAGAATTTCTATAAAACATACCTGGGGAAACAACCCCTATCAGATGACAGGTCGACAATCAGGGGATTAGGTCAATATGGGGTGAATACTATAAGTTCGCTTCAGCTGTATATGGAAATTAATGGATACCTCTGCAATTTGAAATTTCACGCCATCCGGGTTCCGTGCCATTTTAGGAAGAAATATCCTAAAACAGGCAGCAGTTCGGATTGGAGACGGGAAAATCCTGGTACTACCGAAGGAAAAATTCACCTGTAGAAAGAATTGGGTGATGACTATCACTACATATGATAAAGAGGAGGAAGTGAAAGTGGACCACGTTTCAGATTCGAAAATTAAAACGGAAGCACGTGAATTGGTGAATAGTAGGGGATGTAGGGATACACCGCAGTAGACGAAAGGAGCTCGCAAGCGGAAAGTCTTATTATAGTTATCTACGTGATTTCTTGAGGAGGTCGTGATAGGATTGTCTTATTCTCGTTTTACTTGCGATTACTTGAGGAGCTCGCCATAGGAATGTCTTACTCTGGTTATCACTATGATATCTTGAGGAGCTCGCAATGGGAATGTCTTATTCTAGTTATCTATTTGGTATCTTTAGGAGCTCGCAATAAGAAAGTTTTATTCTAGTTATCTGCGTGAGATCTTTAGGAGCTCGCAATAGTAATGTCTTATTCTGGTTATCTATGTGATATCTTGAAGAGCTCGCAACAAGAATGTCTTATTCTGGTTATCAGTGTGATATCTTGAGTATCTCCGCAATAGGTTTTTCATATTCTCGTTGTACTTGCGAAGACTTAAGGAGCTCACAACTGGAATGTCATATTCTGGTTATCTGTGTGATATCTCTGGGAGCTCGCAATAGGAATGTCTTATTCTGGTTATATGTGTAATATCCTGATGTACTCCGCAATAGGTATTTCACTTTCTCGTTACACTTGTGATATCTTGGGGATCTCACAATGGGAGCCCGCATTTCATCCACATTGTAACCTCTCAGAGACCTCTATACGAGGTCTGTGTTACCTGGGGAGGTCCTCTCATTTTTTGCATGCCTTCCAACCAAATGGTTGCCAAGCGCCGACTCCCCTTTGGTTGGAAAGAATGCGAAATATTACAACATAATTCCTCATTAAACGCGGGAAGCGCAATCAGCAAACCGTGATCTATAATCCTAACAACAGCAAGCTATCCTTAGATGCAAAACGACATATCTTGTTTCTCCATGCCTTCAGCCGCTGTGACACGACCTATTCATTTTTCCAACAAGGCAAGGTCGAATTCTTCAAAAGTCTTGCCAAAAATCCGAACCTGCTGAGTGTTATCTCGATTTTCTTCGACCACAAAACCACTACTGACCAGGTTGCTGATGCTGGAGTGAAATTCACTGCAGCAGTTTACTCAGGCAACAGAGGTCAGTCTCTCAGCCAACTCAGATTTCAACTGTTCCAGAGGGCCCTCTGTAACAACACTTTCATCTTAATGTCACTGCCCTCATTGAACTGGCCTCTCACCAACATTCCTTCAGGCTGTTTTTGCAGATGGAGATGTGGAGGGACCGAGTCATGAAAGCATAGCAATGGTGACGGAAATCCATCCCAGATGGTTTGATTTCTGTCCAAACCACTTGCCCTCCAGTATTCAACCCATTATTGAACTCAATTTCCTGCGCCTGCAAAAATGCATGCTCCTGCCGAATATTCGGGCTCAAGTGCTCAGCCATTTGCGCCTACTGCAAGGAGCATGCATACCTCAATTCAGTCAATGAGCAGCATGATATAACTATGAACTCCTCTGAAAACCGAGTACTTCCAAAGACGAAGGTGATCTGGAGACAGCATAAGGATCAGCCGTGGAAGAGTAGGAACTGCAGCAAGATCTGAAGTATGGAGAAGTGTTCCGCGAGCAAGTCAGACCCTTTAAAATAAGGCCAACTCGCTAGATATCCTATATGGTAAATTATTGCAATTAAGAATTCATAATTTGTAGTATAGCAATTCCAGATAATCATTATAATATAAAACTTTTGTTCTTCCTACGGATCTACTGAGTCGAGGTACTGGTCAGAAGAAGTAGACGGCTGCCACAATTCCCTCATGATTATATGACCCATTTAAATAACTCCCCTGTAATTGTAAATTGTAAAAACTTTTTGCGCGTATGTTCTGGGGGACATCGCGTTATAGTTTTGCCCAAATGTCTGTAACTTTCAAATTTTTTGACGAAAATGGTCTCAAACGATTAAGTTCGACTCCCCAATGAAGAATTCGAGGTCAAATTTGATTCTGTCCGTCCGGCCGTCCGGCCGACCGTTGCCACGATAACTTGAGAACGAAAAGAGCTAGCGACTTGAAATTTTCAGGGAAGGTGGCGCATCCCAATACGACGGACAAGTTCGTTAATGGGCATAATCGGCCCAGTGGTTTCCGAGTAATAATTTTGTTTTCAACCAATATAAATCCGATCGAATTGAAACTTGATGGGTAGTTGTAGAATATGAACCTAAGCACGTTTTAGAAATTTTGTGTGAATCGTATGGCTAGAAAATTTTAAAAAAATCATTAAAAAATATTTTTGTTGTCACGATTACTTGAGAACGGAATGAGATAGCGGCTTGAAATTTCCAGGTTAGGATAAGCACCAGAACGCGACATTTCAGTTTGTTTATGAGCATAATCGGCCAAACGGTTTCAGAGTTATAGCCATCTGAAATTTTCTGAAATTTGGTGGTTTTTTGTTCCTCATGAACTCAAAAAATACTGAACCGATTGAATTCAAACATGGTTATTAGTTGTAGAATGCTAACGCAAAAGCGTTCGCAAAATTTGGTGAGGATAGCATCTGCAGATAAATCATTGAAAATAAAAAAAAAAAATTTTATATATCAGTAGCTATTCGTTTGAAATTGCTGAAATTCTGCAAGAGCCTTCATAACCTAACTCTACTGCCAAGTTTCAAGTTTCAATACGATCGGTTAAATATTGTTGGAGATTCGAGCATTCTTGTGTGAGTTCAGTAGATGGGTGACCGTTGCCTCGATAACTTTCGAACGAAAGGAGATAGGGACTTGCAATTTTCAGGGTAGGTTGCGTATCCGAAAGGGAGAGTTGAGTTCGTTTTTGGGCATAATCGGTCTAATGGTTTCCGAGTTAGACCCACCTGGAATATTATTTCCTTAATAACTCAAAAAATAAATATTCGATCACATTGGTGCTTGGTAACTAGTAGTATATCATCAACATAAAGACGTGTTTAAAATTTTGTAAGAACCGTTACCCTAGAAAATTTGAACAAAATGACGAAAAAAAAAATTTAAGAACCGTACCCCTAGAAAATTTAAAAAAAATCACGAAAAAAAAAATTGGTTCAAGCACTGACGTGAAGTCAGAAGCTTTTGCGCGTATGTTCTATTGTCCATCCTTCTGTATTGGACACCCTTAATCGAATTTACCATGGTAAATTCGAATTTACCATGGTAAATTCGATTAAGGGTGTCCAATACAGAAGGATGGACAATAGAACATACGCGCAAAAGCTTCTGACTTCACGTCAGTGCTTGAACCAATTTTTTTCATTAGTGATAAACACAATATACTTTGATATAATGTCTATAATGAGCAACACTCTAAATTTTTCTTCCCTGTTCTATTTTCTGGAATCGTTTGGTAAGTCATTAATGATTGATGGTTACCTCGTAATAAGGTTTAAATTGTTATATAAAGTGATTGAATTTAATGTTTCATGAAAAAAATGCATGAAAGTAAGAATTTTTGAGTTGAGATGAAGTTTCCTGCGTTGGACTACCTTAGCGGAAATTGTATATCTCAGCACTGAAGTGAGCAAAGAATTTCAAAAAGCATCTGATTCAAAATTGATTTTCCTACAAGTTTAGTCCTATGGAATTTTTCAATCGGTGGAGTCCTCTTCGACCTAAAAGCGTTAGAAGTTAGGGTTGTCAACTTTTGGGCTAAGTTTGTAAAAATTGCTCATCTTTGACGGGCGATTGCGGTTGAATTGCTGAACTCAATTCGATGTTTCGGACGCCATAACACGCTAAATTCAATGTTCTTAAAAAAAATGTTTTCTGGTGGATGCGTACTTTTCGAGTTATAAGCAAAATATTTCGTGGTTTTTGGGCTCTCAAATCTGAAGCACAACCTAGAAACCGTCACAAACTCAGATACTTGTAATCAGGACCCCCGGAAGGGGTTAAAACGATTTCCGGCTCTGGATCAATTTTTAGGGGCTAGAGCACTAATTTGCCTGTGCTAGATGGAAAATATTGAAATTTACAAATTATCACTCCATAGAGAAAGCTATTATGATAATTGCCGTATGTTTTGTACTACATAATTTTTGTGATATCCATTATGATGTTTGGAGTTGTTGTGAAAATGCCGTATTTGAGTCTAGTCCTGAATTTGCAAGTGACACAGAAAGGAACGGAATAGTAAAAATAGTTACAATTGCTAATGATGTGTTATGGCAAAACCATAACCAATGAATATTGTGTATTTATTTACATAATAAATGTATGGCTTGATTTTAATCTAATAATGAGAATGAATAATATACTAATAAGAAGCCAATAGAAAATAAATGTAGGTAGATACACTATACAGCAGGGTTTCTTAAAGTGGGGTCCATGGACCCCTTGGGGGTCCATGGCATGAATGTCAGGGGTCCGTGGTAGGTCAGTTAACTCACAACATTTTTTGAATAGAGAATTGTGTAGTACTCAAAAACCGCCGTATGAAGCCAGTAAAGTTGTCAGCACATCTTAAAACTGCACACCCTGGGAATATATCTGACAGCACTGATGATACTCGTGCTAAGAGGTTTAAAAATGCCTGCACTTTATCTAAGCTTTGATTCACTTCGACACAAAGACCATGTCTGTTGGAATAATTGATGTTACAATGTGGTGACAACACGACGAAAATTACATCAAAAACTTAGCCCAGAACAGCGTGGATGCGGAGTCCATTTTTGATTTATATGGATAATATCAGCGATGAAGATCGTATTGAAGATGACAATTGACCCGAGAGAAGTTTTGAAGGCTGAATTTCTTGCAAATATGTCTTGGCGAGTTTGCGTTTGTGTTTTTAGGGTAGGTTGTGCATCTGAATGCGACATTTGAATGTGTTAATAGGCATAATCGGCTAAACGGTTTTGGAGTTATACCCATCTGAAATGTTATTGTTATATCCTCAATAACTAGAAAAATACCAATCTGATCCAATTCAAACATGGTAGTTAGTTGTAGAATGCCGACGCAAAAATTCATGCAAGATTTTGTGAGGATCGTATCACTAGAAAAATTTTAAGAAAGCATTGAAAAACATTATACACATCAGAAAGTATTCGTTCTAGTTATGTTCGTTGTTGGGCATAATCGGCCCAACGGTTTGGGAGTTATACCCATCTGGAATATTATTTTCTCGATGACTCAAAAAATACAGACCCGATCGAAATGAAACTTGGTAACTAGTTTTAGAATATCGACATAAAGACGTATGTGAAATTTTGTGAAGACCGAACCACTAGAATATTAAAAAAAAATCACGAAAAAATACTCTGTATCTCACGATATCTTGAGAACGGAACGAGGTAGCGACTTGCAATTCTTAGGGCGGGTTGCGCATCCGAACACGATATTTGAGTTCCTTGATTGGCATTATCGGTCAAATGGTTTTGGAGTTATACTCATCTGAATTTTTGTTGTTATTTCCTCTATAACTCAAAATAAACAAATCTGATCCAATTAAAACTCAGTGTATACTTGCAGAATGCCGACCAAACTAATTTTCGAGGAATTTCGTGAATATCGTATTCTTGAGGCGTAAGTTTTTTCATATTTCAATTCCAGTAGAGTACATTATGTGAGAATAAAAAATTCTGGGAACATTTTTAATATAAAAAGGCCCTTTTTTTTCTTACCAAAAATATTCTTTGACAGGGGTCCATGAATCCGTTTAATTTGTGAAAGGGGTCCGTGACTGCTATAAGTTAAAGGATCCCTGCTATACAGGGTGGGCCACGGTCGATGATACTCTGAGATTTTAAGGAGAACGGAACGTAAGATTTTATTGAATATTCAGTTTCTTCGCCAGGAACAACTGTCGAATGCTGGAGAATGGACAATATAATTTACCATGGTAAATTCGATTAAGAGTGTCCAATATAGGAGAATGGACAATAGAACATACGCGCAAAAGCTCCTGACTTCACGTCAGTGCTTGAACCAATTTTTTTGTTCAAAATAAAGCTTCAATTCAACATTAATTACTTCGTTACTTGGAATCCTAGAAAGCCGACATTTCTGGTATGGATTATCAATATGCCGTGTATAATTCATGTATAATACATACGTCCCTAATCATACAGGGTTGTTCAAATCCAACGCGTTTCCGAGATATACTTAAACGATAAAAAGTGCGTTTTTTGAATTGGAATGACCTCTATATCTATATAAGATGTATTGAGAGATAATTAAATTTCCGATCAAACGATATAACATGTTCCTTTACCTGAATTGTAAGATTTTCGAATCAGAAGCAAGTTTTCATGCCAATGGAAATATTGAGCATTGAGAACATTTTGTATTAGGTATCGTTTTTCAATAAAATCTCTGTTAATACATTCAACCATACTTTACGATCGATGCCGATTGTTAAACTATGATAATTTACATGTTCTATGACATTTCATGGATACTTAATACAAAATGTAGCTCAATAATCCATATCCATTGGTAATCCATACCCGAAATTTCGCTTGGCTTTCTAGGATTCCAAGTAAGGAAGTAATGAATATTGATTTGAAGCTATGTTTTGCACAAAAAAAAAGGAAGCAAATAAATTAATTACTCAAAAACCGCTAGAAATAGGGAGAAGAAAGTTGAGACAGAATTAATCAGGAGGCTATCTCATAAACTATCCATCAGTTATGGCTAAAATTTTGAAAAGTGCATCAAAAACCTTATTCTACAGCCCCAAGTTCTAGATTCACACTCGATGATTTCCATAGTCTGTTCATATCTCAATAATGTATGAAGAGAGAGAAAACAAATATTTTTTTAAATGTTCTAATTCTTTGTCAAAGAATATTGGAACAATATATTCTGTGCCTAGATGAGTGACCACTGTAGCTCGGTTAGGTTACCCTGATCTGCAGGGGATCGACTTAGGGCCGGTTTCTCAATTGCGAGTTAACTCAAGGTTTGCGGGTAACCCAAGTGTTACGCGTTTATGAAATCGCTAAATACATGCGTAACTCGCAAACCTCGAGTTAACTCGCAATTGAGAAACCGGCCCTAAGAGACCCTATGGAGGCTAGCAACCCGAGCTGAGGGGGAACAACCATGAGACCCTGTCAGCTAATAGGAGACCGAACGAGGTGTAATAAGCCTCTCTAGGTTGCAGTACGGGCTACTTGCCCAAACGGTATCGGTCTAACACAAACAAACAGACCACTGTGGCTATGGTTTTGAACAAGGCAAAGCATACTGACCTCTGTGTTTTTCAAATTTTTACTCGCAAATGTCTGTAATGCTCGAATTTTTGGCCGAAAATGGTGTCAAACGATTAGGTTCGACTTACTGCTGAAGAATTCGAGGTCAAATCAGATTCTGCCCTGTCAGCCACGATAACTTTCGTTATTATTAAAAACTATTATTCATCTCGCGATAATTTGAGAATGCAGAGAGAAATAGATAGCAACTTGCAATTGTCAGGGTAGGCTACACATTTCAGATTGTTAAAAGGCAAAATCGGCCAAATGGTTTTGAAGTCAAACCTATCTGAAATTTTGTTATTATTTCCTCGATAACGCAAAAAAGACGAAACCGATCCAATTCAAACATGGTAATTAGGTGAAGAATGCCGACGCGCAAATTTTCGCGAATTTTCGCGAGGTTCGTATTACCAGATTGAAAAAATAGTAATACATATATCACAAACCTAACTTCATATATCAAAACCTAACTCTACAGCCAAGTTCTATATCGTTGGAGATCCTAGCAGCCTTAGATAAGTTCAGTTCCAGATGGGTGGCCGTTGCCACGATAACTTTCGTACGGAAAGAGATAGCGATGCAATTTTCAGGGTAGATTCACCAAAAAAGAATCTTGGGACCTTATCAAGTCCTTCGAAAATTCGATGATGAAATTCAGATGGCTGAGCAAGTGAAGTATCTGGGCTTAACCCTGGATGCTACACTGAACTGGAATTCCCATTTGGATAAAGTACTGAAAATATCTAGAACTTCCCTGATGGTGGGTCGACGGCTCGGTCGACGGTCTCTCAGCAAAATTTGGGGGTTCAAACCCAAGGAAAATCTCCGGATATACAATGGTGTCGTTAGACCTGCATTACAGTACGGGGCAGTGACGTCGTGGCCTAATGGTGGACAAACGTCAGCAAGGAACAAACTTGCTAGTCTACAACTTCTAGCTATGCTTAGGGTGAGGATGGCAATGTCAATATCCTCAACAGCTATTCTTGATGGTATCTTAAACCTCCCAGAATTGTTCGTATTTATAATGGGTCTGGCAAGGCTTGAGGAATTAAGATTAGAGGCAGTTGAGCAGTGGGGAGTGTCTCAACTCGGACATGCTCGAAGAATAGAGGTCATAGACGGCGATCATCTTCGGATGCCAACGGATCGAATGACCCCTGTACACTGTTTTGACAAATCAATTCCATACCTCCACTGGGGCAGGAAGAAGATTATCAAAGAGATTCCGAGGCTAATTGAGGCCTACTCTGATTTAAAGATGGCTATGTGTCAGCTGCGGGTGTCGGCGAGAGAATATATGAGGCGAGAACTAGGAAAGCCATGAAGATAAGCCCGGAGTTGCACGCCGCAGTATTTCCAGAAGAAATTAAGCTATAAAATAAGGTCTAACACTTGTTTTGTACTGTCATGACGTACTGAATGAGCTTGGAGCACGCAATCAGGTTACAGTGATGTGGATGCCAGCTCATAAGGGAATGAGGGGCAATAAAGAGGCAGGAGCCAGATATCTTGGCCAAGGGGGAAGTAGTATCTCCTCTAATAGGTCCCAAACGAGCTTGTTGACTCTCCTTCAGGAAAATCCAACAGGATATTGAAGAATGGATTCAGAGCCATCCACTTTCAACTTGGAACGATACCTCAGGCATGGTGTGAGGATGGTGGTAGGACCATTTTAACTTCTCACAACAAGCTAGCTACGTTTAAGCATACTTCACTCATACATATGGACGGCTTCTTTACCGGTCACTATAATCTGCGGACTTGAATGTGATGATGAGACGTCCCGATGTCTCATCATCACATTCAAGTCCTCTTAATGCAGAAATGCATGTGACATGGAGGATGAAGGAGCCTTAAAATGTGGGTTTTGGTCTGACATTGAAACTAACATAATATTCGGGTTTGTTGACGAAAATAACCTTTTTGTACAGGATAATTCGATAATAGACTCGTGCAGTTCATAGAAAAATCCAAGCTGTACTCAAACTAATCCTGGATCAGGGGCACTGAACTTCCATCAGAGATATGTAGTTTTGGGCCTGAGAATCCCCTTATTATTCAATCAATCAGTCAATACCCCTCACTCCTGAGTATCCAAGAATTCAGACCAAAGAGACCTTGTTGTTCTTACACTGGAGTTCAGAGCTTTTATTGTCAGTTGACTGTCAGAGTGGATAGCGATGGGTTTGTTCTAGAACCATAAAAGTAGTCACACAGTCCTTTATTGAAAGCTGATGCGGAAATGAATGACTGTGTGACTACTTTCGACGGTTCTAGAACCATACTGCGAAGTCAAACTTCTCCGAAAGCTTATTACTAGGTTGAATTATAAACATCTCCCGATTGCGATGATTTCCGCCTGGAAGATGCTTGTGTAAGATGGTATTTCGTTTTAGGTTCAAATACCATCGGTTTACCATTTTATGATATATTCTTTGAAAACGTGGGTGGTGGATTCCCTTTCTTAGTCCTCCTTCCTGCTCAGCATTGCAATGAAGGGTCTCTCAAAGCTGAATTTCTATATAGTTTGATCTCTAGACAAGTTTCAAGATGAGGTGTATTTGACATGTCTCTTGATGAAGTAAGCATTTTCAGGCTCGTGTGTCTTGGCTCTGCCTTCCATAACTGCGAGCGATACGATATCTTATTCTATTACCCTACTTATTGAATTCTATGGACATTGTCAATGGTGTTAACAGAGCTGCACAGCTCTTGTTATTTGCAAACTATATGTTTCCTTTTCCGATTCACAGAGCTTGCATGTTTCATCTGCTGACTTGCCCATGCGTTACAATTGTCCTGTCAGCACTCCCAACATTACCCGAAGCTCAGATCGTGTCTTCTGCAGGAGCTTTCTGGTATAGGATGGTGAGAAATCCACGTATGTTTCTGCCTCTGCAAATCCTGGAGTATTCCCCCAAATAGTTGTTCTATTATTTAGCTCCCATGGTTGGCCCTGTATTAGTCGTTTCCAAGCCCACAAAAGGGTTATGCTCCAATAGGTTACTCTCCCTTGGACTCTTCTTGCAAGTTCATTCATTACAATCTACTTATTGAGTCCTCGAATTTATAGAAATCGGTTTTTTTATGATTTATCAGTTCAGTATAATATCTAGTAAGTAGAAATATATTAATCCTTATATGAAAGAGCACTCCAGAGCTCCTGACGTCACATGAGAACTTTAAGACACTTTCTTAATCGGTTATGAAAATGATCCTGCTTAATACTAGGAAAAAGTTCTTCAACAATAGCGCATATATTTCTCAGGATATGTTATAAGAATATCGATCAATATTACTGAGATATACCTACCAAAGGAATTTCTATGATTCCACGAAGTGTACCGGAAGGTATATTTCCTGCTTATCGATTCCTATGGTTCAATGAATATTATACAAACCAAAAATTGAATTAACTAGAACGAGTAATAGATTACTCCAATTGAACTACTTCCTTTTCGATTTCCAATAGTCAACTCGTATATTGCATTGTTATTTTCATTTCCTGGCTGATAAATCTTTGGAATTTGCTTTCAATTATTATCTTCCATTTTGGCGCTCTAGTTCCTCGGAACAGAGTGCTTATCAATTTGCCCAAATGTCTGTAATTTTCGAATTTTTGGCTGAAAATGGTCTCAAACGATTTGATTCGACTCACTGGTCAAGAATCCGTGGTCGAAATCAATTCTGTCCGTCCGGCCGGCCGTCCGTTAACACGAGAACTCTCGAACGAAAGCAGCTAGAGGATTGAAATTTGCAGGGTAGGTTTGGAGCGTAAATATCTCAGACGAGTTCGTTCACGAGCGATATCCATTGAGTGGTTTCGGAGTTATGGCTATTTTTAGTAAAAACATTTTTTATGAATATTTCCGAAACTGATCACTCGATCTATCTGAAATTTAGCATCATATCGTAGAATAATTACCTTTATACGAATACGAATTTGTATTGATAGGGTTGCCGTAAAGTGTTAAAAAAAAATTTTTTTCATTTTTTTTCTACAATAACTCTCGAACAGAATAAGCTAGGCAGTTGAAATTTACAGAGTAGATTGGGTTACGTTCGTTATTGTGCAAAATAGGCCGGATGGTTTCGGAGTAACGAAAACAAAAAAATTTTTTTAAGAAACAAATTTCAAATTCAATATTCATTTAAGATGCAGTTTCACCATATTAATCCATTGATGTCATTTTTAACTCCAACAAGCTAATACTTATGATATGATACGATATGATTTTTCGAAATTTCAATAATGAATCGTACTTCTATGTTTTCACAGAATGCTATAATTATTCTATCTAAGCTTTGTTATATGCTCTGTGTTCATACTCGTATATGTCATCCTGTTCTATAAGAGAGAGTCAAATTCATTTTAGCTACCTATTTTAATTTGATTTCTTCTATGGTGCAGTTCTCATTCTCAGATTGCTCATTTAATCTTGATAAATAAACTATTATTTGAATTGAATTTCCTTTATGATGCAGTTCTATCATAAGAATACATTGATATAATTCTTAACTCTGAGAAACCAATACTTTAGGAGATATAACTTACAAAATTCCAAATTCATTTTTTTTTGAGATGCAGTTTCACCATTAAAAATTCGTTGATATAATTTTCAACTGCAACAAGCTAATACTTTCGAAGATATGATTTTTCGAAATACCAATAATGAATCGTACTTCTATGTTTTTTTTCAAATGATCATTTTTGAAGCTTTTTTTTAAACGACTCTTTTTTTAAATTGAATTTCTTTCATGATGCAGTTCTATCATAAGAATCCATTGATACAATTCCCAACTCTGAGAAATCAATACTCCTGTCCAAAGGGCTTGAACCAATTTTCAATTTAATACATATTGGTTCTCTCAGCGTGTATATAATTTATCCTGGTTGCTTTTTGGCGCTCTTGTCCCTCGGAACAGAGTGTTTATCAATTTGCCCAAATGTCCGTCATTTTCGAAAATTTTTGAATGAAAATGGTCTTAAACGATTTGGTTCGACTCACATCAAGAATCCGCGACCCGAATCGATTCTGTCCGGCCGTTAGCACGATAACTCTCCAACGAAATGAGCTAGACAGTTGAAATTTTCAGAGTTAAACATCTCGATTAAGTTCGTATGGTTCGCCGGATTCTGTGTCATGTATGCGGAGAAAGAAGTTGAGGAACATGAAGAAGATCCACTGGTCAACCGGGGCGTACCACAGACCGTCAAGATAAGCGCTATAGACAACCAGCTCTACGATACCGGTTTGACACTACGCATCAAATCGCCGACCAATGGTTTGGGGATTAAGGTAGACCGGTTACGTTATTATTTGTGTTCTGCGCCCGTGCCGCCCGTTACTATGAGTTACTATCCTGGTACGTCATAGGGTGCGGATGCAGCTACTATTATATTAACACCTATTAATTTGTTACCAGTTCTTTCAAAACATTGTTCTGCCCCACATTCGCAGGCAGACTGCTATTTTGAATGCTTGGAGTACATTTCATTCTCTTCTGAATTTATTTCCGATTCTTTCCGATATTCCAGATAAAAAGATTCCCAGATTGAAGTCACGTAATACTTTAAGGTCCAAATGTTTCTTCAATTTGAATAAAAGCGACAAGGAAGTTTGGCAGTCTGAATGAATTTCTTACTATACAGGGTGAGTCTTTGACCACTGCATTAATTTTAAACAAAGATTCCCCTCATCAAATGAAACACTTTTTTCATTTAACATTTTTCCAAATTCAGCTTAGGTAAAAAGATACAGGCTGTTGAAATTTTGAAAAAAAATTAGTTTTTATTTTGTACCTTTGACATCCTTTTTTCGAATAAAATGAATGTTGGCGTAAAGTTTCCTATAACTATGATACATATTTTCCAAATATTAGTTATTTTCCACTTCTACTGGTTTTCTAGTTATGGACTCGTGGATTCATAAAACTAAACGAAATTTGCATAAAGAAAGCATATGAAGCTTTTCTTGGTCATTTCGAGAATATTCCATCGTTTTAGAACATTATATTATTCTTCATGATTTCTCCTTAAACGCACCGTTTTCGAGATATTCTTCATTGAATGTTTTAAAATGGAAAACTCCAGAAATTTAAATACTTTTATGGATCCGTCCCTGAGCGTTGGAATCCCGATTCAAGCTGTAAACCACGTTACCATGCCTTATTCTCGTCTGCCAACAATGTCATAGATAATTTATATGCGGGAGTGTATTAGCACATTGTGAAATCTTTAAACGCTTGTAACTTTTTACCTGAGCCGAATCTGGAAAAATGGTAAATGAAAAAAAAAAGCACTGACGTGAAGTCAGTACTCTTTGGCGTGCGTGTTCACGGTGGCTAATTTGAATTGAATGATGAGTACTTCAAGCTCAGTGGATAGAGCGAGCCGAAGATCTACCCAAAGGATAGTGGACACCATTCACTGTCGGTTCAAAAATGAACAGTGCTGTATCTAAGCTGCCATCAGGATAGAGTAACAAAGTTGGAAAAGAACACAAGTGACTCTCCTTAGTCGCACAAGCTCCTAGAAGATTTG
This sequence comes from Halyzia sedecimguttata, assembly GCA_937662695.2. Lineage (NCBI taxonomy): Eukaryota > Metazoa > Arthropoda > Insecta > Coleoptera > Coccinellidae > Halyzia > Halyzia sedecimguttata. Next base: position 37,663,847 of record OW569411.2, read on the forward strand.
GGAGGGTCAGTATAATCCTAATCATGTTTATAGCACGCGCGCCAAAGCAGATTGACTTTTTACACTTTTTCTTTCATTGATAAGTCAATCTGCTTTTGCGCGCGTGCTATAAACATGATTAGGATTATACTGACCCTCCCAAATCTTCTAGGAGCTTGTGCGACTAAGGAGAGTCACTTGTGTTCTTTTCCAACTTTGTTACTCTATCCTGATGGCAGCTTAGATACAGCACTGTTCATTTTTGAACCGACAGTGAATGGTGTCCACTATCCTTTGGGTAGATCTTCGGCTCGCTCTATCCACTGAGCTTGAAGTACTCATCATTCAATTCAAATTAGCCACCGTGAACACGCGCGCAAAAGAGTACTGACTTCACGTCAGTGCTTTTTTTTTTTTCAAGTTCCATTAACAAATATAGCTATCAATACAGTTTGGCTGTTAGCTTTACCGTAGATCGGAAAAAAATGCGGTTGTGGGTCCTCCGTTAGGGACGCAATTGCATCTTCTCCAAATCCGAACGTATTTGAATATAGATCTACCGAATATAGTTATTTATAAATTTGCCTCTAAGCCACAATACAGACATTTCAAATCGGAAACAACGCTGTTTCCCCCAAACTGACTTGTGTCCGTGCACTGAATTGACTTGAATATTCTTTTAAAACCTCACAATATCGGCTCATTACTCCAAACATAACCCAAACAACCCAAAACCATTCACTTCTGGTCTGCGCAAGCGCAGTATACTCGTGGCTGCAAGTCCTCCCAAAATTACACACCTCACAAAAAACTCCGATTCTCCAACACTAGTGGTTCAGGAGATATCGCTTCTTGAATCCACGCATGCGCAGACCCTCAACAGGGGATTCTATAGCGGAATAGCATCCGCCATCCCAAAACCCCAATCCTCTCTGACGAAAGCACCAGCAGTCAAATCACTGATGGTCTGCTCATGCGCATAACGAAAAATGCCCGTAAGGGGTTACATCAATTTTGAAATTAGCCCCAGGGCCACGGTACGGACACTTTAACTCTGAAACAACGCTTTATCCCCCAAACTGACTTGTCCTTGCACTGAATTGCTATGAATATTCTTTTAAAACCTCAATTTTCGACTCAGCACTCCCAACATAACCCATCCAACCCAAAAACAGTCACTTCTCTTCTGCGCATGCGCAATCTACTCGCGGCTAAAAGTCCTCTCAAAATAACACACCTTACAAAAAACTCCGATTCTCCAACACTAGTGGTTCATGAGATATCATATCTTTAATCCACGCATGCGCAAACCCTCAACAGGGGATTCTATAGAGGAATAGCATCCGCCACCCCAAAACCCTAATCCTCTCTGACGAAAACACCACCAGTTAAATCACTGATGGTCTGCTCATGCGCATAACGAAAAATGCCTGTAAGGGGTAACATCAATTTCAAAATTAGCCCCAGGGCCACGGTACGGACACTTTAACTCGGAAACAACGCTACATCCCCCAAACTGACTTGTCCTTGCACTGAATTGCTATGAATATTCTTTTAAAACCTCATAATATCGACTCAGCACTCCCAACATAACCCATCCAACCCAAAAACAGTCACTTCTCTTCTGCGCATGCGCAATCTACTCGCGGCTAAAAGTCCTCTCAAAATAACACACCTTACAAAAAACTCCGATTCTCCAACACTAGTGGTTCAGGAGATATCATGTAACGTTCGTTTGTTTACCTTCGGCGGGCGATGAGGTTATCGTTCGTGTTGATATTGAATTTGAGGTTGGGTCTCAGTGGTACCAATCGACGCTAAATAATTATTTTATTTGAAGGGCCGAATGACTGTTGGCAATATTGTTGCATTATGACAGTCGGACATTTAGTGAGTGCGTCGGTCAGGTGAAGTCGTCCATTTTGTGAACAGTCAACGAAGACAGCATAGGCTAAAACGTATTTTCGGAACTCTAGTAGAATTATTGGAATCTTCTTAATTGGATATAGTTTCGAAAATCGGGTTAAGAGTGAGAGTTATATTGGTTTGATTGGGAAGGATAACAGATAACCATCACTTGTCTCGAAAGAGGATATAAAAGCCTTTTGCAGATCCGAGTTGAGCACGTGAACGATCTTGGCGGCTTGGTCAGGTATGTGTTGGATGTTTTATTCTCGTCATTTCTAGTGGAAACAATTCAGGTCGTAATTATATTTCTATATCCAGAACATCACTGTGTGCCTGAAGAATTAGTTGGTGGAGGCACGGCCAGATTTGGTATTCGAAGCAAACGTGTGCGAGACAACCCCGAACATCAGGGTATGTACGAATTCTATAACTATTGCATAACAACGAATAAATGTTCTGATTAATATTCTGATAACCGAAATTATTATGTGTTGGGAAAATTCATTTGTTTCTTATCCGAGAGAAGTCACTGATGGTTTCTTTTCTGTCATCAGGGTTTTTGTGGCAGCACGAGTTTTTGTGGCAGCCCGAATTTTTGTGCCAGCACGATTTTTTTGTATCAGGAAGAGAGGGATCTTTATGTCAGGAGGAGTAGCACTGAGGCATTCGAGTATATACAAGGTGGTCCATAAGTAACGCTGTGAGACAGCCAACGCAGGGTTGCAGATCCCGAGTATATACAAGGTGGTCAGTAAGCAACGCTGTGGGACAGTTAATCGAGGGTTGCAGACTACGAGTACAGAGAGAAAGAGGACATTATTGCGAGACCATCGACGCAGTACTACGTTCAGGAACAAGGAATATCAGCACGCAAGTTATAAGAAACATATCTCGAAACATATCTTATACCTGCTATATATATTACGTGAACTTATTATCATCAATTATATAAATTATTATTGTTGTTGTAAAGCGGAAATTGGGGAAAGATTTGTGGTAGTCATATATGATCATAGATGAGAAACGTGGATGCGCCTGAGCTCAAGCGACGCGTATTTGAATCAAATATTAATATTATCTACGTACAATTTCCGCCACCCTTATTCAGGGTTTCACAGTAGTTTTACTTTATTGAAGCTAAAGACCTGGGTTGTAAGCTACTGGAATAAATGGTTTGTTTTTAGCGTGCATATTCTTTTGGTGAATTTAGGAATTATTACATTACGCTGGGGTATCTGGGAGACTTAAATTTACCTGGCGCCCATTTACTAGGTTCCCTTTTTAGAAACCCACTCCCATCTCCACTGGAGCTAGACCGCGGATCCCCGAGTTCTAGTAGCTCCGAATTTAACCTCTGCGACTTGGGAACAGTCGTATGTCGTTATAAATTGGCGCCCAACGTGATTTTTGAATTGGAGTAGCTGTATTAGACAAATTTACACCAAAGTTGATGTAAATAGTGGGATTCTAGATATTTTTTTTGGGACTTGCTGTATCGTGCTTCACATTGTGCAAAATTGACGTAATTTTTTATATAGGTTTGATTGTATCGAATAATTGTACAGGTTAGTTGAAAGGTGGTTATTTGATTCGCAAAATGGGAGAATTTAAATTGATTATCAATAGGTTGGATAAAAATCAGTTGATATATGAGTTGGTTATTCGGGGTATGTCAGCTGGTACAGTTGAGCATATGCGCAGTAACTTGGCTTTGTTAGTTAAGCAGGAGAAGAAGAAAGTTAGTTTCATATACCCAGAGCATCCTTTTTCGTTTCAGGATGATAAAGTTGCAATTTCCAACCTGTTAGAACGCTTAGTAAACGAATTTGAAACCTTAGATTTAAATTCACCAAATATAGCGAATAAATTCACCACTGATTTGGTACATGTAATGGGTAGGATAGATAGAAGTGTCCCTGTTAAGGAGGATGAAGTAAGTTGTAAGAGTGAGTTCGGCAGGAAAGCAGGCAATTTAAAGACAGCATATATAGCTAAATTTTTGAAACTTAAAGCATCAGCACCCGATACGTTAGAGGAGAGTAGTGATAATGAAACTGATGATGATAGTGACGAACCTGACAGAGATATACATTTTTCTCCCTTCATGCGACATTCGTCTCCTCCAAGGGGAAATTCTACGGTTATTACATCGGTAATGAAGTCAATTCCAGTCGAAAAATGGAATTTAAAGTTTTCTGGCGATAAAAAGAGTCTATCAGTAAGCGCATTTTTAGAGAGGGTGGAAGAATTGAGGTTAGCCCGAGGTATTTCAAAATCGCAATTACTTGGTAGTGGAATAGATCTTTTCACGGGGGTAGCATTGCATTGGTTCAGGGAAGTTAGGAAATCTACGGCTACATGGGATGATCTGATTACTAAGTTAAGAGAAGATTGGCAACCATCAGATTATGATGATAAATTATGGGATGAAATCAAAAATAGAAAACAAGGTCCTAATGAGGATATTATAAGTTTTATGTCAATAATGTCATCTATGTTTGATCGGTTGTCTCATACTGTCAAAGAAGAAGACAAATTAAAAATCGTCAGGAAAAATTTGCATCCTTATTATTTAGATCGGGTCAACCTAAGTAAAATCAATACATGGTCTGAATTAAAATCAGCTTGTCGGCAGATTGAAGATCAGAAGCGGTTGGTAGAGTCATATTCAGTACCTTCTAGAAAGGGTTGTTTAGAACCAGATTTAGCCTATATCGATACATTGCCTTCCACGTCCACCAACAATGGCACCGACCCTATCGTGCGGACAGAGCCAACCACTTATGGTGGATTCGCAAACATAAAATGTTATAACTGTGGCATGGCAGGCCATAAAATTAGGGGTTGTCTCAAGCCGAGAATTTTAAAATGTTACCGTTGTTCAAGGGAAGGGTTCACTACTAAAACTTGCCCATCTTGTAATTCTGGTCGTGGACGCAATCCTTCGGGAAACGGGGGGAGTCGTCACTGACCTGTCGCAACAGTGACGATGCTTTTGGCGACCCATATTCTTCATGTAACACCGTTGATAGCTATAAAGAGGAAAATACTCAACCGTCATTCATACCAGTATTGAGTTATTTAGCAAGCCAGGCGGAAGGGGATAATAGACCCCATCTTAAGGTGGAAATTTTGGGAAAATGTTTCTTGGGTTTACTGGACTCTGGTTCTTGCAGATCAATAATGGGAGAACCGGGATGGAATATTATTAAGAATATGGGAATATCTATCCGAACCTCTAATACCAAGTTCTGTAGAGTGGCGAATGGAAATCTATGTACCGTCCTGGGAAGTTGTGACCTCCCGGTAAAGTTTAAAAATAAAGTGGTACTCGTAGAAATGTTAATAATACCAGAACTCCCACAGACTTTGATTTTGGGTTGGGATTACTGGAATTTGATAGGACTGATTCCGTCGTTTAATGAGTGGCAATTCTGTAAGAATGATATGGACGTTAATTGTGTTGATGTAGTACAAGGTGAGGAGATTTTGAATCAAAAACAGAGAGAAATCCTGGAATCGATAGTTGAGGAAAATTTTAGGTCTATGGGGGAAGGATTAGGATGTTATCAGTTCGGTTGTGTGGATATTAAGATCGATCCGGATTGTGAACCGATAAAGCAGCGGTACTATAGGGTGTCTCCGGTAATGCAACAACATATAGACCGGGAATTGGAAGAAATGTTAAAATTGGGAGTAGTTGAAAAGTCGGAAAGTCCATGGGCATCACCGATTGTATTGGTCAGGAAAAAGGCGGGATACAGGTTTTGCGTTGATTTCAGGAAAGTAAATTCTGTGACGAGAAAGGATAGTTACCCTCTCCCGATGGTGTCCGATACATTAGATAAATTAAGAAATGCGAAATATTGTTCGACAATAGATATCAAGAGCGCATATTGGCAGGTACCCCTTTCAGAGTCATCGAAACAATACACCGCCTTCACTGTCCCAAATCGTGGTTTGTTCCAGTTTACTAGACTGCCATTCGGATTAGTGACTAGTGGGTCAAAATTCCAACGCATAATGGATGGAGTGATCGGAGCTGATCTTGAACCTTACGTATTCGTATACTTAGACGATATAGTGATCATTTCAGAAACTTTCCAGCATCACTTGGAAATATTGGGGGAAATATTTCGTCGTGTTAGGAAAGCAGGGTTCACTTTAAGTAGGGAGAAATGCGAATTTTGCAAGCCACAACTTAAATATCTGGGATATGTGATTGATAGGTACGGATTACATGTAGACCCCGAAAAAATTAATGCTATGCTTTCATTACCAACACCTACCAATGTCAGAGAAATTCGCAGGGTCGTGGGTACTCTATCTTGGTATAGACGTTTTGTCCCAAATTTTAGTGACCTTATTTCACCTCTCACCTTTTTGCTCCAGAAGAATGTAAAGTTTAAATGGAATACCGAATGCGAGGAGGCCTTTCGGAAAATAAAACAGTGTTTGGTTTCTGCTCCGGTGTTGAGTTGTCCGAATTACGAGCAACCGTTCCAAATTCAAACTGACGCTTCCGGCTTTGGAATAGCCGCGGTATTATCACAACCTCAACCCGATGGGGGAGAAAAGGTTATAGCATATATGAGTAAGTCTTTGACGAAACCCGAACGAAACTACTCTACTACGGAAAGGGAATGCTTGGCAGTAGTATGGGCAATAGAAAAGCTTAGGCCATATATCGAGGGTATCCCATTCACGGTTATTACGGACCATCATTCGTTGATTTGGCTTCATAATCTGAAGGATCCTGCGGGTAGATTGGCGAGATGGAGCGTTAAACTCCAACAATATGATTTTAAGATTGTGCATAGAAAGGGAAAGGAACATGTTGTACCGGATATGTTATCTAGAGCCGTTCCTATGATAGATACGATACAGGTGGATAATGAAGTCGAGGTAACTGATAGGTGGTATAAAGAAATGTTCAGTAAAGTTTCAAGTAAACCTGCGAAATATCCCCAGTGGAGGATGTCAGTGGATGGTGGAACTTTGTTTAAATACGTAAAGCACGATTATTCGGATTTAGCTTCGGGATCTGACGAATGGAAAATAGTATTACCCAAATCGGAACGTAGAAGGGTGATTTCTAGTTCTCATGACCCACCATTAGCTGGTCACCCTGGTGTATACAAGACGTATTATCGTGTTCGGGAGAAGTATTACTGGCCTAAAATGAAACAGGACATCGCTAAGTATGTGAGGAAATGCGCTATATGTGGTGCTCATAAAGTTCCAAACCAGACACCGGCTGATAAAATGGCATCTCACCCTAAACCGAACTTACCATGGGAAATGATTTCTATAGATCTTATGGGACCATATCCTAGGTCGAAGAGTGGCTTCACGTTTATATTAGTGATCACCGATTATTTGACTAAATTCCCAATAATTGTTCCGTTGAGAAAGGCGACGGCCGTGAATGTAATTAAGGTTTTGGAGAATTCAGTTTTCCTAATGTTTGGGGTTCCGAGAATAATTATAGCCGACAATGGCGTACAATTTTCGGGAAATAAATTCAGACAGTTTCTTGAGGAATATAGGGTGAAGAAAAGATTCTGTGCCCTTTATCATCCCAGGTCGAACCCAACCGAACGTATAAATCGTTCCTTGAAAACTATGATTAGAATGTATGTGTCGGACAATCATAAGGATTGGGATAAACATCTAACCGAAATTTCTTGTGCAATACGAACCGCGAAACATGAAACGATGAAGGTAACCCCATTTTTCGCTAATTTCGGGAGATCTTTCAAAGGTTCTGGAGAGGATTATGACCATGATTTAAGAGATAGCTCGGAACCTATAGATTTCAAAACTCGAAATATTGCCTTTCAACGAGTTTGGGATGATATCAAGAAAAGGTTAGAAAAGGCCAACAATAAGGCGGTTCACGACTATAATTTAAGGCGTCGGTATGTAGAATTTCTACCGAATGAACTAGTATGGCGTAAAAACTTTGTATTATCGGATGCCTCGAAAAATCTGGTGGGGAAACTTACTCCTCGTTATATAGGGCCATTTAGGGTTAGTCGTAGAATCTCGCCTTGGATGTACGAACTTAAAGATGACAAAGATAATATGAGGGGAGTATGGCATATCAAAGATCTGAAGGCCTGTGAATTGCCGGAAGGATAAATAGGATATGTTTATTTTGAAATAGGAAATTTTTGGAGAATGATTGGCATTTAGTGAATCGGATATATTTGTGAATCGGGTGAATTTTTTTGATTGGTTGCCAGTTTTGTTTTTGTTTTTGATTGCCGATTGATCGCGAGTGAAAGAGCGAGCGCTTGGGGGCTACCTTGACTATTTTGTGGGCGGTCGTCTGCGTGATCCCGAGTGAGTTTTCAGAGTGGGATCGACTTTAATTTTTTTTTATATTCAAAATTTCTTAGTGTTGAGCAGACGAGGTGGGAGCTGAACATCTAGCCCCACGCACTGTTCAACTGGTAAGCGACCATTTTCTTACCATTTTCTGGCCTTAAATTATATTTTTTTGTGTGGCCGGTCCCATGTTGATTTCTACATTCGCGGATCATTGCTGGCGGTCATCCCTGAATAGGTTTTGGGGTGGTACCGGGTTGCTTGCGTGTGGGCGAATGAAGGCTATAGGCTATGGTTGATGGAGGCTGAAACCCGAAACTCACCACCTATAGACCTGATGCACATCCGGGTTAGCACAGGCGTCCTGGACTATACCGGGAGCTAGGGGGGTCTGGCTTGGCTGTCTTCGATGACAGGGATGCGACGGTACGGCACTCGTTCTTTGGGGGAACCACTTGCCAGGCTTGGGATGGTGACCGGCTAACCTTGCCGCTAGTGTGGGGGGTTCCTGCTCGTCTGTGGTGACCTCGTCGTATCTTGCCTTGTCTGGGCAGCTTCTGGCTGTGGTGTGGCTCAGGGCCGGCGAGTCCCTCCACAAGGGTTAGGCCCTTGGGACCGGATGTTGCCAGTCGTGGGGCTAACTGGTGAGAGTCGATGAATGAAAGGAATGAGTGTTGATGTGTATGATGGAGTATGAACTGAAATTGTAATGGCTGGAATTGGAATGGAAGAGGTGTAGTTTTTTTTTATGGTTGCTCTTGGTACCTGTCCACGCTCGATGACCCGAACTCTTTGGTTTTCTTTTTTGCTAAGTATTTTAAATCCATAAGTAAAATTTACTAGGTAAATTTTTTTAGGCAAGGGGGGATTTTGTAACGTTCGTTTGTTTACCTTCGGCGGGCGATGAGGTTATCGTTCGTGTTGATATTGAATTTGAGGTTGGGTCTCAGTGGTACCAATCGACGCTAAATAATTATTTTATTTGAAGGGCCGAATGACTGTTGGCAATATTGTTGCATTATGACAGTCGGACATTTAGTGAGTGCGTCGGTCAGGTGAAGTCGTCCATTTTGTGAACAGTCAACGAAGACAGCATAGGCTAAAACGTATTTTCGGAACTCTAGTAGAATTATTGGAATCTTCTTAATTGGATATAGTTTCGAAAATCGGGTTAAGAGTGAGAGTTATATTGGTTTGATTGGGAAGGATAACAGATAACCATCACTTGTCTCGAAAGAGGATATAAAAGCCTTTTGCAGATCCGAGTTGAGCACGTGAACGATCTTGGCGGCTTGGTCAGGTATGTGTTGGATGTTTTATTCTCGTCATTTCTAGTGGAAACAATTCAGGTCGTAATTATATTTCTATATCCAGAACATCACTGTGTGCCTGAAGAATTAGTTGGTGGAGGCACGGCCAGATTTGGTATTCGAAGCAAACGTGTGCGAGACAACCCCGAACATCAGGGTATGTACGAATTCTATAACTATTGCATAACAACGAATAAATGTTCTGATTAATATTCTGATAACCGAAATTATTATGTGTTGGGAAAATTCATTTGTTTCTTATCCGAGAGAAGTCACTGATGGTTTCTTTTCTGTCATCAGGGTTTTTGTGGCAGCACGAGTTTTTGTGGCAGCCCGAATTTTTGTGCCAGCACGATTTTTTTGTGTCAGGAAGAGAGGGATCTTTATGTCAGGAGGAGTAGCACTGAGGCATTCGAGTATATACAAGGTGGTCCATAAGTAACGCTGTGAGACAGCCAACGCAGGGTTGCAGATCCCGAGTATATACAAGGTGGTCAGTAAGCAACGCTGTGGGACAGTTAATCGAGGGTTGCAGACTACGAGTACAGAGAGAAAGAGGACATTATTGCGAGACCATCGACGCAGTACTACGTTCAGGAACAAGGAATATCAGCACGCAAGTTATAAGAAACATATCTCGAAACATATCTTATACCTGCTATATATATTACGTGAACTTATTATCATCAATTATATAAATTATTATTGTTGTTGTAAAGCGGAAATTGGGGAAAGATTTGTGGTAGTCATATATGATCATAGATGAGAAACGTGGATGCGCCTGAGCTCAAGCGACGCGTATTTGAATCAAATATTAATATTATCTACGTACAATTTCCGCCACCCTTATTCAGGGTTTCACAGTAGTTTTACTTTATTGAAGCTAAAGACCTGGGTTGTAAGCTACTGGAATAAATGGTTTGTTTTTAGCGTGCATATTCTTTTGGTGAATTTAGGAATTATTACATTACGCTGGGGTATCTGGGAGACTTAAATTTACCTGGCGCCCATTTACTAGGTTCCCTTTTTAGAAACCCACTCCCATCTCCACTGGAGCTAGACCGCGGATCCCCGAGTTCTAGTAGCTCCGAATTTAACCTCTGCGACTTGGGAACAGTCGTATGTCGTTATAATCACATCTTTAATCCACGCATGCGCAGACCCTCAACAGGGGATTCTATGGAGGAATAGCATCCGCCACCACAAAACCCTAATCCTCTCTGACGAAAACACCACCAGTTAAATCACTGATGATCTGCTCATGCGCATAACGAAAAATGCCTGTAAGCGGTAACATCAATTTCAAAATTAGCCTTAGGGCCACGGTACGGACACTTTAACTCGGAAACAACGCTACATCCCCCAAACTGACTTGTCCTTGCACTGAATTGCTATGAATATTCTTTTAAAACCTCATAATATCGACTCAGCACTCCCAACATAACCCATCCAACCCAAAAACCGTCACTACTCTTCTGCGCATGCGCAATCTACTGGCGGCTAAAAGTCCTCTCAAAATAACACACCTTACAAAAAACTCCAATTCTCCAACACTAGTGGTTCGGAAGATATCGCATGCGCAGACCCTCATCAGGGATCTGAATTCTATGGAGGAATAGCATCCGCCACCCCAAAACCCCAATCCTCTCTGACGAAAACTACAGCAGTTAAAGGACTTCTCATCTGCGCATGCGCAATACGGAAAATGCCCGGAAAGGGCAGCATGAACCTCAAAAACATATGTTTCGGCATTAAAAGCAAAGTATTCCGCAAAATAGTAGTAATTTTTTTATTTTTTTCATGTCACGTGATCTTCACCAAATTTTGTAAAAGTGTTTGCTTTGGTCTTTTGCATCTAACTACTGTGTTTCAATTTAATCAGATAAGTATTTTTCGAGTTATCGTGAAAACAAAATTTTCAAATTTTCAAAATTTTTTTTTGCCACTTTAGGGCCGTCCGTTCAACACAAAACTTCGCAGGCATATAAAGGTCATGATTCTACAATCTGATGCCAAATTTCAAAAAGATCGAGTGATCGGTTCCGGAAATATTCATAGAAAACGTTTTTACTAAAAACGGCCTTAACTCCGAAACCGCTCGGTCGATTTCGCCCGTTAACGAACTTGTCCGAGATATTTACGCTACGAAACTACCCTGCATATTTCAACGTTCTAAGTCATTCCGTTCGAGAGTTATCGTGCTAACGGCCGGACCGGCCGGCCGGCCGGACTGGACGGACAGAATTGAATTTGACCTCGAATTCTTCATCATGGAGTCGAACCCAATCGTTTGAGACCATTTTCGAAAAAAAATTCGAAAAATACAGACATTGTGACGAAATGATAGCACGCTGTTCCTTGCGGAACACGCGCACAAAAATACCTGTAACATCAATTTCTAAAATTAGCCCCAGGGCCACGGTACGGACACTTGAACTCGGAAACAATGCTACATCCCCCAAACTATCTTGTCCTTACTATGAATTGCCATGAATATTCTCTTAAAACCTCACAATATCAACTCAGCACTCTCAATATAACCCATCCAACCCAAAAACAGTCACTTCTCTTCTGCGCATGCGCAATTTACTCACAGCTAAAAGTCCTCTCAAAATCACACACCATACAAAAAACTCCGATTCTCCAACACTAGTGGTTCGGGAGATATCACATCTTTAATCCACGCATGCGCAGACCCTCATCAGTGATCTGGATTCTATGGAGGAATAGCATCCGCCACCCCAAAACCCCAATCCTCTCTGACGAAAACTACAGCAGTTAAATGACTTCTCATCTGCGCATGCGCACAACGAAAAATGCCCGGAAAGGCAGCATGAACCTCAAAAAAATAGGTTTCGGCATTTTAAGCAAAGTATTCCGCAAAATAGTAGTAATTTTTTTATTTTTTTCATGTCACGTGATCTTCACGAAATTTTGCAAAAGTGTTTGCATTGGTCTTTTGCATCTAACTACTGAGTTTCAATTTAATCAGATCAGTATTTTTCGAGTTATCCTGAAAACAAAATTTTAAAATTTTTGAAATTTTTTTTTTGCCACTTTAGGGCCGTCCGATCAAAACAAAACTTCGCAGGCATATAAAGGTCATGATTCTACAATTTAATGCCAAATTTCAGAAAGATCGAGTGATCGGTTCCGGAAATATTCATAAAAAACGTTTTGACTAAAAACGGCCTTAACTCCGAAACCGCTCGGTGGATTTCGCCCGTTAACGAACTTGTCAGAGATATTAACTACCCTGCAAATTTCAACGCTCTAAGTCGTTCCGTTCTAGAGTTATCGTGCTAACGGCCGGCCGGACCGGACCGACAGAATTGAATTTGACCTCGAATTCTTCATCAGGGAGTCGAACACAATCATTTAAGACCATTTTCGAAAAAAAATTCGAAAAATACAGACATTGTGACGAAATGATAGCACGCTGTTCCTTGCGGAACACGCGCGCAAAAAGTGTTTCATTTGATGAGAGGAATCTTTGGTTAAAATTAATGCAGTGGTCAAAGACTCACCCTGTATATTCCACAAAGATTTAATTTCTGATCCTTCCTAGGTTAGGGAGATAAATATCTCGTTTGATTTCGCTATTGGGCAAAATAGGCCAGATCGTTTCAGAGTAACGAAAACAATTTTTTTTTAACTTACAAATTTCAAAATATTTTTTTTTAAGATGCAGTTTCACCATAAAAATCCATTGATATCATTTTCAACTCCAACAAGCTAATACTTTCGGAGATATGATTTTTCGAAATTTCAATAATGAATCGTACTTCTTTGTTTTCACAGAATGCTATAATTATTCTATCTATGATTTATTATATGATCTGTGTTCATACTTGTACATGTCATCCTGTTCTATAAGAGAGAGTCAAATTCATTTTAGCTATTTTAATTCGATATCTTCCATGGTGCAGTTCTCATTCTCAGATTGCTCATTTAATCTTGATAAATAAACTATTATTTGAATTGAATTTCCTTTTTATGCTGTTCTATCATAAGAATACATTGATATAATTCTCAACTCTGAGAAACCAATACTTTCGGAGATATAATTTGTCTTTTTGAACAAGAGCGCCAGAATGCCCCTGTCCACGGGGCTTGAACCAATTTTTTTTCAGTACGGGGAGTTAAAATTGGACGAAATATGAGCTTAGAATATTTAATGGAGCAAAAAGTAACACTTTGCTTCAAACAGGGTCACAAGTTTTGGGCAATAATATACAGACGCATTATTCAGGATGACATAACAAAAATAAAATTTAGCAAATAATTAAGATTTGTAGAAATGGGAATTGAATAACCATCACAAAGTATAGATTTTGTCGATTTTGTATAAATGCCTATAATCTGGATATTACATCACCTATTTTTTGGCGCGTATGTTCTGGGGAACATCGCGTTATCATTTGCCCAAATGTCTGTAATTTTCGAATTTTTTGATGAAAATGGTCCCAAACGATTTGGTGCAACTCTATGCCCGATGAAGAATTCGAGATCAAATTTGATTCTGTCCGGCCGTTGCCACGATAACTTGAGAACTGAAAGAGCTAGCGTATTGAAATTTTCAGGGTAGGTGGCGCATCCCAATGCGACGGACAAGTTCGTTAATGGGCATAATCGGTTCAATGGTTTCCGAGTAATGATTTTATTTTCAACCAATACAAATCCGATCGAATTGAAACTTGGTGAATAGTTGTAGAATATAAACCTAAGCACGTTCGTGAAGTTTTGTGAGAATCGTATCGCTAGAAAATTTCAAAAAAATTATTAAAAATATTTTTTATGTCACGTTAACTTGAGAACGGAAAGAGATAGCGATTTGAAATTGTCAGATTAGGTTGTGCATTTGAATGCGACAGTTGATTTTAATCATAAGCATAAATGGCCAAACGGTTTTGGAGTTATACCCATCTGAAATTTGGTTGTTCTTTCTTCAATAACTCGAAAAAATATAGATCCGATCCAATTCAAATATGGTCATTAGTTGTAGAATACCAACTCGAAAGTTCTTGCAAAATTTTGTGAGGATCGTATCACTAGAATATTTTTAAAAAATCATTGAAAGTCATTGAAAAAAATTCTATATATCAGAAACTATTCATCCGACATGGCTGAAATTTTGCGAGAGCCTTTAAAACCTAACTCTACTACCAATTTCCAAGCTTGAACACGATCGGATCTATATTGTTGGAGATCCGAGCAGCCTTGTGTGAGTTCAGTAGCTGGATACGTGACCGTTGCCTAGATAACTGTCGAACGAAAGGAGATAGAAACTTGCAATTTTTAGGGTAGGTTGTGCATCTGAATGGGAGAGTAAGTTCGCTGCTGGCCATAATCAGCGCAACGGTTTCGGAGTTATATCCATCCGGAATATTATTTCCTCATATTATAACTCAAAAAATATAGACTCGATCGAATTGAAGCTTGTTAACTAGTTGTAGAATATAGACATGAAGACGTGTGTAAAATATTGTGAGAACTGTACCGCTAGAAAATTTTAAAAATATTACGAAAAAAAAATTGGTTCAAGCACTGACGTGAAGTCAGGAGCTTTTGCGCGTATGTTCTATTGTCCATTCTCCTGTATTGGACACTTTTAATCGAATTGACCATGGTGAATTATATTGTCTGTTCTCCTGTATTGGACACTCTTAATCGAATTTACCATGGTAAATTCGGAGTGTCTAATACAGGAGAACAGACAATAGAATTCACCATGGTAATTCTATTGTCTGTTCTCCTGTATTGGACACTCGTAATCGAATTTACCTTGGTAACTTCGGAGTGTCCAATACAGGAGAACAGACAATAGAATTCACCATGGTAAATTCGATTAAGAGTGATTAGAGTGATTAGAATGGACCATAGAGCATACGCGCAAAAGCTCCTGACTTCACGTCAGTGCTTGAACCAATTTATTTCAATATCTGATAACTATCATGACTTGTAATATCACCCGCTTCCGGCTTGACGTTGACTTCTGGGACACCCTGTATATATCATCGCATTAGAGCCTTAGAAGTTTTTTCATACCGATAAGTATAATTTCGTCTCTGAATCGCGATTCTGTCTATAGATGTGCACGATGGGCCTAGAAGGGTAAGAGGCCGCCGTTCAGAGCGACGTGATATTGGATTTGCTGTTGAAAGGCATGTCTGAATTTCGATGTTCTCGAATTTATACTCCGCCATCTTCAGAGATTTCAGGATGCGGTTTCGATATTCCTGTCCTGCTTTTTTGTGAAAAGAATAATGCCGAAAACAGATATTGGAGATTCCAGGATTAAATTAAAACTTTGTACTTTCTGATAAAATTTTCCTGTAGGAATACTCTCCTTCAATTTTATTATGCCCTGGTGTTCCATCTGGTTGAAAATAAATGTTATGAGAATGGGCTAAGAAATCACTTTCTGTTAATTCCGGTATCACATCTTCCAGTCGTTATGTATCCTTGTGCCATATGTTTGATTCTTTCGTTCCTTGACCAATATCCATCTTAATATCCAATAATATTTTATTCAAATTACACAATAATTGTTCTTTATTGTGCCACCTCATTTCGATTGCTTCTAGAAGGTTCAGTATATTGCATTTTTTTCTATATGGAGAATACTGAAATTATGGTCAAACTCTTGTCCTGTCCCTGAATGCTGTTTAGCATATGTGGAATTTGGTTTGACATTGATATAAGAATTCTAGTAATCTTATGCAAAATTTTGAGAGGATTATGTAGAATTATCAAAAAAAAATTGATATCTTACAAATCGCTAAGAATTTGCAAGAGCCTTCATAACCTTATTTTACACACAAATTCTAGATTTAAACTCGACCAGATCTATATTATTGGAAATATTGGGAAACATTTTTTTCCTGGAAGGCAAGCTGCCTGGATGGTTGACTGCTATAGCTGAATCAGCTCATATGAGTGCTTTTCAAATTTTTATTTCATCATAGTATTATACGACACATATATGCATGAATTGATGGGGTTTCATCCGACATTGCTTCTCAGTCGTATCAATGAGTCACATAACACTTGATATATCCACGTTCAATTCAAATATTTTACAGCAATACAAAACAATGGGTTTAGTGCACAAGTTAAGATTCATAACGTCTATTATGAAGCCATCTATTTGCAGTCCTGAAGTTTCATTCAGTGAAAAGGATTCGAATTTTCAAACAGAAAATAAAATAATATTTGAAGAGTTTATTCAAAATAATGAATTGAAAGAATGACTCCTTTAAGTTAAAAATAGCTGGTTAATTCAACAATTCAACAGAACAACGAGATAATATCCAGTATCAATTCGATAGAGATAATATATCTTCGGCTATAATATCTATATCTTCTTCATTCGGAATCTCTGCAAAATCCATATCTGAAAAATATATATATGAAGTTTAAATTTGTTCAATAAAATTGTTGCAACAATTATTCAATTCGAATGTGTATAATAAATAAAAATTCATAATAATGATAATATCTATAGGTCTACGTTTCATGATAAATAAATCAATGCTGGAGATTCAATCTTCAAAACTGATTTATTTCATCATACCCTTATTTGGAATAGAAGGAGTTAGCGGAAAATTCTTGGAAATCGTGAAAACTGATATGTACGTAGCTGCATAATTTGCTCGCCTTTATCGAATAGATGAAAACAATTAGGAAGAAATTCATAACAATCAGCATGAAAAATCCTTAAAAAAGACGGACGTGAAGTCGGGAGCTTTTGCGCGCATATTCTATTATCTATTCATGCCTCAGGCACCCTCGCGAAATACTGCATTAACCTTCAAGCCATATTTTTAGCATTCCTACGTGGAAAAATGCATCGGACATCAACTGCATTCAAATTTTAAAATAAATAAAATAGTGCGGGTTCGAACCCGAATTTCCTGTGTGGATTTATCTTCACAATAATTACTGAAATACAGTGCCGATCCAGCTGAAATCCACTACTAACCAAGTTTCAAATCCTTCGGATCTGTATTTTTTGAGATATTGAGCAAACAATATTATCCAATAATTCTCAAAATACGAAAAAAGGATATCAAAGCTACAAAATAAAAACTGATTTTTTTTCGAAATTTCAACAACCTGTATCTTTTTACCTGAGCCGAATTTGGAAAAATGGCAAATGAAAGTTTCTCATTTGACGATAAGAATCTATGGTTGAAATTAATGTTCAACTCA
This sequence comes from Halyzia sedecimguttata, assembly GCA_937662695.2. Lineage (NCBI taxonomy): Eukaryota > Metazoa > Arthropoda > Insecta > Coleoptera > Coccinellidae > Halyzia > Halyzia sedecimguttata. The sequence continues at coordinate 37,681,591 of OW569411.2, forward strand.
AAGACTCACCCTGTATATTTATTTCTATTTACTTTGTAGAGGCGCGTAAAAATGAATATCTGACGAAATATCCTGACGTTCAGATTCCAGAATCTTCTTTGAGGGCCCATATGAGAGGTGATATAAACAGATACATGCAGACTGGAATCATTAACAAGGGAAAATCGACCGGAAGAACTCAAGTTTCTCAAGAAGTCGTTGAAGAACTGAGAACACAAGTTGAACAAAATCCTCTAATTTCACTGAATAAATTATCTTTACAGTCAGGTGCCTCCTTGAGTACTTATCACAAAGTATTGAACCAAAACTGAATTTGTACCCTTACAAAATAACGATGGTACAACAACTCCTGCCAATTGATATTCCAGGTCGCCTAGAGTACTGCTATATTGGTTTCTAAATAATCTTAACGATTATTGGACTTAAGTTTTTATGCTCTCTAGTTCCTCGGAACTGAGTGCTTATCAATTTGCCCAAATGTCTGTAATTTTCGAATTTTTCTATGAAAATGGTCTTAAACGATTTGGTTCGACTCACTGATCAAGAATCCGTGGTCGAAATTCATTCTGTCTGGCCGTCCGGCCGGCCGGCTGTAGGCATGATAACTCTCGAACGGAATGAGCTAGAGAGTTGAAATTTTCAGAGTAGGTTTGGGGGATAAATATCTCGGCTAACTTCGTTACTGGGCAAAATCGGACAGAAGGTTTCGGAGTAATAAAAAAAAAAATTTTTTTTACAAAACAAATTCCAAATTAATTTTTGTTTAATAAGCAGTTTTATCATAAGAATCCATTTATATCATTTTTAACTCTAACAAGCTAATACTTTCGGAGATATGATTTTTGAAAATTTCAATGTAAATCGTATTTCACAGATTGATATAATTATTCTATGTATGAATTTTCATAATGTCAACTTGACAGAAGGGAATATTGTAACTTCAAAAATATTGGGGTTGAAATAATCGTATTTTAGCGATGCAACGGGGACCTCACCCGAAAATGTTTGAAAATATTACGTAAATATTGAAAGCATAATTCTGTAGTTCGAGAGAGGAGAAAATTTGGTGAACGTAGATGAGGAAATTTTTGATCGATTACAAGGTAATTTTTTCATTATTTCTTCTCTTCTTTAATACATGTTTTATGGAATATCTACTATTTGTAGGTACTTTAAACCTGTTTTGGGCAATTGTCATAATAAACTTGTTTTTTTGGCGCTCTAGTTCCTCGGAACAGAGTGCTTATCAATTTGCCAAAGTGTCTGTAATTTTGGAATTTTTGGCTGAAAATGGTCTCAAAAGATTTGGTTCGACTCACTGATCAAGAATCCGAGTGCGAAATCGATTCTGTCCGGCCGGCCGACCGGCCGTAGGCACGATAACTCTCGAACGAAAGGAGTAAGCGGATTGAAAATTGCAAGGTGGTTTTGGAGCGTTAATATCTCGGACAAGTTCCTTCGATCTATCTGAAATTTAGCATCAAATTGTAGAATCATGACCTTTATACGCATGTGAAGTTTTGTATTGACCAGATCACCGCAAAGTGTAAAAAAAAAATTTTGAAAATTTAAAAAAAGTTTTCCACAATAACTCTCGAATGGAATGAGCTAGGTAGTTGAAATTTTCAGAGTAGGTTAGGGAGATGAATATCTCGGTTAAGTTCGTTATTGAGCAAAATTGGCCAGATTTAATTCGATTTCTTCCATGGTGCAGTTCTCATTCTCATGATTGCTCATTTAATCTTGATAAATAAACTATTATTTGAATTGAATTTCCTTTATGATGCAGCTCTATCATATGTATACATTGATATAATTCCCAACTCAGAGAAACCAATACTTTCGGAGATATAATTTGTCTGTTTGAACTAGAGCGCCAGAAAGCTCCTGTCCACAGGGCTTGAACCCATTTTAGTTTTTTTAGTTATAAGACTTGGTTTCACTTGTCGGGTTATGTGAATTCTTAAAACTACAGAATTTGGACATCTGAGAATCCCCACAGTTTTATTGAGACTCTATTACATTCGCAAAAAATTGGTGTGTGGTTAGTAGTTTCTCGTCGTAGAATATATGGCCCAGTTTTCTTTCAAGATAACATTAATGGTGAAAGGTACAAAAGAATGACGCTGGAGCCATTCATAAAGCAATTAGATGATGAAGAACAGTAACAGAGACAATTATTTTGGAACTCATCATTGTAAACGAAGGAGAGAGACAGAATTAGGCTATATTATGTGATGAATTATGTGGCTGGAATTGCAAATGTGTTCAGCATGCATATGCAGCGACAAAATGAGAGGATTTCAAAGCCATCTACGATGTTACAATCATTTATAAAGACCCTGTATCAACTGTACCGTATCTGCAAATGGAATATGCTTGGACTATAGAAGTATTTCTGAAGTCTAAGGAAATATGCAGACTCCGTGGATTTGCCAATGAAACAGCTGAACACATTCTATAATAATGAAATAATGATGAAGGCCAAGAAGCCAGAAATGCGTCTGCTCTTGCTTCTCGGCATAACAATGAAATCCCCTGGGGTTTATTTGACTTGTGAAATATATGCATAAGTATATTAATTGTACGAAGCCATCATGAAGACCCTATTGGCAGGAACGCTCAGGACTTGTTGATTTATGAACCCATTCTATTAATATATTCTGGGGCGGGTGCCCAGCAGTGCCCCGTGGCCTGGACTTAACAAGAATTTAAGTTTATTAAGTTTGATAGCAGAATATGAAAAATTTTCAGAATAATAATAAATGATTTTATGAAAAGAATCAGGCGAGGATACCAAAAATATTCACTATAAAGAGTGAAAAAGAGACTTTTTTCGATGAAACAGGTGAAAACGAAATCGTACAAGAAAGAAAAAGAAGATTCAGAATTGAGAGAATTTAATGTGATAATATTGCTCAGGATCCTAGGAAAAGAATCGAATGTTCCACACTAGACCAGAAGAAAATCGAAAAATCAATCAAAATTTTGAGTGATAAGTATAATAACGATATCGAAGATAACTAGGAATATTCAAATGATGAAATTATACATTTTCACGAATTTTGTAAAAATTAAAAAAAAAAACTCAATTCATGAAAAGTTTGAGGTCATCCAAAAGGCAAACGCCATAATATCTGGGTCAAGAAAACCTTTTTATACAGGGTGTTTCATCGCAAAATTAACATACAGTAACCTGAGGTAGAGCTTCCCTAGAAGATTACAAAGAACCTATATATCCTATTATCTTAAATCTAATACAGATACAAATATAACAAGCTTATAACAAGATACAAGATACAGGGTGGTTAATGTATTATTATTATTATTATTATTATTATTATTATTATTACTATTATATTATTATTATTATTGTACCAAATATTTTCAATTTCTCATAACTTGTGAAACACGCAGTATAGTTCTTCAATATTTAGAACATATGATTCGCTTTACCAGATCAATCGATTCATATTTAAATTGGTCAAAATAATCCAGATCCGTATCAGACAAATATGAGACTTCTTTCATGCTGGGATTCTACACCCTGTATTCGGAAATGTTGTGATTTTATTAACATATTTGAATAGAGCACAACATTTTCAATGGGTATCAGTAGATTTTATTGTGTAGCATGTCATTTTAGTAATCGAATATTTCAGGGAGAGATATAATTGAATGGTGGAATTTCACGTTATTCTCAGAAAATTCGTTCGTTGTGATTACGACCTCGTTTGAGAGTTTTGGTCTTTGGCGACTTGGTGGGTCGCATTCGTGGCCACCTAGACCATAAGATTTCAATCCTATCGATTATTTAATTAGAGTATATTTGAAATCTTTAGTGTATTCGTCTGACATAGGAAGTGAGAAGCTTCTCATGACGTATCGAAGTCGCCTGAGATATTATATGTAATAATCCATATGTCAGAGATATTTTGAAAAGGGCATGAATGCGCATTCAACAGAATGGTGATAACTTGGAGCATTTTCTGTGATTCATTCAGTCATTCAGTTTTTTGCGCGTATGTTCTGGGGAACATCACGTTATCATGTTGCCCAAATGTCTGTAATTTTCGAATTTTCGCCGAAAATGATCAAGAATTAGATGTCAAATTTGATTCTGTCCGGCCAGCCGGCCGTTGCCACGATAACTTGAGAACGGAAAGAGACAGCGACTTAAAATTTTCAGGGTAGGTGGCGCATCCCAGTACAACGGACAAGTTTGTTAATGGGCATAATCGGACCAATGGTTTCTGAGTAATCATTTTGTCTACAACCAATACTGATCGGATCGAATTGAAACTTGGTGAGTAGTTGTAGAATATAAACCTTAGGACGTTTGCGAAATTTTGTGAGAATCGTATAGCTAAAAAATTAAAAAAAAAATTATTGAAAAATATTATTTACGTCAGGATAACCTAAGACCGTAAAGAGATAGCGACTTGAAATTTTGAGGTTAGGTTGACAATTTGAATGCGCCATTTGGGTTCGTTTATAGGCATAATCGGCAGAATGGTTTTGGAGTTATACGCATCTGAAATTTGGTTCTTAATTCCTCAATAACTCGAAAAATACAAAACCGATCCAATTCAAACATGTTTATTACTGGTAAAATGGCAACGCAAAAATTCTTGCGAAATTTCGTGAGATTCGTAGCACTGGAAAATTTTTAAAAAATCATAGAAAATTACTGAAAAAAATTCTATATATCGGAAACTATACGTTTTTTTGCAAGAGCCTTCAGAACCTAACTCTACTACCAAGTTCCAAGTTTGAACATGATCGGATCTATATTGTAGGAGATCCGAGCTGCCTTGTGTGAGTTCAGTAGCTGGATGGGTGATCGTTGCCTCGACAACTCTTGAAAGAAAAGAGATAGGGACTTGTAATTTTGAGGATAGGTTGAACATCTGAATGGGAGAGTTAAGTTCGCTGTTGGCCATAATCGGCCCAACGGTAACGGAGTTATACCCATCTGAAATATTTTTTCCTCGATAACTCAAAAAATACAGACTCGATCAAATTGAAGCTTGGCAACTAGTTTAGTTATTATGTATCTCATGATTTCTTGAGAACGGAAAGAAATAGCGACTTGCTGTTTTCAGGTAGATTGCGCATCTGAATACTACATTTGAGTGCGTTAACTAGCATAATCGACCAAATGGTTTTGAGTTATATCAATCTGAAATTTGGTTGTTATTTACTCAATAACCCAAAAAATTACGAATCCGATCCAATTCAAATATGGTTATTAGTTGTAGAATGCCAACGCGAAAATACTTGCAAAATTGCAGAAGCTTTTGCGCGTATGTTCTCTTGTCCGTTCTCCTGTATTGGACACTCTTAATCGAATTTACCATAGTGAATTCTATTGTCCATTCTCCTGTATTGGATACTCTTAATCGAATTTACTATGGTATTTGAATTTATTCGAATTTACCTTAATTGAATTTACCATAGTGAATTCTATTGTCCATTCTCCTGTATTGGATACTCTTAATCGAATTTACCATGGTATTCGAATTTATTCGAATTTACCATGGTAAATTCGATTAAGAGTGTCCAATATGGAGAACGGACAATAGAATTCACCATGGTTAATTCGATTAAGAGTGTCCAATACAGGAGAACGGACAAGAGAACATACGCGCAAAAGCTTCTGACTTCACGTCAGTGCTTGAACCAATTTTATTTGATTATTCATTTTTTCATTGTAGTTAACTTGAAATGAATTTTTCTCTATTAAAGTTTTTGCTGGATATTGATTGTAATATTCAATCATAATATCAAGAAATACAAATACTTCAATCAATTGGACAAGACATTTTTCCAATATAATCACATTGTACGCATTTTCCGAGAATTTAGTGGAATTTCACTATTGAATTAAATCTCTCCCTGAAATAAGTGACGACGTTCCAGGCAATATAATTCACTGGTAGCCCTTTCAAATATTTCAACCAAATCCCATAATTTCAAAATACGGGTGTTGCATATCAACTTGAAAGCAGTCCCATATGTGAGGCGCTCTTGTTCCTCGGAACAGTCGGAACAGAGTGCATATCAAATTTCCCAAATGTATTTTCGAATTTTTAGCTAAAAATTGTCTTAATCGTTTTGGTTCGACTCATCTGATCAAGAATCCGTGGTCAAGATCGAATGTGTCCGGTCATCCGTCCCTTAACAGGATAACTCTCGAATGGAAAGAGCTAGACAGTTGAAATTTTCAGAATAGGTTTGGTAGATGAATATCTTGGTTGAGTTCCTTATTGGGAAAAATCGGTCAAGTAATTTCGGAGTAACGAAGAAAAAAATGTTTTTACATTACAAATTTTAAAATCAATTATTTTTGAGATGCAGTTTCATCATAAGAAACTAACTTTCGGAGATATGATTTTTCAAAATTTCAATAATTATTCTTATTCTATGATTCCATAGAATCCTCTAATCATAATTTACTGATGTATGTAAATCAAACATGAGGTGAGTCCCGAGGTGAGTCCTAGACCTACGTCTATTACAGACATTTGGGCAAAATGATGTCGCTGTCCTCATAACATGCGCGCAAAAATGCGTACTGCTCTCAAATAATTCCATCCGAATCAATTTTTTCGATATTCAAATTTTTTATAAAATACACACATCGCAGAATCTTGGATACCTCGCAAAATTTAAAGCGAAATATTTATCATAGTTGGTTTTTGTACATTTCTTCTTTTTTTTGCGCGTATGTTCCTGGGGAACATCGCGTTATAGTTTTGCCCAAATGTCTGTAACTTTCGAATTTTTTGACGAAATTGGTCTCAAACCTTTCAGTTCGACTCCCCAATGAAGAATTCGAAGTCAAATTTGATTCTGTCCGGCCGGCCGTCCGGCCGTCCGTTGCCACGATAATTTGAGAACGAAAAGAGCTAGCGACTTGAAATTTTCAGGGTGGATGGCGCATCGCAATACGACGGACAAGTTCGTTAATGGGCATCATCGACCCAGTGGTTTCCGAGTAATAATTTTGTTTTCAACCAATATAAATCCGATTGAATTGAAACTTGGTGAGTAGTTGTAGAATATGAACCTAAGCACGTTTGTGAAATTTTGGGCGAATCGTGAGGCTAGAAAATTTTAAAAAAATTATTAAAAAATATTTTTGTTGTCACGATAACCTGAGAACGGAAGAGATAGCGGCTTGAAAATTTCAGGTTAGGTTGTGCATCTGAATGCGACATTTGAGTTTGTTTATGAGCATAATCGGCCAAACGGTTTTAGTGTTATAGCCATCTGAAATGTTCTGAAATTTGGTGGTTTTTTTTTCCTCATTAACTCGAAAAATACTAAACCGATTGAATTCAAACTTGGTTATTAGTTGTAGAATGCCAACGCTAATGTTTGCAAAATTTGGTAAGGATAGCATCCGTAGAAAATTTTTAATATATCATTGAAAATATAAAAAAAAAATGCTATATATCAGTAACTATCCGTTCGAAATTGCTGTAATTTTGCAAGAGCGTTCATAACCTAACTCTACTGCCAAGTTTCAAGTTTTAACACAATCGGTTGAATATTGTTGGAGATTCGAGCATTCTTGTGTGAGTTCAGTAAATGGGTGACCGTTGCCTCGATAACTTTCGAACGAAAGAAGATAGGGACATGTAATTTTCAGGGTAGGTTGCGTATCCGAAAAGGAGAGTTGAGTTTGTTTTTGGGCATAATCGGTTTAACGGTTTCCGAGTTATATCCACCTGGAATATTATTTCCTTGATAACTAAAAAAATAAAGATTCGATTGAATTGAAGCTTGGTAACTAGTAGTAGAAAATCAGCATAAAGACGTGTTTAAAATTTTGTGAGAACCGTACCCCTAGAAAATTTGAAAAAAATGACGAAAAAAAAAAATTTAAGAACCGCACCCCTAGAAAATTAAAAAAAAATCACGAAAAAAAAATTGGTCCAATTTTTTCATTTCACAATTTCGGCATTCGAACATGTTCACAAAAACGATTTCAAATAACAATGCTCAGATATGGATTCATATTGATTTGACGGATTGAAGTATTTTTGCGCGCATGTTCTAGGGAACAGCGTGCTCAAATGTCTGTAATTTTAAATTTTTATGCCGAAAATAGTCTCAAACGTTTAGGTTCGACTCACGAATTTGAGATCAAATTCGATTCTGTCTGGGAACGGAAAGAAATAGCGACTTGCAATTTTGAGGGTAGATTGCTCTCCCAAAATTAAACTCAAGGCAATAATTAGATTTACTAACACCGGAATCCCTGGGATGCACAACCCGACGGTATGAATCGACATTTACAAGAGGAAAAGAGTCAACAGTAACAAAACAATTGGTATTAGAGAATATAAGATCCAGCAACCCATTGTTGCAGATTAAATTAGTATTTATCTGTTTGAGGTCGAGCACCCCCGAGAAATCCCTCACAGCCATACTTCTACCATCATCAATAGAATCATCTATTGATATTGATAGATTGTACAGCCAAGCTCTAGATTTAAACTCGGTCGGATTTGTAATGCTTGGAAATATTGGGAAAATATTATTTTCTTCTCCTGTATCTAAGCAGTTCAGTACCTGGATGGATGACCGCTCTGGCTATAAATTTGAACAAGGACGCCAAAGCTCCTCACCTCGGTGGTTTTTCAACTAGTTCAGGACAAATAACCGATTCAATTGTTCTTGAACCAGTTTATCAACTATTCCTTCGATGTTGGAATAACTTGCTCACCAGTCCGGATTCCGAAATCAGTTCGAGATTCATTGGCATGAATTTAGATGAGTTTTCACTCTGCACAGTTCAACTGATTTTCGTATGTGTTGGAACAAACTTAAAGATAGTCAATAACATATTTCCATGTTACAAGTTTCCTTTCCATACTCACCGAATGAAATTCCAACTCTACTTTGTCCACCACTCATTAGGTCGATAGATGTTAAAGTCTGCATTAGTTCGCCATCTGAAATATTCCACTGCCTTCTCTTCCCTTCACGCATCTCACTCGCACAGACATCAGTGTTATCAGCTTTCTTCACAAAATCTGAAGACTTGCGTTTTCTATTCTTTTTTACTAGTAATTCTCTTTGAGTATCTTGCAGAAATTGGCTCTCATTCTACGAAAAACTTGACATTAATTTTGATTGTTCCATAAAGAGCACCTTACACGGTTACTATTATTGAAGCAATAATATTGACTCAATCTTTGGCGAAAAGCATTAACCCCCACACGGGTAAATAAAAATAAAGTAACGATCATAATATACAATAATACAAGATATAAGAGTACTACGGTTACGATCGATGGTTACGATCCAGCTTCTGAGGTAGATCCAGCGGAGTGTTTTCACCGTGATAGCGAGAGCGAAATTTTAATTGCCTTGGCACTTAAGAAGAAAAAAAATAATAGAAAAAATTGGTTCAAGCACTGACGTGAAGTCAGAAGCTTTTGCGCGTATGTTCTATTGTCCATTCTCCTGTATTGGACACTCTTCTTAATCGAATTTACCATGATGAATTCTATTGTCTATTCTCCTGTATTGGACACTCTTCTCAATCGAATTCACCATGATGATTTTTATTGTCTATTCTCCTGTATTGGAGACTCTTCTTAATCGAATTTGCCATGATGAATTCTATTGTCCATTCTGGACAATAGAATTCATTGTCCATTCTGGACAATAGAATTCATCATGGCAAATTCGATTAAGAAGAGTCTCCAATACAGGAGAATGGACAATAGAATTCATCATGGTGAATTCGATTGAGAAGAGTGTCCAATACAGGAGAATAGACAATAGAATTCATCATGGTAAATTCGATTAAGAAGAGTGTCCAATACAGGAGAATGGACAATAGAACATACGCGCAAAAGCTTCTGACTTCACGTCAGTGCTTGAACCAATTTTTTTTTCGATTAAAAGGGTCCAATCAGGAGAACGGACAATAGAATTCATCATGGTAAATTCGATTAAGAAGAGCAAAAGCTCCTGATTCACGTCAGTGCTTGAACCAATTTTTTTTTCGATTAAGAAGAGTGTCCAATACAGGAGAATGGACAATAGAACATACGCGCAAAAGCTTCTGACATCACGTCAGTGCTTGAACCAATTTTTTTCAAATCAAATCCAAAAGCTCTCAAAAAATCACCCGTTATTACATAAAGATATATTCTCATTAGTGATAGAAAAACTGGCCTAGAATTCCTTTCTACCCATCACGAGATTTAATATCCACAAATGAGCCTCTCACCTTACAAGATCAGAAGCCTTCTGCAAAATTCAAAGGTCCCCTCTCGCAAATATACTCCTCTGAAGGCACATGGATCTCTTGAAGAAGAATCGCCTCTCAATTCCTCAAAGATATTCACTCTTGTTCATAGAAATCCCTTCAATATTTAGTTGCCTCCTCCTAAGGAGGATCTCTTTCAAAACCAGGTCTGACCACTAATGTAGGGCTATCATCTAATCTCCTATAGATTTGTGATGAAATAACACGATTTTACCATGAATATATATGTATAATAATATGTCATCATGACATTCATATTTTATTTTTGGAGGTTCTCGCAAAAATACGACCATAGACAACATATCATACGACGATTCGCATCCACCTACCGAACTCACAAAAGGCTGGTCGGTTCTCCAACAATATAGATCCGATCGTGTTCAAACTTGGAATTCTGCAGTAGAGTTAGGTTCTGCAGGCTCTCCCAAAATTTCAGCCATGCCGGACGAATAGTTTATGATATATAGAATTTTTTTCAATTATTTTTAATTATTTTTTTTTTTGAATTTTCTAGTTATACCATCCTCACGAAATTCTGCAAAAATTTTCGCGTTGGCATTTTACAACTAATAACCATGTTTGAATCCAATCGGTTTTGTATTCTTCGAGTTAATGAGGAACAAAAAATATCCAAATTTCAGAAAATTTCAGATGGCTATAACTCTAAAACCGTTTGGACGATTATGCTCATAAGCAAACTCAAATGTCGCATTCAGATGCACAACCTAACCTGAAATTTTCAAGCCGCTATCTCTTTCCGTTCTCAGGTTATCGTGACAACAAAAATATTTTTTAATAATTTTTTAATAATTTTCTAGCGATACGATGCTCACAAAATTTCATAAACGTGCTTAGGTCTATATTCTACAACTATTCACCATGTTTGAATCCAATCGGTTTTGTATTCTTCGAGTTAATGAGGAACAAAAAACTACCAAATTTCAGAAAATTTTAGATGGCTATAACTCTAAAACCGTTTGGACGATTATGCTCATAAACAAACTCAAATGTCGCATTCAGATGCACAACCTAACCTGAAATTTTCAAGCCGCTATCTCCTTCCGTTCTCAGGTTATCGTGACAACAAAAATATTTTTTAATAATTTTTTAATAATTTTCTAGCAATACGATTCTCACAAAATTTCACGAACGTGCTTAGGTCTATATTCTACAACTATTCACCAAGTTTAAATTCGATCGGATTTATTTTGGTTGAAAACAAAATTATTACTCGGAAACCATTGGGCCGATTATACCCATTAACGAACTTGTCCGTCGTATTGGGATGCGCAACCCACCCTGAAAATTTCAAGTCGCTGGCTCTTTTCGTTCTCAAGTTATCGTGGCAACGGCCGGACGGCCGGACGGCCGGACGGCACCACAGAATTAAATTTCACATTTGGGCAAAACTATAACGCGTATGTTCCCCAGAACATACGCGCAAAAATGGGTTCAAGCCCTGTGGACAGGAGCTATCGGGCGCATGTTCATTCTGGAACACAAATTTTCCATTACAATAATCTTCATCTAGCTTCTATTTAGTATCAATTCCTGTAGAATGTGATCATAATAATTGTTTTTCATTTTCCAACTGCCCGATCCCAACAATACTTAGATAATATTATATCCATAAATTAAGCATTTCATTATTGCATTTCTTGAAATAGGTACCTTTTCAAGTCGATCAACATCGTCCTTCTTTCGACGTCTAAACTATGACTTGATTCTATATGTTTATGTCTTTGAATTTGTTTTCGGTGGAATTCAAAGAGTTCATAGAATAATCGATGAAAATACTGAGAGAGACCCAGGAAATTTGACACATTTTGTCTTATATCTCCAGAAATTGAAATCGTATAGAGCCAAAATTTTGCACAATGTTGCAAAATACTACAATTGACGTTAGTACAAGTTTTTGTTGCAATCTGATGAATAGTTCACGGAAAAAAAATTTTTTTTTCGAAAAAATTAAAAGAAATATTTTTTTAAAAGTTACCAACATTTCGATCATAACAGAATTTTGCCAAAAGTTGCGCGTTTATATCCTCGAACTGACTACCAAGTTTCGATTCAACATCTTCTTTAGTTCCTGAAATATCAGGGAAATAACCTCAAAATTTGAAATGTCTATAACTTCTAAACCGTCCGGCCGATTTTGCCCGTTAACGAACTTAACCGTCGCATTTTGATCAGAAACTTACCCTGAAAGTTTGAAGTAGATAGGACCTTCGGTGCTCCTGTTATCGTGCCTACGGCCGGAAGGCCGGCCTGCCGGCCGGCCGGACGGCACCCAAAAATCTGACACCGGATTCGTGATCAGGGAGTCCGAATTAGTCTATTAGCCAATTTTCAGCTCGAAATTCGAAAATTACAGACATTTGGACGAAATGATAGGACGATGTTCCCCTAGAACATGCGCCCAAAAATGTGGAAAAGCCCTGTGGACAGGAGCTTTGGCGCTATTGTTCAAGCTTTGACAAATTATATCTCCGAAAGTATTGGTTACTCAGAGTTGGGAATGATATCAATGGATTCTTATGATAGAACTGCATCATAAAAGAAATGAAATCCAAATAAACTAAAACTATAGCCAATACTATAAGTGGGAACTATAAATGTAAATAAATTAATTATATTGTATATTATTGTATTGTTATTGTTGCAGGGGGTACGTTGCACTGTGACCTAAAGGTCTATTGTGCCCCCCGTCAGAGCTATCGATGTCATCACCATCTAGAGCTCGCCGTCCAGTTCCAGAGTTCTGATGAACTCCAGTATCTGGGATGGCTTCAAAAAGGCTACGTCTTCGCTCCTGCAGATTTCTTGCCCAAAGCATTCCTTGCGTTGGTTTTAGATAGCGAGGTTATCAGGTGATCAGGAGTTTCATCCTCCGCCCAACAGAATCTGCACTCGTCAGTTTCTGCTAGCCCTAATCTCATTATATGCTTCATAAGGCCGCAGTGCCCTATGAGAGTGTTCTTACTGAGGTCCATATATTTCTAAGATCTGACAGTGGCAAAGTACCGGAGGAATTTTTTGGAGTAATACATTCCGGGCAGAAATCTCCAGTAAATACCTCTTTCAGTTTCTTTTTTAATCCGACATTCACTTTTGTAGGTGTATCTACCAACCCCACAGTAGGGTTCCGGGCCAATAAAGGGGGTTTGTGCCCCTTTCTTGGCAAGTGAGTTGGACTCCTCATTTCCTTTAATTTACGCGTGACCAAGAACCCAAACTAAGGAGACCCTCTTGTTCTTGCCTACTTCATTGAGTATCCTTCGGCACTCCCATCTTACTTTGGACTCCATAACATGGCAGCTCAGAGCATTAATAGCAGCTAAACTGTCAGAGTGGATTGCTATATCACATATCACAGTACTTCTGCCTGAAAGACGCTCGTATAGGAGCCTAGCGATAGTGAGCATTTGGTACCTGGCCATTAAATGAGGTGTACTGTGGCTAATTGCCAATAACAAAAACAAGACACACCGTGAAATATTTATTGATTTTAACAATCAACAAATATTCCGCGTGGCCGGGCTAGATACCTCATCGCTCAGTGTTCCCCAAAGAGGAAAGTATCATTCAAGAGCAGACACAGACCCCAGAATTTCATGGTTATTACCAATCATCAGTGTGACTTAGCCAAACACCGAATGAAAACTGACGGCGTTCTAGGAAACTTATTTCCATCGGTCAAGAACTGGTAGAGGAAAGAACCCCACCAGCGCCACCTATGGAGAATCCTTATGAACTCTGACCCTCTGCGATGAAGAAACCTTTAGTGATGTTTAGCGACGTTCATTCAAGAGGGTCAACAACACTGAGCTATGAGGTGTCTAGCCCCACCCCGCGGAATATTTGTTGATGGTCAAAATCAATAAATATTTCACCGTGTGTCTTGTTTTAGTTATTGGCAATTAGCCGCAGTACACCTCATTTAATGTTCACTGGTTTTTGGTTTGTCTAACCAAACTGACCGAGCGTTTTCAGTCCGTAAAGGTCGCTTTATGTTAGATGGCTTTGTCATTTCTTGACCCTCTTACGGCAAAAGAATGAACGTCGCTGAACATCGCTCAAGGTTTCTTCATCGCAGAGGATCGGAGTTCCTAAGGATTCTCCATAGGTGGCGCTGGTGGGGTTCTTTCCCCTACCAGTTCTTGACCGATGGAAATAAGTTTCCTAGAACGCCGTCAGTTTTCATTCGGTGTTTGGCTAAGTCACACTGATGATTGGTAATAACCATGAAACGCTGGGGTTTGTGTCTGCTCTTGAATGATTCTTTCCTCTTTGGGGAACATTGAGCGATGAGGTGTCTATCCCAGCCACGCGGAATATTTGTTAATGGTTAAAATCAATAAATATTTCACCGTGTGTCTTGTTTTGGTACCTGGCCCATATACTCCAGCGTCAGCTCCTGTAGTGGTTTTAGAATCATCTGTGTACCATTTAATGGCATTCTTTTTAAGAACTTGGCTGGTGGATTCCCTGTCCAAGTCTTTTTTCCCACCGAGCATCGTAGTGAAGTTTTTTACGATGCTTATTTTCTTAATCATTTCGTCACTAGGAAGATTGGCTGATAAAATGTACCTGATAAGAGAGGAACAGGCTTTCTGATTATTAATACTCTTATTATAAGCTCATTTCCTATATATATTCCGAGAATGGTCATGGGCCATTTTGTCTCTCACTACATGAAGTGGTGTGAGATTTGTGATAATCTCAAGAATAAATTAATTAATATAAGTGAAAAATGTTTCATAGAATGTAAACAGAATATGATAAATAAACGTTTTTGATTTGATTTCATTTGAACACTGAAGCTATGTGGTGTCGTGCGCTAATAGTAGTTGGATTGTGACCGCTTGGGAGCATCGCGTACTGTAGTCTTTTTTCAATTTGGCTTCTGTGCGTCAATTTTCAAGAATATTCTTATTTATATTTAAAAGGTAGTTCTACGACTCACCTCATGTTGTATTTACATATACATCGCCAAATTATTGTATTGTATTGCATATTATTATACTGATCCTCCTAGGTCTTCCCCAAATTTTTAAAAATCATATCTCCGGAAGTATGAGTTTTTCAGAACTGAGAATAATATCAATGGATTCTTGTGATGAAACACAATTTGAAATTTGTAAAGTAAAAAAATTATATTTTTTCCCTTACTCCGCATCCATTTTGTCATTCTGCCCAATAACGAACTTAACTGAGATATATATTTCCCAAACCTACTTCCAACTTTCAACTGTCTAGCTCTTTCCGTTCGAGAGTTATCGTGGTTACGGCCGGACAGAATTTTGACCACGGATTCTTGATCAGTGGGTCGAACCAAACGTTTAAAACTATTTTCAGCCAAAAACTCGAAAATTATAGATACCTGAGCAGTGAGCACTCTGTTCCCAGGAACAAGAGCACCAGAAAGGAATATATCGGTCAAAAGCTAGTTGAATAAAGGAGGTACTGATGGATATGGGGATCTACTCCATGGGTTCACCACGGACCCAAGCTACTACCGGAACTTTTTGCAATTATTTGAGCAGTTTGTTGCATTAGTTTCTTCTTTTATTAATAATTGGTTCAAACCCTGTGGACAGGAGCTTTGGCGCTCTTGTTCAAACTTTGACAAATTAAATCTCCGAAAGTATTGGTTTCTCAGAGTTGGGAATGACATCAATGGAATCTTATGACAAAACTGCATCATAAAATGAAATAAATTAAATAAGAATCCATTGATATCATTCCCAACTCGGAGAAACCAATACTTTCGGAGTTATGATTTGTCAAAGTTTGAACAAGAGCGCCAGATCTCCTGTTCAAAGGGCTTTCCCACTTTTTCAATTTGACTTCTGTGCGTCAATTCTCAAGAATTTTCGTAATTAAATTCAAAACGTAGGCCTATGACTCATCTCATGTTGGATTTATATACATCAGGAAATTATAATTAGAGTATTCCATGAAATCATATAGAATTGAGAAAAATTATTGAAATTTTGAAAAATCATATCTCCGAAAGTATTAGTTTGTTAGAGTTGAGAATGACATCAATGGATTCTTATGATAAAATTGCATCTTAAAAAAGATTGAATTTAAAATTTTTAATGTAAATTTTTTTTTATCTTTTTGTTACTCCGAAACCAGCTGACCGATTTTGCCCAATAACTTACTTAACCGAGATATGTATCTCCTATACCTACTCTGAAAATTTCAACTGTCTAGCTCATTGCGTTCGAGAGTTGTCGTGTTAACGGACAGCCAGCCGGACAAAATCAATATTGACAATGTATTCTTGATCAGTGAGTCGAACCAAATCATTTAAGACTTTTCAGTCAAAAGTTCCAAAATTACAGACATTTGAGCAAATTGATAAGAACTTTGTTCCGAGGAACAAGAGCGGCAAAGAGGTGGATACTAATATGAGAAAAGCCATTCCACCGGCGGATCGACTTGCTGTTACTTTACGATTTTTAGCAACAGAAAACAGATTTTAAATGTCACAGCACTATTAATTAATGGCCCGACATTCACCTCCCTCTGAGTAGAATCCCAGAGGGTAGTGGACACAATTCACTGTTGGGCCATAAATAAACAGTGCTGTGTCTAAGCTGGCATAAGGATAGAGTACCAAAGTTGTCAAAGCACAAGCTCCTAGGAGCTTCTGAGGGATCTCCGTGGGAAAGACTTGAGAGGGTCAGTATAATCATAATCATGTTTATAGCATGCGCGCCAAAGCAGATAGTCGACAGAGAGTTATCAATAATCCTAAAGTACTCCCAACATAATCCATACAACATAACAACTGTCACTTATCCTCTGCGCATGCGCAATCCACTCGCGGCAGAAAATCCTCTGAAAACGATACACCTTGCAAGAAATTTCAGAGGATATTGCATCATGAATCCACGCATGCGCTGACACTCACCAGGGGATTCTATGGAGGAATAGCATCCTCCACCCCAGCACCCCAAACCTCTCAGACGAAAACTCCAGCAGTTAAATCACTTCTCATCTGCGCATGCGCATAACGAAAAAGGCCTGGAAGGAGCATGAACTTTATTATTTTCTGGGTAGAATCTACCGAGAAGGTAGTGGACACCATTCACTGTCAGGCCATAAATTAACAGTGCTGTGTCTAAGCTAGCATAAGGATAGAGTAACAAAGTTGACAAGGAACACAAATGACTCTCCTTAGTCGTACAAGCTCCTGAGAGATCTCCTTGGGGAGTGTCAGTATAATCATAATCATATCTATAGCATGCACGCCAAATGCAGATTGACTTTACAATGAAAGAAAAATTGGTTCAAGCACTGACGTGAAGTCAGAAGCTTTTGCGCGTATGTTCTATTGTCCATTCTTCTGTATTGGACACCCTTAATCGAATTTACCATGGTAAATTATGTTGTCCATTCTCCTGTATTGGACACTCTTAATTCGAATTTACCATGGTAAATTCGAATTAAGTGTCCAATACGGGAGAATGGACAACATAATTTACCATGGTAAATTCGATTAAGGGTGTCCAATACAGAAGAATGGACAATAGAACATACGGGCAAAAGCTTCTGACTTCACGTCAGTGCTTGAACCAATTTTTTTTTTCGTGATTTTTTTTGAAATTTTCTAGGGATACGGTTATTAAAATTTTTTTTTTCGTCATTTTTTTCGAATTTTCTAGTGGTACGGTTCTTACAAAATTTTGAACACGTCTTTATGTTGATTTTCTACTACTAGTTACCAAGCTTCAATTCGATCGAATATTTATTTTTTCAGTTATCAAGAAAATAATATTCCAGGTGGGTATAACTCGGGAATTGTTAGACCGATTATGCCCAAAAACGAACTCAACTCTCCCTTTCGGATACGCAACCTACCCTGAAAATTGCAAGTCCCTATCTCCTTTCGTTCGAAAGTTATCGAGGCAACGGTCACCCATCTACTGAATTCACACAAGAATGCTCCAATCTCCAACAATATTAAACCGATCGTATTAAAACTTGAAACTTAGCGGTAGAGTTAGGTTATGAAGGCTCTTGTAAAATTTCATAACTTTCTAACGATTAGTTACTGATATATAGAATTTTTTTTTTTTATTTTCAATGATTTATTAAAAATTTTCTACAAATGCTATCCTCACCAAATTTTGCGAACATTTCCGCGTTGGCATTCTACAACTAATGACCATGTTTGAATTCAATCGGTTCAGTACTTTTCGAGTTAATGAGGAACAAAAACCACAAAATTTCAGAAAATTTCAGATGGCTATAACTCTAAAACCGTTTGGCCGATTATGCTCATAAGCAAACTGAAATGTCGCGTTCTGGTGCTCATCCTAACCTGAAAATTTCAAGCCGCTATCTCATTCCGTTCTCAAGTTATCGTGACAACAAAAATATTTTTTATAATTTTTTTAAAATTTTCTAGCCATATGATTCGCACAAAATTTCACAAACGTGCTTAGGTTTATATTCTACAACTACTCACCAAGTTTCAATTCGATCGGATTTATATTGGTTTAAAACAAAATTATTACTCGGAAACCGCTAGGCCGATTATGCCCATTAACGAACTTGTCCGTCATATTGGGATGCGCCACCTACCCTGAAAATTTCAAGTCGCTAGTTCTTTTCGTTCTCAAGTTATCGTGGCAACGGACGGCCGGCCGGACGGCCGGCCGGACAGAATCAAATTTGACCTCGAATTCTTCATTGGGGAGTCGAACTTAATCTTTTGAGACCATTTTTTTCAAAAAATTCGAAAGTTACAGACATTTGGGCAAAACTATAACGCGATGTTCCCCAGAACATACGCGCAAAACAGGCTAAAAAAGCATTGAGGTGGGGTCAATCTGCTTTGGCGCTGACATTCCTTAGTAGCACCTTGGGGAAGACCTAGGAGGATTAGTATAACCATAGTCGTGTCTACAGCAAGCACGCTAATGCAGATTGCTTTCCCTATGAGAGAATTAAAACCCTAAAGAAGCATTGGCGTGGGGTCAATCTGCTTTGGCGTGCTTGCTATAGACATGGTTATGATTATACTGACCCTCCTAGATCTTCAACAAGGAGAGCTCTCAGAAGCTCCTAAGAACTTGTGCGACTAAGGAGACTCAGTTGTGTTCTTTTTAGACATTGTTACTGTATCCATACGCTAGCTTAGGCACAGAACTATCAATTTTTGACCCAAGAGTGAATTGTTTCTACTATTCTCTGAGTAGATCTCCAGCTCGCTTAGGGGTCACTAAGTTCTTTAAATTTCAAGATCTTGTCTTCATTTCAAGACAAGATCAAGACAATAAGTAATTTTTGATTTCAAGACAGGAGAAGAAATTGAATGTGAATACCAAGATTTCTTGTCAAGAAATCTTGAAATATCTTGACTAACAATGAACACGCTAAAACGTATTTACTTGTTAAAAATATATTTTAACTTATTGAACACATTTTTGGCGCTCTTGTTCCTCGGAACAGAGTGCTTATCAATTTGCCCAAATGTCTGTAATTATCGAGTTTTGGCTGAAAATTTAATTTATTTTATGATCCAGTTCTATCATAAAAATCCATTGATATCATTACCAACTCTGAGAATCCAATACTTCTGGAGATAAGATTTGTCAAAGTTTGAAAAATAGTGCCAATGTTCCTTTCCACGGCGCTTTTCCACATTTTTGGCGCTCTTGTTCCTCGGAACAGAGTGCTTATCAATTTGCCCAAATGTCTGCAATTTTCGAATTTTTGGCTGAGAATGGTCTTAAACGATTTGGTTCGACTCACTGATCATGAATCCATGGTCAAAATTGATTCTGTCCGGCCGTCCGGCCGTTAACACGATAACTCTCGATCGGAATGAGCTAGACAGTTGAAATTTTCAGAGTAGGTTTAGGAGATAAATATCTCGGTTAAGTTGTTATTGGGCGAAACCGATCAGGTGGTTTCGGAGTAATAAAAAAAAACAAAATTTGAATTCAATTTTTTTAAGATGCATTTTCGCCATAAGAATCCATTGATATCATTTTCAACTCTAACAAGCTAATAGTTACGGAGATATAATTTTTCAAAATTTCAATAATACATCCTACTTCTATGTTTTCACAAAATGCTCTACTTAATCATTGTATCTATGAATTATCGTATGATCTGTGTTCACATATGTCATCTTGGACTTAGATACTGAACGCAACATACCAATATGAAGTTTGCCACATAAAACTCATCTGTCAAATATTCTGCTACATTTTACGCGGCATTTCTGAGTGCGTTTTTCAGCGGGTTGTTGGCTGGTTCCTAATAATTCAAAATTAAATATACAAAGGCGGTTTTGGGCAGGTGAGTTATTGATTTTCCTTGCCTTTTATGTGGTCATCTCCAGTTTCATTTTAAAATATTCATTCGTAAACATTAAATATTTGTTAAAATTCTTAATTTCAACTACTTGGGAAACGTATGAATATAAGGTAACCTTGAATCCTTCAATGTTACCCGCAATTTGAATTTGGTGAATCGGGAAACTTTCATTTTAAGGTGGAGAATGCAACGAAAATCGGAAAAACTCTAAGAATAATTTCGAAGTTATTTTTTAATAAACACATTTTGGAGCTCCCCAGATAGCACACAACATTCTGAGAATGTGATATCTAGCTTCTGAACGTTCATACATTAGAATATTCTAATAGAACGTTCCATGCATCGTCGTATAACATCTAGAATATTCAAGGAATGTCCTTCAGTAAACGTTCTGATCACATTTCAAAAATGATATCCATATCATATGATATGAAGAACATTACTAGAATATCCTTAGAGAATATTCATAGGAGTTGTAGTTTATTTCAGTATTTGGTAAGATCCTTGTGGAATATAATAAGAACCTCCTCAGAATGTTCTTTGATCATTGCGTCGCGTGGGATCATTTTGAGAATTATGGTTAATTTAATAGTGTAGTGTAACATTTGACTTTACTACTTCACCTCAGAGGCTTTTCGATGCTATAGAAATTTTTATATCTATTGTTCATAAGCTCGGTCAACACCTCCTACATCCTTTTAGGAGGTGTTGGCTCGGTATATTTTCACTAGTGAAAGTTAATCAGTAAAGTTCTGATTCAAATAGATGAAGAGCTTTTCAAGCCGAATATTTTTTCCTAATCTTCCAACCCTGACCGATTACTTCGGCTATCAGAACACGCTCCTGGCTCTTGTTACCAGCCCAGCCTACAGAGTACAGATATTTATTAATTTCACAATTCGCATCCTGGAATCATCATGTGACGTGGCGTAACGTGAACCAATATGGCGGTTCTTTAATCTTTGATGGTTCTTTGTAATAAACAACAAATAAGTTACGTGTTGAGGTCGTTGGTTATTTTATAGAGTTCATTGACTTATTCCGGAGCTTTTCTGCTGTTTAAACTATATTGAAATGGAGAATGAATATCTGAAAAGACTATTGTTGAACAACGGAGACTTTGCTGAACGGTAGGTTCGAAAAAAAGTACCTTCATCATGTGTTTACATTTGATTTTATTACAGATATACATATAATAAAGTTGGGATTAATTAACGGCTTAGATCCTTCAACATTGAATGTTTCTGATCTGGATAGTGGATAATTCAATTGATGGTGTTCCTCCAATCACATATATGGATATTGCAACATATTTGGATTATTATATACCACAACCTACAAGACATTCAAGCATTTTTGCTAATAAAGAGTTCATATCTAATAGCACAATGCTGGGATAATTACTTTGAAAACAAACAGTTATTACTACCAAAAAATACAAATTCAATTATTCACCTCACAGTCGCATTATTGTGATTTCGTTATATGATTTCCAAATAGTTGTTTCGAAGTACGAATCCTATAAGATCTGGAAATATGGGAAAAGAACTGCTAAGAAATTTCATTCAGAAGTTATTATGCCAGGGCTGATAGCGATATATTTCACATCTGTAGAGGTTGCTGCAGATTATCGAGAAATGATCTTAATAATAATGATCATGAACCAACTGAAGAATCAATCAATTTTGAAGAAAAGTTTGATTTTCCTATTAAATATTACAACGTATTACAAAAATTGGAGAAATAGTAATTTAGACCTTGAGGAAATTAAAACAAAAGTGGTAAGTTTCAAGATTTTGATTTGTGTGATGTATCCAAATGTTACATTCAAATAGATTTTTGTTCTCTAGAAAATTCATTGATACTACCACATTACTGGTTATCAAATTTGTTCACATATAAAAATCCTCGAAATTATTGTATGAAATTCTCCTGGAAATTAATAATGTATACTCCTATCTAACATATAGGATTAGATAAGTCCACAGCATACATATTATTATTTATGTTACATTTCGGTTGTTGTTTTAGGTTTACGAGTTGTCAAAAATTGGGGGCCTAAACACAAAGTGATAACAAAAGGAAAGGTTGATGACCAATGCTCTTGCTATGAACTCTAGCTGGTTAGGATTTAAGAAGAAGGATAATTTTTCGGCATTGATTTTTTCCGAAATAGTGATAGGTAAGAATTTTCGAAGAATTTACTATGTTCTATAAGATAGATAAGATAAGAAATATATTTCTATGAAGAAGCAATGTTTGATAGAATAACTAGTCAAGATATTTTACCGAAATCGCTTTACTTGGAATTATTGCGATAACTAAAATACATTAATACATATTTGAATTATCTCTCATATTTTACAGAATCTGTGATGAACATTCATCGAAAGATTACAGAGTCTGATGCGGAATTGGTAATTAAGGACTGGTTGGTTAAGGCGAAACAGAAGGAGGAAAAGTTCCAGAAATTAGACCTCAAAACTATAATCTAGTGAAGGTAGGAATATTAGTTGTACTCAATATCATTCATACCATGAAGCAATATTTTTTGATTATTCTACTAGCTAAAATTTGGTTTGTTGCCTTGTATTTCATTCTGATCTGGGTTTACACTGAAAACTATTAAATTATTCAAGGTGCCTAGTAATATTTCATTTCTTCTCTTCCAGAATCTCTGATTTTGAAACCAAAAGGCTGGTTGGTAGCCAAAAATGATGGAGAAGATAATCTCGCGAATATTATTTTTTTTATAAACAAAATATTTTGTTATTATTCTTTTGAATTTATTTCAGGAAATGTCTTCCTAAAAATAAAACTGATGACTTGAATTATGTATTATTATAAAATGGATTAGTGTTGTTTGACCTCGAATAATATTATTATATTATTTGTGAAAAAACTAGGCTTATGCTCAGAATCAGCATTCTGATGATTTTTTATGGGATTACGAAAATTAAATAAGAATTTCATAACCATTCAATGTGATGAGTCTATGAAATCTCAAAGTTTAACTAAATTTACAAAACATTTTAATTTTAAATTGAATTATAACAAAAAAGCATTCAATACCGTTAATTTATCGTTGAACACAATTTTTTTTTAGTTTTTCAGTTGGAGTTCGGTATTATTAATTCCCGCAGGGAATGCGGCAGGAATTAATAATACCAATGAATTTATAAATTCAACCAAATATTCTCGGAATTAAAGTATATTCTGGGAATATTTCTAGAATGAGTGGGAATCTCCATAGAATATTTGGAGTAATATTAATAGGAGATTTTTTGAAATGTACCTGGAATATTCTCAAGAATATGCCTGAAATATTGTCAAGAACATTCCTAGAAGGTTCTAGAATATTCGGGAGAACATTCATAGAACCTGTATAGAACCAGAGTTCCTCTCTCACTTAATAGTGCATGGAATGTTCTAAGAATGTGTGGGGTCTGTTGTGAGGATATTCTATGAATATTTGAACATTCTGGCGGTACCTTCTAGGAACATCCATATAACGTGTGTGTGCTATCTGGGTCTTGTTTCAATTTAGTTTCTTTTATGATGCCGTTTTATTATAAGAATCCATTGATCATTCCCAACTCCGAGACACCAATACTTTCGGAGCGCCAATAAAGCTCCTGTCCACAGGGCTTGAACCATTTGTTTTTATTTTTCTAGCAATGCTATCCTCACGCAATTTAGCACAAGTATTTGCGTCGGTGTTTTGCATATAACTACCGAGTTTCAATTCAATCAGATCACCATTTTTCGAGTTATTGTTAAGAAAAATCAATATAAAACTTCGGATACATATAAAGGACATGATTCTAGAACTCGATGCTAAATGTCAAATAGATTGAGTTTCTTAAATATTCATCAAAAATGTTTTAACTAAAAATGGCCATCACTCCGAAACCCCTTGGTGGATTTCACCCATTAACGAACTTAACCGAGATACTTATGCTGCAAAACTACCTGAAAATTCCAACTCATTTCGTTCGAGAGTTATGTATGGTTCTTACGGCTAGCCGGAATGACAGAATTGAATTTGACCCCGGATTATTCATCAGCTGACTCAATCGTTTAAGTCCATTACGGCAGAAAATTAAAAAAATACAGACATCCGGGCAAAATTATAGCACGCTGCAAGGAAAAATCAACAGATCTGGATCGTCTACAATATTCTGTCGGTCAATATTATTGACACAATATAATCCTCACACTCTTATACAGGGTGAGTCTTTGACCACTGCATTAATTTTAACCAAAGATCCCTCTCATCAAATGAAACACTTTTTTCATTTAACATTTTTCCAAATTCAGCTCAGGTAAAAAGATACAGGCTGTTGAAATTTTGAAAAAAAATCAGTTTTTATCTTGTAGCTTTGACATCCTTTTTTCGAATAAAATGAATGTTGTCGTAAAGTTTCCTATAACTATGATACATATTTTCCAAATATTAGTTATTTTCTACTTCTACTGGTTTTCTAGTTATGGACTCTTGGATTCATAAAACTAAACGAAATTAGCATAAAGAAAGCATATAAAGTTTTTCTTGAGTCATTCCAAGAATATTCCATCCTTTTAAAACATTATATTATTCTTCATCATTTCTCCTTAAACGCACCGTTTTCGAGATATTCTTCATTGAATGTTTTAAAATGGAAAACTCCAGAAATTTCACTACTTTTATGGATCCGTCCCTGAGCGTTGGAATCCCAAATCAAGCTGTAAACCACGTTACCATGCCTTATTATCGTCCGCCAACAATTCATAGATAATTTATATGCGGGAGTGCATTAGCAAATTGTGAAATCTTTAAACGCTTGTAACTTTTTACCTGAGCCGAATCTGGAGAAATGGTAAATGAAAAAAGTGTTTCATTTGATGAGAGGAATCTTTGATTAAAATTAATGCAGTGGTCAAAGACTCACCCTGTATATGCAGCATAAAGGGTATCCGGAAACGAAATCAACAAATGAAGACGGCAGATCTAGAAAGGATTTCATGCCGATGCTTTTTGAAAATGGTCCTTTCAGATTTTCAAAATTATTCTTGGTATGATCTTTTCTTAGCTTATTACAAGTTTTTTTGTTTCCCAAGCCACTTTGCACATTTCCATAGAATTTTTAATTCTGTAGAAATATGAATTATTCAACAAATTCAGAGTGTTCTGCCAGTAGGGTCTCAAAAATGGGTTTGATTAATTAACAATGATAACATTCATTTTTAATATCATAGTAATGAAGTATGCAAAAAACACGTTAATCTCAAATACAGTTTTCTCGCTCATCGTACGTCCTATCTGTTCAATTAGATATAATCTTTTTCTTCTAGAATACTCTGAACTTTTTAAATGGAGTTGGAAATCACAATTACACTAAATTTCCAGGTTCGATCATTCTTGATAAGAGCAAATTATACAATTTTGAAATGACCAATACCAAAGGGCAATCTTTCAGCATTTCTTAAAACTCAAATGACCTGAGTTGTGCCAAGATCTTCCATACTATTTCGAGAAGGGCATTGGAAATGGATTGGGATTTATTCACATGAATTTTGATGATTATTTATTTATTTATTTATTTAACTATAAATAAGGGTTGAGGATTTACCTATAAACCCAACAAAGAAAAAAGTACATACTATGAAAATTGAACGATTAACAATCGGCCAAAATGGCGATTGAGAAGAAAAAAAGAAAATAAAAGCAGCTGAGATCGCCATTGGTCCAATCCATTCTTGAATGCATTTACAGTTTGAGACTCCACAATCGTTGACGGCAGCTGGTTCCACGCGTTGAATACCCTGTTTGGAAGGAACATCTGGCGTGGCATTGTTTTGAAGGGTTCCTTGGAGAACTTGAAGCGGTGACCACGCAAGCAGTTTGTGTTGAGATGGAAAAAATCTCTCATTTTTTCGCCAAAATGACAATTCAATGCACGAAATGTGAAAATAAGTTCTCCCCTGGATCGGCGGTCGGCAAAGCTGGACAACCCAAAAATAGTTAGGCGATCCTCATAGGATAGGCGAAAGCGTGAATAAGGAAGACGAGTGACCCAACGCTGAACAGACTCGAGCAGATTTTCATCGTGTTTAGTTGATGGCCACCATACCTGGCCAGCATACTCCAATATCGGTCTTATGTACGTCTTGTAGAGGAATTTCCAAGTTGATGCTTCGGAGTTTTTGAAGGTCTTGCCGAGGAGGTATGTTATTCGTTTCGCCTTTGCCGTAACAGACCCAACATGGTCGGACCATGCAAGATCTGAACGGATAGTAACTCCAAGATCGACATGGTGAGTCACAGACCGCAGCTGATGACCATCGATCGAGTAAGATCGCTTTGGGTTGTTCCTACCAATGCGGAGAACGCCACATTTCTGGATGTTGAGGGGAAGCATCCATACACGGCACCATCTAGCAAGGATATCCAGGTCCTCCTGAAGAGTGTGAGCATGAAGAAGGGGAAGGTTGAAGAGTTTGGTGTCATCAGCAAATGAGGAGAGGGAGGACTTGAGGAGGGGAGGTTGATCAGATATATACAACAGAAAAAGAATTGGGCCCAGAACAGATCCCTGAGGGACACCAGATTTTACAATCTTCTCCACGGAGGAGTAAGCATCACCCACCCTAACGCGAAACTTGCGGTTGGTCAAAAACGACTTTATCCAATTTAAAAGTCCACCCTAATTCCCAGGTGCTCCAGCTTAGCAAGGAGACGCCTGTGGGGTACTCGATTATCTAAAAAAAATTTCAGTGGCACGGGCTCAGTTGGTTAGAACAAGAGAATTGAGAGATCTCGGGTTCAATCCCGGGATTGAAAAAAAATGTTCTCGTCTGACGGTATTGGCCACCATTAAAAACTTAACATTGCTTGTACATTACTGTAGGAGAACACAGTTTATTATTGTTCTGAGATTGCTATGCTTGAGGTAACATAAGGACAAAATCAAAAAGCTTCCACATAATTTCCCGAAAGAGTAGGTGACTATCGGGACTGCCAAGCAGCCAGTTTATTATCTCCTTTATTATTATTATTTTAATTGTTTGACCATTTTTGTCACAGAAATCACCTTAATATTATACCATTTTAATTCTACACTAATTTTCTGTTTTTGGTGCTCTTGATAATCGGAACAGAGTGCTTATCGATTTGCCCAAATGTCTGCAATTTTCGAATTTTTGGCTGAATATGGTCTCAAACGTTTTGGTTCGACTCACTGATCATGAACCTGCGGTCAAAACAAAATCGGTTCTGTCCGGCCGTCCATTAACACGATAACTCTCGAACGGAATGAGCTAGACAGTTGAAATAATCAGGGTAGGTTTTGGAGATAAATATCTAGGTTAACTTCCTTATTGGACAAAATGTTGGTTGTGGAGTAACGAAATGAATTGCAAATTTAAAATTAATTTTTTTTCAAGATGCAGTTTCATCATAAGATATAATTTTCAACTGTAACAAACTAATTCTTTTGGAGATATGATTTTTCAAAATTTCAATAATACATTGTACTTCTATGTTTTCACAGAATGCGAATTCTATCGGTCTGTGTTCATTGTTCATACATATTATCTTATCCTATAACAGACATGTAAAATTTATTTGTGTTCTAGAAAACAAAGTATGATTGAGTGCAAAATAGCCAATTATACGATATTATAATTTTTGGATGACGTAACCCTACCCTATATGCCCTTGGATAATCCATATAATGATGGAAATATATACTTTGGTAAGTTTATCAAATTGGGTTCAGAATATCCTCAGTGAAAACAAAACTGGAATATTGGCCAACTTCCAATTAATTGATATACATATAATTTTCAGAGTAGATCTGAGGAATGAATATTTCGGATACGTTCGTTATTTAATTTTAATTTATTTTCTTTCACGATGCAGTTCTATTATAAGAATCCATTGATATCATTCCCAACTCTGAGAAACCAATAATTTTGGAGATGATTTGTCAAAGTTTGAACAAGAGCGTCAAAGCTCCTGTTTACAGGGCTTTCCCACATTTTTTTATTTTTTTATTGTTTTAGATTTTTAGATATATGTGTATAAAAATCAGGCACTGGAGGTCCGAAACCTGATTGATCAAGATACTTTGAAGTTAACAATAAAATCATGCAAAATATAGGACCGTATATCAAAATAAATTCGGTGAATTTCGAACTGCACTATTTTGCAGCTTTAATGCCCTTCCTGTTAAAATAACCTCATCTAAATACACACTGATTAATAACTTTTCATTTTTGATACATACCGATTTTTTCTTAAAAGAAAAAACGAAATGATGGAAGCCGGTGGAAGTTCTTGCTAGCGTTGAAGCTTCATAATATTCTTCATTCATTTTACTGCTCAACGTGCTGAGGTAATCTTTGGAATCAAATAGTGGTGGTATATAGTCGTCAGGTGTTCCTGGAATCAGAAGAATGGAATGAAATTTGTGACAGTACGTTTTCAGGAGAGTTGGAAAAAAAAAGGGATATAATCATATTGATCTTCCAAGCATGTTTCTGAGGGTTGAAAATTGGTGATTGGAATTTCTGAATTATTATTTTAATTTGCATTCTACAACTTGCCTATTATATATAATGGGCAAAATCTGCCAAACGGTTTCGGAGTTAACTCCTGATTCTTCTTAAACGAACTTAAATATCGCATTAGGATGTGCAACCTACCCTGAAAATTACAAGTTGCCATTCGAAAGTCATAGTGGCAACGGTCCCCAATCCAGCTAAGTAGGTACTAAGCACAAGGCTGCTCGGCTTCCAAAATGTTCTCAGTACATTCAAAAGTGTAGGTACGAGCGTTGATTGGCTGCAAAATTAGGTTTTGAAGGCTCTCGCAAAATTTCAGCGATAGCGGACGTATAGTTTCTGAGATACAGAATATTTTTAAAAACATTTTTTTTTTTACATTTTCTACGATCCCCAGGAAAGTTCCCAAGGTCTTTATGTCGACATTCTCCAACTAGTTACCAAAATAGGTATCTTGCATGTATTTTTTTTGCACGTATATATTCTGGGAAACATCGCGTTATCATTTTGCCCAAATGTCTGTAATTTTCGATTTTTTTGCCGAAAATTGTTTCAAACGATTGGTTACGACTCCCTGAGGAAGAATTCGAGGTCAAATTTGATTCTGTCCGGCCGTCCGTTGACACGATAACTTGATAACAGAAAGAGATAGCGACTTGACATTATCTGGGTAGGTGGCGTATCCCAATATGACGGACAAGTTCTTTAATGGGCATAATCGGCCCAATGGTTTCCGAGTAATAATTTTGTTTTCAACTAATATAAATACGATCGAATTGAAACTTGGTCAGTAATGTAAAATATAAACCTAAGGATGTTTGTGAAATTTTGTGACAATCGTATAGCTATAGAAAATAATTAAAAAATATTATTTAAGTCACGATAACATAAGGACGGAAAAAGATAACGACTTGAAAGTTTCAGGTTGAGTTGTAAATCTGAATGCGACATTTGAGTTATATAGAGGCATAATGGGCCAAACGGTTTTGGAGTTATACCCATCTGAAATTTGGTTGTTATTTTCTTAGTAACTCGAAAAATACAGAACCGATCCAATTCACACATGGCTATTGAAAGGTTTTTTTCTGGGTTTTCTCTACCAAACTCTGAAAAATATCTATAAAATAAAAATTAATTATTTTGTGATTTGCTTCTGCTTAAGAAACACAAGATATTTGTCAGAAGCAATCAATTGAACAATGTTGCCTAACAAACAACAACGAAACAACATCAATGAAGAAACAACTATATCGTAACGTTTCGGAGTCTATATCAGACTCCTTCGTCAGACTTTTAATGAAAAACTTTAGAATTATTTTTTTGATAGTTATTTTGTGAAATTCAAGAATTGTCACATTGGCAGTATTTAAAAATCATAGCTAACATAGTTTTACTTCGCATAGAAATTTCCAACTTCTTACTCCTTTTTCAATAAATTTAGCCAAATATGGTCAATACCAATTGAGCAATTTGCAAAATTGCATTCTCTGTTCAATAAAATACAAGTTGACTCCTTAAGTTTCCTTTTCATATAATCCGGTAATGTCATTAGAATCTTTGTATTACTCCAATCCATCATGTGATCTCCTTGGATTGTACATACATGTTCTGCTATTTTTGATTTCTGTATGTCTCTATTTCTCAAGTTATTCTTTTGCTCTGACTTTCTTACTTCTAGTGTCTTGATGTTTCTCCTGTGTATGATTTACCACAAATACAAGGAATATTATATACAGTTTTTTGATTTTTGTTTTTCATTTATAGGTTTTGTTTTCGTTAATAAAGACCTAAGATCATTTTGTGTTTTGAAGACGGTTCTTATATTGAACTTAGAACCGATTCTTCTAATTTTTTCAGAAAGGTCACGAACATAAGGGATCACATTCAACAGATTGGGTTGCTGTTCTTGTTGATTATTCTGTTGTACTTGTTGATTATTTTGTTGTTCCTGATTATTTGTTCTTCTATCTAAATTCATGATACATGTATTTATGAATTGCCTCGGATATCCATTTTCTTCAAAAAATTTTTTGATGAAATCAATTTCATTATTTTGAATTTAAAGAGTAGAACAAATTAGGTTCGCTCTATCATAAAGTGTTTTAATAACACCTCTCTTCACACTAAGCTGATGGTTTGAATAGAAATTTAAATATCTATTTGTATGTGTCTGCTTCCTGAAGACACTCGTTTCGAAATGGTTCGGATACGTAATTATCGAAACATCCAGAAAAGAAAGCTGATTATTTTTTTCTCTATTTCCAAAGTGAATTTTATTGTAGGTTCCTTTGAATTTATGAAATCGAAAAATTTGCCTAACTCTTCTCTACCATGTTGCCAAATTACAAATATATCGTCAACATATCGCCACCAAGCTTTTGGTTGATAATGAGTACACCTCCCACAGTATCCTTTAATGATTACTTCACACATGGTTATCAGTTGTAGAATACCAACGGAAAATTATTGCGGAATTTCGTGAGGATCGTATCAGTAGAAAATTTTTAAAAAATTATTGAAAATCATAAGAAAAAATATCTATATATCAGAAACTATTCGTCCGACACCGCTGAAATGTTGCGAGAGCCTTCAGACCCTAATTCTACTGCCAAGTTTCAAGTTTGAACACGATCAGGTCTATATCGTTGGAGATCCGAGCAGCCTTATGTGAGTTCAGTAGGGGGATGGGTGACTGTAGGGCCTCGATAACTTTCAAACGAAAAGAGATAGGGACTTGCAATTTTAAGGGTAGGTCCATGCAAATGGGAGAGTCCAGTTCGTTGTTGGTTATAATCGGCCCAACGGTTTCGAAGTTATACCCATCTGGAATATTATTTTCTCGATAACTCAAAAATACAAACCCGATCGATGACCGATGAAGCTTGGTAACTAGTTGTAAAATATCGACCTAAAAGAGTGTGTGGAATTTTGTGTGGATTGAACCCCTAGAATATTTTAAAAACATTACGAAAAAATAGAATGTATCTTACGATAACTTGAGAACAGAAAGAGATAGCGACTTGCAATTTTCAGGGTAGGTTGCGCATCCGAATGCAACATTTGATTTAATGAGTATAATCGGCCAAATGGTTTTGGAGTTATACTCATCTGAAATTTTGTTGTTATTTACTCTATAACTCAAAATATACAAATCTGTTCCAATTAAAACTCGGTGATTACTTGTAGAATGCCGACCCGCTAATTTTCGCGGCATTTCATGAATATCGTATCCTGGAGTAAGTTTTTTCGTATTTCAATTGCAATAAAATACATGTCAGAATTAAAAATGTTGTGATCATAGACGATTCTCTCGTTACTGAAGCCAGTCATTACAATGGTATGAAATGTATTCAAATATTATAAAAGCTGAGAAAACGGTACCTATAAATCGATATTAAATTCGATTAAGAGTGCCCAGTAGAGGTGAGTAGACAATAGAACATGTGCGCAAAACTCCTCATTTCACATTAGTGCTTGAACCAATTTTATCATTTTAATTTGTTTTATTTTCTGTATAAACCCTCCTTAGCTACATTAAAATGAGGTGTACTGTGGCTAATTGTCAAATAACAAAAACAAGACACACGGTGAAATCTTTATTGATTTTAATCATCAACAAATATTCCGCGTGGCCGGACTAGACACCTCATCGCTCAGTGTTCCCCAAAGAGGAAAGTATCATTCAAGAGCAGACACAGACCCCAGGGTTTCATGGTTATTCATGGTTATGATGATTGGTAATAACCATGAAACCCTGGGGTCTGTGTCTGCTGTTGAATGATACTTTCCTCTTCGGGAAACACTGAGCGATGAGGTGTCTAGTCCGGCCACGCGGAATATTTGTTGATGGTTAAAATCAATAAATATTTCACCGTGTATCTTGTGTTTCCTCGATAGCTATTTATTACTGCCGCTGAGATTTCTTTGCACTAGAATTTTGTGGAAATTAAACTTCTAACATCTCTATAGACGTCAGCAAAGTGATGATATTCTGACGAGGAAAGAAATGTATTAACTTCGGACAAATGTGCATGTTCAACAAAAATAACGTGGGTACACAGTCGCATCTGTTAAATGTAAATCGTTTAAGGGATATTTATTTTGCATCAATGAGTTGTATGAATTTGTGGTTATAATTAATCAATGCTGAAAACAATATCAGTAATGATATAGTATATTTCATTCAGAAAAGTCCAGAAAGTAAGCTTTTTCCGTGCGAGCGCGATTAGTGTTCGGCTTTGCCTCACACGGGAACTCGCGCAAGCACGGAAATATTTATTTATGTACTAAGGACGAAAAACTGTCCATTATAGTCAAGGGTGGAAATTACTATCCGAGGCGGCGCCGAGGATATCAAGCCGGCGAGACAATAGACAGTTTTTCGTCGAGGTGCATATCAATTTTTTTCGTCGACCTAAACATGCCGTATTCATAGTGACCACAGCGGACGAGAAAGTACTTTCTCTGTTTCAGTATCGTAATGAGTCCATTACAGCACTGAAAACAGTGCTGGAATGAACTCATTCCCGCATTGCTTCTAGTTATATTTTTCGTTTTGTGGTAGTCAGCACTGACATTCGATCCTATCAAATTTCAACACACGTCAATTGACAATACAATATAATCTGGATATAGTGAAATAATTGTTGAGGAAAAGCTTTATTTTCATTGAAAAATATGGTACTAGAGATTTCCTTCTTGCTAATTTTGAATCATGCATGCTATTAGGAAACTGTTTTATTTGTTTCTCATTTGTAAACGTCAGTTTCCAAAAACACAATATTAATCAAGAAAGTTTATTTTATCAAGTCACTAACATGTAAAACTGACAGTTAACTTGCAAAATTTTTACAAGTTAGTAGTATTATTTACATTAGAAAATTTTGTTTTATCGTCATATATGTTGAAAATCATGGTACAATAATTGTTATTTCCAGTAACACAGATTTTTGATGAAAAAAGAGTTGATACTGATGATGATGAACCATCTGTTGACTCAGAAACTGCTGCACTCGAGGACTGCAGAACATTTGTACTTTCCTTACTACCAAATAATTTGCTAGACATTTCGATTTTTTTGTTGACCGAATCATCGACATAACTCATCGCAATTTCGGTGCTCTTCCACCCTCCTGCACGCTTTAGTGCTAAAATATCTCCACCCGAATCCGCAACCATAGTGGCTCCAGTTCTGCGAAAAGAGTGGCCGGTGTATAACTCTGGGTCTTTTAAACCTAAATATTTCGCTATTTGCTTTGGGACACCACCAATAGTGTGCTGGCCATTATTAAGGGAAATGCTTAGGCTTTCTGTTCCAGGAGGCCGAAGATTTACATATTTTCTGTATATCATGCAGGGCTTGAAGCTGCAGCCATCATCGGTTAAGGTGAATCTTCTTGTTGTTAAATTTTTTGTTTGCCGCAATGTGACAATAACGTATTTTCCCATATCTTCTACATCATTCATGTTTAAGGAGAGAATTTCGTCACATCGACAACATCCAAAAATCCCAAATATTGTTACAATTTTCGCCAGCAACCACTGGTCATCAGGAGCATGTAAAAGAAATTGTTCAGCCTCTTCTTTACTTAATACCTTGGCCTTTTTTGGCGTATAACGCTCATTTTTTCGTTTCAGAAACGCTATTACCTTTTGAAATCTGCAAATGACAACTAAACGTCATATTTTTCAATAAATTTTTTGAGGAAAACAAACCTGCGAACAGGGGCATTTTCTTTCATTTCCAAGCAGCTTTTCAGCATAGACCATTTTGTCCATAAAGTATTAGGGCTGAATCTAGCTGATAGTTGATTCAAGTAGACCAACAAAACATCTTCAGTTACCCCAATCACACTATTTTTGTTTTGCCACTTTTTGAAGTCGTCGTATTCTCGCTCGTACCTTGAAGCCGATTTTGCAGGTAATAAACTTGAAGCTACACTGCTGGCTGCCTCAATAATTCCTTTTTGTACATTCATTTTCGCTTTCGCCATAACAAATGTAAAGAAAAATAAACAGACATGTTCATGGCAACGCTTCCATAGCTTACGACATTTGCGACAAATTATTGAGATTTTTTTGGAATTTATCTAACCTTTTTACAAATGAGAAACAAATAAAATATAAAACAATACACGCAAGGAAACGGGTTTTACAGGCTCAAGGAGGTAACTGACTTGCCTGCGGCTCGTCAGTTATATCCTCCATTCGCCAGTAAAAACCCTCTTACCTTGCTAGTAACGTTATATACTATTAAATCTGATCTCCATGCCCTATTTACGTTTCAAATTCAAATTCCGTAATCTGTCAACTTTCGTAACAGTCACACCAACTACCAAGATACAATACAAAAGTCACTAGGATGTTATAATCCGAATTTTTCATTAAATTTCAACAGTATTATACAAAACTTGTCTGAAATAGAGAAAATATCGTCTAATACTCGTTGCAGAAGGCAATTCCAACACTCGTTCGAAGGCAATTCCAACACGCGTTCGAAAACTCGCTCCTTCATCGCTCGTTTTCGAATTTTGCATTCGTGTTTTAATAGGAGCCCATTCTGCAACTTGTTTAAGAATATACTATTCTCGTCCGCAAAGTACTTGCCTCCAATAATAGTCAATTTTACGGCTGCAAATTAGTACGTAAAATGTCACTTTTCATAGAGGTCGACGAAAAAAGCCTTTCTGGACGTGTAATGAACGATATTGTTCATGATACCATTATGTGTTCTTCAGGAGACAGCATTTCTATATTGTAGAACAATAATTATTCAAAACACTGAAATAAACAATAAATAATTCATCTCAGCCATAGAATAGATATATCTCAGCGCACCGTAAAACTTCTTACGGTACGGCCACACGGATAAAGGTCAACGATACTGTAAATCGACATGTTATGATAGAGAGGTGTAATGAACAATACATACCCTGGTAGTAGAATAGCTCCACGTGCATCTGGATATTTTTATGAAGTTTGGGCATCTCTCCCAAAGCAATCAGATTTTTCAGCAAGGACTCTGTAGGTTTAGTCAAATCTGTACATGCTTTATCTTTATCTATCCTTCCCTCATATTGGAACTTGAACTTGAAGTTTTCTTGTATGCTCTGAGAATTGTCGGTGAAGAATAATATGAATTCCTTGACCTGCATGAATCAGAATTATGTAATTTAATCAGAAATCTGACATTTTTAAAATACTAATATCTAGTTGAAGAGCCAAACACAAAATAGAAAATTTTCAGAAAGACTTTTTTCATACCTTCTACGAATCTTGAAATCAGCAAAATGCAAAATATTTCTTATAAACCCTGTCAACATCAATAAATTATGATGACGTCAGCCTACAATCGTTAAATAGATGCCTAACAGTAAAGATGGTATCATTTGAATAAAGGGTTTTCCAATAAGGACGATATGATTTTAAAATGAAACAAAATAGAAATTATTTCAGATATAACTACACTGACCTGAATTGGAAGTAGTCCGTTAAAGACTCCGCCTCATACATTAAAAGAGAATCTTTGTTAAAAACGTCTTCTTTTAAAAGCGTGAGAATTTTCTAGAGAACATACATGGTCATTAGGGCAGTTATTTATACCATTCCGAGTAAAAGTATCTTTGTCCGAACAAACGTCTTTCTGTAGAAATTTTCATTTTGCTCATGCTGCTGAAGAAGCCATTGACAAAAGGCTATAGTTTCTGCACATGGGGCAAATAATGTACTGTTTGCGCGCGTGTTCCGCAAAGAACAGCGTGCAATTATCTGCCGAAAATGGTCTCAAAGTTTTGTATTGATCAGATGGCTATAAACTAAGAAAAAAAATTACAAAAATTTGAATTTTTTTTTCACAATAACTCAAAAAACTATTCATCCGATTGAATCGAAACTCGGTAGTTAGATGCAAAGTACTGACGCAAACACTTGTGCAAAATTTCGTGGGGATAGCTGCAGTAGAAAAAATTCAAAAATGTTTAACTATTAGCGGAATATTTTGCTTGAAATTCTGAAACCAGATATCGGATTGTCAGCAATATTGACACTTCGGTGACTAATAATGAACTCTTGGGCTGTGCGAAATTTCAGTAACAACAGAACATTAGCCGGCTCAGGTGGTGCAGTTGGTATAAAGACCTGCTGTGGTGCCGGGGTCGCGGGTTCGAATCCCGCTCAGGGCATGGATGTTGGTTGTGATTGTCCGGTATGAATATTAGAAATTGAACTCTGCTGGTTAATGACCAAAGTCAAGACCATATTTAGGGACTAGGTCCAATATGACTAAAAAAAAAAAAAAACAGAACATTAGGAGCCTAAAAAAATTTAATAATTTTGAACTTCAAACTGGACAAATTATTTCAGTTATTTTCCTACGTGGAATATCACATTTGGTAAACATTCAACGTGTTTTATCTGATAATTACGATATGTACGAGGGCAACTGACTAAAATACGGACGAGTAAGTACCGTGGCAATTGAGTAAGTGGGTGAACGATGTGCGGAATTTTAAATTGGTTTTCAGAATTTGTCTGAACGTTGAGTGACTGGGGGTGGAACTGGAAGGCCATATTACCATCTCATGTCAATTATGTGAGTGTGCAAGCCAATTTCAGGAAAAAGTGCAGTGTCCGAGGTGTAGTGTTGATAACATAATCCTTGGGGCCAATATTGAAATTCATCCTGCCACATGCAGGCATAGTTTCGTTATTAGCATGCACGGACAAGAAATTAACTCACCCAAGTCTGCTCAGATCTCCAACAATATAGACCCGATCGTGTTCAAACTTGGAAATTGGCAGTAGAGTTAGGTTCAGCGATGTCGAACGATTAGTTTCTGATATATAGAATGTTTTTCATTGATTTTCGATGATTTTTTTGAATATTCTAATGATACGATCCTTTAACAGACATTTTCGCATCGGCAATCTACAACTTATCACGTATACCATTTTTGAATTGGATCGATTATTTTTTGAGTTATTGAGGATATAACAACCAATTTCAGATGGGTTCAGAACATGCGCGCAAAAATTGAGATATTCCGAACAAAATTAATGGCTATCAGAATGACAATGTTATCCGACACTTACATATTTTTTGCGGAATGCATCCTTGAATCCTTTTATCCATTTTCTATACAGCTGGGCAATACCCGTACCGACGCACTCCATCTTTATTGTTCTGTATGGAATCGAGTTAAATTCTTTGGTGGCGAAAATGTTCTCCGGAATGGGTAACCTCTGAAATAGAATGTTTACCAACGATACTTTAACTATTCGTTCCATGTATCTCTGCGAGCAAGTGTAATTTTTCGTCCCATTGATAACATCTTGTTTGGATATTTCCTGAAATGAAAATATCTTGTATTTCTGCTAGACTTCAGGATTCGTTGGAATCTGCTCAATTTAATAGGTACTAGGTATAGCACAGGCGATATAGGTTCGAAACAGGGGGTTACCTTGGAAAAAAATTTGTCAGTTCGATGATACCTTGTGGAGTTGTTTGTGGGTATGTATGCAAACTATGTTCAAGTTATCCAACTACATTTTTTGTGGCATTTGAGGGGTGAGGGATAAACAGCAAAATCGGTATTTTGCGCGTATGTTCTATTGTTCATTCTCCTGTTTTGGACACTCTCAATGGAATTTACCATGGTAAATACTCTTACGGTGTTACTGCTGAATATTTCCATTGATTCGGTATAATACCCTCAATATAACATAGCGTCACCTCAGAATCACACTGTTGTATATCGCATTTTTATAATTTTCGAGTTATCCACATCACAAAGTTTTATGTTCCGCAAATATTTGTTTGGTAGAGTTTCAAAACTGTATCTCAATATTTCCTCTGTAGGCAACCATAATTGCATAGTTGTATGAAGGTTATGTAACTTTTTTCAGTTAAATAGTGGCATGATAGTTGATCAGGCATATTATAGGGCAATGTTTCCAGAATAATATTTTTATTCATATTTGTTTATTCTATTTGTGAGAGTATTATAAAATATTCTTATGTTTGTTCAAATCAATATATTCATGCTCTTTTTGGCGCTCTAGTTCCTCGGAACTGAGTGCTTATCAATTTGCCCAAATGTCTGTAATTTTCGATTTTTTCGATGAACATGGTCCTAAACGATTTGGTTCGACTCACTGATCAAGAATCCGTGGTCGAAATTCATTCTGTCCGGCCGGTCCGGCCGGCCATAGGCACGATAACTCTCGAACGGGATGAGCTAGACAGTTGAAATTTTCAGAGTAGCTTTGGGAGATAAATATCTCGGCTAAGTTCGTTATTGGGCAAAATCGGACAGATGGTTTCAGAGTAACAAAAAAAAATTTTTTCCAATAAGCAATTTTACCATAAGAATCCAATGATATCATTTATAACTTTAACAAGCTAATACTTTCGGAGATATGATTTTTCAAAATTTCAATAATAAATCGTATTTCTACGTTTTCACAGAATGATATAATTATTCTATGTATGAATTGTCATAATGTGAACTTATTTTCCAGAGACATGACATTATCTAATCAATCGAAGAATTATGAGAATAAAGTGTATTCCGAAATGTGAGCGAAGTGAGAAAACTCTCAGTAGTTTGCTCCGAAAATAGTTTTTCTCAGAAAAGTCTTACATTTCGGAACGGAACATGAAGTAAGAGATCTGAGAGAAGCGAGACTGCTTTTCATCCATAGACATAGAATGCTCATTTCTCTCACTTAATGACGGGACGGACGGAAGCGAATATTATAACTTCAAAAATATTATGTTGGTGTTGAAATACTCGTATTTTGGCGATGCAACGGGGACCTCACCCAAAAATGTTTGAAAATATTACGTAAATATTGAAAGCATAATTCTGTAGTTCGAGAGAGGAGTTAATTTGGTGAACGTAGATCAGGAAATTTTTGATCGATTACAAGGTAATTTTTCATTATTACTTCTCTTCTTTCATACATGTTTTATGGAATATCTACTATTTGTATATACTTCAAACCTGTTTTGGGCAATTGTCATACGAAACTTGTTTTTTTGGTGCTCTAGATCCTCGGAACAGAGTGCTAATCAATTTGCCCAAATGTCTGTAATTTTCGAGTTTTTGCTGAAAATGGTCTCAAACGATTTGGTTCGACTCACTGATCAAGAATCCAAGGTAGAAATCGATTCTGTCCGTCCAGCCGTAGGCACGATAACTCTCGAACGAAAGGAGTTAGAGGATTGAAATTTGCAAGGTGGATTTGGAGCGTAAATATCTCAGACGAGTTCGTTAATGGGCGAAATCTATCAAGCGGTTTCGGAGTTATGGCCGATTTTGGTAAAAATATTTTTTATGAATATTTCCGAAACCGATCACTCGATCTATCTGTAATTTAGCATCAAATTGTAGAATCATGACCTCAATATGCATGTGAAGTTTTGTATTGACCAGGTTACAGCAAAGTGTAAAAAAAAATTTGAAAATTTAAAAAAAGTTTTTCTACAAGAACTCTCGAGCGGAATGAGCTAAGTAGTTGAAATTTTCAGAGTAGGTTAGGGAGATGAATGTCTCGGTTAAGTTCGTTATTGGGCAAAATTGGCTAGATTTAATTGTATTTCTTCCATGGTGCAGTTCTCATTCTCAGATTGCTCATTTAATCTTGATAAATAAACTATTATTTGAATTGAATTTCCTTTATGATGCAGTTCTATCATAAGAATACATTGATATAATTCCCAACTCGTAGAAACCAATACTTTCGGAGATATAATTTGTCTGTTTGAACTAGAGCGCCAGGCCTTGAACCCATTTTTTGCGCGCGTGTTCCGCAAGGAACAGCGTGCTATCATTTCGTCACAATGTCTGTATTTTTCGAATTTTTTTTCGAAAATGGTCTCAAACGATTGGGTTCGACTCCCTGATGAAGAATTCGAGGTCAAATTCAATTCTGTCCGTCCGGTCCAGCCGTTAGCAAGATAACTCTCGAACGGAACGACTTAGAGCGTTGAAATTTGCAGGGTAGTTTCGTAGCGTAAATATCTCGGACAAGTTCGTTAACGGGCGAAATCGACCGAGCGGTTTCGGAGTTAAGGCCGTTTTTAGTAAAAACGTTTTTTATGAATATTTCCGGAACCGATCACTCGATCTTTTTGAAATTTGGCATCAGATTGTAGAATCATGACCTTTATATGCCTGCTAAGTTTTGTGTTGAACGGACGGCCCTAAAGTGGCAAAAAAAAAATTTGAAAATTTGAAAATTTTGTTTTCACGATAACTCAAAAAATACTGATCTGATTAAATTGAAACTCAGTAGGTAGATGCAAAAGACCAAAGCAAACACTTTTGCAAAATTTCGTGAAGGTCACGTGACTTGAAAAAAATAAAAAAATACTACTACTTTGCGGAATACTTTGAGTCCTTTAACTGCTGTAGTTTTCGTCAGAGAGGATTGGGGTTTTGGGGTGGCGGATGCTATTCCTCCATAGAATTCAGATATCTGATGAGGGTCTGCGCATGCGTAGATTAAAGATGCGATATCTTCCGAACCACTAGTGTTGGAGATTCGGAGTTTTTTGTAAGGTGTGTTATTTTGAGAGGACTTTTAGCCGCCAGTAGATTGCGCATGCGCAGAAGAGAAGTGACTGTTTTTGGGTTGGATGGGTTATGTTGGGAGTGCTGAGTCGATATTATGAGGTTTTAAAAGAATATTCATAGCAATTCAGTGCAAGGACAAGTCAGTTTGGGGGATGTAGCGTTGTTTCCGAGTTAAAGTGTCCGTACCGTGGCCCTGGGGCTAATTTTGAAATTGATGTTACCGCTTACAGGCATTTTTCGTTATGCGCATGAGCAGATAATCAGTGATTTAACTGGTGGTGTTTTCGTCAGATAGGATTAGGGTTTTGGGGTGGCGGATGCTATTCCTCCATTGAATCCCCTGTTGAGGGTCTGCGCATGCGTGGATTAAAGATGTGATATCTCCTGAACCACTAGTGTTGGAGAATCGGAGTTTTTTGTAAGGTGTGTTATTTTGAGAGGACTTTTAGCCGCGAATAGATTGCTCATGCGCAGAAGAGAAGTGATTGTTTTTGGGTTGGATGGGTTATGTTGGGAGTGCTGAGTCGATATTATGAGGTTTTAAAAGAATATTCATAGCAATTCAGTGCAAGGACAAGTCAGTTTGGGGGATGTAGCGTTGTTTCAGAGTTAAAGTGTCCGTACCGTGGCCCTCGGGCTAATTTCGAAATTGATGTAACCCCTTACGGGCATTTTTCGTTATGCGCATGAGCAGACCATCAGTGATTTAACTGCTGGTGCTTTCGTCAGAGAGGATTGGGGTTTTGGGGTGGCGGATGCTATTCCGCTATAGAATCCCCTGGTGAGGGTCTGCGCATGCGTGGATTCAAGAAGCGATATCTCCTGAACCACTAGTGTTGGAGAATCGGAGTTTTTTGTGAGGTGTGTAATTTTGGGAGGACTTGCAGCCACGAGTATACTGCGCTTGCGCAGACGAGAAGTGAATGGTTTTGGGTTGTTTGGGTTATGTTGGGAGTAATGAGCCGATATTGTGAGGTTTTAAAAGAATATTCATGTCAATTCAGTGCACGGACACAAGTCAGTTTGGGGGAAATAGCGTTGTTTCCGATTTGAAATGTCTGTATGGTGGCCCTGAGGCGAATTTATAAATAACTATATTCGGTATCTATATTAAAATACGTTCGGATTTGGAGAAGATGCAATTGCGTCCCTAACGGAGGACCCACAACCGAATTTTTTTCTGATCTACGGTAAAGCTAACAGCCAAACTGTATTGATAGCTATATTTGTTAAAGGTACTTGAAAAAAAAAAGCACTGACGTGAAGTCAGTACTCTTTGGCGCGCGTGTTCACGGTGGCTAATTTGAATTGAATGATGAGTACTTCAAGCTCAGTGGATAGAGCGAGCCGAAGATCTACCCAAAGGATAGTGGACATCATTCACTGTCGGTTCAAAAATTAACAGTGCTGTATCTAAGCTGCCATCAGGATAGAGTAAAAAAGTTGGAAAAGAACACAAGTGACTCTCCTTAGTCGCACAAGCTCCTAGAAGATTTGGGAGGGTCAGTATAATCCTAATCATGTTTATAGCACGCGCGCAAAAGCAGATTGACTTAACAATGAAAGAAAAAGTGTAAAAAGTCAATCTGCTTTGGCGCGCGTGCTATAAACATGATTAGGATTATACTGACCCTCCTAAATCTTCTAGGAGCTTGTGCGACTAAGGAGAGTCACTTGTGTTCTTTTCCAACTTTTTTACTGTATCCTGATGGCAGCTTAGATACAGCACTGTTAATTTTTGAACCGACAGTGAATGATGTCCACTATCTATGGGTAGATCTTCGGCTCGCTCTATCCACTGAGCTTGAAGTACTCATCATTCAATTCAAATTAGCCACCGTGAACACGCGCG
Organism: Halyzia sedecimguttata; assembly: GCA_937662695.2. Taxonomy (NCBI): domain Eukaryota; kingdom Metazoa; phylum Arthropoda; class Insecta; order Coleoptera; family Coccinellidae; genus Halyzia; species Halyzia sedecimguttata. Next base: position 37,725,206 of record OW569411.2, read on the forward strand.
CCAAAGAGTACTGACTTCACGTCAGTGCTTTTTTTTTATATCTTTTTACGATAACATAGTTGTATGTATCAAAGACTATGAAGAATAAGGTGTTCCTTGGGATAACATAGTTGTTTGCAAAGACAGATTTCCGGAAAAATCTGACTGATTTTTAGTCTTCTAGCCTAATTATGATCTAATTCAAAAAAATCTAATATACACCACCTCTCCAGATAATTGTAACTTTATCAACTGTAGAGCTACAATCACCAAAATTTTGTTTCTCTTTTTTTAAAGAACTTTGTTTACTGCACATACCTTCAACAGTATAATTCTGAGGTGACGATAGGTTGATAATATGTGTCTAGTAATATACTCATATATAGCCTTTATAAGTTCTGAAGTCAGACCACCGGGTCCTGGTGAAAATTTTTTTTTTAGCTTTGAGATCAAGATTCTTTTTTCATTTTCATTTGTCGGTTTCAAAAACAACGAAGATTTTACGTTAGAGTCACCCAAAAAATTAGTTGGTAAACTACAATTTTCGATATTCTCTGACATTGTTATTTTTTTTCTACTTTAATAAAGTGATGATTGAATAAATTTATTCCTAGTATAATTATCTGTCCTTAAGTTAATATGATCGATTATGGATTCTGATTCACAAAAGTTGTGTTTTTCTTGTTACCTCATTAATACATGAAGTGAAACCACTTGCGATCATTGAAGTCTGATATACACGGTGATCCAACGAAAACTTAACACCTCGATTTTCTGACTTTAAAATGAAAATTTGGAAAATCGCTCGGACCCATTAATTTCTGATTCGGGGCGGAATAACTTTTCCGCTTTTTTCATCCCCATAAAATCAACCCCCCAACGGGGGTGAGCACAACTCCTTGATTTTGAATAGAGATGAGGGGTGTTGTGATAACTAATTTTGAGGATCGTATCGAGTACTATCTGACCCTAAAATTTCGCTTCAAAATATCTATCGATAATGAAATAACAGCGAAAATTGTGAAAGAGGCAATGTGGAATTTGCATATTATTCGTATCCTCGACACAATTCAAAGGTGTGCAGTAGTTATGTGGTTAAGTTTTTGTCCAAAAGAGTTATAATTTTAGGTCCAAAAAAGTAGACGGACCATGTTCTTGATTTACCTTAGTCTATCGTGAATTTTTAAGAACGTTACAAGTGTGTCAAAGCGATTGTAAATTTGAATTAGAATGGTGTATTCCGTAGAAGAAAGGGTGTAAATGATTTTTTAGGAATAACAACTCTGCTCGAACAACAGCGGCTTTATTTAACGAACGACATCATTGAAAAAATGTATCCGCTGCTTGCGTTGTGCAACTGGTTGCCAAATTTGAGACTACTGGTTCAGTCGGAATCAGAAACAAAAAAATTGGTTCAAGCACTGACGTGAAGTCAGAAGCTTTTGCGCGTATGTTCTATTGTCCATTCTTCTGTATTGGACACCCTTAATCGAATTTACCATGGTTAATTATGTCGTCCATTCTCCTGTATTGGACACTCTCAATTCAAATTTACCATGGTAAATTCGAATTAAGTGTCCAATACAGGAGAATGGACGACATAATTAACCATGGTAAATTCGATTAAGGGTGTCCAATACAGAAGAATGGACAATAGAACATACGCGCAAAAGCTTCTGACTTCACGTCAGTGCTTGAACCAATTTTTTTTTCGTGATTTTTTTAAAATTTTCTGGAGGCGCGGTTCTTAAAATTTTTTTTTTTCGTCATTTTTTTCAAATTTTCTAGGAGTACGGTTATACAGAATTTTAAACACGTCTTTGTGTTGATTTTCTACTACTAGTTACAAAGCTTCAATTCAATCGAATATTTATTTTTTGAGTTATCAAGGAAACAATATTCCAGGTGGATATAACTCGGAAACCGTTAAACCGATTATGCCCAAAAACGAACTCAAATCTCCCTTTCGGATACGCAACCTACCCTGAAAATAGCAAGTCCCTATCTCCTTTGGTTCGAAAGTTATCGAGGCAACGGTCACCCATCTACTGAACTCACACAAGAATGCTCGAATCTCCAACAATATTCAACCGATCGTGTTAAAACTTGAAACTTGGCAGTAGAGTTAGGTAATGAACGCTCTTGCAAAATTTCAGCAATTTCAAACGTATAGTTACTGATATATGGAATTTTTTTTTTTATTTTCAATGATTTATTAAAAATTTTCTACAAATGCTATCCTCACCAAATTTCGCAAACATTTTCGCGTTGGCATTCTACAACTAACAACCATGTTTGAATTCAATCGGTTCAGTATTTTTCGAGTTAATGAGGAACAAAAAACCACCAAATTTCAGAAAATTTCAGATGGCTATAACTCTGAAACCGTTTGGTCGATGATGCTCATAAACAAACTCAAATGTGGCATTCATATGCACAACATAACCTGAAATTTTCATCTCTTTCCGTTCTCAGGTTATCTTGACAAAAAAAATATTTTTTAATAATTTTTTTAAAATTTTCTAGCCATACGATTCGCCCAAAATCTCACAAACGTGCTTAGGTTCATATTCTACAACTACTCACCAAGTTTCAATTCGATCGGATTTGTATTGGTTGAAAACAAAATTATTACTCGGAAACCACTGGGCCGATTATGCCCATTAACGAACTTGTCCGTCGTATTGCGATGCGCCACCCACCCTGAAAATTTCAAGTCGCTAGCTCTTTTCGTTCTCAAATTATCGTGGCAACGGACGGCCGGACGGCCGGACGGACAGAATCAAATTTGACCTCGGATTCTTCATCGGGGAGTCGAACTTAATCGTTTGAGACCAATTTCGTCAAAAAATTCGAAAGTTACAGACATTTGGGCAAAACTATAACGCGATGTTCCCCAGAACATACGCGCAAAAAGGGTGCATGAAAGAAACGGAGTGAGGGACGTGGCTGTCTGAGGTCATGTAGCAATGGATCCGACCTTGAGTACTAGGAAATTGTCCGATGTATCTGGTGTTTCACGCACAACAATCATGAGAATCCTGAAATCACATAATCGGCCCTTTTTATACCCGGTAATCTCACTGGCCAAATTTGTTCAGATCTTTTGGAGAAAGCTATTTATTCAGCCCTATACTAAACATTTTAACCAGGAAATACATATATTGCATGAGCAGAAAATTAGTTTTTACTATCAATTGGTTCTCAACAAGATAAAGTAAAAATTAATTAAAAGGTTCAACTCCCGGGTCCCCAGACCCTGCCCCCCCCCCAATCGGGGGGTCTGGGGGTACGTTACGCCACCACTGTACGTAGACAACATCAAGATATTTTGGAGGCTGCTACAATGGGTGAAGAACTAAGATATGACTCAGGAATAGATGACTGTAAGTAATTGAATAATACGTAATTTGAGTGTAAAGCTTCAAATGCGTTTTTCTTAAAACTACGTTCTTTGAAATGGTGACCACTGTAGCTCGAAAACCGCGTGGTAGATTCTAATGAAATTTATACAGCTTTTCGAAAACATGAGAGACTCGTGCCTGATCGAAGAATTTTCCTTTTTCTTTTGATTTCGATTTTTTATAAACAATTAACTGTTGTTTTTTTCCTGAAAATATGGAAAAGAATTACCTGAGGTGGCCATTTAGTTAATTTAAAAGAAAAAAAAAGCTCCGATCAGGCACAAGATTATCTATTAATAAAAATAATTTTTTTTGGCCGATTGATTTTTGATGAATCTCCAAGGATAAGTGATGGTCACCGCAAGAAGCTTCGGTCGGAACTGGATCAACACAAACAGCCATTACATTCAAAATTATTAATATTTTTTTCTGAAATTTCTGTCAAATCAAGTCGAAACCTTATTCGATGATACCATATTATTACTTTTATAAAATAAAATAATTTACTGGCGAAAAAAAAATATTAAAAATTGTCATGTTTTGACGCTTCTGACTACACCTAACTCCTTAATAAACTAATCACAAAAGTAAGTACCGCTCCACCATTTTACCTGTCATTTCGTTATCGATGGAAATTTTGAATCGAAATTTCAGGATCAGATAGTACTCAATAAGATCTTCAAAATGAGGTGTCGCAACACTCATCCCTATTCAAAATCAAGGGGTTGTGCTCACCCCGTTAGGGAGTTGCAGTTACGGGGATGCAAAGGGCGGAAAAGTTGTCCCCCCGCGAATCAAAAATTGACGGGTCCGAGCAATTTTCCACATTTTAATTTTAAAGCCGGAAAATCGAGGTGTTAGGTTTTCGTTGGGCCACACTGTATGTTAGTGAACTGTGATTTTGTGTTCGATACATTTATTTTTATATCTCCAAAATATACTTCTACTGTTTCATGATTAACATTATAACAAAAAAATCTTCCAGATCATTCGAATAAGTTTGCTAGTTAGTTGCAGGATGTCGATAAGAAAATGTGATTCCAATTTTAACATTTGTTCCTAAATTATCAGAAGAAAAAGTAACCCTCAAAAGATAAGTCTCGGAAAGCCCGACGATTTGAGTTTCAGCAGTAAAGGAATCTCTAATATAAACTACTAGCTGGCCCGGAGAACTTCGCACCGCCTAAGTTAATAAAAAAAATTGGTTCAAGCACTGACGTGAAGTCAGAAGCTTTTGCGGGTATGTTCTATTGTCCATACTTCTGTATTGGACACCCTTAATCGAATTTACCATGGTAAATTATATTGTCCATTCTCCTGTATTGGACACTCTTAATTCGAATTTACCATGGTAAATTCGATTAAGGGTGTCCAATACAGAAGAATGGATAATAGAACATACGCGCAAAAGCTTCTGACTTCACGTCAGTGCTTGAATCAATTTTTTTTTTCGTGATTTTTTTTAAATTTTCTAGGGGTACGGTTCTTAAAATTTTTTTTTTCGTAATTTTTTTCAAATTTTCTAGGGGTACGGTTCTTACAAAATTTTAAACACGTCTTTATGTTGATTTTCTACTACTAGTTACCAAGCACCAATTCGATCGAATATTTATTTTTTGAGTTATCAAGGAAATAATATTCCAGGTGGGTATAACTCGGAAACCGTTAGACCGATTATGCCCAAAAACAAACTCAACTCTCCCTTTCGGATACGCAACCTACCCTGAAAATTGCAAGTCCCTATTTCCTTTAGTTCGAAAGTTATCGAGGCAACGGTAACCCATCTACTGAACTCACACAAGAATGCTCGAATCTCCAACAATATTTAACCGATCGTATTAAAACTTGAATCTTGGCAGTAGAGTTAGGTTATGAAGGCTCTTGCAAAATTTCAGCAATTTCAAACGAATAGTTACTGATATATAGAATTTTTTTTTTCAATGATTTATTAAAAGTTTTCTACAAATGCTATCCTCACCAAATTTTGCAAACATTTTCGCGTTGGCATTCTACAACTAATAACCATGTTTGAATTCAATCGGTTCAGTATTTTTCGAGTTAATGAGGAACAAAAAACCACCAAATTTCAGAAAATTTCAGATGGCTATAACTCTAAAACCGTTTTGCCGATTATGCTAATAAATGAACTGAAATGTCGCGTTCTGGTACACATCCTAACCTGAAAACTTGAAGCCGCTATCTCTTTCCGTTCTCAAGTTATCGTGACAACAAAAATATTTTTTAATAATTTTTTTAAAATTTTCTAGCCATACGATTCGGCCAAAATTTCACGAACGTGCTTAGGTTCATATTCTACAACTACTCACCAAGTTTCAATTCAATCGGATTCATATTGGTTGAAAACAAAATTATTACTCGGAAACCACTGGGCCGATTATGCCCATTAACGAACTTGTCCGTCGTATTCGGATGCGCCACCCACCCTGAAAATTTCAAGTTGCTAGCTCTTTTCGTTCTCAAGTTATCGTGGCAACGGACGGCCGGACGGCCGGCCGGACAGGATCAAATTTGACCTCGAATTCTTCATTGGGGAGTCGAACTTAATCGTTTGAGACCATTTTCGTCAAAAAATTCGAAAGTTACAGACATTTGGGCAAAATGATAACGCGATGTTCCCCAGAACATACGCGCAAAAATGCTCAGTATGAATGAAGTTTTATTATTATTTTCGATTAATTGCACATTATGTTGCTTAAATACTTACAAAACAGAGTTTTCCTGACACCCTGGCTATTTATAAGGTTTCAATTTGTTTTTGACAGAAACACACAGTTATGATACAGTATCTTAATCAATTTAAAGCTTTCTGATAAACTATATTTTTTGTTTTGTTTTGTGGTGCGTAAATAAACAAAGATGACGGTTTTCCGACGAACGAACATGCGACGTATAATTGTCCATGCGCCATGTCCATACATCAATGAAAAAACCAAATTGTTACATTATGAGAATCCATCCAATGTATCTATTTAGTTAATGCTTTGTTTGTGGCACAAATCACTTCAATTGTGTACAATTGTGCCGTGATATAAAGAACACCCTGTATAGTAATGGTTTATTATCAATGATGTTTGCCTCGAAGGTATATTTTTTAACACAATTGAATGAAATTGTACGATTGGCGTGAAAAATAGCAAGTTACAATTGACGTTAAAAGAAAAACACCCTGTGTGAAAATTTCGGACAAATACATTATGAGAATCCATCCAAGGTACCTATTTAGTTAATGCTTTGTTTGTGGTCCAAAGCGCTAAGGTTAGATTAGAATTAATACTATATGGTTGTTAAGTTTTATTAAATAACGATTCTTAAATTTTCTAATTTTCAGCGCAATTTTTTAAATTTTTTCTTTCATAAGAACCTTCTCTTGACAATAACAAACACAACAAAAAAAAAATGAAATCGGTCCAGACGACTGACCTGAAGTCAGTCCTCTTGGGCACGCTTGTTCTCGTTGACAAATTTGAATTGAATTGATTGCTTCGAGCATAGTTGATAAAGCGAGCCGGAGATCCAATCAGACGGTAGTGGCCACCATTCACTGTCGGGTCAAACATTAACAGTGCTGTGCCTAAGTTGGCGTAAGAAAACAGTATCGAAGTCGACACATAACACAACTGACTCTCCTTAGTCGCACAAGCTCCTAGGAGCTTCTGAGGGATCTTTTTGGGGAAGATCTAGGAGGGTCAGTATAATCATATACATGTCATTAGCAAGTACGCCAATGCCGATTGACTTCAATTAGAAAGAAATAAAACGCTAAAAACGCATTGATGTGTGGTCAATCTGCTTTGGCGTGCTTGCTAATGACATGATTATGATTATAAATACTGATCCTCCTAGGCCTTCCCCAAGGATATCTCTCAGAAGCTCCAAGGAGCTTGTGCAACTAAGGAGAGTCAATTGTGTTCTGAGTTTGACTTTGTTACTGTATTCTTCCTAAAAATACCAGCTTTCCTTACGTCGATTTCAAATATAAACGCGTGGAAAAGGAAAACCACACATAATTTATTGAGCGGATCGATCATTCGACATAAACTCGAGAGCAAGTTCTACTTTGGAGCGTGCTTTCATATCACTCTATATTTCGACTATCGATTTTGTCGCGATTTGACGTCCGGACGTGAACAAAATTTCTTTCGTAAATCCTTCAAAAATGGTAACAGATATCGAAATTTCCTTATAAGCGTTCGCTTCTTACCGTTCCAAAGTTTCGGTCGCGACCTTTGAGCACCCTTGGAACGACCCTTATATTTTAAAATAAATTAGTAAAACTCCCGATTTACTTAGGAAAAATACGTCACTTTGGGAATTTTTTAAAATTATATGCAATTTTTCCAAAGATCGTCACTATAGCCTTGTCGGCAATTTCAACCATACCCTTTTCCCTCGTAACCTCAGAATGCCCTCTTTTGCCACCTTTTTCCATTGGGACGTCCCCTCATTTACACAAATTTTCCCTAAGTAAAATTCTGAACGTCCTTTTGTCAGAAACTGAACTCGCCTAACGATTCTCGGTTTCCAGTATTTCCTCTATAACCCTTCAATAAAGATTCGATCGTGTTCAAATTTGAAAATTGGCTTTAGAATTAGTATTTTAATGCTCTAGCAAATTTTCAACAATATCAGACGGATAGTTTCTGAGATACACAATATGTTTACACGCATATTCAATAATTTTTTGAAAATTTTCTAGAGATACGATATTCGCACGAAATTCAGCACAAATATTTGTGTTGGCATTCTACAACAAACTACCAAGTTTCAATTAGAAATGTTAAGTATTGTTAAAATAAAAACTTTGTACTCGGAAACCGTTACGCCGATTACGCCCATTAACGAACTTGTCTGCTAAATTTGGATACGCAACCTAACCTGAAAATTTCAAGTCGCTATCTATTTCCGTTCGAAAGTTATCGTGGCAATGGACGGACGGCTGGCGTTTGTGCAAAATGATAGCATGCTGTTCTCTAGAACATGCGCGCAAAAAAGCAATTGTTTACGCCTAGTCTTTAAATCCGAATGTAATTCAACATAGATCATCCAAATAAAGTTATTTATGAATTCGCCCCAAAAAAAGAGGCCACAAATGACTTATATGTTGGCTTGGCTACATACCCCATGATGAGGACCAGACCAGACCCCCGCATGATCAACGGAATTCACTTGCATTTTAGCAGAAACGCAAGAAACAATATCATAAACAGCCAGTTACTTATGCGAATGCGCAGTTCACTCGTCAGTGAATTTCAAAGTATTCCAACTCGGAAACAACGCTTTATCGGCGCAGGTGACTTGTGCGCGCACAGAATTGCCATGAATTTTCTTTTGCAACCTGACAATATCGGCTCAGCACCAGGTCCGAGACCGCTAGACGAAAACCACTCCCTACGTAATAACCCATACAACCGAAAAAGAGCCACTTCCCCTCTGCGCATGCGCTATCTTACTTTTGGCTGAAAGTCCTCTCAATATCACACACCTCATAAAAAACTCCTAACAGGAAATATCACAGCTTCAATCCACGTATGCGAGGGCCCTCCCAAGGGGATTCTGTGGAGGAATAGCACCCTGTATCTCAAAACCCCAATTCTCTCAGACGAGAACTCTAGCAATTAAAGCAGTTGAATTACTTCTCGTATGTTCATGCGCATAACGAAAAATACCTGAAAGGGGTAACATCAATTTCAAAAATTGGCCCAAGGACCACGATATCGACATTCCACCTCGTACATTAAGCGATTTCCTTGAAACTGACTTACACACTCACATAATTGCCATGAGGTGGTAATATGGCCCTTACAGAATTGACATGAGTTGGTAATATGGCCCTTCGGTTCCTATCCAGTCTGTCAACTTTCAAACAAATTTTGAAAAACAATTTAGAATTCCACACATCGTTCAACCATCTATTCAATTGCCACCGTATATACACGTCCATAATTGAATTACTTGCTCTTGTACATATGCTAACGATAGCAATAATCAGATAAAACACGTGTGGGAACCAAAGGCGAATGTAAACAGAAGTGATTCACGTGGAAAAACAACTGAAATAATTGGCCCAATTTTAGAAGTTCTAAACTATTAATTTTTGTTTGAGGCTGCTAGTGGCTTCTGTTTTTAGTAACTTTGCACGCCCCAAGAGGTCATTATTGGTCACCGTATTGCCAAAATTAAACTCAATCCTATATTTGCTTTCGGAATTTCAAGCTAAATATTCCGCAAGTAATGATTGAAAATTTTTTAAATATTTTCTAGTGATGCGATCCTCACGAAATTTTACAATATTCGCGTCTTTTGCTTCTAACTAACTACCAGAGCTGAGCCGAAGCATTGTGCTTAGTGCTTGTGAATGTGCTTGAAGCCTTTTTGTGCTCCCGAGTACTGTGCTCCCGAGCACTTTTTAAAACCAGTGCTTAGTGCTTAGTAATTCAAGCACCTCATGAAAAGGCTTAGTGCTTAGTAACCCCTTAAGTACTCCCGAGCAATTCCGAGGATTACTAAGCACTAAGCCTTTTCGCAATCTTGTCGTAACACGAATAGACGCTGACGCGCTGCGGTCGGAGGAGTTAATGAGTACCAGATTTTTTCGATATATGTATTTAAATTTATATCTTATTTAAAATGCTAAATTGCTTATGAATTGAATCACAATAGAAAATAATGCTATCCGATTTCCGCGGATTAAATTTTTGACATTTTGAGAAATAAAAAATAAAATGGGTTCAAGCCCTGAGAACAGGAGCTTTCTGGCGCTCTAGTTCAAACAGACAAATTATTGGTTTCTCAGAGTTGGGAATTATATCAATGTATTCTTATGATAGAACTGCATCATAAAGGAAATTAAATTCAAATAATAGTTTATTTATCAAGATTAAATGAGCAATCTGAGAATGAGAACTGCACCATGGAAGAAATCGAATTAAATCTGGCCAATTTTGCCCAATAACGCCTTATCCGAGATATTCATCTCCCCAACCTACTCTGAAAATTTCAACTACCTAGCTCATTCCGCTCGAGAGTTATTGTAGAAAAACTTTTTTTAAATTTTGAAACTTTTGCGGTAATCTGGTCAATACGAAACTTCACATGCATATAAAGGTCATGATTCTACAATTTGATGCTAAATTTTAGATAGATCGAGTGATCGGTTTCCGAAATATTCATAAAAAATATTTTTACTAAAATCGGCCATAACTCCGAAACCGCTTGATGGATTTCTCCCATTAACGAGCTCGTCCGAGATATTTACGCTCCAAACCCACCTTGCAAATTTCAATCCACTAACTCCTTTCGTTCGAGAGCTATCGTGCCTACGGCCGACCGGCCGGCCGGCCGGACGGAATCGATTTCGACCTCGGATTCTTGATCAGTGAGTCGAACTAAATCGTTTAAGACCATTTTCATCGAAAAATTCGAAAATTACAGACATTTGGGCAAATTGATAAGCACTCAGTTCCGAGGAACTAGAGCGCCAACAAGTTTCGTATGACAATTGCTAAAACAGGTTTAAAGTACCTACAATTAGTAGAGTTTTCATAAAACATGTATCAAAGAAGAGTAATAATGAAAAATTACCTTGTAATCGATCAAAAATTTCCTGATCTACGTTCACCAAATTTTCTCCTCTCTCGAACTGCAGAATTATGCTGTCAATATTTACATTCTATTTGCATTCTATGTCTATGGATGAAAAGCAGTCTCACTACTCTCAGATCTCTTACTTCATGTTCCGTTCCGAAATGTAAGACTTTTCTGAGAAAAACTAATTTCGGAGCAAACAACTGAGATTTTTCTCACTTCGCTCACATTTCGGAATACACTTTATTCTCATAATTCTTCGATTGATTAGATAATGTCATGTCTCAGGATCATAAGTTGACATTATGACAATTCATACATAGATTAATTATATCACTCTGTGAAATACGATTTATCATTGAAATTTTGAAAAATCATATCTCCGAAAGTATTAGCTTGATAGAGTTAAAAATGATATCATTGGATTCTTATGGTAAAACTGCTTATTGAAAAAAATTTAATTTGGAATTTGTTCTGTAAAAAAAAAAATTTTTTTTGTTACTCCGAAACCATCTGTCCGATTTTGCCCAGTAACGAACTTAGCCGAGATATTTATCTCCCAAACCTACTCTGAAAATTTCAACTGTCTAGCTCATTCCGTTCGAGACCTATCGTGCCTAAGGCCGGCCGGACGGCTGGACAGAATTAATTTCGACCACGGATTCTAGTGATCACTGATGTTAGTCGAACCAAATCGTTTAAGACCATTTTCATCGAAATATTCGAAAATTACAGACATTTGGGCAAATTGATAAGCACTCAGTTCCGAGGAACTAGAGCGCCAAAAACAACTTCATGTTTATCAATTCGAATTCAATTATTTATTAATGAAAAAATGCCCCAAAGACCACTGCATTCAAGACAGTGATTTTTTTTATTATAAAGGGAAAGAAAATACTCGGCCTAAGTTTCATAATATAATGTTGTTGTAATATATGTTTTATGGTTTTGTCCCATTTTTAAATAGGGAAATACATTTTACATGTGCAGAAAAATCTAAGACGCTTATTCATATTTCCATTTCCTTAAATAATAAAGACCTTTTCAATATATGTGAGAATAGAACGAATTTTGAGATTGTTAGTTTATAGAAATTTGTTACACTGCACTCTATTTCTTATCCTTCAATGATGCATATATGAGCAATGCAAGTTTGCTTGTTTACATGTTTCTCCAATTGAATACAATTTCATACAATAATTCGCAGAGAATATCCTCATCTCCATCTAAAAGTGCTTGGTGCTTAGTGCTCGAAAAACCGAATTACTTTTATAAAGTGCTTAGTAATCGCAAGCCTTTTGTGAAAATGCGGTGCTTTGTGCTTGAGGCTCGGGATCATTTTTATTGAGTGCTTAGTGCTTAGGGCTCGAAGCACTTTCCTTCAGTGCTCGGCACAGCTCTGCTAACTACCTACTTTCAATTCAATCAGATCAGTATTTTTCGAATTATTGTGAAAACAAAAGTTAAAATTTTTTTTTTCAGTTTGAAGGTAATCGATCAATACAAAACTTCGTATGCATAAAAAAGGTCACGACTCTACAATTTGATTGTAAATTTCAGATAGATCGAGTTATCAGTTTCAGAAAAATTCATAAAAAAACTCTTTAACTAAAAATGGCCATAACTCCGGAACCGCTAGGTGGATTTCATCCATTAACGAATTTCCGAGATATACACGTTCCAAAACTACCTGCACATTTCAACTCTCTAACACATTTCGTTCGAGAGTTATCATGCTCACGGACGGCCGGCCGAGTAATGGATTTGACCTCGGATTATTCATCAGTGAGCAAAAAATTACAAAAATACAGACATCTGGGTAAAATGTGAGAACGCTGTTACTGGCGGAACAAGCTCGCAACCTTTGGAAGAATAGCACAGGGAATGAGCGGATGAAGAAGCAGAGGAGACATAGGAACAATCCATGAAATATGAGGATCTAGAGGCAAAAGAGGAAGAAGATGACGTTGAAGGAGCAGATGACGCACCTTATGGCCCAAAATGTCGGATAGGGTGTATTGGGACTTTTGTGAATAAATGTAGAACATCCAATTCCGCTAAATGTGTTGCTATATGGAAGAAGTGTGGCGAAAATCAGCATTTCTATTTCCCAATTTGCGACATTTAGCCATATTTCCTTTATCTCCGCAATTATGTGGCCGAAAAATAATTGTGTCCAGTGATATTTAATTGAATGCTCTACACCTTTCAAAATGCATATGGTAAGTACCTACACAGACAAATCCATTATTTAGAAAAACTTTGCGGTTTTCCCCCACCCCTCAAATAAATTTTGTTGAATAACTTGACCGTAGCTTCTTTACATACTCAATTTTTTCAGGTATAAATTAACTACTTATCGCCTGGCAAAGTTAAATATTATATATAATTATTGATGAAAAATTCGAATAAATATTATGAGGAATCTGCCGTATTCACAAAGCATTCAATCTCCATTAAGTCTTAACTGAGGTCCTCAGTTAAGGATAAATAAGAATCGCAACCTCATTTAACGTATATAACGGTGGTGGAACATGCCTGTTTCACGTTAACTGAGGTTGCGATTCTTATTTATCCTTAACTGAGGATTTCAGTTAAGAATTAACGGAGATTGAATGCTTTGTGAATACGGCGGTATAAGTATCAAATAATGAGATCTGAAAATTATAGAATCCAAACAAAAAATGGCTTCGGCAGAGAATCCGGAAAAATAATTCTTAAATATTTTGTTCTTTTATTTGAATTATCATTATTACTCACGAGCTCCAAATTCACAGTCCTCAGCGCCATAATCTTATGGATAAAATATATTTTAATTATATTATAGTAAAATAATCGATTTCAGCGTCCCTTGCGAAATTTAATAATACAGAATTTTGAATTAACTTGTAAGCAACATAGAATCATGGATCTATGGTCTTCAATATTTGATTCGCTGCATTAGTCGAAAAAAAAGTTATAATTAATTGAAAGGTTGATCCAAGGCAGATAAACATTTGAACAAATTATTTCAGTGAATTTTATTTTTATGAATAATTCTAAATAATGTTGGTCTGTAAGATGAAAATACTTAATCATTATTATTGGATAATTCGAATATTTCACAGAATATAAGTTCATTCTAATTGTCATAGAAAAAGACAAACCTTATACACAGTTAATCTGTGGTTATAAGGCGTTTTTGCGCGTATGTTCTGGGGAATATCGTGTTATCATTTTGCCCAAAGGTCTGAATTTTTTGCCGCAAATGGTATCAAACGGTTGAGTCCGACTACCTGATGAAAAATTCGAGGACAAATTTGATTCTGTCCGGCCGGCCGTCCATTGCCACGACAACTTGAGAACGGAATGAGATAGCGACTTGAAAGTTTCAGGGTAGGTGGCGCTCAATACGTCGGACAAGTTCGTTAATGGGCATAATAATTTTATTTTCAACCAATATAAATCCGATCGAATTGAAACTTGGTGAATAGTTGTAGAATATAAATCTAAGCACGTTCGTGAAATTTTGTGAGAATCCCATCACTAGAAAAATTTACCATGGTAAATTCGTATTAAGAGTGTCCAATACAGGAGAATGGACAATACAACATACGCGCAAAATCTCCTGACTTCACGCCAGTGCTTGAGCTAATTATTAGCTAGCACATATTACAGTTAATCTGTGTTATTAGTTTGTACTAGTGATGTGAAATACTCGAGTTTTTAAGTTAAGGACAAATATCCTGGAAAAATGTCCGAAACTTTCCCCCAAGGTCGAGCATTTTGAGTATTTAAGTATTTACGGACATTGTGAAAAAATCGGGAAAAATATGACAATTTTCACATGTTAAGTTAAAATATCAGGACAATTTGAGGCATTTTAAGAAATTTTTCATGGTCAATTGGAAATAACAAATAACTTATCATTGAATGAGTTATTATCGTGTTATTGTATTGAGTATCAGTGATGAAGGACCGGAGCCAGGTTCTGAATTAAGAATTAGTATTAGAAAAATCCATTTAATTAGACTGTTAAATAATAAAAATAAACTTGTTTAAAAAAAACTTTGTATAATTTTCCAATTGGTTCACAGATCGTTAAGAACCTTCGATCCAAGTAGAAAAGAATAAACTGCTTAAGAAAAAACTCTGTATAAAGGCAACACAAATCGTTAAGCATCGTCGATCCAAGTAGAAAAAAATAAACTTCTTTAAAAATTTTTGTAAAATTGGCATCTCAGATCGTTGAGCATCTTCGATCCAAGTAGAAAAGAAGAATAAATATCGGACAAAATGAAAATTTTCAAAAAATGTTTAAGTAGAAAAGAAATTTATGATATTTATCCAGACATTTTCGATAATTTCCATAAATACTAAAAAACTCTAAATGTCGACTGTTTTTAGAAGTAATGATAATTTTCGGACATTTTTCAGTATTTATCAGAGGAGTATTTAAGACATTTTCCACACTCACAACACTAGTTTGTACACAAAACCTACTAGAACGACCGCCAAAACCGAGTAGTATGTGGTTTTGTTTCTTTTGAATTCTTCATTGGCGCATTAATAATGGATGTGTAATTTCAAGTAGTTTATTTATCCTTTGCTGAGTGCTTTCTTTTCGGTTCGTAATGTCAAAATAAATAATTTCAAATATTGTCTCTGTATAGGTCGAATAACAATCGTTGAGGCAAGTAGTTCAGCAGCTTTTTAGATGAAATTGACCATTATAAATGTCACTTGTCTGCTCAGAAAACGTTATTTGATATTTCATTGTATGTAATTTGAGATATTCTCAATTCTCATCACAATTATAATTATGAATTATTGACCTGTAAGATAAGGATTGAAAAGATGAAGGAAATATTTAATTTATAGCGTGAAAAGTTCAAGCCAGTCTGGAATATTTTTGATTTTCGGGTAGGTTTTAGCTTGATAATCATTCGAGGTGAAATAAAATAACCATCCTGAAACCATCATACTAAACCAGTGTAGATATCATTTTGTCATCAATTTTCCTCAAAACAATACGTTGTTTATTGATTATGACATCGGAATCATAAAAATCACGAAGTTCAATCGTGTCGATTTTGTTTTCCTGATTCTTTTGATCATGATTGCAGATATAATTGAAGAAAACAGAACTACTGAGAATTAGTGTATATTCAGTTCTAAACGTTGAATATGCCTCAAAATGAAGACAGAAAGAAGGTACCAAAAGATTTTTACTTCCTTAAAATTGTTGGAGAAGGAAGTTTTAGTACCGTGTATTTGGCATTGGAAGCTGAAACGAAAAGGGAATATGCAAGTGAGTTCATCTTTTATTATGTTCGATGTGTAGTAGAGTACATAAATTGCCTTACAAATTTAAGAATGCAACTATTTTAATATTTGTTAACCAATATTCTCATTTTGAAACTAATTTTATCTTAAATAGGTCAGTACCTTTTGAAATGAGGTAGTTTCAATCTCATTTGATAAATGAGGAGATTCCTCTAAAATCATTGCATTTAATTTTTATTGGACTCCAAATAACAAATAAGTGAAGATATCAAATTCATGTGTTTTGAATCTGAAGAATCTTGTGTAATTGTTGTAATAATTCGGTGGTTATCATGGATGTTGTTGGTTATATTTACCCAAATCAATCTTTAGAACAAAAATCAGAAGTCGAAATTGTGCACTGTCTTAGGTTAGTACTTATCGGTCCCAAAGGTCGACATATGTTTCCTGTCCAAGTCATCGTTTTCTCCATAATAACAATTTCTCAATACTAAAGAGTTCACGAATCCTCTTTGAACCTTTCCACTTAGATTAAGAGTACAGATTTCGTGTCAAAAATGGATATTTCATTACCACCATTACATATCTTTTTCTCAAACAGAAGTTTTAAGTTTTGCATAATTCCTAATTGTATAAATGACAGTATGTTTCATTGTTTCGGTCTTTACTTGACAGAAATTCATTATGAACGATTAATGTAAAAACTTAATTTCTGCTTAAATATTTAAGCAGAAATAAAGTGTTTACTTTAATCGTTCTAAATGACAGTAGCTTATATTGAGAAAAGATTTCCTGGGGAAAGTATGTACTCAGCTGATAGGTTACAGGTGGTTTCCGTTTCAATGCTGATAAGGCTAAATATAATTTTCTTATGTTAATTTAAGTAACGTTACTGATGGTTAGGGCAGTATCACTGAATTTTATGTTCAGATGTTCAGGTTTGTATCTAGGAGGGACATGCTGTATTCCTCTTTGCCATCTGTAATTGTTCTTGGATGAATCCTTTCATGCATTTTCTATAAAGCTGGGCAATACCTGTATCAACGCACGCCATCTTTATTGTTCTGTATGGAATTGAGTTAAATTCTTTGGTGGCGAAAAAGTTTTCAGGAAAGAATAACCTCTGAGATAGAATGTTTACCACCTATACTGCCGTAATAAGGTAAAAGGCAGTAACTGACATTTTCATCATAAATGAGATATTAGCGCAACCGGCCTAAGCAGTAACTTTCCCAACTATTACACTGGGTTTGGTGATCCTATCTCATCAACTAACGCCAAAATAAACTCTGGCAAACAGCAGTAACTACAAGGTCAGCTGTTAATGGTATGGTAAATAGCAGTAACTAACATATTTCCTATAGCAAAAATTGTATTCAATAATGAAATAACAGATATTTAGTAGTAATTCTTAATCCTTGTCCCAATAAATTTGAATTAAAGATAAGAAAAAAAACACCCAAAAACTTAAACTGCGATTATCTCAGAATCATAGTATTTGCAGTTACTGCCTTTTACCTTATTACGGCAGTATATTTTAAACTATTTGTTCCATGTATCCCTGCAAGCAAACGTAATTTTTCGCCCCATTGATAACATCTTGTTTGGATATTTCCTGAAAGGAAATATCTTTTATTTCTGGTAGACTAGTAGATTCTTTGGAATCCTCTCAATTCAATTCTAGGTACAGCCCAGGCGAGATAGGTCGAAATGGGGGGTTAACTGGAAAAAATTTGCCAGTGTAATGAAACTTTTGGAGTTGGTTGTCGGTTAGGTACGTCAGTGAATGTTAGGGCAGTGTCACTGAATTTCATCTTCAGATTTGTATCAAGAAGACACATGCTATATATTCCTTTCTCCATACTCCAGGTGGTGACCTAGTGATATATCAGCTGAAATAGCTGTCTGGTATTTTTTATATTAACCGGTTAATTACATAACGGATATTTACATGAAAATAATTCTCTTTATTTAAGCAGTAAGCAGATGTGATAATATTATCAGGAAATATAGTTCACCGAATTAATATCAAATAAAGTACCTTCACGACTACTCCATTAACCATAGCGACACCTAGTGGCCTTATTCAAAAGATGGAAAATTATTTCCTTCCTAAGCAAGGGCCGTAGACGAATCCATCAAATCAACTTTCATAACAAACAGTCCATCCGATCTTGAATTATAAATTGTGTAACCAAAGCAATGGCGACTTTGTTTTATATATTATGATTAACAAAAATATATTTATTTGATGCAGAAACTTCTTCTATTATGTGGATATTTTGCAATAGTATGGCAGTACTCTACAAAAGTAACTACACTCTTGTCCACTAGAGTTTTTGTCGTCTGACATATGTTTTGGAAACAAAGTTCAAAGACGAAGCGTTTCTAAAGCATGCAATCAATTTCTACTTTCCGGTACAGGTTGACGTTATACCCTTAGTCATAAACCAATTAGTGAGAATAATGGGTTGTTAATTGGGGTTAGGTCATTTTTGAGTAAAATATCCTTTCTCTTATACATTTCGATACCTTCAAGTGTTCCTAAATACGCTTTATTGGAATTTTTCAACAATTTGACATCGGGCAAACAACCAGAAACATTCTCACACGGTATAAAGAGCATACGGGACACATTCGGAACAACAACGTCGATAAATCTGCGGTTGCAAATCACGTTTTAACAACTGGATACTCAATTTCAGAAAATTCCGTCAAATTGTTGAAAAATTCCAATAAAGCGTATTTAGGAACACTCGAAGGTATCGAAATGTATAAGAGAAAGGATATTTTACTCAAAAATGACCTATCTAATTTCCTTTATGATGCAGTTCTATCATAAGAATACATTGATATAATTCTCAACTCTGAGAAACCAATACTTTCAGAGATATAATTTGTCTGTTTGAACTAGAGCGCCAGAAAGGACAGGAGCTTGAACCCATTTTTTTAGCAACCAATCTTTAACTCATATTCGACGTTTCTTGGATACCCCCATTTCACTTATTAAGATTATGGCACTGTTTTTTGCTTGAGCGACATTTTCAAACCTCTCTCAGCGAATGGCGAGCTACTGAGACGCTTGTGTGTGGTCATAATTCCACGAGCGTCTAGGACGCTCGTAAAACGCCAGCTACCAGAACGCCGAAAAAGTAGCATGTATATGGGCCGCATAAGGGTATAACGTCAACCCGTACTGGAAAGTAGAAATTGATTGCATGCTTTAGTAACGCTTTGTCTTTGAAGATGGAAACTTTGGTTCCGAAACATATGTCAGACGACAAAAACTGTAGTGGACAAGAGTGTAGTTACTTTGTAGTGTTCATAATAAGTCCACAGTGAACTCAAAATAGAATATATGGCAGTACTATTTCAGAAGTGATCCTTCAATTCTTAAAAGAATATTTTGAACTTGCCATTTTATTGAAACAATATATTGATTTTGAATGCTGTGCTATGTTGGACTGGATGAATGAATTAAATCATAATAGGGAAATGAATTGAAGTTCCTGATGTCAGTTAATTTCATAATAATCAGACATAAGCTCTGGATTCCTACAAAGTCGAACTGTGATGTAGAGGTCTTCATATCACGGTGATCGATGTAAGCAAAATAACGGATAAAATTATGGCAACAGTGACAGTAATGAAAGTTAGAATTCAGAGTCAGTTTGAATATTACGATTGGTTGAAATAAATATTCTTGATCTCTCAGTTCAAATTCTAATTTGATAACGAATCTGAAGAAGAGCTATAAAGAGTCAGCCAATCTGAATTATTTGAAAGTCGAACAGAAGGACAACTATTATAAATGGACTATTCACATTCAAGACTTAACCAACAAAATAAGACGTTTAATTTATAAATTTTATATAATTCGCAAAATCTTAACAAAAAAACTAATTCTTCAAATCTATAAGTCTCTTGTAGAATCACTTCTGAACTATGGTATCATAGCGTGGGGGGGGGCTCTAAGACAGTGCGTTAGCTCAACTAAATGTAGTACAAAACTACATATTACGAATAATATCATTCAGAACTAGACAATATTCCACAAACTGTCTCTATAATGAGTCGATTCTGAATATTCGAGGTTTATATTATCTCAGTAACTGCGTCTTCTGTTTTAAATCTAAGACAAAACATTTTATTAACCATTGCTACCAAACCAGGCAGCACACTAAGAAACAAATGGTTGTACCATTCAGAAAATATGACGGGAATCAAAGGTTTGTTACAGCTATATCGCCAAAGATCTATAATATTCTACCTAATGAAATTAGAGAAACAACTGAGTATAAACTCTTCGTTAAGAAATGCAAATACTTCATCAGTTTAAATGGGGATAACATACGTAAGATCTTGTGAACAAGCATAATTTGGCAATGCTAAATATATATACTATAGCTGCCATTTATGTTATCAGTACCTTGCCGTTGTAGCCGCTATTTGTATTGTTCCCAGTTTCTTTTTGACTTTGATTCATCTTTTTTCTTCATTACATGTCAGTGGTGGCTAGCACATTACATTGTTCTACAGTTCATGGAATACTTGCTATTGATGCACAAACAGGAGTTAACTCACCTAGGTGTATTACTTGTAAAATTTCGCATATTACTCCCATGTCATAAGTGTATAACATGTGTATATTTCAATAACCTTTTTGAATAAATTTGATTTGATTTGAAGAACATCAGAATAGTAGCTGTCCTATTTAATGCCATAAAATATTCTTTAATTAGGCCTTCCAAAAATCTTTTAAATATATTTATAGCTCAATCATGTGTCTTAACAAAATCTGTTATAATCTTTTCTTTTCACTTGACTATTTCATTTCCTGATAATTCGAACACATTGCTGTAAATATCAACAAATTACAGAAAATATAGTTTTCTGTGAAACATTGTTTAAAATAACAATATTCTTACTTATTTTTTCCCTAAATTTGCACAAAAATCAATCACAAAAAATTATTTTGTGACGTCACCTAACGTAATAAAATGTTAATTATATGACAGTTTTGCTTCGTAGGCAACCAGAACTTACCAGTAATATGTGATTTTTTTCAGTTAAAGTTCTGAAGAAGAGGCAGATAATTAGGGAGAACAAAATGGAATATGTAAACAGGGAGAAGAAGTCTTTACTCAAATTGGGAGGTTCAAGATTTTTCGTTCATCTATATGCAACTTTCCAAGACTCGGAACATCTCTATTTTGTACTGACATATGCCCACAATGGGGAACTATTGAATCATCTAATCCATCATAAGTCATTCAAACTTGAATGGGTCGAGTATTATGCTGCCGAATTACTATTAGCTCTTGAATACATGAAATCAAAGCATATCATTCACAGAGATTTAAAACCGGAAAATATTCTTTTCGATAAAAATTGGCACATAATGGTGACAGATTTTGGAAGTTCTAAAATAGTAGGAGAGGAAGACGTTGTACAACAACCTAATGATTCTAATTGTAGAAGAAGGAAAAATAGTTTTGTTGGTACTGCACAGTATGTTAGTCCTGAAGTGTTGCATGGAGAGAAACCTTCTTATAGTGCTGACCTCTGGGCTTATGGTTGTATAATATATCAGATGATTGTGGGACAAACACCCTTCAGGGCTGCTAGTGAATATTTAATTTTTCAAAAAATAACAAATTTAGATTATCAATTCCCTGAAGGTTTCAATAAGACTGCTAGGGACCTTGTCGAAAAATTAATAGTTATAGTTCCTGAAGAAAGGTTAGGGGCAAATGATGCTACATCCTGCACAAGTATACGAGAACATCTGTTTTTCAAAAATACTAACTGGGATAACCTTGGACCTGCTCCTATTTCATCAGAAGGCTGTGATAAAAATATAGATAATTTTGTAATTCCAAATGGCCTAGAGCCAGGATTGTCTGATGAAATTTTAGCTCAATTACATCTCAACATGCTTTCGTTTCCGTCCAAGTCTGAAGTTGTGATGCATGAGCCACCTGTTCGGAAAAAATCTGAGCCTAAGAGAAAATTGACAGATCTAAGTGTGGAGGAGATTGAGGGAAGGTTGAAACTTCAGAAGGACGATGAATATTCTTCATTTGTTGAAGGAAATTTGATTCTGAAACGTGGTATTCTAGAGAAGAAGAAGGGTACTTTTGGTTTTGCTAGAAAGCGTATGTTTTTGTTGACCCTTGGACCTCACTTATACTATGTTGATCCTAGCACAATGACGTTAAAAGGGGAAGTTCCCTTCAGTGAGGATATGAAGACTGAAGCCAAAAATTTCAAAGTATTCTATGTACATACGGTAGGTATCTCATTTGCTAATAGATGAAATAAGACTTTAAAATAATGCATGAAAAGTATTTCAACCACCCTATTGGATGAAGTTTATCTCGTTTTAGTAGGTAGGCTTCATTTCCTGGATACAAAACAGTTGCAATATTTATTACTCACTTTTCAATACTTGCCCTGCATCGAAATGAAACTTTCTCCCAAATTGTAATTTGTTTGATATAGGTCATTTTATTATTATGGCATCTGTATTTAAAAACTTGCTGAGAATCATTTCATGTAGTAACCTGGTGTTAATATTCGAAAATTTTCCTCATAGAGGTCTGTATGGGTTATTACTTTGGCAATAATCCTTCATTTAAATACTTAGCACATACATAATCTCCAATAAGTCAACTTTGCAGCTATACTAAAAATAATCTCAGTGAACTTATTCTAATTTATTACTCATTGACAAAGTAGATCTGTAATGTATAATAGTTGAGTTAGGACAGTGGCACATAACAGACAGATTTCATTTGAAGGGCCATGAAAATAAAAAAATGCTTCCTGAACGTTAGTGTCATCAAGTGATTTCAAGCCTATCCATCTTCAAAAGTTGCAACCAGTTTAACACCATTACCGCTATTCATACTGGCTATACTAAAATATTGTATTTCCCATGTTTCTGCGATCCATCAGAATATTTTATTCCGCTGTAGAATTAATCCAAGACCTACACAGAGTGGCCCTACCATATCGTCCTTCCCAGCAGAGACAATTGGATTATCTCTGGGATCCCACTGCTTGAGGGTCCCTGTTTATTCACAGATGGCTCTGTTACAACCCAAGGGGTGTTAGCGGGGACAGTGCTTGCCAAAATGCTGATGAAGATTCCATCAGCCAGAGTAGATTTGGGACTTTCTTTCAAGCGTAAATTTTCACCATTGACCACTGTGCAAAGCTCATACTTGATAAAGGATGTGTCTCAGGCCTGCTCGCTCAATAATCATTGGTTCCTCAGCTGAAAGAGCCAAATGATGGCTCAAACTCTCCAGGTCAGACCTGAAAATCTTACAGCTATGGGACACTGTGGCCTTTGGAAACACCTAAGTAAGTGCAGCCTACGTCCTATGCCTGGAGGATGATGAGTCTATCGAGCATCCACAAGCTGAGACTGAGGAACTGGACAAGTGCTCATCTCCCCTATCAGACGGCTTGAGCTAGTGGATGAAGTATAGATTTTGACACAATAGGCCGACTGGTCGTAGTGGCGGGCCGAGGTTCGTTCGCCTGACACAACACATATCTTATCTTGTAAAACAATTCATCAAGATTGTGATAGGAAAAGATAGTTTGTCCAACTTGCGGTGGAACATCACTCTTTTATGTAGCCCCCCAAGAAAATTGATGAACATGGGCATTCAAAAGACACCATAAAAATCGCCTGCAGAATAGTACTAGAAGTAGAAATGAACTTCATTGAAACTATAACTGACGCATATTTTACATTACACAGGGTATCTCAAAATTAATTCCCCAGTGCTTGGATATGTATTCTACGATTGAAAATAAGACAAAAATAAAGAACACCAAAATCCTGAAAATGAAGTTGTTTTCGACGAACATAGGTTTGCAAAAATGTTTAAAAATATTTAAGAAAATGGTGGGATTTTTGTGGATTAACATTACCTAGAAGGTTCCTTCCTGCTAACTTTTGGTGTTTGTTCAGATTAAATGAAAAATTCTTAATCCGACTTTTTCTTTTCTATATTCCTGGAAAACGACCCCGTTTTCAGGATATTGGTATTCTTTATGTTTGCTTAGATTATTTTTAATTGTAGAATACATGTCCCAACGCTAGTGAGTGAATTTTGATACATCCCGTATAACTATTAATTTAGTCTGTGTGTGGAAAGCAAGTATATCTATAGAAAATGGATAATGCTTCGGATAATTAGAGTTGGCTCAGAAAGTATTCAAATAGTGGTCGCTCTGGTAACTTCATCTTGGGTATCTGAAGGGGGGACGTCTTATTTCTAAAAGGATCGATTATATTCATGTTGTGTTGTTGCTGGATAAATTTTATATTCAATCTGTGCAGTCTGCTGGCTATTGGCTCTATGTGGGTCCTTTCATATAGGTATTGGTTGTGAAGTGGGTTGTTGGGATGTCTCATCTTCGTTACATAGACTACTCCACTCAGCTACCTCTATGATTCCTAATGTGGTTTTGTTGCATTGACTCAGAATTTGCAGAATTGATGTGCATCTTGAAGTTGAGCTTACTATCTATAATCATGCCAAGGTATCTGCAGCTGCTGGTTTTAAAATGCACGGAAATGTAAAGCGAGTTGTAGTTCTTCCTGTGATAGAGAGTATAAATAACGATTTCTTGTTTTTGTTCTCCACTTGCTCATCCATTGACTCATTTCATTCTTGATCTTTTCCAATGTTATATGACTTTATTTCTGCAATATAAGTGGCTTTTTGGCTTATGTATGTCTTAGAAGTAAATGTTATATAAGTATGGCGATAGAGGAGAACCTTGGGGACTCCCTGTTGGGGGGGTTAACTTGTTGGAAACTGTGTTTATAATTTTAACTTTCCTTTCTCTGAGAATATCGTTGATTAGTCTTTGCAAATATGTTTGTGGAGTTTGAATACAAGTCCAGACTGCCAAAGGCTTTCAGGATATCCATAAATAGTGCTGCGGAGTGGTGTCCTCCTTTCCTTTTGCATTGTATATTTTGAGTATGCATGATTAGGGGGTGAATGGTTGAAACCAAGTTGAAAGATTGGGATAATGTCATCCATCAATTTCAAATATCTGCAAGTTTCAGGGGGCGCCACGGCTAATCCGAAAAAATAAAACATATAAAATATGTCGATCCGAAGTACTATGTAAAAGATATGACCGACTATACATATAAAAAAAATTAAACTAT
Organism: Halyzia sedecimguttata; assembly: GCA_937662695.2. Taxonomy (NCBI): domain Eukaryota; kingdom Metazoa; phylum Arthropoda; class Insecta; order Coleoptera; family Coccinellidae; genus Halyzia; species Halyzia sedecimguttata. The sequence continues at coordinate 37,750,664 of OW569411.2, forward strand.
GCCCTCGTTCTTACAGTGCTCAACAATTCAAGTGTATAATTCTTATTGTCATCAAATTTGAATTAAAAATTGTTGTCAAAAGATGGTATACTTGATTGTGGGAGTACTTTTTGTTGTTTTTTAATATTGCGTTTCCATCCTTCTAAAGAGAACATATTATGGAAATGTGTTTCCAGGATTTAGAGATCTTCCAATTGTCATTAAATTATGCCTATACGATGATTAGAACTAGGTCAACTTGAGCAATCGGTGCATTGCATTCAAGAAGACTTATCTGAAGATAAGTCACTATAAATTTGCATGTGTCCCAAAGTGTTGTGATTCAGACATATAATCGATTTGTAATCACTCGGTCTGCAGCGCTCACATATGGGGGAGGACCACACCTTTCATCCAAGATCGGTTATTAATAGTCTTGTTGGAAACGAGAAACCGAACTTTTACATCTTCCAGGATTAACAGATTCTTCAGGCAAGCTACTGAAAAGGGGATTTCTTCTCAAACTGTGAGAAGAAGCCTACATGGACGTAATTTACAAGCAAGAAGACATGCTGCTCAACCACACATAACGGCGATAGAACACACTCATTAGAATGTTCAAGTTTGAAACTGTCCTTTTTCTGTTAAATCAAGATTTCGATTATAAAAATGTGATGAAGGAATTTTTTTAAAGGCGATACCTTGCTAATTTATTGGTGCCTACCGCCCTTTTTGGTGGAGAATCAGTTTGTGGCTGGAAAAGTATATGTTTCAATGGCAACAACAAAGCCACTCTAGACCGGGCCAGAAATGTGAATGAACAGATAAATTATCATGGAATTAGGAGAATGCACTGCTCATCATTTTCACTCAATATGAATTGCATTGGGCATGTCTGTGTTGAAATGGTGAGGTAATTTAACCCTCTCCATAGTCCTCCACAAAACTTCAGATAACTTTAGTTATTTTTCCACCACTCCTAGGATTTACACCTAGGTTTCCCTACCCGATATTAAACAAAAATGTTGTGGTGTTGTGAATTTGCAATAAGAGATTGATTATTACCAAAAATTTTTATTTTTTGAATATTTCCGCTTGGAATTTAATAGAACCTTGTAATATCCACTATAATCGTTGAGCTCTGTATTATTCTATATTGTTATTATTATATTATTATGGTCACACACTAAGGAATGACCAGTGGATTCTTTCTGGGTATATCCATGAAGTTTGGGGCTTGCTAACCTATATTATAATTTGCGACAAGCTGTTTTTATCTTTGATCTTAAAAAAAAATTATAATAATTGATACTGCTTTTATTTTTACTACGTTAGAGCTTCTGTAGTGAAAAAAGTTTACAGATCTAGGGGGTCAATTATTTTGGAGATATGCTTATTTCATGCAGTGTCTAAGATAGTACTACGATCAATATTTTAAATTATCGAATTATTGCTTTTATCATGCCAGAAGTTTAATTTTTATACCATCCGAAATATTTGTCAATGCTATAAATAATCTCAATCGAGATTGGATTAACTACCTAATGATTGAAGGGATAAGATATTCATGAAGTGAATTTATAAAACCTTGAAAACACCTCCATAATTTATAATCACTGGGGCTGGCAAATCTTGTATTTGCCTGTTGAATCGGGGGATAATCTTAGTATTCATGTTCATGTACAAAAGGAGGAAAACTGTAGCATTTCAGACCTCTATTCTGAGAAATATTTTTTTTTCAGCCAAACAGGATATACTACCTAGAAGATCCCACAGGATATGCACTGGAATGGTGTAAAGCAATAGATGAAGTTATTGCACATTACTTTCCTAAGAAGAATTGATTGAAACCTTGAAAGTGTTCCATATCTCTAGTTTTCATAATTTATTTATACCATATTTAATTTCAAAAAATATTTTTTTATTATAACTTATTTAAACTTTCGTTGATGGCTGATATACCAATAATAAAAAGTATTTAGCCTAGTTATTCTACTTTTTTTTAACATATTTATACATCCATAATTTTCGTGATATTAGAAAGTGTTGTTTCTGAGAGAAGAATTATGCACTACTGAATAAATCCTTGGAATTCCTTTTAGCTTCTACATTAAATGCATGAAGTAATTGTTAGCACAGATAGAGGGGAAGAATGTCCAAAAAAAAATGTCTGGAAATTGTATTTCATCAAACTGGGCATATTGCAGTTTAATTTGTTTCAAAAATACGAATCCCACAATAGTAGCTTCGTTTATATGACTGGAAAAATCTCTTTCTGGTTTATTAATTCTCAGGAACTGAAAATAAAACAAAATTTCATTGAAATTGCGTAATTAGTTTCAGACGGTATTGAATGTTAAATAGATCAGTAAAAAAATTAAATCATAATTCAGTAATTGGAAGGAAATCTATATGGCTGTATAAAAAAATGGGAAAGCCCTGTGTACAGGAGATTTGGCGATCTTTTTCACTTTGACAAATCATATCTCCGAAAGTATTGGTTTCTTAGAGTTCAGAATGGTATCAATGGATTCTTATGATATAACTGCATCATAAAAAATTAAATTCAAAATGTAGGTATATATAATGACTCTCCTCATATGTTGGATTTACATCAGCAAATTATAATTAGAGCATTCTATGGAATCGTAAAATTACGATTAAGTATTGAAATTTTGAAAAATCAATCTATGAAAGTATTAGCTTCTCAGATTTTAAAATGATATGATAGTGGATACTTATGATGAAACTGCATCTTAAAAAATTTGTATTTCAAAAAAAAATATTTTTTTTTCGTTACTGCGAAACCACCAGGATTTTGCCCAATAACGAACTTAACCGAGATATTCATATCCCAAACCTATTCGGAAAATTTCAACTGTCTAGCTCATTCCGTCGTGAGTTATCGTGCTTACGGAGACATAATCGATTTTGACAACGGATTTTTGATCAGTGAGTCGAACCAAAGCGATTGAGACCATTTTCAGCCAAAAATTCGAAAATTACAGACATTTGGGCAAATTGATAAGCACTCTGTTCCGAGGAACAAGAGCGACAAAAATAGCCCCATCATTTACGAAAGCTCTTAAACGTTTTGCATTAAATTAAAATCCTGATATTAAATTGAATTGACCATTCTAATTAATCCATTTTGAAATTTCTAATTAATTTCAATTATAACTTCTTTCTATTCTTTCCCAATTGGGATTAATTTGTGCTTAAGTTGGCTATACTACATTTGACACTGACATATGTAGACATATTCAACTTTGACATGTGTCATTCATATGTGCAGAATATCACAATTATAATATTACGGTGCTTTACTTTAAGATTTTGCCGATACAAATTATTTGTTTATTAATGAAATGTTGTAGTTGATGACATGGATATCGATGTTTGTGATATCTTATAGTTGACTGTGGCTATACGGTGATAAAGGTAGGAAATTCTGAGTTTTTATACACCCATTGATACCTTCTGTTATTGTTATCCAAGATAAAATGCTAATTTAACAAAAAAATGCAATACCTCCAAACATTTACTTGAACTCAATAAGTTAAATAATACTCGGTCAAGATTATAACGGAGTTTTTATCTTCAGTCGATGGATAAACAGTGTGGAATTTCGAATATTTATAGCAAAATAGGCAAAAAATATATTGCTTATTACTGCCTTCTTTGATAATGAACCAATGCACCGGAGAAAAATTGGAAATAATATTTTAATTTTCAAATATTGAATAAGGTTATTATTTGGTTGTTTTCATAGATCTTTGTAGGCTGTGTATTTTTACCTATATTTAATTTTAGAATATACAGATAGCTCATGTTATACTTAATTCCTATAAACTAGAGAACAAGGAGATTATCTTATTATTTTGGATTCATAAACGGTTTAGAGTTATGAAGTAAAATAGAGGTACTGTGAGATACCTACTTCTAGTTTTGACATGAAAATGTATCTAGTTTTCTACTCATTTTGTGCATACCTTTGATGTCCTTTATCTATACCACAATAATTATTATCAATGCCAATAAATAATTCTTGAATGTCTCAGGTCATTTAATTATTTAATGTAATGAATCTTGTGACTATTGTCGACATATGAAAGCGTTTCCACTGAAGAGAAAATATCACTCAATTGCTAATTATCAACCAATAAGAAACTGACCATTCCACATAATAATATAATATATTGCATTAATGATTATAATATCTTGTATCATATCAGACGTAATTTTGTTTTGGGGAGATAAATGGAGCATCTCTATAATAACAATAAGCCTAGCAATACCCACTAATATTTGTATGGGTGGTGAAAAGTAGCTTATATAGCTCATCTTTTATTATGTAGTAGAAGTAATTGTCATAGCTTCAGGCTAGGCCAGCTCGATTTGATTAATGTCAATCTTATTTCACTTGCACTTGCTCGTTGTAGCCTGCTACAATATTTGAATTTTGCATAAGGAATATAAGGATATATACTATACACTACTATACAGATACAGTATATGCACATTCAAAGCACAGCTGACGGGTATGAGCTAATGCGCATGCCCGTTGGTTGCATAAATCTGTTAATGTAAATTTAAATTGCAAGATCCAAGAATCATAGGACTTAGATCGCACTGTCCGATTGAGAAGTCAACTGCAAAGAGTAAATATTATTACTGAAATAAATTAAGGGAACAAAAATAAAATCTGAAATTTTCAGTGTTATCTGACGAGCTGTATCTCAGTGAGGATTTAAAAAGATAATTTTAAAGCTTCAAAACTATAGTTTTTGGAACTTTATTGCAAATTTTTAGCCTTCTTTTTCTCGGTCGACAGGCTTGGAATACCTTCAGGCATCGATATCTCGGCAATGATCTTACAGAAAATTGAACGAAAGTTCGAAATCCGGAGTAAATATCTTAGCAAGTCAAGACATTTGACTAATTTCAATTTAAAAAAGTATTCAAATATTTCAAACTTTGACAAATCATAGGTATCTCCGAAAGTATTTCTCATAGTTGGGAATGATATCTATGGATTCTTATGATAGAACTGCATCATAAAATAGGTTCTATAACAACTGATGGCACGTTGACGTCGTAACGTAACACTCAACACTACAGTTCTGCACTTGAGGAAATTCGTACCGACGCAGTGAGTATTATGCAGGCGCTAGTATTGAGGCCGTTCCTTTGGAATTAGGAAAAATCAGATCTCCGAAAGTATTAGTTTGTTAGAGATGAGAATGACAACAATGGATTCTTATGATGAAACTGCATTTTGAAAAAATTGAATTTGAAATTTGTAATGTAAAAAAAAATGTTTTTTTCAATACTCTGAAACCACCATTTTGCCCGATAACGAACAACCGAGATATTCATCTCCCAAACCTACTATGAAAATTTCAACTGTCTAGCTTATTCCGTTCGAGAGTTATCCTGTTAACGGCCGGACACAATCTATTTTGACCACGGATTCTTGATCAGTGAGTCGAACCAAAATGTTTCAGACCATTATCAGCGAAAATTCGGAAATCACAGACATTTGGGCAAATTGATATGCACTCTGTTCCGAGGAACAAGAGTTCCAAAAAATAAAGTGACACTTTCAGATGTTTCGGTTTATCGACCGTATATCAGCGAATACTGATGGGAAGAATGAGGGTTTTAGGAATTTTTACACTTCAATGTACCCCTGCTAATACGAGTGCTAATACTCCTGTAAATCTGCAAGATTGATCCATCTAGCATACTTTTTACTGTATGGGAGCTAATTGAAGATATCATTGGGGTTCCAATCTCGGAGCGGGTACAGCTTTTATTCTTTTTGGCGCGCTCGTTCTCCTGAAATGAGTACCTATCAATTTGCTCAAATGTCTGGAATTTTCGAATTTCTTGCCGAGATGATATCAACCGATTAGTTTCGACTCACTGATGTAACACCCGAAGTCACACTAAATTATATCCGTCCGGCCGGCCGGATTACTCTCGAATGCAATGAGTTAGAGCGTTGAAATGTGTAGTGTACCTATGTTTGGAGACCAAATGCCAGATGTTCAAGTTCTAAGGGGCAAAATGCGACGAGTGGTTTCGGAGTTATAGCCATGTTTAATTTTGTTTTCCAAATACAGTACAATCGAGTTGATATGAACCCGCGCTAGTATGAACAACTTCGTAATATGAACACAAAATTATTTGTATTGACTACTCTGTAGTATGAACATACTATAATCTTACTAGTATAAACTTGTTCTATCGTTGGAAGGAATGAATCGAATTTTAAGATTTACCGTGAATTTATTTAATAGCGGCCTTTACACATACACGCTTTCCCACACTCCTGGAGCGTGGAGGATGGCGTGCGAGTAAAACCGTGGCGCAATCCTGAGGGAAAGATTGGGTAGCCGAAAACATGAGGCCGCGCTTTCCTTCAAGAAAGCGTGTCCAGTTGTTGGCGCAAAGGGAAGAACGTATGTGTAAAGGGGAATCCCGCGCGCAATCCCTGGCGCGTGGAGTGGTCGTTAGACGAACAATTTAGAGGGCGTGCCCGGTTGCCGGTTTTGCTCAGTGTTGCTCTAAGTGAGAGTCAACAACCACCCCAACTTTTTCAGTTCGATACGTTCAAATTGTGCGATTCACATTTAAGTGTAATGGATTTTCAAAGAAGACGAAACGTCACCCTGGCAATTGTTGGATTGATGGCAAGAGTGATCGACGAGCAAATAAAAAAATTGGTTCAAGCACTGACGTGAAGTCAGGAGCTTTTGCGCGTATGTTCTATTGTCCATTCTCCTGTATTGGACACCCTTAATCGAATTTACCATGGTAAATTATGTTGTCCATTCTCCTGTATTGGACACTCCTAATTCGAATTTACTAGCTATATTAGCTCCTGACGTCACGTCAGTGCTTGAACCAATTTTTATTTCGTAATTTTTTTTTTTTAATTTTCTAGGGGTACGGTTCTTACAAAAATTTGTTTTTCGTAATTTTTTTCAAATTTTCTAGGGGTACGGTTCTTACAAAATTTTAAACACGTCTTTATGTTGATTTTCTACTACTAGTTACCAAGCTTCAATTCGATCGAATCTTTAGTTTTTGAGTTATCCAGGAAATAATCCAGGTGGGTATAACTCGGAAACCGTTAAACCGATTATGCCCAAAAACTTAACTCTCCTATTCGGATACGCAACCTACCCTGAAAATTGCAAGTCCCTATCTACTTTCGTTCGAAAGTTATCGAGGCAACGGTCACCCATATACTGAACTCACACAAGGCTGCTCGAATCTCCAACAATATTTAACCGATCGTATTAAAACTTAAAACTTGGCAGTAGAGTTAGGTTCTAAAGGCTCTTTCAAAATTTCAGCAATTTCAGACGAATAGTTACTAATAATAGATTTTTTTTTAAATTTTCAATGATTTCTTACAAATTTTCTACAAATACTATCCTCACGAAATTTTGAAGAATTTTTGCGTTGGCTTTCTACAACTAATAACCATGTTTCAATTCAATCGGTTCAGTATTTTTCGAGTTAATAAGGAGAAAAAAACAACCAAATTTCAGATGGCTATAACTCTAAAACCGTTAGGCCGATTGTGCTTATAAAAAACCTCAAATGTCGCGTTCAGATGCAAATCCTAACCTGAAAACTTCAAGCCGCTATCTCCTTCCGTTCTCAGGTTATCGTGACAACAAAAATATTTTTTAATAATTTTTTAATAATTTTCTAGCGATACGATTCTCACAAAATTTCACAAACGTGCTTAGGTTCATATTCTACAACTACTCACCAAGTTTCAATTCGATCGGATTTATATTGGTTGAAAACAAAATTATTAATCCATTGGACCGATTATGCCCATTAACGAACTTGACCGTCGTATTGGGATGCGCCACCTACCCTGAAAATTCCAAATCGCTAGCTCTTTCCGTTCTCAAGTTATCGCGGCAACGGCCGGACGGCCGGCCGGACAGAATCAAATTTGACCCCTACTTCTTCATTGGGGAGTCGAACCAAATCGTTTGAGACCATTTTCGTCAAAATATTCGAAAGTTACAGACATTTGGGCAAAATGATAACGCGATGTTCCCCAGAACATACGCGCAAAAAGTGGGAAAGCCCTGTGGACAGGAGCTTTGGCACTCTTGTTCAAACTTTGACAATAATTCATCTCCAAAATTATTGGTTTCTCAGAGTTTGGAATGATATCAATAGATTCTTATAATAGAACTGCATCATAAAAGAAACTAAATTAAAATTAAATAATGAGCCAACATTCCAGTTTTGTTTTCACTGAAGATATTCTGAGCCCAAATTAATAAACTTACCAAATTATATATTTCCATTATATGGATTATCCAAGGGCATATAGGGTAGGTGTGATTATAATATCCTATAATTGGTTATTTTGCATTCAATCATACTTTATTAAATGGTTTCTTTGTGGGTTTTCTCTTCCAAACTCTGAAAAATATCTATTAAATAAAAAATTATTATTTTGTGAATTGCTTCTGCGTAAGAAACACAAGATTTCAGAACTGTCAGAAGCAATCAATCGAACAATGTTGCCTAACAAACAATAACGAAACAACATCAACGATAAAACAACTATTTCGTAACGTTTCGGAGTCTAAATCAGACTCCTTCGTCAGACACGAACGAAAATCTTCAGAATTATTTTTTGTTGATATAGCTATTCTGAAATTCGAGAATTTTTATTTAATATATATTTTTCAGAGTTTGGTAGAGAAAACCCAGAACGAAACCATTTAATAATGAATATAACTCCCACAGTATCCTTTAATGATTATTCAATCATACTTTGTTAGAACAGAAATACATATGACATGTCTGTTATAGGTAGATAATATTACATGTATGAACAGTGAACACAGATACAACATAGACAGATAGAATTCGCATTCTGTGGAAACAAGAAGTACGATGCATTATTGAAATTTTGAAAAATATATCTCTGGAAGTATTAGCTTGTTAGAGTTGAAAATGATATCAATAGATCCTTATGATGAAACGGCACCTTAAAAAAAATTGAATTCGAAATTTGTAATGTAAAGATTCCGAAACCATCGGGTTGATTTTGCCCAATAACGAACATAACCGAGGTATTTATCTCCCAAACCTACTCTGAAAATTTCAACTGTCTAGCTCAGTCCGTTCGAGAATTATCGTGTTAACGGACGGCCGGACGGACAGAATCGATTTCGACCACGGATTCCTTATCAGTGAGTCGAACCAAATCGTTTGAGACCATTTTCAGCCAAAAGTTCGAAAATTGCAGACATTTGGGCAAACTGATAAGCCGTTAATATCTGAGTTACGGGAAAATCACCAGAAGATTTTATTAATTACTTGAGAATGAGCTCCTCATCTTATGAATTATTATTTGAAAAAGTAAAATAAAAAATTATTAAACAGGAGACACACATGGGGAGAAGTATCAGATGAACGCTTAACAGCAACTCTAAGTTTTTGTACTCATCGCACTTATTTTTCCACAAGCACGGGAAAGATTTATACACATTAATAAAATCTGTGATAAGTTCTTTTGACCGAAGTCGAACATCCATGGTTAAACAGAACTTTAGGTAAGAGAAGGTGGCGTGAAAGAAAGCGCGTAGTGTCTTTAGATTACCAAGTTGCGAGTACACGAGCTTTCCTGCTCGAAAAAGCAAACGCAATCCCCTAACTCCAAGTGCACCCGTTACACACATACACGCTTTGCTACACTCTTTCCTCTTTGAGGACTTTTCCGTACGGAAAGCGTGTATGTGTAAAGGCGGCTATTGTGTTCATTTGCATATGTATGCAGTTGACATACAATGCGAATTGCCAATAACTAAAAAATTGGTTCAAGCACTGACGTGAAGTGCATTTGAGAGTATATTCTCTTGTCCATTCTCCTGTATTTGACACTCTTAATCGAATTTAACATGGTGAATTATATTAATTCTAATTATATCGATTAAGAGTTTCCAATTCAGGAGAACCGACAATAGAATTCACCATGGTAAATTCGATTAAGAGTGTCCAATACAGGAGAATGGACAAGGGAACATACGCGCAAAAGTTTCTGACTTCACGTCAGTGCTTGAAGCAATTTTTGTTTTCAATGATTTTTAAAGATTTTCTAGTGCTACGATCCTCACGAAGTTTTGCAAGAATTTTCGCGTTGGCATTCTACAACTAATAATAACTATATTTGCATTGCATCGGTTTTGTATTCTTCGAGTTATTGAGGAAATAACTACCCAATTTTCAGATGGGTATAACTCCAAAACCGTTTTGCCGATTATGCCTATAAACAAACTCAAATGGCGCATTCGGATTCTCAACCTAACCTGAAAATTTCAAGTCGCTATCTCTTTCCGTTCTTAGGTTATCGTGACGTTAATAATATTTTTTTTAAATTTTCTAGCTATAGGATTCTCACAAAATTTCACGAACGTCCTTAGGTTTATATTCTACAACTACTCACCAAGTTTCAATTCGATCGGATTAGTATTGGTTGTAGACAAAATTATTACTCGGAAACCATTGGGCCGATTATGTCTAACGTGTATTAGTGAGCCAACCAATGAAATAACCAAAAATACGTAATTATTACGTTTATTGAAAATTAATATGTTCGCATGCAATCGAATACCTTTACATCTAGACAAAGACTGACTGCATTCCCAGATGCATTCAGATAAGGAAATTAAAAACTTGCGCAGGAAATCGGAGAATATGACAATTCCTCCCCTGCAAATATGAATGTTAACAATTTATCACAGATTCAAAATCAATTACAATCCTAAAATAATTCAGATAAATGGTATAATAAGTAATTATTCATGAACCTATGTTCACATTGAACTACCATAGCAAATTGAATTCAACTTCTTAACTAGTAGATATAATATAACTTTTATAATTTTAATTAATCTATTAACATTTTATTATAATAATGAAAGTTTAAATTAAATATAAGAACAATGAAAATATTCACCCAAGCTATAATTATCTGTACAATGACAATTCCAAAAATATACATACTCAGTACTTCATTTCAACATTTCTTTGATCCGTGAGGATCGTATCATTATTCGACAAATAATCAATGTTATCACAGCTGAACGAATTAAATTTAAGGATTTGATCCAGAAGCCTTTTTTAAATTAAACCTGTGTCTGTCATGACACGAAAGGTAACTGGAGATAATTGATCAATTTTTATTCCTTTCACACGTTTATTTCGTGCTGAACTTGAAAAATCATCAACCATCACAGTATCTCCTACCTCAAAATTTCTTTCATTACCTGTTGAATTAATTACTGATGTTTTAAACTGATATTTATGCATTATACATGACTAGGTTTCAAGAGATCGAATCTTGTTTTTATTTCCCTTCCATACATCAAGAAGCTGGGAGATTTTCCTGTAGTTGAATGTTCAACTCTTCTATAACCAAACAGAAATAAGTGAATCGCATACTTCAAATTTTTACCACTTTTCACTATTTTACCTACTTTATTTTTAAAATTTTCCGCAGCACCGTTAGTTGCTGGATGTTTAGGAGGTGAAATTGCATGAACAATTTTATCAATAGATAACAAATTTTCAAAAATATGATTAGTGAATTGCGGACCACCATCCGTCACTATGTGATTGCATAATCCGAATCTTACGAACAGGTCCTTAAAATAATCCACTAATTTTTCAGCTTTAGTGTTCATTTCAAAATAATGGATTTCCGGCCACTTACTGTAAGCTTCCACTACTACTAAAATCATTCGTCCCAACCAAGGTCCCAAAAAATCAACATTAATACGAGAACATACCCTGTTTCATCTTGCAAATACCTAAGTATATGTGACGCGTGTAATTCCTTCAAAATTTCAAGTTGAAGAGACTTCGGAATTATTTTCCTAATTCCTATAGCGTCCCTAGCACCCGCATAAAAAAAATTAACCTTCCGCGATTTTATATTCTTGAACGAAACAAATTCCCAAACTTAAACGATTAATTAATAATAAGACAGTATTCACCAAAAACAAATATTTACAGTGAATTAATTTATATTTGAGAATTGTTATTAGAATGGCTAGTTATATTAGGGATCCTTTATTCCCGAACAGCAGCAGAATGGCGATCGAATATAAAATGGAGCATGTGACGTCAATTAGCAGCGATGGAAATACAGAAAAGGGATTCTACATACCAGGATTCCGAAATGATAGGAATTTAATAGTTGCTACTTCAAAGCACCCAATTTTGGATTGCTGGGCTACAAACACTGGTTGATGATTGTCAAAATTCCAACTTTTATCCGCTTTCCCATGCAAACGATGTGGAAACAGTTTCCCTCGTAGAAAAGTCGGAGTCGGAACCAAATGGATAAAATCAGCAGAATATTGACATGATAAGAAAAAGTAAAAGTAATATAGAAAATCGAAATGAAAATTACATCACACTCAGGGGGAAAATTGAACAGACTTACTCAGATATTGGGTGGCCTTTTGATTTCAATTCTCTTCAGAGCAACGTGAATAATTAATCCCCTAACGGGACATATATTGCTTCTCAACCAGAAACAAATCAACAATATATGTATAAGATACAAGGATATTTTATCCCAAAACTATGGATTTTCCAACAGAAAATTTTCCCAATATCATTTGTATCAATCACGGCTATTAGAGTTTTCCATTCATCAGAATATTGATCTCGACTGAAAATAATCGTATCACAAGTACTCCGGCATATGTCCCATATGCTGTAACTCAACCCAAAACAACCGCCAATTTAAAACTCGAAAATCGACGTATAGGCAACCAATCTCACACCTTCTGGTATAACTGGTGGAGAACCCTTTCAGCGCATTTAAAACGTTATATTCCCCAGAATAAACAACCTTGATCTAATGTATGTTCGTTTCTTCTAAAAAAGAATTTCTTTTCGAAATCAGATACCTCTTTGATATCAGACGGCCAGTTACTCGAAACAAATTGAACAATTTTCTGTAATTTTTCATCTTTTCTTGTCTCGCACAATACCTTTGAAATTCATGCAAGACATTCCTTCTGCTATATAATTAACGATTGAAAATTCCGAATCAAAAACTTCAGTTTTATCCTCGATTGGCAATCTTGATAAAGCATCACAATTTCCATTTGCAGATGTTCTGATAATTTCAATTTTATATTCAAATGCAGACAAAAAATAAGCCCATCTTTGCAAACGGTTTTGGATCATATTACTTCCGGTTTTATTAGAACCGAAAATGAATTTTAATTGTTTATGATCTGATTTTAAAGTAATCTCATTACCACAAATATATTGATAACATTTTTTAAAACCGAAAATTATTGCCGCTGCTTCCTTATTAATGATAGCTCTATGACGTTCATTAGGTGAAATTATTTTTGATGCGAATGCAATGCGACGCTCTGAACCATCCGCATATCTATGAGACAAAATCGCAGAAAGTCCATAATCTGAAGCTTCACATGCTAAAACCAATTGTTCTTCAGGATTGTATAACGTTAAAATCAAAATTTCCATTTTTTATCCAGAGAAATAGCATCTTCACATTCTTGGGTCCAATTCCAGCCACTGCTATTTTTGGCGCTCTTGTTCCTCGGAACAGAGTGCTTATCAATTTGCCCAAATGTCTGTAATTTTCAAATTTTTCGATGAAAATGGTCTTAAACGATTTGGTTCGACTCACTGATCAAGAATCCGTGGCCGAAATTCATTCTGTCCGTAATCTGTAATATCATACTTTTTGTTGGTTGATATTTTCATGCCGATGGTCAATCCATATGATGATGGGAATGGTAATGGTAAGTTAATAATATTGAGTTCAGAATATCTCCACTAAAAACAAAACTGGAATATTGGTGTATTGGAGTATTGGACTGGATTTGAGGAAAGATATATATTATCGTTCATCATAGAATTGAGGAATGAATATCTCGGATGAGTTCGTTGTTGGGTAGAATTGAGGAGCAACTTATCAAAACGCATTAAGTCCAAAATCCATTTTATTGGGAATCAACGAAAAACGATTTTTTCTTCCACCCTGGCTTATAATTTGAGTATGTCGAGTTTGTTTGATAGAAATTCACATCTAAAGGTAATAACTAATCTCATTTAAATCAATAAGATCAGATATACACAGAAAATGTAAAAAACGTTTGGACTTAATGCGTTTTGATTCATCTCATTGTATATAATGCGTTTTGATGTGGTTGAAATTGAAAATAATGCTGTTTGTTGCGATTTTTTATAAATTTAGAGAAAACAGTCTGCAACGTAAGTGTTAGCCTGTAACCTAATTAACATGGGCAAATCGATAAAAAATGTTTTTTGTTATATTTTATTTGTTTTAAAAATGCAAACGTAAACATAATTCATTGCGATGGGGCTTACATACTTTGGATTTGAAATAAAGAGGGACATAATGCCATTTGGAAGATTTTGTTCACATAGGGCTATAGAGCAATAGAAAACATTTATGAATCCGCTTCAAACTCAATTTCGCCCAAATTGGACATAATGCGTTTTGAAAAGTTACTCCTCAATTCGTCTATTGGTTTTGGATTGATAATTTTTGGCACTCTTGTTGAATTTAAATTCTTCTATGATGTTTGAATTCAATTTCTGCTAAGATGAAGTTCTTTCATAAGAATCCATTGATATAATTCCCAACTCTGAGAAACCAATACTGTCGGAGATATAATTTGTCTGTTTGAACAAGAGCGCCAGAAAGCTCCTGTCCACAGGGCTTGAACCCATTTTCAATTATTACTTACGTCCTTACGTGAGTTTAAGTGATCTGTAATTTCTTTCATATTTTCGCGATTTGCTGGATGTATTGCGAAAATTTTTCGTTTGTTGATTTCTCCACGGGTGTGCTATAATTTAAATATTATTTGATGAGTTGTAAGGGTTTATAACACGTTGAAGAGTGTATTGCATTATTATAACTTAAAAGTGCCCTATTCATCTTTTCAGTCAACGAGATATTTTTTTCGTCCAATACTCTAATCTGTTCGATCAGTGTGGAATGAAATCTCTCAACTAGAGCGTTTGGTTTTAATCTGTTATATAATGGAGGGAAATTTTATGTGTCTCAGCCAGGTCTTGTATAGTTTGATTTTTGAACACTGTTCCGTTATCAAAAGTAATCTTTTCTGGAATACCATGGTTGGAAAAATAACTAGTTAGTTGATTGGCAATTTTGGTTGCATTTTTACTATTTAAAATATAGCATTGACCATGTCGCGAAAATGAATCTATTATAGTTAAACAGGGTGTTCTATTCATAACAATGGTATCAAAGTATAAATGGGAAAATGGTTTTTCTCCTATTGGATTATTTTTGAAAACTAATTTGATCGGTTGTCGCTCATATTTTTGACTTTGGCAAATTTCGCAAGAATTAATATAAGATCTTATATCTTTATCCATTTTTGGCCAATAGAAACGTCTTTTCATGCTTTCTACATTTTCTTGGAAACCTCGGTGTTTAGTTTTGGTTTCGTGAAATAATTTAATTTTTAACTGATGTTAATAACTTTTACAATTTTTGCAAGCGGAACTTCATTTTTTTCAAAAATCATCTAGATGCCATTCCGAATCGAATGACACCTCATACATAATTTTCGGAGACTGCTGAAAAAAGTTGGTCCAAATGGCACTTGTTGACTAGTCTATATAGCGTATTGAGAAGCATCGGTGGTTAGGACAAATGGTCTGTTAAAATCCGGATGCTGAAGAATCGGATAATTTATGAGTAGATTTCTGCTTGAATGGAATGAATCGACAAATTCTTGATCATGCATATTTAATTTAACATCCTTTTTCAAATATTTGGTCATTGGTTTCGTTAATTTGGAAAAATTTGGAATGAACTTTCGATAGTTACCTATCATTCCAAGGTATGATTTAATTTCTTTAACCGATTTAGGCATAGGGAAATTTTTTACAACTTCAATTTTTTCAGGGTTTGGTTCTATTCCGTTTTCAGATATTTTATATCCTAAAAATACGATTTCTTTCTGAAAGAAATAAGATTCATCTAATTGAATTTTGAGATTTTCTCTTTCTAGATGCTGCAATACTGTTTGAATGTCTGCTAAATGTTTCTCCGGTGTCTCTGAAAAAATGAGAATATCATCCATGTGAACTAAACATAATTTATTTATAACCGTTTTTGCGCGTATGTTCTGGGGAACATCGCGTTATAGTTTTGCCCAAATGTCTGTAACTTTCGAATTTTTTGACGAAAATGGTCTCAAACGATTAAGTTCGACTCCCCAATGAAGAATTCGAGGTCAAATTTGATTCTGTCCGTCCGGCCGTTGCCACGATAACTTGAGAACGAAAAGAGCTAGCGACTTGGGTAGGTGGCGCATCCCAATACGACGGACAAGTTCGTTAATGGGCATAATCGGCCCAGTGGCTTCCGAGTAATAATTTTGTTTTCAACCAATATAAATCCGATCGAATTGAAACTTGGTGGGTAGTTGTAGAATATGAACCTAAGCACGTTTGTGAAATTTTGTGCGAATCGTATGGCTAGAAAATTTTAAAAAAATTATTAAAAAATATTTTTGTTGTCACGATAACTTGAGAACGGAATGAGATAGCGGCTTGAAATTTTCAGGTTAGGATGTGCACCAGAACACGACATTTCAGTTTGTTTATGAGCATAATCGGCCAAACGGTTTTAGAGTTATAGCCATCTGAAATTTTCTGAAATTTGGTGGTGTTTTGTTCCTCATTAACTCGAAAAATACTGAACCGATTGAATTCAAATATGGTTATTAGTTGTAAAATGCCAACGCGAAAATGTTCGCAAAATTTGGTGAGGATAGCATTTGTAGAAAATTTTTAATAAATCATTGAAAAAAAAAAAAAAATTCTATATATCAGTAACTTTTCGTTTGAAATTGCTGAAATTTTGCAAGAGCCTTAATAACCTAACTCTACTGCCAAGTTTCAAGTTTTAATACGATCGGTTAAATATTGTTGGAGATTCGAGCATTCTTGTGCGAGTTCATTAGATGGGTGACCGTAGCCTCGATAACTTTCGAACGAAAGGAGATAGGGACTTGCAATTTTCAGGGTAGGTTGCGTATCCGAAAGGGAGAATTGATTTCGTTTTTGGGCATAATCGGTCTGACGGTTTCCGAGTTATACCCACCTGGAATATTATTTCCTCGATAACTTAAAAAATATAGACTCGATCGAATTGAAGCTTGCCAATTAGTTGTAGAATATCGACTTGAAGACGTGTGTAGAATTTTGTGTGAACCGTATCGCTAGAAAATTAAAAAAATTGGTTCAAGCACTGACGTGAAGTCAGAAGCTTTTGCGCGTATGTTCTATTGTCCATTCTTCTGTATTGGACACCCTTAATCGAATTTACCATGGTAAATTGTGTTGTCCATTCTCCTGTATTGGACACTCTTAATTCGAATTTACCATAGTAAATTCGAAGGGCACGCAATTATTTTGCGTTTTTCAATTGGTCTAAAAGTTCGTCAATGTTTGGGATAGGAAATTTGTCGTCAATGGTTTTTTCGTTGAGGTTTCTATAATCTATGGCCATACGCCATTTTTGATTGCCTGATTGGTCAGTTTTCTTGGGGACAATTACAATTGGAAATTACCACGGGGAAATACTCGGTCTAATGATTTTTTTACTCAATAAATCTTGGATTTGATTCTTAACTTCCTGTTTATGAACGTCTGGGTGTCTATACCTTCTCACGACACATACACTGGATATTCGTCAATTGTTCTAATATCATGTTTGATTCTATTGGTAAAGTTTAATGGTTGATTTGGTAACTGTAAGGCTTGTTTATGACTTTGTAATATTTTCATCAATTTGTTACGATAGTTATTTTCTAGATGGTCTAATTTGATAGGAAGAGCCTCATTGTGGCTGGTGTTTTGATGATACAATTTTTGGGTTTTTACATCGTTGCCTAGTTCATGATTTCGCCAATAGAACTTTAATTTTAAATCTTTCAATATATAACTTGATTAAATTTTTGATTCGGGTTCGGTTTGAATATATCTCGCGGTTTTCCAAAAACTTGACTATTCGTCGCGAATTTATGTTCTGATGTATTATTAAATTTCAATGGAATCGGTTGCGATGGTAATTCTCTACTGGTTGAAGGAAATTGGTGGTAATTTTGATTCCTATTTTGCCCGTTCGCTTGATTTAAAATTTGGGGTAAGGGTAAATGTAGGTAATTTGGAATCTGGATGCAAGTAGAGCTGTTGTCTTTTAATTTCTCTATTTTCTAACAGTTTACACGTATCGTCAAACGGTTTTGGTTGCAAATCTAATAAATTTCGGGAATTTTCGTCCACATTATTGTATAAAACAGTGTTACCAATTTTGTCCGATAGATTTCTATAAACATTATTTTCTATAGGGGATAATCCTAGAAGTTGAATTTGATAGTCGTATTGTAATTTGACTTCTTTGACTCTTTCAATGAAGTCCGATATAGATTCTTTGGATTTTCTTTTCAAATATTGCTATTCACTTTGTAATACATCGAAATTTATTTTGAAGCCGAATTATTTATTTAGCAATTGTTTCAAGTCGGTCCATGTATTACAGGATGGTCCGTAATATACTATGGTTTCAACTTGGTCAATTAATTTAGATTTTATGGTTGCAAAGCAATACCGATTTATCAATTAATTATTCGTTGTACCAAACTGACTAATGAAATGATCTGCAAGCAACATTTGTAATTCGTTAGAGTTTCCGTTAAATCGAGGTAATAATTCTCCAAAATATTTGACTGTACTGAGATCTATCACAACACGATTTTCACTGGGGGTTGCCATTGTCGAATTTATAGAGTTTACTTGAAGGGAATTAAATTGTTCTATTAATGACTCAATGTTTACTCCCCTTGACTGTATCGGTCACACTGGTCTCGATGGAGATTTTCTTCACTTACTTGGTTCTTCTGTTGAAGGTAACGTCGCACCAAAATCTCGGGTTTTTCGGATTTATTCAAAGAATTGAAATTCACGTTTTTTTTCTTAAAAAAACTAATAACATCCCATCCTCGTCGCCATTTACAAAATTCCACTCTAAGATCTCTATTTAAAAAAACAACTTTATGTTCGAAGCAAGTTTATTCTATGCAGGTCTGAAGAATAATGAGAGAAATAAATGAAATAATTACGTTCCTGGCGAACGAAAGCGAAAAATGCTGACTTAATACAATATTAAAGTAACACTGGATTCCTTGAACTGTGTTCGAGGGTATTCACATTCTAATTAGGAATGCGGAAGCCTAACTCATATAACAATATGTATAATTTGTAAATAGATCCAAGAAAGCATATACGTCTTCTATTCATATAGGGATATATCATCTACTTGCTATATTCAGTTCGTTGAGAGCCCGGAAATATCCGACACAGTCTCAACGTACCTATACAAAGTCTCGTGTCTGATATACAACCAGTCCCCGGAAATATTCCAAGACCAAGGTCTTCATAGTGATAAGGCTTTCGGACCCACCAATGACCTGATTAGGGAATAAGAATTCACGCATACTTTTGTCAACAACTATGCAACATATTTTGTCGAATCGATGTCGTTTGCTATGAAGTATAATTCCAATCGTCCGATGAAGATGTCCCAGTCATCTTGATGGAGTTGAAATTCAATTTTAAATTTGACGGAATTTTTGTTTTCCGTGAGTGACTCACTGAACTCTTGGATTCGTCACAATTGAATATGTCCTCAGGTGAGACTTGCGTAGTACAGCTATGCGACTGCACACTTTTAAACAGTTCTTCTCGAAAAAGTCCAAATTTTCCACGAATTAACTTTCGAGTATGAAAAAATGTTCTCTCAGCGAAGATTTAGTAAAGTTCTGTACCCAACTCGAATCACTTAACAATTTCGATCGAGCAATGTGACTTGAACACTCACGTAAAGAGTCTACTTTCCACGTTTCGGTTACATCCTCGTCAAGCACAAGTAATTGTTCCAATAATTCTGCTTTTGTTAATCGATATACCCATGAAACACCGATGTTCAACATCCTCGTCGCCACCATTGCCGTGTATTAGTGAGCCAACCAATTAAATAATAAAAAATTCGTAATTATTACGTTCACACAAAGAAGGTGACGAGTTTTTGCAATTTTCTGAGTACTACGAATACTGCCTTTACCCAAGCCTTTTGAATTCAACATTCTTGCTTTAATTTTAGACACGATGGAGAAGGAGAATAAGGAGAAGAGGGATTATGAAGCTATACAGAGAGTAATTAAGGCTCACTTCACTAAGCTATCTAAATATGATATTAGAGCTTTTAGTCCAGGATGCAGTATACAAGGGTATTGACATGGTTGCCATAAGGAAGTGGGTAGCCCAAAAGTTGAAGAAGGATGAGAGCCTTAATAAATTGACCTATCTTTTGATATGTGGACTAAAGTGGGGGAACAATCTAAAAAAGATGCTAGATAAAACCCGTTCCACATCCCAGTTCATCAATCGAATGTCTCCTATTTTTAAGGAATCTCAAGTGAAAAGCAAAGTGAGCGGTGCAACCAGCTCTGGACCTGATGTACCAATAATCACCCTCTCGAGACTAATTTAAGCTTTTCCAGCATATAGTCTAACAATCCTCCTCACTACTGATATCCCGAACCCCGTTTCACCTGAAAAATTTGCATTGGTAGGCAATCTGCTTGAAATAATGCCATTGCCTTTTTGGGTGAGGGGTAAGTTTGTTGCTTCCTTGATCCCAAAAACTTGTGATGAGATCGTGGATTATCGGTTAGAGATCTATTATGCCTGTGTCCTCTATAGTGCCTCGCTGACATGCCTCATACAACGAATCCCAACATCTGGAGATCTGAGAAGCGTGATAATGGAAAGTTACAATTATGTGTTCAACGCTTATGAATCCGAAGTTGTGGATGAGGACACCAGACTTAAAACATATCAGAAGATTATCGAGGGGACACAAGCTGACTTCTTCAAACTGAAAACTGGAACCGGCTACGAGACTATGAATAAGCCATCCAGTCTGCTGCCCTCATCAGGATCTGGTGAAGAAGATGTGGATGAATCATCTGACCCACATTAATGATCCTTACCTAACCAGCTTCCTGTCCTAAATCCTCACTCAGCAGCCTTCACTTACCCTTTATCCTCTTCCTCTATCTTTACATCCCATCCTCGTCGCTACATTGTCGTGTGTTAGTGAGCCAATCAATTAAATACCGTCGAATGGGGAAACAAAGGCCCAATTTTTTATTTTTTCGGTAATATTTGGCTTGTAATAAAGCACCTGTTAATCTCTATGGTATGTCATTTTTATTTATGCATCATAATGGATGTTCCCACAGATTATGTACTTTGATTTGTCTGTATAATAAACTATTCGTAAAAAAAAAAAATTCTCAAGTGAGCCAAAGTTACCTTGAATCGGGGAAACATTGTCCCGTGCATGTTAATTCGGTCTTGAGTTATTGTTACACTGAAACATAGTAGGTTAAATTGTAGGTAAATAGAAGCTGAAAAAAAAATACTGGCGGTATTTCAAATAGATAATAAACTGAAAAAATGCAAAATTTACAACAAAAAATGTATTTTAACGAAATCTATTGCAAATAATCAATATATTTGCAAAGATCTTAAACAAAAATTCTCAATGTTACATAGGTACAAAAGTTCATAACACATTTTAACCTAATGCTTTGCAAAACATCTCCTCCATCTATACTAAAATTTACACTTATTTTTCAACAAAATTGTCAATTTCTGAAGCTTTGTACTGATTTCTCTTAGACATCTTTGTTGACTAATTCATTTTCATTATGACGTCTTCCCAACTGTACAAAAATGCGTCCTTTTTTTCTGGCCACCTTCAAAATTTAATTCCTTTTTCCATACAGTCTACTGTGGGTCCATCTTCTGAAATCTTGATGATTTTTTCAGGATATTGGTTGGCATTTAACGTTACCAACACAAAATCGCCTATGTTTAATTCGAACGACTTGGTGTCTCAATCTCAGGATTTTGAATAACCTTATTATTTTCGTCTTCAAGCAGATCAGAAAATGATTCACTTAAGTTGGGATTCACAAAGCGTTGACAGCTCTTTAATTGCCAAATTAGTGCGATTCTATGACAATTTTCAGTTCATTTTTGATACAACCGTCGAATTAAATCCACGATTAAGCTAATCGAAGCTTCGTGCAACCCACCATTAGATTATCAGATTCTAAATAATTCTCATTTAAGGAGCTCTCCGAAGAGCTTGAAGACAAATCTCTTTTTGGCTTAGCAGATATTTGTTTTGAAGATTTAGGCATGTTATCAGGGCTTATCAGATCACTGGAACTTATGCTTTTCCCAGCATGAACCTGCAATTTTTTTCTTCTCTGCTTGGTCCTATTCTCAATTCCCAAATATTCTGCACGTTTTGCCTCTATCTGTTCTAAGAAAGCTGAACCCATCATATCTATTTTCACTTCAGTCAAGTTTTTTGGTAGGCGATCAAGTAACCTTATTTGCTTATTTAAAGGATAAATCCCACATTTTTTAAAACCAAAAATTAGATTCTGACATTTATCTATTTCTAGATTTCGAATTAGTTCTTTAAGTAAGGGTGGAAACAAATCTTTGGTAATGGTTGAAAATCTCACGGTACTTTACACTCTGACTCTGAACTTTAAATTAGTGAAGGGCCACCTATGTTCATCTTGATGTTGGATTCTTGAATGCTATGTCTCCATGTCACTCGTCACCTCAGTCGGTTTCAAATGTCGGTTTCCATAACCCCATTTCCTTTCCGAAGTAAACAAAGAAATCTCAATATATTTTGTCATGTTCTTGATGTTGTAATTTTATGTTTTAAATTTTGATACCACTATGGATGTTATGGAATTTTTGTAAAACCTGACGAGTAAGTAATCTCAAAATCATTTTGGTTGAATTATTTTTTCGCAAAACTTAATTTTGATTACCTTTTGCTGAATTCACCAGTCCAATTAATTACTTACAGGTAAGCACCGATGATCACTGCAATATTCGAAAGCGCTCTGCTATGATTATACAGGGTCTTTCTCGAGGAACCTCACCCATATTTATACGGGAAACTACTGAACGTATTTTCATGAAATTCAGCACTTATAAGTATTTCACGATGCTGATGAAATCTAAAATATTTTCAAGGCTTGAGCACCTCCGGTTTTTCCGGAAATGACGTCAACTTCCGTTTTTCAAATTAGAACACCATTTTTTTATTGCAGAAATAGATTCCTTAGAAAATTTCAAGTTATTTTGATGCAACATTTTTCAGTTTTGGTTGGAAAATTCTCTCTGAGCGGGAAAATTCGAAAAAAAAATCGAAAATAGAGCTCCGCTGAAACAAGAATAACTTCGAGGTTTTTGGATGGAAAATTTTCATTTTTGGGATTTTTCAAGATGTAAGATTGATGTATCCACTTTAAAAATCGAAATCGCGATTCATGATACAGGGGGTGACAAAACCGCTTTCAAAGTTAGGGATGACAAAATCGTGAAAAATCAATTTTTTCAAATGAGAACCCCATTTTTTTTTATGGCAGATATTGAATCTACGTTAAAAAATAATGTTAGTGTATGCATCACACCCTTGCCCTAAAATGGATATTTTCTCAGTTATTCACAAAAAACTGTTTTTCGTCTTGAATTTTCAGCTATTTCTTTTCCCTTCACGCCAAAAAGATGAAATTTTCAGGAACTGTTATTTGAACCATGCTGTAGATTTTTCACCCCTTCTTGAAACCGACTTCAAGTTACTATTAGGAGAACCATGGCAAACTCTCGCAGTTATAACTAGAGAAGATGCTCAAAGTTTTGACCGTTAATTTCTAGACATTTATTTATACGTCTCAGGAATGCTTCGTGCGTTGCTCTTCTTATTTCATCGGGAGGAAGAGATCTGCAAAAGTGTTTAAAAACCAAATTGAGTTTCAAAACTATGAATCTAAAAATCTAAACAAACCTGAACGCATTTCTGACTCGTTCTATGCAGTCCTCTTTATCAGTCAGGGGAGACATAATAGTCTAAAGGAGTTAAATCGGGAGAACGTGGTGGCCAAAGATGTGGACCATTGTTCGCAACCATCGATCTTCAAATAGCCTGTAGAGGATATTTGACACATTGAGTGAATTGTGTGGAGGCGCGCCATCTTGTTGATACCATAAGTCATTATGGTTCTGTACTAGCGGCTCAATTATTTGAGTCAATATGTCAGAATATCTATCTCCTAAGGGAGAACATTCTTTAAATAATGCAAACATGTGTAGTGTTCTATCTTACCAGTTAAAGTCCCATCATAAATGTGAACATCGAGTATTGCATTATTTTTGATGGCGCAAAAAACATTGAAACTCCAGGTCTCTTGAAAGTTCCATTGTCTGAAGTGGTGGTTGTTCTCTTCATCCCAATAATGACTGTTATGCCTATTGAAAGAACCATTCTTTGTGAATTTAGATTCATCTGTCCAAATTATACAGTCCAAAAAGTTTTCATTCTCTTGAAATCGAATCATCATAGCTTCGCAAAACTCTGTTCTCCTGACGAAATCAGTTTCCTTCAAATGCTGTACCCTATTGAATTTATATGGGTGCATTTTATGTTTTTTTAATATTCTCCAAACACTCGATTGAGATAATCCCAGATCAATCTCGGCATCTTTGAGAGAATTTTGAGGATTCACACGAAAATATGCAACAACTGTAATTTCGTTGTTCTCATCTTCTACTACACTTTTTTCTCTGTGTATAGTTTTCTTAATGAAAGATCCGACATTTCTCAAGTTTGTCATGGTTCTGTTAATGGTATCTCTCGTTGGTCTGGGTCGGTCAGGAAACCTCTCAATGAACAGTCGAATCGTTCTATCTACAACTTTATTACATTCTCCATGAAGTAGAATGAGATTTAAATAATCTTCATTGGTAAAATTAGGCATAGTGATCGATTTTATAACTTAATACGAATTATCACCAAATTAATAGTAAACACAAAATGCTACTGAATAAAGAGGAATTTGGCAGATGTAATTAATGATATCTATCATTAAAAAAAAGAATGTAAAACATGGTAAGTTTTTGCATATGGTTCATAAGGAATTACTTATTTATCACTGGAGAGAAAACCGATGGCCGATTAGTTGAAATAAAGAGGTTTCCGATACAAATTCGAATCAAAATTCGCCATCTATTTAGGAACAACCTGTAACTTTTTTCTCTTGCATATTAGGGTAGTAAAATCTAAAACATGGTTTAAGTAACAGTTCCTGAAAATTTCATCTTTTTGGCGTGAAGGGAAAAGAAATAGCTGAAAATTCAAGACGAAAAACAGTTTTTTGTGAATAACTCAGAAAATATCCACTTTAGGGCAAGGGTGTGATGCATACACTCACATTATTTTTTAACGTAGATTCAATATCTGCCATAAAAAAATGGGGTTCTAATTTGAAAAAATTGATTTTTCACGATTTTGTCATCCCTAACTTTGAAAGCGATTTTTTCACCCCCTGTATCATGAATCGCGATTTCGATTTTTAAAGTGGATACATCAATCTTACATCTTGAAAAATCCCAAAAATGAAAATTTTCCATCCAAAAACCTCGAAGTTATTCTTGTTTCAGCGGAGCTCTATTTTCGATTTTTTTTTCGAATTTTCCCGCTCAGAGAGAATTTTCCAACCAAAACTGAAAAATGTTACATCAAAATAACTTGAAATTTTCTAAGGAATCTATTTCTGCAATGAAAAAATGGTGTTCTAATTTGAAGAACGGAAGTTGACGTCATTTCCGGAAAAACCGGAGGTGCTCATGCCTTGAAAATATTTTAGATATCATCAGCATCGTGAAGTACTTATAAGTGCTGAATTTCATGAAAATACGTTCAGTAGTTTCCCGTATAAATATGGGTGAGGTTCCTCGTGAAAGACCCTGTATAAATAAATATTCTGCACGAAATACAAGAAATTTGTCTTCACTGGATATATTGAATCACTTCATCAATTCCAGACTGAAGGGCGACTAAGCCTATATAATAAAATAAAAAAATTGGTTCAAGAGCTGACGTGAAGTCAGGAGCTTTTGCGCGTATGTTCTATTGTCCATTCTCCTGTATTGGACACTCTCATCGAATTTACCATGGTTCAAGCACCGATGTCCAATACAGGAGAATGGACAATAGAACATAAGCGCAAAGGCTCCTGACTTCACATCAGTGCTTGAACCAATTTTTTTTCGTAGTTGGTTCAAGCACTGTCGTGAAGTCAGGAGCTTTTGCGCGAGATAGCGACTTCAGGACTTTCAGGTTAGGTTGTGAATCTGAATGCGACATTTGTGTTTGTTTATAGGCATAATCGGCGAAACGGTTTTGGAGTTAGACCCATCTGAAATTTGGTTGTTATTTATTGGTGGTTTATCTAACCACACTAAACCGGGCGTTTTCAGTCCGTAAAGGTCTCATATAGGTTGACGGCCTTGCAGTCCCTGACCCTCTTACGGCAAAAGAATGAACGTCGCTGAATATCGATCAAGATTTCTACATCACAGAGGGTCGGAGTTCGATAGGATTTACATAGGTGCTGCTGGTGGGATTTTCTCCCTACCGGTTCGTAACGAATGGAATTAAGTTTCGTAGAACTCCTTCGGTTGTTCATTCAATGTAATTAAGTCACGCTGATGCCAAATTGAAAAAGTGGGAAAGCCTGGTGGACAGGAGCTTTGGCGGTCTTGTTCAAACTTTGAGAAATCATAACTCCGCAAGTATTGGTTTTTCAGAGTTGGGAATGATATCATATTTAATCTATTTTATTTTATGATGCAATTCTATCATAAGAATCCATTGATATAATTCCCAACTCTGAGAAACCACTTTTGGAGATAGGATTTGTCAAAGTTTGAACATGCAGTAGTTGCATTAGATTTTTGTTCTGAAAAGTACTGAAGATTAAAAGATAGTAGGTGAGAAATCAAGATGTTTTTCTCTTCATAACAAAGCTTAAGTCCTAGAATACATGAATACAGACTTAGAAGACATAAATGTTACCTTAATGGTGAAGAAATAAGGGATTGCAAATTCAACAGTTTGTGCTATCAAATGCAAGCGAGAGTTGGTAATGGTATTCTGATCGAACCAATACAGCTTTATAGATGGTTCCTCGCCCAACACTAAAGTAATACGCCGGTTTCTGGAGAAATGATCAAATATCTTGTCTAGCTATCTTTATGTGAATCATTATCATCGATATTCATGTACTTACTAAGAGATAGCACCTGAGAGAACATGTGAAAAATTCATTTTTCTCGACCTTCACAAATATGAACAGTCCCTGTAATATGAACAAGCCAGAATTTATTGTGTTCATATTAACGAGCTTCCACTGTAATTCGTAAAATACTGATCTGATCGAATTAAAGAGGGGTAGTTAGTTAAAAATTCTTCAAAAGCACTGACGTGAAAACATATCTTCTGCGTACATGTTTTTCTGTCTATTCACGCCTGAACATCCTCACTATATACCGCATGAACCTTCAAGCCGTCTTTTGTCAACCGAGTCCTAGATTTCAATTCGGTCGGACCTGTATTCTTGAAAATATTGGGAAAATAAAATTCCCCTTAAAGGTTTGTGGGGAATTTCAGCGGAGTCTGACAAATAGTTTCTGAAATATAAAATTCTTGAAGAAATATTTCTATTTTTACGAGCTTGTTCCGCCAGGTACCGGGTGCTATCATTTTCCCCGGATTTTTGGAATTTTTTTCCGAAAATGGTCTCAAACGATTCGATTCGACTCACTGATGAATAATCAACTTCAATTCTGTCCGTCCGGCCGTAAGCACGATATCTCTCAAACGAAATGAGTTAGAGTTGAAATTTTCAGGATAGTTTTGGAGCGTAAATATATCGGCTAAGTTCGTTAATGGGCGAAATCCACCAAGAGGTTTCGGAGTCCTGGCCATTTTTAGTTAAAATATTTTTTATGAATATTTCCGAAACCGATAACTCAGTCTGTCTGAAATTTAGTATCAAATTATAGAATCATGACCTTTATATGCATGCGAAGTTTTGTATTGAACGAATGCCTATAAACTGAAACATATATTTCAAAAATTTGAAAATTTTGTTTCTACAATAACTTGAAAAATACTGATCTGAATGAATTGAAACGCGTTAGTTAGACGCGAAATACCAACGCAAACACTTGTTCAAAATTTCGTTGGGATAGCATGACTATAAAATATTAAAAAAATGTTAAACTATGTGCGGAATATTAGGCTAGAAATTCCGAAACCAAATATCGGATTCAGTTTTCCTACGTGGAAAATCACATCTGGTATCTATTCGATCGCTAGCGCATGTACAAGGGCCACTAATTTAAATATGGACGTGTATATATACGGTGGCAATTGAATGAATGTGTGAACGATGTGTGGGATTTTGAATTTTTTTTTCAAATTTGACTGAAAGTTGAGAGACTGTCGAGGAACTCGAGGTTCATATTACCACCTCATGTCAATTATATGAGTGTGCAAGCCAATTTCGAGGAAATAGCTTAGTGTCCGAGGATAGAGTAGCCATAAAGTGGTCCTTGGACCCATTTCTGAAATTTCGGGCATTTTTCGTTATGCGCACGAGCAGACGAGAAGGGATTTAACTACTGGAGTTTTGGCCTGGAAGGATTCGGGGTTTTAAGGTGCAAGATACTATTCCTCCATAGAATCCCCTTGGGAGGGTCCGCGCATGCGTTGAGTTTTGTGTGAGGTGTGTGATTTCGAGAGGACGTTCAGCCACGAGTAGATTGTGCATGCGTAGATGAGAAGTGCCTCTTTCTGGGTTGTATGGCTTACGTTGGGGGTGGTTTACGTGTAACTGTCATGGATTTGGTCCTCTGCCGATATTGTGAGGTTTTAAAAGAAAATTCATTGCAATTCTGTGCACGGAAAACCCAGTTTAGAGGAAATAGCGTTTCCGAGTTGAAATGTCTGTAGCGTGGCCACAAGGGCAATTTTTAATTTAGTTTAATGAATAACTAGACTTCAGATAACATTGAAATTCTGTGAGAGCCTTCAAGACCTTATTATACAGTAAAGTTCTATATTTGAACTAGGTCGGATCTATATTGGTAAAGATATTGCCAAAATATCGAAATATTCTAACTATCGAGATGTACTGGTCCACTGCTTTCCAACTCGACCAGCGAAGTTTTTAATTTCCGACTGTGCAGTTTTTAATTTTTAACTTGATGGGGAGAATTCCATGAATTAGATCGGTCGAATTCAAATTTGACAAGTCTATACGTTAGTAATAACATTCGGTCAAATACCTACTTACTGAGAATTGGTAGATATATATTCCGCCGTATTCACAAAGCATTCAATCTCCGTTAAGTCCTAACTGAGGTCCTCATTTAAGGATAAATTTGAATCGCAACCTCAGTTAACGTATTTAACGGCGGTGAAACAGGCCTGGTTCACGATAATTTTCACGTTAACTGAGGTTGCGATTCAAATTTATCCTCAACTGAGGAACTCAGTTAGGACTTCACGGAGATGCTTTGTGGATACGGTGGATTGTCTATGATATGTAACTTATTTTACAGCCAAGTTCTCGATTTAAACTGGATCGAATAATATGTAACATCATCATATTTTAAAACAAGGTATTAAAGCTCAGTAATGACATAAGTTTAAGTTACGGAATTGACATTATTTATGCAGTTCTACAGTGGCCCAGTGGTAAGGATTAGTCTTCTTGGCTAGTAGGTACTAGGATCGATTCCCGCAGCCGAATTTATTGATTTTTTTCATTTTTGGAATTTTCGGAATAATAACTGTGAAAAGTGTTATGCGCGGAGTCAAGTCGATATTTCCTAAAAATTACGTGATTATTTTCGTATATTTTTAGATATTAAAAAATTAATGCTAAAAGCTATAAGTTCGAGGCGTTTTTGATAAAATGTCAATTTCAGGTCCTCATAGCATAGCTGTACGGTTCGTCTGATTTGCAACATAGGAGTAACTCCCGGAATAAATTATTGAAAATAAAACCACTACTTTACCTACGAGTACGCCGTCACAAACAAAGCTCGGATTTATATTCTTGGAAATATAATTTTTTCTCTTGAGCTGAGCAGCTTTGGGCGAGTTCAGTACCTGGATGGGTGACCGCTCTGGGTCTAAATTTGAACAGCGTGCTGAAGCTCCTGGCCACAGTATATTGTATTGTATATTGATTATACTGATCCTCCTAGGTCTTCCCCAAGGAGACCCCTCATAAGCCCTCGAAGAGCTTGAGCGAGTAAGGAGAACCAGTTCGTGTTCTGTGTAGGCTTTGTTACTGTGTCCTTACGCCACCTTAGGCATAGCACTGTTAATTTTTGACCCAACAGTGAATGGTGCTTTTCCAACTTTTGAGTTGATGGTCTCCCAATCATATATTGATTTTTTCATTGTTAACCCTTTCAGCTATTGATCCTAATTTATCTCCAGAACAGTTTTATCATCTGCGAAAATTGACACCCAAGAGTGGTTCACATGGTTTACGATATCATTGATATAAAGCACACATTAAAGACCGTTCCCTGTGGGACACCAAATACGATTCTCAAACAGGATGATACAAAATGATTGAATTTAACACTTTGCATTCTGTTCCCTAAACAAGAAGTGAACCACTACAAAACGTTACCCCATTTTTATAAGTTTTCTTATCGAAATCGGAAGACATTGTTTCAAAAGCCCTTTGAAAATAAAACAAAATAGGGGGAAAGCCCTGTCGACATAGGAGCTTTGGCGCGCTGTGCACATTTATAGCCAGAGCTGTCATCCATCCAGGTAATGAAATCGCCTAAAGCTGCTTAGCTCCAGAAAATAATATAATATCTACCCATTATTTCCAGTAATATAGATATGATCGAGTTTAAATCTTCAACTTCAAATAATAAAGATTGAGGGGCATTTTTGGCGCTCTAGTTCCTCGGAACTGAGTGCTTATCAATTTGCCCAAATGTCTGTAATTTTCGAATATTTCGATGAAAATGGTCTTAAACGATTTGGTTCGACTCACTGATCAAGAATCCGTGGTCGAAATTCATTCTGTCCGGCCGGTCCGGCCGGCCGGCCAGCCGTAGGCACGATAACTCCTGAGCGGAATGAGCTAGAGAGTTGAAATTTTCAGAGTAGGTTTGGGGGATAAATATCTCGGCTAAGTTCGGTATTGGGCAAAATCGGACAGATGGTTTCGGAGTAACAAAAAAAAAATTTTTTTTTTACAAAACAAATTCCAAATTAATTTTTTTTTAGTAAGCAGTTTTATCATAAGAATCCATTCATATCATTTTTAACTCTAACAAGCTAATACTTTCGGAGATATGATTTTTCAAAATTTCAATGTAAATCGTATTTCACAGATTGATATAATTATTCTATGTATGAATTCTCATAATGTCAACTTGACAGAAGGGAATATTGTATTGTAACCTCAAAAATATTGGGGTTGAAATACTCGTATTTTAGCGAAGCAACGGGGACCTCACCCGAAAATGTTTGAAAATAATACGTAAATATTGAAAGCATAATTCTGTAGTTCGAGAGAGGAGAAAATTTGGTGAACGTAGATCAGGAAATTTTTGATCGATTACAAGGTAATTTTTTATTATTACTTATCTTCTTTCATACATGTTTTATGGAATACCTACTATTTGTAGGTACTTTAAACCTGTTTTGGGCAATTGTCATACGAAACTTGTTTTTTTGGCGCTCTAGTTCCTCGGAACAGAGTGCTTATCAATTTGCCCAAGTGTCTGTAATTTTGGAATTTTTGGCTGAAAATGGTCTCAAACGATTTGGTTCGACTCACTGATCAAGAATCCGAGTGCGAAATCGACTCTGTCCGGCCGGCCGTAGGCACGATAACTCTCGAACGAAAGGAGTTAGCGGATTGAAAATTGCAAGGTGGTTTTGGAGCGTGAATATCTCGGACAAGTTCGTTAATGGGCGAAATCCATCAAGGAGTTTCGGAGTTATGGGCGATTTTAGTAAAAATATTTTTTATGAATATTTCCGAAACCGATCACTCGATCTATCTGAAATTTAGCATCAAATTGTAGAATAATGACCTTTATACACATGTGAAGTTTTGTATTGACCAGAGTACCGCAAAGTGTCAAAAAAAAAATTGAAAATGTGGTGCAGTTCTCATTCTCATGATTGCTCATTTAATCTTGATAAATAAACTATTATTTGAATTGAATTTCCTTTATGATGCAGTTCTATCATATGAATACATTGATATAATTCCCAACTCTGAGAAACCAATACTTTCGGAGATATAATTTGTCTGTTTGAACTAGAGCGCCAGAAAGCTCCTGTCCACAGGGCTTGAACCCATTTTATCTTTAATATCGATTCTTATTTCAAATTAAATACTCATTGTTTTGAAACTGCAATCATTTATGGGTAAAATAAGTCATCTCCATTAAAAAAATATTTTTCTTTTTTTGAAACTTTGAATGATAATTAATATTAAAACCCATATTGTAGTCATCGCTTGAACAGTTTGTGTTGATCCTACCTAAAACATGCCTGGTTATATAGTATGAGAGCTAGCAACATTGGGAAAACAAGAATTTCAGGTTGGCCAGTTTTTAGATATGCTTTTCCTCTCACTCCCCCTGACGATACGGGCTATCTGGCTGGCGGTAGTGCTTGCGTTCATCAGTGCGCAACGTACCTGTACAGGTAAAAAATCAATTTTTCAAAGAACTTTAAGAAGGTTTTTAGTTTATTAATTGTTTTTATTGAATGTTTTGACACATGAATATATTATTGCCCGATATTTTTATTGTTGTTTTAACTGTGCCAGACGCCAATTTTATATTAAAAAAAAAAATTTCAAAATATGTCAGTACTGCTGTTTTGATATGATGTCATTTAATTATCTACAGACCCAACAATAAATTGCCAAACAATAATTCAATTGTTAAACCTTCAGCCAGACCGTTCTAAAAGTGAAAAGTGATGAGGTATCATTTTGCTTGGCCTAGAAATAGTAGTGAAATAAATTTAAAAGAAATGATTAAAAACCATTGAATTGAGTGGTGAATTAATACAGTATCAAAATAATTATTTATTGTTATACAAAATTAAAATAATTATCAATCTATAGTATTAAAATAGACAAAAGTTCGGATGGTTACATAAAAATTATGGTTAGAGTATTATCATTTTGTAATATGGTAGTATCTGTAATGGAATGGAAAATTTAATGTATAATCTTTCGGCAAAGAAATTTATTAGTATTTGATTCATCATTTTAACCTTCAATAATAATATCGTCAACTAATGATGGTAATTTCTCTCCAATGAACCAGACAAAATCATATTTATCGTCTTTTATGGTCCAGCCGGAAGCTTGAGTTTACAGAGATGTTGGGTGTTTTAATTGAGCACTTCTCCAAAACTTATTAACGTAACGAACTCGTAGTAAATATTGATACAATTCAGCTTTGCATAGTGGTAAGCTTGATGGGTCAAAATTACGGAATGTTTTCTCAAAGTTATCGTCTAATTTTTTAGACCAGTAAGTGTTTGTAAGAAGCTGGAACCGAATGCCATTGACGTTCTAAGAAACACGATCTCCGTAGATATCGCAAATTAATTTTTTCAAGATCTCAAATGTCTTATCCAGCAATTCTTCATCCTCTGTTATAATATTTTGACAGGCTGACTGATACTGAACTGATTGCTCTAACAGTTTAAAAGGTCGAAGCTTACCTTTCCGTAAAAAACCTGGTGTATAGTCGAATCCTGTGAGTGCGTGAAAGCACGGTAGAGCTTTCGATAAAGAATTCCCTAGAATTTAGTTTACTTGATTTACGCTTATAAATCACTCATTATTCCCCACACCCAGATTTATCCAGAGTTTTAGTGATGCATTCAAATGATCCATGTTACCAAGAAGTATTACTAAAATGTCTGTGTCTGAGCAGCGTACCATAACTTCGGCATCGACATTTATTAGGCATATGTGACATATTATTCGAGAATCGGCTTCTTAGTGTTCTTCAAAAGATAATGAATCTTCAACAGTTCTGATAACTTTATTACTTTCAACCCGGTATGAGTAGCACATGTTGAAGTTCAGATAAATAATTTTGTAAGTGAACTTGAAAATATATATTTCAAAGAAGCCCTTGTTAATATCTTCTTTATTGACCATTGGGCTGGTGATGAAATGACTCCCTTCGTTGGTAATAAAATTATTTATCCGAACTTTAACAAGTGCTACTCATACTGGGTTGAGAGTAATAAAGTTATTAGAACTGTTGAAGATTCGTTATCTTTTGAAGAACACGAAGAAGTTGATTCTCGAATAATATATCACATTTGCCAGATAAATTTCGATGCCGAAATTGTAGTAAAAATTATGAATAAAATACTCATAAATTTCTTTGCCGAAAGATTATACATTAAATTTTCCATTCCATTACAGATACTACCATATTACAAAATGATAATACTTCAAAAGACAGTGATGAAGCTGATGATGATTACCAAAATGCTTCTGTTTTTTATGATACGATTATGGATTAGAAACTCTAACCATGATTTTTGGGCGCATGTTCTAGGGGAACATCGTCCTATCATTTCGTCCAAATGTCTGTAATTTTCGAATTTCGAGCTGAAAATTGGCTAATAGACTAATTCGGACTCCCTGATCACGAATCCGGTGTCAGATTTTAGGGTGCCGTCCGGCCGGCCGGCCTTCCGGCCGTAGGCACGATAACAGGAGCACCGAAGGTCCTATCGACTTCAAACTTTCAGGGTAGGTTTCTGATCAAAATGCGACGGTTAAGTTCGTTAACGGGCAAAATCGGCCGGACGGTTTAGAAGTTATAGACATTTCAAATTTTGAGGTTATTTCCCTGATATTTCAGGAACTAAAGAAGATGTTGAATCGAAACTTGGTAGTCAGTTCGAGGATATAAACGCGCAACTTTTGGCAAAATTCTGTTATGATCGAAATGTTGGTAATTTTTAAAAAAATATTTCTTTTAATTTTTTCGAAAAAAAAATTTTTTTTTCGTGAACTATTCATCAGATTGCAACAAAAACTTGTACTAACGTCAATTGTAGTATTTTACAACATTGTGCAAAATTTTGGCTCTATACGATTTCAATTTCTGGAGATATAAGACAAAATGTGTCAAATTTCCTGGGTCTCTCTCAGTATTTTCATCGATTATTCTATGAACTCTTTGAATCCCACCGAAAACAAATTCAAAGACATAAACATAAAGAATCAAGTCATAGTTTAGACGTCGAAAGAAGGACGATGTTGATCGACTTGAAAAGGTACCTATTTCAAGAAATGCAATAATGAAATGCTCAATTTATGGATATAATATTATCTAAGTATTGTTGGGATCGGGCAGTTGGAAAATTTTTTAATAAAAAAATTTGTACCGACGTTAAATCAAGCATTCTACACGAGTGTGCAAAATTTCAGTTCGAAACGATCTCAATTCCAGAAGATATTGCTTAAAATTCACATTCCAGCGTGTTTTGACGTTCTATGGTCACAGAAAATCGTCACAAAAATCTATTTACCTCATTTGACGGCTGTTTGTCAAATCAATTAATTCCAATAATTGATGTCAGATTTCCTACATATCAAGTTCAAACACATTTTATTATATGGAAAACACTTATTATGATCACGTTCTACAGGAATTGATACTAAATAGAAGCTAGATGAAGATTATTGTAATGGAAAATTTGTGTTCCAGAATAATATTAAGGTATTCAACATGATACTGCTTTTTTTCCTTACTGGTCAGTACGGACCACAAGGAACATGCGCCCAATAGCTCCTGTCCACAGGGCTTGAACCCATTTTTTTATTTAACCATCTGAACTTTTGTCTATTTAAATACTATAGATTGATAATTATTTTAATTTTATATAACAATAAATAATTATTATGATACCGTATTAATTCACCACTCAATTCAATGGTTTTCAATACTTTCTTTCAAATTTATTTTACAACTATTTCTAGACCAAGCAAAATGCTACCCCACAACTTTTCACTTTTAGAACGGTCTGGCTGAAGGTTTAACAATTGAATTATTGTTTGGCAATTTAATTTTGGGTCTGTAGATAATTAAATGACATCATATCAAAATTTCAGCAGTACCTAATAAAATAATTTGAAAAATTTTTTTTTTTCAATACAAATTTGGCGTCTGGCACAGTTAAAACAACAATAAAAATATCTGGCAATAATATATTCATGAACAAGTCAACAAGTCAAGAGCGTTCCTGCTAATCGGGTCCTTCCTGAATGGCTTCGTATAATAAATATACTTATGCATATATTTCACAAATCAAATAGACCCCAGGGGGTTCATTGATCTGCCGAGAAAGCAAGAGCAGACGCGTTTCTGGCTTCTTGGCCTTCATCAGTACCCTGTAGCTTTCTCAACAAATTCAACTAAACAGACCCGGGTTAAGCCTCTCAGAGCCGGCTTGGTCGATCATTATAATCGCCCACGCCACCTATGAGACGAAACAAGGAAATCAGCCTCTCCCCACCAGTGAATATTTGAAGCGTGGGCGATTATAATGATCGACCAAGCCGGCTCTGAGAGGCTTAACCCGGGTCAGTTTTTGTCCACGGGAAATAATATCAGTTTTTGGGGAGTTTTTTATTAAAGTGTATGAAAAGAGGAACCGAATCTTGGAGATGGCCAATAATCATGGCTGAACAGTTGTATGCCTGGAATATTATTCAGCAGAAGATCAGGTCACCAACATTAATCAAAAAGGAATGTTATACTGCTAAGGAAATAGACCAAAATATGTAACTGCGATGAGACTGTTTTAGTAACTTTGAGACTGAATAGTTGAGAAAAGTACTTTTTGTTAGTAGATTTCTAATTAAGTATAGCTAATTTTCATTATTTTATTTATTTTGCATAAACAAGCTTTTGTTTTGTTATTGTTGTTAAGATTAAATAGTATAACAGAACTTTAATTCATTGGTAAACTGCCAACTAGGTTAATTTTTAAGTAAATGTATTTTGTTTTTGTTAATTTTTGGCGCTCTTGTTCCTCGGAACAGAGTGCTTATCAATTTGCCCAAATGTCTGTAATTGCCGAATTTTTGTCTGAAAATGGTCTTAAACGATTTGATTCGACTCACTGATCAAGAATCCGTGGTCGAAATCGATTATGTCTGGCCGGTCTTCCGTCCGGCCGCCAGGCCGTTCCGTCCGTCCGGCCGTTAACACGATCACTCTCGAAGGAAAGGATTTAGGTTTGGAGCGTAAATATCTCGGACGAGTTCGTTAACGGGCGAAATCCATCAAGCGGTTTCGGAGTTATGGCCGTCTTTAGTAAAAACATTTTTCATGAATATTTCCGAAACCAATCACTCGATCTATCTGAAATTCAGCATCAAACTGTAGAATAATGACCTCTATATGCATGCGAAGTTTTGTAGTTATCGAGTTGCCGTAAAGTGGCAAAAAAAAATTTAAATGTATGAGCTAGGCAGTTGAAATTTTCTGAATAGGTTTGGGAGATGCATATCTTGGTAGAGTTCGTTATTGGACGAAATCGGGCTTCGGAGTAACCGAAAAAAAAATTTTTTACATTACAAATTTCAAATATTTTTTTTTAAGATGCAGTTTCACCCTAAAAATCCATTGATATAATTTTCAACTCTAACAAGCTAATACTTCCGGAGATATGATTTTTCGAAATTTAAATAGTGAATCGTACTTCTATGTTTTCACAGAATGCTGAATGAATTATGATATGATCTGTGATCTTACATGTCATCTTATTTCCCTATGAGAGATAAATGTCAAAACTATTTCTGGTTCGTTATCCTAGATATAAAAAACAAATTATGATTGAAAGCAAAATGACCGATTAAATAACCTCAGCTATCTTAGAATTATGTATGTGGATGATATGATATGATACTTTTAAGTTGATAATATAATGCCCGTGGATAATATGATGATGGAAATATATTCTTTGGTAATATACATAATATTGTCTAAGTTTTAATTGATATAATATAATTTTCAGAGTAGATTTGAGGAACCAATATCTCGGATAAGTTCGTTATTGGGTAGAATCGATCTGTTCGAATTTAATTTCTTTCATGATGCAGTTCTTCCGTAAGAAACCATTTATATCATTCCCAGAGACCAATAATTGCGGAGATATGATTTGTCAAAGTTTGAACAAGAGCGCCAAAGCTCCTGTCCACAGGGCTTGAACCAATTTGTATACTGCAACTTTGATTTAGTGCAAAATAATAATTTAAGTTATGTTGAATGGAAATAATATAGTTGTATGTACTACAATAACGTTGTGATTTTCTGTTCCTGCTAATGTTAAAAACTAATAGTTGGTTACTCAATAGAAAGGTAATTTAAAATTGAACAATTTTCTCGTTCCCTCACTTAGTCGTCATTCTTTCATTTCCAATTTTTTTTTAATCCTCATAATCCCCAAAAAAACACGTTTATTCTAGGAACCGCTATATGATCATAATCTTGCAACATCAGTTCCACAAAATTTCATAGAAAATTAATACAAATCCTTTTCAATATTATTTGTCTATTTTAATGACCAAATTTCGGGATTTCGTGAGAATTACCCACTATTCGTCCCTCGGCGTTTCGTGTGCAAAATCCTGTATATACAATTTTTATATCAATATCCTGGGAATAGTGTCATTTGTTATGACTTAAATTCCAGACAGGAAATACCAGTTGCTCAAGACTCACTTCCTTCTCGAGAACCCCTCATTTGTTTGTCTTCTTGTCGTCATATTCCTTTCTTCGATATTTTATAATTGGACACGTATCTCCGCGGTTTTTCTATTGGAATCCGATTTTAATCGGAACCAACGAACTCGAAACGAGTTAGTAAACAATCGCATCGATTTCTTTTGTGAATTATAATTCATTTTTGGCGATAAAGTCTCATTGTTGCTCGCTGATACTATGCATTATTCATCAGAGCGTTCCAATCATCTAGAATATACGAGTACTTGTTGCGATAGCAGGTTATTTTCGATTTGCGCGACAATGACATCATGTGGAAGATGCTTCTCACAGATCCTCGTGTAATTGTGATTTCTTCGATGACATCGTGGATATGTCCTTACTGTGTGATATGTGAAGTGTTGAGCGTTTCAAATCGGTTGTTTGTTATCTGTTTACTGTGGAATGGGAGCTGAAAGGAGAACATTAAATAGTAGGCCTGCTAACTGAGATGCAATTGAGGATGTCCAGTCTTACCGGTGAGAGTTGTCCGTTTCACTAGTCTAGTCAACAAGTGCTTTTGAGGTCAAAACTTTTGCGTATTCTCCGAAATTTATGATTGAGGTGTCATTCGATTCGGAATGGCATGCAGATAGTTTTTGAGAAAATGCTAAGGCCGCCCGCAAAAATTGCAATAGTTATAAACAATTAAGTGAAAAAAAAAGAAGGTTTAGGTTTTCGCCAATATCTCAAAATCTATTTGAGGTAATTCAAATTTGAAAGAAGATTCAAATAGAGGAGGAAATTTCCTAAAAAAAATTACCAACTGCCGGAACTGTAGGACCAATATTTATAATTTTTCTAGAGAGTTGAATATACGCCCGAAATCAGGTACTCCAGCTTGCGCAAGCCTCGCCCCCTTCGTACCTTTGATGAATAAATATTATTTAAACTTATTAAATATGAAAATAAAATATTGAAAAGATCCAGGCGCCTGCAGGATAGATCAATGAACAATAATCCGTGGTCCAAAAATGTTTTGAGCAATTTTGCAATTAGTTATCAATAAGTTGATTAACAAATTTTTTTGTAGCATGAACATTAACATTGCAAGTACGATAATTGTTAAACTATTAACCTGATAATTTTTTCCTTTCTTTGAGCTATTTTTCAAAGGTCTTAGAATAGATTCGTATTAGAAAATTTCAAAAATTGTTAATTTTCGTTTTGTTATGAACAATTTACTTAAGTGAAAAATTATAAAGCTTCAATTTATAATATTACTATTGATCCGTTTTCTTATGATCAGAAACTACTTACAAATGATTTTTGATAATTATTATTTCCTATTGTTTAAAAAATTGTTATAATCCAATGCGTTGTTTATGGGATAATTTAAAAATTTCTTTTGAGAACATAATTGAAGCTGTATAATTTTTCACTTGAGTAAATTGTTTTTAAAGAACGAGAATTAATCATTCTTCAAATTTTCCAACGGAAATCTAATCCAAGGCCTTCGAAAAATAGCTCCACGAAAGGAAAAAATTCTCAGATTAATAGATTAACAATTATCACACTTGCAATGTTAATGTTCGTGCTACAAAAAATTGTTAATTAACTAATGGATAACTAATTGAAAAGTTGCGATAAATATTTTTGGACCACGGATTATTGTTCATTGATATATCCTGCAGACGCCTGAATTTTTTTCAATTTTATATTTTCATATTTAATAAGTTTAAATAATATTTATTGATGAAAGGTCCGATGGGGTCGAGGCTTACGCAAGCCGGAGTACCCGTTTTCGGGAGTATTGTTAACCATCTGGGAAAATTATAAATATCGGTCCTAGTTCCGAGAGTTGGGACTTCTAGGAAATTTCCTCCTCTTCTTGAATCTTTTTGGCGCGCTGTTCTGTGAACAGAATGCTTATCAATTTGCCCAAATGTCAAATGCGAAAAAAGGCATCCGTTCTGCCGTAGGCACGATTACGCTCGAACGCAATAAGCTAGAGAGTTGAAATTTTCAGAGTAGGTTTGGAGTTCAAATGCGCAGGCTAAGTTCGTTAATGAGTAACATTCACCGTGTGGTTTCAGAGTTATAGCCATCTGAAATTTTGTTTTGCCAATTACTCGAAGAATACAGATCTGATCGAATTAAAATGCGGCAGTTAGGTGGAAAATACTGACACTAAAACATATGCAAAATTATGTGAGGATCACGCTACTGGAAAATTAAAAAAAAAATATTAAAAAAAATTCTGGATCTCAGGAACTATCAGTCAGATATCGTTGAAATTTTGCGAGAGCCTTCGAAACCTTATTTCTCATTATTTCAAATTTGAATTATCTCAGATGGTTGTTGAGATATTGGCGAAAAACCAAACCCCCTTCTTTTTTTTCGCTTAGGTAATTGTTTATAACTATTGCAATTTTTGCGAGCGGCCTTAGCATTTCCTCAAAAACTATCTACATGTGATTCCGAATCGAATAACACCTCAGTCATAATTTTCGGACAATACGCAAAAATGTTGACCTAAAAAGCACTTGTTGACCAGACTACACTGCAGATATCGTGAAATAAGTATAACCTAGATTTTATGTGGGTGGTTCTAACTTGTCAGTGATTTTGGAATCTTATTTCCAATAATAGATTTTAATTCATGTGATGGAAAGTATATGGCCAAGGAGAACACGTTGTAAATTCTACATAAAGATTTAGTATTTCCTGCTGAAAATAAACAGCCTCTTTTTGCGCACCCGTACTGATGGATAATTTGTAGTCGAATTTAATTATATTCCTCCTACCGGCCGTAATAGCACAATCACTCTCGAAAGAAGGAATTTGAGCAATCGAAATTCGTAAGGTGAATTCAAAGCTCGAATGTTAATGACTAGCGAGGATATAATCATTTTTACAGGGTGATTTCTGACCAATTACCCATCAGGCAGGGGGTAATAGAGGACCATATGAGGAGTCACAAATGGGCACTCAAAAATCTCTTATGCCTACT
Organism: Halyzia sedecimguttata; assembly: GCA_937662695.2. NCBI lineage: Eukaryota > Metazoa > Arthropoda > Insecta > Coleoptera > Coccinellidae > Halyzia > Halyzia sedecimguttata. The sequence goes on from OW569411.2 coordinate 37,792,530, forward strand.
AGTTTCTGATATACAGTGTGTTTCCTGAAAAACCCCTATAACATCAAAACTGTTGAATCAATTTTGATAATATTATACAAGCTTATTGTCTTTTAGACATTCGAAAGATTCCGAAAGCTAAAATGAAAAAAAAAAAAACAGGACCGTACAAAAACATTGATTTATTATGCCCGGGTGCCAAAATATCAGTCTGTACACGAAAAAAAAATTGTTGTCAGTTTCGTGAAGCGAAGAAAACATAATATGGAAATCAATAATCAATTCTAATGGCACAATTTTTTTTCCGGAGTAGTGCCATCTGAAGAACAAAATGATTGATTTTTTCCTTAAAAAAAGTGGGAAAGCCCTGTGGACAGGAGCTTTGGCGCTTTTGTTTCAACTTTGACAAATCATATCTCCGAAAGTATTGGTTTCTCAGAGTTGGGAATGATATCAATGTATTCTTATGATAGAACTGCATCATAAAATAAAACCGAGATATTTATCTCCCAAACCTACTCTGTCCGTCTGGACGGCCGGATATATTGCGAGAGTCTTCAAAACCTATACTGCAGGCGATATTGCAACATTGGAAATCACCAGCGTTGGGCGAGTTCAGTATCAGGATGGGTGACCGTTACCACGATAACCTTCAAATGGAAAGAGATAGCGACTTGCTATTTTCAGGGTAGGTTGCGCATCCGAATGCGACAGCTGAGATCGTTAATAGATATAATGGGCCAAACGGTTTTAGAGTCTGATCCAATTTACACTTGGTAATTAGTTTTAGAAGCCAACGTGCAAACGTTTGCCAAATTTCGTGAGGATCATCACTTGAAAATCATTGAAAAAAATTATGTTTCTCAAAAACTATCTGTCCGATATCGCTGAAATCTTGCGAGACCCTTCGAAACCTGATTTAACAGCTGATTTCTAAATTTGAACAAGATCGGATCTTTATTGTTGGAGATATTGAAAAAAAATTGGAAGCCGAGCAGCTCCGTTCCATTTTTTCACTGCACAATACATGAATTCTTTTCAAATTCTATAGGCACTAACTAAATTCATGAAAGCTTTCAAATTTGCTGTGAGACATGGATCTCGTTTAATTCATATTTGGAGAGGTTCAACACAAAAAATACATATACAGGGTGTCCCAAGTTCGAGTGCCTATTAGACGTTTCTGGAGAACTGGACAGATTTGAAATCTGAAAATTGGTATTATGATATTGCTTGAAATTCTCTACAGAGCTAAAATATTTTCGAAGCCCAATCACTTCCGGTTGTAAAGGGAGTGAAAATAAATTTTATGAAAATTGTTTTTCAAGTTTTGCTTTCCTGTTATGATCAAGTATTCGATGCTGAATACATTTCTGTTAAAACCATTGTATTCAGTCGAATAGTTTTCAAAATATAGAAAAAAACCGGAAAAAAGTCAAATATGTTTAGTCAGTATTATGTTCATTATTCTTGTTTTAATCATCCTAAGCGTGAACCGTTTTTAGAACATCGAAGGGGAAGAAAGTGGAAAGTTCAAGCATCTTTTGACTTTCAGAAATATCATATCATCACAGGGTGTTTCAAATTTTGTGTCGAAAATTGTGATCAAAAATTGGCCATAACTTCTCTTTTTCAAATTAGAACCCTATTTTTGGCGCTCTAGTTCCTCGGAACTGAGTGCTTATCAATTTGCCCAAATGTCTGTAATTTTCGAATTTTTTGATGAAAATGGTCTTAAACGATTTGGTTCGACTCACTGATCAAGAATCCGTGGTCGAAATTCATTCTGTCCGGCCGGTCCGGCCGGCTGGCCGGCCGTAGGCACGATAACTCTCGAACGGAATGAGCTAGACAGTTGAAATTTTCAGAGTAGGTTTGGGAGTTAAATATCTCGGCTAAGTTCGTTATTGGGCAAAATCGGACAGATGGTTTCGGAGTAACAAAAAAAAAATTTTTTTTTTACGAAACAAATTCAAAATTAAATTTTTTTCAATAAGTTGTTTTACCATAAGAATCCAATGATATCATTTTTAACTCTAACAAGCTAATACTTTCAGAGATATGATTTTTCAAAATTTCAATGATAAATCGTATTTCAACGTTGTCACAGAATGATATTCTATGTATGAATTGTCATAATGTCAAATGATGTTCCTGAGTCATGTCATTATCTTATCAATCGAAGAATTGTGAACGAAGTGAGACAAATCTCAGTTGTTTGCTCCGAAATTAGGTTTTCTCAAAAAATTCTTACATGAAAATGGTCTTAAACAATTTGGTTCGACTCACTGATCAAGAATCCGTGGTCTAAATTCATTCTGTCCGGCCGGTCCGGCCGGCCGGCCGGCCGTAGGCACGATAACTCTCGAACGGAATGAGCTAGACAGTTGAAATTTTCAGAGTAGGTTTGGGAGTTAAATATCTCGGCTAAGTTCGTTATTGGGCAAAATCGGACAGATGGTTTCGGAGTAACAAAAAAAAAATTTTTTTTTTACGAAACAAATTCAAAATTAAATATTTTTCAATAAGTAGTTTTACCATAAGAATCCAATGATATCATTTTTAACTCTAACAAGCTAATACTTTCAGAGATATGATTTTTCAAAATTTCAATGATAAATCGTATTTCAACGTTGTCACAGAATGATATTATTCTATGTATGAATTGTCATAATGTCAAATGATGTTCCTGAGTCATGTCATTATCTTATCAATCGAAGAATTGTGAACGAAGTGAGAAAAATCTCAGTTGTTTGCTCCGAAATTAGGTTTTCTCAAAAAATTCTTACATTTCGGAAGGAAAAATGAAGTAAGAGATCTGATAGTAGTGAGACTGCTTTTCATCCATAGACATAGATATAACTCTCGAACGGAATGAGGTAGGTAGTTGAAATTTTCAGAGTAGTTTAGGGAGATGAATATCTCGGTTAAGTTCGTTATTGGGCAAAATTGGACAGATTTAATTTGATTTCTTCCATGATGCAGTTCTCATTCTCATGATTGCTCATTTAATCTTGATAAATAAACTATTATTTAAATTGAATTTCCTTTATGATGCAGTTCTATCATATGAATACATTGATATAATTCCCAACTCTGAGAAACCAATACTTTCGGAGATATAATTTGTCTGTTTGAACTAGAGCGCCAGAAAGCTCCTGTCCACAGGGCTTGAACCCATTTTTTTATGATTGCGTTGGATTCTGCGGTGTAAAATAATGATAGTTATGGCTTCGAAAATATTTTAGCTCTGTAGAGAATTTCAAGCAAAATCATAATCCCAATTTTCAGATTTCAAATATGTCCAGTTCTCCAGAAACGTCTAATAGGCACTCGAACTTGGGACACCCCGTATTTTCTTTTGAAACGTATCTACATGGCATTACTCTGGCAAATTCACGAAATTGGAATAAAAATCAATAGATTTGCATAAAAATGAAGATTTGTAGAACAGTTATTATAGTCCAATATATTTGCACGTTTATCCGTATGTATATAAGGCTATACAATTTTTTGAGTTCACTTGACATTTCGATTTTGATATTACGGATCTCTGAAAATCATAGATTTTAGTAGTGTATTGTTAGACGGTGGTTACACGGTCAATCTGCCTTCAATCTCGCATCAGTTCAGTCCGTGACCTTGATCACGATGAGACTGATGCGGATTGATGGACTGACGAAGCACATTCATATTCCATCAAACCATTAGTTTGACCATGGTAACCTCCGTCTTGCAAATTTGTTAAATCTGTTTATCATTCAAGGAACAAGTGTGCTAAAGATCCTGACGGTGCTTTTATACTATTTTCCTTCAAGGATAGATGATTATAATGCATATTTCAAATTCCCAAGTATTTATTTCGAACATATCGATTCTTTCACTAATTCTTTCAATAATTAAGAAATTTCTAATTTCGAATAATTAAATTTGTCAGGAAATTATTCTCTCCAAACAATGGGGCAAGTAAAAATTGTGTAAACTGAATGTTCAAGGCAATGTGGGGAGTGCATCTGGTTTTCATCTTGATATACAGTGTGGAAAAGCCAAATGGAATAAATTCATTATCTTTGTTACTGTACATATATTCATGGAAAATCCCGAAACACGTCAATTTGAAATTGTCATTTTTCTAAGTCAAAATGTGAACTCTACCTTCAACCCCCTTCGAAAGACAGGAACAACCCCCAATTTTTCAAATAGGAAGTATGGGCTCGTGATACTTCTTTTGAAAGGTCTCATTATTTTTTATTCATAAATGTTATCAACTTCATGTTTATTACAAAAATCAAATTAGAGGAAAATACAATTACCTATGTGATTAGCGAAATTTGGTACAATATCAAAAACTTAAATGTAGCAAAAAAATTATGAAAAAATATATATATATATTTATTCTTTTGATTGAAGGCTTTAGATGTGTTAGCAGAGGTTAGTGTAACGGGGTACCGTACAATTCGACGTATGATAATAGAGCTTAGAGAAAAACCTCAGCAAAAACACTATCTCCCCGTGAGTGTTGTGATTTGTAAAAATTGAATTTGTTTACAAAAGTAGCAGACATGTAAAGTATTGATGGGGATTTCTTTCTTCAATATGGATTCGTTGGTAAAAAAACAGAGAGGTTTCTAAGGTACCTGAAACCCAACCTGAAAAATGAATAGACAAGAGAAAAAAAACGAACAAATTAAAAATAATACATAACCTTTCAAAAGTCGCCTCTCACAAATTACTCCTCTGTAGCCGCATGAATCTCTTGAAGAAGAATCGCCTCTCTAGTTTTCAAAGATATCCTTTTTTTTTCTTAGAAATCCCTTCTCTTTTTGAATTAAAAATAGAAAATGTTTTTGCTCTTAAGGCCAGGAGGGTCTCTTTCAAAACCAGGTCTGGCCAATCCATGCGATGATTATTCAGAACTTCAGATGTTCGAAGACTGCTAATGATCAATGCTAACTTCAAATAAAAATGTATTCCAACATTATTTAACATCTCAGAAGTGATCATTTTCTTTCTATCAGATCTTGAAGGCTAATAAGTTTACTATTACATATTGTAATAATATTTGGGAATATTCGAGGGAATATTAAAGTGAATTTCGGTAACCATATGATTTTCTCTTTTTCTAATTTGATTTTTGCAATAAATATGAAATTGATAACATTTCTGAATAGAGAATAACGAGATCTTTCAAAAGATGTATCACGATCCCATACTTACTATTTGAACAATTTGGGGTTGTACCTGTCTTTCGAAGGGGGCTGAAGGTAGGGTTCGCAGTTTTACGAAGACGAATGACAATTTAACATTGTCGTGTTAATGGATTTTCCATAAATATTACAGTAACCAAGATAATGATTTTATTCCATTCGGCTTTTCCACACTGTATATTGTGATTTCATTATTTCTATTTATTAATTGTATCATGAAAGAAAACTGGGCCATATATTCTACGACGAGAAACACACCAACTTTTAGCGAATGTAATGGAGTCTCAACAAAACTGTGGGAATTCTCAGATGTCCAAAATCCCTATAGTAACGGGTCCGCCAAATAACTTTTTTTTTAAATGCAATAAAAAAAGCTACTGAATATTTTGTCAATTTTTTTTTGCGCTTATGTTCTGGGGAACATCGCATTATCATATATCCGGCCGTTGCCACGATAACTTGAGAACGAAAAGAGCTAGCGACTTGAAATTTTCAGGGTGGGTGGCGCATCCCAATACGACGGACAAGTTCGTTAATGGGCATAATCGGCCCAGTGGTTTCCGAGTAATAATTTTGTTTTCAACCAATATAAATCCGATCGAATTGAAACTTGGTGAGTAGTTGTAGAATATGAACCTAAGCACGTTTGTGAAATTTTGTGCGAATCGTATGGCTAGAAAATTATTAAAAAATTATTAAAAAATATTTTTGTTGTCACGATAACTTGAGAACGGAAAGAGATAGCGGCTTGAAGTTTTCAGGTTAGGATGTGCATCAGAACGCGACATTTCAGTTTGCTTATGAGCATAATCGGCCAAACGGTTTTAGAGTTATAGCCATCAGAAATTTGGTTGTTCTTTGTTCCTCATTCACTCGAAAAATACTAAACCGATTGAATTCAAAGATGGTTATTATTTGTAGAATGCCAACGCGAAAATTCTTGCAAAATTTCGTGAGGATAGTATTTGTAGAAAATTTTTAAAAAATCATTGAAAATTGAAAAAAAAAATTCTATATATCAGTAACTATTCGTTTGAAATTGCTGAAATTTTGCAAGAGCCTTCATAACCTAACTCTACTGCCAACTTTCAAGTTTTAATACGATCGGTTAAATATTGTTGGAGATTCGAGCAGCCTTCTGCGAGTTCAGTAGATGGGTGATCGTTGCCTCGATAACTTTCGAACGAAAGGAGATAGGGACTTGCAATTTTCAGGGTAGGTTGCGTATCCGAAAGGAAGAGTTGAGTTCGTTTTTGGGCATAATCGGGCTAACGGTTTTCGAGTTATACCCACCTGGAATATTATTTCCTTGATAACTCAAAAAATAAATATTCGATCGAATTGAAGCTTGGTAACTAGTAGTAGAAAATCAACATAAAGGCGTGTTTAAAATATTGTAAGAACCGTACCTACCCCTAGAAAATTTGAAAAAAATTACGAAAAAAAAAATTTTAAGAACCGTACCCCTAGAAAATTTCAAAAAAATCACGAAAAAAAAATTGGTTCAAGCACTGACGTGAAGTCAGAAGCTTTTGCGCGTATGTTCTATTGTCCATTCTTGTGTATTGGACACCCTTAATCGAATTTACCGTGGTAAATTATGTTGTCCATTCTCCTGTATTGGACACTTAATTCGAATTCACCATGGTAAATTCGAATTCACTCTTAATTCGAATTTACCATGGTAAATTCGTACAATCCTTCCGGTTAATAATGGAAAATAATTTCATTCAAATGGCTGCCTCGGCTGGCCATGCAGTAGCCTACACGATCGGTCCAATTTTTATGCACATTATCGATTGTGTGCAGCTGTATTTCACCAATGGCTTCACGAATATTGTCCTTTAAAGCGTCAATTGTCTCTGACTTGTTGGCGTAACACTTATCTTTGACGACACCCCAGAAATAATAGTCCAGCGGTGTCAAATCGCAGCTCCGAGGTGGCCAAACGACATCAGCTTTGCGGCTGATAATGCGATCTTCAAAAACAGGGCAACTCCTGAACCAATTGGACTTTGTATGGCGTCATACCAAGGTCTTTATGCAAAATTCGTCTCAATGATGTCTCCGAAATGGTCAATTCTTGAGAACGACAGTGAATTGATGTTGATGGCGCTTCACGCACACTTTCTGCCACAGCAGCAATATTCTCGGGTGTACGCACTGTTTTTGGCTTTTCACGCTTTGGTTTATCGATGAGGATGCCAGTTTCTTTCACTTTTTTCACAAGATAACGAACATACGGTGCTGACGGTGCTTCTCTTCTTCCAAAATCCGTACGCAATTTTCGCACACATTCTGCAACATTACCATGATTTTCTAAGTAATGTCGCAATATTTCCCAGCGTTGTTCAAGCGTATACACAATCATATTCGTTCAGCGGAAGGATAAAACTAATTATCTGTCAAATCAGACATGAGCTAAGTGTTACCTTTCACGAAATAAGCACTAGTTGAAAAAAAAAAGTTAGATGGCGGACCCTTTAGTACTCTAGGCGAAGTGGAATATCTACTGTTAGGAGTTGCTGCACCATCGATATTTTGTAAGGGTACAAATTCAGTTTTTTTACAATACATTGTGGCAAGTACTCAAGGGGACACCAGACTGTAAAGATAATTTATTTAGTGACATTTGAGGATTTTGTTCAACTCGTGTTCTCATTTCTTCAAAATCTTGAGGAACTTAAGGTCTTCCTGTCGATTACCCCTTGTTAACGTTTCCAGTCTGCATGAATCTGTTGATAACACCTCTTTGTGGGTTTTCAGAGAAGATGCTGGAATTTGATCATCAGAATATTTCACCATATATTCATTTTTACAGGCCTCTACAGAGTACATCCCTTCTCCATTGATTAATGTACCATTACGGTAATAGGACATCACAATAAATGTGTTTTGTTCTAAATCATAGGTCATTGAGGATTTCAATAATTTGGAAACTGAATTAAAAAAAAAATTGGTTCAAGCACTGACGTGAAGTCAGGAGCTTTTGAGCGAATTTACCGTGGTAAATTCGAATTAAGAGTGTCCAATACAGGAGAATGGACAATATAATTCACCATGGTAAATTCGATTCGGAGTGTCCAATACAGGAGAATGGACAATAGAACATAGGCGCAAAATGTCCTGACTTCACGTCAGTGCTTGAATCAATTCTCTTGAATAACATTCCAGGTGGGTATAACTCTGAAACCGTTGGACCGATTATGCCCGTAATCGAACTTCACACTCTCATTTAGATACGCAATTGCAAGTCCCTATCTCCTTTCGTTCGAAAGTTATCGAGGCAACGGTCACTCATGCATCTACTAAACTCACACAAGGATGCTCGAATCTCCAACAATATATATCCGGTCTTGTTCAAACCAGGGTTCGAAAATATCACGATATTTATAGAAATATCAAAATATCCGATATATATCAATTTCCTGATATTTATTTTCATAAATAATTTTGAAAGATTTTCTCCTAATTGAAATCAATAAATTGAACGCATTAAAATGCTGATTTACTAAATTTATTGAAAAAAATAAACAAGATACTCAAAAACGAAGAAAATAACAAAAATAAAAAAAAGTTAATTAGTTAACAAATGTATCACAGGTATCAGAAGGAATCTCCTGTGCAGACACAGTGACCTCATCCCATATACATTATATATTGCTATAATTCAGCTTTAGCTGTAGCCGCATGCTCTCTGTTTAAACAAAAAAACAAGTTTGACTGTTTTGACACGTTCCAATTGTTTTCTTAATTTTGATTATACCAAGCCGAATGTTAATAAGTTATAAAATCACCATATAAAGATATTAGGGTTGCCAACCGTCCTTTATTTTAACAATATGTCCTTTGTCCTTTTGAAAGATGTCAAAGGACTGCAAATGTCCTTTGAAATCATCCGATAATATAAATAAAAAATATTTTACGAAGCACAGATAAAATGTCAAAGAGTGTTCCATACACCATGATACGCCATCCAAAACATAAATACTCTATTTTCACGCCTAAATGCCTCACCCAGTTTACTCTACAAACACCCCCCCCCCCCAGGACCGAAGGCGTTGATGATGTCCTTTATTCCAATACCCAATACCTCAGAGCTAAGACGAAGTTGGGGATTCCCCGAAAATGTGTTGCTTCATCCATCGAGCTAATGGTCGGTATTTCTGTACATACCGAGGTAAATAGCCGTTTTCAGCTGTTGCCGGTGGCCCCTTGACGTGGGCATAGGCGTGCTCTTAAATCGCGATTGATTATGAATTTTTTAAACAGCGTCGCGCATTTCAGTAAATTCATAAATATCCGTGATATATATCATGATAAATATCGGCGATATATATATCGGTAGAACCCTGGTTCAAACTAGGAACTTGGCAGTAGAGTTAGGTTTTGAAGGCTCTCGCAAAATTTTAGCGATGTCGGACGAATAGTTATTGATATATAGAAATTTTCACTATAATATTCAATGATTTTTTAAACTTTTTAAAAGTAATACGATCCTCACGAAATTTTGTAAGAATTTTCGCGTTGGTATTACACAACTAATAGCCATGTTTGAAATCAATCGGTTTTGTATTTTTCGAGTTATTGAGGAGATAACAACCATTTCAGATGGTTATAACTCCAGAACCGTTTGGCCGAATATGCCTATAAACAAACCGAAATGTTGCATTCAGATGCACAACCTAACCTGAAAATTTCAATTCGCTATCTCTTTCCGTGCTCAGGTTATCGTGACATAAAACATATTTTTTAATAATTTTTTTTAAATTTTCTTGTGATGCGATTCTCACAAAATTTCGCAAACTGCCTTTGTTCATATTCTACTACTATTCACCAAGTTTCAATTCGATCGGATTCATATTATTTGAAAATGAAATTATTACTCGGAAACCATTGGACCGAATATACCCATTAACGAACTTGTCCGTCGTATTGGGATGCTCCACCTACCCTGAAAATTTCAAGTCGCTATCTCATTCCGTTCTCAAGTTATTTGTACTCGAATTCTTCATCAGGTAGTCGAACTCAATCGTTTGAGACCATTTTCGGCAAAAAAATCCAAAATTACAGACATTTGGGCAAAATGATAACGCGATGTTCCCCGGAACATACGAGCAAAAAGAATCTTAAGAATTGACAATAATTTAATATTGGCTGTCAATTTAGAAATTCTTTGATATAAACAGAACCCAAGAAATGAGAAGTGACAAATAAAAATCCAAAGCCAACTGCAATCATTTATAAAGACCCTATATTTCATATATTGATATTGCAAACGAAAACCTGTCGCCAAATACGAAAGGAAATCATTCCGTTGTGGGCGACATCCGTTTGTAATATGTACTTTTGTCTACTGGATTGATGAAGTAATTGACTTTCGTGAAAAACGTTTCTGAAAGGAGAATACTTACTTATTTCGACATTTAACAACCGTTTCCTTACTATGGAGAAGAATTTGCCAAAGTTTGTGGTAGCACTTGGCAACACATCTTTCTGTTATGACACGTGTATTTTACTAACAGGAAAATGTATGGATGTATAGAATCATATAGAACATAAAATATAAAATATTCGAATAGCTAGATGAATCATGATATAGCGTCACCATTTGGCAAACTCAGCGCTACTTCATAAGTGATATTGGATTTACATCAGTTTCTAGTTATACTACGAATATTTTTGTAATATCCAAATGTGATAGAAAAAGTGATGCATTCGTATGAAATATTGGGTACGAAATAAATTAATACCTCGGTGGGTGCTCAGACTCAAACATAAACTAAAGCGCTACATAAATATAGAAAGAAATTAATGAAGGCCAATTAAACTTTCCCGGTCGAATGCCAACTCAACAACTGAAAATTTTGTATTTAGTTAAAGTGTGATTTATTTTTGCTCACAAAGAGAAGCTATTGTTTGATAATATTCGGGAATTCGGGGACGCCGATACGGCCATTTTTTTAATGAGTAGCATTGGGTCAATGTTGTTCATTTCTCTATGAAAACTCACAAAATAACAATATAGAATTTATTTATTTATAATTGATTTGATCCGCTACTTTACTCGTTTGAAAATATATAAATTCAAACACTGACGTGATGTGAAGTTTTTGCGCGTATGTTCTATTGTTCATTCGCCTGTACTGCACACGCTTAATCGAATGCACCATGGAAAATTCGATTTGATTAAGAGTGTCCAGTTCAGGAGGATGGACATACGCGCAAACGCTCCAGACTTCACGTCATATTGCTTGAACCAATTTTTTAAAATTTTCTAGGGGTACGGTTCTTACAAAATTCCACACACGTCTTTATGTCGATATTCTACAACTCGTTACCTAGCTTCAATTCGATCGAGTCTATATTTTTTGAGTTATAAAGGAAATAACATTCCAGGTGTATATAACTCCGGAACCGTTGGACCGAACTTAACCCTACCCTGAAAATTGTAAGTCTCTCTTTCCTTTGATTCGGAAGTTATTGAGGCAACGGTCACCCATCCAGCTGCTGAATTCACACAAGGCTGCTCCGATCTCCAACAATATATATCCGATTATGTTCAAACTTGAAACTTGGTAGAAGAGTTAGGTTCTGAAGGCTCTCGCAAAATTTCAGCGATTTTTTAAAAATTTTCTAGTTATACGATCCTCACGAAATTTCGCAACAATGTTCTCTTTGTCATTCTACAACTAATTACCATGTTCGAGTTATTGAGGAAATAACAACGAAATTTCAGATGGGTATAACTCCAAAACCGTTTTGTCGATTATGCCTATAAACAAATTCAAATGTCGCATTCGGCTGCGCAATCTACTCCGAAAATTGTAAATCGCTATTTCTTTCTGTTCTCAAGTTATCGTGAGATACATACTATTTTTTCGTATAATTTTTTTAAAATTTACTAGTTGTTCAATTCTCACAAAATCACACACGTCTTTATGTCGATATTCTACAACTAGATACCACTTTCAATTCGATCAGGTCTGTATTATTTGAGTTATCGAGAGAATAATATTCCGGGTGGTTATAACTCAGAGACAGTTGGGCCGATTATGCCCTCTCCCATTCGGATGCTCAACCAAGCCTGAACATTTCAGCTCCCTACCTCTTTTCGTTCGAAAGTTATCGAGGCAACGGTCGCCCATCCAGCTACTGAACTTAAACAAGGCTGCTCGGATCTTCAAAAAAAAAGTTAGGTTTGAAGGCTCTCGCAAAATTTCAGTGATATCGGGCGAATAGTTTCCGATATATAGAATTTTTTTCAATGATTCAGAATAATTTTTTTGAAATTTTCTAGGGATACGATTCTCGCGAAAATTTTCAAGAATTTTCGAGCCGGCATTTAACAACTGGTGAGCAAGTTCGAATTGGATTGGTTCGGTATTTTCGAGTTATTGAGGGAATAAAACCCAAATTTCAGATGTTTAGCCGATTATGTCTATTAACAAACACAAATGTCGCATTCAGATACACAACCTACCCAAAAAATGGCAAGTCGCTATCTCTTTCCGTTCTCAGGTTATCGCTCGGGTTATCGTGACATAAATAATATTTTTTAATATTTTTTTTTATTTTCTAGTGACATGATTCTCATAAAAGTTGCACAAACGTCTTTGTATTTGTATTCTACAACTTCTGTATTGGTTTATGACAAAATTATTACTCGGAAACCGTGGGGCCGATTATGCCCACGTACTTAACCATCGCATTCTTTCCGTTCTCAAGTTATCGTGGCAATGGCCGGACGGCCAGCCAGACAAAATCAAATTTGATCTCGAATTCTTCATCAGTGAGTTGAACCTAGTCGTTTGAGACCATTCTCGGAAAAAAAAATAGAAATTTACAGACATTTGGGAAAAATGATAACGCGATGCTCCCCAGAACATACGCGCAATATAAAATTTGAGAAAACTCAGAAGCTTTTGTGCGCATGTTCCCTTGTCTATTCACGCCTCATACGAAGTCAATTCTCCCCACCTACTCTCTTTACTGAATATCCATGTACCAAGAGGGTCTGCACGATCTCGTAACATGTTTTATTCGCCAACATCTAATACGAATTCACGCATGTTTTCTCCTATACATTAAATTTGAACGAGATAGACATTTTCTATACATCGTTGGCCGAGATCAAGAAATTGATTTTGTGCCATCAAAATAATATTGTCCACCCCCAGCCACCCAGTTCATCATAGCATTTTCATTGAACAAGACATACGGAAATTCATCTCGAGGCCAACAATAACAAGACCTGGAGGGACAAGAATCCGAAAACTACTGGAAGAAATCGAAATGGAACTTCCCACGGTGACAAGTACCGAACTATGCGGAATCTCGCCTTGGCAACTAAATGCAGTTGAGGTAAATTTTGAATGCTCAAGGTATGGGAAAGACGAAACTAGTGCAATCATGTTCAGACAGACTTTTCACGCTATAGTAAACAATTATGCAGCGGACGATATAGTATATACAGATGGATCAAAAACAAAACAGGGCGTAGGTGCCGCTTTCCTTAGCAGGTGAAATACATTCAAGTATAGCTTTCAACCGAATACATCAATATATGCAGCTGAAATGTTCGCTATACAAAAAGCCCTGGATTATTCGAAGAACAAACCTGCAGGAGTAAACTCAATTTGTTCCGACATTAACAAACCACCACACAAGTGATCCCTTAACTCGGAGTACCCTTATCAAAAACCAAAATCTTGAAGAACACAAGCAAATTAATTTTATTTTGACACCTGGCAACTCGGCAATCACCTGATAATGTTTATGTTAATTACTACCAGGATCTTAGGAATGCACTGAGATGGAAGATGTTTGAACAGTGGTAGAGAGACTGGACTCAAACCCATTTACGTAGCATTCAACCACAATTTGGAACTTATGAATATTACGACTCTCTAACGCGCAGAGAACAAGTAGTGATTACTCGGCTCAGAATCGGCCATACCAACATTACAAAGATACGTCTCCTCTTTGGTAATGATCCTTCATGCTGTGAACAGTTAAACATATAATGCTCGATTGTCCATCTCACACCCTTGTACGGCATAAATATAACTTACCCAAAAATCTAACCGAATATTTCGCCAATATGAAGGAAACAAGGAACCTTCTTCACTTTCTGAAAGAGATCCAACTATGTATTTGGAAAATTGTAAATTTTATTTAAATTAATTTTATCTATACACATTTCATATGTATTCATCTTATAGTTATTTGTACATATTTCATATTTATTCATCTTATATTTATTTGTACAATATTTATATTTACCATCTTTTATTTATTCTTTTTTTGGCGCTCTTGTTCCTCGGAACAGAGTGCTTATCAATTTGCCCAAATGTCTGTAATTTTCGAATTTTTGGCTGAAAATGGTCTCAAACGATTTGGTTCGACTCACTGATCACGAATCCGTGGTCAAAATCGATTATGTTCGGCCGTCCGTCCGTTAACACGATAACTCTCGATTGAAAGGAGTTAGAGGATTGAAAATTTCAGGTTAGGGGTTTTGAGCGTAAATATCTCGGACGAGTTCGTTAACGGGCGAAATGCACCAAGCGGTTTCGGAGTTATGGCCGTTTTTAGTAAAAACATTTTTTATGAGTATTTCCGATGCGGATCACTCGATCTATCTGAAATTTAGCATCAAATTGTAGAATAATGACCTTTATACGCATGCGAAGTTTTGTATTGATCGGATTGCCGTAAAGTGTAAAAAAAATAATTTTTTTTTATTTTTATTTCTACAATAGCTCTCGAACAGAATGAGAACAGTTGAAATTACGGAGTAGGTTTGGGAGATAAATATCTCGGTTAAGTTCGTTATTGGACAAAATAGGCCAGATGGTTTCAGAGTAACGAAAAAAACAAATTTTTTTTAACATACGAATTTCAAATTCAATTTTTTTAAGATGCAGTTTCTCCATAAAAATCCATTGATATCATTTTCAACTCTAACAAGCTAATACTTCCGGAGATATGATTTTTCGAAATTTCAATAATGAATCGTACTTCTATGTTTTCACAGAATGCTTAAATTATTCTATCTATGAATTATTATATTATCTGTGTTCATACTAGTACATGTCATCCTGTTCTATAAGAGAGAGAGTCAAATTCATTTCAGCCATTTTAATTAGATTTCTTACATGGTGCAGCCCTCATTCTCAGATTGCTCATTTAATCTTGATAAAAAACAACAAATCTCGTCAAGTTTGAACAAGAGCGCCATACTCCTGTCCACAGGGCTTGAACCAATTTTATTTATAAGTATTTAAAAATCTCATGTCTATCCATTCATCAATTATTGTTTGTTGTCTATATTTATTTAATTCTACCTACTTCTGTGGCTAATGACCACATAAGTCGAAGCCGAAAGAAAATGGAAATATCATTCACAAAATATGTAGCGAAGAAGAGTGTAGTTACTTTTTTATTTATATTGAGATCTTTCGAATTAAATGAATGGAGAGGTATGGATGGGTAGAGTGTATGACCTAGGCAAAAAATTGATGCCTTTTTGGAATATCGTTTAGAGGTTTTATTTTCGTCATATGACAAGCACCTAAGACGTAGGCTTGGTGATTTTCAAACTTACCGACCTATTTTTTCCGTTTTGATCATATGAAATAGAGAGCACAGTCCCGGTTCTGAAATATAAGGCTTGTTTTGGTTCGCAATTCGGACTGTCCTAGAACAGTTCAAAGTAGTCACACAGTCGTTTATTGTAATTGGACTTGCGCGAATGCGAGAAATCTTTCACACGCTACGTTTGGCCCACTCTTTAGAACCGATTCGGAACTGTCCCTACTGCGAACCAAAACAAGCCTATAAGAAGTAGGTCCTCTCCAGAAATCTAAATGACTACTACATGTACGTCAGGATTCTGCGCGTACACAAATCAACTATGTTGTGTATGCGCACAATCCTGATGTACGATGTACATATTAGTAGTCATTTAGTTTCGGGGAAAGGACCTCACGATCGCAAGACATTAACATACTCTCTGCTCTGATATGTCTCACTGGAAAGAGTGGCAAGGAAAAATATAAGTGCGCAAGACTGAAAACGATGTTAGCCACAAATAGCGCATAAGGTTATCCATTCGTAAATTAAGTGATGCGATGTAATGCTAATAGCGCCTGTTACAGTACAAAGCACCTCACTCATGCATAAAACGTCAAATTCCGCACGCCGCTATTACCTCATGACGTTATAGGGTTTTAGACACAGAACACAAATAATACGAAGTGCAAACTCCCCGCTAATCATTGGCAACAAATATTGGCGGCCATGTTAGGTGCCAAAGTAGTGGGGGAAAGGCGGGAATATTCAAATCTGATTTTAATCTTCATTTCCACCGACAGATAAATACATATATTACTTTTATTATTGGTGTTCGTTGCTTTTGACTATGAACTTGAATCAAAATAAGCCAAAAACTAATACATTCTGAAAATAAAAATATTGAAGGTTTAGGATTGCAAAGAACAACGAGTTGTAATAAATAAATTTATTGATTAATAAACAGTATTTTTAACAAAAGGGGATAGGTAGCTAAAAAAAAATCATTGTTCTGAATAGACTTCATCATTAATATGTCCGAAAATAGTAAGCAAAACATATTATGGCGTAAAGGGAGATTGGTTAGAATCTTATCAAACTTCTTGGACATCTATTTCACTTTTCAATGTATTTCTACGAAAACTTCACGAAACAGTCACTCACAAACGACAGATGGAAGAATACTGATTGAATGACAGGTGAAAGACATTCACCTGTCATCGGCACTTCAATTTCTGCGCTTGCGTGGCGTCCATGTTAGGTGCCTTTTCTAAATATTGGTCGGTGTTTCATCCCCCTGGTTTTAGACTAAGCCATATCCATGCCCAGAATTGTACCTTTAGGGGCCCTCGGCTTAGAGATTGCAAAGTGGCCCCTTACCGACCTATGAGGAATAGAATATTAAAATACCTATTTAATTTTGAAGTGTTGGCTTACATGCCCAAAACTCAGCTATTTTGTCACTATGAGACTATTTCAGTTATTTGAGTTAAGTTATTAGTTATTTATATGAATTTTGGTGGTTTTAAAGGTAAAACTCAAGGCGAAGTAATGCAAGTTATTTATGATGCACGGTCTTGCCGAAAGTTACGCAGATTGAGGAATACCTCATCAGTTGCATCTGATTTAAGGAACTTCTTTCTTGTAGTTGCTTTTCAAACTGTTAATTCCATAACCTGAATATCCTTTTATATGTAAACTCCAAGTGTCACAATATGATTTTTAACTTGAATGCTACTGCGTAACGTTTCTTAAGATCTATAAGATTCTGATTACTATTTCTCAACGTTTTCCACAACTTATGTCATTTTCTTCGCCAAATGTACTAATGCTTATTTGAAGATGGGCATGTACGAGGGGTCGTTTTTTAAGGACGCGGAATGAAGGATAAGGATAGTAGCACTTTGTGCAGCGCATCCAACGCAGGATGGCTCTTGTGAACTGGAACATTGTCATGCAGTAGCAAGATACCTTTCGTCAATTTTCCTCTTCCTTTTTGCGCGTATGTTCTGGGGAACATCGCGTTATCATTTTGCCCAAATGTCTGTGATTTTCGCATTTTTTGCCGAAAATGGTCAAGTTTGATTTTGTCCGGTCCGTCGTCCGTTGCCACGATAACTTGAGAACGGGAAGAGATAGCGACTTGAAGTTTTCAGGGTAGGTTGTGTATCTGAATGCGATATTTGAGTTTTGTAGGCCTAATCGGCCAAACGGTTTTGGAGTTTTACTCATCTGAAATTTGGTTGTTATTTCCTCAATAACTCGAAATATACAAAACCAATCTGATTCAAACATGGTTATCAGTTTGTAGAATGCCAGTGCGAAAATTCTTGCGAAATTTCGTTAGGATCGTATTAATAGAAAATTACAAAAAAAAAAATCATTGATAATCATTGAAAAAAAATCTATATATTCAGAAACTATTCATATCCGACATCACTGAAATTTTGCGAGAGCCTTCAAAACCTAACTCTATACTGCCAACTTTCAATCCAACAATCTATATTGTTGCAGATCGGAGCAGCCTTGTGTGAATTCAGTATCTGGATGGGTGACCCTTGCCTCGATAACCTTCGAACGAAAGGGGATAGGGACTTTCGATTTTCAGGGTAGGTTGCGCATCCGAATGCGGGAGTTAAGACCGTTGTTGGGCATAATCAGCACTAAAGTTTCGGAGTTAAACCCATCTGGAATATTATTTCCTCGATATCTCAAAAAATATAGAGCGATCGAATTGAAGCTTGGTAACTAGTTGTAGAATCGACGTAAAGACGTGTGTAAAATGTTGCGAGGACCGTACCCATAGAAAATTTAAAAAAAAATTGTTCAAGCACTGACGTGAAGTCAGGAGCTTTTGCGCGCAACCCGGTATTGTGCATAAAAAATCCCGTAATCCCGGGATCGAAAAACCCGGGATTGTATTATCTAGTCTGCACTAATCTTTTCAGACCATTCTTAGCCAAAAAGTGGAACCATTTTTTGTGGACGCTTGTTTTTACAGTCGGATTTATATATTATCAGAAATATTGGGAATATTTTTTTCCCTGAAGCTAAGCAGCTTTTTGCGAATTCAAAATCTGGATGGGTGACCGCTCTGGCTATAAATTTGAAGTGCACCAAAGCTCCAGGCCACAGTACTTTTCCAACTTGTTCATCTCATAGACATTTTTCAGAGAAAACCGTTGAATCATGAATGCACCTCCCAGAGATATGTTAATGATTACCAGATTGTAAGTAGCAATATCGTTGGAACACATCTCGAAACACGTGCCAATATTACACATCAATCTTATATGTAACTCATATATTCCTTTCTGGTTTCTCACGTTGTAATCAACGTTACGCAGACTATGACTGCAGCACTCGCGATTCGCGAACCCATTGAACATTGAATAACAACCGGCAATCCGGCAATACCGCCAACGGCAGCGTCCTGGCGCCTCCGCCGTGGAAGGGGCAGCAGCAGTAGGTAGTACATTCACCGATTCACGCGCGAATTTCTGTTCTGCTCACTATCGGGCCGAAATTGTCGTTGTTGGCACCGATTAGGGAATTCGGAGAGCCTGGCTGCATTTATCTCGTTTTAAACCGCGACGCTGTCAGCCGTCGAAATTTTTATCACATCATTTGTCGCGGGTGACGTCACGCCTTTTTTATAAGTGAAGGACGAATAACTCGAAAAAGGTATGCTGATCGCGCATGAATAAACTAACAATGGAGATTTTCAATGGGATGAGGAAGACGACTTCTATTTCTGGGGCAATTTGTTGGGGGTTTTGAATAGACTTGAAGTGATTGTTATACAGGGTGTCCGGGAAAATGTGGGAAATCTCTCGGATTAGATAAAACATAAAAAAATAACATGACCAAGTTCCCATCATTTTTTTTTCCTAGCGGCCCTCCCTACGGAGATACGGCCTCCTAAATGACGCCACTGGAAATCCATTTTACTGAAATAAATTTTAAACTTCTCAATATAATTTAATGAAAATTTGATATGATAAACAGTAGTACGGGCTTCTCAAAATACTGCCCTTAAATTTAAATTAGCTCCTTTAGTTTACCAGGGCCGGACTAGGTTGTACATTTTAATGCTTACATTTTTAACACCCTGTATGATAAGGAGGCAAAAAAAAACGAATTTGGATACCTTGAACATTAAGCTAAAGAAAAGGTACTCTGGTTCATTGTCGATAAAATGAACCGTTTTCAAGGTATCCAAATTTGTTTTTCCAGGAAATGGAAAAGAATCGAAATCATTTGGGAGATAGAAGAAACGAAATATGATTTTATCACAATTTTCATTAGCCCACCCCAGTTTTATAAATGTCATGTTTGTAGGCTAATGAAAATTGCGATAAAATCATATTTCGTTTCTTCTATCTCCCGAATGATTTCGATTCTTCTCCATTTCCTGGAAAAATAAATTTGGATACCTTGAAAACGGTTCATTTTATCGACAATGAACAAGAATACCTTCTCTTTAGCTTAATCTTCGAGGTATCCAAATTTGTTTTTTTTTACTCCTTATCATACAGGGTGTTAAAAATAAGCATTAAAATGTATAACTTAGTCCGCCCCTGGTAAACTAAACGAATATAAGCACAGCATTTTGAGAGGTCCTTAATAGTGTTTATCTGATGGCATGTCATAATGACAACGTTATGTCACTCAATTTTGATGACATAAGGAAGCTCATTATGGGACTAAGTACCATAATGAATTCATTATGGTACTAAGTACCATAATGAAATTCTATAAGGAAAACATGTCATGGTTTGAAAAAAAAGTTTATTCAAAATGCATAACTATGTACAAAGCTTTTTATTATAAATGGTAAAAGAACAATTACTACAATTTGTAATATTAATTCCAGTGGATTCTACAGTTTTTACATCAGTAGTTGATGATTGTTGGCAAACTTGTAATCCTGTTTGGTTGTTGGCACCAAAAATTGCTTCTGATATTTTTTTCTTTTGCTCTTTCGAATTTTCGATGTAACCTTCAGCGACAGTATTGCTTTTCCATCCGCCATGGCGTTTCACGGTACACAGATCAGCTCCAGAATCAGCCAAAAACGAAGCAGACGATCGCCGAAAACAATGTCCGGTATATTCTTCAGAGCGAGGTAAATTCAAGAAAGTGGCAATAACTTTTGGCATTTTACCAAAGGTATGTATTCCAACGGGTTGTTTTGTGCATTTCTTATTTCTATAAGTGACAAAAAAACGTAGATGGTTTGTGTTGCAAGGTCGTATTTTCACATATTGTCTGACAAGTATCAACAATATCGAGAGCTCCTGGAGTGAACGCGTTCTGTTGATTGCTCTGTTCTTCATTACGATATTTCGGATTGTTTCACTCTGTGAACTGTGGTTCGTATTCATAAGATAAACCTTCCGTAAGTCTTTCTTTGAAACATTATCGTCTTCAAAAATTACTAATATTTTTTGAGTATTCTCCGAATAATTATTTGATTGTTTACTTATTTTCTGCGCCACACATCATCCATACATCTGTAAAATAAACACAGCCCGCGCATATCGCTCCCACCTCAATTCGGCCACCTACAGGGACAACACCGCTACATCATTCCGACTTCTGTTATCTTATCATATTATCATTAGTATCAAACTGGAACCCGAGCGTTGTGTAGCGCTCTCGTTTGGATAGTATATTATATTTACGCGGTTGAGAATCTGCGTGAGGAATCCTTTTGTTTGCTTCCCTCCTGTTTCCTTCTGTTGTCCGAGGCCTTCCACCCCTGTGCTCAAGTCTTTCCTACGGGCCCAGGAAAGTGAAAAGTTGTAATTGTTCTTTCCCACCTTTGAAATGCCACGTAGCTGTCCAGCCTGTTCTAGGGCGATTGTCTCCAATCGCTCCCCGCTCTCGTGCGCTAAGTGCGGTAAATCTTATCACCCTGAATGCATGAATTACACGGAGCGCGAGGTCGAATTTATGAGGGAAAGAGATGAAAAGTGGGAATGTCCTTCGTGCAACTCGAAGGAACGTTCTCTCAGAAGTGCTAGCAATACTGCACGCTCACAATCCCCATCTGCTAGCTTGCAGACCCCTGCTGACAACTTACTGAGCTCTTCCATGAACACACAACAGTTCAATATAATTTTGGAAAAGCTGAGTAATCTAACAAGTTCAATCGAACGAATGGAAAAACGGCAGGACGACCTATTGAATACACTTGCGGCCTGCACCACCAAGATTGAGGAGCACTCCAATATAATTTCCAACCAACAGATCGATATTCAGTCCTGTAAAGATGAAATCTCTGACCTCCAACGCACACAATCACATTTGAAGGCCGAAATTAGCTCCATCCCTACAAGTGTTGTGCCAGAAATTCTAGAGAGGGCCAAGAAATCGCACAACATTATCATGACTAATGTGCCAGAAGGCGGCAGCGATCCTCGGGACCTGGAGGCGGTTTCACAGATTTTGGAATGCATCAGCAAATCATCTAGTAAATTCATTACTAAAATAGTGCGCCTACCTTCGAAGGATAAATCCCGACCACGTTGGACGAGAGTTGTCCTTTCCGACCCTGACAAAGTGAACGCTTTGCTGAAAAATAAAAATTCTCTATCAGGCCATCCTCAGTTTCGGCACATTGGGTTCCGGGATGACAGGACAAGGCGACAAGTTGAAGAATTGAATGCACTCAGAGACGAGCTCAGAATGAGACAAGGTTCTGGGGAGAAAGATATAACTATCAAATATGTACAGGGTGTTCCGAGGATCGTGCACACCCAGGAAGTGCCTAGCACCTCAAAAAACTAAATACTCTCACAATATGGCCCATCATTTACACAAATATTCAATCCCTTTCTGCTAAATATCATGAATTGTTAGTGTATGTTCAGTTCAATAAACCGTTTTTAGTACTCATTTCGGAATCTTGGCTACAGCCTTCAATAAGTGATAGTGTCATTTCTTTACCGTCATATACGCTTTACAGAGACGACAATACTGAAGCAGTGGGATACAGAGGAGTTTGTATATATATCCGAGACGATATTACTGATAACTTCAGGATTGAAGTGACGCATGAGGATTGGCGTGGCATTGACAACCTTTTTCTACAGATAGCTAACACCCAGTTCTCAATTATGGTCGGCTGTATCTATCGCCCTCGCGCATGTGCTGCCGATGCCGACTTAGTCGAATTTTTAACTATGTCTTCTGCATCCCAGAAGAACATTTTAATTACTGGTGATTTCAATTGTCCTGATCTCAATTGGCCATTGCTGCATTTACCGGCAGAATCTTCGCCCTCCTTTCCCTATGCCAACTTTCTCCTCAACTCGGGTCTGCATCAGTTGGTTGACAAGCCCACCAGATTTCGCTCTGGCCAAGTTCCCTCACTTCTGGACCTTCTAATCGTTTCCGACGTTAACCTTACTTCGGAGATATCTCACCTTCCGCCTTTCGGGAAGTCTGACCACGCGGTGCTATCAACGGAGCTTCAGCTTGTTTGCTCACCCACAGGTCCTAAACATACTAGAACCTTGAGGAAAACCAACTACCAGAGACTCTCCGTAAAACTGCTATCATACAATTGGGCTGATCTCTTGCCCGAATCCGATGACATTGATAGGATGTGGTCAACCTTTTCAAAAATACTTGACGAGTCATTATCAGCTTGCTCGGAAGACATCCATATCAAGCAGGTTCCCTCAAAACCCTGGATAAACGGTCATCTGCTGAGGATGTTACGACGTAAAAAATCTCTGTGGCAGCGGTATTTGAGGGATAGATCGGCTCAAAGCTATGACGAACATCGGTCATTCTCCAACTTTTTATCCTCTACAATCCAGAAGACAAGATCTGATTATGAGAGAAACCTGACGAAGAAAGGAAACAGAAAGAAGTTCTTCAAGTACGTTCGATCCCACATGAACACAAAAATCAGTGTCCCAATTGTGAAAAATTCATCTGGAGTTGTAAGTGCTTCAGCGGCATTTGTAGATGAACCTCAGGGCGCTATCCGTCGATGCACACCGCTCATACAGCATCTTGCATAGATGACATAAACATCACTCGAGACATGGTGGAAAGATATCTTTCCAATTGTAGGGAGGGTTCATCACCTGGTCCTGATGGAATGTCCACGTCGTTACTTCGACGTTGCGCACGAGCTTTGTCCGAGCCCTTGAGCATTATATTCAGAAGATCTCTATCGACGTCGAGTATACCCAAGCCTTGGTCATCTGCTTTGATAACACCTATCTTCAAGGGTGGGGACAAACTCTCAGCTTGCAATTACCGCCCAATAAGCCTCCTCTCGACGGTTTCCAAAGTATTGGAGAAAATAATCAGCGACCAGGTACTTGAGTTTGCATCAAAAAATAATTTGATTCCCAAGGAGCAACATGGTTTTCTGCCCCAGCGGTCTACACTCACTAACTTGCTCACTTGTGTTGATGACTGGAGTAGGGCACTCGATGTGGGCATTCCGGTGGATGTAGTGTATCTCGACTTCGCAAAGGCCTTTGACAGAGTCCCTCATCGGCGTCTTCTGCATAAGTTGGAACACATGGGGATCCGGGGAAGACTGCTGGAGTGGTTCAGATCTTTTTTGTCGGATAGATCATTTCGGGTACGAGTTGGTGGTGATCTGTCTAATACCGCGAAAACTGTCAAAAGTGGTGTCCCACAGGGCTCGGTTCTAGGCCCACTTCTCATCATTTTATATACAGCCGATTTACCAGCATTAATAAGATCTAAATGTGCACTCTTCGCTGATGACACCAAGATTTTCAACCACTCAATAAATTCACGGGTTATTCAGGATGATCTCGATGCTCTCTGCAGTTGGTGCCAGAGGTGGATGATGCCCCTCAATTTGAGCAAATGCTGTGTTATGCACATAGCAAAGAACAATCCGCGGGCTCCCTATTATATCGATGGGGTGAGACTTGGCACGGCGACTCGCCACTTGGATCTCGGTGTGACTATAACGGAAGACTTGAGTTGGTCGGACCACATCGTGTCAGTAACAACAAAGGCGAGACAGATGACCTACCTCTTCAGCAAAACATTCCCAAACACTGATGCTGTCTCCTGGGGCATGATTTATAGGACCTACATCCGGCCGATAATGGAGTATGCTGGTCCGGCTTGGTGGACTTCTTTGCGAGGTGAGGTGGATGGGTTGGAGTCTGTTCAAAGATGGAGCACTAGAATTCCCTACGGTGCTAGAAGACCTGATTACACAACAAGGTTGAAAGTGCTCGATATGCCCACATTTGAACAACGACGTGCGAGAGGTGACTTAATATTCTCCTACAGAGCAGTCCATGGTAACTTTGGTCCGGATATTATGAACATGTACCGTTTGAACACGAACAATTTACGGAGCCATGGATTTAAGCTCGCAAAGGAAAAATTCAGGACTACCCAGAGGCAAATGTTTTTGTCGAACCGAGTGTTCAATGTTTGGAACTCCTTGCCTGAAACTGTCGTAGAGTCGTCCTCTGTGAATGGATTCAAGAACAGTTTTGACAGATGGGTGACCTCTTCGTTATGATGCTGTTTCTAAACATTTTTTTTCCGCTATTTTCAATTGTATAGATATTAAGTTCATCTCTAGGAGTTCACTTTGAGTTTGATTTCTATGTGAGTTTATAGGTGTATTCCTCTACTCTTATTTGAATAAATAATAATAAAATAAATAAGTTCTACCATATTCAATCCTGGGATATTTCCCGAAGTTACAAAAAATTCTCGCATTACCTTTGTTTTTGTATTAGGTAATGTAATTCTAAAAACGGATCCTTCATCTATTACATTTTCAACAAGCATATTTGTCAATTCCTCTCTTCTGCATGCTCCACTTAGTCCAATTATCATGGCAACTTTATTAAATAAGTATGTATCATCTGATGCTTCCGTTAAAAACTTTGTAACATCTTGTTTAGTAAAAATTTTGGATTTTTTAGCTCTGTAACCTTCTGATTTACGTTTTAGTAATGCAACCAGCTGTAGGTACTTACTAATATCGACGTTTTTTCTTGTTGATAAAATACTTCTTATCATCGAATAATACGACCAAAGAGAAGATGGTTTTCTTTCCTTAGATAAGCATTCAAAGTAAGCCAACAATACTTTTTCATGAGTGATATTCTTGATTTTTTTAGCAGAACACCATTCTTCGTACCGATTAAACACCATTTCATATACACTCCGTGATTTTTCCGGCAAAAGGGAGTCCACGATATTTCTCGACATTTCTTCCAAATATAAGGTAAACTATCAGCTTCAGAATCACTCATTTTTTAAATTATATTAAATTCTACCTGACAATAATTATTGAGTTTGACAGCGATAAATAAATGCTTTAATTCGATCAGATCACTATTTTTCGAGTTATTGGGAAAACAAAATTACGCAAGCCTATGACTCTGATTTCGTCCATTAACGAACTCATTAGGTGTATTTTGACTCCAAACCTTCCCTGAAAATTTCAACTATTTAACTCATTGCGTTCGAGCATATTCGTACGGACGGCCGGCCGGACAGAATCAAATTTGACGTAGGATGTTTCATCAGTGAGGCGAATCAAAGACTTTTGAGACTTTTGAGACCATTCTCTGCCAAATATTCGAAAAATATAGAGTTTTGGACGAATTGAGAGGAACTCTGTTTTATTAAGATTAGAGCTTCACACGAGACGAGAGTAGGCGAGAGTATAAAATATCTCGTCTCGCTCTCGCCAATTCCCAAAAAATTAAGTCTCGTTTAAGTCTCGTTCTCGTGTCGTTATCAGTTGTTGCGTCTCGTTTCGCTTACTTCTGAATAACGATAATAAATATTATAATATATAAACGAAATGGTATACAATAATGAATAATTTTGTAAAGGTATGTTTATTACGCTCTTATACAAAAATATTTGTACCTGTACATATTATTTTTAATTTTAAACACTGATAATTTCAACTTTTAAATTACCCGATGACCAAGAATTCAAACATAATCACACTTGCATCACATAATATTTCAATGATGTACGTGTTTTTGCCATGATCATACCTGCTGTAGAAAATAATCGTTAAACAGGTACGGATGTAGCCGTTAATAAATCATCGGCCTCTTGGAGAGTGTAGGAAGAACTTTTTCATCACTTCCACCACTGTAAAATATTTTGATTCCTATTTGCTCTTTCTAACAGTTTTGTTGATGTTTTAAATAGGCTATCGATGTCGATACATGTTTTAATAGAATGGAACAATTTGGTATAGTTTTCAAAGAATACCTTCCCAGTGGGTAGATCATTGAGGGTCTTCTTGGCGTATTCCTCATAACACTTTTCGAAACATTGAATAGCTTAATTTCTTTACCAGTTTTATTATACGTAGTTCCACAGATGTTCTTCAATAATTGTTCATATCTTCACTACAAGGAGCACAAGATAATTCATTTCTCTAGATGTTCAGATAGAGACGAAGTTTTCGAAGCATTGGGATTTAGGGGCAATAAAAGTTGTCCATTATGTATTGAATTCATAATGGCATCCGTTTTTATGGTTGTGAATTCTATTTTTTCTTGTAAAATAATTTCGATTATCGCAAGGTCATAACGATTTAATAATCTTCTAAAAAACCGTGTAGGTATATCTAGAACGATCGATGCATAATATAGACAAAATATATTGGTAATTATAGTGGAAACTCTTCATTCAATTGTTTTCTGTGGGTGTTGAAAAAAGTCGAGTCGTATATAAAACTTCATGCAAAAAATTTAACGAGACCAATAAAGAGACTCTCGTGTGCGCTGTATGTGGTCTCGGTATCGCCTATAATATTTTTGAAAACGTCTCGTCTCGTCTCGCTTTCACGAGACGAGAAAAATCTCGCCCTCGCGTATATAGCCCTAATTAAGATGCAGTTTCTCCATAAGAATCCATTGTTATAATAACTCTAACAAACTAATACTTTCGGAGATAGGATTTTTCAAAATTTCAATAGTTAATCATAATTTTAGGATTTTAGGACATAAAATGCTCATTTTAGTTTTACAATAATTGCTAAAATACGAAGCCGATCAAGCCGGAATCCGGTACTCGATTGTTAAATGGCCGTTCGAAGTTTTATGCGGAATTTCATCGGAATCAGACAGATAGTTCCTGATATATAAAATTTCTGAAGAAACATTTTTTTTTTTAGAAAAACGGTCCTCATGAAAATTTGCGCGTTGGCATTATACAACTTATAACTAAGTTTTATTTCGATTGGATATGTATTTTTTAGCTTTAGGGGAAACAATATATCAGATGGGCATAGCTCCGTAATCGTTCGGCCGATTATGCCCATTAACGAACTTAACAGTCGTATTCGGATGCATAATCTAAAATTATAGACATTTGGGCAAAACGATAGCACACTGTTCCCTAGAACATGCGCAATTTGACTGCTTGGAGGTTCAAAATACGAGACCTTCTTCACTGAAACATTGTCCTCTGTTCACTGGGATTAAAAACGAATGGACAGGCAGAATTAGATTTGTATTTTCCATCAGTGTAATGTTTTTAGTCATCTTCGATTAAAAATATGGAAATTACAGTCCACAGTTCATGTGAACTTTAGGGGGATACCACTTGACAAATGTAATCAGGTCCTCTAAAGGAGATTACTTCCTCAGAAAATGGATAGTGAATTAATATTATTCAGCTATCAAATCCTATTACATTAATTTTTCACTCCTGACATCCTGAAATCCCGAAACTCGTCAAATTCCAATTTCAAATTGTCATTCTTCTTAGTAAAAATGCGAACTCTACCTTCAAACCCTCTTAGAAAGGCAGAATCCCCAATTTTTCAAATAGGAAGTATGGGCTTATTATACATCGTTTGAGAGGTCATTCTCTATTCAGAAACGTTATCTTTTTCATGTTTATTGCAAAACTCAAAATAGAAAAAAATAAAATCATGCGATTACCGAAATACATTATAATATTCCCTCGAATATTCCCAAATATTATTACAATAATACTAAACCTATTTGCCTTCAGTATGCGACAGAAAGTAAATGAGAAAAAAAAATTGGTTCAAGCACTGACGTGAACTCAGGAGCTTTTGCGCGTATGTTCTATTATCCATTCTCCAGTATTGGACACTATTAATGGAATTTACCGTGGTGAATTATATTGTGCGTTCTCCTGTATTGGACATTCTTAATCGAATTTACCATGGTAAATTCGATTAAGTCTTACATCGATTCTAAACTATTTAAAACAAAATAAAATGCATCCCTATAAAATGATACCTACCCAGGAGCTCTTGGAAGACGAGTTTGATAGGAGAACTTATTTTTGTGAACAGATGATTGACATGTTGGATAACAATAATATCCAATTAATAGACGTTTTGTTTTCTGATGAGTGCACTTTTTCTCTCAACGGCTAGGCTAATCGTCAAAATGACCGCTACTGGTCTACCGAAAATCCTCAACCGGCGTGAAGTTAGCCTGAAAAGTTATCCTGTGAAATCGCCGAGTTCGCCCGAAGGCTCATTGGCGTGCACTCTCACATTGCTGTATGTCGGAAATTTCTTGGAAGTAGAAGGGAATATTGAATGTTGAATGTGATTTTCATTCGTGGTCCAGTGGTCAACTCTTCAAGTGAATTACAAACGTGATCATGAAGGAGCAAGTAAACTTCGTTCTTACGAATATACTGCATAATGCCACCCAAACTCGACCTTGCAACAGAATAAAATTGCCAGAAAGAATCATATATACTTTGTTGTGATAAACTCTTAAAATGGGGACTAGGGGGTAAAAATCACCCTTATATGTGTTTTTTTTGCTTTTCAACCTGAAGTCGGTCTTGTATCAGAATGAAATTTTCAGGAAAGTTCTGCTATCGTATATCCATTCCTTTGATATGACTCAAAATTTCTTAAAATGGGGACTTGGGGGTGAAAATCTCCCTTATATGTGTTTTTTGTGCGTTTCAACCTGAAGTCGGTCTTGTATCAGAATGAAATTTTCAGCAAAGTTCTGCTATCGTATATCCGTTCCTTTGGTATGACTCAAAATTTCTTAAAATGGGGACTTGGGGGTGAAAATCTCCCTTATATGTGTTTTTTGCGCTTTTACACCTGAAGTCGCTCTTGTATCAGAATGAAATTTTCAGGAAAGTTCTGCTATCGTATATCCATTCCTTTGATATTACTCAAAATTTCTTAAAATGGGGACTAGGGGGTGAAAATCACCCTTATATGTGTTTTTTGTGCGTTTCAACCTGAAGTCGGTCTTGTATCAGAATGAAATTTTCAGGCAAGTTCTGCTATGGTATATCCATTCCTTTGATATGACTCAAAATTTCTTAAAATGGGGACTAGGGGGCGAAAATCACCCTTATATGTGTTTTTTGCGCTTTTACACCTGAAGTCGCTCTTGTATCAGAATGAAATTATCAGGAAAGTTCTGCTATCGTATATCCATTCCTTTGATATTACTCAAAATTTCTTAAAATGGGGACTTGGGGGTG
The DNA here is from genome assembly GCA_937662695.2 of Halyzia sedecimguttata. Lineage (NCBI taxonomy): Eukaryota > Metazoa > Arthropoda > Insecta > Coleoptera > Coccinellidae > Halyzia > Halyzia sedecimguttata. The sequence goes on from OW569411.2 coordinate 37,822,799, forward strand.
AATATCTTCCTTATATGTGTTTTTTGCGCGTTTTCACCTGAAGTCGGTCTTGTATCAGAATGATAGTTTCAGGAAAGTTCTGCTATCGTATATCCATTCCTTTGATATGACTCAAAATTTCTCAAAATGGGGACTTGGGGGTGAAAATCTCCCTTATATGTGTTTTTTGCGCGTTTCCACCTGAAGTCGGTCTTGTATCAGAATGAAATTTTCAGGAAAATTCTGCTATCGTATATCCATTCCTTTGATATGACTCAAAATTTCTTAAAATGGGGACTTGGGGGTGAAAAACTCCCTTATATGTGTTTTTTGTGCGTTTCAACCTGAAGTCGGTTTTGTATCAGAATGAAATTTTCAGCAAAGTTCTGCTATCGTATATCCATTCCTTTGATATGACTCAAAATTTCTTAAAATGAGGACTTGGGGGTGAAAATCTCCCTTATATGTGTTTTTTGTGCGTTTCAACCTGAAGTCGGTTTTGTATCAGAATGAAATTTTCAGCAAAGTTCTGCTATCGTATATCCATTCCTTTGATATGACTCAAAATTTCTTAAAATGGGGACTTGGGGGTGAAAATCTCCCTTATATGCGTTTTTTGCGCGTTTTCACCTGAAGTCGGTCTTGTATCAGAAATTTTCAGGAAAGTTCTGCTATCGTATATCCATTCCTTTGATATGACTCAAAATTTCTTAAAATGGGGACTTGGGGGTGAAAATCTCCCTTATATGTGTTTTTTGTGCGTTTCAACCTGAAGTCGGTTTTGTATCAGAATGAAATTTTCAGCAAAGTTCTGCTATCGTATATCCATTCCTTTGGTATGACTCAAAATACGATAGCAGAACTTTGCTGAAAATTTCATTCGTATACAAGACCGACTTCAGGTTGAAAAGCACAAAAATCACATATAAGGGTGATTTTCAACCCCAAGTCACCATTTTAAGAAATTTTTGTCATATCAAAGGAATGGAAATACGATAGCAGAACTTTCCTGAAAATTTCATTCTGATACAAGACCGACTTCAGGTGAAAAAGCGCAAAAAACGCATATAAGGGAGATTTTCACCCCCAAGTCCCCATTTTAAGAAATTTTGAGTCATATCAAAGGAATGGATATACGATAGCAGAACTTTCCTGAAAATTTCATTCTGATAGAAGACCGACTTCAGGTGAAAAAGCGCAAAAAACACATATAAGGGTGATTTTCACCCCCAAATCCCCATTTTAAGAAATTTTGAGTCATATCAAAGGAATGGATATACGATAGCAGAACTTTCCTGAAAATTTCATTCTGATACAAGACCGACTTCAGGTGAAAAAGCACAAAAATCACATATAAGGGTGATTTTCACCTCCAAGTCCCCATTTTAAGAAATTTTGAGTCATTTCAAAGGAATGGATATACGATAGCAGAATTTTCCTGAAAATTTCATTCTGATACAAGACCGACTTCAGGTGGAAAAGCGCAAAAAATACATATAAGGGTAATTCTCACCCCCTAGTCTACATTTTAAGAAATTTTGAGTCATTTCAAAGGAATGGATATACGATAGCAGAACTTTCCTGAAAATTTCATTCTGATACAAGACCGACTTTAGGTTGAAAAGCACAAAAATCACATATAAGGGTGATTTGCACCCCCAAGTCCCCATTTTAAGAAATTTTGATTCTTATCAACGGAATGGATATACGATAGCAGAACTTTCCTGAAAATTTCATTCTGATACAAGACCGACTTCAGGTGGAAAAGCGCAAAACACATATAAGGGAGATTTTCACCCCCAAGTCCCAATTTTAAGAAATTTTGAGTCATATCAAAGGAATGGATATACGATAGCAGAACTTTGCTGAAAATTTCATTCTGATACAAGACCGACTTCAGGTGAAAAAGCGCAAAATCACATATAAGGGAGATTTTCACCCCCAAGTCCCCCTTTTAAGAAATTTTGAGGTATATTAAAGGAATGGATATACGATAGCAGAACTTTCCTGAAAATTTCATTCTGATACAAGACCGACTTCGGGTGAAAAAGTGCAAAAAACACATTTAAGGGAGATTTTCACCCCCAAGTCCCCATTTTAAGAAATTTTGAGTCATATCAAAGGAATGGATATACGATAGCAGAACTTTCCTGAAAATTTCATTCTGATACAAGACCGACTTCAGGTGATAAAGCGCTAAAAACACATATAAGGGAGATTTTCACCCCCAAGTCCCCATTTTAAGAAATTTTGAGTCATATCAAAGGAATGGATATACGATAGCAGAACTTTGCTGAAAATTTCATTCTGATACAAAACCGACTTTAGGTAAAAATCGCAAAAAACGCATACAAGGGAGATTTTCACCCCCAAGTCCCCATTTTAAGAAATTTTGAGTCATATCAAAGGAACGGATATACGATAGCAGAACATTCCTGAAATTTTCATTCTGATACAAGACCGACTTCAGGTGAAAAAGCGCAAAAAACACATATAAGGGTGATTTTCACCACCAAGTCCCCATTTTAAGAAATTTGAGTCATATTAAAGGAATGGATATACGATAGTAGAACTTTCCTGAAAATTTCATTCTGATACAAGAGAGGCTTCAGATGTAAAAGCGCAAAAAACACATATAAGGGTGATTTTCACCCCCTAGTCCCCATTTTAAGAGATTATCACAACAAAGTATATATGATTTTTTCTGGCAATTTTATTCTGTTGCAATGTCGAGTTTGGGTGGCATTATGCAGTATATTCGTAAGAACGAAGATTACTTGCTCCTTCATGATCACGTTTGTAATTCACTTGAAGAGTTGACCACTGGACCACGAATGAAAATCACATTCAATATTCCCTTCTACTTCCAAGAAATTTCCGACATACAGCAATGTGAGAGTGCACGCCAATGAGCCTTCGGGCGAACTCGGCGATTTCACAGGATAACTTTTCAGGCTAACTTCACGCCGGTAAATCCTCACTGGTAGAAAGAGGAACACACGCAATTCCTTCCAAATGTTAATGTTTGGGCAGGAAATGTTCGAAACCATATCATAGGCCGCTTTTTCATTGAGGGCAATTTGAATGAAGATACTTATTTAGCACGACTTCGGAATGATGTCGTTCCAACTTTGGCAAATTTATATCCTGATCAAGGAACTCCACGGAATTCGATATGGTTCCAACAGGATGAAGCACCACCATAGTACCAACTTAATGTCCGGCAGTACCTCGACGCAATATTTCCAAATCGGTGGATAGGAAAGCGAGGAACGGTCGAATGGCCAGCGCAATCCCCTGATCTTAACCCATTAGATTTCTCTTTGAAGAGCATTGTGTACAAACTAAACAATACTATACCCTTAGGATGTTGCCAAGGCGTTCGCGGTGAACACTTTGAACATCCACTTCATTAACCTTCATAATTTGTTTGCTACGTTTCGTATTACATTTCAGTTTCTGATATTGTACCAAATTTCGCTAATTACTTGATTTTATTTTTTTCTAATCTGATTTTTGCAATAGACTCGAAAGTGATAAGATCTCTGAATAGAGAATGACGAGACCTTTCCTATTTGAAAAATTGGTGGTTGTACCTGTCTTTCGATGGGGGTTGAAGGTAGGGTTTGCATTTTGAGGAAGAAGCTGACAATTTAAAATTTAAATTTGAGGGGATTTTCCATAAATATGTACAGTAACCAACATGATGAATTTATTCTATATGGCTTTTCCACACTGTATGAAATGCGTCACTATGTGATGCATTCACTGGTGTAGAAAGCAGGTAGTGAGTTGGTAGGTATAAACAATTTAAAACAGTCACTTTCCTGATATAATATTATGCATCACGATGCATATTACCACGATAAATCTTCGAAACGCCTTTCGCCCGGCAATCTTAATCCCGGTCGGAAACACCCAAAATTCCCGTCCACGACGCGGCAACGCCGCCTCGCTACCGACGCCTGGCACCTCGCTAAGCGTCGACCGGCTCAGTAAACGGATGTTCGACACGCGTCGTGGTACGTCTCTGTCAGGCGTCGATTTGTTTTCGCGCCCGACTCTGGAATCCGCACTTTCCGCACCACGGAAATGTCCAATCGTGCCCGGGGTGCACCGGCGGCCCACAGTACCGGCACCCGCACCTACACTGGCGACATCTGAATCGCCCATCATCCAGCTGGACAATGCCCGTGAGCACAGGGTTGATCGGGGAACCACGCGCCAAGCGCTGCAAGCTCTGCGACGGTAATTTTGACCATGTGTGTTTGACCATACTCAATGCTGAGGCCGATTTGTTTGACGTTTGCTGATCAATAATGTATGTTGCTTTTGTTGTGTCTGGTTTAAATCCACCTGTGAAATATTTTATAAAAACCGAATCAACTTGACAACTATACAGGGTGATTCACGAAGACCATTCGTTAGAATATTTCAAAGAAAGACTCGAGATAAACACTTTCTAGTTAGGCTTTGTCAGGAGAGATGAATTCTTGGAAAAAATGTCAGATTCGTGCGACTTCCGGTTTCATCGGAAATGAAACCAACTTTCATTTTTTAAATGTAATACCCAGATTTTCCATTGTCCATCAGATTACCCATTGAATTCTACATTGCTTGTGTCACTAACAAAGTATTCTCAGAAAATTCGCGTGAAATCTGAAAAAATCCTTCAAACTTTCTCAAATAGGGCTTCATTCCAATGTTAATAAATTCAATTGAACATACAGGGTGTTTCTATTTCAATGACAAAATCAGTCATGACAGAATCCTTAAATCTCATTTTTTTCAAATGAGAACCCATTTTTTTATTGGTCACTTGGAATCTACGTTAAAAAATAGTGTAATTTTATAATGCATACTACTGCTTTACTTACCGAATATCTCGGGAAATAAGCATTTTAGGGCAGTAGTATGTATTCTAAAAAATACACAATTTTTAACGTATTTTTCAGCTGACCAATAAAAAAAATTGGTTCTCATTTGAAAAGAAAGAGTTTTGAAGGTTTTCTCATGATTGATATCCCGTGAATTTTCTGAGAATAATATGTAAGTGACACATTAAAATAATGTAGAATTCAATCAGTAATCTGATTATCAATGAAAAAACGAAAGTTGGTATCATTTCCGGGGAAACCGGAAGTCGAACGAATCTGAAATTTGTACAAGAACTCATCTCTCCTAACAAAGCCTAACTATAATATTTCAAGCATTTATCTCGAGTCTTCCTTTGCAATATTCTAACGAACTGTCTTCGTGAATCACCCTGTATAACATGACCATGAATTCGGCGCCATCATAGTTAGGACCGACTTGTGTATCGTTTGGTTATCATGAATTGGTAGCTTGCTTGTGTCATGAACCTTGTTGCATGATTGCTTGTAACAACATTCAATTGATAAAGCAACTGAATCGGATTTGTATGACATCTGACGGATAAAAGTTGGTTGAAGGCGATAGCCTTTCAAAGTGTTCAAGTTTTTCTCATTCTTCATGCTGAGGTTGGATTGTCTGGCATTTCATGAGAACTAGTTCGCTCCTGTGATATCCTCTTAGGGCCGGTTTCTCAATTGCGAGTTAACTCGAGGTTGCGAGTTGACGCATGTATTTAGCGATATTCATGAATGCGCAACACTCGGGTTACCCGCAACCTCGGGTTAACTCGCAATTGAGAAACCGGCCCTTAGTTTCCCTTGTAGACTGGTTGGCTCGGACCATTCAGTTGAGAACCTTTCTGCTGGCCATACTGAATGTTAAGGGCGGTTTGTCTGACGTTTGCTGAAAACGAATTCGTATGCGTATTGTGACTATGTACTTCAACTATTTATTGTACAACGGCTTTTCAAAACGAAATTAATTTTTCATACCTGCAATCTATCCATAATTTGTTCATATCCATTGCTGAAGTCATAGTGGTATTTGTTCCTTGTAGTGCGTATGTTGTCCCTGACTTCACAGTGTCTCGATTTCCAATAGTCGCTTATAATGATTTATAATATTATTAATTTATAATATTTGATTGACCACCCGCCAAATTTGACCATGTTTTGGCCATACTCAAGAATGTGGCGGATTTGTATGACATTTGCTGACCATACCATCTCCCATATACTTCTTGTGTCTGGTATGGAACCTCTGAATCATGCTCCATTTGTACAGAAGAAAACTGTAAACCAACCATGTTCTGGCATACTAAATACTGTGGCATTTCGTATGAGTTTATAATGTATGTGTCAGATTCCTCGAGATCCCCTTGGCTGAGATACAAAATGTAAAGAAATTGTTAAAGTGATTCAGGTTTCAAAGCAGTGTTGATGCCGATTTGTTTGGGTTGTGTAATCCATAAATGATTTATTTTGGTTTTGTTGTTTTTTTTATCAGTGATTTTGATCAAATTGGATTCACGTGACGTTTCATCCCTTTTGCAGGGGGCTTTAGGGAGAAGGAAAAATCATGACTTCTTTTTATTTTTTAAGGGATTGTGGAATGCTGAGACTTATCTGACCCGCAGATTTGTTTGAATAGATTGTTTGTGATATATGTTTTATTTTTATTAAAGAATACTAATTTGTCTGTTTGGCGCAGATCAACGGGAAAATCCCGATTGTGCCATGGAGAAGTTACTGTTTTTAAAAATGTTATGATTGTTGTTTTTGCTTAACACTGAGGTGCTGAAATGATTTCCATAACATATTGTCCGTAATGCTGATTAGTTAATCCGGTAAAACCAACTTCAATTACTAATAAATGGCTCCTTTAATAATGACTCCATTCTCATGAAAATATGAAACATTTTGCATTAGGTTCTAAGTTAATATGTTATGGGTACTTGGATTATTCTCAGTTGACGATAAAACTACAAGTCCATTATACACAAGTGCACTTATAAGAATTCTCAAAAAGCACTGACCTAAAGTCGGGAGCTTTTGAGTGTATGTTCTTTTGTCTATTCACACCTCGCACACCTTTACGATACTAGAAGAACCTTCAAGCCATCCTTTTTCAACCGTGTACTAGATTTCAATTCGATCGGATTTGTATTTTTGAAAGTATTGGAAAAATCAAATTCGGTATTGGAAAAATCAAATTCGGCTTGAAGGTTTGTGCTGAATCTGACGATTAGTAACCTACTGAAACATAAAATGCTCACGAAATTCGGCAAAAATTTGCGTGTCGGCATTTTACCGCTAATAACCTAGTTTCAATTTAATCAGATCTGTATTTTTTGAGTTATTGCCAATATTACCAATATTCTAGATGGGTATAACTCCGAAACCGTTTGGCCGATTACGTCCATCACGATATACTTACTCTGAAAATTGCAAGTCAATATCTCTTTTCCTTCGAAAGTTTCGTGGCTACGGACTGAGGACGGCTGACCGGATATAATTGAATATGACCACGAATTCTTCATCTGTGATTTAAACCTAATCATTCCAGACCATTTTCGGGAAAAAATCGAATGTTACAGATATTTGAGCAAAATATCTGCTGCTCCCTAGAATATGCCGACAAAAAGTTCAAGTTTTGTTAAAGGTACATCACAGTGACAATACAAAAATGTGGGGAAGCCCTGTGGACAGGCGTTTTGGCGGTCTTGTTTAAACTATCATTAATCATATCTACGGAAGTATTGGTTCCTCGGACTCGGGAATGTAACGTTCCTTTTTTTTAACCCAGGCAAGGGTTTGTTTATATTTTGTTTGCGATAAGGTTGTCGTTTATGTTGACATTAAATTTGAGGTTGGGTCTCAGTGGTACCAATCGACGCACAAAGAATTATCGTATTCTAAGAGCCGAATGAGTTGGCAATATTGTTTCGTTTTGTCAGAGTCGGCGTCGGTCAGATGAGATCGTCCATTTTGTGAAGATTCGACGAAGGAAGCATAGGTTAAACGCATTTTCGGAACTCTGGTAGAATTATTGAAATCTTCTTAATTGGATATAGTTTCGAAAATCGAATTATGAGTGAGGGTTATATTGGTTCGATTTGGAAGGATAACAGGTAACATCCACTTGTCTCGAAAGAGGATTTAAGGACCTTTTGCAAACCCAAGTTGAACACGTGAACGATCTTGGCGACTTTGACAGAACATTGCTGTGTGCTTGAAGGATTATTTGGTGGAGGCACGGCCAGATTTAGTTTTGAAGCAAACTTATACAGGACAACCCCGAATATCAGGGTGTTTATGTAAGGAAGAGTAGAACTGAGGCATTCGAGTGTATACAAGATGGTCCATAAGTAACGCTGTGAGGCAGCCAACGCAGGGTTGCAGACCACGAGTGTATATACAAGGTGACCAGTAAGCAACGCTGTGAGACATTCAATCGAGGATTGTAGACTACGAGCGCAGAGAGAAAGAGGACAGTATTGCCAGACCATCGGCGTAATGCTACGTTCAGGAATAGGAATAGCACGCAAGTTGTTGGAAACATATCTCGATATATATCTTATACCTGATATAAGCGACTTGAACATATATTATCATCAATTAAATAAATTATTATTGTTGTTTTAAATCGGAAATTGGGGGAAGATTTGTGGTAATCATATACGATCATAGATAAGAAACGTGGATGCGCCTGAGCTCAAGCGACGCGTATTTGAATCAAAGGAAAATATCTACGTACAATTTCCGCCACCCTCATTCAGGGTTTCACAGTAGTTTTATTTTATTGAATCTAAAGACCTGGGTTGTAAGCTACTGGAATAAATTGTTTGTTTTTTTAGCGTGAATATTCTTTTGGTGAATTTAGGAATTATTGCATTACGCTAGGGCAGGGGTCACCAATTAGTTTCATTGAAGGTCCGTTCACAAAATCTGTATATCTGTCTCGGTCCGTTCGATAGCATTATGATGGCATAAGAATTTGACTAGCAGTTAATCAAAAACTAATATCAATAATTCGTAAATAAAACGAAAAGTTATCTGAATTTTTTTTTATTAAGAATACATGTTTTCTGGGAAAAGGGTCTGCAAAAAAAAGGTTCGCGGTCCGCCATTTGGTGACCCCTGCGCTAGGGTATCTGCCACTCCCATCTCCACTAGAGCTAGACCGCGGATCCCCGAGTTCTAGTAGCTCCGAATTTAACCGCTGCGACTTGGGAACAGTCGATAGTCGATATATATTGTCATGATAGAACTGCATCATAAAAAATTCGAAACTCTGGTCTGTGAATCACCTCATATTTTGGAGTTACATACATCAGCAAATTATAATAAGAGCATTCTATGAAATCATAAAATTACAATATTAAATATTGAAATTTTGAAAAATCACTTCTCCGAAATTATCAGTTTGTTAGAGGTGAGGCTGATATCAATGGGTTCTTAGGATGAAACTGCATCCTAAGAAAAATGGAACTTGAAATTTGTAATAAAAAATGTTTTTCGTTACTCCGAAACCTCCATAATAACGCCCAATAACGAACCTAACCGAGATATTCATCTTCCAAATATACTCTGAAAATTTCAACAGTCGAGCTCATTCCGTTCGAGAGTTATCGTGTTAACGGAAGGACGGGCGGCCGGACAGAATCGATTTTGACCACGGATTCTTGTTCAGTGAGTCGAACCAAATCGTTTAAGACCATTTTCATCCAAAAATTCGATAATTACAGACATTTGGGCAAATTGATAAGCAATTGAGGGGAAAGTCTAATAACTCACACGATTTTTGAGACCTTTTATTGTATTTTATCGGCTGACATGCTTCGGCTTAATAGCCATCTTCGGAGCCATAGGCTGTAAGTATAAAAAAAAAAGCACTGACGTGAAGTCAGTACTCTTTGGCGCGCGTGTTCACGGTGGCTAATTTGAATTGAATGATGAGTACTTCAAGCTCAGTGGATAGAGCGAGCCGAAGATCTACCCAAAGGATAGTGGACACCATTCACTGTCGGTTCAAAAATTAACAGTGCTGTATCTAAGCTGCCATCAGGATAGAGTAACAAAGTTGGAAAAGAACACAAGTGACTCTCCTTAGTCGCACAAGCTCCTAGAAGATTTGGGAGGGTCAGTATAATCCTAATCATGTTTATAGCACGCGCGCCAAAGCAGATTGACTTTTTACACTTTTTCTTTCATTGTTAAGTCAATCTGCTTTTGCGCGCGTGCTATAAACATGATTAGGATTATACTGACCCTCCCAAATCTTGTGCTTGTGCGACTAAGGAGAGTCACTTGTGTTCTTTTCCAACTTTGTTACTCTATCCTGATGGCAGTTTAGATACAGCACTGTTAATTTTTGATCCGACAGTGAATGGTGTCCACTATCCTTTGGGTAGATCTTCGGCTCGCTCTATCCACTGAGCTTGAAGTACTCATCATTCAATTCAAATTAGCCACCGTGAACACGCGCGCCAAAGAGTACTGACTTCACGACAGTGCTTTTTTTTTTTTTCAAGTTCCTTTAATAAATATAGCTATCAATACAGTTTGGCTGTTAGCTTTACCGTAGAGCGGAACAAAAATGCGGTTGTGGGTCCTCCGTTAGGGACGCAATTGCATCTTTTCCAAATCCGAACGTATTTTAATATAGATCTACCGAATATAGTTATTTATAAATTCGCCTCAGGGCCACCATACAGACATTTCAAATCGGAAACAACGCTATTTCCCCCAAACTGACTTGTGTCCGTGCACTGAATTGACATGAATATTCTTTTAAAACCTCACAATATCGGCTCATTACTCCCAACATAACCCAAACAACCCAAAACCATTCACTTCTCGTCTGCGCAAGCGCAGTATACTCGTGGCTGCAAGTCCTCCCAAAATTACACACCTCACAAAAAACTCCGATTCTCCAACACTAGTGGTTCAGATATCGCTTCTTGAATCCACGCATGCGCAGACCCTCACCAGGGGATTCTATAGCGAATAGCATCCGCCACCCCAAAACCCCAATCCTCTCTGACGAAAGCACCAGCAGTTAAATCACTGATGGTCTGCTCATGCGCATAACGAAAAATGCCCGTAAGGAGTTACATCAATTTCGAAATTAGCCCCAGGGCCACGGTACGGACACTTCAACTCTGAAACAGCGCTACATCCCCCAAACTGACTTGTCCTTGCACTGAATTGCTATGAATATTCTTTTAAAACCTCATAATTACGACTCAGCACTCCCAACATAACCCATCCAACCCAAAAACAGTCACTTCTCTTCTGCGCATGCGCAATCTACTCGCGGCTAAAAGTCCTCTCAAAATAACACACCTTACAAAAAACTCCGATTCTCCAACACTAGTGGTTCAGGAGATATCACATCTTTAATCCACGCATGAGCAGACCCTCAACAGGGGATTCTATAGAGGAATAGCATCCGCCACCCCAAAACCCTAATCCTCTCTGACGAAAACACCACCAGTTAAATCACTGATGGTCTGCTCATGCGCATAACGAAAAATGCCTGTAATGGGTAACATCAATTTCAAAATTAGCCCCAGGGCCACGGTACGGACACTTTAACTCGGAAACAACGCTACATCCCCCAAACTGACTTGTCCTTGCACTGAATTGCTATGAATATTCTTTTAAAACCTCATAAAATCGACTCAGCACTCCCAACATAACCCATCCAACCCAAAAACAGTCACTTCTCTTCTGCGCATGCGCAATCTACTGGCGGCTAAAATTCCTCTCAAAATAACACACCTTACAAAAAACTCCGATTCTCCAACACTAGTGGTTCGGAAGATATCGCATCTTTAATCTACGCATGCGCAGACCCTCATCAGGGATCTGAATTCTATGGAGGAATAGCATCCGCCACCCCAAAACCCCAATCCTCTCTGACGAAAACTACAGCAGTTATCTGCGCATGCGCAATACGAAAAATGCCCGGAAAGGGCAGCATGAACCTCAAAAACATATGTTTCGGCATTAAAAGCAAAGTATTCCGCAAAATAGTAGTAATTTTTTTATTTTTTCATGTCACGTGATCTTCACGAAATTTTGCAAAAGTGTTTGCTTTGGTCTTTTGCATCTAACTACTGAGTTTCAATTTAATCAGATCAGTATTTTTCGAGTTATCGTGAAAACAAAATTTTCAAATCTTCAAAATTTTTTTTTGCCACTTTAGGGCCGTCCGTTCAACACAAAACTTCGCAGGCATATAAAGGTCATGATTCTACAATCTGATGCCAAATTTCAAAAAGATCGAGTGATCGGTTCCGGAAATATTCATAAAAAACGTTTTTACTAAAAACGGCCTTAACTCCGAAACCGCTCGGTCGATTTCGCCCGTTAACGAACTTGTCCGAGATATTTAAGCTACGAAACTACCCTGCAAATTTCAACGCTCTAAGTCGTTCCGTTCGAGAGTTATCGTGCTAACGGCCGGACCGGACGGACAGAATTGAATTTGAACTCGAATTCTTCATCAGGGAGTCGAACCCAATCGTTTGAGACCATTTTCGAAAAAAAATTCGAAAAATACAGACATTGTGACGAAATGATAGCACGCTGTTCCTTGCGGAACACGCGCGCAAAAACAGGTTTTTTAGTACATTAGTGCTAGTAGGTTGCCTGAACGATCTTATAATTAACATAAGTAAAATCAAAATCACCTATTAAAAATTCTAATTGAACTGAATGATGAAAGTATGAGCTTGAGGCTGATATCAGACATAAGTAGTCAACTGAAACTATTACAAAATATACGTTCTCTCAGGCAAATCTGAGGTATACTGTAACCTGAAACTATATACTAAGATATAGGAAGTGATCATGGCTTTCTAAAATCCAAAAAAACTCTTCATGTAAACTTTAAAATTGATAAAACACAGTGAAAAATTCTCCATAAAATTAAAATTCAAAATTTAAAACCTTTAAAAACCAAAATTCAAAAACCTCGAAAATGTAACGGAAGCGTAGTGATTCCGAGCTTATACTCACTAAAATTAAGTCTCTGATGAAATATGAAGAAATCGATGATGTAAAGATCAGCCAGAATCCCAAACAAGACTCCAACAGTCACAGAGTCAACAACAGTAAAAGTTAGTCTCCAAAAGAGATATAAACCAAATAAAACAAAATGGGGTTTCCTTGAAAAGTCGTTACATCGTTTAAAACAGACAGCTGACTGAAAATGACGGATGACACAAGGAGTAGTAAGGAGGGATAAATCCGAGATCACAGAGTAGGGACAGCATCGATGCATGTAGATTGATGTTTCTTCTTTTTATTTATATTTTATGTTATCCTATGTCACTTTAACAACCTATAGGTGTCCTGGAATTTGTTCACCATTTTTTCATTCAAGGTATTTAAACCATCCTTCTAAGGGCCGGTTTCTCAATTGCGAGTTAATCCGAGGTTGCGAGTGACGCATGTATTTAGCGATATTCATGAACGCGTAAAACTCGGGTTACCCGCAAGCTCGAGTTAACTCGCAATTGAGAAACCGGCCCTTAATGTGTTTGTAAATCTCGACTTCCTTCAAGACTTCAAGTTTTTTTCCAAATTTACAGTGATGAAGTAGTTTGACATTTTCTTTTAAATCAAATTGATGAGATGTTTCTCTTAAATGGCAACCAAACACAGACTTGATATTATTCGTATTTCTTAGGCTGGCTAGATGTTCATTTGTTCGAGTCTCTATGCTTCTACCACTTCTTCCCACATAGGCTGTATTACAAACTGGATCACCATACTCCAATAGATAAACCCCTGATTTGGACAATAGAGAGGTGGTGTCTTTGTTTCTGACAAGGTTCTGATACAATGTATTTGTTGAATTAAAAGACACTTTAAAGTTGTTGTAGTTGCTCAATATGTTGGCTACTTTTATTGACACTTTCCCGTAGTATGGTATACTAATGTATTTAGTTGGACTGTTGAGATCTTCATTGGCCTGATTTGTGGGAACCGACGAGTTGTTACTTTCAATATTTTGAATATGCTTTGATTTGTATTTACTTATTAAAGTGTCAATTATTTTCGGGCCGTAGCCATTGGCCCCAGCCCAGGTAGCACACCGATATTGGTCCAATATTGGGCCAATATGGTACATTTATTGGTCCGATATTGTTTCTCTACATTGGGCCAATAACAACATGTTGACATTTTACAATGAAGTACCAATATTGGATATCAATATTGGCCCAATATAGTTTCTATATATTGGCCCAATATAGTTCCTCTACATTGGGCCAATGACAAAATGTTGCTGATATTGATATCCAATATTGGCACTTCATTGTAAAATGTCAACATTTCGTTATTGGCCCAATATAGCGAAACAATATTGGGTCAATATATAAAAACTATATTGGGCCAATATAGTTATACAATATTGGTGCTTCATTGTAAAATGTCAACATGTTGTTATTGGCCCAATGTAGAGAAACTATATTGGGCCGATATTGATAATCAATATTGGTGCTTCATTGTAAAATGTCAACATGTTGTTATTGGGCCAATGTAGAAAAAACTATATTGGGCCAATACATAGAAACTATATTGGGCCGATATTGATATCCAATATTGGTACTTCATTGTAAAATGTCAACATGTTGTTATTGGCCCAATGTAGAGAAACTATATTGGGCCGATATTGATAATCAATATTGGTGCTTCATTGTAAAATGTCAACATGTTGTTATTGGCCCAATGTAGAGAAACTATATTGGGCCGATATTGTTAATCAATATTGGTGCTTCATTGTAAAATGTCAACATGTCGTTATTGGGCCAATGTAGAAAAACTATATTGGGCCAATACACAGAAACTATATTGATCCGATATGGATAACCAATATTGGTGCTTCATTGTAAAATGTCAACATGTTGTTATTGGGCCAATGTAGAAAAACTATATTGGGCCAACACATAGAAACTATATTGGGCCGATATTGATATCCAATATTGGTACTTCATTGTAAAATGTCAACATGTTGTTATTGGCCCAATGTAGAGAAACTATATTGGGCCGATATTGGTAATCAATATTGGTGCTTCATTGTAAAATGTCAACATGTTGTTATTGGCCCAATGTTGAGAAACGATATTGGGCCGATATTGATAATCAATATTGGTACTTCATTGTAAAATGTCAACATGATGTTATTGGGCCAATGTAGAAAAACTATATTGGGCCAATACATAGAAACTATATTGGGCCGATATTGATATCCAATATTGGTACTTCATTGTAAAATGTCAACATGTTGTTATTGGCCCAATGTAGAGAAACTATATTGGGCCGATATTGATAATCAATATTGGTGCTTCATTGTAAAATGTCAACATGTTGTTATTAGCCCAATGTAGAGAAACTATATTGGGCCGATATTGATGATCAATATTGGTACTTCATTGTAAAATGTCAACATGTTGTTATTGGGCCAATGTAGAAAATCTATATTGGGCCAATAGATAGAAACTATATTGGGCCGATATTGATAGCCAATATTGGTACTTCATTGTAAAATGTCAACATGTTGTTATTGGCCCAATATAGAGAAACTATATTGGCCCAATATAGAGAATCTATATTGGGCCGATATTGATAATCAATATTGGTGCTTCATTGTAAAATGTCAACATGTTGTTATTGGGCCAATGTAGAAAAACTATATTGGGCCAATACATAGAAACTATATTGGACCGATATTGATATCCAATATTGGTGCTTCATTGTAAAATGTCAACATTATGTTATTGGGCCAATGTAGAAAAACTATATTGGGCCAATACATAGAAACTATATTGGGCCGATATTGGTAACCAATATTGGTGCTTCATTGTAAAATGTCAACATTTTGTTATTGGCCCAATGTAGTGAAACTATATCTGGCCAATATATAGAAACTATACTGGGCCAATATTGATATTCAATATTGGTACTTCATTGTAAAATGTCAACATGTTGTTATTGGCCCAATGTAGAAAAGCTATATTGGACCAATACATAGAAACTATATTGGACCGATATTGATATCCAATATTGGTGCTTCATTGTAACTTCATTGTAAAATGTCAACATTTTGTTATCGCCCCAATGTAGAGAAACTATATTGGGCTATTATATAGAAACTATATTAGGCTGATATTGATATCCAATATTGGGCCAATAACAAAATGTTGACATTTTACAATGAAGCACCAATATTGGTTATCAATATCGACCCAATATATTTTCTATCTATTGGCCCAATATAGTATCTCTACATTGGACCCATAACAAAATGTTGAGATTTTGCAGTGAAACACAAATATTGGTTATCGATATCGGCCCAATATAGTTTCTATGTATTGACCCAATATAGTTTCTCTACATTGGGTCTAAAAAAAATGTTGACATTTGGCAATGGAGTACCTACCAATATTGGATATCAATATCAGCCCAATATAGTTTTTATATATTGTCCAAATATAGTTTCTATGTATTGGACCAATATGGTTCCAACATATTGGCCCAATAACAAAATGTTGACATTTTATAATATTGCAAATATCGGCCAAATATAGTGTCTATACAGGGTGTTTTCAAAGGTAAGTCTTTTTTTTAACAGAAGGTAGGACTCATCAAAATAAATTATTTCACCATTTGCTAATTTGTATGCGACCTTGGGATTAGGTGTATACAATGGTTAAAAGCGTGGGGACAGAGCCTTACACGGAAATTCGGGGGTGGATAGCAGCCCTATCATGCATATTTTTGATTTTTGGAGAAATGATTTATTTTGCTGCGTTCTATTAAAAATAAAATACTCACCTTTGAATACACCCTGTCAAGGGCGTAGCCAAGGAGGGGGTTTTGGGGGTTCACACCCCCCCCCCTCCCGCCGAAATGTTATTTTTCTCTTAAAAAAATCTTTGCTGCAGGAAGTGACCCTTAACCCCCCCCCCCCCCCCCCCCCGAAATTAATTCCTGGCTACGCGCCCTTACACCCTGTATATATTGGCCAAATATAGGTTCTATCTACTTTCCAATATTCTATACACTGGCCCAATAATAAAAGGTTAAACACTTACACATTATTTGAGCAGATGTGTTTCTCTCATATAAACTATACTCTATCGGAGGTCTGCAATGGTTCCAGTGGAGAGTTGGACATATTGATTGAAGAATAAAGATGTATTCAAAAAAACATATATTTCTTTTTACCAACGGTAGGGTACATATATTTGACATAATTTTTTTTCTTCGCTCAATATTTCCTCGAATGGTATCTGGAAAGTAGATTATGTTAAAGTGAGGAAAGGAAACCAAAAAAAGGAGTAAACTTACCTGGTCTACTCAGCCTCCCACCATCCCGATCTCCGGCAGTCGATAGGGCAAATCCAACTATTTGTGTGATTTTCAAATCGCTCACGTTTGAATGATTCCTCCTAACACTTACTATAATAAAAATGTAATTATCATTATGAGCTAGTAATATGAGAATAGATATTTCAGCATATAATGATGAATTTTTACCCATCACAAAATATACCTTTCTGGGGAACAGCCGAAATGTCTGAAATGTTCCAATTTTTTGACGAAAATGGTCTCAAACGATTAGGTTCGACTCACTGATGGAGAATCCGAGATCAAATGTTATTCTGTCCGGCCGTTGCCACTATAACTTTCGAACGGAAACAGATAGGGACTTGACTTTTGTTAATAGGCATAATCAGCCGAACGGTTTTAGAGTTATACATATCTGAATTTTTGTTGTCATTTACTCAATAACTCAAAAAACACGAAACAAACGATTCAAACAATTCAATAAATTTCATGAAGATCGTATCACTGGAAAATTTTGAATAAATCTTTGAAAACATTCTTAGAACTTAGAAATTATCCCTCCGATATAGCTGAAATTTTGAGAGAGCTTTCAAAATCTAACTTTATAGCCAAGTTGCAAATTTGAACACGATCGGATCTATATTCTTGGAGATTCAAGCAATAGCTGAATAGTTGACCGTTTCCACGATAACTTTCGAACCTTCTATAATTGTCATTGATTGATTATTGAAGGCAGGAATCAACTTTGGCTGTTACCCAATACTTACATGAAAGTATTGAAAGTAACCCCATTAGTCCCTAGGCCTGGAAGTAAAAGGGTTTAAGTGCATCTTTTGAAGTTCTGAGATAAATGACTTCAAAGTTAACCTGAATTTCAAAATTCCTAGAATTAGTTCAGAAAATATTTCAGGTTTATATCAGACTGTCCAATAATGTAGAATAAAACCATTATCAGTGATTATTTCCTTCAGATGTAATATTCTGCACTCAGATCATTTGGACTTGAAATCTTTTACTTCCAGGCTCCTCAATTATAATATTTATTATAATAGTTCCTTATACTACAGGAGATGTAATTATCATTCACCAATCGAGGACGAGTTCGAGAGTATAATATATTAGATTTTTACCACTGCTTATTTCGAAATGTATTAATAAAACCGGATTGATTTGATTTGATTTTACGCATAAAGCACTTTAATTCATAACTTCAAGCTCCAAGGAAGTTTTCAAGTTACTTACATCTCTAGTGATGTAAGTAATTCATTTCCATCTCGTCATCATTAGCGACCGATACAATCGTTGTTAATTTCACCTACATCGTTCAAATCGATATCATAACGAACTAGTTATTTATTACTATGTAAGTATGTGGGTAGTGGAAAATTTGTATTTATATATCAAATAGACAATATTCTTACCTCACAATGCTTGGTATACCTTCAAAGCAGAAACAAATTGTGTTTGTCTTCTTCCCCGAGCTGAGTACTGTAAGCTCAGTTCCCTACCCATGAGCTTTTTCATAATGAGTAGAACTTTTTTTTTTTCGGCGTAACACCACCCAATCTGTATAGAATATTTACCTGGAATCCAAAATTAATAATTAATTGTGTGATTTGTGAGTAGAAACGATTAATGAGTGGAAAATGTATATTACCAAATCTTGTAAATCTTCACCACTTTCTAATTTGGACTCCAATAGTGCCTGATTATTCAGTGGTAATTTTAATCGTATAATGGTACTTAGCATATTTACATTACTCGATGGCTCGACTAATTCATTTAAGATTATTTTAGATTCCTGCATGTCCCTCTGCATTTCTGAAATGAGAAGCGTTTTATCGATCTTAGTCAATTCTTCCAGTACAGGATCAGGGTTGCCTAGGGAAAAATGCATATGAAATTGATTGCTTCAATAAAAAACTGCAGATTTGCTCACCAATACTTCTACTTGATGTCCTTACATAAAAGCAATGCTTCTAAAAATTATAGGGAATATTAATTAACTGAATGACAGAAGACAATATTTAGCTTACCCCTGGACATAGTTGCCCTGACTTTTCTTAGTGAGTCCTTCTCCTCTCTCTTTCTTTTCGGTGTTGTGTCAAGAACCGTAGCTACCTCCATAACATCATCAGACGATACGTTAGACGTATACGTATATTTTTCCTCCAACTTCCGTGCCTTTGAAATATTATGCACTGTGGACTTACATGTAGCAGCCTATTACTCAAAATCTACACTGGTTTAAGGGGACTCGCAATTGTTCCTCAATTTTTTTATTTGGGCGGCCGACATCTTCTTCTGCCATAAATAGGCATTCTTCTCCTCATCAACGGGCCACGAGGACGGCCCGTACTCGCAGGAATTATACCTAGCGAAAATAACTATATTCCAGCTAGGCATCATGGTTTTGCTGAAATGGTAGGATTAATATATAATGACAGTGATCGAATCATGATCAAATGGAAGCTTATATTGAGGAAAATGTGGAATATTTTCACGATAATCAATAGTTCACCAATATACTAACCTAACCTAACCTAACCTAACCTAACTAATGTAAACAGAAACATGGATGAATTCTTGGATCTAACTAATGTGATGTGATTGAAAAAAGGCTTTGAAAATTCACCATAATCACCATTCGATGACTAGTAGTGTAAATATGTTAAAAATATAAGATGGGCATTTAAGATGAGAAAATAACTGATGGATAGTCGGGAACGAATTGCATGATAATAACATAAATGATCATTTCATGTTTTTCATTCAAAGGGGACTAGTGAAATTGAATAGGGACATAACAAATACATGTGAATATAACAGAACAAAATACTTACTTAATTATTCCTAGCTTTCTATTTGACTGATTACATCAGTTGGAAGTGATGCGCATCAGTTCAAACCAGAGAAATAGAGGGAAATTCCGGCTATTTCTCTGGTTCAAACTGATTTCGCATCAGTTTGGAAGTGATACAGCGTCAAATAGAAAGTCTCTATTGTAGAAAAACAAGTAATAACCAGAATAACGAAACTTCACAGTGTAGGCACAACGAGACAGCGAGGCGGAGGCACTCAATAACTAAGGTTAGCGACTAATAAGGCCTGCAGTGGAACCACAAGCGCTCGACTCGACAGTAAACCCTCCTCCCCGTTTACCCCTAGCCTGTATTGAAGTAGAGGGTTCAAAAATTGGTACCACATGTGGCCGACTTCCACTCTATCGATATTTTCGACACGAAACTTATCGGGAATAATTATTTTGCCGATACGCCTTGTCGTGTTCGAATATTAGTATTATAGTCTAGTCAACAAGTGCTTTTTAGGTCAAAATTGTTTCGTTTCTCCGAAAATTATGATTGAGGTGTCATTCGATTCGGAATCGCATGAAGAGAGTTTTTGAGAAAATGCTAAGGCCTCTCGCAAAAATTGCAATAGTTATAAACAATTAAGTGAAAAAAAGAAGGAAGTTTAGGTTATCGCCAATATCTCAAAATCTTTTTGGGATAGTTCAAATTTGAAAAAATATTCAACTGTAGGACCAATATTTATACTTTTCCTAGAGGGTAGAAAATACGCCCGAAAACTGGTAATCCGGCTTGCGCAAGCCTCGCCCCCTTCGTACCTTTGATGAATAAATATTATTTAAACTTATTAAATATGAAGATTAAAAAATTCAGGCGCCTGCAGAATAGATCAATGAACAATAATCCTCAGTCCAAAAATGTTTATCGCGATTTTTCGATTAGTTATCCATTAGTTAATTATCAATTTTTTTGTAGCACGAACATTAATATTTTAAGTACGATAATTGTTAAACTATTAATCTGAGAATTTTTTCCTTTCGTGGAGCTATTTTTCAACGGTTAGAATAGACTCATATTGGAAAATTTAAAAAAAATAATTTTCGTTTTGTTATGAACAATTTACTCAAGTGAAAAATTATAGACCTTTAATTTATAATAATACCATTGATCCGTTTTCTTATGATCAGAAACTTCTTAAAAAAGATTTTAATAATTATTATCTCCTATTGTTTAAAAAATTGTTATGAACCAATGCGCTGTTTATGAGATAATTTTCTTTTCAAAACATAATGGAAGCTTTATAATTTTTCACTTAAGTAAATTGTTAATAACAAAACGAAAATTAACAATTCTTCAAATTTTCCAACGGGAATCTATTCCAAGAAATAGATCCACGAAAGGAAAAAAATCTCAGATAAACAGTTCAACAATTATCGCACTTGCAAAGTTAATGTTCGCGCTACAAAAAATTGTTAATTAACTAACGGATAACTAATTGAAAAATCGCGATAAACATTTTTGGACCACGGGTTATTGTTTATTGATCTATCCTGCATGATCATCCAAATCAAATGGATTACATTTATTTCTCAGCATTATCCTTTCAAAATCGAACTCCCTCAATTTCTGCCGTCTGCGTTGTCTGCTGATCAAAATATTCACAGGAAGCATAATGAGATGCAATTACAATTGAATTCCATAACGAATTTCACAAACATCTTTTTAGCTATCAAGATTCAATTCGATCGGGTTTGTATTAGTAGAAAACAAAATTATTACTAAGAAACCATTGTGCCGATTATGCCCATTAACGAACTTGTCGGTCGCATTGGGATACGCCACCTACCCTGAAAATTTCTAGTCACTATCTCTTTCCGTTCTCAAGTTATCGTGGCAACGGCCGGCCGGACAGAATCAAATTTGACCCCGTATTCTTTATCATCATCAGTGAGACCCAATCCCCCACACGACCTCGAATTCTTCATCAGGGAATCGAACCCAATCGTTTGAGACCATTTTCGGCAAAAAATTCGAAAATTACAAACATTTGGGCAAAATGATAACGCGATGTTCCCCAGAACATAGGCTCAAAAAGAATGAAGAAACTGCATGTTATGGGGAACATCGCGTTATCCTTTTGCCAAATGTCTGTAATGTCGAATTTTTTGCCGAAAATGGTCTCAAACGATTGGGTTCGACTTCCTGATGAAGAATTCGAGGTCGTTTGGGGGATTGGGTCTCACTGATGAAGATAAAGAATTCGGGCCTCGGGGTCAAATTTGATTCGGTCCGGCCAGCCGTTGCCACGATAATTGTACAACGGAAAGATATAGCGATATTTTCAGGGTATGTGGCGCTTCCAAATACGGCGAACAAGTTCGTGAATGTGCATAATCGGCCAACGGTTTTAGAGTGATCATTTTTTCAGGAACCAATACAGATCCGATGGAATTCAATCTTGGTAGGCAGTTATAGAATACTAACGCAAAGAAACTAGTGAAATTTTGTAAGAATCGTATCACTAGAAAATTTTACAAAAAATATTATTTGTCAGGAAAACCTGAGAACGGACAGAGATAGCGACTTGCAACTTTCAGGGTAGGTTTAGTATATAGATGGGACCTTTCGAATGAAAATAATCGAATCTTTCGATTATTGAAACCTCTCCAGATATCTGAAGATGTTCTGAAAAAAGCGAGCGAATTCATCTGAATGATTTTCGGTCGTCTATTATGTGGCACCGAGAGAGATAACGCAACTCTATTTACGAGAATGGCGAGATATTTCGTCTACGTTTTGAATCTTTTGATATTCCGAATTACCAGTGACGGTCAGACTCCAAGGCGAGATATCATGAGAAGTTCGTTTAACGATCGATATGGGTGACATCTGGTGCGTTTTGTTGTCATTCCCGCATTTATTATTGGGAATTTTTGGTTCATACATTCATACTTCATTTCGAACAGCTGGAAATAAATATGGTATCGAGCCCGGCATTTTCTTTCAGCGGTGGGATGCAATCAAATAATACTGAATACTGTCGAAACGAGCTGAAGCAACCATATTGAAGATTAGGCATAACGAAAACAACTGACACGAAAAGGAGCGAGACTAGCCCCGAGCATATCATATCTCGAGTGATATTCAATTATTGAAACCTATCGAGAACTTATACATAGGTATATCGAATATTGAAATCATGCGATCATGCCCAACTCCAAGTACCTGAATACGTCATTTAAGTTTGTTAATAGTCAGAATCGGCAAAATGCTTTTGGAGTAGAATGAAAATTGGTTGTTATTTACCCAATAACTCGAAAAATATGAAACCGATCGAATTCAGACATGGTTTTTGGTTGAAGAATATCGAAGCTAATATTCATGTGAAATTTCGTGAGGATCGTATAAAGAATATTTTTAATAAATCATTGAAAATCGTTGTATAAGAAATTATACGTTCCGATATCGCTGAAATTCTGCGGGAGCCTTTAAAACCTAACTCTACTGCCAAGTTCCAAGTTTGAACATTATCGGATCTATATTATTGGAGATCCGGACAGCCTTGTGTGAGTTCAGTAGCCGAATGGGTGCCTGTTGCCTCGATAACTTTCGAACGAAAAGAGATAGGGACTTGAAATATTCAGGGTAGGTTGCGCATCCGAATGGGAAGTACGTTGTTGGGTATATAGGTACTCGGCCAATCGGTTTCGGAGTTCTCGATAACTCAAAAAATACAGACCCGATCGAATTGAAACTTGGTATCTAATTGTAGAATATCGACATGTAGACATGTGTGAAATTTTGTGAGAATCGTACCACTACAAAATTTTGAAAATATTACGAAAAAGTATCATGTATCTCACAATAACTTGAGAACGGAAAAAAATAACGACTTGCAATTTTCAGGGTACGTTGCGCATCCAAATGCGAAATTTAATTTCATTAATTGGCATAATTGGCCAAATGGCTTTGGAATGATACTCATCTGAAAGTTTGTTGTTATTTCCGCGTTAACTCAAAATATACAAATCTGATACTCGGTGATTACTTGTAGAACGCCGAACCACTAATTTTCGTCCGGGAACAGCGTATTCTGGAGTTACCTGGGGCGTAAGTTTTTTCAATTTCAATAGAATACATATGAAAAAACTAAAAACTGATGTGATCATAGTCTCTCGTTACTGAGGTGTATGTCATTAAAATTATATTAAACGTGTATATTCCGAAATTTGAGCGAAGTGAGAAACATTTCGGAAGCTTGTTCCGAAATTTTTTTCTCTCGCCAATTTCTTTATTTCGGTACAGAACAGGAATCAAGAGATCTGAGAGAACTTATTTTCTGTACCGAAATATAAAAACCTTCTGGGAAATTGCTGAGATGAACCAATTTCGGAACAAATTTCTGTGATTTTTCTCACTTCGCTAACATTTTAGAATATACATTATATGAATTCATATAATATTATAAAAGCTAGGAAAACGGTTTATATGGATGCTACATTCGATAAAGAGTGTCCAATAGAGGTGAGTAGACAATAGAACATGCTCGCAAAAGCTCCTGACTTGACGTCAGTGCTTGAACCAATTTTTTAGATCGAAATTTCTCAGCTTTCGGTCCATATTCATCTGATTGATGAGTGAATTTCGGATTGATTTTAAAGAGGCAGTGTTGCCATATTGAAATTTCTGAGAGCAGGAGTGCCGGGCAATAAAAAACAGGAGATTTTTCAATAAACGATTTTGTTCATAAACTACAAAAGATTGAGTTATTTTAATATATACATATACATACATATAATTTACAATAAAATATACGACATTGTTTATTTGATTCTTACTCTGAATCGGTCAATTCAGATTTGTTTGTATACAAATACATCTGTGAGTTATGTAGATGAA
This sequence comes from Halyzia sedecimguttata, assembly GCA_937662695.2. Lineage (NCBI taxonomy): Eukaryota > Metazoa > Arthropoda > Insecta > Coleoptera > Coccinellidae > Halyzia > Halyzia sedecimguttata. The sequence continues at coordinate 37,847,727 of OW569411.2, forward strand.
AGTGTGATTCATCAGGGTTAAAGGAATTGCATATTTATTCTTTTGAACTCTAATGAGCTTCGCTATGAAGTAACCCTACAATACCAGCCGTAGATAGCTTATTACGCTGATCCGATCCGATCCTAAAAATGTATTAGAATATGGTTTAAATAACACCCCCATAAATACTGCCTATTCAAGTTACCGATAGCCGACGTAAGTAATAAATAAATATTGTGGAATTCTAATACCTTCTGAAAGCAAAGGTTCCGACGCAAAATGAATCTTCTTTATCTGTTTATGTTTATACTATTCTGACAATAGAAATAATCAGCTTAAAACGGCATCAACTGTTTTCAAAAGTAAATTCTTGGAAAAAATTGAAAAGGATTTTTGGACGAAAAAGTAGACTTATGTTATGTTCCATTCCGTGTATTTCTCATCTCGGGTGTAATTATGCTCAATAAACTATATTCAAGATATTATTTGCCACAAATTCTAGCAATATGAAAAATGTCTGAATTTTTTTAAATGGTCTCAAACGATTTGGTTCGACTCCCCAATGAAGAATTCGAGGTCAAATTTGATTCTGTCCGGCCGTTGCCACTATATCTTGAGAACGGAGAGAGCTAGCTACTTAAAATTTTCAGAGTAGGTGGTGCATCCAATACGACGGACAAGTTCGTTAATGGGCATGCATAATCGGCCGGATGGTTTCCAAGCAATAATTTTGTTTTCAACCAATATAAATCCGATCGAATTGAAACTTGTTGAATAGTTATAGAATATAAACCTAACCAAGTTTGTGAAATTTTGTGAGAATCGTAATGCTAGAAAATTATTAAAAAATTATTAAAAAAATATTTTTGTTGTCACGATAACCTGAGAACGGAAAGAGATAGCGGCTTCAAGTTTTCAGGTTAGGTTGTGCATCTGAATGCGACATTTGAGTTTGTTTATACCCGAAAAATACAAAACCGATTGAATTCAAACATGGTTATTAGTTGTAGAATGCCAACGCGTAAATTCTTGCAAAATTTCGTGAGGATAGTATTTGTCGAAAATTTTAAAGAAATCATTGAAAATAAAAAAAAAATTCATCAGTAACTATTCGTCTGAAATTGCTGATTTTGCAAGAGCTTTCAGAACCTAACTCTACTGCCAAGTTAGAAGTTTTAACACGATCGGTTGAATATTGTTGGAAATTCGAGCAGCCTTGTGAGTTCAGTAGATGGGTGTCCTTTGCCTCGATAACTTATCTCTTAATCGAATTTACCATGGTAAATTCGATAAAGACTGTCCAATACATGAATTTACCATAGTAAATTCGATTAAGAGTGTCCAATACAGAAGAACAGACAATAGAATTCACCATGGTAAATTCGATTAAGAGTGTCCAAAACAGGACAATGGACAACAGAACACGCGCAAAAGCTCCTGAGTTCACGTCAGTGCTTAAGCAAATTTTTTTTTCGTGAAGTCAGGAGCTTTTGCGCGTATGTTCTATTGTCTATTCTGACCGCTCTTAATCGATTATACCATGATTCATTCTATTGTCCGTTCTTCTGAATTGGACACTCTTAATCGAATTTACCATAGAATTCACCTTGCTAAATTCGATTAACCATCATTTAACAAATATTCTAGCTCGGCCAAGCGGAATATTTGTTGTCGGTTAAAATCAATGAATACTTCACCGTCTGTCTTCTTCAAGAAGTCACAATATTGGCAAGATCTCGCAACTCTGATATTGAGCCAATATTGGAGGCAATAATGATTACCAATATTAGCCCAATATTGAAATATCAATATTCGACCAATATTGGATGCAGCATTTATTCATAATATTAGCCGGATATAGAAATCCCAATATTGGGGTAATATTGGAGACATTACCCCACATTAAATATTGGCCAACATAGTTTTGCCAATTCGGGGCAAATATTGGCGATCGGAAGAAGTCCGAATATTGGCTAGATCTTGAAATTGTAATATTGGGCCAATGTTGGAGGCAATACTAATTCACAATATTGGCCCAATATGGAAATCTCAATACTCGACCAATATTGGATACAGAATTAATTCATAATATTGGCCAGATATAGAAATCCCAATATTGGGGTAGTACTCATATTCAATATTGGCAAATATAGGTTCGCCAATTCGGGGCCAATATTGGCGGTAGGAAGAAGTCAGAATATTGGCTAGATCTTGAAACTGTAATATTGGGCCAATGTTGGAGGCAATACTAATTCACAATATTGGCCCAATATGGAAATCTCAATACTCGACCAATATTGGATACAGAATTAATTCATAATATTGGCCAGATATAGAAATCCCAATATTGGGGTAGTACTCATATTCAATATTGGCAAATATAGTTTCGCCAATTCGGGGCCAATATTGGCGGTAGGAAGAAGTCAGAATATTGGCTAGATCTTGAAACTGTAATATTGGGCCAATGTTGGAGGCAATACTAATTCACATTATTGGCCCAATATAGAAATCTCAATATTCGACCAATATTGGATGCAGCATTAATTCATAATATTGGCCGAATATAGAAATCCTTATATTGGGGTAATATTGGAGGCAGTACCCACATTCAATATTGGCCAACATAGTTTCGCCAATTCGGTGCCAATATTGGCGGTAACAACAAGTTGGATTATTGGCTAGATCATGAAACTGTAATATTGGGCCAATGTTGGAGGCAATACTTATTCACAATATTGGCCCAATATGGAAATGTCAATATTCGACCAATATTGGATTCAGCATTAATTCATAATGTTGGTCGGATATAGAAATCCCAATATTGGTATAATATTGGAGGCAGTACCCACATTCAATATTGGCCAATATAGTTTCGCCAATTCGGTGCCAATATTGGCAGTAACAACAAGATAAAATATTGGCTAGATCTTGAAACTGTAATGTTGGGCCAATGTTGGAGGCTATACTAATTCACATTATTGGCTCAATATAGAAATCTCAATATTCAACCAATATTGGATGCAGCATTAATTCATAATATCGGCCGGATATAGACATCCCAATATTGGGGTATTATTGGAGGCAGTATCCACATTCAATATTGGCCAATACAGTTATGCCAATTTGGTGCCAATATTGGCGGTAACAACAAGTAACAATATTGGCTAGATCATGAAACTGTAATATTGGGCCAATGTTGGAGGCAATACTAATTCACATTATTGGCCCAATATAAAAATCTCAATATCGGACCAATATTGGATGCAGCATTAATTCATAATATTGGCCCGATATAGAAATCCCAATATCGGGGTAATATTGGAGGCAGTACCCACATTCAATATTGGCCAATAAAGTTTTGCCAATTCGGTGCCAATATTGGCGGTAACAACAAGTTACAATATTGGCTAGATCATGAAACTGTAATATTGGGCCAATGTTGGAGGCAATACTAATTCACATTATTGGCCCAATATAGAAATCTCAATATTCGACCAATATTGGATGCTGCATTAATTCATAATATTGGCCGGATATAGAAATCCCAATATTGGGGTAATATTGGAGGCAGTACCCACATTCAATATTGGCCAATATAGTTTTGCCAATTCGGTGCCAATATTGGCGGTAACAACAAGTTACAATATTGGCTAGATCATGAAACTGTAATATTGGGCCAATGTTGGAGGCAATACTAATTCACAATAATGGCCCAATATGGAAATCTCAATTTTTGACCAATATTGGATGCAGAATTAATTCATAATATTGGCCGGATATAGAAATCTCAATATTGGGGTAATATTGGGGCAGTACTCATCTTCAATATTAACCAATATAGTTTTGCCAATTCGGGGCCAATATTGGCGGTAGGATGAAGTCACAATATTGGCTAGATCTTGAAACTGAAATATTGGGCCAATATTGGGGGCAATACTAATTCACAATATTGGCCCAATATGTAAATCACAATATTCGACCAATATTGGATGCAGCACTAATTCATAATATTGGCTAGATCTTGAAACTGTAATATAGGGCCAATATTGTAGGCACTACTAATTCTCAATATTGGCCCAATATAGATATACCAATATTTGACCAATATTGGAAGCAGCCCTAATTCATAATATTGGCCAGATATAGAAATCCCAATATTTGGCCAATATTGGAGGTAGTCCTCATTTACAATATTGACAAATAAAGTTTTGCCAATATAGGGCCAATATTGGCGGTAGCAAAAAGTCACAATATTGGATATATATTGAAATTCCAATATAGGGCCAATATTGGGGATATATAGATTTACTATGAATCTATGTATCTATATTGGGCCAATATAGAATCAATACTCCGCCAATATAGTGTGCTACCTGGGAGCTAGGTGTTTCAGAGTTGAAGTTTCCTTTTTCAAAGTGACATCGTCTATTGGGATCTGGAACATTCTATGGATGTAAGTCTTGAAAGCAGCCAATTTATGTCCAATGAAATGGCAAGAGAGATTTTTGATTGCGTGGTCTGTTTGGGTATGTTTGGGCTTCCTAAATATTTCGAACACGATCTTATCCTGTGATTTTCATGTCAGGTTACTAGCACTAATGTACTAAAAAACCTGTTTTTATACTTACAGTCTATGGCTCCGAAGATGTCTATAAAGCCGAAGCATGTCAGCCGATAAAATACAATAAAAGGTCTCAAAAATCGTGTGAGTTATTAGACTTTCCCCTCAATTGTTATATTGACTCACAATGGGGTTTCGTGAAGTTAAATTGATAAGCACTCTGTTCCGAGGGTCAAGAGCGCCAAAAAGTGTTTCATTTGATGATAAGAATCTATGGTTAAAATTAATGTACAATTTAAAGACAAAAGTTCTCTTCCGCCTTTTACACTATGGATAGTTCAAAAAGTAGTAACATTTTGCGAGACCGATAAACAAACCATCAAGCAATCAATATTTTTATCGTTTACGCGTAAAAAAATGCATTGGGCATCAACTGAATTCAAACATCAAAATAAATAAAATAATAAACTTACTCAGCGGAAATTCGAACCCAGATCTCCAACTCGGCAGGAGAGCAAACTAACAACGCGTTTGCCCCATTTTTCGATGTAAACTGAGATTTACATCATTATTTCAGAAGCAGATACTAGTTCAGAATTATATTTTTACGATAATTGTCTAACTCGATTGAAAATGACCACTTGAAGGTTTGTGAGGAGTTTCTGTGGAATCTGACAGATAGTTTCAGAAATATACATTTTTTCAAGAATACATTTTTTTGTGATACGATCCTCATGAAATTCCGCATAAATTTGCGCGTTGGCGTTCTACAAGTATTTACCAGGTTTCAATTCGATTGGATCTGTACTTTTTAATTTTTGAGGAAACAATATTCATATGGGTATAACTCCGAAACCGTTTGGCCGATTATGTCCATTAAGGAACTTAACCGTCGCATTCCGATGCGCAACATACCCTGAAAATGGCAAGTCGCTATCGCTTTTTGTTCGAAAGTTATCGTGGTAAAGGATTGACGGCCAGTCGACTGGACAGAATCGAATTTGACCTCCAATTCTTCATCTGAGACTCGAACCTATTCGTTTCAGAACATTTCCGGCAAAAAAATCGAAAATTACAGACATTTGGGTAAAATGAAGGCACGCTGTTTCCTAGAACATGCCCGCAAAAAATATTCTATAGATTTGCATGATTCCACAATTTAAAGTATAATCTAGACGATCTCCGCAAGTTTCAGTGTTTATTTGGAATCAGGCCAAAAAAACTTCATAAGCACTTGAGGCTTGTTCAATATGTCAGTCCTATAATACCCGGCATTCAAGATATTGGATATTGGCGTTTTTGTTGTTTTTAAATCGAATTATTTCACGCGAATTGAAATTCCTCACTTTCATAGATGTACGATTAATATCTGTTGAAAATGATCGAGAGGATCTAATCCGTTTGCCACTTAAATCGCGATTGTTGGTGAAGTGAAGATTTGTTTGTTTGATCAAATCTTTCGCGTTTAGCTCATTCTCCGCCAATGGAATATTGCTTGTCATAGCAATACAGTAGAATTGGTAATTTTTTCAACTATGTATTTCTTTTAGCGCACTTGTTTCCCTAAACAGAGTACTTATCAATTTGTCCAAATTTGGTACTGTTGAGTGTTGATATTATGTCGAATGAACTTCAATATTGGAATTATTGAAAACAAAAATTTAAACGAAGCAGAAGCTAATGAAATTATAGATTTTTTAGAAAACCAGAAAAAGTATGGGTACTTGATGGTGTGAAATTTTTTTCTATTGCAGTAAAAAATTAGACATCTGAGATTCACAGATATGATACCACTTCGAAGAAGTTCCATATGCACAGGAGATGAATTCAGTTGTGGCCCTCATAATAAACTAGACAGACATTTGGAATTGAAACATGAAATAAAATAGCAAGTTGAAAACATTTAACTTTGCTAACCGATAAAATTATGAACTTTGGTTTGAAACAGAAAAATTGGAAAGGCTCTATGTTGAGAGGGTAACAAAAAACGTAATGCTTTTTTGAGAAAATGTTATATTTGTAACGTCAAGAGGTAATCATAATAATATTGTCTTATTTCTTAACAATAAGGTATATGATATGTTCTAACTGTTATGAAATAACAACATATTATGTTGAAAATAAATATGGTGGAAGGATCTCGAATTCTTCATCAGTCAGTCGAACTCAATCGGTTGATACCATTTTTGGCAAAAAAATCGAAAATTACACACATTTTGGCAAAGTGATAACGCGATGTTCCCCAGAACATACGCTCAAAAATACCGATACTAAGACTTGTGCAAAATTTGTAGTATCGTGTGTTAGAAATTTTGTGTTTTCCCAACTTTCAATTATTCCAAGTTATATTGAACTTAGGTATGACTTTTTCATGAATTTAATTTCTCTACATATAAGGTATTTGCGAGGGTATTTGAATATTAGATCTTGGATACTTCATTGATCGATTTTTGCATTATATTTAATATTTTATAATTTGCAGACATTGTTGTAGCATTATTTATAACGATATCTTAAATCATATAGCTTAATTCTAATTTATTGCTCATTCCTGTTTGTGGGAGATAGTTATGTTACTGATGAAATGTTGTTAACGGTTGAAATCTATAAAAACACATGCGGAATACGAAAACAATTACAAAAATAGAGAACGACCTTGATGGCGGAGACAACAACACACATGTATATACCGTTTTGTAGTGATATCGAATATTTAAACATGCCTGCGGTTATAAACCACGGTCAATAAAATTATATTATGTCATGTGAGACCCAAATCTCAATGAAATTTTTATCTGCGATATTCAAATGAAAAAAAAATTCTCTTCTTGAATTTTAGGATGTATTTTCTTTGTAATTGTTGTTGGTCGTTTCCTCGAGTTAATCCTCATGTGCCAATGCGATTGCAACAGGCGTTCTACATGTTGGTACTCCTTGGTATTTATTCCATTGCCCATTTCTCTACATGTTTGCATCAAATTTCGGTTGGGTGATACCACAGTGGAAGTCATTACATGTATGTACATTGTACATACAATTGACTTGATGCGATTGATTTTCCTGGGCTCACTATACACCAAATACACGCCATGAAGTTCATCATTATCGTGAACTTTGGGCATTGTTGGACAAATTCAAAGAAACACCAAGATAAAGTCAATGGATCTCTGCATAAACACAGAAACGTTCATGTACCCTCGGTTGAACGTGTTGGGAGGCGAGCGCATTACATTATCCTATGATAGATAAAAATGTTCTTCATTTCATATCTTACAAATACGTCTTACATAAGAAATTAAATGATGTCAGCGTTGAATTGTACAACGCTCGCTAGAGCAAACTATAGCTAAAATACTCTTTAATATTGTAGAGTTCTAATCTAATAGGCATTTTCCGTATCACTTTCTTAAGGGGTTACATGGGTTTCGTCGGGTAAAAAAAGGCCTATTTTCAATATTTTTTTTTCTATGTAAAAAATTATTTCTTTAACTCATACTTTTTTCTGTCTTATAGATACATATTTAAAGAATAATTTCTGAAATTTTCAAAAAATTAAAACTCCTCCTTTGTGACGTCATTTCCGGTGACCCCTCGGACAAAAGGTGCGTCCGCGTTGTCAGCATAACTCCTGACAAAATCATCTAAAATAAAAAAATTGGTTCAAGCCCTGTGGACAGGAGCTATTGGGCGCATGTTCATCTTCCTTGTGGCCCGTACTGACCAGTAAAGAAAAAAAGCAGTATCATGTTGAATACCTTAATATTATTGATTATTATATAATAATCGATGAAAATACTGAGAGAGACCCAGGAAATTTGACACATTTTGTCTTATATCTCCAGAAATTGAAATCGTATAGAGCCAAAATTTTGCACAATGTTGCAAAATACTACAATTGACGTTAGTACAAGTTTTTGTTGCAATCTGAAGAATAGTTCACGAAAAAAAAATTTTTTTTTCGAAAAAATTAAAAGAAAATTTTTTTTAAAAATTACCAACATTTCGATCATAACAGAATTTTGCCAAAAGTTGCGCGTTTATATCCTCGAACTGACTACCAAGTTTCGATTCAAAATCTTCTTTAGTTCCTGAAATATCAGGGAAATAACCTCAAAATTTGAAATGTCTATAACTTCTAAACCGTCCGGCCGATTTTGCCCGTTAACGAACTTAACCGTCGCATTTTGATCAGAAACCTACCCTGAGATTTTGAAGTCGATAGGACCTTCGGTGCTCCTGTTATCGTGCCTACGGCCGGAAGGCCGGCCGGCCAGCCGGCCGGCCGGACGGCACCCAAAAATCTGACACCGGATTCGTGATCAGGGAGTCCGAATTAGTCTATTAGCCAATTTTCAGCTCGAAATTCGAAAATTACAGACATTTGGACGAAATGATAGGACGATGTTCCCCTAGAACATGCGCCCAAAAACAAAAATATGTGTTTCAGTTAAGACCATAAACTCGTGCTTTTCTAGAACAGGAGGTATTAATTTAAAATAGAACCTGAAATGAATATGACATGTCTCATTTATCGGTAGACTTTCTGAAGATCATGACATTCATATATAAAAATTAGTTCAAGCCCTGTGGACAGGTGCTTTGGCGCTCTTGTTCAAACCTTGACAAATCATATCTCCGAAATTATAGGCCTCTGGGAATGATATAAATGGAATCATACGATAGAGTGCATCATGAAAGAAATTAAATTCAAACAGACCGATTCTCCCCAATAACGAACATATCCGAGATATTCATCCCTCAAATCTACCCTTATGATTAAATGAAAAATGACCAATGAAATATTAATATTAGTATACATTTAATAACCTCAGCTATCATAGAATTATGAGATATCATAAGTTTTGGGTGATAATATCCTTGGATAATCCATATGATGATGGAAATATATACTTTGGTAAGTTAATCAAATTGGGTTCAGAATATCTCCGGTAAAAACAAAACTGGAATATTGGTTTCAATTGATATGATATAATTTTCAGAGTAGATTTGAGGAATGAATATCTCGGATAAGTTCGTTGTTGAGTAGAATTGGTCTGGTGGATTCGGATGAATAATTGTTGGCACGCGTTATTTTTTAGATGATACTTTTTTGAATTTAATTTCTTTTATGATGCAGTTCCATCATAAGAATCGTGATGCCAATACTTTCGGAGATATGATCTGTCAAAGTTCTAGAATCTAGAATGCTTCATTAAATGAACTTAGAACTTGAAAATACATTGTAAAATGAAATAATATACAGGATGTTCTATTTGAAACAAGTGAGTTGACATCCATTTCGATATAACCGAAAATCATGAATCGTTGCAAATTTTTTATAGCAGTCCCATTCGTCTATTGTATTCGTAAAAAGATTCAGACTCTTCCAATTTATAATCATCCGTAAACTTCTGATGGGTATTCTCTGTGAATGGAACCGGAAATCCTTGTGAGAAAATCGCATTGAATTTCATTTGATTTCCCAATTTTGCATGCTTCAAACCTTGAATTGAAAATTTCAGGAGTGATTAGAACAATTTCCCGACGTACGATTCCAAGATTTGATAAACCAATGAAACAGTTTGCCGTATACCCGGTTGTGTCATGAACTGCATCGCAATGCTCTAGACATAGATTCAGTCAATCTGTAGTTAGACAGACTCTAACGCTATCTTAGGAAGTCTATTTTTATCACGCGGCACACATTCTCGTCCGACTAAATTGGGCTTAAGTCCAAAACTTCCTTCATATCACCAACGAATCGTGAAGAATTATGAATTCGTTGGTTTATGCTTATTTCGATCGTGTTCGTGCTCATTTCGGCTTTCCATGGTTCCGGAGTTATTATTGTATCTGACGAGGAAACAAACTTTGTCCGCGAGCCCACTAGTTTCACTAGGCGGCTTAGGGGCCGTGCATTAATCAGGTGAGACCAAAAAGGAGGACGTGTAAATCAACACATAGACTAAGGTGACTGTAGCTAATTACTAATACTAAATGACACACGGCGGAATATTCGTCGATTATCAACAAATAATTCCTCGTGAGTCTGGATAGCCACCTCATCGCTCAGTTTACCAATCATCAGCGTAACTCAGCCACTGAGTGACAAACGAAGAAGCTCCTTGAAGCTTAAACTCTTTGGTGACGAAGTCATGGAAATAAAATCCCAGTAGTGCCAGCTAGGAAGATCCTTATGAACTCTAACCCTCTGTTACGCCTCCTGACGTCACATTTTGGGAAACGCAGATTTGTTTTTCCCAACAAAGGAGCTCGCTTGTAAAACGTAAATATTTGTCTATTTGGTTAACTGGGTTTTAGTTTACCATGTGTGGTCTCACCCTTGAAAATAATACTTTTACGAAGAGAACTGCGAGTAGAATTGTTTGTTAAGCTTCGACCTTTGTAGAGTGATTTATTGCCCATTTCCTGTAAAAGAATGATAAAATGCATTTAACAACTGAAGTGCTAAGAAAGTTATCAGTTTTTTAAAACACTGCTCAGGTCTGGGATTCTTCTTATCTATACGCTTGGAAACCCCTAATCTGTGAAAACTTATCTATCATCTTTGGCTGATAGATTATATGCAGAAAGCAAGTAAAATTAGTCCAAATAGTGGGAGAAAATCGAGATTAAGAATTCCTAAGATTAAACAACCTAGAAGTTCATTCGATGCATTTCCACTCTATTTCATAAACGACAAATGAGAGTATTGTTGTAACATATCAGGGCGGTTTTAAGATCGAAACCCCAATCATTGTCGATATTTACCCCAATTTTCCCAGATGAAGGAACCTCCTATTTTTCTCCTATCTGGTCTTTTATATACATTTTACACTGAAATAATTCACTACTACACTTACAACTACTACAAATACTACAAGTACTGCTATATAATAATAATAATAATAATAATAATAATAATAATAAAGGTCTTTATTCCTTCAATATCCGGCCATATACATGCAAATAAACAACATTAAATTTGAAGAGAAGGAAAAGGCGAGATTCAGTGCACTCAATAAGTGCACTGTTCTATCTAACCTTAGATTCATACCAAAGCTGTCATAAAAAAAATATATGTGTAAGCAATGAAAAATATACAACAGAAAAAATGGATATTTCTTCCTTTAAATCTAAAAATCTATAAATCTAACCCTACATATTACTCGATCAATACTCTTTATTGTTCATCTAATAGCTTCCTGAAAAGGGAGATCTTAAAGCGGTTAAAGTTTTTTATAGTTCTGATGTTCACAGGCAGATTGTTAACAGCTTGCGCCACACTGTAGGAAAACGAACGCCTGAATAACTCAGTCGAGAAAACAGGTGGCGTCAAGGTGCCCTTAAAACGAATGTTCAAATTATGAACATCAGAACGAAAAGTAATTTTGTTGTACAGGTATGGAGGGGTTCTAGTGTTGATTACTCTCATGAATAAGGTAGCGGAGTGGAGAAGTCTTCTATTACTCATATTCAGCCAGTTGACAACACCAAGAGTGTGACTGATTCTTTCATATTTCCTTATTCCAAAAATCAGTCGTAAGCAAGAGTTCTGTAGCTTTTGTATTCTAATTTTATCTATGGCACACAAGCAGGGATTGTAGACGACATCTGCATAATTCAAATGTGAGAGGACAACTGAGTCACAAACCAATCTTCTCAACTTAGTGTTCAAAAATTCTCGCTTCTGATAGACCACTCTCAACATCCCATACGCTTTTTGTAAGCAGGCAGAAACATGATCAGTAAATCTCAAATCTTGATCTATCCAAACACCCAAACTCTTGACTCTCGATGACAAGCTAATAATCTCTCCGTCCATCATCACCGATCCACCAACAGCCTCAAACCGCAATCTATCATTGTTTCTTCCGAACAGTATGGCAACCGTTTTAGTCGCATTGAGATGCAGACAGTGCCTTCCAGAGATTTCAAGTATCCTATTCAAATCGAAGTTCAACGCAGCAACGGCCTGAGTGGCCTCCTCAGGATAAAAAGACAGATAGAGCTGGCCGTCATCTGCATAGTAGTGAGAGGAGCAGGAAACGAGGCACTCTGTGAACTGTGAGATGAAAACAATGAACAAAATTGGTCCCAAGATCGAACCCTGTGGCACACCCCTCAGAACCTCCAGAAATGTGGACAATTTATCGCCATAACGAACTGCCTGAAGACGTCCAGCGAGGAAAGAGCGGAGAAACAGCACCGCATCAGGAGAGAGACCAATGTGATATGAAACAGCGTCGAACATTTCGTGGTTAAGACTATCAAAAGCCTTAGAGTAGTCCAATAAGGTTAGAATGGTTAGTTTACCCTGATCTGTGGCTCTTATTATATCATCAGTGATGTGCAAGAGAGCAGTAACACAACTGTGATTCTCTCTATATCCAGACTGGACTGATGGAATAATACTGTTCCTTGTTAAATGTGACCACAGTTGACCACTCATTATCCTCTCTAATATCTTAGATAGAGTAGGTAATATGCTGATAGGCCGCAGATCATTAAAGCCCCCAGGATTCGTATTTTTTGGGATGGGGTGGACGAGAGCTTTTTTCCATTGATCTGGAAAAATTGACTTTGTAATACAGTTATTCACTATATGGGTAATGTGAGGAAGGATATGGGGAACACACAAGTGTAAAGTTAGTATATTAATACCATCATTACCCACTGCTTTACTCTTTATAGATCTTATTATTGTGAGCACCTCCATCTCGTCCACAGTTGTAAAGCTGAAGTCATCACCATTCATACGATTTTCACCATCTCGGTAGAAACTCAACAGGTCCTTATCAGGGAGAAGGTCAGGAATGGAGTTAAGAAAATGATCATTAGTACTTTCCACATTGTCAATGTTCCTAGGTAAACTTATATTTTTACGCTTTTTGAAACCCATCCTATCCAGACCTGCCCAAGTGCCATTTCTATGAAGAAATATGTTATAGTAATTGATCTTTTCTTTTCTAACCGCTTTGGTAACCACATTCCTGAGAGTTTTATAAGAATTCCAATCATTATCTTGTCTCGACTTCTTGAATCTGGACAAAGCCTGATTCCTTACTCGAATCATACCTCTCAAGGTGTCTGTGAGCCATGGTGCATATTCCTTGGAAACTCGATATGTTCTGACAGGGGCATGAATATCAAGCAATGTCATTATATTCGACGTCAAAAAATCGACTTTCTCATCTACAGTCGGTTTATCATAGATATTATTCCAAGGTATAGAAGTAAGATCAGACTTGAATCTAACATAATCTAAATTCTTGAAATCCCTAGAAGTCTTGAAAATAGGTCCAGTTTTTTCAACCTTTAAATTGATAGAGCAGTAAACCAAATCATGATCACTGATTTGTGGAACCGCAGTCACCCCAAAGTTCACAACTAGGTTTGGACTAGGTTTGGTTATTACGTAATCAACTAGAGTGGATGAAGTTAAAGTTGTCCGCGTAGGCTGATCAATTATTTGTTCTAAGCCGATGCCATCTAAAACGGCCGAGAATCTCCTTATATCCGGAGTAGATTTGACGAGAAAGTCCATATTAAAATCCCCAACACTGAAAATATGCTCAACCGTTGGAATTATTTCAACCATTGTCGCTTCAAACCCATCTATAAATGATGTGTAACTACTTGAGGGCTGCCTATAAATAACCGAAAATGCAGCCGACACGCCAGCCAACCTCAACAGCAACCAGATCTGATCACTTCCACTTTCATTTTTCAATATACTGAATTCGATTGTATTTTTGGCGCTCTAGTTCCTCGGAACTGAGTGCTTATCAATTTGCCCAAATGTCTGTAATTTTCGAATTTTTCGATGAAAATGGTCTTAAACGATTTGGTTCGACTCACTGATGAAGAATCCGTGGTGGAAATTCATTCTGTCCGGCCGTCCGGCCGGTCCGGCCGGCCGGTCCGGCCGTAGGCACGATAACTCTCGAACGGAATGAGCTAGAGAGTTGAAATTTTCAGAGTAGGTTTGGGGAATAAATATCTCGGCTAAGTTCGTTACTGGGCAAAATCGGACAGAAGGTTTCGGAGTAATAAAAAAAAAATTTTTTTTTTACAGAACAAATTCCAAATTAAATTTTTTTTAATAAGCAGTTTTATCATAAGAATCCATTCATATCATTTTTAACTCTAACAAGCTAATACTTTCGGAGATATGATTTTTCAAAATTTCAATGTAAATCGTATTTCACAGATTGATATAATTATTCCTTGTATGAATTTTCATAATGTCAACTTGACAGAAGGGAATATTGTAACTTCAAAAATATTGGGGTTGAAATACTCGTGAAGTTTGTATTGACCAGATTACCGCAAAGTGTAAAAAAAAAAATTTTGAAAATTTAAATTATGTTTTTCCACAATAACTCTCGAACGGAATGAGCTAGGTATAGTTGAAATTTTCAGAGTGGGTTAGGGAGATGAATATCTCGGTTAAGTTCGTTATTGGGCAAAATTGGCTAGATTTAATTCGATTTCTTCCATGGTGCAGTTCTCATTCTCATGATTGCTCATTTTATCTTGATAAATAAACTATTATTTGAATTGAATTTCCTTTATGATGCAGCTCTATCATATGTATACATTGATATAATTCCCAACTCAGAGAAACCAATACTTTCGGAGATATAATTTGTCTGTTTGAACTAGAGCGCCAGAAAGCTCCTGTCCACAGGGCTTGAACCCATTTTTTATATAGACACCAACCCCTCCACCCCGACTATCTCTATCCACTCGAACAAAACGATAACCATCTATTAGTAGGTTCTCGCTAGATATCCGCTCATTCAACCAAGTCTCCGTCAACCCAAGTACATCGAATCTCCTCTGTATCAATACATCCTCAATTTCATCAAAATGAAGCATCAATGATCTAGTATTCACATGACCAAAATTAAATGTTTGATTCCCGGAATCCTGCATTCTACACTATCCCATCATGTCAACACCGATAGAGAAAAATATATGATGAACGATCAACAGGTAGGGCAGTGCACACCCATTAAGAAAAAAATATATATACCCACCAACTCTACGTAAATAACAAATTATTCAATAGTTATATGCAAAACAAAGTATTACTTAACTAATCAAATATTTCAACAAATGGGCGAATTAGAGCCGCTATCAGGGCTTTGAATGGAAAGAGAAAACAAAATAGTTCAATTTAAAACAGGAAAAATAAAATATATACGAGAAGTAAACAAGTAACATAACCTAGAAGAAACAACAATGATACAATTGTATAACATGGCAGGCAACTCCGAATCACAATGACAGTTTTACAGTTAATAGACTTACATACTGTTCAGGTCGGTTTCGGTTACAATTTTTCGAATGGAATCGTCAACGGTAACAAAAATATTTCCTCTAGACGTCCAACAGGAACTGGCACCAAACTTTGCACGCACTTTCTTGAATAAATTCAACTTACTCGGGGTTAACTTTTCCCCAATAACAACACCAGATCCTTTTAAATTCCGCTTATTATTGTAAATAATATCGCGCTTCCATCGGTGAATGAACTGGACTCACACAGATCTGGACTTCTGTTGTCTTATCTCTTAGAGCAAGAGACATTACCTACTTATATTTTGTTCGGTCTCGAAACTAATACTCATTTAGTTCTCCTTCCAAATATGTAATCACTTCTTCGTTGCTATACATTTTCATATAGAAAGAAGATTTTATATTGCATCAATATTGCATTGTACAATTACTTCGTGCTTGTTATATCATTATCGGTAATAAGAAAATACAGTTTGTTGTTGTGTTTAAAGTGCTTTCGAATATTTCACCACTTCCTATCCTCGTAATTGTTATCTTATTACAAGTAACAACTTACGCCGTAATCAACGAGATTACTACTGGGTGCTTAAAGTTAAGTATACCTCTTTACTCATCCCCCTGATAAAACAATCAGGGTGTATAATTCTGGTCCTTCGAAATAACATAATACCCTGATAAAAGAATCAGGACTCAACATATGATTCTTCGAACCATAACATCCTGATAAATCACTCAAGATCCAACACCCTCTGTGATGCGGAAACCTTGAGCGATGTTCAGTGACGTTCATTCTTTTGTCGCAAGAGGGAGGCAGGGACTGCACAGCAGACTACCTATATGACCCCATTACGACATGAAAACGCTCGGCGTAGTGTGGCTTAGTGAACATAGAATAAAGTGACTGTAGCTACTACCACATCACTTTTTGATCACTATAAGGGAGAGGGTGTTGTTGTTATATGTCTCATATATACAGGGTGAGTCTTTGAGTTGTAAATTTATTCTAACCATAGATTCCCCCCATCCAGTAAAACACTTTTTTACAATTTTTCCAGATTCCGCTCAGGTAAAAAGTTACAAGCGTTTAAAGATGTCACAATGTGCTTAAACACTCCTGCACTTCTTTTACCCGTTTAACATAGAAAACTGTTACTTAAATCTATTGTAGAACAAAAAAAAACTTAATCATCTGATGCTTGAAATTGTTTGAGAAAACAGTTAATCACTCAATTCTTATAATGCAGCATTAAATAATATTCCATTATTGAGACACTGAACTTCAACTCAAATTTCATTCAATATTCACCAATTGTTTCCACTATAAGATTATACATAATTCGATCATCGCTCATTCTGGGAACATTATTATCATTGAAAATTCCATAAATATCTATTAATTAATTCATATCCAATAAAATCTAAAATCGAATACTTTGGGTGTGATTCCAACTGACATAATCATAATAGTTAGTAGGTAACTTTCACGGAAACTCCTGGTATCCTATACTTTTTGACTATGTCTCCGTTGCATGCTGCATTGTCAAATTGTATACCAGGAGTTGGTACATAATTCAATCGAGGAGCATGGATTATCCATATCTTGTAAAAGAAATGCAAGCGTGGCAACGTAGAAACCCATAGATTCAAGGCCATCCTAGGTCCATCCTAGGATCAACCAAAAATAAGGCAAATTTTCATCAGATTTCATTACATTCAACGTTGATTATCTCAAAAATGATGTATTTTAGGGGAAATGATGAAGAATAAATTTCTATCCTAAAATTATTGAAGATTCTTAAGAGGACTCAAGATAAAATTTATCTGCTTTCCTTATGCTAATATTTCATTTATGCCTTCGAATCCGCGTGCCTATAGCTAGGAAACCAGTAGAAGTAGAAAAAATTGGTTCAAGCACTGACGTGAAGTCAGAAGCTTTTGCGCTTATGTTCTATTGTCCATTCTTCTGTATTGGACACCCTTAATCGAATTTACCATGGTGAATTATGTTTTCCATTCTCCTGTATTGGACACTCTTAATTCGAATATAGTCCAATATAGGAGAATAGGACAACATAATTTACCATGGTAAATTCGATTAAGGGTGTCCACTACAGAAGAATGGACAATAGAGCATACGCGCAAAAGCTTCTGACTTCACGTCAGTGCTTGAACCAATTTTTTTTTTCGTGATTTTTTTGAAATTTTGTAGGGGTACGGTTCTTGAAATTTTTGCGCGTATGTTCTGGGGAACATCGCGTTATAGTTTTGCCCAAATGTCTGTAACATTCGAATTTTTTGAAAAAAATGGTCTCAAACGATTAAGTTCGACTCCCCAATGAAGAATTCGAGGTCAAATTTGATTCTGTCCGGCCGTCCGGCCGTTGCCACGATAACTTGAGAACGAAAAGAGCTAGCGACTTGAAATTTTCAGGGTAGGTGGCGCATCCCAATACGACGGACAAGTTCGTTAATGGGCATAATCGGCCCAGCGGTTTCCGAGTAATAATTTTGTTTTAAACCAATATAAATCCGATCGAATTGAAACTTGGTGAGTAGTTGTAGAATATGAACCTAAGCACGTTTGTGAAATTTTGTGCGCATCATATGGCTAGAAAATTTAAAAAAAATTATTAAAAAATATTTTTGTTGTCACGATAACTTGAGAACGGAATGAGATAGCGGCTTGAAATTTTCAGGTTAGGATGAGCACCAGAACGCGACATTTCAGTTTGTTTATGAGCACAATCGGCCAAACGGTTTTAGAGTTATAGCCATCTGAAATTTTCTGAAATTTCGTGGTTTTTGTTCCTCATTAACTCGAAAAGTACTGAACCGATTGAATTCAAGCATGGTTATTATTTGTAGAATGCCAACGCGGAAATGTTTGCAAAATTTGGTGAGGATAGCATTTGTAGAAAATTTTTAATAAATCATTGAAAATAAAAAAAAAAATTCTATATATATGAGAAACTAATCGTTAGAAATTGATGAAATTTTGCAAGAGCCTTCATAACCTAACTCTACCGCTAAGTTTCAAGTTTTAATACGATCGGTTTAATATTGTTGGAGATTGGAGCATTCTTGTGTGAATTCAGTAGATGGGTGACCGTTGCCTCGATAACTTTCGAACGAAAGGAGATAGGGACTTGCAGTTTTCAGGGTAGGTTGCTTATCCGAAAGGAAGAGTTGAGTTCGTTTTTGGGCATAATCGGTCTAACGGTTTCCGAGTTATACCCACCTGGAATATTATTTTTTGATAACTGAAAAAATAAATATTCGATCGAATTGAAGCTTGGTAACTAGTAGTAGAAAATCAACATAAAGACGTGTTCAAAATTTTGTAAGAACCGTACCACTAGAAAATTCGAAAAAAATGACGAAAAGAAAAATTTTAATAACCGTACCCCTAGAAAATTTCAAAAAAATCACGAAAAAAAAATTGGTTCAAGCACTGACGTGAAGTCAGAAGCTTTTGCGCGTATTTTCTATTGTCCATTCTTCTGTATTGGACACCCTTAATCGAATTTACCATGGTAAATTCGAATTAAGTGGCCAAGGAATTTTAGGTTAAAATTAATGAACAACTTAAAGACTTGAACCTGCATTTCCTATTAATGTATAAATAAATATGCATATCATGAGAAATAGATTAATCAACTATAGCAGAAAAATATCTAGCAAGTACAACAACTCAATCTATTGAATCCCTTATGCTCGCAGCCTTTCAGAAGAAAATAGGAGAATCAGTTTTAAGTCCGATAGAAGAAACATTTTAAAGACTCAAAATGTTCTAAGGTGTTTATATACTAAGACAAAACCGATTAATTAAAATGCAAAATCCAAAAACTGTGTATGCAGTGTGTATTTGTGGCAAATCGTATACAGGAGAAACATCGAGAACACTAGAGATAAGAAAATCGGAACATAAGAACAACTTAACTACATACAAAAACTTTAAGGGGTTGAAATCTTCATCCCTTTTCAATAGTTATCCAATACTATCTTTCAGAGGGATGAAAATATGGAAACTCTATTAGAGACGCTGCAAAGCTTATCCCAGTTAAAACTTCATTTTTGAGAAAAATTGCTTAATTTTAACCATGGATTCCTCTCATGAAATGAAACACCGTTTTCCTTTACCATTTTTTAAAGATTTTACAGTGTGCAAATCCACCCTGGAACTGTCTTCAGTCTTAAGACTTAAGTCTTAAGACTGCTTTTACTGGTTTTAAATAATCATTAAGCTGCATTTTTGAACAAAACTCTTCCTGAATATTAAAACACTGACTCCAACTTGATTTTCATTAAATATCAACATCTTCATCGCCTATTCCGAAATTCATGAAATATTTTAATTCGCATCATATAAATGACTTTATAAACCATTTTACGACTTTATAAACAAAAATTATCATAACCTTATGAAGTGAAGTCAGTACTCTTTGGCGCGCGTGTTCAAGTTGGCTAATATGAATTGAATGATTAGTGTTTCAAGCTCAGTGGATAGAGCGAGCCGGAGATCAACCCAGAGGGTACTGGACACCATCCACTGTCGGGTCAAAAATTAACTGAACTGTGTCTAAGCTGGCGTAAGGATAGAGTAAAAAAGTTGACACAACGTATAGTCTCCTAGTCACACAAGCTCCTAGAAGCTTCTGTGGGTTCTACTTGGTGAAGGATCAGTATAATCATAATCATATTTATAGCACGCGTGTCAAATCAGATTGACCTCTCGTCAATGCTTTTTTAGCCTTTTTCTTTCATTGTGATGTCAATCTGCATTTGCACGCGTGCTTCATTTACGAACGTTATTTAAAACAGATCTTTCAAATATAATCATTTATAAATTAGCACCAGGGCCACAATATAGACATTTCAACTCGAAAACAATGCTATTTCCTCGACTGACTTGTCGGTGCACATAATCGCCATGAAATTCCTCTTAAATCCCGGCTAATATCGGCTAAGCACCAAATCCTTGACAGCTAGACGTAAACCACCACCAACAACCCAAAAAGAGCCTCGTCTCCTTTGCGCATGCGCAATCTACTCGTGGCTTGAAGTCCTCTCAAAATCACACACCTCACACAAAACTCTGATCCTTCAACAACAGTGGTTCAGGAGATATTGCAGCTTCAATACACGCATGCGCAGACTCTTCCAAAGGGATTCTATGGAGGAATAGCATCCTGCACCTCAAATCCCCAATCCTCTCAGACGAAAACTCCAGCAGTTAAATCACTTCTAGTCTGCTCATGCGCATAACGAAAATGCCCGAAAGGGGTAACATGAATTTCGAAATTGGCCCCAGGGCCACAGTATGGACACTCCAAATCGGAAACAACGGTATTTCCTCCAAACTGACTTGTCCGTCACAGAGTTGCATTCATTTTCTTTTAAAACCTCGCAATAGCGGCTCAGCACCAGACCCATGACCGATAGTCCTAAACCACTCCCAACATAACCCATACATCCCAAAAACAGCCACTCCTCCTCTGCGCATGCGCAATCTACTCGCGGCTGAAAGTCCTCCCAAAATCACACACCTCACACAGAACTGCGATTCTCCAACACTAGTGGTACAGGAATTTTTAAACATTTTTTTGCCACTTTATGGCCATCCGATCAATACAAAACTCCGCATGCATCTAAAGGTCATGAGCCTACAAGCTGATGCTAAATTTCAGATAGATCGAGTAATCAGTTCCGGAAATATTCATAAAAAATAAAAATGGCCACAACTACCCTGCAATTTTCAATCCTCTAACTCCTTTCGTTCGAGAGTTATCGTGCTAACGGCTGGACGGACAGAATTGATTTTGACCTCGCATTATTCATCAATGAGGTAAGCTCAATCGTTTGAGACCATTTTCGGTAAAAATAAATCGAAAAATACAGACATTGTGGCAAAATTATAGCACGCTGTTCCTTGCGGAACACGCGCGAAAATAATAATTTGCTTAATGCAATTTATTCGGTTAAAATTAATGTACAACTTAAAGACTCACCCTGTATATTTAACGAAGAAATTCAAGCGCGGGCTATAGAAGTAGGCGCGGTTAGTGACCCGCGGGCCTGAGGTTTCACATGCTTGATCGATAGCTAGACCCCAAACTACATAAATGTAATTACAAAATGGCGAATACGCCGACCTAGCCAAAGGTAGTTCCCAATATGAAAGGCGAGACTGTCGGAAGTTGATTATGCTCTGATTGTAAATTTGGAGATTGACTAGTCTGCATGATCTAATAAAATGAATTATGAAAGCAATGACTTGATGTCAGGAGCTTATGCCCACTTGTGTAGTCATACTCATTAATATTTCCGCAAATGATAGGCCTTTGGAATCAAGCAACAGAATTATTGTCACTCCCTACACAATATTTGTTTTGATGTATGTGTATATAGAATTTAACATCTAATGCCCACTTGCACCGTCGATTTTAAGCATGGCTTAGGTTCGTCTTAATTTTTAAGGAGGGCCTAGGAGGCAAAATATCTTGCACCGCGACTGCGCGCAGTTTAAGTACAGCGTAAGTTGTCCTTATTTTAAGCCATCAAGTTTGACGGCTTAATGAAGACTTCACGCTGTCTTATGTATAAGATCTGTATTTCTGTGATTCTGATGCATCCAAAACAAAGGGTGCGTTTTTATTTGAATCGAAATTTCTAATCGATTAATCGTAAAAGAATCGATGTGTTCTTATTTTCGCAGTAAAGTAAATGAATACTTGAAAATAAAAACACACCGATTCATTTATGATTATATTATTTATATATTATTATTATATTAATATATATTATATTTATTTATATTATACACTTTTATGTATTTTTGTTTTTGTTTTTTATGTCATGTGCAGCCATACGATAAATAAATAAATAAATAAATATAATTTATGATTAATTGATGAGAAATTTCGATTAAAATAAAAACGCACCCCAAACCTCAAGAACTAAGGTTCATCCGTCATCTTGTTGAGTTTTTGGTTATATTATTTTTATTGTGAGTACTGAATATTCATGATATGGATCTTATAATTATCCTGGATGAAGCCGATGATATTTTTGAGGACGATGTCGGCATCTTAGATATAATTGACTATGGTTTTCAAGACGTTTGGTATATGATAGAGTTGATCACTATCATGATTTGTCATATTTTCGACGATTTCGGTTGACAAAACCGAATTGAACCAATTGAGGGTAAATTAGAATTGACAACCTATTCCCACCGAATGATAAAACATAAAAGGAAATTTAAGACCATGCGAATTGTTTATATAGGTTTTTATGCGAAATGTCAAAACAATATATTAATGAGTATACATGCCTACAGTATGGGTAAGATGCCACGATGATATGTTGACTTGAGGGATAGTTGCCCTATAAGAAAAATATCGAAGAATATTCTGATATTCTTAACTCTTATTAATTCAAATTATCATAAATCCTTATCCAGCAACATATAAATTATTGTTTACTATTTACGTATCATATTATTAGATCTTTACATAATTACTTTTTTGTATTACCTAGTTTCAAACAGAATATTATTACTTCAACTGACTTTAACTGGATGGCACAATCTTTGGTACTCAGGGACGGCTCGAGGCTATTCGACGCAACCTCCACACCACTTTCAGTAGGAATAATCGATAATTTTTTTTTCACAGCGACAGTCTGTGGATTCCCTGAGGCCCTTGCACTCTCGCTCAGGCCGCCACTATAGGTATACTTATCTTGAATACTTTTTATCGTCTTCTTAAGGTTCTAGATGGGAGATTCTATTAATAGAACATTTTTGCGCTGTCTAGTCTCTTGGAACGTTGCTATAAGAACTTCTTCCGTCGACACAGCTCGAGGTTATGTACCTGCATATACGTACGTGGCATATCTAGAAAACGAGAAAATAATTAAGTTCTCAAGGGCATCTAACTCAGAAACTGGAGCATCTATCCTTTATTGTGGGATAGATGCCCCCTATTTTTCCAAATAAATCGTGTAAAAAATAATTAAATATCAATTAATTGTTTTTATTTGAGACTTAATAGATCTTATAGGTATATAAAAATATAAATACTTACTTTATAATATTGAAAGTTCTGGGCATATAAAGATTATAAGAAAGCTGGATTCAGTAATCCACAACTCGTAACACGTCCGTTCCCGCGGAGTGCTCGGTGTTTACTGGTGGCAGGAAAGAGGAAAAGTTATACGAAAATACTGCGAATCTCGCATTTGTACAAATAAGCTATATGATTACTTCGGCATCTATCCCCCAAGGGCATCTTTCCCACATTTACCTTACACAGTTTGACAATGCCTGATCCGAACGGTGAACACAGATATAAAATTTATCCAATGACAATGAGTTTCGGTGAACGTGACCTAATTGTTGTATTTATTCTATCAGTTGGAATAACATCTCAACAATTCGATTTGACATATTCTTGGAAATGATGATAATAATAAAAATAGATAACACCACCAATTGATTGATATTGAATACTAGTTGAGTTGAAATTCATTGTTTCAATGGTGGGATATTATTTAATGCTGCACTATAATGAGTCAGTAAATAAGTTTACTCAAACAATTTCATTGAATTTGAAGTACCTAACAGATGATAGAGTTTTGTTGTTGTTCTACAATCAATATCAGAAACACTTTTCTATGTAGAACGGTACAGTGAAGGATTTTATTAGCACATTGGGAAATCTTTGATCACTTGTAACTTTTTACCTAGGCCGAATCTGGAAAAATGGTAAATGAAAAATTGGTTCAAGCACTGACGTGAAATCAGAAGCTTTTGCGCGTATGTTCTATTGTCCATTCTTCTGTATTGGACACCCTTAATCGAATTTACCATGGTAAATTATGTTGTCCATTCTCTGTCCATTCTTCTGTATTGGACACCCTTAATCGAATTTACCATGGTAAATTATGTTGTCCATTCTCTTGTATTGGCCACTAAAAACGAATTTACCATGGTAAATTCGAATTAAGTGGCCAATACAAGAGAATGGACAACATAATTTACCATGGTAAATTCGATTAAGGGTGTCCAATACAGAAGAATGGACAATAGAACATACGCGCAAAAGCTTCTGACTTCACGTCAGTGCTTGAACCAATTTTTTTTTCGTGATTTTTTTTGAAATTTTCTAGGGGTACGGTTATTAAAATTTTTTTTTTCGTCATTTTTTTCGAATTTTCTAGTGGTACAGTTCTTACAAAATTTTGAACACGTCTTTATGTTGATTTTCTACTACTAGTTACCAAGCTTCAATTCGATCGAATATTTATTTTTTCAGTTATCAAGAAAATAATATTCCAGGTGGGTATAACTCGGAAACCGTTAGACCGATTATGCCCAAAAACGAACTCAACTCTTCCTTTCGGTTAAGCAACCTACCCTGAAAACTGCAAGTCCCTATCTCCTTTCGTTCGAAAGTTATCGAGGCAACGGTCACCCATCTACTGAATTCACACAAGAATGCTCCAATCTCCAACAATATTAAACCGATCGTATTAAAAATTGAAACTTAGCGGTAGAGTTAGGTTATGAAGGCTCTTGCAAAATTTCATCAATTTCTAACGATTAGTTTCTCATATATATAGAATTTTTTTTTTTATTTTCAATGATTCATTAAAAATTTTCTACAAATGCTATCCTCACCAAATTTTGCAAACATTTCCGCGTTGGCATTCTACAACTAATAACCATGTTTGAATTCAATCGGTTCAGTACTTTTCGAGTTAATGAGGAACAAAAACCACGAAATTTCAGAAAATTTCAGATGGCTATAACTCTAAAACCGTTCGGCCGATTGTGCTCATAAACAAACTGAAATGTCGCGTTCTGGTGCTCATCCTAACCTGAAAATTTCAAGCCGCTATCTCATTCCGTTCTCAAGTTATCGTGACAACAAAAATATTTTTTAATAATTTTTTTAAAATTTTCTAGCCATATGATGCGCACAAAATTTCACAAACGTGCTTAGGTTCATATTCTACAACTACTCACCAAGTTTCAATTCGATCGGATTTATATTGGTTTAAAACAAAATTATTACTCGGAAACCGCTGGGCCGATTATGCCCATTAACGAACTTGTCCGTCGCATTGGGATGCGCCACCTACCCTGAAAATTTCAAGTCGCTAGCTCTTTTCGTTCTCAAGTTATCGTGGCAACGGCCGGACGGCCGGCCGGACAGAATCAAATTTGACCTCGAATTCTTCATTGGGGAGTCGAACTTAATCGTTTGAGACCATTTTTTTCAAAAAATTCGAAAGTTACAGACATTTGGGCAAAACTATAACGCGATGTTCCCCAGAACATACGCGCAAAAAGTATTTTGCTCGATGAAAGGAATCTGTGGTTGAAATTAATGTATAACTCAAAGATTCACCCTGTATAAGAACATACTCCAGAAAAGTGAGCAGGTATTGCTTTTAATTTATCAAAGATTTGCAGCCTTCGGCGAATTCCGTTGATGCTTGGGTGACCTCTCTGGCAATGGATTTAAACCAAAGTTTTTCAAATGAGACCTACTATTTGTTACATTCTTATTGGATAAAGGGTCGAAAAGTAGTCTATATCTGAGGTATCCCATTAACAAAATTTCAGGAACGTCCTATTTCGGGTTCCCGAGATATAGATCGATGCAGTTTCCGGTGGGGCACCCTGTATAAATCCAGTCCATAGGCAATTCAAACCATAATATATGGCTTAAATTTCAATTTTCAATCACTATATTGTTAAGCGTAATGTGTTATATGGTGTAATAATCTTTAGGCGTAAATGATGATCTACAGTGTGACCTTACTCAGGTATATGTATCGAAAAAAATGCAATTGCCCCAATGTGTTTTCCCACGGTATTGGAACAAGATCTATGGCAAAAAGGGATTTGGGGCCCAAGGGAAACTACACGAGTTCAAGACTGACTAGTTTCTATAGGTACAAAAATAGACGGTGCTCTGTAGAATGCTGCAAGGCTTACTACTGTAACTGTTCATTATAAGTATTTGATTAGAAGATTAACATTTCAATGCTTTAATGAAGATTACATCGAAATGACCTGTTCACTATGCTCTAATAAAATCGAATTTTTACATCTGTGTTTTTGGCAAGAAACATCAATAAAGGCAGCCTTGAATCCTATCTTTCGCTTTTTTATACGGAATCTGCGTTACATTTTTATATAAATGACTCTAATATATCATTCTAAATTTGTTTCATTACCTGCTATGTGGTAATTCCAAACTGCAAACATATTGGTCGAGCGGAATCATAAATTCTTTCTATTTTCGCACTTTGAATTATCTTCGTTTTGCCCCTGAACGTTTTTATGAAGTTCGTCGAGCAGCCGGTCTTTCGAACGTTGAAAAATTTACTTTCGAAATGTTTCCTTTCATCGATTGTAGGTTAGTTATGTCATCATTAACAGTCGATAGAAAGGATAACCATGTTTATGATTTTGTTTTTATAATTTACCTGTCCTACTATTTTATTTCACTCGTAGGTATGACTGTTGGTTTATAATTTTCTCACGTAATGAAACCTTGGCATTATGCCGCGGAATAATTTCCATGGCTAACCTCAAATCTTCGAATATCGAAAAAGATGTCCGATCATCTGCCGTACGCGCCGGATTTTCCCCTTCAACAATCGGAGAGAAACTCATCAAACTTGGTAGGGCAGGGCGGGGCTAGTGGAGCATAGGGGTAAGATGGGCAATCGAACTATCTAACTATAAGAACTCAAATCGCGGGAAGAAGCTGTCGTACGAGGGGAACTCATCGCGCAACCGAGTTTATTTTGCGACCAAAAGGCAAAAATAAAGAGAAATAGAAATATTTCTTCTATAGTATTAAAAAAATATTCCTTTTCAATCAGATATATAAGTGTCAAGCTTCCATATATTGAGTATATTTCTGATATGTATAAAGGTATTTATTTAATTCTAACAGTTTTTTCATATCCTGTTTCAAAACTAAGACTTCAAGATCCCATTATTATATATTTTTTTTTTCAATAATTGATAATAACATAGACGTCCATGTCTGATTTTAAGTAGATAGCCTAAATCTAATCCAGATGAACTTAAGAAATGTCGAGTAACTGCTGATTCTATTCTTCGTTTAATGATAAAAGAAAATTAGTTTTAGTTTCGCCCTTATGTCACTATAAATAAACAGTTGATTGTCGTATAGATGATTTATTTCATGTCTAGTAAACATTGTACCCATAAGTAATAATTAAAGGATACTTTGGGAGGTTAATTCATCACTAAATTGTCCCTTTCTGGGTTTTCTCTCTCAAACTCTAAAAAATATCTATGGAATAAAAAAAAAATACTTCGTCGTTAGAAACACTAGATATTTGTCAGAAGCAATATTTAGAATAATGTTGCCTAATAAACAACATCAACGATAAAACAACTATTCTGTAACGTTTCGGAGACCAAATCAGACTCCATCATCAGACACCAAGCGAAAATCTTTTATTTGTCTTTGAAGAATACGGTAACACAGTTTCACTTAGAAATTTCGAAGACCTAACTCTTTCTTCAATGAATTCAACCAAATATGATCAATTCCAATTAAGCAATTTGCAAAATTGTTTTTGTGTTCAACAAAATACGAGTCGACTCTTTGAGTTTCTTTATTATGCCATCAGAATCATCGTTTTACTCCAACCCATCATGTGAACTACATTGATTGTTCATACATGTTCAGCTATTTTTTAATTTTGCGCCCATGTTCTGGGGAATATCGCATTATCATAATGGCCATAATCGGCATAATAGTTAGAGTAATAAATTTGTTTTGCACCAATACAAACCCGATCGTATTGAAACTTGGTGAGTAGTTGTAGATTACAAACTTAAAGACGTTTGTGAAATTAGGTGGGAATCGGAATTATGTTGCTTTAATGAGCAGAGATGGAATTATCGATTTGTTGCATGCAACAGGGGCGGTTCTTTGGGATTTCAATTTTTCAAACCGAAATTATGACTAAAATGCACTTCTTTCAAACTTACAAGCTAAGAGGGCAGTTTAATAAGCCACGCCCTTCGTCTGTAATTTTCGAATTTTTGGGCGAGAATCGAAATTTCTGCAAAATTTCGTGAATATTTGAAAATGAAATGTTTTTCTTCAAAAATTTTATATTTCAGAAACTATCTGTCGGATTCCGCTGAAATTCTGCACAATTGTTCAAGCTGCCTTCTGAGTATTGAGAAACGGATTTCAGAACGATCGGTTATGAGTATAGGTAGCAATTATTGTGAAAATAATTCCGACTGGTATCTGCTTCTGAAATTTCAAATGATGTAAATCTCAGTCTGCTCTGAGATCTGCGAGGTTAGTTTGTTCGCCTGCCGCGCGGGAGATCCGTGTTCGAATCTCCGCTGAGTTCACTATTTCATTTATTTTAATATTTTAATTCAGATGATGCCCAATGTATTTTTTGTGTTAACACTAAAAAGACGGATTTAGGTTCATTTTTCTCTACGATCGTTTTGTGCGCATATTCTAGGGAACAGTATACTATGATTTCTCCCAAATGTCTGCAAAAGTCGAATTTTTCGAAAATGGTCTAGATTGGGACTCAATGATGAAGAATTTGTGGTCAAATTCATGTATGTCCGGCCGGCCGTCCGGTGCCACGATAACTTTCGAAGACGAGAGATAGTGACTTGCAATTTTCAGTGATGGTTGCACACCGGAAGGTTGAGTAATCGGCCAAATGATTTCGGAGTTATTCCCATCTGAAATTTTGTTGTTATTTATGTTTATGTTTTTATCCTCAATAATTCAAAAATTACAACTTCGATTGAATTGAAACTTGATAATTACTTCCGATAAGCAAATTTTCGGAAAATTTCGTAAGAAAAAAAATAATAATTTTATATTTATGTATAATTATTTGCCCGATTCCCCTGAAATTCCGCGCAAACCTTCAAGCCAAATATTATTTTTCCCTCATTTTCAAAAATACAGATCCGATCGAATTGAGTTCTAGTACTTGGTTGAAAAAGGGGGAAAGCCCTGTGGCAGGAGCTTCGGCGTTCTTGTTACATCTTTGACAAATCATATCTCCGAAAGTATTGGTTTCTCAGAGTTGGGAATGATATCAATGGATTCTTATGATAGGACTTCATCGTGAAAGAAATTAAATTCAAATATGATACAACTGCATTATGAAAGAAATTAAATTCAAACAAGAACGCCAAAAACCACTAACCTACCCGAGATATTCATTCCTCAAATCCAGTCTATCTGAAAATGATATTATATCAATTGAAACTTAGCCAACATTGGAGTATTGTTTTTAATGGGGCTATTCTGAACCCATGCTAATGAACTCACCAAAGTATATATTTCCACCATCATATGGATTATCCACGGGCATTAAAATATCACCAAAAGTATAATATCATATTATAATCCACATAATTCTACGATAGCTGAAGTAAACTTTACTCTCTTTTATAGGAAAACAAGAAGACATGTACGAGTATGAACACATATCGTATAATAATTCATAGATAGAATAATTATAGCATTTTTTGAAAAAATAGAAGTAGGATTTATTATTGAAATTTCGAAAAATCATATCTCCTAAAGTACCTATTATCTTGTTAGCTTTGAAAATGATATCAATGAATTTTTATGGTGAAACTGCATCTTAAATGAACTCTGAAAATGTTAACTGCCTAGCTCATTATGTTCTAGAGTTATTGTGGAAACAATTTAAAAAAATTTCAGTTTTTTTTACACTTTACGGCAATCCGATCAATACAAAACTCCGCATGTATATGAAGGTCATGTTTCTACAATTTCATGCAAAATTTCAGATAGATCGATTGGTCGGTCTCGGAGATATTCATAAAAAATGTTTTGACTAAAAACGGTCATCACTCCGAAACCGCTTGGTGGATTCCGCCCGTTAACGACCTCGTCTGAAATATTTCCGCTCTAAACCTACCCTGCAAATTTCAATCCTCTAACTCCTTCCGTTCGAGAGTTATCGTGCCTATGGCCGGCAGGCTAGACAGAATTGATTTCGACCACGTATTCTTGATCGGTGAGTCGAAACCAAATCGTTTGAGACCATTTTCATCCAAATATTAGAAAATTACAGACATTTGGGCAAATTGATAAGCGCCAAAAAGATGGCTTAATGGTTGATGCAGAATTTTGTGAGGGTGTCTGAGGCGTGAATAGACAGAAAAACCTGCGCACAAAAGCTCCTGACATGACTACATTGCTTTTTAATAATATTCGATCTCTGCTGTGTTCTTAATAATCTTTATTTTTCAGGTGAGTACCTCTTTGGACAAAGATGTTGGAACTTGAGTCAGATAAGGTGAGAGCCTCATTTTGATCCTTATCGTTGTATCGAAATAAATGAATCATGATCTGAGATGAACACTTGGCAGGTAGTGGTTTTCATGACAGTTTTGTTTTAAGTGACATAAATAATTTCGAAGTCAAAATACTATTTCGAAATTTTATTACTCTATTAAGTATAAATATAACTACTATTACCGACGAATGAAATTGCCAACATGCAGAATGTTTCGGATGTAATGTCTATTAGTTCAGATACTAGTGGCCAGCAGTCCATATTTTGGGATTCAGATGAGCCAGCAGATCTACCTAGCAATAGATCCACATTTTTCTGGGAGATCTACATTTTTACGGTAGTTCTACATTGTTCCGGTAGATCTGCATTTTTCCGGTAGATCTACATTTTTTCGGTAGATCTACATTTTTCCAGCAGATCTACATTTTTTCGGTAGAACTACATTTTTCCGGTAGATCTACATTTTTCCGGTAGATCTGCATTTTTCCAGTAGATCGAAATTTTTTTGGTAGATCAATATAATCGGTAGATAAATTGAATCGGTAGATCAATTGAACCGGTAGTTCAATGCCATCTAACGGGACCTAATCTGTCGAGGCATTTCTGAGTTTCTACAGACCGATAGCAGCGCCACCTACCGGGGTATATTATGGACCTGACACATACTCAGATACACACACAAAGTTTCATCGAAATCGGTTCAGCCGTTCTTGAGTTTCTATAAACTGAATGCAGCGCCACCTATCGGTTACCTATTGTGACCCCGAGACACACTCAAACACGCACACAATGTTCTATCAAAATCGGTCGAGCCATTTCTGAGATCCTATAGAGCATTATCAGCACCACCTACCGGATGCTATTGTGAAGCAAGGACACACCGAATCACACACACAAATTTTCATCAAAATCGGTCAAGGCGTTTCGGAGTTGACATTTTTTTTTAAACACCCCGTATAGCAGCGGTTATCTTTTCGTAGCAGTTTTACAGTGTTGAGAATTCTCTTTACGATACATCTCTAGCGATGACATTTTACTTGAAACACCCTGTATAGTTAATTTTCTGCTTAATGTTTGAATATTTTGAGTAATTTTAACGCAAAAATCCGTCCGATCGAACGGATATTCATTATAGATTTCGTAACTTAACGAAAAGATCCAAATCCCAAGATACGTTTACTGGAGTATGCTCCTTTAAGTTTTTCAATGGGTAGAAATGAAAAAAAAACCAAGAAAAATCTATTTCGGACGCTCGGAGATTCGATCCCGCCGCTCTGCGAGGCTCGGGAGCTATAATTCCGATGCCTTAGTCCGCTCGGCCATGCCAGCTCCGTGAATCGGTTCCGATTATCTGACACATAAGGATTTGGTAGTACTGGGACGATTTCCGACTTTCGAATTTCACAATATCGTCAATTCTGTCAAGCGATCGATCGAAATCGGTTACTCGTTCATATTTCTCGTGGTTTTCCCAGACGATTCCAAGATTTTCGAGTGATTCCGTTCGAAATTCAAATTTGATTTGACATTTATCGTGGTTCGTTCGGTCCGAAAACGTCGAACTCGAAGGAGCCGCGTTAAAATTCGTCACAGAAATACGTGAAACGTCAGAATTTTGTCGATTTTCGCGAAAAAGTCACATTTTCCTATCCTTCTTCCGGGGAAACGAAAGAGAGGATCGAAAAAAGGGCCGTGTTACGGACTAATTTCGAATCTCGTCTTCGCGTTCCCGCGAATACCGTCGTTCCGAACGCCACCCGTCCTCCGATCTCGTTTCCTTCATTTCGCACCTTTCGCCAAAATCGGCCTTTTCGCGATTTTTTTAAAAATACACCCCCTTCTTTTCGCTCCGAAAACGCGAAACCCTACGAAACTTCCGTCTTTTTCCTCGCGAAACCCCTCGGAAATTTCCCCCCTCCCCCCCTCCTAACGTCCAAAAAATCGTCACGTTTATAGTAACATTTTCAAAAAAGTTTTTTTGTTCCTTTTCTATAGAACCCATCTTCATTTTAGTAATAGTGACTAGTGGCCCGCAGTCTATTGTTGGAGGCTTCGATTAGCCAGTAGTTTTTATTCATTGGTAAAATTTGATGAAAAAAAAATTAAAAAAAAAAATTAAAAAAAAATTGAGAAAAATATTGAAGAAAAGTGAAAAAAAAATTATAAAAAAAAAATTTTTTTAAATTTCAAAATTGAAAAAAAAATTATTAAAAAAATTTTAACTATAAAAAAAATTTAAATTATAAATAAAACGGAATTATAAAATACCCTGTATACGCATTTCTGAAAAATATATTATGAGAATCCATCTAAGGTTCCTATTCAGATAATGCTTTGTTTGTGGAACAAATCAAATCAATCGCGTGATATTGTGCCGATAGAAAAAGAACATCCTGTATAGTAATGGTTTATTTTCAACGATGTAGGTCCCGAAAGTATATAATTTATTACAATCGCACGATTTATCGTGAAAAGCGGCAAGTTGCGATTGACGTTAAAAGAAAAACACCCTGTATATAGATTTCTGAAAAATACATTATGAGAATCCATCTAAGGTTCCTATTCAGATAACGCTCCGTTTGTGCAACAAATCAAATCAATCGCGTAATATTGTGCCGAAAGAAAAAGAACACCCTGTATAATAATGGATTTTTTTCAACGATGTAGGTCCCAAAAGTATATATTTTAACACAATTGATTACAATCGCACGATTTGTCGTGAAAAGCAGCAAGTTGCGATTGACGTTAAAAGAAAAACACCCTGTATAGAGATATCTGAAAAATACATTATAAGAATCCATCCAAGATTCCTATTTAGATAAAGGTTTGTTTGTGGCAAAAATCAAATCAATAGCGTAATATTTTGCCAATAGAAAAAGAACACCCTGTATAGTGAAGGTTTATTTTCAACGATGTAGGTCCCGAAAGTATATCTTTTATCACACTTGAATACAATAGTACGATTTTTCGTGAAAAGCAGCAAGTTGTGATTGACGTTAATAGAAATACACCCTGTATGGAGATTTCTGCAAAATATATTATGAGAATCCATCCAAGGTTCCTATTTGAATGACGCTTTGTTTGTGGCACAAATCAAATCAATCGCGTAATATTGTGCCGATAGAAAAAGAACACTCTGTATAGTATTGGTTTATTTTCAACGATGTAGGTCCCGAAAGTATATCATTAATCACAATCGAATACAATAGTACGATTTGTCGTGAAAAGCAGCAAGTTGCGATTGACGTTGAAAGAAAAACACCCTGTATAGAGATTTCTAAAAAATACATTATAAGAATCCATCCAAGATTCCTATTTAGATAACGGTTTGTTTGCGGCAAAAATCAAATCAATCGCGTAATATTGTGCCGATAGAAAAAGAACATCCTGTATAGTAATGGTTTATTTTCAACGATGTAAGTCCCGAAAGTATATCTTTTATCACAATTGAATACAAAAGTACGATTTTTCGTGAAAAGGAGCAAGTTTTGATTGACGTTAAAAGAAAAACACCCTGTATGGAGTTTTCTGAAAAATATATTATAAGAATCCATCCAAGGTTCCTATTTGAATAACGCTTTGAGTGTAGCAAAATTCAAATCAATCGCGTAATATTGTGCCGATAGAAAAAGAACACCCCATATAGTAACGGTTTATTTTCAACGATGTAGGTCCCGAAAGCATTTCTTTTATCACAATTGAATACAATAGTACGATTCTTCGTGAAAAGCAGCAAGTTGTGATTGATTGATTAAAAGAAAAACACCCTGTATAGAGGTTTCTGAAAAATATATTATAAGAATCCATCCAAGGTTCCTATTTGAATAACGCTTTGTTTGTGGCACAAATCAAATCAATCGCGTAATATTGTGCCGATAGAAAAAGAACACCCTGTATAGTAATGGTTTATTTTCAACGATGTAGGTCCCGAAAGTTTATCTTTTATCATAATTGAATACAATAGTACGATTTGTCGTGAAAAGCAGCAAGTTGCGATTGACGTTAAAAGAAAAACACCCTGTATAGAGATTTCTCAAAAATACATTATAAGAATCCATCCAAGATTCCTATTTAGATAACGGTTTCTTTGTGGCACGAATCAATTCAATCGTGTAAAATTGTGCCGTGAAAAAAAGAACACCCCGTATTGTAATGGTTTATTTTCAACGATATACACAACACAACACAAAGTTTCATCGAAATTGGTCGAGCTGTTTTTGAGTAACCATAAATCCATCGGGGTGCCCCCTACAGTATGCTATTGTGAATCAGAGACGCGCCGAATCAAAAACACGAAGCATCACAATATGTTAGAAGCTTTTGAGTTACTAAAAACCGAATATAGCGTCACGTAGCGAATCGTATTGAGAACCAAAGGCCATCCGAAACACAATCACAAAGATTCATCAAAATCGGTATAGCCATTTTTGGGTTCCTGTGAACCGATTATAGTGCCACCTACCGGGGAATATTGTGGATTGAAACCTACTCTCAGATACACACACAAAGTTTCATCGAAATCGTTCCAGTCGTTTTTGAGTTGTTATAAACCGAATTCAGCGCCACCTAACGGGTGCACACAAAGTTTCATCAAAATGGGTAAAGCCGTTTCGGAGTTGACATTCATTTAAAAACACCCTGTATTACAGCGGTTATCTTTTCGTAACGGTTTTACAATGATGAGAATTCTCTTCACGATAAATCTCTTGCGGTGATATCTCACTTAAGACCCTGTGTAGCAATGGTTTTTCATTTTCGACCGTTAATTTTCTACTTGAATGGTTGAATATTTTGTGTAATTTCAATGCAAAACATTCAAAATTATACGTTCATTTTTGGATCAAAATAATCAAGGCTGTGTATGTGGTTGCGTAAGGTACCTATTCATATACATACATTCACGGTTGGATAAAAAATAAACAATGCATTGAACGCGGTGGCGTAGGTTCATATTCAAATACAAACATTCACAATTGGGTCAAAAATATTCAATGCTGTGTCTTTGGTTAAGTAAGGTCCTTGTTCAAATACATACACTCACAGTTGGATCAAAAATAAACAATGCACTGAACGCGGTGGCGTAGGTTCCTAATCAAATACATACAAAAATCCGTCTGATGGAACCATTGATTATAGATATCGTAACTTGACGAAAAGATCCAAATCCCATTTTCGACAGTTAATTATCTGCTTAAAGTTTGAATATTTCGATTAATTTAAAAGAAGAATTTTCAAACAAACGGAAATTCAATATAGATTTCGTAATTTGACGAAAAGATCAATAGCCCATGATGAGTTTACACGGGAATAACACACTCTTAAGTTTTCAATCCGTAAAAATGAAAAATATTATAACTTCAACGATTGCCGGCCACTCCGAGAATCGATCCCGCCGCCCCGCGATGCTGACCTTTAAGCCCGCGACGCTTCCGTCCCGGCCACTTTCGCTATAGATAAAAGTAGGAATTATGCTCTATATAAAGGTTTTATAGCACTGGGATGATTTCCGTCCTTCGATTTCCAGAATATCGTCAATTCTGTCAAGCGATCGATCGAAATCGGTTACTCGTTCATATTTCTCGCAATTTTTCTTGACGATTTCGAGATTTTCGACTGATTCCGTTCGAAATTCAAATTCGATTTGACATTTCGCGCCGCTCGTTCGGACCAAAACAGTCGACCTTGCAGGAACCGCGCTAAAATTCAGCACAGAAATACGTGAAACGTCAGAATGTTTTCAATTTTCGCAAAAAGTCACATTTTCTTATCGTTCTTACGGGAAAACGAATGAAAAGATCGAAAGCAGATATAGCCTATCCGGTAATTTCGAATCTCTTCTTCGCTTTCCCGCGGACTCGTCGTTTCTAACGTCGCCGTTCGTTCGATCTCGTTTCCTTCATTTTGCACCATTTGCCAAAATTGGCGTTTTTTCGCATTTTCGTGAATTTTTAAAAAATACACCCCCATCCTTTCGCTCCAAAAACGCGAAACTCTACGAAACTTCCGTGTTTTCTCTCGCTAAACCCCCTCAAGATTCCCCCCCAATCCCCCTCCTAACGTCCAAAAAAACACCACGTTTACAACGACCTTCTCAAAAAGTTTCCCTTGATCTACTTCGATGGTTCAAGTCTTCACTTTAGTATATGTATTGATAAATACTATTTTAAATGATAATTGTGGCTTTATTCGCCTTTGCAAGGGCAAATTGGAAAAAAATCATTCAAACTAAATAGGGAACTATAACATGTTGAAAAGATGTGCAATACAAAGTATCCCTTCTCACCTAACTGGTCATAAATGCAGTTTTAATGAAATAAATCTCAAGTCGAGACCACCGGAAGGATTATATTTTCAACAACATTGTTGAACAATCGTTAAAATTACTCACGTTTACAAATAGATGAAGAGAATTATTAAGGAAATTAACAACTTCCTAGTTGTACCTCCACTACAGAGGAAGGTTGAAGGTTTTGTAGTAAACATTATCACTTTTTCAGTTCCTCAGACATTGTAAAAATAGGTACATCCTGCAAAAAAAACAACTTGTAATGGATATAAAACCCACATTAATACATATTTCAACAGAAATATCCAGATATGAGCAAGGATACTTACATTCTATCGTTCTTCGTTCATTGTAGATATTGTTTATTTACGTTCATTCACCAAGTTTACGTAAATTCCATTTTTAGGTTAGTTATTTCAGTCGGCGTGGAAAATATGAATTTCCGTTGAAATTATCAAATTGAAACCCTTCGATTTCCAGAATATCGTCAATTCTGTCAAGCGATCGCTCGAAATTGGCGACTCGTTCATATTTGTCGCAATTTTTCTTGACGATTTCGAGATTTTCGACTGATTCCGTTCGAAATTCAATTTCGATTTGACATTTCGCGCCGCTCGTTCGGACCGAAAGATTCGACCTTGCAGTAGCCGCGCTAAAATTCCGCACAGAAATACGTGAAACGTCAGAATGTTTTCGATTTTCGCAAAAAGTCACATTTTCTTATCGTTCTTACGGGAAAACGAATGAAAAGATCGAAAGCAGATATAGCCTATCCGGTAATTTCGAATCTCTTCTTCGCTTTCCCGCGGACTCGTCGTTTCTAACGTCGCCGTTCGTTCGATCTCGTTTCCTTCATTTTGCACCATTTGCCAAAATTGGCGTTTTTTCGCATTTTCGTGAATTTTTAAAAAATACACCCCCATCCTTTCGCTCCAAAAACGCGAAACTCTACGAAACTTCCGTGTTTTCTCTCGCTAAACCCCCTCAAGATTCCCCCCCAATCCCCCTCCTAACGTCCAAAAAAACACCACGTTTACAACGACCTTCTCAAAAAGTTTCCCTTGATCTACTTCGATGGTTCAAGTCTTCACTTTAGTATATGTATTGATAAACTATGTTGAAACAATGGTTAAAACTTATGATTTGGTAATTATTAACCCTTTCTTTCCCAAGTTAATTTTATGTTTCAATAAAATTCTGTTTTCGATTGGTATTGGTGCTTTTCAGATCTGGGAAAAATATTTTTAAAAAAATTGGTTCAAGCACTGACGTGAAGTCAGGAGATTTTGCGCGTATGTTCTATTGTCCATTCTCCTGTATTGAACACTCTTAATCGAATTAACCATGGTGAATTCTATTGTCTGTTCTCCCGTATTGGACACTCTCTTAATCGAATTTACCATGGTAAATTCGTAAATTCTCTTCGTGAAGAGACTGATTCAGAATAGTGAAAAAAGCAGAAAAAAAATTTTTTTTTCCATGTTTATGAAGATTACACATGTCAGAGAACACAAATCTTCCTTCAATCCTTTTCAAAGTTTTGAACAATCGGTCCGGAAAAACTGCTTGATGGATCAATCTGCAGATTTACAGAGATTTTAGGAGTAAATTGAGGTGTACAAATTCCTAAAAGCCTCAGCCTTTCCATCAGGAGTCGCTAAGATACGTTAGATTTATCGAAACAAAAGACCCTATTGAATTCTATTGAATCTTAATTGCGGATGAAAAAATTCTTTATTTTTCAAATGTCTTGACATATCTTGCTAGGAATTTATTCCGATCTCTGAAACTATCGTTCAATTTTCTGTAAGATGATTGGTTGCAGCGATATCCATGGTTAAAGACCAAGGGGTCCTGTTTCAATATTTCATTAATACATCGTTGTTCTATGTATTCACAGAATGCGGATTCTAACTGCCTGTGTTCACTGTTCATAAATGTCATCTAGCTATTAGAGACATGTCAATTCGTAGTTTGAAAATGTTTTCTGCTGGAAAACAAGTATCCGATTCTTGAATTTGTGAATACATGCAAGACAAGTTTTGAAACCGAAAATAATATTGACTGGTTACATACATATTGAATAATTTACGTATAAATTCGGGATAATGTTTCAGAAGATTCAGAATTGAATCATTTCAATGATGTAGTTTATAAAGGCAATAGGAAAGAAGAACATAATGGAATCATCTAAACAAATTACTGTTTGTTTTCCACTGAGGTTGATATTACCTTTAACTGCCTTAAGTAGTAAGAGATGTTCCTATATACAGTATTTTCATAATGTTGCTAGAAAAAAAATGCTGAAATATGGATCTACATTTGTGTATCGAATATTTTTTCTCGAGTTATGGTTCATAATACAGAATGAATGTGTTAGTGGTATGAACTATTAAATTATGAAAAGAGGATTGTATTTTATTAATATATTCTGAACTATTAAAATAATTTGTTTGCCTCTACCTACTCAAATATCAGGAATAAATGGACAATCTGCTATGACATGTCGATGATAGTTTCCCTATGATTTTAAATGATAATTTTTGAAGCATTAAAGCATT
Organism: Halyzia sedecimguttata; assembly: GCA_937662695.2. Taxonomy (NCBI): domain Eukaryota; kingdom Metazoa; phylum Arthropoda; class Insecta; order Coleoptera; family Coccinellidae; genus Halyzia; species Halyzia sedecimguttata. Next base: position 37,887,802 of record OW569411.2, read on the forward strand.
GAAGATTGCTCATTTAATCTTGATAAATAAACTATTCTTAAAATTTGATTTCCTTCATGATGCAGTTCTATCATAATAATCCATTGATACCATTACCAACTCTGAGAAAGCAAATCTTTGGGAGATATATGATTCGTCAAAGTTTGAACAAGAGCGCCAAAGCTCCTGTCCACAGGGCTTGAACCAATTTAATATTTAAATAAAACATTCGTAAGCAGATAGACTACAGGCCCATGTTGAAAAAATTATGGGTCATTTGAACCACCAGGTGACCTATCTAGAACGATATAAGAGCATAAAATAATAAGATTCAGCACTATGTCTTCACTTGTAAGCTGTCCAACTGAGTGCAGGTGAGAATTCGAAAGTACAGGTAGAGTGAGTACATTTTGGTCACATATTTTTGTACGGCATTCTTACCGCCGATAGATCCATGAAAAATAATAAGAAAACGCGTAGTGCCGTAAACAAATGGTGCACCACAAAGTCGGAATTTTTTTTTATTTTCCGACAATTAGCAGGGTAAATTTGGTCATTTGATTTTGTACGGCATCTGTGTCATACTATTTCAATGGAGCTTCTAATCCATTATTCCGCAACGCCGTACAAAAATCATGCGACAAGGGGAAAAAATCGAGGGTTGCAATCCCCTCTCTTTCCGTGGTCCAGGGGGTGATTTGACACAACATGAAATAAATTTATTTTGAAAGTAGTTTATGCATAGATAATATTTTTTCATATTCCGTACATTTTCGTTTGTCCAAAGGGGAAAAAAACTGAAAAAGAGAAAATCAAAAAGAAAAAATCCATATAACGAAATGTAAGGTGAATTTTTTTTATACGGCATTTAGATAGTTTATTTATACTAATTTTCATAGTCTTTTCGTGATTCTAGGTTCCTAGTTAGAAACTATGTTGAATATGGATTTGTATACTATCGATTTATACCAAAATATAGACATTTTGTCACTGATAATTCCAAAATAAAACATATATTCGAGAAGTACTCATGACACTGAAGTTAGCAGACACCTGTAAAATTTAAGCTTTTATTTCAGAAATGAATAAGTGGAAATAGTTATTTATGTATCAAGGGATTTATGAGGACGTTAACTACCGAGGGCAACAAATTGCAAGTTGTTAAGTTGCCCGAGGTTGTTAACATCCAATAACTCATGTGATAGATAATTGATTTTATTTCAAGGTGAATGAAAAAAAAAATTGACAATTGAAAATTTGATTGTTTGAAAATATGACAATAGTCGATTTGCTTCATTAGAGGGAGTTAAAGATATATAACTGCCTAGTATGGGAGTATAACTCCCAAGGGTGTTATAACCATGTTTATAGTTACGGTAACTAAGGTAGTATCACCATTTATTGACACCCCCCCAGTTATCGACACACTTCGCATTCATAAGCTTGATATAAGGAATATATACAGTGAATACAGATTTCTACTGATTTGAGTGACATCTACTAGTATTATCATCAGCCACAAAAAAGAACCATGTCGATAAAACAGGAACTAATCGATCACGAAATGTTTGAATATGGCCACTATGCTGTGTTCCATGATTGGGTCAACTTGCTTAGGGGTAAGCTTTAGAAACATCGTATCATTTCAGTACTAGTTGAACTTCAATTACTGATGAAAATGATCTCAAATCGATTCTTTTCACAATAAATATTCTAAATTTACCATTTATGACCTGAAAACTACAATTTTTCGTACAAAAAACACAAAAATTATGGTGTCAATAAGTGGTCCAGCAGAAACACAAATTGTTCTAGTTATTGACACCTATGTCAATAACTACTACAATAGTATGGTGAATGAAAATCTCATTGATATCATTGAAGTTAGATATATTTCTTCGATAATATACAAGTAATGACAGTATGGATCGTATTTTGGCCGGATCAGTTATTGACACTCATTATTCAGAGCAGAACCCTTTCAATATGAAATTATTACTCAGTGTCAATATCTGGTACCCCAGTGGATCAAAGACTGATACATCTATATGTCAATAAATGGTACCAAGTGGGCATCTAAGAGAAAAACCCGTAACTGTGTATGAAATTTCATTGAACAGCTTATTTTTGCAGTACTGAATTTGAAATAATGCATATTTTGGTATGATCAGTTATTGACACCCCATATTCAGAATGTTTTTGTTGATATTTGAGTGATTCTCGCGGGTGTCAATAACTGATACTTCGTAGGTCATCAACTGATGCCAGTCTTTATTTTCAGAACACAAAAATGTGAAAACGGTTCAATTATTCTGAAAACGACATGAAAAACGCCCTTCAGGCAATACAGGAGGGTATGCCCACGAAACGGGCAAGTATTTTATATAGAGTCCCGAGAACTACCCTCCTATATAAACACAAAGGCAAAACGCCGATAGAAAGAAAAATTGGCCCTGAAAGCGTTCTAACCAAGAAAGAGGAGGACATACTAGTAAAATGGATTTTCCATTCAGCTGAATGTGGTTTTCCAACAACTAAAACCCAACTCCTTGATAGTGTGGAGATATTGGTGAAAAAATTACTGAGGAAAAATCCATTCACAAAAAATACGGATAATATTTCCTATTTGATGTTTCTCAAATTATTATTTCAGTATTACCCTTTTTTCGTTTTATGTATTCTTTCACGTGTTTGTTTTAAGTTGATTCAATTTTTTTTTCAATAAAAATGTTTATAGTAAAATATCGATTGAATATTATTAAAACTCTTTGAATGTACTCGAATTCTTGATAAAAAATGTTATACTTAACGGGTGATCATTGAGTAATTATATCCTAAATGGATAATACTATTCACACATGTCAATAACTGGTGCACACTATGTCAAAAAGTGATGCAGTGTTGATTTTGCCATGTCAATCATTGGTTCTCTCGCATATCTGATTAATGATCATTGATTCACTCATCCAATTAATTTTCTGATGAATCCAATGGAAGATTTCAAAAGATAGATAACCAATGTGTGAAATTATGCTTCGAAGCCCTTTAAATTGAGGAAATATGAGTTTTTATTCAATAAATAAACTCGACACGTGACATTAAGAGCCTTAAGGTGTCAATAACCGGTGCCTTCACCTTAAGGGTTTATTTCTTCATAATGTATCAGTATGGAATAAAAAAAAAATTAAAACAATTTGTACTGACAGTTTTTTGAATTATGTAGATGTGCAATTTTTTTTTAAATTTTTTATAAATAATTTTTTCAATTAGATAAATCATAAAAATTGTTGCATGTCTGCTAATTTCAGTATCATAAGTACTCGCACATTTTCGGAGCGACGTTCTGTTACGACGTTTAGCATTTGTAGGGAATATCGTACTTTATTCGGATTGTTTTATTTATTCACATCATTACAATGAGACAAATCAATTATATGTATATATATTATATATATATTATATTATAAGTATATATTAAACCAAAAAGTATATAAAACTGTTGATACTGGGATTGAAAGTTTCAATTCTTGGACAGAATATACACACCGTTTCTGTCAGTACCCTTAAAATTGTAGCGTCACTTTCATCACCCTAAAAGAATAGATATGGTCTGCATCAAAATGTATAGCATCATTTTTTCCTAATATATCTATGTTAATACTATTTAAAACAAGGGATAAAACGTATAAAACTGCTATATTTCATTAATCTATGATATTTAAACTTTTTCAATAATTTGCAAAATATCAGTTTTTGTAGTTCTCTATAATTTTTTTTAGAACGGTTTCTTTTGAACGGCAATAACATATAACAATTGTATTTTACAATATCATGTCAAAAAAAAAGTTCCCGTACAGGATCAAATGACTTTACAGCTCTATAAATCAAGGATACGATGATATTAAGATAATTATTGATATAAATTCAAATGAACAATCATTTTTTGACGGCATTATTTTTAATAGTACCTTTGAGTGCTAGATAGTGTTTTGGAACCGGAGCCGTACTTTTTCAAATCACCCCCTGGAACACGGAAAGAGAGGGGATTGCAACCCTCGATTTTTTCCCCTTGTCGCATGATTTTTGTACGGCGTTGCGGAATAATGGATTAGAAGCTCCATTGAAATAGTATTACACAGATGCCGTACACAATCAAATGACCAAGTTTATCCTGGTAATTGTCGGAAAATAAAAAAAAATTCCGACTTTGTGGCGCACCATTTTTTTACGGCACTACATGTTTTCTTATTATTTTTCATGGATCTATCGCAGGTAAGAATGCCGTACAAAAATATGTGACCAAAATGTACTCACTCTACCTGTACTTTCGAATTCTCACCTGCACTCAGTTGGACAGCTTACAAGTGACGACATAGTGCTGAATCGTATTATTTTATGCTCTTATATCGTTCTAGATAGGTCACCTGGTGGTTCAAATGACCCATAATTTTTTCAACATGGGCCTGTAATCTAAGAATGCTGTACTTGACATTTTATTTGTGTTTTGTACATTGGTCATCATCATGAACTTCTGCATCGAAAATAGATTTACGACCTACGGTATATCCGTCGGAGCTATCTAATACTGTTCTCGAAGTTGAATATTTCGTAGGATTCTTCACAAGATATTTGACTTTTACTTGGCGCCTGCTTTACAAAGGAAATAAAAAAAAATTGATCTTTACGTCTCATTCATCTGCATAGCTGTATTAAATTTCAAAATAGTTGAATTGTCGTCTTGTGCATCAACCCAACGCGTATTAAACTGGAAATCCCGTAATTGCCATGTCAGACGCTAATTTATTCAGCGAATAATAAGTTCTTTCGACTTGGCCCGTGGCCAGAGGTTCCGTTCAAAAATCAACAATGAAGCATGAACGACGTGCATTGGTTTTGTTCTTTGCTCCTTTTGTACAAGGCCGTTGGTGGTTATCTAAATAAACGATGACGAAACCCGAGATAGTTTCCAGTCGGAATGCCGGTATAAAAACGAAGTTTTATTTCAGGATGTCGATAATAAGAGTTTGTATCGTGGCTGCTATTGCGATTTGCCACGTGGTGATTGTTAACATTACACGAATGTTTTGCGCTGGATTCAATCTGTTCGGTTTGCATTTGTTTGTCTGGTTATGCTTTTGGAGGTCTGAGTTTCTTTTTGGGATAACAGGAGAAGAAAAAAATTCGTGCAGAATATTTATTTCTGAAATTACAGCACAGCGCTTGTGGAGTTCATTTTCTCTTGAACCCTTAGGCCGATTTTTGCATTTTTTGGCGCTCTAGTTCCTCGGAACTGAGTGCTTATGAATTTGCCCAAATGTCTGTAATTTTCGAATTTTTCGATGAAAATGGTCTTAAACGATTTGGTTCGACTCACTGATCAAGAATCCCTGGTGGAAATTCATTCTGTCCGGCCGTCCGGCCGGCCGGTCCGGCCGTAGGCACGATAACTCTCGAACGAAATGAGCTAGAGAGTTGAAATTTTCAGAGTAGGTTTGGGGGATAAATACCTCGGCTAAGTTCGCTACTGGGCAAAATCGGACAGAAGGTTTCGGAGTGATAAAAAAAAAATTTTTTTTTACAAAACAAATTCCAAATTAAATTTTTTTAAATAAGCAGTTTTATCATAAGAATCCATTCATATCATTTTTAACTCTAACAAGCTAATACTTTCGGAGATATGATTTTTCAAAATTTCAATGTAAATCGTATTTCACAGATTGATATAATTATTCTATTCTATGTATGAATTTTCATAATGTCAACTTGACAGAAGGGAATATTGTAACTTCAAAAATATTGGGGTTGAAATACTCGTATTTTAGCGATGCAACGGGGACCTCATCCGAAAATGTTTGAAAATATTACGTAAATATTGAAAGCATAATTCTTTAGTTCGAGAGAGGAGAAAATTTGGTGAACGTAGATGAGGAAATTTTTGATCGATTAAGAGGTAATTTTTTCATTATTTCTTCTGTTCTTAAATATATGTTTTATGGAATATCTACTATTTGTAGATACTTTAAACCTGTTTTGGGCAATTGTCATACGAAACTTGTTTTTTTGGCGCTCTAGTTCCTCGGAACGGAGTGCTTATCAATTTGCCCAAGTGTCTGTAATTTTGGAATTTTTGGCTGAAAATGGTCTCAAACGATTTGGTTCGACTCACTGATCAAGAATCCGAGTGCGAAATCGATTCTGTCCGGCCGGCCGACCGGCCGTAGGCACGATAACTCTCGAACGAAAGGAGTAAGCGGATTGAAAATTGCAAGGTGGTTTTGGAGCGTAAATATCTCGGACATAAGTTCCTTCGATCTATCTGAAATTTAGCATCAAATTGTAGAATCAAGACCTTTATACGCATGTGAAGTTTTGTATTGACCAGATTACCGCAAAGTGTAAAAAAAAAAATTTTGAAAATTTAAAATATGTTTTTCCACAATAACTCTCGAACGGAATGAGCTAGGCAGTTGAAATTTTCAGAGTAGGTTAGGGAGATGAATATCTCGGTTAAGTTCGTTATTGGGCAAAATTGGCCAGATTTAATTCGATTTCTTCCATGGTGCAGTTCTCATTCTCATGATTGCTCATTTAATCTTGATAAATAAACTATTATTTGAATTGAATTTCCTTTATGATGCAGCTCTATCATATGTATACATTGATATAATTCCCAACTCAGAGAAACCAATAATACTTTCGGAGATATAATTTGTCTGTTTGAACTAGAGCGCCAGAAAGCTCCTGTCCACAGGGCTTGAACCCATTTTTTATTATAGCTTTATTCCTCGCGAACACTCAAACGTCAATTGAATTCGTTGAAAATGTCCATGAAAAAATTATAGGCCCTCCAGCAGTTCAGCACGGTGAAAAAATTCAATGTATTAGCTGTTTGCTCCCGACGCATTCGCCATTTTGCAATGGAGAAGTATAATATTATGCTAATTAGCAAGGTTCTTTCGCAATTGTCATTCTGTTATCGTTCGCATCTAGTAGTTGAACTCTTCCAAGCACTTGCGCTGAAGATGTCACCTGAATTACTGGGACCAGGATTCGAAAATGTCCAGTCCCGATTTAGAACTTGAATCTGGCTTTAACAGATGCTACTTCAAAATCTGTCAAAAATGATCGGTGTTCGGATATTGAGTCAAATTATTTAATTTCGCTCGTATTTCGTTCAAATTGAATACCAGCAAATGGAAGAAATACAGTATAGGTATAATGGTATGTGTTCCACATTGAAGGGATTCTTCAGATTCCGGTGATCGCTGTGGGTTGTCCAAAAACAACTCTTTTAAAAATTGCAGTTTGGGACAGTTCCATTATCGTTTTTAAAACCAGTGAGAAAAGTGGACTGGAAAAATTATAGATACCAGTGCCAGAACTGACAAAGTACCAAGTGCCAAAGAACTTGGATTCATTGCGTATGCTCTGCGGTTCCCTTACTAGTTGTTATTGGTATCGCCAAAGGCCATAATATATGTGGTTAATTATACGATAAAATTGAAAGGGCAATTTCAAGGAATATTCAATGATATAATGCTTGCTCTGAGGACCAATTTTTGCAATTAATAATCAAAATTTGCATCATAATATTTTCAATATGTCGTGTAGATGCAAAACAAAACGTGGAACATTTATGGTAGTGTTGGGCATAATCGAATGATTTCAATAATCGATATATAGGTTCTCGAGATATTTCAATAATCGAATGATCATTCGAGATATTATAATCGATCGTTATTCCTCTCAGTTCTCACTTCTCGTCGCGTCAGCGTCTTCGGTTTCGGTTATCCCTTATCTTGAATATAATTGCGTCGGCTCGCTACAAACAGTATTAAGTTACACATTTTATGGTTCTATTTTATTACGTTGGCGTTGGTCCCCTAATAATTTAAATTTGGTTTAGGTACAATATTTGAATGGAATATTTATTTCCAGCAGTTCGAAAGGGAATGTAGCATATGAAATGAATGAATGAACCTAAAATTCGGAATTCCCAAGAATTCCAGAAACCAGAATGACAACAATATGCACGATACTCACATGTCAGTTTTCAAAATAAATGGAGGTGATAGTGCGAGCGGAAATTCTCTTTGGGTTGAATCTGATTCGAAGACGACACAACAACAATCAGTTGTGACACCAGCCACAACAGTGAATCTCACAGTGCGTCAATATGTAGAAATGCCTTGTTTGGACCGAAAAAAAGATCCATTGGAATTTTGGAAATCCCACCAACAATTCTTCCCGGAACTTTATAAACTCGCCATGAAATATTTGTGTATCCAGGCAACATCAGTTCCGTCGGAAAGGGTATTTTCGAAATGTGATAATTAACGAACCTCCGCCGTAATAGATTAGCGCCAAAAATGTGAACCAAATAATTTTTCTGAATGGCGAAATGTAATTTCAATGAAATTTTCCATTTTTATATTTTTTACTTTATTTAATTCTATTTTTCATAGAAACATATTTTTAATCATATACCTATTACACGTTAGACGATACTTCCAGATTGAATTTATTTTCCTTCTTTTTCATCCCTCCAATTAGTTCCTGAATTATTGAAAATAAAATTTGAGTCAATTCAATAGAGGCATAAAACATAAAACCAATTGTGAGTGAAAAATTTAAGCTATCTACAAGCATCAAATGCCACTTATACTAATATTTAAATAAAAAAATAATAATAAAATAGATCTGGAAGGTTTGCAGATAATACAAACATATATTTTTAAAATCATTTTGAATGTCAGAAAACCACATAGCAGTGAGTTGGTGTTCGAAAAATGTAAAAAACTGAATTTAAGACAACTCTACATTTCGGAATGCTTGATACATCAGATCAATAGTAGTAAGAATCTCATTGAACATAATTATTCCACGAGACATCGTTATGAACAAGATTTACGTGTGCCACTTATTTTCAAAAGCCATTTACAGCGTGGTTATCAATATCTTGGTCCGAAGTTCTACAATATGCTGCCCCCTACATTGAGAAATATGAACACAAAAAACAAAAATTGTAAAAATAGCATTGCACAGTATGTTAAACAAAATTTCAACAAATTTTTGAATGTTATGTGAATGCTATGCTGGTTTTCTCCTTCCTGAGTTCTTATGTGGGCTGGTCATATGATTTTTGTGAAATACTGAGTTGGTTCTAGTGCAGATGGGATTGTTATTCGATAACTGAGAGATACTGTGTAGCATACAAGCTCCCAGCTTAGGTTACACGGAATCTCAAAATCAAATAAATGTATTATGGTTCTATGTTTACTTCCGAATAAATTATTATTATTATTATTATCATACTCCTATCTCGCCTTCCAGTCGGATCACTCGGATCTAAAGTGCCGCCAAAGCAATTCGAAATATCAAAACATTCAGAACGTAAACGAACGAATAACGAGTACGGATATCTCGTATGTCATCCCATTTCATTCATTCTTACTTCTTACTCGAGTCGAGTGATGTCTCATCTGCGTGCCACATGATTGACGACAGAAAATCATTCGAGTGAATTCACTCGCATTTTTCAAACATCTCGAGATATCTCGAGATGTTTCAATAATCGAAAGGTTCGATTATTTTCACTCGAGAGGTCCCATCGCTAATTAAGGACTACACAAACTGACGCGGTCGCGAAGGCGATCAGAGAGCGGTAGAGACCGCGATCAAAACAAACACATGGATATTCATGGGGGTGCACAAACTGGCGCGGCCTGAGACGCGGTCTTAAGTCGGTGTTAAATTTTGATCGCTTCTCTGGCCGCCGACTTATCGCAAACGCCGCGCCAGTTTGTCCAATGTCCAGTCCTTTATTAATTTCAAAAACGTATTAATAGAAAATTTAATGAAAAATTATTAAATAAAAAAAAATTGGTTCAAGCTAAGGCACAGGAGCTTTGGCGCTCTTGTTCAAACTTTGAGAAATTATATCTCCGAGAGTATTGGTCTCTGGGAATGATATACTTAAATGGATTCATACGATAGAACTGCATCATGAAAGAAATTAAATTAAAACAGACCGATTCTCCCCAATAACGAACTTACCTGAGATATTCATTCCTCAAATATACTCTGAAAATTATATTATATCAATTAAAACTTTGACAACATTGCAGTTTTGTTTTTACTGGAGATATTCTGAACTCAAATTGATTATCCGCCGTATTCACAAAGCATTCAATAACCGTTAAGTCCTGACTGAGATCCTCAGTTAAGGATAAATAAGAATCGCAACCTCAGTTAACGTATGTAACGGTGCTGAAACACCTGTTTCACGTTAATTTTCACTTAAACTGAGGTTGCGATTCTTATTTATCCTTAACTGAGGACCTCAGTTAGGATTCAACGGAGATTGAATGCTTTGTGAATACGGCGGAATGTCTCTTAGCTAATATTATATTTCCATCATCATATGGATTATCCACGGGCATTATATTATTACCTCAAAAGTACGATAGCTGATGTTATTTCATTGGTCATTTCGCATTCAATAATAATTTGTTTTATAGAACAGGAAGGGTATTTTATATCAAGAATAACGAACCAGAAATAATTTTGAGATTTATCTCTCATAGGAAAATAAGATGACATGTAAGAAGTAGGTACAGCATTCTGTGAAAACATAGAAATACGATTCATTATTGAAATTTCGAAAAATCATATCTCCGAAAGTATTAGCTTGTTAGAGTTGAAAATGATATCATTGGATTTTTATGGTGAAAAAAAAATTGAATTGGATATTTGTAATGTACTCTGAAACCATCAGGCCGATTTTGCCCAATGACGTACTTAACCAAGATATTTATCTCCCAAAGTTACTCTGAAAATTTTTGAATTTTTTTTTGACCTTTTACGGCGAGCCGATCAATACAAAACTTCGCATGCATATATTCTACAATTTGATGCTAAATTTCAGATAGATCGAGTGAACGGTTTCGGAAATATTCATAAAAAATGTTTTTACTAAAAACTGCCATAAATCCGAAACTGCTTGATGGATTTCGCCCGTTAACGAAATCGTCCGAGATATTCAAGCTCCAAACCTACCCTGCAATTTTCAATCCTCTAACTCCTTTCGTTCGAGAGTTATCGTGTTAACGGCCGGACAGAATCGATTTCGACCACGGATTCTTGATCAGTGAGTCGTTTAAGACCATTTTCAGCCAAAAATTCGAAAATTACCGACATTTGGTCACATTGATAAGCACTCTGTTCCGAGGAACAAGAGCGCCAAAAAATTATGTATCTCAGAAACTTACCGTGAGATATCGCAGAAATTTAACGAGATCCTTCAAAACCTAACTCTACAGCCTAGTTCCAAATTAGAACACTATGGGACCTATATTGTTGGAGATATTGATTAAATATTGGAAAGCGTGCAGCGTTGGGCGAGTTCAGTATCTGGATGGGTGACCTTTACCACGAACTTTCGAACGGAAATACATTGCGACTTGCCATTTTCTGGGTAGGTTGCTCATCGGAGTGCGACAGTCCAAACGGTTTTGGAGTCATACCCATCTGAAATTTGGTTGTAACTTCCTCGATAACTCGAAAAATAAAGATCTGATACAATTTAAACTTGGTAATTGGTTTGTAGATTGCCGTCGCGCAGAAAGGATTCGTCCGATATAGCCGGATGGGTTACCGCTGCCACGATAACTCTCGAAAGTAAAGAGATACCAACTTGTAATTTTCAGGCTAGCCTGCGCATCCGAATGCGACAATTAATTTCGTTTATGGGCATAATCGGCCAAACGGTTTCACAGTTATACATCTGAAATCTTGTTTCAATTTCCTCAATAACACAAAAAATACAAATCCTATCCAATTCAAACTTGGTAAATACTAACTTGTAGAATGCCGACGCACTAATTTTTGAGGAATTTCGTGAGGATCGTATCGCTAAAAAAATTGATTCAAGCCCTCTGGACAGGAGTTTTGGCGCTCTTGTTCAAACTTTAACAAAACATATCTCTTGGAATTATATAATTGGATTCTTACGATAGAACTGATAGATTGTGATTGGTGAGACGAACCAAATCGTTTGAGACCATTTTCAGCCAAAAATTCGAAAATTACAGACACTTGGTCAGATTGATAAGCAATCTGTTCCGAGGAACAAGAGCGTCAAAAATAGAAATATTTCTTCAAAAAAATTATCTAAAAGTTATCTTCAATTTGTCTGATTCTGCTGAAATTCCACACAAACCTTCAATCCGAATTTTATTGTCCCAATATTTTCAAAAATATATATCCCATCGAATTGAAATCTAGTATTCGGTTGTAAAAATACGGCGTGAAGGTTCAAGCAGCATTTCACCCATGCATAATCGGCGTTCATTATCTCTTGTCTTCAGTTCGCATGGAACACCTTTTTTGCGCGTATGTTCTGGGGAACATCGCGTTATAGTTTTGCCCAAATGTCTGTAACTTTCGAATTTTTTGAAAAAAATGGTCTCAAACGATTAAGTTCGACTCCCCAATGAAGAATTCGAGGTCAAATTTGATTCTGTCCGGCCGGCCGTCCGGCCGTCCGGCCGTTGCCACGATAACTTGAGAACGAAAAGAGCTAGCGACTTGAAATTTTCAGGGTGGGTTGCGCATCGCAATACGACGGACAAGTTCGTTAATGGGCATAATCGGCCCAGTGGTTTCCGAGTAATAATTTTGTTTTCAACCAATATAAATCCAATCGAATTGAAACTTGGTGGGTAGTTGTAGAATATGAACCTAAGCACGTTTGTGAAATTTTGTGCGAATTGTATGGCTAGAAAATTTTAAAAAAATTATTAAAAAATATTTTTTTCGTCACGATAACTTGAGAACGGAATGAGATAGCGGCTTGAAGTTTTCAGGTTAGGATGTGCACCAGAACGCGACATTTCAATTTGTTTATTAGCATAATCGGCCAAACGGTTTTAGAGTTATAGCCATCTGAAATTTTCTGGAATTTGGTGGTTTTTTGTTCCTCATTAACTCGAAAAATACTGAACCGATTGAATTCAAACATTGTTGTTAGTTGTAGAATGCCATCGCGAAAATGTTTGCAAAATTTGGTGAGGATAGCATTTGTAGAAAATTTTTAATAAATCTTTGAAAATAAAAAAAAAAATTCTATATATCAGAAACTATTCGTTTGAAATTGATGAAATTTTGCAAGAGCCTTCATACCTAACTATACTACCAAGTTTCAAGTTTTAATGCGATCGGTTAAATATTGTTGGAGATTCGAGCATTCTTGTGTGGGTTCAGTAGATGGGTGACCGTTACCTCGATAACTTTCGAACGAAAGGAGATAGGGACGTGCAATTTTCAGGGTAGGTTGCGTATCCGAAAGGGAGAGTTGGGTTCGTTTTTGGGCATAATCGATCTAACGGTTTCCGAGTTATACCCACCGGGAATATTATTTCCTTAATAACTCAAAAAATAAATATTCGATCGAATTGGTGCTTGGTAACTAGTAGAAGCAAATCAACATAAAGACGTGTTTTAAATTTTGTAAGAACCGTACCCCTACAAAATTTGAAAAAAATGACGAAAAAAAAATTTTTAAGAACCGTACCCCCAGAAAATTAAAAAAAAAATTGGTTCAAGCACTGACGTGAACTCAGAAGCTTTTGCGCGTATGTTCTATTGTCCATTCTTCTGTATTGGACACCCTTAATCGAATTTACCATGGTAAATTATGTTGTCCATTCTCCTGTATTGGACACTCTTAATTCGAATTTACCATGGTAAATTCGAATTAAGTGTCCAATACAGGAGAATGGACAACATAATTTACCATGGTAAATTCGATTAAGGGTGTCCAATACAGAAGAATGGACAATAGAACATACGCGCAAAAGCTTCTGAGTTCACGTCAGTGCTTGTTCTGAATCACGATTTTAAACAATGTGAAACTGCTTACTGAGTCACTCCTAATAGTCCTAATGTGAGTGCAAGTTCTTTTTGCGTTTGAAACGAATCTTCCCCCCAAAAGTAACAATAATTTTATTCCACTCAATTTACAGTGATATAATATAATAATATTCTCCTGTATTGGACACCCTTAATCGAATTTACCATGGTGAATTATGTTGTCCATTCTCCTGTATTGGACACTACTCTGAAAATTTTTGAATTTTTTTTTGACCTTTTACGGCGAGCCGATCAATACAAAACTTCGCATGCATATATTCTACAATTTGATGCTAAATTTCAGATAGATCGAGTGAACGGTTTCGGAAATATTCATAAAAAATGTTTTTACTAAAAACTGCCATAAATCCGAAACTGCTTGATGGATTTCGCCCGTTAACGAAATCGTCCGAGATATTCAAGCTCCAAACCTACCCTGCAATTTTCAATCCTCTAACTCCTTTCGTTCGAGAGTTATCGTGTTAACGGCCGGACAGAATCGATTTCGACCACGGATTCTTGATCAGTGAGTCGTTTAAGACCATTTTCAGCCAAAAATTCGAAAATTACCGACATTTGGTCACATTGATAAGCACTCTGTTCCGAGGAACAAGAGCGCCAAAAAATTATGTATCTCAGAAACTTACCGTGAGATATCGCAGAAATTTAACGAGATCCTTCAAAACCTAACTCTACAGCCTAGTTCCAAATTAGAACACTATGGGACCTATATTGTTGGAGATATTGATTAAATATTGGAAAGCGTGCAGCGTTGGGCGAGTTCAGTATCTGGATGGGTGACCTTTACCACGAACTTTCGAACGGAAATACATTGCGACTTGCCATTTTCTGGGTAGGTTGCTCATCGGAGTGCGACAGTCCAAACGGTTTTGGAGTCATACCCATCTGAAATTTGGTTGTAACTTCCTCGATAACTCGAAAAATAAAGATCTGATACAATTTAAACTTGGTAATTGGTTTGTAGATTGCCGTCGCGCAGAAAGGATTCGTCCGATATAGCCGGATGGGTTACCGCTGCCACGATAACTCTCGAAAGTAAAGAGATACCAACTTGTAATTTTCAGGCTAGCCTGCGCATCCGAATGCGACAATTAATTTCGTTTATGGGCATAATCGGCCAAACGGTTTCACAGTTATACATCTGAAATCTTGTTTCAATTTCCTCAATAACACAAAAAATACAAATCCTATCCAATTCAAACTTGGTAAATACTAACTTGTAGAATGCCGACGCACTAATTTTTGAGGAATTTCGTGAGGATCGTATCGCTAAAAAAATTGATTCAAGCCCTCTGGACAGGAGTTTTGGCGCTCTTGTTCAAACTTTAACAAAACATATCTCTTGGAATTATATAATTGGATTCTTACGATAGAACTGATAGATTGTGATTGGTGAGACGAACCAAATCGTTTGAGACCATTTTCAGCCAAAAATTCGAAAATTACAGACACTTGGTCAGATTGATAAGCAATCTGTTCCGAGGAACAAGAGCGTCAAAAATAGAAATATTTCTTCAAAAAAATTATCTAAAAGTTATCTTCAATTTGTCTGATTCTGCTGAAATTCCACACAAACCTTCAATCCGAATTTTATTGTCCCAATATTTTCAAAAATATATATCCCATCGAATTGAAATCTAGTATTCGGTTGTAAAAATACGGCGTGAAGGTTCAAGCAGCATTTCACCCATGCATAATCGGCGTTCATTATCTCTTGTCTTCAGTTCGCATGGAACACCTTTTTTGCGCGTATGTTCTGGGGAACATCGCGTTATAGTTTTGCCCAAATGTCTGTAACTTTCGAATTTTTTGAAAAAAATGGTCTCAAACGATTAAGTTCGACTCCCCAATGCAGAATTCGAGGTCAAATTTGATTCTGTCCGGCCGGCCGTCCGGCCGTCCGGCCGTTGCCACGATAACTTGAGAACGAAAAGAGCTAGCGACTTGAAATTTTCAGGGTGGGTTGCGCATCGCAATACGACGGACAAGTTCGTTAATGGGCATAATCGGCCCAGTGGTTTCCGAGTAATAATTTTGTTTTCAACCAATATAAATCCAATCGAATTGAAACTTGGTGGGTAGTTGTAGAATATGAACCTAAGCACGTTTGTGAAATTTTGTGCGAATTGTATGGCTAGAAAATTTTAAAAAAATTATTAAAAAATATTTTTTTCGTCACGATAACTTGAGAACGGAATGAGATAGCGGCTTGAAGTTTTCAGGTTAGGATGTGCACCAGAACGCGACATTTCAATTTGTTTATTAGCATAATCGGCCAAACGGTTTTAGAGTTATAGCCATCTGAAATTTTCTGGAATTTGGTGGTTTTTTGTTCCTCATTAACTCGAAAAATACTGAACCGATTGAATTCAAACATTGTTGTTAGTTGTAGAATGCCATCGCGAAAATGTTTGCAAAATTTGGTGAGGATAGCATTTGTAGAAAATTTTTAATAAATCTTTGAAAATAAAAAAAAAAATTCTATATATCAGTAACTATTCGTTTGAAATTGATGAAATTTTGCAAGAGCCTTCATAACCTAACTATACTACCAAGTTTCAAGTTTTAATACGATCGGTTAAATATTGTTGGAGATTCGAGCATTCTTGTGTGGGTTCAGTAGATGGGTGACCGTTACCTCGATAACTTTCGAACGAAAGGAGATAGGGACGTGCAATTTTCAGGGTAGGTTGCGTATCCGAAAGGGAGAGTTGGGTTCGTTTTTGGGCATAATCGATCTAACGGTTTCCGAGTTATACCCACCTGGAATATTATTTCCTTAATAACTCAAAAAATAAATATTCGATCGAATTGGTGCTTGGTAACTAGTAGAAGCAAATCAACATAAAGACGTGTTTTAAATTTTGTAAGAACCGTACCCCTACAAAATTTGAAAAAAATGACGAAAAAAAAATTTTTAAGAACCGTACCCCCAGAAAATTAAAAAAAAAATTGGTTCAAGCACTGACGTGAACTCAGAAGCTTTTGCGCGTATGTTCTATTGTCCATTCTTCTGTATTGGACACCCTTAATCGAATTTACCATGGTAAATTATGTTGTCCATTCTCCTGTATTGGACACTCTTAATTCGAATTTACCATGGTAAATTCGAATTAAGTGTCCAATACAGGAGAATGGACAACATAATTTACCATGGTAAATTCGATTAAGGGTGTCCAATACAGAAGAATGGACAATAGAACATACGCGCAAAAGCTTCTGAGTTCACGTCAGTGCTTGTTCTGAATCACGATTTTAAACAATGTGAAACTGCTTACTGAGTCACTCCTAATAGTCCTAATGTGAGTGCAAGTTCTTTTTGCGTTTGAAACGAATCTTCCCCCCAAAAGTAACAATAATTTTATTCCACTCAATTTACAGTGATATAATATAATAATATTCTCCTGTATTGGACACCCTTAATCGAATTTACCATGGTGAATTATGTTGTCCATTCTCCTGTATTGGACACTTAATTCGAATTTACCATGGTAAATTCGAATTAAGAGTGTCCAATACAGGAGAATGGACAACATAATTTACCATGGTAAATTCGAATTAAGAGTGTCCAATACAGGAGAATTGACAACATAATTTACCGTGGTAAATTCGATTAAGGTTGTCCAATACAGGAGAATGGACAATAGAACATACGCGCCAAAGCTCCTGATTTCACGTCAGAGCTTGAACCAATTTATTTAGTAAATGATTCCTTTAATTTATATGTGAAACTGAAGAATCATTAACCAATAAAAATTACAATGGTTCCAAAGTTAAACCGAGGAACAAGTTCATCAGAGTTCAAGGTAATTTTTTCATCAATGATTTTTGTTCTTTATCTGTACATATGTCTCGTTTCAAGAGGTGGGATCAGATATTGTGAGATATTTATTATCTAAGTTGGGACATATCGGAATTTATCTCGTAAATATTATGAGTTCGCAAAATATGAGATAGCAACGGACAAGAAGCGAATTTATTCCTTTCATAATAGAAGCATTCTCATACATAAGATTGTGCTTTATGCGCTTTGTAATTATTGTGCTAAAACTCATCTTGGCTTCATGCAGATTCAAAAATTATGGGTCATTTTCCATTTTCGTTTCTCGGAGATCATTATTTGTTCAAGATGTGTTCAATTCTATTTTTGGGTGGATTAACATCATCCTTATTCCGGAAAGGTGGACTCTTACATCATAAATAAATTATTCTCGAATAAACAATTCATGTTGAGAAACTGTCTCTAATACTTCAATGTAACTAGCAATAAAATTGATGAATAAGCTACCGTTTATTGAATGATATATATATTTGAATGATTAGTAACGCCATAGAAAATAATATAAATTGAATGAATGAAAAATTATATACGATTTACACTTATTTATTCAATATTGTGACGCGTTTCGTCGACACAGCGACTTCATCAGACTACATCATACTCTGAGTATGATGTAGTCTGATGAAGTCGCTGTGTCGACGAAACGCGTCACAATATTGAATAAATAAGTGTAAATCGTATATAATTTTTCATTCATTCAATTTGGGAATCTACATAGAATCACACTCATTTGTTAATTAAGCCAAAGTTTTTTGAAACACACTGTATGTCTATTATAGGTTCGCCATGTTATCTCTTGGTATCGTGCTTATATAAAGGAGCAGAAGAACATAATTTTATTTTATTCGAAATATTCAATACTAACGGTAGGTTGCATAAAGCCTCCATTAGCTCAATTATAGATTAAATTCGATGGTTTCATTATGGCAATTAAGGACAGTCAAAGTTTCATGCAACCCACCGTATATCTAGTGTAATAGTTTCTACTGATCCCGCCCAAAAATGCTGTTGCTTAAGAGTAAATCTGAGTCATTTTGGTCATATATTGAACGTAGAAGGAGTCTACGTTATTTAATCAACGTAAGGTACTTTTAAATAGTCAGAAAAAGAGAGATTTCCCGGATTGCAGTTCATCAGGATCAGATCAGATCAGTTCAGGTTTAAGGATATAAAGAGTTTATTATATAACCTGAGGAGTTTTAATCTTCGCTCGGCGCCATTTACCTATTGGGGAAAATAACTCATAAGAAAAACCTGTCTTTTTCTATATTCGAAATACTTCAAGTATTCGATAATTTAGCAAGCACGAGGGGTGTATGAAGGACTATTTTCCGAAATTTTCATTGTAGGGCAGAAATGAAACTAATTGTAATTTAAATAAACAAAATCATTTTTACCCGAATGATTTTGATGGTCAGGAAAATATTCACCCCAAGCACACGTGCAAATACACGGATATTTTCAAGCTGCATTGATATTAAAAAATAATGGTTCGTTGCTAAGTGATTTTCATCATACGATTTTTTCTAGGGGAATAGTCTTTGGTACATTTAAAATTATTGATTTGTCAGTCTAGCTAAACATGATGGATCAAAATAGGTAGTAATACATAGAAATAGGTAAATAGCAATAGATGCATGTTAAAGAGATTTAACACACACAAAAAAGTGTTCATAGGGTTTCAGTAGCTTAGGCTTATATTCACCCCCCCCCCCCCTGTTTCGGCACTCATGGTAGGTTTCACTAAGCTTCAATTAGCTTAATTCTGGATATCATTCGGTGGTTGCATAAAAAAATAACTTAGAATTGACATAAAACTCACTGATTTGGCAATTAAGAGCTGTCAAAGCTTTGTGAAACCCGCCGTGATCCTCTTGGGTTGCTAACAGTTTGGATACAAGGGCCGAGTCATCCTGATACCCAAAGACATTTTGCAGACAAGTCATGGTAAAAATTAGTGCAGGCGTAGTATTTAATAGTAATGATGATAAAGGATTTAAAGTCCATATATCATAGTTAGTAAAGGCAAAATGTTTAATGGTTATATTAATAGAATCATGAAAGTCGCGAACGTTCGAATATAACTCATCTAGTGACCTTTCATTCAATTGGGTAAATGATACCCTTGGACTCATACACTGACAAACATACACACAAGATGTGGACGGGGTTGGACAGGTTCCTTAAGGAAGTCGTTGAGCAAGCTTAACATTGAACGTATGAAATGTCTACGTTCTTATAGGAGAAGTCCAAAGTTCTTGAGGTAAGCGGGGTAATACAAATGATCTCGTAAACAAACATGAAAGCGGGGTTAATATTCGATGTCAATACAAAATACTTACTTGAGAGTGGTTCGTCATAGTTACAAAATGAAAAATTGGTTCAAGCACTGACGTGAAGTCAGAAGCTTGTGCGCGTATGTTCTATTGTCCATTCTTCTGTATTGGACACCCTTAATCGAATTTACCATGGTAAGTTATATTGTCCAATACAGAAGAATGGACAATAGAACATACGCGCAAAAGCTTCTGACTTCACGTCAGTGCTTGAACCAATTTTTTTTTCGTGTTTTTTTTCTAGGGGTACGGTTCTTACAAAATTTCAAACACGTCTTTATGTTGATTTTCTACTACTAGTTACCAAGCACCAATTCGATCGAATATTTATTTTTTGAGTTATCAAGGAAATAATATTCCAGGTAGGTGTAACTCGGAAACCGTTAGACCGATTATGCCCAAGTTCGAACTCAACTCTCCCTTTCGGATACGCAACCTACCCTGAAAATTGCAAGTCCCTATCTCCTTTCGTTCGATAGTTATCGAGGCAACGGTAACCCATCTACTGAACTCACACAAGAATGCTCGAATCTCCAACAATATTCAACCGATCGTAATAAAACTTGAAACTTGGCAGTAGAGTTAACTCTAAAACCGTTTGGCCGATTATGCTCATAAATAAACTGAAATGCCGCGTTCTGGTGCACATCCTAACCTGAAAACTTGAAGCCGCTATCTCTTTCCGTTCTCAAGTTATCGTGACAACAAAAATATTTTTCAATAATTTTTTTAAAATTTTCTAGCCATACGATTCGGACAAAATTTCACGAACGTGCTTAGGTTCATATTCTACAACTACTCACCAACTTTCAATTCGATCGGATTTATATTGGTTGAAAACAAAATTATTACTCGGAAACCACCGATTATGCCCATTAACGAACTTGTCCGTCGTATTGGGATGCGCCACCCACCCTGAAAATTTCAAGTCGCTAGCTCTTTTCGTTCTCAAGTTATCGTGGCAACGGACGGCCGGACGGACAGAATCAAATTTGACCTCGAAATCTTCATTGGGGAGTCGAACTTAATCGTTTGAGACCATTTTCGTCAAAAAAATCGAAAGTTACATACATTTGGGCAAAATGATAACGCGATGTTCCCCAGAACATACGCGCAAAAATTATGATTTTACCTCTACCGCCAGCCAGCTAGCCCGTTTGCTGACCAGAAGAGTGAGAGAGAAGGGATATCTAAAAACTAGCTCACCTAAAATTCTTGTTCTCCCGACTTTGCTAGCTTCCATAATATAATGAGATAGTGTGATTGACAGAGAAACATCTGCGAACCATACAATATAATATGACGAGTAAAGTTTTCTCGTGCTAGAATCTGTACTCAAGTTACATTTGTTCAGTAATTTCGCGACTGTTCTAAAATAACTCTCCACACTTTACTCTTTACGACTCTCATTCTCTTCCAATATATCAAATTTTATAGAGATCAGAAAATTACTGATTATTGTTTTGGCGCCCCGAAGTATGAGGTTCGAAAAATAAATACCTACATCTAAACTGTCATGAAAGTAATGTTCCATTCAAATTTTTGGTTTATTATCTCCTAATAATAGACTTTTTGAATCATGCAGCAAACATGTTCGCAGTATGCACGTACAATTTATAACTCGAATAATGACATTGAGGAACTCGGACTCCTTCATCCAATGATTATTACTATACTGACACTCCTAGGTCTTCCAAATCAATTATATTCAGCACCTGACTTCACGCCAGTGCCTTTTAAGAATTTTATTCTATAATTATTTGTATTCGGAAAAAACTACTCGCGTGTTCGTTGAACCCGAATCGGCTAGGTAAGCTTTTTCTGTTTGCATGGTATTGAAATTAACTAACATTATACGTTATATATACATTCTGAAGCAATGAGGAAATTTTACCCACTCGAAAAAATTGGCAACGGTTTGGTGAATGATTTCGTATGATACAGCTGACAGTGGCAGGCATGGCCAAGTGTTTTTCGACTGGAAAACGAACTCTGGTTGTGCGCTTCCTGGTAATTAGGGACTGATCTAGGACTGCGGCTTTGACCGATAATTTGAAAAATAGTCACTTTCTAGTATTTTTCAAATGTACCGATTAAGTTCGATGGAGTATGAAAGCAGTATTGTTGAACTCGGTGGGGTGGAAATGGTTGTGCTTAATATTGAGGTTCTTAGGAGGAAAATCCAAGTGAATGGCTTATACAGGGTGAGTCTTTGACCACTGCATTAATTTTAACCAATGATTCCTCTCATCAAATGAAACACTTTTTTCATTTACCATTTTTCCAGATTCGGCTCAGGTAAAAAGTTACAAGCGTTTAAAGATTTCACAATGTGCTAATACAGTCCCGCATATAAATTATCTATGACATTGTTGGCGGACGAGAATAAGGCATGGAATATCTCGAAAACGGTGCATTTAAGGAGAAATGATGAAGAATAATATAATGTTCTAAAACGATGGAATATTCTTGAAATGACTCAAGAAAAACTTTATATGCTTTCTTTATGCTAATTTCGTTTAGTTTTATGAATCCACGAGTCCATAACTAGAAAACCAGTAGAAGTAGAATTTAACTAATATTTGGAAAATCATAGTTATAGGAAACTTTACGCCAATATTCATTTTATTCGAGAAAAGGATGTCAAAGCTACAAAATAAAAACTGATTTTTTTTCAAAATTTCAACAGCCTGTATCTTTTTACCTGAGCTGAATTTGGAAAAATGTTAAATGAAAAAAGTGTTTCATTTGATGAGAGGAATCTTTGGTTAAAATTAATGCAGTGGTCAAAGACTCACCCTGTATAGATCCCCAAGCTTGCCACCCAGAGAGGTCATTGAGGATTTGGAGTGCTACCTGGAAACCTGCAACAGAAAAAATGGTGAGTTTGATATTGTGTTCGTTTGGGAGACATAAATATTGATATTTTGGAGAGAACAAATGAAACGAAACTATACCTCTCAACACTGATGGAAAATGAGTTCGTATCAATGATTAATGGCCTGTCTAGAGTAACTGCTGAATCTTCATCCTGCTTAGACCACATATTTTTACCGAAAAGATTCGGAAAACGGACCTTGGTTCCAGTGATAATTCAACTGTTACTGATCATTATTCGATTTTCATTTAGACAACAATGGAGACGGCCAATCCTGAAAAGCAAGGCAGACACTACCTAAAAGAAATGACTATGGTAGGCTATCTGAGGAGCTAAGCAAAGAAAATTGGAAAACCTTATATAAAATTAAAGATCGTAATTTAGCGTGGAATACATTCATTGAGAATCTGCGAGGCAAGATTAAAGAATGCACTAGAACAATCAAATTAAGAAAACAAGATGGAAAATGAAATCCTTTGATTACAAGTGGCTTGCTGCAAACGGTAATGGATAAAAATAGATTATACAGGGTGAGTCTTTGACCACTGCATTAATTTTAACCAAAGATTCCTCTCATCAAATGAAACACTTTTTTCCTTTACCATTTTTCCAGATTCGGCTCAGGTTAAAACTTAAGTTTAAAGATTTCACAATGTGCTAATATACCTACTCCCGCATATAAATTATCTATGTGACATTGTTGGTGGACGAGAATAAGGCATGGTAACGTGGTTTACAGCTTGATTCGGGATTCCAACGCTCAGGGACGGATCCATAAAAGTAGTGAAATTTCTGGAGTTTTCCATTTTAAAACATTCAATGAAGATAATCGCGAAAACGGTGCGTTTAAGGAGAAATGATGAAGAATAATATAATGTTCTAAAACGATGGAATATTCTTGAAATGACTCAAGAAAAACTTTATATGCTTTCTTTATGCTAATTTCGTTTAGTTTTATGAATCCACGAGTCCATAACTAGAAAACCAGTAGAAGTAGAAAATAACTAATATTTGGAAAATATGTATCATAGTTATAGGAAACTTTACGCCAACATTCATTTTATTCGAAAAAAGGATGTCAAAGCTACAAAATAAAAACTATTTTTTTTCAAAATTTCAACAGCCTGTATCTTTTTACCTGAGCTGAATTTGGAAAAATGTTAAATGAAAAAAGTGGTTCATTTGATGAGGGGAATCTTTGGTTAAAATTAATGCAGTGGTCAAAGACTCACCCTGTATAAGAAGATGTCCAGAGCTCCGGGTAAAAAAATGGAAATTGCACTAGTCAAAAAACAACTGTGGGGTTCCGCAGAGTACTACGGTACTTGGACCAGTTTTGTTCCTTTTGTACATCAACGAGCTATTTGTAATGGACCTTGATGCCGAGATTATCTCCATCCCAGACGATCCAAAGTACTATCAGCTCAAAATGGAGTTAAATGACAGCATTTTTACCATTGACTCAAGTGATTAAATTAAATACTTAGGACTTATATTGGACCAACATTTGAGATGGGCGCCTCATAGCGAATTTGTTATAGCAAAAAATTGAATTTGAATAGGAACAATTTTTGTTGAGGAAGTTCTCTGGTAGAGAATGGAGAATGGAATGTTGGATTAAGGAAGCGTAGTTAAATTGAAATAAATTTCACGCACAAGTAGAGACTTGTGAGACCATTATTATAATTATTGTAGATTGTTTGTTCACCATAGAACATTATTAAATAATTGTAACTTAGTAATATTGGACCAAATAAAGTATTATTATATTACTATGCCGGTTGTCTAGTGGTGGGAGCGTTGTAACAAGAACCGTAACGCGTAACCGTAACGAATTGAGAATAATTATTGCAATTTTGAAAAATCATATCTTCGAAAGTATTAGTTTTTTAGGGTTGAGAATGACATCAATGGATTCTAATGATGAAACAGCATCTAAAAAAAAATATTTTTTTTGTTACTCCGAAACCACGTGGCCGATTTTGCCCAATAACGAACTTAACCGAGAGATTTATCTCCTAAAACTACTCTGAAAATTTCAACTATCTAGCTCATTCAGTTCGAGACTTATAGTGTTAACGGACTGACGGACGGCAGGACAGAATCAATTTTGACCATGGATTCTTTATCAGTGAGTCGAACCATTTTCAGCCAAAAATTCCAAAATTACAGACATTTGAGCAAATTGATAAGCACTCTGTTCCGAGGAACAAGAGCGCCAAAAACTAAATCGAAAATTATTCCCGCTGTTCTAGAGGCTGTTGAAGCACAAAGGGATAATATTATCCCAGTCTCTCTATAGAGACTGTATTGCTGCTTCATCTCTGCAAATTCTACAAAGGAAACTAGTGAGACGGCAAGATAAAATCAAAATGCGGGTGAAAAGTAGGCTTCTTATCGAAAAGTAAACCTAGGTCCTTGATTTGTTAATAAATTAACAGATTGTGCCATCTAGCGGAAAACTACGAACTTTAAAATATTTTGAAATACTTTTTTGGGCAGATTTCCTATTAAGAATTTTTTCTTGATGTTATAGGATATACGGTTTCAGAGATACGACCGGTCGCCACTCTTATGATTCACCCTGCACAAGTGAAGTAAATAAGCGTATAAATAAAATTGGTTAAAGCCCTGTGGGCAGGAGCTTTGGCGCTCTTGTGCAAACTTTGAGAAATCATACTATCTCCGAAATTATTGGTCTCAAGGAATGATATAAATGGATTCTTACGATAGAACTGCATCATGAAAGAAATTAAATTCAAACAGATCGATTCTCCCCAATAACGAACTTATCCGAGATATTCATTCCTCAAATGTACTCTGTTATATTATATCAATTATAGCCTAGACAATATTGCAGTTTTGTTTTACTGGATATATCTGAACCCAATTTGATGATGTATTATACCAAAGAATATATTTCCATCATCACAATATGATGATGGAATAATCCATATTATGGGTCATCCACGGGCATTATATTATCACCTTAAAAGTATAATATCATATCATCCTCATAATTCTTCGATACCTGAGGTTATTTCATTGGTCATTTTGCATTTCAACTGCCTAGCTCATTCTGTTCGAGAGTTGTAGAAACAAAATTTAAAAAATTCGCATGCATATAGGGGTAGTTCTCACGAAATGTTCCACTTTGGTGTTCATGACAGTTTTCTGCTACATAAAACTGGTTAAATCGTTTAATTCTCTATATTATATCCTTTTGAAATGTAGCAATCACTATAAAGAATAAAAAATTGCAAAATTTCAAAAATTTTAATTTTCAACGCTAGTTTTCTATCCAGAAGAATTGAAAACCTCACCTCCGTGACTGTTCCTCTTAGTTATCGCATTGTCCTAAACTTAAAATTATAGAATTAATGGAGTTCTGGCACAGCGTATTTCTAGTTCATTATCCACAATTAACTAAATAATGTTGACATGATAAAATCTCAATAAAAAAAATTATCGGTGTTCGAATTATACTTATATTAGTCGATGTTACTGCATTATCTATCACCTCCGTGAAGCGACATTGTAATTTGACTCTTTAATCGCAAGATGACGGAATCGTCATCGTGGACCGCCTGGAATATCGGTTGATGCGCAGGTAATACTGACCACTTGAGGATTGAACTTCAAAGTGTAACTTATTGGTTAAATTCTTACCCAAGTGATAAAGACGTGTATGGGAAATTTGGTATTCTCACTTCCGTGAAGATGAATTGTAAGGTAGGAGATTATTTTATTCAATTATTTGTTATCTGAATATACTTAATTACGAAAGTTATTTAATGAGTTAAAATATTGTTTTGAAGCCTTTTTCTTTAAATGAGATATTCTATAAAAAAGTAAAATTTCTCACCTCCGTGAATCTCACCTCCGTGAATATAGTAATTCACGGAGGTGAGGTACTCTTCACGGATGTGATAATAATATTCTGTTCCTCCTTTCAGGACATGAATTCTAACATTATTAAAAAAAAAATAAGAAAAAAGTTACTGCATCTCATGAAGAACAGAAGAAAAAACAACGAAAATCTATGAGAAGAAAAACGTAAAGAACGAGGGCTATTATAAAAGAAAAAATGGGTTCAAGCCCTGTGGACAGGAGCTTTCTGGCGCTCTAGTTCAAACAGACAAATTATATCTCCGAAAGTATTGGTTTCTCAGAGTTGAGAATTATATCAATGTATTCTTATGATAGAACTGCATCATACGGGAAATTCAATTCAAATAATAGTTTATTTATCAAGATTAAATGAGCAATCTGAGAATGAGAACTGCACCATGGAAGATACCAAATTAAAATAGCTGAAATGAATTTGACTCTCTCTTATAAAACAGGATGAAATGTACGAGTATGAACACAGATCATATAATAACGCTTAGATAGAATAATTATAGCATTCTGTGAAAACATAGAAGTACGATTCATTATTGAAATTTAGAACTTCATCTTAGCAGAAATTGAATTCAAACATCATAGAATAATTTAAATTCAACAAGAGTGCCAAAAATTATCAATCCAAAACCAATAGACGAATTCTACCCAACAACTTACTCATCCGAGATATTCATTCCTCAATTCCAGTTTTGTTTTTAGTGGAGATATTCTGAACTCAATATTATTAACTTACCATTACCATTCCCATCATCATATGGATTGACCATCGGCATGAAAATATCAACCAACAAAAAGTATGATAATATTAAAATTCTCATATTGATACCATTACTGGAATGAATGACAATGAGACAACGTCAAAGTTGACGTTATAACAATTCATAGAATAGCCACAGAATAATTCTATCATTGAAATTTTGAAAAATCATATCTCCGAAAGTATTAGTTTGTTAGAGTTAAAAATGATATAAGTGGATTCTTATGTTAAAACTCCTTATTGAAAAAAAATTTAATTTGGAATTTGTTCTGTAAAAAAAAATTTTTTTTTGTTACTCCGAAACCATCTGTCCGATTTTGCCCAATAACGAACTTAGCCGAGATATTTATCCCCCAAACCTACTCTGAAAATTTCAACTGTCTAGCTCATTCCGTTCGAGAGTTATCGTGCCTACGGCCGGACCGGCCGGACGGCCGGACAGAATGAATTTCGACCACGGATTCTTGATCAGTGAGTCGAACCAAATCGTTTAAGACCATTTTCATCGAAAAATTCGAAAATTACAGACATTTGGGCAAATTGATAAGCACTCAGTTCCGAGGAACTAGAGCGCCAAAAAAGGAAGGAAAAATTAAAAATATTCTGGAAGAAAAATTGGTTCAAGCACTGACGTGAAGTCAGGAGCTTTTGCGCGTATGTTCTATTGTCCATCCTCCTGTATTGGACACTCTTAATCGAATTTACCATGTTGAATTCTATTGTTCGTTCTCCTGTATTGGACACTCTCTTAATCGAATTTACCATGGTGAATTCTATTGTCTGTTCTCCTGTATGAGACACTCTTAATCGAATTTACCATGGTGAATTCGATTAAGGCTGTCCAATACAGGAGAATAGACAATAGAATTCACCATGGTAAATTCGATTAAAAGTGTCCAATACAGGAGAATGGACAATAATAATAATACATTTATTCTCAACAGGTTTACACCCAATTACAGAGAAAAATTAACAAGTGTGAAAAACTAAATAATCATATGCAAAATAGACTCTTATACTAGTATGCAAGGAAAACACAAATAATATATCGTAATAACCAATGAAATAATAATACAATTTAGATAACAGCAATAAGTTAAAAAAAAAGAAAAACAGCCCAACAACCTCTACCATACCCCAAGTGTGCAACAGATTCGACAAAAACAGAAAAAAAAAACGAAAATTATTATACCCCAGCGTATTGTTCTAAATGGCACATCAAAATCACTGAAAGCTCATCGAAGTATATATCACATTGACTACAACACCTGTCATGTAAGCTACACATGAAGTTAATAGGAGAACGTGACATAATATTCAACCTGCTATAATCCACATAAAAGTTGTTATTCCGCCTCAGCCCGGGCCTTGGTACATGAATATTCACCTTGCTCAAGAGAAATGGACAGTCAATTCTATTGCGCACCACCTTATAAAGAAACGTTAAGGCGAAACGCTCACGCCTTAATTTCAACACCTCAACTCCAAGGCTATTGGTGAGGACTGAGTGGTCGAAGTCTCTCGAAGGGTAATGCCCATAACATCTGAAGTACATATATTTCAGACACTTTCTTTGAACAGCTTCCAAGTTTACAACAGAATTATTGTACAGAGGACACCAGATGACAGAGGCATATTCCAACCTACTACGAATAAAGGCATAATATAGAGTTTTCATCGTACCAGGATCCACAAAGTTGTTCCAGTTTCTCACAAAATAACCCAACATTCTAGAGGCAGAAGCAGTGACCTGACTTATGTGCTCCACAAAGGACAGCTTACAGTCAAAAACAACACCCAGATCCTTGAACTCAACACATCTTTCCAGAACCTGACCATCCAGTGTATAGTCGTGGTGAACCGGAGTCAATCTACGAGTAAATGACAGAACTTTACACTTACTAGTATTTAGTTTTAGTCCATTTTGGGAACACCACAAACTAATCATATCCAATGCAGTCTGCAATCTGGCACAGTCATGTTGATCACCAATAGAAGCAAATATTTTTAAATCATCGGCAAAGAGGAGATGCAGACACTGAAGTAGTAGAGACAAATCATTGATGTATAACAGAAATAGTAACGGGCCCAAATTGGAGCCCTGAGGCACACCGGATGAGGCCAGATAGAGTACAGACTCACAACCTCCATGCTGAACATATTGATAACGATCCGAGAAGTATGACCGCATCAACAATACAAACCGTGACGAGAATCCAATGGACCCAAGCTTAGAAATCAATATCCCATGATCAATCTGGTCGAAAGCTTTCTGAATATCCGTATAAATAACATCCATCTGACCTTGGTCATTTAATGATTCAGAGAGAGACTGAGCAATACATGCCAAATTGGTAACAGTTGAGCGATTCTTCATTAACCCGTGTTGATGCGGTGAAATAAGTGCACGAACTGAGGGATATATAGAGTCATATAGTATAATCTCTAATATTTTAGCAAAATTACACAAAACTGCTATGCGCCTATAGTTTGTTATAAGGGCAGGATCACCAGATTTCAAAATAGGACAAATTTTCGCCATTTTCCATATTTTAGGAATATGCATCTTCTTCAAAATAATATTAAAAATTAAAGATAATGTTTTGGCCAGAGAATAAATGCAGTCCTTAACAAGAAAACTAGGTACATGGTCCACACCAGAAGTTAATTTATTTTTAAGTTTCTTTGAGGCCCTAACTATGTCATCCTCAGTAATAGTCGGAAGCGAAATTGAGTTATTATTAGGATATAGTCCATCATAACGTTCAGAAGCGGAATTTATGTCTGAAGTAGTAAAGACACCGGAAAAAAAATTGGAAAATCCGTCCACAATACTCTGTGAATCATTCAGCTCAATATTCTGGTATGACATGACCCCAGGAATACGGGATTTTGACTTTTTTGTCCGCACATAAGCCCAGAAGCTATTTGGGTCTTCACGAATTCTTGCCTCTATGCACTGAATATAAGCCGAATAAGAACTACCTATATCTCTCTTAATTTTAACGCGTAGAGTTTTAAATTGAAAGTAATCATAATCACGCTTGTACTTCCTAAATAGCTTATGGTAACGATCCTTCAGTCGTATGTTGGATATTACATCATGTGTAAACCAAGGAGGATAACGCCGACCCCCAGATGTATAAAATGGCACACAAGTATCGAAGATATTATTGAGGTTGGCATACATTACCTCGCACGCCGAATCAGAGTCATCCATCCGTTGAATTATAGACCAATCAATAGAATTAATTAACTGGTACATGAGGGGAAAATTCGCTTTTTTAAAATTATAAGTTCTTTCTTCATGATTACAAGCGAAAGCAGGACCGGACATCTCAGACGTTACATCGAATGAATAAGCCAGAGCAGGATGATGAGCATCTTCCTTAACCAAGGGATGAGCATCACGAGCAACATCACAAGAGACGTTGGCGAATATCAGATCTAAAAATCTTTCATTCACAATAGCAATATTGTTGTGTTGCTGAATATCCAAAAATCGACACATATTCCCCAAAACATCACATTTTCTATCAACCACCACTGAACCATAGGCAGGCACATTAAAATCACCACAAATTAATATTTTATGCTGAGGGAACAAACTAGCGAAAGTTTCAAGGGAATCAACAAAACCTTCAAATTGCTGAACAGTGATGGCCGGCGGTACATAAACACCAATAGAACATACGCGCAAAAGCTCCTGACTTCACGTCAGTGCTTGAACCAATTTTTTTATATTAAGGATATATGAATTTTTTTTTTCATTTAAAATTTAACATTATTTCATTTCCGTGAATTTTGTCTCACATCCGTGAATGCCGGTTTCATGAAAATCTCATTATTTCACAAAATACCAACGAAAGTGTGTAACCTTAGGCATAAGATTAATAAGAATTAATTTCTGGTTTAGGATATCTAAATATAAATTCGATTATTGTTAATTTATTTTTTTTTTAACTAAAATGCGAAAGGGGAACATTTGGTGGGAATTACCCATTTATAGGTCATTATTCCACAATTTTATGCTGAATTTCAGATAGATCGAGTGATCGGTTTCGGAAATATTCATAAATAATGTTTTTACTGAAAAGAGCCATAAGTTAACGAACTTGTCTGAGATATTTACGCTACAAACCTACCCTGCAAATTTCAATTCTCTAACTCCTTTCGTTATCGAGCCTACGGCCGGCCGGACAGAATTGATTTCGGCCACGGATTCTTGATCGGCGAGTCGAACCAAATCGAAACACCATTTTCAGCCAAAAATTCGAAAATTACTGACATTTGGGCAAATTGATAAGCACTCTGTTCCGAGGAACAAGAGCGCCAAAAACGAATTGTCGGAGCCCGAGGTCACCAGAAGTCTTATAGTGTAGCGTTTCTAGTTATACTGTTCTATATATTAGTGTATATCGGACATCGAAGAAATGCTCCACTGGGAGGGATTCTGAATATCGATGGATGTATAAACAAGAGATTCCAAATAAAGAACATAAGATAGAACGACTCACGACAGAAATATGTTCAATTCCGAGCGGCGTGGAAAAAATCATTTATCTCCATTCCTTAAGGTATACGCACACCGAGTACACCGCGAATAAACAACGTCCAGTCAATTTCGATATCTTTCAGGATCCGTGTTGATGTGTTATTTTCAGGCCGCGAGTCGGATGCGGCGATGAAAAAACTAACATGAGGCGTTTGCGTATGTTTGTTCGATTCCAGTCGACGGTCGTATCGGAAAACGCGAAATATGCGAAGTTAAGTAACGCGGAATATAAGGTTATTGACAGACGTGAAAAATAAACAGAAAGCTGCCGTCGGCGGCGTACCCACTTTCCTGGCTGTAACGCATTACAGCTGTTTTTTATTGGGTTGACTGAGGGCAGCGGAGGTCGTTTCAGGAAAGGGAATTTCTGTTGGGTGCGTTCCAAAGGAACGGCTATTAGGATTCGAAATGTATTAGTTATGGACGTGAAAACACAGCTACCGTAGAGCGGTGTGACTTTGCACTACTTTTTATAGTTTTGTTGTTGTAACTTCTTTATTTTCACGTAAAATGAGTCCTTTGTACACTATGTATAATTTCCACATTTTAGCTATACACTGCTGTTGTTAGGAGCATAAGAAAAGGTGCGCAACATTTTTTTTTATTTTTAAAAATTTGACTTTGCCAAATTTGCCCGCACATCGGTGCGAGTTTGACAATGCCTTTAAAATCCGTTTGTTGGCAATTTTATGTAGTGTTTACCACAAAAAAAATTGTTTAAAAATGTATTATAGACAAGGTTGCTATTAGAGGCGAATAAAACAAGAAATTATAGGAAAATTCATCTATTTTTCTTTATAAAACAAAATAATCGTCTCATTGTAAATAAACAATATATAAACTTAAAAACGGCTATGTGAGATCAGATAAACTAGAAACATTTGCAAACGTATCCAAAAAACGCAAGCTGATTAATAGTATACGACGTTAATTCTCTATGGAAATAATAATGTCCCCTGATGGCAGACGTTGGTTTTTCCAATGTTGTAACATCTATTTCCTTGACGTATTATATGTCCTCAACATTGGGATAGGCAAATCCATTTTTCTTTTTCCTCGAATATTTTACTACAAACCCGTCATCATCTGTTTCTATAACTTCTCCAACATAATATTTAACAATTATTTTCTTAGCAGGGAACGCTACTATCGGTTAAGTGTTTCCTCCGTATATTTACGATATTTCCTCGCACCCATAGATTAGAGTACTCTAATCTATGCTCGCACCCAACTTCTTCTTGTATCGACGACCCATAGTTGTGTCTAAAAATAAAATGAAATAAATTTTGCTATGTGGCAAAGTCCCACGCAAAAATGCAAAAATAGAAAAATTTCCAGAAACCCTCTCAACCAAATGCTTTAAGTTTTTGTTTCCGTGACCCTAAATACATGTAATGTATTTTGATGTACCACTTGTCATATGTCATTGTCATGTGTATATAAACACGCTAAAAACTTACCCACTCACATAATAGTAGAGTTCACAAGGCATGAAAAGAGCTCTAAAACAGATTTTCGTGGGACCTTCATTGCTAAAATGTATAGACCACTGGGTATCATTCTCCATACCCTTACAATGTAAATTCAACTGGTCGTCAAAAAATCGTCGTGTGCAGGAAGGGGTGGGGGGAATTTTTCCAAAAATTGACAAAAAAAATTTTTCTGTTCATGGTCATCTATATACGGTGAACATCACTCACACAAACTTCTGTTGAAATATACGACTCAGAAATATTTTTTATTAATTGTCAAAAAAGTCGGATACAATGCTCTTAAATGGAATTCCTTAAGATATAAACGCTTGCCCTGAACACCCATATTAACTATTATGTTCCACTCGGTTTTACTCGAGATCTGTTAGGATTATCGAAAAAATGCTTTATATGAAAGGTCTGCTCCGAAAACCAACGATTCAGATGCTTCTTTCAAAATTACAATAGGTAGAATAGTTTCC
The DNA here is from genome assembly GCA_937662695.2 of Halyzia sedecimguttata. NCBI lineage: Eukaryota > Metazoa > Arthropoda > Insecta > Coleoptera > Coccinellidae > Halyzia > Halyzia sedecimguttata. Next base: position 37,921,940 of record OW569411.2, read on the forward strand.
TCACAAAATAAGAAATTGTGTTATTAACTCCCATTAACCGAAACCGAACCTGGAGACGCTAGTAAGGCGCAATTTGTAGCGTTAGTCCATGTTAGTGGCGACCTTATGGATTTGAGCTTTGATCTATGCACATAAGGTTCGTTATATCTATCCGACCAACTTTAGTACTATTCCTGCGTGCCTTCAGAACGCATTTTGAAGATATTGTTTAAATTCCTGATTTTTTATATATATGAGAATTTTACATATAATTCATATATATTTGATTTAATTTTGTTAATTCGTTAATAAATATGCAAATATGCGAGTTCAAACTTATATTTATTACTTCATAAATCAATTTTGTGACCTAATATTACCACATTTTTGAAATCATCGTTCATTCTCATTAGTAGTAACAAGATTTCCTGAATCCTAGACCAAAAATCTGGAAAAGAATTAAGAAGGTATATAGTTGGTATCTATGATATTTAGGGTCTAAAAATTTCTTACATGTCATGATTCATCTAATTCAACTATCACTATCAGATGAAGAATCATCATTTTGAAGATATTGTTTAAATTCCTAATTTTTTATGTATATGAGAATTTTACAGATAATTCATATATATTTGATTTAATTTTGTTAATTCGTTAATAAATATGCAAATATGCGAGTTCAAACTTATTTTCATTACTTCATAAATCAATTTTGTGACGTAATATTAACACATTTTTGAAATCATGGTTCATTCTCATTAGTAGTAACAAGATTTCCTGAATCCTAGACCAAAAATCTAGAAAAGAATTAAGAAGGTATATAGTTGGTATCTATGATATTTAGGGCCTAAAAATTTCTTACATGTCATGGTTCATCTAATTCAACTATCACTATCACATGAAGAATCATCAAGGGAAGAAAGATTTGAAACATTTGAAGTACTCGTATTTGCACATGTTTTTTGGGCCATACATTTGCAGGAGCCAATACACGGAATTTGTTTTCTTTTACAGGAACACATTGATCTTGTGCAATCTGAAATGAGAATTTCCATTTCATAAAGAATATTTACGGATCTGATATTCGAAATAATATTTACCTTTCCTACAACTGCAGTTGCTAAGGATAGATGTTTCCTTAGGTAGGATTGGCATCGTCGTTAATTTTGGCAGAAGTTTTCCATTTTCTACATACCACCCACTAAATATAGGATCCGCTAAAGATGGTTATGGTACATTACTATTGATCCAAATTTTTGTTTGGTAATGGACTCAAAGGCTGTGTTGTCTCAAACTATCCAATGTTGGAGGTAATTTACTTATGGATCTTGAAGAAGCTATAATATTCCCCTGAGCCTGTTGATACATTTCACATTTTCGTTTGTCGTATACAGACAGATTACAAATTCAACAATATCATTGAATACTTTCAAACATGGCACCGGAAGTACATGATGAATTCAAAAATAGGAATTTTGTCATTAAATGTTTGATTGGGAATTTTAACCAACTTTCTGTAGATCAGGCGCTAGAGCATATCAACAAAAATTCCAAAGCTGCAGGAGGAGCAGTGGGATAAACTGAAAATAGTACTATAGAATGGATGAATGGTTCTTGAGTTACAACATTATTGGTATGAAGTTAGTAACATTACGCTCATCTTTGCATCTTCATTCGGTCAAAATGTCGAAGAAGGTAAAAAAATAATGAAAATTGATGAAGATTCTGAGCAGATACTGCAGAGTGAACTTTCAAGATTTTGAGAATTTGAGAGAATAAGTATTCAATGATATTGTTGAATTTGAAATCCATCTGTATACGACAAACGAAAATGTGAAATGTATCAACAGGCTCAGGGGAATATTATAGCTTCTTCAAGATCCATAAGTAAATTACCTCCAACATTGTATAGTTTGAGACAACACAGCCTTCGAGTCCATTACCAAACAAAAATTTGGATCAATAGTAATGTACCATGACCATCTTTACCGGATCCTATATTTAGTGGGTGGTATGTAGAAAATGGAAAACTTCTGCCAAAATTAACGACGATGCCAATCCTACCTAAGGAAACATTTATCCTTAGCAACTGCAGTTGTAGGAAAGGTAAATATTATTTCGAATATCAGATCCGTAAATATTCTTTATGAAATGGAAATTCTCATTTCAGATTGCACAGGATCAATGTGTTCCTGTAAAAGAAAACAAATTCCGTGTATTGGCTCCTGCAAATGTATGGCCCAAAAACATGTGCAAATACGAGTACTTCAAATTTTTCAAATCTTCCTTCCCTTGATGATTCTTCATGTGATAGTGATAGTTGAATTAGATGAATCATGACATGTAAGAAATTTTTAGGCCCTAAATATCATAGATACCAACTATATACCTTCCTAATTCTTTTCTAGATTTTTGGTCTAGGATTCAGGAAATCTTGTTACTACTAATGAGAATGAACGATGATTTCAAAAATGTGTTAATATTACGTCACAAAATTGATTTATGAAGTAATGAATATAAGTTTGAACTCGCATATTTGCATATTTATTAACGAATTAACAAAATTAAATCAAATATATATGAATTATATGTAAAATTCTCATATATATAAAAAATTAGTAATTTAAACAATATCTTCAAAATGCGTTCTGAAGGCACGCAGGAATAGTAGGTACTGTAAAGTTGGTCGGATAGATAAAACGAACCTTATGTGCATAGATCAAAGCTCAAATCCATAAGGTCGCCACTAACATGGACTAACGCTACAAATTGCGCCTTACTAGCGTCTCCAGGTTCGGTTTCGGTTAATGGGAGTTAATAACACAATTTCTTATTTTGTGAGGAAACTATTCTACCTATTGTAATTTTGAAAGAAGCATCTGAATCGTTGGTTTTCGGAGCAGACCTTTCATATAAAGCATTTTTTCGATAATCCTAACAGATCTCGAGTAAAACCGAGTGGAACATAATAGTTAATATGGGTGTTCAGGGCAAGCGTTTATATCTTAAGGAATTCCATTTAAGAGCATTGTATCCGACTTTTTTGACAATTAATTTAAAATATTTCTGAATCGTATATTTCAACAGAAGTTTGTGTGAGTGATGTTCACCGTATATAGATGACCATGAACAGAAAAAAATTTTTTGTCAATTTTTGGAAAAATTCCCCCCACCCCTTCCTGCACACGACGATTTTTTGACGACCAGTTGAATTTACATTGTAAGGGTATGGAGAATGATACCCAGTGGTCTATACATTTTAGCAATGAAGGTCCCACGGGGTGACACGATAGAGCCCGGTTTGAACTCTACTATAACACAGCGTAGCACTCCATTCAACGCACGCCAGACAACTGCGACCGTCGCAACCGATGGAGATAGACCGTGGTTAACAGTTCCCATTCGTGCTGTCGGTGACATATAGCCAACTTCACAAAAATAAAACTAAACATAAAATATTAGGCAGTTTGGCTAAGTCACCTCCGTTGGCAAACCCACACCGCTCTATCGTACTGATTGTAGAGAGTGGGCAAATTTCGGATGTTTGTATGGGGTATCTCGGTAACTATAGGAGATACAAAAGTGCGGGAAAGCCCTGTGGATAGTAGCTTTGGCGCTCTTGTTCAAACTTTAACAAATCATATCACCGAAATTATTGGTCCCTGGGTGTTACGTCTCATGAAGTCACATTTTGGGAATCGCAGATTTGTTTATCTTAAAAAAGGAGCTCGCTTGTAAAACGTGAATATTTTTCTATTGAGTTAACTGGGTTTTAGTTTACCATGTGTGGTCTCACTCTTGAAAATAATACTTTTACGAAAAGATAACTGCGAGTAGAATTTCTTGTCAAGCTTCGACCTTTGTAGAGCGATTTATTGCCTATTTCCTGTAGAAGAATGCTAAAATGCATTCAACAACTGAACTGGTAAGAAACTTATCAGGTTTCTAACACATTGCGCAGTGCTGGTAATCTTTTTGTCTAGACGCTATGGAAACCCCTAATCTGTGAAAGTTATTTATCAGCTTTTGCTGATAGATTATATGCAAAAAGCAAGTAAAGTTTGTCCAGATGGTGGGAGAAATTCGAGATTTCGAATTCCTAAGATTAAACACCCTAGAAGTTCACTCATTGGTGCTGGCATCGGAAATTTAGTAAGCATTCCCACTCTTTTTCGAAAACGTCAAATGAGAGTATTGTCGTAACATATCAGGGGCGGTTTTATGATCGAAACCCCAATCATTGTTAATATTTCCTCCGTTTTTACCCAGATGATGGAACCTCCTATTTTTCTTCTATCTGGTCTTTACATTTTACACTGAAATAATTCACTACTACAAATACTACGACAAATACCACTACTACAACTACTATATCTCTTAGTGCAAGAGACATTACTTATATTTTGATCGGTCGCTAAACTAATACCTCGTTAGTTCTCCTTCCAAATATGAAGTCTCTTCTTCCTTGCTATACATCTTCATATCGAAGGAAGATTTCAAATTGTATTAATATTGCATTGTACAATTACTTCGTGCTTGTTACCAGTGTATCGGTAACAAGAAAATACCATTTGTTGTTTGTTGAAAGTGCGTTCGAATATTTCACCACTTCCTATCCTCGTAATTGTTATCTTATTGCAAGTAACAACTTACGCCGTAATCAACGAGATTACTGCTGGGTGCTTAAAGTTAAGTATACCCCTTTACTCATTCCCCTGATAACAAAATCAGGGAGTGCAATTCTGGTCCTTCGAAATAACATTATATCCTGATAGAAGAATCAGGACTCAACATTTGATCCTTCGAACCATAAAATCCTGATAAAACAATCAGGATTCAACAAATGCTCCTTCGACCCATAATATCCTGATAAATCAATCAGGATCCAACACTGGGAATGATCAATGATATAAATGGATTCTTACGAAAGAACTGCATCTTCAAAGAAATTAAATTCAAACAGACCGATTTTCTCAATAACGAACTTACCCGGGATATTCATTCCTCAAATCTACTCTGAAAATTATATTATATCAATCAAAATTTAGACAATAATGCAGTTTTGTTTTTGCTGGAGATATTCTGGACCCAATTAAATTATGTATCTCACCAAAGTATATATTTCCATCATCATATGGATTATCCACGAGCATTATATTATAACATTAAAAGTAGAATATCATATCATCCTCATCATTCTACGATATCTGAGGTTATTTCTTTGGTCATTTTGCATTCAATCATACTTTGTTTTCTAGAACAGGAGGTGTATTTTTTTATCAAAAATAACGAACCAGAAATAATTTTGACATTTATCTCTCATAGGAAAATAAGATGACATGTAAGAACACAAATCATATAATTATTCATAGATAGAATAATTAAGTACAACATTCTGTGGAAACATAGAAGTACGATTTATAATTGATATTTTGAAAAATAATATCTCCGAAAGTATTAGCTTGTTAGAGTTGAAAATGATAGCAATGGATTCTTATGGTGAAATTGCATCTTAAAAAAAATGAATTTGAAATAGTAAAAAGTAAAAAAACTTTATTTTTCGTTACTCCGAAACCATTAGCCCGATTTTGTCCAATAACGAACTTAACCGAGATATCTATCTCCTAAACCTACTGAAAATGTCAACTATCTAGCTCATTCTGTTCGAGAGTCATAGAGTTCACGGCCGGCCGGCCGGACAGAATCGATTTTGGCCACGGATTCTTGATCAGTGAGTCGAACCAAATCGTTTAAGACCATTTTCAGCCAAAAATTCGCAAGGAAGTCGAGCATAATTTACGAGTCATTCCGCCGTATTCACAAAGCATTCAATCTCCGTTAAGTCCTAACTGAGGTCCTCAGTTAAGGATAAATAAGAATCGCAACCTCAGTTAACGTATGTAACGGTGGTGAAACAGGCCTGTTTCACGCTAATTTCCACGTTAACTGAGGTTGCGATTCTTATTTATCCTTAACTGAGGACCTCAGTTAGGACTTAACGGAGATTGAATGCTTTGTGAATACGGCGGATTGTCTAATTATGGAAGATTTAGAACAGGATTTCCAACTAATGTACAGGTAGTTATTCCTTAGTGACACTATTTAAGATTTCCTACATAAGTATTCTGGTTTCTCTCTGGACTGATTACATTAGATTTGTTTCATAAGTAAAACTGACCATTTCATTTACTCAATATTTCAGAATGGCTCCTGATAGTTTTGAAACATTTCAGCCGAAATTGGACCGTCATATAAAGATAAGATGCAAAGGGATTTTAATTTCTTTCATGATGTATTTTTATCATAATAATCCATTGATATCATTCCCAAATCTGAGAAACCAATTCGTTCGGAGATATGATTTGTCAAAAATTGGACAAGAGTGCCAAAGCTCCTGCCACAGGGCTTTCCCACTTTTTGATTTTAGTGTTTGGTGTGCTACATGCGAGGCTACATGTGCTAATTTTCTAACAATGTTCAATAGTTGCTAGTGGGTTTCCAGTTGTTATGTTTGTTCATATACTAATCATTTGTTGTATCCATTTTGTTCAACAATTCGGAATATTTTATGGTTAATTAGGGAGATTGAAGAAGATTTAAACTATACAGCAATTTCCTCGGTAATCGGAAATACCGATACAACGTGTCAGGATTTGAAGCGATCTTCATCGTTGTAATTGGAAGCCATTAATGTATCCACTGTTTCTATGCCGAAAGCATAGACAAAGCTTGAAAATTACTGAATCTGTTCAATAATCATTTGGCAAGGTTGTAACTGGGGGAGTTTATATTTGCGGCGATTAGCCTCATTTGTTTTCCCGATTTATGGATTTTCGACTATACATTTCGGGTTTATTGGGTTTTTAGGCAATAAACTACAGCAACAGTGTCTCAATATAACCACCGCCTACTTCTAAACACTAATGCAAATTATATTTATTACCTGTTCCTCCATCGTCAAAATTTTCAGTTTAATGAATATCATATTAGAGCATCTAATTTGAATTTACCATCCATAGAAGCCCAGTTTCGCTGGCCTGATATATTGAAAATATGCCGACTGACAAAGAAACTGAAACACCCAGAAGGAGCTGTTTAAATTTTTTTTTTTTTTTGTAAAACATAGATAGTATAGCAAGAAGTAAATTATTGAAATTTGAAGAAAAAAAACGAAGGGTTTACTATTTTTTTCAATAAATTTGTTAATCATGTGTTTGTCCACCGCGATTATGTATACACTCCCGAACACGTCTTGGCATTGATGCAATAAGATGGTCTATTTCTTCTTGAGGGATACTATCCCAAGCTACCTATAGTTCATGTCTCAGAGCCTCCAAAGTCCGTGGGGGCTGGGGTAAATTTTCAAGCCTTCTACCCATGATGTCCCAAACATGCTCTATGGGCGAAAGATCGGGGGATTTGGGCGGCCATAGCAAAATATTCACATGGGTCGCTTCAAAAAAGTTTAAACTAACTCTGGCAATATGAGGTCAAGCATTATCTTGCTGAAATATTGGATTCTCAAGCCGCTTAAGGTAAGGGAGAACATATGGATCCACTATTTCTTAAAGATTACGCAGCGCTGTGATGTTACCACGAATAAAGTTTAAAGGTGACCTACTTGCATGTGCAATAGTACCCCATAACATAACGCCTACTGTCCGGTGTACATGACGCTCATTATCAAAGTGAGGTTCACGTCTTTCACCCCGACGTCGTCTAACCCTTATTCGGCCATAATGTGCACCCAAGGAGAATCGAGATTCATCAGAAAAGACGACCTGATGCCATACCACATTCCAATGTTGACGTTCTCTATACCACTGTAATCGTTGCCGGCGATGCTCAGCTGTCATAGGTAACACAAGATGGGGTCGATAATGCTCCAGTCCAAAAGTCATTATCCGGCTATAAAACATTCGGACAGTTACAGGATCGAGTTGTCGCAAATCGGTCTTTAATAGTCATGAGTCTTAAGGTGGGATTTCGTAGCGACGTCCAACGTTCGCGGCTCGACCGCGACGTGCAGCCATCGAGCACTGCTTCAGTGCTTTTCAGTGGCAATGATTTCGTCGCCGGGGCGTGTCGTCTTTAAACCCGGGTACAGACGGCTGTAATGTAATGCGTAATGTAAGGCGAATTCTCCGTGTGGACGGTACTACGAGCGTTACATGTAACGCTCGTAGTACTGAATTCGCCTTACATTACGCGTTACATTACACCTGTCTTGTCCCGGCTTTAGATGCGGCGGCCCGCCCTCTACTCACTTCCAAACGTCGCGGGAGGCCGTGAACGCAAGACGTCGCAACGAAATTGCACCTTTACAAGTCGATCTTGAACTTCATTTGTGCCCCTTCGACGTCCGGTGCCTACTCTTCTTCGATTTTGGGCATTATCAAACCACGCTTGACAACATCTCGTAACAGTAGTTGGATTTGTGTTCGTACGGTTAGCGATTTCTCGAAATGACAACCCCGCCTCCCGTAGAACAATAATTCGACCTCTTTCAAATTCACTTAGCTGGCGATAAATTCCGCGTACACGTGCTCTAGGCATTTTAACAACAACTAAACATCGACTTTGGATCTCCTTGAACAGCTGGTTTGCTGTAAATATTGAAAAAATATGCTAAAAACGACTATGATATGTAAGTATCAAAAAATGTTTACATGAAAAAACCTTCACGATTTTTTTCTCCAAATTTTAATCATTTACTCCTTGCTATTCTATCTATGTTTTACGAAAAAAAATTTAAAATTTAAACAGCTCCTTCTGGGTGTTGCAGTTTCTTTGTCAGTTAGTATATATATTATTGTAAAAGTTAGAGCAGTTCTTTCCGTTTCTTAATTAATCTATACAAATATAGAGATAATTGGTCTATTCGGAACAGAAAATATTAAATTCGTGTGAAATAAGTAGCATTTTTAATATACAGGCTCTTTTATGATCATCCAAATGATATATTTAATTTAAAAAAATCTGTATCTATGCAACTTGTTGAATAGAAAGTTTAAGAACACAACGATTATAACGATCTTATCATGACCCTGGTGGTATATTCTAAGCGACGTTTTCGAACATATGAGGAAAATGGTGCCGTATTCACTTCAATTTCCCGTGGCTTCGCCTAAAACCATAATTAATTTTGTCAATTGTCTTTGTTTCTAGGGCTGCTTCAGTCAAAATTCTATTAGTGAGGTGTAAGTAACCTGTGCTGATGGTATTGATGAAATAGTTTCTATCATATTCATTCATGTACATTTCCTATATTAGTTCCTCGTTTACCATAACCGAAATGTCCTCCTCAATTTAAGCTATTTCAGGTATTTTTGTCCTCCTTGGTACTTCTTGAAACGTATCCACACGTTGGCATCCTTTACGATCGTCCGCGACATTGTTCAACATATGAATAATATTATTATTATGGCTTTTTATTTAATAATATTATATGTTATATAATATTATATGCTATATAAATTATATCATAAGAACATTTTGGTGCAAATGTGTTATTTTTCCGAATGAAGTCATATCGTTTTTAGAGCGCTGTTCAGGTGAACATAGTGCCTATCAATTCATCCAAATGTCTGTAATTCTCGGATTTTTGGGCGAGAATAGTCAATCGAACGCAATAAACTAGAGAGTTGGGAGGTTTGAAGTCCAAATGCGCCGAATAAGTTCGTTATTGGGCAAAAATTCACCGAGTGGTTTTAGAGTTATAGCCATCTGAAATTGTTTCCCCAATAACTCGAAAGATACAGATCTGATCGAATCAAAGCGCGGTAGTTTGAAAAATACCGACACGAAGACTCATGCGAAATCTTGTGATAATGTCATAACTGTAAAATTAAATATATATATATATATATATATATTTAAAAAAGTTCTGTATCTTATAAACTATCCGTCAGATATCGTTGAAATTCACCGAGAGCATATAAAACCTTATTTATGGTAAAGTTCTAGATTTGAACTCGATCGGATCTAAATTGGTGATATTGTAGAAATTTCGAAATATTCCAACGATCGAGATGTACTGGTCCACTGGTTTGCACTCGGCAAACTGAATTGTCAACAGTTTTTCATTTTTGACGTGCCTGGAGTGAATTTAATGAATTATCATGTCATAGACAACATATTAAATCTGTCTATGTTATTTATTTCCGTGCTTCCGAGCGGCCGACCCAAGTTAAATTTTACAAGTCGATACGTCAAGAGCATGTCAAAATTCGAGGTGAAGCAATAATAATTTGTCGAATATATTCTAATAACAGGTAAATTCCTTTTGTGAAATTTAAGTTTTAACTCTCTAACCCCCGGTTTCTGAAAGGCTGGTCAAAGTTAACAAAACTGTCAAATCAGTCCGAGTTTTTGTGCTTTGCGAAAGTCAGATGGGGGTTAACAAGACATTGATCACTGATTAGTTAACATTTGTGTTGATCAGCCTTTCAGAAACTGGGGGTAAGTTGTACATTAATTTCAACCATAGATTCCTCTCATCAAATAAAACACTTTTTTCATTTACCATTTTTCCAGATGCGGCTCAGGTCAAAATTCACAAGCGTTTAAAGATTTCACAATGAGCTAATACACTCCTGGATTTTAAATTATCTATGACATTGACGGAGAACGAGAAAAAGTTACGGTAACGTGGTTTACAGCTTGATTCGGGATTCCAACGCTAATGGGCGGATCCATAGAAGTAGTGAAATTTCTGGAATTCTGATTTTATAACATTCAATGAAGAATATCTCGAAAACGGTTCGTTTAAGAAGAAATGATGAAGAATAATTTAAATTTCTAAAACGATTGTATATTCTCGAAATGACTCAAGAAGAACTTTGTCTGCTCTTTTTATGCTAATTTCATTTAGTTCTATAAATCCACGAGTCTATTACTAGGAAACCATGGAAATAGCAAAAACTGATATTAGGAGAATATATATCATAGTTATGGGAAAGTTCGCAGCAACATTTATTTTATTTAGAAAAAGTATGTCAGAGCTGCAAAATAAAAACTGATTTTTTTTTTATTTCAACAGCCTGGCTCTTTTTAACTGTAACATATTTGGAAATATGGTATATGAAAAAATTGGTTCAAGCCCTGTGGACAAAGGCTTTGGCGCTCTTGTTCAAAATTTGACCGATCATATCTCCGAAATCATTGGTCTCTGGGAATTATATAAATGGATTCTTACGATAGAACTGCATCATAGAAGAAATTAAATTCAAACAGACCGATTATCCCCAATAACGAACTTATCCGAGATATTCATTCCTCAAATCTACTCTGAAAATTATATTATACCAATTAACACTTAGACAATATTGCAGCTTTGTTTTTACTGGAGATATTCTTAACCCAATTTGATTATGTATCTTACCAAAGAATATATTTCCATCATCATATGCATTATCCACGGGCATTATATTGTCATTTTATCTTATAACCTTAAAAGTATAATATCATATCATCCTCATAGTTCCACGATAGCTGGTGTTATTTCATTGGTCATTTTGCATTCAATCCTACTTTGTTTTCTAGAACAGGAGGTGTATTTTATATCAGGAATAACGAACCACAGAAAAATAAGATGACCTTTAAGAACACAGATCATATAATAATTCATAGATAGAATAATTAAGTAGGTACAGCATTCTGTAAAAACATAGAAGTTCTTTATTGAAATTTCGAAAAATTCGAAAGTATTAGCTTGTTAGAGTTGAAAATGATATGAATGGATTTCTATGGTGAAACTGCATCTTGAATTTGAAATTTGTAATGTCAAAAAAAATGTTTTCGTTACTCCGAGACCATAAGGGCCGATTTTGCCCAATAACGAACTTAACCGAGATATTTTTCTCCCAAACCTAGTCTGAAAATTTCAACTGTCTAGCTCGTTCGAGAGTTATTGTAGAAACAAAATTTATAAATTGAAAATTTTTTTTGACACTTTACGGCAACCCGATCAATATAAAACTTCGCATGCATATAAAGGTCATTATTCTACAATTTGATGCTAAATTTCAGACAGATCGAGTGATTGGTTTCGGAAAAATATTCATAAAAAATGTTTTTACTAAAAACGGCCATAACTCCGAAACCGCTTGGTGGATTTCGCCCGTTAACGAAGTCGTCCGAAATATTTACTCTCCAAACCTATCCTGCAAATTTCAATCCTCCAACTCCTTTTGTTCGAGAGTTATCGTGTTAACGGCCGGCTGGACAGAATCGATTTTGACCACGGATCCTTGATCAGTGAGTCGAACCAAATCGTTTAAGACCATTTTCAGCCAAAAATTCGAAAATTACAGACATTTGGGCAAATTGATAAGCACTCTGTTCCGAGGAACAAGATCGCCAAAAATTAACTTCTGAAATTCACTTAGGAGTAATTCGTGATAATGGCATCCACAAAATTGGATATTTATTTGATGAGAGCTATCTATGGTTAAAATTAATGTACAACTTAAAAACTCACTCTGTATATCTGCTACGTGCTTAAAAACGAGAAGTACGGACCCCACTAGTTAAAAAAAGAATTGTCTGACATTAGTAATTCAAAGCGTCATTTAGACTAAACTTAGATGTGGAGATAGGCAGATTTGACGTGATTTCGAGATGATGCTGAGATACACCTTCGACTTTGAGAAACTAATCTTGGTAATTGGAACGAAAAAAGTAGGTCAAAACGTGTCCAGTTGTCAACTAATTCGCCGTAATGTTAGCATCGGGCCTTTTCACATGTAATCACGATATCGAAATATTTTGAATTGTGTAATCAACACTCGCCTGATTATCAAGCAAGGGATAAGCAAATTCATAAAGATATGCTACAGGGGCTTTATAAATGATTGTAACAACGTAGTCGGTTCTGAAACCCCCACATTTTGCCGCTCCATATGCATGTTGTTCCTACTTGCAATTCCAGCCACAGAATCCATATTATACGCATAACCTCACCTTTATTTACGTTTTCAATGATAAATGAAGAGTACCAAAATGATTGTCACTGGGAGATTACTTTTCCTCCCGTCCCAGTTTGGATCAAAAATTTTTATTATACGAAATAATGTTATAGTTCCCATAAGGTTGTAAAAAGTGTAATTTTCAAATAAATGAATTTTTGCATTTAGGTACATAGCAGAATTGCCGAGCCTAACACCTCATGATTTACAATAGACCTTGTGAAGACCAGAGTAGGTTCATTTGATTGAAAGAGTGATGAATTATAAATGATACTGGAATTTTACTCCATTTCAAGGAGTTTTCTTTCAGAAAATATCAAGCTGATGGAATCAGTAGGGAATTACTCATTAGTTGGGATTCTTTTCTCCTAGGTCATTTTCAACAGATATCATAGTAGCTATTGAACAGTTATGAATAATCTGTCTCCTTTTGTTCGAATGCAAGAATTGAATTGAAATCCTATTTAGAATTTTTGATATGCATCAGGTACTGATAACTGAATGAATACTGTTGAACTAATTTTTATGTTTGAATGCAGGTAATAAATCCATACAAATGGACAGAATACATCGAATAACTGTAATTTAACTCCCAGTTTGGAAGTTTGACAATTTGTGGGAATTCTAACAATGAATTCACATTAAATATTCAAAATGTCTCTTTATCGTTTGTTGTCAAATATATTTTTGCGCGTATGTTCTGGGGAACATCGCGTTATAGTTTTGCCCAAATGTCGGTAACTTTCGAATTTTTTGAAAAAAATGGTCTCAAACGATTAAGTTCGACTCCCCAATGAAGAATTCGAGGTCAAATTTGATTCTGTCCGGCCGGCCGTCCGGCCGTTGCCACGATAACTTGAGAACGAAAAGAGCTAGCGACTTGAAATTTTCAGGGTAGGTGGAGCATCCCAATACGACGGACAATTTCGTTAATGGGCATAATCGGCCCAGTGGTTTCCGAGTAATAATTTTGTTTTCAACCAAAATAAATCCGATCGAATTGAAACTTGCTGGGTAGTCGTAGAATATGAACCTAAGCACGTTTGTGAAATTTTGTGCGAATCGTATTGCTATATTTTTGTTGTCACGATAACTTGAGAACGGAATGAGATAGCGGCTTGAAATTTTCAGGGTAGGTGGAGCATCCCAATACGACGGACAAGTCCGTTAATGGGCATAATCGGCCCAGCGGTTTCCGAGTAATAATTTTTTTTTCAACCAATATAAATCCGATCAAATTGAAACTTGGCGAATAGTTGTAGAATATGAACCTAAGCACGTTTGTGAAATTTTGTGCGAATCGTATGGCTAGAAAATTATTAAAAAATTATTAAAAATTATTTTTGTTGTCACGATAACTTGAGAACGGAAAGAGATAGCGGCTTCAAGTTTTCAGGTTAGGATGTGCACCAGAACGCGACATTTCAGTTTGATTATGAGTCTAATCGGCCAAACGGTTTCAGAGTTATAGCCATCTAAAATTTTCTGAAATTTTGTGGTTTTTTGTTCCTCATTAAATCGAAAAATACTGCACCGATTGAATTCAAACATGGTTATTAGTTGTAGAATGCCAACGCGGAAATGTTTGCAAAATTTGGTGAAGATAGCATTTGTAGAAAATTTTGAATAAATCATTGAAAATAAAAAAAAATGATTCTATATATCAGTAACTGATCGTTTGAAATTGCTGTAATTTTGCAAGAGCCTTCATAACCTAACTCTACTACCAATTTTCAAGTTTTAATACGATCGGTTAAATATTGTTGGAGATTCGAGCATTCTTATGTGAATTCAGTAGATGGGTGACCGTTGCCTCGATAACTTTCGAACGAAAGGAGATAGGGACTTGCAATTTTCAGGGTAGGTTGCGTATCCGAAAGGGAGAGTTGAGTTCGATTTTGGGCATAATCGGTCTAATGGTTTCCGAGTTATACCCACCTGGAATATTATTTCCTTGATAACTCAAAAAATAAATATTCGATCGAATTGAAGTTTGGTAACTAGTAGTAGAAAATCAACATAAAGACGTGTTTAAAATTTTGTAAGAACCGTACCCCTAGAAAATAAAAAAAAATGACGAAACAAAAAATTTTAAGAACCGTACCCCTAGAAAATTTCAAAAAAATCACGAAAAATAAAATTGGTTCAAGCACTGACGTGAAGTCAGAAGCTTTTGCGCGTATGTTCTATTGTCCATTCTTCTGTATTGGACACCCTTAATCGAATTTACCATGGTAAATTATGTTGTCCATTCTCCTGTATTGTCCAATACAGGAGAATGGACTTGTTTCCAATATTTTGGCAGCACATTGTTATTGACGATTTAAGGTCCCCAATATTATCGTAGTGTCCTTTGAAAACCTCATCTTAGAGATATGCAAAAATGCTAAAGTCCAAGCTATTCAAGTCTGGAGAGCGTGTTGGAAAGGAATGCTGAAGTCCTCGACCTATTATAGGGTTGTCATAAACTCCTGCAAATAGCTCAAATCTGCAGAATTAGTGTGGGCAGTTGCCCCATCTTGTTGAAAATATCCCAACTGTATTTCGTCGTCATCTAGTTGGTTTATGAATGGCCTTTTGTACCTTTCACCATTAATGCTATCATGAAAGAAAACTGGGCCATATATTCTACGACGAGAAACTGCTAACCACACACCAACTTTATGCGAAAGTAATGGAGTCTGAATAATACTGTGGGGGTTCTCAGATGTCCAAAATCTGTAGTTTTGAGAATTCACTTAACCCAACAAGTGAAACCAATCCCCATCACTGAAAAAACTTAAGTCTTATAATTTGTCGACGTTAAGATTATTTAGAAAACAATAGCAGTACTCTAGGCGACGTGGAATATCTATTGGTAGGAGTTGTTGCTTGCCATCCTTATTTGGTAAGGGTTTTTTTTTCCATATTTTGTGGTTAGATTCAAGGGGATACCAGACTGTAAAGATAATTTGACATTTGAGGATTTTCTTCAACTCGTGTTCTGACTTCTTCAACAACTTCTTGAGAAACTTCAGATCTTCCTTGCCCCTTGTTAACGTTTCCAGTCTGCATGAATCTGTTCATAACACCTCTGATGTGGGCTTTCAGAGAAGATTTTAGCATCTGAACATCAGGATATTCTGCCAGATATTCATTTGTATAGACCTCTACGGAGTAAATTCATTCATTATTGATTGATACACCATTGCGGTTATAGGACATCACAATAAATGTGTTTTGTTCTGAGACATAAGTCATTGCATATTTAAATGATTTGGAAACTGAATTTTCATCAATTTTAAAAAGAATCTTAAAATTGACAATAATTTATTATTGCATGTCGGTTTAGAAATTTCATGGTATAAATAGAACACAAGAAGTGAGGAGTGGCCAATAAAATCCAAAGCCAATGTTACAATCATTTATAAAGACCCTGTACTATCTCTAGACTTCATAGAATCTTGTTTGTGATTTTAGCTGGAATGAGCCACAGCTTCTGAAGATCCATTTGATATATTCTCCGACAAATTGAAGAGATGTTTAGGACTCATCCGCTAGCCACCAATCAATATCACCAGATCTTACCCCATGGTTTATTTCCATGTGGGGATACTTGTGAGTAAAGTAAATATTATTGCGAAGGAATAACTTCAAAACAGATGCATAATTTAATAATTGAAATGATTTTTTCAATACTTAATTTTGAAATAAAAATCCTGCCTGAGGATGATCTGAACAGACGTAGGAAGGTATACATACCAGTGGATTAAATGAGAATAACTGGAAACGGAGGAATTAATGTATATTACCAAAATCCCAGAATGAAGTTCATGCATTCTCTGGATAGAACTCATAAACACGCGCTCTCTATGTGAACGAAACTTTCATGTGCCAACATGGAGAAAAATAGGTCAACTTTCATATCCCGTTTTCAAATTGGAACATAGATATTAACTCTTCGTTTCGTAGTTTAATTAACTAGAACGGATTGCAACAGGAACACCGAGTGTACCATTGCGGCAAATAAATATCTACATAGTAGCATTGTTCATCTCAGAACGCGTAATAGAAAACAGGTAATGTAACACAACGGTTTATTATTTTCGCATTGAATTCAAATAATTGTCTCTATTTCATATCTACCTCTACCAATATTTTTACCTTATCTCTTATCTGCTTTAACTACTGATCGTAGAACCTTCAAAAATCTATAAAGGGGGGTGTTCAAGTTGTATGTTAAGTTTAACTCTCCTCAAATGAAACACTTCTTGCGCGCTTGTTCTGCAAGAAACAGCGTGCCATCATTTTGCCCGGATGTCTGTATTTTTGGAATTTTCCGCAGAAAATGGTTTCGACGAGTCCGATGAGTTCGACTCACTGATGAATAATCCGGGGTCAAATCCAATTATGTCCGACCGGCCGTTAGCACGATAACTCTCGAACGGAATGAGTTAGAGAGTTGAAATTTTCAAGGTAGTTTTGGAGCGTAAAATATCTCGCTTAAGATCGTGTAATGAGCGAAATCCACCGAGTGGTTTCGGAGTTATGGCCATTTCTATTTAAAATATTTTTTTAAGAATATTTCCGAAACCGATCATTCGATTTATCTGAAATTTAGCATCAAATTGTAGAGTCATGACCTTTATATGCCTGCGACGTTTTGTATTGATCGGATGGACTAGCAATAAAAATTAAAAATGTGAAAATTTTGAATTTACAATTACTCGGAAAATACTGATCTGATGAGTTGAAACTCGTTAAGGCTAGGCCAGACCAACGCGTTCAGCTCGCGTCCGCAATGGCGTGCACGTGGGCGATCACTGCGCGTGCAAAAGTTGTGCACACCGCCGCGTCCGTTCAGGCGTTCACCGCTGTCACTTCAATGTCACTACAATGTTGTTTGATACTGATGATGACATTGAAGATATTCTACTTCTGTCTGCAATAATTGAAGACGAAGAGGAACAAAAAAGGTTAGTAGATTGTAATCACAGTATGTTCGCACTTGAGGTGGGTATGAAAACAGCTTCTAGTGTGGATACATAATCATGGGTCAAGATATTGTGCCAGTATACTAAATACATAAATTGGATATCGCCTAATCATATTTTTTTCAGAAAACCAAGAGTATGAGTACACAGCATAAATTAAACTAGAGAAAGAGAAGGTGAATGCAAACCTTGCACTGGAAATTACGTGAAGATGAAAAGCGATTTTACATTTACTATAGAATGTCTATTGAATGTTTTGATGAACTTTTGAATGTGATTAGAGACTCTATTAAAAAGAGTACACAAATTATCGCAATCCAATATCACCAGAAGAACGACTGTGTTTTCTCCATAATTCTAAATATATTATTACGAATTCCGTAACTTTAACTACAATTATTTCTTAATATAAGCTTGTAACTAAAGTATAAAATTATAATTTCTGCTCCCAGAAATGTGACAAAATAATTTCAATCTCCCATTCCATTATTTCCCCGTTTGTACGGTTTCTCCATCCATGAACTACTTTGTACGTATTTTCAATTTCGAATACCTAATCTCATCAATACGACAACTATTTATTTTGAACTGTCAAATGATTATAAACAGAAAACCATGGCAATATAAGCTGCGTGCGTGATCCGATCGCCACCGCCGCGTGCGGACGCTGCACCGGACGCCGCGGCCAATCGCAGGACGCATCGGTGTGAACGCATCGCTACAAGTTCATAGAAAACAACTGATCGCCACCGTGCACGCCACCTCGGACGCGAGCTGAACGCGTTGGTGGTCTGGCCTTGCCTTTAGTTAGATGCAAAATACTGACTCAAATACATACGCAAAATTTCGCCAGCATAGCATAACTAGAAAATATTCAAAAAATATTTAACTATTTTTGGAATATTTTGCTTGAAATTCCAAAACCAAATATCGGATTGAATTAAATTTTGGCATTTCGGTGACACATAATGACCTCTTGGGATGTGCAAAATTCCACTGAGAACGGACCACTAGGCGCCTCAAAAAAAAATTGATAATTTAGAACTTCCAAACGGGGCAAATTGTAAAAATAAAAAATCACTCATGTGAAGTTAGTATTCTTTGGTGCACTTGTTCACGTTGGCTAATTTGAATTGAATTATGAGTGCTTCAAGCTCAGTGGATAGAGCGAGCCATAGATCTAGTCAGAGGGTAGTGGACACCATTCACTGTCGGGTCAAGAATTAACAGTCTGTGCTTAAGCTGGCGTAAGGATACAGTAATAGAGTCGACAAAGAACACAACCGACTCTCCTTAGTCGCACAAGCCCCTAGAAGCTTCTGAGGGATCATCTTGGGGAAGGTCTAGGAGGGTCAGTATAATCCTAATCATAGATTTAGCAAGCACGCCAATGCAGATTGACTTCACTAGGAAAGAAGTGAAAGCTCTAAAAAAGCATTCACATGGGGTCAATCAGCTTTGACGCGCTTGCTAAAGATTATGATTATACTGACCCTCCTAAGTTTTCCCCAAGGAGATCCCTCAGAAGCTCCCAGAAGCTTGTGCGACTAAGGAGAGTCAGTTGTGTTCTCTATCAATCTTGTTACTGTATCCTTACGCCAGCTTAGGCACATCACTGTTAATTTTTGACCCGACAGTGTATGGTGTCCACTACCCTCTGACTGGATCTCTGGCTCGCTCTATCCACTGAGCTGGAAGCACTCATCATTCAATTCAAATTAGCTAACGTGATCCAGCGCGCCAAAGAGTACCGACTTCAGGTCAGTGCTTTTTATATTTTTCGATTACCATTTTTACAGATTCGGTTCAGGTAAAAAGTTACGAGCGTTTGAAGATTTCAAAATGTTCCAATACAGTCCTGCCTTCAAATTATCTATGACTTTGATGGAGAACGAGCAAAAGGTACAACAACTTGTCTCACATCTTGATTCGAGGATTCCAAAACCATGACAAAGCAACTGTTTCCTCTGATAAAAGGAATCTGTGGTTTAAATGAATGTAAAGCCTATGGACTCACCCTGTATATGTACCTATTCCGAATTCCGTATGTTAAGATGAGTGATTAAAATTTGCCATCAATTAGTGAGTTACAATCGATTAATGAAACATACCATCAATAAATGGAGTTTACAATAAATAAAGGAAGCTTACAATTAATGAATGATGTAGAATATATTTTTAAATTAATGAATATTCTCTAAACGACTCAAAATAAACTTCACCTGCTTTCTTTATGATAATTTCATTCAGTTCCATGAACCCGTGAGTCTATAAGTAGGAAACCAGTGAATAAAAGAAGATTAGAATCAATAAATTGTGATAAAAGTCAATGAATTTCTCGAAACTCAGTTTTTCGTCTAAGATCCCAAGATCGAATACCATAATTACCTGAAGGTTGTGGGATTATTTGCTCGGGATGTTTAGGTACATGTAGTTTGTGTTAGCAAAACTGAGTATATGAAATTCATTCATGAATAAATGAACGAGCGCTCTAAAGCTCTCGTGATGCCACATCTGTGATTCTATAATTTAATATTCAATTGATGAAATCTCATACTTCAATCCGCGAACTGATGAAATTCATCTATTTTTTTTTCTATTGTACATTAGTTCATTCTTTGATAAGAATTATGTCGGAAATGTCAAGAAATCAGGTAATATAGTTAGAGAGAGTCCATTATTTTCAAAATAATGGTAATGTGTGTAATAATTCTTGCAAACCAATTTGTAGTGGTTTTCCGAAATATTCCACTATTGCGCTGTGCCAAGATTCCGATGAATTACATTTTCCTATGTTATCAGGATACTTTGGGAGGTGAATTCATCACTAAATGGTTCCTTTCTGGATTTTCTCTCCCTAACTCTGAAAATATCTTGGAAATAAAAAAATTATTATTAATTAATAATTGACAAATTTCGGAATAACTATCAACAAGAAATAATTCTGAAGATTTTCGCTTGGTGTCTGATTAAGGAGTCTGATTTACTCTATGAAATGTTACAGAATTGTGGTTTATTATGCAACATTGTTTTATATATTCTGACATAAATCTAGTGTTTCTTACGCAGAAGCAATTTCAAAATAATAAAAATTCTATTTCCTAAATATTCCTCTGAGTTTGGGAGAAATAAATGCAGGAGGGAACCATTTGGTAACATTTTCCTAATATGTCCATTTAAGGAAATATCCCATCAAAGCATCTTCGTCTTCAATCAAGTAAGATATAGGTAACCCGCTCAAATCGATATTATACAGCAGTCGGACTCGATTCGTGAAGGAGATTTCAAAGTTATTTGCACTTCGTCGAGTGCGGTGTTAACAATTGAATCCTTGTCTTAATTGCTTGCTGTCAAGTTTGGGATCTGCCGCTCTCGACCTATTTCCTATGCCCGCTCTTCTATTTTAACCGTTGGCACCTAGCTACTGTAAATATTATGTTCGATCCCCCGCAACTGACGAATAGAAATCAGGAGTTTTCCAGAACAGCTGAACCAGAATCGGCACGGTATGATAGCTTCCTCGTCAAGCCTGCCACGACAGTTTTGGCGAATAACAAAATAGATCAGATATGCGTCATTTAACAGGTTTTAGCAGCTGTAGTCATGAATTAATCACCGAATTCTTTCACGCCACTGTCTTTGCATATTCAATAAAAACTGAATTGTACCATGCGTACCTAGGAAAATGATGGAAGTTCACACTGAACCTTGGGTAACACCATCGAAAATCAATAATAGTGTTTGTTTATCAAGGATGTACCGGGGTTTCAATTATTTATTTAATTTCGACAACGAATCATTGGTCGCATTCAGCGGACGAAGCGCTCAGCCACTTTACGCTACCGCTACCTAGCACAAATCAAATGTGCTCCATAAAATAGCC
Source organism: Halyzia sedecimguttata (assembly GCA_937662695.2). NCBI lineage: Eukaryota > Metazoa > Arthropoda > Insecta > Coleoptera > Coccinellidae > Halyzia > Halyzia sedecimguttata. The sequence goes on from OW569411.2 coordinate 37,943,743, forward strand.
TCCGCTCCACAACGTGTTGAGTTCGTAGGGCATGTGCCACCGAACGTTTTGGTAACGGTTGCGCAACTGTTTCGTCCGCTGAATGCGACCATTATTCATCAATGGAATATCTACGTATCGTTCCTTTTCTGGGAAGAATGTGAACGGTTTACTTATTATGTGAATAGCAAGATTATTTTACTTCATTCGGGAGAGACCCATCTCAAGCTGAAAGAAATTCGTTATATTTTAAAAATGAAATCATTAACCTTTATTTGCAAGACACAGCATATCTTCAAATAACAACTCTCCACTACTTTCCAAACAGATTGTACCCGGAAAAATCTTTGGTGTTTGCGATTTTTTATCACTACATATACAGTGCGTTTCAAAAAGTACGCACCAAGGGGAAATTTTCTTGCCTGTATAGTTTTAGAAATTTTGGTATTTGGGAAAGTTGGTGCTCAAGAAATGATGATTTTTGACATATATGTCATTGATCCTGTTACTCTGCTAACCTATCAAAATAGACTTTTTGGCGCTCTAGTTTCTCGGAACTGAGTGCTTATCAATTTGACCAAATGTCTGTAATTTTCGAATTTTTGGCTGTAAATGGTATCAAACGATTTGGTTCGACTCACTGATCAAGAATCCGAGGTCGAAATCCAATCTGTCCGGCCGGCCGTAGGCACGATAACTCTAGAACGAAAGTAGTTAGAGGATTGAAATTTGCAAGGTGGGTTTGGAGCGTAAATATCTCGGTTAAGTTCGTTAATGGGCGAAATCCATCAAGCGGTTTCGAAGCTATGGCCGATTTTAGTAAAACACATTTCTTCTGAATATTTCCGAAACTGATCACTCGGTCTATCTGAAATTTAGCATCAAATTGTAGAATCATGCCCTTTATACGCATGTGAAGTTTTGTATTGACCAGGTTACCGCAAAGTCTCAAAAATTTTCAAAATAAAAAAAAAATTTCTACAATAACTCTCGAACGGAATGAGCTAGGCAGTTGAAATTTTCAGAGTAGGTTAGGGAGATGAATATCTCGGCTAAGTTCGTTATTGGGCAAAATAGGCCAGATGGTTTCGGAGTAACGAAAAAAAAAAATATTTTGAGAAACAAATTTCAAATTCAATTTTTATTTAAGATGCAGTTTCACCATTAAAATCCATCGATATCATTTTCAACTCCAACAAGCTAATACTTTCGGAGATATGATTTTTCTAAATTTCAATGATGAATCGTACTTCTATGTTTTCACAGAATGCTATAATTATTCTATCTAAGCTTTATTATATGATCTGTGTTCATACTCGTACATTTCATCCTGTTCTATAAGAGAGAGTCAAATTCAGTTCAGCTATTTTAATTTGATTTCTTCCATGGTGCAGTTCTCATGCTCAGATTGCTCATTTAATCTTGATAAATAAACTATTATTTGAATTGAATTTCCTTTATGATGCAGTCTATCATCAGAATACATTAGTAGCTTTCTATTTGACGCTGTATCACTTCCAAAGTGATGCGAAATCAGTGGATCTGCGTTCTATTTGACAATCCTAGCTTTCTATTTGACTGATTAATTTCCGAGTTTCTTCACTTCGAACTGAGGTGAATTTGACAAATTGAAAGACTTTTTCAAATCAAGGTTGTATTAAACTGATTCCACTAGAGAGCAACATCAGTTGGAAGTGATGCGCATCAGTTCAAAATCACAACATTGTCAAATAGAACACAGATCCACTGATTTCGCATCACTTTGGAAGTGATACAGCCTAAATAGAAAGCTACTATCGATATAATTCCCAACTCTGAGAAACCAATACTTTCGGATATATAATTTGTCTGTTTGAACTAGAGCGCCAGAAAGCTCCTGTCCACAGGGCTTGAACCCATTTTTTTTTTCAAAATGACCAAAAGACGTAAAAATCAGAACAATATGAAAAAGTTTCTGAACGAAATGTTTGCTCCGAATTTCATTTTATACCAAACTGCCAAATTTCATAGTGCAATTTCGAAATTTTTCGATATTAATATTTTGATGTCAGCATGGTAGAGGGAGCTTTGGAATGTAATTCCAATGAAACTGACATTATCACAATTCAAATAAAGTTTATATTAATTCAATGTTCCTCATAAATTATGATTACTTTTGTGAAGACCTTGCAATATTGGTGCAGACCAAATTATACTATAGAAATTAAATGCGCAAAGAGCTAATATCTTGCTAATTATTCTTGGAACATCATATGAAATTAAATTCTTCGATATCACATCTGAAAAAGAATTCTCCAATCCTCTGAAATCCCTTGTGAATTTATTAACACAAATACCACTACAAACGCAATAAAGACACCATCTAAAACAAAGTTACCTGTGAAAATGAAATCGAGGGGACAGGAGCATTAAATAAATAAAAAAATTGTAGGTTAATAATTCTATGCGCCAGTCAAATCGATTTCATTTTATTATTTTCACAGGTATCTTAGTTCTAGATGAGGTCTGTATTGCGTTTTTAGTGGTATTTGAGTTAATAAATTCACAAGGGATTTCAGAGGATTGAAGAATTCTCCTTCAGATGTGACATCGAAGAATTTGATTTCTTTTGATGTTCCAAGAATAATTAGCAAGATATTAGCTCTTTACGCATTTCATTTCTCAAGTATAATTCGGTTTGACCAAGATTGTGAGGTTTTCACGATAGTAATCGTAATTTATGAAAAACATTGAAATAATATAAACTTTATTTGAATTGTGATAATGTCAGTTTCATTGGAATTAAATTCCGAATAATTTTACAAATTTCCACAAATCCCAAAACTCCCTCTACCGTGTTGTCATCAAAATATTAATGTGAAAAAATTTCGGAATTTCACTAGTTTGACATTTGACAGTTTGGTATAAAATGAAATTCTGAGCAACATTTCTTTCAGATACTTTTTGATATTGTTCTGATTTCTACGCCATTGGGTAATTTTTCTAAAAAAAATGTCAATTTTGACAGGTTTGCTGAGTAACAGGATCAATGACATATATCTCAAAAATCATCATTTCTTGAGCACCAACTTTCCCGAAAACCAAAACCCCAAAAAACTATACAGGCGAGAAAATTTCCCCTTGGTGCGTTTTTTTTGAAACGCACTGTATAAATATATAAAAATTTGGGTCCTCTGATAATCCAAGACGCAAGTAAGTGTTGAGCCAGATCTACATCCTTAAATTACATATGTTTGAAATTGAATAGTGCCCAGTAGGTTTCTATTTTCATTATTTTGCAACTCGATAATGTGATTAAGGGAGGGGGAGGTACTGCCACCATCCTCCTCCGATATTTCGCAAGCTGATTTCCAATTATTTCAATCGCTACAATACTAATGCTATTTCCATATATTCCTAACAACCAATTGACCTTTATCGATCCAGCATCGAAAATTCTCACATAGATAGAAAAATGATTGTTGATATCAAGGGTGATTACAGATAAAAAATATCAAACTTGATTATGTTTCATTGGTTTGAAGTTAATGTGAAAAGAAGGCATTATGTTTGGGTCCTGTAATATACTCGGTGACTTAAACTCAGTATTATAGATACACGCAGGATGTAATAATTTCCTCAACATGATTTTTTGGCAGCAGAATGACCTTTATTGAATGCATGTTGTGGTAACATTGTCCATGTTTCATCTGTAGGAATTCGATTTCAACAAGGAATTCAATTCCTATTTGTAACTACAGGGTGTCCCAAGTTCAAGTACCTATTAGACATCACAGGGTGTTTCAAATTTTGTGTCGAAAATTGTTATCAAAAATTGGCCATTACTTCTGTTTTTCAAATTAGAACCCTATTTTTTGATGATTGCGTTGGATTCTGTGGTGAAAAATAATGATAGTTTTCTATAATGATTATGCTCCTAAATTCAATAATTTCTGAGTTTTTTTTTTATTTAGGAGCATAATCATATTAGAAAACTATCATTATTCTTCACTGCACAATCAACGCAATCATAAAAAAATTGGGTTCAAATTTGAAAAACAGAAGTTATGGCCAATTTTTGATCACAATTTTCGACACAAAATTAGAAACATCCCGTGATAATATTTCTGAAATTCAAAAGATTCATGACCTTTCCACATTCTTCCTCTTCGATGTTGTAAAAAGGGTTCACGCTCAGGATGTTTAAAATAAGAATGATGATATACTGACTAAACATATTCGACTTCTTTCCGGTTTTTTTCTCGATATTTTGCAAACTATCGAATGAATACCATGATGATACCAGGGATGCAAAACTTGAAAAAAATCTATTTTCATCAAATTTATTTCCACTCCCTCTATAACCGGAAGTGCCTGGGCTTCGAAAATATTTTAGCTCCGTAGAGAAGTTCAAGCAATATCATAATCCAAGTTTTCAGATTTCAAATATGTCCAGTTCTCCAGAAACGTCTAATAGGCATTCGAACTTGGGACACCCTGTATATAGTTAGAGTTAAGATTAAATTCGAAGGGTGCGAAAGACGCAAACTGAAGTTCATTAGCGACATATCAGACCTTCTCTGACGGGACATCAAGTATTGAAATCGAAACCTCAGCTCTCCTGGCTCCTCAGGCCCGAGTATATTGTCTGGGTGAACCGAATATCTGTATCTAGAATACGTGGTATTCGAAGATAATACGTCAGGACCCTCATAAATTTTGGTGCAACTTTGAGAACGCCTGAGTTGCGTCTAAGCGGAGTATTTCAGTCATGGAATTAATCAATTGGCGTTCCACACCACCGTGGGAGTACCACCCTTGAGAGTGGTGAAAAGCCAGAGGGGAGACATTAGGTACCGCTAGTGACAACGAGGGTATGGACCGTCGGTTAAAGGCCAGTTCTGATACGAGGTTTTATCCCTTGTAATAAAACGATGAAAGAATAAGAGACGATTAGCGTTCAATATAAGGGATTCACGACGAGATTCAAATTAGCCAGCTTTCACTGAGACGAAGTCGGAGTAAATTGTAGTTGTTGTCGAACTTCAGTAATTGCGAAAGTAAATTCTATTGAAGTTATGAAGATTTTCATCGATTGAGAATTGTAAATGGAGTATACATATTAACCAGGCCCTAGGCGAATGATGCAAAAATCCTACATATCGTGCGAAAATAAAATATCATATCGTAGTTTTTTGTAAGGGAATCCGATAGCTATCATTAGTTTTTGTGCCTCCAGCTATTAGTTGAGCGTAAGAAAATGCCTCGAGTACTTCAAAATTGTCACCCCTTCAGTGATGTTGGTATGGGTAGAATTGTCGATATGCGATATGTGTTTCCTATCGTAAAATTGGCCAGCGTGTTGATAGAAACGCAATGACTAAAATGCATGTGTGTCGCGTATGTACTGAAGATGGTGAAGAGGAGCACGAGGAAGAAGAGGAGCACTGGTCAACTGAGGTGTACCAAAGAGCGTCAAGATAGGTGCTTCAGACAACTAGTTCTGCGAGCTTGTTCTAGACAAATCGCCCAGTGGTTTGGAGTAGAAGACACAACCTGGGTGACTGCCGTCATCTGCTGGGTGACGCGGAGCGGCAGTTACCGTGGTTACGCTTAACTTCGCATGTGCGGAGCAGTCGTATCTATGACTATCTTGAGGTAGAGCTATTACCATGCTATATATCGCTCCATTCCAGCCTTTGGATTATTTTCAAACTGATAAGTGCTGCCTTTGAATGTCGACCACTGTCGTCAACGTTAGAACTGGTGTAGAGAACGGCAGCATTAGGGGGAAAAATGCCATGATGTCATCTTCAGCGTTTCTGTCAAGATGTGCTCGATGACCGTAGAATGTTAAGTTTCCAGTGTGGAGATCGACGTGATATTGGGTTCGCTTTTGCGAGACATGTGCAAAGGATTGTCGAAGTATGGCTTTGTGAGGCTATTTCCTATGCCAGCTGATCATCACTCCTCTTTATTCGAAGTAATATGACAGCTGCGCATTATGTTGATGTTATCCTACAAATCTACCTTACTGACGTATCTAGATCAAACACATCTAATCCACACGTCCTTTTCCAGCAAGACAACGCATGCCTTCATATTCTCCATCCAACTATGGGCTTTCTGAAGAAGCAGGCGTTTATGTTTTGCTGTGACCACTCCATTCACCGGATTTAATCGCCATCCAACATTTGAGGGATAGGATTGGGAGGAGAATGTCCACTTTGCAGCATTCCCCACGAAATGAACCTGTTCAGTCCGACTGGTAGAGTATCCGTGTTAGCTGGTGAGGATGACCAGAGCCTAAAGGAATTGATCAATTCACGGGTGATGTTGAAATAACAACTCTGTTGGGTCAATTCCCTGGAGAGTGTACATGTACATTGATCAAATCCCTAAACTGGTTCAGTGATAAGACGAAATATTATCAATCTAGGTCCTTGTGAAATCTCAAACATTTCAAGTGACAGAAGGCGAAATATTTGTCGATTTTAGGGATAGCTACCTCATCGTCCAGCGTTCCCCCAAAGAGGAATGTGTAATTCAGGGCAGATACGTACCGGTTTCATGGATGTTACCAATCATCGGCTTAACTTAGCCACCGAATGACAAAGGAGGGAACTCTAGGAAACTTAAACCCTATTGTGGCGAAGTACTGAAACGAAAATCTTACCAGTGCCACCTAGGAAGATCCTTACGAACTCCAACCCTATTTGATGCGGGAACCTTCGTAAGATTTTCTTCCCAGTACTTCGCCACAATAGGTTTTAATTTTCCTGGAGCTCCTTCGTTTGTCATTAAGTGGCTAAGTTACGCTGATGATTGGTAACAACCATGAAACCGGCACGTATCTGCCCTGAATGACACCTCTTTGGCGGATTACGAGGGAATGTCCGTTGATGGTTGGAATCGACTAATATTCCGCTGTGTCTCCAAGATAATAGCTGTAAGCTACAGTCACCTTATTCCATTTTTAGTGAATATACTTATTTGATATATAATAACGTTCCGGAATTGTTATTAAAACATATTGATTTGTGGGATCCTGACTGACGCAAAACTTCACTCCTTTTACAAGCACATCTTTTTGTTTTATATTGAATTTTAGATTGTTGACAGGAACACTTCTTGAATACTTCACATCCAAATAAGCACAATTTGCCTACAATCTCACATAGACTCGGATACGTTCGTGGAACTGTTTCGGTGTATGTCGTAGCAGCTATTTGAAGAGCATTTCTAGGTAGCGAATCTTTAATAATTCCAGCTGAAATTATTCTTTATATCTAATACCATCCCCTGAATGTTATTTCAATCTAATGGGATTCTATCCTTGGGTTCATCAACCAAACCTATGTAATCCGCCAAAAAGCCTTTAAATTGCTTCGAGGAAACTTCTTTAATTATTTCAGCTGAATTTTTCAAGTGTCTCGGGAGTTCTCACAAGCGTAACATACAGCTGTGCGACTTAACAGAGTTGTTATTTTAACATCTCCCGTAAATTGATCAAATTCCTCAGGGATTCAATTAAATCTCCGGTTTCGTAATTTCCTTGCTACATTCAGAGTGATCTCTGACCAATGACCCACATGGCAGGAGGTAATAGAGTTCCTTATGAGGAGTCAGAAAAGGGCACTCAAACATCTCTTATGACTACTAGTTTCTGAGATACATGGTGTTTCTAGAAAATCATAGAATTTTCAAACCAAGTTCAAAACTGTTGTATCGATTATGAAAATATTATGCAAGCTGATTATTTATGAACTCTTAAATGAATCTGAAAGGAAAAATGGGTACAAAAACAGGACCGTACTAAAACATTATTTTTTTACGGCCGTGTCCCAAAACATCACTCTGTACATGTAAATGAAAACCAATATTTTTGTTGTCAGTTTCACGAAGAGAAAAAAAAATTCTATGGAAATCGATAAGCAATTCGAATGTCACAATTTTTTTCTGCAGAGTAGAGCCATCTGAAAAACAAAATATCTCGTTTTTGTCATTAAAATCCAAAATAATTCCTATTAATCTCGAAATAATCAAATGATTTCGATGAAAACTATGATTATGAATAAAGTTCTAACAAATAATACAAATGTGCAAAAAAGGATCGTATCTGAGCCTTCGTTTTGATGATCGGATATTAAAAACACCAATCTGTATATATATACAAATCAGGGATGTTGCGGATGCTGATTTTTTCACATCCGCGGATGCGGAGTTTTGAAAGCTCACATCCGCGGATGCGAATGAGGATGCGGATGTTTGAGATATTATGTAAATAAAGTCTATTAATGAAGAATTAAAACAATTTTAACTTAATTATTAACATTTATATTGTAATCAAATCAAACATAAGTAACTATTTTTATATTAAACACCTACTGGTTCTTATATTAGTAAGTGAAATTAAAAATAGGATCATTATGCTTAATGAACAGTAGGACCCGCCCAAATTATTTCTTGTCGCTAGCGCTACTTGCATGATATTCGCATCCGCATGAACATCCGCATTGATTAATGCGGATGCATATGCAGATGTCCAAATCTATGCGTAAGTTCCGCATTTGCGGATTCGGATGCGAATGTTCGCAACATCCCTGATACAGATTAAGATAGACCACTCCGTATATATATACAGAGTAGTGTATCTTAATGAGATAAATGTGAATCATATATCACATTTTTTCTTATTTTTGAAGAGGAAAAAAACGCTGTTGGAAATAATGTTTATGTGTACATATTCAATTAGCAATTAAACTAAATAATTAAAAACTGATTTTGGTAAAATTTGAGGTTATTCCAAATATCAAGGTTATCCATCCTCCATTAGTTCTCTGAATTAATTGAGATCTGTTGTTAATAGTTTTCTGATAGCTCAAACTTTTTAAATTACCCCATACAAAATACTCCTTCGTGGTAAGATCAAGATTTCGTATTAATTTATTGAAGAATCGAGTAGTGAATTTTCCTAAACGATTTCGTCATCACGAAAAAAAAATTGCTTATTGAATACTTTGGTTTCGACAGCATTCTTTTCTCCTCTTCACGAACATGTATATGTATCTTAATGAGGAAAACGTGAATCATATACAGAGAGATGTTTCTAAGATCTGATCAACAAAACGAAGGCCAATAGGGATCATAGGAATAATGTTGTTTTTTTGGGCGCATGTTCTAGGGGAACATCGTCCTATCATTTCGTCCAAATGTCTGTAATTTTCGAATTTCGAGCTGAAAATTGGCTTATAGACTAATTCGGACTCCCTGATCACGAATCCGGTGTCAGATATTAGGGTGCCGGCCGGCCTTCCGGCCGTAGGCACGATAACAGGAGCACCGAAGGTCCTATCGACTTCAAACTTTCAGGGTAGGTTTCTGATCAAAATGCGGCGGTTAAGTTCGTTAACGGGCAAAATCGGCCGGACGGTTTAGAAGTTATAGACATTTCAAATTTTGAGGTTATTTCCCTGATATTTCAGGAACTAAAGAAGATGTTGAATCGAAACTTGGTAGTCAGTTCGAGGATATAAACGCGCAACTTTTGGCAAAATTCTGTTATGATCGAAATGTTGGTAATTTTTAAAAAAATATTTCTTTTAATTTTTTCGAAAAAAAAATTTTTTTTTCGTGAACTATTCATCAGATTGCAACAAAAACTTGTACTAACTTCAATTGTAGTATTTTGAAACATTGTGCAAAATTTTGGCTCTATACGATTTCAATTTCTGGAGATATAAGACAAAATGTGTCAAATTTCCTGGGTCTCTCTCAGTATTTTCATCGATTATTCTATGAACTCTTTGAATTCCACCGAAAACAAATTCAAAGACATAAACATAAAGAATCAAGTCATAGTTTAGACGTCGAAAGAAGGACGATGTTGATCGACTTGAAAAGGTACCTATTTCAAGAAATGCAATAATGAAATGCTTAATTTATGGATATAATATTATCTAAGTATTGTTGGGATCGGGCAGTTGGAAAATTTTTTAATAAAAAAATTTGTACCGACGTTAAATCAAGCATTCTACACGAGTGTGCAAAATTTCAGTTCGATACGATCTCAATTCCAGAAGATATTGCTTAAAATTCACATTCCAGCGTGTTTTGACGTTCTATGGTCACAGAAAATCGTCACAAAAATCTATTTACCTCATTTGACGGCTGTTTGTCAAATCAATTAATTCCAATAATTGATGTCAGATTTCCTACATACCAAGTTCAAACACATTTTATTATATGGAAAACACTTATTATGATCACGTTCTACAGGAATTGATACTAAATAGAAGCTAGATGAAGATTATTGTAATGGAAAATTTGTGTTCCAGAATAATATTAAGGTATTCAACATGATACTGCTTTTTGCGCGCGTGTTCCGCAAGGAACAGCGTGCTATCATTTCGTCACAATGTCTGTATTTTTCGAATTTTTTTTCGAAAATGGTCTCAAACGATTAGGTTCGACTTCCTGATGAAGAATTCGAGGTCAAATTCAATTCTGTCCGTCCGGTCCGGCCGGCCGTTAGCACGATAACTCTCGAACGGAACGACTTAGAGCGTTGAAATTTGCAGGGTAGCTTTGTAGCGTAAATATCTCGGACAAGTTCGTTAACGGGCGAAATCCACCGAGCGGTTTCGGAGTTAAGGCCGTTTTTAGTCAAAACGTTTTTAATGAATATTTCCAGAACCAATCACTCGATCTTTCTGAAATTTGGCAGCAAATTGTAGAATCATGACCTTTATATGCCAGCGAAGTTTTGTTTTGATCGGACGGCCCTAAAGTAGCAAAAAAAAATTTCAAAAATTTTAAAATTTTGTTTTCAGGATAACTCGAAAAATACTGATCTGATCAAATTGAAACTCAGTAGTTAGATGCAAAAGACCAATGCAAACACTTTTGCAAAATTTCGTGAAGATCACGTGACATGAAAAAAATAAAAAAATTACTACTATTTTGCGAAATACTTTGCTTAAAATGCCGAAACCAATTTTTTTGACGTTCATGCTGCCCTTTCCTGACATTTTTCGTTGTGCGCATGCGCAGATGAGAAGTCATTTAACTGCTGTAGTTTTCGTCAGAGAGGATTGGGGTTTTGGGGTGGCGGATGCTATTCCTCCATAGAATCCAGATCCCTGATGAGGGTCTGCGCATGCGTAGATTAAAGATGTGATATCTTCCGAACCACTAGTGTTGGAGAATCGGAGTTTTTTGTAAGGTGTGTTATTTTGAAAGGACTTTTAGCCGCGAGTAGATTGCGCATGCGCAGAAGAGAAGTGTCTGTTTTTGGGTTGGATGGGTTATGTTGGGAGTGCTGAGTCGATATTGTGAGGTTTTAAAAGAATATTCATAGCAATTCAGTGCTCGGACAGTAGTCAGTTTGGGGGAAATACCGTTGTTTCCGAGTTGAAGTGTGCATACCGTGGCCCTGGGGCCAATTTTGAAATTGATGTTACTACTTACGGGCATTTTTCGTTATGCGCATGAGCAGACCATCAGTGATTTAACTGCTGAAGTTTTCGTCAGAGAGGATTGGGGTTTTGGGGTGGCGGATGCTATTCCTCTACAGAATCCCCTGGTGAGGGTCTGCGCATGCGTGGATTCAAGAGGCGATATCTCCTGAACTACTAGTGTTGGAGAATCGGAGTTTTCTGTATGGTGTGTGATTTTGGGAGGACTTTCAGCCGCAAGTAGATTGCGCATGCGCAGAAGAGAAGTGACTGTTTTTGGGTTGTATGGGTTATGTTGGGAGTGCTGACCCGATATTGTGAGGTTTTAAAAGAATATTCATGGCAATTCAGTGCAAGGACAAGTCAGATTGGGGGATGTAGCGTTGTTTCCGAGTTAAAGTGTCCGTATCGTGGCCCTGGGGCTAATTTCGAAATTGATGTTACCCCTTACGGGCATTTTAAGTTATGCGCATGAGCAGACCATCAGTGATTTAACTGCTGGTGCTTTCGTCAGAGAGGATTGGGATTTTGGGGTGGCGGATGCTATTCCTCTATAGAATCCCCTGGTGAGGGTCTGCGCATGCGTGGATTCGAGAAGCGATATCTCCTGAACCACTAGTGTTGGAGAATCGGAGTTTTTTGTGAGGTGTGTAATTTTGGGAGGACTTGCAGGCACGAGTATATTGCGCTTGCGCAGATGAGAAGTGAATGGTTTTGGGTTGTTTGGGTTATGTTGGAAGCAATGAGCCGATATTGTGAGGTTTTAAAAGAATATTCATGTCAATTCAGTGCACGGACACAAGTCAGTTTGGGGGAAATAGCGTTGTTTCCGAGTTGAAATGTCTGTATGGTGGCCCTGAGGCGAATTTATAAATAACTATATTCGGTAGATCTATATTAAAATACGTTCGGATTTGGAGAAGAGGCAATTGCGTTCCAAACGGAGGTCCCACAACCGCATTTTTTTCGATCTTCGGTAAAGCTAACAGCCAAACTGTATTGATAGCTATATTTGTTAAAGGAACTTGAAAAAAAAAAAAAAGCACTGACGTGTAGTCAGTACTCTTTGGCGCGCGTGTTCACGGTGGCTAATTTGAATTGAATGTTGAGTACTTCAAGCTCAGTAGATAGAGCGAGCCGAAGATCTACCCAAAGGATAGTGGACACTATTCACTGTCGGTTCAAAAATTAAGAGTGCTGTATCTCAGCTGCCATCAGGATAGATTAACAAAGTTGGAAAAGAACACAAGTGACTCTCCTTAGTCGCACAAGCTCCTAGAAGATTTGGGAGGGTCAGTATAATCCTAATCATGTTAATCGCACGCGCGCAAAAGCAGATTGACTTAACAATGAAAGAAAAAGTGTAAAAAATCAATCTGCTTTGGCGCGCGTGCGATTAACATGATTAGGATTATACTGACCCTCCCAAATCTTCTAGGAGCTTGTGCGACTAAGGAGAGTCACTTGTGTTCTTTTCCAACTTTGTTAATCTATCCTGATGGCAGCTGAGATACAGCACTCTTAATTTTTGAACCGACAGTGAATAGTGTCCACTATCCTTTGGGTAGATCTTCGGCTCGCTCTATCTACTGAGCTTGAAGTACTCAACATTCAATTCAAATTAGCCACCGTGAACACGCGCGCCAAAGAGTACTGACTACACGTCAGTGCTTTTTTTTTTTTTCTTTACTGGTCAGTACGGGCCACAAGGAAGATGAACATGCGCCATCAGAATTAAACATTGATTTTCATAGCGTTTATTTTCTCGTCTCGAAACTGACAACAAATTATTTTTTGCGCGTATGTTCTGGGGAACATCGCGTTATCATTTAGCCCAAATGTCTGTAATTTTCGATTTTTTTTACGAGAATGGTCTCAAACAACTAGGTTCAACTCACTGATGAAGAATTCTAGTTCAAATTTGATTCTGTCCGGCCCGCCGTTGCCACAATAACTTGAGAACGGAAAGAGATAGTGGCTTGAAAATTTCAGGGTAGGTGGCGCATCCCAATGCGACGGACAAGTTCGTTAATGGGAATAATCAGCCTAACGGTTTCCGAGTAAAAATTTTGATTTCAACCATTATTAATCTGATAGAATAAAAACCAGGTGAGTAGTTATATAATACAAACCTATGGACGTTTGTGAAATTTTATGAGAATCGTATGGCTAGAAAATTTTAAAGAAATTATGAAAAAATATTATTTATGTCACGATATCCTGAGAACGGAAAGACATAGTGACTTGAAATTTTCAGGTTGGGTTGTGTATCTGAAAGCGACATTTGAGTTTGTTTATAGACATAATCGGCTAAACGGTTTTGGAGTTATACCCATCTGAAATTTGATTTGTTATTTCCCCAATAACTCGAAAAATTCAGAACCGATTCAATTCAAACATGGTTATTAGTTGTAGAATGCCAACGCGAAAATTCTTGCAAAATTTCGTGAGGAATGTATCAATTGAAAATTTTTTAAAAATCGTTGAAAATGATTGACACAAATTCTTTATATCAGAAACTATTCGTCCGACATCACTGAAATTGCGAGAGCCTTCAGAACCTACCTCTACTACCAAGTTCCAAGTTTGAACACGATCGGATCTATATTGTTGGAGATCCGAGCAGCCTTTGTGACCGTTGCCTCGATAACTTTCGAACGAATGGAGATAGGGACTTTTCAGGGTAGGTTGCGCATTCGAATGGGGCAGTTGAGTTCGTTTTTGGGCATAATCGGTCTAACGGTTTCGGAGTTATACCCACCTGGAATATTATTTCCTCGATAACTCAAAAAATATAGACTCAATCGAATTGAAGCTTGGTAACTAGTTGTAGAATATCGACACGAAGACGTGCGTAAAATTTTGTGAGAACGTGATACTAGAAAATTATTACAAAATTACGAGAAAAAAATTGGTTCAAGCACTGACGTGAAGTCAGAAGCTTTTGCGCATACGTTCTATTGTCAATTCTCCTGTTTTGGTTATTCTTAGGGCCGGTTTCTCAATTACGAGTTAACTCGAGGTCGCGAGTTACGCATGTATTTAGCGATATTCGTGAACGAGTAACACTCGGGTTACCCGCAACCTTGAGTTAACCCCCAATTGAGAAACCGGCCCTGAATCGAAATCATCATGGTTAATTCGATTAAGAGTAACCAATACAGGAGAATGGACAATAGAACATATGCGCAAAAGCTTCTCATTTCACGTCAGTGCTTGAACAAATTTTTTTTTTCGTAATTTTTTAATAATTTTCTAGTGGTAAGGTTCTCACAAAATTTTACACACGTCTTCATGTCGATATTCTACAACTAGTTATCAAGCTTCAATTCGATTGAGTTTATTTTTTTTCTTGCACAGAGTGATGTTTTGGTACCCAGGCGTAAAAAATTAATGTTAAATGCGGTCCTGTTTTTTTTTCTCATTTTCGCTTTCGGATTCTTTTGAGTGTCTCAGCTTGCAAAATATCATCAAAATGGATTCAACAGTTTTGAACATATAGGTGTTTGAAAACTCTATGATTTTCAGGAAACACACTGTATCTCAGAAACTAGTAGTCACAAGAGATGTTTGGATGCCCATTTCTAACTCCTCATATGGTCCTCTATTATCCACTGTCTGATGGGTCATTGGTCAGAAATCAACCTGTATATATATAATATAACTACAGGGTGTTCCACATATTCGTAGAATAATTCATACATCGAAAACTTTTAAAGTCATCAAAAGACGGAATGTCGCCAAGTCGTTTCAGTGGTAACAGAAGCGGGACAGATGCCAAGTGAAATTGTCTACTGTCGAATACACCCATTAAATCCTGTGGGGAAAATAAAAACTATTTCGGGAATCGTTCATTCAACGCCCGATAATATTATAACGGAATATTTGTTGTGTTGCGTCTTTCCTTAAAATCTCCGATCATTAATTGTTTTGAGAACGAAAGGTTTGATTCATTACAGATTAGTTGTAGAATTTTATTTGGCAAATTTCGGGAATTGGTTGGAATCAGGTGCGGAACGAGCCAAATGGAAAATTTCGAGTAGGTGGAAAATGTCTGGTTCGAGTGATTGAGGTGTAATGCAGGATTAGGTAAGGTCAGTTTCCGAATTCTAATTTCTACAATATCTATTTTGGAAATAATTGGACCCACATGAAATTTCATCAAATATTGATTTAACCATGGTTGGAGATGTATTTTCTCAGATAATAGCTGACTGACTGACTCACTTTGTCCCGAGCTTTTTCCTGAAATTAAAAGATATTATCTCAAACCTCGCGCATCCGTCAAATGCATAACAGCGAAATAAATTACCTAAAAATTTGATAGTTTTATGTTTAATGTTCACTGACATTAAATGTGATGTGATATTTTGTTCCAATAAGAAAACTAATTGCTCCAAATTGAACCACCAAAAATGCTTATGCATCAAAATATTTCGTTTTCAAAGTTGATTGAATAATTTTCGATTTGTAATTTTATACCTGATAATATTTTTCAAACGATTTAAAATCACTAAGTAGAGGGTCAATAATGGTAATTATTATTAAATTATAAATCGCAATTATCATACTGAGAAATTCTTAATTTTACAAATAATCTTTACATAATCTGTTAAAAATATCAATTTTTATAATTCAACAATGCAATTTCTTGTTCTTCTGCTGTGGATTGATTCGCAATATTCCGAAGTCTAATTTTTATGACTTCCTTGGAAAAATAAGATTTTCTGGCTCGCTATAATTGTGATTAACACTGGAAAGTTAACTACACAATCACAAGTTTGTTGCGCACATCTACACAAATAAAATGACCTCACAAAGAGATCCTGGAAAGCAACTTGCCTTGTTTGTAAATCATTACCGAAAATAGAATGCCTCAAAATTACGAAGGAATCCGCCTAGAACTCCTAAATTAACGATTGGATTAATTATTTTCGATACGAGCATAATGACAAACTTCACAACATTTCACAATTTGCATCTCATCAAACTGAACCAGCATATACGCAATGATCATGTTTGTCCTTGCAGTGTTTCTGTCATGTATCAGAGATGGCGTTCTATACGAATTTTAATTTTCTCTTTAATGGTCTCAAACTATTCGACTCACTGATGAAGAATTCGAGGTCAACTTCGATTATGTCTAGCCGGCCGTTGCCACAATAACTTTCGAACGGAAAAATATTTGCAATTATCAATTTTGCAAACAAAACAAACAAAAATTGTACGCCCATGTTTTACGTAATTTTTGACACAGAATTTGATTCTGTCATAAAAGTAGGGGTTGACATTTAATATTTCAATGTTATCCCCTCCTCCGCCTACAGGTGGCGAGGGGTAAGGTGGAATTGAGTACTACCTGATGCGCTCTTTAGATATATCAAACTTTAGTCTCTCTGCGTTGCATAGTTTGCGAGTAAAATTAAAATTTCAGGGTTAATGGATCACCCGGTATTTAAAGATTGAGAAACGAAATTCTAAAAAGTAATACTGGATCTAACGGGTGGGTCAGCGTATTTGATAAAAAATTTTCCATCCGTAGGTGCAATGTAATCGTTTAAAAATATTTCTGCTAAAATCTACATCTACAATATTCAGGCAAAATGATAACGCCGTGGAAAGAGCACGAACTATTATTCGATAATTCGAGTGCCCGCAGTATATTTGTTGCAATGTGCATCCTGTTGATATCCAATGGTATTTTCGAAAAAAAATCCTGTAATTTCCAAAACTTAAATGACCTCTTCGAGAAACCCGTATTCAGTCGATAGAAAACATAAAAGATAAGTCGCCTCGAGTCTAAAAGATTTTTTGATGATTGGATTAATTGTTGACGTAAGTGTATTATTTCGGAAGGGGTCTACTTTGAAGGCAATACAATGAATCTGGATAAATAAAAAATGTTTTGTGTTTCATTGACTACAACGAACTTCAGACGCAGAAACCCTGACATGAGCATCAGGGTTCCAAATTGCCTGAATTTAAGCTGGACCGGAATAGTATATTCTAAAACAAGTTGCAGAATGGGCCCCAATTCAAACATGAATGCAAAATTCGAAAACGAGCGACGAAGGAGCGAGTTTCCGATCGCATGAGTGTTGGAATTGCCTTCTGCAACGAGTATTAGACGATATTTTCTCTATTTCAGGCAAGTTTTGTAAAATACTGTGGAAATTTGATGAAAAATTTGGATTATACATCCTAGTAACTTTTGTATTGTATCTTGGCAGTTGGTGTGATTGTTACAAAAGTTGACAGATTACGGAATTTGAATTTGAATCGTACGTAGGGCATGGAGATCAGCTTTAGAACAGTTTCCTAATAGCATGAATTATTCAAAATTAGCAAAAAGGAAATATCTAGCACCTTATTTTTTCTTGAAAACTTTTCCTCTCAACAATTATTTCACTATATCCATATGATATTATATTGATGATTGACTTCTGTTGAAATTTGATATAGGATCGAATGTCAGTGCTGACTACCACAAAACGAAAGATATAACAAGAAACAATGCGGGAATGAGTTCATTCCAGCACTGCTTTTATTTATTTATTTATTTATTTATTTATTTATTTGGATCAAACTATGGAATACTCACAGGCAAAGCCCATATACAGTATCCTCTTAATGATAATACAAATTTATGTAAATATATCCCAGAAATTAAGACTATGTCAAAACTAACTACATTCACATCAAAATTATTCGACCAATATGCAAAGACCTATATGCAACCTAAAGTACAACAAATTAAAACATGAATAAAGAATAACAAACCAAAAATACAATAGTTATCAACAGAAAGAATTATGCGAAAATGTTCCTGAGACTACGCTTCAGACTAGGCAGAGACACGCGGAAAAGATCCAGTTCCCTACAGTGTACATTATAAGCACACAGCATCCGGAGAATGGGAGAGTTTTGAGCGCTGTTTGTTCTCCTGAACGGGACATAAAATGTATCGTTACTACGGAGCCTCCTATCAGGAACTTTAAAAGGAATAGTCTGTAGAATATTAGGAGTCACGAAAAAACTATTAAGGAGCTTATAGAGTACAACAATATCAGTAATTTGTCGACGATTTTTTAATTGTAATAAGCCAAATTTTTGTCGTATGTGCGAATAATCATGATTGTTGTAAGTTATGTTATTTTTAAAAGCTAGAAATCTAAGAAATTTATTTTGTATCCTTTCAAGTCTGATTATGCAGTAACTATATTGAGGGCTCCAAATTATAGATGCAAAATTTAAACGGCTATAGATAAATGAAAAGTACAGAGTTAGATATGTTCTATTATTTACAAAGTTATTACACTGACGAAGGACCCATCCAAGCATTTTACTGGCACCTCTAATTACATTTTCGATATGCAGATCAAATATAAGTTTTCGGTCGAAGGTAACCCCTAAATCCAAAATACTATCGACCGCAAGAAGTGGACAATCCGCTATTGTATATTGATGTTCGATAAGTTGAAAATTCCTGCTGAATGATATTTTATGGCATTTGTCGTAATTCAAAAAAAGTTTTTTTTCATTGCAGTAAATCTCCAATCTCCTTAAGTCATCCTGAATCAATTCGCAGTCCACCTCACCCTCAACTACTCCAAAAAACTTTAAGTCATCAGCATACAGTAAAAATTCGGTATATCTGAAACATGACCCGATATCGTTTAAGAATATAGTAAACAAAAGCGGCCCCAGGTGTGAACCTTGAGGCACACCAGAAGTATTATATACCATTGATGACTTAGTCCCATTTACGCACACAAACTGTGATCTCCCACTCAAGTAAGAGGAAATCCATCTCAACAAGTCCCCGCATATGCCCACCTCAGCCAGACCCCTAAGCAGTACATCATGGTTTATTTTATCGAATGCCTTTTTGAAGTCCGTACAAACCACATCCACTTGAAGTTGTTTGTCCATGGATTGCTGCAGATATTCGGCAAAACACATTAGATTTGTTTCAAGATTTCTACCCTTATAGAAACCATGCTGGTTTTCGATTATAATGTTTTTGACATGGTTGGAAATATAATCATAAATTAAGTGTTCAAATACTTTTGGTATAGCGGATAATATGCTTATAGGCCTATAGTTTTCGATATTATCAACTGACCCCCCTTTATGAATTGGAGTTATTGATGAAATTTTCCATTCTTCAGGAAAAGTGGCTGTACGCAAAGAGTAATTAAAAATGTTCAATAAAGGGGGGGCAAGGGTTTGAGCACATCTTTTTAAAAAAACTGGCGGCAAACCATCAGGTCCAGGACCTTTGGTACTGTTTATGGACTGTAAGGCATTCGTAATTTGTTGTAATCCCAGAGTAATACCGCATAAGTAATCGCTACTATACAAGTTTTCAACGTCATTAAAAACAGAATAATTGTACTGACTCTCTGGTTCATAGACCTCTCGGAAGAACTTAGCAAAAAGTTCTGATATATTTTTAGAGTTATCTCCCATTTCCAAGCCAAGTGTCATTTCTGAAGGAAAACGACTATGTTTTTTCTTTTTTGATAAATACTTAAAAAATAATTTTGAATTATCAGTTAACTCATTCTCGATCTTTTCTAAATATCTGATATGGTCCGAGTATATGAGTCTTTTAGTTAATAATCGTAAATGTCTAAAATACTGAAAGTCACTTAGGTTAGGATACTGTTTCCATTTCTTATGAAATTTGTTTTTTGTTTTTATTAATTTAATTGTTTTCATAGAGTAATATGAAGGAAATTTTCTGTTGAACTTAGTCTCAGGAACTTCGTCTTTTATAATATCATGTACAATTTGGTAAAATTTATGAACCTTCATATTTACATCACTTCCTTGTAGGGAAGCTTCCCAATTTATTTCGGAGAATTTCCCATTTAGCACATCATAGTTGGCTTTTTTAAAATTAAAATTACAAGGCATAGTTCCATTTTTTAAGAATCGAGGAGTACTGGTTTGAAACAAAAATTCTAATGAGGGATGATAATCATCCTCCATAACAAACGGTGATTCATTTTTAACAAGATGATTAATATTAGCAGTGGTACACAATATCAGATCAAGTATCCTATTTTTACTGTTCAGTACGTTATTAAATTGCATAAGTTCCATATAACAAAGAGTATCAACAATAATAGAGGAAGCACTATCGATATTAGTAGGTAGCAACTCACTGCGATCAGTTTGACTTATCCAGCCAACAGTGGGACAATTGAAGTCTCCGCACAATAAAATTATATTGTCACCGATGGTAAGTTTATTTGTCTCAAGTTTTGAGACAAATGAACACTTCGCCAGATCATCCGTGGGGGGAAGATAGACACAGCACATGTACACTTTAGTGTCATTAACCTTAGTTACAATCCACAAATCCTCTGCTTCACTGTTAAGTGTCTCGACCAGACTAGGTTGCAACCAATTCCTAACGGCAATGAGCACTCCACCACCCTTATTCTTCAAGGAAGAACTCGAGTTACGATCCCTTCGAAAAACCGTGTAGTAGTCTTGATCCACCAGCTCACCATCATCCACCTCTTCATCCAACCACGACTCTGTTACGAATATTACATCATAAAAATTAGATATCACATTTTGTTTAAATTCACATAACTTCGTGCGCAAACCGCGTACGTTCTGGTAAGCAACGTGCAGAGCCATAACTCCAGAAATAGCCATCTATAAGATGTTACCATAAAAGTAAGATTATTTCCTCATCCCCTCCACATCAGACTCGCCAAGTATATGTAAAATTTTAGAGTTGTCATCTTTTCGGGCAAGAATGCTTCCACCTTGCACCCATACATACTTGAAATCATTTTCTCGGGCTGCTACTCTAGCCGCCTTATAAATAATTTTATTCTTAGTAGTGAGATGTTCGTTAATGTAACACCTCTTGGCAAGGTTTGGAATCTCGAAGCCCGGCCTGCCCTCCTGTTCAGTTTTCCTCATCTTAACGGCAGAGAGGAAATTCTGCTTTTCAATTTTTGTTCTAAATTTCACCACAATGTTTTTAGCTTTATTTGGCGTTCTAGTTGGTACACGTGTAACAGAATCCAACAGCTCAGGTTTAATTTCATGTTTCATGAAAGATCCGATTTTAGCCATTATATCTATCAGATTTTCACCTTTCTTCTCGGGCACATCCATTATTTCAACATTTTTGTTTCTTGAGTGTTGTTCCAGGATGTCCAATCTCTGGTTTAAACTAAGAACTTCTTTCTTCAGGGATACATTCTCTGACCTCAAGTCGTTAGTAAGCTTGATAAGCTCATCCACTTTCGATAATTTCCGCTCGAAGTCAGTTATTTTATCCGAGCAGAACTCAACTGAGACACGGAGCTCACCTACGTTTTTATTGAGGGCCTTAATAATTTCTGTTAGGTTTTTGATACCTCCAGACTCATTGCTGTCGGCGCCAATGTCCTCATCCTCTGAGTCATAAAATGACACAGATGCTGATTCACCAGTTCTCTTCGGCGATCGGCAACCAGTGCACAACCACATGCCACCGGGAAGTCCAGCAATAATATTCAGCTGATTTTTTGCCACATCTGAGCACCGGCCGTTGGCATGGAAAAAATTTTTACAAGTACCTCCGCACTGAACGCCTGGCGATTTCTTTGTAAGAGAGTTTGTACACCTTCCACAAGTCTTCATCTTCACAATAAAAATTTCCGGATTCAAGAAGACGATCACCCAGATTGCGGAAAATCACATCGATCGATACAAAAATCAATATTAACCCCGTCTTATTCCGCGATATATATTTAGTGCTGGAATGGACTCATTACGATACTGAAATTGAGAAAACTTATTTCTTAACTATTTACATAGACAGTAATACAATTTGAAGCGAATTTTTCTGGTTAAATGTTTATCTCATCTAAAGAACATTTTTCTTCGATTCAATAACGATTTCATAATTGCAGATGACAGATCCTGATTATATTAAAAGGAAACTTAAGGAGTCAACTTGCATTTTGTTGAACAGAGAATGCAATTTTGCAAATTGCTCAATTGGTATTACCATATTTGGCTGAATTTATTAAAAAAGGGGTTGGAACTTGGAAATTTCTATGCATTTAAAACTATGTTACTATTATTATAAAATACTGTCAATGTGCCAATTCTCGAATTTCAGAATAGTTGTCAACAAAATAATTCTGAAGATTCTCGTTAGGTGTCTGACGAAGGAGTCTGATATAGACTCCGAAACGTTACGATATAGTTGTTTCTTCGTTAATATTGTTTATTTGTTGTTTGTTAGGCAACATTGTTCGATTGATTGCCCCTGGCAAATATCCTCCCATAGAGGAAAGTACCACGGGCCCAAGCTTGGCCCAGGTTTGGCTCAACTATGAAGGACTTTGGGCCAAGCTTGTAAGCCAGGCTTGGCCCAGTCCTGGCATAAGTCTGGAGTGATAACGATGGGCCATGTTCGGTTGCCAGGACTGGGCCATGCCTGGTTGCCAGGACTGGGCCATGCTCGGTTGCCAGGACTGAGTCATGCTCGGTTGCCAGGAGTGTGCCACGCTCAGTTGACAGGACTGAGCCAGGAGTGTGCCACGTGCCGTTGCCAGGACTGAGGCAGGACTGGGCCATGCCTGGTTGCCAGGACTGGGCTTCCGACAGTCCTGATCTTTCAAACTCCTGAAGTATATGGAGTGCAGATGTTTACTCATGTGATCATGTGAGTAGTTTCTTCAGTTGTGCCTGCCTTATCTCTCTGCCAACTCTTCTTTGGTCTGTTGGCGAGACCTATCTCGCCAACAGACCAAAGAAGAGTTTTGGAGCAATCCACAGAAAGTGTATGATTTCATCAAAGTTGAATAGCTACATACCAGGAATCATCAGTGGAGCATAATTCAACGCCGATGAAATAAACACTACGAAGTAACCGGTTTAAAGAAAACCAGCAATCACTTGTGAGCAGAATTTAGACACAAGTGACACCTGGAATTCAATATCCCAAGCTCCTCGCTGTGGCTACGCAAAAACTATAGATCTCTACGTACATTCTTTACCCCTATGTGGTAATCAGCAAGTACTAGGATTGGAGTCTCATGCAGTTGACCACTGGGGAGCGAAAACGCCCAGGTTAATACGCAATGCGCAATACGGAGCCATAAAAAGAGAATAACGCTTTAGGAAAGCTAGCCACTATATTGTAAAAACAAAACACATAATGAAAACAAGTATGGCTGCCGTTGGGGCGCTGAACGAAAATATTCGAATCACGCCGTATGTGAAAAAACCGCTTAAGCTAGAGTCCCAATTGAACAGCCAAGGCTGGATTACCCAGGCCCAAGTCTGGGTAATCATTGGCATGGCCAAGGCTGGGTTACCTAGTCTTGGCCCAAGTCTGGGTTCCGAATGCTTGGCCAAGGCTAGGTCAACCTGGCTTGGCCCAAGTCTGGGTAATCATTGGCATGGCCAAGGCTAGGTTAAACAACCTGGCCCAGGCATGGGCCAATACAGGTATGCCGAATCTGGGCTTCCCAGTACTGGCCCAGGATGACCCCTTTGTTAACTCTTGGGGTTTCAAGCATGGGTTGTGTTTCTTACGCAGAAGCAAATCACAAAATAATTTATTTTTATTTTATAGATATTTTTCAGAGTTTGGGAGAGAAAACCCAGAAAGAAACATTTTAATAATGAGTATACCTCCCACAGTATCCTTTAATGATTTATATGTAGATACTTTATTCGATATTCAAATTGTAATATCTTCTCTTTTATTTTTCACTTCATGCTTCTTCGTTATCTAATTTTGGTCCGTCCCTGTTAAAATAGATATCGTTGAGTGTTCTAATAAATTAATTCACCGACGAAAAGCATCGACTATTTAACTTTACGTAACGGATATAAATCATTGGGACAATATTGCCGCAGCCCAGTCTACCTGATGATACGTTTCCAAGGAGCGAGGCTGAGATTTTTTCGTAAGCTTGTGTCCACCGAAAATATTTCACATCTGAATGCGTAGGATTATGTGTATATTCAACGATTAATTTCGCTGATGTCCTCTCCAAATGTAAAACAATTTTTTTTAACAACCCAGTCCTCGACCTTGTATATACAGGATGTCTAACTACGTGTAAAAGAATTAAATTCGTAATCCTCGATTCATTTTATACAGGGTGATTCAAAACTCGAGGCGAAAAATTAAGGAGCGTATACAGGCTGATATTCTTGAAAAAAAAGGAAAATGCAATTCTTGTATTTTCGGCTTTGTTTCCGAGATATCAGACTTCAAAGTTTCTTCATGCCATCAATATCCAACTTTAATACATAATATAAAAATTGGATCAAGCCCTGTGAACAGGAGCTTTTTGGCGCTCTTGTTCAAACAGACAAATTATATCTCGGAAAGTATTGGTTTCTCAGAGTTGGGAATTATATCAATGGATTCCTATGATAGAACTGCATCATGAAAGAAATTAAATTTAAAAAAAAAGTGTCGTTCAAAAAAATGCTTAAAAAATTATCTTAAAAAAAGGAGCAATCTATAATGCTTCAATACTTCAAAAATGCATTGTTTTCACAACTCGAAATACCTAAGGAAAGTATCATCGAAATGTCTAGAGCAAGGCTGGAGACAATCATAGCAGATTGTCCATTTATTCCTGATATTTGAATAGGTATACTGGATTACGAAAAAATTATCTTAAAAGTTCAATATATAGTAATAAAATACTATCCTCTTTTCATTTCATAATTTAAAATTTAATAGTTCATACCAATAACACATTCTTCTCTGTATTATGAAGCTTAACTCAAGAAAAAATGTTTGATACACAAATGTAGATCCATATTTCAGTACTTGTTTGCTAGCAACATTACGAAAATACTGTATATAGGAACATTCTTTTGATGATTCCATTATGTTCTTCTTTCCTATTGCCTCCATAAAGTACATCATTAAAATGATCCAATTCTAAATCTTCTGAAACATCATCCCCAATATTTATACATAAATTATTCAACATGTCTTGTGTATATGCACAAATTCAAAAATTGGATACTTATACAAGAGAAAGTATTTTCAACCTACGAATTGACAATTTCTAATAGCTAGAAAAGTTGACATTTATGAACAGTGAACACAGACAGATTCTGTGTTCACATTTTGTGAATACATAGAACTTACGATGTATTATTGAAACTTTGAAACTTCATATCTCGGAAAGTATTAACTTAGAGTCGAAAATGATGACAATGGATTCTTATGATGAAACTGCATCTTAAAATAATTTGAATTCAAAAGTTGCAATGTAAAAAGAAACATTTTTTGTCGTTACTCCGAAACTATTAGACCGAGATTCAACCGAGATATCCCTCAAACCTACTCTGAAAATTTTAGCTGTCTAGCTCATTCTGTTCGAGAGTTATTGTGTTAACGGCCGGACTGACGGCCGGACAGAATCGATTCCGACCATGGATTCTTGATCAGTGAGTCAAACCAAATCGTTCAAGACCATTTTCAGCCAAAAATTCGAAAATTACAGAAATTTGGGCAAATTGATAAGCACTCTGTTCCGATGTACAAGAGCACCAAAAATACAAAAATAATTAAATCAAATGTTCAAAAACGCCACCATTAGCAACGATACAGGCTTGGCAACGCAAAATCGTTTACTAATTGCTAATCTCGCAAATTTACTAGAAGATTTTCCTATGCATTTGGTATACAATCGCATCTGGTATCAGCACGACGGAGCTCCACATGTTGTACGAAATGTTGTTAAGTAGGAAATGGATTGGTCGGAGTGGTCAGGTGATATGGGCTGCGAGATCACCTGATCTGAATTCTTTGGATTATTTAGTACGGGGGCATTTAAAACAAGAACAATTAATAGAACGGATTATCAATGCAGTCGAATCCACTCAAAATAGGCAAAACATGCAATTAGTATACGATTCCCTCATTTTGCGTTGCCAAGCGTGAATCGATGCTAATGGTGTTATGTTTGAACATTGGATTTAAGTATTTTTGTATTTTCATATTACCTATGAACCTATTAAAGTTTAAAATTGATGATATGTCTAAACTTTGAAGTCTTATATATCGGAAACAAAGCCAAAAATCCAAAACATTTATTTTACATTTTTTATTCAGAATTTCAGCCTGTATACGTTTCTTAATTTTTGGCCCCGAGGTTTGAGTCACCCTGTATACCAAAAGACTGGAAATATGTCCGCAGATGCTTTGTTTCCAAGATACAGAGTAAATTTGGGAGTTTGAATATCAGCATACGAAAATTTTTGACAAGCACTGACGTAAAGTCAGGAGCTCTTGCGTCTGTCAGTCTATTCACACCTCACACCCTCAAGCCGTCAATTTTCAGAGTACTAGATTTCAATTCGATCGGACCTGTATTTTCGAAAATATTGGAAAAATAAAATTCGGCTTGAAGCTTTGTGCTGATTTTCAGCGTCATCTGAAGAATAGTAAATACAATTTTTTGTTTTTTTGAGAATGATTTTTATTTATTTTTTTAGTGATACGATCCTTACGAACTTTCGCAAAAATTGGTGCGTTGCCATTTTACAAGTAATGAACAAGTTTGAATTGAATCGGATTTATATTATTTAAGTTATTGAGGAAATTTGAACAATATTTCAGATGGGTGTAACTCCGAAACCGTTTGGCCCCAATAACGAACAAAACTGCCGCACCCCGAGGCGCAACCTACCCTGAAAATTGCAAGTCGCTATCTCTTTCGTTCGAAAGTTATCGTTGCAACTGTCCATACAGCTACTGAACTGAACCAAGGCTACTCGGCTTCTTTTATTTTTTCAATATCTCAACAGTATAGATCCGATCGTGTTTAGATTTGGCTGTAGAATGAGATTTTGAAGCGACATCGGACGGATAGTTTCTGAGATACAGTATATTTTTTAATAATTTCTGTAAAATTTTCGTCACGAAATTTCGCATCGCATCAATTCGATCGTATCTGCATTATTTGGAAACAAAATTGCTCCAAAACTGTTTGGATTATGCGATTATGCCCATTAATGAACTTGATAATATGAAGTGCCTTTATTTATGTACTGTAATATAAAATACAAATATGGTAGAGGCGATGTCTAGTATACGATATTCAACTCAACCTCTTATAACAAAAAAAAAAACAAATATTCATGTGAAATTTTTTTTTTATCGAAAACCGAAGAGAAATGGGGAACAAAAAATCTTGTGTTTAACATTTCCCCCCACCAAAGTACCATACCCAGTAGTAAATTAAGAAAATATCAGAATAAAGAACCAAATAAATATGTATAATATATGAACAAAGAATAGTTAAATTAATATCAGAACTGACTCTTTATCAAATAAGATGTCATCTCTTTTTTACAACATATAGAGAACTAGTATCTAAATAATAAGGAAAATATTAATAAACTAAATCGGCATAAAAAGTCAAATAGCGCTGAAACATGGCTGAACTTAATTTTGGCAACATAAGTCTGCGCCTATATGCCTGACCGAATTATCATGGACATCCCCCTAAACACCAACGTATTTCTCTGATGAGGGGGCTGCGTAGCGATCAGCCCCCGTGAAAATTAACCGCCGCATTCGGATGCGCAACTTACCCCGAAAGTTACAAGTCATACCGCCGTATTCACAAAGCGTTCAATCTCCGTTAAGTTCGAACTGAGGTCCTCAGTTAAGGATAAATTAGTATCGCAACCTCAGTTATCGCGAAAATTAACGTGAAACAGGCCTGTTTCACCACCGTTAAATGCGTTAACTGAGGTTGCTATTCAAATTTATCCTTAACTGTGGACCTCAGGTAGGACTTAACGGATATTTAATGCTTTGTGAATACGGCGGACTATCTATTTCCTTTCGAAAGTTATCGAGGCCAAAAGAGAATACTTCGTATGATATTCAACGTGGCCCCTCGGTCCTCATGCAGACCATTGTTCATTCAGAATAGTATTCTCACATTGGCCTCTATTTACATCTTGAAATGCCTGATATATATAAAGGAGAGTGAAAACGATATTGAGGGACTTTCCAGTTTTCATACCCATAATACTAGAAGCAAAGGAATATTATCTTTTCCAATACACAAAACAACTAGTTTTGAAATGTCGCCGATGTACCAGGGTATCAGACTTTTTAATCATTTGCCTGTCAGTTTGAGGTCTTCAAATCTCTCTAGTTTTAAGAAAGTAATTAAGTCCTTACTATTACGAAAATGTTATTATACCGTGGATGAATACTTAAGTGATGATTTAGGGAAAAATTTGTAAACTCTTTTTGTTAATGACTTGTCCTACACATAAAATTGTTATGTCTGAAAGGATCAATAAATTATTATTATTATTATTATTATAATGGACAGCCAGACGGACCGAATCGAATTTGACCCCGGATTCTTCATCAGTGATTCGAACCTAATCGTTTGAGACCATTTTCGGCTAAACATTCGAAAATTACAAACATTGGGGCATAAGGTACGCTGTTCCCTAGAACAGCGCAAAAACAAGGCATTTTCCACTCGGTACCATTTTACAACTTTACAAAAAGATTCTCAAGTTCAATGCCACTACCTTAAATTTGCATAACGATCTAACATGATGAGAAGACGGTATCTTTTTGAATAGTATTGAATGAATGAAATCAATAATGACACGAATTGAAACCTTCGTTCCGTCGGCCAACGTCTGGTTCTTCGCAGACGTGACTCAACCTCGAAGAGGTGGGATATCGGACAGAGAGCTCTAAATTCCGGTGCTCGTAAGTTAATGAGATTGCTTGAATTATTCCAAACGATTTATCGAATCCGTACAAATATAAAACGGTCTGCTATCACAAACATCTCTTTTCTATCATTGAAACGAGTTTGTGTCTCGGCTTCTAGCCGCATTATACTCCCCCACACGCCACCGGAATAAAAATAGAAATGTATGTACGTACGTCCCTGAGATAGCGGCCGGATTGACTCGATCACTAGATCGTGGACATGACTGACAGGACGGTGGAACAGTTGGCTCGTAAGAAATGCATGAAATCTGGTTGGAAAACTCGAAGGGTGCATGTTATGCATAAAATCGTTAAATACTCGTAGATCAGGGTCGATAATTTTTGATACCGAAAAAAAATATAGCAGAATGAATCACGTTGTAAAAGGAAGAGAATATATCAAAAATTAGAGGAAAAATAATTTACTGATTATCTGAGGTCGGGAAGGGGGTGAGTTTTCAAGGGTAAAAAACGGTTTATCTCGATTTCCGGCAAAACTACAAGTCCTATGGAAAAAAGTTAAATGGCAAAGTTGTAGGTAATACAAAGATCTACAACTTTTGTATTTGCACTTTTTCACATAACCTCAAAATTTATGTGAAAAAATCAAATAACCTCGTGTTTGGTTTTTAATTTCTATCTTTTACAAAAAAATTGTATTTTGTATCTGGTAAAAACCTATCCTGTTATGTCCCAAATACACTGTAATTTTTTTGATTTAAAATTTGTTTTTCACCTTGATTCGACTTAATATCGAAAAAGCACCCTAATTTTCAATCAGAAATTCTCACGTCGAAATATCTGCTTCTTTAAAAAAGTAGGTGGGCTTTTTGTTCGCTGAAATCTCTACTTTCTCATGGTCTAAAAAAAAAAACATTACTATGGTAAATTTTCTCAGAAAATGCTAATGCTAAAGTTAATATGGGACATCTACAAATTTTGGGTAAGTTGTAGAATCTTCTCTAAATTATATGCGTAGATGCCTATTTATTGCTATTTTAAGATAACTTATATACCTGATTGACCTACGAAAAATTTGAGCCCATCAAAGGGTATTTCATAGAGAAGTGGAGATGGAGCTAGGAGGGTCTGGGCAGTACTACCTGTTATTTGGTAGCATTTTCTGATGAAATTTACCATAGTAATGTATATTTTTTTACACCATCAGGAAGTAGAGATTCCAACGAAAAAAAAGCCCACTGACATTTTTTACAGAATCAGGGATTTTGACGTGGGAATTTTTGATTGAAAATTAGGGGGCTTTTTCGATATTGGGTCAAATTAAGGTGAAAACAAATATGTCAAATCCAAACAATTACAGTGTATTTGGGATATAAAAAGGTAAGTTTTTACCAAATTTGGTGATAAAAAAATTTTTTTTGTAAGATAAAAATCAAAAACCAAAAACGTGGTTATTTGAATTTTTCACATGAATGTTGAGGTTATGTGAAAAAAGTGTGAATAGAAAAGTTGTAGATATTTTTATTACTAACAACTTTGCCATTTAACTTTTTTCCAGAGGACTTGTAGTTTTGCCGGAAATCGAGATAAACCGTTTTTTACCCTTAAAAACTAACCCCCTTTCCCTTCCCGAACTCAGATCGTCCGTAAATTATTTTTCCTATCATTTTTGTTATATTCTCTTCCTTTTCCAATAGGTTTCATTCTACTATAATTTTTTTATTTTATTTTTTACCATTTTTAAAGACGAACCTGGTCTATCGTATGATGCTCAATGGTCACTGTCTGTTTCCAAGAGGATTGACAACGGACAACTCCGTCTTGTACGAAGGATTATTGAGGAAGATCCTCGCACCAGTCGATTTTTAATTTCTAAAGCAATTCATCCTGTGCTTTGTTTTAATTTGATATTTGTCACCCCCTACGCCCCGCACCCCACTACTTTATTTTTTCAAATGGGAATATATGGATTGTGATACATCAAATGAAAGGTAATTTGATTACCTATTCAGCGATGCGGCAGAAAGTAGAATTGGTTGTGCCGGTTTTTTATTAAAAAATTAGGAAATAATTTACATTTTGTGAGTGGAGAGTGCTGCAATCACACCATTATTCTTTTAATAATTAATTAATAAATATTGAGAAATATCCTCCTACCCGCCAATTTCTGTTTTTGAAGTTTGAGAAATGCATGCAGTTTTGATGTTGGGGGTTTATACCCTTAACCATCAACAATTTTTTTCTATTGGAAAAATATTGCTTGTGATATATCGCATCAAAGATCATTCGATGACCAGTTCAGTTATGTGAACGAAAATAAAATTTTACCTTAAAATTCTTGCAATAAAAATGTTAAGATGAAAGGAAAAATTTATACACAAGTTTAAAACAGCTGCGAATTAGTGTATACGATCGCAAATAAAATAATAAACAGATAAGGATTGTGGTGTCGCTTCCACGCACATGAAGGTGTTCTCGAAACAAAGTGAGGAGGTCAAGAAAAACTTTAGTTTTTGTTGAAAAGATATTCTTTCATCAATCTAGCAGATCAACTATGACAAAATGTATGGTATCGTTTTAGTTGCGTACTGATCTCTCTAAGGCGAATAATATCATATTTCCCGGAGAATTTTCCATTCGACATGAATCAATTGGGTGAAAAGCAGCGAATAGAAATCTTTTTATTTCTGGGACATGGGGATCGCAAGCGGACCTATGAACAAGTGTGCGAAATTTTAAATGAGCGTTATAAGACAGAAATCCTATAAGTAAAACTATTGTTTGTCGGCTGGTTAAACATTTCGAACAAAATGGAAATGTTAAAAAATGTCCAAATTCTGGTAGACCTGGCCGATGAATTCGATGTGAGTAAGCAGTCTCTTGGTAATATTCTTAGAAAAACTAAGTTTCACCCATACAGTATTCAAAGCACACAAGAATTATCTGATGACGATTTCGACCGAGGAGCGCAGTTTTGTGAAGTGATGCAGGAGAGGTGCAATGAGGATGATACCTTTTCATCTATCTTTTACTTGAATGGGTCTGTCCATCGACATAATTATCGCTTCTGGTCCACAGCAAATCCTCATTAGGTGCAGACAGTTCACACCCAACATCCCAAAAAATTAAATGTGTGGTTGGCACAATTGGTCATCATATTATTGGATATTTTTTTATAGAAGGAAATTTGACCAGTGACTCTTATCTAGAGTTACTGAGGAATCAAATATTACCTGCAGTCATTGATCTCTTTCCCGGTGTGAATGGTCGACAAGTAGCTGACAATATGTGGCTCCAACAAGATGGTGCGCCTCCTCATTATGGAATTGAGGTGAGGAGGTATCTTGATGGCACATTTCCTGAGAAATGGATTGGTAGGAGAAATGAATGGCTACGTCGATGTCCAGATTTGAACCTTCTCGACTATTTCCTGTGGGGCCTTTTGCAGAGTACTGTTTACCAAAATCAGCCGGATAATTTGGAAGATCTGTGACTTAAAATTAAGAGAGAAGTCGGAAGTATACCTTTTGCTGCGTTGAATAATAATTCATTGAGGAGTTTCGAAGAACGGCTTGCACATTGTCAAGCAGTCAGCGGTGCTCAAATCGAAAATATCCCAGAAACCATTCCCAATTGATTATTTTCTAATATTTTATTAAAAAACCGGCACAACCAATTTTCATTTCATTCGCACCGTTGGGTAGGTAATCAAAGTACCTTTCATTTCATGTATCACAATGCTTATATTCCCGTTTGAGAAAATAAAGTAGAAGGGTGCGGGGCGCAGGCGGTGAGAAATGTAAAATTCAAAAAAGCATACGATAAATTGCTTTTGAAATTAAAAATCGACGGGTGCGAGGATTTTCCTCAATAATTCTTCGTACAAGAATTATTGACGAGTTACGTTTCGTTATTGGCACGCCGCCGCCCTTGAATCGCAACCTTGAGTGCAGTTCAGATAAGTATTGTTTGTACTTGTTTTTATTCATCTCCCAAAAATATTGTCGCAGACCTGTATCTGTATTATGAATAAGTATTATTCACTGCTTTAAACTCGTGTCCCTCTTATACTCATAATTCACAGTAATTTCACAATTTAATACCATATTTGTTTTCTCTATTGGTTTGGGGCATAATTTGATAGTAATATTTGCAAAAATGGTTGCAAAAAAATAGTGGAGACAAGAGATGGTGACAATTGTAAAGTTTTGTTGAGAAGTTAATGTTTTACATTTCTGTAAAATTGGCAGCGTTTTTATATATTTCGTTTCAGCTTCCGAATAGCCAACAACTAGTATAATAATATCGCGACATGAAGGTTTCACCAACGTTTAATTCGATTTTATGCGAAAAATGAGAAACAGGAAGAAAATGTGAAGTTATTTTGAATACAATAATTCTTAATGCACTTTTGGCACCCACAATATTTGCTAAACGAACTACAAGCTCAATAGTGATTATGGTTGGAACAGTATCAAAATAATAATTTCAGTTGTCTTGCTGGCTACAATCGATCGTGAATAAGGCCGGCGTGAAATGTTTTTAAGTTCTTTACTATACAGGGTGAGTCTTTGACCACTGCATTAATTTTAACCAAAGATTCCTCTCATCAAATAAAACAGTTTTTTCATTCACCATTTTTCCAGATGCGGCTCAGGTAAAAAGTTACAAGTGTTTAAAGATTTCACAATGTGCTGATACACTCCCGCGATTGGCTCAGTGGTAGAGTAATTGACTTGGGAGCGGAAGCCCCAAGTTCAATTCCGAGGCTAGGAAAGAAATTTTCTAGTCAGGGTAATCGCCACCATTCGCTGTTGGGTCAAAAATTAACAGTGCTGTGCCTAAGGTGGCGTAAGGACACAGTAACAAAGCCTACACAGAACACAACTGGTTCTCCTAACTCAGGGCAAGCTCTTAGAGCTTATAGTACGGGAGCTAGCAACGTTGGGAAAACAAGAATTTCAGGTTTGCCAGTTTTTAGATATGCTATTCCTCTCACTCTCCCGGACGTTATACGGGCTATCTGGCTGGCGGTAGTGCTTGCGTTCATCAGTGCGCAGCGTACCTGTACAGGTAAAATATCGATTTTTTCAAAGAATTTTAGGAAGGTTTTTAGTTTTTTAATTGTTTTTATTGAATGTTTTGACACATGAATATATTATTGCCTTGCCAGATATTTTTATTGTTGTTTTAACTGTGCCAGACGCCAATTTTGTATTGAAAAAATTTTTTTTTTTCCAAATTATTTTAGTACTGCTGAAATTTTGATATGTCATTTAATTATCTACAGACCCAAAATTAAATTGCCAAACAATAATTCAATTGTTAAACCTTCAGCCAGACCGTTCTCAAGGTGAAAAGTGATGAGGAATCATTTTGCTTGGCCTAGAAATAGTTGTGAAATAAATTTAAAAGAAAGGATTGAAAACCATTGTTGTGAGTGGTGAATTAATATGGTATCAAAATAATTATTTATTGTTATATAAAATTGAAATAATTATTATTCTAGAGTATTAAAATAGACAAAAGTTCGGATGGTTACATAAAAATTATGGTTAGAGTTTTTAATCCATAATCGTATCATAAAAAACAGAGGCATTTCGGTAATCATCATCATCTTCATCACTGTATTTTGAAGAATTATCATTTTGTAATATGATAGTATCTGTAATGGAATGGAAAATTTAATGTATAATATTTCGGCAAAGAAATTTATTAGTATTTTATTCATAATTTTAACCTTCAATAATAATATCGTCAACTAATGATGGTAATTTCTTTCCAATGAACCACACAAAATCATATTTATCGTCTTTTATGGTCCAGCCGGAAGCTTGAGTTGACAGAGATGTTGGGTGTTTTAATTGAGCACTTCTCCAAAACTTTTTAACCTAACGAACTCGTAGTAAATATTGATACAATTCAGCTTTGCATAGTGGTAAGCTTGATGGGTCAAAATTACGGAATCTTTTCTCAAAGTTATCGTCTGATTTTTTAGACCGGTAAGTGTTTGAAAAAAGCTGGAACCGAACGCCATTGACGTTCTAAGAAACACGAGCTCCGTAGATATGGCAAATTATTTTTTTCAAGATCTCAAATGTCTTATCCAGCAATTCTTCATCCTCTGTTATAATATTTTGACAGGCTGACTGATACTGAACTGATTGCTCTAACAGTTTAAAAGGTCGAAGTTTACCTTTCCGTAAAAAAGCTGGTGTATAGTCGAATCCTGTGAGTGCGTGAAAGCACGGTCGAGCTTTCGATAAAGAATTCCCTAGAATTTCGTATACTTGATTTACGCTTATAAATCACTCATTATTCCACACACCCAGATTTATCCAGAGTTTTAGTGATGCGTTCAAATGATCCATGTTACCAAAAAGTATTACTAAAATGTCTGTGTCTGAGCAGCGTACCATAACTTCGGCATCGACATTTATTAGGCATATGTGACATATTATTCGAGAATCGGCTTCTGTGTTCTTCAAAAGATAATGAACCCTCAACAGTTCTGATAACTTTATTACTTTCAACCCGGTATGAGTAGCACTTCTTGAAGCTCAGATAAATAATTTTGTAAGTGAACTTAAAATATATATATTTCAAAGAAGCCATTGTTAATATATTTATTGAGCATTGGGCTGGTGATGAAATGGCTCCCTTCGTTGGTAATAAAATTATTTATCCGAACTTCAACAAGTGCTACCGGGTTGAAGATTCGTTATCTTTTGAAGAACACGAAGGAGTCGATTCTCGAATAATATATCACATTTGCCAGATAAATGTCGATGCCGAAGTTGTGGTAAAAATTATGAATAAAATACTAATAAATTTCTTTGCCGAAAGATTATACATTAAATTTTCCATTCCATTACAGATACTACCATATCACAAAATGATAATACTTTAAGAGACAGTTATGAAGCTGATGATGATTACCAAAATGCCTCTGTTTTTTATGATACGATTATGGATTAAAAACTCTAACCATGATTTTTATGTAACCATCCGCACTTTTGTCTATTTAAATACTATAGATTGATAATTATTTTAATTTTATATAACAATATATAATTATTTTGATACCGTATTAATTCACCACTCAATTCAATGGTTTTCAATCCTTTCTTTCAAATTTATTTTACAACTATTTCTAGACCAAGCAAAATGATACCCCACAACTTTTCACTTTTAGAACGGCCTGGCTGAAGGTTTAACAATTGAATTATTGTTTGGCAATTTAATTTTGGTTCTGTAGATAATTAAATGACATCATATCAAAATTTCAGCAGTACTAAAATAATTTGAAAAATAAATTTTTTTTTTTCAATACAAAATTGGCGTCTGGCACATTTAAAACAACAATAAAAATATCTGGCAATAATATATTCATGTGTCAAAACATTCAATAAAAACAATTAAAAATCTAAAAACCTTCCTAAAATTCTTGTAGATTGTGTCCTCTATAAATATTAGGTTTCAGGAATCTACCGAAGTAGGAAGAGTAATAGGAAAAACAAGTATATTTGTGTAGTTTCGGTATTTTGGGAAAAATAATGGTTAATGATGCAAATATTGTTTTCATCAGTCTGAGCGAATATTAAGAGCCCATTCCCAAACGTAGAAATTCATTAGAAGGTGAGTTCGTGAAAAAAAAACATTTTTGGTGTGAAAATTTGGAAAAGAATATATGTATATCCTGAACGTTTTAAATGATATCCTGATAACATTATGTAGGTACAAGGTAGTTCAAAGCACTACAATATGATTTAGATAATATTATGTGACATTTATATACAAAGAACAATAAATACACTTGTGCAATATTAACTTATGATGTGACTTCCAATACAAAAACTTTTAGAAATAAAATTCAGTAGGCCTCTAAAATAAAAAAAAATACTTTCAGATAGGATCTTGGGCAAAATTTGATTAGATAAATTAGATTATGTTCTTCCCTTAACGAACCAGATTCCATGATTCCACAGTTAGCATGAAATCATAAATGTCTTTGAAACCCCGTTACCTACTTCTGAAGGTTTAGATTTCGTCATCAGGAGGTTTGGAGATGAACTTGAATGTCCAATACCATCGTTAAGGGTGGAGATGTAGTTGCTGCATTAACCTAATGAACTGCTTTGAAGGGTGATAGTGTAAAATGGGACATAGACTCCATTGACAATAGACATAATTATTATAATTTGTTTTCTATAATATTTGCATCATTTGCTACTTTTCCTTCTTTTTTGCCAAGTTTGGTGGGATATCTAGGTCACTGAGTATTATCCTTGCCCCATGCTCGTTCATAATCCGAGTAGTTTCTAATAAATCTCACCTGTATACTTCGAAGTATCGCAATCGCCGATATATATTTTTCCGCGGAAAGATTGAGTAGTTTCGGATGAAATATAGTCGTAAATCATGTAGACCGTTTCAGATCCTTCCATCACCCGAAAGAGCTCTTGCCAATTCCTAGCCGTCTAATCTTAGGAAGCGTCTTAACCTCTTTCTTTTGACAAATCGTCACCGTCCATCCATTGACGGCTGAGCCGAAGCTCGGAGTAACTTCTGCTGTTCGGCATGGCGTAAAAAATCGGGGGACAAGTTAATTAAATTGTCACAGCGAATGAAGTCGCTCTCTAGCGAATAGTGCCATTTATTGTTTATTGTATAAATAGTGAAAACTGAAATAAACCCGTTCGGTTTATTTACATACGCACAGTTGAAGTGGAGCATAACATCAATTGAGAATAGAAACACCTGTATATGTTCGA
The DNA here is from genome assembly GCA_937662695.2 of Halyzia sedecimguttata. Lineage (NCBI taxonomy): Eukaryota > Metazoa > Arthropoda > Insecta > Coleoptera > Coccinellidae > Halyzia > Halyzia sedecimguttata. The sequence continues at coordinate 37,981,653 of OW569411.2, forward strand.
CGTCCTTGAAATCTATTACTGCGTCACTGAATCATCGGGAGATCTCTGACATATACCTATTCTTGGGAATGTCAAATTATTTGGATTTCCTTTTATCATTACATATCTAACGGTGAAATTTTGTAATCGATGTCGGATTTGTAAAATTTATCAATGTGGCTGAAGAATGATAGGTATATCATTCAATGGATAATTTCCGCTTATTCTGAAATTTGTCACATAACAGTAGATATTTGAAAAGAACATAAAAACACAGTTTCACTTCACAAAAAAATTCCCAAGTTCTAACTCTTTCTTTAACAAATTTAGCCAAATAAGGTCAATTCCAAGCGAGCAATTCGCAAAATTTCTTTCTCTCTTCAACAAACTACATGTCGACAAGTTTCCTTTTCATGTAATCATACTCCTATACATCATTGTGATCTCCTGTTTTTTGGCGCTCTAGTTCCTCGGAACTGAGTGCTTATCAATTTGCCCAAATGTCTGTAATTTTCGAATTTTTCGATGAAAATGGTCTTAAACGATTTGGTTCGACTCACTGATCAAGAATCCGTGGTCGAAATTCATTCTGTCCGGCTGGCCGTAGGCACGATTACTCTCGAACGGAATGAGCTAGACAGTTGAAATTTTCAGAGTAGGTTTGGGAGATAAATATCTCGGCTAAGTTCGTTATTGGGCGAAATCGGACAGATGGTTTCGGAGTAACAAAAAAAAAATTTTTTTACATAACAAATTCTAAATTAAATTTTGTCAATATGCAGTTTTACCATAAGAATCCATTGATATCATTTTTAACTCTAGCAAGCTAATACTTTCGGAGATATGATTTTTCAAAATTTCAATATAAATCGTATTTCTATGTTTTCACAGAATGATATAATTATTCTGTGGGTATTCTATTAATTGTTATAATATCAACTTATTTTCCTGAGACATGACAATCGTCTTACTTTATGTTGGTTGATATTTTCATGCCGATGGTCAATCCATATGATGATGGGAATGCTAATGGTAAATTAATAATATTGAGTTCAGAATATCTCCACTAAAAACCAAACTGGAATATTGGTGTATTGGAGGGGATTTGAGGAAAGATATGTATTATCGTTCATCATAGAATTGAGGAATGAATATCTCGGATGAGTTCGTTGTTGGGTAGAATTCGTCTATTGGTTTTGGATTGATAATTTTTGGCACTCTTGTTGAATTTAAATTCGTTTATGATGTTTGAATTCAATTTCTGCTAAGATGAAGTTCTTTCATAAGAATCCATTGATATAATTCCCAACTCTGAGAAACCAATACTGTCGGAGATACATATAATTTATCTGTTTTTAACTCCAACAAGCTTATACTTTCGGAGATATGATTTTTCAAAATTTCAATAATGAATCGTCCTTCTATGTTTTCACAGAATGCTACAATTATTCTATCTAAGCTTTATTATATGCTCTGTGTTCATACTCGTACATGTCATCCTGTTCTATAAGAGAGAGTCAGATTCATTTCAGCTATTTTTATATTTATTACTTCCATGGTGCAGTTCTCATTCTCAGATTGCTCATTTAATCTTGATAAATAAACTATTATTTAAGTTGAATTTCCTTTATGATGCAGTTCTATCACAAGAATACATCTATACAGGGTGTTTCTGAAATAGGGTTCCGAATTTTTACTGCATGTAGAACTCATTAAAATGAGTCAAAATGTTCCTATGAACATGTGCCCTAAAATGCACCCTCAGAAAATTACAGGCCCTTAAAAGGGTTCGAATGAAACTGGTTTTATCCAGTTATTTCAAAAACGATAAAAGATAAAAAGACGAAATTAACGGAACATACATAACTTTTTACGACGAGTAACATGAGCTAGGCCATTTTTCGTTATTCGAATCATAGGCGTTCTTTTCAGGGGGGTGAAAAGGGTATCAAGTCCCTAAAAAATTTTGTACGACTTTTTTTGCAATTTTTTTAACAAATTCATAAATTTTTGACAGTTTTACGTAAAAAATGTCCTCTTTGCGTAAGTCGATATCGGCAGCGGTTTTTGTGTAAAATGAGTTTGAAAATTGTCATACATGTTCTAGAAATTATTAGGCAGAAAATCAAGTTACCATAGGAAACAAAAAATAGCGTTGGCTACGATAATCTGTCAGAATAAATAATTATTTATTGATAACTTGTCAGCTAACTTTTGCAAAAGTTAATCAAAATTTGATTTAGTGGTCGTTACAATTATTATTTTTTTAAAATGCCAGACTATTCAAACGCGGAATTTACGGATATGCATTTTATGTATGGCCGTGCAAATGGTAATGCAACAGAAGCAAGGCGTTTGTATGCGGTGGCATACCCAAATAGAAGACTTCCATCTCGACAAGTGTTTCAGAGGATCCATCAACGTTTAAGAGAAAGTGGTTCATTCCAGGCAAGGGTAAACGATCGTGGTAGAACCAGATTTGTAAGAACTCCGGCAACTGAAGAACGTGTTTTGAGAATAGTTCAAGACAATCCAAGAGTTAGTGTAAGAAGTATCGCGCGTATGAATGACATAAGTTTTTCTGTAGTTTGGCGAATTCTTCGCGAGCAGCTCCTTCATCCTTTTCACATCCAACGAGTTCAAGCTTTAAATCCTAATGATTACGGACCCCGCCGAGAATTCTGCCAATGGCTATTACAAAAGTTGAGACGATTCCCAGATTTTTCTTCACATATCTTGTTTACCGACGAGGCAAGTTTCAGTAAAGATGGCTATGTTAATTTCCATAACGAACACGAATGGATGGAAGAAAATCCCCATAGTGTAATTCAGGCAAGACATCAAATTCGGTTTTCCATTAATGTTTGGGCCGGCATTTTAGGTGATCGGCTTATCGGGCCTTTCATATTGCCTAATCGACTGAATGGTCAGGATTATTATAATTTCTTAGTAAGCGATTTATTGGAACTTTTAGAAGATGTACCTGTAATTGAACGTCAACGCATGTGGTTTATGCAGGATGGAGCGCCTCCCCATTACCTCTTGAACGTAAGACAACACTTAAATGAAGTTTATGGAGAAAAGTGGATTGGTCGTGGAGGTCCTGTTTCCTGGCCCCCTCGGTCCCCCGACCTAAACCCACTCGATTATTTTCTGTGGGGCCACCTCAAGGCGAAAGTGTATAAAACATCAATCGAAACCATTGAACAATTACGGGAGAAAATTGAAATCGCCTGCATGGAAATACGACAAACGCCAAGAATTTTTCAAAGGGTTCGCAAGTCTTTGAAACGTCGCGCTAGATTATGCATTGAAATGGACGGTGGTCATTTCGAACAGTTACTGTAATTTATCCCTTTTATTAGTAATTAGTGTTAGTTACCTTGTTTCTTATTAATTTGTGTTATTAAGAATTTCATTATTACAGTGCATTCTGCTGATCATAATTAAGCTTACTTATTTTATCTTCAATTTCATTAATTACAATTTCACTGGCTAGTTTTGTGAAATAAATAAGGAAAACTCGACATTAAAATAATCTTAGTTTATGTACTAAATGATTCTGATTATTTCTAAATGCATTTTGGGTAAATTGGATCCGAAGTGAATAACAGTAATTTTATCAAATAATGATAATTTTCAAACTCATTTTACACAAAAACCGCTGCCGATATCGACTTACGCAAAGAGGACATTTTTTACGTAAAACTGTCAAAAATTTATGAATTTGTTAAAAAAATTGCAAAAAAAGTCGTACAAAATTTTTTAGGGACTTGATACCCTTTTCACCCCCCTGAAAAGAACGCCTATGATTCGAATAACGAAAAATGGCCTAGCTCATGTTACTCGTCGTAAAAAGTTATGTATGTTCCGTTAATTTCGTCTTTTTATCTTTTATCGTTTTTGAAATAACTGGATAAAACCAGTTTCATTCGAACCCTTTTAAGGGCCTGTAATTTTCTAAGGGTGCGTTTTAGGGCACATGTTTATAGGAACATTTTGACTTATTTTAATGAGTTCTACATGCAGTAGAAATTCGGAACCCTATTTCAGAAACACCCTGTATAATTCTCAACTCTGAGAAACCAATACTTTCGGGGATATAATTTGTCTGTTGTACTGAACTAGAGCGCCTGAAAGCTCCTGTCCACAGGGCTTGAACCAATTTTTTTATTTATGTATGTTTCTATTCCTGAACTTGTTATTGCGTTTCTTACATATAGTTAGTCCTGATGTTTCTCCTGTAAGCATTCGATTTACCACTAATACAAGGAATACTATATACACAATTTTTGGAATTTTCTATCAGATGAAATCTTAGTTAATAAATACCTTTATATCATTTTGATTCTTGCGAACGGTTCTTATAGCGAAATTTGAATTGATTCTCCTATTTTTTTCCGAGAACATAAGGGATCACATTAAATAGATTGGGTTATTGCTCTTGCTTGTCATTTTGTTGTTGTACTTGATTAATTTTTATATGATCAGAGGTTTTTCTGTCTTAATTTATTATAGATGTATTTATGAATTGTCACCGTTAAGAACAAAAACCCAATCTATTCAACATGATCCCTTAGACCAGGGTTTCTCAAACTTTTGGCTCCACGAACCCCTGTTAAAGTTTCCAGATGACAGCGAACCCCTTAACTAACTAATTAAATATAATGCGCGCGCAACCATGTGTGCCGCATCATTACGTGAATCTTTTCGCGAACCCCCTACCGTCGAATGGCGAACCCCACTTTGAGAAACCTTGCCTTAGACGAAGCTTACACGGTCAATCTGGTATCAATCTGACATCAATCTGGTCATCATTCCGGACCATCAATCCATCAGTCTATGCGTATACAATTAGTTTCTCGTCAATCTGACATCAATCCGTGATTGATGTCAGACTGAACTGATACTAGATTAACCGTGTTACCCCCGCCTTATGCTTGCGGCTTGCAAGAAAAATCAATCGGTTCAAAATTCAATAAGAGTACAGTTTTCATGACTCGAAATGATTTAAGGTCTTTTTCAACTAGGAAAAAAACAATTTATAAAAATTCCAAACACTGTGTATGAAATATTCTTAGTATTTGTGATAAATCGTATACAGAAGAACCATCGAGACTACTAGAGGTAAGAAAGTCGGAACATAAGATCAACCTAAGGAATAGAGATATAGAAAAAAATAGCATGTACAATCAATGGAGATCACATGATAGATTGGAGTAAATCAAATATTCTGATGCCAGAGTTTGATGACATAAAAGGGAAACTTAAGAACTTGACTTGTATATTGTGGATCAGTGAAAACTGTTTGTTCTATGTTTTTTTTTCGAATTTACCATGGTAAATTCGAATTAAGAGTGTCCAATACAGGGGAATGGAAAACATAATTTACCATGGTAAATTCGATTAAGGGTGTCCAATACAGAAGAATGGACAATAGAACATACGCGCAAAAGCTTCTGACTTCACGTCAGTGCTTGAACCAATTTTAATTATATTTTGGAGCAAGATGCCGAATTTGTTGAAATAACTATAAAATGTGATGTTGGAAATGTGAAAATTTTAGGTGCAGACATAAATAGCGAATTCCGATGTTAACAATTAACCTTTGTTCAAAGTTGAAGGGTTCACGACCCCTAATCGTTCTTAAAGTAGTGGCTATCCGATCGAGAAACACCTTGTCTAATGATTAAGACAACAGCTGAAGCGTCATGGCGCGTATGAATTAAATATCGTAACGTACTATTGCTTTTCGCACGTGGGCGGACTTAATGATAACGTTCCATTTTCATTTCACCGCAATTAATCCGGTAAATAGAATTGGTTAAACCTCTACATGTTTCGCAATTAGCCAACTGGTTCTCTGATTTAACCGTGGCAGATGCAATTATAAAATATTAAGATTAATAGTAGGTAATCAATTGAATGGACATTCAATTTCATTTGGGGCAGAAAGAACCAAGTCCCTCTGATTGGGATCGAAGGAGAATTACTACGTGAAATACCTTTTCTCTATTTCAGTATCGTAATGAGTCCATTCCAGCACTAAAAACAGTGCTGGAATGAACTCATTCCCACATTGTTTCTAGTTATATTTTTCGTTTTGTGGTAGTCAGCACTGACATTCGATCCTATCAAATTTCAACACACGTCAATTGTAAATATATATAATATAAATCTGTTTATAGCGAAATAATTGCTGAGAGGAAAAGTTTTATCTTCATTGAAATAAAGGTAGGTACTAGAGATTTCCTTCTTGCTAATTTTGAATCATTCATGCTATTAGGAAACTGTTTTAAATCTGATCTCCATGCCCTACCTACGATTCAACTTCAAATTCGTAAGTTACACCAACTGCCAAGATTCAATACAAAAGTCACTAGGATGTATAATCCCAATTTTTTATTAAATTTCTACAGTATTTCACAAAACTTGTCTGAAATAGAGAAAATATCGTCTAATACTCGTCGAAGAAAGCAATTCCAACACTCATGCCTTCGAAAACTCGCTCCTTCGTCGCTCGTTTTCGAATTTCGCATTCGTGTTTGAATAGGAGCAGATTCTGCAACTTGTTTTAGAATATACTATTCTCTATTTCAGTATCGTAATGAGTCCATTCCAGCACTTAAAACAGTGCTGGAATGAACTCATTCCCACATTGTTTCTAGTTATATTTTTCGTTTTGTGGTAGTCAGCAGTGTCAGCACTGACATTCGATCCTATCAAATTTCAACACAAGTCAATTGTCAATATAATATAATCTGGATATAGTGAAATAATTGTTGAGGGAAAAAGATTTATTATGATTAAAACATAAGGTAGGTAGCTACTAAAGATTTCCTTCTTGCTAATTTTGAATCGTTCATGTTTCAATAGGAGCCCATTTTGCAACTTGTATTAGAATATACTATTAGTTGATACTGTCTTAACCGGGCAGATTTTTTCCCGCCATTAGCTGATGTTCTCTCAAACCGGTCAGAATTGGGCTAGCGCATCCGCCATTTTGCATAGGTTGCACTGAAATTCCGAGAGATAAGTTCTGCTGATGGGATTGCTATGAAAATTCACAGTATCACCCGCTGGTCTTATCTGAAGATTGCCTGAAAATTTTTTCAACGCTCCAGCCGTTTTGAAGTATATACTCTATACACACATAAACAAGTCGATTTTTATATATATACATAAATTTATTTATTCATTTCACTAAAAATACCGGTTGAGGTTTGACCTATATACAGGGTGAGTCTTTAAGTTGTGCATTGATTTTAACCATAGATTCCTTTCATCAAATAAAACACTTTTTTCATTTGCCATTTTCCAAATTCGGTACAGGAAAAAAGATACAGGCAGTTGAAATTTGAAAAAATTATCAGTTTTCCCTTTGTAGCTTTGACATGGTCACTCAGAATGAAATGAATTTTGGTGTGAAGTTTTCCATAACTATAACACATAATCTCCAATTAACAGTTTTTACCTACTTCTACTGGTTTACTTGTTATAGACTCGCGAATTGATGAAACTATGAGAAATTACCATAATGAAAGCAGATGAAGGTTATGTCGAGTAATTTTCAGAATACTCAATCATTTTAGAAAATTAAATTACTCTTCATCAATTCTCCTAAAACGTACATTTTTCGAGATATTCAATATTGAATGACATAAAATATTATAAAAATTCTAGAAATTTAACTGTTTTTATCAACCCGGACCTGGAATAGGATAACATGATCTCTGTGCTCGAATAAAGACATAGACTGAGCATTGATCTCTAAGCTGACACTTCTAGAAAAAAGTATAGTTAGTATAACCTCTATAACTCACGTAATATGTTCATACATTACCATTCAATAATATTAAGAACCATAAACAAAAGCCAATAATTATTCAAACAATTTGAATCGCAGGGTAACTTATCTTTCGGGAAATAAATGGTAAAGCTTACCATGATCTGTATTATTCTTTGAATTTCTCTCTATTTATCCCTATTTATCCTATTATCTTCATAGTGTTAAATATTTTTAATATCAATTATAAGTATCATTCCACATATCCATCCCAATTATTATTGAAGGTTAGGTTAGGACCGAACGATATATTCTGTGGCCTGTGGCGAACCTAATGTATTACATTTCTGTGCCTGCTTCTGTCACAGTATAAAAAATATTATACTATGTGTATAGGAGGTTTTCACTTGTCTGATTGTTTTCAGAAATCGACGGTTTTCATCAAGGTTTTCTTATCTAAGAAACTCGGGTTTTGATATACTTAGTTATCTGTGGATATAATCGATCCGTCCGTTAACCTGCTTGTTAAATATGACAGAGAAATCAGTTAATCGTGGACTGAACGTATCTTCGTGAAACGCATGTCCAGATTCTATGTTATTAATAGACCATATACTGATAGAGGTTGGGTTATAATTATTGTTTATTATAAATTGGTTGAATGATTTATAATATAAAGTCATTTATATGATGCAATTTTAAATATATAATGAATGACAGAATAGGCGATGAAGATATTATGGATATTCAATTAAAACTAAGCTGAATTATTATTACACAGAACAGAACACAAAAAATTAACGTCATTCACCATGCGTCAATGGCGCCTACAGTTGTCGTTTTTAGTATACTTGTAATACTTGTATGTACAGCCATCACATCGTTTCGAATCTGCGTAGTAGGCACATTTCGGGTAAATGAGTAAAGAATGAACCAACAATAGCAGTCATTGAGTTAAATACCGAATAGTTTTCAACAAGGGTAGTTACTTATTGGCGGGAATTGTGACATTGTTGAAACCATCATTATACTATTGTACATTCAAAGATATGAATGTTCCACTGAAAATAAAATATCTTGGAATCAAGTAACATTTTAAAAAAGATGTATATTTGAATCAATATGATTAGATTTATTTCATTCAAATATAGCTTAATTTCTAGGTAAGTTCATATTTATTTAGAAGAATATTACTACTTTGATGGTGTTCAATACTCCCTCATTCATTGTGGAAATGATAGGTTGCATTTCACATAACTATTGCACTGTTTCAAATTTGATGATAAGCCTCTCCATTTGAATGAAATATACAACATTGATCACCGCACTTATTTTTTGTTGGTTGAACAATTATTCCGATTAATGAAATGTGAGTGTTTTCAATTATGAGGCTATCGTTAGGCTTGTTTTGGTTCGCAATTCGGACTGTCCTAGAACAGTTCAAAGTAGTCACACAGTCGTTTATTGTAATTGGACTTGCGCGAATGGTAGAAATCTTTCACACGCTACGTTTGGCCCACTCTTTAGAACCGATTCGGAACTGTCCCTACTGCGAACCAAAACAAGCCTATTGCAAATAGTACAGTGTTTTTTCTGTGTATTGTCCTTTCAAAAGATTGACTGGCGTATTCAGTTATCAAACCACTTCTTTGTGAAGTTATCGTACTTAGGTCATACCGTTCGTTATTTAAATTTCGTGAAAAATAAACATGTTCAGTCTTCGAAATTGTAATTTTACAATTTCAAAATTTGGTCCTTGTACAGAACTACATGAATGACAACGTCGCAAAAGGTTAGGACGTAAGTTGGAGTAGGTCATTGTTATTGGGCCTGACGGTTTCGGAGAAACGAAAAAAAAATATTTTTTTTTACATTACAAATTTCAAATTCAGATGCCGTTTCATCATAATGATCCATTGATATCATTCTGAACTCTAACAAACTAATACTTTCGGAGATATAATTTTTCAAAATTTCAATAATTATTCATAATTCTATGAATTCATGGAATACTCTAATTCTAATTTGCTGATGTATGTAAATCCAATATGAGGTGAGTCATAGACCTTCATTTTGAATTTAATTAGGAAAATTCTTGATAATTGACGAACAGAAGCTAAATTGAAGTAACAGCACGCGGTTTTCTCAAGCCATGCAAATACTAACCGCGCCCGACGTTGCTTGGCGTCAGTGTTCGGACAATTTCTAGCATATTCAGTATGGTATGGCTGCGAACAATATTTCGTCCTGTAACTCTGCAATTATATTTATGATGCAGTTCTATTTTTGCAAGATTGTGAAATGTTCCTATCACATCCGAAAATGTCAGAATTATTCGAGAATTCAAAAGATTATCCTAATAATTTCCGAAATTAGTATCCCACAATTTAACATTAATTTCTAGGACATGTACATGCCATCTTAAGATTCTTAAGAGATATGATGATGTGGTTTTGACAGTCCTGTGCTAATTTTTTATGAAACGAATAATTCTGGAAAGAGAAATTTGATATCTCTCCTAGTTTCGTAGCTTCATGGTAATAATTAAAGTTTTGGTGTTCTTGTTCCTTGGAACAGAGGTGCTTATCAATTTGCCCAAATATCTGTAATTTTCGAATTTTTGGCTGAAAATGGTTTTAAACGTTTTGGTTCGACTCACTGATCAAGAAGCCGTGGTCAAAATCGATTCTGTCCAGTCATCTGCTAACACGATAACTCTCGAACGGAATGAGCTAGACAGTTGAAATTTTCTGCGTAGGTTTCGGAGATAAATATCTCTGTTGAGGTCGTTGGTGGGCAAAATCGGCCTCATGATTTCGGAGTAATGAACATACAATTACACTACAAATTTAAAATTAAATGTTTTTTATGATGCAGTTTCATCATAAGAATCTATTGATATCATTTTGGGGTCAGTGGGTTCAGGATATCGGCAGTAAAAACAAAACTGGAATATTGGCTAAGTGTCAATTGATATAATATCATTTTCAGAGTAGTTTCAATTTAGTTTCTTCTATGATGCAGTTCTGTTAAAAGAATCTATTGATATAATTCCCAACTCTGAGGAACCAATACTTTCGGAGATATGATTTGTAAAAGTTTGAACAAGAGCGCCAAAGCTCTTGTCCACGGGTCTTTCCCACATTTTGTCCCATAACCTCACTCCACTTTGAGTTATATGAACCTTCTCCTTAAAGTTAGAATATTATTCAGGGCTTGGATAACTTGTGATAAATTCTACATCCTATTGAAAATCATTTATTGTTGCTTGCTGGCGTGGACGCAACTAGGGATGGGACTTCTCGAGTGAAAATAGTCGAACCTTTCGATTATTGAAATCGAAACCTCTCGAGATATCTCGAAATGTTCTGCAAAATGCAAGCGATTCATTCGAATGATTTTCAATCATCTTTCATGTGGCACCGAGAGATAACGCGACTCGAGTTACGAGCAAGCTGAGATATCTCGTCGACATGTCGAATGTTTTGATATTTCGAATTTACATTGACGGCATTTCAAACTCGAGGGCGAGATATGAGAGGTTCGTGTAACGATTGATAGAATCTTTGGTTGACTTTGGTACGTATTGTTGTCATTACCGAATTTATTCTTGGGAATTTTGGGTTCATACTTTCATATTTCATTTTGAACAGCTGGAAATTAATATGGTTTCGAGTCACGCAATAGGTTTCTTATCAACAATGGAAATGAATTCGTCTATGGCAAAACAGCAAATATTTCGAAACGTGTAAACAAATTTTCGAAATGGGTGGTTCGGGAAAGAGTTCAAACATGAATCAATCAATCGTGGCTGTTGTTTCTTGGTGTCACTCGGTTGAACCGTTCTTAGCATGGTCTATTTCCGACATTATTTCCCAACACCGGACAACAATTACGAATGCATTCTATCCCGAATAAAATAGATACATCATCGGGTTTTAATTTTCCCACCACAGCCAATTTGAATAATGAAGTAGCTAAATACAACCACTATAAATTATCCAATCATCCTGGAATGTGCCGTCGGGAGTCACTAACCCAGACACAGAAATAGTATAGCCTAATTTTCTTGGGAAAAATTCCGGGAATCGAGTAATTTACGGCAATATTAATATTTCAACATCTGATGCAGTCGTAGACTGGTCGGCCGTGTAGAACAAGACAAGAACGACGTCGTCGAAGATTGTTTTCAAGAGGAAAAACCCACCCGCGTGTTTATTTTCGGAAATCAGAAACAAGAAAATGGTTACTTCACTTTCGGCTGCTGCGGTGTGATTATGTGACACAGATGTTCCGAAATTAGACATAAACAAATGGTACTGGCCAAAGATGACGGCAGTGCAGCCGTAGACGAACGGGACGGCATGATAGTAAGTTTTGAAATCTTGACGCTCCATTCATATTATATATTATTCGTTTTGAAACCTACGATAGGCTCCAAAATGGTCGTTACGGCGGGATAATGAGTATTCATTAAAATATATCAAGAGCGTCAATAGTATGGAATAATGAATTTATTTTCTCCCCTTTCACGAATATCGAAAAAGGGTTTGATAGTTGAAAGTAATTTATTTTTTGAAGAACATTTTCCGTAATTCTTATTTTTTTGCCAGTGAGTGACGTTAAAGAAATATTTTTTAAATTGCAAGTCCGCAATTTGTTTTCTTAACGTGGATAGATCATACAATTCTGAATTCAGTAATGCACATGTAACGCCATTTGGGTCAATAATTGTCGAGATATTAATTTTCTCAATTTGAACGGCATGTGCAAATTTTTAAATTAAATCTTCATCGAACAAACACTTTTTAATTACCTGCCAAAACGGCACTAGTAGTTATACTGACAATCACAAAAAAACATCTTGAACCATATGGAACGAAGTGTTCCCGAACATGTGGATCGGCCGGCGAGGTTGTATTGAATGACCTGCTTGGTTTCCGGATCTGAATCCGTTAGACTTTTTCTATCAAAAGCAAAGTTCATCTCAATGGGCCAAACAACATCGAGAAATAAGAGCAATAGTAGTCTGACCTTCCAATCGAACGGTGAACTTAGTTTTCCATAGCGCCATGTTTTCCATCACATGGACGATGTTAGGGTGGATTTTGATCATCTCTAGCAGCCGTCTTATCAAGCTGTGTGCCGATGTGTCAAATGCGTAATCCAACCACCATATATGTAGGTCGCGCTTGTAGTGTTTCGTATCTCGACAAATACTCAATACAATACCGTGTGCAGTAAAATCATGCTTATTCTTCAGTCACCTCTTCGGTCTGTTGCGGATTTTGAACGCATAACGTCTGTAAAGTGCTAGAGTATCCCTGGTTTCCGCTGGTCGGTCGTACAAATTTTTCCAGAACTGTTCCGACTTCTTCCGGTGATGGTGGGTTCTTTGCCTACTCTTCTTTGGGTTGAAATAACTAAGAAGGTTCTGCAGTGATGGTGTTGTTAACTTCTATTCACTTATGCCTCTTGATCAGCTTCTTTATTGCCGCCCCGCGTAATCTTATTTTATCGACAGCTTTCTGCTTCAGTAGATTGATTGTTGGCAAGCTCACGCAACTCACGCAGCTCCCAAATCATGACTTCTATCTTCTTGATCGACTTCAGTTGTCCTTTCAGAACATCTATGCTTTGGTACCAAGATGATTGCTGCCTCAGGGTTTTTATCTTCTTGTCTAGCTTATTCAATCTTGACCTATGTTTTCCATCCGTTATTGTGGTTCTTTCTGATGGGCACATAAGTGAAGTAGCAGCTCTCACTGTGGCCACGACATCTTCTAGCGAGCAGTCCTCCTTTAGGTGATCGTCGATGATATTATTTATTATGGCTAGGTCTTCAGCCTGGAGCCTGGAACCTCTGCCGTGCGGTCTTCATTTTAGGATTCCTTACTGCAGCCGCAAATGCGTCCTTTCTATTAACGACTAGCTCTGGAACATCTCTCACTTCATCTCGGAATTCAGGCATTGGAGGCTGGCTGTTTACGGCAGCTCTTACCTGCTTCTCATCCTCTTCTTCTCTCCTTTAATTGTTCAAGTGTGGCTGTTGGTTTGGAGCATTTGATACATGCTCTTCATCTTGTTCTCGTATCCTCTTGGGCTCGTGAAATTGCTGCAGGATTCCACTCTTCTTGAGATGGCTACGGTTAGCCATCTCAAGACCATGCAGTCTACCCATATATCCCCTTCTTTCTGGTCTGGATCTTCGATATGACACAGACAGTTCTTCCTGTTGCTAAAATGTCTACTTGTGACGTCCACTTTGTGCGGCCTTGTTCCTGTTGTCAGGTTCGACTACGGGCTGCTCTATTATTCATAAAAAATAAATACTTGTAAACTAACGAGATACTTATAGAACGATTAAGGAATGTGAAACTGAAAGCAAATGTAGATATTCAATATGAACACCATTGTTTTCGATACAAGCAGTTAACTTTCTTCTCAATTTTTTTATTTATGCCACTGGAAATGTTTGAAACCTTCAAGAAACATTAAAATTTTGGAATAATGGAACATTTTGGAAATTCTCATAAAAACTTGATGTTTTCCCAACTTTACCACCCCAGTGTCACAGAAGTGAGAAGAGTTAGGACCCATATTTGCAGGAAATTTCTTATTTTCATTAGTACTGTATACCCTATCAGTTTATTACACCTACTCTGGGACACCTTGTATAAAAAAATCGATGTATGTAGGTACAATCATGAAACTCAAAAATTATAGGAACATCTAACATGGAAATATTTAAGCAAATACAATAATATGATTCACACGGTTTTTTTTGTGGAAGTGGAAACTAATCAGTAATAACTGATTTACTATAACAGCTCGTAAACTCGTTAACCAAGATTTTAGAAACAAAATATTAATACTTAGGTACATCAACTTTCCAATGGGGACAAATTTAAAAATGCGCAAACTAAAAATCAACACGAAAACATTCAGCAATTATCTTATTACTTAAAATCTAAATGTTTGTCATCATCATTTTGGCTGGGTCCTATGGTTATTTCTAGATGTATCAGCATCAGAGGGGTGACCGACAAGATGCTAAACATATTCCTTCTTTCAAATCATCAACGATTTCCTCTTATATGCCATACTTTTCACATATCCCCACAAAATGAGTCTATCCAAGTAGGTTGATCCGTTTTATGAAGTTCTGTTGAATAAATCATTTGCGAATAGCGCACATCAAAATACTTGAATATTATACACAACACTGCTGCTGGCAAAACCATACAGAACATTTGCTACATTCTCATAAATGCCTGCTAATGTAGGTTATCCGAAAAAACTATTGGTGATTAGATCGGAACTATATTTTTTCGATTTTGCAGGTCTTTCTGGTCCTATCCTATTGAAGCTCTGGGTGTATGTCTATACCCTTGTTTATAATTATATGTATTACTAGAAGAAATCTTTTCCTTCGCACTTGGCAAGCTCTACGTAATGGTGCCCTCAAATAAGAGGAAGGATGACATAAAATATATGCCTAGTCCTCAGTTTTTCAACATTTTAATTTTTTTAATTTTTATTTTATAATCGGGAACCCCAACAGATAAATACAATCAGTGAGCCTCACCAAATTCACAATATATAGAAATTCAAAACAACAACAACTCTGCCATTGCTAGCCGAACACTCAATCTTAAATAAGAAAGTCTTAAACTGAAAAAATATTAAAATTGATCGTCCCCGATAAAAAATATAAATTATAAGTTAACATAGTAATAAAAGTGAAACTTCTAGACTTCACTCCTATGAAGATGATAACTAACAACATTTCCTTCGAAGGTAAAAAAGTCAGCATAAAAATAACAACTATAAAATGACAATTAAACAAACGCATAATTCTCAAAATAAAACAGAATTATAATATAAGTTTGTTTTCTCCCCTTTGAACACAAAAACATGCCCTCTTCCTGCTTGGGTGTTGAGAAATGTATCCCTGTATGCTCCTAACTCAGCAACTCAGACTGGCCAAGTAATCTGAACACAAGAAATTAGAACAATAGTTCAAGTCTTTGAAGAACTTCTTTTTGGCGCTCTAGTTCCTCGGAACTGAGTGCTTATCAGTTTGTCCAAATGTCTGTAATTTTCGAATTTTTGGCTGAAAATGGTCTCAAACGATTTGGTTCGACTCACTGATCAAGAATCCGAGGTCGAAATCGATCCTGTCCGGCCGATCCGGCTGACCGGCCGGCCGGCCGTAGTCACGATAACTCTCGAACGGAAGGTTTTAGAGGATTGAAATTTGCAAGGTGGGTTTGGAGCGTAAATATCTCGGTTAAGTTCGTTAATGGGCGAAATCCATCAAGCGGTTTTGGAGTTATGGCCGATTTTAGTAAAACACATTTTTTATGAATATTTCCGAAACTGATCACTCGATCTATCTGAAATTCAGCATCAAATTGTAGAATGATGACCTTTATACGCATGTGAAGTTTTGTATTGACCAGGTTACCGCAAAGTGTTAAACAAAATTTTTCAATATTAAAAAAAAAAATTTTCTACAATAACTCTCGAACGGAATGAGCTAAGCAGTTGAAATTTTCAGAGTAGGTTAGGGGGATGAATATCTCGGTTAAGTTTGTTATTGGGCAAAATAGGCCAGATGGTTTCGGAGTAACGAAAAAAAAAATTTTTTTTAAGCAACAAATTTCAAATTCAATTTTTATTTAAGATGCAGTTTCACCATTTAAATCCATCGATATCATTTTCAACTCCAACAAGCTAATACTTTCGGAGATATGATTTTTCTAAATTTCAATAATGAATCGTACTTCTATGTTTTCACAGAATGCTATAATTATTCTATCTAAGCTTTATTATATGATCTGTGTTCATACTCGTACATTTCATCCTGTTCTATAAGAGAGAGTCAAATTCAGTTCAGCTATTTTAATTTGATTTCTTCCATGGTGCAGTTCTCATTCTCAGATTGCTCATTTAATCTTGATAAATGAACTATTATTTGAATTGAATTTCCTTTATGATGCAGTTTTATTATAAGAATACATTGATATAATTCCCAACTCTGAGAAACCAATACTTTCGGAGATATAATTTGTCTGGTTGAACTAGAGCGCCAGAAAGCTCCTGTCCACAAGGCTTGAACCCATTGTTTGACCTCTTTCGATTCTGTCAATGGAGCTATAATAGCAAGGAGACCACAAATTTGGGTCACTTCTGTCTATTGAAAAATATATTAGCTTCAAGGACTTCGTCTCTAGTAATTCTCGGTATAAAACCCAGCGTTCTAACAGCTTTACAAATAATCTTATCTATATGATGTCGATATGTCAACTTTGAGTCCAAAATAATTCCAAGATCCCTTACTCTGTCTGACCTCGAAATTACAAGCCCATCGACAGAAAGATCCTTAATCAATATATTGACATTTTTTCGTGAAAGTCGTGTGCTGATATTTTTCGACATTCAATTCGAAACTTTCATCGGGACAAAAGGAATAAAACCGATTAAGGTCTTCCTTCACGATATCGCCAAAAGAGTTCATCTTAATATACAGGGTGATTGCTTTAAACCATAAATTAGAAGGATATAGAGATTGGAAAATCGTATTTCTGAACCATACGATTTTCCAATCTATTCATGTAAAGTACGTATGTCGTTGGGCTCCTAAACGACGTGACCGATTTTGATGAAATATTTTATGTGGTATTGAGTGGGTCTTTGGATGGTTTAAAGTCGCAAATAGACCCAGTAGGAGGCGCCGGAATCAGGTTATAGAATATTTGTTTTGACTTTTAGTACGGAATGGCTGATGTGCTGACCCAATTATTAGAGCATCGACTTTTCTCAGATCTGAGAGATCTTAGAAATTCGTTATCAATTTTAAGTTTATTCAGTATTACGTTTGTTATGAATATAAAGTTTAAGTTATATTATATTAAAGTGTAATTTAATGTGTGAATGGTTTTGAAATGTAATTGAAAACTATACGTTGTGGGATTGAAGTGAGCAGTATATAGCATCTTAAAGAACTACTCATGTATATGTGATCTCTCACCACCATGATCACGTAAAATACAGGTTCTTGTGTCAAATGAGCCAATTTCAAGCACAAAATATCGTCCGGTTATGACACTTAAATTGATCAGCTAAGGATATCAAGAAATGGGAGTAAGTTTTTTATTTTGCTTTTGGCAACAGCAGATCGCACAATGATAATAGCGAAACGAAAATATTGAAATGTCACTGTCCGTATTATCCTAATTTCTATGAAAATAACATTTGCTGATCCCGCTGATAGCAGACAATACAACGTTCGAGCAGGACAGTTTCTGTCCGGTCCGCTAGTAGACTTTCAAATCTTCAGATCCTCAGCATATAGCTCATGATTTGTATACCTGAAACAGTTTGAAACATAATTAATATACAGTAAGCAAATGAGGGCCAACGTGTAACTCATGAGGCGCTCCCGAAGTCACTCTGTCCTCCGAAGATGCGCCTCCCAAAACAACGCACTGAAAACTATCTGCTAAATAAGATTGCAGCTATCTCAACATGATATGCATTCTACGTACCTCCTTAAGAATAAAGGGAGTGCAACATCGAAAACTAATCAATCGATTGAACAAATTATCCGGAGACTCCCGTAGGATGGCCGCTAATGCGATAATGAATGGGAGCTGACGCCGAGGCGTTCCCTTTTTATTAGCCGCCAAAGTCAATCAAAACTAATCGTGCAGAAGTGAGATGATTAGCATGACGAGTTCACGCCATTTGGCAAGAGGCTAATACGTTTCTGCCAGAATCTCTCTGCGATCTCTATCGAACAATTCAGTTTATACAGCTGCCTTATTATTTATAGAATCTGATAAACGCTTACCAATTCATTATCACCTCCGTAGGAACTCATTCCCAGTTTGAATGGCCAATATCGCTTTTTGAACTTGCCTTTTTATCGGCCTGTCCTAGTTTCTCTCAGGTGAAGGCTGTCGAACATTCATTCCACTGCAGTCCAGATAAATTGTCGTTTCTCTATCTTTAGATTGTCGTACTGTGACACAAAAAAACATAAATCTTTTAGGATCACTGGTGACTTACTTATATAGACCACTCAAAAAAATTAAGGTAATAAAACAAAAATCACATTTTTTCAGTGATTTTTGACAGAAGAATTGCCATATTGAGAGTTTAAAATGTGGGAAAGCCCTGTGGACAGGAGCTTTGGCGCTCTTGTACAAACTTTGACAATTCATCTCCGAAATTATTGGTTTCTCAGAGTTGGGAATGATATCAATGGATTCTTATAATAGAACTGCATCATAAACGAAACTGAATTAGAATTAAATAGCGAACTTATCCGTGATATTCATTCCACAAATCTCCTCTGAAAACTATATTATATCAGTTGAAACTTAGCCAATATTCCGGTTTTGTTTTCACTGAAGATATTCTGAATCTATGTTCATCATCATATGGATTTTCCAAGGGCATATAGGGTAGTAGTAATTATAATATCCTATAATTGTTCATTTTGCATTCAATCATACTTTGTTAGAAGAGAAATCAATATATTTGACATATCTGTCACAGGTAGATAAGATATATATGAACAGTGAACACAGATAGAACACAGACAAATAGAATTCGCATTGTGTGATAACATAGAAGTACAATGTATTATTAAAATTTTGAAAAATCATATCTCCGAAAGTATTAGCTTGTTAGAGTTGAAAAAGATATCAATGGATTCTTATGATGTAACCGCATCTTAAAAAAATTGAATTTGAAATTTGTAATGTAAAAAAAAATTTTTTTTTTCGTTGCTCCGAAACCAATAACGAACTTAGGCGAGATATTTATCTCCCAAACCTACTCTGAAAATTTCAACTGTCTAGCTCATTCCGTTCGAGAGTTATCGTGTTAACGGACGGACGGACGGACAGAATCGATTTCGACCACGGTTTCTTGATCAGTGAGTCGAACCAAATCGTTTGAGACCATTTTTAGCCAAAAATTCAAAAATTTCAGACATTTGGTCAAATTGATAAGCACTTTGTTACCAGTAACAAGAGCGCCAAAAAAGCAATTTGAAGCTCTTAAACTCTAGTTTTTAGTAATCATTAAAGGATACTATGGGAGGTATATTCATCATCAAATGGTTTGTTTCTGGGTTTTCGCGGTCTACGGGCCCTTTTTCGGTAGAATGACCATGCGGACCAGAAAGCCTGTTTATCCTTTTTTGGCGCGATGTTCAGGTGAACAGAGTGCCTATCAATTTGTCCAAATGTCTATAATTTTCGAATATTTGGCCGAGAATGGTTTCAAACGATTAGTTTCACCTCACTGATAAAGAATTCCAGTTCATAGTTGAAAGAACTATTTCGTAACGTTTCGGAGTCTATGTCAGACTCCTTCGTCAGACACTCAACGAAAATCTTCAGAATTAATTTTTGTTGGTAGCTATCAACAATAGCCAAAATTACTGCTATATACAGTGCAGTTTTGATAAAATGTCAATTCATAGTTTCTCATGGCTTAACCGTACGATTCAACTGATTTATATAATATGAATAATTCTCGTAATAAATTATTGAAAATAAAACCACTGTTATACATTACACCACCACAAACGAAGCACTTTCTATTATCGACCAAAAAGTAAATGTATGTATTCGAATAATCCTTATGCCACCACAAACACAGCACTTTTAATTGTCGACCCAACAGTGAATGTGCGCCACCACAGACACTGCACTGTTTATTTTCGACCCAACAGTGAATGGTATGTATTTCAGTCGAAACTAATCGTTTGATACCATTCTCGGCCAAACAGTGGACCACTTCTAATTGGATGTTTGTGCTTACAGTCGAATTTATATTCTTGGAAATATTGGGCATAGTATCTTTTTTCTGGAGCTAAGCAGCTTAGGATGAGTTCGGTACCTGGATGGGTGATCGCTCTGGCTATGAATTTGAACAGCGCAGTGCCCCGAAGCTCCCGCCACAGTGCTTTTCCAACTTGCTTGAATGCTTGTTTCGTCCATTTGTCGCGGAGATTCGAAATCCCATCAATGCTGCAACTGGATAACTCGAAAACTGCCGATTTATGTGTTTTACACGTATGAGACTATGACCCATTTTATGCTCAAATTATTTAATTATCTTCCCATCAATACACGCATATATACAGTAGATAGATATGTTTGAAAAGGCGCATTCAGCTTTCGTGGTTTTCAGTTGTTCGCCCTGTACATGCAGCGCCATTAGTTCAGTGGTTAGAGCCGTAAGTGCCGAGTTCAATTCCGGAGCTAGGAAAAAAAAGTCGGCCACCATACACTGTTGAGTGCTGTGCTTTAAGTGGCGTAGGAAAGCAGTAAGAAACTCTACATACAACACAACTGATTCTCCTAACTGGCACAAGCTATGTAGGAGCTTCTGATGGGTTTCCGTGGGGAAGACCTAGTAGGGTCACTGTAATAATAATAATATTTAGGGATTTATTCCATTTTCAAAACCATTATGTTGTGAAACTTAGCCAAGTTCTTTTCTATACTCTAATAATTATTCAAAATGTCAGTATGTTAATGCAAGTGATTACTAAGTGATCTATAATTTAGAATAGAATAGAATTTCGAGGTGGAAATAATACTAAACCAATGTCTCAAACTTGCTGCGATTTATATCGTGAAACTCGAATTTTTTCAATCAGCAGAAAGAAATTGTATATCAATAAACGAAATAACATGAATCGGATGGCAACTAAAAACGTGTATTTTCGACGCAGATCCCAATACAAATACGTCAGATAAGAGAATTCTTATCGATACGATTAAACTTTTTGAAACGATTAGTTCTCGTGAAAATGGGAAAATTTGCGGATGGTCAAATTTACATAAGGATGTGTGCTCAAGCCTGGTTCGACGTTGACAGAATAGAATGTTTTTATCGGTTTGTGTATGTGAACATGTGAAATTTCGTGTAGTTAGCGATATTTTGTGAAGAAAAGAATATGCAGGTTCAGCACATTTCAGGTTAGTATTTCTGTAATCAAAACATCGCGTTAAGTGTCCAAAATATTTGCTTTCAATTGCTGAATACCAGAATTATCTTCTGCACTAACATTTCTCAAATCATATAACTTTTAGTACATGATACGTACGAGTGCATTGTTATAGTTGCGAACAATATTTCTTCCAAACGTATATATTCTGCGAATCTTGTGTCGAAAACATTCTCAAACATTTATATTCGACCTATTGATTCAATTATATCCGCCCATCAGCCTCTTAGTAAGCGAGATAACTTTTGGAAGAAGTGTTTTGTGGATTCCACATTGCAGTGTATATGGACATAATCTACTCCTTGTGTCCAGAAGTATCCCCATCCAGAAATTTCGTTTTCCTTTTATCTCGAGAAATACAAATCTGGAATTCAAGACCAATACGCTTGATTCATATGGAAATCGGGGTTTTTCTGATGATGTTTTTCCTTGCTGTGAATATGATTTAGGTACTATCAATATTATCTTGGTTATCTAAGAATTATCCATTGATAACTTTACTTTGAAAGTATCATAACATTGCATAGAAAAACACAGATTTGCTCTAAACTCTATTATTATCTGTATTATCTGTATATACAGATATTAATAAACTTTAGAGTATTCCATTTGGTCATTAATTGTGACCAAAGTTTCCTCTGATAAAACACTTCATTTACCATTTTTCCTGATTCGACTCAGGCAAAAAGTTACAAGCTTTGAAAGATTTGACAATGTTCTAATACACATTTGGCGCTTTGTTCACCCGTTCAACATAGGAAGCTGCTACTGAAATCTTGATTATTGTTATGTTAATCATCAGATGCTTGAAATGCAATGACATTGTTTGAGAAAACATATTTACTCACTCAATTATAGTAATGCAGCATTTGTTCGACTAGAATACTCCACTATTAAAACACTGGACTGAATTTAATTATATTCAGTATCCATCAATTGTTAAGTTCATTATAAGATCGTACATAATTTGATCATCGCCCATTGTCGTATTCCAAATTCTATAACGATCTTAATTTCAAAGCGCATCTCAATTCGAATAGTCGAGCTGCGACTCGAACTGAAAGAATAATAATAATAATAATTCGTAGGTATCGTTCACAGAAACTATGTGTGGATCAAATTCTATGGGGTCATTATGTCTATGCCTCCGTTCGCCGATTTCATGCGGCATTGTAAAATACATCGATTCAAGGCCCATTCTAGGTCAGGAACGGATCATCCAAAATAAGGCAATTTCTCAAATTTGTATCAGATTTCATAAGATTCAGCGTTCAATATCTCAAGAACCATGCGTTTTAGGAGAAATGATGAGGAATAATTTATTTTTCTGAAATAATTGAGGATTTTTATAATGACTTAATATAATCTTTATCTGCTATCATTATGCTAATTTCATTTGGTTCTAGGAATCCACCAGTCTATAACTGTTGCAATATTAAATATAATTGAATAAGTAATACAATAGCTATGCAACCGCATTCTAATCTGTATAACACTGTTTTAAAATTATTTATAGGAATTTTATAGTACGT
Organism: Halyzia sedecimguttata; assembly: GCA_937662695.2. Lineage (NCBI taxonomy): Eukaryota > Metazoa > Arthropoda > Insecta > Coleoptera > Coccinellidae > Halyzia > Halyzia sedecimguttata. The sequence continues at coordinate 38,004,988 of OW569411.2, forward strand.
TATGCAACTGTTATAAAATTTGTCGTATGATATGAGTTGTGAGAACGTATATACAACAGCATTATAGAAATCCATCTATTTTATGATCAAATCGTCGTATTGAGACTTTTAAAAAAATAATGTTATCCTTTCAAGCGGCGTTATACGATAGTTATGAAACCATTTCGTTCTTTTAGGGGTCTATTTTGCTAGTTGTGTAGAAACGAAAAAAAAATTTAAAAAATTGGTTCAAGCACTGACGTGAAGTCAGAAGCTTTTGCGCGTATGTTCTATTGTCCATTCTTCTGTATTGGACACCCTTAATCGAATTTACCATGGTTAATTAAGTTGTCCATTCTCCTGTATTGGACACTTAATTCGAATTTACCATGGTAAATTCGATTAAGGGTGTCCAATACAGAAGAAAGGGCAATAGAACATACGCGCAAAAGCTTCTGACTTCACGTCAGTGCTTAAACCAATTTTTTTTTTATTTATAATATCATTTAAATTAATATTGTAGGACGTTACTTTAAAATTTCTAAGCTATACTGACTTACAGCTAAAATATTATAAAGAAAAGAAGCAATTGGATAGTCTAACTATCATTTTAATAAAATGATGCATTTTTATTGTTCAAATAAAGATATTTTGATAACTTACAAGAATTTCTTCATTCAATGGTATTTCAAAGATCTAATAACAGTTTTAAATATAAAATAAGTGTCCAATACAGGAGAATGGACAACATAATTTACCATGGTAAATTCGATTAAGGGTGTCCAATACAGAAGAATGGAAAATAGAACATACGCGCAAAAGCTATCTATCATTTTCTTCAAGTTTCACGCCCCAAAAAAGGCCTAAATCGTCAGTTTCGCTTTCGAAAATTTCCGACCCCGTCTCTCGAATTAATTCTGACGTTTCTCGGATTGACTTTTTGAATGGAAAATCGTCGGACTCAAAACCTCCGAAACTTGTATCGAATTAGTATATTTAGGCTCAACCTAGAAGAACGAAATTTGGGAAAAACACAAATCGATTCGTCTTCTTCGACTCGACGGCAAAAGTCCGGGTCGAGCGATCGTTTCTTCGGAGCCTTACGCTACACCAAATCGGTACTACTGAACTCGCACAAGAATGCTCGAATCTCCAACAATATTTAACCGATCATATTAAAACTTGAAACTTGGCAGTAGAGTTAGGTTATGAAGGCTCTTGCAAAATTTCATGAATTTCAAACGAATAGTTACTGATATATAGAATTTTTTTTTTTTTTTTTAATGATTTATAAAAAATTTTCTACAAATGCTATCCTCACCAAATTTTGCAAACATTTTCGCGTTGCCATTCTACAACTAATAACAATGTTTGAATTCCATCGGTTCAGTATTTTTCGAGTTAATGAGGAACAAAAAACCACCAAATTTCAGAAAATTTCAGATTGCTATAACTCTATAACCGTTTGGTCGATTATGCTCATAAACAAACTGAAATGTCGAGTTCTGGTGCACATCCTAACCTGAAAATTTCAAGCCGCTATCTCATTCCGTTCGCAAGTTATCGTGACAACAAAAATATTTTTTAATAATTTTTTTAAAATTTTCTAGCCATACGATTCGCACAAAATTTCACAAACGTGCTTAGGGTCATATTCTACAACTACCCACCAAGTTTCAATTTGATCGGATTCATATTGGTTGAAAACAAAATTATTACTCGGAAACCACTGGGCCGATTATGCCCATTAACGAACTTGTCCGTCGTATTGGGATGCGCCACCTACCCTGAAAATTTCAAGTTGCTAGCTCTTTTCGTTCTCAAGTTATCGTGGCAACGGCCGGCCGGACGGCCGGCCGGACAGAATCAAATTTGACCTCGAATTCTTCATTGGGGAGTCGAACTTAATCGTTTGAGACCATTTTTTTCAAAAAATTCGAAAGTTACAGACATTTGGGCAAAACTATAACGCGATGTTCCCCAGAACATACGCGCAAAAAATAGAAAATCAAATTTATATCGTATAAATTAAAATGATTTCCTGATGAGGTTGAAATTTGGTGCCGAGATGTAAAATAATGACATTAAGAACTGTGCAAAATTTCGTGGTTATTCGAACGGTAGAAACAGAAACAAAAATAGAAAATTTGGGAAAGCCCTGTGGACATTTTGGCAAATCATATCTTAGAAAGTATGGGTTTCTCAGAGTTGGGAATGATATCAATGGATTCTTATGACAGAGCTGCATCATGGAAGAAATTCAAAAAAGTATCATTTAAAAAAGAACAATAGTGCCAAATATATTAATCCGAAACCACCAGACCGATTCTCCCAATAACGAACTTATCCGAGATATTCATTCCTAAAATCTACTCTGAAAATTATATTATATCAATTGAAACTTCCAATATTCCAGTTCTATTTTTACTGGGGATATTCTGAACCCAATTTGATTAACTCACCAAAGAATATATTTCCATCATCGAGAGTGCACTCTTGCTGTGTTTCTGGACATAGAGGGTGCATTCAATAATACTGCATTTGGAGCTATGCACAATGCACTAACCAAACATGGGGTTCCTTTTGCAGTCTGTCGATGGGCAGGATCCCTTTTAAGGGACCGCAGCATAGTGGCTCGTCTAGGCAGCTCAACCATTAGGGGAACACCAGGCAGGGGATGCCCACAGGGTGGTGTTCTATCACCTCTTCTGTGGAATCTGGTCCTGGATGGGCTCCTGGTTGAGCTGGCGGGGGCTGGCCTAAAGGTTGTAGCCTATGCAGATGATCTCGTAATACTAATCAGAGGAAAACATCCAAATGTCGTCGCTGATCTTATGCAGGATGCTCTGTGTAGGATTGAGCGATGGTGTTTGAATAACGATCTTACGGTTAATCCTGAAAAAAAGAGATGGTTCTCTTCGACAGGAAGAGGGGGCCCTGTAACATAAGACTACCAAGTCTATTTGGAGTAGGGCTCAATCTAACAGAGCAAGTTCGATATCTGGGTGTGATACTGGACCACAAACTACTGTGGAACAATCACATTGAGAAACAAACAAAAAAGGCCGAGATGATCTTTTGGTCTACTCGGAGAGTAGTGGGAAATGGATGGGGCTTTAAACCACACATTATTCACTGGTTGTATACTGTGGTGGTGAGGCCTATCCTAACCTACGCATCATTGGTGTGGTGGACTTCTTTGAAGAAGTCATATATCCGCAACAAATTGACAAGAACTCAGAGGAAAGCTTGTTTAAGCATCACAGGTGCTCTGAGATCTACTCCAACAACAGCTATGGAGTGCCTGCTGGGGCTACCTCCCCTGCATCTTGTAGTTGAGGAGGGGGCTATGAAGACAGCTTTAAGAATCTGGGAACAGGGACAGTGGCGTGACAGCGGAATGTTCAGGGGACACGCGTGGGCACTCAAGAAGGTGGAGGATGATGATGCATCTCTCCTCCGGAGGAGTGACCGTGCGGGCTCCTTATTCTGCTTTAACGAACCCTATAGGGTGATTGTTCCTGATAGAGACCAATGGGATACAAGGAGTGATCTCCTTAAACCAGAGGGGCCCACATGGTCCACAGATGGCTCTGTAACGACTACAGGGACAGGTGCAGGCATTGTGGGACCTCGAGTGAGCATGTCCATCCCTCTCGGGAAGAACTGCTCGATAATACAGGCAGAACTATACGCTGTTCTTGTCTGCGCGCTGGAAAACATCCGACTAGGATACTCTGGCAAGTACATATATATATGTTGCGACAGTCAAGGAACGTTAAAATCCCTATCTGATGTGAAGATAAACTCCTACTTAGTAGGCGAATGCAGGAAGGCTCTGCGAAGGCTGGGCGCTGGTAACGTTGTAAAACTCATCTGGTGTCCGGCTCACTCGGAGATTTCAGGTAATGTTAAGGCAGATAAGCTGGCGAAGCAGGGGGCTCGGATACCATATATAGGTCCTGAGCCTTCACTTCCAGTATGTCGTACCTATGTTAAAACATTCTTCAAGAATCGTTTGGACAAGAATTTCTCCAGTCTATGGAACATGGGAGTAGGACTCAGGCAGTCAAGGCTTCTCATTAAGAAACCATCGTCAAAGTCTGAAGTAAAGAAACTTCTTTCACTCGAAAGAAGAGAACTGAGCCTGGTGACTGGATTACTAACTGGTCACCAGTTCAACAAACATCTGAATAGGATGGGATTGGCCGATAGCGCTCTGTGTCGCTGGTGCAAGAGCATGGAAGAAACAGCTGAACATATTCTGTTCGACTGTAACAACCTTAAAGAATTGAGGGTCATACACCTAGGCAACCCAACACCTACGATTCCTATGGTGAGAGGGACTTCTCCTTTTAAGCTCGCGGCATTCCTGTCAGCGTGTTTTTTGGAATGAGTCTCACGAGTCTGTCAAGCGGAAGAACAATGGGCCAGAAGGCCTCAGTTCAGCCTGAGACGGCACCGCGGAAGAAGAAGAAGAAGAAGATCATCATATGGATTATCCGAGGGCATCCTCATAATTCTTCCATAGCTGAGGTTATTTAATTGGTCATTTTGCATTCAATCATACTTTGTTTTCTAGAACGGGAGGTTTTTTATATCATGAGTAACGAATTTTGAATAGGACCGGAAATAAATATGACATGTCTCTTATCGGTAGATAATATGACATTTATGAACATGAATCATGAAATTAATAGATACAAATACGGACGTTAATTTTCGATTACAGCATTCTGTGAAATCATAGAATTACAATTTATTATTGAAATTTTGAAAAATCATATTTCCGAAATTATTAGCTTTTAGAGTTTAAAATTATATCATTGGATTCTTATGATGAAACTGCATCTTGAAAATATTGAATTTGTAATATAAATATTTCCGGAACCATCAGTTCGATTTGGCCCAATAATGAACTTAACCGAAATAGTTATCTCCCAAACTGACTCTGAAAATTTAAACTGTCTAGCTCATTACGTTCGAGAGTTATCGTGTTAACGGAGGGCTGGCCGAACAGAATCGATTTTGACCACTTATTCTTGATGAGTGAGTGGAACCAAATCGTTTGAGACGTAAGTGTAATTCGAATATTATAGACATTTGGGCAAATTGATAAGCTCTCTGTTCCGAGGAACATGAGCGCCAAAAAGCACTGTGATGTCAGTCTGCTTTTGCTACCTCTATTGAATGATGTCATAAACAAGCGCACAAAAGCAGACTAATCTCGCTTCAGGGTTTCTTCATTTTTTCTTTGTAATTTGACGATGATGTTCTCCCCTGAAATTAGACTTTAAGTAGTTTCTTTGTTTAATTTTTCATGTTCCTTGTTCGACAAATTTGAAATTACTTCAATGCGAAATGATCAAAGAGGACGCGATATTTGTGAGTAATTATACGGGTCAGGAAATGCATGACAGTCTAAAATACTTATGAAAACGAACATTTTTTTTCCAGTGAATGTTGGATGTTCATATTGGTGTTTGTCCCATTTGCTTTGATCCACGTGCGTCTTTCAAAGACTACACGAAACACATGTTCCGTCGACGCCTAGCGTCCGTCCGCTCTAGGTCTGTTACGTGGCCGTCTTTATTTCGAAATTGCGAAGTATGTCACTAAACCTACGTGAACTTAGCGAAATGCGTAAATATCTGTTTATTAGCGGGTATTCTTGCTAGCAGAGACGGCTTCCAACACCTTGACTTGTTTTTATGTAGACAAGTTCATCGATTTTCCTGGAATCTGTTTCTGTTTTTCTTGGAATAGGTAAGGAATTAGTTATAGAGCTGTCTGGACGATTTATCTGTAGTTTTCTATGGAAATTTTGCTTAGATTTTTAGGTCGTGGGAGTGATTCTGTGGAAATATATAAATAAGTTCATTCAGATCAATAAAATCAGTGAAATGAATGAATCCCGAACATCGGAGATTTTCATATACAAACAACGATTGAAATCGTGATTATCGATTATAATGTGGAAACATGTTATCGAAATTTGAGTCCGATAGAACGAATTAAATTATTTGATATCATGAGTATTTCAACCATATCATTATTGTAGATATTAAGCATGATTTCGAAGAGTTGAGTGCATTATATTATGCAATGAATATAATTAAATATAATCTGGAACTATTTAAACAGAAATGTGAATGAACAATATGCCATATTAAAATACCTACCTCGAATTGACATCAAATAAACTTTTCCAATCTGCCAGTTGTTATTGTCATATTACTTCTCAAACAAGTTGGAAAAGCACTGTGACCAGGAGCTTTGGCGCGTTGTTCAAATTTATAGCCAGAGCAGTCACCCATCCAGGTACTAAACTGGCCCAAGTCTGCTTGGCACTAGGAAAAAGAAATATTCTGAATATTTCCAAGAATATGAATCCGACTGTAAACATAAGCGTCCAAAAAAACTGATCGACTTTTTGGCCAAGATTGATCTCAAACGATTAGTTTCGACTGAAATACATACACATATCTAATAATACGCGATATTATCCACGTTTCACATAATTTTACTGAAAGATCGACTTAAATTCACTAAATATACCATTCATAGAAGTTATTATTTCGATAGAAATGAAAAAAAAAGGAAATCGATCCCGCTACCACGAGCTCTGTAGCAGTTCGCCAGTCAATCAGACAACGCTGTGGGAGTAGAAATATTATGTGTAAGCACGGGGTTGAACAACTCTCATTACTTATTTTCGATAAGTTTACATAATATTCGACAGTTTTCATCCCTCATCTTCACCTTTTCCCATGTTTACCGATTTCAAAATGGTCCGAATTGGCATATTTCGCGATCTACGCAAACACGTCATGATTCTTGAGATTCTCTGACGCCAAAAATCAAAAACGGTTGACCAATTCGTTTGTCCAGTATACAATTATGGACTAGTACATCTCGATCGTTGAATAATTTCGATATTTCGGTAATATCTTCACCAATATAGGTCCGATCGAGTTCAAATCTAGAACTTTAATTTAAAATAAGGGTTTGAAGGCTGTCGCAGAAATTCAACAATATCTGACGGATCATAGTTTCTGAGATGCAGATTTATTTTAAATATATATATATATTTTAATTTTCCAGTCATGTGATCCTCAGAAATTTTTCTTCGTGCCGGTATTTTTCAACTAACCACTGCGTTTTGATTCTATCAGATCAGTTTTTTCCGTGTTATTGGAAAAACAGAATTCAGATGGCTAAAACTCTGAAACCACTAGATGGATTTTTCCCATTAACGAACTTGGCCGGCGCATTTGGACTCCAAACCTAATCATATTTCAACTCTTTAACTCATTGCGTTCGAGCGTAATTGTGCTGACGGCCGGACATAATCAATTTTGACCTCGGATTCTTCATCACTGAGTCGAAACTGATGGTTTGAGACTATTCTCTGCCAAATATTCGTCAAATACGTTTGTTCGAATTAATAGGCACTCTGTTCATCTGAACAGCCCGACAAAAATATAATGCCAGTGTTTATTGTTCGAAGAAAAGCTTTGCGCGGCAAACCCTCGAACATTGCCTCGCGGGACGGCCTCGCGCTATGTAGATGAGTTTAGCCGAGCGAGGCATCCCCGTACAAAAAGCGCGAGGCCGCCTCTCGTATCAATGTTCGAGGGTTTGGGGGGCGTAGTTTATTGGCACCTGTGGCAACCATCGTATGATCTCCATTATTAATCAAATTATATTCGCTAGATAATCATCATTGAAGGAGATGAAACCACTTTGAGTTCTATAATCAAAATGTTCTAACATTGAATGATTCAATTTATACAGGATGTCCCGGTAGGAATGCGAAAAACAAAAACCTTAAACAGAGGTCATCTAGGTGGGCTCATTTCTAGGTATTTTGATCGCCTGATATCCTTGTTTTCGATGTATACCGGGTGGCCCACCACAGACGCGGAGCTCGCTTTGAGATTAAATGAAGATATTTTGAGTATATTTTTTTTGTGATGTGTGTAGTGTGTTTAAAAGCACAGTTTAAAATTATTTTCATATATACAGCGTCTTCGAAAACAAAGATATAGACCTAAGTAACATTCTTTCAAATGTAACATCCTGTATTTGACCACAAAAATGGAATGGCAAGCTCAAATTATGATGAGTTTCTTCATATCACTTCAAACTTTAGAAGCACCATCCACGAGAAAATGGTGTAAAATTGCAAATATGGAGTTTTTTTAAATAGCAATTAATGAAGAAACCAGTTACGCCATCGATACAGACAGTATTTTTTCGAGTAGACAAATTGGCTAGTCCTATACAGAAAAAACAATTACCTCTGGAATATACAGAGTGATCATAATTAATTTTCAAACATCAACTAAAAATAATAGTCATGAACTTTCTTATTTAAAATGGCACATCCGGTATTTCTATATCTCGTTGAACGTAAAAATTAATTTCGAAACTATCTTCATAAGGTTTTCCTACACCTCAACCTGATAGTTTCTCAGCAATTTTCGACCATTATTTGTAGCTGATGTTTGAAAATTAATTTTGATCACTCTGTTTATTCCAGAGTTAATTTATTTTTTCTGTATAGGAGTAGCTAATATGTCTACTCGAAAAAATATGGTCTGTATTGCTGGCGTAACTGGTTTCTACATTAATTGCTATTTAAAAACTACATATTGTCAATTTTTCGCCCTTTTCTCGTAAATGGTGCTTCTAAGGTATAAAGTGATATGATGAAACTCATCATAATTTGAGCTTGCCATTCCATTTTTCAAGTCAAATACAGGGTGTTACATTAAAAAAAGTTAACTTTTTTCTATATCTTTGTTTTCGAACTAAGTACATAGCAAAATAATTTTAAATTGTGGTTTTTAACTCTCAACCCTCAAAACGAGCTACGCCTCTGTGGTGGGCCACCCGGTATGGTGATATTCGAATATAAGGTGAAATTTCAATAAACCTGGAACCAATCAACTGACAGATTTCAAAGTTATACAACCCATATCGAACCCTTTCTTATACCATCATTTATGTAATTAAAAAAATATAAAAAAGCACTGATGTGAAGTCAGTACTCTTTGGTGCGTGTGTTCACGTTGGCTAATTTGAATTGAATAATGAGTGTTTCAAGCTCAGTGGATAGAACGATCTGGATATTTACCCTGAGGGTAGTGGACACCATTCACTGTCGGGTCAAAAATGAACAGTGCTGTGTCTAAGCTGACACAAGGATAGAGTAACAAAGTTGACAAAGAACACAACTGATTCACCTTAGTCGCACAAGCTCGCAGGAGCTTCTGTCAAAGCACATTGACCCCAAGTCAATGCTTTTTTAGCCTTTTTCTTTCATTGTGAAGACAATCTGCATTTGGCGATTGAAATGTTAGAAAAATTTCACATTCTAATAAAAATGAATCATTTGTAAAAAATGTCCTTCCTCATTAACTCATCAGGGATAGTGCCAATCAATATTTTGATCGAATTACTCTTCACTCATAAAGGTGGAAGAAATGTTCAGTGTTCACGTACAGGCTGAACTTATATTACCAAAGATAGCAAATGTTCATATATTTCTACTCCGGTCCTGATATTTTTTAATTTCAGAAATGTTGTACGAAAGTGAAAGCGGCAATATAACTGCAAACTTTAAAATCTGTCAGTTGATGGGTTCAAGATTTATTGAACTTTGAAATTTCACTAAATAACCGAAAATCACCTTGTATATTCAAAACAAAGGACCTCAGGCGATTAAAATGCCTCTATATGAGTCCACCTACATAACCTTAGTTTATGGTTTATTTCCGTTTGTCGCATTCGTCCAGGGACACTCTGTATATTGTTCGGAAAATTCATAGAAGGTTACTTTACGATACAGATTTCTAATATAATTCTGTTTATCTGCCAAGGTATCGTCGTCTATCGATATGATTTAGTGACCCAAAATAATATTAATTGTAAATCAAACATATCAACGAATTAATCGTTTACTTATACAGACTGTCCTAGAAATCGACGTCAAGCTGGGAGCAGGTGATAGGCCAAGTTATAATAGCTATAAGAAAAATATTAAATAAATTAAGTTACGTATTCAAAATTACAGCACAAAAAAGTCGAGAAAATCTACCCCTGTATTGGTGTTTCAACTGCCGCTACTATACAAATCTTTTTTATCTATTTTAATTTCAATTTTATTTTTATGTGTCCTGAATATTGCTTCTCTAAAGTGGTGGCTAATATTTTAAGCCATCTGTCCCAGCTTGTTTGGCAAGTAATTTTAGAAGTTGGCACATTCAGTAGGGATTTCAAAATGATTCAAACTTCGCTAGTAATTAAGCAAGTATCTTGGATATTTTTATTTAGAAAGAAACCCAGTTTTGAACAAATTTTTCTTGCTTACTGTTTAAGAAAAGTTTCAATTCAAACATCAATTTTTGGGTTCTTGGATTTATTACATTACAACAAATGTTCAAACTGCCTTGCGTCGGTCGAAATACACTCCCGACATCTTAAAAAAGTTTGTTTCTTAAATTTAAACAAGTTTTTTTCTCAAATTTAAGTTTGAAAATTCCTTTCTGGCGCCAATTTTAGGGGGCTATATGCTCAGATAAAAACAATTATATAAAAGACAGTAATTTTCTAATTTGAAACCGAAATTGGTCAAATTTAATTAGGTATATCCGTCCGTAAGCACAGTAACTTTCGGAAGAAGGATCTTAGGGACTTGAAATATGCAGATATGAGACATAAATGCAGAATGTTTTTCGATATATGTATAACAATTCTGAAATTTAGTTTCACAATCTTTCTAGAACTACTGATCCGATCGAGTTGAATTTCAATATTGTGTAGAATAACGACCACAAAGTTCATTTGTACATTTCATGGGAATCATTATGTATCCGGTCCAAATGTTTGTCATTGAATTAGCACAAACATGAACCAACCATTAAGAGCTGACTTCTCACCCAAAAGTTTATGATTTGGAAATGATAAATATCCAGAGCATATAAGAGGAGCCAATTATATACGGCTGTTTGTGAAAAATAAAAAAAATATAGTTATTTATTTATTCAGTCTATCAATCGAGATATTCGACTCCTATGTATTAATGGGACCACCATTCAGCTTGGATCCCTCATATATACAGCTTGTTCTACAAGCTCTATGACAAATTTTGGCATATGATGGCCGGTCTGACGAGGCTTGTCTTAGGTACTAGGTTATCAACAACAATCATAACGAACATGTGTGGGCATTGAAAAATCCACAAGCCATTAGACCAAGACGTTTTCAGCAACGTTTTAGTGTCACCGTTTGGGGTGCGACTTTCAACAGAGATTTGATGCCAGTACATGTTATAAACGATCTTTTAAATGCAGATTTGTATAGAATTTTTTTAGTAGACAATCTTTTAGAATTAATTGATGACTCAACGTTGTTGAAAATATGTGGTACGAGCACGATGGCGCACTACCACATAGAGGCAGACCAGTATTTGCTTGGTTAAATCAATATTTTCCGAATTGGTGGATAGTTCAAGGGGGACATTTTGGATAATTTCTATAATCTTAAGATTTGTTATTTCCATTCACTATAATATTTATAGTTCTTTGTTTAAGAATGTGGATGTGATACAACATAGATAACTATTTTCTATACGAAAACGAATCGGACCTATGTTCATTAGAATAAGCAAAGCTATCATCTGCCAAAGTCTGCCATAGAGCTTATAGAACACCCTGTATTTCAACTCGAAATATTTGAAACGACTGTGAATAATTATTGATATTTGTTCGTAGTTATCACCGGAAGAATACTGTTAATCTGAGGCCTCTTCTGTCTCTCGTATAGTCAATTCGATGTATACTAATAATTTCGGCATGTTAGGCATGTTAGGCAAGTTCGATAAACTGAAGAATCAAAAATAAACTCAAAGCGGAAAATGTGCCACTCGTAGCGCCAGATGTTCTACCAGACTGCATAATACACGGACGAAATGGATTCATTCATCTGTTCTCGTGTTGTGAAACGACTTGATTTCTTCCTTGTCGATATAATGTCGAACGTGTTATGAGCAAATTTGACAGATGATGACAGCAGTTTGGTTTAATAGTTTTTTTTTCCAGATTGTATTAATAGGTAATGCCAAAGCTATTTTACTGAACCTACTTGAGATTTTCATTGAACCAGTCTTCTGATATTGAATACAATTCTGTAAATTTCTAGAACACAGACGGCAAGACAGTAGCTTTTGCCCGCGTGTTTATATTATTATTCGAATAACTTTCACTCATTTTGGTACAAACTATAGTATCAACATCATATACAATACAATATACAATATTATCCATAATAAACCCCAGAACATGCAGGATGAGTCTTTAAGTGGTAAGGTAAATGTCCCAATTATCGACACAATAGCGTGTTCCTCAAAGTGTCTAATACATTTCGACTTCAAAGAATAATTTTATAAGATTGAAATATTCTGCTTCTACTTCTCTGAACCCTATATTTTGATAAAAGTACAAAAATGGAATATATTGAAAGGGGTAAATATTATAAAAAAAATGAATTGTGTCTCAAAGCAGATGTACCCATTATCGACACCGGAAAAATATGAATTACCAATCATCGACATACATGTGCACCAAATATCGACATTTTGGGAAATCCAGATTTTGGCATCAATAATATGTTTGTATTTAAAGAAATATTGATATATTTAGTGAAAATAACAGTTTAAGAATGTTCACAAAAATTAAAAAAACAAGAGATATATAAATTCTCTGCTTAATATGAAAAAATATTTGATGATCTTTGGTTAATCCTTAGAAATTAACGTTTTCACTTCAGATACTTCCTATAAGCCACGTTCATTCAACTTTTTAGGCTCGGTAATTCTACTTGTTTCTCCTCTGTCCTAACTCAATTTTCTTTTTTGTCATTTTCAAGGGCTCTCTCATTTGATTCACTATTTTTCGCATTTTGTATGCTTGCTTCACCAAGAACTAGGGCTTCAAAAAGATAATCTGTAATCCCCCCATTCTGACCATTCATATCTTGATGTAGCCCACAAACATTTATATCAGTGTCGGAGTAATCACGGTCATAACAATCCAGTAGTAAATCTACATCCAAATTCTCTTCCCTTACATCCAAGAGAGACGAATTCAGGGAAAAGTTAGCGATTTCTATTCTACTCGATTCAAAATTATTATTTGCGTCAGAAGTTGCTTCCGACGGGACACAGTATTTTTCATGTGTGCATTGCAGTCTTCTATAGACATTTTGTAATCATGAGATAACTGGAAACTAAATATGACCAATTATCCCCACATAAATGTGCGTATGATCGACAGTCATGAAAAAATGGATGATTAAATCAAATAAATGGACCACAATCGAATGTCGATTAGTACTGAGAGCAATTTTGAATATTCTATGAGCTGATTATCAAAAGATAACAAAAAAAGTTTAATGATTTCTCCATATAATTGATTATTTTTACTTATGGTATGAGTCTCAGCCGTCGACAGAATATTGCACCTTATATCGACATAGTGTTGAACGTAGTATCGACATCAAAATTTGTTGTACTTTTATCATGTAATTCGATGGAAAACAGTGTGTCGATAATTGGTACACTGAAAATTGTGGATCTTTTGGGTAGGATAACGAAACAATCGTATCCAGGAAAATGGAGTTAACGTTTCTGAAAGTTAATCAAAAATCATCCTCAGCGACTCAAATATCAAATTTGTGTGTCGATAAATGGTACTTCTGAAACATATTGTGTCCCAAATATCGACATATATTCTCGATATTTGGGACACAATATGTTTCAGAAGTACCATTTATCGACACACAAATTTCTCATAAAATATGATACACATTAAAATTTTTTTGATAGAACTGAATACAGTTAATCGTCTCAATTATTCTTCAAAAAATTAAATGTCACCTTCATTCGTTGAATCTGGGGAGACATAAATGAAGAGTGTGGACTTATCAGAATAGCAAGGAAAACAGTGCTCACTAGATGAAGACCGACAGTCGGCCAATTAACAGCTGATTTTTCACTGAGGATGCTTAAGAGAAATTAATGGTGTGAACAAATTCATTCAAGAAACTATATACTAGATAATTGTTGTTTTAAAATTTGTAAGGAAATTTTTTTCGTCTTGTTTTATGGAAAATAAACCTAAGTTGTCGATAATTGGGACACTGTCGATAATTGGGACATTTACCTTACATCAATTCTGAACGTCAAATAAAACACTTCATTCCTGTGCCATTCTTGCAAATTTGGCTCAGGTAAAAAGATACAGGCTGTTAAAATTTCGAATAAATCAGTTTTCCTTTTGTAGCTTTGACATTGTTATTCAGAATTATATGAATCTTTGCGTGAAGTTTTATATAAATATGACACATAATATCAAATTAAAAGTTTTCTCCTGCTTCCAGTGGTTTCCTAGTTATGGGCTGGCAAATTCATAAATAATGAGGAATTAGCGTGACGAAAGCAGACAATTTTTATCTTAAGTCATTCTTAGAATTTTCAAACCTTTGAGAAAATTAAATTACTTTTCATAATTCCTCATAAGACGATGAAAATTCATAAATCGTAAGTTTGTAGTGTGTGTGGAAGTTCAAGCATAGGATAATTTGTTATCCACAACCTAAATTCAGTCCTTTCATCGAAGGATAAATAAATTCAACATTTCATTGTGGAATAAGTATCATTTCACCTATTGAATCGTACTGCAAGACAACCTAATTATTGTTGTGAGGAATTTCTTATAATTCTAATTTAGCTCTAACTCTTCAAGAACGTCAATTTTCAAATGTAGGGGACTGCGGAACTGAACATAAACAAACGGATGCTTCGCATTGAATACACTAGATAAATTAGAATATAACCCAATATTTATTACATTTCTGTGCCTGCCCCGGTTAAATTAGAGTAAATGTGAGGTTGTTTTCCTCAATTGGGTTTTGATACCATCGAAATGCATTATAAAACTCGAATTCCGTCAATCGGCTTGTTAAATTCGACGGATTAATTGGTTAGTTGTGGATTTAACGTATCTTCTTGGAAACCTCCGCCAATAATGTCTATGACTTTATGCTATCTATAAAGTGCGGTCATAGACTCATAGAGTTGAATTCAGTGTGGTTGGATATTATACGATATTGTATTCATTTATATGGTGAGAATACTTAACCCATAATCATCATATAAGTAAGTGTTCCAATGTATTCATTCGCTTTTATCACCGAACTTCCCGTTTCATTCGAATTGCAAATGAACTTGATATTGCGGAATGTTCTGAGATGTCAAACAAACTCTATGATTCATCAAATTCAATGTCACTTCTCCCGATCCTTTCCTGAAGAGACGGAATATATTTTTGGAAAGGGTGGGCTAATATGTCTTCGCTCCCCTAAACGCTAAATCCTTCAAAACTTTGCTCTTTCCGCTGCAATCGATGTTTATCGTGAAATGTACGACTTCGCATTTTTCTACGAATAAAGTTTAAAACGATCCAACATCATTTTTCTGTCTACTCGAATTTTCCATTTCCTCTCATTTTCCCCCAAATTATTTATGATATCCTATATCCCTAAATACTGCTCCACAAAAGTTAAGGACGTTCAGAAATTTTGAGACCGTTTCAAAAGTTTCTATTTTTTGGCGCTCTAGTTCCTCGGAACAGAGTGCTTATCAATTTGCCCAAATGTCTGTAATTTACGAATTTTTGGCTGAAAATGGTCTCAAACGATGTGGTTCGACTCACTGATCAAGAATCCGAGGTCGAAATCAATTCTGTCCGGCCGGCCGGCCGTAGGAACGATAACTCGCGAATTAAAGGTGTTAGGGGATTGAAATTTGCAAGGTGGGTTTGGAGCGTAAAAATCTCGGTTAAGTTCGTTAATGGGCAAAATCCATCGAGCGGTTTCGGAGTTATGGCTGATTTTAGTAAAAACATTTTTTATGAATATTTCCTAAACCGATCACTCGATCTATCTGAAATTTAGCATCAAATTGTAGAATCCTTTATACGCATGTGAAGTTTTGTCTTGACCAGGTTACCGCAAAATGTCAAAAAAAATTTTTGAAATTTTAAAAAAAAATTTTCTACAATAACTCTCGAACGGAATGAGCTAGGCAGTTGAAATTTTCAGAGTAGGTTAGGGGGGATAAAGATCTCGGTTAAGTTCGTTATTGGGCAAAATAGGCCAGATGGTTTCGGAATAACGAAAAAAAATTTTTTTTTCAAGTAACAAAATTCAATTTTTATTCAAGATGCAGTTTCACCATAAAAATCCATTGACATCATTTTTAACTCCAACAAGCTAATACTTTCGGAGATATGATTTATCGAAATTTCAATAAGGAATCGTGCTTCTATGTTTTCACAGAATAGGCCATTTCCAAGTGACGTCACAGCTGTCAGTCAGATTCGTTGAGGGGCACATAAACGTTAGTCGCTATTTGTTTACATGGAGTTTATACTCATTTTATTGCAAGTTTTTGATAAGATGCCTTCGATTTGTTGACTTGTGGGCTGCTCTGTGTGAGCAGAAAGGTACCAGGCTACATTTTTTATAATTCCGGCGGAGTTAAAAAATAGAGAAGATGATGTAAATCGATTGTCAAGTCTTCGATGGGAATGGTGAATAGGAAGCTTGAAAAGAGGAAAGTTGTCTGGAAAGAAGCTCAAATTTGTTTTATATTTGAAGGCGAACCTTCCAAATTACAGGATGAAAACGATCTTGATTGGATTCCAACCCAAATCCTTGGTTATAAGAGTATTAAGATGTGATACATCAAGTAGTAACGTGGCCACAAATATGGAAGATCACCCAATGGAAAGGTGTTCCACAACTAATTATCAGACATTCAATATAAAATAAAGAAAACAAGATTGAAACATTAATAATTGTTATTAAATTTTCAGACATTTACAATTAATAAATACCTTAATTGATAATAAATTACATTTGATTCATAAATTCACCCCTCAAGGTATCCGTACCATCTTTCGTGGATAGCAATTACTTTTTAGGAGTGTTAATGGAAGCTTCTCGATGTTTTTTCAATTTGATCCTTCAAATTTTGAAGAGGAGATTCTTCCACATCTGTAATTGGACCATATAAGCTATTCACCAATTGGTCATTTGCAACAATATCATTGTGAATTTCAATGGCTTCGCAAGCTTCTGGTATTTGTTTGTAGGAAACATTCAATGCGTCTTCTTTGTAAGTTATAGAAGAATAGCCAGCAGAACAAATGGCTCTATTGAGCGAGCAAGTGCTGCATATCGTGTAATTATTTATCGGTCAATTCCATTGCCTGCGTCAGTGTTGTTCATATCTATATCCTTGATTTTCAACATTTCGACATTTTATATATAGAAGGAACAGTACATCTTAGGGACGAAACACCAGGTAGAATAATATAGCTGCTATGTGGCTCAATACCGTACTCGAACCAGCCATACAGACGCAATGGGCACAGATGTCATTGTTTTTGAAAACAACTAAGCATAAATTCATTGGTTTTACTAGAAGTTTCAGGGAATGTTTCTCCTAAAACAAAATTAATAATGAATCACTGCAAATATGTATTGTTCTGATGGAATACAACAATAATGGTCTGTTACACTTCATTTTGAAAACTAGTGGTATTAATCTTACCTTTCCCACAGCAACAAAAGCACCAGATTGATCAGTTCAGCCAAAACCTCCTGCACAATACCAGATTCATTAAATTTGTACTTTGTAGGCTTGTAGACAATTTTTGAGAGATCACAGACTTTCATGGTGTACGGGTCAATATCATCAATAACTGCCTAAAAGACATTCTTCCAGAAATAATCACCAAAAATCACATAAAAACCTTTACAGCACAACTTATATGTGCATTTTCTATACTTGGCAAAGGGAAAATGAAGTATGGTTGCCCCTCAGCACGTGTTTTGATGTTGTCAAAAACAGCTGACTGGAAATGCCCTATGCTATAATTATTCTATCTAAGCTTTATTATATGCTCTGTGTTCATACTCGTACATGTCATCCTGTTCTATAAGAGAGAGTCAAATTCATTTCAGCTATTTTAATTTGATTTCTTCCATGGTACAGTTCTCATTCTCAGATTGCTCATTTTATCTTGATAAATAAACTATTATGTGAATTGAATTTCCTTTATGATGCAGTTCTATCATAAGAATACATTGATATAATTCTCAACTCTGAGAAACCAATACTCTGAGATATAATTTGTCTGTTTGAACTAGAGCGCCAGAAAGCTCCTGTCCACAGGGCTTGAACCAATTTTTCATCAACTTTTTAAATATGAGATATCTTCATGTTTACTCACTTATGTAACTATTTTTTTTGCCCATTTCTTAGTGCGGTTGGCTCAGTGGTAGAGTAATTGACTTGGGAGCGGAAGCCCCAAGTTCAATTCCGAGGCTAGGAAAAAAATTTTCTAGTCACGGTAATCGCCACCATTCGCTGTTGGGTCAAAAATTAACAGTGCTGTGCCTAAGGTGGCGTAAGGACACAGTAACAAAGCCTACACAGAACACAACTGGTTCTCCTAACTCGGTCAAGCTCTTAGAGCTTATGAGGGGTCTCCTTGTGGAAGACCCAGGAGGATCAGTATAATAATAATAAATAATAATAATAATAATAATCTGAGAAATGATCACTGCATAAACGATAATTAATAGCATTAGTGCTTGGACAGATACAGCAAGCTTGCTTCCAAGCTGCCCCTCTATCAATATTCCTTGGAAATATGAAGTACTTTTTCTGCTTAAAACTAGCAGGGAAATGCTAGTGAAAAGTGCTCTTTCAAAATGGAAATTTGCAGGAATAGGTTTTGGACATAGGAGATACTAGTGAATTTTCTGGCATTTTAAAAATAGAATAGAATAGGGATGATGAAAAATTTAGCTGGACTCACCCAATCAGCTTACGTATCAAAATAGCATAATTAGATGAAATAATATTCTACACTCGGCCGTTCTTTAATTTTGAATATTCCCCTGACTAGGCTGACTTTCAACAAAAATCTTCCAATCTTCTCATTTGTCCTTTGTTTTTTGCTTTAGCAATTGTCAATCATAAGTGTAGGGAGAAGTATAGTGGACTGTCACTCTGACTGGAAATTCTGAGGCGGTCATGTTTGGTTGCAAGTTAGGATCATAGAACCCCGAGTTTCACCCCCCTGTGGGACAGCCTATTGATATCCACAAGCAAGGCCACTTTTGCTTTGTTCGCTTTCGCCACGCCTTCGGTTCGCGGTCCTGTACTCCGTTCCGTTCTGAACATCGCATTTACAACGCTTCCAATTCATTCCTTGTTGTCGAATCATGAAGACCGACGAATCGATTGTACCCAGATTCTGATTGCTCCCGCCGAAATGTAATCTGGAGCACGCGTTTGACGGCGTGCCGAGAGCGGGTTTTGCACTAATTGGAGGTTGATCCTGCGTTTAACCGTAAAATCAACTTCAGCGACGCGACGCAATTTGGACGGACGGCTTTGTTAGACAGGACGTAACTTCTCAGTTCGGAATTCCCGTGGAGCCACGGGAATACAGGATAGCGCACTCTATACCTACCGAAAAAAAGGGCGAGTTTAGTAATGGCGGGATCATCAGTATTTAGGGCACATGTGGGAGATGCGGGCGTTTGGGGACAACAATTATTTCGGTGCCTGAAACCAATTTCGAATGGCAACAGGAACTTCAGTAAAGTTCGTTTAGAATTTGGAGTGCATACTTCATTTAAAATTTTCGACGCTATTCAATTATGTTTGTTTCATGCAGTGCCGCAATGATAACACCTATTCTAGTTTCAGTTCACTCTGGACTGATTATGAACTCTATAGTATTAACTACTCTAGTCCACTACAAATTTTGTCGTCCGATATATATGTTTCGGAATGTTTATCTTCTGGGAAGAAGCATTATTAAAGCATGCTATCAATTTCAAGCATTGACAAGTCAAGTTGTTTCATCGTTGTTGCTATTTCGGTATTGTTTGTTAGGCAACATTGTTCGATTGATTACTTCTGACAAATCTCTTGTGTTTTTACAAAATAATAAATTTTTGTTTGAGAGATATATTTCAGAGTTTGGGAGAGAAAACCCAGAAAGAAATCACTTAATATTGCAACTGCAAGTTTATCGATGTTGTTGTTTCGAATGTTTCCCTTATACTCTTTATACCGTGTTAGAATGTTTCTGGTTGTTTGCCCAACGTAGCACTTGCAATCTAAACATTCAATTTCTTATATACCAGATTTTAACATATCTGGAGTTTTACGAAAATATTGCCTAGATTGACGAAAATATTGCTAAGTTTCAATTTTGTGGAGTTTTTGAAAGCCAGTTTTATATTACCCCTTTAAGAAATATTCTGGAGTTTGTTGCTTGTTTTGGAAATCTTTTTCCTTTTTTATTTTTTTGGTTAGGGTTATGTTACTAAAGAAATTTTCATCTTCAAATTTGTTGATCATTTTCTGACTATAGTTGATAGCTATAACCGTTTCTTTTGGTCATTTGGAAAATAATATAATAATATATATAATAAGTATGCTTATCGGAATAAAATTGGTTCAAGCCCTGTGGCTTGACTTTACACATATTTTTGTTCAACAGTTTCCGAAATATTTGTCATTTTGACAAAAAAATGATACTTGTAGGGGCTATGTTATCTAATTATATTTCACGAACCCTTGCACATACCAATAACAGCTTTACATGGATTGAAAGATAAGACACCACAGTATCATAGCCAACTATAATAAAGCATGTCCAGCATATGGAGTGTCCACAAAAAGACTATCAATATGACGAATTTCAAATCGATTTATCTTAATTTTTTCAAATGCAATGCATATATTTTTTTTTCATCATTCTAATCACTTTTCACTTTACTTAACTTTTTGTGATTACAATGATGAAAAAAAAATGATATGCATTGCTTTTTAAAAAATGAAGATAAATCGATTTGAAATTCGTCATGTAGATAGTCTTTTTGTGGACACTTCATATGCTGTAGATGCTTTATTATAGCTGGCTATGATACTTTGAAGTCTTGTCTTTCAATACATATAAAGCGGTTATTGGTATGTGCAAGGGTTCGTGAAATATAATTCGATAACAAGTTTTGTCAAAATGACAAATATTTTGGAAACTGTTTAACAAAAATTTGTGTAAAGTATAAAAGAGTATGCAGGAAGTTCCAGAGAATCGAAAAACTCTAATGAATATAATGTCGCATTGGAAAAATCAAAGACCTCTTTTGAGGGACACCCGATATATTCGAAAATATTTTTAGGTTGTGCTATTCTTGGAATAATTCAAGCTTGCAACAAAAAATTTCGCCAAACTTTGACCGTTACGCTTATATCGTCCGCTGTGGCACTAATGGAACATTCTATATACCTATAATAATATTTAAAAAAATTAGGGGCGGGAGGGAGATGAGGGAACTATCTTACGACATCTCTCCAGGGGGGTGGGAGGGGAAATCAAAAAAATCCTCAAAAATGTCTCACGTAATTTAGGGTCTCCCCCTTATTGGGCAAAGAACAACAAAACTACAGATGGGTTTAACACCGAAACCGTTTGGTCGATTATGCCAATTAACGAACTCAGCTGTCGCATTTGGAGGCGCAACCTACCCTGAAAATAGCAAGGCGCTATCTCTTTTCGTTCTCTTGTCGAACCTAATCGTTTGAGACAACAATGGTGTTATTATCGGTTATAGGAACATTAAAAGACTATACCTCTATGGCGACGTTTCGGCGATTTATTTTCGCCTTCCTCAGGCTAAAAAAATATAAGTATATAAGAAAAAACATTTTTTCACACACACACAATGACATTATACAAATTTAAAACTACATCTAAGTTACAAAAAATCTTCATTAAAACCAATAAAAGTTGACCACAATTCATTCAAACACGATCCCTATGCTACAGACTACAGGGGTAATAAAATGAAGGGGTAAAACTCACCCGAGAGATCAAAACCTCACTATACAAAACAAGGATACGTTCTTGAATTGGATTTTGAAATGCGTAAACAAAGAGGGTTATCTCCAATATTGTCAACAAACAATTCTTTCAGATGTACATTCATACTAACACAGCTGGAAACTGGAGTCTCCCCGATAAAACACACGTTTACACCTCCGGTAACAACCCATCATAACATGCGCGGTCCTAGTACATAAATTTCCTACCTGCATTGCCCTATCAAGTTAATATAGATGTTATTGAGGGAAAAAGTATCAGTTTGAGACCATTTTATGCGAAGAGGCGACTCGGTTGATGCGCGAATGATCTCCGAGGCAACTAGGAGTAATTTCTCCTGATGCTTCGCTCAAGTGCGCGTTCTCAGGCGAAGAGATGGGTCAAATTTGCATTCCTGATCCGTGTTCTATAGTCAGTCAGTGGTAGTATTCAGTAGGAAATGCTTGCTGTAGTATTTAAAATATTTCTTTTGTCTGAAGTCGGAAAACAAGTAATGAAATTCTCCGTACGTTTTCCTCCTTTGATTTATGTTTCTGACCCAGCATTTTTTATTGGCATCTTCTTCTTCTTCTTCTTCTTCCATTCTGGCAATTAAACCCAAAACATATAGATCGTCTTCAGAGGAAGTTGCTCATCTTGACCGCACGATATGAAATATTCAAATGATACTGAAAGAAAAGATTCAAGGGTCTCTCAATTCCTTCCGATACGCGACCTAACGCTTCGTCCCAATGCGAGGTCCTCGGCGAAATGACTCTTCTCCTCCCCGCGCTTCCGTCCGCGACGCTTCACCTAAGTGAGCGCCTACCTTTAAGATAGACGCTCACTTAGACGAAGCGTCACGAACCGAGGAGGCGCGTTGTTTTTTGCCTAAGAAGTTTACATTGAATCAATGAAGAGCCGCTTACTTATATTTAGTGTCCGACCGAAACTGGTTTTTCAGCCGAAACCGAAACTTTATATATCATACTGAAATCTACTGTATTTCTTACAATTCTATTTGCATATACATAAAAACAGTTAAGCAGTGTTAAATAAAATAAAAAGAAAACTTTTTTGATATCTTTATTTATTATTTTGGCATTACCAAGTTATAAAAATAATCAGTCGAAGTATACAGGCTAATTCCAAATCAGACGTCAACCTTGGAGGAGGTGTTAGTATGGATAATTTGCTGTGGTTTGAGCCATTTTTATTGATGACCATAAATCATAATTTAATTAGAAAATGTATTCATAAATTATGTTCCACCATTCTATATAGGCAAGCACATGCCGTCTTTCTGATATCTTCAGTTGTTATTTTCCGCCTGAAATTTACTCACGCTGTCTTTTGTTACACATTCACTATTTTATATGCCGGACATTCAAAAGGATGCTTATAAAAAATCTGCTGAAACGAAACTAGTTATGCAATCTAACGAAATCTTTTATAGAATGAAGAAGGAATCTGGCAAGTTTTTAAAATAATTTTGGCATACAAAATTGTGAAATTCGAAAGTTGCAGACAAATTTATATTAGAAAATGATTTTTCATTTATTCATATACCACATTTCAAATCATACTAATTCTTTTTCAACCTCTTATGCAGCATAGTTTCGATTTTTTCGTACATATGATATCCTTTTCTGATGAAAATAAACCAAAATTATCATCAAATTTGGTCAACGTAGAAAAAATTGACGAAATATGAACTAAGTTCAGAAATCTTTCAAAAATCACCCGAACCCCAAAAACTGTTGATTTTCGGTTATTAATAAATATGGATTAAACAACAGCTAATGAGACATACTAACTCCTCCTCCAAGGTTCACGTCTTATTTGGAATCACCCTATGTAATCTAATTAATAATCATTAAATTGAATTCTCATGAATTCTCAGTCTTAACAAAGATAGATTACAATAACTTGTACGACAATTATGTATACCTACTTTTAACTCCTGGCCAAACGACCAGGATAATTCACGAACAGTCAAGTTTCGGAAATTTGGGCCGAAACCGAAACTAAGGCCGAAACTAGATTTCTTGGCCGAAACCGAACTTTCGGTCGTTCACTACGTATATTATACGAAGCGAAGAGAAGAGGCGACTCGGTTGACGCGCGAATGGTCTTCGAAGCAACTAGGAGTCGTTTCTCCTAACGCTTCTCCCAAGTGCGCGGTGTCTCAGGCGAAGAGAAGAGTCAAAATTTCATTCTTGATTCTTGTTCTACAGTCAGTCAGTAGTTGTATTCAGCAGGAAATGCTTGCTGTAGTATTTAAAATATTTCTTTTTCTTTTGTCTGAAATCGGAAAACAAGTGATGAAATTCACCGTACGTTTCCCTCCTTTGATTTACGTTTCTAACCCGCATTTTTTATTGGCATCTCCTTCTTTTCTCATACTGGCAATTAAACCCAAAACAAACTGATCGTCTTCAGAGGAAGAGCTTCTCATCTTGACCGCACGATATGAAATATTCAAATGATACTGGAAATATTCCCAATTCCTTTCGATACGCGACCTGACGCTTCCTCCCAATGCGCGGTCCTCGGCGAAATGTCTCTTCTCCTCGCCGCGCTTCCGTGCGCGACGCTTCGCCTAAGTGAGCGTCTACCTTTAGTAACAACACGTACTCATTTCATAAAAACACGAGAAGTACCTTGCTATCGGCACCTATGTATATTCCGACCCACTCTTACGATCACCTATATCCGATATAAATATTAAAAAAAAATTGAGTAGTGTTCTACCGCATCCCACTCTTGAATCAGTCTGAGGGCGGGAGATTCCAGTTTCTTTGCGGAAAAACTCGTTTCGCCCCCGCGTTATGCAAATCGGGCAAACAACAATCGAGAAACCAGCAAATAGCGTAATATTGCGTTATATTCATCAAGTCATCGACGTTCTGAATCTGTTGCTTCTGATTTTGTCGGTTGAGTGGCACGCGATGTCTTCTTGATGGTGACCGTTGTCATCTTCGGGGTCTTCGGTCCGGTGGCGCCTCCGGCGTGATTCTTGATGACCCTTGGATGCAGATTTTGTTAGTGCGCCATGAATAAATCGCTCGGTGTGACTGGATGTGGTCGGCGACGTCTTTCGAAATACTATGTTCATTTGGTTTTGTAGAAGGTAAAGCCTCCCACTTTTTTCACAAGTCATCTTGTCAACTTTGAATGTTGTCATGTCTCTGTTGGAATTACGTCACTTATGCTAGATCTTAAACGCGGTAATTCTAATTTTCACATATTTTATTGTAATATGACAATTTTTTCGTCGAGAGTATAACTTCTACTTACTACATGTACTATACAGGTTCTTTGGCATAACGTTGAACATACGAAAATGATGGATAGGTGGGGTCATCTGCTACTCACTCAGCCCTAATTTATTTGGCCCTGGCCCCCTAGATATTTAAAAAAAAATTTTGCCTTCTAGTTTCACCATTTTCTTAACTTCAAAGTGTAATTATTATTCAAAAACAATATGATGAAACAAGCAATATTTTTGTTTTTTTTTATTCTTTAATTTGGCAGATTCTTATGAAATTATTGCTTTTTTCAGATATTGGCTAGAAAAAAGTTATGAGTCCTCAAACTTACAGAAAGATGTAGAAAATACTTATATCTTAATTTCAACTTGCATTTAAAAAAAAATTGATTGAGGAGTTCCAATTCTAGCAAAACATCTCTAGTCTGTAACCTTTCTAATGCTGCGTAATTTGCTATTATAAAAAAACCTTCAAGAGTTATTTCATAATTTGATCTAGTAGGAAATTTTTGACCAAACTCTATCTTCACGGAAAGTGGAATGTTTTGCGAAATTTAATACTAAGGTTGGTAAAAATTAAATGTTCTACGGCTTGCCAGTAGCAGTGGTGCAAATTGACCATCACTATTCCCTTGGGATGGTTACACAAAGCAGGTAGAAACTATTAATTAAATAAATTATTTAAATTTATTTAATTGTTTCATTAATGCATGTAACTGGTATAGCTGTTTTCTTTGTACTTGTTCCAAGAACTTACATAATTTCAATCGATCATTTAATTTTTACCAAACTTGCAGTATTAAATTTCGCAAAACATTTCACTTTCCGTAAATGTAGAGTTTCGTCGAAAATTTCCAACTTGATAAAATTATGAAATAATTGTTTTTATAAAAGCAAATTATATACCATCAGAAAGGTCACACACTAGGGATATTTTGCTAGAATTGGAACTCCTCAATCAATTTTTGTTTTTTTTTTTAATGCAAGTTGAAGAAATTACGATTTAAGTAAATTCTACATCCTTCTATACGTTTGAGGACTCATAATTTTTTTTCTAGCTAGCATCTGATTAAAGCAATAATTTTATAAGAATCTGCCAACATTAAAAATTTAAAAAAAAAATATTGCCTGTTTTACCCATTTTTAATAAAAATTACACTTTTTTTTATTATCCAGGGGGGCAAGGCAAAATAAATTAGGGCTGAGTAAGTAGCAGATGACCCCACCTATCCACAATTTCGTATGTTCAACGTTCTGCCAAACACCCTGTTTATGTAAAATTCCAAAATTATGATTGAAATTATGTACTGTTTCTAATAGATGGTTTGAATAAGTGGATATACTTTTGCGTTGAGAAAACTCTTCAGATGTATTTCTGTTTTCTTCTGAAAAGTTCTTCCTGTTTGCCCTTTGTAAACTTTTTGGCAATCATCGCATGTCAACTTACCAACTCCCGATGTAACATCATATAACATATTGTTTATAATGAATTTACTGAGGTTTGAATTAGTTTCGAATGAAGCTCTTAAATTATATTTATTTTCAAGGTATGTAACGATTTCCTCAGAAATAGCCTTTGTAAGTATAGTTTAAGGAAAAATTTAAAACATTTTCTGTTATGCTTGGATATACCATAATATTTAATACTATTTCATTATTTTTATTCATCAACACATACCGCCGTATTCACAAAGCATTCAATCTCCGTTGAGTCATAACTGAGTTCCTCAGTGGAGGATAAATTTAAATCGCAACCTCAGTTAATGTATTTTTAACGGTGGTGAAACAGGCCTGTTTCACGTTAATTTTCACGTTAACTGAGGTTGCGATACATATTTATCCTGACTGAGGACCTCAGTTAGGACTCAACGGAGATTTAATGCTTTGTGAATACGGCGGTTTATCTATCAATGTGGGATTAGAATCATTATTAACTACAATATTTAGTGCCATTTCATTATTTTTATTCAAAAACTTATCTATCAATGTGGGATTATAGTCATTATTATCCCACACTGATAGATAAGTTGTGGACGAATGAACATAATAAAATAGCATTAAATATGGTATATCGGAACATAAAAGATAATTTGAAATACTTTTCCCTAAAATATACAAAATATATTCCTGAGAAAATTCCTTAATGCCTTAAAAATAAATAGAATTTAAGAACATCTTTCAAAACTAATTCAAACCTCAGTAAATTCTTAAAAACAATAAATATGTTACACATAAAACTGATGAATCGGGAGTTTATAAGTTAAGATGCGGTGATTGCCAAAAAGCTTACATAGGACAAACAGGAAGAATCTTCCAGAAGAGAATAGAAGAACATCTGAAGAATTTCCTCAACGGTAAATATTTTATAGATTTTATCAAAACCGAAATATTACATTCAGTTAATAAAAGCAAACGTTTAGATTTACTGAAATTGTATCGAGTACAATCGGAACAAACATCAATCGATCAATACAAATCATAGATATATACATACATACTATGAAGATGGCCTTTTCTTAATTATAACTCAACTGTAGTATGTATGTAAATATAATCCTAAATGGAGATAGCGGCAAATTTAAATCAAATATTAAAGCTAATGTATCAATAAATATAAACATAAACCTACAAAAAACATATAATAATCGGAAGCCTAATCAATTGTATAAGAAGTAAACACCCTGTCTCCAACTAAGAACGCTTACACAAGTCAATTACAACCTGTTCCCGAATGAGGGGAACAACTAGCAATTAATTTATTGTACACTATCATCAGATCACTAGTCTATGTCTTTTTATGTTGATCATTGGCTGAGTTCAGCGGACACAACAGTTGTAAAACAGTTGGAAGAATTTTCGCTGAACGATCTTGCTCAGTGAGCGCCTACTCAACATGTTTAGTGAGCGGACGCCATTTTTGTGAGCGACATTTAATTCCGCTCACTAAGCAAAACACGTTGTGAAAACTGTCAAAGCTTAGAGTTTTAGGGGTTAGGTATTTTTAAAGTGTAAACATTTAAAGAGAACACAATAGAATTAGGTTATGTAAATGTCATCTTCTCACCGTTTCAACATCTAACCGTTCAGAAAACCGCTCTCTGATCACTTTAGGATCTGTGAGCGCTCAGTGAACAGATTTGCAACTGCTCTTTCCGCTGAACGCAGCCATTTAACTTAACAATCTTCTCTAATAGTGGGGCTACTTCCCCAAAATGGTGCCATCGCAAAATTAATTTTTTTCTGTGTGCGATTTAGACAGCACGGAGAATGTACAAAAAAATCATATCTAGCATAGCACACGCACACAGAAGGACAAGAATTTTACTCTGTCTCTTCATCTAGAGCTTCAAAATCCCAAAACTATTAGGAAAATTAAAATATTTTCCATTCTTAACCCCTTATTTGAGCTCGGTAAACAAAAAAGAAGATTAGACCGCAGAATTGGCGTATAGGGTAAGAAGTTTTCTTCTAATCGTTTCTCAAACACGATTGGCTGCCAAGATTACGTAGATTCACCGCTGCAGACATTTTATTTTTGAAGTTGTGTTAAGGTTAGAGCAAGATGCATAGAATTACAAGGTGTCGACACTCTACACTAATACCTGTTAACATTTTGGTCCGAAAAACGGTACTAGAATTGTCATTTGTTCTACTTTACTTTGTTAATGGCGATGGCGCTAGAGTCGATTTGGCAGATTATCAGCCGTTCCCAATATTCAATCTATCTACAGTTTTACCTCACTTGAGATAGAAAACTCTATCTACCTTCCTCTTTACCGTCGCAATAAACCCACCGACAGTAGGTTATCCTATCTTAGGTTGCTATCTACCGGTGGGAGGATGGATAGCCTACTACAGATAGCTGTTTTTATGGAATAGACAGTTGAGGCGTCCAAATGTTTTAAGGTAATATCAAATGGTTATCCCTAGTAACCTTTATCTTGATCCGTGATATTTGACGGATACTAGAAAGAGTGTAGCGTGTACGCTACACGCTAGTACAACAACTTTTATATAAGTTGTTAAACTAGCTAATTTTAGTTGAATTACCGCTAAGTACGTAGATTTATTATAAATAACTGACTCAAAAATAAAAATCACACAGGATGTACAACTGAAAATTTAATAGAGGTGAAAAACATTTGTACAAAATAATGTTCTATTGTAAACTAGGTGCAGAATTTAATTTATGTTTGCTCTCCGCAATTTACAACTCGAGCTTAATTATTCCCTCTTGCTTTATACGGTGTAATATTTTTTTCAATTTCGATTTCAAATGAACAATAACCGCCAAACTCGGTGAAGACAGAACAGAAAAGGTTTCCTGTCAATGTCATTTATGTATATATTCCATTTTATGTGATTCAACAGCATATGACATTTTCAACTCATTTATTTTTACTTTAAAAATTAAATAAATTACATATTTTTGAATATTATTGTCTTTTATGATTTTTGTTGTCATTTAGGGTAAAAAAAAAGATAATTTACCGGTAAAAAATATTATGTTGACAAAACAGACACTATGCCCGAACATTACCGCAGGAGAGGGCTCGGATAAATACCTAGCCTACTGGCCTATCTACTGATTTCCGGAGATTAACCAGACTTACCCGAATTTGTGGGACGGGTGCTGCAAATATAGAACCGGTTACCATCGACAGAAGATAGCTATCTGTCGTTTCTTAGATATTGTTTATTGGGAACGGCTGTTAGACAAGCGATAACGTTGAGTGTCCATACTCTCACAACTGTTACTTGTTCGAAAATCGAAATTAAAAGAATATAATCATTATCAAAGATTATAGATATGGTTATACACAGGGTGTTTTCAAAGGTAAGTATGTTTTTTAACAGAAGGTAGAACTCATCAAAATAAATCATCTCACCAAAAATCGCATATATAAAATATGCATGATAGGGCTGCTATCCACCCCTGAAGCCGCATGCGATTCCACGTATTATCAAGTACGACTCTGTGTCCTCACGCTTTCAAACATTGTAAACGCGTAATCCCAATGTCGCATACAAATAATCAATGATTATCTGTGTAGCAACCTAACGTTGTCAGCCCAAGAACGGGTGTTTCTGTTCCCATGATCACTCTCTTTACGAAAAACTTGATGGACGTACAACGTTAAGCTTCTGCACAGGTAAGGATTGCTAATTTGTATGCCACATAGCCGTAATGGAAAATTCGTAAAATCGCATGCTACTTCGGGAGTGGATAGCATCCCTATCATGCATATATTATATGTATATGCATTATTTTTCGGTGAAATTATTTATTATGATGATTTCTACCTTCTGTTAAAAAAAAGGTCCTCCTTTGAAAACAACCTTTATTGTTGTAAATCAACCAGAGTGGTTATATTCTCCAGCTTAACTGATTTATTATTGTTCATCTTTGCTTCAACAAAGTGAGCACTAACTACATAGCGTTCTGTAATGAAATTTTCTGCAGCATCACAAACAACTTATGAGAATAAAATCTGTTGAGTCAGTAATACTATCTAATGAAACCCCATATGTTAGGAACAGCAATTTTGTCTTGCTGAGACATAATGAAGTCAAAAAGGGATTTATTGGTAAAGGAGTTTCATTGGAACAGGAGGGCATATCAATTTGAGAGGAACTGGAAACGAAAAACCTGCGAATTAATTATTTTTCTATATTACAAACGATCACATTCAATATCATAGGAATAGAAGCATTTATTTCTTTCTATACATTGAATAATAAATAAAATAGTTAGCTCTACACAATTTATTTCGATATTATATTATTATAATATATAAATTACCTTTATCATGTAAGGCTCATTTTAATTGAGCATTCAATTTATTATTTCCGATGTATTAATCGAAACTTTCTCAGCATTTTTCCCAATTCTGGTTGAAAACTGGTTATCTTCTCAATGATTAAGGAGATGATGATAGATTCCAAAATATATTTGATTCAATCATTCAGAATTAGATGTATTAATTAAACAACAAAAATGACTATTTGAATGTATACACTAACCAAATATAATATAATAGAGGGTAGTGATCCAATTTTCAATCATTTCTTCAATATATTATATTCAGTAGAAAAATGTTTTGCACGAACAAATGTTCGAATATTAAATGAGGTGTACTGTGGCTAATTGCCAATAACTCAAACAAGACACACGGTGAAATATTTATTGATTTTAACCATCAACAAATATTCCGCGTGGTCGGGCTAGACACCTCATCGCTCAGTGTTCCCCAAAGAGGAAATTATCATTCTAGAGCAGACACAGACCCCATGGGTTTCATGGTTATTGCCAATCATCAGTGTGACTTAGACAAACCCTGAATGAAAACTGACGGACGTTCTTCTCTGCGATGAAGAAACCTTGAGCGATGTTCAGCGACGTTCATTCTTTTGCCGTTAGAGGGTCAAGTCACACTGATGATTGGTAATAACCATGAAACCCTGCGGTCTGTGTCTGCTCCTGAATGATACTTTCCTCTTTGGGGAACACTGAGCAATGAGGTGTCTAGCCCGGCCACACGGAATATTTGTTGATGGTTAAAATCAATAAATATTTCACCGTGTGTCTTGTTTTAAATGTTCGAATATGCAATACCTCACCATAAGCAAGTGGCCATTTTCATCGACACAAACCAAGTACAATACAAAAAGAATACTAAATTTCTGTAATTTTGGATTTTTTTCCAAAAATGGTGTCAAACGATTGGGGTGGACTCCCTGATGAATAATTCTAGTTCAAATTTAAATATGTCCGTCCGGACGTTGCCGCGATAACTTGAGAACGGAAAGTGGTAGCGCCTGGACATTTTCGGGGTAAGTGGCGTGTCCCAATACGACGGACAAGCTCGTTAATGGTTCATTCTCATTTCATATTTTGTTTTAGATCATCTGTATAAGCCGATCCTTGTTGCCCTTAATTCTTATTTTATTTCAATTCGGTTGTTATTTTAATTTTATTTGCTGCAAAAACTCCCCTGAAATCGTCTAGGTCTATTGGCATGTGGATTTTTCAAAGCCCCCACATGTTCGTTATTGCTTGTTGTTTATAGCGTCCCTAGTAAAACAAGCCTCCTTCATGACAAGCGAAATACATTTATTATTTTGTGCGTGTTGTTGAAGTAATCATGGTCAAAATTTTAGCCGTTGTGGTGCATCCCCGGCATGTAAAGCTTGTTCAGGGTGGGCCAAATTGGACACTTTCGAAGGGAAAGTCCTATTTCTTTACGAGATAGACGATAACTGATGTCGGCGACTGAGGGCCAATTTTCATGACGCATGTCGTTATCTATCACCGTTACATAGTTACAGCATGTTTTTCGAAGATGTGCAATTTCGAAATATTGCTGTAACTTTTCTTCTGTTGAAAATATTCGATTTCTGTAAAAACATTATTGTAGCATTCAAAGAGGTTAATAAGATTTTCCGGAACTTGATATTTCATCTGATCTCGGCATGAAATTTTTTTTTTTCAAATGGTACACCCCAAATATTTTTGCTTATTTCTATAGGGCTTGAAATTAAAATTTCAAAAATATTGCATATTTACTTGATATTTTCCATAATTTTCGAATTTAATTGCAGAAACGAAAGTTGAACAGAAGTTACGAAGTAAATAGAACTTTTTGTGTTGAAAAAAAAAATGGGTTCAAGCCCTGTGGACAGGAGCTTTCTGGCGCTCTAGTTCAAACAGACAAATTATATCTCCGAAAGTATTGGTTTCTCAGAGTTGGGAATTATATCAATGTATTCATATGATAGAACTGTATCCTAAAGGAAATTCAATTCAAATAATAGTTTATTTATCAAGATTAAATGAGCAATCATGAGAATGAGAACTGCACCATGGAAGAAATCAAATTAAATCTGGCCAATTTTGCCCAATAACGAACTTAACCGAGATATTCATCTCCCTAAACTACTCTGAAAATTTCAACTACCTACCTCATTCCGTTCGAGAGTTATATCTATGTCTATGGATGAAAAGCAGTCTCACTACTCTCAGATCTCTTACTTCATGTTCCGTTCCGAAATGTAAGAATTTTCTGAGAAAACCTAATTTCGGAGCAAACAACTGAGATTTTTCTCACTTCGCTCACAATTCTTCGATTGATTAGATAATGTCATGTCTCAGGAACATCATTTGACATTATGACAATTCATACATAGAATAATATCATTCTGTGACAACGTTGAAATACGATTTATTATTGAAATTTTGAAAAATCATATCTCCGAAAGTATTAGCTTGTTAGAGTTAAAAATGATGTCATTGGATTCCTATGGTAAAACAGCTTATTGAAAAAAATTTAATTTGGAATTTGCTTTGAAAAAAAAATTTTTTTTTTGTTACTCCGAAACCATCTGTCTGATTTTCCCCAATAACGAACTTAGCCGAGATATTTATCTCCCAAACCTACTCTGAAAATTTCAACTGTCTAGCGTAGCTCATTCCGTTCGAGAGTTATCGTGCCTACGGCCGGCCGGCCGGAACGGCCGGACGGAATGAATTTCGACCTCGGATTCTTGATCAGTGAGTCGAACCAAATCGTTTAAGACCATTTTCATCGAAAAATTCGAAAATTACAGACATTTGGGCAAATTGATAAGCACTCAGTTCCGAGGAACTAGAGCGCCAAAAAGAGCTTATACCGTTTGAAAAAACGTTTGACTATAATCTGCATTATTTAAATCATCATGGCATCTTCCAAAGCCTACTTATTTAAAGGTTGAAATTTGATTTATTTCTTCAGAAGATATCAAGTGTTATATATTTTTGATATGGATATTTCTAGCTCTATCGAAATATGCAAAAATATACGGGGTGTCCTATTTGAAAAGAATATTTTCATGTAGAGATCAGATAAAATATCAGTTTTCAGAAAATTTAATTAACCACATTGAATTCTACGCAAAAAGTGAAAAGTAGCTACGATAATGTTTTCACAGAAATAAAAAATTTCCAACAGAATAAGAGTTACAACAATATTTCTAAAAAGCACATTTTCGAAAAAATCCTGTAACTATGTATGTAACGGTGATAGATAACGACATGCGGTTTTCACCAATCAGTTGAGAAACTGATGAGAATGAAAATTGGCCCCTAGACACCGACATCAGTGTTCGTCTATCTAGTACAGAAATAGGACTTTCCCTTCAAAAGTGTTCAGTTTGGCTCACCCTGTATATTTCGTCTATGAAATGGATGCATTTCTTTGTTGAAGTTACGTCATGCAAAATTCGGTGATAAATGACTAGTAACTACACGCCCATCACTACATAATTGAAGAGTTGCCATGAACAGTTTCTTTTACATTTGGGCGAATGGCTTGTTTTGGACCAGAATTGGTGTCTTTTTGAATTGCGGTATTCTCGAGCTGATTTCTGGACTTTCTATTAGAATATCCATATACAAATACAATATCTGCATACTCCTGAGTGGAGAAAGAATGCGTAATAGAAGTTGCCATATCAACCGGTATTTTCGTTTGTCAGCCTACTTTAAACATGGAATAGTATATTCTAAAACAAGTTGCAGAATGGGCTCTTATTCAAACACGAATGCGAAATTCGAAAACGAGCGACGAAGGAGTGAGTTTTCGAACGCATGAGTTTTGGCCTTAAGCGAATTTTAGTCAAGTTTTGGAAAATGCTGTTGAAATTTAATGAAAAATTCGAATTATACATCCTAGTGAATTTTGTATTGTATCTTGGCAGTTGGTTTGACTGTTACGAAAGTTGACAGAATACGGAATTAGAATTTAAATCGTACGTAGGGCATGGAGTTCAGATTTAAAACAGTTTCCTAATAGCATGAATGATTCAAAATTAGCAAGAAGGAAATCTCTAGTACCTTATTTTTTTTTAAAAATAAAACTTTTCCTCTCAACAATTACTTCACTATATCCAGATTATATTATATCGACAATTGACGTGTATTGAAATTTGAGAGGATCAAATGTCAGTGCTGCCTACCACAAACCGAAAAATATAATTAGAAACAATGCGGGAATGGGTTCATTACAGCACTGTTTTTAGTGCTGTAATGAACTCATTACGATACTGAAATAGAGAAATATATTTTTTCAAATGCTTCACAGGAAAAAGAAAATTGGAATTGGCACAACTATCACCTGCCAAATTTTGTCATAGAGGTTGTAGTAAACCCTATATAGATAGATATCCTGAATTATGTCATCAACCCTAAATATTGATTTTTTTTCCAGAGTCCAATCATCGAAGTGAAACTGGCTGCGGGTATTGGCAGCTCCAATTAGATAGAGATCTCGTTGATACCATTTCCGCCATCTACCCGGAGTGGTTCAAGCACAACATGGCTGAAGGCGGGGGGTCCTCCCAGGGCCCGAGGGAGACTTCCCCGAAGGCTGTTATAGATACATCGCCCCTGCACATTAACCAGAACAAAGAATGTGAGTAGACCTTGAGATCGACTTGATTTAAACACAATCCAAATTACCATGAGATTACGCGACGCGTTGGTTGCTTTGGGAGTAATCGAACATTCTGTGCGGATAAACGGGAACAATTTCCCAGAAAATTCCAAAGTGTCCATTGGATTTAATCAAGTTATTCACGATAGACGAATACCCGGTATGTCGGCTAGACATTTCCGAATTCTCTTACGCAATGACGTAACGCCAGTGAATTTAAAGCGGGAACTTGAACGAACGCATTGTCATTGTGTATCTGGAACTTGCACGAATGTTCTATCCCGTATTTTTATGATTTTTTTAGAATAATGACGATGCAATTGTATTATTTTAACTTGTCAAAACTATTATCAAGCGACAAAAATACTTCTATAAGATACTTTCGATTTCCCCACTAAAGTCCTATACTATACTTGACAGTAAGCGTCAAAAGTATGGAATAATGGATATATTTTCTCCCCTTTCAGGAATAGCTGAAAATGGTTTGTAAAACTAATTTATTTCTTAAGGAACATTTTCCCGTATTTCTTATTGTTCTACCATTACCCGTTACAGTTCTACCATTGTCGTTAAGCAATGATAGCAAGATTTCACTTAGTACAACTACAATATCGCTAACATCTTTATGCCCCGGGATGGAATATATTTGATTTTTTTCTTTTAAAAGAGTATTCCCACCATACTATTCGAAATATTACAGCCGCGTGACGTCATCAAAAGATGCGCAATGTCTTGCCGGGTATCTTGATTGTTACTGATGTAGATTGTCAGTCACCAGGAGGGGGAGTCTTATGTAAGCCATACACGCTACGGTATACCGGACAGGTTACCTGTACAGGTTTGCCTGCGCAGGTCAACCGAAGTGTATGGGGACGTTCCGGTCATTTTCGAATGTTGAATTGGTATTCGTAGCAATACAATCAGAGCAACGAGGCAACCGTCCAAGACTAACTCTAGAAAACAACTGACGCAAACTGCGCAGGCGACCGGAGTACAGGCATATACGTACAGGTATACCGTACGGTGTAGCTCGAAAGAATCGATTTTCGATCTTGCGCTGGTCACCTGCGTAGGTACGTGAAACTGCGCAGGTCTATTCCCACAGACGTTCCGGTCAACCTGCGCAGGTACGCCTACGCATGTAGACCTCTCCAGTGTACCGTAGCGTGTATGGCCAGCACACTGCAGCACTGCAGCTTATGATACGTATGTGTTGGATCGTGGTGATCTGTTGTATATATTGTATATTGTTATAGGGGGTAACGTTACACTGCGACCAAGGACTTTTGTAGTGTTCATAATCAGTCCACAGTGAACTCAAACTAGAATATACTCACATATGTACTATGTTTTCTTCGGCACTCCCATATTAGCTTAGCCTTGATAACGAGGGCATAACAATAGCAGCTTGACTGTCAGAATAGATTGCTATATTACACCTCTGATAGTTTATTTCTAGGTTCATTTCCACACATCTTTCGATTGCAAATATTTCTGCCTGAAAGACGCTCGGATAGGAGCATTTGGAGCCTGTCCCATATACTCCACCGCCAGCTCCCATATTGGTTTTTGAACCGTCTTGCCATATTCCTTTGGTGGCCCTATCATCACTATTGGCGATTCCTGGGTTGTTTTGTCTCCAGCAGGATGTTGCTTCACATTCGTAGATAACATGGGAGGTCGTTTATTCCTCCCCCATTGCATAATCTGCACAGTTGTTCTTTTCTGGAGATTATAATAGTTGCATGTGTTTTCTTAGATTAAAGTGGCCGGTCCAGTCCAGTGACAGATCTCTGCTCAGTCTGAGGAGATCTTCGATAACTGAGAGATTGTGTTCTCTCAGTATTTTCTTATACTGTGTCTCGGGCCTGAGGAAAGATCCCAGACCCTGGTCCAATGTTGTTCCCTCATCCACTCAGACGCGTATCTGCTAGCAGTGGTTTTGGATGTCCCAACTGCTGGCTCTGGTCCCAGAAGTCCCAGCGCCTCGTTTGACAGCATCAACTGTACTCTCGTTACAAGGAACTCCGCTGTGTCCCGGTACCCACGCAATTATAAACCGATTGTGGACTACTAGATCATAGAGGATCTCTGGGCACTACTAGATCAGTATCGATCTGTGATTCAGACTCGCAATTGCTCTTACGGCAGCCTGACTATCAGAGCATAAATATGTGGATTTTCCTATCTCTTTATCAATTGTCTGGATTTCTGCTTGGAATATTGTTGTGTTGTCCCCTAGATGTATATACATGCCGCCCTAAAGTATATTCCAGCCACGGAACCTCTGTGTATCATACAAGTTCGACAGCCTGATGAGGTTGTTTACACTGTTGACTCCAGTCTAACTGCTTTGTGAATAGCGTGTTTGGGCTCAATTTTTCATCATATAATTACTCCTCATATCTATTAGAGGATTTGATATGATGCTTTCAATACTATTACTGAGGTGCATCCTCCGGTATTCCCGTGTTCTGCATTAATCTACGTATGCGGGCAACATACAGCTGATAATTTAGTGCGAGCACTTCCTCTGTGATTACGTTGTCTGAGCGCAAGCCTTATAATATTACATTTGTTAAATTATGCAATTTTCGAATTTTCCAACTATGTCCTACGTTGTCCGTTTCATATCAAATGTTTTATTCGCTCAAGAAATATTACTATCTTTTACGGAAAGGGGCTGATCGAATCGATGCATATATTCTACTTTTGGAGGATATGTATTCTAAGATAAGAAATAACATAAAAGTATTGACATGGAGTCAGTACCCTTTACCGCGCATGTTCACTGTACAGAATTTCACTGCCTCAGATTTGCTCAAACAAAATGCCTATGATTATTACTGACCACAACTCTGAAGGGAAGTCAGGAGCCTTTGTGCGCATGTTCGATTGTCTATTCACCTCTCAGCTTCTATAAGATATGAATACATTTCGTACCATTTTAATGACAGACTTCAGTAATGAATGAGAGAATCGTTTAAGATCACAGGATTTTCAATTCTGTCATATGTATTCTATCTTAATTGAATTTTTTAAATATCTAATGATATACGGAAAAACGAACTTCTCAAGTAATTTCATCATACGATATTCACTAAATTC